>JAHKQU010000021.1:15778030-18662045 GCA_020383195.1 Neomicropteryx cornuta | reverse complement strand
ACCTAACCTAACCTAACCTAACCTAACCTAACCTAACCTAACCTAACCTAACCTAACCTAACCTAACCTAACCTAACCTAACCTAACCTAACCTAACCTAACCTAACCTAACCTAACCTAACCTAACCTAACCTAACCATAACCTAACCTAACCTAACCTAACCTAACCTAACCTAACCTAACCTAACCTAACCTAACCTAACCTAACCTAACCTAACCTAACCTAACCTAACCTAACCTAACCTAACCTAACCTAACCTAACCTAACCTAACCTAACCTAACCTAACCTAACCTAACCTAACCTAACCTAACCTAACCTAACCTAACCTAACCTAACCTAACCTAACCTAACCTAACCTAACCTAACCTAACCTAACCTAACCTAACCTAACCTAACCTAACCTAACCTAACCTAACCTAACCTAACCTAACCTAACCTAACCTAACCTAACCTAACCTAACCTAACCTAACCTAACCTAACCTAACCTAACCTAACCTAACCTAACCTAACCTAACCTAACCTAACCTAACCTAACCTAACCTAACCTAACCTAACCTAACCTAACCTAACCTAACCTAACCTAACCTAACCTAACCTAACCTAACCTAACCTAACCTAACCTAACCTAACCTAACCTAACCTAACCTAACCTAACCTAACCTAACCTAACCTAACCTAACCTAACCTAACCTAACCTAACCTAACCTAACCTAACCTAACCTAACCTAACCTAACCTAACCTAACCTAACCTAACCTAACCTAACCTAACCTAACCTAACCTAACCTAACCTAACCTAACCTAACCTAACCTAACCTAACCTAACCTAACCTAACCTAACCTAACCTAACCTAACCTAACCTAACCTAACCTAACCTAACCTAACCTAACCTAACCTAACCCGAGTCTCTTTTCGGCCTCTGCCGCGCGCAGACCGCTCCAGTATGTGTTCCGGAGTTTTTTGTGCCTAAAAATAGGATTTTTTGAAGTAGTCGACTTAAAATGTGGTTCCCTTAGTTAAGCTAAGGATTCTCTACAAAAGTGTATATTTTGTTTTTTTTGCAAGTGTCAACTCAAAGTTCTACGATTGGGGGTAGTTTTTGCAACTCGCGAACGCGTTGAGGCACATACTTGAAAGTGGTGTCAATCGACGCGCAGAGACCTACTTACCCCCAAAACGTTTTTGCTGTTTATGTTTATAAGTTTTTGTGTGTTCTCTGTCGTGAAATAACAATATTTTATCGATTTTTGTTCACTTTTCAAAAATTTTTTCGTAAATTTTTGAATAAATTCGAACATGGGTGACTGCGATGCCATAGACAAGGCCAGAGTCCTCGCAGAAGAGGGGATAAAGGAGTTTGACAAGCTCACGAATTTACGCAAGGATGTCAAGGAAAACGTGATCAAAAAGTTAACGGCTTTACTTAACTTAGTCAAAGCAGCCGTGCAGGACAAGACAAAAGCAGAAGGGGAGCTATCAGCCAGGAGCCAGGAGTTCGCCGACTATGTAAATAATTATGAACATGAGGAATCTAGAAGCAGGATTAAGGGAGGGGCGTATGATCCAGCCACCCATAGCGATATGGTGGACTTGAGGCATAAACTTACCAGGCTTGAGAAGAAGGTGGTGTTATTGTTAGAGGCCAATCCTCAGACAACGGCTCAACCAACCTTGTCGTATGCAAATGCAGTTCAAAAGCCTCCCACGGCAACACACGCTGTGATTGTTTCCTCAAAAAACGCAGATGATAACCAGGAAAAAATTCGCGACACCTTGCAGGGAAACGTTGACGTTGCCAAACTGAAGGTAAGCGTGCTGTCCGTCAGGAAGGCGACCGACAATAAAATTGTAGTCGTCTGTCCGAAAAAGGACCACGCTGTGAAGCTAGCTCAAGCCATCAACAGCCAGACGTCGACCAAGCTCGTAGCCAGAGAAGGAGTTCGCAGGAAACCGGCTATCATCCTGAAAGGAGTGGGAACGGAGATAGCCGACGAAAATATCCTCGAAAGCATCGTCCTCCAAAACGACACCATAGCAGAGGCGATGGATTACCTCGATATCGACGACGCTATGAAAGTCAAAAAAGTACTTAAAAATCGGAATGACAAGCTGAAAAACGTAATCATCGAAGTGACCGGAGATATACGCAATGCCATAATGGCGTTGGGCCGGGTGAACATCGGATACATGCGAGTCCACGCACAAGACCTAACACCAGTCCTGCAGTGTTATAAATGCTCTGGCTTCGGACACTCGACTGCCAGATGTACTGACAAAGACCACTGCCTTCACTGTGCAGGAGACCACAGCCTAAGAGACTGCCCTGTCAAGGGACAGGAAGCTAGCAGAAAGTGTTTCAACTGCACTAAAATGAAGAAGGCCGACACCAAACACTGTGCAAACAGCAGGTCTTGTCAGTATTATGCAAGAATGGAGGACCTCGCCCTCGCCAGAACAGATTATGGAACCCCCGAAGCCGTTCTATTTTGTGGAGAACTTAGATAAATGTATGTTCCAGTCCAAAATACACTTACACACACCGCACACTAACAAAATGCCAACAATAGTTGGAAGGCTTGCTTAGCATGCCGGGCACCTGGAGGAGTTTATCTGTGGTTTTCTCCTCCTGAAAGGCAAATGCCAGGTGAATCCGACGAAATCGGCCACAGCCGTAGAAACCACCTATCCTAACACATACCGGTACAAGTTACTAGAAATATATATTTAGTCTATATAGCATTATAATTACACTGAACACGAAAAGAGAAACAAGCCTTTAGAATTAAAATAAGAACACGAGTTTTATTTCACACTTAACGTGCATACCTTGTTTGTAACTTGCAAGGTTGCCCCCCATCCAAAAAAAAAAAAAAAAACCTAACCTAACCTAACCTAACCTAACGTTTCGGCGAGAGTTACACAGATGGCGCCTTACTATCGGCTTTATACAATTCTTCCCGCTATAATATATTCATTTTTTTCAAAGGAACTAAAATCACTGATTACCATTACGATAAATATAGTTACCTACATATTAAATAATAATAATGACAAATTCCACAAAGTGGAGTAAAGGTGTTATTTTTCAAACCCTGCTATTTTTTGACAACTGTTGTTTTTCAATAATAGCTCTTTTTCGTCATCTGAAATTTTTCAAAAACTGCTAGTTTTTGTCAACTATTGCTATTTTTCATCACCTGTTATTTTTCAAGATCTGCTATTTTTTGACAACTGTTGCTATTATTCATCACCTGTTATTTTTCAAAATCTGCTATTTTTTAACAACTGTTGTTTTTCAATAATTGCTCTTTTTCATCATCTGTTATTTTTCAAAAACTGTTAGTTATCGACGACTGGTATTTTTCAAAAACTGCTATTTTTCAGCAAATGCTATTTTTTTTTAACTGGTATTTACAGAAACTGCTATTTTTCACCATCTGCTTTAACCGTAACTTTAATTTTGACTTAACCGTAACTATAACTTTAACCGTAGCTTTAATTTTAACTGTAACTTTAACTTCAACCGTAACTTTAACTTAATCCGTAA
This sequence comes from Neomicropteryx cornuta, assembly GCA_020383195.1. Classification (NCBI taxonomy): domain Eukaryota; kingdom Metazoa; phylum Arthropoda; class Insecta; order Lepidoptera; family Micropterigidae; genus Neomicropteryx; species Neomicropteryx cornuta. Next base: position 18,658,495 of record JAHKQU010000021.1, on the reverse strand, counting down.
CTTACCCCGGTTCGATTCATGGCGATGTGGAAAAAAAAGTGCAATTTAAATAGAACTTTATGCCCCCGACAAAATTATACGAGGCGGCCGATTGTGTTAGAGCTCTGCTCTCGGTGCCGAAAAAAAAGCGATGTGATGTGAGGTGAGCTCAGCGATGTGAAAAAAAAAATTAAATAGCTTTTTTGATAAAAAGCTCATTTGCGTCAAAAACTCCTTTTTTGAAAAGCTCATTTTCGTCAAAGTTCCTTTTTTCAAAAGCTCATTACGGTAGTTATGTAGGTCAGTTGTGATGAAAGTATCCAGACAAAATAAGGGATAATGTCTCAGAGAGGCCATTTACCAACAGTTCTGCAATTTCAAAATTAAAAAAAAATATTTTGTTACTTTCTCCTTAAATTATTACTTGATTGATTTTGTACTATAAAGTCAAACTTCAACACCTAGCCAGTATTATTTGCTTTTGATCTTTGAATGTTAATTTTAAAATGTCTGAGGTACAAAAATAAAAAAATATATGCTTAATTTTTTAATGCAAACACTAGAAAATGTATAAAAAATTTTAAAGTTTGTCTTTCTTAAGTTGACCTTCGTGCTTTTTCATATGATTGACTAGGGAGCTCTTGTCAGCATACGCTTGCGAACAAATCCCACAGACGTAGACCTTGAGACCCGTGTGCCTCATCACATGCTTGTTTAAGTCGTAGCGAGTCATAAATCTGAAATAAAAATTTCAATCAAAACAATGAAATTCGTGAGTGCAATAAAAAAAATATAAATAATTGGAAACAGCAGTAGTGCAACAGTCAGCTGAATGTTGGGCCTGTAAATATATCTAAAGCCGTAAATTAAAATATTTGTAGCAGTCAGAAAATAGCAGTCAGAAAATTTAAAAAAAAAATGAAATTTCCATATTAATATTAGATGTTTGGGAGGCGATCATACGAGCCTTCATGGGAGAGTTCATCATGTCTATCCGCTGCACACTAATGACGGGACCGAGCACTTCTTTATTCGGTTTCTTGACCTTAGCTCATAATGGTGAGTTATTTTTTCGAATGTTCTCCGTGCACCGTCATCGTCATCACCGAAATGTCGGGATTAACAAAATACAGGTCCGTTTACCATAGAACAAGACCTCGATCGACTCACTGACTGGACTAAGAAGTGGTTACTATACTATCTTTAAATGCAGCCAAATGTACGGTTTTACATATAGGTAAAAACAACCTATATAAAATTAACAAACAGACTGACCTGGGAATCATAACTTCGGATCTGAAGTGGAATGATCATATATGTTAAATAGTGGGAAAGGCTTATTCTACGTTGCACGTAGGACGGAAAGCATTCACAAATATTACCAAAAATTTATTTTTTAAAATTTATAAGACTTACATAAGACTGATTTTGGAGTATGGCTTTCAATTATGGAATTGATACTTAAGGACTGTGATTTAATGGAAAAAGTGCAAAGGCGAGCAACTAAACTGCTAGGACCTTTGAAAGGTGTGAAATGGAAGAAAGGCTTAAGAGATTCAAGTGGCCTACTCTCAAGGGAGGCGAAGGAAAGAGCGCGGTGATCTCATTGAGACATAAAGTGTTGTGAAGAGTCACATCGAAAGCTAGTCAGATAATATAGATATAAAACATTACATTTTTAGTACTAAAAATGACACAGTGCTCAAATATTACATTCGATTTGAGAAATATGACAGCATCGCGGTCGGAATGTTTTATTTATTACTGGCCAGTATAAATTAATATAAATTCATCTATGAGCGCAAATAGAAACATGTGCAGAATGTTCAGTGTTACCTTATAATTATTTTAAATTGAAATATTATATTATTGGTTATTTATTTAAAAATAACAGAAACAAGAAAAAATAATAAAGCAACACTTCAATTTTTCAATAAATATTTTTTATGACAAAAATTTGACCAACTTTAAAACATTTTATTATACATATTTTTTGCTCTTATTTAATTAGGGGTTTTTTAATTCCAAATAAATATTATTAAAAACAATGGTATCAATAATTGCAACTGTCTTTTAAAATATTTTTTTTTGAGGTGGGTACTAAAAACTTTTCGTTCGTTATTTGCCTCGTACTTTATTTATGTTAGACTAGTACCTTAACCTATCTAGCAGTCGAGCCCTATAAGTAAAACGATCGCCGATTGCCCTGTGAGACTTTCAAATTCGTATCAGACGTTTTTCACCCTCAGTTACCATATCTATAAGGTTTAAAAGATCGCTGGGTTCAATATTGCCATTGTACCTGCGTTCATTATATATATATATATATATATATATATAGATTTCACAAAGCAATAAAGCATACCGTTTTGAACAATTGGGACAAGAGTATCTTTTGTCATTAGTGTGAATTTTTTGATGGCGGCTCACAGCAGAATGGTCCCTGAATGTGTTCCCACAAAACTTGCACTGGTAAGGTCTTTCATTGGTGTGGGTTCGTCTGTGAACCTGGCGAAATAGAAAATAGCTAGAACACTCGAAATCTATCAACAAAAAATATTTAAAACTGTGAAATATTGTGAATTTCGACAGGTAGGTACCTTCAGATGTTGAGGAATTTTGAAAGTTTTTGAACACAATTCACAAGCATACGGTTTTTCATCTGTAAATAAGAAAAAGGCATGTCCATACATTTATTTAACTGACAACAATATTAAAATATAATCCAAAGCAATGGTCAATTTAATTAGACGTTAATATAACATTGATTGCTCGTCTTGTCTCGCCCACCAGATATAAGTATTGTAGGACAAATAACAGTGACGTTCTAACCTCAGTACCTGATATGCTAAACATATTCCATTCATACAAATTGTCATCGTCAAATTGAAATAAAAAAAAGAAGTCTTTACTTTGGAATTATTTAACTTATTTCACACAATGGCAGGGCAGGACAATGGGGATACAGGTTTTACAACATTATTAACATCCATAGATAACATGAAATTCCTAGTGAGCACAAAAACAATATATTTGAGTGCATTATCTATCTACGTATATTTATAAAAATGAATGTGTGTCTGAATGTGTGTTAAGTCGAACATAAAAGTCCGCCTTAGCTAATAATCAAAACACCTTAAGTCAGTGTTAAAATACGCTGCTAGGAGCGATTTCAGTACATTAAACGGCGTTACTAGCGCCGGACGTGTAAATGTCAAAATTGGCGACAGGAATACCAATTTTATAATTCTGTTATTTTGTCATTCCAATCAGAGTAAAAGAAAACAATAAAATAAATAAAACACAGTAAACACAAGATCAAAACAAGCATTATATGCGCGCGACAAAATCCTACAGCTGACAGCATAACCTCAAAACGTCAGATCACACGTCGTATGTCAAAAGTTATGCGACAGTGGCGACAGATATTGTCTGCACATACCATTGCGGCGAGTAGCGAACTAATCACGAATGCGAAAACATATTCTTAACAAAGTTGGACTTAAAAAGTAACTGAAATACACAATTCAATTTAGGTCATGCTTAAAAGTTAAGTTGATCCTAACTAAGAACGACTTTAAGCAAGGACTGAAATTTCAGCCTTACGTACTACTTATAAATAGCAGAAGTTCTATTTAGTTTTAAATTAGTCAGGGCAGGGGTCAAGTGGAAGATATTATGGCTGGCCTTTTAACTATCAGTTTCTGTATGCCAAAATATAACATTATTGTGATAAATAGAAATAGCTAAAAAGATCTTTATAAAAGGTTCTAGGACATGTTTATAACCTATTCAGAACCTAAATTGTTACTTGGGTGTAATACATGAATAAATAAAGAGGGAGACAGAGGTATTGGTAGAGAGGCTGTCTCACCCGAGTGGATCTTGCAGTGGCGAACGAAGTGGCACTTTCTCCGGATGATCTTCCCACAAAAGTCGCATTGGAAGCTTTTCTCAGTTCGCATTCCTTTTTCATTCTTCTTTCTCATGCTCTCTTTCTCGCTCTTTTTAATTACTTTCACTACATTTATTCTTTTGCTTCTTTTTATTCTTTTCTTCATTTCAATATTTTTGACCCCATTTTGCTAAAAATGTGAAAATTCTAGATTCATTTTTCAACAAAAAAAAGACCATTTAACAACTTTATACCTATTATAAAAAAAATAAATAAAATAATAAATACTCATTCTCCATACTCAATATCAATTGATCTTGCTTTTAGAAATTTTACTCAAAAAATAGTAAAAGGTATTACAAACCTGTTTTATCTACCTAATTACCTATATTGATTTTAAATCCACGAAAAAGGGCCATTTTACATACAGAGCGTTTGCAGGTAAGGTTTACTCCAATATTTTTCTATAACTTGTAGAAAATTTAAACAAAATGGTTTAAAAGTTTACTGGTGATAAATGTTTTGCTGAATGTTGGGAATTACATACGGAAGACAATGTCAGCTAAATATCCGCCTTTTTTTATAATATTTTAATATCCTTTAAATATTCTCACGAAAAGAATTATGGAGCTGTTAAATCCAGTGACCGTGGAGGGCAATTACCATCACAATTTCCTGAAATAATTTGTTGTGGAAACATCTTTCAGTAACTACATTTGTAACGTTGACTGTACCTATCCAGTTCTGATGTCAAAAAGTTATTAATCATGTCACGAAAACATTCTCAGTTCATCTGCAAAAAAGTAAAGACCAATTATTCCTCCGACCCACACAACGCACCATACTGTCACTTTTAATAAACGCAAAGGTGATTGATGAATAATTGGAGGATTTTCTGTTGCCCAGAAATAACTATTTTGTTTATCATTGTATCCTTTTAAATGGGTATCTTATTGGCATATGTACAGCAGCGTAAATGGCTTTGCGTAAAAAGCTCGTGTCATTTGAATTTTAAATGGAAATAAATCTTTATGTATAATTTCCCACTCAGTTGTTGTCTTAAGTCCAATTTCTTAAGCATGGTGGCAGATTGAGGTTGATGGATTGTTTTGACCACTTTATTGGACAGCACCAATTTTTTGAGCTGATCTTCTTGAACGTTGTGGCTCAAGCGTGTGTTTGTCTGCTGCAGAGCCACTTTCTTCAAAATCACCCACTGAACAATAGTGGATTTTGATGACACATTATTTCTACCCAAAATTTCTCATAATTTTCTAATCGTCACAATAATTGATGATTGACTTTGTTAAAATGATTTTGCGATTAAAACACAAATCAAATATCAAATATTTTTCCATAATAAAACCATGTCTATACTTCACGACTGCCAAATATGAAATGTCAAAATTCATGTTTACCAAAATGGCAACCAAACAAAGCAGTAAACCTTCTCGGCGAACACCCAGTATTCCTTTATTCATAATTAAAAGTCATTTTAAGGAACAGGTATTGAAATAAACTAATGAGGGGATAAATTAGTTGGTACTTACAACCAAAGTGTCGTCTATTGTATCTTCATGTTTAATGTCTGCTTCGTCATCATCTCCTGCTTAAAAGTAAATTATGTAAAGAATGAATACGACATAATATTCCAACAAATAACACTCAGAAGGAAAAGTTGGTACCATAATCAGGAGTGAAGGACATCGAAGGATTCGCTATGAAAGTAGCATTTTCCAACCGTTTCAATAGGATGTCATTTGCCTGCAGGCACTTGTTGCGGAATTCATGACAGAACTTGACGCTCGTCATGCATTCCACACAAATGCTCATCGGCAATTCTTTGTCCTCGTCCACCTGCAATCAATTGAATTATTACATTTAATAAGGCGGAACTTTTCAACGTTGCTATTTGTGTACCTAAGTATATCAAATGTATGTAATGGAAACCATGTTTTCCTAACTCATAGTGAAACACGTATAGGAATTACTACATTACAATATCAACATATTTATTCATTCATATTGGTAGGTGAAAGTATCTACAGTAAAACCCAAAATAAAGTAAACACTTGCTGTAAACCTATTTTATTCTAAGAAATTAGTCTATTAAAATACAGGTACAAAATTCAGTGCTTGATTATGATACAAGAATAGCAGCGTAAGTGCAGTTACAAATATACTGAAATTTATTCCTATCACATTTTCTAAGAGAATGGACAAGAAAAAAAATACCATTCAGTTAATCTAATTTTTTGGTTCAACTAATTTTAATTAGGTACTTATTTATTTAGGACAAATTGCTTACTCTGATAGAAGTACAATCGAAAATTTTTAAAGCCAACAAGGGATTCTCCAGACCAAATTCACCTTGGTGTTCAAGACACAATCGACAAATGTTAATACTCTCAGGTAATTCACAAGTCATTGTTCTGACGACAACCCTTAGCGTCAATAGATACACATTTTTGTTTAGATCACATAGAAAAATCTTCTTCTATGTAATAAAATAAATTTGGATTAAATTTTTTGTCCCTAACTAGTCGATCTGTCAAGTGTCAAAGCGTCAGTCTCAGTGCTCAGTGCTGTCAGCAGTCAGGCTGACAAACACAACAGCGATAAACACAAGTTCAGACTAGTGGTGGGCAGTCACTCCGGGTTGAGTCCTCGACGCACGCTGACGTTTTATTTCTCGGCAATCCTTCAATTTTTTTCTCGTCATATTTTAAATTTAATTCTGTCGAAAATCTTTGGTAGAATTGAATTTTGTATTTTTTTCCGCCTTTCAGGCATTGGATTTTTTTTTTCAATGACTACATCAAGTACTAAAAGAACCGCTTATTACATGTTTTGCACGAAAAAAATGTCTCATATTCTTGCAATTCGCCGCATTTATTCGTCTCCTCTTCTTACTACAGTATTTGATAAAAAAAAAATTATTAAATAGATTTATTTTCCGAAATATCAGACAAAACCAATGAATGGGATGGAGACAAACTGACAGCAGAAGAAAACTTTTTAGATTTAATAAAATCTTTTAATTTTTACTTTTTCCTTGAAATACTTTATAAAAAATATTTGAGGAAACAAATAATCTGTACAACATTATAAAAAAATCACAAATAAAGGTTGAGTTTTGTTTTAATAAAATAAAAGGATTCGATAGTTGGTTGCGCACAGATTTTAATTCGTTATTTGATAATATTTAATGATAGGTTACGAAATATATATGTAGTATGTATGAGGTATGCGATGTATATGTTACGAAATAATTCTGCTCCTAGATTAAGAAGAAATGTTGAATGCGCTTAAACTAAGTTTAAAAGGGTGTTCAATTAATTTTACAATGTATATATATATATATATATACATTTGACTCATATTTGATGATTGTTTTTTAATAGCGGCAAATCGCCTGAAAAGATAAATGACACGATCTTTGACAATATTGAAAAATTTTGAATAAGTTTTTAATTATTTGATAAAGTGCTGGATAGCATAATATTTATAAATGTACTAAAGAGGTCCTGTACTTGAGAGCGCAGGATGTCGGTTTAAACCCAGCGCTGAGTTTTATAAAAATGCCTTTTTAACTCTCACCTGTCTTCTTTAGTGTAAAATATTGTCAAATATTATGTAACCATCTAATTAGATGTAATAAAGAAAGGATGATATTTTAACAAAAAATATATAAAAATAATGGATATGTAATTACGATGAAGGATGATGGTGAAATGAGATGATTTTATGAGTAACCAGTAACCAGTTTCTTTCAGACAAAATGCTCCTTAGGATGGAGCGAATTGCCAAATTAAAAATAAAGAAAAGACGATCATCGGACGGACTATACGTCAGTGTCAACTGTCAGCTGTAGTCTTGTGTGTAGTATAGTGATTCATTTTTCACTTTCGAATAGTTTTTTATATGTTGTATTCGTAGTCATGTAAGGATAGTTGAAATATTTAAATTTTTAATATGAGTTTTTTTACCTTTATCAAAAGTTTTTTTCACAGAATGTTGCAATTGTTGTCATTCGGAACAAACAAACTAAACAATAATCTTAGCATATATGTTAAAACAAACACGGGCAAGTCTGTTTCAGTAGATTTAGACCCAAAGTGGGATATAAGAAATGTTAAGGAAATTATTGCACCGAAACTCGGCTTTCAAGCGAATGAAGTGACCATCATATTTGCTGGAAAGGAATTGTCGGATACAACATTATTACAGGTTCGCAAATATGCATAGTGGCACTAGCACGTACGTATACGTGCTCATCCTCGGTAGGTAAAATTAACTAGGCATTTCGGACAAGATACAAATAGTGGCAAAAAATGGATTTCGCTGCAGTCATCAGACACCCCACAATGAGATTTCCATATTGCGCAGTGTCTCAGCTTGGATTATATATGTACTTGTCCAGTGATCGCTGTCCACTCGCTGATTGTTCGTTTTTCATGAAGTTAGGGACCAACTGGTGGTCATTTTTTAATTTTAAATGAGTTTGAAATCTTCCAGATGCACATGCACAACATGGATTTTCGGTATTTGTTTATACTAGAGCCATTTATTGTAATATTGGTGGAAACACAGAATTAGATTTAGGATTGCAAACCCCTATTCTTTTCCTTTGCTAGTTCGCCTCTTCTCTCTCATGGTTTAGCTTGATCTACCGGCGCAGTCTATTGTTTACAATAAAAAGGAAGTGGTCATTTTGCGACTACGTTGATTGTCACTCTGTGAAGCTTATTAACGCAAAACATATTAAATTAAGAAACACGTTGATTAATTATGTAAGTTTCAAGAATCTAATTATTCTGCATATTGAAAATATGTATTTTGTGATCAATAATGTGCAAACATTACTACACATGTAAACGCTCTTCTGTTGCTATTGCAAAAAAAGTTTTCCTAGTGCTATTGCACAGTTCTGGCAACTAGCGGGCACGCACACTGACACGCTATGAATAAAAAGTTCGCTTAATACATATATTTTATTGTATTTATTTATTTTATCTTTTTTTTTATACTTTGTGATAAAATGTACCTAAAATTGTAAAAACTAATTAACTATTTTGAAATGTAAAATTTTGTAATGCATACTAATGAATAGAATAAATATAATTTTAAAGAACTACGAATGTATAATCGCATATTGATTTGCTTAGATAAATAATTGATAGTGTGTTAATCAAATACCACCACATTAATTAGTCATCTGGCAGTGTTATCAGATCTTAATGATATTTCCATTTTGTAACACTCAATATAATTGTATACAGTTAAATTGAGTGTAACGATTTCATAACGATTTAACAGTTTATTTTGTTCTTATAAAATGTTTGGTTTTGAAGTTATGAGTCAAGACCTTTGTTGTATTGATTTTCTGCTGCAGAAACGTCTAAAAACGTCTAGAATAACGTCTTAAAAAAACGAATAGTTTCTGACCCCCTACCGTGTGGGTTGTTTGTCTAATAGGCGACTGCTTTGTAATTTAATTACAAATGCTGGTTTTTTTTAAAATGTTCTAAGGTTAGTTCTTCTGTTAGTTGTTCTAAGGTTTTACATTTTAGCGTCAGTTATACGACCCTTACTTAACAACCCCTTACGACCCCTTTAGTAACATAATTCCCACACAAATTGTTCGAGTCAGATTGTCACGCTTAGTAATCGATGGAATTTTAATTAGCAAAGGAAACCATGGAATGGTAGCCAATGACGTTTTCCCACACTGTATTTATAATTGATTATTTTCAAAAAGACTTCTAGTGAATTTTAGCGAAGCCGACCATTTTATATGGACTCACTTTCCACTGTATGATTCTTAATAACAGGTACAAAAGTACCGCTTCGATTGTTGGGTCTTTCAAAGAAGAACCTCTGACGTAAGTCAGCAAGCCGTATGTCGTCAATTCAAAGTGGAATGTGGGAATGTTAGGTAAACCCATTTCCTACCTGTGGAGTAGCCTACCAGCTCTTCAGGGGGACTTCATATGATCTTCAGCCGCCGCGCTAGTAAAATCTCTGCTCCCGGAGCAGACTCCGCCAGTGAGATACTATCTTTTGGCTGGTTGTTATTTTGGAGTTAATTTATTTCCAATTTGAATAAGTATCAAGTTGATATAGTTTTTGTGCTACTATAAATCTACAATCTATTCAACTTGCACTTTACTTGTATCCCGCATCACTATAACAACTCTGGCCCATAAAATTTCATTTGGGCCATTACATTTATTGAGTTTAAAATAATAATATAATTATGAAAAAGGGTGATCTGCATATTTCACGAACAAAAACAAATCAATGCAATTTATTGATTTACTCTATAAACTGAGGTGCTTTTATTTGTTATTGGTACATTTGTGGTAATTGTATTTTTGATAGTTGACCAAAATGAACAAAGGCGATTTGTAATGCATCTTAAAAGATACTGGAGGGTATTGAAAATTAGGAAACAGGTAAAAAATGATCAAATGGTTTTATAAGGCTTAGTAGGTAATTGTTGTTTTATTTGCATGTAAAACTTCAGTATTGTTATCATTGGCAGGATTGTGATCTGGGTCAGCAAAGTGTTCTCCATGCCATCAAATCTCCCAGCAAAGCAAGCCATCAAAAGAGCCGCCTCTCAGAGGAACGGGAAGAAGGCTCAAAACCTCTTTCAGAGACATTATTGGACTTGCAATTAACCCAAAGGGAGAGAAACTCCATCTCGCAATCAGGTTGGCCCTTTTTTACATACCTATTTTGCCCATACTTAGTACTAGCTACCAAATTCATTAATACCCAGGTCATTAATAGAAGCTGAAGCAAGAGGGTCAAATACCAAAATGTCATTTTAGAAATGAATATATATTATATATATGCACAGGTCGGGCGAATTTGTATGGGGAAATGTAATGAGTTTGCGACACCGACTTGCTGTCGGAGAGCCAGTGAACACAGGACTTGTCTAATTTTGATATTATCACTTTTTATACTACTGCATTCAATAACTTTCCTACGTGCATGTTTGTTTCCATACTAATATATGACAGGTAGTGTGTATGTCAGCGTGAAAAGGTTAAGGATTTGTCTACTATTATAACTTTTTATACCTACTGTATTAGTAGCTTTCTAATTTTCTTAAATTTCCTGTAAATAAGATTTATTGAGGTTGTAGATCTACTTAGATAGGCATAATTGCTCTTTATACAACAGTAATTACATATATTCAAACCAACTCCTGGTCAGATTTTGTTTTTCTTATTGTATTTCTTTTCTTAATTCTAATTCCAGATAAGATCAAGTTGAAGGCACACTTTTACGTGTTCTGTTCCACTTGTAAGAAACTGGCGGAAGGCAAACTAAGAATTCGCTGTGATTCCTGTAAGAATGGAACATTCACAGTCCATTCTGATCCTCAATCCTGGGAAGATGTTCTGCTCAGCAAGAGAATCACCGGAGAGTGTCTCAGCGAACCCAGTTGCTCTGTGGTTAGTAGTATAGTGTTACCATTTATACTTTCTGATGCATTGAATTGAAGATGGATTAAGGATCTGAACATGGTTGCTTGGCACAGCCCAACTCGTTCATCTCGTTCTCGTCACCTTTCACCTATGCAACTCCTAGACTCTTAATTCCTATTATTATCCATAATAAATATTTAATTTATTGATTTAAGAAAAAAACATACACGTACAGCGTAGTAGTGATAGTTCAATACCAATTAATGTAACTAACAAGCGATGGCACTACTGTACTGATATTCCCTGCCTTCTTAACTAAACGGCCGTCTGTACCAAATGCAAATTCTTGTCTGTCAAGATGCAAATTCTATGTTTATTCCTATAACTTTGTAGAATAATTCGTTCTTACCTAACGCTTAACATTATTAGTATTTTTTTTTCTTATTTTATTATGTTTTTTTATCATGTTTTATAGTTTTATACGTAATGTTGTTTTTTGCTTAAGATATTTCTCAATATTTACTGACATCTATATTAGTTAACGCTTAATATTATTAGTATTTTTTTTCTTATTTTATTATGTCTATTTATCATGATTTATAGTTTTATGCGTAATTTAGTTTTTTGCTTTAGATATTTCTTAATATTTATGCATATCTATACTGGTGATATAGCGTATTGTTTTAATTAAATAGGTATTATATTGTATCTATTTTATAACAATCCCACCTCCTCACTACGACCACTAACAGGTAAACCAGCGTGTAGGTACTTCAGGTGACAGATGATGTACCTAGACCAGTCTTCGTTTAGCTGTTGAAGAAGGGGCCACGGAGCTCCGAAACGTCCAGCAAAGGTACTCACCCTAATCTCTATCTTCTTCTACTTTTTCTCCATCTGTCAAAAAATATATATATATTAGTGTACTTAATTTAAAGAATGGTTTCTATCATATAAAAATGGCTGAATCATCCATTAAGTATACAGCGTTTGTAACACAGCTAGGTCAATGGGAATATTTGAAAATGCCTAAGGGCCTGACAAACTCGCCTAAAGTATTTGCTAGATTTCTTAATAAATATATTTGAATCATTAATTAAAGAAAATTAAATGTTGCTGTATATGGATGACATTTTAATAGCGACTATAGACTTAGAGTCACATTTAGAAGTATTATATTATTATTATAGTATTAAAGAAATGTTTGTTATAGCAAGGAAAAATAATTTACAGTTTAGGTTAGATAAATGTAAATTTTTATATTCTGAAATAACATATCTTGGATATCAGGTAAATGTAAATGGCATCAGACCTAGTATTGCAAATGTAGAATTTGTTCTAGAATATTCAATCCCGAAAAGTGTAAAGCAATTACATCGTTTTTTATGTTTGGCAAGTTATTTCCGTCGATTTATACCGAACTTTTCAATTATCGCAAAACTGTTATATGAAATGATAAAGAAAAACGTTTTTGGTATTGAGGAAAATAATGTCTTCCAAGTTTTGAAAGACCGATTGTCAAGTCAACCAATATTAGCCAACGTCAACGTCAACGTTAGAAACTGAACTTCATTGCGATGCCAGCTCTAGTGGCTTTGGAGCAACTTTACTGCAAAAACAAAGTAGTGGAGCTTTATTTCAGTAAAAGAACGACTCCAGTCGAGGCGAAGTATCATAGTTTTGAACTAGAATGTTTAGCGGTAGTGTACGCAATAAAAAGATTTCATATTTATTTGTTAGGGATACCATTTAAAATATTCACTGATTGTGATAGTTTTAGATTAACTTTAAACAAGCAAAATATTAATCCGCGCATATCGCGATGGGCGATGTTCTTACAGAGTTATAATTTTTAAATAGTGCACCGCCCAGGAAAACAAATATCACATGTTGATGCATTAAGCAGATGTAATAGCGTATTAGTACTACAGGCGAATACTTTTGAGCAGGCTTTCTCCATAAGAAGGATAAGGATCCAGAAATTTGACAGATCCGGGATAGTTTAGAGGGGTCTGAGAATAAATTTTATGAATTGCGCGATGGATTAGTTTACTGGAAATGTAAAAATAAGTTATTATTTTATGTGCCGGAGTCAATGGAAAACAATGTCATACGCACCTGTCATGATGACATCGGTCATTTAGGCATTTAGTGATGGACAGCATTACTAAAGTTTACTGGTTCCCACGAATGAAAGATAAGGTTAAAGAATATATTTCCAATTGTTTAAAATGTATTGAATTTTCACCCTTAAGTGGTAAAAGCGAAGGTTATTTAAATAGTATTCATAAAGACAATGTACCATTTTGCACTATTCACGCAGATCACTTTGGCCGGACGAATATGTCCGTCCTTATGCCTTTAGCGACCTTCGCTGGCCGGGGCGGCCGGACGTATATGTCCGTTCTTATGCCTTTAGCGACCTTCGCTGGCCGGGGCGGCCGGACGAATATGTCTGTCCTTGTGCCTTTAAGGGTTATGATAAGTAAAAATAACTAATAAAAAGAACAATGAAATAACCAAACATATTTTATTCAGCTCATCCTGAAGCCCACATTATAAATAATTTTATATGATTTCTAGGAACATAAGTAAAAAATAATCAAGTTTGTCATTTTTTATATATGCAATATCATAGTTATTAACGAAACCATATTGTAGAGAATTTCATAAGCTATTCAATATAGTGTAGTTTATCAACATAACATACATAGTTTTTTTTTAAATGAGTATTTCAGCAAGCTCCTGTAATTATGCAATTTTGAAAAATATCACGGAGCACTCGAGGGTTGTTTTGATTTATATTGCTCGGACGCACATCAGGATAAATCTATTTAAGTAATGCAAAATATGTCGTATTTGTTGGATACCACTACTCCTTTTTTTGGCTTACTAAAAAGTTGTTTTGTTTTTTAGATCCTTCATGAGAAAAGACCAACCTTTGCCGAGTTCTACTTCAAATGCTCTGATCATCGATCGCTGGGAGAAGGAGATGAGGCTGTCCCACTCGACCTCATCAAACCAAATATAAAGGAAATTCCCTGTCTATCATGTTCCGAAATAAGGTATGTGTCTTTGTTGTGTGAGTGCTCTTTGCCTTGTTGTAATCCTAAGAAATGTTGTTAATGGCTTCTAATGTTGTAGTGAAACTGTGTTGGTGTTCTCTTGTAATGCTGCTCACGTCGCCTGCCTCCAATGCTTTCGACTCTACTGTACTTCGAGGTGAGTTCTTTAAATAATTCTATGTCTTGCCTCTTTCCTTTCCTCAAAATATGTTCATTTCTTTTTAATTCAATCATTAACTCCTTTCTAATTAATTATAATAAAATTATCTCTTATTGACCTCATTGATATTTTCATAATAAATATCTCAATGATATTAAAGTAGGAATTAAAAAATCCAATAGATTTGTATTTAAACAAATGTCCATAGACCACTAAACAATGAAAAAGAGGAGAGAAGGGATATGTATTTGCATGCTAAGGATATCTTCAGCGGTCCAGAAAAGCTGTCGTAGATACTCCTATAACGAAATAACGGTATGGAGATGTCCCCCAACAGAGCTAATTTTTGCACAATCATGAGTGCAATGCCTGTTTGGCACGCTTCAGCGGTCAGCTGAAGTTCGAGACACAATAATAGTTACCCTCACCATGGATTGTTCTGAGGATACTGACAGGACAGTCTATTTTATCGTTCCTCATCAAAAGCGATTCCTAACAGGCGCTACAAGTAATCATTCTGGCTTGGACAACAAAAATCTGAAGATTTCTTGTTAAAAACTTTAATGAAAACAAATTATAACCAAATAACAGTTCAGGCTGTGGGTCTACAATGTCAAACACAATTAGCAGTATCGCTTGTGAGTGAACAATCCGACAGCTCTTTTCCACTCTTAATCTCCCATAATTCAGATACAGACACATCTTGTCATTTTGAAGTCGCACATGAATAAGGTAGATATTCATGATTCGCAAAGCTTTTAATCTCTGTCACCAGAGGCCAGACGGACCTGTCTCGATCACGACGCAACCCCCTATTACTTTTGTACTGCCTGGTGACAAATCTAAGCTCGACAAAGTAGCCAATTGAATTTTTAAAATGGACACCCACTGCCTGCATTACCACTTTTCTATAGCTTTTAGCATTCAAGTATTCTGTTCTTTGAGAAAACAACATCCCAAAGACAAACTTTTCAAATCAAATTAATATAATAACTTCATTTCAACTATTAAAAAAATTACCTCGAGGTTTTTTTTCCCCAGTTTCCCCCACCTCCTTCAAGGGTTGACCAGAAAGTTCCAGAATACTTTCATCATAATTCATTATACGTGTAGAAAAGAAAAATCTTATTTTTGTTGACATATGAGGGAAGGTCAAAAAGTTTGGGGAATGAAAGGAAAGGGGTGTATATAAAATCATGCTATTATTCTCCCTCAACCCTTATACATTTCTTACACCTTTTAATGAATTTATTCATACTGTTGAAAAAAAATGTCATTCATAAATTTCTTGCCTCGAAGCTCTTTTTTTATTTGTGGAAACACATAATAATCGGACGGAGCCAGGTCCGGACTGTAGGAGGGCGGTGCAACATTTGGACGCCACAATTTGTCACGTGAAATAAAATAGGCATGCCCATGTGATGTTTACTTGTGAAAAAAGCTCTGACTTTTATCATGTCTATTTAGTAAAAACATGGCTTACTTATTTATTTATTTATTTATTCATATAACCCAAAATACATATATGTACAAAGCAGTAGTAATAGTTCAATGCCTATTTAATGTAACCAACGAGCGACCGGCACCTACTGTATTGATGTTTCCTGCCTTCTGAACTAGACGGTCAAACTTTCATTAAAGTATAAAAAAATGATTTAAAAAAGAAACAATAATTATGAAAAACAGTGAAAATGTTACGAATATGACGTATAATGAATGAGAAGTGAAGTTTGACCGTATTGCATAAGCGCACAGATAGATAGGTGAGAGTGAAAAGCTTTCATAAAATACAGGCCTGTATTTAAACCAGCGTGCATTACCTCAAGCGATGCAACTATCTGTGCATTCGATATTAATTATTCTTTGAACATTTTGGCTATTTAATTTGTTTAAAAATTTTGAATCTGTAAAAATTATAAAAAGCATACGAATTTTCCAAATGTCAATACTGTGAGACTTTTATATAAGTAATGTAAACTAACGGAGAACGCCTATTTTAAGGTAAATAATCACAATAAGCTAAATACGCTAAATAAGCTAAATACGGTATTTAATACATTATACAATTTTACTATATATAAATATATAACATATAAAGGAATATATAACTATATATGTTATCAGTAAAAGAGATAACAATGGGTATCTCTAGTAAAGCGTGATATTATAAATAATTTATATTACAATTGTTGAGTTCAATTAACTACACTAGATTAGCTATTACTTGCCATCCAATATCCATCAACCACCTATTTAACATGTTTACCAACTTTTGTGAATTTTTAATTTTAAGAGATTCAGGAAGTATTATGAATTTTGGCAGTCGTAGATCTACCAAGAGAGAGTGTTTTTAAAACAGACACTTCTGCTGGTTCATAAATCAAACTAGTTATTTATCACACCTATAAGTTCAAGTAAGAATTGTGTAACTGCTTTGTTGTAAGGTTTAGAGCTTAGAACCTTTCATCTGATTAGCTCATCTTCTCTTTTCTCTGTTTTCAGGCTCAGCGACAGGCAATTCTTCAGCCACCCTGACTTTGGTTACACTTTGCCTTGTCCCGTCGGCTGCGAGAATTCCTTTATTAAGGAAATCCATCATTTTAGGCTTATGACCGATGAACAGGTTGGAACACCTTCATAACCATTTTGTTTTCCAGAATTAGCAATGTAAAAAAAAATAATGGAGATGTGATAAAAACAGACTTAAAACTAGTTTTTTTCTCCAATGCAACTAAAGAGTAAATGCTATTGTTACTTTTATTATTTTGTTCACTTTTACCCTGTTTAATCAGCCCTTAAAATATTTTGGCAGACAAAATCTACAAAATGTGTTTTCATTTCAGTACAATCAGTATCAACACTTTGGCGCCGAAGAGTTTGTCTTGCAGGCCGGAGGAGTCCTGTGTCCTCAGCCGGGTAACTTTAGTTTAAATATCATAACTTAATTAGAATTTTCCACTTGTAGAGGCAAGCATATGACAACTGTTCAACAACTTTACACTCAAACACAATTTTATTTTTATTTTAAATTTAATGCAGTCATAGCAAACTTTTTTGCATTTATGAATATCATCTCAAAATGGCTGTTTCCACCACCTTGCTTGATACCAAGAGTTTTGAGGCATCAACAACGCATTGGGTGATTGTAGCACCCTGATGGAAAAGAGTATTTTGGAGACCAGACCTAAAGAGCCAAGCAAAATCCAGAAATCTCCAGAAAGTCCTCATAGATACCAAAACAAACCAACCTCCTTCGGAAATAGACAAGTTTATTCTTGAAGTGTGGCAAGCAGATCTGAACAACAAAAGCAGTTATTAAATTATTAAAGTTAGGATGGCGCAGATCATCGCTTCAAACCTATCAAACCGCCTGGCATTATATTTCATCACATTAAAGGTTTATATCTCATGAAAGTTTTGAATAGAGTCAAATGGATAGGTTTTGATGGTAGGCAAAACCTTACTCGTACCATTATCATTTCAATATACTATACGATGCATCTACAGTTAAAAAAATAATATAATTTGTTTGCAGGCTGTGGAATGGGAATCTTGGCTGATCCAGAATGTACCAAAATATCTTGTAACAGTTGCAATGTGAGTATAATCTATGAATGCTTATATTTGACTCTTTTTCAAAGTTTATTCATTTCAGATTTTGTTAATCGAACCTAATTATGTTGTAAGGAAAGTAAGGAAACATTGACAGTCATTTTTAAAATATTCACATTTTTTAACTTTTCACATCATCAAACACTATTAATTTGATTCCAGTACCTAATTAAAATATTTTGTAATTCTTCTGTAGTCAAGTGATGAGTTTCTAATTTATGAATTAAGTCTTTGGTCTTAAAATTATGGCACTAATGAGTGGTCTCTTATCTATTTCATTCCATTTGAATCTCAGGTACAGAGGAAGGCAGGTGGCGGCGGCCAGGAACAGGATCCAAATTCCGACACCTGTACAACAATGTTCTCTTGCTTATTATTTTGTGCTCCTGTATTATAGAGCTGATGCTTCACCTGATACTAATATAGACCTTGAGGGGGAGCAGGAGGATAAATGCCTAAGGAGGTTACCTAAAAGTTCTCTTGACGAGCCACCGCCATTGATGCTCGACACCTCCAACTTTCAGCTCTATCTGGTACATTTGGTATGTGGGTTGACAGTGTGATGGTTCGACCAGCCAAGACACTTCATTTGTCCTTTACTCCATGGCTTCCTCATAAACTACCCTCTCGACGATCTTGTCAGTAAATGAGTGGTCCATGCATGATCTGGGGTGCAATAACTGAACTTGTATTCGTCGTTCCGGCAGGCTACGGGTTCTATATAAGAGGGCTGACAGGTCAAAGGTACATTAAAGAGATTCTGGCAGAATAGAGTTAATTTTATGTTATGTATGACACACACCGGTGGCGATCATTCGTGAAGTTAGTTAGAGTTCACTCCATGGAGTGACCAGCGAACAACCCTGACCGTAGTCCCATTGAGCATATGTGGGACGAATTGAAAAGCAGAGTTCGAGCCACAATACACTGTCATATGATAGCGATCGCCGCAGGATTCAAAGAATGGCGTTAAATGTTAACTAAAATTGAATAGCTACAGGTCAAAAATACCTATTTTTTTCTATAAAATTCAATATGAGCACTTGCTCAACACTACAAACGCTACAAACTCTGCTCAACTTATGATATATACACGTGCATTATTTATCACCAATTGACAATACTATTTAATAACAAGAATCATTTGTTTCAGCCAATTCACTTAGAAGTGAAATATTTTAAAACCGTTAATGTCTGGGATTTACCCAACTGTAGTGTTTATATATTTTTTTTAACAGCTTACAGTGATTTTTTAGCATGAGGTGAATGATTATTTGTTAATTGTTTGTCCAGTATGTCTTCTGCCGCAATTGCCTTGAAGGTTTCCACCTGGGCGAGTGCCACAACCAGTCGTCGGAGCTTCCAGCTGAACTGTCCTGCAACTACTCTCTTGATTCTACTAAAGTTAATGAGGTAATATTTATATCTTTTTTTACATTTTTAAAAAGATAAGAATCCGTATTATTATCAATATTAGTATGAATGTAGGTGATGAGGTGATTTGTGGTTTGCAGGCGCGGTGGGACAAAGCCAGCAAAGTGGCCATTCAGGTGCTGACCAAGCCGTGTCCCAAATGCCGGACTCCCACTGAGAGGAGCGGTGGCTGCATGCACATGATCTGTACCAGGTCTGCATTCAACTTATTTTATATTTTTGTGTTGACCTTTAACTAACCGCCAAAGTGAATTATTACTCCGTACAATTTTTATTATTATTTTTTATTCATATAAAATTATGCTATATGCTATATGCACGACACTTATTTTGTCTGGATTACCTGCTAGGCCCTGGCTGGCCTGTCGCTCGGACAACTTGGAATACTAAGAAGAAAATTGCCCCTTCCTTCTTGCGTGGGTAATGTTAGTTTTATTGGCAATATTGATGTATTAGTAGGTGATGCCTTTCCTAGCATAAATTTAATTTTAAAAGCAATTATTCTGATTACGCCTGTAATTAATAAATCCAAGTGCAAAAAAAAGAAATTAAAATAACAATAAAATGTGTTATATACGATGTCCTAAAATTAAAAACATAATTATATCAGTGCGAGTAGAAACTACCGAGTTTGTTTTTGAAAACATTTACACTCTCGGCATCAGCATCATCTGACAGCTTATTCCAAGCATTAACCACTTTGCTATACAAATAGTATTTCTTCAGATTTGACTTAACGATACGATTTAAAGATCGAAATGTCGTTGAAAGCTTCTCACAAATGGTCACAATAACATCAACTCTAGGTTGGTAGACCTAGAATGGAAACTCGCTCTTAAGTTTTGTGATAAAGACCCTTTACATGATTGAAAACTCTTTTCTTCACCTTTTCAAGAAAATCAATCCCTGCGGCGAAGTAGGAGTTCCACAAGGATCCAAACAAAGGGGGGGAGGGTTTCCAGGGGGAAACCAAGTTCCAGAAGTGGTCGACATAAGTATTGAATTTTTTTATGAAAAGTTCAGGTTCAACATTACAGAATTAGCCTTTTTAACTATGTTTGTGATATGATCATTCAATTTTAGGTTGTTGTAAATAGACACTAAGATCTTTTTGTGACTGTACCACTTTAATAGGAGTGTTATCAAATAATAAAAATATTAATAACTTTATTTATTTAAAAAAAAACAAAATACATCATATTTTTCACCATTATTACATAGGTACATAGCTCCACCTACCTAGGCAGTGCCCTTGCTAAGGGCATTTGAATATTTTAAGAAAATGGAGAGCCTTCAGTGAGAATTGCTGTTTTTCAGTGCTCCTCGGTTGAAAGGTACGCAGAAATATGGTGTTTGAGGGTTGTTCCTACCGTATGGTCCAGTCTTTGATTCTTATCAAATCAGTTTGAATCGGCATTACTTCATCTTTTTCCATATTGACTACATTAACCAACGTCTACCATTTAGGAGTCGTGACTCCACTCGGCACTATTTGAAACAATAAAATGATTTATTTTCTTACTTGTGTTCGGTACGGTTTGTTTCAGAGCGGGCTGCTTTTTGGAATGGTGTTGGGTGTGCCAAACGACTTGGACCAGGGATTGTATGGCTGCTCACTGGTTCGGTTGACCGTTGACTTCGGATGCATGCATGCATTTAATATGCATAATATATTTTCGAAGTTAAATTTCAAAAATTCATTGTATGTGATGCCTTATGCACAGTCCAAAATATCATTGCAGTGTATTAAAAAAATAAAAAATCTCTTTTGCCATGTAAACATATTGGATGCAAGATCATTTAATGGATGCTCAGTATGAGTGATGAATGCATAGTAGATTTGCACAGTAAGTATAAAGTAGGTATTAACTGTTTAACCCGGGCCGATTCGGCGGTTAGGACCTGCGGGCGAATTTCGGCACTTCATGTTTTGGCCTGAAACATAACTATGAGCTACCTACGTGCTTTTCTAATGCTTATCTCAGAGGTAGGTACTTCGTTTTTTATCTAAGTACTTTAGATATCTACCTACTCTACTTGAATAAATAACTTATTTTGATCACCCAAGTATATTTTCTGCAAACCGTTTTATAAACGCTTTTTGCAGGCTATTTATTATAAAAGTACCCTTACCTTTATGCTATTGTAAATATACTACGATGGTGGTAGGTAGGCTCATTATTGTTAAGGTGTTAGTCTGCTGATCTAGCATTTGTGGGTTCAAACCTGCACATCATAAGTTATTTTATAACGCTTTAGTATCACGATCTCTCTACAAGCAAATTTAGCTTAGTTGAGCAGGACTAGGAATAGAAATTGTTATAACCTTGAGTGGTAAATTATTTAAATATATATGCCTATTGCCGCCTTACGTCCTAAACAGGTTTAAATGTAGTGAGTGTGATTAAATTATTCAAGTAATGCATGTTGACTAACTTATTGAAACTGGTGCATCAGAAATTAAAAATGTTTAAATGCAGACTTTAGGAGTTTGGGTGAAAGATTTTACTGAAAGATGATAATATATTAATATTCATTTTCAAATAACTCATCTTGCTAATGATGATTGGAGAGCAGCCAAATGGCCGCTACGCTTTGGCCACATTCTTGGGGCTCGTTGTGTGTGCCTCCGGAGTACAGCTTACAATCTAGAGCTCCTGCAGCCAATCCATCTCCGATATGAGCCGCAGGATGTATGTTGGATTCTTGCTGCATATTTCGGCCAACGCAAGCCTGGATGTCCCCCAGATTGCACTTCTTTTTAGGCAGTTATCTTTTTTTATAATTTTGATATTGTCTCCAAAGATACTTCCGGGTCGCAAGATGAACCCTAGGACTAAATTGCAGAAATGCAGACCCTTTCAATTACTAAGCTAAGTTTGTATTTCTTACAACCAATAAATCTCACATGTATGGGGACACAATCGCGTACTTACGTCGCATCGGTCGCTCACATTAAAATCGAAACAAATAATAATTTTAAAGTAGTTTTACTATATTTCTTAGATCACAATAACTATCCAACATAATTTTTTGCAGAGGACTAATATGACAGGAACATCTGAATTTCTTCACCAAGAAACTTATTGAGTGATGTAGTACAGTTACTTGCAAAAGACCCTCATGATCCTTGGGGGTGATTGACTTCCTTGGGGAGGCATGCTTATGACTGTCGCTTATGTCATATTCGCAGTCTCTGCCACACAGGCGCAGTAGGCCAGCGAGAGCGCCCATTTTAGATATTCGCTTTAAATTCCAATCAGTACAACGACCTTTATAAATATGCTTATGCCGGGGAGGGTTGTGTCCAGGATGAGTGGAGGATAAATGATGAAAGCTTCTCCGAGTTCTGGATCCGTTTATTCCTCACGCGGCAATATTGTCGTCTACAATGAATCCCTTATGGGAGACATCTCAACGATTACAAGAAACGGATAATTAAAAACTAGATAACAATTGTAAAATATCGAAATTAAGATAACAGGAAATAAAATATAGTCAGGTACAATAATAATGTCGTCGGCGCGTGATGCGCGCGGTGGCTAGCTAGCTTGTTGACCCGACTGCCTGCTTGCGTCGCTGGCGGATCGCCCGTGCGCCGTTCGAACGCGCGCCTGCGCAGACGCCGACCAATCAGATGCGCCCGGCGGCGATCGCCCGTCGCCGGCCAAAACGACGCTGCCAGCCGCAGTCCAAATATGTAGCGCCGCTACATGCTATTCAGCATTTATTAAAAAATTAAAAAATTGTTCAAAATTTTTCAATATTGTCAAAGATTGTGTCATTTATCTTTTCAGACGATTTAAAAACATATTAAAAAAACAATCATCAAAATATAAATACTCTATTTACTGTTTGGTGGTATTGTTGTGTTCTTCAACTATCCAATTGACCTATATTACAATATTTGCGGGGAAACTACCCGTCAATACATTTGTAGGGCCGGTTACTGGGTCACGACGTCGCTACGCCGAGCGGTCTGGTATTTTGTTAAGTGACCATACTTTGAAATGTCTTTTAGGACTCTTTCTTTTGCCATTTTAGATCAGTTTTTTGCTTTATTTACGAAATTTTTCAATTTATGTCTAGAATCGACCCTTAGGATACTGCTGACTTTAAGTTCACTGTATATTTACTTAGATCTATGTTTAACAAATAAATTCTAAAACAATTAACTGGATTTAGTAAGTGAAACATTTTAAACAAGAAAATAATTGTAGTCAAACTTATGCAAACGGCAATATGAAAATTAAATTAGAAGGTCCATGGCATCTGAAAGAGAACCTAACTTCTGCAGCGATCCAGAGTCAGTAGCTGTGAGTCAAGAGACGGCATAAAAAATGCGAAAACACATTACAACAGACATAAATATTTCAATAATTTATAGTGTCTGTAATCAAAATTCAATATCAAAAATATAAAAAAAAAAAAACTCTAAATATAACTTATATTACAACGCCCATGAAATTTAAATACTACTGCGCAACAACTCACATCACCACATTTCATAGGCCGCTGAACGCGAGCAAGCAAACCATTAAATAGTCGCACTTTACAATTTTAGTTATATTGACAGTTGACACCAAAATGACATACAAAAAAAAAAATAAAAATTCGTTTCAACTATTCACTATTTGTTTATAACACATTCAAATGCTTATATTTTTGCGATACACGAAATCATCGAAGACGCGTCGCGCCATCTTTGTCTAACTCTAACCGACGGAGCGGCCTTGATCGCTATGCTCCGTGAGCTAGAGAGAGACAGCGAGAGTTGTCGACTAAACTCGAAACGAAAAAGTGAGATGCGAAATATCACCTTACGAAAACGGTTAAGAGTAATAAGGAATATAAAAAATAGTGTCAAATGCGATTAAATATGGTGTGCTAAACTATTTCATAGATAGTGCATATTATTTTCTATAGGTACCACCACTATTTTTCCACTTCCCACAGTCTGGCGTTACTTTCGATATGATAAGGACAACGATCTTTTAAAACATAGATACGCCATCTCACAGAAACCGCTCGTGTTTATGGACACGCCACCGGCTGATTCCCCCCCCCCGTTCCGCGGGCCGCGACACTCCTCCGCCCCGGAGCTGAAGCGAGGTGACCGAATCATTGAACGGATCATTACTGAGTGTATTTTCGAGAATAAATATAATTAGAAATTTTAAGTAAAACTGATTATTTACCGATGAAATGTAATTCCATCTTTCTTCCCGTGCAAACTGGTACGGTTTTTGCACGATTTCACAGCACAAGAAGGCATTTTAACACGTACTTGGACCAAACAACGCCGCGCGAAGTGCGACTTATCGCGACTAGTGCACGACGCAAAATGGTGCACCCTCAGTTGCCGTATCTATATGTTTTAAAAGATCGTTGGATACACGAAAGGTTTGTGCTGTGGGTTAAATGCTCAGCACAAGAATCGCAATACGACTAAAAACGCCTAAAAAAGTTATAATAAAATAGCAAGATGTACTAAGCTTAGATTACGTGTTATATTATTTATACAGAATGAAATATGCATATCAAACATATTTATATTTTATCTAAATATAAATATTGTATATACACACTACTTATATAGTCTACCTAGGAACAGGCGCCAGCCTTGTTGGCTATGGCTAATTGTAAGTACCTACTGGAAGATGCACAAATGAATAAATAAGTGAAGAAGTCTGCCTGGTTCCAAATAAAGATTTTGAAGTCAACTAAAATGCCAACAGCCAGCCGTTACAATAACTTTACCCTCTTAAGTTTATAGTCCACCATTTTGTCTTCGGAAATGACGTGGTTTGTGGTTCTTCTGAACGCACTTGCAAGGCGACGGCCGACGAACGAGAGAGAAAGAGAGAGAGAGAGAGTTGTTCCCGTCGTAGTTTCGAATGGGAACCTAAAATATTTTCGATTGAACTTGGGTAAGGTAATTAAAAAACAAAATGTAACTTATAAGTTATATTTTGGAACGTTTCGCATGAACACTCGTTCGGACTAAATGTCAGAAATGTGCGGCGCTTAGGTTAGGTTTTTTTTTTTTTTGGGATGGGGACAACCTTGCAAGTTACAAACGAGGTGTGCACGTTTAGTGTTAATAAAACTCGTGTTGTTATTTTAATTCTTAGAGCTGAGTTCTCTTTCCATGTTAAGTGTAGTTATAATTCTTATGGACTAAATATATATGTCTAGTAACTTGTACCGGTATGTGTTAGGATAGGTGGTTTCTACGGCTGTAGCCGGTTTTGTAGGATTCACCTGGCATTTGCCTTTCAGGAGGAGGAAACCACAGATAACCTCCTCCAGGTTAGGTTAGGTTACGGGCTGGCCTTTTCAAACGCAGATAATCGTAAATGTCGATGGTCAGTCAGATACGAGGCATCGTTTGTTTTTTTTTTTTTTAATCGGCCAAATTGCCTTTTGTGGAAAGTAAATATGTCGTGTCTATGCAACTTAATGTCTTTTTCAACAATTGTCGTTGAACGGCAGTTCGACACGAGACAATCTTTCTCGCAGTTTCTTAAAAACGAAGATGTTCAATGAAACTTTCAAAGGTGGAGCCTCATTTGAGTTTGAAAAAAATGAGTTTCTCTTTTGCAGATTGAAAGAACTTCCTACGTGATTCAAAGGTTAGGCTGGGAAGTCGGATTTGTCTTTTGCTTCAACTAAGTGCAACCTTTGTTATCGACGGAGGCAACTGCTCGCTGCACTCGATTATACGGATGTTTTTAAATTTAGGGCACTCATTTTAGGTTGATCTATATCGATCAGTCTCAAAAAAAATCATACTAAAATAATGACATTATTAAAAACTTTGTTTTTCTTCGAAATACTTCGCGAGCCGGGCGCTCGGGGGTCACTGACCGATCTCGTGTCATGCGTTGAACCGCGTTCTCAGTCATTAAAACGATTTCTATTTAATTTTGAAGTCGTTTTTGTCACACTCGAGAAACATTTTTCTAATATTTTTTGCTGATTAATGTTTGATTGTCCTATTTAGGACAATCAGGGACAATCAGGGATCAATCTTAATTTTTTAAGGGACAGAGAGGAGACGGCGGTGTAAGAAAGAGGGGGGCGGGCGTTTTTGAGGATATAGAGTTTCGTGATGGCCGATAAATTTCAATTATTTCCTTCCTAGAAGTCATTTTTCAACAATGGTACAATAAATAACGTTTTCTGTGTGAATAGCAGAGTAGGGTGTTTTAAAGTTTGTAATAATTCCTCAAAAAAGTTCACGAACTTACAAATTCGGACAGAATATGGTAACAACGCTCAGTACTTCGTTTTTTATCAATTTGTGTTTTTTGAGATAAGTATTTTCTAAATATAGTTACAATCTCTCGTAGCGGCTTTAAAGCGGGTGTTGTCAAATTATTAGTAGAGAGAGAGAGAGAGAGAGAGAAAGAGAGAGAGGGGTATATTCACCGACCTTCGTCGCCCATGTTCGTTCCACGTGACTCGGTTTCGGTCACGTGATTCTCATCATCAGAACAAACACGTGATGACCGCTCAAAGTACAGCTACTTATATATATTTATTTTTACAAGGTTTAGGTGAAATTAAACTAGAATTTATTAAACAATTGCTGAATAATAGTAAGAGTTTTTGAAGTTGCAGCGATAATCCTCAACATTTCGATCGTATTTGAAGGATATAACTTTAAGGCTGATCAGCCTAATTGTGAAGTTACCTCATTTGACGAATATTTAGAAACAAATTCATCTTCCCTTCACCAATCTTCTAAAGATGCTCGACTCGCGCCTTGCGTTCAGCTGCGTTCTCAGCCTTTAAGACGATTTCTATTAAATTTTGAATTCCTTTTTTTCTTTTAATTGGGAAACTGGATTGCTGAAATACATCAACCACCTGAAAGGTTAGCAGCAATTTTAAATACACTTTGTATGTTTCATAGATTTTATCGAATTATGTGACTGTTTTACCGACTGATGAACGCAAGAATATTCTTAAAAGGCTTCGGTTTTTTTTCTTTTGATTTACGGAACCCTGAATAAAAAAGAAAATACATTAAAGAAAGTAACTTCTTATATAACTTCCGATCAATACCTATTTTTACAAGCTTTTAATTAGCTTGCAATGCGTGTCGCTTTAGGTCAAATCTTGCGGAGTTGAAATTTGACAAGTTGGTTGAGTTCCGATGACAATGCATTCTTATGGTAAGCATGACCTGATTCTACACCCAGGAATGGCTCCAGAGGAAGGAACTCCTCGACGGCACAGACACAAAATTTTGTATACGCATTAAAGCACTTAAATAAAAGTTTGTTTTTAAAAATGTATTTCTACTATTCATGTATTTAACTTAGATTAGGGTATGTAATAATAAACCAGGGTACTTGGTCTGGTCGCCAATGTCATCGGGTCGGCATCTAATGAATAAGATGAATAACCACAGGTACCTAAGTCGATTGTCGATTGTCGATTGGCATGCCATACTAGGCCCGCTGTCCACTCGCCTTCAAAATTCGATATTGGCCTATTTGTCTGTTAATAAACTTTAATCCGTGAAATAAACAAAAGAGAAATGGTTGTTTCGTTGGCTGGTAAATCTTAATACGCGGAATCTTCTCTTCTCGACATGGATCCGTTTGCTTTGCTTAACTCTAACGACCACCTTAAGGCTGTTTAAAATACTCACCTCAACTGCGACTCCCATAAGGCAAAAACAACTCGTTTCCCTCGGAGATCTCCTAATCTTTTAACCGCACCAACTTTGCTGCGTAATATTTGGACTAAGGTCATCCACTAAGGTTTCTAGTTCGTGCTTTTGTCGATATGCCTAAAACCTTCACTTTATGAATTCTGTAAGATTTGAAGGCTTCTATCGCTTGAAGAAAATCATAAAATATGTTGTAGATATATTTAGGGAACGTTTGTTAGATGCTGTGACGTCATTACCGTTCATAATGAAATTACCTGTAAATAAAGAGTAATCATTTTATTTTTTTCTGAACTGCATACGTTTTTTTTCCAGTAAAAATAATTGTACGAGTATTTAGTGTATTGTAGTGTGTAGTGTATTGTATTTATTGTGTCATAAATATAGTACTTAAGTACCTAACAATTGTTATTTCTAGTTAAGTATATAAGGACAATAATAAAGTGAAATGAAAATTAATTAACAGGGGAGGGGATTCTTTATTCGAGGTTCTTATATTATAAAGATGGGGTCACCAAAGATATGTCCATCGTCGAGCGACTATCATTGATGCGTCAATTTGAAGCGAAGTCGCTGATGAACGCTGCCGTACGGCCCGAAGTGTGGCCAATGCCAATGCAGACGAGGCATTGATTTGGTGCGGGAGGAGGGCACCCTCCCCCACCCCGCCGCCCACACCCTCCGCGCCAATCGATCTCGCCGCGCGGCTGCCTCTGCATGGAGGGCTGAGGGACTGAGGGACTGAGGGTGTGCTGAGGGACCCATCGACCTGGCCGCTGCCACCTCGCTAATCGCTCACTATAATCGACGAACCGCTGTTTTCAGCGGACCTCTATTATCACTTTATATCCATCTATCGATATCAGATTAGGAGGGCTTGATTGAATAGCCAATGAGATTTTTAAAATCACACACTTCCAAGAAACTCATCATCTACAACTGCCTATAAGGTTAAATATTGACAGAAGCCGGCAAAGTATAACTGCAAAAGCCTGGCTGTGAGACTGGCCATAAAGTGGAAGTTGAGTCCGATCATGTACCTACTTAAATTAAGGTCTGTTTATATTCGCTAAAGAATTCATCTGCAGCATTCATTCGGCCTAAGCGCCGGTTACATAAAAATAAAAAACTTTATAATAATAATAGCTGTCCAAGCTCGCAGCTAGGCCCTGTAGGGGGCTTTAGTTGTGCCTTCGACGCGCGACGACTCGTGCTTGCGACGCTCGGGATGGGTCGTTTTGCTCCCCATCTCTGGCCACTTGCCTTGCTATTTATAATTCAACCCTCAAGGGGTAAAATGTATTTTAATAATAATTCTATTTCACATTTGTTACCTTTCTTAGATGCCCAAGCTTCAACTGTGGCTTAGAGACTTGCGCGATCCTTCGCTCGCGTGGATTCCGAAACACGATTAACTGAGACATAAATGACGTCATCTGACAATTAACTGAGACATAAATGACGTCATCTGACAATTAACTGAGACATAAATGACGTCATCTGACATTTTCAAAAGTATAAAAACACACCCAAAAACGTAATTTTATTCATCCCAGTACCTCCTTCTAAACCACGCTTGCTTAAGCCGGTCCCACACATGTGCGCAAATGTTTGCAAAGATGTTGCGTGTTTGCGCCCTTTGATGGTAAATAACGAAATACATATATTTTTTGTTTATCTTTTATCATTTTCTCTTTACTTAATGCCTTGTCAACCTCTTAAATAATTTGTTTAGTCTTATAATAATCTGTATTTCTTTTTTATATTTATAAATATTAGATACTTGACACTGGCAATAATCATGCAAGTATTATGAAGGCCATTAATTTGGATGAAGAAGAAGGCGTGAGAAATTGAAACATAATTCAAAAAATTATTTGTAAAAATATTTACGCACATTTTTGGGACAAAGAAAAGACGAAATATTTGCAAACGGCCTCCCACATATAGCATTTGTGCATCTTTGCAAACATTTGCGCACATGTCTGGGACCGGCTTTATTGCCTTCCGGGCCTAAGATGACCAGACTACTGGCAGCACTCACTCTGGAATATACGACATAGAATTGTCCACTCCTGCCCACTCCTGCAGGTTTTCAAAGATGGTCTAATTACGGGCTCTTCTAAAATAAGTACTTCTTTTATAAAAAATGTGTGTTATCTTGATAACCTGCACTATTTTACTATCTACTATATCATGGAGTTCGTCTCGCCACCGCCGCCGTCTGCGTTGTCTCCCTCTCGCAGGCTCTCCTTGGCCAGCTGATCCGCCGGAGTTGTCGGACTGCGAGGGACGAACCGTGATTGGTCGGGAACCGCGTCAACTACAGATCGAGGTTGCCTTGACTCACTCCCGCTACATGGCGGCTCTGGCCAGTCCAGACCGCGACTTAACTAAACTAACCGGTCACTCCCGGTCATCTAGATGAGGGACGCTGTCATGAAACGGGCTCAAAACAAAAGAAGATCTCATGCTCTAACGACCGAGGCGAAGTTGACCGATTCTCACTTCGGATTTCAGAACATAAATTATTTTAGTTTTTAATCAATATTTTATTATGTTGTTGAATTATCTTTTGATATAATTTTTTTTACTAATTTATATTATTATAATTATATTGCGAATTTTCTGTGCCTTCTTTAATAAAATAAATCACAATTAATATTATATTTGTCAAACAATTTCGTTCGAAATAACGCCTACTGCCATCTA
Source organism: Neomicropteryx cornuta (assembly GCA_020383195.1). NCBI lineage: Eukaryota > Metazoa > Arthropoda > Insecta > Lepidoptera > Micropterigidae > Neomicropteryx > Neomicropteryx cornuta. The sequence continues at coordinate 18,627,507 of JAHKQU010000021.1, read as the reverse complement.
CGGACGGGTAGCGTAAACTCGAACATTGTCCAAAATATTTGTCCGGCGCCCACAACCCACATAAGTCTCCATTAATATGCAATAGCGACATATCAGTCTAATAGTCTGCAGAACTGCAAGTATTTCATGACATCAGTATCGTGTGACATGATTGAAGAATCTTCCCAGTGTCTCACCACGCGAGTCACTGTTTCTTCGCGCGCCTCTGAGCCCCCGACTTGAGACTTGACTGACTTGAGTGTCAAACTCGCACACAACAAATGCTAAGCTCCGTCGTCAATAATCGGAGCAATAAAATAATAGTGTGAGGCTTCATTGCGATATTTTTTGTTCAGTTTTTAGAAAATGGTTGTTTAGACAACCATTTTTTATGTTCAGTTTCTATACATTTTTTTTATGTTCAGTTTCTAAACAACCATTTTTTATGTTCAGTTTCTATACAACCATTTATTATGTTCAGTTTCTAAACAACCAAATACCACTTTTTTATGTTCAGTTTCTAAATAACCATTTTTTTATGTTCAGTTTCTAAACAACCATTTTTTTATGTTCAGTTTCTAAACAACCATTTTTTTATGTTCAGTTTCTAAATAACCATTTTTTTATGTTCAGTTTCTCAACGACCTAATTATAATAAAATGTTATTGTTTTATTATTTATTTTATAATGTGAATTATATTTACATGAATTCGTCATAAATTTTGAGACCATTTCAATTTTCTTTTTAAATTTTGAGGCGCGGCTAGTAATCAATAACCCCCCCCCCATACCAACACTGCAAATGCACGGACCAAATTCCTAATTTACTTCCGTATAAAAACAGTTTTTATATTAACCAAGATGTATAAATATTTAAAGCATAATTTGGTGTATTTCATGTTATTTTTGATATTTTTTTTAAATTTGAAATCTTTTTTTTTTATTTATTTTATTTTATTTAAATTAATTTAATAGTATCATTTTTACGTCATTGTCTTTACGCCATTAACTGTATTGTTGTTCAATTTCTGTTAGAAAACCACAATAAATAAATAAATAACCACATACATAATATTTTAATTTATAATAATTATAACGTGGCACTGAACATTCTTTTAACATATTTCTATTTGCGTTAATAGATGAATTTATATTAATTTATACTGGCCAGTAATAAATAATATTTATTTATTTATTTATTTATTTATTATTGACATGTAAATAAATAAATAAATAAATATGTCCCAACAGCCGTGCTGTCACGTGTTTGAAATTCGAATATGACACAAATACCTCGGCGCTGTATCGATGCCTAGTTTAATGTGGTGGCTTTAATGTTAAATATATATGTATATTTATATATTATATAAATATACATATAATATACATTTTATATGTATATTTATAGTGTATATACCCACACACACACACCCTCACTAACATTTTTATGCCGTACATATCACACATACACCTTCGAAAGTAGCGTTAAGCTCAACAAAGTTTTAAATATTTTTGTACACAGGCGTAAGCATTAATTTTATTGGCCTTATTATTAACCCTTTTGGAAAATGTATACGCTATTATTTCGCTGTATGCTTACCTGTTAATAAATAAATATGTTTGTTTGTGTGTATATTAAATGTATTTATTTATATATCTATAATTACATTAAAAAACATATGCCAGATCTCTAATATAGAACTAGCACTCTTATCTCTTTACAAATAGTTAACACCTCGACACAGGCATTTGCCTAGTGAGGTCTTACAAACTGTATTTTTCTTCTCTTGAAAATCAATAAAATGCTAATAATATTAATTGTATATTGGATATTTAACAAATAAATAAATAAATCCCTTCGCGCGCTTTTTGTTCGAATTATAGAAAAAGAATTATTTATAAGAAGTCTCCGCTCCAATATCCAGCTAGCATAGGAAAGGTTAACCTTTCCGACTGCGGCTGCGAATGCTAGCCCTGCCACTGCGTAGGTTCCGAGCCGAGGGACGCACTCCTTGGGCGGGCAGTCCTTGGGCGGGCAGTCCTTGGCAAGCGTCGGATGCAAATATCGAAGACAGGAAGGACGACCGGGACAACGCGGCGAGAGGCTGTTGCGGAAGAAACGCGGAGGGGCTGGAGGGCGGGGAGGGGCGGGGGAGGGCGGCGGCTAGGCTCGTTCGACGTCGTGCCGGCGGCCGGCGATCGATGGGCGGCGAGGCGTCAGTCGCGCGTCGGCCGCCGGTGCTGCGGGCGCCCGCCCCCGGCCGCATCGCACCCGCCCGCCCTTCGCCTTGGCTGCGTCGCCGCCCACCAACACTACAGTCGCGCGACGACCGCCCAACGGAGCGTACGCGCTGCGCCACGATGCGACTGCGCACAGACCACGCGGCCGACACTTTTGGCGGGAACTTTCCCAGCGAATAAGTCATCTAAACGTAAACGTTCTTGGCCGACATCCTGTTCCATCGACTGCTGAAATGTGCCATTTAAAACTAGCTTTTTCTTATCTGCTAGCAATGAAAATTACTTTGCGAAGTAGTCTAAGAAAATGATTAATACTAAATATGAATCGATTGAAATTATAAAAAGTGTAGATCCTACCGTGTCTGCTGTCGGTGCAGAGATGAACCCCTTTGCCAAAATCGCATGTGAATCTAACGTTCATGGATGTAGCCAAATGTTGACATTTATTAAGAAGTGTCTTCGACGTTATGGTCAGGTCACACTGTACGCATTCTCACACGCGCGCACCAAAAAGTAAATGACTGAAATCTTCCATTTTAAATATTATATAAAATATTAGTCGACGGTTGTCAAAGCCAATGACGCGAAAGTTTCCCGAATCGATTGTTGAGCTGCAATAGCCCTCAGCGAGGATGAATTGCTGCAACTATTTGGACTACCGGTCTCTTCCCCACCAGCAGGCCTTCGGGGGCTACTCGGAGCCCTATCAAGCGCCGGCTGCGCCCTCGCCTTACTACCCGAACCAGTACCAGCAGCTTCATTCCACGGGAATGGCCCAGTCCTTGACCAACGGATTCTCTGGCCTTTACGGTGACTACTACCCTTCATATCCTTCTAGCCTGGACTATTCCCCCGTCAGCTTCTGTGCTTCTCCCGGTCGCGACCTGGACCCTTATCCTCGCTACCCAGCCAACTCGAGCCCCGCGGCCTTCGATGGATATCCTCTTCACGCGCAGCGTTCAGCCGATCAGTCGACTCTCTTCGCGGAAGGTAGCTAAAATTCACTTTACTTCTTTCTTATATATATGTACTCATACTCAAATATTCACTGCATTCACTGATTTTCAAAAGGCGTTCTATACAGTCGATCATATACTTCTTATTTGTAAACTTGGTACACGTTGACCTTTAGAGAAAGCTCGAATCCTTACTTCAGGTGTGCGACAAGGCTCAATTTTAGGTCCATTACTATTTTTAATATTCATCGACTATCTAATTAAAAGTGTAAATTTTTGTTTAAAGATTTTCTTTGGAATAAATAATATTTCTGATTGCTTAAAAATTCAAGATGATTTCAATACACTTTACATATGGAATTGTGAGAATATTATGCCTGTAAAGTGCACTCAATTAGTCTTACAGGAAATAAAAGTACGATACGCTTCGACTGCTCCATAGGCGGGCAATTGCTTTCTCATGTTAATACCATTCGGGATTTGGGAATAACACTAGATTCAAATTCATATTTGATACTCACATACTTAAATTAATCACAAAAACAAACAAAGTGGTGGATTCATTTCCACAATTACAAAACCCTTTAAAAACTCTTCAGTTTAATTCCCCTATACAGAATGTTTGGCAGTCCGATAGAAAGTTTTAAAGCGATGACAGAAAAGGTCATTTGGAACCTATTTGATCACTATACCCTTATTCCATGTGTCGCTTTTTCCTTAAAATACAATGTAATATGATAACTATAAGTAACTTAAAGGTTCTTAAACCATCACTGACAATATTTTTTTTAAACCGTAATATGTATATGTTTAACAAAAAATATTGAAGATTTAAACATGCGCTTAAAATTATTTTGTAATTTTATATTTTCGAAATGTGTTAAAAAAATATCATAATCATTTTTTTCAGAACGGGTCAAAATAAAAATGCAAATACCTTAAATGTTCAAATACATATCTCAGTTTCGTATCTCAATAAAAGAAACGATCAAAATAGTACTAATTAGTGTAAAAAGTTATTTTGAAATTTACCAGGTTTGTAACCCACCAATTTATTAAAAGGAAATAAAACAATGTTTCTATTTATTAAATAATTTTTCACATTTTCGATAATGAACCACAATTTCTAATGCGAGCCAAGCACGTGCCCTTCGGCGTATTTCTGCGGTGGAACCTCTTACATTCATCTCTTCCTTCATCTTTTCGAATACCGCATTCGTTCTTCCTATTAAGTGGTCACGTTCAGTGGTCATTTCTACTTCATAAACAACTTCCTTTGCTCGTCCCCAAACCTGGAATTGGGCCGTTTCTTCCGATCCAGCGGGTTTGCCATTCCAGTACCGATCCAGTACCATTCAAAAATAAATAAATGTACTCGCCTCGTTTTTGTTTTTCAATTGATTCGCACAAATATAATGCTTTTCGTTTTGCTCGAATATTGTCAATCATTAGTTGCAAATACGCGAATATATTAGGAAAATCTGCTTTCGTTGCGTTTGCTGTAGAACCTTGGACGCGTGGTCATCAGTCATCAGACGCGTTGGCGTTTCTTCACTTCCAGCAGCGAGTCACGTGGTCACGCAGCCATGTGCTCGACCACGTTTCCTATTTCCTATTTAATTTAAAATGTAAATATTGTAATGCAATTCATATATTTTTATACAGCAATATAAAAAATAATATTATATACTATTTTTACTACTTTAAAATATTATTTTGCCTGAATATGTTGCATTTTACTCAACAATACCTATATCATTTTTTTCGAATGAAAAGAAAATGACTACATAAAAAACTACTAACATTTCACGTCTATTTTAATGAGGAAGAAAGATTCATTAATAAATATATGGGAAAACTTTCACAATAGTAAAAGCTATAACGCTAGACGCTTCATCAGTGGGCGATCTTCCACCCTCAGGTGGAAGATCAAGGTACCCCGGGTGTTCCTGGTGTTGGGTTCCTGGTGTTCCTACACCTGGCCAGTTCATGCAGCTGTTGGAAAAGGGGCCACGGCTCGGCGCAGCGCTCCGAACGTTCAGCAGAGCCACTAAACATTTCTTAAAACTCTTTTTTCTCCAACTAAAAATGCATTTTTATAAAACTCAGCGCTGGGTTTAAACCGTCATTCTACGCTCTCAAACACATGACCTCTTCAGTACCTTTATAATGATTTCTATATGGCTTAATATCGTAAGCTTTATCAAAAAATTATGAACATTTTTCTAAATTCTTCAATATTTCGGGCGATTTGCCGTTATTAAAAAGCATTCATCAATATGATATCATATAGGCGAGTAATTGGATTATTAGTGTTTAAATGGCTCTTTGATAGCCGCTAATTGACCGCCATGCGATTGATTGTATTCATTGGGCGGGCGGGTCGGGGGTAGGGTGGGGAGGGGGTCGGCAACGCTACTCCCAACGATTCAACAGGTCGCGTTCCCTCCCCTGCGGAAGACCTTTTCCTTCCCCTCCCCCGCAGCGCCGCCCTACGGTTTAGCACCACTTTCGCGGCACACTAATAGTTTTAGATAGATTTCATTGTAGCTAAATAAAAGTAATATACTAAAAAAATACAAACATATTTTTCACCGTAAAATCTTTACTAATACGATGCATTTAGTTTTGATCGGAGAACATTTAAATAAGTCAAATTAGACCATAAATAAAATCGTTGAGAATTTTATCTTTATTTACTGGACATTATATACTTATATATTTATGTGCTTTTTTTAAGAATTACGATGATTTTGAACCCTACTTAAATAAGCAAAATGCGCTCATTTGAGGTCGAATTCTCTCTTCTACGATTTCATCTACGCACTTGAAGATTTTAGACCTCCGACTGTCTTTTAGGTAGATTTCTTTAGGAAAGCTACCTATTGCAATCGGAACTATGACTATCACCTAGAATCCAAAACCACCCTCAGTTTTTAAGTTTATATATAAGCTTATATATACGTATCTATCTAACTATATCACTTTCTTGTGGACACGATGACAGCCGTAATTTTACACCCATCACTTTCAAAATAATACATAAAATTTAAGGCCATCTCGATCAAGTTCGTTAATAAGGAAAATTAGACAAGGGGGGCGATTATGGGGGAGGGGGTTCGAAAAAGTGTCATTTTGCTACAACTTTCTTAGTATATGAGATATCGAATTCATTTAAATTTTGTATTTTTCCATAGATAAGGGCCTAAAATTTATGTTGGCAAGATTTTGTGATAGCACCAACCATTAGTCCTAGGGGTGGGAAAAAATGGTTTTTCAAAATTTAAAAAAAAATCACCCTACCCTTAAAAAGCTTAGGATTAAATCAGTTCAAAATGTTAATCGGTAGACCTACAATTTTCCTACAACTTTTGTTTGAAATTATTTTTTGGTCAATTCTTGAGCAATTCTTACGGCACAGTATAAAGAGGGATTCCGTATAAGCACTCTCGGAGTTCATCGCGCGGCAGCTCGCGCAATGTTTGATACAAGTTCGTACGATCGGAGTTCGCCTATCCTCTACTTTGAACATGTGCAATTTATCACCGCCTTCCGGCGGACCGCAAAGGATCTTTTTCATATAAATCTGCATCGAAAACCCTACAAATTAGGACATTCCTTTTCGAAACTGACACACGTTTTTTATTGCGCCCAAGCGAGAAGACTTAAAAAAACCTCCACCTTCATAATCAGCCTTTATTGAAACATTCAGGAACCGCATTCGTTATCATCTCTTTTTTTCATACAAAAACAGGTAAAACAAAATAGAATCAATTTAAATATTAATAGTTACTCAGTTAGATTACAAATTCTTTTGTAATTTGTGATAAAATATTGATATTTGTATACAATATTAAATCATCAACATATTTCAATATAAAAAGTGATTGAGATCTGAGTGAGTAAGTACTAAGTACTGTAACAGCTTTCATACAAACGTCACTTCAGCTGCTACGCAAAGTTGGCGTTGGTTTTTGCCTTTCTTAGATCAAACTGAGATCTCAGATATCTTGAGTTTTTCGGCGACGAAAATAGAAATTAAAAAGAAAGATAAAACAAACATAAATAGTATAGCATTTTATCGATAAAAAGACCGCTAAGTTGCGCGCCTTTCTGAGAGAGCTGAGAGCTGATCTTCAGTACTTTCCGGTCACTATAAGTAGGCAAGAGACATTTCTATACGAATGTCTAAATAAGTAATAAGCAGGTGTTGTTTCAGAGTATCGGCAGGCGAAGGAGTGCCGCTCGGCGAGGTCATCGACCCGAGACCAGCCGAGGAGAGGCTCGCGGAGGCCGCCGTCACCGCGTCAGCTGATCGACCCGGCCGTGAGTACCTTCGTACCCCGCACCTCCGCACCTTAGCACCTCCGCACCTTCGCACCTCCGCACTTTCGCACCTTCGCACCTCCGCACCTTAGCACCTCCGCACCTTCGCACCTCCGCACTTTCGCACCTCCGCACCTTCGCACCTTCGCACCTCCGCACTTTCGCACCTCCGCACCTTCGCACCTTCGCACCTCCGCACTTTCGCACCTCCGCACATTCGCACCTCCTCACTTTCGTACCTTCGCACATTCGCACCTCCGTACATTCGCACCTACGCACCTCCGCACCTTAGTGTTATTTATTCTGCCTTTTAGGTGGATTTCATAAGGAGAGCTAACTATTGCAATGTGTACCATGTTATGACTTCCGGGAAATGTCGACATATGTTCGTTTCACATCCCCTAGAACCCAAAACCACCCTCAGTTTAAAAGTTTATGTATCTATCTTTATCACTTTCTTGCGGACACGATAACTGCCGTAATTTTACACCAATCTCTTTCAAATTTAAAATTTAAGGGAGCAAAACCTCCATCAAGTTCGTTAATGGGTAAAATCAGACCAGGGGGCGGCAATGGGTGGAAAAGTGAAATTTTGCTAGAACTTTCTTAATATATTAGATATCGAATCTATTTAAATGTTATATTATTCCTTAGATAAAGGCCTTAGATGATGGTTATTTATTGGTTGGGCAGATATAAAGACTTTGGTCTTTAAAAGGCTCGGTCGGCGGTTTATTTGGAAAGGCGTAAAATGTATCTAATTAAACTTTTTTGATAGCACCAACCATTGGTCCTAAGGGTTTTTCAAAATTCAAAAAAATCATAGTACCCTTAATAAGCACAAGATCAAATCCGTTAAAAAAAATAATTTCCCTACAACTTTTTTTAAATAAATTTTTCATATTAGCAAGTAAGGGTAAGGGAATTAGTAAGGGATGACCAAAATGTTTGACGACTTTGATCCGGTGAAATCTACCTCCGCCTCCAAAGTGCAGAAAGATTTCTTTTAAGTTTCTGTACGCTTCAATTATGCAAGGGTTTGACAGGGCGGGGGGACGGGTGTAAGAGGGCGGGCGAAGACTTCTCTTGTATTTTAGCTCAGAAACCTTTTAAGCCCAATGTCGGTGTGTTTATTGTGAAAATGTCATTTAGCAATGTCACTGAATAGAGCATTAAAATGTCGGCTTAACGATCAAAGAGTAAGATTAATTTTACTCTTATTTATTTATTCCTAAGTACTTTTTTTTATGTGCGTATAACGTGGTTCGATTTGTAAACTTTATGTTGGAATAAAATTGAAATATTTTAGGCGAACGCGCGATTTGTAACGCACCCCCCTTCCTGGCGATGGCGTCGCGACGCCGCCCCGGTCGCCATGGCAACGCGCTGCTGCGGCGCCAGTCGCGGAGAGCGCATCCCCCCGAACGAAGGGTTCCGTTCCCTTTGCGGCACTCGAAGCCTTCGCTGTCCTGACGTTTACATAATAAATATCTCGCATCTCTCAATGTTTGCTGAGAAGCAAAATATAAATTTACCTAACCTACCTTCATTATAGTGTCTACTAACACTGTAACACTACTCAACGCGTCTGTGTGCGTGTGTGTGAGCGTGTGTGTGAGCCCGCTAGTTGCCGGGCTAAGAGTACTGTTCTGCAATAGCAACCGAAGCACCTATACTAAGTTGCAGTAATGTTGGCGCATTACCCTTAAGAAAAACGTATTTGAACTTCAGTAGTTTAGAAAAGTAATAGCATACTACGAGTATAGTGTAGCGCCCCGTTTAATTGTATATTATATAACGTTATTTAGTGTAAAAATAAACCGAGTGCATATAAAATAATAAAATATAATAAATAATAAGTCAATAAAAGTATAAATACTAATGATAGTATACTATAATATCATTATACTAGTATATTTGGTCTTTAAATGTATGTTTTCCTACTATTTTTCGAAATTAACGCATTTTTATGTACAAAAACTATTTTAATCTACCCAATATTTAGGGTAAATAGCACACAAAGAAGAGAAAACGAACGAACGGGAAGATTATGACATTAGGCCTAAATAGTTTTTTAAATTATTTGTAAATTTTTATTTTAATAGCCATGCTGCCAAAGCAATAATCTTTTATTTTATTTATTTATTACCAGGTATTTAGGAACTTCTTTTAGACGATTTGATATTACCTAGTATCTATTCTCTTTGGATCCAGATCCAAAGAGAATAGAGTGGGGGTAGAACGTCTACGATCCGCGCCAAGAGATCGTTTTATTGCGATTGGTACCGAGAAGGGCGGAAGGCAGAAATTATTATTATTAAATTATTTATTGTATCGCTAAGCGTCTGTAGGTTTCTAAACAAACAAACACACCTCCGCGCCACATTACACACCACACACTGTAGATATGAGAGTAGAAGATACTATTATGTAACTGAAGTAACATCGGGGAGGCGCTATCGGGCGCAGTTCCAACTGCCTTACAGGCAAACAACATCTCGCAAGTCTGTTACTGAATGTGTTTTTTATGTATGTCTTGTTACATAGTCGACAGTGTTGAGAAAAACGTCGTTGAAATATCCTCAACGGCGATTAATGACCTTATCGGATTTGACCCACTGGGGATTCGAACGCGGGACCTCTAGATATAGAAGCAGGCGCTATACCACTGCGCCACCAAGCCGCAGTCCTATACACTGCGACGGCTGTAATAACACTCACAGAAAGCACGCGGTTCTCGGTCATGAAGGGGCTATATCATGTCATAAAATGGTGTCACTTGAAAAATAGAAAATAGAAAATTGCTTATATCTTGTATCTGTTTCTTTTTTACTTTTCTGTGGCTCAAACATAAATAAATAATATCGTAAACTGTTAGCGCCACTCAATAGGAAGTTACAAGTTAAAAAATCTAACAATAATTAAATTTGCGCACGCATTTTTGACGAAAAACTCAATGACCTGATAATCAACAGCTGTCAAAAACGTCTTTACGGCTCGATGATCGTAAGTGGACGTAGGGATGGACACTGTTGGATGAAAGGTTAAGGCACCCGAAGGTCACAAAGAACTTTCCAAGAACGTTCGGGTAATGACGCAAGGCGAGATCGAGTCTTCGGAGTGACAGGCAGCGAGGTCATGCAGCCCCGAGATTGGCAACACGGGGCAGATTTTAAAAGGAGAATCGGTTCTATTATCGAATAATATTAATTGGAGATAATAATTTCTCAGCGTCTGATGGCCATCGAGGGTTCGGGAGCTGGTCAAACCGTTCCTAGGCGGCAAAACACCTGAAGGACAATAAAAATGTATCGTTTTCAGACGGATGCTAAATAAAAGTTGCAATGTCATGTTGTATGTATTTCAGTAACAGATCAATTCGATATATCAATTGCGCCAATTGGAGTATAAATTTGTTCAGGTGGAATAAATACATGAGTGATCTTCGCCCTCCGCTGAAACAAAAACTTTTGATTGGGTACTTTTGGGGGTACACTTTAACCAAATGCCAAATTACCTTTCGTAGATGGAAACCTATTCGTTTGAGTGTTTTATTTATGCAACTTCCCCTCCCTTGCCCTCCCATCCCCTCCCCGTCAGTAACAGGATTACACTGGCGCTAGTGCTATCGAGCAGTGACTCTCCCGTACAAACGAGTTGCTTTCCAATTTGAATGGCTTCCTCTGCCATCGCCTCAACGACAACGCGTCTAAGTTCATTTGTTACGAAAGGCGCTACAATTTATTGCTAATTTAATTGATAAGTTTTTATAACTGTCTCCCGAATACTAAACCGCTTTCGTAGATAAAATTAAAGCTGTTTTAAGAGATCTATCCCACGTCTGACGTCGGTTCAGGGAAACGCCTTCGCCTTCGTCGCTTTTTAATTATTTTTTTACTTCTTACCTTGATGTTACATTCGTGTAAGTACAGCTTAATTACATAATAAAAACGAATTATATTACAAACAAGTTAAAAAAAAATACAGCGTTTTCGGCAGGAAGAAGATTCGTTCTGGTGTACTCGACAAAAGATCTCTGCATTCCTGTATCACGATTTTTTGCGCACTTCTGTAACTCGCGGATAAAGTACAGACAGACCTTTATATTTTGTATATTCGAAATTATTACTTAGCATTTTAAGTAATAATAAATAAAATATATATTAGAAGTTATGATTAGTGAAAAAGTTTTGGTGTTTAGATTTAAGTTAAGTTAAGACCTTTGATCACAACTATCTAACTACAAAATAATATAAAGTTTTTATGAGTCTGCGTGAGCTCATTTGACCACGGCCTCGCAAAGTATTCAAAGAAACTGACAGTACAAAAAATTCTACATTCGATTTTTAACATCTGACATTAATGTCCAGAAATATACAATTAGCCATGATCAGTGATATAAAACCCAATTTCCACCAAAGGAACATGTTTAATACTCACAACTTATTGATGGTTCGTCGAAGAGCTATGAGCTATGAGCTATGAGCTATGAGCCTGCTCTGAGGGCACTGCAATACTATAGCAGTGACTGGTGCACATGACGTCACATGACGTCACAGCAAATTCCTCCGCGAGACGACTGATGATACAATTTCCTCATTTCGAGACGTAATTCGATCAAGGAGGCGACCGCTCGATCGTGCGAAAGGGACGGCTAATTGGACGCCCGGGAGGGAGAGGGAGAGGGAGAGGGAGGGCGCGGAGGTGCGAGGAGAGGCGACGGCGACGTCCGTCTGCGACGATTGATCGCCGGCGGCCGATTGGAGAAGCCACAGAAGGGCGCCAATGTAGCTGAAACTAAACCTCTCCTCTCTCCTCTCTCCTCTCTCCTCTCTCCTCTCCTCACGAGGGAGTAAAACCCGCAAAACCAACGCTCCTATATTTTTATTTCAGGGTTTAGAAGGTTATTGGTAACAATATTCTTTGGTATATTTAAAATTACTTTTTTTAAGGCGAAGCATTTTGACGGTCGCCCTTAAAATTTAGCGCTTTATTTTTTTTATACGGCGTTAGGTTTTGTTTTTTGCGCGCTCAGAAAAGAATTGTTGGATTTTATTTAATTACAACTTCATTATATAGAAATGAATAAAACTATCTTTACTATGTTTTATAACCTTCATTTTCCTTTCAATTACTATTTTTCCTAAGGCTCTAACGCCTTTTACATGAGAGCAATTCAACTAAAAAATAACTATTAGAAGTTCATCATTTATTAAATCTCTCAGAAAGAGAATTAAATTTAAAAAATCTGCCTTTACTATGTCGAAGACAAAAGAACAAGGTATCTAAACATATTTTTTTTATTATTAAATATCCAACGGTTACCAAATTTCAACCATAAAAAAGGATCTAAATGAGTCGAAATTAATGTTTATCCTTTGACTTCGCCTTAACTCTTGCCTCTTCGCGATGGCAACCTTATCTTAAATAATCGTAAATTTTAGCCAGAAATCTTTCGTAACGCTTTTACCATTGCAGATATTTAAAAGCCGTTTAAATATTGTTAGGAATGTATATTTTATTATTAATATTGTAGTAGTATTTATACTTTTATAATGAACGAAATTCCATGAATTCATTTTATTCATTTATAAAAATATTTTATTGTAAAAATAAATATTATTACCAATACATGATAGTAGTGATATATTATAGCATACTTAAATTAGAATTTAAAATAAAATAGGTATTTGTTTTAAACGGGGCGCTGGAACTTACAAACATATTTTAGGTTAGCTAGCTTTTGTAATTTTTATTTTTATTAGCATAAGTTTTGCATTTGTATGCTTAAATAAAAGAATCATTCAAAAATGAAATTTTAGCAGGCCTTAAATTTCCAATATGATAAATTCTTACCGTCTGATGACACAATCGATCAGAGGTACTGAACCCTAAGTTGCCTGGACCCATTGAGCCATACCTAGGTATTTCCCACCAAACCAACTCTTTTTTAAATTCAATCTAAAAATAGGGCAATCACCTTTTAAACATATTCAGTTGACATAAAACGACCGATCATAGACACAATACAAGTTCGCAAAATGAAGATTGTCTAGAGGTACCGAAAATGCATAAAAATAAAAATCAACGTGACAGCTCGAAACAACGACTTTAGCCGAATGAGTACATCACCTCCCGAGTATAACCGAATGAGTGTCGCATTGCGATCGTCCAACCCATTTTAGCCTAATTTGCCTAACTCGATCGAGCGACTGTTTGTTGATGAAGTACTGGGACGGAACCCTGGTACCGGGATCCCAACTCTCACTAAACCGGCTGTTTAGAAATAAGTTAGACGAGAATTTTCAATATGTAAAGTGTCGGTTGACGATTAGGGGTTGCGGTGCGGAGGGGGGTTGTGCTCCGAGGGGGGGACTTGTTGCGCCGAGCCTAGCTGACTTGTCCCACGCTCCTGAACCCCATAATCTTTGCCCAGCTGCGTTTAACGTGGCTTTTTTCATAATGATGCATCGACGGTATTCACTATAATGCCAACCTAACCCACCCATTCTGTCACAGTAGATTTTATGTAATAAATTCTAATGAAATAATTATAGGGCAGCAGAACTCACTAAAGGTACGAGAATCCCGCTTCTGAATTATGAAAAATTCGCCCGTTTCTAAATAGGTACCTACATTAATGTAGAAATATTGCACACTTCTTTTTAGGTAGATTATAAGTTTATATATCTATCTATATCACTTTGTTGTGGACACGATGACTACCGTAATGTTACACCAATCACTTTCAAAGTGATACATAAAATTTAAGGCCATAAAATCTCGGTCAAGTTTTCGAAAGAGCAAAATTTTGCTATAACTTTCTTAGCATAGAAGATATCGAATTAATTTAAATTTTATTTTATTCCTTAGATAAGGGCCTAAAACTTATCTCAGTAAACTTTTTTGATAGTACCAACCATAGGTCCTAGGGGTGAGAAAAAGTGGTTTTTCAAAATTCAAAAAATCATACCCAAATCCATTAAAAATTTAAATTGTAGGCGTATAATTTTTCTAAAACTTTTGTTTGAAATAATTTTTGATATGAGCAACCCTTAGGGCACAGTATAAAGAGGGATTCAATATACGCACTCTCTCTGCGCAGGGGTACGGCGCGGCGGCGGTGGGTTGAGATGCGCGAGCTGATCGCCCGGCAGCTCGCGCATCTCAACCCATCGATTGGAGTGGATATTAAATAAAGTGTTATTCTGTTAGTATGTCTGTTTGAACGTGAGCTAAGGTCCTCTGGAAGCGATTATCTTTATAATAAAGGCTACTCAATACTCGTCCTGTGAGCGTCAGAGTTCAGAACTCTCACTTTACAAAAATGCGTGTCGCAATAAACGAAAGAGGGTAGGAATAAAGTTAGCCTAATTGAGGTTTGCTGCGGCCCTCTTGAGCAGAGGGTTCATCGTTTTCGTCGGGAAGCAAAAGTTTAAGTTATTTATTTTCCAAATGTATAATTAAGATTACATCAGGGATACCGAGATTCATTTTTCTAACATAAAGAGTAAAAAGTAGTACCTACAGTTTAAATACAAAGAAATTTCAAAAGGGGCGATTATAAAAGAAAACAACATTTTTAAAATTATTTAAATACTTTAGACAAAAAAACCTAAAAAATAAATCCACGAATGATCAAAACTATAAGTTGTTATATTTGCGAGAATTTTTTTAAGCGAATTGTTTTAAATTATAAAAGAATTAATTAACTTTAAGTGTTTAGGCAACATATTAAATAACTTTAAATCTAAGTAGCAAAAAGATTTTTGTTTTACGCGCGGGCCAATATTGGTTGAACATATTATTTTCATGATTCATGTTGATGAATATTACATTTTTCTTTATTTAAAAAAAAAAGTCACTTATATAGGGTGATGATTTTAGAGGCGTGGTTTTCAAGAAGAGATAAAACGCATATAATTTGATGTTATGGCTAAGAATTTAGTTTTATTATAAAGATAAGGGTTTGCCATTATGTTTTAAAAATGATTTCGGGTAAGTGGCCGCCGCGGCTGACTCGAACAAATTCCAGCCGAGAGGCCCAATTTTCCACCACTTTTTGCAGCAAGTTGGGCCGTATGTCAGCAATAACGCGCCGAATATTCTCTTCCAAGGTGTTAATCGTGTCCGGCTTATCTGCGTAGAGAAGCGACTTCACATAACCCCACAAAAAATAGTCCAGCGGCGTTAAATCGCACGATCTTGGAGGTCACGCCACAGGCTCACGACGCGATTTTTACTTTATTTTAGAGTGATTTTAAAAAAATTTAGAGTGATTATATATATAGAGGGACTATATATAAAATATAAAGTCCATAAACAGTAAAAGTTCTATTTGACAAATTCTCGGCAAATTTTCAATCTTCCTGTAAACTTTTTATCTAAGTAAGGACCTAAAAAGCTAACTTTATCTCATCTACAGAATAATCAAGTTTAACTTCAGAATCTTTGCAGTTAGTTAAATTTAACACGACAGTTTTTGACATATTTAGTGACATTTTGTTTACCTTCGATAATTCATCTTAGAGTTCATTAAGAGTAGCTTTCATCTAAAGCCGGTCCCAGACATGTGCGCAAATATTTACAAACGGCCTTCCATACCGTTTATTTATATTTGCAAATATTTTCGCACACGTCTAGGGCGGGCTTTAATCGATTTCCTCGATTTTGAAGTCGCAACTTCGCAACATCATATGCGATAGAAGGCAGGGTGTGTCCGCAGGATGGTGTGTCCGCGGGGAGTGGTGAAAGGAAAGTGGGCCGATTAGAGTGGAGAGAAGCAAGTCCAACTGCAGACCGGAATAATAAATAAGACCTTCGAGTACTCTCTTCAAAAAGTAGGTCATTGTCATTGCTGTACAGACCTACGCGGCTGACGCTGATGGACGTCCCGGCGTCGGCTGACGGCTGTCTTCGGACGCATCCCTCGAACAATGGCAGCATATTTTCCGAGCTGCACTTTCCGCCGTTTTCCGCTGAGGGTGCATCGCATTGGAGGGAGCGAGAGGGCGCCTCCGGGGCGCCGGGCGAGGGAGGGCGACGGGGCGCTATCGATTTAGTTCGTCGCCTCGGCGCGGCGGCGGGTGCGAGGGAGACGGCGATGGGCGCACCTTTCGCACCTTTCGCACCCGTCATCCTCCGCGCTATCCGACGTCACGCTGATAAGGAAAAATCAATTTCGAAACGATAAAGCAGGCGGACGGCCCGCGACTCGATCTTCGCAAAAATAATGCCTTTTCAGAAGGTTTATTATATATATTACTATATTTTAGAAATTATTCATTCATATTTATGCTTTATGTCACTTGTTAATAAATACATCATTGTGGGTTGGGTTAGCAAAAAATATATCTCCATTCGGCGGAGGGGCGCAAAAATTTATATTAATGTTACTTTTAGTGTGTTCTGTATAGTGTATCTATGCTGAACAAAGTATCAAGCTCTGGTTTAACCGAAAAGTTCAGTAGAATCATAATTTGTTGTAGCTACTGAATTATAGTAGGTCCAACAGAACAACAGTGAATTCAATCTGTTTGATAGACTTCACAAACCAATTCCTGTAGATAGAAACCACAGAGCAGGGAATCTCATCAATCTATGTAGATTCGAATGAAAAATTGTGTACAGATTACAAGACTATTTTGATACATCGACCAAACATTCAGTAATAGAGTCACAAACACACCTCGATTTTCTTGCTAATTCCGCCATTTTGTTTGTCTGTCAAACAGTACGGTAGCGCTTACAAAGCAATTTGTTTATGTGTACCGGAGTTCAGTTAGACGTACCGAACGTTGATTGTGCCTACTAAAAACATTAGTAACGGTAACCAAATAATCTACTAAGGTTACAAGACTCGTCCGTTTGTGCGTACAAATAACTTTAACCAGAATTGAATTGTAGCCGCAACAAAACTTATAGCTGTCACTTATATCTACAGGAATTTCTTGCAGAGCGTTCAGGATTTTTTTCCCTGTGTATAGTTCTTAACCCTGAGCAGTGCTCGGGAATGAGCCGAGGTTGAATAAAATGAAGACTGCCTTTGGACAGAGGAGTTATTACTTTCTCTATGGTAAATTATTCAAGGAATTTAATGCTAATAAACCGTATTCAGTGAACGATAACTCTATTAATAAAATAGGTATTAATAAAAAGAGCGGAGAATTAATTGTAAAATAATTTTAATAGAATACTTTGCATAGTTCTCTTTATCATTTAAATAACGCTCTATTCTTAAGATTTACGCAGGATCAAAACAATCCCAGCTAATCTTAAAATGTTAAATTGTATCCTCTGTATATTTTAAAATATGAAGAGAATTTTGAATATGAATTTGCTACATTAAACATTTATTTCCATCTCAACATCACATAGCACAAAACATATGACAAACTAACAGGTCATTACTACCCGCCGTCATGGACAAATATTGCTTTTCATTACTTTGTCTGAGAATTTATATTATTAATGAATTTTTAAATAAAGTAAAAGAAGTTGGAGAACCAATGAATGTCGAGCATTGCGGCTGACTAGGAATTCAACTCACAGCCAGTCCAGGTTTCCTACTTAGAATTAATGTGAGCGAAACGGTTTTTTTGAAAACATCACTTTAAAGGACACAGACATTAGCCAAGTCAAAAGGTCTCGATGAAGTCTACCTTAGCACAGGTGCAATCTATTATTATTGTGTTCTTTAAGTACTAAATAAATAAATTGTATTTGTACCACTTTTGAAAGTGAATTAAAATAATTGGTTAAAATTATTTATTTTTTAAAATAACATTTTTCAGTCATCTTTCAGTACGTTCATAAAAAAAAATGATCCTTTAATAGAATGTGCGGTAAAGCTACTATTAACAAGTCATCATATTGTCGTACCATTTTTAAAATTTCATCACCGCCATTTTTTCTGACTCTAGCAAATATGGTTGAGTAGGGCTTAAAAGAATTCCATATAACCCAGGTCATACCATTTCTTCAAAAAAAAAAACGAAAATAAGTTTAAGATATTTTAGAACTGTTTGAGATTTTTTGTGTTTGGCAGGTTCCGAAACCATTTCAATACAACTCCAATCAGCGATTGGCTAAAATGACAGATACAAGTACTTAGTCATATCATGCTCCGATAAATGGATATTTATTATTTCGTTGCCCAGAAGGTCCTGACCTCGATACGAGGTAAGGTTTTGGTTGCCTCTGCGCGAAAAATATGCACATATGCCAATTTTTTTTTTCTTATAATGTTTGAGCTTAAAGTCCGTTCGAGGCGGGAGTGTGGTATCCCTACCACACTCCCTGTAGGGTGCGAGCGAGCGAGGGCGCGAGCGGGGGGGCGAAGGGCGGCTAGGGCGGCGGATCGATCAGGCCGCTCGCCAGTCGCCAGCCGCCCGTCGGATCCTGTCTGGATGGCGATCAGGGGACGAGGATTCGTCGCTCCAGCCCGGCCTTCCCCTGGGCTCTGACCTCGTCGTCTGACCGACACCTCATTACACAACTTTGATGGAATCCCTTAATTAATTGCTTGACTTTGCGTTCAACTTCTGAACTGAGTAATTACCCAGACCAACCTAACCTAACCTAAAAGTAAACGCCCAACAGATCAGTTTTCGCGACACATTTATCATTTTTCTACCCCCCGACGCGGAGGGGTGTTGCCTGTGGCATGATCGCTCCCAAACGTTTGAACCGATTTTAATATATATATATATATTTTTTGGTTGAAAGGAGATTTGATCGAGAGTGTTCTTAGTTATGATTCAAGATCTGCCTGGGGTTTTTTAAATTTTCTGAATTTGTTTTTTTTACTAATCAAGGTGATATAATCTTGAAACATACATATGAATAATAAAAAAATCTTGTAAAAAGATCCGCTGGCTACAACCGGGTCATTAATCGCGTTCGGTCAAGGCAACAAGATTTGTGGGCACGCCAGAATCAAAATAATACATTTGTGGTTTAATTATTTTCGCATTTTTTTAAATTTAATTTCTTACTCGTATAGTAGGGAACATAAACACCCCTTAAGTCTTCGGGAAGGGTCTCGAGACCGCCCTGTATATAGAATTGGTCAGCTTAAAACGCAGCGCTGGAAAGTCGAAGGAGCTAATCTCCTGCGGGAGGAGTTCTGGCCATCCGCTCCCTTCCACCTGGATCTGCATCAAAGCGTTCTTCACGGTCCGAGCGGAATGAACTCCCGGATGACATTCGAGTCTCGCAATATTGCCATCTTGCTTTTTTCTAATTCTACATCCTTTTACCATATTATGTTAGAGTTCGCCCTCTAGTCCTGTACTGTAGATGCAATTGAGTATCGTTTTGGGTGCGATGGTCTGTATCTCTTCAGGGTTGAGAAGATGTTAGCCTTGAAGCTGATCTCTTTTGCGGATTAGATGCACGCATTCACAGAATAAGTGTATAGGGATTCCGGGCTTTCTTGGTATAACCTGGACTTGTCAATGACTTGGTAACTGACTAAAGTAAAGTAAACCTTTTATGTTTAATTTCATTTTCTTTTAAAGAAAAATAAGTAAGACTTCTTTTCTTTCGCCGACAAGAAAATCATATTTTTTTGCACGACCTAACAAGTATTTATGGGTATCAAATAATGTGCTTAACATTAGTATTATTAAAATTCATTTAAATGTTTTCAAAAAATAGTAACTTGAATAAGTGTATAGTTTCGATTACACTACTGTTTAACTGTGATAAACGAGTAGGCAGACAAACAGACATCGCAATTTTATAATTATATAGATGTTTATCTTTTGTTGCTTGTCTCGTACAGTATTCAAAAAGCGCCGTTGAATATTTAAAAAATGAATTGAATATTAAGTTTTAGTAATTAAATGTGAAAAATGTTGCTCGCCATTGCAGGGTATATTTAGGAAACAGAAAAAGGTCTTCAAAGTTGGTTGCATTATATAATAATGCAACCAACCTGGCCGTTTCAAATTATGTGAATAATTTAAGACTTGGCTTTTAATAGTAACAAATAAAATTAATGTAAATCAATGTTATATAATATTTTAACCTATTTTATAAACGTGTTAAAAAGTTAGTTATAGACATAGAAGTTGTAAAAACGTGTAAAATTAAATGAATATAATATCGATTAAATAATATTTTAATGACGTTTCAAAAAGACACTGTGAACTATGTTTTGAGTTTTGCCCGTTTATTGTTTGTTTATACGGAGGCAACCAAAACGTTTCGCGTTTTACACGCTTAACTACAACAAAAATAATATGTATTGGATAATAATTTAAAAACAAGTAAAATAAATCTAACATCATGTAATCTTATTGAACTATTGATTGATCAAATAACAATTTATGATCGGGAAGCGCACACACACACACACACACACCCACCCGCACACATACACACACACAGGCAGAAGGTATGAATTTACCTATACTAATATTACCTATGGCCTGTCCATCAAGTGCGTCTTGCTTTTTAAGTCGTCTACAAACCTAAGCAGATGACGTGATAAAACTGCGGCGAACGAACCTGCCTGGTCTGCTTTAAGCTCCCAGCTCTCTAAGCCTCCTTATATTAGCCGCAATGATCATCCTTTTAACAGAAAGAAGATAAGATTAATCTCTTCTTTTTCTAACAAAAAAAAGAGACGAGAAACCAATAAACTATTCTGTGGATATTGATTGTATTCTCGTTGCAAAGCGATCGCAGGCAAACGCAAAAACATCTTTTTCCAAATCAATTTTGACAAGTTCTCTTAAACCAATATTGTGCCGATGGGCATAAATGATTCTCTCTCGCTCTGATGAGTCCACTCGCACGTAATTAGGATGGAATTGCTCGAAAGCATGTTTTACCCTCCCTGCTGGGAATTGCAGTACTTTTCTAGCCAGACGAGGTGTTAGCAAAATATGATGTTGGTCTTACTGGCTGGAATGACGGTTTAAAAACACCTTTGCGTTGAACGTCCTCGAGGGGCGGGAGGGCGGGAGGGCGGAGGGCTGGAGGGCGAGGCGGCGGAGGGGGAGGTGTTCTCGCTTCCGACTCTTGAGCACGTCTCGTCTCTTTCCTTCTCTTGTGTGATGAGCTTCCTACAACTTTTTCAATATCATTAAAAACCGCCGCCATTAAGCCGCCCACCTCAGACCTCAGACCTGCACTCAACACTTTTTACATACCGGTTCAATTAAAAAAAAAAAAATAGCGACGGTTTTTAAACCTTCTCTAACTTTAATTTCATAATGATTCACCATAAACAAAAAATAAAATATATCATAATTCATATATCTAATTACGACCATATTAATATGCTATTAGAAACTACCCCGGATTCCACCCTGGATTGGCAATAATTGGCATTGAGAGCGTGCCATCATTCGGCGCCTCACGAGACGGTCCTTCAGGTCTCACATTCTTTAGTGCTTCTAAACTTCTTATAGGCTCTCCGGGGCTCATCTTATCCGGTGTTTTAAGTGCCTCATATCGACCCTCCGAGCAGACCCTCGTTCCTCTTGGCCCAACGCATGGCCTTGGTTTTGAAATATAGGTAATTTCACTTAACTGAATTTTCAGAAAATACTAAAGTTTTTCTCATGAATAAAATAAAAATCTTATTTCCTATTATTACATCTGTAAAAAAAACAAAGTGGGTGGCCATGAAAATACCCTGCTTCATAGAATTTTCAATTTTAAAATAAGATTTTTTATAAGATTTAAATTAATAAAATAAACTCTGCGGTCGCCAACAACATAGACTCAATTGTCTATGCTTATGGTACTTACCGAATAATATCATAAATGCATATTAAAGTAGGTAGAGTTGCCATTTTAAGAATAAGCCCTGCGGGCGGCCATAAACCAAATGGGACTCGTTTGGCACCGAGGCGTCTAGTCTGAGATGAGAGTGGAAGTCCGACAGGTTGGGACTAAACCACCCGTTTGACAGTTAACTTCTATCGCTGCCCTAAATCTAGCTTTAGAACAGCTGCGGTTGCTTGCTTTCTCTTAATACATACTCACTTTCCTATGAGCAAATCCTACTTAGTTTGGGCTCGATTAATCACAGCTAAAGAAATATTTGTCGGTTTAAATACCTTTTGACCTACATAGCAGCCATCATGAGGCTTGTGTCAGGGATGCGGGAGAACCCACAGACCTCAGACAAGAGACCACAAGGGTCTCGTCAATCAGGAATACCAAACAGTCTTGGAACACGAGCATTGTTATAGAAATGCATACGTTACGGCGGAAAGTAGGAATGCTAGGAATGCCGCAGACAATTCTATAGTTCAGCTTTATTAATTACATACGAGAACATCGAAGGGATGGTTTCCTATTATGGGAGAGTCAAGTCGTTTGTTTTTATCCGCCATGACACCATTGTTATAGATTCTGCGTTTAAACAATTGGCTTTGAGATCGGCTCTTATTTATAATATCGCCGTCAGTCATTGTTGCGTTTGCTTCGCTGGTTTGATCGTGATTTTGTGATTTGCATTTATTTAAAATTAAGCTGGTGGCTACAAACGATAATTTGATTAATTTGAGATACAATTATATTTTCTTGTGATTTGAGCTCTTAGTAGTCTAATATTTATCACTAACAATATAATATAATCACTCGAAACATTTGTAACACCGTGTCAAAATTAGGTTTAATCAAAATAAATCCACAAATATAAATTGAACTTGGTCGAGGTAAACACCTATATTATTTAATAACATCGGATCAGACAATTAAAATAATCTGAAATTAAATTTGTTCAATATAAATTGTTATATTGTCAGCGAAACTTCCAAAATCTATCAAATTTTGTTGCTCTCTTATCTACTCGTTCCGTCGCTTCGACGAGAGCAAGAATCCATTTTTGTTGTCTGTATATTGTTTTGTTTTGTTGTAATCTGTCTGTATGCCTGTTTGTTTTTAAATCGAGAAAAACCTAAATTATTGTTTTTATACCATTTTCTCACTTTTAACTTTAAATTGAAAGCATTGACAAGCATTTCAGTGCAGAGAAGGGGTGCACGGGCGCGGTGCAGAGAAGGTGGAAGGAAGGTGCCACCCCACAAGGGATAGGCCACCCCGCGGGGTGTGCTGTGATAAGCAGTCATTCTCGGACCGAAGGGATATTTAGCATGTTCAAATCGAAAGTAAAAACATTTAAAAGGGGGACAAGAATCTTGTAATATTATATTTTTTACTCGCCTTCATCAATGTTATTTTTGTCGAAGTTTAAATGTATAGATTATAAAAATAATATCTCAAATATTTCAAAGATCATCTTTGAACTAATTCAACAATATTATTTTACGCGAAGGGACCATTAATATAATATTGAGCATGGAATGTTTTTTATTGTATTTTGATAAAATTTTGATGTTTAGTTAAATGATATCCGAATGGTAATTTGGTTGCGAAACGTAAAAAAAATTTACAAAGCATTTTAATTCTCGATGTAATATAATATCTATAAATCTTTATATATAATTTTATTTAGCATTATAATGTGATATAATGAGCAGGTGAATGTAAAAGTGGCTCGCTTCCAGATCTGCTCGGAAAGGGCCGGAATGTCCCTGCCTTACTTCGGGCACAGGATGACGTCACAGGCGCATCGCCACCTGCAACCCTTCCCGTTGGAAAGCGAGCCGCATTTGCCCTCTCATTCGCACTCGCCGTGGTCGCATTACCAGGTGAGCAGGCAAACTAAACTCTTGTTTAACCAGCTCTCAGGTCTTCAAAGACTTTAATCAAAGTCCTCGTTTAGTGAATCATTCCACGAATAGTTCGAAGAAGAGAAGGAGGATTGAGAGCCAATTTAAAACCAAGCAAGTTCAAATTGAGTCAAATCTCATGAAAGGCAGAGATAGTTCTTTCATTGTTGATCTTTGAAAAAACACAAGAAAATCTATGTTTATTTCAAATATAAATAAAAGCATTATTTAATATTATTAAATGTCGTCTTGCGCATATAATGTGTATTGTCTGCAAATCCATGTGTAATATTCTCATAAAATAAAACCGAAATTGAAGAGAATAATCTATTTTAGAGTAGAACAGCTCAACTATCGGGTGCTTGACTGAGACAACATTTATTATGTGCAAAGTTGCTTTGAACGACTATAAAACATTTAGAATGTTATTAACACACCTGAACATGCATATTTATTTAAGTGAACTTATAATCAAAAATAGTTTTCTAACATATATGAGTTTGAAAATGCTATAAAATAATGTAGACCCTTAAAGCTTTAAGTCTGATTTTAAGACATGCCACATTTTAAAACGTGCCATATTTTATAATAAACGATACATAATTATAGTTGGATTGGGTTTTTAAGAAAGAAATATTTCCTCAAATTGTCGACTCAAGGTGTCGACTTAAAAGTGAATTTCGGTCAGACGCTATATTACGCAGGAAAATATATTATGAAGAGCGCACAGCCCAGCCCAGCACGGCATCTACTTAGCCGTTTTCCATGTTCCGAGGAGTGCTCTAACGGTCGCGACAATTCGACAGGGATCCAACGGCTGGTCCATGTTCAGCGGCAGCCCGGCACCAGCGCCGGAGAGACGGCTGTTCGGCGGCGGGGGCGGGGGCGGGGGCGGGGGCGGGGGCGGGGGCGGGGGCGGGGGCGGGGGCGGGGGCGGGGGCGCCTACCCCTGCCGGCCGCACGCCGTCTACCACAGGGCCAGCCCCCCGCAGCCCCCGCCCGACTTCGCCCAGGACCCTCTGCGGAGTATGCAGGCCATGCAGGACGAATGCGGACTCAAACAAATCAAGGTAGACTTCTTCAGCCTCAAATTGTGTTAAAGATGTTTTTAAAATTTTAAAGAATTTGGCTTGTTTAAAAAAAAAATCAATCTTTAAACTGTTAAAAAGAATTCGAATTTTCCAAATGTCAATAAGTACTGTCAGACTTTTATATTAGTAATATAAACTAACGGCGAAGGTCTATTATTAAGTAAAAAATCATCTAAATATGGTTTTTAGGCAAGACTTTACACAATTTTACTATATCTAAATGATTTGCACGTAATATGCATATATTTTACACTTTTCTTTCTATTTTTAGCCATGGCGATTGATTTGCAACATATGTTTAAAATATTTTTTTAAAAGTACCGTCTAAAAATAAATAAATAAATAATCGATACTTCTTTCGATGGGATCACAGACCACAAAGAATAGAGGCGATCCGACTTCCATTGTCGGCCACCGCAGATTTTATTTTGATTATTAATATCGCCTATCGAACTGTCAAGACAGTCGGAAGCCGTTCTTAAGCCGTCTTAAGCCGTCTTAAGCCGTCTTCACTCGACAAACAAATCCTAGCAACAAATAGCAGTTTTAATAATTAATTTGTCGACCGACCTTGTATGAAATCACACCGATTCTGGGTTAAAATTCAAATTTTAATTAAGCAAAATAAGGTATTGGCAACATAATGTTCAATTTTATTTAAAGTAAATATTAAGATAAATAACAAATATCAATTAATTAGTAAATTATAAAAAAATAGCAAATCAACTACCTAAGTTAGTACCAGTCAGTTTGGTCGATTTGATAAGTTTTATTACCTTTCTAACTAGTTACCAGTTCTAAGAAAGGCTACCTTAATGTATTAAATATTTCAAATGTTGTCTATCCCTATTTTAAATGATGTAATATTACACATTTCAGGCTTCAAGCATGCAAATTGTAGAGCAGAGTCAATCGATGGACTTCCACGGAGGATTACATAGGCAGAGTCCTAGTTACAGCAACGTTCATTCCGTATACTCAGTGCCAGAATACAGAGCTTCCACGCCAAACTTGCCTTCCAAGTCAAGGAACAGGAGTACGGCAGCGTCGTTTTATAAGGACGCCAGTCTTCCTGAAACGCAACATGGCTCGGTCAAAGGGGAAGGCGGGAAAGGCGAGAAGGAGAGCTCGGGAGGAAGGAGCATCCAAGCGGCCAACCTTCCTCTGATCAAGGCGGAGAAGGAGAAGAGCGCGGAGTCCACGGTCGAGCAAATGCCGCTGCCGGCGTTCCAGCAGGCCTTCGGCTCGACCGAGATCGGCCGCTTCTCGGAGGCCTTCACGAGGGGCGACGGGGGAAGGGGGGGCATCACCGAGGAAATGGTCAGCCGAGCCATCTGCACGCCCACCGAGGCTCCCTTCGAGGACGACCTCTCGGTCTGGGCCTCTTTCCAAGAGGACGCGTCCCTCTCCTCGATGCCCGCACAAATATGAACGACCGCTCATCTTTGAGATCGCGAGGAAGACCTTCCTCTAGCTAGACTTCAATATTGCCTCGTCGAGTCCCTTCCCTTCCCTTCCCTTCCCTTCCCTTCCCTTCCCTTCCCTTCCCTTCCCTTCCCTTCCCTTCCCTTCCCTTCCCTTCCCTTCCCTTCCCTTCCCTTCCCTTCCCTTCCCTTCCCTTCCCTTCCCTTCCCTTCCTTCCATCGAGTACTCAGGCCTAGAATGTTTCATTTCCTATAATTTCATGCCTTCACGTGTTTCTCTATTAATACAATAATAAAATTACAATTTTTAACCTAGCCCAATAATAACCAGTTTAATTAGGCATAGCCAATAAATATGTCGTCCAAGGAATATATTAAAACACATTTTAATATTTTAGTATGAACAAAAATATGGATAAATATAATAAATTATAAATTACAATCAATACAATGTGAACTTTAAAAAGTCGCAAACTGTTTAAATTTTGAAAATAATATAAAACAATATATATAAACATAGTATTATTATATAACATAATAATATTATTATTATATATATCACATAAGATAAAATATACTCTTATGACGATAATTTACATAAAATAGCATAATTATTTTGCTATAAATTGAATTTAGCTTCAATTTTATTTCTTCCTAGTTTGAGTAACCACTTCCTAAGATCGGTATTAAATTTAAAATTAAATGTTTCTGGCCTCGTCATGTTAGTCTCTCTATATTAAAGAACTTCATCTTGATTGGTGTGTTTCGAAGCTCGATATTAACTTTTATACCTACTTCATGGCTGGTCTTCCAGGTCTTGGCTCGATCACCATCGCGCTCACTTGGCGTTCCTCTTTCAGGACATTGGACTTCGAGTGTGTCTGGAGGTTTACTTTGGTATTTCCTCTGCCTTATTTGGTCTTTCTCGTCGCGGTTATGCGAGTGTGGTTTAGGCCCCATCAAAATATCATCATTCCCATACCCAATATCAGTTTAGCAGTGCCTGATAGAGACGAGTCTATTTACATCCAAATTTCTATGCATAATTTAAATGAAGTGGAAAGTGGTATCGGCTCGAAAGACCTCCGTGGAATTAAGTAGCTTTCGCTTCTATGGTTATCTGAAAGGCGAATGTGCTTTATCTCTGTTCACAAATAGTACCTGGATTCTCAAATTCATGATAGAAATTGCGAAATTAAATATTCCTACAGTTAAATCCTACAATTAAAGCATACAATTAAATCCAGTGGAAGCAGTCCTTTGGGTTTGATAATGGTGTAAAAGTTGTCCTTCCTTGCCCGTCTTCCACTCCCGATGAAAGAGAAGGTCTTCAATGATTCGGCAAATTGCTTAAAATATTAGGCAACAGTGTCCTCATAAAAAAATAAAAATATATATTTTCGAGTTACTAGATAAATTAATATAGTTTTTTTTTCAATTTTAGGCTCCAAATATTGTAATTGTTTAGCTCGTTTAAGCGATTTTCCTAGATTAAAAATATTGTGTATGTTAAATACTTATTTTCGCTAATTAGGAAGTATTCGTCATGTTTAAACGCCACTTATGATCGTTAATTAAGTAGACTTTATTATATATTATATTATAATCTTATTTTAAAAATAAGCAACAGTATCGACGCGTCTTCGCAAACTTTGTATATCTAAGTATATAGTTTAAAATTACGGAATAGATAGAGCAATTACTTTACAGAATATATACGTTGACCTATCCATTGGGAACATTTACATACAATTATTTAGGTATTATAAAGGTACATATTATAGGTAGTTTTAAATCAACGTCAGCCAAAAATTATCCAACATGCTGTTTAAACTTCATGAAAATGACTTCTCCAAGAAATTAAACAATAATTTTAGATAGGCATAAAAATAAAAAGAGAAATTCCGAAGCGCAAACTCGATTTGCAAAATTGAAAAAAAATATTTAAATTGTAAAAATTTTTGCTAAATTATATAAAATGTGCCTTCGAACGGACTGCTGTGTAAAATAATAAAAACATCAATATATTGAAGGAGGCTTATGATTTTTTGAAGGCTGTTAGTAATATTTAAGAGAGTAACAAAATTTATTAGCTTAGGAATGTATTTGAAGATTTGCAAAATCGCCACTCGCGATATAGGAATATAAAATATTAATCTCATCGTAATTTATTACGAAGCTAACAAAATTTTCAATGACCAATTTACACAATTGATGGTTTAAATAAGGTTAACAATTTTAAAGTAGTTCTTGACAACATTCTAAATGATTTACACAAATATTCATTAAATAGTATGGATCGAACCGAAGCCACTCCACGTGTAATCAGTAGACTAATCATAGGTTAACTACAAGAAACCTGTAACTATTTTATGTAGTCACCAACATAAAATGACACTTTAGTTTTAAATATTCGGGATTGCATACATTTTTCTATGAAATTGAGTTCATGATTGCAAAGGTAAAGTGGACCACCTAATTTATCCCTTGCATTGGGATAAATGGGCCACACTATGTGCTATTGTAACATTTACATAGCGACAAATTATAAGCATAGCTTTTTAAACGTTGCATAGGAGCAGATGTCACGTGATATTATGCATGTAAATATTATAGAAAAAAAGCAAACCCTTAATGTTTTAATTTAAAAAGCATTTTTGTGCAATTTTGCATAACTAACTGACAGATTAATGTAAAGTAATCACATTTAATGAAGAAATTATGTTTAAGTAATAATTTTATTTTTACCTAAAAACCAAAAGTGGTTTAAAAAAATAGAATTTGTTAAAAACTTCCATTTTAATAATCGTCATTGATTTATTTATTTTCAAACTATATATTTAAACTATTATATATTTTCCTGTTTTTACACCTTATTGATAAAACAATGGCCGAATAGAATTTGACAGAGATCGCATATACCTACTTAAAATACGTAGAGAATATGAGACGTCTGCTCCTAAAGTAAGCATATGAATATAAATGGTAATTACATAAATAAAATAAAATAAGGATAGATTAAAATAAATACGAGTTCTTAAATATATTTTAAGTTCTAATAATTAGTAAACATGGCACACGGGGATTAATGGGGATTACATTTGCTACTATCATTCTCTGCAATGTATCATTATGATATATACTTATAACTATGTAGTTTAGTAAACGGTTTTTGCAGCTATTTGTCTCAGGGAAATCATGAAGACCACTCAAGTATGTTCTCAAGTATGCTCACAATAAAGCAATGTTCAGTGGCAAGGGAACGCTATGCGAGGTCTTTGTGTCACAAGCTGACCTCACTAAGAGGTACGGCGCTCTGTACTCGGATTTGCAAATAAAATTAAGAATTATCTATGGTTGCTCACCTGTCCTTGTCTATCCAACGACTGGCGCGATCGCCCGCCACGCCCTCTCTTTCTCTCGCGTCGACTCTCGGCATTAGGCTTTACTTGCTTATTGTTACGACAGTCGACAGCCGATAGATAGAACAGCCTGCCTACGGGACGCTGCTTTTCACATCTGACGGAAATAAAAAAATACGCAAAATTAAATTATTTTTTTGATTTTACCGGCCACTGCAGACTTTAATGTTTTCTCAAATATTTTAACGGACATTGGGACCAAAATATATCATACCCTAATTATAAACATTATTTCAGGTTTGCACTACATTAGACAAACCTTATGAATTTATCGTTTAACATAAAATAATCGTAGTGAGTGGCTTGGTAGCATTTTCAAAACTCAAATGTTAACATTTTAAAAATTATGTAATAATAAAACTGAAGAAGAATAAGATTATAGTAATCAATCCTGGATCTAATTAGACAAAATTAGTCTGATAAGCGCATCATTTTACTACTAACGTAGAAATGAACGAAATAAAGGAAATATTTTAATTTTTTTAAGGGATTTATTTGTAATTTCATTAAAGTAATATATTATTATTAAGTTTTAATGAAAAAATATCGAATTAAATTCAAAGGTAAATCTTTGCATAATGAAGATCTACTAAGAATATTGTAGACGATAAGTACCTACTTCCCTTTATTTTTTTGGTTCACAATGAAAAAAAATATAAAATATATTGGTATTTAAAAGAAGAACTAAATATTAAAATATTGTATATTTCTTCCACAAAAATCAATACTTCATTTTGTTTAAATCGAACTTCACATTTTATAATTCAGATGTTAAATTGACAAAAGTACTTTTAATGTTGAAAATGCGAGTAATTATCAATTTGATACGTATTTAAGATTATAACGGTTTTCTGTGATATTTTATGTTTTTATCGTACTTCTATATTGTTTGTTTAGTTAATTAATATTAGTTATTACAACTTTCTTAGCAGCAATTAATTCTGTAACATTCTGGCAAAGCATTTCATATGTATTGTCATAGTTTATCGATATATCAATTAGGAAGTAAATATCTAAGGACCTATTTTTTATTTAACCTAAAGTTATTATTTAATTTAAATGCTGGTTTATATAATTAATCATGTAATTGTCTATTTATTGCATTTTCTTACTAAATACATATAAAAAAAACTATATATCACGTGGTTTAGGTGAAATTTTTTATACATAGTTATATTGTTAGTGTTGTATTGTCGGTAGTCAACCTCTGCTTCAAGAGACCACCTTACCTTAAGTAGGCATGTCAATATTTAACAAAAAATAATTAAGTGAAAGTGCCTTACCAATATATTTAAAGGGAAAATATAAATTAATAGTCATTTACTTGATCCCATTTAACATTAAGTAGAAAATGAACACCAAAATCACCAAATGTAGCACTAATCTAAAATAATTGTTTCTGCCTTGAGATGAAAAGTGAATTAGGTAGACGAAGTACAGTAAATTACACACCAAGATATACATATATACATATATATATATATATATTATCCGGCCTTTGTGTAGTAAACTAGCAAACACGTTATTTTGGCACATTTTGTTGGTTTAGATTGAAAAATAATTGCCGTTGTTGATTTGAAAAACGTGTTTTCGTCTGAACACGAAAACGTTACACATCTCGGCTTGGCTGGCCTTAGCAGCGTCTATTGTCTATTGTCTATTGTCTAACGCGAGTCGCGACTATGCTAAGGCCATAGACATTTGATTCGTAGGAAATGGCCATAGACAATGGCATCTATCTGCCTGCCCAAATGAGTCCGCCGCGTTCTTTCTAATAACAGATAATGTTGAGATCTCCATCAATCCAATTACAACGAACGAAATTAATTCGATACAATGAGATGAATTTTGTTTTGTAGATAATTGGCGAGGGTCGGCCGCAATACCTACTTAGCAAACATATACATATAATTATTGAATAATGGTAATGTACCAATCGAATGTGTTCTACTAAAGTAAGGGTGAGTTTAGTTTGATCACACTTTATGCTTTTACTTATACTTTACGCGATTATATGTCCTGATATAATGTGCTTTTGACTCTGATTCAAAGTTGCCACCTGATCTGCTGTTGGGACAGAGCTGACTAGGAGGCCTGGCTGATGAGGGAAGAGTCAACTTCCCGATTTAGATTTTAAAAAGCGCCGCTTTCATCTTTTTTTAAATATAAAAAAATTATTTCTGATTTTGATTGATTGATTCTTTCAATAATTATTAACGGTCTTTTCTAATTGGAATAGATCTGATAATAGTTATTATTGATTTATCTTTTACTCCTTTTTTTTTTTTTGTATCTCGATGATAATAACAAAAAATGACTTCTGGAATCCGATTTTCAATTTAGGTCGGTTCCTACCTATAAAATAATAAAGGATAGTCGCTGTTAGTCGCTGTGACTAGATTTTATCGCTGATTTTCATTATATGTATAACTACATGGTAATTTACTTAAACGAATTGATCTGAAACTAAATATAGATAGACTAACTTTATGATTTCAATCCAAATGTCTGTTAAATAGCTTTCTTCACGAAGTTACATACAAAGTTTTCACGAAGCCTATAATTATATATTTTGTGGTCAAGTTTTACTTTTCATACACATTTTGAGTTTTCATGTAATTCAATTTGTGAATATAAATTTTATTTGCATTGTCTTTAGTTATTAAACTATAACGAACGACGTTGTAATATTTCCTATATATTGGCATTTTATGTGGCCAAAAAAGATAACTCTTACGTAAAGAAGAAATCATGTCACTTACACTTTTATTTATTTATTATATGCTAATAAATACTTTATTACATTTTCTCTAAAAATTCAATAATCCTACATTTTATTACAATTTTAACAACAATAAAAGAAAAAAAAATCTCTTGGAATATAACACCCAAATAATTAAATGCGGGTAAGTCGTAATATCAGAGTAGAATTACAGGCGTATTACTTAGGATCTGCAGTCAGCCTTTACCTTTACCTGAGCAAATGTCTACGAATACATACATCTGATACTTTAGTTATGTATACATATAATAATATGGTGTATTATTTATAATATGATATATATAAAATAATATAAAATGACACATAACACATAACGTCAACAATCATAGGTAAGTATTAATTTTTTTTTATAGACTTTCAGTTTTTTTTTCAGTAAACGCTAATATCTACCTACAGGAAAGATATTGCCAACAAACCACATCTTACTCATGAATGTTTTTTTTTTCTTAACGTATGAAAATATCAATTATTGTTTTATTACAATAATCAAAGTTTAAAAACGATAAGCTACATATAATATGTATTACATACAATAGACGTTATTTTGTAATTCGTTTTTTAGTATTATTTCAATGAGTTTTAATATTTTGGTCAATAACCTTTGGCCAAAATATTGAGTGGTTGTTTTGCAGTTGCTGTGTCTAAACCGAGATTAGCAGCCATTGTAGTCATCTCTGGATACCTATAGCTACGTGTCTATACACACGCTTTATGACGAATTCATAAAGACATTAGTGTGTTGCCATTTGATGAAACACCTCCTTAGTGATAAGTACCAGTGAGGAGATATTTCATCGATATATTAAGAGATTTAACTAAATACCTCCCCCTCCTTCACCCGCCGACCATTCCAACTAGTCTGAGCTTGACAACTTCCAAAAGTCGTATGTATTTATGTATTTTTTTTTTTTTATTGTTAGTCATATTTAAAAATACTTTTATTGTAGACTGTGATATTGGTCATTTAGCTTACAACAGTTTTATTTACTCACAAAACTTTGTCAATGCAGTCGTGAGTGATTATACTCGTATAGGTACCTATTTCATATGCATTTGATCCAAGAAATACTTATTTGTCATTTATTTTACATCATTTTAGGTAATAAGATGATAATTGATAGTAAATTTAGCAAAGTTTATTCTATACCAGCACAGGTACAGAAAAAAACATTTTAATTTAATGTATGCTTATGTATGGGTTTCCATCAAAACGGGTTTATTACATCTAGCATCATTTATGAAACGCTATATGAAAGGAACATTTGTACAAATAAATATAGGCCATTGCCATACCATGTAATAAGAATCGCATATGAATTGATAATATTGTAAATTATTCGATGAAATAAATGCAGTTAAGTCCATTGTTGTATAAGAATAGTTACAATCCCGACCATGATATGGAATTACTCATATCAGATAATAAGCCACCGAAAACCTTTCTTCAATGTTTTAATTATTATTAAAATTGTCCTTGGATAGGGAAATGTAAATCGTAGAAGTCAATATTATTAGTTCGTTATCAATACAATTGAAATATTATTACTTGAATGGTTAAAAGTAATAAAATTTTAAATTATCACTTGTTTTATTTTTACCTGTATGTTAAACCCTCTGATTGATATACTGCCACAATGGCCACAATTGGCACACCAATGTCTCCGCCGCCGCGCCGCGACATATTCAACGTTTTGCTGGTAGATTATTTACATTTTTTTTATTTAACGATTATTAATTAAAATAATTCAAAAACTTCCCAGAAAAAAACCTGTTTTTAAGTATGTAAAAGAATTGTCACGATAGAAGCGATGAAAAACAGATACATTTGAATAATAATTAATAATGCTAATGATTATTTTTCTTCATAAATTTTCAAAAGATAGGTGATAAGAAGCGAAGCGTGTTTTAATTCATAAAAGCGACTTATGGTTAAGCCGACATCTGTAAAAAACCGTTACAACTGCATTGGGTATATTACTTTAATAGATAATATAATTTATGCCTACCTCATTCTGATGCTGACTGTGATGTTTGAACAATATGAAAACGAGGTAAAGAAACAATAACTTTAACCGTCAATGGTGCTCATTAGCCAAACAGGTCAATGAGTAACTTCATCAATAATAAGAATTGTATTTCTAAACAAATAGTTCGACATACGGTAGCTCTGGGTCTTTTTTTTATAATAAATACGGCAATTTCACTACTTTAGATACGGCAGTTAGATCCTAACGGTTGCAACACTGCATTGAAGTCTTATATGTGTTGTCAGATACACCGCTTTTTCCCCGCCTTTCGACCAACGCGGTTCCGGTTTTTTTGAATCTGTGATATTTCACTAACGCATTTTTTATTATTCAAGTAGTACCTAATGTGACTAAATTTACAACCTGTGCTTCAACTTCCATTCCAAGTCACAAATTTTAAAAAACTATATTTATTAATTATTACGTTTTTTGTCATTAAAAATTGTTACAAATTTGATTACCATTGTCATTTGAAAAATTTTGGGAATTATTCCCCCTACCTCCGGGTTGAAAAATCGGCAAGCCTTGTTGAAACACATGAAATTCCGCTTTTTTTGTTTAAATTCCGCGTTTTTAAAGCACTAGTACCGTGTTTCTATTTTCCTATCTGGCAACACTGAGACTTGCTCACTTACTGACTGACTGATTGTGTTTGTACTTTGTTTGTTTATGACTTCTCTGTTTTGTGGATTTAGGTGGATTCATGAATTAGATTTTCGCCTTTATTATCATCATTAACGTTTTGATCATTTTGTTTTATATTTTCTGAAATTGATATTGTATTTTTATGTTATTCCGCTTGAGAATTAGTTCCTACGTCAATCCAAACCATCCTGCGGCCATGCTCGCGTGACAAAAGAGTCTATGTGTGTGTTGTAATCATTACTATTTAGAAAAGGGGCTTCGCGCCTTGCGGATTTCCGAAATGGCAGAACATTTTTGCTTACGATGGAATAATTTCCAGTCGAATATAGTGTCGGCGTTGGACTCGTTGAAGACTTCGGAGGACCTCGTCGACGTCACTTTGACTTGTGAAGGGAAAAGCATCAAGGCCCACAAAGTCATTCTATCAGCCTGCAGTCCGTATTTTCGTTCCGTTTTCAAGGTGAGGAGCCTGCTAAGAACATTTTTTTGTTTTCCTTCGCAAGCAAATGCGATTTGTCTAATTCACCCGAATGCGTTTCCACAGGACAATCCATGTCAACATCCCATCATAATTCTAAAGGACGTTCTGGCCGAAGATATCCTCAACCTTTTGTCCTACATGTATCAAGGAGAGGTCTTCATAGAGGAAAGCAAACTCTCTTCATTTCTCAATACAGCGGCATTACTTCAGATCAAGGGTCTTTGCGGAGAAACAAACCAAGTAAGTTCTTATTAAGTATATTCTTCTTGTAATCGTAATTTAATAACTTCTGTTTTGATGGTTTTTTGCTCTGCCTCTACACTTATGTTTATACTACTTAGGCATTCAGAAATATGCTTTAAATCTCCGATAATCTCGTGTTTTAATGTTAATTACGTTACATAGAATGTGTGATAGCGTGGAAGTGTTGTAAATAACCTAAAATTTTACTGTGGATTCATTGATTTTTGTATTAATCTTTTTTAAAATTATTTGCCACACCGTTTTTTACTATTATCATGATCTACACATTTAACTAGATATGAATAAGTATGTTTAGTTTCATAATAGCTTCCGCCCATATTCTTTAGTTATACCGGAAAAACTTAAGCAAGAGTTAATTGCCTGATTAGAAAATTCAAATTTTCGGCTGATAAATAACTCTTGTGACATTTTGATGGTACCACAGTCAGAGGCATATAACGCTATACAAAGAGGCTGGTAAGGTGATGCAGGGTGACTTTCTTCAATAAATAAATAAAAGCCCCTTTTGATATAAAAAAAATATTTGTTTACACTTATCATACAGAAATATATTGTTAACCTTGTTAATACCTGGACCATTCCAGTTCTAGTTAATTGATTGATTTGTAATTTTTTCAACAATTCCCTTAAGTAATTGAAATAACACAAGGATATTTTAGGAATAAAGACTCGGAACTACCGACAGCAACGCATTCAATTACCGCGTCTCTATTCGACTTTAATTTATATATATATATTTTGTATCAAATAACCTGTGATCGTGATAACGACTTGGCTTGAATAAACTATACTTCTGGACACGGAACATAACTCGTTTTCCGAAACCGAAGCCCCAAGGCGAACCCGCATATCCCCATAAGGAAAAGACGTTCTAACTTGTCGGGTAAACTATTAGGCAAGTTAGGACGCAACAACTGTAACCATTAACAAAGTACACCCACAAAGCGGGTTTCACAGCAAAAAAAAAACTTTAATGTTATATGTGATCTAAACGGCGATGCTTGCTTTTCAAGAGCATTAATCTACACACAAAAATTCAATTCTTTCACATTTTTATTAGTCATAATATAACTTTTAAAATGGCCTAATTATTAAGTGCTTTCAAGCAAACTCAAATTCAAATGCAAACTCAAATTCGCTCCAACAAGCAAGTAAGAGCAATTATTACTTTCTGAGAGGATGTCAATTGGTAGTGAAATGCTTTAAGTCGAGTTGATTAATTTCAGAAAAATATTTTGGTGGAAAGTCCCCTGACTCAGTCGCTAAGGCATACATGCAACCAGATAACAATTTCCCCTAAATTCCCCTCAAAAGAAGTTCCAACCGGAAGCTTAAGTAAGCGACGGAGGAACAGCGCCACTGACACATTTTCCGATGCAACTTTTCGAGATCACAATAAGAAGTCTAAAAGTGGCATGTATGACAACGATCTTCTTCTGCCAACGGCTGCCGAGCAAGCATCCAAACAGGCTGATGAAGTCAATGGGGTTAAATCAACAATTCTAGATGATCAAAAGAACCTCCAAAGTAAAAAATCTGAAGGAACGGTTACATGTGCTGTGAGTGATTGTGCATTTCGTTAATATTTTATGATTCTCCAAAGAGTTCAGAATCTATATTAATTTGTCTCTCAAGGGTAGTTATGCCGATTGAATTCAATGTTAATCAGCTATCATTTTCTCGCACCCACATATAAAGTGCAAGAGAAATCTCGTTGGTTTCTCCTCATTTTTAGAGTTTTGTAAGGAAACCTTATTGGTAAAACTCAAAAATATGTCTGTCAACTTGTTAAGTATTGAATAATTTTCCATATGTTATGTAAGTGGTATGTTTAATGAGACTACTCTTTTGATATTCAACCTTGAAATCAAACCAGGATTATTGAAATGAATAACAAAGAAAATCTCAAATCCAAACCAAAACTGGAATTTCTTATGTAGGAACCAAAAGTGGTGGAAAATAAGAGAACAACTCAAACTGAGAAAAGCCATTTTATTCTTACCGAGATGGGCAAAAGAAGAAAAAACTCATGACATAAAAATAAATAAACATATTAACTTGCTAAATTTGCCCAGCACCGTTAACTGCCCGCCGATCTATAAATTTTACAGCTATTTTGGGCGTTCTTGAATAAATATGTTCATACAGTGATCATTCACTTATTTTAATATTATGTATTATTTCAAATAGCTTGAAAAATCTATAAATATAAAATATTCTACAACACAAAGTAAGTACTTCATGAAACTAAAATCTTTTAAAAATATATTCTAAGATTTACATACGGACGCCAAAACATCAAAAAATAAAATTAGCATTTCAAAAATTATTAATAGATTTTACAGTTAGGAAAATCAGTTAACCATATTAATGAGTGCTTCCTAAAACTAGCAAATGAATGCTCGATAAAGTACTTACGCACATTGTTATATAATTTTCAGATAAAGCATGAATTAGAAGAAGAATTGGAAGACCCTGGCCTGTTGGAAGAGGATGGCTTACAGTCCAAAGAGAGTCCCTCAGATGCGGTTGATGCAGAGACCAGCCAAGTGTCACAAGTGCTTCCTCACCCCCAATATGAAAACAGCATGTTGGCTCGATCTCTGCTCTCGGGTATGCATTTCCTCCACTTTCCTTCGCTTCTTACTCACTTACGAGTGTACCTACTGATAACAACATAAAACCCGCTCATTTAAACCTTTTTATCATTTCTATTTACCATCTACTGGCAAATTGTAACTTACACGCAATTTTTTGTCTTTCTTTTGTATTTTTTTTAAAACAAATATTTAACGTAACAAATTCACCAGTTTAATTAATATTAATATATAACTAAAAAAAAAATTGCACGTCACTTTAATTTTTTTATTTCTAAATTTTTTTTAAAAAAAAAACTGCTCTTATTGATTTTTTTTTGTTTTTTTCTGTATTTTGACAAGTTTTGTCAATTATTACACTTTTTTATTTTTTTATTTACACTACAACTCTTCAAACAGTTGTTATAAAACAAAAATTAAGTAAAATAAAAAAAATACGGAGCAGCTGATGGCTGCGACGGAAGTGCGTCGGTGCGTTTCAATACAAATTTAAAAATAGTATTAGACACTGCATTGACTTGAATAAATTCTGAGGTACTAATTGGCTCGTTGCGATTGCTTAAAGTCAATTAATCATATTGTTATATTAGCAGAAATGATCAAACGAAGTAGGGAATGTTTTCTTGCTCGGACGCATATATGCGTCACCATGCACGCATGACGTTTTGGCCTTCGGTAGGGCGTGCGCAGATATGCGTCCGTTTGCCGGCAAGGGTTAAGTAAAAACTATTACATTCAATTCTTTTCCCTCTATCAATATTTGTGACTGGAATTTCTTATGTAGAAATACAGTATGTCCCGGGACCATTTCCGAACTGAGCCAGGTGGTAGACTCTGCGATTTTGGTAGATTTTGTTAAAACAATATATAAAAATTCATCAGTTTCTATCCCAAAAGCCTATGTGCTTGTGTAAAACAACCCTTTATCTACGCTTACCACAAACACAGCGGCTCTAGACACAAACCACTCGCGAATCGCTAGCTGGCTCTTTCGTGGTGTTGGTTAGAATCGCTGATGCCGTAGTAGCAAAAGCTATTCCACTCGCTGCTAGTCGTTAATGCTAATAGATTGCTACTATATTGGCAAAATGTTTCCATTGCAAAAGTTAAATTATGTGTGTTATTTTTAGGTTTTTCTTCACGATTTTTTCGTACTCCGAAAGGAAATATACATACTCCGATATCGCCATCTAGTGATGAGGTTGTAAAGTCCCTTAAAATAGGCCGAAAAAGTTATACTAGCAACATACAGATAGCGCTAGAATAAATAATTTTATTTGGTTCGCTTATTAACATCTTTAAAATGAAATTTTTTTAATGGGTGAAATGTTTTATTTCAAATGTTTTTCCAGTTGCATGTATTATAGTGTAAATGTTTAGTTAGATTCAAATAAAAAAAATCTTTCTCTGCCTTTGCTCGATATAGTTAGTATAGTTGGTATAGTTTGCTTTATAGTTAGTTGATTTTTATTGTGCTTTATAGTAATATCAAAATATTATAAAACGAATATTATTATTTTGATTATATTTGTATGTACAAAATTAATTTACCTAAGTTCTTATATTTGTTTAATTCGAAAACAAAAAAAATAACATTAAACATCTTAAAAATTAAGAAATTAAATTAATTTTGTTTTTACATTTTCATAAAAGGATGTAATATATGTTATATCAGTTTTACAAAATAGTATAAGTGAAGTGTTAGTTAAATATTATTGATGACGGAATTAAAGAATAAAATAATTTCAGCAACAATTGAATTAGGTAACCAAAAACATCATAATAAAAATCTATAAACATTAATTCTTTGTCTATAGGTCCGAATTTCTATGGTTTTTAATGCTACAATCCGCAGAAAGTATTACATGGTTTACAAAATACGAAACAAACACTAGCGATTGCGTCGCGAGAGCGAGGACCCCACTCGCATCCACTCCGTGGTTACCTCTGGGTCATGATAAGCTGAAACCCCAGACTAGAATATAGGAGACCAAACTCTTCAATTGCCAAAATAATTGAATACAAACAAAATTCTTATAATGGACAAATCTTGAATTGATTTAGAATAATATATTGCACCAGGCGCTGCCTTTTTAAAATTTCTTGAATCTGACTTTTCAACTGAATAATAAAAAAATACCGTTATTATAGGAGCTGCCAGTTTTAAATTAAAGTTGAAAGCAGTCTTGAAGCTTAAAATATACGAAAAGAAGTTTAAGAAATCAATTTTAAAACGAAAATTTTCTAATTAAACTGACGATGTGGTTTATTTGATTGGCCAAGAACCCCCCCCCCCCCCTATTACTTCTTTCGTTTGACTCACGACTTATGGGACTTTAGAAAAGCAAAATATATTTGTCTTAAAAATAACTGAATCAATGAATTGATAGCGATTGAGCGACACTCTTATTCATAAGCTTCTGCAAGAGTTATCATA
Source organism: Neomicropteryx cornuta (assembly GCA_020383195.1). Classification (NCBI taxonomy): domain Eukaryota; kingdom Metazoa; phylum Arthropoda; class Insecta; order Lepidoptera; family Micropterigidae; genus Neomicropteryx; species Neomicropteryx cornuta. The sequence goes on along the minus strand of JAHKQU010000021.1, from coordinate 18,586,138 downwards.
TTAATACACTATTACGAAATTTAAGTAGAAGCGATCTAGTTCTCGCTGTCGCACAATGTGCTGCAAATCACTAGCGTTCACATGCTGCTTTCAGCCTTTACCCGCTAACTTCCAAGCAACCCGCAGCGCTTTCATAGCCTAGTTTTCATATAAAGTGATTCAATATAAATTATTGGTCTTATGTTAGTTAGAAATTGTATTTTTTGGTATTAGGAATGATTTGCACGAAAATTAAATGTTTTGTTATCAAAGTAAGGATGTATGAGTGTATAGTTAAAAAGTAGAATTGGTGCATAATAATTGGATTTGGTAGAATAGTTGTTTTGATGCATGAACATTGTTTTTCAGGTGCTCAGTCGCTCAAATCTGAATCTGTCATTAGCACATCGGCTTCCAAGCTTAAGCTGCACAAAGGGGAGGTCTCTTTGTCCCAGGCATCGCACATTCCCACGCTGAAAAAAATAATCCTATACAAGAATACCACCCTCATATCGGAAGAGCAGGTGAAGGCTGAGCGTCTTTCAGCGGATGAAGAAAATTTGGATCACGAACCCGAAGTGGTTCTGTCGTGTCCTTCTACCTCCCAGTCGGTCCTGCAGAGTCAGATGCAGTCAAACCATGCGGCAATTTGTGGCGATTGTCCCCACTGCGGCACCAAGTACTCCAATCAGTCGGCGCTCAAGTACCACGTGCGCCTCATGCACTCTGACCTCACAAACCGTCTCTGCTGCTACCTGTGCCCCAGGTCATTCACTATGCGTGAAATGTTTAAAGAGCACATGTGGACAACACACGGCCAGAGGAATTGACAGGGGAGTGTATAGTGTGCCTTAAGTAGGATGTGTCAAAATTGAAATTCTGTGTTGACTCAATTGGGGGGCCAACGGGCCATCTCACAAATGAACCTAATGCAATATGTGAATAATCCAAGCAGGGTATCTTTAGCCTTGAACTACTTATGACTAGTTATATAAGCGAGAAAAAGGTTTTTTATTTTATATTCTATTAGAAATAAGCATTTAGTAAGCCACCTCTGAGAGAGTGCTTCAAAAGTATTATACTGTAATTTTAATGTAGTTTTTTGTCTTTACTTTGTACCTACTATTTATTTCAAAAGTTTTATTGAATATGCCATAACGAAATGTGCGCAGATTAATTTTAGTTGAAATATTATTATATGAAATTTAACTTAAGAGATTATTACTGAATACCCTTCGATTATTTTTGTTTATATTATAGTGTTATGTCATTTTTTTAGTTTATCAATGTTATATTTTTTCTTTGCGCAGCAGCCTTACCTACCTACACGAATACATTGTTGAGATTGTGCGGAAGTGAGTTGAAATGAAGATTTAAGGACTCCTATTATTGTGATCTTTGTATTGTCATATCAACCTAAAAAAACTTACAGTGATTCAATAAATGTACGTTTATGTCAAATCACTTCTTAATTTCTTAAACTTAACCATTTTTATGGACACATAAAATTATATTCTGTTGCTTCAAGAGGCAACTCTTGCCCGATGGACGAAACTCATTTCTCCCCATCTAAACAGATACAACCTGCAAGTTGCCTACAACTCAGCAATCAGCCCTCAAAACATTGAGCAAATCTGCAGACAAGATTTTATTTCACGTCGTTGATTTATTTAGTAGTTGCACTGTTAGATACCTGCACTCCAAATAAATCCTGCTTAGTTGATTTTATAGTGAGCCTAGTCTGTCCGCATAGCAACAGGCTTCAGCATGATATTTAGCCACGATGGAACATGACAGACAGAACGTTCCCACACCCACCAGCAAATGTGGCCGGGCTTTAAAACCACGTACACAAGCCCTGGCCGCCAGTTCGTCTAGATCCACCGCAGCTCAAACATCGAGCCCGAGGCCGGCACAATGTAATGACATCGCCGTATACCTCACGCCGCTATGAAGGTTGGAGTTCCTTTAACCTACGTATCGCCTACAGGACACATTTAAAGTGAATCTGCAACACAAGGAGTAAAATGTATTTCCTGCACAGATTATCTTATCTTTTTTGAAATAAAATTTGAATTTCTGAGGTATGAAATAAACATGATACCCATGATTGCTGCTTTGGATGCCACACGTCTCTATTTACTTCATTCAGTTATTAGTTTAACATACAATACAATACAATACAATGTTGACTATTGGACTCCAAAGTTTTTCCTTTTTATATGATTGTGCAAAAATTGTAAAAAGTTATAAAAACTTTTTTTCAAGTATGTAAATAATAAAATATGTTACTTTTAATACAAAACATGCTAATTGGGACGCAGCTTTAATTAATGTGTTTAATCGGTGGTAAACTTACTCGCACAAGGAGTGTAATAATATTCAACCTCCTGCCAATAAATACATACCTTCTGACCATACCACACCTGACCTGACCTGGGACCTACCATATAGACTGGTTTTAATACTAAAAACCTGTTGCATGAGCAGTGTCAGTAGCTTTGATTCTTTTGCATTATTTGTTTTTAAATTTCTTTTCATTGATATCAATCGTGCTTTGATTTGCTTATTTTAGTCATGTCTGTGTATAAAAAAATAAAATGAAACCTTTTCTCAATTTAAGTTAAAATAGAATGATATCTAAAAATATTAATAATAATTTCTTGAAAAGAAATTCTCTATAAATTGATAGAATGTATATTTTAATTATAGCTGTAAAAGTTTTACTCTTTTTGGTTATTTTTAGGTTTTTTTTGGGATGATTAATTTGCATAAAAGATGTTCATTTCGTTAATAATATTAAATTTAACTTCTTTTCATTTCGTTTGAACATATAATAATATGCTGAGAAAAGGGTTCACTTTTTCGACAGTGTCGTGATGTGTAGTGAGGTCACTGTTATTCATCCTTTTCCTATCCATAGATAATCGCGATCTGTCAATATTTTTGGTTGTTATGTCGTCATCGATTGTAGGCTGAAATGTTTGCTATAGCTTTGTGATAGTAGTAATCAATTGCTACCGAAACTTATTTGAGAATTTGGTAGAGTGACGAGAGGATGATCCCGTAAAAGCAGTTATTTTTTACTGCTTCTATCTCTGAGATGAAAATTAAGAAACTGTTTTCATTTAAGCAGTTACCACATGTCATGTCAGAGACTTGTGACAAGCGTGTGTGGATGAAATGATTTCATACTTATAAGGTTTCTAAAAGGTTCAATAATTTTTATTGCTACAGTGAGCTTAGATTTTTTTTTATAAAGAAACCGTAGAGAAATGTTTTTTTTTCATAATTTTCATTGAATTTTACTTATAATATGTAACATTTTTGATAAAATAGTGGCTGTTAATACAATACTTCCCAAAAAAAAATTGCTTAAATCCAACCAAAAATGACTTTTTAAATACCCAATAACTTTTAAAGGAAGTCATGAACTTAACTAATTGGATTGGAGGTAGCTGAATCCATAGAGCCACAATCTGCCTCTATATTGTCAAGGTATAAAGATAAAATTAATAAATGCATACATCTTTTTCAATTATTTTTTTTATTTAAATTAAAAAAAAAGTCTGTAGGTTGAGATTGTAAGTTATAACGTATTTGGAAGGTAGGTGAGATTATAAATGTTTTTTTATAACTGCCTTTTCTGGCTGTAATTCCTTTCATTGTCACTGTCTTTCTAGGTGATTAATTTGTGTGTATGATTGTGGTGCTTTTTAGGAAAGGAGGCGGCAATGGTTCAAGTTGAGGCGAAGGACTTGCACGAGCGCCAAAGTCAATGTCCCGCACACAGGCCGGCCACCTGCTCGTTCTGTGGCAAGTACTTTACGAGGAAAGCCAACCTCAGGCGCCATCTGCGGTTAGTCCACAGTTTTGAAATGGAAGACTTCTCCAATTGCTTCACGGTACAATTCATAGAGGGCCAAGAAAATTGTCAATTTCTAATTAACGAAACAGAAAAGGTTACGTAGAGTGCAGGCGCACATGCGGTTGTATGCGTACAGAGGACGCTTTGTATATAGTAGTGATAGGTTAAAATTTTCCTTACATTGCAAATATATTATTTATTTATTAATGATAACTTATGCTCTATCGCAAAAGCGAATAAAAATGATTTCAATGTCCTGAAAAACTCCTTTTAAGTAGCTATTATTAAATTTTTAATAGGAATATAAAAGTAAAATTAATTTGAGAATAAATTTGTTTTCTTAACATTAACGGACTAATATAATTGAAATATTACTTACCTTTTTAAAGGTATTATGCCTGAATATTTTCTAGCCTAGGTTATATACAATTATTGTGGGCCCTGCTCAACTAAGCTAAATTGCTTGTCAGTGGGGATTATTAGAAAAGTACATGTCTATAATAAGTGAATTTGAACCCGTCACCTCTGGGTGAATAGCTAAATTCAACAACTATTCCGCTACGAACAGCGGTGTTCCATTTAAATTTTTAACGTATAAATTAGGTACGTATTTCTTCCACATTATATGTAAATAAATAACTTTACTTCTAATCTAGTACTTGTTTATCTCGTGGTGCGCTGCGGCTGGGGGGTTACTCTCCAAAATAAATCCCTGGATTAAAACCTTGTTGTCCTATCTGCCGATAATAACCATAGTTGGTACATTATATGATTGACGATATGGAATTAAAGACAGTTGAAGAAATCAGATATCAACACTTTAGTATAAGGCAAAAAGAGATGCAGTCAGAACTTCAAATAACTTCTACAGAAGCTTATGACTTATCTACATATATGCCTTCTAAGTTTGTAAATAAAGATAAAAGTTAAGTGGTATTTTTTTTTTTGGAACTCATGTTGATTCTTATTTGTTTATTCCGCCTGGCTGACTGCTCCATTCGGGGGGGGGGGGTAGGTTTGGTCCTAATTCTGTTTACTGCTCAATGACAATTAAGTACAACGGTTTTCTGTAAAGTTCACTTTTCTTTTCTTCTCCTTCAGTCTCGTTCAGAATCTTAGAGCATAAATATATCTCCCAATCACAGTGCCTCCCACCATATGCCATCGACCTCCCACAACTGTTATAGTGGGTGCAAGTTGCACTTGCACAAGGCTTTAACAAAACAAAAAAACATATACCAAAATGTCTTAAGCTATGCCAGCAAGTAGGGGAAGAGTATTGGCAAATACTATCTAGTAATTTCCCACTCCGGACTTAGTCCCAAAATATAGAGCTTCACATCCTTGGAATTGTAGGCTTTATGACTTGTATATTGTAGGAAGTTATCAGTGAGAGTCATTCGTGTTAATTGATGAAGCACTGATGTAGTCATGTCCTTATATCCCTTTTCCCCCTTTTAAGGTTTCCAAAGGTAGTCAGTGTTATTATTTTTGATACTCAAAGTTTGTATCTTTTTATTATTGGTTATTTGTATTGTTAGCCAACGATCTTTCAAACTAAATAGATGCGGCATGTCATACAAATCGATCTTGTAAAATCTCGATACCAGTAGATTACCCCCCGCCCTTCCACGCACCGCAACACTCCGCCATGCTGGATAGAGACATATCGCAATGACATATGCGAGCAAGCGAGACGTGTGATACTCGACGCAAAGTGGTGTACCAGAGCGTGGTGCGTTTTTTTTGCCTCAGTTGCCGTATACGTATACGTTTTAAAAGATCGTTGGTTGTAGCAAATTCTCACCTTGTTTTAGATTGAATTATCATAAAATAAAGAAAACATAAAAATAAAATTTATTGCCTTTACTAAAGGTTTAAGATTTATTATAAGGAGAGGCTTGGAGTTTGTCTGCCAGGATGTATCTGTTAATATTCTCTTGTTCATAAGTGATTCCATGTTCCTTGCAGACCTTGAAGGCCTTCTGCAGGGCTTCCTTGCCTACGCGCGCTATGTAGTCCGGAAAAGTGATGGAAAACCTGATGATGAGGTTTCCCTTTTTGTCTGGGCAATTAACTAGGGGCAATCCTTCGCTCTCTATTATCTTCTCATATGTTGGCCTGGAACACAAGACTATTTGCTAAAATGGCTGTCTGTACTACAAAATAAGCATATTGTTTTCGTTACTATGTGACAACTTGGCATGTGTAATGTCAATGCATATATCAAAATGCAATGACATACATTTTCAAGGATTGTCTTATCAAAAAGAATCCTTTGCCATCACGAGCCAACATAAAAAATATATGTATTTTATCATTAAGCCTGGTTTTAAGTAACTCTTAAGATTATATTTATCAAAATGTACAAAAATAATAATACCCTAGCATTTCCACAAATATTATTTATAAATATATTTTAGACAATTAAAAACCCTTTAAGATTAAAGGAAAATTATAAACTAGCATACATATTTGCAGAAGGTACATTTGCTAATAAATTAAACATTAAAATATATTTTGATTTATTTTACATGGGGGGTAAAGGTTTTTCTTGCGAGTAAAGTAAACATTGCTATTCCAACAATCTGTGAAACCCATATATAGGTAGCTTGATTTTGTCCCCCAATTTATTTATTGCTTTCATTACCTATTTAAAAGTGAAAATTGAGGTTTACATATAAGTTTTAATTATTTTATCCTTGTTTTCTCACAGAGGTGTAAACTTAAAGGGGCAACAACTAGGTGTTGTTATGTAGCTATTGAAAATCTAATATAACCCTCTAATGTTCGCCATATAAATATGACTAGACGTTAACCATATATTGTAATATACCATAATAATGAACAACTTATATACATATATTAAGTTTAAGTCTTTAGACATCTTTTAGTTAAAAAAACATTTTTAAAACAAGCTTTTAAATGTGTATACACAATTTCATGTCCGTGCTGTTGACCGTTGAGAAGTTTCTTCATCTGAAGCCAATCGTGGGTGTAGAATCAGGTCATACTTACCATAAAAATGCATTGTCATCGGAACAGAATCAACTTGTCAAATTTCAACTCAATAGCATAAAAAGAAATGGTTCTAATTCAGCTCGCAAGATTTGACCTAAACCGACATGCAAACATTGCAAGCTAAATAAAAACTTATAAAAACATGGTCTTCTAGTGAACAGTTTCTTTGCAACGATCGTCGAATCTGAATAAAAATATAAAATAAGAAAAAATGTAGGACTTAATGCATTACTTTTTATATAGCAAGGCTTTTCAATTTATACGCCGATCTTACAAACCTTATTATATCTGTTACGGGAATTTTGAGTGTTCTATCATCCACAGTCTTAATAGTGAGATTTACGCCAGAAAGAACCTCCTCGAGGGTTACAGAGCACACCATCAGGAGGTCGCTCGTGCCCAACCGGATGAAGCGTTCGTGGGGACGGTCTTCTGTCACGAAAATCACATCAGCTGTAAATTGAAATATTTTAAATTATTTTTCAGTGTATTTTGAGATTCAGCCCAAAAGATGGGGATAATGAAAGTGATTCCCAGTCCAATTCTTAAGAATTGTGTACCAGGATAAGAATCCTATACCTATAACTAAAGATCTGAACTGTAGTTTCCATAAAGTAACCAGAACTTTTTGCATCGTCAAAAGAATTTTCAAGTCAACTGCCGACAGCTTTTAAGTCGAATAGCGCCATGGACATTGGACAGTGTTGGCAGCATTAAAAAAACCATTTTAGCTTCTTTTATTGTATATAAAGGCAGTTTTCTCACGCATTATTCGTCCGCCAGCCCGCGCTTGTTTAGCTGGAAACTAGAAAGAACTCATAGCCCCTTGGTTAGTTCAATTATATCTGCTAATGAGTAGTATATAAGCAAAGCCTATTTATTTTTATTTACACTTTAATACAGAATTATAGTATTTTGTATATGGCGAACTTATTGCCTAAAAGACAATATCTACCAGTAAACCAACTTAAATTTTACATTAGTAGATGAAACTTAATATATTAAATTTCATCTTAACTTAAACTTAAATAAATTAAATTACAGAAACGAATTTGATGAAATTTAAACTAATCATAATATTTCAGTAATTATAATTAATAGAGAGCAGAAAACGGATCTGGGGATTAAGAATGAGATAAAACTAAGCTATACAGACGAAAATGTTTTCCTAAGTAGCGATTTAAATATGTAGATATTCGGAGTTAACCTTATTTTACCGTTGAGCTGGTTTTACGAGCGGGCAGCTGGACAATACATGAATATGTAAAAATTGAAGTACTGTGCAGCAAAGAGTAAGCAAAGCATCATTTTGGGAACGAAGGGAGATGCCATGTTCATTCCAAAAGTGAAAGCATTCAAAAAGGATGGTTTTTTTAGTTTCGAATTTGATAAAGTAGGCTAAGAGTATGGAGATCACGACGTTTCCGTGTAAGGAGAGACATCATCGAACTTACGCAGATCGAATATGAAACGAATACAAGATTTTTGAAGACGCTCAAGTTTATTAGCCAAATCTTGATTTAAATCTATGAACGCAATATCAACACAATCGATAATTGGCAGTATTTAACCTTTGCATATAAAACACTCGGTAGCCTGATGTAAAAATCGTTTAAGATGATGTAGAGAAGTGAATATTTTTAGAATGATATTTAACATGAGGAACCCACGAAAGAAATGTATTCATTATTAGTCCTAATTTTTTAACAGTATCGGAATAAGGGATTACTGTGCTATTTAAAATAACTTGTAGGCTGGATGTAATTCCAGAAGAGATTAACTTTTACTGCCTTAATAAGTAGTAAAATAATAATAGTAATGTATTGATTGCGATTAACCCATTTTCATCTGCCCACGAAGAGAGACTTTCCAGGTCAGAATTGAGGCTTAAAATTGCGTCTTTCAAACGATGTGGTTCACAATGAATATATAATTGAAGATCATCAGCATACAGATGATCCTTCAGTGAGTGAAGGGAGGTGCAAAGAAAACAGAAGAGGGGATAATTTCGCCCCTTGGGTGACCCCACATTTAGAGTAGCTGTCGCGGGATTTTACACATTGTGGTCGCTCTCGAGGGAGGAATCTAACTCTTTCAGGATATCTGGAGCAAAATTCAAGTTCTTCAAATGTGCAAGTAGTATTTTTCGTTACCTATTCAGAACGAACTAACATAGTTGTGTTCGGACCAGTTAGGTATGACATAGCATAAATCCTTATAATTTCCTTACCTTAAAAGCAAATGGGGGTAGTCTCGCACCGGCCTAACAAAACGCCAAAGCGAACGGCGCGCGACCGGTCGAACGACGCGTTGCCACGTCGGCTGTCAATCAATCAATCAATCACTATCGTGCCGTCGTGTCTCTAATCTCTAATTCGCTCGTCCGTCGCCCTGCTAAGAGTAATCGGCCCTTTGCTAAAATGTGGAAAGTGAAAGTAGTTGAAAGTGTGGAAGTGTCAGACCTCAAGGTCAGTGGTTTTGTATCATTTGCTAATCCTTTGTGTTCAATTCCATCTGATTGCCTTCTGTAACCCGACTTCCGCCAACTCAAAGATCCTTCGAGAAAACGTCTGACTCGCCGTCAGACCTCAGGGTCAAGTCCAAGGCCAAGTCGAGTGAATGAGTCGCGCAGAAATAATATGATCCTTCGATCACATTTTAAAATGATTCATTCCATTAAAGCTGCATAATAATTATGGCAATTCACTAAATCACCAAATTATCGATCATTCACAGGAAACTATTCGACATATTATATTTATATAAAATCTTAAATAATTTTATTATTTGCGTGGAACTGAGTAACTGCTTTGATTAAAATCGTGTACTCAATTTCCTCGACATACTCATACTGAACTTCTGCCCATATTATGCAACTTGCAAGAGAACTACTCCCAAAACTCTACTAAAACAGAGGTTAATGAATTAGAAGTGAAAAGTATTAGTTGTAATTTGAGTGATTTTAAGCGTCAAATTTCTAAATGTTTGAATATCTAATATCCGGTTTTTCTTTCTATCTACCTGTTATAAGGATTATATTAATATTTTGTTTTGTTTATTTATTAGTTTTTGCAAATACCGTTGTTGCACATTAATAAATTTAACAGTGCAAATATACATATAATGGATGAAATTGCTATTTAAAACGTATATTTTCCATATATATATTAACTATTTATTTGCCAAATATATAAATAGGCACCATCGTTTACAATATATGTACTAGCTATTTAAACCCGGGGAGCTAAGCGCCTGGACACGTACCGAGTACTGACTGGCTGTTCCGGACCTTGGCCGCGCATTGGCTTTGCCAAGTATTTGACCTAGATATTGGCGGCGCGGCGTGGCGAGGGTGATCAAAATTATCAACACCAAAAAGTAACTACGTTTAAATATATTATCTTTATTTTAACTTTTAACAATTTTTATTCCAAAATATTGTTTTTCGTGCGACCGGTTAATATAGATCTTTCCCATAAAAGGACAGTAGTGATTTTAAATACATCCTGTATATTGTGATTTTGTGCTTTTGCATTTGTTCATTTGAAAACAAGTGAAAACGGCACTTGCGAGCCGTTTGTCGCACGAATAGTGATGTGCGCTCAATATTGAATCATCATTCAATGATTCATATTTTTCGTTCGATTATTTCATGAATGCATTTTTACAATATTTAGTATCAAATCTAAATAACAATATACTGACCGTTACCATTACGATACTGTTTACGAAACAAATAAATCTGTAACTTTTAGTCGTTGTTAAACCTAAAAATATGATGCCCATTTAGATACATAGTGGCGATTCATTTTAAAACATTCTTAAATTGCATTCTTATTGAATAATATTTCTACATTCTACACATCTTAAAAATAAAATATTGAATCTAGAGAATGTTCTAAGGACACGTTTCAAGTGCTCCTGACCTGGCACTCGCGTGGGCCCCTGATCGCCCTCTTCCTTGAACACGATCTCCGTTCCCGGCGCCACCCCCGGGTTGACCGGGATGGACAGAACTTTCTCTCGTAATTTTAATTCGGTGCATTTCTCATCAGTAAACACCAAACGTTGAATTTTCATTTTCTTTACACCTCCAAAGTACACCTAATTTAACAATAATAATATTAATTATGCTATTTTAATTTGCATGCGACATTATTCATAAAAGAAATAAATTTATTTTAAAAAAAACTAGTTTAACTCAGATATTAAAAAATAAATATACAATGCGCTACGTCACGAGTTGACCAAACGTTAAAAGCTAAAATTACGTCAATATTTGTCGTTAAAAAAAAAAAAAAAAAAAAATGAGGAATTACAATAACACACCTTATGCAAATTCACAGCAACTTCTTTAAATCCTCCTTGGAAGTCTAGCCTAGTTGCTTCCTTTAGTGATAGCATTCAGTGTGTATTTATCGTGATTAAATTAGGCACATAAGTTGAAAACAGATGTTAGTATAAAAATTATATGAACCTATCTTTACTGACATGGTTATTGAAAACATGTTAAGTATGCTAAAAACGACTTACCTCGGTGAGTGTCAATGCCAGGGGTCTCGTTATGGGGCTGTCCTTCGCTTTGTACCCTCTCCCGTAAGGCGACTCAAACATTGGCAAAGGGTTCTCATAATAACTCAACAAGTCAGCATAAGGATTACTCGTACCAAAAAATTCACTGCAAGCACAATAAAGCCACAGTTACAAGTAGGTGAGCAAATTAAGTTTAAACGGATGCGATTGCGAAATTAAACTTTTTCCTGAGCAAAAATCACCTCGGTCATTCAGCGTCAGGGCTATTCCGGAGGGACATCGCCCCCTAGAGTAACCCTGACGCTCCCCCCCCCCACCGGAGAAAAATGTCTCAACACCCCCGCTACATCATCAAAAAAGATTTCTATAAAAAAAAATATAAGCCTTTGACAATTTTGGATCATTTTAGTTATATCATTCCGTTATTTTGTAGCCTGATTGCAATCTTTTCTTCAATAAAATATTAAATGTTAATAATTAAGGTGAATTGATAATGAATATAACTTTCTAAATTATAATATTATTTACTTCCCCCCCCGGAGCATTCAGCCTTCTGGCTGAAAGAAATACTGGTCATCCATGATGAGATTGATAATAAAACAAGAATAGCTATCCCTCTTATCTATCTATCTATCTATGGCCCAGCATCTATCATTGTTTAGTAGTAGTAAAACATTTTTTGGATGGCCATAGAGGCGAATTAGGTTATTTTTTAGGTTAGAGTAGATTAAAATAAAAAAAAAACAAATACATAAAGGTATTCATAAATTCTTTTAATTCATCATAAATTGTAACACCATTTTTGTAAAGTCCTCCACCCCCAAAATCCAAAATCACCCCCCTACCCCGCCCACCTCATCATATTTACTGGATTTGCGATTTATTTAATACTAGTAAACTTGTCCCAAATTGACGTTTTTCAATAACTCTGAAAAAAGCAAACAAAGTTCCATATTAAATCGTTTTTTGTTGTTTACAAATAATCAAAGCTTAAGTTAGTGTATTTCAAGTTTTTTTATTTATGCATTTTCTTTTAATTTATTTATTTCGTTCATTTAAATTCGTTTATATTTTAATTTTATTCGTTTTTAGGTCATTGTCTTTACATCATCGCCTATATTGTAAACAATTTCTGTTGGGTAACCACAATAAATAGATAAATAAACACATCATAATATACCAATTTATAATAATTATATCGTGGCACTTAACATTCTTTTACATATTTCTATTTGCAATCACATTGGCTCACAGATGAGTTTAAGTATATTAATTCCCAGTGGCCAGTATAAAATAAAACAGTCCAACAGCCGTTCTGTCATATTTTTAAAATTCGTATATGATATTGAGCGCTCTATCGAAGTGACAATATTTGATTCATACTAAGAAAGCATTTAATATTAAATATCTAAATTATCCGACCAGCTTTCGATGTGATCTAAACGACTATGAGGTTGGTTATGACCTTTCCGCTAAAGATCTCTGAAAATTGTCTATTAAAATGGAATATCGAAGTGTATATGAACCGGAAAGTGCGCATGGGCTCTCCGTGGAAGATGTAGGGCTGGATGAAGTGCTTGGGGCCCGGGACGCCCTTCTTGAGGCTCTCCTCCCCGAACTGGTCGAAGACGGCCCGCTTGAGGGGGTCCACCAGCACGTCGTACGCCTCCGCTATGAGCGAGAAGATCTTCATCATGTCCTCGCCTTGTTCATGTCTCTCCGGGTTGTATTTCAAGGCGAGGCGACGGAAACTACAAACATCAGTCATATCATACATTATTCTTTATTTTTATCTTAAAATGGCAGCCCTTCCCTAGTTGCATTACCTAATAAAGCGTGCAGCCATCTTTTTAAAGACCGTTTGTCACATTCGCATCTAAACGCCATTTTAGAAAGAAAGTCTAAATCCAGAAATCGTACTAAATTATAGAAAAATGCTTTACAGGGGAAGGGGGTGGGGGAAACCGAAAACTGAATCCTGAAATGATATGAAGCTTAAAGAATTTGTAATGGAAAACAAAAAAATCCTACAAATCCTAATAATAAAGTGGGTCAAATCTGGCTAGGTCATTTTTCGTCGATGAAAATCTTCAACGGCGGTTTTCTCAACCATATCGACTGGTTAAGTAACAAGACTTACAAAGACATTCAGTTACAGACTTGTGAGATGTTGTTTGCCTGTAATGAACGGCCTCGCATCATGAAAACGACAATAAGGCAGTCGGAACTGCGGCCAATGGCGCCTCCCCGATAACACAAGCCATACGAATGAATAAGAAGACTTAACAAAACATTCATATCTTTGCAATCGACTCAATTCAACTGGTTTGTTGCTTTGTCCGTGATTTAATAATATAGTGTGAGTGCTGTATTCAGGGGTAAGCGAAACCCGCCAACTAAATCAAGGAAGGCAGTTTCCTGAGTGATCCCGTTCCAGCTAAAAGGTATCCCGTACATTTTCGACTAGTTCACTGATTCATTAAATCGAAGTCGAAAAACAAGTTTTTATTCACATGACACTAAAAATTATCACAAATAGCTATTCAAATTTAACTACAACAATTATTAAATGCGCTTTTGACTGGTCAAAGAGTCAACAATATCATAATTATTTTGTATTTAATAGCTCACGCTTGCTTGACGTCATGCGTGGCGCAATCCCTTCTTAGGTTCAATATTCCGTAGTAATCCAGACCCATTTCGGTTGAGTCGACGCTTTCTTCTATATCGTCAATTCATCTTTTATAATATAGGATGCAATGGAGTCACAACTGCAGCTATTGAAAAGTCTGACTTAAAATGTGGATGACGTTTGATTTTTTATTTCATATTTCAAATAAATGATTATTTATACCAACCTAAATTAATAAATTATAATCAACCAGCAGAATAATATTTCTGTTTTTTAATTAATCAATCATTAGCAGGGTTATGACGTCGTAAATCTTTGTTTATACCTTAGTTTTTAGATTTAACTGTAGAAAAATAGGGTTGTCTTGTTTTAATCTAAAAATCTAAGGAATTTATTTAAGAATGTGAAAAAAATAGAAATACTCAATTTGAAATTCTATTTTATTTTTTTTATTTTAAAGTTACATAATCAACTTTTCAATTCCCGTTCAAAATCCGTAAAAATAATATTATCATAGAATGTTTTATGAATATAATGCAAGCGGCTTTAACAAAATGGACGCTAAGGCCAGAAGAAATTAAATCGCCATTACAATATTTGAGCCAATTTTTCTCATCTGATAATAGTAGACCATAGTAATACTCAGCAGTTATGTTCAGTTCAAAAGGCAGGAAAATGTATAAATGTGTCGAAGAACGACATATCAAACTGTATTGCTATTGAAATTATCATGGAATTCATAAAGTTGTCAGCCTATCCAGATTATTGGTTCGCAGATCTTCAAGACAATGTTAACAAGTAGTAGAAACAAGTTTCAGTATCGATGAGATTGAACCACCAGGAAGATGGTATGGATCCGATGTGTAGATATCATCTACACATCAGCGTGGAATGAATGAAGTCCCCATAATCTTGTAGCATTTAATTCCTCCGGTGGCATCATATATATTTTTAAGAATCTCCGCAGAAACACTTCAATGCCTGGGTAATACTTAGATAAACTAAATAATAGATGTACTTAAAAGATAAACGAAGTAAAATTAATAATTGTCTAAATATCAGAAATCAGGTTCGTTTGAATAAATATCCGCTCACGGCATGACTCTCGCAAAGCGACTGCCCGCTAGAGTTAGAAACCCGTTCTTTACGACGTAAAGAACGGGTTTCCGCGGCAATTGAACGACCCGGGTCACCGAGTCGTTCACTGATCACTGATCGGGTCGTTTGGCCGCGCTTGATTTGTTCTTGATTTAGACGTTATGAATGCGACAGTTAACAATCAGCAGCTTAAGAAAGAATATCTATACTCCCGTGCGAGTGTATAGCATTGGTTGTATAGAAATAGTGTTTTAATATAATTAAATTGTCGAGAAGATTCTCTAATCTTCTCGTTAGCTGGAATGGTAATCACAGAAACACGAAGCCGCGTGAAAGCTAGCAACGCCTCACAAATAATATTTTTTAATCATAACTGGGTATGATTCTTAATAACCTGATTCATTCGCTTTCACCGAAATACGATTAAAATAATTACATTATAATTTAAAGTACTTTCTAATAACCAATACTTTTTTTTGTGTTCATCGATTATTCTCTAAGTGTATTTATTTTTTTATTTTCTATATAAATATTTATGGTTTGACGTTAAAACAAGTTGCATTTAATGAACGGTCGCTCGCGGTTCAGTCACCAGTGCCTTCTTCAGTTGACACTTGACCCGGGTTGATTTGATCGAACGGGTGTCACGACCCGGGTCACGACGACGGCTGATCAGCGGCTCTTCAAATCGCATAAAAAAACATATGTAGGATGTTTCAGATAGGCCTCGCAGTCCTCGTAACTCCCACATCCAGGCGCGAAACAGGGAATCAGAAAAAATGTTTTTTTTTTTTACATTACCTATGCGCTTTTATTTCATATCATATAGTTCTTAAGATAGAAAAAGAGAACATTATTTAAGGGCTGAAATGATCCAAT
The DNA here is from genome assembly GCA_020383195.1 of Neomicropteryx cornuta. Taxonomy (NCBI): domain Eukaryota; kingdom Metazoa; phylum Arthropoda; class Insecta; order Lepidoptera; family Micropterigidae; genus Neomicropteryx; species Neomicropteryx cornuta. The sequence goes on along the minus strand of JAHKQU010000021.1, from coordinate 18,570,128 downwards.
TGAACATTTTGTAAATCATTTTCAGTAAAATCTATTGTATCCAAAACATGTTTAAGGACGACATAGATAGAAAAAAATATTTAAAGTTCTATCTCTATCTTTTTAGACTACTTAATTAATAATGTGCATTGATATATTTATCAAAATTTACCATTCATTTAAGGGAATTTTTTTTTCATATTTTTAAATTAGTAGATACATTTTGAATAAACTTAGTTTTTCGTTAAATTTTGCCATATTCAACATGCAATGATTTCGTAAGCGACAATTTGGCACTGTTGAAATAAACCTTATTTGAGGCACGTTTGGATTCTTTTAGCTTTTCAAAAAAACTGCTTCTTTTCATTCGTTTCAGCGCCCTAAAGACAAGTATTACACATGGATAATGGATATTATACTACAATAAATTGATATAATTCCTGGAAATCACACAAAAATTGCCCCTTAAGCGAAATCCTTTATCCGCACTTCTCCCATATCCTTTATAATCAAACAAAAAACAATATATTCTTTATAAACCAGAACTACCATTTTTATTTTTAACAGCGATCGAAGAATTAGGAAATTTTAACTACTTTATAAAACACAAAAAAAGATAGGTAAGGTGCATGATAAGCATCTGCTTTTGTCCCTTGCCTCATCACGGGAAATTTTTGCTTTCGTACAACTATAATGGCAAACCGACCTTTCTATACTGGAAACCCCCAGATGGCGGCACTCATAGACCACTTGTAACTCTTTTAGGTAAAAATCTCTAGTTTGTGAATTACAGCTAAACTTAAGCATTACTTAACGACGAAAGGACCATTCCCAAAGGATGTTTTTAAGCAGAAGAATGTCAGTTTCCATTCTTTTCTTCCGCATACCATTAGAGAGTGGAATAGTCCCAACTGTGCAGCGTTTTTAAAGCTTTCCCCGAGACCCTTCCCAACTGAGAAAAAGGATTACAAATTTGGAAAAAAATATCTTCGTTGTACCACCTGCCAATCAGAAATATGCTTATATAGGGAATAAAGATTAACAGGAATAAATTCAAGTAAAAGACAACAAATGTATTTGTTGACAATGTCTTTATTGCTTCGTGAAGCACTTGTTGGATCGGCGAAGAAATCGAATCGAACCGAAGATGCCTTTGATGTTCGTTCGTATAACGGTAAACCGTTATACGAAACGGTAAACCGTTCGTTCGTATAACGGTTTAACCTAGAGACAGTTTCAATTTCAATTTCATCTATATTCAAATTTCTTACATTTCGTTAATAAACATCAATTCTATTGATAAGTGTACTTTTAGAAGTTTTATTCGAGGACAATCAATCAAATGAATTCATGATAATTTACAATACAATAATTTACAACAGGATGTTTCTATGTAGTCCGTTTGAGTGAAACAATCGCAATAATCATCATGCTGTACATATGTATGTAATATATATTATCTGAAAGGCAATTTAATCATCATGTTAAATTATTAATTAAGTCACAAACAAATTGTAAATATGCAATAAATTATTGAACGAGGAAAAAAATTCCTTAAAACAGTCTTAAATAATATTATAAATTCTGCAACAAGATTTGACTAGTGGATAGTTTGTTAGATTCCTTTTGTGTATATTTTGTTATTAAACATGCATATAAATAGCCTATTTTATTATAATATTTATCGAAATTCGCTTAATATAAGAAATTTGGAAATGGCTAAATCATGCCATTAATTTTAAAACAATGATTTCCTAATTTTATTTTTAGGATTGAAAAATTAACTATTTTATACAGTAATGTTACCCATATTTCGTGTAATGTATCCGTACAAAATTAGTTTAATTATAAAAAAAACGTCTAAAGAATTGATAAAATAAAAATGCCGTCTGGCGCGGTCTCTGTCTGGCGGGACAGAGGAAGATCTGAGTGTATCGCTTCTATTGTGAGGTCAGACAAAAGATTCAAAAATCTATGAGAGATAATGAAATAAAGGTCTTTAAAAAAGGCTTTTGCAAGGTTGCGAGACGAAATATTAAAAGTTATTCAATGGTAAACGACGAAAGTTTGCGTGCTTATACATATAACAATAGCCTACGAATCCTAAGTGTTTTATATTATAATCAATATACTTATTTCAGCCTGTTCAATTCCTCACAGGGGGGGGGGGGGGGTTGTTGAAATTACCTAAAAAAAAACCATCTTGAAAGATTTATGTTGAGATCAAAACTCAACGGAATAAACGTTTGTCAAAGCAAAACAAGGAAAAAAGAGATTCAAAATTAAGAACAGTTGGCTGGAAAAAAAGATATCTCGATATAATTAATTTATGTGTACAAATAGTGCAACGATATTTTATAGTATACTACTGGGTTACCTTTGATGGTGGAAGGCAGTAAATTGTCTGCATGACATTATTACATTTATATAACATACAATCACCTCAGCTAATATGGATGGATCGGTAAATCATCGAGCCAATATTTTATCTAATCATAGTAGAACAAATTTTAACTGTCATATTAAAATATTGTGCTATGATATGTGATTGCTATAGGTTTATTTATTAGCAACCTGAATTTTTCCTTGATCGATTTTATTTTGTTTTCATGTAAAAATAATAAAAAAAAAGTAAATAATTTATTAGTTAAATTTTTAAACTGAAATACTAAAACAAAATATTGTAAGTCTTTACACATTAATACGATTTGCATAAAATTTGTCTTAAAACTATCTTCTGTATAGTATTTTTTTAAAAAAAATTGTAAAAAAATAATAAATTGAAAGTTACATAAATAATTGTACAATCGCAATTTGTTTGAATATCGGAGATTGTTGTTATTTAAATGGATATTTCCTAACACTGTTTGAATATTTGAGCAAAAGCTTCAAATTTTTTTAATATTATATAAATTCAGGTTTTATGATGCGTTCACGATAGTGTTTGCTTTCAAAATTTTTAGATTTGTAATCATTTAACAAACACAGACTAAGACTGTCTGTGCATTACATTTCCTTTTGTTTTAAATTTTCTACTTTTAGATCCAATTTTTAGTAGTCAATGATTTCGTATCATAAAAACAGAACCAAACATTATTAGACGTCTATATTTTAACCTTAAATCGATTTTATTAGACAAACAATATTTTCTGGTTACGCCATATTATGAAAACCGATTGCATTCATAATTTTTCAATAGTTTTTCTCATAACAAAACGTATAATTTGCAAAACGGTCGATAAATAAATTAACAAGTCGATTATTCGTAAACTAATGATTAATGTCACAGCTTTATTGCGAGATATTCAAACTCGCGAAGTAAACAAGGCCATGATCTATCGAGACGTGGCTTAGTTAAAATGTCGATGTTCGGGTTCGAGGGATTTGCGGCTGGCTGACATGTGCGACTGCTGGTCGCGCTGCGTCTGCGACTGCGACTGTTGGTCGCGCTGTGACTGCGACTGAATCGCTCTTTGGCTTCTCGGCAAGGTGGTCGAAGACGTCGCGAACGTTTCGCCGCCTAACTCGCGCGGTTTCCACACAGGCGACCCTACAACATACCAAACACCAAACTCTTAATTGGAATTTTATCGGTCAGTTCGCCACAGGACCGCTTCGGCGGCGTCCGACAGATTGCAGGTGGCTCGGACCCGGCGGCCGGCCAGGACCGCCGCCCTCGAGCCACCCGCATCCTTCGGACGCAGCTCAAAAAGGCCAATCAATTGACTCAAATATTAGTTTCGCAATCTGCTGAAGAGTTGAATGTTTGATGATTGGCAGTTGAAGGTTCGAATTAACGATCTCGCGAAGAAGTCGAATTGCGCGAGAAGTCCAACCGAAACAAGACAATTCACGATCAAACAAAAGGACATCATCGAACATTCAACAAAACAGTACAGAAAATAAACAAAATAAATAATGACGAAAGTGCGAGTAATTGCTTTGCATTTAATCCGGGAAAGTTAAAAATATTTTAGTGCTTATTTTAAAACTAGTCAAAAGTATATTTATTAGTCCTTCATTTTATTACACACAATATTGTGGGCGAGTAATTGGGATCGATAACTGCCCAATGGCTGTGGGTTTGAATTCGCACGTCATCTGGCTTAGAACAGCAAACTTGGTTGAACGGGGGATCCTAATAATTGCATATGAACTAGTCCATAAAGAAAATCTGTAAAACCGTTAGACTATTCAGAATTAGCATAGATACATATCTTTCTATAGTAATAATTTAGTACACTATCTAACCTTAACTAATAGGATTTACACAATAATTTGACTACCGACTAGTAGTTGGAAAGTGCCACATACGCGAGTAAAAATAATATAATATTAAACGAAGCACTCGAGATTTGAACGAAATTATACCATCATGTATGATAGTAAGATTCATTATTAATATTGTGAAGAGCTTTGCTTCCTACCTTTTATTAAACAGTGAGGATTAGTGTATGTAAGCTACAGAAAAATGTAGTTAACCTATCTACTTAAATATATATGTATGTAGTATGTGTATGAGAGACATTTTTGCCATTCTCATTTCACTAGGATTTATTACTTAACTAGTCGCACAATGCACATATGAGTACCTGATAACAAATCGAAGAAAGAAGTCTATTTTTGAGTAGGCTATAATGAATAACCTTTAATAACTTAATGCCTTAATATACAAAAGTGGATATTATATTATGACTGTGCACATTATGAATAATATTAAAAATAATAACATACCTAGGAACGATAGTGATTGAGTTTATTAAGTGCTATCTAATGTGAGAAAGCGGATTTTTTTAAGTTAGGTACCTAGGTGTACATTAAGAGGTATTTAAGAATAACGGATTATCTAAGTAAGACTCGATTGTTTCATTAGGCCAAATCGACAATGTCAAATGTGTATGCATTTTCATTTCAGACTAGGTAGGCAACAACTGATTGCATGTGGAAGACAATCTCTATTAAAAGTCTATCTTATTATAATAGCCTATTCGATCGCGATATCTGCTTGCCTCGAAGGAGATCTTAGACGTGGATCTGTGCATCAGCATTCCTGTCGAAGGAGCGGACATTGGCATCTTTCTTGGGAACGATTCTAGCAGGAATCTCCTCGTGGAAATCGTCGTCCCCTGCCACGTCGAGGGTCTCGATGCTGCTGCGCTCGGAGGAGGACATTGCGTGGCGATGTGACTGAAAGCACTTTTTCTTGGATTTCGGCGAACGGCCCCGCGCTTGCGCAGGGCCGGCCTTATGCTAGGAAACCTTGCTCTGTTTCTTGCCCGAGAGGTAGCATTGCACGCAGGTTGGCCGTTCGATGGCTTTTGCTATGGACTCGGTTGATTTAGATACGACTATTCCCATCTGCATGGCTTTATCCTCGTAGCCAGCCATCGGCGAGTACTGGTGGGCCCTGTCGAGGGAATTGGTTCCCAGCTTTGCGAGTCTATCCTGCGATGACTTCCAACTCTTGCGCGAAGGGTTCGGCGATCTGCTTGGGGAACGCTCGAAGCTAGACTGGGGCGAGCGCGCCTTACGCATGATTCCTTTTTTTATAGCCGGTTTAGGAGACTTGGATCTGTCCAAATCTTGGGGGGATCTGCTCCTATCGATGGAAATCGTTCTGCTGGGCGATCTATCGAAGCTACCCTGAGGAGTTTTCGGTCTGTCAAAGCTCCCGACTGGAGATCGTTTGGCAGACCTGTCTTTCTCCATACTACCTCGAGGAGACTTCATTGCACCCTTATTGGGCGATCTGTGTACTATAACTTTCGTAAGGCGGTCTCTTTCTGGTGTTGGTACTCTCCTTCCAGTCTCCGGCGACTTTTCTCTGCAAATGCTGCTTCCACTGTGAGATCTAATAATTTTGATTTTCATTTCTGGAGATCGGCATTTATTTCTGTCCGGAGAAATTGACTCTTTAATTTTTGTCTTACCTAATTCCTTCACCATAGTTGGATGATATTGTGATGGTTGATGAGAGGATTGTATCAATCGAGCTTGACTACTCGTACTGCCCGCGCTGAGAGTTGATGTTGTGCTGAAAATATTACAATATTATAAATAAGTATATTAAATTTAATAAATTTTAAATTTATAAAGAAAATTATTTTTAGCTCATTATAAGTAATTGCTACTTAAAATAAGTATATACTCGTATTATACCTTGAGCATATAAACAAAGTAAGCATTATAAATAGATTTATTGTTTGATAGCATTTGTATAAAATAGTTATTTATAAATTAATTACTATCAATTATTAAAAATAGCTATAAAAAAAACAGAAAATTGGCGATAAAGACTTGATAAATGTATATTTCTGTTGAATATTTCGTTTAGTTTGAACTTTGAACAAATTATATGGTATCGGTTGACATTATTTGGAGTTCAGCATACGTATATATTTAATTAAAATAAAAGGTGGACACCTTAAAGTTAGATGGTTAGGAGTTCTGCCTAAGCCTCTCTTAGTGGTTTGTGGTGCAGGGTGAACCTCCTCCTCTCCCTCCGATTTAGTGCCAGGATCTGTCTTTTCATGATCAGCTGAAGGCTGCTGCTGAATATGTTGCTGAATTTGATGATACTGTTGTTGTATGTTAGGCTGATGAGGTTGAGGTTGATGTTGATGATATACTTGTGTTTGTTCTTGTTGCATCATCATGGCTCGTTTTATTGGTTCTGAAAATAGAAGATGATAAAGTGATTAAAGAAATAGATTCATATCTTGAAGATTTGGGTTAAATTAGAACAGTGCTATTTAAACTTACACAAAAGTTATTCCTAAAAAAGAAAGGTTGAAATAGTAGCCAAAATAGGAGGCTTGGAATTATTTGTCAGAAAGATAAAAAAATGACTTAAATCGGTTCGCCGGCACCTTGCTGTGTCCCTGCTTTATAGCCATCGTCCACTGGCGCAGTGCATTCTTGCTTTTCTTTGCAATTTTGGCATGTTTAATGAACATCTTGCTTTCAGAGAACTGGTTGATCCTGTGTGTATACTCTGTAATCTGCTATAGGAGATTGCAAAGAAGTGTACTGAATACTGAATACTGCCAATTCGCCTATTTATATTTGCATTCATTTTAGGTCGCACTAAAAATCCAGAATGACGTTTGCCATCCGTATTGGCAAAGAGCTGAACGTGCATAAGGCAGCACTCGGCCACTAATTCCTGTTCATGCACGAGTCGCAAATGAACTTTGGGCTGCTGCCTGTAGTATGGTCTCTCAGTTGATGAAAAACAATATTAATATTGAGTTTGGAAAAGCATTTTATATTTATTGAAACTTTTTTACCTTTACTATTTTATTGAAATAGTTTCGACAATTGGCCAGATAGTAAAATCTCATTTGCTCTACAAGACCTTTCGAAAAAGGTATTTTTTATTTATGACTACTCAACGTCAATTTTAGATTCGTAATGTTAAAAATAGAATGGGTAAAACAACCGATACATAAATAGGGCAAAAAGAGAAGCGGTAAACCATTCTTTGTATCCCTAAAAATAGGTAAAAATCAGGCCACGAGAGCAACATTTACCATAGATGACGCAGTCACTCACAGCCACAACATTGATGCGGATTGGTTAACTAACAATTCCTTACTTTTTTTTTTATACAGTAACTTAAAATTAATTTTACATTATGCAAAGTACTCTATCTAACTAGGCAATGCCCGTACTAAAGTAGACTTTCCTAGAAGCATCGTTCTTATAAGCATAACCGTCTCACTGCACAACATACAATTACAATTATTTGAATTGAATTGTATGCAATAATACATAATATATAAATCATAATAATATATAAATAATAATTTACAATATATATATATATATAAATGTACTAATAAATAATTTTAATAATAATTTATTTATTATAAAAATAAAATATAGTAATAATTCACATATATACATTTTATATTTTCTTTAATTTTTTACATTATAATGATTTTAATTTTCTATACAGAAAATAACCTCTACATAAAATTACTTTGACAACAGTAACTAATAAATATGCCTATGAATATAAAAGCATATTTACATGCTTCAATGTTACCATAATGCAGTCACAAATTTGTATCAATATGAAATCACAAAATTGTTTTGAATCTATTATTTTTTTTTTTTTAATGACTATTTAATACTGAAAGTATTTAATACTAAAACACATTTTTTATTTTTAAATTTTATTTATCGCAAAGTCGTATCACACTTCACAGTTGTGACATTTTAGGCACTCTATTTATCATGGGCCCTGGCATTTTGCCAGTCTGCCACCCTTTAGTCACGCCGCTGGGTGCCCATGGGTGGATAAAAATATCCATCGCATGTTCTTCCCTTCGTTTGTGGATCGCTGAACTATTAAATTATTCTGTGTGCAAAAGTGATCATAATATTGTTTATGTCTATATTAACCTGTGGTATCTCCTAAGGTTTTGCTCCTTCCTCGAAAAACTGTCGGTTCTATATGTACAATATCCGTATCATCGTCCACTCCATCGCCATCATCTTGGGAAGTAGTTCTTGACAAGTTGTCACATTCGATGTTGCCAGCTGAGTGGCGTTGACCGCTTGTTTTGCTTTTAGGTTTTGATTTTCCGATGGTGTGTGATCCTTGGGCTACTGGAACCTAAAATTTAATTTGACTCGTAGAAGATTTCCTATTTAAGTACTGCAATTACAAACCCTATCCTTTTTCTTCCTTGCAAGCCAAGGTTCTTCTAAACGAATGATTCAACGAATCATCAAAAAATCAGTTTTATTTTTGCCTGTAGTGTCACTATATTGGTTTATAAACATCTAATAAAAATACGTTATCATTCTGAGTAAATTGATTTACAATTTGATACTCCTTTTGAAACACCATCATGCTTTAGTTTAGGTTTTATTTGTGCCACTTGATATTTATAGCCTGCCTGTTATTTTTATTTATTCGCAGGAGAATTTTTTCAATACCATCATAAATAGAATGGAACAGAAGTATAGTTACAAAAAGGAACTTTGTTATTTGTGAGGATAGAAAAAAACTTTATAAGGTGTATTACGCTTATGATCTCAATGTACAAAAAAAGGGTTGTAATCAATGGAGGTGTTGATGAAGAGAAAAATTGATTGTTGTAGAGATGATGTTTATTAGACGAGATAATCACTTATGTTAAAGTTACTCGATTACTGAATTACGTAGTTTATAAAACTTGACTCCAGATACTAGTAATTGAAAGTTCAATAATAAGAATGAAAGTAAGATACAGAAGGTGTGAAGAAAACTTGTTGATGTGAGAGCGCACCGAAGACTGAAGTTGCCAGGTACCTACTTCAGTCAAGAAAATTTGACGTAAGAAAGGAATTTCTCGAGTATTTCACTGTTTGTGTCTAATGACGTCAAATGATATGCAGACTGCAATCTATGCAATTTCGACACAATGGATTTTTGAAATATGAGAAATAATCCTTCTACCCAGTGGCTGATTAAATTTCTATATAAATTTAAAGTGTGCGAATCGTATACGTATTAAGCACGGTACTGCATTTGTAACTGGAATATTGTGCCAGTCGTCACAGGGTTAAACTATTCTGTAAGGATAAGTAGGTGAAAAAAAAAAGAGTTTGTCTGTTTGCGTTCTTCTACCCTTGTTTATAAGATTCTTTTTTAGCCAAGAAAAACATCACATTATTAAAAAGTATTTTGATGGTGGTGTTGAAAAATAAAGTACGCAGGAGAGATTATTAGATTATGTAATATTATTAAAATAATATTTTAAACGAAATTTAGTAGTGGTGCAACGATTCTTATCTAAGAGCATTATCATTACGCTTACAGGTATCAAAGGAAAATATTTTAGCAGCGTATATATTGCGACTACGCTTACTGTAACCCTCCAAATTGTCTTGCATTGGACAAGAGATGGGAGACGGGAGACAGGACGTACCTGCTGTTTGTGCCTGTCGAGCGTGTGGCTGGAGTGGGTGTCTTTGTGAACCATCACATGCGACTGGCTCATTCCGGCGGCGCTGAACTGACCTCCGCTTAGCGCTTTGTTTGTCGGAATCGACATATTCCGTACACTCTCTCTTATTATTTGTCGAATAGTTTTCAAGAAAGCATTTCGGAAATCAGCAGTGCTGCAAATACAACAAAACAAAAAGGTAGATTAATTGTGGAAAAGCTAGATATGAAATAACACAAGCGCATGCCTTCCTTCCTTACCTGTTGGACAAGACGTACACCTTCTCAGATCTTCGCTGCAATTGCGACCTTAGGTGTATTAGCTCCCACAGGAAGTGACTGTCCATGTCTTTGGCAGAAGAAGCGCGAACTTGCACCTCAGTCACAGGAATTAAAACTTGATATCTAATAATTTCTACCTCATTTGAATTACTTTTTGATGAGACGCCCTTTAACAAAAATGGAACATTATTATCTTTATAAAAATAACTAACAGCATCAGCGCAATGTTGCCAATCTCTTACCATTAGTTTTTTCTTTTGTCTCAATCGCTCCTTGCAAAGGAAGACAACAGCTGATTTGAAGACAAAGCACATAGCATGCAATTCTAGACCCTTCTTTATTTTACCGAGGAAATCAGAAATGTTCAGCCATTCAACTCCGCCATAGTAAAGGAGGTCACCTGGTAAACGATAACCAAGTTATTTATAATCGATCTGAAATCTTATCTCCGTTTGGAGCTGAATCATATTTTTGGCCTCATTTTAAAACTACCGGTGAGACATTTTCGGACAATTTTTTCGTACAAAAAACAATACTGTTTATCTACTTTTAACAAACATTAAAAAAAAAAAACACCAGTTAGTACATACTATTAAGGCATAAAATTTCCCTTTGGGATTTTTAAAAAATCTATTCAATCTAATAAATTAAAACAAAGAATTATCTTTGACTTAGTTTAATGTAAGAAATGCCATTTTCAATTAAAGAACCTTTAGCAATCTTTAGCAGTCTAATTAGCATTAATTATGCTACCCTGATATATTAGGAATAATGAGATGGACCATGATGTTCCAGACATGGAGCTCTTACACCTCTGAGTGGAACCAGAAACCGGTTCATAAAATAGATGTTGCTCGCCAAAACGTAAGAGAAACCATCTGATAAATGAGGATCAAACAAAATGGAATTAGGATGACAAATGCGCGCAAAATTTGATACTTTTTAGGAAACACATCAAAATATATCACAAAAGAGTCATCTCAAAACGATATTAGCTATATATTTTTATTTCCAAAATGGTAAAGAAGCGAAGTTAGGTATGCATTTTCTTTTATCACCCCCCTCCTCCTTCGACCCCTGCTTATCCCGTAAGGCACGAGAGACTTATACTGATGTAGAATATACAGCTTCTATAGTCCAATTTTGCAGACCAAATTCGTCGAATGAAATAACTGAAATACATGAAGTAAAACAATAATATATGAGATCAGATGAAAATTCAGAACTATGGCTAATGAAAATGATTGACGTACCAGGACTCAAATCTATGGGCTGTTTACAAGATTTCTGGTGTTGCCTGAACAGGTGGTCGAAGATAGCTCCATATTCTTCGTGAATTCGTTGCATTTCGTTAATGTGTTCGGCAACCTTTTCCATTCCCTTCAAAGCCTCTGCAATTTACATACGATTACATTTAGTATTACTCGTTTTATACTGTACATACTGTTGTGGTGATAATACCAGGATAGATAGTATCTTCTTTATTATTATGCAAACTTATAACTCATTAAATAAATACATTAAATAAATTATTATCGGTAAGAAACACTAGTGCACCTCTCGATCGCTCTAATGCCAACCTGTCGTCTTCCCTGCCGAACGTAGCCGAGCCAACCGCTCGTCGATCCTCGGCTCTCTTCGTGTTCGTTGCACTTGTCACTTGTATGCTTACACTTATAATAATATGGATTAAACATATGTTTAATATTATACTGTTATTTCATTAAATATAATGTTATTTGTTTTACAAACCCATCAAATGTATCTGTTCATCTGAGTTTGGGTCAGTCAAATTCTTCAATTGTTGAAGTAAAAGTGGATACTTGAGTATTCTCTGGATTGGTTTAATGAGGTAAGATTCGAGTGTCGAGGAATGTTGTTGTTTGGGATTCCGAGCTGCTAAGAATTCTTGAAGCGCTTGGTTGCCCTCATCTGAAATTTAATTGCTGATTTATATTTTGCAGCCATTTGATTCCTTAAGATAAACAGTGATACCACTTGAAGAAATTTAATAATTATGTGAAATTTTAAATCTTTCGAAATATTAATTCTGGACCATATCAATCAAAATAATGTGTTTATATTTTAGGCTTTCCAAATAGTTAGCTAATGTCGTGCAAAGCTTCGTATAGCTGATATTACAAAGGCGATTACTTACTTGGATGAAGGACCTTTTGTGCTTTACTGTGACTCGCGCAGAAGGAGCTATAAAGCTTGAAATGATTTACGTAATACAGGAAAGCGCTTCCAATCGAAAATAATACATTCTGAAATACAACAAACCATTATAATCGTAAATGAAATTACAAATTCTTGGCATACTAAAAAAAAAAAATACTTTAACTGTTGAATACATTATGTTTTAAATAATGTTATTGTCATCAATAGAATTTTATATAGAAAACAAATAATTATTTTACTTAACAAATAGTAATTGGCAATATTTGCAAGTCCAATTGAACAATGTAAAAGTAATTTAAGTAATGTTAGTAGGATTTAAGTTCAAATTTCAAAATATGTATTTTAATTGCAATCCAATACTTTTAATATTGGTCAGTACCATATAAATTATATTGAAAACATTGTTTTATACTGAAAAAGATATAGATATTAGTAAATTGAAAAGATGTCGTTACCTTAAATTGATTAGGATGTTCCAAATGATGGAAATTTGGCTCTAACTCCACAGACTCATCGAGGTTTTGTAGGAACTGTCTTTGGAAATTGACAATTTCTTGAATATTTCCAAAGAGAGCATTAATTTCTGCATTAGATAAGAACGTCTCGCGCTTTAGCGGTTCTAAATAATTCTCCAGTAGGTTGTTTAGATTCTGAAAGAATAATGATAACGTTATTAAATATTAATATTTTAAAAGAATATAAAAGATGCCCTTAAAGTCTTTTTGTGAATATTTTGTATTGTTACTATTTATAATCTAGTAGCCATCGGTTTTGCACAGGTCGGCATACGGTCGAGGGCAAATGAAGCTTTACCTTGAAAGGCAATTCGACAGGGAGTGTAGGTATGTACTAACCTCATCTACGCTCATATTGATATACGAAAGTGGTGGTTCTCATAGGTACAGTACACACACACCGCACACTTTTACTATCTCTTTTTTTACGTGTTTCAGTTCAGCTCCGAGTGCCTTTGACTGTACATAAAAGTTACGTCTGTTTCCTAGTAGAGATAAAGAATCGGTGTTGGCGGAGTATGGTACACGGTGTAATAGTTTTAAGAGTTATAAGATCTCCAGAAGTATAAGTAGGCATAAGTATATAACAATTTTAGATGAATTCATTTTGAATAATATAATTACATACAAAAAAGTTATTAAGATTACTTACAGTTATTAGTAGTAGGTAAGTACCTATATTAGGTATAAGGATTAGATTACAGAAAGGTAAAGATTGTATAGTCTGAGATATTGTATTGTATTGTCTGACTGTTCACTCGCCTACTTTTTTTAATTCAATACAAAATAATGTAGGCTCAATGAATGTGATGTTCGCCGCTAATGGATCACCTAATATAGGTCGCTGCCTAATATTGATCAGTTTAATTGAATCCGCAGTCTCGTCTATAAAAATACCCAGGTTATTTAAACGGCTGGTCTTCACGACCGGTAACTTTGCTTCGAGCCTCAATATGTCTTCGGCGAAGCTTTCATTCTAGCCCTGAATAATCCAGTTTTACAATGATGGACAATTAACTACAGTCTTCATATTATGGTAACATTACCCAAATCATGTTACTTAATAACCAGCCTATTTAATTTATTACTGCGAGTGCAGAGCATTGGCTGAGGACACGAGTTTTGACAAAATACTTTTTTTATTTACCAAAACTGATTAATATTTTATATTAAGCTGATTTGTAAAGCATAGACCTAATCGAGATCTATCGTTCCTAGCTTTATGCCTTTACTAGTACTATTTTGAAAGACCCACTTTCAACCCCTTTTGTCGACCACCGCCCTCTTCGTTGTTCTCCGCTTATAGTAGTAATTTTAAACTCTACCGTTACAATGCCGCTCATAATTTTGGAATGACACTAAATATAACGTATTTAGCAAAATTAAAGACGTTTTCACTTCATTTGTTATTATTGTAATGCTATTGAAATGTAGATATTATGATATTATGGTACCTTTACGTAGGTTCTCTCGGTGTCGACCAGCTCGAGGAGAACCTTCCTCAGTCTCTCGCCGTCGCTCAGCTGGCGGCTGGGGGTGAGGGGGGCGTTGGACGCGATGCTTCCCGTGGGACTCGACTTCCGCGTCTCCTGGGGAGAGCGGCAGAATCCTGTCACCTGCTCGGCACTCTGAAATATAACGAAATCAAATTACTTTAACACTCAGGCCTCCAAATTGTAAACCTCGAAAACTTTAAATACATATTTTGCATATAGCCTTCCATATGGACGCATAGTTCAACAGATCAAGATATGTAAATAAGTAAATGTAATATGTGCATGGGGAAACCTGTATAATAAATAAATAAAAAATCTTCAATCTAATTCCATACGAAAAAACCTCATCGAATATAATAGCAGATAAAGACCGAAGAATTGATCAACTTTCGGGGTGTTAAATTGAAGGGTAATTGTTAGCCACGAGACACGATTAAAACAATAAAAGTTATTTTTATAGCTGAAAACTACCAGAATGCAATAGTTTCATTATTTTAGACGTTAAGACAATGTTAGCATTATTACCTTAAAAAAGGGGAAAAAAAACACATATTTAACCAAATTTTCACCCACCGGTTCCTAAATATTGTTGGGAACAAAATGGATGATTAAAATACTAATCTAACTGAAATAATATTTATTGTGATTTAACGACCCAGTTAAAAGGTTGAGAGGCCGTAGTTAATAAAGTGGACTGAATTGAGTAAATAACGTTTATTGCAGTAATACAGGTATCACTAAATTAACATGCATAAATGAACAAATAAATGTTTGACTCCGAAATACCAAACTGAGAACGGTCAGGTGTTATTCTCGCGGAGACGGTTGACAGACTGCGCTATGCCATGGCAAATATATAAAAAAAACTATTTTTATCTATCCTGCCTAATTTGAATAAGTACATGGTTTCCAAACTTAATAAAACGCGCAATTTGTAATTTATAAGGTTTTACTTTTTCTACAATGTCTACGATGCCGTTTTAGTTGCTCTGTAATGGGTGTTTAACAGTCATGTCAAATATAAAATGTTCGGGCTTACCTTGAGTAGATTTTCGATTTCGAAGGAGTTGGTCCGCGATGATACCTTGGGTGGGCCAGTGCTGATCGAATCTCCGCTCGGCGAAGTCGCTGTTTCAACATCTACAATAGAGTGCAAAAATATTATAATGTAAAAATTTAAAAAGATTATTGGTAGACCTATCACATGTTGTCAATGTTTCTTTTTTAAGATGACTGATTTTTATGTTTATATTTCTAAAGACAACAGTCCTTAAGAATACACGGAACACGAATGAATGAGTTATTTTTTTTTATTTCATAATAACATATGCATTTCAAGATATAATTCTAACGAGCCACACAATTGTTTTAGAAAGAGTCCGTGTCACTTAACCATGTTCATATTTTATTGAAACATTCGTATCGATACTGTACGGTTGTAAATGGATTAGAGGAAGCGGACTGTAGGTTTTGATGGATTGGAAGGTTCACAGCTGAGAGTAAATGGCAATCAACAAGAAACAAAGACCAACCTTTCCTGTGCGATGATGGCCGCTTGCCTTAGCTATTTTCTCACTGCTTCCTTAAGGTGTTGAGTTGATTTCACGAGCTCGGTGAACGATGTGACGAGATTTCACGGATTGCAGGAATAGTTCGCGGCGAAAAAGGCGTCGATTTGCACGCGCGAACTCGGATTGCAGAGGCGCGGGTTATACCCTCTTGCATTTCTTTTGCAACTGACACTTACCGACAGCTGTGATAATGGAAAGGGTTGCCAGTAACAAAAAATGGGGGAATTGGAGAATGGTAAAACAATAATAAAACATTTAATGAATAAATATTAATATGATACAATATTGAATTTAAATAATGTAAAGAAATGTCCTCAACTTATGCGAATAATGTTGGAAAATACGCACGACGAAAACAAAGGCTGTAATTCGAGACGCTCGGCTAATTAACTTTCACTCAAAAGTGATGCTCATTTGAAAAGGGAGGATTAAAATAAATGGCATTACCATCAAGAGCAAGTCAAGATCTGGTGACTCAGATCTAGAAAAAAACTTCCCAAACTTGTTATTTAAGGGTTTAATTAATCAAATACGGTCAAATATATCCATTTAAAAATATCGTCTTAAAATTGGTTTTAGAAGGCAATGCTTTAGACCGAGCCAATAGGAGAATAGCAAAATATAAACATAGTTTTGACCAAAACAAAAGTTATGTTCCATTTGTTGGGTGCGATCATCGGCATCAGATCTTATAGACTCACCCATCTAGTTTTGGCTAGTTTGCTGAATAGTTTTCAGACGTTTTTCACACACAAATTAGCATGTTTAAGGGTACATAATATCCATACAATCCGATAACGATCAAACAGATTTTGGACGGCTAGTTAGTTGACAATCTGCCAAATTTGCCTTCTCTTTCATGCGTCACGTCGAAGGGGTAAGTAATTCCGACGATAAAGGCGATGTAATTCTACGAGTGACCGATTTTAGCGAAAGGAAATACTTATTAAATTGCAGTAATAAACCGCCTTAGATGCGGTTACTTCG
This sequence comes from Neomicropteryx cornuta, assembly GCA_020383195.1. Classification (NCBI taxonomy): domain Eukaryota; kingdom Metazoa; phylum Arthropoda; class Insecta; order Lepidoptera; family Micropterigidae; genus Neomicropteryx; species Neomicropteryx cornuta. The sequence goes on along the minus strand of JAHKQU010000021.1, from coordinate 18,553,177 downwards.
AAGCTCGAATCATTGGATAGCTTTGCTCGTATCCCCATGGGTGGGTGATGAATAGGTTCTTGAATAGAGGAATACAGGCATCTCTTTATAAGCATATAAAAGAGAATTTACAGAGAAGCTCATTACGAAAATTAATCTAAAATAAATATAACATTGAAAAATTGATTTACTTCACGAGAATTATTTCATTATTTCATGATGTGAGTTATAATAATAAAAATTATATTACAATACACACAGACACACAAATATTTCCATCCCACATATTACACGCACATTACACATTGTTTTATTATTTTGATATTTTCAACCATATTTAAATATTTGGTACATTTTCTAGCCATATAAATGCGGTATAGAAAATTATCTCTTGTATCGCTGTTTTGTAGGTTGATAAATAAATAAATAAAAAGGCAAGTGGTAGGCAATAAAAATTATAAATATTACTAAACTTAAGAACAAATATCCTGCAAATATCTATTAGCAGATATAAAAGAATGGATCAAAAAGACTAATACTATAATGGGGATTTCTAATGGGAGTAATAGCATTGGACTCACTCCATCCAGGCGCGGGGACAATCAGACCCGAGATCATGTCGTCGGAAATGGCCGGGGGTTCCGTCGGCGGCGGGGGGCAGACCAGGGCGTCGATGATGTCGTCGGTGGCCCTCATGAGTCCCGCCAACTCCGGGGGTTCCGTCCTGGAGGACCTTCGACACAAAAGCGCTGGTTAGCTTCGAGGCGTACTTGACGTCCTCGTTCAGACTACTGCGCTAATGCCAATACCTACCTTAGTAATTTGGAATTTATTCAGGCGGTGTTTTAAAATTCCTATAGCCAAAAGCCAAAGTCTAAAGGGTCAAGAAAGCCTTGCTGCGAGACCCAATGAAACGGAAGGCGGATTTGGAAAAAATCTTGGTGGGGGGGGGGGGGAGTCAAATGTCAAGGACACCCATTTTCGATTTGCGGAAAGTTCGTTTATTACAATTCGGAAAAGACAAATTTAGTTGGACGATTTTCCGCATTTATTTATTTCTCCCTTTCTTTGCAATTTAGACAGCGAAAAGCAAATAAAAATAACCTTTTATTTTGAATTAAGGTTGATTTATTCGTATTTATCCCGCTTTAAAAAACCATTGTACAATTACACTTTTAACTATTTAAAATGGAAAAGCAATCTTTTTTAAATACTAAAAATATAAAAGCAATTTAAAATTATTATTTCTGGTGGTATGACTATGAAAAAAGAAGGAATATTACAAAATGTGTACTGGCGAATGTAATTAAAAGCCTTAGGGGGGGGGGGGGGGGGGTAATAACACAACTTACTCCCCCCCCCCTGAGATCAGCGCCGAATGAAACTGGGTGTTTCATAAGTATCTAGTATTAAAGCGAATTTACCGAATAAGTTGAAATATAAAACAGTTTATGTTTACTTGAGTGAATATGGTCCAATTAAGTAAAGATTCACGGGACAAAGTGGGATAGAGAGAACGGGACAGAGGAGCCCGCTTTGTTGTGGTGGTGAACGAGCTTTACTACTTCATATACTTAAAGTGAAAGATAGAGGCAGTATTCTGCCGTCATAGCATTTCCAATTAAATAGTAACAATATTTAAATACCTAAAAAAATAAAGTAGGTAGTTACTTCTTTTGAACACATAATATTTTAAGGGTTTTTATCAATAGAAGGTATAATATATTTTCGCAGCAGAAAATATCTAAAAGTTTTTAAGCAGTTTCTGTTGTAATTCTGAAAAACAACCTAAGATAAGTGTAGATAATAGAAGTAGATTCAAACATATGGACAAGTCTAGAAATAACTTTGTGGCAGCAATATACGTCTCTACACCTGGAGACCAGCAAATCTAAACTCTGGACAACTTGACCAGAAGGAAATCGCCCCCTTCGTGACGCGCCGTTGAACCATCGCTTCTTGTGGTAATCCCCGCAAAACCTCATTATAGACGCTGCGATTTTAGGCAGTATTTGTTATGACGATATATCAAAATTGATCTAATAGGTAACCTGTTTTACTTACTCCCGATCTCCCATCATATTCCTAGTTAGCGTGACGCGATCCGCTATTCGCGTCTTGTGTAACTAGGACGTTTAATTATGCGAAGTGAGACATTTTTACTGTGTAAACACACAGTAAAAAGTTATGGTAATATTGTTTAACAAGGCTTCACAACATTAATACACCAGCCGACTGAAAGAACGCCGGCGAAATTACACCCAAAAATAAAGATTAAAAAAATATAGATGGATACCCATCTCTATTTGTTCTCAAAAATATAAGTAAAATAATAAAAATCTATGTTTCTCTGTAATGGTCAATACGTTTTATATCAATTCCAATTTGGTCCGTTGAAAATATAACAAAATAAACTTGAAAAACTTAAGTATTATGTAATGCAGAGTTCTCGTTCAATGGTCAGTAGTATTATATTGTCTATGGTCTCATGGCAACGATTGTAGCTCAGTATCACACAAATGCATATCTTTAAGCTCTCCTCCATTAAACACAAGTAGATCTCCGAAAAGTCCTAACCAAAGTCGAGTGACATATTGGCATCCTTCTCGCACATCGACGCAGTCGCCTCTTTGTCTCGCTCACCCTTCGTTGCTTTAAAACTTTTCTTCTAGGAGCGGCCTTTCAAAGCGGCTGTGGTGTCCTATAAGCCCAGTTTCGTTTTATTGCTAAATAAATACAATTATTTATATGTAGGACATTTGAAATTGTTAAATAGTCAATCTCAATAAACAGTTCCCCGAAAGATCATCGATTGATTATATAAAATTAAAGAAATTAATACAGAAATCATCAAAACATTTTGCACCAATTTACTGCCTTACTGCCTTTATTAACAATATAAATCTATAATACGACCATAAAATGAATAAAAGATGAACAAGAATACATCCTTAACTGACACCAGACGGTATTCAAACGAGCGCGACGTCCATCTTGCAATCGAACTCTCTAATAAAATGTCACCAATTGATTTCATCGACACCATACAAATATTTTATACCCAACAGTTAAACAATATGAGTACCTCATCATCATACAAAGTGCCTGCTCCTCCTGCAGAACGCTCTCCAAGTACATCATGTCCAGGTCGGAGACGATTGCTCCATTTATCACCATGATCTCGTCGCCTTTTATGATGCCTGCGCACCGGAAAAGAAACAACACTATAAAAACCGATAGTATATACAATTTAAAAAATTCAGAACATTTAGACTAAACATAAAAAAAAATTGGATAGTTAAGAGTGTGAAATTTTATGTTTTTCTTTTAAAATTCACGTGCACGTGATTTTGTAATGTTAAAAGAAAATATGATCTAGCTAGACCATTACGTAAGAAATTTTCTCGAAGCTATTAATTAAAGTTGGGAGCGAAACGACGAAGGCACCTTTTCGAGTGCCGCAGTCAAAACAAAAGCGTCAGTTTGTAAACAATAATTGATCAGAAAAGTACAGGCCCTTAGTGCGGCTTAAAGCGCTGAAAGATTGGGAATTGAAAGCGAGGTCATACACAGTTTTACAGCCAATAATTTATTGTTTTGTAACGGGGATATTGTATTCGTGTTACAATTTTTAATTTTTACAGGTTGAATATTTATAGTATTTTTTGTGCCCTTATTATTCATATTTACCTAAATAATATGTGCTAACTTCAAATTCAAATTTCAATAAATGAATTATTGAGATAGAATTTTACAATTTTTATGTGTTTCAATAAATGGTTTATGCTAAGCTTCTTTACTCATCTAACGAGCAAAGGGCTGGTCAGTTAACTTATTTTATTTATTTTAAAAGGACAATGTCTAAAAACAAAAACATTGCAATTTACGGGTATATTTGTAATTAAATAAATAAACTATATATAAAATTATGGGGTTAATAAAATGGATTGAGAAGTCTCATTCCGTCGAATAAAAATATATGCAGGAAACAAAAAATGACTCTCGACTTGCGCTTAGACATTCGATAGGAAGATCTTAATCACGAGGGCGGCTGAAGGGGCATATCTTTAGATGCGTACTCACCTTTGTGTCGCAAAAGGGTCGGCAGGCAGAGTGGCAACTGGAGGACAAATGACGAGGCCCTCGGGTTGAGGACCAAGCCAGCACTCGGCGACCTTTGTGGTCGAGAGCGCAGCGGGGACTGTACTGGCCTGCAGTCGCGGTGGGGGACGGGGATGGCGGCTAAGGGAGGTAGGGTCTGCTTGCCTGCCCTATTGCCTGACCCATTACGCAAATAGAAACAGCTGAGCGGGGTTAATATGCGATCATAATCATATTCATTTTAATAAAACGCATACCTACTAAGATATCTAACGAAAATATGTGATATCGACAACTGCTACAATTTAAATAAAAACATACCTAATACCTAATAAGGCAATTTATTCAGGACTGAAAATTTCTTACAGATTTTCACAGAAAATACAAAATTATTGTTTTTTAAGACGACAGACTGAAGGATGTTATTGAAAACTAATATTTTAGTAACTTTTGACAAGCGAAGTTGAAATAAATTCTCATTATAATCAACCAACTATTAATTGCATTGTAATTGTAGAAAAAAAAGTCTGTACGGTTCGCAAGTGGATTGCTCAGTACATGCCAGTACAAACTTGAGTTTCGAATCGTCATTCGCACACTGTACACTTCTGTAGAAATTTAAGCAACGCCTGGACAAAGACAGCCGACTACTTCTCACATTTACGATTTCACAAATCCATTGTATCGAAATCGCATAGTTGCAGTTCTCACAATGTTTGACCTCACGAGCGGCAAACACTCGAGAAATTCCTTTCCCACAATAAGTTTTTCTGACCGAAGTAGGTACCTGGCAACTTCAGTCTACGGCGCTCTCTCACAACATCAAGCCTTCATCACACCTTCCGTGTCACGCTATTATAACCAATTTATACTACGCAGTTGATAAGTCTTGTAAAAGTAATTATTCAGTTAATAAACAATATCATCACTAAATCTGCATTCTTCTCATCTTCATCGTTAAAGGGGCAAACGCTCTTTACCCCCGTTACATAGACATTAGATATACAGTTCAGGCCACTATCTGAAACCCACCCAGGTAGCCAAATACTTCTTTCAGTATCTACCTACTTATATAAAAAACTTTTATCGATTAAAACTTTTGAAAATCACTTTTTTTTTTTAAACATCTTTATGTTTTTTAGCAAATCAAACAAAGCGATATTGAGAAAGCAATCAAAATGTGTTCTGGCTGGCTGGAGTCGCTGCAGCAGTGGAAGAACAGGTTTGCGCTGACGATAAAACAAACGAACGGTGCAAATAAACTTGGTTCGGGAGTGCCCCAAGGGACCCTCTTTGGGCCGCTCTTCTGGGAAGTTGCTTCAAGTTATGCTTCCATTTCTAAGATATTATACGTTTTATTTTGTTAGTTTCAATAGTATCTTCTTATTTTTATAAAAATCAATGTGTCTTTTAGTCCGAAGAATTATACCCTAGAAATTACTCGCCCGATTTAGCTAATTTTTTTACACGTTCCTAATAGTTTAAAGAAGGTTTTTAAGGAAAAAAAATGGAAAAGCTTCTCGGAAAATTATAAAATGTCAATGCTAATGTTATTTATTGCTTTTTTTTTAGCTATAACGGGTGTTTTTTTTAGAGGCGTGGTTTTCAATCTGGCACTACTTTTTTCGTAGTTGGTGTTTTTGACAGCTGTCACTTGATTTATGCTCAGTTTGGTTAGCCATTTCATAATGAATAGACTTACTCCTGAACAACGTTTGCAAATAGTGCAAATTTAGAAAAAATCACTCCAATTTTTTTTAAAATCACTCTAAAATAAAGTAAAAATCGCGTCGTGGGCCTGTGGCGTGGCCTCCAAGATCGTGCGATTTAACACCGCTGGACTATTTTTTGTGGGGTTATGTGAAGTCGCTTGTCTACGCAGATAAGCCGGACACGATTAACGCCTTGGAAGAGAATATTCGGCGCGTTATTGCTGACATACGGCCCAACTTGCTGCAAAAAGTGGTTGAAAATTGGGCCTCTCGGCTGGAATTTGTTCGAGTCAGCCGCGGCGGCCACTTACCCGAAATCATTTTTAAAACATAATGGCAAACCCTTATCTTTATAATAAAACTAAATTCTTAGCCATAACATCAAATTATATGCGTTTTATCTCTTCTTGAAAACCACGCCTCTAAAAACATCACCCTATACATATATGATGAAGCCATTAATGTGTAGAAATTAATTACTAAAGATAATGATTTTAAACAGACCTCCAAGTGGAACAAGTGATAAAACAGTTTTAATGAGCAATATGAGCACATCCGTGGTAATAATAAAATGGAGCAGGTTTATGTTGTCGCATTAAATGATTGGGTCTTTGAAAAGGTTAACATTTTCTCTGAGAATCCAATCATATAATTGCTAAAATGAAAACTAGCTTCGGCACTCCTTTAAATGTCCAAAATCATAAAATGTAATAAAAGAGAATGGCGATCGAGTGGTAATAAAAAGGTATTAAGGGAAATGATCTAGTACTTGACTTATAGAAAATGGCAGAAATTTTGTAAGTAAGTTTCCCTTAGTACAGATTCGTCTAGTTAGGGAGGCAGGAAACAACAGTACAATGGAACTGTCGCTTGTCGCTTGTCGTTTTAAATAAAATATTTAATTATTGTAGCAGTTTGTTTTTTTTTAACCCGTTGGGATTTTTTTTCTCCCCAAACCTCAGGGCGAATTTTTAGTCTCGAGGTTCTAGCAACCCCAAAATGCTGGAAAAAAATAAATAAGGTATGAAATATTTCTAATTTTATCTTTTTTGTATTAGGAGGAAATATTGGACCTAATTTAATGAAGTTATTTCTTTTTTTTTCATTTCATAAAAAAAAGAATAATTTGCTACGTGAATTTAAGCATTTGCTTTTTTTCTTCTTTTTCGAAATTTGACAGTTAACATCTCTGGCTGTCACCTTGTCGGAAGGCATGGTCTCGTTTGCCGAATCTTTCTTTTTCTGCTGGATTTGGAGCCTAGATAAAAAAAAACAATTATTTAAAAAAATCTTCTCCAGCTAGATGGCAAGCATTTTTGGGTTGCTAGAACTTCGAGAATAAAAATTCTCCCTAAGGTTAGGGAAAAAAAAATGTCAACGGGTTAAAAAAAACAAACTGCTACAATATTTTACATAGTTACATTGTACTTCTTAAGAGAGTTGTAATATTATTTTATTTATTTATTTTTATTGAAACAATTATATTATATCATTTTGTGAGGTTACAGATTTGTGATATTAATAATAGTATTTTATCAGTGAGCGGTTGGTACTACTACAACCTCTGTTCGCTGCCTTCTTAACTAAATTAAATGTCTATCCTAAAGAAGGCAGTTCAATTTGTTCTTGTTTATAGAATATTTGCCAACTACCAATGTAATTATATTTCTAATAAATAAATAAAAAAGTATATCATGAAGTAATTCGATAATATTGCAACATAAAGTTTGTTTATTTATTTATTTAAAAAGTATATTAAGTGTTTAACGGGTAGATTTTTTAGTTGCATTAATTGTGTGTATAGATAGTGTATATCAGTGTGTATATTTGTGCTTAAACTTAATTTTCCACAGGGTTTTGCGCAGGTCTTTTACACTCACACTCACACTTCCAGTTTATATTTTTGAATACAGTATTTTATTTTAATATTTAGTGTATAACGGAACATTATGTTACCTTACCTTACCGAACCTTAATTTATTTAATAAAAAGTTTGAATTTTCTAAAACTGTGATATTGTAATGTCATGAACAACAATAACACATAAATATCGAAAGGTTTTATATGATAGAAAGGTTTTAAAATGTGATACCATTTTGCATAGCAACGCTTTTGTCCTCGACGCGACTGACATAGCAGCACAGCTCGTCCTGCCGGTCGGCGTTCTCCATCAGCTCCGCCTCCACGCTGAAGCCCCACATCTGCTCCAGGGTGGCGCGCTGCAGTTCCACCTGGTACAGGATCTTCGCGCAGACTTCCACCACTTCGTGCGTATGCAACTGCAACAGGTAAGTGCCCATTGCTGTTTAGATAATTCATCTTTTTTTTTAATTTTAATTTATCGTATGACTTGTGTTAGAAATATTTTCACGATAAATAACATTATCGTATTTGACCCGATGGGATTCAAATCTTGGACCTCTGAATCAGAAGCAGGCATTCATGTCACTCTGCCACCAAGCACTTCTATTTAGTTGCCAAATATAATAATAAATTTGTATTGAGTTTTCAATTTACTGTTTAATTATCGTTTAAGTTGGATTTAGTATAAAAAATAAAACAAATCAGGAAACAAAAAAAAATATCGGCCATCATTAATATCCATTTATTTTCTTTTTAATTATAGCTATTGTATTTTTTTTTATATTAAAATAACTTTCGTTCATATTATAAAATTATAACATAGTATTAAATGGAATGATACTCTATAAATATTTTTTATACTAAGAGGTAGGTCAATATTATCAAATAAGAAAGGGATTTGTTCACCAATACTAATCAGAGGAAATTAAAATCGATAAATTGTGAATAACTGACAAACAAAAATAGAATTTACGAATAATGTAAAACAAATTTTGGAATAATTTTCATCTGAAACCTATGCCATTTTCGTGTCCAATTTGCGAGGCAGATTACCGGAGGGCAGCTTTGAGTTGGGCGGGCGGCGCGGGCGGGGCGTTTGCCCGACTCTAAAATATGTAATAAAGAATGCTATTCATCGACCTACTACATTTTTGTAATTAGGAAGGTTGCACAACGCTATTATATATACTTCAAGGATGTACCAAATGAATCTATTTATAAAATATACCTAATATAATTAGAAACATACGTCACATTGTTAGAGGGACATTCAACCAAATTAAATCAGTATAACCAAACTAACGTCTACAAAATCTATGCATTAGGTAGGTAGGCAAATACAAAAACGCCCTTATAATTTGGTATCACAAAATAAAGAAACTTTATATACAAATATATTTCGTTTATTAATAGTTATACGAGTACTTCCCTAGAATAATATGAAAAAATAATGTTTCAAATAAATACATTTGATCATGTTGCCTCTGTGTTAGTGCCACGGCCGCACGCATCACAGACATCATCACGGAAAGAAAATAAATGATTTTATTAAAATGCTACTATAATTTGGTTGAGTGATTTGATTTAATAGGTTTGGATACGATCCTGTAGAGTGCCGTCGGCCGGGTCCAGCAACAGCATCTAAAGCATGCTTTGATGGTTGAATCATCCCTTAAAAGGATACTGCTAAATTTAAGTTGCCTCAATTCCCTGCAATACCTATGCAATGTGAAATTTAATTCAGCACAGCGAATTTAATTAATACAATTACAGCTTGTCATTGTATTTATTTTTTGATACAATTCATTGTTAGTTTTAATTTTTTCATGTAAAAATGAGACCACAATCATAGAAGTATAAGATGGCATTAATAATGCCATCTTTGTAATGCCATCTTAGTAATGATATTGACGGACTATTGAAAAAGGAACGTTTGAAATCACACAAAATTCATAGCTCGGACCTCATTCAGGTAATCAGCTAGGGTGGGGTATGAACGTTTAATTTAATTTAATTCAATTTAATGTATTTGTAACACATATTAAAGATAAGTTTTAGCCTTCTGCACTCATCCGTATAAACTTAAAATATGCCGAATGTCACACTCCTCCGCACGCGAATATGCTTCAAAGGAGGTATAAAGTTTTCCCTTCACGTATTAATATATAGACTTTGTTCCCCGGAGGCCAAATAATAATCAAAAATACATTTATTTAGGATTGGGCACATCTTTGAAAAGGTCAAACAGGATACTGTATACAGGATACCTTAGTATTCAGACTGAGTACCTTAGTGTCTAAAAATATGAATCCTTTGCGAAAGACAATCCTTTGCTACGGACACTCTTCTTTTTTATATGCCATATCTCTTTTCAAAACAGAAAATTGGTTTTCTTTTTAGGCTGTGGATACTGCAACCAGACGTCACGTCGTTACAATATTTACAAAAATCATCCTAAATTTAGTATCCTTAACTTAATGGTGTTTCTGCTGAATCGAACGCTCGATTTGGGCTCGTGTGCGATATGGGTGTTCACTCACACATGCACCCGATGCGTGTGTGTGTGTAAATGTATCCGGTGAGCAATCCTTTGTCTTGCAATCGCCAGGAACATATTTACCTCCGGTGCGAGGATGCAAGTGTACCCCTCACCCCTCACCCCTCACCCTCCCCCACCCCTCAACCCCCCCACCCCCTCACCACCACCGCGACCAACTTTCGTCGTTCTCGATCCACCTCAAACTTTACGCATACACTCAACGACTAAAGGGCGTCTACTTCTATGGCATGACATTTTTTATTTTTTCATTTTATACTCATCAAATTAAATAATTTAAAATGTATGTTTTCTATGCTTATTTGACAAATAAATATATAAATAAAACCCTAGTTATACCGAAAGGCTAGACACAGCTGAGGGGATAACAAATTAGCCGTACTGTGCGCCTTTTAGTCAATATAGGCTGAGGGAACTGTATTGAAACTAGCCGAAAGCCCTTAGAGCTGGACCATAAATCAGTACTAAGAACAATTTATTCAAAGATGCCTTAAACGATTCTCATCCGATCAATTATCCATAGATTAAGAATACAAAAAAAAAACGAATATAAAAAAAACTCGTAAATTAAAAAAAAAAATAGATCACAGTCATTATACAGGGGCACAGAATAGTGACCTATTAGATATACCAAAAATGTTAACATCATTACATCACTTCAGAAAGGCGAGACGATAGGCACGTAAGTGGCCCGAAGGGACTAGAGATGGTGAGCGGAGCAACCCACTCCGAGTGCCGCAGGCACGAGTTATCGCCGGGGAGGGCGTCGTCAAAGCCCCCGGGGTTGAACAGTTAGTTAAAGTAATATATAGGTATGTTAGTCAGGAACATAAATAGTATATTCATTTTTATTTTTAATTTAACTAAATACATATTTGTTTGAATATGAACATTTTATATTTTATGTCAAATTTAATGTTATAATAAATATAGTCTCTAGAAAATGTATGATATAAATTATTTCATACACTTTCTGGCGATTTTAGGTATTAAATATATATATTTCTTAGGAATTATATATTGCAAAATTACATACATTTTTAGCCACATATGAATATAATATTTACTCATATAATTAAATCTCTGCATAACGGATTTTATTTTAAACTTAAAAATATAACTTTGTAACTGGGCAGCTAGTTATAAAAGAAAGGTCATTGGCCCGGAATGTTTAAGTGCTCCTCAGCGTAGCACGAGGATATTGATTTCCTTCTATAGCCATTCGCCTAACCATCCGTGATAGGATCTGCTGTTGACTCAAGGACGCCAGAAAGCTGAAATAATCTGGAAAGGGATGGCAAAATAACAAGTTGGATTTCTTTAGTGACTATAAGGTTTGTCATTTTTGGCGAGGATTTGGTAATCCATCATATCCCATCGGAAGGCGGGTGGGAGAGCGGGACGGGAGAGGGAAGAGGGGAGAGGGGAGAGGGGAAGGCGAGTCAATAGAAACACACTTCAACTTGTCACCAAATCGCAATTGATTGACGCTCGGGAAAAACTCGACGAAACTGAATTAGAGCCCCGCTGAAAATTCCTACTTTCCCCGCTAGCCCCGTCCCGCTCTCTCCCGCTAGCCCCGTCCCGCTCTCTCGCGGCGTTCAGCTGACGTGCAAATCCCTTTCGACGAATTGACAATGCCATCAATTTATTCAGCTCTGAAGCCGCCCTTCGAACGGCCCTCATGCGGGCCTCATGAGGTATTTCAAACTAGATTATTATGCATGTAATAACAATTATATCGCGGAGAGAATGTTCAAATTGTAAGGCATATTAAATATCCTTTTATTGCAATAATTGTTCGTATTAAAGAAACAAAGACGTGTCATTGTTCACAGCTAAGAATATTTACAAAAATTGATCACGTGGCAATTTTTTATTTTTTTTTTAAAGCTTGTATTGATACATTAACATTTAAAATAAATATGATCATAGCAGTCGAACTGTTAAGGCATTTGACTATTGACTATTGAGCCACTGGTCGCGGGTTTTAATCGTACGAGTTTACCATTTTTACGGCGCTATTAAAACCAACTCTCCTGAATCGTAACATAAAAAATATATTTTAGTTAAGTAGAGCCCAAATTTATTTATTTATTAAATCAACGAAAAACAACGCGCACAAGAGGTGAAAAGAAATCCCAAAGAAACATATAATCTAAGTTAGTTTGCATCCTTACAAGTTTTTCACATACAGAGTGATTTATTTCATAGGATCTAAATTAAAAATTAAGTAATTTTCTACTGATGATATCATGAGTAAGTGTTTACAATTTTAAGCATAACAAATAGCAGTATCATTTCACATACATATAAATAAAATAGTGACTATGGAGTTAAATTAAAATTAAAGTTGAAGAGAGTCGATTTCAGGATGCCGTATTTTGAAAAGACTAGAAGAATAAGTAAATATTTTTTAAAAAACTGTGTCCTTCAAGAAAACATTCGCCTCTAAGAACATTTTATTAATTTTTTAATTTTGTTAATTTGTTCAAGTAATTAAGGACAATCGAATTGTGCAATAACAATAAATAGTATGAACACTAAATACTGTAAATCAAAAAGTAACATAATTCACACAAACAATTATTTAATGAGAAGGAAACAAAAAGTTATTAAGTGTATTTTTTTCCGAGTATGTTCACTCATTACTCCGGAGTAGCTCGAAATAAAAAAAATATTTATGAAAAATACATATCTCCTTAAAAGTGAGCACATACCAGTATATATATATACTATATTTATATCGTGTATGTATATCAAATTGTGAGGCGAAAATATTTGTTCTCTACGCCACAAAACGGGCAATTTTAGCGCAAAGCGTTTTTGTTTAAATTTTTGTCTAAGTATTAAAATCGGGTTGTTTGACTATAAAATACAAACATACAAACAAACATTAATTTTAAATATTTTATAGTGATTAATTAAATACGTTTGACAATTTTGCAAAATGTAAAAAAAATACATTATTTGGAATTAAAGTAATAGGTAATCATAATTGTTTTTAAAAAAGTACTAAATGATTGCCCGGTAAGGTAAGTAGCTTTTATTAAAAATAATTGAAATAACAAAGAAAATTTGAATTTATTTCAAACGTCGACATCAATTATTAAATCGAACCCTCCAGATAATTAGTTTATATTTAAACAACGTTTTATAAATATGTTTAATGGTATATGTAGATTTTTAAAACTATTGGTGACCTTGATTTGACTCCTTCCTCGTGAAAAATCTTAGGTATTTTGTTTCGTGTATCGGACAGAAGTTATTTACTCAAATTGTTCTAGATGCGACGACATCGATACACGCTTAATCCTTCCCGCCTCGTTTACATTCACTCAGCTCAGCCCCGATCGGCCCGCCTCTCTGATCTCGGCTTAATTCGGCCACTTCAGACGCTTAGCTCAGAAAGCGGACACCGAAAATAAAACGCGATACAACGTTAGCTAAGCTAAGCTAATGGCCTCGAACTGTCCGATCGACCCTCGCATTTCCGTCGGACTTTTCCAGATATACGAGTACTCATTTTCTTAACAAAAAAAAAAAAATATCTTTCAAGCGTGGTCAAGCGTACAAACCACCCTGTACCGTAGAAGATTACCGAGTTTTTAATTACATTTCCGGGTACAAATAAAAAACTTTTCACAAACTGTGACGTCACTCAAATACGCAGAGCCCAAATAGAGAAGGAATTAGTAGTTATATAAGTTAACATTAAACAAAAGGTTTTATTGCAATGGATTTTCGCATGCCAATTCATAGAAAAAAGATAGTTGTCAAATAACAATCTCAGATGAAAGGTATTAACAATTGCAAACCATTGGTAAAGTTTATTTATTTATTTATTAAAATATCCAACATACAATTAATATGTACTACGGGAAGCTTTATTTTAATACTGGTGTTTAATTTGTCTATATTATAATATGTTAATTCCTTTTTCAGTGTTATAATATCATTTATTGTTGTAACTTCCTATTGTACCATAATGAATAAATAAATTAATTAAACACAATAAATAAACCTATTCATACATTATGTTAATGTGGATAGGATTGTTGGAATACAATTGGATATACCTAGACTTGGTGTTAATATTATCTTGTTAGAGACGAGTTAGGAGATTGGCAAGGCTGACTGGCAGCGAGATCCGATGGATGGTGTGTGGATATTATTGCGGGGCTGAAGGAAGGGGGCGCCAAGAAAGGCGGCGCGGGCAAGGGTATGCAGGATGCGGGGGAGCGTGGGGTCGTGTGACGTCATCGCAGCGAGGGCAGGAGGTCACCGGGACGCAGGGAGGGGGTGGTGGCAGGGAGCATTCTATTTTTAGACCTTCGACGTGGCGACTGGCGATATCGCTCTCGAGGTAAACAGCCTCCAATAACACCAATAAACTTTACAATGGCTACACACAGCCGCAGGACTCCGTTATCGCCAACTGGGCCGAGGCTCGTTAGCGCCCGCCTACCCGCGGTTATTGGAAAAATGGAAATTGGAGAATGCTGTTGTTATTATGAGGCGACAGCTGCTAGGAAACGATAGAAATTCTCAACATTACGGCACTGTTTTGTACGGAATGGTATTATTTATATTATGTTGCGTATAACTAATCTGAATTATAAAGATTTATTTTGTTAAATAATTAATCCATTATTCTTGTATTATAAATAAAAATCATCTTTGTCTTACATATTACTGGATATATGAGAGTAAAAATGCATTTTGATTATGCTTTAATCTCAGGTTCCATAAGTCTTTCAAAACAGGCGCTACTTTTTTACTTTCAATGTTAATATTTTACTTAATTATGTCAGAAAATTTTTCTAATCTTTAATTCATATTTCGTGAACTAAAACATATTTCCAATTAGTCATGAACACATACACTAAATCTATATTTCTATATTTTAAATAGAAAGATGTGTTCACAGATCATAACAGTATGATCTGTGGGTATGCTTAAGCATGTATCTGCGCATTCAATAAAAGATTTCAATATTAATACTAAATTACATTACATATTTTTAAAAATCTATTAAGGAAGTACCTACAAAATATTCTTATGGCATGAGCAGATATGTAATAATAAACGTATCGCATTGAGGTTATCTCGGTTACACAAAAGCACGAAGAAAAGATTGGGGACCTACCTTCATTTGTTCGCCCTATTTCAGAGCGGAAAATCTGTCTCTCAACATGACTATGCAACTATGATAGAATTCATCCTACACGATAGAGAATATGTTTATATATAGAACCGTTTATATATATTTATATATAGAAAGCTAAAAATATGTTTTATATAAAGGAGGTTTTTTTTTAAAACAGCATTTACTGTTAACAATCTGGTAGGAGATTTATTTGTTTTTCCGATTGGACTTGAGACGTGTTAATTTTTTAAGTTTGTTTAAAATATTATTTGGTAATGATTAAAATGAATACATATTCCTTAGTGTCTGCAAAGTACTAAATTAAAAAAGTAAATAGGGGAAATTCCTGATGAAAAATTTCCAGATAATTGGCCCTGCGATTTCAAGCATGATTTGTATTGACGTCGGATCAAAATTAATCATGGTTTCCGAAAAAAAAAAAACCGTTTCTTGTCGTACGTCGCCAGCTGCGACGCAAGTGAATGGCCCTTATTGGTCAAGGCTGCAAAGGACAGCGCTTTCATAAAATTAAAACAATTGATTTTGGTAGTTGATTAGTAGTAGTAGTAGGTAGTTGGATTGATAGTTATGGTGAAAAAAGAAGGCATACCTAAGTTTACACTTAAGTAGGTGGAGTCGATCCATGGGAGCTGCGATAAGTAAAAAGGAACAATGCTCACGTATGTGTCGATGAGGTCGCTCCGATGCGGCACGAAGTAGTTGTGGTCCTCCATGTCCCTCCGCTTCTTGACCCTCACGAAGTGCTCCACCGGGTTGAGGCCGCGGCGCGCGCAGGCGCTGGCCAGGAACTCCTCCACGCTCAGCGCCTCCCGCAGCTGCACCTGCGCCACCGCGCCGTCGGGGAGGGACACCTTCACGGACTTGTCCTGCTCCTCGCGGGACATCTGCCGACAGCCAAACCATAAATCATCTGCGCTCCACAAAATTGCGCTTCTATAAACGGTACGGAGTTTTCCGTGCGTTAGATAGGACAAAGCGATTTAATAAAGGGCATAAGGAACGTTTTTTTTTTCAAAAATAGAGTGAGTTTGCTGTATAGTCACTATTATTTTGCACTAGTGGTTCCAAATTAAACCAGACTGTAATTATTGATATTTGTAATTTATGGAAATACTCCCCCGTTTGAAATGGGACTTATTTGCTCTGTGCAGGTAACAGCCTAGGCCGCGGGGGCGGGTAGGAGATGGGGTGAGGGAGGGGGGGCGCGAGGGAGAGGAAGAGGAAGGGGTCGAAAGGTACATTTGAACTCGTGACCACAATCAAAACTTGTCCAAATCCTCCGGCCTTCTAAACGGCGAGCCTGGACGCGGGAGCGTTCCCGCGAGGCTGCCTCTTCCCTCTTCCCTCTCCGGGGCAGGGCTGACCAGGAGCCTCTCACTCGATTTATCCTCAGCGCTCACCTTTAATTTCCACTCGAAGTCTAGTTCGCGTCTCGCCGGAATTCCGAAGTCGTTTAACGCCTTCAATTTTCAGCGAACTGCGAACTAACCCCCTTACAAAACTGCGAGCTAACCCCTTAAAAAATGTGTTATTTATTCATATTTCATAATCCTAAGTTTGAGGTTATCTTATTATTATTTTCTTTTTTATTTTATTGGGTAGACATATAAATAATATTTGACATTTTTTAGGACATGTGAGACAAATTTTCTTTATTTTATGAACTCATTTCTGGAGTTATACCGTCGACTTACGAATCTAGAAATTTGTTTTAATTTGGCTTTAAAAATATCCAACACTTAAAAAAGTTTAAATAACAGAATTTAAAAATATTGGGTGACTTTAGGTCAGGCGATTTTCCGGTAATAAATTATTATCATAAATAACTTCAATTAGTCCATCTATATTAATCTGGTTAGTAAAAAAATCGAGCCAATTATTTGCAGTTTAACTCCGATACAAATATTTTTTTACAATTTTGACCTTATGGCCTACTTTTTATTTAATATTAGGTATATAAAGTAAAAGTATAATTTTATATTTTAGTTTTTATAGGTATTTTTTTTTTATTATGCTTGGGACTTGGCATTATATCAATCAACCAGCTGCCTTTGCTTAGAACGCCAATTATGGGCGCTCACTAATAAAAATATATAAATACAGAATCGTGAGAAATTGCACCGATCAACATTATAACGACCTCCGGGCAAACTTAAGTTGTCACACCTGAAATACGGCGACCATTTCGATTCGCCCGAACGATAAATTTCAGATCGAATGAAATATTAGAACCTCTGAAGAGAACAAAATTCCTAGACATTTTCTAACTGTTCTTCCGTATATTAAATTAATACCTAACTAGAATTAAATCAGGCTTCTACAGTATTTAACGAGGGTCTAATTGACACACCGCGCATGCACTACAATAACTCGTTAACTTGATACGTTTATCGATTTATTTAGGTTACAAAATGTCTGGCGTTTTATTTTCATATATTAACTTTTAGTATTATTCTTACTCCAACCTTTAAAAAAGCTGAGCGCGGATTTATTTCCTATTAGAACTTGAAACACTTAAAAACACATAAACTAAAACACATAAATTAAACACATAAAAGACAAAAGTATTAAATATAAGTAAAATTACATTTAAATAGCGACGTGCTGCAATGTTTTTTATTGATCAAAATTGTTCGATAAACCTACCACACCAGAAAAGGCAATCCATTGAAATATAAATAAAATCGGAGTGTGTATCTTTGATGTTCATATGATTATCCGCACGCAATTAAAACCTAAACACGCATTTTTTTTTTGTTTGTTTGTCCAGGGTAATCTCCGATTTTAACGAGGCTTTCATTATCAGGTAAAGGACTTTTCAGAGATTAATCTGAACTACTTTGTATCGCGAAAATATTTAGGGTTCCCATGTAGAAATGGAAAAAATATAGTAATTATGGCCAAAATAGGGATAGTAAATCCATAAATTTTCAAAGGTCGTCGATAATACTGAATGCGTCGGACGCATTCAGCATCAAATGATGGTCATCAAAGCTGCCTTCAAAAAATAGGAGGGTAGGCACATAATAGCCCGAAAGACGCTGTCAAAGCCGCCCGCAGGGCCTGTCTGCCAACCCGAGGGGTTGTAAAGCTAGTTTGATATAAAATCTAACAAGGGAAGGTCTAGCTAGAATGTAATGAACATATATGTTTTGAACCGCAAGTTAGCACAAAACATGTTACATCTTTATAGAAACTGCTGGGTATTTTAATCAGAAAATTTAAGCATTTAATTTTTATAAAAATAATATGTATCTCAATTTTTAATATTTTTGTAAAATAAAAATATTTTATATATCAAAACTGACTATTTTTCACCTTATATTAGAAAAATAGTTCTCTTATTACTGAAATGGGTATATCATCAGCCCGTTTCTCCATTTCTTTGTTTGTATTTCAACTTTCTAACTTATAAAAACGTATATAAAATTTCAAAGCTTTTTCATAAAAATAATAAAAGGTGTCAAAAGGTTACATATATCTTTATTATCATTTCATTGTAAAAATGATAATATTTTGATGTAATAGTTTTTATAACACCGAGTTTATTTATTGATAGTACGAATAAGAGAAGTTCTGTGGCGATTTAGATGTTATTTGAAGCCATAGAATAAAATGCGTGACCTGAAAGTAGCTCCCAACTAGCTGGGATCAGTTATCTCTACCTCTAACTATTCGCACTTAGAAAGCCTAATTTCCCGCGAAGAAAAACTATTTTTTTAAGGAAATTAAGACTGGGAAAGCATTAGCAATAACATGGCACAACCAGCAATATCACCACAGCTAATTACTTAATATTTTTTAAATTATTGATAAATTATCACTATAAATTGAATACATAATTTAGGTAGAAAAAAGGTCAACATATATTACAATCAGATTGTTTTAAAAATAGAATCGCTTATTAAGATATATTTTGTATAACATCTACAGTTTCGACACATGATTAAATTTAAATTTCCAACCTCCTAAAAACAGTGCCCTTAAATTAAAAACAACCTGTATAATAGAGTCCAATAGCAAAAAAAAGGTTTCGTGGCTACATTGTCTAGTAATAGAGATTAGGCATTTTGAGGCGGTTGGTTTTAAGGCTCTATCCAGTGCCCATATTATACAAAATACTATATCCGTAATACAACGGTTTGAGTGATATTTTGAAACATTTAACGTCTGTCGTTTCCGTCGGCGGAAAGCATGCTTAATGAAGCGAAGGTCTTTTCTGTCTAATAATAGGGAGCGACAGCATTTGCAAAGTAGGCCTAATAATTTAGAAGACTTCTCAATCCTATTAATAGGTTAAAAGGGTCAGCTTTGCCTCTCGACGGCGAATCATTTTAATTTAATTAACATTCCTATAATTTAATTTAACCAACTCACTTTCACTTTCGCCATTCCGCGAAAAGACGAAACATCGCTAGTAAATTGTTTCACACGACAAAATTAATATATTTTTTTAAATAATTGCCATATTTATGAATTGTATAATAATATATCAAAAGTATTTTCGAAAAATTTCTAATACTTCAAGGTAATGTTAAAATTTATGATATATTTGAAAGAATGTCATCAGACCATTGTATCATTTTTTTATATTAATCTACTCAGACTTAAAAAGTAATCCACTATATGGCCACCCAAAACCCACAACGGATAGGTTAAAAGTGCCGGAGCTACAAATGTACCTACATAGGAAATGAAGTAACCCATAGCAAGTACCATAGGCGCGAGTAGTCTGGGTGGGAGATGCCTTTAATGGCCTGGTTAATTGTAGGGCCTGGCTGTAAGACGTCCGGTTCTGGTAAATAATTTACTACTACTAAACAATGTATAGAAGCAGTTGATATGATATGTTGTCTACAGGGATGTCACAGATTCTTGTTTCCATATAATTTAATCTAGGATTAGACCTTAGGTTTAATTAAATGTTCCTCTACGCGAGTAAAGTCTTGCACGCGAACCCATCGTACGCGGGTTGACATAGCCGTTAAAGTTAAGCGCCTTGCAAAACTCATTCAGGTCAGCAAGCGAAGTTATACAAGGTAGAAGTCAGGCGAGGCGGGTTTAAAAATGACGGCCTTCTTTACAACTGAAGCCGTCAAAATATGACCTCTGAGCGTACACGAGCTGAGGGCATAACTCAAGTTTACTGTGCGAGCGAGAGACGCAATTCGCCGACTTTATTAGCGGGACAGAGGAGGCTTATAAATTTCCTTGGACGGAAGTTTAACTAGGAGGCGAGGATTTGTTGGAAAACTTACCGGTGAGAGAAGATTAGAGGGGTCTGCTTTAGATGTCGCGTCGTGAAGTGAGTCTGTGCGTAACTATGTATTTTTAAGCTTATTCGCGGATTTATCGATAATCCCATAGTTATCGGACAGATTTGTTTTTATTTTCAGGACCATTTTAGAACATTTTATATATTATTAATGGGTACATTTGTTCATTAAATTAATATACAATTATAACAATCAAATTAAGTATTTTTTTAATTAGCTCATGGCGAATATAAATATATCGTTACGCAAATAAAGCAAATAAAATTGAAACCTTAAAAATCTACTTTCGAACAGGCGATCAGCCAAGTGCATTCGTATGTTTGTGAGGCGCGTGCATTCGTATGTTTGTAATAATTTATTTTTGTAAACGGTGTAAATAAAAATATTTACATTAAAATGTTTTGTAATACTCGTATGTCAAAGTGTACTCTCATCCTAAACTCTGTCATCTACCTATTTTTTTTTATTGAAATTACAACTTTTCTACATATTTCAAAATCAGTTTGACAGTTAAATAAAATAAATAAATTATTGGAGGTTTTCAAATCATTGCAATATACATAATAGATACTTTCCGTTAAATGTTATAAGAAATTTAGTTTGCAATCTGTCATGCAAATAAAAAAAATATTATTATGTTTCATGTTAACTTTGCTTTACGATCTGTATACTAAATATTGCCAGAATGTTAGGAACAGAACTATAACCTTCGCATATTCCTAAAAAGATCTAAAAGGCACGAGAGGAATGATTCTTGTATCGATAAAATGAGTTATAAAATATCCCGCCCTACTCTACTGCAGCGCTGCGGGTAAAACAGTCATCTGCCATTGGCAGACAGCCGACATAAACCACTTAATCTGAGATCGAGTTTAAAATTCGTTTTCAAACCAGGCAGCGATGACCTCGTTTTTCATTCACTTTGATAAATCAGGAAATCCATTTTGGTTGAAAAGCGCAGAAGTCTTCAATCAAGTCTTTCACTTAGAGAGCAGTGTTTTTCCTTTTTTCCTATTCACAATACAAGTATAAATGTGAATGAAAATGTTAGATAATAAGATCTTGATCTTATCTTAAATCTGTCTGTTGATCTTGATCAACAGACAGATTTATTCTATTTTGCGACCAGGGTTTCTGTTCCTGTTCTAGACCATCGCTAAAAATGCAAAGATTATTATCATTTTGATCAAAATAATTATCTAATACAAATATTTCACTCTATGTTTCGTCAATACAATTAACATATAAATATGAAATGAAACATCATTTATTATTATTACATAACTATTTTTTATTATACAAAAATATTTTTATTCGCAATTAAGTTCCCTTTTCAATTGTCTGTCAATCTCAATGTAATCATGTCAAGCAAAAATAATTATTAATGCCATCTTATGCTTCTATGAACTTTTACATGAAAAAAATAAAACTGATAATAAATTGTACCAAAAAATCAATACAAATGCAAGCTGTAATTGTGTTTTTTATTTTAATTGTTATTAACATTAAATTTCAAATTTTATAGGTGTTGCAGGGAATTAAGGCAAACAACAAACAACACACGCTAAAGACGCATTGGTACACGCTCGCAGCTGACATAATGCTCAAACATAAAAGTTTAATGAATTAGGGTCGATTTTCGACTACTGGGCGGTCATTAGTTTTGATTATTTCATCAGTAGCGATTGTACCTATACCTACGGAATATATGAAATATCATTATGATATTTATTTAACGATGTTAAATCGTTTATTGGTTCGACGCCCGGATGCGTCCGCCGACGAGGCGCGCCGCGCTGCGCCCGGCTGCAGCATTCGAGTGGCGTCGCGACGCCTCGATCTAACCGTCCGTTAGCGCCGCCTAACGGGGTGTTAACGCCCAACTGACGTCTGCCTAATATTGACCGACCTCTCACTTCTCGCTTCTCGACCGAGTCATTCGTTTACTAAATTCGAGCTGGAATTGAATTCACATTCGGGAAGTTTATTTTATGCATTAAAATGTTGTTTTTACACGAATACGGTAAACTATTTTAAATACCTATCTGCATTAAAAATAACAGTATTAAATCAAGTACCTAACATTTATTTTTGTTTTAAATTTTTTAATGAAAGATTTACTTTAAAACACGTTCTCTATTCCCAACGCGATATGACGGTAGAAGAATTGGCGAAGAAACTTTAAAACTATTTAATTTCTATTGAAATGAGATGTGTAATGAAGCTAAACGAGTCGAAAACGTTTCTAGCTTCATGGTATAAATTTAAGGTGTTTTTAGTTCATATACCCTGAAGTCGCTTTTCCAGACAATGGATTAGGTAAAATATTATATACCAAGTATTACTAGTCTGTGAAAACGTTCTAGAACGTTCAAAGTCGAAATGTAGCCATTTTACATGGTAGCCGGTATTCGCTTTGTGCTGCCGCTAGTGGCAAAGTGCAACCCGGCCGTTTCAGAGTCAAATGAAAACGCGCAAAGGCAATGCGACAATGATTTACGCGCACTCACGCAAGCACGGGCGGCGTTGGGCGCCGGGCCTTGGGCGCCGGGCGTTGGGCGCCGCCCAAAGCGACGGCGGCGGCTTTGATTTGCGTTTTTGTAGGTTTAACGGATTTATTAGAACAGAATCGGCCCTTGATCTCCGATTGACTTATAATATCAGTCGCATTTTTTATAAATAATTCACTCAGTAAGGCCTCTTTATTTCCTACCATCTGTATTAACAGGTAAAAAGTAGATATATATTCCTTGGTATTGAAAAATTAAATCCAAAATTGATGCTCTTAAAAAACAACCATAGCCGTTTAGATCAATCACATCGGAGGCCGGTCGAATATAACATTAAAGTAAACAATAAGTACTAATTAATTAAATATTGACAGTTCGATAGAATGCGCAAATATCATATTCTAATATGCCGAAGAACTAATTTACAACAAAATACAATAGCGATAACGAGCATAGCTATTAAAATAAAAATCTACAATTAATATTAAAAAATTTAGGCCTAATCATTTTATATTATTTGTTTATATGTTGTTTTTTATGTTTATATGTTTTTTTTACTTTATTTTACTTTACTTCACACAATATAACATTATATAATAAATAAATAAGTAATAGAGCTTTATATTATACTATTACTTTCTAAAAATACGTTTATTGATCGGTAATGCACCAACATTAATGCAATATAGTATACGCGCTTCTGTCGCTATTGCAGAACAGGTTTTCCTAGTGCAATAGCACAGTACTCGTTGCCTGGCATCTAGCGGGCTCACACACACACACACTGGCACGCTATGAATAAAAAGTCCGCTTAGTACTGTTAACCTTAGTGTACCTACGATAATTGAAGGTAGATTACTTCAAGCAATTATTGTAAAATGTATATTTATCGTGTAAAATTGTAACTTGAACATATTTGTAAGGCTTGTATTCGGAAAGAATAAAGATATATATTATTATTATTATTCTAAACATATCGGCTGTTGGAAACCTGAGGACGTTTTAGTTATTACCGGTCAGTTAAATTTAATAGAATCTCATCTACTATGTGTGCAAATACAAACATCTAAAAGAATGTTTAGTTACAATATAATCATAGTAAAATTATTTTTTTTATTATTAAATTGAAATATTATGTCAGTATTGTCTCATTACTACATCATAGGCAGAAACGCATCTGAAAAGATGGAGAGTAGTGAGTGTAATAGAATAGAAAAGCACATAATATGAACTAAGTAATTTTATATATTTTCTTTATGCTTAGTTTTTTGTATATATAGAATTTAAATTATAAGTAACACAATTATATATTGAACAACATGCACAATTTATTGTATGAATTATGTTTTGTATTTATGATATTTATCCTATGATCCCTTTTGTTATTAGTAATTTATTTTTTCTGCAACTTTCTTCTGGATGCTCTTAGAACAGGTTTTTTTAACCTAGTTAGAGTAGCCATGTTACTTCAGAGCAACAATAAATGACTGGTTGTTAATTTGTCCATATGATAATCATTTCTTTTTTTTTCAGTGTTATATCATTTATTGTTGTGACTTCTTATTGTGCCATTATTAATAAATAAATAAAATCGTTAAGACATTGCCATTTTTGATGCAGGTTCTGTTACAGCCCAACTGATTAGAAATGAAGATCAGGAGCATACCTGCAAAGACCTGCGACTGGAGCCGCTGTTCGACCTGCTAAGCAGCGGCGCGCGGCGCTTGGTCGCGCCCCGGCCTGCCAGCAGGTTGTTGAGGAGCGACGGACTCCTGGCGCAGATGAAGGCGTGGAACGAAGACACCGTGAACACTCCCAGGCGATTGAGGGTGTTCTTCGTGGCGCGGGAGACATGCGTCAGCAGCGACTGCGAAAAACAATATTACAATATTATTTCATTTCAGGAAGATATCATTAGGAAAGCTGCCCATTGCAATTGGTACCATGCCATGACACGACATATCTTCACGTTTCACATCCCCTAGAGCCCAAAACCACCCTCAGTTTTAAAGTTTATGTTTATATCTATCTATCTATATCACTTTCTAGTGGATACGATAACTGCTGTAATTTTACACTTATCACTTTCAAACTGATTAAAAAAACACAACTAAACGTTTTGTTGCGGCTACAGTTCGATTCTGGTTAAAGTTATTTGTACTCGTACACACAAACGAACGAGGCTTGTTAACGTTAACAATGTTTTAGTAGGCTCAATCAACGTTTGGTACGCCTGACTGAACTCCGGTACACATAAATATACTGCTTGTAAGCGCTACTGAACTGTTAGACAGAAAAACAAAATGGCGGAAGGGCGAGAAGCGCAAAGCGTATTTGCGAGTCTACCACTGATTGTTTGGTTAACGTGACAAAACAGGCTTGCAAGGTATACGCAACTTATCATTTGAAAGCGCATCTATCAATTGTTTGATAGACTTAACAAAACAGTATTGTGATAAGTACACAATTTTTCATTTGTATTCTGCACCTACGAGATTGTTTGGTGTAGGTTACAAGACAGCTTTGTTAGATGTACGATTTATCAATCTACAGGAAATGGTTTATACAGTTTATCAAAGACTACAATATACTTCAGTTCAGTTATAATTCGTAACTACAATAAATTATGATTCTACTAAACTTTTCGGTTTTTTCAGTAGCAGGGTCAAATAACTATACTATGTATGATAGAGTTCAGCTTAAAAAAAAATGTTAGCAGGGTCTAAAAGAATCTGCTTAATGTGAACAATGAATTAACTTATTTCATAATAAGATCCATTTTTGCATGAGGTTCGAGTTGTGATTGAGCAAAGTGAAGTAAAACGGCTCGCTGGGGTGGAATGGGGGTGGGAAAGCGCTCAAACAGCGAATTGCTAAAATTCCTCGAAGCCACGGAAGCGGATGGACGTCAGAGGGGGGGGGGGGGGGAATCATTCAACCGTTTGAACACTCAACTAACGGCTCGCGAATTTTCGACAAATAGTTTCGGGGCTAATTTTAACGCACGAATATACTTCATGATTTTCAACTCGCAAAAGCAATTTCAATCAAGAAGCATTCATTACCCTATCAAGAAACTCTCCGCATGAAAACTCCATGAAAATTTTGTAAACTTTTGACTATTGGATAGCCCTTATTCTTTGGTGACCATCAGGTTCGAGCTGACCACAGTCTCTGGGACAACCTTATCATACTAACATGCCCTCGATTTGAATTTTTTTTATGTAAATTGAATATGTACTTATAATATTTTTTAAAATATTGATCCATTTGTGTGTACAGTATTCCTCTCCACTAAATATTAAAAATTCTCACACATAAACCTTTGGCATATTTCCATGTGTAAAATATCTAGATTTAATTCATTCAGTGTTAGTATATCATTTATTGTTGTAACTTCTTATTGTACCATATTGAATAAATAAAAAAAAATAAATAAATATATTAAATGTACTCGTATGTGTCATTTTTGTTTAATATTTTGATAATAATCTTCTTAAATTCTTTTCAGTTTCAGATTACAATTTATAGTTAGATCGTCGCAAATAAAGCATTAGTACCATTGAAATAGGTTTACTTAAAATACTACTATTCCTCAGAAACATTTGATTTATGTTAATATTTTTTTATAGCTTTTTTTTGTATTCATGTTTGTTATGTCGACAGTTTCGAATCATTATTTTAATACTTTGGTAACTATCACGGATACAAATATCATTAATTACTACCATTGATTAATATCACTGTATATTCATTATGGATATATATTATATTATCTGGATTGCCATATAATTAGGTAGAAATATATGAAAGTTAAAGGTAAGATTGTATTGCCCATCCAAGCCCCATATTAGCCGAACGGAAGCAGATCAGTATGCAATGTGACCTCCGTGAGAATAATGTGACCCGATTAAAGGAAGCCTTTGGTCCAGCATTGTTTGGAAAACTGAACAATGCTGACATCACAAAGCGCAAATCTAAACGGATGAATCATGCAATTACTGGGCGAAGCTTTATTCATATTTTTCTGCGCTAAAATTCCCCGCAACAACTTTATGTGCTTTTGTATGGAAAACGCGGATCAAATTGGCAAAAAAGGCTCGATGCATTGTGAACGGTCAAGCAAGTCGACGGGAGCCATCCATCAATGTCTGCGATAGGTTAGGGGAGGAGGGTGGCGGCGGTCAGCTGATTGTTCGCCAGACCATTTTTCTGGGGGTAGTAGGCAAAAAATGTTGCATCATCGCTTATCAAGAGAAAAGGGTTATTTATTTATTTATCTTTGTAAACACAGTCTACAATAAACAAGTTTCATTAAAAAAAAACATATAGGTACATTGTACAGGTGCTGTGGCGGTAAAAAGTAGGTTTTAATTCATTCGGTAGGTAGCTATGAAACCATTTACTTTCGACGAATGACGCCCAAAAGAGAAAGTCAAAAATAGGTATTCAAAAGGACAAAACTATAGTGGATGGCTAAAACTATAGTGTAAGTAATGTTACATTAAAGACAAACCGTCTACAAAATAAGAAAATAATGAGCGATAATAGATTAGGTTAATTTAAATATAGAATGCAGCTATAAGTTAATTTAAATACCTAACATTAAGAAAATTGTTTTTTTGACGTATCAGCAATACCTAAAAGTTATAAAAAATATATACATAAGCATAAAAGAAGCTCTAAGGGAAAAAAGATTTAAAGGTTTTTTTTGCATTTAAATATATACGCGGGAAATGAAATTATTAAAATTCGTTTTTAAATTAATATTTATAAAATACCTTAAAATCAAACAGTCTTAGTAGAGAGAGATATCTACCGGCGATTACCACCAACTAAAATTATGCTCGAGCCAATCACAGCCCGTTTCGAACCCCATGACAGCCAAATGGACCGCGGAACGGTTACGGTTACGGGTACACCTCGAGAGATATTAAGCAAAATTAATTTACAAAACAAAGAGCTTCTTTTAAAAAGGTTAAATGAAGCGTAAATCAAGTCAGTGGCCAATACTTAAGGCATTTTTGTATTAAAATACTAACGGCAAAGTACCCAAAATATTTTATGTTTTTAGTCATTACCAAGGCCAGTGTTAATTATTAAATTAATAGCAATGAACCTGGTCGCCGCTTCGTTAGTTGATTTAATTTGTTGGTAACTTGGCAAACATTTTTATGACATTTTATTATTACTATGCCAAGCATGACCTGAACAATATTATTTCTTATCCTAACTGACAGTCGAAGGGTGCAGGAGACAATTTAAATTTATTTTCTATTTTTTTACGTGTAATTTCTGACAATAATTGCAGGACAAAATTGTGTCCTTTATTCCTTCTGGTTACACAGATCTAGGTGCTGAGAGTTTATTTTTGTGTTTTCAATTAGCGGAGTTTTAATTCGAAGTTGGAAGTGATTTAGTTATACGCGGGTAGTGGGTCTAAATGGTTAGCTTAACCGATTAGCAGATCTCTCGTTAATCAGCGAGAGCGGCCACGTAGAAAGTGGTATCTGGTAGTGCAAAGCGCATTAGTGTTACGCTAGGGAAGAGGTCTATTGACTAGCGATCACTAGGTCGGTAGAATATCCCGCCGTCGCGACAGTGTCCTGCTAACTATCCTAGAGGAAGCCAAGACCGTTTGCCGGGATATGTACACATAATAACGAGTGAAAACAATAGTATCAACTTGAAAGTATAAAATAAACCAATTAAATATTTCCACCAAATGTGTGTAAAATATAATAAATAGTATTAAATTTGAGAAAAGCAAAAGAGATGAAGGAAGGGGGAATTTATCTTAAGGTATGGTTTTTGATAAGTTTTTTGAATCCCATTAGGTTTACATTAAATAATTATTGGATAGTTTTTTTTTCTAGGTAAAATACATGCATGCGGTCATTTTGACCGTAATTGGTTCTACGACTTAGGATAAAAGTAGTAAGTCATTTGGTAATGTAAGATGCTGCAGTTAACTGCGTCTGACATTATTTTGAATGCAGACGACAGAGGAATTACGTTACAAGAGTTTAGGAATTTATTTTGAACCGTTTCTATTTTTGATACTTGTGTCACATTCTTAGGATAAAAACTGATATAAATAAATTGATTAAAATTTATTATCAATGGACAAATTTAAATACTAAGTAAAAATTCATTATTAAATCAAGAGTAGCATTGACATACTGGAAAATATGAGAAACTAACTCTTTACTTAATATATAATAATTTTCCTAGGAAACAGTTATTGAGATTTAAATTAAATAAATGTATATTAATATTTAAACAATATAGATTATGCATACAATTCAGAAAGCACTGAGCTGAAAGCACAATTCAATCGCAATCCCGTAGGCCAACTCGCCCGCCCGTCCGCCAACTCGCCCGCCCGCCCACCAACTCAACCTGCGTGTGTCATTAATTCAGTTTGCCAAGACAAATCGACCTAAATAATTGTGCACTTCACAATTAGGAAAGACTTGTGGGCTTCGATCGAATGCTATTAGGCAAATCTGATTTTCATACATTATGAGTTGGTTTTTTCATAAATAACTCAAAAATATATTTTGCGGGTTATATTTTATTTAAACAAAATATAACAAACAACGACTATTTATAATTCCTGCTAAACCGAAAGAAAGTTTGTTGCCAAGAAAAACTCTAGTTGACATATTTTGTTCAAACATAACAATGCATTTAAAACAAATAAAAGAAATTAAAATTGATACTATACTTAATTAGTATCGATGTAATGGTTTTAACATAATTTTCAATTTAAAAATGCTACTAGTTTCGGAGGTAATTTTTTCCGAAAAGCCATTAAATAACTTTGGTAATTAACACCATTTTGTCCTGTCACTATTAAATAATAAAACCGAACCCACCATAAATAGTTCGTACGAAATTAGTTTAGTAGCTCCCGGGATAATGTTGCGGGATAACCCGAGAACAACATTTTAAATATTAAAATCTTCCATCAAGGACTTTAAACCCCGTGTCTAAAAGTCGTGAAGTGATTAATATGATTTACAGAAATAATATATATATGGGAAATGGAAAATGATTTTCACCATTTTGAGGATTGCTACTGAAACAGATCCAATTTGTAAAAGAATATCAGACTAGCCACTGCTGCGGGCAATTAAAAAGATTAAAATCTTTATGTCTGCCCGAAGAAGGTTTAGCCATCGTTTATTAAATTCACATTTCTTATAACTATTTACAAGACTATTACTTATTCTAAAACTTAATACTATTAACTGCTGGCGATTACCAGCGGGCGAAGGACCTGAACCATTGAAATCGGTTTCCCCAAAAGGGAAGAGGGACGGTGCAAACAAAAGTGGTGCTGTTTCTAGGGACGAAGAAGACACGCACACACGCGAACTTTATTTACGCGCCTCCGGCAAGCTCCTCGGGAGGGGCCCCCTGCCCCGCTAAGACGGTCCATTTTGTCACGCAGCTCTTCACGAACGTCTTAAAGGAAGCACTTTGTGAAAGAAGGAGAAAGAAGAAAGTTTGAAGCGCTCCGCGCGCGCGCCGCCAACGCAATTACCGCGAATACAAAGTGTAAGTGTCTTGTGACGATTTAATAAACGAATTACTCAAGATATCCAAGATAAAATCGATACCTTAGACGAAATCACATTTACCGATTTTTGTGGCGAAGCAACTACAAAGACTACCTTCTGTAAGTCAGGACTGCGTTGACATCACGAGCTTGATGAAAGTATCGCAGAGTTAAGGCGCCCCGGGACGCATTTGAGATTTGAAAGAGTAGGCTTTAATCGAACATTGACGCGTAGAAAAGAGACGGATATACTCGCCGAGCGCGAATTCGTTACATTTGGAATCGATGAAACATGTTTTTTGTATTTAAATTATTATTATCATTTGAAAAAAGTGTTTTTTTTATTGTAATGGCCTAGATTATTATATTGTCTATCTTTAGAAAGAAAAAATAGGTTCGCGTCACTTACACAACTTAAAAGAAAATCGTTGCAAGAAAATAACAACACTTTCTTATTTATTTATTTTCATTACTATAATAAGGTGTATTTCGTTTTTTTTTTAAGCAAAGTACTAAATTAATATATGTAGAATATTGTGGTATTTTTAGTTTTAGCCATTTGTTGGGAATAACTTCAACAAAATGCACCAAAATACGTTACAAAACACGTTTTAGGGACTGGTGGCGCCTTAAACCGAGAATTAAACATGATAAAAAGCAGTAAATCTGCGCTAGAACGAGACCGCATCAGTACACTCAGAACACGCGCTAACAGCATACAGTAGCTTCGTTGCATCTAAAGTCAAAATGCACAAATTCGTGTTAGATGCAAAAATGCATCAAAATTACGCATCGTTAGATACGAGTACATCGACTGACGGAAGATTGATTCGAGCAGCGATACGACAGCAATTAAACTGCCCTGACAGCTGAACCGAATCTATAGGTCAACATTCCAGATACTATTTAATAGTAACTAAGTTAAAGTGGAAATACTTGTGAAAAAATCATAAAGCAAATTTAATCAAAAAATATTTTGTGTTAGTAGAATCAACTTGAGTTTATTATTCTGGTGTATTTATTGAGGCGTATTGAATCTGGAAGTGCATACCTTGGGGTTGGGCAACTCCCCGCTCTGCAAGCTGGCCATGTAGCACCTGAGCCGGAACTGCTCGCAATGCAGCCTCTCCAGGTTCTCCTCCCACTGCAGGATCTGGTTGCTGATCTGCTGGCGGGTGTCCGCGTCTGACACCACGCTCTGCTGCAGTTCCGCCATGTGCTTCAGCTTATGATCCTGATGGAAAGGAAACCTTATTACAATCTATCAAATCGACAGCAATATTCAAATTTATCAGATTGCGTAGACATTAAGTTGTGATTACATATTTTCTAGTTTAAAAATATGATATAAAACGTTCTGGTGCGAACTTTGAACCATGACGATGAATCAACTAAAACAAGAAGTAATTTTACTTGTGTAGAGTTTGCTCAAATAC
This sequence comes from Neomicropteryx cornuta, assembly GCA_020383195.1. NCBI lineage: Eukaryota > Metazoa > Arthropoda > Insecta > Lepidoptera > Micropterigidae > Neomicropteryx > Neomicropteryx cornuta. The sequence continues at coordinate 18,521,006 of JAHKQU010000021.1, read as the reverse complement.
AATGAAACTTTCTTTAGATAACGTTACAAACATAAACACAAAAGTAGTTTCTAAATTTAGTAAAAAAAAAAAGAGTATTAAAATAACTATCTTGTGAACTGATTTACTCTTTATAAAGGGATTTTCTTTCAATCAAATATAACCTACTACGATTATCGGAATTAAGGCTATGGAGACATTAGTAGCAAACATAAAAAAACGATTTTTAGGGTTCCGTACGAAAATGGTCACCAACAAAAACTTTTATGTTCAAAATTCGTTGTCTATCGGCTTGACCGCGCTTGGTCATACAAATTAATTAATACTTATTTATTAAAGAGAAATATAAACAGCGAAATAAAAGCATGATAACAATTAATATTATACACAATATATGGCCAACAAGTATAATTCCCAGTTTGACAACCATATATAACCATATAACAGGTGGATATACCATATGAAGTGATCATTTGAAAAAAATACATTTTATTTACTTTACATGTGCTATATACAGATAGAAGTATCATCCACTCTTTATCTCAAAAGATAAGAAATATGTATTTTTTTAAAAATCTGGGTAATAAAGAAATTGATAAAGATTACGGGAAATCTATAGTCCCAGTCAAAATAATCAATACTGGTCTTAAACTTCAACTGCCATATTTTTTTTTAAATTATTGAAACTGTCGAGGAAAACTAAAACTGTAAAAAAAGCCTTGAGATATTATGTGACTCAACTCTGCACTATTCTCGGCACATTTTGGGGCTCCAAAATATATGTAATGGTGTACAATAAATATTTAAATATTGATAATGTTAATATTGCAACATTATTTTCAATTATATGAGTCAGTTAATCTATATTTTGGATTTTATATAATAACACATTCAATAATTTGGATCTTTTGTTGTAACGTTGTACGGCACAAAAAACGCAAATAACTAATAATTGGATTATTCGTGTTTTAAACATAGATTGAGTAGTTAATTAGCAAATATTAAAGGATATAGAATGCGACCTAGAGTGGAACTACCAAAAGTAAAAATAAAATATTTTCATATAATATAGTAAAAACTATTTTTAGTATGCATGAGTTGTACATTGAGCGCCCTCTTACGAAACCTCACGAATTAGAGGTAAAATAGTATAATAACGTTATAATGGCCATTGACGACCTTTGATTGCTTAGAAAGTGTGAGGAGATGAGCGCTGTCAATTTAGGACTCAGTCATAGCTCGAAGTGTTTATTTTACTATCAATTAGTATAAATTTGATCCAATTTGGCCCTATTTTGTAAAGTGGGCTTTTAGTGTTGAGATATCCTTTTCTGATATTTATTTAATATAAGAGACCTCCTTTGTATTAAAATAAGTATTAAAACTAACACTTATAATCTGACAAACCGTTAATTTTGTTGGTGGACAATGTTAGACAGTCGAATCGGGTAAAACTGACCCAGGTTAGATTTTTCATTATAAACGGTTTTGGTAACATTAAATCACGCTCAGTATAATATTAAATGATTGTAGGACAGTTAACAGCATATATTATATTTTATCATGTTTTATCATAGCAACATTAAGCCGGTCGTAGCTTCACGAAACAGTATGTTTTGAAAATTTAACATACAAAAATCGAAAAGAAACATGGCCATTGCGCATTGGGCAATGTTGTACTGCATTCAGTACAAGATTGCCTTATGCCGGATGCCCAATATATTATAGCATAGCATAATAAAGTATATCAATATAGTAATTGTTTTCCTCATTTTGATGACCCTTATTTTATTTAAGTTAAATTCAATATTACATTATTATTATTTAATTATACGTCAGGAAATTGTTCAGCAGAATGTTGCATTTCCTCAAAAAAATTTTAGCTCATTCATTTGAATTTTTTAAGCTACAAAAAAATAATAATTTTTGAATATTAAGTTAGTTTTTAATATTTACACGCTATCTCTAATACGACCATTGCTTAGGACCGAATTAAAAATTTGCATATCCTCAATTTTTGCAATATTTTCTTTTACGCGTGACATTCGATAAAAAGGAGAAGCATCGCGAAAATAGTAAAAAAAAAAAGTAAAAAACTGACAAATAGAATGAAGAAACGAGGCCTGGCTGTTGTCGCGGTCAGCAACATTTATTACAACAGTTATTATATATATTTTATTTTATTTATATTTTATTTTATTTTATTTTTGATTTATTCTCATCGACAGATATATTTCTATTAAACAAATATTCTTTTCATTGCGAGTTGCGAAAAACCTTAAATGCAAAAAACGAACTAAATTAGCTATACAATAAAAATAAATAAAAAATAATAATAAAATAGTAATCTTTTGACATCATTTTCAGTTTCTTTTCTTTGGCCTCTGACTATTTCTAAAAACATACCATATTTCAACATAATTATATATTAAAAATAAATATATATATTTCTGTATTTAGAGTGCTAATGCGAGTGTAATTGAATTTAATTTTAATCTCTAGATGTATCTCTGTACTTTTGCGAAAACCTGTCATCGGTTAATTTTACAAACAATTGTATGTACCATTTTTTCATATTATACTGTTGGTTTTCCAAATAAACGATAAATAAATAAATAAATAAATAAATTTTCTTTACCTTTGTAGTTTGAGGGCTTAAAAGCGCCGAAGGACAAATCGAGCTAAAGAAATACAACTATCGCAATTTCAGAAATGAACGCAATGAGGTTTGTCGGTAAAGGCTTGTTCGTTGCGAGATACTCGTCCTGACGAGTTAATTTTCTGAAAAAAAAAACGCAACGAAAAGCGGTCAGAAGAGAGAAAGAGAGAGAGAGAGAAAGAGGGAGACAAATAATACATTTATTTGCCCTAAAATAATTAGTGACTGCAAACGTCCGACTGAGAAATGGTTTACTGACAGCCGGAATATTGTAAATCGGTCGCTTAGCTTTCGTTTGACTTAATGTCCTTTGTTTCTTCAGTAAACCGCCTGTAAAACCTAAAAGAAGGTTTCATATTAAACTAAGCGATTTTATACAAAAAAAATTTTTGCAAAACTAATACAGGAAGCATGAAAAATGCTAGTAAATAAAATCTTCTTTTATAAGTGCAGCGAGATATTTAATTATACGACAACTATTTATGTTACCCTTACTTTTTTTTTTGCATTTAGGACATGATAACTCGTCTACCGTGAACTATAAATTCTCTTATAGGTTGGGCGACGTCTTTACACGTCGAAACGTTCGCTCGTATACACGTTGAGGCGCCGTCATTCATATCTGCTCATCCGATCGCTCTATTGTCTATGCCAATCGATTCGCAAATAACCAATACTGATAAATACTCATAATAAATCATAATCATCACCACTAATACCCTATGGAAATTATCTAGTGGCACGGCGGCGTATGCAATTTTTCATCATTTGGATTTTTTTTTCAACAAGTTCTACATAGTAATGTATAATTTATACATCTAATAAATAATTGAAAATGTAAACGTGGCAAATAGTTAATAAAAATAGTGAAAAATTGGGTATCCAACATGAAAAGTCAATAAAAGCAGTTTTGTTTTTAAAAAAAGTTTAAGACAGTGGTGTAAATGATATGTTCTAATAAAATTTCACGCTGAACCAGATGACACCAAATTTGTGGCCAAATTTGTTCGCCTTTGGCCAACGAAGTTGATTTTTCTTTACAATGGTGACTTTTCATATTTATTTCTAGAAATAAATCACTACGTTACTTAACGCGGTTTGCGCACCAATAATTTTTGGTGGGAATCGTTGAAAATCTACTCTTGGGGTGGGGGGGAGAGAAGGGCAATGACCTCGGATTGTACAAGATTAATCACAAGCGAGTGGGATTGTTTTGGTCGCTTCGTGTCTAAGATCGAAGTCGGGCAAAAGGCAGCGCTTTGCGATGAAGTCGCTTGCGAACGAGGCGAAAGGTGAAAATAAAGCAATCGTACGAATGCAAAAGTGCCGCAATGCGACCGAACGAGCGTTAACTACATTGTCCAAGAGCCAGCAACATTAAAAAAAAAGAAAGTGTGTGTGGTTACACCGCTGCATAACGATGTATGAATCTACATTTCAAAATATCACCCGATAATTTATTTTTATTTATTTATTTATTCTTTATTGAAAAATCCAACAGTATTCATATTTATCATTACAAAAAAACTTATTACTAGTATAAAAAACCAATTATGGATTTCGGACATTTTACAATATTAACACTAGCATAAAAAAAATTGTGATAGTGTTCTTAAAATATACATAGATTATATATATTATATACGTCGTATACAGTAGAATTTTTTGATGTGTTATGTGTAATTTGTGAGTGATGTTTGTGGTAATTGTGAGTGTGTGTGATTTGTATGTATATGTTCAAATAAAGTAATAAATTAAGTATGGTTTTATTATGTATAAAAATAATTTATGGTGAAGGTAATATAAATGTAATATGTATGTATATTCTATATGTAATTGCAATAACAAGTACTTATATGTTCTCTTATATGTACTTATATGTTCTCTTATATGTACTTATATGTACTTATATGTTCTCTTGTACTTATATGTTCTTATATGTCATCTAAATTCACACGCCCATTTACATAAAAAGAAAATTAGGGCGACAGATAACCAAAACTCAACATGACAGCCAGCGAGCACCCTACAGACGTTACGCGAATTTAATTTTCCTAAAAAAATGTGTAAGGGACATAAAGAAGTTTCACTTCAATAGTGTTGCGTTAGTCCCGGCTTCGAAAGGGGGATATTGTTTTATTTCTCAAAAAAATATTCATAATAAATATTTATTGTTTTTTAAAAGAAAAAATCTCTACTTAGTTCAATATCAGCTACTTGCGTTAAGGGTTTTAATCTATAAAATATCCATCTATTGGTTTCCGAGAATAGCGCGACAATACGATTACTAAAGACTTTATGAACTGATTAATATTTTTCATATTGGTCTGATATGATAGTTAATTCTAAAAAATCCAAAAAAATAGTTTAACTGAATGACCAATTCAATAGTCAAAGTGTTGTCGACTCTGTGACTGTGACCAGTAGTGCTGCATCCCGATTTCGCTAGCAGACACCGTAACTACTATTGGTAACTGTTATTTTATTGCTACTTTCCCCGCCCGAATCGCGCTTCGCCGAAGTCATTTTGGTGTGCATTATAGAAACAGTTCTACTAACGGAGAGTTCATTTAGTTTACTTACACACCTAACATCAGAGTAGGGCGCATAGCTTCTTACATAATGTATTTGCTATAGAATTAAGTATTATTTTTACAGGCCGGGTGTCACTCTTTATTTTATTTATTTATTTAATATATTTTAGGGAAACATACAGCGTAACTTAGTTTATAAAACAGTAAATAGATAGTTATAAATTTGGCCAATTACATGAATCCACTATTTAACAATTGAATTAAAAGGTAGGTTCACCTAGAACTGATTACATAAAAAAGAAAATGATGAGAAATGTAAATAAAATAGTTTAGCTTTTGCATATTTACACTAATAAAAATATATATTCATTAGAATATGGCTTTTGTTAGTTAAACATAATTATTTAGGACTTTTACCTTCTAATTACCTTACATAATTATGTCTCTAATGTTGAACTTGCTTGATCGTACTAAGCTATAGCACTCATTATTTCAAAAACCATTATTAACTAACACGAATGACAGTAATTTGCTAACAGTGACTTGTTTAATGATGATGTTGTGATGATCCGTTGGGTGCTTTTATAAAAGTTATATGATTTTGGTTAGGCTTACCTAACCGCCATTTTAAGTCGTATTGGCTGCTGGCAACATGCAATTTTGATGACTTCCAACTGGAGTCATTATCGATTAAATTTATTCGAAAATATTATCGATATTATTACTTTCATCTTTGTACTATTTCTAATCTGAATCATCTTAAGAAACTTTTTGAGATAAAGCACTTTCTAAGTTAATGTGTACTTTTTTATTTCTTTTTCAATGCATTGGCATAAAAATATGTTCAAGTATTTGAAAGGTCCACTTATACTAGACATTAACCTAATCCTAACTAGATCTAATCTAGTTTATTAAATAAACACACTTAGTATTTCTATAGGTATATTTATATTTTTTGTCGAAGATGTCCTAATAATATTATAATTATTAAATCATTATTAATACTTATTTATGCTGAAACATTGAAATAAAGTGTCTTTGTATAATTGTGTTATATACCTTTAATAAGATTTTAGGATACACTAATATTAAATAGTAAACTGTAAAATTTTCAAAAATGAATAGCATGCCAAGATTTTATTTTAAAATCTATTATTCTTATTTCGAACGTAAAAGTTTAAAATAAAATGATCGATTTTAATAGCGAAACTTGACATTATTTAAGATTTGCAATTTGTCTTCGTATTAGGAAATTAAATTTTGCTATTCGAGCGTGTATTTATCTCATTCTTGACATTTTCAAGAATTTTTAGTTTTTAAATAGCACATCGAATATTTTGAAGGATATTTTTAGACAATGCATTACCTAAATGGCGAAATATTAAATAAAAATGATTAAAAAATATTTGATATTAAATATGTCTTAGGGAAAACAGCTTGATTTGAATAATGTAAAAATTTCCGACGTTTTATTTATGAGAATTTATATTCTGGAAAATACAAAGACAGCATTTTTAAATTCAATCGTTTTTACATCCATATTTAGCATACATTTAAATGTTGCCCCTAAGTAAAATACATTATGCAAAATTGTGTTGCCAGCATGAAAGTTAAATGAAGAGACCACGATAAAGATTTAAGAAATTTATCAGATTTCCTAATAGCTCGTAACAGATTTTTTACTCCTTTGACTTATATTTAAACTGTAGTATATGATTATAATATTTTTAGGTTTAAATATAGGTCAAACCTAAATAAGTCTATTATTGTTAAGAAAAAATAATTTCTCTTGTTAAAATAAAAACACAGCCTAAAAACTATGCAAACATCATGGTAAGTTAAAATATAGGTTTAATTTAAAACATAAATACAATCATAATATTTTTATCATATCCGTTGATAGAATCTTCGTTTGAATACCTCAATATTGTATCAGCAGATTTGTATGAGATACATAATGTTGCAATTTACTGATGGATCCAGTGAAGGTCAGATGTAGTAATTTATTAATCGAGAGTAAGAAAGAGATCTGACTCAAACAAGCCTTAATAAAAAAATGCGAAAAAGAGAAAAACTTAAAAAAGAAATCTAGTCTTTAGCGACATGCAAGAAGTAATAATAATAACGTACCGGGAGATGAATTAGTAAAAGTTTCAAAAAGAATAACCTTAATGAGTCATATAAATAAATAATTGAAATAAGAAAATGTTTATAAAAGTTTTTGTTTCTTACTCCATTTAATATGCCAAAGGCAACAGCGTTAAAAGCATTCACGTGAGTTTTAGACCTGCGTGAAGTCAATAAAAATGAAGTTTTAAACCGATTTGTCACTGGAGATATTATATTATATTATATTAGATGTATTTATTATTTGTATTTATATATTTTAGTATGTATACATTATGAAAATAAATATCTTTTATAATAGTATGTATGTCATCTAATAGTAATATAACATTAATGCAATAAATAAATATGTACATATATGTATATGTGTATGAATATGTGTACATATGTATTTAGAGCACCTCCAAATAAAATATTGAGTGCTTCGAATATTTATCACTTCGATACAGGCATTACGCCTAGTGAAGTGATTATAATCCAATAAGCCTGAACCTCTTTTCTATATAAATAAAAAAAAGAGATGAATCTTTAATTTATTATTATGAGTTTGAGTCTAGGCAGAAGTGGCAACAGCAAGGGTACACCACAACTAAGAAGGTCAAGGTTTCGCAATCGGTTGGGAGGATCATGACACCAGTATTTTGGGATACAGAGGGTATCCTGTCGATCGATTATAAAGGAAAGCATGTCATGGTACTAAACGCTCACTAAGCGATCGCTAGATCCACCAGACTATCATATTGATTAGCGTCTTAACAGTATTCCCAATGTCTCGGTATGTCCAATGTAATAGCAAAGTTCTAGAGCAGCGGGCGCGCCAATTCAAAGTTAGCGGGTTGGTAAAATACGATTGTATATTTCCGACAGGTTTAATAATGAATTGGGCGGCGGGCGTCGCGACGCCGGCCGGCGAGAAGTGCTCGACGTTTCGTCGGTCGCGAGTCGCTCTTGGCGTGCGCTGGACATGTTTGCTGGGAGTTTTTAAATGTTTTTCTCAAACTTTAGACTCTACGGTTAAGAATTAAACTCTTGTTAAATCCTAATGGTATAAATAAAGGCGACGGTGAAAATATAAAACTGGTTAATAACTACTACTAAACGATGTATATAAACCGTTGATGTTAGTTATATGATAGCTACAGGGTTTCATAGCCATTCTTGTTTATTTTAATGTTTGTTGGGATAATCTCATTTCCTAATAATTGATTAAATACTATTGGCATCAGATAGCAACAAAACGTGCATGACTTAAAATTTTCTTTGATAAGATTATATTACACTTATTTGCAAAACGGTTTCAACTTCTTAAGGGCATTTATTGCATTGCATAAACCCTCAAGGGAAATGGGTATATTGGTATTTACTGTTTTGTTTATATTATTATTTATTTATTTATTAGAGAAATTAATAGTTTTATAAATTTACATAAAGTTCAACAAAACATACATGGATATAAAAGCAATGGATAGTTACCAATTTTTAAAACTAAAATATATTTTTATTTAATAATTTTAAAGTTACAATAATTTTTGTAAAAAAACGTTTTTTTTTTATTTATTTGGAAAATAAACACTTATTATATTTATACGTGGAAAATATATATTTCAAATCGCTATTTTAACCTTTATATATTTTCACTGTTAAAAATATAATGAATGTGCAACGTAATAGCAATAACTAAAAACTAAACTAAACAAAACATTTAACATATAGGTACTTCTTAACAAAAGATAAATAGAAGAATTGAAATTGAAGTTTGACGCTTAAACTCACTCAAAGTACAACTAATTAGCAAGTATTTATTAAAATATATTTTAAAAACTAAAACCAAAAATAAGTTATATTATAAATGATTTCAATTTTGAAATTAAATTCGTTTATGCAATTTAGCGCATGTCTCTTAAAAGTGTACTTTTCAAGTTTCAGAGTAACATTCTTACCAAGTTCAGGTTTATTTCATTACAGAATATTTAGTTCATATATAACGTATTTTAGATTTATTTCGTAATACCTTCTGTTCCAGCAAATATAGGTATGGAAATATTTATTAAGAAATGTATTTAAAAGTAGTGGTATCAGAATTTGATTCGATGTACCCGACATCTTTCCAGTGCTTGAAGGTGAGCGCATCTCAAGCGCTCATAACAGAACTATTACTGAATAGCAGGTCTGAAATGCGTCTTGAAATGATGCCAATTTGTTCTCAAGTTATTGTGAGTGCAGCAAGGAAAAGAGCTTAGCTGCAAAGCCCGCAACAGAGGCCAATTATTCGTGTGCGCTTGAATGAGTGTGTGTGTGTGTGTGTGTGTGCGTGTGCGTGCATATGCCTTATTTCATAACTCTCCGCAAGTGCTGAAAAACCCCATAGAATATTCACAAATTCAAGTTCAATGCCGTCAACGACTGCGTTTATGTCATCATAGTTTTTATGACAATAAAATGAGCAAGGACCCATTAGTCAGAGACTGTCGACAAATCTTTTTGTTAAGTTTCTTAACTAATATTATTGCATACATAATTAATTACATGCATTTTTGGATAAGGTAGATTTTGGCATAACAAAGATGAAAAACCAAAAACAGAACAGTAGAAATAATATAAAACCTAACATACAACTTGGTTCGAAGTCGAGACCTCTAACTCAGAAGCATAAATTCCTACACATGGACCTTCTATAGACGGTACACAATAATAAAACAATAAAAACAATAGTACCAACTTACGAGTATAAAATAAAACCAATTACGTATTTCCACTGAGTGATTTTTCTAAATGTTAAGAACCTTGGTGTTTTTTTTTTTTTCTATTAAAATCAAGGTTTTGGTAAAACGTTAGTAAACTCTATTGAGCTGGATATAAACATTTTATGTTTTGGCATTTCCGTTGTATTTTTTTTGACTAGTTTCATTTAACGTGAGAAATCAACGTCGAATACATCTACATAGATAGCCTGTAAAGATTGTTTTAACTAGCCAACAAACTTAATGCTATTGGTAAAAACAGAAGTTAATATTTCCCCAGACGTCAATACTATTTAGGTAGGTGGTCAACGTGTTGTGATTGGCCGGTCACTTCGTCGGGACAGTTCAAGTGCCCTCGAGATTGGCTTCATTCCTGCACAATATTTCTATTTTTACTAACTGAGTTTTTGAGACGATAATATTGAACTTGATAAAGACATTTATAAATACTACTCGTATGTCGTTAGGACGTTTATTTATTTATTTATACATTAATTTATGTTAGCCGTCGATTACATCAGTATATAATCGTTTAAGAAGGGTTTCGTATATAAAGGTGTTATGCTACAAAAGCCTAACTTTGAGAATGATGCAAAAACCATGTAACTTGTCAAACATTTTTCATCAATTTGATGCATGTAGGTACCCACATTTACTATGTTTTCATATTGGTACACTGAATATCATCACTTTAAAGTAGCTTTTTAATTATTTTTTTTGTGTATTTGTGATATTTTACAGGACAGTATAGCTTTACCCATTAATATCTGTATTGACTTTGTTACTTTATGGTATCACAACACTTATATCCATTCCTAGGAGATGAATTTCTTGATGATACTCTTTTGCTGAGTATCTCACTTATATCACTGATAGTAATAATGATGGATAATGATATATGTTGCCTTGGTATCTACAAAACATTGCCTTAATACCTATAGAATATTATAGGTACAAGAGCATTTAGCGGGTGAAGAAATCAAGACATAAACATCAAATAGCGAAACAGGTTACTAGCATTTTAACCACCTACAACAAACAATGCTCGGGTGGGACACCTGTAGGGAAATAGGGAAATAGGGAAATAGGTAAAAAGCTCCACGATAAATCTAAAACAGCGAAACGCTACGAGAAACGAGCAGCATTTTAGGGGCGGCAACGAGGTAACGAGCTACCTAGCTAACTGTAACAAATTGAATACATTGAATACCAAATGAGCAAACTTGGCCCGATGTTGCGCCGCCCCTTAATTGGCGCCCGAAAGATGTTCCAGAGAGAGACGAATTCTACCTCGACTACCCCCATTTGGATTCCGTTTCGACTTTACCACGGATTGTATGACGTCATTAGAATACAAGCTTAGATAGTTATATTTGCTAAAATTATGATTTATTAGCGAATCGCCGATTTAACTTATATTTTCGCACACTGATTAGTTTCCAAAAGATACAAATCGATCTGGTTTTGTATTTGCTGTCATCCATTTTCCTGGACTAATGACTGAAATATTTTAGGTTTAGAAATGAATATTATTAATTTAATAATTAACCAGATGTAATTACTGATTAGCTCAACTAAAATAGTAAGAGTGTCAGTTAAAAGATAAAATATATTTTTTATCTTTTAAAATTTTACACAAAACATTTTAGCGCCTAAACTTACCATAAAATCATTATCGCACGTTTTTTATATATTTTGTGTAATATATTATTTACATACAATATATTCAATAGAATTTACTTTAAAATGTGATTCTAATTTTTTTGATAATATCGACAAAATTATACTGATAAAAATCATAAATAAATATTTTTTAAAACCTTACACATCTTAAAGATTTATTTCATTATTTAATAACATCAAAAACAATTTCGGATAAATATTTTGATTAAGGTTTTTTATCTATACTCAGTCGGAAATTACTGGAATGTTCGAGTCATCGTCTTTTAAAATCGGGTGCTAATTTCGTTTAAATCCTCTAAAAATATCATACAAAACATATTCACATATTTCACTGATAGTAGGTATGTTATAAAAAGGTATAGGTATATTAAATCAAAATATTTTTTGTTGTAAAGAATGATAGCAGTCTAGTGGTTAAGGCTTTTGACTATTGACCCAGCGGTCGCGCGTTCGAATCCGCAATTTTTTTTGCAATAATTTTTTTAAAATGAATCTATAGAGGTTTACGCTTTTTTTTTGATGGAATTGACAATCTGAAAATCGAAATCCCGAAGCGCTTATCAAACATTTTACTTCTTTGATACAAATAGTGTCTACAGAATAGGTATTCTGTAACATATACGAAAACAGAGAATAACATTGAAATAATAAATAATTAAATTAAACGAATAAATTATTTTTATTCAGTTGAGGGCACCTGGAACTTTAGCTTGAGCATTTAAAGTCGAAATGAAGCGCGAAAAACAATTTAGAAAAATATTTGCATTGCTTTGTGTTGATGTTAAATGATGAGCTTTTTGCGCCGTGCGTTGTTCGATGGGCGGGTCTGAGCGAAGGCAGGGGCGGATTAGGGAAAAATCTTGGACACTCATTTTCGATTTGCGGAAAATTCGTCAATTAACAATAAAATTGGGTTTATTAAAATTCGGTTAATACAATTTGCATATTTCCACATTTATTTATTTCCCGCTTTCTTTGGAATATACACTCGGAGGTAGGACATAACGGTACTGATCGCTTTAAACTTGATTCTACGCATTTACACGGAACTTTACTGCACTGGATTACGCTATATTTAATTATTTTTATAATTTTATAAAGATTAGTAAACGAGGAATGCAGAGCCTAAAATAAGAATGATTACTTTGATTATAGCCAAAGCTGGCATCGTAGCGTCAGTTATGATGCATTTATGATGCAGTTATGATGATGCAAATGGTGAAATATAATTGCAATCGCCTCGTGTAGCGGCCATTTATTTATTTATTTCCCGCTTTCTTTGGAATATACACTCGGAGGTAGGACATAACGGTACTGATCGCTTTAAACTTGATTCTACGCATTTACACGGAACTTTACTGCACTGGATTACGCTATATTTAATTATTTTTATAATTTTATAAAGATTAGTAAACGAGGAATGCAGAGCCTAAAATAAGAATGATTACTTTGATTATAGCCAAAGCTGGCATCGTAGCGTCAGTTATGATGCATTTATGATGCAGTTATGATGATGCAAATGGTGAAATATAATTGCAATCGCCTCGTGTAGCGGCCAATATTATTTGCATCGAAAATGCATCGAAAATGGTCCGCTATCGATGTCTCAATTAGCGACAAATTCTGCTGATTAAAGCACAAATCGCGCGGCTCGGATAATCATTTTATTGACGTCACATTTTCAATGAATTCATACAAATTTAGGCACACAAATATGCATTAGCGTTCATATATGAAATTAACTATAGGTTAAAGCGTAACCAAGCGTTAAATCTCCAATTGACGATTAGCTTTCGAATCTCCATGACATGCAGACGATATTATTGTTACTATGGTATGATTTCCTAATTTTTGCCTAATTTTATTAATTTTTGGAATGCAATAAACCTGTTTACTAAATAAATTAAAGATACAAAAACGGCTTTATGAATAGTTGGATTATTTAGTTAAAAAGTGACCACTAAGTATGCACTCTCAGTTTAGTTGGTTGCTAAGTCGATAACATTTATGTCCGTTACACATAATCTCAATTTCAGTTATTATTTATTTATTTCGCTATTGCATTCTAACTCCAATAAGTTGTGTATTTTTAATTTTTCTTAAATGTTATACTTATGTTTTAAAAAATCTTTTTTTTTTGTTTCCAGTACTGTAGATGAAGATTTAAATTATAAATACCTATTTTGAATGAATTATCAAATGATAATTCATTAGTTTTAAAATTGTGCGTATATTTTTGTTTATTTCTTTCTACCGTGTTAAATTTAAAAACGATTAAGCTGTAAAAAAAGTATCAAAACTAATTATTATATAAGTAGGTACTAGTAAAGTATATTTGATTAATCTGACAATAACATATATCATTTACATATGAAACGTGAACATTCTTCAAATGCAAAGATCTGCCTTACTAAGATCATAAAAACGTGCTTAAAATTCCCGGACCCATAGAAAGTGCGCGCAGGGTATTACTAATACAAAGAATAACATTTTGTAAACGTTATGAATTGAAGTGATTATAATCCAATATGCCTGAACCTCTTTTCTATAGCTAATTATATTTAAGACCTTGAAATTTATATTAAAAAAAAAGGAATTATGTATGCATGTACTTTGTGCGTACTGTATTGTACTATGGATAAATAAATAAATTATTTAAAAAACAATATTTTACCAATTCTTAAAACAGATGAACGTAAAATCAAAATGATTTATGCCCATAATTAAAAAGAATTATTTTCAATTATTTAGATTTATTTAGACATGATAATACAGATTGAGCATGACTATGGTTGTTCAGCTGTCGAATTGTATATATCCAGGTCTCGAATATCGAATTCCAGACGTAGCCCCAGAGTGCAGGCCAACGGGAAGTGCGTTGTGTGGTTCGAATTCATGGATTGTTATCGCGAGAGGTTGTGATGGCACGGGGCCCAGTGTACCCATCGATCGGCCTACTCGACGAGAGGGTTGGGGGAGGGGGGGTTGGCGGCATGACGTCACTGCGCTCCTCCCGAGGGTCAGTGACCCCCCGTTCCTAATTAGTCACGCACCCCCTGCAATTACTATGCGATTCGCGTTCACGCGTCCTCTGCGATCTGCATCGCAATGAAGTTATTACGAGGTTTAAATGGCAAACAATTTTATTAATATTTAAGTAGGGTTTTTTCGAAGAACCTACATGCTTGGCTGGTTTGGGGATAATGCAGACCAGTGCGTTCCTCGAATCTGAGAGCAAGGACAGTTTCATAGGTAAAGTATTAGTGATGTAATTTGTGGGAAGAGAAACTAAATGATAGTCGGAGGAATGCAAAGTCCTTCCAAGGTCCTGCAGGGCTGGAATAAGCTGCTTTTGTTCTCCTTTGAGATTGTTTTAATACTTATCAAGAGACGATTTTAGCTCCATCTCTGACCTACCTCAACACCCACAAATTCTGCTCTCTAGATTAAAAAAAGTTGATTTTTAAGAATAATTACTTTATGTTATAAAAATCCTTTCAGCGCGCCGCCAAGCGGAGCAAAATTTCACCGGATTAAAGTGGTGAAATATTTTGGTCATCCCTCACCGTAAGGGTTGCTCATATCAAAAATTATTTCAAACAAAAGTTGTAGGGAAGTTATAAGCCTACAATTAACAATTTGAACTGATTTGATACTGTGCATATTAAGAAAGGTATGATTTTTTTAATTTTGTAAAATCCTTTTTTCTACCCCTAGGACTAGTGCTACCAAAAAAGTTTACTCAGATAAGTTTTAGGCCCTTATCTAAGTAATAATATAAATTAATTCGATATCTTATATTAAAAAAGTCATAGCAATATTTCACTTTTTGGAACCCCCCCCCCCCCATTCCCGCCCCTGGTCTTATTTTGCCCATTAACTAACTTTTATGTATCAATTTCAAAGTGATTAAGTGTTAACGCTATAGTAAAGGCAGTTATAGTGTCCGCAATAAAGTGATATAGATAGATGGATAGATATATATAAACTTTTAACTGAGGGTGGTTTTGGGTTCTAGGGGAAGGTGGTTTCGTAAGTCATGATATGGTACTCATTGCAATGGGTAGCTTTCCTAATGAAATCTACCTAAACATTAGAGATGGTACATACCGTTTACGGTATGTACCATATTCTTTGTATGATGAAAAATTTACGCAAATCGTTAAACATGCCCGCAGAAGTGGCCGGTCAAGAAGTTAAATTGTAATCAAATATATTAATTTGCCCTTTGAAAATATTTTAGCTAAACGATGAAATGATATTATTATTTTTACCTCATTTTGCGTACATAATTAATATCAAAATGGATATTGCGCTCTGTGGCACGAAAACAAAATAAATAGTAGATTTATTTAGGAAGAACCAGAATAAAAAATAATGTGACAACTGCTTCGGAGATGATTTCTAGGAAGATGTGTGGAGTCACCGAGATGTAACTCCAGGTTATGCTAAAATAGCGTACTGTAACTCCTAGAGCTGCCCACAAATACATAGGGAAGGAGAGGACGCTGGCGCAATATAGATTTGAAAGAAATAAGTAAAATATCCTCACCGACTCGATGGCCTTGTCCAGCCTGTAGATCTCTTCCTGCAGGAGGTGCAGGGTCCCGGTCTTGCCGCGGTGGCGCGCGAAGGCAGCTGCGCACGCGCTGTGGATGCTGTTCACCCAGTTTTCCAGTTCCACCTGAAGAAACAAAAAAAAAACTAGGTCAACAGGTAATTATAGATCTAAACTTATGCAATTCTACGAACATTACAAATACTAAGAACTTCGTTCTTTGATTAAATAATTGCGTTCCTTTAATAAAATCCTTTATTAACACACAGCAGAGATTTAGACAAAAAATGTCTATATTTGCGGAATTAATCAATTAATCGCCATCATAATTACACCGTATTTTTAGTTTGAGGGAGGGGGGAGGGACTTGAAATTTCAGTTTATTTCTTTGAAAATAATAAATATATAAAATGTTATTATATACAGCAAGCAAGTAAAACAACAGTCGCTCGTCGCTTTAATCAAGATATTTAATAGTACGTATATGTTATATAGTTATATTGTACTACTAAAGAGTTGAAATATTATATTTTCAAAAAAATTAATAAAAAATTGAAACATATTTTCACTGTGTAATGTTCCCCGACCCCTAACTAAACTAAATTCTGTACGAGTACTAAGGAAGGCCATTTCTAAACAGGTCGCAAAATGTTTCATGGTTCAACGTCAAAGTAAAAAATAAATTATTTTAAAGACTTGAGCGCAACCGTTGTAGCTAGCTGCCTACAGATTGCTTTTAGGTTGACTCCGTTTCGGTATAATTCGAGTTCCGAGTATTATCATCTTCCTATGATTGGTGGAATGATTTGGAAAGTAGACTTCGTATCAAAGGTGTTCAAGTTATAGGTAATGAATAATATGTACGAAAAGTAAATATCACGTAATACTTTACGACAAATATTATATAACTTAATTATATGTATTCACTCGTATGTATCTTATATGTATTTATAATATTAGTTTGTATATATTTTTATATTTTATGCAACAACATTAAATATATTGTTAATTATTTTCTATCAAAATGTACAAATATAACTTGTTTTAAATTGTATTTTAAAAATACCGAAAAATAGTTCGCAAGAAAGAAATCGGAGAACATATAAAACATAAACCTAAATATGTTTATAAAAGTGAATCATACATATAAATATTCTATATGCTTTAAAATATAAAGGCACATAAAACAATGATTTACCCATAACATATTATTATAACATGTATAGAAATAGTTCTTTTATTTACCCTAAAATGGAAAACAAAGTTACCGATAATTATACATATATTTTCTGTAACAGTTTTTTTTACTGGTAATTTATTTTGGTTTTGGGTTCTAGGGGATGTGAAACAGGAAGATATGTCGACATTTTACCCATGACCCATGAAGTCATGACTTGATACCCAATGCAACAGGTAGGTTTCTAATGAAGTCTATCTAATATGTAAGTTGGGCTATTTTTTATGGTAGCATAAAGGATGATGCGTACCTGACAAGGCGCCTGAAAGAGGTACGCGTCTCCGAAGGCCGTGCTGAGGCAGAAGATGTAGTCGCGCTTGGGGTGCTCAGGGATGGGCTGCATGATGGCGCCGTCCACGATGATGAGGTGCTTGGGCGCCGCCTCCACCGAGCGACCCTCGCGGGAGTCGCACGGGTAGAAGAGCAGCGTCGTGCCCTTGAGGCACACCCAGTAGCCCTTCCATCCGCGCTTCCGCGCCAGCTCGATCTGGTGCTTCTTGCGCAGCAGCCACTTCTTTACGCTCAGGAATCTGAGGACAAGACAAACATTCGCGATCAGTTCCGTTGTAAGAATATTAGCTTGCCAAGTTGTATGCATCAAATCTTGTGATCGACTTTTAAACTCCCATTGTCCAAAGTTGCTGAAATCTTGTATAGACACTTGGCTTCCAATGACGATACTTGCTGGTATACAGTGGGATCAAAAATTAAAAAAAATAAATGTGATTTATTTAAACCAGCGCCATCATGCGGTGGATAGTAACACTGATACTAAAAAAACATAACCAAGACTCAAATGTTTAAGTCGAGTAGATCGTCATATTTCGACAAAGCTGTATCAACTATAAGGTAATTCATATTTTCTGCGTTTTAGTGCCATTTTATTAAAGCATCGTTTTTAAAGTTTTTTTTTGAAATAAACAATTGTTACAAGTGGACAATGGACAGCAATCAACTGTAGGTAGGTATCAATTTTGCTAGATACCTCAGAGAGAGGAAGAGAGAGAGAGAGAGAGGAGTCAAGACGCAGCTGCCATTTCTCCGCCGCCAATTATGTGGAAGAAGAACATTGAAAACAACATCCATCTGTTTTTCTCGCGGTTCTTTGCTTGTGCTTAATGGGTAAAACTACAAACTGTATACTTTTGAAATTTCAATACCCTAGGTTTATGGTTCGATATTTTATAAATATAATTATACTGTATTTTACTACATTAAAATAACGCTATAAAAAAATTAAAATCTTTAAAGACTTTTGTTCATTATTTTATTAAACAAAAATACAGAATGAACTTAAATAAAAAAAAACAATAACGTAATGCCATGGCCATTTTTACACGCATATTTTAAATTAAAGTGAGTGAGAAAAGAAATATAACACACTAAATATAAAACGTTAATAGTGAACTTGGTGTGGGTGTGTAAGGGACCAAGGGTAGTATGAGGGTGTGTAAGAGTGTGTTTAGGACGAGCTGTTAATTATGCCCAAACCTACCTATTACAATCACAAATAATGCTGGGGGTTCATAAACGTCTGCATTACTTTTAAAAATACCGATTAAATATGTGTAACCCGTCGAATACGTTGTTGTATATATCCGTGGCACATGAAAGCATACGCTTACAACGAGATGAGTTTGAGAGAAGCGTGTATTCGCTATCTATTTCGCTTTGTAAAACGTTATGTGGCAACTTTTGTATGTAATATATATTTTATATATAGTGTGTTTTTTTTAGAGGCTTGGTTTTCAATCTGGCACTACTTTTTTCGTAGTTGGTGTTTTTGACAGCTGTCACTTGATTTATGCTCAGTTTGGTTTGCCATTTCATAATGAATAGACTTACTCCTGAACAACGTTTGCAAATAGTGCAAATTTAGTAAAAATCGCGTCGGGGCCTGTGGCGTGGCCTCCAAGATCGTGCGATTTAACACCGCTGGACTATTTTTTGTGGGGTTATGTGAAGTCGCTTGTCTACGCAGATAAGCCGGACACGATTAACACCTTGGAAGAGAATATTCGGCGCGTTATTGCTGACATGCGGCCCAACTTGCTGCAAAAAGTGGTTGAAAATTGGGCCTCTCGGCTGGAATTTGTTCGAGTCAGCCGCGGCGGCCACTTACCCGAAATCATTTTTAAAACATAATGGCAAACCCTTATCTTTATAATAAAACTAAATTCTTAGCCATAACCTCAAATTATATGCGTTTTATCTCTTACTGAAAACCACGCCTCTAAAATCATCATTATATGTATATAATATAATGCACTATTTATTATATGTATTATATTTTGTATTTATGATATTTATCCTATGATCCCCTTTGTATTAGTAAAGTCTCGCGAACGTAATAATATTTCATTTTTTCTGCAACTTCCTTTTGGCCGCTCTTAGAACAGGTTTTTTAACCTAGTTAGAGTAGCCATGTTATTTCAGAGCAACAATAAATGACTGGTGTTTAATTTGTCTATATTATATTAATTTAAGTCATTCAGTGTCATTATATCATTTATTGTTGTAACATCTTATTGTACCATATTGAATAAATAAATAAATAAATAAAACTTCGTGTCTCTCGAGTCCGCCTGTCGGCTCAGCTTCGTAAGAGTCTATTTAATGTTAGTAACAGTTGGAAAAAAACACAATTACAGCTTGTATTTGTATTTATTTTTTAATACAACGTCAATTTTAACATTTTCTTACAAAAATAAGATTTAACATTCATAGAAGTATAAGATGGCATTAATAATTATTTTTGCTTAACATTATTACATTGACATTGACAGACTATTGAAAAAGGAACATTTGAAATCACACAAAATTCACAGCTCGAAACTCATCCTGTCAATGAGCTGTCAGTAGTATGACGTTTTATTTTATTTAATTTAAATAATTTGTAACTCATACTATAGATAAATTTTAGCTTTCTGCACTCCTTCTACATAAAACTTTAATTATGCAGTTATTTAATTAATATCACACTCCTCCGTGCGCGTAATATGCTTAAAAAAGGTTTACAAAAGGGGTACAAAGTTTTCTCTTCGCGTATTAATAATATTTATAGATATTCCAATTAAGAAGGAAAAAGATACGATGTTCAGAACAGGTTGGGATATCAACATCAACTACTATTATGATTTTGTTGATAGAATTAAATACGTAAAATCTGCTTTAATGCTTTAAATAACAAATATTGAAATTGAAAGAGCAATGGACCCAAAAGAGTTCCCCGTGGAAAACCAGATGGCAATACTATAAATTTGGAATGATGGTCGCTAACACATCTGCCTAACTTATGTCGGATTTGAAACATCTATGATGACCGCCATGGATTAATAGGATAGACTTTGTTTATAATTATTAGTATTCGCTGATCAACTCTGTCAAATACTTTAGAGAAGTCTGTATAAAAACTTAGTCAAATAGTTAAATTGTCTTTTGAATTCGCTCAAATTACTCATGAAACGTGTAGTCATTTTCATGTGCGGGAGGGATGTTAAAGCTAATGGGTTAGCTTTAAATAGTTTGATTGAAAATATGCTTAAAATGATCAATGTCGTTTTGAGACTAGGCCCTCTATCCGGACGTATTCATAAATCTTGGAATGAATACAATATGGATGTATTACTCTTTCCACGCAGTTGGTTATGAATCCAACTCTCGGCATAATTCGCGGTGTAAAGGGTATGATTTTTCCTAGTCACGGTTAATGAAGATATTTAAGACTTTCATAACATCAGGTCAATACGTTTTGAAATTATTTATTTTTGAGAATATGCTTGATTTAGCATAAATCATTTTTTAACTATGAGGTTATTTTTAACTTTAGATTGTATTGGCACGGTGTTGGGGATTAACATATGGATGTCAGTAAAGATATGATACCTATTGGCAACCATAAACTTTGGTTGATATAATGACAGCAATGATTTTGGTCGGAGATAAACATCAATATTTGTTAAACTTGTTTGGTTGCAAGTGTAATCATTTTAACATAATATCTAGCTATCGCTATGATGATTTTTACAAACTGCAAATGCAATTTGATTAATATACTTTTAAATTTTAAAGAGTGTATGAAAAGTATGCTGAAAATTATGTCACGCTGATAACTTGAAATACGATAACAATACGCAACTAATGACATGACAACGCACGGAGGCGCGACCACTTTGAAAGTGCTCGTTAGCCGGCGGGCGGCGGGTGGCGGGCGGCGGGCGGGCGACGGGCGGGCGGGCGGCGTCTCTCCGCGAACAAGAAATATTTAGAATCAGGAATTAAACAGCATTATGCAACAACCAATTCTACGTGTCCTTCGCTCTTGTTTTTATTAGCTTTGTTTTAATGATTCGAACCAAAAAAATATTGAATGGAAAAAACCTTTCTTGAAAAACTTGCAGTGATTTATATTTAATTATTATCCATTAACATAATTTGAAAGCGAGTCCGTAATCGCATAAAGTTAGTAGCAATATATATATAGTAGGTAACAATAACATTACGCCAAATGTAAAAAATAATTGCCTATGGAGTTCTCGTTAACATTTGATTGTTATTAAACAGGCTCAGGACTAAAGTTGTAATTTTTTTTATTTTATTTCAGGAAGCAACAGCTTACATAGAAGTAAAACTACAAATAAAATATAAAGCCAATGACAGTTTTAAATCAAATTAAATATTTATTTTCACTCAAGGTCGCATCGCATCAACAGCAAAGATGTGTATACATAAATATATAACGGCTACCTTCATCACATTCATAACATATTACTATATCACATATTATCCATTTAACGCACCGATTATTATATTCATATAAAAAATACAATAATTGATTTCATAACTACGATATTTATTATGGAGCTAAAATTTTTTTTGATTATTTAAAGAAAATGTCCTTGCTGTCCTTATTTAAAATGTCATTGCTATCCTTATTCAAATTTTTATTGCCATCCTTATTCAAAATGTCATTGTTATCCTTATTTAACATGTCATTGCTATCCTTATTCAAAATGTCATAGTACATATACATGAGTATATATATTTTGGATTTGTGTCAGTAAATAAATATGTTCGAAATACGGCCATGCTTTAATTAAATGGTTCGATATTTAAAGTTAGACAATTTTTTTTCATGGTAAAAATCGAGATTTTTTCAAATTATAAATCCAAGATTGAATTGAAATGTTTACTGCAAAATGCCTTTATTTTGTTTTGACACTATCGAAGAATGCTTGCATATATAAAAGTACATTGTACAAATGAGAACATCGTATTGGTTATACAAAATTTATTAACAATTAACACAGAAACATTGAAATGTAATAAATGACCTTGCAATATATAGATAATAATAAATTGGTCAGATCTGCGATACCAACGTCTCGCCGATATCAAACGAAATATAATATAATAATAATAATTCAAAAATAATTACAAGACAAAAACCTAAAATAACCTGTTTTTTATTAATCATTACTTGACATGGGTTTATGTAAATAGAAAATAGAATGTAAACTAACCATTTCCGAATAACATACAAACCGCTAGGAACCCAGACTAAGTCTGGGTTTACAGTGCAATAAACTTAAGACATTTCCATTGAACTATGGATTTAAATTCATACTTGGTGCTTCTTATTGTAGTGTATATAAATGTTAAGACAGATATTACAGGTCAAAATGGCTAGGATATGTATTTTCAATGTGGCCAGAGTAATAGACTTCACAACGTAATATGAGAAGTCCGGTTTTAATTTCCGGTATGTGATGTATCTTTATTTATATATCGTTTGTTTTCAATATTTCACTTTATTACCTAATACACGAATTTTCAAAATTAACAAATATTATTTGACAATATACTATTTAAACATCAGTGGGTAGGTTTAAACGTGCAGCATTAAAACAAAACAAATAGCATTGAAAACATATATGTTACGACCACAATAACAAATTACACAAATCAATATTCAAGGAGAGACAACACTTTTTCTAAAGTGTTGAAGACCAGTGTGTATGAAATGGCTGCTTCAGTGGCTCGCATATTTTCTAAAATACCCGCAGATTTAGCAAGAGAGATTTTTAAAGCTTCAACAATTTTCCTGTAGTCAATAGTTTCAATCTCTGCCGCAGATGGTAAATTAGATATAGAGTCCATTAAAGCGGGTAAGGTCGTCTGCATTTCACCAACTTTATAAACATTTCCTTTAAGAAGAGCTTGTATTTGATCGGCAGTGCCGTCGGTCAGTATAGTAACTGCTGCTTTTGACAAGGTTAGTAGATCTAACGTTTTGATCTCTATGAGCAATGATTTCACATGATTAAGAGTATTAGACAGTTGTTGATAAACGTAGGTTGAAATAGCATTATTAGATTGTGATTTCGAGTAAACTTGAAGTTTAAGCAATTGTCTCTGCAGCGCTAATAATTGAACAAAGGTAACACCGTCAGACTGTGCGGAAAGCTGCGCTATGTAGTTGGTAATATCTAACAGGGTTACTTTCACTCTGCCGTCAATGGAGATAGTCCCTCTAGAAAGAATATCAATGTAACGGTCTGACGCTGATAGTTTCAGTAATCTTGTGAATGAAGCCAAGCTTTGTGATATTAACTCGATGCTAAGTTTTCTTAGGTAAAGAGAAATTGTTTTTACTGTATTTATAACAAGTGTTAATTTGCTGAGATTGTATTCTAATAACGGCGTAATAGGTTGTTTAGAAAGAGCAATATTTACTTGAATTAATCCCGTTTGGAGGGAATTTATTTCGTCGCTATTTAGGTCTGTTAGTTTGAGACTTCTGATTATATTTAAAAGAGACTGAAGTGACAATCTTACGCCATTAGGACCATTGATAGGCTCACCGGATAAAATGAGGGCGATTTGGGAAGAAATACCTTTATTGAGACTAGAATTAAGAATAGAAATAAATTCTAAAATATTTTTTACGTTTAGAAGTGACAATTGCCCGTTAACTGATTTAGATGCTTTTTCGACTTCTAAAATCTGTCCTAATAACTCTGTAGTATCAGTTGAAGATTGAGGCAATCTAACAAGCACAGTGCGCAGCTTTTTTATAACTGCATCCAAAGCTGAGAGCGATTCTAAAGATATGCCTTCGAAATCAGTACTTATCTTGGATAGGATCGAAAGTGTAGTCCAAAGCGACAGTTTTAAGCCCTTAGGACCAGTAATTTGTAAGCCGCTTAAAATTTCGTTAATACGAGAAAGAGGTCCTTTTTCAATAATTGCTATAAACTTGATAAGAAAATCGTTATACGTACTGACGGATGTGTGCGAAATTTGTCTTATTACATTTTCTAACATTACATCTGAAGCACTTAATTTAGACATAAGGTCAACACTATTTTCAGTTTCTGGTAATTTTATCATTATAGTTTGAATATCTGATAAACTTTTCTTTAATTCAATTAAAATTACTGGATTAACATTTTTAGTTTCTACTGAAATATAAAAAATTTTTTCTAAAAGAAATGCTAGTGAACTTGTAAGTGCATTCGGTCCAGATACGGAATGCCCGGAAATGATGTTATTAACCTCTAAAGTAGTTCCAGTACTCAATATTTTTTTAAAGATAGATACAAATTGTATGATAACGTCAATTGTAAACTGATTGTTAGCGTGAGCGAGTTTGTTGACCGCAAAACTGACTTTCGACAGCAAAGATAATACCACCTGAACATCGGGAGTGTTTGGCAAGGTAGAGATTGCATTTTGCAAGGAATCTAATCGGTACTTTAGGCGGAATACTGCTAACGATGACCCATAAAATTCTGAATGTTTTAAAATCATTGTTAGTAAGTCGACCAAAGAGATCTTTTTAGCAACATTATCAACAATAAAATCTAAATCATCGGTCGCTAATTCATCATCACCTTTAATAACCGCAAACACCTGCTTAACAGTACTCGATCTGATAACAGTTGTGAATTTTGTAACAATTGTCGCAAACTTATCAATAATATTTTCTTTTGTTGCTAATATCATTTGGTCAAGTGTCTTTTTTGCTGAATACATAGCCTTTAAAATAGTTGTGGTATCATTAGAGATAGGAGTTTTAAGTATAAGGTTGCGAATCCGTGCTAAAGTTAAATTTAGTGTTTGTAACTGAACCGCGTTCAGGTTTTGTTTATGCGTAGGAATAAATGCTATATATTTCAATACATCTTTAAAAGAAAGTCTTAAACCCATGGGACCTAAAAATGTTTGTTCATTAATTATTACATTTAACATTTTTGGGTTTTGAGACAAAATAGACGTTTCAATTGCCGATAATATTTTTTGTAACTCGTTAATAGTTAAACTTTCTGTTTGGATATTTATTACATTAACAACATTTTTTGTAACCGATATTTTATCAATAATATCTTTGCTATCGAGATTTTGTGGTAATTTTGATGCAATTATTAATAACTTCCCAAGAATCTCGTTTAATGATAAAAGCCTGCTGTTCGAAATACAATTAGAAAGTGAAGTGGCGCTCAAAATTTTATCAAGTAGCGCAGGCAGTGATAATATTAATCCACTTGGCAAAGTAAAAACTTTTCCTTTAATTATATTGTCAATTTGAGTGAGATTACCTATTGTAAAAATATCAATAAATGCATTGACATCCGTCGCTAACTCGGCAATATGATCATTCATTGAGGGGGAAACTAGATCATTTATAATAGGTATAACTGATTCTCCTATCTCCAATGACTTTTCGACATTGATGTCACTGTCTTTGTCCACATCTTGACCTATTTCTGGCAATAAAGGTAAAGCTTCAAAATCATTCGGGTTCGAGGCAATAGTTTCTCTGCGAGTATCACGAATTTGAACAGCAGTAATTTTAGGATTTTCGATTAAACTAGGTCGGTCTATATTAACTACATGGCGAGAATTGATATCAAGTAAAGGATAAACAAAATTTTTCACTTTACTTATTAATTCAAGAACTGTATTCATATCCGATATTATCTGTCGGGAAACATTTATTGAAACTTTATCCTTGATAAAGGACAACAATAAAAAGTGCGCCGATTCAAGCTTGTTGATGCTCTCCAGGGACAATGCTGTTTTTAGTGATTTTAGGTGTGCGGGTTCTTTAAGAAGTTCTTTTAAAAATTCAACAATGTTTGGAAGTATAGCCTCAAGACCGCCTTTACCAGATAAAAAGGCACTTATTTGTACAGGACTTAAATCTTTCACTGCTGCAGGGTAGGTTTCCAATAATTTAGCGACAAAAACAAACGCTTCGTCTAGGTTCGCTAATTTAACGGTGCCGGTCGGTATTGTTATGCCTGTAGGTAAACCTCCGGGAAGACTGGTGAACGAATTGACTAATGAAATGCCTATATTACCAATACCTTCTAAGAGTCCACTAACGGATACGGGGATTACATGAGATGCAAATTGTTTTAGTAATGTTAATATTTCATCAATTTGAGTAGTGAATTTCCTGGAAATTTCCGGAGATGCAACTTCAACAATAGAAGCTCTCAATAGAACAAGCGCCGATTCAAGCTTGTTGATGCTCTCCGGGGACAATGGTATATTAAGTGATTTAAGGTGTGCCGGGTGTTTAAGGAGATCTGTCAAAAATGCAACAATATTTGAAAGTACAGCCTCAAGACCGCCTTTACCAGATAAAAAGGCACTTATTTGTACAGGACTTAAATCTTTCACTGCTGCAGGGTAGGTTTCTAATAATTTAGCGACAAAAACAAACGCTTCGTCTAGGTTCGCTAATTTAACGGTGCCGGTCGGTATTGTTATGCCTGTAGGTAAACCTCCGGGAAGACTGGTGAACGAATTGACTAATGAAATGCCTATATTACCAATACCTTCTAAGAGTCCACTAACGGATACGGGGATTACATGAGATGCAAATTGTTTTAGTAATGTTAATATTTCATCAATTTGAGTAGTGAATTTCCTGGAAATTTCCGGAGATGCAACTTCAACAATAGAAGCTCTCAATAGAACAAGCGCCGATTCAAGCTTGTTGATGCTCTCCGGGGACAATGGTATATTAAGTGATTTAAGGTGTGCCGGGTGTTTAAGGAGATCTGTCAAAAATGCAACAATATTTGAAAGTACAGCCTCAAGACCGCCTTTACCAGATAAAAAGGCACTTATTTGTACAGGACTTAAATCTTTCACTGCTGCAGGGTAGGTTTCTAATAATTTAGCGACAAAAACAAACGCTTCGTCTAGGTTCGCTAATTTAACGGTGCTGGTCGGTATTGTTATGCCTGTAGGTAAACCTCCGGGAAGACTGGTGAACGAATTGACTAATGAAATGCCTATATTACCAATACCTTCTAAGAGTCCACTAACGGATACGGGGATTACATGAGATGCAAATTGTTTTAGTAATGTTAATATTTCATCAATTTGAGTAGTGAATTTCCTGGAAATTTCCGGAGATGCAACTTCAACAATAGAAGCTCTCAATAGAACAAACGCCGATTCAAGCTTGTTGATGCTCTCCGGGGACAATGGTATATTAAGTGATTTAAGGTGTGCCGGGTGTTTAAGGAGATCTGTCAAAAATGCAACAATATTTGAAAGTACAGCCTCAAGACCGCCTTTACCAGATAAAAAGGCACTTATTTGTACAGGAATTAAATCTTTCACTGCTGCAGGGTAGGTTTCTAATAATTTAGCGACAAAAACAAACGCTTCGTCTAGGTTCGCTAATTTAACGGTGCCGGTCGGTATTGTTATGCCTGTAGGTAAACCTCCGGGAAGACTGGTGAACGAATTGACTAATGAAATGCCTATATTACCAATACCTTCTAAGAGTCCACTAACGGATACGGGGATTACATGAGATGCAAATTGTTTTAATAATGTTAATATTTCATCAATTTGAGTAGTGAATTTCCTGGAAATTTCCGGAGATGCTACATCAATAATAGAAGCTCTCAATAGAACAAGCGCCGATTCAAGCTTGTTGATGCTCTCCGGGGACAATGGTATATTAAGTGATTTAAGGTGTGCCGGGTGTTTAAGGAGATCTGTCAAAAATGCAACAATATTTGAAAGTACAGCCTCAAGACCGCCTTTACCAGATAAAAAGGCACTTATTTGTACAGGACTTAAATCTTTCACTGCTGCAGGGTAGGTTTCTAATAATTTAGCGACAAAAACAAACGCTTCGTCTAGGTTCGCTAATTTAACGGTGCCGGTCGGTATTGTTATGCCTGTAGGTAAACCTCCGGGAAGACTGGTGAACGAATTGACTAATGAAATGCCTATATTACCAATACCTTCTAAGAGTCCACTAACCGATACGGGGATTACATGAGATGCAAATTGTTTTAATAATGTTAATATTTCATCAATTTGAGTAGTGAATTTCCTGGAAATTTCCGGAGATGCAACTTCAATAATAGAAGCTCTCAATAGAACAAGCGCCGATTCAAGCTTGTTGATGCTCTCCGGGGACAATGGTATATTAAGTGATTTAAGGTGTGCCGGGTGTTTAAGGAGATCTGTCAAAAATGCAACAATATTTGAAAGTACAGCCTCAAGACCGCCTTTACCAGATAAAAAGGCACTTATTTGTACAGGACTTAAATCTTTCACTGCTGCAGGGTAGGTTTCTAATAATTTAGCGACAAAAACAAACGCTTCGTCTAGGTTCGCTAATTTAACGGTGCCGGTCGGTATTGTTATGCCTGTAGGTAAACCTCCGGGAAGACTGGTGAACGAATTGACTAATGAAATGCCTATATTACCAATACCTTCTAAGAGTCCACTAACCGATACGGGGATTACATGAGATGCAAATTGTTTTAATAATGTTAATATTTCATCAATTTGAGTAGTGAATTTCCTGGAAATTTCCGGAGATGCTACATCAATAATAGAAGCTCGCAATAGAACAAGCGCCGATTCAAGCTTGTTGATGCTCTCCGGGGACAATGGTATATTAAGTGATTTAAGGTGTGCCGGGTGTTTAAGGAGATCTTTCAAAAATGCAACAATATTTGAAAGTACAGCCTCAAGACCGCCTTTACCAGATAAAAAGGCACTTATTTGTACAGGACTTAAATCTTTCACTGCTGCAGGGTAGGTTTCTAATAATTTAGCGACAAAAACAAACGCTTCGTCTAGGTTCGCTAATTTAACAGTGCCGGTCGGTATTGTTATGCCTGTGGGTAAACCTCCGGGAAGACTGGTGAACGAATTGACTAATGAAATGCCTATATTACCAATACCTTCTAAGAGTCCACTAACCGATACGGAAATTAGATGAGATGCAAATTGTTTTAATAATGTTAATATTTCATCAATTTGAGTAGTGAATTTCCTGGAAATTTCCGGAGATGCAACTTCAATAATAGAAGCTCTCAATAGAACAAGCGCCGATTCAAGCTTGTTGATGCTCTCCGGGGACAATGGTATATTAAGTGATTTAAGGTGTGCCGGGTGTTTAAGGAGATCTGTCAAAAATGCAACAATATTTGAAAGTACAGCCTCAAGACCGCCTTTACCTGATAAAAAGGCACTAATTTCTGATGGACTTAAATGTTTCACTGCTGCAGGGTAGGTTTCTAATAATTTAGCGACAAAAACAAACGCTTCGTCTAGGTTCGCTAATTTAACGGTGCCGGTCGGTATTGTTATGCCTGTGGGTAAACCTCCGGGAAGACTGGTAAACGAATTGACTAATGAAATGCCTATATTACCAATACCTTCTAAGAGTCCACTAACCGATACGGGGATTACATGAGATGCAAATTGTTTTAATAATGTTAATATTTCATCAATTTGAGTAGTGAATTTCCTGGAAATTTCCGGAGATGCTACATCAATAATAGAAGCTCTCAATAGAACAAGCGCCGATTCAAGCTTGTTGATGCTCTCCGGGGACAATGGTATATTAAGTGATTTAAGGTGTGCCGGGTGTTTAAGGAGATCTTTCAAAAATGCAACAATATTTGAAAGTACAGCCTCAAGACCGCCTTTACCAGATAAAAAGGCACTTATTTGTACAGGACTTAAATCTTTCACTGCTGCAGGGTAGGTTTCTAATAATTTAGCGACAAAAACAAACGCTTCGTCTAGGTTCGCTAATTTAACGGTGCCGGTCGGTATTGTTATGCCTGTAGGTAAACCTCCGGGAAGACTGGTGAACGAATTGACTAATGAAATGCCTATATTACCAATACCTTCTAAGAGTCCACTAACCGATACGGGGATTACATGAGATGCAAATTGTTTTAATAATGTTAATATTTCATCAATTTGAGTAGTGAATTTCCTGGAAATTTCCGGAGATGCTACATCAATAATAGAAGCTCTCAATAGAACAAGCGCCGATTCAAGCTTTTTGATGCTCTCCGGGGACAATGGTATATTAAGTGATTTAAGGTGTGCCGGGTGTTTAAGGAGATCTTTCAAAAATGCAACAATATTTGAAAGTACAGCCTCAAGACCGCCTTTACCAGATAAAAAGGCACTTATTTGTACAGGACTTAAATCTTTCACTGCTGCAGGGTAGGTTTCTAATAATTTAGCGACAAAAACAAACGCTTCGTCTAGGTTCGCTAATTTAACAGTGCCGGTCGGTATTGTTATGCCTGTGGGTAAACCTCCGGGAAGACTGGTGAACGAATTGACTAATGAAATGCCTATATTACCAATACCTTCTAAGAGTCCACTAACCGATACGGGGATTACATGAGATGCAAATTGTTTTAATAATGTTAATATTTCATCAATATGAGTAGTGAATTTCCTGGAAATTTCCGGAGATGCAACTTCAATAATAGAAGCTCTCAATAGAACAAGCGCCGATTCAAGCTTGTTGATGCTCTCCGGGGACAATGGTATATTAAGTGATTTAAGGTGTGCCGGGTGTTTAAGGAGATCTTTCAAAAATGCAACAATATTTGAAAGTACAGCCTCAAGACCGCCTTTACCAGATAAAAAGGCACTTATTTGTACAGGACTTAAATCTTTCACTGCTGCAGGGTAGGTTTCTAATAATTTAGCGACAAAAACAAACGCTTCGTCTAGGTTCGCTAATTTAACGGTGCCGGTCGGTATTGTTATGCCTGTAGGTAAACCTCCGGGAAGACTGGTGAACGAATTGACTAATGAAATGCCTATATTACCAATACCTTCTAAGAGTCCACTAACCGATACGGGGATTACATGAGATGCAAATTGTTTTAATAATGTTAATATTTCATCAATTTGAGTAGTGAATTTCCTGGAAATTTCCGGAGATGCTACATCAATAATAGAAGCTCTCAATAGAACAAGCGCCGATTCAAGCTTGTTGATGCTCTCCGGGGACAATGGTATATTAAGTGATTTAAGGTGTGCAGGGTGTTTAAGGAGATCTTTCAAAAATGCAACAATATTTGAAAGTACAGCCTCAAGACCGCCTTTACCAGATAAAAAGGCACTTATTTGTACAGGACTTAAATCTTTCACTGCTGCAGGGTAGGTTTCTAATAATTTAGCGACAAAAACAAACGCTTCGTCTAGGTTCGCTAATTTAACAGTGCCGGTCGGTATTGTTATGCCTGTGGGTAAACCTCCGGGAAGACTGGTGAACGAATTGACTAATGAAATGCCTATATTACCAATACCTTCTAAGAGTCCACTAACCGATACGGGGATTACATGAGATGCAAATTGTTTTAATAATGTTAATATTTCATCAATTTGAGTAGTGAATTTCCTGGAAATTTCCGGAGATGCAACTTCAATAATAGAAGCTCTCAATAGAACAAGCGCCGATTCAAGCTTGTTGATGCTCTCCGGGGACAATGGTATATTAAGTGATTTAAGGTGTGCCGGGTGTTTAAGGAGATCTGTCAAAAATGCAACAATATTTGAAAGTACAGCCTCAAGACCGCCTTTACCAGATAAAAAGGCACTTATTTGTACAGGACTTAAATCTTTCACTGCTGCAGGGTAGGTTTCTAATAATTTAGCGACAAAAACAAACGCTTCGTCTAGGTTCGCTAATTTAACAGTGCCGGTCGGTATTGTTATGCCTGTGGGTAAACCTCCGGGAAGACTGGTGAACGAATTGACTAATGAAATGCCTATATTACCAATACCTTCTAAGAGTCCACTAACCGATACGGGGATTACATGAGATGCAAATTGTTTTAATAATGTTAATATTTCATCAATTTGAGTAGTGAATTTCCTGGAAATTTCCGGAGATGCAACTTCAATAATAGAAGCTCTCAATAGAACAAGCGCCGATTCAAGCTTGTTGATGCTCTCCGGGGACAATGGTATATTAAGTGATTTAAGGTGTGCCGGGTGTTTAAGGAGATCTGTCAAAAATGCAACAATATTTGAAAGTACAGCCTCAAGACCGCCTTTACCAGATAAAAAGGCATTTATTTGTACAGGACTTAAATCTTTCACTGCTGCAGGGTAGGTTTCTAATAATTTAGCGACAAAAACAAACGCTTCGTCTAGGTTCGCTAATTTAACAGTGCCGGTCGGTATTGTTATGCCTGTGGGTAAACCTCCGGGAAGACTGGTGAACGAATTGACTAATGAAATGCCTATATTACCAATACCTTCTAAGAGTCCACTAACCGATACGGGGATTACATGAGATGCAAATTGTTTTAATAATGTTAATATTTCATCAATTTGAGTAGTGAATTTCCTGGAAATTTCCGGAGATGCAACTTCAATAATAGAAGCTCTCAATAGAACAAGCGCCGATTCAAGCTTGTTGATGCTCTCCGGGGACAATGGTATATTAAGTGATTTAAGGTGTGCCGGGTGTTTAAGGAGATCTGTCAAAAATGCAACAATATTTGAAAGTACAGCCTCAAGACCGCCTTTACCAGATAAAAAGGCACTTATTTGTACAGGACTTAAATCTTTCACTGCTGCAGGGTAGGTTTCTAATAATTTAGCGACAAAAACAAACGCTTCGTCTAGGTTCGCTAATTTAACGGTGCCGGTCGGTATTGTTATGCCTGTGGGTAAACCTCCGGGAAGACTGGTGAACGAATTGACTAATAAAACGCCTATATTACCAATACCTTCTATGAGTCCACTAACCGATACAGGGATTACATGAGATGCAAATTGTTTAAATAATGTTAATATTTCGTCAATTTGAGTAGTGAATTTCCTGTAAATTTCCGGAGATGCTACTTCAATAGAAGCTCTCAATAGAACAAGCGCCGATTCAAGCTTGTTGATGCTCTCCGGGGACAATGGTATATTAAGTGATTTAAGGTGTGCCGGGTGTTTAAGAAGATCTTTCAAAAATGCAACAATATTTGGAAGTACAGCCTCAAGACCGCCTTTACCTGATAAAAAGGCACTAATTTCTGATGGACTTAAATGTTTCACTGCTGCAGGGTAGGTTTCTAATAATTTAGCGACAAAAACAAACGCTTCGTCGAGATTCGTTAATTTAGCATTGCCGTTCGGTAATGTTATGCCTGTGGGTATGCCTCCGGGAAGGCCGGTAAACGAATTGACTAATAAAGCGCCTATATTGGCAATACCTTCAATGAGTACACTAACCGGAACGGGGAATAAATGCGATGCAAAATGTTCTAATAAAGTCAAGGTTTCGTCGATTTGTGCAGTCAATTTCACAGAAAACGATACTACTTCTCTTAATTGAGTAAGCGCCGAGTGTAACTTGTTAATGCTCTCCAAGGACACTGCTGTTTTAAGAGATTTTAGTTGTGCGGGGTTTCTAAGAAGATCTTTCAAAAATGCAACAATATTTGGAAGTACAGCCTCAAGACCGCCTTTACCTGATAAAAAGGCACTTATTTCTGATGGACTTAAATGTTTCACTGCCGCAGGGTAGGTTTCTAATAATTTAGCGACAAAAACAAACGCTTCGTCGAGGTTCGTTAATTTAGCATTGCCGTTCGGTATTGTTATGCCTGTGGGTAAGCCTCCGGGAAGGCCGGTAAACGAATTGACTAATAAAGCGCCTATATTGGCAATACCTTCAATGAGTACACTAACCGGAACGGGGAATAAATGCGATGCAAAATGTTCTAATAAAGTCAAGGTTTCGTCGATTTGTGCAGTCAATTTCACAGAAAACGATACTACTTCTCTTAGTTGAGTAAGCGCCGAGTGTAACTTGTTAAGGCTCTCCAAGGACACTGCTGTTTTAAGAGATTTTAGTTGTGCGGGGTTTCTAAGAAGATCTTTCAAAAATGCAACAATATTTGGAAGTACAGCCTCAAGACCGCCTTTACCTGATAAAAAGGCACTTATTTCTGATGGACTTAAATGTTTCACTGCCGCAGGGTAGGTTTCTAATAATTTAGCGACAAAAACAAACGCTTCGTCTAGGTTCGTTAATTTAGCATTGCCGTTCGGTAATGTTATGCCTGTGGGTATGCCTCCGGGAAGGCCGGTAAACGAATTGACTAATAAAGCGCCTATATTGGCAATACCTTCAATGAGTACACTAACCGGAACGGGGAATAAATGCGATGCAAAATGTTCTAATAAAGTCAAGGTTTCGTCGATTTGTGCAGTCAATTTCACAGAAAACGATACTACTTCTCTTAGTTGAGTAAGCGCCGAGTGTAACTTGTTAAGGCTCTCCAAGGACACTGCTGTTTTAAGAGATTTTAGTTGTGCGGGGTTTCTAAGAAGATCTTTCAAAAATGCAACAATATTTGGAAGTACAGCCTCAAGACCGCCTTTACCTGATAAAAAGGCACTTATTTCTGATGGACTTAAATGTTTCACTGCCGCAGGGTAGGTTTCTAATAATTTAGCGACAAAAACAAACGCTTCGTCGAGATTCGTTAATTTAGCATTGCCGTTCGGTATTGTTATGCCTGTGGGTAAGCCTCCGGGAAGGCCGGTAAACGAATTGACTAATAAAGCGCCTATATTGGCAATGCCTTCAATGAGTACACTAACCGGAACGGGGAATAAATGCGATGCAAAATGTTCTAATAAAGTCAAGGTTTCGTCGATTTGTGCAGTCAATTTCACAGAAAACGATACTACTTCTCTTAGTTGAGTAAGCGCCGAGTGTAACTTGTTAAGGCTCTCCAAGGACACTGCTGTTTTAAGAGATTTTAGTTGTGCGGGGTTTCTAAGAAGATCTTTCAAAAATGCAACAATATTTGGAAGTACAGCCTCAAGACCGCCTTTACCTGATAAAAAGGCACTTATTTGTACAGGACTTAAATCTTTCACTGCTGCAGGGTAGGTTTCTAATAATTTAGCGACAAAAACAAACGCTTCGTCTAGGTTCGCTAATTTAACAGTGCCGGTCGGTATTGTTATGCCTGTGGGTAAGCCTCCGGGAAGGCCGGTAAACGAATTGACTAATAAAGCGCCTATATTGGCAATGCCTTCTATGAGTCCACTAACCGATACGGGGATTACATGAGATGCAAATTGTTTAAATAATGTTAATATTTCGTCAATTTGAGTAGTGAATTTCCTGTAAATTTCCGGAGATGCTACTTCAATAGAAGCTCTCAATAGAACAAGCGCCGATTCAAGCTTGTTGATGCTCTCCGGGGACAATGGTATATTAAGTGATTTAAGGTGTGCCGGGTGTTTAAGGAGATCTTTCAAAAATGCAACAATATTTGGAAGTACAGCCTCAAGACCGCCTTTACCTGATAAAAAGGCACTAATTTCTGATGGACTTAAATGTTTCACTGCTGCAGGGTAGGTTTCTAATAGTTTAGCGACAAAAACAAACGCTTCGTCGAGATTCGTTAATTTAGCATTGCCGTTCGGTAATGTTATGCCTGTGGGTATGCCTCCGGGAAGGCCGGTAAACGAATTGACTAATAAAGCGCCTATATTGGCAATGCCTTCAATGAGTACACTAACCGGAACGGGGAATAAATGCGATGCAAAATGTTCTAATAAAGTCAAGGTTTCGTCGATTTGTGCAGTCAATTTCACAGAAAACGATACTACTTCTCTTAATTGAGTAAGCGCCGAGTGTAACTTGTTAATGCTCTCCAAGGACACTGCTGTTTTAAGAGATTTTAGTTGTGCGGGGTTTCTAAGAAGATCTTTCAAAAATGCAACAATATTTGGAAGTACAGCCTCAAGACCGCCTTTACCTGATAAAAAGGCACTTATTTCTGATGGACTTAAATGTTTCACTGC
Organism: Neomicropteryx cornuta; assembly: GCA_020383195.1. Classification (NCBI taxonomy): domain Eukaryota; kingdom Metazoa; phylum Arthropoda; class Insecta; order Lepidoptera; family Micropterigidae; genus Neomicropteryx; species Neomicropteryx cornuta. The sequence goes on along the minus strand of JAHKQU010000021.1, from coordinate 18,484,351 downwards.
CGCAGGGTAGGTTTCTAATAATTTAGCGACAAAAACAAACGCTTCGTCGAGGTTCGTTAATTTAGCATTGCCGTTCGGTATTGTTATGCCTGTGGGTAAGCCTCCGGGAAGGCCGGTAAACGAATTGACTAATAAAGCGCCTATATTGGCAATACCTTCAATGAGTACACTAACCGGAACGGGGAATAAATGCGATGCAAAATGTTCTAATAAAGTCAAGGTTTCGTCGATTTGTGCAGTCAATTTCACAGAAAACGATACTACTTCTCTTAGTTGAGTAAGCGCCGAGTGTAACTTGTTAAGGCTCTCCAAGGACACTGCTGTTTTAAGAGATTTTAGTTGTGCGGGGTTTCTAAGAAGATCTTTCAAAAATGCAACAATATTTGGAAGTACAGCCTCAAGACCGCCTTTACCTGATAAAAAGGCACTGATTTCTGATGGACTTAAATGTTTCACTGCCACAGGGTAGGTTTCTAATAATTTAGCGACAAAAACAAATGCTTCGTCGAGATTCGTTAATTTAGCATTGCCGTTCGGTATTGTTATGCCTGTGGGTAAGCCTTCGGGAAGGCCGGTAAACGAATTGACTAATAAAGCGCCTATATTGGCAATGCCTTCAATGAGTTCACTAACCGAAACGGGGAATAAATGCGATGCAAAATGTTCTAATAAAGTCAAGGTTTCGTCGATTTGTGCAGTCAATTTCACAGAAAACGATACTACTTCTCTTAATTGAGTAAGCGCCGAGTGTAACTTGTTAATGCTCTCCAAGGACACTGCTGTTTTAAGAGATTTTAGTTGTGCGGGGTTTCTAAGAAGATCTTTCAAAAATGCAACAATATTTGGAAGTACAGCCTCAAGACCGCCTTTACCTGATAAAAAGGCACTGATTTCTGATGGACTTAAATGTTTCACTGCCGCAGGGTAGGTTTCTAATAATTTAGCGACAAAAACAAACGCTTCGTCGAGATTCGTTAATTTAGCATTGCCGTTCGGTATTGTTATGCCTGTGGGTAAGCCTCCGGGAAGGCCGGTAAACGAATTGACTAATAAAGCGCCTATATTGGCAATGCCTTCAATGAGTTCACTAACCGGAACGGGGAATAAATGCGATGCAAAATGTTCTAATAAAGTCAAGGTTTCGTCGATTTGTGCAGTCAATTTCACAGAAAACGATACTACTTCTCTTAATTGAGTAAGCGCCGAGTGTAACTTGTTAATGCTCTCCAAGGACACTGCTGTTTTAAGAGATTTTAGTTGTGCGGGGTTTCTAAGAAGATCTTTCAAAAATGCAACAATATTTGGAAGTACAGCCTCAAGACCGCCTTTACCTGATAAAAAGGCACTTATTTCTGATGGACTTAAATGTTTCACTGCCGCAGGGTAGGTTTCTAATAATTTAGCGACAAAAACAAACGCTTCGTCGAGATTCGTTAATTTAGCATTGCCGTTCGGTATTGTTATGCCTGTGGGTAAGCCTCCGGGAAGGCCGGTAAACGAATTGACTAATAAAGCGCCTATATTGGCAATGCCTTCAATGAGTTCACTAACCGGAACGTGGAATAAATGCGATGCAAAATGTTCTAATAAAGTTAAAGTTTCGTCGATTTGTGCAGTCAATTTCACAGAAAACGATACTACTTCTCTTAGTTGAGTAAGCGCCGAGTGTAACTTGTTAAGGCTCTCCAAGGACACTGCTGTTTTAAGAGATTTTAGTTGTGCGGGGTTTCTAAGAAGATCTTTCAAAAATGCAACAATATTTGGAAGTACAGCCTCAAGACCGCCTTTACCTGATAAAAAGGCACTGATTTCTGATGGACTTAAATGTTTCACTGCCACAGGGTAGGTTTCTAATAATTTAGCGACAAAAACAAATGCTTCGTCGAGATTCGTTAATTTAGCATTGCCGTTCGGTATTGTTATGCCTGTGGGTAAGCCTCCGGGAAGGCCGGTAAACGAATTGACTAATAAAGCGCCTATATTGGCAATGCCTTCAATGAGTACACTAACCGGAACGGGGAATAAATGCGATGCAAAATGTTCTAATAAAGTCAAGGTTTCGTCGATTTGTGCAGTCAATTTCACAGAAAACGATACTACTTCTCTTAATTGAGTAAGCGCCGAGTGTAACTTGTTAATGCTCTCCAAGGACACTGCTGTTTTAAGAGATTTTAGTTGTGCGGGGTTTCTAAGAAGATCTTTTAAAAATGCAACAATATTTGGAAGTACAGCCTCAAGACCGCCTTTACCTGATAAAAAGGCACTTATTTCTGATGGACTTAAATGTTTCACTGCCGCAGGGTAGGTTTCTAATAATTTAGCGACAAAAACAAACGCTTCGTCGAGATTCGTTAATTTAGCATTGCCGTTCGGTATTGTTATGCCTGTGGGTAAGCCTCCGGGAAGGCCGGTAAACGAATTGACTAATAAAGCGCCTATATTGGCAATGCCTTCAATGAGTTCACTAACCGGAACGGGGAATAAATGCGATGCAAAATGTTCTAATAAAGTCAAGGTTTCGTCGATTTGTGCAGTCAATTTCACAGAAAACGATACTACTTCTCTTAATTGAGTAAGCGCCGAGTGTAACTTGTTAATGCTCTCCAAGGACACTGCTGTTTTAAGAGATTTTAGTTGTGCGGGGTTTCTAAGAAGATCTTTCAAAAATGCAACAATATTTGGAAGTACAGCCTCAAGACCGCCTTTACCTGATAAAAAGGCACTTATTTCTGATGGACTTAAATGTTTCACTGCCGCAGGGTAGGTTTCTAATAATTTAGCGACAAAAACAAACGCTTCGTCGAGATTCGTTAATTTAGCATTGCCGTTCGGTATTGTTATGCCTGTGGGTAAGCCTCCGGGAAGGCCGGTAAACGAATTGACTAATAAAGCGCCTATATTGGCAATGCCTTCAATGAGTACACTAACCGGAACGGGGAATAAATGCGATGCAAAATGTTCTAATAAAGTCAAGGTTTCGTCGATTTGTGCAGTCAATTTCACAGAAAACGATACTACTTCTCTTAATTGAGTAAGCGCCGAGTGTAACTTGTTAAGGCTCTCCAAGGACACTGCTGTTTTGAGCGATATTAGATGTGCGGGGTTTCTAATAAGATCTTTAAAAAAATCAACAATAATGGGAAGTATAGCTTTAAGACCGCCTTTTCCTGTTAAAAAGTCACTTATTTGTAATGGATTTAAATGTTTTACAGCTGCAGGGTAGGTTTCTAAAAGGTTAGCGACAAAAACAAACGCGTCATCAAGGTTCGTTAATTTAGCATCGCCATTTGGTATTGTTATGCCTGTGGGTAAACCTTCGGGAAGACCGTTGAACGAATTGATTAATAAAGTGCCTAAATTTCTTAATTCTTGAAGGTAATAGTAATTTAGGTCAGGGAACATAGTAGACGTTATCTGATTTACTAATGTCAATATATTGTCTATTGCTTCAGTTAAAACCATAGAATTGTTTATTATATCTGTCTTTATAATATTTTCTTTTATAAGGGCAAATGTAGTGTAAAATTTGTTTAGGCCACCTAGCGTTATAACTATGTTTAGCGATTTTAAATTTGCTGGGTAACTTAGATCGTTTAAAAATGTAATTATTTGAGTAAGCTTAACCTGAAGCCCGTTTTTACCAGTTAAAACGGCGGTAATTTGTAATGGATTTCCTTTGTTTAAAACTGCCATGAATGTTTCAAATATTTCAATTAGGAGATTGAAAGCTACATTAATTTTAGGTAAATTGCTACCGTTGAAAATGGTCACATCTGGCATGATAATGCCATTAGGTAGTCCTCCGGGGAGGTCAGTAAACGAATCGACTAATGATAATGCTAAATTACCAAAACTTTTGATTAGTCCGCTAAACAGCTGCGGGAATGTAATTGTTTTTATCTCTTTTAATAATTGTAAGGCTTTATCAATTATAGAAATTAAAATTTTGGAGCTCTCTACCGAGGCCTTAGTTTCGATATTTACTCTCAAGCGTGTTAGAGCTGAGTAAAAGTTATTAAGAGTCTCACCGGAAATAATCACACTGAATGTTTTTAGGTTGATTGTGGTGCCCGAAAGAAGACTTTCTAAAAAGGGAATTATATTCGGTAAAGATTTTAGAAGTCCATCTTTATTTGATATCAGAGCATAAATTTGCGATGTGTCACCAAGTTCCAGGACTTGATTGTATGTTTGGATTATTTTAGTAACGAGATCGAAAGCATCGTTTGGATCAGATTGTTTGCTCAAGATTGATACGTCTGGTATTATTATGCTACTAGGTAATCCACCAGGAAGATCATAAATTGACTTTGATAAAGATATGGCCAAATTTCCTATTTTTTTTATTAATATTGCAACTATTTCAGGGTATAATTGTGCTGTTATTTTGTTTAATGAATTTTGAGATTCTTTAATATATTTATTTAAAATTAAAGTTACATCATTATTAGCTGTATGTGGAATATTAAATTGGAACAGACCTAATGCTATACCTAACCTTTTTAGAGTATCGTAGGATACCACAACGTTAAGTTCTTTAAAGTTTTCTTGGTTTGAAATAAGTGTTTTTAATAACGCTACTAGCTTTGGCAATGTAAATTGTATTCCATCTTTTTCAGTGAGTAATGCATTTATTTGTTGATTATTTCCTTGGGTAAGTATTGCATTAAAAACATCAAATATATCAATTAGTATATAAAACGCTTCGTTGGCATCCACAATATTACCATTTATTAAATTATTTACCTCGGGTATTTTTATTCCTACAGGTAATCCTGTAGATATATTTGTTATAGAAAGAAGCAGAGCCTGTATTACATTTTTTAAATTTGATATTAAACTGCTTGTTAAATATGGATATAAAAAAGAAGTCATTTTGTTAATTAAAAGTTGAGCTTCATTAAACATTTCAATTAAAACGGTTGTATTTGGCATTTTTGCATCTGCAGTAATCCCTAACTGACCTATAACTGAGTATAATTTACTCATACTCTCGATAGATATTACAACATTAAGTTTTAATAATTTTTCTTTATCGGAGAGAAGCGATTTCAAAAAAGCTATTAATTTTGGCAATATAGCTTGCAATCCGGTCTTTCCATCCAAACATGCATTTATTTGCAAACTATTGCCGTTAATAAGTACTTCGTTAAATATATTAAACAGTTTTGTAATAATTGTAATTGCTTCGTTAGCGTCTGTAATTTTATTACTAGTAAGCAAAGATATGTCCGTTATCACTAATCCTGATGGCAATCCACCTGGAATACCTTGCAGGGAACCAACTAAGATTAATGCCAACTCCCTTAAACCTTTTACAAGATCGGTAATAAGTGTGGGAAACAGATGTGTACTAACGCCATTCAGCAGCTGAAGAGCTTTATCAATGATTACAATCAATTCTTTTGCTCCGTTTACTGATATATTTGCTTGGATATTAATTTTCAATGAATTCAGAGAAGAGAATAGTCTGCGAATACTATCGATTGATATGGCAACATTGAGTTCATTTAAGTGGCCTGGTTCTGAAATAAGAGTTTCAATAGCAGTTAATAGTTTTGGTAATATAACCAGTAGACCATCGTCAGAAAGTAAAGCATTGATCTGCAATGAATTCCCTCTCTTGAAAATTTCATTTATAACTTCAATTAAGTTTGCGAGTGTAATGATTGCCTTATTTGCATCCTTAACGTCGTTAAGCCCAGATAAATCTGGTATTACTATTCCTTCAGGAAGTCCTCCTGGTAAACCTTTAAGAAGATTGGCTAAAGACCATGCTGCGCCACCGATACTTCGTAAAAAACCGCTGAGTAACTTTAAGCCAATTCCCGCTAAGCCTGCTATACCATTTACAATACCGCCCGTAATTTTGCTGGCAGTATTTATTGCTTTACCGAACAAATTAGTGAAGCTGTCCTTTGGAGTATGTGTTTCTATCTTCGGTAACCCCGGCAGATGGATTCCTCCGAAATGGAATGGGGAGCTTTCGGCAAACTGCAGAGAAAAATTACATGCTTAGTGAAAGCAAAATATAGGTTCTTATAAAAAAAACTAATTTTAGAAAAAAAAGGCGTTAGGCCGTGAATTTTACAAAATATAAAAGCTTGTCAGTATTGACCTTTATAAATCTCGAATTAACATTTTAATATTTTTATATAGCTAGAATGTTTAGCAGAGAATTAAGGCGAAACTCACAAATAGTTGCAACGCTTATAGCTATGAAAGCCTTCGACTCTCTTCTACCTATTTGTGAGTTATGAAATACGGTGAATTTTCATTAAAGTAGTGAAAAAATGATAAAAAACCTAAAAAATAATAAAAACGGGGAAAATGTAATTATTATGATGAATAATGAATGAGAAAGATGGGTGAAGTGAATAATTGATGAATATTTACAAAGAAATGTATATATCTACGTTCAGTTCAACGTAGATATATATAAATAATTCGTCATGGGTGAAAACAAACAAGAATGGCTATGACACCTGTAGCCATCATTTATTATTAACTGCTTCTATACATAGTTTAGTAGCAGCTAATTATTTAACCAGACCCTAACGCCTACAGCTAGGTCCTAGAGGCGTCATAAAAGGCATTTCCCTCCAGACTACTCATACCTGTTTGTGGTTTCAACTTATGATGAACCCATCACAATAATAGATTAAAATAAAAAAAAATCCCGGTCAACACGCTGGAAATAAGACCTAGATTTCACAGAATCAAACGGTAGGGGATTGACGAACTCCAACTCTATCGAAAATACATTTCAACGTTTTACAGACATTTCAAGTTTTATTTCAAGCTACAATACTAAGCATTTAAAGACAAATTACGATTTTTCCTTGATTAAGTGACTTGATTCAAATCCATTTCAGGATTAGTGAGAGCTTTTAGGGGTTTGTCTTTCTATATACAGAGACTAAAAAGTTTTATTTAAAACAAATGTTTAAACCCTTCTTGAAGCTTCTAAAACTGCCCAGGAAGGAATATTTCCGAACTTTTTAAATTTTTCCACCACATTCTTCATTCTTCTCGAAGATTCAGTGAGATAATAAACACTTTGAATTTGCTTAATTCAGCAACGCTGTTTAAAAGTAAAAACGTTTCAAATATTCTGCTTACGAGAACCCCAATCGGAGAAATATTTGAATTATTTAAAAAATTGTCAGCTTTCTCGTGTATGTCCACATTTCAATTCGCAACATTCAATCATATAAATTACATATACATTCGTTAAACATATTATAATATTATTCATTTTTACGTCATTGTATTGTGTATAATTTATGTTCTGTAATCACAATAAATAAATAAACACGGAAATAATATTTCAATTTATAATAATTATAACGTGGCACTGAACGAACTTTCTTCATATTTCAATTTGCGCTCATAGATGAGTATAATATATTAGTTGCAAGTTGCAACAGACGGACAGACAGATAGCCAAAGGACAGAGATAATAGCTTCTCATACATTAATGTATCTATTTAAGCTGAAAGGAAAGTGTAAAATAAATGCTCATTAGGTGCAAATCGTCATTACTGTCGGGGGGTTTTTTTTTAATATACTTTATTTGGAAAATTCGAATGCTTTTTAATATTTTTACAGATTTAATTTTTTTTAAAAAATTGTATAGCCAGAATATCCAAGGAAAAATGAATACCGAAAGCACAGATAGTTGCATCGCTTGAGGTAATGCACGCTGGTTTAAATACAGGCCTGTATTTTATGAAAGCTTTTCACTCTCACCTATCTATCTGTGCGCTTATGCAATACGGTTCAACTTTCATTAAAGTAGTAAAAAAAATGTTTTAAAAAAGGAACAATAATTATAAAAATGCTAGAATTTTCCTAGCAACAATGAGAAATTTGCCAGAAATTATTATTATACCTACAAATGTAGGTTTTGAAATAACGTAATTATAATTTTAATGTGTATGAACTATTTTAACAAATTTAAAAGTAATAATCCATACAATCAGGGATTCATTTCAGTTTTTACGAAAATAAAAAATAGAGGGAGGTTCTCAATTCGATATGAATGCTTGTTTTTTTCTATTTTTCATATGCATTTAGTTAATGAAAAAAATCATAGCAGACATCGGACATATTTAGTTAGTTTAAATTCCTTTTATATCAACATTTTAAAGTCCTGACCTCAAATAATAAAAGGATTTTGGTCCATACTTTTCCGATATCTTCGTTTGAAAAGCGTTAAAAAAAATCACTTTAAAACTGAGTTTTAGTAGTTTTTAATAAGCTTCATGCGTCGCGGTCCCCACTTTATACAATATATTGTCTCGCGGTAATAAAGTGAGCGCTATGTTATCACAGTTTAAAAAAAATACCTTATAGAAACATATGTAAAATAATTATTATGATATAATATGTGTTAAATACTAAAATATTAAAATTTACATATAATATCAGTGCTATGTGTCATGTTATGTTATATATTATTCTACTATTTTTTGTTTCATAAACTAAAATTAGCTCTGGTAAATTCATCTTATAAAAAATGGTAACAAGCATATAAAAATGAATGAAAAAAAATGAGTGAAATTAGTTCTTAAACAAGTAGTTAAGTTTAGATTTTGAATACTTACATTCAGGCACAGAGACAGTGCAAAAGCACTGCATATAAAAACTATTAATTTCATTTTTGGCGTGTTTCAAGCGCCTTAACCAGTCGACCACTTCCTCCACACCCTGATACTGTAATGTGACATTTTTCTAGGAAATATATCACTTTTATAGACCGCTAAATCTAAACAGGTTCATCCGACCATTTTTTATCTCTTCTCATCATTACGGCATCATTTTAAGTGATCCAATATTATATTCCGCGACATTTTATTGGGTTGATTCAAATGCAAATATTTATAATTTGATAATTAAAATATTAAGCTATATTCAAGGATGCCCTTTTGGGGGGTTGGTCTATGTCGACAACTGAACCGGTCACACGAAAAAAATAATGATTTCGAAAAAAAAATATCCAACAATTAAAAAACTTTGTTAATCCTCAGAGGATTCGCGAGCCGCAAACCTCTATATTTATAGACCGCCTTTTGAATGAAAAATTTCTTAGCTGTTCTTTTTTTTGTAAGGATATTCTCTAGGCCAGTGTAAGTGAACTTTTATTCAGGGTTCTTCAATTAAAATAGGAGTGAAGAAGATAAGGGAGGTACATTTCGTAAGTATTCGAGTTGATTTAAAACCCATAGGGACTGTAGTTTTTTAAATGTGAACATTTATGGAAAATGAAAAAAAAACTACTCTAGTGAGATAGTTGAAATTGAGATAAATGCTTTAAACAACATTTTTTTCTCAATTTAATGTTCACTCATTACTTCTGGGCGGTTTAAGTGATTGATAAAGGATTTTTCAAGAGGTGGTTTCATTTATTATTTTTATAAGTTTCATCTAAATTTCCGTTCAAAATGTTTTCTGTCCAATTGGTTTAAGCGTATTCTAATACTATTTTTGCCAATTATACCACAATACTTGGAGTTGATTCCACTGGTGTTTTATAAAATTTAATTTATTTAAAAATATCATTACCTAAACACTAATAAATAATACAATTATTGTTAACAAACAATAAAAAACTGATCTAGCAAAACATTCAAGTCAATGCAAATACACGATTTCTATGAAAGTCGCATATGGTATCTTTTGAAGGATTTGTTTTTATTTATTTATTTAGTTATTTACTCGTATTAATGAATTCTAGCAATATTTGCACCTTTCATTATGGTTGCGATCCTCAAAATGTCATCCGAGTGTTACAAATACGTCGTACCAGTCATAATAAATAAATACATACGAATCTTATTTTCAACTCGTTAGCTAGTCTACAGATTCCAAAAAACCGAAAATTCTTTTTTATTCGCTTTCTTCATGGAATAAACATTCGCAGATTGAGGACCGCTGTTCATTATTGCGTATTGATTTATTGCCTATGGTATTCAAAGTAATTCTTTCAACTAAAAGTAAGTCTTAAGCAAATTAAGCGCTAAAATATAGAAAGATTAGGCGTGCCTAGAATACGCACGCCGAGGGTTAATCACAAACGAATATAAAATGTAATATTTTTGGAGCTATTGGGTAGATTTCATTAGGAAAGCTACCTATTGCAATTGGTACCATGACGACATATCTTCCGGGAAATGTCGACATATCTTCGCGTTTCACATCGTCTAGAACCCAAAACCACCCTCAGTTAAATAGTTTATACATAGGTTTATATATCTATCTTTATCACTTTCTTGTGGATACTATAACTGTAACACAAATCACTTTCAAATCGATACATAAAATTTAAGGCACAAAATTTCGGCTATTCACTACTTTGATCCGGTGAAATCTACCTCCGCCTTCCGGCGTGCCGAAAGGGATTTTCTTTATTCTACCATTTTCCATAGCGCAGCGCCTGACGATATGTGGGAGCATTTATGGGCGATCAGGTGCCTCGTCTGTGAATCAAATCGACCCATTTAGGTGGCGAGATCAGATGCGGTTGACATAGCGACGAGCAATTACTATAGATTAGAAGTCAATTTCAAACCGGTTGATGGACGAAATCTCTATTTTATTCTAGTTTTTTTTTTATTGAGTCCATAACAATATATGTAAAATAGCATAAAACATATGAATATATGTAATATAATTTATTTAATTTCATAAACAGATACTTTTATTTTAGTTTATTTAGTAATGTCCATTTGTCTCTTTATGAGGAGCAAGCTTTGCACTTTCCTACCTCTCTAACTCTTATTATTTTGATGTTTAACCTGATACCTGGAGTTGGAACAAGTTATTTGGGGGACCGATGATCTTTTAAAACTTATAGATACGGCATGTCATACGAATCGTCGTTGTCAAAACCCTACACGTAGATTAGATTATCGCTGCCTTTTAATTAATTTCATTGTTGTAGGTAATACATTACAGACATATTCCAACATTGACAGTGTTCCAGAATGCCAAATTTACAACAATGCCGTTCAATAAAGAATAAAAATACCTTAGGAAGGAAACGTCTCGTTGCACTTCCTAATTGTTCATATTTGAAGACCCTAAACCTAAAGCAAAAGGAGAGAGGGTTTTGATGATTCACAAAGCGACTCATATTTTGGCTTTTCGGGAGAACTGAAAATAATTGCGGTGGTCTAGAAATTTCGAGGAGTTCCCAAAACACTTCTTAGCATTTTACCTAAAGAACTTATTTCTTATTGAAATTTTCAAGGAAAAAATAGTTACTGTGGTAAAAATAGTCCTTAGAAGATAAAAATAGTTCGTAGACTCTTCTGTAGGACCTTTTAGGACTTTTAGTGAATTAATTTGATGTATATCTAATGGTTTTGTAAGCAAAACACTGTCTTTCCACAACTTTATTACAAAACATTAAGATTTCTCCACGTACTTTTTAATATGAAAAATTTATACAGATAAACCTTCCGGAAGAAATTCTCTAAATAATAGTAAAACCGCATCAAAATCCATTCCACAGTTTAGAAAAATAAGCGAACAAACGAACGCGAAGAGCGACTTAGCTTTATCCTATAATTCTCTTGATTACGTTTTAATAATAAATACGCATTTATTAAACTTGAAACTAAATAATAACAATTAGACAAATTAGATAATGTCTCTTTTACTCATAAATTACAAAATAAATTATAGATTAAAAATTTACAGATGAATTTAAAACATAAAATAAGCACAATTTTATTTATGCTACACTTTATCTAAAGCAATAATTTACATTGACAGATCATCGGTCAAATCTATATATTGTAGGTACTTTAGTTGAATTCTTATGTGGGGGGGGGGCAGCCCTATATTTTGAAGATATATTAATTTCCCAAAAAAAGTAGGAGCCGAATGAGCTACTACTAAATCAAAAAAAAAAAATATTCTATAGATCTTATTTTAAAGATCTAGGTTTACTTAAATTGCTTAACTTTATATTTGTTCAGAAAGCTCTTTACGAGTTTTTTAATAATAAAGAGTAGGTATGCTTTGAAACATGAGATGGTTCTCAGCCGAATACAAGGCACAAAGAAAGGTCTGTTCAATCAGTTCTATCCCGAACAAATACATTCCAAAAATGCCGTTTATACCTTCGTCAGCATTTTCATCATCAATTACTGAATGTCTTCAAAACAGGTAAAATAAAAACATTTATAAAAAAAGTGAAAAAATATTTAGCGGAAAAATTTTTACATATGAATTAAACATGTGAATGAATGCTGTGAATTAAGTTGAGATTTTTTTTTTAAATATTTTCTTTTCCCTCTCTAATTATTTAAAAAGACTTATTTTTACAAGCTTTTAATGTCTTTTATCGGTTTAGGTCAAATCTTGCAAGCTGAATTAGAACCACTTCCTCTTATCCTACGGAGGTAAAATTTGCACATACTGGTTCAGTTCCGATGACAATGCATTCTTACGGTAAACATGACCTGATTCTGCACCCAGGAATGGCTCCAGACGAAGGACTACTATCGGTCAACAGCACAGTCACGAAATTTTGTATATTCATTCAAACACTTAAATAAAAGCTTGCTTTTAAAAATGTATTTTTACTATTAATTTATTAACATTTTCTTATTGTCAAGTTTGCTCCCTTTCCACCAATTAATTAGTTTATTAATTAATTAATTTGATTAATTGACATGTCTATTTATTTGTAAATTTAATTATTCAACTCATGTAACATTTAATATAGTTGCAATACATTCTTCTACATCGTATTGTAGAATTAAATTACATTATATTTTATAGTATCGCATGGTAACACACTTAACGCGCTACTTAGCATTAAATTCATTCCTATATATTTATACATGCGATGAAAATAAAGAATAGGATTGTCAGATAAACCTCAAAGTAAAAAAAAACGGCAATTTCAATGCATCCAATTTTATTTAATCTCGTTAACAAAAACGTAATATATGATATTTTAAGTTAACATCATTTTTTAATAATCCGTCGGGTGAACTAAACATTTTATTGAGTAACAATCATTTTATTAGGTATTATTTTATGTTGGAAATGAATTTCTCCTATTTTGTATTTTTATGCTTGTATAGACACGAATATCGATCGATGTTGTCCATATGGAATATATGTCATGACGTGATGACGTAGGATGCTGATGCACAGTTAAATTATGCCCTTTGTAGGAAATATGCATTGAGTAGGCCGTAAGTGTTAACAACGTTCTTTATAAGGGCAGCTGGTGCGAAAGACAAATTCTTCAGATAGTTTTTCGACTTAATGAGCTCGTTTTTCTGTCTGGTAAGCAAATGGCGGTACTGGAGCCATCTGAACCGCAAGAGCGACGGCTGCCGCCTCATAGCGGCCAGCGTGGCCTGCAGGCTGCCCCTCAAGTACGGGGTGCTCACCACTCCACCGTTGACGATCGCATGCTTCTGATTGGACGTTCCATTCTTCAGCAAATTATTGATCGCTCTCAGCAACTGAAGGAGATTCAACGTTCTCACTTCCCTGGCCAACAGGTCCAAATGGTTCAATACCTTGGCTATCCGCCTCAGTGCTCTGGTGACGACCCATGTTCTTTTTATCCTCCATAGAAGTCGTCGCATGCGAACGAACTTCTCGCGCATATTAACCAACTTCCTGATCGTCAGACCGCGGTCCGAAGACCTGCGGAGCAGAATGTACTCGACGATGTGCCTAAAAGAAATTTGCACGCCTCCGGCCAACTTGATTACACCTCGGGCAATGATGGCGTCCTTTCTGTCGACCGGGGCCCTGTTTATTATCCTTATGAACGAGGTGACCACTGGCGTCAGAGCTTCTAAGCCCAGTCGCGCTTCGTACACGGCGATAGTACGGACCGCGTAAATGGTGATCGTCAAGCGTCGCAATAAATAATTCAGGAGCGGATGCGTTTTAGGTAGTTTATACAGTAAATCATAAATACCATGTAAGCCCTTAAGCAGGGTGGCTATAGCAGCTTTGTTTACTCCTTCTGACGAATGCTTTAATCCGCTGATCAGATTTAATATTTCTATCAATGATAACTGTTTGCCGTTTGCACCAGTAATTTTTCCACCGGAAATAATAGTTTTGATTGTTTCGGCGTTGGCGTTAACCATCAAAGACAGAAATTGGTTGATAACAACAATATTTATTGCTTTTATTTCAGTATGCATGTTGATATTTACAGTGAGAGCTACATCGATTGTATTAAGAATCTCGACAGCCTTAGAGTTGGTTTTTGGTAGTTTATTAAGCTCGGTTTTTAATTTTAACATCGCTTCTTTAAGCTGATCAAGGCCATCTAACGAAATACCGCCAAGAGTAACTTTTAAATCAACAAGCTTATCCATTAGAGTAAAAACTGATAAGCTTATTCCGTGAGATCCTACAAACCTATCTCCAGTAATAATTTCGTTGATGCGGGTGGGTGAAGCCCCTTTTAGAGCTGTTAATATCATAATAATATAATCTTTGTAGAATTCTACAGACAGCAAATCAAAGTGTGCAATAAGTTCACTCACTAAGTGTAAAGCGAATGACAGCTTTGAGATAATATTAACAGTTTCGACAGTTTGAGCTCGTTCCCTGAGGACATCGTGTAAATCAGACAAAACAGATTGCATAATAACTAAAGTAGTTGTAGAAGTGTATTTCATTTCAAGGTTGAAAGTAAATACGATATCTAACAACGATTGCAGAGAAATTTTCAGATTATTTGGTCCGGTAAAATCTTTTCCAGAAAGTACTTCATTTATTTGTGCTATATTTCCGGAGGTTAAAATTTTATTAAATATCTTGAGAAATTCTGTAGTGATATCAGGATTAAAAATTTCGGATAACTCAATAGGTTTTTTGACTAAATCTTGAATAAGTAATAATTTCTCAAGTAATATTCTGCTTTGAGCAAATTCAGTTGTTTTTAAATCTAAAAGAGCGACTTTTAAGTCTAGTGAGGCATATTTGAGTCTTAATATTTTTGAAAGCGGCAAATCTTGGTTAGTACCCAAGATGACAGCTAATCTGTTTAATGCATCTAAAAGTGATAATTTTATAGTACCACCACCTAATTCCGGAAGTAATCCACCTGTTATAATATTTTTAATTGCTGGTGCATCTCCACTTTTTATGATGAATACAATATTAAACAAGAATTTAGTCAGGTTATTTAGTTCAAGTTGTTCACGAGTACGTAATACCATGTCTAAAGTTATTAAACTCTCGTAAATCTTTTTGCTTAAAGTTTCAACATGAGCAGACTCATATTTTGTTAGCAATACGCGTAATTGTTTAAGTAATGTCATCAACGCAACCAATCGCTCCCTAGTTATATTTTCAGTGTTTAAATGAATTTTGGATATATTTTCTAAAATAAATATCAATGAAACCTTTAAACCTCCAGGTGCATCAATATTTTCTCCGCGTAAAATAGCTTCTCTTTGCGCAGGAGTTCCAGTTTCGATAGCGATAACAAAAGCATTTAGTGACAATTCAAGCGCAGCAACATTCAAGTTTTCAACGAGTTTTAGAACAGATGTAACGACATTCACTGCTACTGTAATTTTCTGTAAAAGTGCTGTTACTACATCAGATAACTTAAGCTTTAAAACCTCTACCTGAAGTTGCTTGAGAGAGACTTGTAGAGATAAAAGTTTTTCTTTGTTGACGCCTTCAAAAAGCGCTGATATTTCAGAAATATTATCTAGCAAAACAGCTAAAGATGCATGATAGCCGTGTTCAGTACTAACAATAGCACCAGCTAATACAGCGCTAATTTCTTTTTCGTTACCGGAAACGAGACTTAAAAATTTGGTAAGAAGAAGAACGTAATCATCGATTGAGATAACAGCACTTTCATGGCCTGATATTTCTTTTTGTTCATCGATATTAACATAAACATCTTCTGTTTCAAAATCTAAATGTAAGTCTTTGTCAGCGATATGCTCATCGTCGATTTCATTTGTATTCAAGTCAAGTTCAATCGCGACGGATTCTTCCGAATCAGTTTCGGAGAGACTTGGGGTATGAGTTGAGGTTACAGATTCTTCAATAACTCCATCCAGTACTTCATCAAAGGCAGATTCAGTTGTATCCACATGTGCAGTCGTATCGTCAACTTCACTGTTGTCATTTTTGAAAGAGATCGTATATATTTCTATATAGGAAATAATCTTAGTTATTATTTCCCCAGTTTCTTCTACTAACGAAATTAAAAGTAGAGTTTTAGAAGTGGATTTTAAAGTTTGAAGATTTATTTTCATATCATTGTATTCCACCAACAAATCTCTAAAACTTTTAAGTGATAGTACCTTACAGAGTTCTTCCAAGTCCGAAGGTTCTAATATTTTTTTTAATTCGTCAGTTATCTTTGGCAGGTAGATAGTCATTTTATCCAAGAGATAATCTTTTTGATCAGAATTGCCCTTGACTATAATCATGTTAGAAGCTTTTATGAGTGCGGTGATTATGAGGATGGCTTCATTTGGATCTTTGATTTCGCCATTTTGAAGAGCAGTTATATCTGGTAGGACAACTCCCTCGGGTAATCCACCGGGTAAGCTCAACAAGGCTGATGCGAATCCGAACACAACTACTCCTATGGCTTTTAAAAATCCTGCTATCAGCGCCAACGCGGTACCTACCAAAGTCACTGCAACGTCTGCAACACTTTTAGCAATATTTGCAGCTGAATCAACAATAAAATCAAAAGCGTTCCTCCTTTGTCTGGTTTGTGCGCTGTTAAAGTCCTCGGATATGGGATTCAGAGATATAGATGGAGTGCTTTCAGCCCACTGTGAAAATAATTACACAAAGATATTATTACAGTTAGGTAGTTTAAATAATTATTTTACAAACTTTTCATTAGGTTCGCAAATTATGATTTAAATGTTGAGTGTCATGTTAATAATTCTTGCATAATATACCAATGTAGCTGCAGTTATTATTTTTTTTAAATAAAGAAATAGAATTCAAATATTAATAATAATTTATTGAGTATTTAATTTTATAAATTAATCTTGTATATTTACAAAGTCTATGTAACTAGGCAGCGCCTGTACTAAACCCGTACGCTTGGGATTGAAAATGCACTGAAATTATAAGGACAGAATAAAAACTAACATATTATGTCGGCCCTACAGACGACTTATTGGCGCCTTCGGCCCGCGATAATGTGCAGTGTCAGTGTACGAGTGTTGACTTTGACGTTTATGAATTTAAATTTGGAAGAGAAATAAAATACACTTTCAGTCTTTCCCGAATTTCCCAATTTATATTATTTTATTTTTTAATCAATCATTTATCAATAATATGCTCATAAGTACCTTAAAAAATCACGGGATAACTCAGTGATAATTCAGTAACAGAAATAACACGCAGAAAAAATGTTATCTAATCGACGTTTCCTTTTTTTAAACGAATTCCAAACACGTTTTGTTTTTATTATAATGAATATGAGACGGGATTCTTCTGGGGTAGTTCCCTTTTAATTTGATAAAAAAGTTAGCAAAAATAAATAAAATATTTTGAGCGTTCATAAGTTTTTCATGTTTGAATAACTAAAGAGATATTTTTTATTTTATTATTTTTTTATTGGGATTGCTTGGGGATGGTTCTATTAAAGATTGTTTTAAAAACTTTTAGGGTAAAGCCACTAAAAATATTAAAATAAAAATCTTCAAAATAAACCTACAAAAAAAAACTAAGAAATAATAAGTACAAAAAGCGTCTTATTCAAAAAGGTTACTGTCAAATAAATAAGGCTAAATGACAACATAAGAACGGAAAAGCGTGGCTGCGAATGCTTTGTTTCGAACCAACAGTATGTTTGAAGTTATAACTTTAACACGTTTATTCACGAAATGTTTAAAATATTCCAATTTTATTTTAAAGCTAATAAAATTAATATGAGGTCAGGTCGTAAATCATAACACTTTGATATCTAAGGATAACTCAAAAAGAAAAAAATTGTAGGCATTTTAAAATGTTTCTTTTTGTTAGTAATCAGTTATTGTTAGTATCATTTCATAGTTTTTTGATTGTAAGTTTATTATGTAAAAATATTAACTATAATATAACTATAATAAAACTATAATAATGATTTAGACTGTTTTAATTCGAATTTGCTTGCTAGCTGAGGAGATAGATGGTGGTGATGAAACTTAAAAAAAACTTTCAACCGTTGGATCCTAGATGAGTTACGAAATAGTAGCGATTTCACTACATATGGACGGGACTTAGAAATGAGGGCGGAACTCAAAAACGGCACTGGATCGAAAAACATGCCTTATAAGTTATCGTATATGACCTATATCAGTTATTCAGCTACAACTGCTTTAACACATTTTTTTTATATTTCAAGGAACATTTACTAGATATCAATTTCTGGAGACTAAGCGATTCCTGGAGATTTCTGGACTAATAGAGACATTTATTAAGTCGTCAATTTTATCCGAAAGTATGAGCAGAGCTAAACTATTGCTCGACATTTTTACGCCCATACAATCATAATTTTAGTTTAATTGCAAGAAACGGTATCTGATTTTATTGCAATTACATAATATTCATTAATCGCATAATATCGTTTGGCAATTTCAAAATTAATTTATTAAAACTTTCAGGTTAAATAGGTGCTATAATCGCAAAAGTGATCAATGAAATGCAACTCTTTGAATGTTGTAAATAATAAACTTACGCGTTAAGTTAAAAGTGTGTAATATTGCTTACCGATAGGAATGCTAAAAGTAGCAGCGTGCATCCAAGCACAGCAGCTAAGATCCTCATTTTGTATGAGGATTTGGTTCGTCACTTTGGGATACTCAGATTGTATTGAATACCTCAACGGAGCCAAGCGGCTACTAGAATAAACGATTTATCAAAGTGCGATTGACTTTTATACACAAAAAACAGGATTTAGAACAAGAAATGTTTATGGTTCAAATAGCTTGAGACATACTGAAGGTGACTTTAATCTAGGCACCTAAATTTGATAACATTTCAACAATAAATTAACAGCTAAGATAATTCAAATTGGAATAGCTTATTTGGTGACACTTGTTCAGGTCCAACTAAGTGGAAGCTACGATTTGTATGTTATACCCTACTATATCAATAACATAAAGTTACTCGCTGAAAATAGTAGTAGAGAAACGAACCGGAATACGATATAGATAAAGGAAAATGACAAGATTTCATCTTTAGCGTGGATCAGACGGCATTAGCGAATAATCTTAACAACGGAGAGATGTCATGGCTTTTAGATAGCTGAGCTGAGCTAAGGCGAAAGTCAACAACATACAAAGACAAAACTATATAATTTTTATTTGAAAAATGACTGATTCAAGCGTAACTATGAAATCACCCGAAACTATATAGCTTAAAAAAATAAATAAAACAAATGTTAATTAAGATTATAGTCATTTATATTAAAAGACTAAAGTTTTGATAATTTACGAGCTACGAGCTACGAGCCGTTGAGACTTATTTTTCTTGCCTAAGTGACAAGTGAGAACGATTTTTTTTCTGTCAATAAATTGCACTGTTTTATACTAGCGGCTAGTGTATTGCATTATGTGAGTAGTATGGGTAATTGATCTAAAAAATAATAATTCAGAAAATAAAATATTGGGGGATGAAACGTAGTTGTCCCTTGGGTTTTTTTTTTTGTAATATTTATTGATACAATCGTCATGACAACACTGCTGCTAAAAAAGCACAGAAACTCAATCGTGTATTTATATATTATTATAATGATAAGCTTGCGGAAACAATAATAAATATATATTCTAAAGCAGATTTTATTCACTTCAATATATATCTTGAATCCTGTTGGCCTTTTTAATTAAGTTTCTTATGCGAAATATTTAAAAACAAATATAACCTCTAAGTTAGTTTTATTATTTTAATCGCACTGCAATTATTGGAAAACATTTAGAAATAAAAGAATTTTATCTCTTGAAAGATGGAGTAGCAAAAAAAAAATTACTTTTAACACGTTAATGGAACAAAATACAATCTGTTTAACTATCTTTTGTACATATGAATAAACATTTATCTGAACTTAAATGATCTGTAATGATCGTTAGCATTTATTTCAGTAATTATCAAAGTCATTAGCAATGAAGCATTCCTTGAAATTTACCATCTTTGATCATGGCAAGTAAAACTAATGATGACCGCAATTTGTGTAATATGCAAATCGATTAAAACACTAATTGAAGTTGATGAAAATAGGCGGAAAAATACTTAATGCATTGGTGTAACCGAACGATTCTGACCTGGGGTCCTTACTCATTATTCCTCGTTCCTGTGGGTTCAACTGGGCTCAAAATGAATATTTCTTAAAAAATAAACAATCACGTGTTCCATCATTTTCCCAAAATCCGTTAAGGGAATCGAAAAGCGGGTGTATAGGGAGGGGGGGTTTAAAGGAATATTTACATCTTACAATTATTCACAAGAAACGAATAAAAGGTGTTACAGAGTTGTAAATTAATATTTAAATCATTTTAAAAAAAAATAACACGTGTTTCGCCATTTTAAAGGAGGGGTAAAGAGGAGGAATGATTATTTCTAGAGGATACCTACATCTCATAAATAAAAGGTAGTGCCTAGCTGCCAACCTGAAGCCTTTAATTACAAGTGGCCTGGAAGGTCCTAGAGCGAAGTGATCCATCCCGAGTGCCGAAGACACGAGACGGCGCGCGCTGAAGGCTCCATTAAAACCGCCAGTAGGACCTAACCTAGCTTTCAACCTAGGGCGAAACACTCTTGAACAGCTAGTACGAATGTCTACATAAAATGATATAGATTTTTAACGTGAATATTATATTCTAAACATATTTATATTTTCGGCTTCGTAGGGCTAGAGAAAAGCGTTTCCTTCAGACGTCCTCCTCGGCTCCTCGGCTCCTCAAGAGGACTCTCGGCCTTCGCGCGGTTGATCGATTCGTTGGTAATAGAGTCACGACGACGCGACGGTGACGTCACTCGGTGTCACCGTTGCCTGGCAACACTAGCCATGACGCCGTCTGGCTAGCGCTGACTTTACAGTCTCACTTGTATTATTCGCTGTCTCAAATATTATGTAATTTAAATTTTGATTTAAAAGGCAAAACAATATTATTTTAACTAAGCATAAAACGAACATCCCTAAAGCCGCCATATCATCTTTTATAATTATGATAATCTAATTGTAATAACCTTTACATTTAAAATCGATGCATCAATACACAACTAAGCACAAACCGCAGATATTAAGTTTAACTTTTGATACTTAATTATTTTTACATGTGATTTATATACATTGACAACATTTTAGTATCTCTGACACAAACTAAAAAAAAAAATACATGTTAGCATTTGGTACCACCAAAACATCTATTTACCCTTCCTAACTAGACTTTAAAAGGTTGCCCTAAAAAAGGCAGATTGGTTATGTGTACTAATTTGCAGCTAAATACTATTCAAACCTAAATTAATAATAATTATAATAAAGATAATTAAAAAATAAATAAAAGTGAGATATATCATACAAACTTAGTAAACATTAAAAACGATGAAATATTTACATCTCTATGTAATTAATCTCTATGTAATTAATTGTTTGTAAATATTTTACACAAGAAGTTTTATAGTTTTATGTTTGATAAATTTCGTTCATTTCTAATATAAATATCTTTTAGATCACCATTTTTTTTCCAAGTTGTATGCTTTAGGATCTAGATAAGAGTCTCTTCCTTGCAAAAAAAAAACCATTAATTGAGAGGACAAAAAGAGAATCTTTAAATGCGCGTAAAGGAGGTTAGCCATTGCAATGTTGTTCTCGTCTACTCATCGTAATATTATGTAGTTTGAATATCAAGTTAAACAAATTCAAATCTAATCGAAATTAAGATCGCAAGCTCGATAAAACAAGTTATACGAAATAATTCAAGTTCTCGTGAATTCTGACGATCGTGTCTAGTAACATATTATTATTCTGTTTTAAATTACACACCATATGTTTACGTAAGACAATGTAATAACACGAATTAAAATTATATATGAAATTTTGTTTGACCGTCCCAAACTATTTTAAGAGTTGTAAATGATAATCTTATTAACCCGTAATAGAATAGGAGTACCGGGGGGAGTTTGTGATATTGGGTAGGGGGGAGGGGAAGAGGGGAAGAGGGGGGGGGGGGCAGAAAGTGTAGACAGGCCAAACGCCTTCTCGCCGGCACAAGGCATCTTTTATAGCGGCGAAAGAATGAAATAAATGTATCGAAAAATGGCGCCAACGTCTTCATAACGCTCGGCCATTGTGGTGGTGCGCGGGGCAAAATGGGGAATTGAGATGAAACAAGATAGGCGAGGCGGAGGCGGAGGCAAATATGATGAATGATAGGAAAACGCGGTTAAAGCCTTTCGTTACGTTTCCTTTTTGAAATAGAGGGGGGAGGGGTGAGGCGGCGGGGGGCGGGGATAGCAACAGTGCCTGAAGGTGCGTGACGCGTGTGGCCGTTAAATTAAAAGATGACGAAATGTGTCACCGGCAAGACTTGTAAAATTCAAAGAGAATGCTCCATTTTGTCACACGCCGTCGGAGGAAAGGGAAGGGGGAGGGGAGGAGGGGATGGGAGAGAGCCAATCGCTTGCTAGATCTCTCCAATCTGTACTTATAAGTAGGTAACTGTGTAAAGATAGTGGTGGGAAAAAAGGCAAAAATAATATGAAGCAGTATATATAAATACCTTAAAATAAACGCATTTGAGTTAAGACATTGTTAAATTTAAATCATTTTAAAATATAACAACCAATAATGGCAAACGTGTTACTGAATACAAAAAATATTAAATAAGCATAATTTAATGTAAAATAACCGGTAACATACCTAATTTACATAACATGTACCTACTAGATACAAGATGTACCTATTTGTAGATTCGAAAAAACAATGTTCGTTGAGACAGATTTAATAATCAGATTTTTTATTGATAATATATACCAATGTACTGGTATAGTCACTTTACTTTAACAGAAATAGAATTCCTACATTCAAAAAGATTTTGAAGATTAGCTGATTGAATTATGTTACTCAACATATTCAAGATATTAAAAAAAGGTAAGAATTACAGAATACAATTCGCAAGTTGCATTATCATGTTCACAGCCATATACAGGTTGTATTTAATATACCTAATGTCCTTTCTGGAGATCGACTTATATAAACAATAAAACAGTAATCAGAAAAACATATTGGAAAAAAGTTTCCTAATTACATGAAAATCTAAATCAAAACATAAGAGAAATCGATTTGATGATAATAATTGTAACGTAAATTACCTTAAACGTCTCTCGAAGCTGACTAGTAAAAGTGCAGAAATTTAGAAGAGTGGTTTCATTATACAAATATATTTACAGGATGAAAACGTCATTAATATCATTTTAAGGATTATTACCAGCAGCGTAACTGTTTAAGGGTTTAAGGGACACCAAACGGGATTACATTTGTTTTACAACTGCTAAAGAAACTGTTAAAAGAATAATCCGAAAAACACAAAGCAATTTTATGTGTATATTTACTATACGAAAGTACTATATTTACATTATGAATTTTGTTTTAATTGATTATTTTTAAAGGTAAAATTATTTTAGAAAACATTAAACTAAAATTTGAAAATAATGACTTAAAATTTGGGTAACTGAATTTGGAAAGGTCGTTTTCTGTTTCTTTTTTAATGATAAATTATTTATCTAAATTCGTTGGTATTGCTTTAAAAAGCACTTAAAAAAACAACCTCAGTCGTAACTATAAATAAATATATAATTAGGTATAGGTATAGATTAGGTATAGATGGTACATATTTTGAACTCATTTTTTATATATCTCGACGTGGTTACTCCATTTCCGAAAAAAACTAGTAGTCCCTTAGTGACAATAATAAGCGTGTGTGTGTGTCTGTGTATGTGTACAATTGAAATAGTAGATAATGAAATAAAAATAACCTATATTGAAAGTTTTCTATGGTTCCTTCTGCCCCAATATTGTAAATAACAAAGAATAAATAAATAAATTTAAATGACATATTTTACTTATTTATCACGTGGGAAATCCTTAGACAGGCTTTATATTTTTAAAGTGATTTTTTAATAAAAGAACAGCTAAGACCTAAATCATATAAGTACGATTATTTAGACTCTTTTCAAATTTTCTTAAGCTAGTCAGAGGAGATGTTAAACGTTAAGAATGTTGTATGACTATAATGTGCGGGTTTGAACTAGCGACCGCTTGGTCAATAGTCATTCCTATGCAAAAATTTGCTCTAAGCGATAAATTTTTACATAACTTAACATCATAATTAGTTATTTTGTGTGGGTTCTGAACCTGCTCTATGTTCCCGGCCGGCCTGAGTCCGACTGGATGCTGTGGTCGGCCAATGTGTGGCCTTTGCAAGGAAACAGTGCAGGGAAAAATAGGCTTCCCAAATCTTGCGAATCACAATTAAATAACAACTTATATTGATAAAAAATGTATCTAATTTTGTTTTTTATTTAACGAAAACATGTAGGAAGTTAGATAATAGATACCAATTTAATTTGCATTGTTGAAATTAAAATTAAAATTCATGCATAGAAAATGAAACCCAATTAATGGTTCTACTAAACCAGGTACCAGCATAAAGTTTTTGTATCATTTCTAAAATCGATTAAACTTTATCAATATAAAAAAACCTTAGGTGTTTCTAAAAAATCGCTCACTAAAATTAAAAGTCGAAATCAGGACGAATAAAGCACTTGACGCAAAGGAAGAATTTTCAATCAATTTTTCATCGCCGCATTTCAATATGGTAATTTTTATTCCTAGTCTAAACCGTTTTCTCGTATTACCTTCAAATTGAAGAAAAACGTAAAGCTGTTCGACACATAAAAAACTTATATATATATTTGTCGATTTTGTTATGTTTTCAACGTACTTTAAAATTATATTATATTTAATAATTAAGTACTTACGAGAATAAACGTAATAAATATTATTATTATTGATGAACTATTAACTATGTATAAATATTTTTTTGTAACGGGTAAATTATTAGTTAAAAAAAAATAAAGTCGCTAAATTAAATATAGGAAAAAAATACCCCCTTCATAGAATGTATTTAACCTTAAATATGAAATATCCAGAAATTGATATATATTTAATGTTAACCTAGTGGACGGTCAAAAACCTTATCAAAAACCAAACTTAAAAATAAAATTTCCGTTTTCTCTCCCTTCCCCTCTCTTCATCTACCTCACTTGCATTTGGAAGGTTAAACGCTAATTTTACACTCACTCGGTGGAAATATTGAATTGGTTTTATTTTATTCTTGTAAGTTGGTACTATTGTTTTTATTGTTTAATTATTACCGCCTGTATGTTTTTTTTATGTTACGTAACTGTTTTATTTGCCAAATAAAGATAAATAGATAAATGGGGAATGCTCAATATTATAATAAATTAATGCAGTGCGTTAAGGTTATTATATTCTAGGACCTTTTAGCGAGAGACATTATGTTTGGATAGCCATAGAGGTGTACAAGCGCTAAGCAACTATAAAGGACTCTACATAACGCTTACGTCGGGGATTTTAAACGTAAGAATATACCTAAACGGTAGGCAAAGAAGACACGTTTTGTCCCGTCCGAACCCGTCGCTTTGTAAAAAGCCTCCAAAGCTATCCGCGAGTGAATGGGTCCGGGATATTTCCCACGGGATCCGAGCAGAGCGGACGGGAGCACGCGACAAAGGAGCGCCTCCGCGAACGCGAATGGCGAGCGCCAGGTTATAAACGTCGCGTCGCGTCGCCTCGCCGGTGTGTCGGTACCCTTACGCCCTCCGCCCTCGCATTCCGCCCCGCCCAACGCACTGCGCGCCTGCCCTGAGCCCGCCCTAGCATAAAAAGTGTTTAGTTCAGGCTGATTCTAATCAACTCCTCTGTTGTACAGGAAATCTAGCTAATACTAAACAAAAAATGACTCACTATGTAAATAAACTTGAACATTCACTGCAATAAAAATCAAATAGTAAAAACAGAGAAAAAAATTACTTATAATTAATATGCACCAAACCTGCATGCTGTTCGAGTTTTTATGTTTAGTAGATCTGAGTCGCCTCCATATATTTTATTTTATTTCGTAAAACACAGTTTTTGAAAAAAAAACCTTAATCAATTTCAGTAACAATTTTCGTAGTTTTTTCATATTTTATTTAGGTTCACAACACATTTTGACAATATAGTATAGAATTTGAATGACGAATAATGGAATAGTAAATTCTTAGGAGCGATTGACCCTACTGTACTCTGTTTTCTACCCCATCTGAACTACCGTATACCGTCTACCGACTATCGTATGTACTAAAGAAGGCAGTGTTCTGTCCTTTTCAAGTTTTAAATTATACGCGATACACAGGTTAGTGTTTACGTTTTTAAGAAACATTATTTAAGTAATTTATATATTTTGGTTAATATATATATGACTTAATATGTAAATAACAATAAAACCAGTTGCATTAATTCAGGACATCAGTCGATTTCGCGGGAATCAGTATTTTCGATTCGGCGTTTAGCTGGTCGACTCGTCCCACACAGTCTCTTAAACAGAATCATTACAACTTATACCTTTTTTTAAATGATTAAAATATTTGAATATCATCTTTCCAATTTTGGTAAAAAATAACATTATCATCAACGACAACTATTTGTTTATATGACCTTATCTATAAATAAAAATCTACCTGTTGATCGAAAAATTCGGAAAAAACTGAAAGTAGTTTTATTTCTATTCGAAATTTAAATTTAGTGTTCTTTAAATTCATAAACGTCAACGGCAATGTACACTGACACTAACAATTGACGTTATCGGGCGCCGAAGGCGCCTATCGAGCCGCGCGCAGGGCCTAGCTGAAACCCGGGGTACAGCCCGAGTTGTTAACAGCTAGTCTTTAATAACATTTCGATGGAAACAGCTTAATAAAACATTCGAAGGAACTTGATTTAAGTAACATTTTAATTTCCATGGATACAGTAAAATCAAATAAATAGTTTTACATAACCTCAATTTTAGATATATTTTTTTTGACGTTTTTTGTGGTTTTATGCAAAATTTTTAATTGAATTCGATTATACAATTTTAGATGACCGTCGAACAGGAAACACGTTTGGTAAATGATTAACAATGAATACATATTTTTTTTTAAATAAATTGAGGTCCTCTATGATTATATTCCTAAAGTCATGTTTATTGTATATCGTTCGCAGCCTTAACTATAAACCATCACTTTAGGTCATAACATATCATTTTTCATCCTCCTCTTATTCTAATCGTACTGTAACTTTTGTTATTATAAAGAAGTCACGTGTCGCGTCCTTAGATCTAGTTCCAATAGTTTCCTCTACAACCGAACTAGGCATTGTTTAAACAAAGAACTAACACAATATAAATGATAGAAACATAGAACTTTGTTATCTTTTACATGTTATGTAATATGTTTTAAAAAATGATACTGAAAAGACCGTTGACAAGATTCAGCGAGATAAACTAATTAATATCCTAATAAAATAAGGACTAAAGTATGGGTTTCATCGAGAATTATTTGACCGGATTATTTATCTTGACAATAAATTGTCCAATGTGACCTGATCGGATAGTAATAAAAAGTATTTTCCAGGGCGCCCCTTCATTGGTCAATCCTTCGGTAACCTTCCTTATTCTGTGGTGTAACCCATGCTACAACAGGTAGACTCTTTAAATGGATGACAATAAATAGAGTACAGGGGTGGAAGTTATTTAAATTTATGGCCGTAGAAATAATTATCATTTTATTATTGTGACCTACATAACTCTTATAACTCTACACTCACATTTCGAACAAAAAACATTCACGTTACACGTGTAGTGAACACAAATTCGCTCCTCAATATTTTATTTAAAATGCTCTCAGATTTTGTTTCTAACATGTTATATAAAAATACGTTTTATTTTTTTAATAAATAAATAAATAAATAAATGGGTTTATGACCGGTTAAGAGCGTAACTTCGATTTGCATTTAAATAATATCTACATTCGAGTATGTAAACGCAAAATAATCATCAAAACGCAAATTACGTAATTCCATGCACTTTTACATCATTTAAAAACTATTCTAACCTAATTGATTGCGTTGTCAAGGTGAATAAATTAAAAATAAAACCTGTTAAACATATTTCTCGTTTTTGTAAACAAAACAATAATATTCCGCTCTGAATTGATTATTTATCGAACTAAAAAAAATTAAAAGAAAATATATTATAAAATGACAAAAAAGAAGACGCATAATTACCAAATATAATTATTTTTATAATTATTTGATTAAATATTTATAATTAAACAAGGGCGGCTATGAAATCATGAAGCTATTATATCATTATAATATCAATTAGTTCTATACATTGTTTAGTAGTAATAAATCATTTAACTCGAACCTGACGTCTCATAGCTAGGCCTTACAGGCGTCATTAACGGTATCTTCCCACTCACAAGTACCAACTTGTGATAAGTTACCTCATTTCCTATCTCCACTTGTGCTTGCGGCACTTTTATTCAGTTCGATGTGCGTTTTGGATGGTCATAGAGGCGACAGTGGGTTATTTTTTAGGTCTCAGCGGATTAAATGAAAAAAATACAGAATGGTATGAATGATATCGTGACATTCTTTCAAATCAAAAATGAAACAACACGGACCTAAATTCTAATTAACACATATTTTTATCAGTGTAAATATCCAAAAACTAAACAATTTTATTAACGTTTCTCACCATTTTCTTTTTTATGTAATCAGTTGTAGGTAAATCTGGCTCTTGATTCAATTGTTAAACAGTGGATGCATATAATTGGCCAAATTAATAACTATGTATTTACTGTTTTATAAACTAAGTTACACTGTATGTTTCCCTAAAATATAATAAATTAAATTAAATAATATTGCAATTTAATAATAATAACTTTTAAATAATAATTATTAATATGTAGCACTGAACATTCTTTTACATGTTTCTAGTTGTGCTCATAGTTGAGTTTGTATTGATTTTGAGTGGCCGCTAATAAATAACACGGTTCTAATAATACGTCGTAATAATACGGTCTGTCATATTTTTTAAAATCCTATATGATATTTGAGCGCTTTATCAAACTGTTTCAAAGTGTTCAAAATGTTTCATTTATTAGTAGTAAAAATTTGTTGTCTTTAATATGATTTGTTGTCTCTATATTATCCGGCTTATTATATTATTCAACACATTATATTTCATACACGCTTACAAAAATGTTTAGTTTTTCATAATCATCATTAAAGTTACTTCTAGTGTTTAGACATATTTTTCTTAAAATATTGGCTGTCATAAAAATAGCTTAAATTCAACCAAAAACGCCATGAAAGAGGTATTTTTTTTTAAATTATTTTATTCCTATATTCTAATTTAAAAAATAACGATTCATGATTCTTAGCATTCAAGTTATAATCATACCACAAGCACATAAAAATGTAATCAACTTAAAAGTAATTTTAAAACGGGCAAAAAAATGTATGGGCCAAGCTATGGAGATCGATTATAATTTCTAATGGCACCAATAGTTTGGTAATTTATCCCAAATCTCAAACTAAGCCACTTCAAGCGGAATTATAAAATAAAAACATTGTCGTCCCTTATCGACCATACCGCTATACCGCGATACGGCCTGCCGCCGAAATTCGCTCTACTATAGCAAAAATGCTTTATGAAACATATAGCTTATGTTCCTACCCATATTTCGAACACAAATATCAAAGCTTTCATTATTTTCGCCATTGGAATTTTCGACGGAAATAGTAAAGAGTAAAAAGTTCCTCCCATCAAAGGTAGACCCATCCTTTATCACGTAACAAAGTAGGCCATATGTATACTAAGGGGATTAAATTTATCAACAGATACATACAAGTCTACAGGTAGCTCGATGGGTAAATAATGAGAATACGGATGTAATCTATTGCTTCAAAATATTTACTATAAATTCATTGCAGTTTAACTATTATATTGCTGTCACTATAGATTGGTGACTTTGGAATCTGTCTTGGGGCATGAAAGTTATCGCAAATCAAAGCAATGGAAATCATATTAAATAATATAAATAATTAAAGAATTTAGGGTTGAATATTAAGTTCTCAAGCACCCAAAACCCATATACAGGGAATCCCGAGACTATTCTAGATAAAAATATAAATGTACCATTCAGATCAACTAGGCAGCAAGAATTATTCCATATACCCGGTTATCATACTAAGTCATTGAACAATAGCACCATACCACGTATCTGTTCCCTTTATAACAATAAAGATATTTCAAAAATTGACATATTGAATACCTCCTTATTATCATTCAAAAAAGAGATTTCCAATATCATTAATAGTAAAGACAAATAAAACCTAATTGTTTTGTTAGATTGTTGTGTTGTTAAAGGTTATTTGTAACATACTCTTATTGCACTTAACTTGAAATTGCAATTACATATAGAATATACATATATATATATAATTATATTTATATTAACTTCATCATAAATTATTTCTATACATACTAAAACCATACTTAATTTTAACATATACATATAAATCACACACACACTCACAATTACCACAAACATCACTCACAAATTACACATAACACATCAAAAAATTCTACTGTATACGTATATAATATTCATAATCTATATATATTTTAACAACACTCCAAATTTCACTCCAGTTCCAAATTTATTATGCTAATATTAATATGTAAAATGTCCGAAATCCATAATTGGTTTTGTTTACTAGTAATAAGTTTTATTTGTAATTATAAATATTAATACTGTTGGATTTTTCAATAAAGAATAAATAAATAATAACTAATTTTCCCGGCGATATTAAATGTGTTTTTTGAAGAAGTCCTCATTATGGTTTCCAAGAAAAAAAATGTTATTTTTACGTGATAATATTAAACCGTTTTTGCAGCATACTTGCCAGCTGATCGTTTGCTTGCGCCGCCGGGTCATTGATCGCGAGCCGGTCAAGGCTACGAATATTTAATTAATCGTTATAAGGAACATAAAGACCCCCTTAATTCTTCGGAAATGGTCTCGGGTCGTCCTGGATGTGCAAGCTCCCCAGTTTTGACTGTTATCTCTGGTGTGGTTTGTGGGAGACTTTAAATTTAACGCAGAATCATTCGTCAGAGTTTTTCGTGTAACCGTGCATGGTTTGGGATGGGTAGGTGTAAAATGAAGTATCTCACCAACGATCGATGGTTGTTAACCCGCAAACTCAACTTGTTGGTTGTTTTACCAATGTAGAACGCATCGCAAAAATTGCACTGCAATTTTCGGCAGCACAGTCGGCACGTGTATGAAATTCACGTTGAGGGACTGCTAATAGGACACGTTTTACATCGAGGCAGATTATAGGGACATTGGGAAAAACTCCCTTAAGATAGATATCTTTCAGTTTTTCTACACCAGGAAAGTATGTTGTGTATGGAGTCACCATCTACTAATATCACTGATATTGATATCAAAATAACTTTTAACTACAAAAAAAAGAAATCCAGCTTCATTTATATTATATATACAATCGATTAAATAGTACGAGTGCTATATATGTCACTTACACACAAAAATGTATCGTTTGATTTATATTATTTAAGAAAAAAAAAGCAGAGGTTATTTCTTCTTTATTTTTAATAATTTTAAGAGGTTCATTTTTTCACAATTTACAGGAAATTTACAATTTATATTCAATAATTAGGCCACTTATAGGAGGTAGCAAGCGACGTGTCTGCGTGTAGGTAGACGGATGTTGTGCCGCGACTGTACCGCCGCCAAGTGCAGAGTCGCGTCGCGTCAGTGAGGCAGTTGGAGCTTCTCATACAAAAAGCAATTATTATCTCCCGCGGCGCTACTATGATATTTAGAGGCACCTCGCCATGCGCCGATTGCACGAGAGCTTTCCGGCCTAGGCGTACTCGTAGGCGTACTCGTATACGAGTACTTTGCTATGAATACCCTAATACAATTCCTAAGGTAAAACAGAAGGGCGTACATTCCATCAGCATTTGTATTAGGGGTGTTAGGCTTTAATTCACCCGACAACAAAATATAATAATAAAAGAAAAAAACAACATTAAAACCAAAAACAATAACAATAAAAAAACAAAGTAAAATAATTCATAACAAAATGTAGTAATATAAGGAAAAAACGTGTACACGGGGAAATCTGTTAAATAAATAAAATAAAATACGACATGGTTTTTATTTTGAGAACTTTTGCACATTTAGTAAAACTTTTAAACAACTCAATAATGTTATCTGTAATAAAATAAAAGAGAAGGTGGAAGAGGAGGGGGTAAAAGTTGCCTGCAAAATGATATATTTTTAATATGCACTAAACATGGTATTAGTGTTGCATTGACATTGTAAGGTCAACTACTAAGTAATTTTGCTGTATGATTACCTGTTTAATAAATAAATAAAA
Source organism: Neomicropteryx cornuta (assembly GCA_020383195.1). Taxonomy (NCBI): domain Eukaryota; kingdom Metazoa; phylum Arthropoda; class Insecta; order Lepidoptera; family Micropterigidae; genus Neomicropteryx; species Neomicropteryx cornuta. Next base: position 18,451,797 of record JAHKQU010000021.1, on the reverse strand, counting down.
AAAATCCGGAACAAAGAAACCAATCTTTTATTTATTAGAGCGAAGCTCTCATAAGGAGACTCCAATTAGAACTTTGTCACGGGCTAACTTGGTCATTCCTTGACCGATTTGAAAAATTTTTGATTTTGAGAGAATCTACATGAAAAAGTGAAGGTCGTGACGGAGCTTGATTTTAAATATTGTCAAAAATAAAATTTTTGGGGTCAAAAGAAAATTGTCTATGGGAATATCCATTATAAAAAAGTCACGCGCTTTTTTGAAAATTTTTTATTCGAAAATAAATTCATTTGTCTTATATTTAAATAATTGTTAAATGAATTTCTCTTTTTGTATATAAAAGATTTCAAGAACCTCATTTTGGAAAATTATCCATTCGTTGAAAAGTTATGTTTTCAATTTCCCGATGAAATTCTCTTGTACATTAGTATTGAAGATATTTTAAGTACCTCATTTTAGAAAATTATCAAAATCTATCCCGTCGTTAAAAAGTTATGCTGTTGATTTCCGGATGAATTTTTTTTGTGCATTTGTATCAAAGAGATTTCAAATACCTCATTATAGAAAATTATCAAAATCTATCCCGTCGTTAAAAAGTTATTGTCACAGACTAAATTTTATTTAGAAAATTTTAGTAAATCGCTTCGCTCTAATATGTGCTGCAGCGAAGCAAAATGCGAGCGACTGCGGCGACCTAGTTTATTTATCCATAAATACAATACGCACATAATCGAGGAATTTTGAAAATTTTATAAATTTTAACAATCTTTTAAATTAAAGTCGTTGAGGAAATATTAGAAATAGGAACATATAAAGTTTTGAATTATGTAATTTTCGCTTCGAAGGCCATGTCAGAAAATTGAAAGCAATCGGTACGCGAATCGACGAACGAGAGAAAGAGAGAAAGCTATAAGTCGACTGCATATCAAAGTGTTCCTCTTGTGACCAAAGTGTCTGGTAAAAAGAAAATAGTATGGAAGTCGGCCACGTTTCGCTCTTTTGACCGATTTTATTATTATTAACGAATAACGAATAACGACGGATAACGAATCTTTTCATTACATAACAGACTTATCTCAAGAACGTATTTTTTTATATACATATACAATCTGCTTTGACATTACATATACATATACGATGTGGTATCTTCATTTACGAAATACTTTATGTTTTTTTCTTAAAGAAAGAGGTTGCTTCTACATAGCAATACTCATTCGCACGACACAAAATACAAAAATCATTATATTCAACCAATTAAAGCTGGTGCAACTCACTTTCGGAATGCAAGTGTTTATAGGAGGGTAGATTTATTCAATAATCTCCCCAATAATATAAATAATATCACAGTTTTAAGACTGAATTTAAAAAATATCTAATTGAAAAAACTTTATAGTCTCGATGACCTTAACTGATTTTTATTGCATTCACTGTTCTGTTACTGTTCTATTAATTTTATAATATCATTATATTATTAGTTGATACAAGATTTACTCTCTTTTATTTGCTATCTCTTCTACTCATATATATCATTTACTGTGTATAAAGTGTATGCTTAGTCTTAATTATTACTCTTGTTGTATGCATCTTGTTATCGTTATATTCTATGTTACTCATCTCCGTCATTCATACTGCAAAGTTTTTTTTTTTTTTTAAATATATATACTTAATATTTTAAAGTAGTGTTTGTTAATTTTGAAAAAAATTCACTATTTCTTTCTTTTTTTAATAAAAATATTTGTTATGACCTAGCACCTAAGTTATATACAATTATTTTGGGCCCTACTCAAACTGGCCAAATGTGCATGTCCTAGAGTCAGGTGATATAGTAAAAATGGTATGACCATTTGCTGATTCAAACCTGCGACCTTCGGGTTAATCGTCCAACGCCTTAACCACGATCTTTAAATTAAAACAACGAATAAATTTAATATGTTGTATTAAGGAATAGTTATAGGATGTTTTGCCTTTGGCTACGTTAAGTTTAAACAAAATTGAAATAAACACGAAAACTGAAAAAAAAATGTTTGTTAGAATGTAATCGTAAAGCCAATGGTGCTTAAAATATAAAAGTTTTTAATGTTTTTATAACATTTTATGTGGCACCAAAAACGTTCCTTCCATTTTCGAAAATTTAAGGCAGAAAATAAATAAAAACTAGTATACAGATCACAAACAATTTTTCCTTGGTTTTTTTTTCAGATTTCTGTATTGTATTACATTTTCTAAATTTAAAAAATATTATGTACGGAACCTCCGGTTTATCAAGTAATTTCATGCCTGACCGTTTTCTATTAGTCACCTGCAAATAGGTGACCACCTCTCGGTGCCTGATATGAAGCGAAATATATTGTTTGAGTTGAGAATGAATTATTCATGCTGGATTTGCCGGACCTATTTCTCCCTAATACCCTCGAGCTTTGAATTCGGGAATATAAGGACGGAGGAGAACCGCTCCTGGAAAAAGGCCTTTTTTTCAAGAAATTGAAATTAGTCAGGCAAAAGATTTGAATTAAGGTGAAAGCGATGACAGATGCCTAATACTTGGAGGATATTTAAAAAAATCGCCGAGGGAAACGAATGATTGGGATTTGGTCGAATTCACGGCGATTGACAATGAAATTGTCTTAATTATTACGAGCTTTTAAAGATCAACTTTTTAAGATTCTTAAATAAGAAGAAGATTATTATTTTATACCTATTCACGATCAAAGCAACCATTCATTTAAGCTCTATGAATTTACGAGTAAATAGAGTGTAAAACGTCCATATTTTGAGGTTACACGAGTAAATAAGAAATAAAAAAGGTACGTGTGGGCATGAACGTATGTGGTAGTAATTATGGGACTATTCCTACCATAAAACCGCTGTTCCAATTGTTTCCAAATTTAATATGTGTGAATATTGTAATAGTAAAAACAGCTTGGATAAGGACGGCCTTAAAAAATATAGTACACAGGATGTCTCACGACCGTTCTTGAAGACTTTAGGCGTATTTATGTTCCTTATTATGTGTAATAAATTGTATAAAAAAATGCGAGAATAATTTCTTAGTAGATTTCCATCAGAGAAGGCTAAGAAGAGGACAAGTAGGGTGAATATTGTTGAGGGTAAGGAGAGTGAGAGTGTACGCTATATATAGGCTGTTTTTTTTAGAGGCGTGGTTTTCAATCTGGTACTACTTTTTTCGTAGTTGGTGTTTTTGACAGCTGTCACTTGATTTATGCTCAGTTTGGTTTGCTATTTCATAATGAATAGACTTACTCCTGAACAACGTTTGCAAATAGTGCAAATTTAGAAAAAAATCACTCTAAATTTTAAATCATTCTAAAATAAAGTAAAAGTCGCGTCGTGGGCCTGTGGCGTGGCCTCCAAGATCGTGCGATTTAACACCGCTGGACTATTTTTTGTGGGGTTATGTGAAGTCGCTTGTCTACGCAGATAAGCCGGACACGATTAACGCCTTGGAAGAGAATATTCGGCGCGTTATTGCTGACATACGGCCCAACTTGCTGCAAAAAGTGGTTGAAAATTGGGCCTCTCGGCTGGAATTTGTTCGAGTCAGCCGCGGCGGCCACTTACCCGAAATCATTTTTAAAACATAATGGCAAACCCTTATCTTTATAATAAAACTCAATTCTTAGCCATAACATCAAATTATATGCGTTTTATCTCTTCTTGAAAACCACGCCTCTAAAATCATCACCCTATATAGAGCACAATATCGTATTGTTTCAATTTCCACGCGTCCAGCTCCGTACGTCGAAGTGCGGACCACGCGTTGCCACCCGATGGGCGAAGTACGTTGACCCAACGGAATATCCCACGCGGGTGTGACACCCGTTTTTTAGTTTAAGTTATAGTTTCTTATAATTTGCAAACAATATGTTCGAAACTATGAAAATGTTTGTTTTTTATACTTAATATTATATTCTCCTTCTTCCTCGGCCTGTCGCCAACCACTCCTGGATGTAGGCCTCTTCCATTTCTTTGAACGTATTTCTATAAATTGCTGTTTGGAGCCAGCTGTTTCCCTCTGCAGCCCAACAGCTGTCATTCATCCACCTCAGCTGTGGTCTTCCAACTGGCGACACTGTCCCCGAGACAGATACCCAATTATATTGACATAGCTTTTGTAAATAAAACTCGAATTATTTACTGCCAAATCCATGAATAACACTTTCATTTCACTAGCACACTTTCGACATAAACAATCAAATACCAAACCCGAACTAAAATGAAAAAAACACGATTAGTTTATCTATGCGTTTCATAATATTAAATATATATATATATAAAAAAAAAAAGATATTAGGAACCTTAGATTACTGCCCATTCTGCTCCGTATACTTCGCATTCAGGTAGATTTTTATTGAAAACAGATAGATAGTCCATCTTAGGACAGGTGTTCAGCACCTGTTTAGATGGACATGGTGAAGTTTCTGACATGCCAATAAGTGCGAATTTAGATGAGAGGAAATGTATTTCATTTTCTCTTTGTATGTTTATAGATACAATGTTTTTTTTTTTGTAATAATTGTATGTCTAGCTGTAAGTTTTTTCTGTGAAAATAACAATAAATAAATAAATACGTGCCACTTTTAAATATATATAAAAATGCATTAAGACAGTAACGGTTTTACCCGGAAACGTTCACCGCAATTTTCGAACTTAAGCTCGAATCAGAGACGGTTTGTTTAAGGATCTGCATAGTATCTGATTAAAACCGAACCGCCTAGTGCACAGATTATGAAATACGCCCTCCGGAAATTGCAAATCATGTTTATAATCCCATGTTCCGCTGTAAATCTAATATCTTCTTAGAGGAGTAACACGCATGTTTATTTTATAATGGAAAAACACAATCATACAAAAAAATAATAAGAAGTTTTACCATAAAAATAAAATATTTTCAAAGCGCTCGATCGAATTAGGGTTACGTTGTACATAAAACCAAAAATATTAAATATCTGATTTAAAAAACCATTCACCAAAAGGTTTATGCATTGTTAGAGCCAAAAGCACCCCTCGCCGCCCCCTTCCCGTCTCCTTTCCCCTTCCAACCCAATTCCAAATATCCAGGGATAACCGCCGTTTTATTTCAGGCATAAATTTTCCAATCGGTAGTACATTTTTTTGTTACCTCGTTTCCATTTGCCCTGATTTGCGTTGGAAACATAATTTCTTTGAGCAAACGAATGTTTTCGTTTGCTGTATATCGGTCGATAGTTCCTTCAGGAAGTCCTCCCCGAATACTTGCAACTTTCCAGGAGAGACAAAAAACCTTTTTTGTATTAATATTATAACGTTGTGGCTGTATTTGTTGGGAAGGCTGTCTCGATAGCCTTTAAGTTATTTTGTTTTTTTTATAAATGGAATAGAAAATAAAAAAGAGAAAATGTAATGGATGGAGAGTTAGGTTAGTTTTCAGGAAAGTAATAAAAAGTTGATTTTACAAAATTTTAAAGTATTAATTGTACTCCAAAATGTACCTTTCACGAACTAGATTTACGCCCCCCAACAGTTGCATTGGCCTCCACCAATGCAACAACCCTATAATTATATAATATTTTACAGAAAATTGTGTTGAATATTTCTTCTAGTGGATAGTTTCATTAAAGTGGCTCTTCGGTTATTAAAACATTTTTTTAATATGGCTTCTCAAGTCTCAAATTGGCAAAATTTCATTTCCTCTGCTTTTATAATATTAGGAAATATTTTAGATTGAAGTATTTAGATTATTAGTAAATTTTGTACATCCTTTTGATATAAATAATTATTACGAAGTCATCACAGAGTATATGTATAGATATGTATGTGCGCGTATCAAGCATCATTAGAACGATGATCTTTACAGGGATAGATGACTTTGTTTGTAGGTTTGTAAGTTACGAAGCAATTGGCGCGACATTAATTTTAAAAACAGACGAATAATGTTTAATACCAATTTTAAGTTATGAAAGTGATCTTCGGCATATTAAGAGTGAAGTTGTTACGTTGCACGCAAAAGGTGCAGTGTCTTAAGGGCGCCTGATTTGCCTCGCGGCTGAAGTTACCCTTTGGCAGCCCGGCGCTAAGGCTAGCAAGCGAAGGGGAAGAGAGACAAAGAACGCGACAATATTTGCGCAATGCGGCTCTCGCTCCCTCGCGCCTCAGGCGGGGCTGAAAGTGACGGCGAAAGTCGGAGACCTGAAAACACGTAACTAACCACTTAACCACTTCTAAAGGTTACAATTACAAAAAAATAAATTACTTTACACAACACGGTTTAATATTAGCTGTAAACTTGTTCAATTTCGCTGCTTATAATTCTTTAATAAATAAATATTGTAACTTATATAAAATATAAACGAATGAGCATTGAGCATATTTGACGGTCTTTTTGCAGCACTAACGAATAACTTAATATCCAGAAATACACAGATACATACATTTCTAAATGTTCAATCCAATATTATTAAAACAATAAGAATGCTTTTTATACTCCCCGACATGTCAATAAGTTAAGTATAAAAGTGTATTGCTCATTATAAGTTCAGTATAAAAGTATATGGCTCATTATAGGTTCGGTAAAAAAGTGTATTGCTCATTATAAGTTGAGTATAAAAGTGTATTGCTCATTATAAGTTGAGTATAAAAGTGTATGGCTCATTATAAGTTGAGTATAAAAGTGTATTGCTCATTATAATTGAATATATCCTCCAATCCCAATTGTTTTTATGGTCCTTTTCAATTCAGAACCTAGCGGAAAAGTATTGAAAAGGTTTTAAAACTCCTATAACAGAAGTCCGTTTAAAAATATCCCGTCGCATCGATCTAAAAAGAAACTGCAATGCCGCTGGGAAAATGAACTCGATTTTTTTTTATGTAAATACATTTATAAATGGTTTTTCTCAAGCAGTAAGCCCAATGATAACGAAATAAGAGTTAATGAGTTTCGTGCTGCACTCAAAAACTATAGTTTAGGTATATCTATCAAAATATACTACGTGATCTTGGATTTAATTTACCTCATATGAAATCTCCTGCGCAGTATAACTTTTCACTCAGTGAAGCTACAAAACTCTTTTTTTATTTTAATCGATAGCTTTTATAGGAATACATTGATTCAATATAAATAAAAGAGAATTTATGGAGAGTTGCATATAGTTTAAATAAAAAATAACGAAAAACGATAAAATATCGATTACTAGCAATCGAGTGATACCTGGGAAACTCCATGGGTAAAGTCGTGTCGGGATGCGAGAAACTCGCAACGCGCGAATATTGTTGACGTAGTCGTCATTATACTATTCCGCAGCCACGACGCATACATTCCTGCTTTTTTTATAATATTGAGAAAGATACCTTTGAATTATGTGGCCAATTGAGCGCGATTAAAACGAAATGTCGTTAGCGAAAATACCAGCGACAGACGCAAAAATGTTGATTAATTACAGTGACTTTAATTGACAATTGACGCCATCAATCAACTGTTACAGGAAAATAGGATATAAATACAGGTTTAAATATAAAGTTACTTGTGTGTTAGTAGGGAATATGAATTGTTTGAATCACTTTTGCAATTGTAAGCGGCCATGAATGAAAAATGACCCTCGGGAAATCTTAAGAAATTTTACTCACGAGAGAGTTTCGGATGAAATTGCGTAATCGAAAGCGAGTAAAATGCATGACAGCAAACGAGAATAAGCTTAAAAATAAATATATTTTATTTTTACAATTAAAAACAATCGTTTGCTTGGTGTAGGCACATTGTATTATTAAATATAGAATATTTTTTGAGTAGCGTAACTAAAGCTATCGAATTCCTAATAGTGTTCTCGATCAGGTCGTTCGGGTTAAGTCACTGGTTAAAAAACTGCTGAATATAGTAGAGTAGGCATAGTATAGGGAATATAGTACACAGGCGAGACAGCGAAATATATTTTATCTCTTTCCGACATTGCAAGCGGCCTTTTTACAATAATTCCGTGTTGCCTTAAGTGCCTAAGTTGCCTTAATCATTCTCTTTTATTATAAGCAATAGATTTAATATTTATTTCTTTTTAACCGTATTTAAAAAAGTAGGCGACCCTCTATCCCTCTTTTATTCTTTTGAACTTTAAAATAATATGTATTTATTACATTATTTTTTTCATTCTAAAGTCGATTTTTTGTGACGTATGTTTCAATGTTATTTGTTTTCTCTGTTATATTGGACGAATCACGTTACTAGTAAGTTAGTTGTTTGTCTTTACTATGTAGCTTCATTCTTGTTTCGGGGATACATTATAAATATTTAAATATATATCAGTACAAAAAAATACATAGCATTTGAAACGTTAAATGAAATTACAAATACCAGTGCTTACAGTTCATGAAATACGATAAGAATAAAATATACTTATATTAAATAAAAAAAAACTCACAGAAAAAAATATATTAGAAAGGAAAGGAAAATAAAATATTACATTTTTTACACCTCAAAAGTTACGGACAACGAATTATTTGAAGCCAGTTGACATTTATTATTCCTAAAACTAACTAAAAAGGTTATATATAAAGAGTAATACACAAAATACAAAATTTTAAGTTAAAATTATAAAATATAATATTATGCTGTTAATATTTGAATAATTTGAGTTTCAGCGTTATTTTCTCGTACAATTTACGCAGCGGAATTAAAATCTTTTCATACTTACTCGTATTTTGTTCGGCAAGGAAAAAAGTTTTGGGATAAAAACTTTCGCTTTGAATTCCTTTGAGAAATTTTAAAAGAAATAATAATTAAAGCCGTTGTATTTTAATACAACCTACAATATGTGAAATTTTAGCATTTTATTTATTATATATATTGTTTTTTTGCATAAAATGTATAGGTATTCTGTTTTGCTGTATATCTAGTAGGTAACAGCAAAATAATACGCCTAATAATTTAAAGTTAAAAAAGGACAAACTTGTAGATTAACAATAAAAAGTTTATTATATTATTTCTTAGTTTTTTTGTTTTAGATTTAAAAACAGTTAATTTTTGTATGTTTATATTTTAAAATGTTTGTGTTAACTTGTATATTTTCTAAATAATTTTCGTATAAATATTGATCAATTCTATATGAAAACATTTTAAAAGTAACCTTTTATTTATTTTTTTATCTTAAGTACACTAAACGTAACATAGCTAAACAAAAATGATAAATTCTCTATTATATGCAAAAAAATAATATTTGAAATCGCTTTATCCAACCCGAAGTAATGAGTAAACATACACTAAAAAAAATATATTCACCTCCCCTTTTTCGAAAGTCGGTTAAAAAATATGTTATACTTACAAGAAATCCCATTACGTTGAAAATTTTAAACCTAGCTTTATGGTTATAACAATGATCACCGCGAAGTTTCCGTTTTTCAATCACGTTGCTTAGCCGGTTCCGCATTTAAAGGTCTTCCTTTCAGCGGGAAAAAGAGAACATGACCGCACCGTCTCCCTCTAATCCCCGACCGGAGGACTGAAAACGTCACGCTTTTCCCGACGAATGGAACTTTTAATCTGCACAGTAAATCCTCGCCATAATTTATTCTCGAGCCGATCAAGGGGATTTCCTCCTCAACGTCGGGATGATTTGTTTAAAGTGAATGTCGCCCTTAAGAGCGTTTCTGACTTCACTTATATTACTCTCGGCTCTGTCGTAATGCTTTCGAAACCACTTTTTTATGCTGAGTCAAGTCGGTTGACATATTTACAAATTATTGTTTGTATTTTCTTTCATATACGAATCAATGTAATACTTTTATAATGTCTAGCATTTTAAAATAGCATACGGACGAGCTGTTGGGATTTTTTTGACCACTATTCCAGCGACGCGACCGTTGCTGCGCATGCGACGATCAAGTTAAAAATTCTTTTCGTTTTTAAAAACAACTGAGGAATCATCTGGTGTGGGTGCATGGTTATAAATATAAACGAAACCTTTACAAAAATACAAGAAAACAAATAAAAAATTGGAAAAAACAAAGTAGGATGCAAATGGTAGACAATTAATTTTTTGGAGTTTCATAGATTTATCGGTTAAAATTCGATTTAATTCATATCATCTTTTTTATAAAAATATTATACATAATCGCATAAAATTTACTTTTAATATTTAGTTATTTTTATTTAAATAAAATTAAATATAAAGCAATCTATCGATGGATGCCTTATTTACAAAAAAATATCATGTACTATAATAATGTTTGTAAACATAAAGGGAATCCATAATTAGTTTTGTTATCTAATTAATTCACAATTATTTTTAATGTGGTTACGTCGTCTTCTATAATAATAAAATGGTTAAATACTTGTCTCAATACTTGTCCAAGATAAAAATACCTACCTGCCTCACCATGGAGCGGCGTAATGCCTACAAAATATAACGAAGCAGGCAGTCACTCTCAACCGCGCGCGGAGAAAAGAGCCGCTCGAATGCGCTAGTGACCGAGCAAAGGCAGTGTGCACCCAGAATTGCCGCCAAGGGAAAAATGGAGTTCTTGGTCTAATATTATCCTTCCTTTGCCCTCAGCAACTTTTTGTCACCGCTAAAGTAAATTAAACTAGAATATAGGGAACAAAATTATACAGTCGAAGAAAGTATTAAAATCTTTTACAGCAACCGGCGACCGTCATTCGCGTCACCATAATGCAATATCGATATAACTGCGTGTTTTCTCAGAAGAAAAATGAATAAATAAATAATCGGATCCTCAAAATACTTTTTATAAAAACTGCTTTTTACCATAAAATTAACCTCCAATAACATTCCTAAGAATGTATATTATTATTTTTATTTTATAATATACTTTGGTAAAGTAAAAAATTAAAATTTAGCAGCATGAAATCATATCAAATATCTCGAAGCAACTATATCTATCTATATAGGTACATATCTAACCCGGAGATTAAATGACGATAAACCTTCACCTTACGTGAAGCGAAAAATTGCAGTCGAAGAATATTTACGTCAATTACGCGGGATGAGTGGAGTCCCGGGCAATTTTACAAGTTTTTCCGGGATTAGGGATTAGGGATGCCGGGCGCGGATATTAAAATGCACAAGAGCTAGGTAAACACACGTCTTGTCCTATCCTTTATCTCTCTCTCTCTCTCTCTCTCTCTCGCTCTCTGGCGGCAACAAACGTATATATACATTTTATAAAATGTATTCTTTTTTTATTTCAAAGAAAATATCTATACGGGAACTCTTGACAACGGGAAGAGGTATAATTAATTTATTGTAAAATCTTGTTAAAATAACATTTAAAAAATACATATAAAAACGTATGAACTAAATACAAATTTAAAAAACCCCCGACACAAACGGCTAAACAGATTTTCTCGAAGCATAATCTAAGGACTCATTCGATCAAGTAACCTTTCAAACGAAAAAAATAATAAAAATCGGTCCATCCGTGTGGGACTACGACGCCACAAACAGACACCTCTCAATATAACACCTCTCTGTCTTCGCCGGGGGTTAGAAAGATCAAGCTATTTTAATATGTTTGTACCATAGGGGAGACTTGTAGCAGGTACAAAATACATTGATAAGTCCATAATCTTGTCTTAATTCAAGATAATTTGCTAAGGAAATTGCTGTTGAGACTTCTCACCGACGAAATCAACACCTTAGAGCGAAAAACTAAGACCATAGATCAAATCAATTCATGTAATTTAAACAAATTGCCATTTTAAGTAACTGCGTCAAAAAAACAAGTTCTGAATATTTTAAATTTCTATTTTCCCAAAAAACCTTCCAAACTTCCAAATTGGTTAGTTTATAAACATATTTTAGGTTCTATGGAACTGGCCATTCTGCGCTTAGTAATGTGCACCATTGAGGAGCAGGAGTAGTACGAGGTGCAATGTCAGGAAAATTAACATTAACAAGTCCAGAAGTCCATAAAAACCAATCAAAAACAGTTCGCCGCCCCCGAGATTATTTTCCCGTTTATGAACGAACACGTGTCGAGAATCGTGGGCCACTTCGAGCACAGGCGTGACGTTCGCCGAAGGCGGGTCCTTAGATCGATCCTTAGATGACGAGGCTTTGTCTATTCTTAGCGGAGTAGGCAATTGAAGTCTGAAATTACTTCAGAAGAAACTGTCGTTTATTTGGGCGCGTTTTACCTCCCCGAACGTCGCATTTTAAGACGTTTTTACGTCAAAAGCATATTTTAATCCACTCCCAAAGTATCCGAAGGAATAACAATAAAATATGAAAGTATCGATTTTTTAATAATTTAGTGGTACGTTCAAACGCTATAGCGAAATCCGTATATTTTCCATCGACCTGTTTGCGTCTATCCATACTCATAAGAATAAGAATAAGAAATGCTGCCGAAGATCGATATCATTTCAGGTAGGCATTTCAAAAAAACACGTCTGAAATATTAAATGGTATATGTAGAAGTCAGAAAATATGTTTTAAGCATTTCATTCATAACAACGATCCAAATAAATGTTTCCCAGCGATGAAAAGAAAATGCACGACTTACCCGGCCTTCCTAACAGCTCCGGTACAGTTGAAGCTCGCAGCGGCCGCCCCCGTCTGCTTGCCTCGGTAAGGAGAGCTCATGGCGCTCTCGCCGCCGCCCGCCCCGCCCCCGACGCCGCCCGCCCCAACGTCGTCGTCGTCCGAAACCGCCGTCGTCAAGGACATGCGATCATCATCAGAAATCTGGAGACAAATAATATAAGAACAATCAACCCAAACAAATCATAAATCATTGATAGAGTTAACCGGAATTCGGAAGCTCCAATTTCATGGTTCTAGACCACAGGGCAGGAGGAATGACTGCTGCTTTCGGGACTGGTCGCTATGATTAGCACATACTCGCTCTCGACTCCTTAACGTGAGCAGGTACGCGGTCATTATGAGAACGATCTTGTTTATTGGAAATTGAACTATTTTAGCATTCTGGGCCGGTGAACCTTGAATTTATTATAGACACAATTTTGACTACTAAAGAGAGCTACATTAAAATAATAGGCAATGAGTTCCGAAAATTTTATAAATTCAAATTACAATGCATATACTTCATTTCAAATATCCAACATCCTATAATCTCATAAAAAGAAACTGATTCCAACGCACAAATTGGAAATAGGGTTCTGACCTAAATAAATACAGAAAGAGCGAGATAACAGGCTCATAGCATTCTCACCTCAAGTATCTGATATTTGTTTAATAAAATATACTAGTGGTTGCACAGTGGTCGAAATTAGGACATTAATAATTATTATTTATACATTGACAGACTATTGAAAAAGAAACATTTGAAATCACACAAAATTCTCGCTCGAAACTTATTCTGTTAATCTGTTATCAGTAGTATGAGCGTTTTATTTATTTTAATTAAATGTATTTGTAGCACATAATATAGATATATTTTAACTTTCTGCACTCCTTCTCCTTAACTATACCAAATGTAACACCCCTACGTGCGCGCGATTTGCTTGAAAAGAAGTACAAAGTGTTCTATTCATCAAGTCTAAAATAGATTTACGAATTAGGGTTTCTATTATTTTTCATTACAACCATACAAGGTTAACCCAAATTATTAATAATTAATTTGCTAGTGACATAACCCTAATCGAGTGTTCGTCAAAGCGAAAGCAAATTAATCGATTATTGTTGTTCCACGCGTGTCGCATCTAGCGAGCACCTAATCAGCGAGTTTAGCAGCTAATCGACTTGATTTGGTAAAGCTGCCTCAGGTAATAAACACGCATCCTCCGCCCTCTATTATAGCGTACAATAAATACAACTTAGATTTTAGATATACTGTATAATAATCTCATTTGTGAAATGATAAGACATAAATCGAAAAATATATAAAATTGCTAATTATATATTATTACCAGTTTATGTTTATGTTTGTGGAGTATGGTTTGTGTTTGTATTAGTAATATGTGGAGTGTGTGTGTTTTTTTTGTTGGTTGTCTTATTTGGGCAAAGTATAATTTAATTAATTTTTGTCTTTAATTAATATAATGATTCAAAGTTTCTCTAAAAAGAAAAATAAATCAATAAATGATATTTATTTTGTTATTTTTTCCAGGATTACGGTCATCATACGACGACTACTTTGTTTAGTTGGGAATTTTGTTTTGTATTATGTAGGTATATTTCATTATGAATATTAAATTGTAATTTTTACAAATCCGCACACAAAACTGGTGCACTTTCTATGGGGTAGTGTAGTAAAAGAAGTGAGGTATAAACAAAAACATAGACCCAGTCGTCCATGTATCTATCTACGGAACCACAATTCAAGTACTACAATCAAGTGATATTCATGATGGAGTCACTTCTTAGGCAATGATATATCATTGCTGAAAATGATACTCGAACGTACATTTTTCATAAGTCATTAATTTGAGCCAAAGTGCTCTCATAACTATCATTAATTTGAGCCAAAGTGCTCTCAGGGAAATGAGATAATACTCGTAGTCAAGATTAATCCTCTTAGCAAATTGCTGACCAACGAAAAGCTTTCATTTTCGGTTGCTAAATTAAGGACTTGTAGACCTACCAAACTAACCTACCTAAAATAAACGTTATGCAATATTAACATGAGAAAATAGACCCGGTTTGGCTTCGCTAGGTAAATATCCTAAGTAATATCCTATAACCGGTTATTTAAGTTATTTAAATAGAATAATATAAATAAACAATTTTAAAGACGTTCTGTGTTCAGTAGTAAAGACGATTAGATAGATATGTCTAAATATCCCACCTCCTTACTACGACCACTGACAGGTCAATCGACGTGTCTTCGAAGTGACTTCAGGTGACAGATCAGGTGACCTAGCCAGTCTTCTTTTAGCTTTTGAAGAAGAGGCCACGGAGCTCCGAAACGTTCAGCAGGAGTACTCACCTAGTCTTTTTCTACTTTTCCTAGATAGAGATTAGGCGAGTAACTCTGCTGGACGTTTCGAAGCTCCGTGCCCCCTTCTTCAACAGCTAAATGAAGACTCTATATATATATATCTATATCTTACAGAATCTTGTGACAAAATAATGTTAAAAAAAACTTAATCTTTAAATATTAAAAAGAATTCCTAATTTCCAAATGTCAATGTCTTGTTAGACTTTTATACAGTGTTTATCTAAAACGATTTAAATGGGTTGCTTAATCAACAGATATTGAATGTGCATTTTTTTACTATTATTATTCACATTTCGCATTTTTTCCCTTTTTATTTATTTATTTAATCAAGGAAAAACAACGGGTACGAGAGATGAGATGAAATCCTAAAAAAACTTATGATTTAGGTTAGTCTTGCATCCTTACAAGTTTTTCACATATAGAGTGATATGCTTCATATCTAATGCTAATAAGTTTTATAAAGTTTCTGACATTAGGATCATGACCACAATATATATATTAACAATGAAAATATGATTTTATAACGCTACAAAATAATCAAGCGTATTAGTAATATTTATTACAAATATATCAGCATGTTATAAGAGAAGGAAAATCAAGAATGTAATTGTCATTTTTATGACTGAATAACTATTTCAGATTAAGTGTGGCGTGCATAACTGCACTATTTCCTATTTTATTATTTATTTTATTTTTTAAAAATACTACCTACCTAGGCAATGCCCGTACTAAAATTCTTATAAGCATAACTATCTCACTGCGGAATATACAATTTCAATTATTTGAATTGAATTGTATGCAATAATAATATTAAAGTAACTATGTTTGTAAATGTTTGCGGGTATCTGCAAAGTGAATGTGTTTTTGTATAAAAGTTTCACAAAGGGGCCACAGGCATAAAGGGCAAATAACGTTGACCGCAGGACCTCGTTATTACGGTGCCGCCGGCGAGCTGAAACCGAGGAATAAAATAAACAATATACTAAAACAAACTGAATTTGAACACCATTTGCAAAATTTTCATATTAAAAAAGGAAGAATATTCTCGACAACAGACAATAGAAGAATGTTGTCGACGCATTTACTGACTGCTCTTAGACAGACATGCACTGAGCTCATTTCATATCAAGGCTGTCAGAAGAAGGAATGGTCAAGGTCCCTTCGGTCTTGAACTTGTAGCCACCTCGTTCTGAGCGAGTTTGCGACGCATACCTTTATACTCGTACCTCATACACGCGTTAGTAAAGTCAAACCAAAAATAGAATATTTGAATCTCTCGCGTTCAATTCCCAAGACAACTTTGCTATCTCATTTAATATTCAAAATGTCGCGTGAATAGTGTCGATACAAAATGTACCTATGCACATCCGCCTACATACAAGTACAACTAAACGTGCAAACCCTCCTTAAACACATAACTGTGAGTTTTATTATAAGGGATATTAATATATTAATAAGGGATTGATATTAATCCCGAGAAGCTTTTAGATGCGTGCGCATCACTGTGCTTTAAATTAAACGGATAATGAATGCCGACTCTGGAAATAAATGGCTTTTGCGTCGGTCAATCGTAATTTACTTTCTAAGCAATGGTGTATTGATACGTTTTGATATAAATAATAATAGTCTTTATTTATTTCCGGAGATGTGCTAAATTCTAACTAAATTAGCAATGCCCGTACTTATGTTAGACGTCGTATTGGTTTTGGCCCTAAATTTATTTTTTTTTCAGTTAAAAGTATTTACAAATATTATAAAAAAAAAATGAATAAGTATATAAACAAAAGATACTATCAGAAATAAATAAAATAAACATAGATATAACAACCGTAAATATTTTTTTTTATTGAGGATGTTTTTTGAAGATGTTTTTTTTTTTAAAAAGGGGCTTACTGTGACAACGGTTCAAGAGATAAAGTTTCGTGAAAAACACAGTTAAGCACACATAGCAGATTACTATTACCGCTTTTTGCGTCGAGCCCTCATAAACCCCAAGCGGTAATAAACAAAATTTATATCAATTTTTATTAATTACTACTTTTTTAATTATAATTATTAGCTATCTAAAAGTAATATTAATTTATTCACTGTATCACTGTTTACGAAAGGTTTACAACTACTGCCGAGTGGCCGCATGGTTTGGAGCCATCGAACCGGAGGGCCATTTAGAGACCGAAATGATGGCTGATATCTCATTGCAAACCAGAAGCATAAACCATTGATTGAGTTAGCCGTTGATTTATTATATGAAAACAATGCGCTGTGCTGGGCGGGCATTTATCAGAAAGCTAAGAAGTATGTCTTTCGTCGCATCTCTTCACACACACTCTTTGGCTATTGGCTCTTTCTCTATCTGTCGCACTTCCCTTCTAGTATCTTAGCCAAAGTGCTATTGAATCAAAACCGAGGGATTTCAATAAAATTGCCAGCCATGCCATGATTCCGACCAAAATATCGCCACTTTATGGAGATGGAACCTTTGCCCTTTTTTATTTTGTCACGTGACACATTTGCAAGGGAAAGGGTTGCCTGCCGCATATTGGCGAATATTTATGCGCCTTTCTGGCATCGCTGTTCCAATTTTTTTTTTATTATTTTATGCATCGATTTTACGCAGATACTTCAAAATAATTAAATTTGCCTTTATTTAGACCACAATTTTAATTTCGTTTAGGAAATAAGAATACTAACATGTTTATTGATTACTAACTGTAAACTTTATGGTCATTTATTTATTTATTTATCATCCAGTGATTATAATAATTATTATTACACAATTACCCATACCTAACAGGTCACCGCCTGTTTTAAGTTAAACTATTTTACTATTACTTTAGGCTATGTACATATTGCACAAATTAAATATTACTTAGTCATAATAAGCAGTATTAAGTACATATAAATTATAATAAAACATAAATATTCATATGAATGTGTAATATTATTGTTTCAATCATAAATCTCTAGAAATTAAATACATAATAATATTTTTTGTTCGCACTGTGTGTAATAATTGATAAAATTATGTATGTGTATTTTATTTGTTTGTTTTACACGAATAATATTTATTATTTTTATATTTATATACTTGAACGAATCTTTGATAAACAAATCGAATTGCGCGGCGTTCTGCTTTCACGATAGAACCTCAAATTAACCCAGATAGAGAAAACAGCTTTTCAACGCACAAAGATATTTTATTACTTGCAGGTTTAATAGCTCCCTACCCTTCCCTACAGGGTGTATTTAAATTCACTGATCTCTTTTTAGGGGGTCGATTGAAATCAACAATCAAACATTCATCAGCAAAAAATATTGGGTTTTTTTTCCCAAATATAAGAAAAACGAATGTTTCAGAACGTGCTCGGCTCGCGAAGTACTTCGAATAAAAACAAAGTTTTAATTTCGTAAGACCGGTATAGTTGTCGATGTAGATCAACCCCTTAAAAGGAAATCAGTGAATTTAAATACAACCTGTTTATCAATAAAAAGCAATTATTTATTAATTTTTTGATGGTATTCTAACAAAATATTGAAATACATAAGATATTGATATAATATGACATGTTAAGGTTAACATTTTAATATGAAAAATATTAAAATATAAAAAAAAATAATATTAAATATTCATTGAACTTATAAGTGATGCTGTCACATAAGTAAACGCCGCAAGTATAAATATTTTGCGGCAGGTATCGGGCCCACTCGTGGCCTCCTAGTCAGCCGTGGAGCCGTCGCATCGGCTGTTGTAATATCAGGCAAAAGTATTAGAATTTAGAAAGATCAATACTTCTTGAAATAACTAGAATTCTACGTTCAAATAATCCATTTCAAAAAGAGTTTGCGAAAAGGTCGACGACATTGATTCTGACTTTGCCTTGTTAATTAAAAATTTTATTTATTTATTTTTATAAAGTAAACATACAGAGAGTAATCGTAAACATTCTTACATATTTTATACACAGGTTTATATATTTTATAACACTCGATACTCTCCAATTTCATGTTTACAAAACATGCATGTGCATCTTAAGTTAGTAGTAAAATTTGGTACATACAAAATTTGGTAAAATTTTATGTAAAACTAGCGTGAGAATTTGACTCAATTATGTTGCTTTGACCTTGCTTTGTCATTGTCGCAGAAGTGGTCGCTTACCACCGATCCTACACATTATTTATTAAACTACTAGATAATGTACGAAAGACTTTTATTAAAAAATAAGTTATTCGAAAAGTATGCAATATTCAAACATACAGGTTTTTACAACAAATTATCTATCTAAATATGTATATAAAAATGACTGTTTCTTTGTTTGTTTGTTTGTTTGTGCTTTATGCAATCCTTAACCGTCGGTCCGATTGCGATGGCGAGTTTGGGAAGTTGTCGTGAACACACCCGATTAGTTTTGTGAATTAAAAAAAAACATGAAATTCAACCATTAAGGGGGGTTTGAAGTTTGTATGGAGCTTTATAAACCGTCGGGTCTAAAAACTCATGGCATTTAGTTCTTTATATAACATACATCAAATGAGAAAGGAAACATCAAATTAAGGCACGTGGATGGCCCAAAGGGCCTTGAGATGGAGAGTGAAGCGACCCATCCCGAGTGCCCCAGCGCCGTCAAAGCCGCCTGCAAGGGCTAGCTGCCCTTACAGCCCGGGGTCGAACAGCTAGTTATGTTATAATTAAGAAAGAGCCAATGTTAATTTCGCGACAATATGGAATGTTGAAACGTTATAAATGAAATTTAAATGTTATTATTAGTACAAAATTACTATAATCAACAGCTGTCTGGAACACGTCCATATTCGTTAACAGGCAAGAGTCTACTTTCTATTAGAAATATTCCAACTCTTATAATCTTTGTAGTGACTGCGATCATATCGATATATTATAGTTATAGATATATTCTAATGTCCAATTATGTTCTAGCTCTGTCAATCGTTTGATATTATTGGTATTAAAATCACATACAATACATGTTGTTTATTTTTTAATTTTGTCTTAATATTCCGCTCTAGGTGAAATGAAGGGGGCGTCAGATTTGTTACAATTTGTTTTACGGAGGGAGGAACGTCAAAGCATTGGTTACGTAACCGTAAACCGCACAAAAGAAATTCGGCCTCTGTCGAAATGCGAGTGAAATTGCGGTGTTCCTCTAGAAATTGTGTGCCTAAACTTTTAGTAATTAATAATAATAATAAATCGTTTATTTAAATCATTTTACAAGAAAACACAAGGCTTGACCTACCCAATAACTGGAAACATAATTATAATGCTAAGCACATATGTATCCTCTAAAATTTGTTATTATAACTATTAAAATACGTGGTACATTATACAGTGTTTTTATTTCCTACTAACCCTAAAAACTATCTTAAATATGGTTTCCATAAACTAATTTTCATTCGAAGAATCAAAGAGAATGTTAAGCACTTAACATTTTTAGGGGGAGGTACTATCATGACATGTTTGTTCCTATGATCATATTTTTGCAGTCGGATGAATGGCATGTCCTCATAAATCTGGCCAAAGTCCGCCCATAAAATTATTTTACCCATATCTTGTATTATTTTTTTTTTCCCCTAAAAAAAAGCACAGAAAGAAACCTCACGCGACCAGTACGGAATAATATCAGCCGTAAAATATTTCGTGCCGTCAGTCTAAATCAAAGATTATTATCTCTGAGATCTCGTCGGAGGCGGAAGAGAGAGAAATAATGAATTTCGGTCTGTCGGACGCGCGAGGCAGCCGACGCAGGGGAAGTCCATGGAAACGGCTATGGGAGCCTGTGTGCCTGTGTGTGTACGAACTAGTGTGTGTCTCTAAAGCCCGGGGCACACATGCCGAACCTCATGTCCCCTTTTCAAGTTCGTGATTTGGGATTAGTCAGGCTTTGGACATGTGTCATTTTTCTTTATGCCTTTGTCGCACAAGTCATCGATCGTCAAGGTATATTTAAAAGCTTTTACGAAAATACAAGAAAACTAAAAATGTTTCAACATTTAAACGTCTATCTATATATTTCCGAAATGGCAATATAAAATATTTTAATGCGAACTTAAAGTATAATAATAATTATAACGGCATCCCATAAGTTATATTATCATACCAAGTGGTTAAATATAACACACTAATCAACATCAAATCGGTAAATTATTATAATAGTTTATCTGTATGTATTTTGCCGTCATTTTGTTTTGGTTACACTCGTTTTAGGTGTGCCAAATTGCCTGGTGGTGCAGTGGTATAAGCGCCTGCATCTTATTCAGAGGTCCTAGTAACTAGTAACTAGTCATACACACAAAACATTCATTCACTCACAGACGGACGTATACTCAACGGCCCCCATGAATGTAGCCCAAGTGTAGCAGCCATCTGACTGCCCTCCAACCATCATCATCAGTGTGCCTAATTGATATATAGCTTCTTTAGACCCATGTAGTAGCTTGAAATACAAACAAGGAGATCTCTTTTTTTATTTTACATATTTTTAATATTTTACACAGCGAAACTTACACGAAGTATCTATGTATAAATTTGAAATTGATACAATTGGCATATATTTTAAAGTATGTAATTAAGGTTTTTGTTTTGATTGATATTTCTATAAGTATAATACAAAAACAGCGTAATTTAAAAATCCCATTCAGTGGATCACGATGATTATTCATCATAAATCATATAAAATTAACACAATGCAATAAAAACATACCTTACCTTTTATTTAAAAATATTAAGTAAATTTCATTAGGATAAAGTCTTGAAAATATTAAACTACTTATTTTAACTTAATATTGTGAAAATTAGCGAACGAAAATTGAAACTACCAAGTTAAAGTTAATTTTAAAAATCAAGTCGTTTTTTAAAAAAAAAAGAACTTATTATCTTCACATTAACTAATGTTTAGTTGTAAATCTATAGATTATCTAGGGGATCTGCAGAACAATAAGGTAATCTGCGAAGCAAAACCATTTTTCATACTTTAACGTACTTGCCTAGTTAATTTGCAGGGTGACTAGACGATCCACGCATTAACTGTTTTACGAACATTAATAGTAACATAATGGTAAACGCGAAGAATGCTTTTTAGAAAGGCACACGAGATATGTTCACGCGCCCGAGCTGCCTCTGATTATTGCTGCCGCGGTGCCATCGAGGGTCAAGAATCCAAGTCATCACCGTACTTAAGAAGTTTTACTTCAACACATGCTCCCATCATAGCATCCTCCCCCTCCCCCCACACCTCAATTATTCTAACCGCGCTTCCCATTTTATTACTTCATCCCCGTGCGAGTGGCGAGTGGTGGGCGAGTGTAATATTGTGTCGGATGGTTCAGGCGCAGGTGTACCCCTTGATAGCGTACGAAGGGACATAATATAAGCGGAAGGGTCGAGGGGTGGGGGGAGGGAGGGGGAGGGCGACGACAGCGGAATACAGGACACGTTATTACGCCTCGCCCCGCTCGACTCTTAAGTGGGAAAATCTTTTCTTTTTGATAACAACCTGCATGGCAGCACCACCACCCTCATAACCATCAGGAGCACCCCTCAACATTGCCATAATGAAACATCGTCTCTAAGAACAGCTTTCCTAACCTCGTTGCAATTCTATGCCTCTATTGACTGGCATTACATTGAATACCTATGTTTAAATATTTTAATTTTGTTATACACTTATATTGCGGTATTTTATCGCCGACATATTTGTAACACGATCTAGGTTAGATGATAAATAAGCTCGCCCTTTTATTTATTTATTTAATTACATAAAAATACATTAAGGACATAACTACACGTCAATAAAAAATACTTTACACAATTAACCTGACCTACAAAATACGAGTTAATTATATTCGTAGGAACGATCAATTCGTATGTATTCTCCAAAACACTGGAAACTAACTTCAAAATTTAAATAAAGTTTTATTAAAATCGATTAAATATTTAGCTAAATATTTAGGTAAAAGACAAGAAGATTTTAATTTTAATCAGTTCGCAAGTAGCATTTCTATTCTAATGAAAGGGCGAACGTTGTTGGCACGTTTTAAAAAAAGTTTACTGTTCATAAAAAAAAATCCCTAAAAAATCTTTAGTCGAAAGAAAAGTATATTGTCGAAAGATGTATAAATATATCTAGGTATCGTTAGTTAGAATATATAAAACGCAGCCTTTTTAATAAAATACCTCCTGAAGTTAGACTTAGACAGGCTTATTTAAACTCGAATGCAGTGTCTATTTAAAATATTTTTCGGTTTTATTGACATTTTCTTTTAAATATTTTAGCATTATATTTATTTTAGTACTTAGATTTAAATCACTATAAAAGATTGAATTTAATAATAAAATATTATTATTAGTAGTGTTAAAATGTCAATTATTTTAAATATGACGGTATTGTGCCGATACAATATGTCAATATGTATAAATAAATTCGAATACCTTACTAATAAATGAGTACCTTTAACGGCCTTTCAATTATTTTATATATACTATTTATTTTTGTTACGATTCCAATGAACAAAAAATGATTAAGTATATAATTCATTTTGCTCAATTAATTAGGAATAGGGAATTAGGAAATTTAGTATTCTTGTTCTTAATATCCTGTGTTTGTCCTTGTTCTCCTGTTCTTTTTTATTTTTTTTTACCTAAATAAAAAAATCCTGAATCAGATTTTTTTGAATTGTAACATGGTTGAAATGTTTTAGAAAAGAATTTTGTGTATTATGATTTTAACCCAATGTGAAATTTAAGAAGGCATACTTTCGGTTAGATGAAAAATAAACGTTAGTCTAAACTATAGTACGCGCAATCTTTGTTTTACTGGCTTATCTTATTGTGGCCGTCATTAGTTAGATCGATATTCATCATCGATCTATTCTATAGTCAGTGAAATTACTTTGATAAAAAAAAAGAAGTTGATTCTTGAACTACTATAATTTTTGTTTTCATCGGAGCGAAGCGTAGCTCTCCCGGATCGAGTCCGATAGCGAAACGTTTGCGATGTCAGATCTCAATTATTTCACCACCGATTTTACAATTTTAAAGTTTCAATCAAATCTACACGAAAAATACTAGGTCGTGACGAAGTCAGAATTTAAAAATTCTAAATTCTAAATCTAAAAAGTAACGTTAAAAAATATTTATACTATGAGAAATCCCATGTTCAATTTTTTCGCACGTTTTTTGTTCGAATTTTAGAAAAAGAATGATTGATTTGAAGTTTGATTTTTTCCGCTCCAATATGGTGTTAGTAAGGTTTCACCTTTGCGACTGCGCTTACCTAGTTAAATTACTCGACAAAACTCAATTTAAATGTCATGCCGAAAGTACAGATCAGATATTCTACAAATGCTTCGTAACCACATGTATCCATAAGTACGATACAATAATATGACATAGATATACTAGTATTCAGTAGAAAAGTGAGGAGCTCCCGAAACCATTGAGAAATTGTCCAACTCAAGCAAAAGTTGCCTCGAGTCTTAACCGTAACGGCAATCAGACGGGGATGAGGAACAAAGGCAGACACGAAAGTTGTTAACTTTCACTCCCCGGGCGAAACATATTTCTTAAGTTTATCTAAGGGGATGCGGTTGGGCGCGCTGTCGTAAAGTATCCATCTGAGACAATATCGAGCCCATAACTTGACAGACACATTAATTAATAGATTAGTCACACACATTAAGTAAGTTTCTTGTTGGAAACCAAAATTACAATAAATTTTGTTGACATATTTGTTTGAAAGGTGTTTTTGAAAGAAAAACTACTTACTCTTCTAATGTGTTCAAAGCACCAACAGGCACTTGTTGAAGCTATAAATAAAACTGTGGATTCGTCCGGGGTATCGGCGTTCTCCACAACCTGTAGATACAGTTGCAAAGGCACTTGAATTCCACGATCCAGCTTATAATTTTCCAGCACCTAAGCTCGACCATTAGGTAAGTGATTTGCGATTAATTTACGAATTTTGCAGCATTTTCTACACATCGTGAAGGCAGCCCATCACGATCACCTCTACGGGCGACGGGGCCGAAGAATAAAGAAAACGTTGCCAGCAATCCTTCATTACCAGCTTTGGTCATCAAAAACCCACCTTGCCTAACTAAATCGTTTCGTTACAAGCTGAAAGTGCGTTTAAAATTAATGAAATGAAATAAAACAAATTTACTAATAATTTAACCTATAAAAATACAATAAAAATATTTTTTTATTTGTTTATTTGAGTAAATTTACCATGTACCTATATAACCCATGATGGCTCATGCCTTTTCCGTGTGAATTCAAGTAGCTAATAATTTAATATGGTCTATAAAATGTATATATATATAAAAATATCGTTTCATCCAATCTATACATATATATGTTTAAAAAAAAATATTATACCACAGAGAAACAGTATCTAAACAGTAAAAAAAATACTTTTCAAATACTACATTTAACACGTTAAAAACTAAGAATGACAATAGTACATTTTGAAATTTGCCGTAAAAGTTTTTAGTTTTTTTGTTAAAAAATTATTTTCAAGTCGGTTTTAAAGTATTTTTTTATTATATGATAATCTGTATGTTATATATTGATTAATTTGATATGAAAACATTCAAAACAAGCTAGATTTTGTAAGAAATAGGCACTTTTACATTAAATTAGTAAATATTTTGATTAAATTCACGATTCAATGAATCAATGATTCAAATATAACACAAATTTCTATTAGCTTATCTTTTTATTGGCATTTATATCTGTAATATGTAACTATATTAAATTTACTTTTTTTAGAATTTTTTGAGGGTGACGTATATATATTGTTTTAATATCTAACAGGTAATGGCGAAATATAAATATTAGGATTCGATATGAATAAACATTTTCAAATAAACTACTAAATTTATAAAATAAATTTTAATATAAGCCCAATAAAGATCAAATTCATATTGCAAAGAGCAGAATATGTCAAGCTTTTAAGCTTCGCAAGCGAGTTATTTCATCTTATTAAGCGTTACGACCGCAGAGTCAAGAATTTGCTAAGCTATTTTGGCTTGAATTTACTGCGCGCAACATTTACTTTTTATTGAATTTTTCAGGTTTAAATATAAAATATTTTATCTTATTTAAATTCGTTTAATATATTTTTCATACCTCTTACTATCGGTTGGGCTGAGGAATTTATAGGTATTTCAATTTATTCAATTTATAATAATTATAATGTGCCATTGAACATTTTATATATTTCTATTTGCGCTCATAAATGAGTTTATAATAATTTTGTCAGGCCAGTAATAAATAATACGTTTGAACAGCCGTGCTGTCATATTTTTGAAATTAGATTTTTATATTTGAGCACTTTATCGAACTGTCAAAGTTCCTCAACAGACGAACTACATCAGAATACATGAGATGTTTGTGTGGTTCAGATGTTGTTCCTATATAAGTACTAAAAATGTACTGTAACTGTGATTTTTACTACTACAATTCTATTTCTGCGTCAAATGAATATGTCAGAATACATAAATAAATAAATAGAAGCTAAAACCGACGTAGTTAACTAGATTCTACTGATATTACATAAAGCTGAACGGATGAAGGAGACAGAGCGTGAAGTATTTCTGTCTCCCTCGGGCGTCGCGCGACGTGCTAATGCGTCTCGTGGAAGTGGAAGTGGAAGTGGAAGTGGAAGTCTCCGCCGCGTACTCGCATGCCTTCAATAGCTTTCCTTCTTATTTGATACGTGACGAGGCAACTTCGACTTGGAGACAATTGTTTCGACGCCGCGACGTCACTTCCTGGGCGTCCCTAGCATGATCAGAATTTTATCCCTGATTTTGAAACATTTCTTTGTTTAACCGAAATCTTAGAGGGATGGCGTCTAAGAGAGACCTGATCTAATGAGAAGCAAAGTAGAGTTTGCAGAATTCGATGAATTTGCGATGGGTTCGAATATGTAAAATACTAATATAACTGGATATTTCTTCACGGATTGTAGTGTTTTTTGACGGCCTACAATTAATTAGGATACTTATAAAAAAAATTGATTCCCATCCAAGACTTTTCGAATTTCTTTTTTTTTAATGGTTTGTCAAAGCTAATTAATTGTTATTGCCTTTATAATTTTCATTGCATTCAACAACAAGTTTTGCCAACATTCACTGTTATGTTTACAATGCTCTAAAATAAAAAAAAAGGCTCATCTCCTTTTTGTAAAACTCTACTCAGTATTGCCCATCCCCATGATCATAGAGATTAGCATTCAATCTAACCTGACCTAACCTCGCCGAGGCATATTACAAACCTTAATCCGAAATTGCCGCTGCTGCATTTGCTATTACAAACGCTATTTCAAAATTGGTCAAAATGAATTCCGGTGACCTCAAAACGTCAACATCTGTCAAAAAAGCGGCGGTCAATTTTCGTCTGATGACAAAAGCCGGTCGTTTTGTAATCAAGTCGGTTTGTCGGCAGTATAATATTGCAAATATATTTTTTATTGCTAGACGATAGTTTTGTCGATCGATAGTGAAATAGTGAGATTGTCTATCTCCAAGTGCAGTCTATCTGAAAGTTCTCGGAAGGGATCCATATAGGCTCTATTAAAAATGTCTTAAAATGAGAATTTCAACGGAGTTTTCAATGGAATGTTTTAAGTGTGTCTTTGTAGATGAAAAAAAATCTAATTAGGTTTTTAATGATGAAAAGTAACTTGAAATGCTTAGCGTGTGGTACAAAAGCCTCTTGTTAATAAGTTTAATTGTCTCGGGTAAAAATGACCTCACAATTAAATTACTGTAAATTGGCGCTTGGCCTAATTAAACAAATAAGCGTGCATCGCTTTTGTAGGAAAAACCGTTACAAAATGGAAACTGATATGATTTTCATCATTTTCGCTTCGTGGAGATTGATTTACAGCAAGTTTTAAGCGAGCGCAAACACAACTACGACCGCAACGGGTTTCATTTCATCCCCTCCGTCGGAGCGGGAATACATTTTCACTATTTCTGCCTGCTGCGTTGTTTTCAGGGATGGACGTGTTTATTGTTCAGATCGTTGCTACCATCGATATTCATTCGTCGATAACAAAGGCCTGGAAAGCTAATATCGATAGTTTTACATCATACCGTCGGCGCTGGTATTGTCTCTCGCATATAACCATCTACGTTATTCCTGAATACTACTCAACCATTTACAGTGTAGGTAGGTCGTATATACCTAAGTTAAAGTAAAAAAATGTATTCAGGCATTCTGGCAGTTGGCAAACTTTTGTTCCCTCCCCCTCTATTCATCTGTCTTACATTTCTTAGGTTAAACACTAATTTTATTTTCACTCGGGGTAAATATTTAATTAGTTTTATTTTGTACTTGTAAGTTGCTATCATCGCTTTCATTGTTTTATTGTTGTGAACCGCCTTATATGATTAATTTGTTAAAAGATAAATCAAAATAAAATAAATGTTACCACCGTTTGTTTTTTTCTTTTGTAAATTTTGGCGCGCAGCTAATAATAAAATAATACTGTCCTTGTTATTTCATTCTTCATATATATGTTAATTTTAAAATAATATTTCAAATAAATAAATATTAATAGTTACTAAGTGGCAATGTTTTAGGTAATTTCTTTAGGAAAGCTACCTATTGCAATGGGAACCATGTGATAACTTCTGGAAAATTTCGACATATCTTCGCATTTTATATCCCCTAGAATCCAAAACCACCCTCAGTTTTGAAGTTTATATGTAATCTTATATATCTATCTATCTACATCACTTTCTTGCGGATGCGATAACTGCCGTAATTTTACACAAATAACTTTAAAATTGATACATAACATTTAAGGACACAAAATCTCAGTCAAGTTCGTTAATGGGTGAAATCAGGCCAGCGGGGCTGGATTAAGAGGAGGGGGAGGGGGGTTCTTCAAAACTTTTACTTTAACTCCCTTAGTATATAAGATATCTAATTCATTTAAATTTATATTACACCTTAGATAAGAGCCTAAAGCTTATCTCAAAAAAAAAATATAATATTAGGGTATACGATTAGCAAAATCCAGACGACCGAATGTCTGCGTGCGACAAATAAGCCCTCAAACAGTAATCCCATAAGCCCGAGGATATTTCAGAAGCTAAACGGTCGTGCACTGAATGGCCAGATCGCAGAGATGAGAGCGCGCATGTTGGCATCGTTGGCATCCGTTAATTCATTCCATTATGTGCGCCGATGGCTTTCCTGGAACGTTAGACACGTGTCGTACAGGACACAAGTGGGATTAACAATCCACAAATGGGTGTTGTTAACATTAAGCGTATCACGATATCCCGCGGTGATTGACAGTACCTATAAATATCTAAAGGGTTCGAATGATGTTCACTGTCCTCCTTTATTGACATTTCATTAAAATTTAAAAAAATCAATGAAGTAAATATATTTATATCTTTTAGTAATAACAAAATATTAAAATTAAAACTTCCCTTTTGTATAAATAAATAAATAATTGTAAGGGTAACGAAGGAGTTATAAATTAGGAAAACAAAACAAAACCTATTATACAATAAGATTAAAACGAAAGTGCAAATCTTAAGGAAGTAATATACCGCCAATTTCGCTAATGCCATAGTGTTCCGTTAGAAATGAGCATGGAATGTTCCAAAACTATCATTATACTCCTCTGTGCTAACCTACCATAAAAATGTAAGTAGATACAATATTGAAAATCGTGCTTTAATAATGAAGTAATTAATTTAGTAGCACTTTCAATGCAAGGCTTCCGTCTGCCAGACAATTAATATTGGCTTTTATGACAGACTTGATGCTGAATAATAAAATGCTAGATACATTCTCTTATTTACAGAAAGTTTTTAATTGATTTTCATACAAACGGTTTGAAAATTACGCGAAGAATGGGTTAATTGCGTGGAAACTGGGTCATCACGGAAGGACCAGCGCTATAATATTCCATTACTAAAAAAAATTATACACAACTTATATTACATGCCGTAAACAACTTTAGAGATAGCGTGGAATTTAATTAAACCACAAGACTAAACGAACCCACCTCCCCTACCCTATTTATTGCCCCCCTTGACTAATTACAATTCAAGTTTGTAATACTATTATATTAGTGGGATATCGTAAAACAAATGTAGGCAAAAAAAAATGTAGATTAAATTTAGCCATTTAGCAACCAAATATCAACCCTTCACGAACGTATGTCGTTGAATTAACAAGAATGGCCATGACACCCTGTAGCTATCACATTAATATCAACTACTTCTATACATTATTTGGTAGTAATTATATATTAACTATTTAACCAGAACCACAGTCTTTTTTTATTTGTTCATTTCATCATTAATTTAGAGTTTTTTTTGTAAATTTTGACGCGTGGCTAATAATGAAACAAGACGGACTTATTTATAATAATTATAATGTGGGATAAACATTCTTTTACGTGTTTCTATTTGCGTTTATAAATGAGTTGGTATTAATTAACTAGCCAGTAATATATAATACGTTCTCAAGTTTCCAACAGCCGTGTTGTCATATCTTTGAAATTGGAATATGATATTTGGGCTTTCTATCAAACTGTCAATGTTTCATTAATTAGTACTAAAAATATAAAGAGTCCAAAAAGCCTACAAGCATAATTAGTTCTGCGATTGGGCACCTGGAATAAATTGGGCACGTGTGACACGAGAGAAACTGGCAAGGTGATACACGCACCCAAGTTGGGGTAATCTACTCTGTTGTGGTTAACGTCGTGCAGAAGTCTCACATCCGCCATAATACGTCAACTTCCAAGATGCAGATTGCTCACATGGTGCAATGGCGGACGGCCGGGATAAAATGAACGTTATCAAAAGTAACTTTATAACTTAGATCATTTGAAATCAAGTGAAACACTGCATGAGTACATATGGAGCGGTTTTTTTTTAATATGAAAATATTGAAGACCATGTTGTTTGTGATACAATTTATAATTTGAAATTGCGCTGTAGTTAAATAACAGCTAAAAGTAAAGTTAAGCGAGCTCACCTTTAGGAGAAACATTTCATTGCACTCCTGCGCCGTTCCCTTCCAGTGGTAGTGCCGGTAGCGCACGTTGCCGAGCAGCTTGGTGCCCCGCAAGATGGACACGTCATACACGATCCTTCGTATGTTGAGGATATTGGTCCGCAACTTGTACTTCTTAATCTTTTTACGATTTACGTCTCGCTCATCCGGCTCCGAATATTCGCCCGTACTGGTGAGGCCCTCTTCGGCGGCCCAGGCTGAGAGGACACCCTCTATGAAGGAGAATAACTGCTGAACGTTGGGCTCCAATTTGCTGGGGATCATCAGGTAAGGAGACACGGGAGCGGTTCGAGCCTTGGGGACCAGTGCTTTCTCCTTGTTTTTAACGACCGGGATGGGCTTCGGCTGTTTATTGACCTTGACGTGAAGAGGACACTGATGCACATGGTGGTGGTGATGGTGAGAATGATGCGGAACTATCCTCTTGGAGTGGGACGACATCTTGACGAGGCGCTTTCCTTTATCCGGTTTGTCGAGCGTGTCGGCGCCGCTCGAGTGCGATTGCGAGTCGGAGCGGGGGCTGCCGGGCCGCGCGGGGCGCTGCTGGTGGGCGCGGCGGTGCCGCTGGGGCGCCGCCGTGGGGGCCGGCGCGACGGCGCCCGCCTCCCCGACGGCCAGGCAGCAGTGGTGCGCCACGCAGCAGTAGCCGGCCGCGTCGGGCGTCCTGCCCGCGTGGCAGAAGGAGATGTCGGGCGTGCGGGCGCCCAGCGCGGCCAGGTGCGCGCGGTTCGTGCACACCTGCATGAGCAGGTTCTCCCCGAAGTGCACGGTCTTGTGGCGCCGCCGGCGCAGCTGCAGCGCGGCCGCCGCTGCGCTGCCGGCCGCCGCCGAGGCCGCCGCTCGCGCCGCGGCCTTCGTCATAGACGCGTCGCGCTGCGCTCGCACTCGTCTGCGTCGCTTTCGAGTCGCGCACTCGACCATTATTCGCTCGCCTCGCTCTGTCTCATGCTGTCTCAACGAGACCCCACTCGCTCTCTCTCTCTCTTACTCCTCTCTCTTACTCCTCGCCTTTACCGCCTGTCACTTCGGCCTTTCTCGAAACAGATCTCAACATTTTCATTTTGTCCACTAATCAATTATTATACCTTATTTATTCATTTCACACATGGTAGTAGAAACGTTAGCACGAGTAAGGTATTCATTTCCACTTTTTTCTTTTGATTTTACTCCTTAAGCTGTAAATATCCTGAAAGATCTTCCTACACGCCAAATGAGTTCTCAGACACTAATCGAACCGCAGAGTAGTACACGTATTTATTGCTGTATTTTTATTTACATTGTCTAACATAAATATATTGTATATATCCAGTAGTATAAGCTGTAATTAAAAGGAATTCACATATACACACATACCTAGCCTATAACCACAACACCAAAAATTACTTTAGACGAGAAATTGAAAATTTGACGAAACATTCGAAGATAATATTATAAGAACGTAGGAATGTAAATAAAAATAGAAATTATTACTGAAAAATTCTAAAAAATAATACACAGTGTGGAACAAGTCTTTATTGAAAAGTAATCATTGTATTATTCAGATTATGACCGTATAAAATTTATATGAATTTAAAAAATATAAATATATTGTCAGAAATTAATATTCTATTTTATGTATATTATTATCATAAATAGTATAATTTGTAATATATAATAATATGATATATAAAAGTATGTTTATACATATACCGTACATGCGAAATAAGTGTTCAAACGAAAATTACAGATTTCATCTATAAAGTTGGAAATTTTTAGTTTTTTTTGACTGGGGAAAATGTTTATGCAGCGGGAAATTGACACGACTAAGGTCTTAGCTTATAACTTCGAAACCAAAGGTTTTATTAGAATAATAGAAACTGATCTGTATTCAGTGATATTTGTTCTACGCTACAAGCCACTAATGGTACATAAAAAGTCAAAACTGTCACTGTTTCTGTTCTTTTTATATTGCCCACTCTCTGTAGATTGAGAATAGTCTCGTTAAAATATTACCATTTATAAATGACATTGTCAACATACGTAAACGATACATTTTCGCAACAACTTTGTTTCGCCGCCTAACCCAACCTCAATATATAAATATATATATATATTGCGTATGCGCCCCTTATTTGATGTTATAAATTGATCCATTAATTACGGAAAGTTTAATAAGTTTGTTTACGGTTCGACGGTACGACGGCTAGGGAGACAAAAGCCAGCCACCTTTGTAGGACGTTCGCGTTCCACCTAACCTAACCTAACCTCATAGCCGGCCTCCCGCACTACGGGTATTAATTACATTACACGGAGCGCCGCCTCTGAACATATTATTTATTATTTATTTATTTCAGGAAACAACAGCTTACATAGTAATTACAATAAACAAAAAAACAATTAAACACAAAGCCAATAATAGTTTCCTCCAAACTTAAAAAAATAGAAAACCCATTCGGGAGCGAGGCCAGGACCAGGTAGTAGGAGGGGTTGGGGGTTGGGGACAATCACCAGAATATAATATAAAACACAATATAATATAAAATATAATAAATTCTACATATACATATGAATATAAATATACTATTCAAGAGCTAGAGTAGACACTCTCTTGAATGCCAGGAAGGTAGTGTTAAATATATCGATGTCACTTAACATGCTGTTGTAAAGCTTACATGCTCGATGTATATATTATACGACTATCAACTATCACGGCTATCTAATTTCTCAAAATTAAATTGATACGAAATATGTTTCTAATAATGTATAAATAAATATTTATTCATTAAAATATCAAACATTCGTAAGTTTATTTTGTTATTTTTAAATTATTTATTAAATCGCTAATAGTATGTAGGTTTATATACACGCACTAAACACACACACACACACACGCGCGCAATCATGTCCCTGTGACAAATGGTACCACACTCCACCATACAGTACACATTATTTAAGTTTGATTTATTAATTTGTTGTTGGCAACCATTTTCATGTTTGGTACATTTTTTTGGCCATCTAAATGTAGTGTTAGAGAATTGTCTTCCTCTATCGCTGTTATGTACTTTCGAAATAAATAAATAATAAATAATCAGGTATAGGTGTATCTAATTATATAAAAATGTTTGTTTCATTGTTTCTTTATCCTTTATGCTTTCCTAAACAGTTGGTCCGATTGCGAAGATTTGTGAATTAAAAAAAACATGATATTGACCCTTAATGGGGGAGGGGTCAGGGGAACTGTTAAACGGTTGGTTATAAAAACTCAAAAATTGGCGTATAACTTCTTTATATAGGGTGTTTATGCGGGGGGGGGGGGGTGAACATTCTTATGAAAAAATATATACTTAGGTCTAGAGAAATTTTACGAATAGCTTCTTTAAATAATATAGGCACG
Source organism: Neomicropteryx cornuta (assembly GCA_020383195.1). Classification (NCBI taxonomy): domain Eukaryota; kingdom Metazoa; phylum Arthropoda; class Insecta; order Lepidoptera; family Micropterigidae; genus Neomicropteryx; species Neomicropteryx cornuta. The sequence continues at coordinate 18,417,454 of JAHKQU010000021.1, read as the reverse complement.
CACTAACAGTGGTATGGAACTTATAAACTGTCGTGTCTAGAAACTCTAAAAATGGCATGTAGCTTTTTTACATACCATACAAACATTTAAAGGGGGTTGAAAAAACAAATTTGTGTATTTCATTAGTTTAATGGTTGAACGCGTTTGCCCGTGAAATTGTCTAAATTACTGATATATCCCAATGAACATATAGCATTAATGCACTTTCAAATTATAAAACCAAATTACCTTTGTGAAATTTAAAAAAAAAAAACTGAAACGTCACATGACACTGTCAAAATGTCAAACTGTGGAAGTGCGCGAAACGATAATTCTGCTCTTATCGAAAAAACAGCGACCCATCTCAAGTGCCGCAGGCACGAGTTGTCGCGCAAAGAAGGCGCCGTCAAAGCCACCCGCAGGGCCTAGCTGCCAACCGGGATATGAACAGCTAGTATTAAAATGAAGAGGGCATAATAAGCAAATAAGATATATATTTAAGTGCGATTACGTTAAGATTATAATATAGTTAGTGGTTTTGTTAATAGTTTAAATAAGTAATTGTGTGTGATTATGTAATTTTTAATATTATTTCAATCTAATGGAACATTCTGTTTAAATATATCATAATCTTATCAGACACAATTATCGATAAAAAATCTTATTAGGCCTGCGATTTAAAGCATGATTTGTAAAACCAAATTCAAATTTCATCATGATTTCCGGAAGAAAAAACCGTTGTCATACGTGCACCAGCTGATCGTCCGCTCGCGATGCACTGCCGGGTCATTGACCGCGCTCCGGTGCAGGCTACGAGTATTGATCGTGCGTCGCGACGCTAAAGGCAATTCATACCATTATCATTATTTTTTATTTAATTTCTTGTAGTTTTGATAATTCATTAATTAATCGCGATTATGGTAGCATTCTAGCAAAGTACTAAAATTTAAATAGAGCCGAAGAGATACCTTCCTACTATATTACCAGTATAGGAGATTAGACGATGTTGATATATTTATGACAAAATATTTATGACATTATATTTATGTGCATTTATGACATACGTCTATGCGAAAACCCTCCCTATTGATAGTGCCTTATAAATCATGCAATAGTGGCACTATAGGAAGCGATTACTAGGCTTATTTGCGCATAATCACCCGTTCGATTGCGTCACATCACATCACGTGACGTCACGTCCGTCGCTGCCAACTGCTTCACATCCAATTTCCTTCTAGCGAGGACACATTACATTACTACAGAAATACAATATTCCTTACTCTTTAATAAAGAGCGTTGTAAGGTTTGTAATTTGTATTTCAAAATGCTGAGTGTTTTATAAAAGGGCTTTAGAATCTAGTGCTTTTAAAACGTAATTTTAAATTTTGAGAAAACCTTCGTCAACGGATACTTTATTTTATTTGACCAAAAAAACAGAAGCCTTATCTAAAAACAGAGGTTTCCGGGTTCGAATCCCCAGTGGGACAAATACGACCAGGTCATTTTCACTGTTGAGAATATTCAACGGCGCTTTTCTCAGCACTATCGACTGAGTTAAGTAACAAGATATACACACAAACACATTCAGTTAGAGACTTACGAGATGTCGTTTGCCTAGTAGGGGTTATGGCCGAAAACTCACCTTTATTTTGTAATGGTCATTTTTTTACCGGAAGATAATAATTTGGCAACTAGACTACTAGAAAATTTTCTAGCACCTACTCGTACATCGCTGCAGCCGCTGAGAGATGCTTTAGAGGGGTTACTTTAGGAATTTCGAGCAGAACAGAGAGATAGGGTGAACAGCATTATCTATGGCTGGTGACAATTTTAAATTATAGCGTCGAATGTCTTTCACCTGATTTATGTTTGACAGAGCTAGATCTCGTTTATAGCCTTTCCGTTAGCTTTTTACTTTTGTTTCAAAAGGAACCTTAGAGTTAGGGTAGAGTTTAGAGTATAACTCTTTTGAAAATTTTCTTCAGTGTATAAATAACATTCCGAAGAAAAATATGAAGGATCCCTATGTATGGAAATCATCCTTATAATAGACCATTTAAAAACTTCGCAAAATTATACAAAATGATTAAAAATAGCTAAAATGCTCGATTACGAAAACAGTTATGAAATTAATTAAATTCTTTTTAAATATTATATATATTGTCGTCCCTACTAAACTAAGCACAATTTACTTGTGCTAGAGGCAGGGGAGACAGAGGTGACGAAGCACTAAAAATAATATGTCAATAATGTGCGGATTAAAACCTGCGATTTCTGGTTTAATAATCGAAAAAGATTGCCACGATATCGCGACCTTTGAAAATAATAATTAAAAATTAAGCTTCGAGGCCTAGCGTTAGGTCGCTGTAAAACAGGTCGAATCTGATATAAAATAAATTGATAATTTTCCAGTTGCCTTTTTACAACTATAACAAACCATTTGGCTTTTACAGAAGCTTGACCCTAGCATTTCGCTAAATTAGTCTATGGCCATAAAAACGGTAGTAATACTATGCTAAATATGGGCATATAACATTTTATAAAAGACTTCAAAAAGCAGGTATTTTAAGCAAAGTGTAGAAAGTTGAAAGAAGATCGCTCGAAAGAATACTCGCTGCTTCTCTCACCAGTTCGACTCAACCGAAGACAAATCAACTTGGAATGATTTCTAGAACACTCCATATTTATTCAATTAACTAATTCCAAACAGGAAATCCCCCCCCCCCTCACTTCCGGCACCTTTTCAGATCCCATCAGTGGACCTAATTGACGCCTCAACATATAATTGGTTTTGTCAATTTCGCCGTCAGATTCACGTAATAAAAGTTTTCCTGATTTTTAACGGGTAACCAGAAAGCATATATTTTTTATTTATATTTTTTGTACAATATAAAAGAATCGATCATAAAAAAAATCTATAATTTAGTAAACCTATGAATGGGTTTGTAATGGGTACATGTAAATGCTATTAAAATAGGTTTTTAAGTATTAGATATAGTTACATATTCGTAAGCCATTGTATTTAATTGTCAAGCAACAATTTCATTTCAATAATAAATCGTTTTACTTAAATATTTCAACCCTTAAAAATATTTAAAAGAAAATGGAATTTTCTGAATTTAAATATACTGTCAGACAATATAATGTTAGGTTATGACATTTGCCTATTATAACGTGAAAAATCATCTAAATATGGTATGGGGGGGGGGGGTACTTTATACGGTGATGTAGATTAGACGATTAAAATTTTGAGCTTTCGCACATCGGTGTCGTCAGAAAATATATGACAGATAACGTTTTGAATTTGATAAATTAAATAGAGAAATTGAAGATTAATTTTATCTGAACAAGTTTTGTTCCACAAGTTTATTTAATCTTAATTTTGACATATTTTTTCCATACAAAATAAATAATATTCCAGGAACCGTTTGGTTCGCGTTTGGCGAATTAAATGCCGCGCGATGGTCAAGATTGCGCGACGGTCGCCCTGGTCACGAATAGCAACTATGCATTTAAACGCTAATAGAATTTTGTTTTGTTTTTTACTTACTTTTTTGGACATATTGAAAAACTCGCAAAACAAAAGTTTATCAGTTTGAAGTACAGAATGACCCTATAAAAGGATGTGCACGAGAGAAAGTTCTTCCTGTAATGTGTGTGTGTGTATTCCAAAGTATTACGTAATACGTTTTGTAAATGTTGCTTTTCTAATTAGCTGTCTTAGAAAATCATATTTCTCGGAATTGTCGCTTAGGGCAAGGATTACCAATTCTGGTGGATTGGACTCAAGAAACCTTCTACAGATAAAGTCAAATATTTTTCGGAACACTTGTAACTTGGAGAGCGTCAGGGCGTATTCGTTACATATAGGAACGAAAGACAGATTCTAGGATCCGACTTGTAATGATAAATCTTTCCCGACCTTAAAGCATGTCGAGTCTATTATTTTATATCATTACGGCAGATATACTCCAAAATATATACTCCAAAATATATACACCAAAATTCCGCAATTCCGCGCTACATTAAGCGGATTCCCTTTCGCCTAACAACGCCATCTTCCTTAATTTGGCTAATCTGGAGGGACTGCTTGACTAGGACCTACATTTTTAATCTTATACGCCCCCCCCCCACTTTTTCCTCTAGCCCCTGCGCAATGCCCTTTATCACACCCTCCTTGCGAGTTCTTAACGTGAAATTAAATGCTACGCGAATACTGTACGCGGAAGAATTTTTGATTGCAACTTCACGCGTTTTTCCAAAAATTCAAAATAGAAAAAGTTCCTACCTTAGAACAGACGGAGAGAAAAAAAAACATTAAAAGTTGCGCTTAAAACTACTAGTTTCTTACGCATCTTCTCCGTTATAACCCTATCGTCTGCACGCCCTAACCCTTAGCTGCAAGGGACTCGACAAAAATACAAATTATCCTACTTGCACACCACACTCGGACACCTATATTGCTAATTTAATACGATTTGAATTTACAAAGAATGCTAGATGATTACACATCATTCGCGAGTACCAGCAGGTATAGAAATTGTTTTTACAATTGCCAATCGCGGAAACATTAACGAATAGTCAATTTCATCCTAAGCGTTTTTTCTTAAATTGGTTAAACGCTTAGTTTTTAATTTGTGTCAGAATAATTATTAAATCTTACGGATCTAAATTAATAATTTAGTTAGAAAAAACACGGTCCAAAGGTATATTTCAAACAAGGGTAACTTAAAATGCATGTGTTATATGCGTTCTTTTGCAGATCTCTTAAGGCCTTTCGACGGTCTTTTTTTTTGGAGACATGATGAAACGAATGTGAGAATTGATTGTTTTGAAGAGGGTAAGATCTTAAATAAAACATCTTTACATTTAAAAGATTTACACTGAGTTCAATTCTCAAATACCTTTGCACATGTAGCATGATTTTGAATACGATTTATTTTTATGATAATGATATATATTTTAAATGCATCAGAATACTGGTATTTGTTGCAAATGTTTTTGGACTCAAGTAAATTGTAATTTAGTGTGAATACTTGTAAAACTATTTACAATATCTCTGAATATCTAAACCGAACAAAAATTTAGGATAAATTTTGTCTATACGATCTAGTCTGGCATCTGCGTAGGAGAGGGAAACTTTATCATCAACTTTCGATAGGAGAGGGAAACTTTATCATCAACTTTCGATAGGAGAGGGAAACTTTATCATCAACTTTCGATAGGAGAGGGAAACTAATATTATGATTGTGAAACGCCAGTCAACTGTATACGCTAAGGGTTCTGTGCCAAATATTGTTTATCATACAATTCGGTTGTATAAATATAAATCTCCACAATGTAAACCTTAAACCTTCAGTTGCACATTTTATTATGAAAACTTTGTTCTTTTTAGTTTATAAATTCTCAGCTGAAGATCTATGTTTATATAACTGATTAAATTGCCTTAGAATAGCAGTACACGCTATAAAGGTGGTATGAAATAAAATGTATTGTTTTTGTTAAAAGTAATATATAAATAAATAAAATCATTGTTACCCAGATTTTTCCTAATTTTTTGTAAATACAAAAATATAGTTTGGCGAATAAGACGGCATTGCTTTCACTAATAAGGGTGTTTTTTTTAGAGGCGTGGTTTTCAATCTGGCACTACTTTTTTCGTAGTTGGTGTTTTTGACCGCTGTCACTTGATTTATGCTCAGTTTGGTTTGCCATTTCATAATGAATAGACTTACTCATGAACAACGTTTGCAAATAGTGCAAATTTAGAAAAAATCACTCTAAAATAAAGTAAAAATCGCGTCGTGGGCCTGTGGCGTGGCCTCCAAGATCGTGCGATTTAACACCGCTGGACTATTTTTTGTGGGGTTATGTGAAGTCGCTTGTCTACGCAGATAAGCCGGACACGATTAACGCCTTGGAAGAGAATATTCGGCGCGTTATTGCTGACATACGGCCCAACTTGCTGCAAAAAGTGGTTGAAAATTGGGCCTCTCGGTTGGAGTTTGTTCGAGTCAGCCGCGGCGGCCACTTACCCGAAATCATTTTTAAAACATAATGGCAAACCCTTATCTTTATAATAAAACTAAATTCTTAGCCATAACATCAAATTATATGCGTTTTATCTCTTCTTGAAAACCACGCCTCTAAAAACATCACCCCATATAATGGAACTGCAATTACAAACACCAATATTTCTTGAACCATTTTGTCGGTCACATACTGTATGCGTGTATATTTTAATTTGGGAAATCTATTTTTTTTTTCTTAACCTAAGATAGACACTAAGCTGCCAACACGATTATACTCGTAAAAAAGTTTTTATAATTTTTAATGAACATATATATTTTTTTAAATATTTTATATGACAATTTTTGCATACACTATAATATTCTTACGAAAACTTTTTTTTTCTATTTTACTTTCGATCTAAACTGTAAATGTTACTGTTATGGGGAACGTTTCAGTCTTTTTCTGTATGCAAACTAAAAGAAATGCCAATCTATGTTAGAAAGTCAACTAAAGAGAAAAGTCTTATAAAAAAACTATATACGATTTTAATATTTATATGATGTATTGTTTTGAAGATTTCTATATTTGTTTCATCATTAAGAAATAATAAATAAATAAGTTGAGAAATATATTGTGCAAATGAAGAAAAACATTACGATCCTTTCGACCCGCCGGAAGGCGGAGCTAGATTTCACCAGATCTAAGTAGGAGGTAGGCGAAATCCAATTGTACGAACTTCTATCAAACATTGCGCGAGCTCAACCCGCCTCAGCGCCGTACCCTTGCGCAGCGAGAGTACGTAATTGAATCCCTCATTATACTTTGCCGTAAGGGTTGCTCATATGAAAAACTGGTTCAATCAAAAATTGCAGGGAAATTATAGGGCTACAATTAACATTTTAAACTAATTGGAACCTGTGCTTATTAAGGAAGGTATGATTTTTTTTGAATTTTGAAAGACCAATTTGTCCCACCCCTAGGAGCAATGTTTGGTACTATCAAAAAAGTTTAAATGGATAAATTTTAGGCCCTTATCTAAGAAATAATATCAAATTCATTTAAATTTGATATTATTATCTTGTATACTACGAAAGTTATAGCACAATCACATTTTCGGAAATAACCCCCCCATTCCCGTCTCCGGTCTGATTTTGCCAACGATTTTGCCCATTGGCGAACTTGACTGAGATTTTGTTTTTTTAAATTTTGTGTATTAATTTGAAAGTGATTGGTTTAAAATGACGGCAGTTATCGTGTCCACTAGAAAGTGATATAGATAGATAGATAGATATGTAAACTTTAAAACTGAGGGTGGTTTTGGGTTCTAGGGGATGTGAAACACGAAGTTATGACATGGTGCCCATCGCAATGGGTAGCTTTCACAATGAAATCTACCTAAAATCACTTGAATAAACTTTACGCGATAAAATTAAATGGATCTTGTAATAACGTCTTGTTGACAGAGCTCAGCTGTGGCTGGTAACTTTGTCAATGTTACATTTGCGCGGTGTCAGAATTCGCCATGAAATCACACCACCTCTTACATTTTTTTCGACAACCTTTATAAATATAGGTTCGTGTTTTTCGGCTCATGGCTGACTATGCCCAACACTGAAAGTCATCATTAATTACTGCATGTTTGATTGGATATTTCACGATTATTGGATATTACACTTTGTGAATGGTAATTAGCAATTTGACCTATATAGAAAATCGGTTGATCATTTTACGAGGCAATTAAAATTGCTGATATTTTGTTACTGAAGTTTGTGTCTGATGGATCTACCCATGTTAATATTACCAATATTAAATGTATTTTATCATGTAGTACCGATGCACTATATTTATACATCGAAATAATGCAGATAGTTCGATTTCAAACACGATTTGTTAAGACGACATATCAAAATTGCTGAGAAAAAAATGTAAACTTTAAGCGATAATATTTAATCGTTGATGTCATATGTGCGCCATCGTTGATGTCATATGTGTGATGCGATATATTCGTAGCATCAATCAAGGTTGCGGATATATCAATCGCGTTTTGCTACGACAAAGTTGATTTACACCAGAGCACTTCAATAAGAAATAATTAATTTTAGGGTAATTTTATGTTGCATTTTTTAATATAATTTCTTACTCATAATAGGGAACATAAACACCTCCTTTATGTCTACGGGTAAATAGTGGATAAAACTTAAGAAGGTGGTTTTTTGTAATTTATTTTTTGTCTAGCTGGTAAGATATGCATTTATTTATGTAAGGTAGGCCAAATGGATAGGTCAGAAATACAACAATACGAACACTAGATGATTTTTTTTTGTTAGTTATATGAAAACTTGTTGAACAATTTTATGCCCAGAATCAACCTTTAAAGGGACACTGCTGACTTTAATTTCAACCTGTATATATACACGCAAGTAGGGACGTGCGCGCTAATGTGCTGTAACAGTAGATGTGTATGGTGATTAAAATAATACATAAGTAATCCCATTAGCTTTTATACAATAATCTAATGGAACTGAAGAATATACAGGCTTTAAATGAGCTAATATTCCCTTCCGGCTCAGTGGCAATTAAAAGTTACCTCATTAGATCAGTTCTCAGAATGGCGAAGCATTAATCACCGGAGGATGAAACCCTCGTCATTTTTAATGGCCCGAAAGTGACAAGAGCACGCGACTGAGAAGTCGCAATACGTTCACTAGTCGCCAGCACCAGGGGTGGGGGTGGGGGGGGGAGACAACCTACTTCAAATAACGACTCGAGCGAAATAATAATGAAAACTTTTTGAAACCCTCTGCTGAGAACTGGTTAATTCGCCCAACCAGTGCAATGGGCGGTCTCACATTGTATATAACAAAACGCTCGACTTATTTAACACGCCTAATATGGGCGGGTCGACTTCCCTATGTCGGTGGAAATAGTCAAAAGTCAACCCTTATTTTATTATCCTTGTAGGAGGGCGTTGCATGAATAATGCGAGCTGCTTAAAGTACACCCCGGTGCACAGCCTCTCATACAACTCCGGCTATTAAGGCGCCCCGGGACGCATTTGTCCTTGAGATTTGAAAGAGTAAGCTTTATTCGAACATCGACGTGTAGAAAAGAGACGGATATACTTCGCGTCACTTACACAACTTAAAAGAAAATCGTTGGAAGAAAAAAAACAACACTTTCTTATTTATTTATTTTCATTACTATAATAAGGTGTATTTCGTTTTTATTTTAAGCAAAGTACTAAATTAATATATGTAGAATATTGTGGTATTTTTAGTTTTAGCCATTTGTTGGGAATAACTTCAACAAAATGCACCAAAATACGTTACAAAACACGTTTTAGGGACTGGTGGCGCCTTAAGACATGGGACTTTTACATAATTGGGTTTTGGGCGCTTGCAGGTCTGTAGACAAAATTAAACTAACTTAACACCATTTAACGCATGATGCTTGATATATTATTTTAAGAAATTAGTTTCATTTCATAATACTGATCGATTTATCTAGCAAAACTGCAATTATATAATAATAATTGTAGTGGCTGGATATATATTTATCTTTTAGTTGAAAATGCGATTTTCGAATTTATGAAGGTTGCATTTTAAACGTCATCTTTCATATATTTTCTGACGACGCCGAATGGCGAAAGCTTTAATATCTTATCATCGTATCTATATAGATACATAATATATATTTATAAGTATATGTACAATATTGCGCAAGAAACCATACTAGAGTAACCTCGTATTATGATTTGTTACGAGTGCATTGACGTCTACCGTTGATATAAATAATGAATATTTCGAAAAGAATTTCAATCACTTAAATGACACTGCACGTTTCTGTTTGACTTTGCTTTGCTTTGAAGCTCAGTTCCTCCTTCATCTCGTTCAAAGTCGGCTGAGAGCGAGCCGCCCTTTGAACGACTGCTCTCGCCTTGCCACTTAAATGGAACGTTCAATGCTCGACCACTCGACTTACTGCTGAGGACTAACATAAGCACGGATCCGACAGAAGGAAATGGAGCGCGACGCTTGAACGAAAGTTTAACAACAAATTAAGAAAAACAAATAAACTAATTACATATGTTAAACCGAAAACTTTTCAAGGACTACAGAGGAAATTTGAAAATGTTCTTGTAAAATATGGCTACTAATATGAAATATTCTTTTTTAGAGGCGCGCCCCAAAAAAAACATAAAATAAAGAAACACTCACTAGCATTTGAAAAGTTTAAGAAATGCTGATGTATCTCGTAAGGAAATAATATGTAGTTAAAATGTCGATTTGAGTTTCGCGAACGACTCCATACGTGAGTATGAGAGGGAAGCGTTGGGAGGCCCAGCTTTATGTCCATCTCCGAGTGAGGAAAGGTCTTTAGGGCCTCGTTAAAGATCTCGATGGGGGTTTGGAAGGGACTAGATTCGACCTACTCGTGGTCCCTACATAAAATAGAACCTCCCTCGATGACGGTTACCTCGCCAGCTCAGTAACAAGCGCCACCAGAACACGATCAAAGAATGCAACATAATTTATCAGGTCGCTGACATGATGCGCATTGCGTTCTAAATAAATAATTATTAATATATACAGAAGAAGCATTTAATTCAATAAATACACTTTACAGTAACTGTAGTCATTATTTTATACAAAGTTTGGCAAAAAAAAAAATAAACATTCAAAACATTCGACAATCTAAAAGCTGTTGAAATAATGTTTGTCACAAATCTATCACAAGCCAATCGGTTTAAAGGGCTCCTAGGGCTGGTTACCCGCTTTTGTCGCACCTTCGTCGGATCCTACAGCAGGGCCATTCGTGCATTGTCATGTGGCTAAGTACCTACTCTTTATACATTCATATTCACAGCCCTCGTACAGCCAGTACTCGAATCTGAGCGAGTAAACGTACGCGACTTTATTTTAAAAATTTTACCTCAAAAATATAATATTGCACACATTGGAGTAATATGCTACGAATATAGATCATACTCTCGATAGCCACAAAATATATATTATATATATAAGTCGTTCAGTGTCGTGGTTACATTTTAACCGAAGTTTTAGGTATTTTTAATAATTGCGACGAATTCGGAACGGAGCCCAGCGTAGCTCCCATAGATCGATCTTTCAATAGAGAAATGTTGGCGATGTTAGATCTCAATGCTTTCAATGGCGATTTTAGAATTTTTAAATTTTAATCAATTCAAAATGAAAACTACGGCTAAAATATTGTTAACCAGTAAAATAGTACTATAGTACACTAGATTTCATTTCAAATAAAAGGTAACTCGGCGCTGCTATATTATATTGAAATTTTGACTTAAAAGTCTTACGAATGAGCAATGTAAAAAATTTACTATTACTTTTATGTTTGATTTTTAATTCCTTTTGGAATAGAGGTGTAAGGAATCAATCGCACTGTGTGAATTTGTGAAATAACTTAGTCGTCATTAGTCAAAATTCAATTTTATACTAGCATGTACGTCTTACTTTTATAAGCAACGGGACCAAGCTGTTAGATTTAAACTATTGCGTTGAATACTCGAGAGCAGATGTTATCGAAAAGATGTTGTTAAAAACTATTTTGACAGCCTTGTTGCCTTTGAAATAACCTAAACAGGGACGGTAAAACCAAACTACATACGGTAAAAAATTACCACGTTGATATAATGAATATCTTAAATATGTTGAAATGTAATGTTCATTGTTCAGCTCGCGTTTTAAAAGTCACGCTCTCCAGTAGCGTGAAGTTTATCCGGGTCATTTGGCGTTTTCAAAAGTTTCAGAGATTTCGTTCACTCGAACATCATTTATATTCTTTTTCCAGTATGAAAATACAAAAGTTTAATATTCAACCTGTTCTAGGGACATATTCTGGTGATAAAATATTTTACCCTTGTCCTATTTTTTTTTGTTTTAATAAAATTAATATGTATTACACATATCCAAATAAAATAGGTGTAAAAATTATAACCCATTGAGCTCAATACTTGGCCAATGGTGTTGTTTTTCAAAGGGTTAGTACTAGTATTAAAATATCACCTTGCTATATCATCTTTTAATTAGTATTATAGAAAAAAATCATGATGCGCTTCGTACAAAAATACAGATTTTACAACTCGTATTGTAATAAATTGTATGAGAAAGGTTCAATATTATAGATATTATTTTTATTATTACCTCGCAAGAAATTTGTTTTTATCTAGAAGTAAGGTTTTGTTTTATGTATAATCAGGAATTAAATCAGGATTTAATAAAAACAAATGTAAGGGCTGTGCTGAAAACCAACCTCTTCTTGTTCTTACAATGAGAAAAACAGCTGAGCACAGCCTATTTATTGAGATACTATTACTGTATTTAAACTTTTGCATTAAATTTATAATGCCTCAATAAATGAAATGAGATGAAATTAGGTATCCTCCAGAACTGTTCGACAAAAATAATTATAAACAAAGATTGCCCCTACAGTATCACTAGTAATAGGTTTGTCAAGGTGGTAACGCACAATCAATAACCTATAGACAATTATCAGCTGAGCCAGGAATTCAATATACGCTCTCAATGGCACCAAATTCCATTGGAGCTCAGTAATTTACATCGGTTTGGAATTTATAGGCGCTAACAATTTGGCGTCAATTGATCGTAAATTTCTGATGATGACTGTATCAGCAAACAGCAACAGCGGTATTGGTTAGTTTACCGTTACAAAATTTGCATGAGGCGGATATAATGCGAAATACGTTATGCGCAAGCTTATATCAGTTAAAATTATCGCACTCTAAACATATTTGAATTTATACTTCTTTGCGCCCGTTGTGTTCATTGGGATGGGATGTTGGTCGAGAAACCGCGTCACGCGTTAGGAGTAAAATCCGTAGAGTGCCATTTTGCCTTTCTGTCTGTGTATGTGAGTGGGTGTGTGCGAACGGCCAAAGAAGTATAACTTCCACCATCTGGTCTGATGCAGACCCATTTTTTTTTTTAATTATTGTGTCTTGACTCGACTATCTGACTGCCAATCCAAAGCCTTTTAAAAGAGGAACTTTATTTTAAAGGTATATTTATTTTAAAACTTGGCACCCACAAATGACTTTTCTAGAAACTCCGTACTCAGGAGAGTGGAGACTATTAGGTTACCGTTACTGGAGTTTTTAGTAGGTTCAAGCAACGTTTAGTACGTCTAGCCGAACACACACACACATACATAACTGAACTGTTTGGTAAAGGATCAAAATGGTGGAAAACCGAGGTGTGTTTGCGATTCTTCTACTGGTTGTTTGATTGACGTAAGAAAACAGTTTAGTAAGATGTACATAACTTTAGATTTGAACGCTGTATCCACAGATATTGTTTGATACAGTTTATAAAAAAGTTTTGTTGGTTGAACTATTTATCAATCTACAGGAATTGGATTGTATAGCCTATAAAAGAGACGGTACCCACTACAATATACTCAGTTGGGTCTATTAAAATTCAGTAGCCACAAAAAAATATCATTTTACTAAACTTTTCGGTTAAATTATATCTCGATATTTTTTGTGAAAGAATTTATTTTTTTTTTTAATGAGGATACCTATAATTTGAAAACTTAAAATGTGACACGCGAAAATAATATTTAGACTCGACTTAAGAAATAAAAATCCATCTAAGGGGAGTAAAAAATATAGGTGACCTCGCAACTTTATTATGTATTTATTTATCGTATGGCAAAAATGTACAAAAAATGACAGAAGTTAAAAATAAATATTAAAGTATCAAATCTATAGGACTATAGGTTTATGTCCAGCGAGTATATCCAGTCGATAGCATTTGGTGTGAGATTGTGTAAATCTTGTGCAGGTCCTTCAAAGCGTCGAAGTGGGCAATCACTGATGATATGTTGGATGGTTAGGTTATCGTGTCCGCAATCGCATTTGGGGCTTTCTGACATTTTCCATTTAAAAAGCATGTCCTTACTTTTTCCATGGCCTGTTCTTAGGCGGTTCAAAGCGCACCAAGACTTTCTGGGAAGGTTAAAACCTGGAACGCATTGAGTTGGGTCTTGGATGTACCCATACTTGTCAGGATTTCTATTAAACCATTCACTTATCCATGCGTCGGCCATGTTAAAATTGCCTAATGTGAGTTGTTGTCCACTCTTCCAGGATGGTTTGCGTGAGATAAGTCGCTGTGGTGTTGTATTTTTTTATGTCATAGTGTATAACCAGGTTAGGGTTATCATGAACTTTTCCCCGTGAACTTTATTAATAAAAAATAATTTATTTTTCCAATATTCTATTAATGCAACAGTAATTTTGATGCAAACACAAATAAAATAGAAGTGAGCGTTTGGTACCACAGTCACCTTTGTTTGCTTTTTTTATTTAACGTGACCTAAAAGTCTGACCTAAAGAAGACAATTGGTTTGTACGTCCTTTTTTAAATTTGCCAACTGTCAAGAGACGAACATAAATAACCAATATTTGTCAAATTACTATTTGGTCAGATTTAGTTAGTTTCATTAAATAGAGGATTAAATATATATTTAATAGATAATATAACAATGTTTATGTTTATGCACAAAGAGAAAATCGACGCATACTAAAGGTTGTTTGCTAGCATGGTAAGGGATGAAATTATGATTGAGGATATAGAGTGATTCATTTGATGCGTGAGCCATAATAGGACATAACAGGGGAAGTTTGGATGGGAAGTAAGTGTTGCCTGAAGATGGGAAGGATGGGGGGGGGGGGAGGGGGGACATAAAGCCCTGCTCAATATACTTTTATAGGCGCCTCTCGACGGTTGCGATACGATCGGTTATGTTCAGTAAATCGGCCTTCCGTCGCGATCGCCTGTTATGTTACGGCCTGGTAAAGTTTCACGAGTCGAGAGGAACTCGCACACTCGCACACTCGCACACTCGCACACTCGCACGACGCCACGCAGCGGCTGAAACTCTTCAGCACCAATACAGTCGTTCGCAAACAGTGTATGTGTGTTGGGCAGATTGAATGAAAAGTTGAAAACAAACAAATGCATCAAAACATACCAAGAATCAACAACGATCTTTAGGGTAACAATAAGTTTTAAATATGGGGTACAATAATAAACTTAAATTAAAATAGGAAGTAACTAAATATGCAATTTATTTTATTCCAGCAAATATTATAAAGACAATGTTACAATACAAAATATCTTGCTTAACTAGGCTTTCGTCTGTTCTAAATAAGACATGTTGTCTATTAATTAAAAAGCTGCCGCGTCGAAACATTATAGCATAAATAGATATGGATATATACTGAAAATATCTGAATGCATACAAACAAACATACATACTAAGAGATAGATGTATATACACTAATACACTATAAATATAATAATTATATACGAACATACTAATATATATTACTCAAAAATACTCAAATACTTAGTAAAAGAAGTAGTTTAACTTATTTATTTTTTTAGTTATTTTTGTATAAGTGTACGAATTACTTTAACTCAGTACAATATATGTATACCAGCAATAGATATCTTACAATAACCTCTGCCTTGGAGAATTAACCGTTTTGCCAAAAGTTTTTTAAAATGGTTTCCTTTTGCATTCTTTATCTCTGTGTAGAGAAAGTTAAATTGTTTGAGCAACTTCAATATTTTTTTCATGGTTGATTTTAGTTTAGTTTAGTTAATATACCGTTATATAAACCACAGATGATCGAAATGGACGACACGAATGAACTTGTACGAAAACGTAATCAATGAAAGTAGTTATGTAATAATAACGTTTTACATTAAGGATTATTAAAATACAGTAAATAAACAATTCTCTCAACTATGGAAACTAAACTACGCTATGTTTTAGGCCGCCATTCCATTCTCCTTTAAATATGCTCAATCGCTTTGGAATAACCTGAATATTTCAAAACCTGTGCTTCCGTATTTATGAAAAAATGCATAATCTTCGGTTTTTAATGTGTTTTTGGTGAACTGATGACTTGTATCTTATTTAATTTAATATAATCAATGATTAAAACGTTTATACTAAAACAAATGACTTCGTATATTATCACTAGTACTTGTAAATAAGAGTCGCTTTTCGCGTTGTTACTTTCTCCTCCAAAACTACTGAATGGATTCGAATGGGAGTTTTTACCGTTGGATAGCTTGGATCTTCGGTTGAAGATAAAGTCCATAAGTAATGCATAAAAGTGGTCAGTAAAACTACTTAAAAGGAGTTAAATATCCTGACCCTCGTTTTAGTAGGGACCAAAAATTCTAAATTTAAAACGGCTTGACAGCTAACAGATATTTGGTAAATATTTTAGCAAAATTACTTGATGAAAATACAACGTAAAATACTAATAAAATACGCCGAGGATACTACTGCAATTTGTTAAGTACAGTTTTGTAAATATTAAGATGAAATAACACGACATGATTTGTGTAATGTAACCTCAGTATTCGTATGATGATGGTAATTAGGCAACGAAGGATGTTGAATGAATTCTTTTGATTAGAAAACGATTCTAAACTTAATGCAGCGGACGGTAGGAATACTACCGATTCAGTCGTTGGTAGTAACATCACTTTGCTCGCACATCATGGCCATGACGTCACTTTACGCGTGGTAACATGCACTAGTTTTGTCTGTGCTAAAACTTTACCTAGAAAGTATCGTCAAACGCAAAATTTTGGCTTTAAATCTGCTCTTTTTATTCCTGTTATTTTTTCAGTACCTACATACATTTCAAATTTATTACTTATAGAGGTGATTTTGACCTACCCTGATGAAATTTGACCCATAATTTTTATGGTTACTAGAAACAAAATACCTCCGTACACTTGTTTTTATAGAGTTTATTTTCAGTGAAACGAATTTTTACCATTGTCAGATTAGGGGGTTAAATCAGACGAAGTAAACTATTTACTTTTTTTTTAATTGAATTTCTCCATTTCCATTATATATCCTTGTACATACCTTGTCAATTCTCTGACTTGGAATAATCAACCTAAACTACATAACTTAGCGTTTCGAGTCTCATTAGAGCAGTTTTCCGTTAATGCGGAGTACGTTTGATAGAATAGTGTAACAGTTTTCCTAGGCTGCTTTTTTTTTTGCTACCAATGACCTCAGGAATAATTTGCTGAATTTTTTCGTGTTATGATACAATAATCCTGTATATTTGTGTGTTTCTCGCATCCAACAATTTATGTATCTATCTAAGGTAACGATATTTCTATTGAATAAAAAAACGAGCTACTTTAGGGGTTTAATTACCAGTAAACAGAACTCATGGTCATGGTCTTACCTTAAAATAAAATAATAAATAAAAGAAGTCTGAATTAGGGGACATTTCAGAAAAAATAAATATCGATACAAATGTTTAAATAAAATTATATAGAATAAATTACATATTCATTTCGGTTAAAATCCCAGTGGTACATATATAAATAAATAACAAAATCAAAGCTTCATTCACTTTAAACAATTTGCTTAACGCGATTTTCTCGTTTTATTACTAAATAAAGTAAATAATAAAATAATAGTTTAGGTACTAAGCTTGAAAATTCATTATTTTAAATATTTTTTTAGGACCAGAATGGCTATTTCTAATATGAAACTGGAAATAGCCATTCGTCTTCATAGAGGGAATTCGTTTATTTAGTTCTTTAATCTTTCTTTGCTGCTTAATAATTTTTGTTTAGTTTTTCAATCTTTGTTTAGGTCTCAATTCTCCTCAAGTTCCCCATTGCTGTTAACACAGAATTCTGACACAGAGGATACTCACTCATAAGCCTTAGCCTTTATATTGCAGATTGCAGTATTACATCCTTCGGATTAATCTAGAATGCCGAAGGTGTATTTTCGAGTGAAAAACTAACTGTGACGTCAGCGGGAGTGTCGCACGTTTTGTGTCTGATCATACCGCGAGCTTCGTCGCGCCATCTGTCGCTTTCGCAGTCGCCTAACTTGCTCCTTGCTTGAGATACAGGCTGCACACAAATGCACACGAAAGCACAGATGCAACTCGCAGACCATTCTGCGAAAATAATTCTTTGTTTGTTCAATAGAATTCATCTTCCCCCTCCCCCTGAGATTCATCACCCCTTAGAACAGATAAACATTCAAGAAATACACCAACACAAGCACATATCCTCGCTTTCGATCCTTAACTCATAGAATACGATCAAATATATGTAACATGCGTACTGTGAATACAGAAATATTTTAATTAATTAGCGCTATCCAAAAATGTATTATTTTATTAATTTGTAATTATTTCTGTGATAATAAAGTAAATATTAAAAATTAAAATATCAGAGAATACAAGCGGCTATGAAAATGAAGATCTAAAAACTAAATTAAAATTGTTGAAAGTAAACAATATTATGTAAGAAATGATTATTGATGGAAATGATCCATACGAGTATGTAATTAATAACGGACGTCTGTGTCTGTCACTGTGTTCCTTAAAGATGCGCGTCTCGGCCTGCTTGCCTTCCGAGGCATTTTCGCATCTCCGCCCGCCCCGGCCCTTATCGGGGCGTTTATCGCGCCCTCGATTTTTTACCCGAATTTGTCTCGCGTTATTATCTTTTTTCCAGATCCCTTTAGTCACTGAATTTTCCGCCGTTATAAGAACACAATTAGCTAGACATGCATTAGATATTTCTGTACGCGCAACCATTGCCTATCGACGTTTCGGATTTGTTCAAATTTATAAACATTGTATATGTCACAGATTTTAAAAACATAATATACCATGGGGGGGCTACAAATGAAAGTTTATTCACTTGCACCACGCTATTAAAATAAAGCAAAATATCATTGTTGTTGACATTTAGTTGACAAATGTCAACAACTTACAACCTATGTTGACAAATAACAACAACAAACAAACAAATGTTGTTTTACCTGGAAAACTTTTGTAATTTGCGGAGCATTCTTGTGCTAACGCAGTCGCTGTCACGTTGACATTTATAAACAAGCGACACGCGCCCCGCAGCTTTTGCATATAACTCACTACCTTACGGCCTCTATAATAATCTTTTTACCAAAGTAAACATATTGTCAATGTTACCAGAGATTAAGACATCAAGCTTCAGTCATTAAGCGTTCTGAATGATTTGATTGCCCAGGACGATTGAACACGTATAAGGAAGTCAATGTCGGCTTAAAATGAGCGCAGTTCAGTTGCCTGTTTACTATTGTGAGCAACAAAAATGTATAGATCGTATAGAAATCAGATCAGATATAGAGATCGTATGTGTAGATCGTGTAGAAATGTATAGAAATGTGAGATGTATGTTAAGGTAGGTTATACAGCCACGCGGAGAAAATATTGTTTTTTCTCACTTTTTAATTAATGAAGTAGAGTGAAAGAAACGAATACTTTTGACATAAAGAAGACGTAATGAATAAAAAGAAAAACATTTTCCGAAGAAGATTAATGAAATAAATAAAAAAAAACAATTGATTTACCAATTAATTATTTAAGATAAGATGACCATACATATTAATTGAGGTGTCCATTTAACTCCTTTTAAAAAGTGACTAATGGTTCTCGGAGACACAATATGATAATTGTATTCAGCGTTATATTTATTTATTTGAGATTATATGTAGGTAACTTGGGGTATATATTTTTTAAACAGCTGTATTTAATAAAAAATATTTTATTCGTATATGCAAATATACTTTTGCTCAGTAGAAGCGATTAAAATGATGATTTATAAAATAAGCGAAAAAAGTGTTGATGAAAATAAAAATGAACGTGTTTGTGTCTGAAACATTATAAACTCAAAAACTATTCGGTCGATATGGATACTTTTTTTTTAAGTGTTCGCAGTAGTTTGGATATAGCTTTGAGGTAAAGAAAAATTAGAAAAGTTACCCGAAAAGTTGGAAAATTCCGGAAAAACTGAAAGGTCTACAAGCTATATAGCGAAGATAACAAACTTCGAATGGAAGGACGATAATAAATAAATTCGTTCGGTACGGTTGCTTAGCAACGGAGGTACCATGCGAGCGCGTGATGTAGCATCTCGAAACAAACGGCAAACATTTTTATATGCCGAAAAAAATTATTTCGTGCATTGCATCGCATTCACTGCAGGTAAACTATAACAGCCGCGCCGTCAGAGTCGCCCGCAGGGCCTAGCTGTCAACCCGGGGCGAAGTATACAAGAGTTGCGTCTTATAAAGTTAAATTAGAGGAAATTTGCAACGCATGATGAGGTCTGGAGGTGTCGCCGGTAATTGCGAGCGGGAAAGCAATTACAGCGCGGTGCATAGAAAATGCTTTGTAAAAGTAACGAGGACTTTCTCTCTTTCTGCCTCTGTCTCACTATCCCATCCCTCTCTTATCCTGTTCTGCTTCCTTCTCTTTCGCACGAGGACAACTCAAGTGTTCAACCTCGCTGGCTGGTAATTATAGGAGGAAAATTAAATGGGACTTTTTTAAGTAAGTACACACTCAACGCTAACGCGAAATACTCACGATCAAAATTAATTTAAAAGAACGGAAATTGAAAAGGTGAAAAAAAAAAAGTTTTTTGAGCCTGACTGACATATTTATGAATAAAATCTAAGAGAAATTATGCATATTGTTTGTTTATAACACAAAAATAGAGTAATACTCATAATATTCAGAAATATGATTGCCACCCACAAAAGTCTCCGAACCTTTTCTTTAAAACTATAGCTATATAATGATGATGTTCATACATACAAACATGCACACACGCAACCACACACCCTCAAAGACACAACCACACACCCTCACAGACACTTTCATACCGTACGCATCACACATACACATTCTAAAATAGCGTTAAGCTCAACAAAGTTGTAAATATTTTTGTACATAGGCGTAAGCTTTAATTGGCCTTATTATTAACCTTTTGAAAAATGTATATACTATTATTACGCTGTATGCTTACTTGTTAATAAATAAATAAATAAATAAATAAATATATCCTACACCTTCCTACACCTATTAGGTATATTTTATTTCATTTATTATATATATGTATACAGGGTATCCCAACACCATTTACGAAGACTTGAGGAAATGTTTAGGTTCCCTATTACGAGTAAGAAATTGTATAATAATGCAATAATATAATATATAATAAATGCGAAAATAATTCATTCCCATTTTTTTTTATTTTATCAAAACGCTCGTGTAAATTCCCGGTTGATGGTGGGGCGCGGCCTCGCGAGCGGACGAACTTATGACAAGCACGTACCTAGTTTATTTTTTTTTGTCTCCCGGAAGTCATGATGAATTTCGATACGACGTCAAAACAAATCATGTTTGAAATCGCAGGTCCAGTTAGCTGGTTTTTTTATCGAAAATGGTCTTGGGACACGGTTGTATATCAACAGTTTTTTTGCCATAAATTAATATTTTATGTATTTCATACTCTTTTAATTATCTTTTGTACTGAATGACAACTTTTGCTAAATTATTCTTTGGGGCTTTTCAAAATATAGCTTTTTTTATAGACTTTTTTGTAAAACTTATTAAAATGTACTTATTTTTAATATACAGTTTTGATTTATTAAGAGATTAACAATCGCACTAAATTTAAAGAGTAGTGGTGGCATTTTTAATTCTCCTTCCAACAAACTGGTGATCGGTGGCCACCAAACGATTCTATGAACACGGCTAAAGCATTGCTTTTACTCCTATCCCAAGCAGATCGCACGGAATGACGTACGAGACGACCCCGACAGTAGCAGCGGTAATGAGCGGGCGTGTGCGTGTGTGTGCGTGTGTGCGTGTCAGCTGTTCAATGGCTGGTGTGTTAGGTGGGTAAAATTCAGCTCGCGGCAAAGCGCTTTCATCTCGCCTACCCTCTCTCCTCTCTCTCTCTCCTTCTTCAGACGACGCCGTTCTTCGCTCGCATTCATTTTCCACTTTCGCGCTGCTCGAGTTGCTTTTCTCCTATTTAATTTACCTCGGCGTAATACCATCGCATAGCATATACATAGCAAGCAGAATGTATGCATATCATGATATTTAAAACATAATATAACTAAGTTATTTATTTAATTGGGTATTTGTTTGTTGACTTAAAGGCAGTTTCAACCATTCACCTAGTTCAGCCCATACAATTGATTTTTTTCAGATTAATTTCAAGTTGAATTTGGGTATGTTAGAGGTTTTATTTACACTTTAGTAAATAATTACAGCATTTTTTTTAATAAGCATATGGCGCACTTATTGCCTTAAAGGCAATATTTATCAGTAAACCAACTTTAGATTATACATTAGGGTGAAACTTAAATAAATTAAATTACAGAAACAAACTTAATGAAATTTAAACCAATAATAATTTATTAATTATAACTAATGAAGATAGGATAGAGAACAGAAAACGGATCTCGTAATTAAGAATGAGATGAAACTAAGTTACGCAGATAAAAATATTTAAGTAACGATTTAAATATGTAGATATTCAGAGCTAGCCTTATTTTAGCGTCGAGTTGGTTTCATAAGTGGGCAGCTGGACAGTGAATGAATCTGAGAAGAATAAAGTACTGTGCATGTAGAGCATCCTTTTGGGAACGAAGAGAAATGCCATATTCATTCCGAAGGTGAAAGCATCCTAAAAGATTTGAAAAAAGTAGGCTAAGAGTATAGAGATCATGACCTTAACCTATAAGGAGCCACTCGAGCTCATCACGATAAGGAGAAACATGCTCAAACTCACGCAGATCGAATATGAAACGAATACAAAAGTTTTGAAGATGCTCAAATTCAAAATCACCATAATCGATAATTGTCAGAAATTGTTTAAGGCGATGTAGAAAAGTGAATGTTTTAATGTATAGCAATGGATTTATTTTGGAACCAGGCTGAACTAAACCAAATTGCTTGTATTAGAGTAATGGTAGATAATTGTGATGTAATTTAGGTAGTCGAAAGACCTTACCAACAGTCACATATCAGCCCATAGATAAGTCAGTTTGATTATAGTTTTTGAAATAGTTGCTTTCCAAATAGTTTATGCTGTTAATTAATTAAATCTCGCTGAATTACACATTTCGAACTCAGACACTGCAATTTTAATATTGATTTAAATTTTAAGCACGAGAGGAAAAAATATGTAATAGTTCTACGAGTAAAAGTTATGACAAATTATCATTTTTAGCATCTTTCCCTGGCGGGCCGGCGAACGGCGCCAGGATTTCCATCAGGACAAAGGTAAATTATGCAGGAGAAAATTTTAAACATCCGAAGCGTTGGTCGAACAGAGCATCTGAATTTCAAACCCTCATTAGGGCGGGGTGTACTGGATGGATATCCACCTACCTACATGTACTTTATGTTAATGAGGCCCGTAAAAGATAAATTGATGCTCAGCTGTTTTCCATTTGGACATCAATTGAATCGGCAATGGGCATCGGCAGGCGGATTTCCAAAGTATACTTAAATAGGGGACGTAGTTACAACACCAGGGAAACAATACTTTCTACAAGTAGAAAAATACACGAGTATCCATTATATTTTCTATGTACTGTATTCCATAGGATGGAATAAGACAGAGCGCATCCAATAAAAATACATAGCTATTGACAATGTTAGTAATACGAATAAATAATTTAAATTTAAAACGTAAAACACAAAGCAACCAGGTCGCGAATACTTATTCAAGCTTAAAAGAAACATTTTTTTTAATTGAGAAAACATGTTGGCCGATGAGTACAAGTCTATAACCTTCCTAACTAGGTAAGAGTTACCTGTTCTAAGGAAGGTTATATATGAAGAGTTACAGTGAGCATACAAGAACCAGCGCAAAACCCTGTGAAAATATAAAAATGAACTAAGGCACAAATATACACACATGAATACAATTTAAGTGTCTACTCGATAACACTTAATATATGAAAAAATAAAATGAATAAATGACATTATATCGAGCAGATTATTAAAAATGGTTTATTTTGCTTTAGTCTGCCGAGTTATGGTATATTAGAGTGGGGTGGTCCTACTAGTAAATCTCTTGGTGAAGGCTCATAAAACAGTAATTAGAATTATCAATTAAAACGAATTTTGGGCAAAGGCACTTTAGTTTTCTCGCACAACACAAATAGAATGCAGAAATAATCGTGTATATTATTTTATGTACCGTCTCTCAATTGCATACTCTTATTATCCTATAAATAACTGGAAAAATATATATTCATGACATAACAAAACTGTAGGCTGCTCGCTCAGCGGGTTCGTTTATTCATAAAAAATAAATACTAATATAGAAAAATCTACCTTAGGACGGGAATTGCTTAGTTAGGTAGAACTTTGCATATAATGCCAATTATGTATCATGTTACTATGTCAATTCAATAAATAAATAAATACATGCATTAGCGAATCCAGTACGAAATCTTAGATTAACAATTACACTATTAAGGCGCCCCGGGACGCATTTGTCCTTGAGATTTGAAAGAGTAAGTGACATGTAGAAAAGAGACGGATATACTCGCCGAACGCGAATTCGTTACATTTGGAATCGATGAAACATGTTTTTTGTATTTAAATAATTATTATCATTTGAAAAAAATGTTTTTTTTTAAGTAATGTCCTAGATTATTATATTGTCTATATTTAGAAAGAAAAATTAGGTTCGCGACACTTACACAACTTAAAAGAAAATCGTTGCAAGAAAAAAACAACACTTTCTTATTTATTTATTTTCATTACTATAATAAGGTGTATTTCGTTTTTTTTTAAGCAAAGTACTAAATTAATATATGTAAAATATTGTGGTATTTTTAGTTTTAGCCATTTGTTGGGAATAACTTCAACAAAATGCACCAAAATACGTTACAAAACACGTTTTAGGGACTGGTGGCGCCTTAACGCGCCAGGGCTAAGTTTCTATGCCAGAATTTCTGTCATTTAATACATATACCTACCCACCTGATAAATTCGTCATTGTGATCTAGTTTTAGGGCGTTTGACCATTGATTCAGCGGTCACGGGTTCGAATCCGCACATTTTAGTCACATATTTTTCAACGTTTAATCACCTGACTCTAGCACAAGAAAATTTTATTTAGTCGAGCAGTACCCAAAATAATTGAATTTAACTGACGTTTGTAAAAAAATGTAAAAAAAATATATTAAATAATGAAAAAAATACACAAACAAAAATTTTGATTAGGCACTCATTTCAAAATTCCGTAAACTGTGGTTTGCAAAAAATATTTTTTTTATGAGATACTATAAAACATTATATTAATACGGTAATGATACCGGCTCGGTCGCAACACGTGCGAGTGACTCTTATGCGAAGAAGAACTTGAATGTATTCACACAAAACATCGAGTTGCAGATTACATTCCATCCAAATAAGTAGATTTTTGGTGACACATGACTTTTATCTCAACTTTAACACGAAAAAATATTCTCTTTTACAAGTTTTATTTAGTTTGCAATGTTTAGGTCAAATCTTGCAAGCTGAATTAAACCACTTCCTCTTATAATTACTTCAGAGTTGAAATTTTACACGAGTTCATTTCCGATGAGAATGCATTTTTATGGTAAGCATGACTTGATTCTGCACACAGGAATGGCTCCTGAGGAACTAGTCGACGGTCAGTAGCACAGACACGAAATTTTGTATAAGCATTCAAGCACTTAAATAAAAGCTTGTTTTTAATAATATTTTTTTAAATGTTAAATATTTTAAATTTTTAATAAAAAAAAACAATAATATGAACGACTCTTTTTAGTTGCGATAAAAATATTTTATATTTTATAAACACCGTGTTATTAGTACAACCAACCAAAGTTATTACTTGGATTTTTAAAAATGCCTAAAAATGATATCTATTCGTATTAACGTTACAAAGGGATTAAAATATAACTTTTTAAAAATTTGCTTATTAATATTATTTAATGGGTAAAAATAGTAGAATATAACTATTGCAAAGGTAGATTTTATATATAAAGTAATAGAATTTTATAAGGTGAACTCGCGGCATAAATGATGAGGGTACGACTAGGCCATAGTCGTTAGTGAAGGAAGCTCTAACGAAGCAGCTTCTTTGAGGCGAATACTAAATTAAAGGCATCTAATTTAATTGGATTCCAAGTAAGCAGTCGTGACCCTTTTACAAAGAATTAGCCGAAAATCTGCTGACCTCCGTTTGCTGTCCTTCCCACCTCAGATTAGTACCTGAAATGAATGTAGCTAACTATCGTTTAAAGTGGTCCTGTGTTTTAGTACGAAACGTGACTACACAAATCTCTTGGAAATTAGAATCTAGTAGAAATTTTATTCACATACTTAAGTATATTATTATCTTCTTATGGCAAGTTTAAGTAATTAACCATCGGTTAACCTCGCATTCGATTATAACAATTTACGAAACCATGAAAAACATAGGTGTTTTTTTTATTTATTTATTTTTTTTTAAATACCTAGTTACAATATATAGATTTAAACACAATAAATAACAACACCGATTTAAAGTAATTATATAAGAATATGGAATATATATGAGCGAAGGAGTTGTAAATTAATAAAAAAATATACATTAAGCAATAATATTAAAAGGAATTTCAGGATGTGTTAAAGGAAGTCTATGGCATATATGAATGTGTGCATGAGGGTACTGAGAGGTTGACTGTGTGAGAACGCTCATACACCGTGTCTTCTTGTGTTGTGTTTATGGTTCCGTACCAGAACTTTTGTAACAGCAGATCGACCGAATTAAAGTGTGTTTAAAACTTATTAAAATGATTAATTTGGCGTACATATTTCTTATGGTTGAGTCAGTTTTAGCCAGTAAGATAGAGAGACTGACGAAAAAAGTGGGAGAATTCCTCTAACGGTTGCCTAGAATTAAACCATTACTGACCCTGATAATATTAAAATTTTAAATTAAGAAACCTAAAAAATTAGGAGGGGAGGGATAATGGTGTGTTTCGCAATTTTGAGCTATGTATTTTAAGCCGAATTACCAAAAATAAAAAAAAAAACACATCTTTAAAATCCCTAACAGTAGCACGAAATGTGTGCGCGTCACGAAGACCCTATACCAAATTTAAAATTCCTACATGACAAACTACCAGAAAAGCGCCTACATACCTGAATGCTACAAAAATTTTACAGGTTTTCAAAGGCGTTAGAATAGAGATCCGAAAGAGTTATAAGTAATATAGTTTATGTAAATTAAAGGTAATTTATTATTCTTGAAATTACCTAAGCAAACCTACACTTCTGACCAGAAACATCCAATAAAAAATAAATATATTTTTATGATGTAAATAGTATCGAGGAAGGATTTATCTAAGCGATTGAAGTATGATTTTATAGTTTTATTTTTTTAAATTTCACATCTGTTATTTTTCAAAAAAAAAAACTCCTTTCTATCAATATTTCAGACAAAATGGTAGGTTAGGTTAGGTTAGGTCTCTACTCTACTCTTATACTCTACTCTATATAATCTTAAGTTACAATTGCGTAGTTACACCATACACCTTGTACCACCAACGCAACTGGAATTACGTTAGTAATATTGCTCATTTTGCGAAGCAACAATCAATCAATTGCAAAGAAGATTGTAAAGAAATAAAGTACGATAACATCACATCAATCAGATGACGGAAGTGGTGCATCAAGCAAACGAAACAACCGCCTTCCTTGGTACAATTTCGTCTAGTTAGGGAGGCAGGAAACAATAGTACAATGTAAAAGTCGCTTGTCGCTTTAATCGAGATATTTAAGAATACTTATATAATATATACTTATAATGTACTAACTATGCGAAGTGTAATTATATATTAAATAAATAATAATAAACTAAACAGCTGCAGAAACTCAAAAAATATTATTTTACCTATAAAATCACTGTTTTATAATTATTTGCTTTTAGTTTAGTTACCTTAGATTATCACATATTTATTATATTACAATTAGATTCTAAAATATAATTATTCATATTTGAAAATAAAATTTAGGAGGGGGTGTAGTCGATATTTATCAATTCACAAAAAGCGCCACGTCTGGACAGCTGTTCACGATCCGATGTTCTTTCCCTTATCCCATAATCACCAATCGCCCCATAAGCTCAGGCAAATTCGACAGCCACAAAGGAGCAGAGCGAAATTCCCGAAAACATTTGAGAAGAAAGAGTTCAGTCGTTTTCCCATATTTCTACTTCGAAAAGAAATTTTGATAAAATATTATTACTTTTATTTATTTAGATTGCAGCAAAGCGAATGCCTTTTTTTATTCTCAAATGGGGCTTGCAAGGATGCCACAAATTACAAATAATGACTTTTCAAACCTTATTAATCAATATTGAAATATTTATAAATTTTTTGGAAAATATTAATTTTGATGCGCTCTTTCATAATAATAAATAATATTAAACCTAATTTAAACAACAATGTTGAAAATTGGAAAAAAACGTTTGTATAAAGGTTCTGAGGGAAGGCTTCCTTACGCCTTAAATTAGAACTTCTGTATCAACTAGTTTGTCCCGCATCCGACTAGGATCGTAACAAATAAAAGGTTTGTTTAAGCTTATACGATTCGATCAACTTTTTAAAGCAGTAAGCAGTAAAAATAAACACTACGCTAAATATGTAAAGTAGACATTATTTCTATGAAACACAAAGATTTTTACTCTCCAGTGTGACCAATTCTATTGAAAAGGGTAACTTAGTTTATTTATTTTATTACAAAATATGATACAATTATGCTATATAATTAGGTAAAAGACAATTTTAAATGCATAATTTAAAAAAATACTTCTAGATATAAATATTTTTCCAAATAACAAAAGAAATATGAAAAAATTCAAAAGTAGAAAGTTGTTCGCTCCAATTAGTCCAGGAAGCCAACGAAGCGACCGAATGACGTCATGACGTCATGACGTCATGACCAGTGAAATGAATAAATAGACTCCTGTAATAATGTAGAAAACGATATACCAACTGGAATAAGTAGGAAACGTGTAGATTGATGCTCTTGAAAAGCAACCATTACCGTTTATATCATATCGGAGGCTGATCGGATAAAATAGATTAAGATATTAAGAGATTAATATATTAAAATATGACCGCGCGGCGGAAATGCGAGGACGTATTATGAATTACTGGCCAGTTAAAGTATATTTGCAAATAGAAACATGTAAAAGCCCCATTAAACTGTTTATAAAATGAAATATTATCTATCTGTTTCATTACTAGCCGCGCGTCAAAATTTACAAAAAAAAAAATAAAAACTCATAACACTTCTTGATAAATGTCATTATGTTCTTATTATTTTAATCTACTCAAACCTAAGAAATAACCCGCTGTGTGAAAGCGCCACAGGCACAAATGGAGATAGGAAATAAAGCAACCCATTACAAGTCTGGGGAAAGATGCCGTTGATGGTGCCAGTAGGGCCTTACTGTAAGACTGCCTAAATAAATTATTCGTACTAAACAATGTATAGAAGCAGTTGATATAATAGGGTTTCAAAGTAATGTTTGTAGTGTTATGGGTTCAATCGTGTTTAGAATGAAATTAGTATCGTGGTCAGAGCAAGGCACGCCTCGCTGAGAATATACTCGTACGTATATTCCTGGCTGAAGCGTAATGGTGAACGGTGAACCACCGAAACGCCGCATATGAGAGTTATCATCAGGAAACGGACTCGGGGGGAGTTGGGGGGAGTTGAGGGTTGTGGGGATAGGGTGGGGGTGGGGGGAGCAGACGTTGCGAGAAGAGCATCGCCGTGTTCCGGCCCTGGCGTATGCTTTGATAGACCTTGTCAGACGCATCCGCGGCCTGAATACGACCACGGAATTTTCTTTGCTTAGCTACGGGTATTCGCACCGCCAAAAAACAAATTAATACGTTTTAAAATTGGCAAATGATAGATATTTCAAAAAAATACTTGATGTACTTTAACTTGACTTGTTTAATACTTGATGTTGTTTAAGATACTCATAACCAGACAAAAAAATATTAAATTATTTATAAATATCATTTTCAGTGAGTTAGAGGCCCAACTAATTTAATTTTATATGAATGAATCGATTCCTAAATAAAATACATTAATAGTAAAAAATACATTTTTAAAAACAAGCTTTTATTTAAGCGCTTGAATGCGTAATTTGAGGAGTTCCTTTCTCTGGAGCCATTCCTGGGTGTAGAATCTGGTCCCCGAGATTAACGCGAACATTCACCTACTGAAGAATTTATGACTAGGTACTGTGTAGAGGTTTACTACCACATTCTTCAGATTGTTTGTTCTTTAACATTTAAATTTCACGCACCTACTGTTTAATTTGGAATATAAAATTATGATAACGACTGCATTTATTAAGTTTTCCTTCAATATTGTATAGGCATGATTCATATTTTTATTGAAGTGAAACTTCTTTACTTGCGAGATTCACTTGGATTATGCGTTACATACTGTGAACAGTATACGCCAGTTATTCGTTACGACGTAATAACATACATTGGAATTCAAAAACGCGTCGTAATAATCTATATATATAAATAAAAATAAAATAACTTGAACTCGAAAAATGAATCAGCACGTAACTCAAGAACGGCTGAACCGATTTGGCTAATTTTTATGTATAAAAGTTGCCTGAAAAATTCGGGAGAAACTGAAAGTGATTTTATTTCAATTCCAAATTTTGCGTCCCATTTAAATTTATAAACATGAATTTACACGCACATTATCGCGGTCCGAAGGCGCCATTAAAATCGTCTGCAGGGCCTAAAGATGAATCGCGCAGGGACTCATCCCGCCGCCTGCAAAGCCTAGCTGAAACCCGGGGCGAAGTCAGGGGTTAACAGCTAGTCGATAATAATAATAAATAATTTCTGTAAATCCGTTAGGAGTTACAAGACAAACCTATCCAATTTCTAAACATTTCCTATCTCGTGTGTGTATAGATTTTTCGTATACATAAACGTTTCACCCTTGTTATGCATAGTGTTGTATTATACAGGTCTCTTTTTTGTTTCGGAGTTTTTTTCAAAACGAGGGAGAACACATTATTTTTATTGGATTTGCTTGTAAGTAGAGCATCTATAAGTAAAAAGCAATTTAGCGATTCTGTTTTATCTGAGCTTATTTATGTACTTATGTAAGCGGGCATGACGAACGGACGCCGGACGCCGGACGCCGGTGTGTATATTGGCGTTACACATTGAAAATGATTGTACATATATGAATATCATATTATAGATATGCGAGTATATTCGCATCTCATTCTCGACTTCGATATAGATTTTGTAAATATTGTCGGAAGCAACCGGAGACGGGGTGACCGCGGGGGCGGGGGTGCGGGGGGGGGGGGGGGGGGGATAGGGCAGATAGGCCGGGCGAGGGCGGGCGGCTTGGAAGGCCATAATAAGATTACGCGTTCGCTAGACGTCTGGTCTTATATTATTGGCATCATATTATACTGAATATTCCGCTGACACGAATCCCATAGAAAAAAAATATATAATATTTCCTTCGTTCGCGGCAGCCCTGGACAGTTTAAATTAAACGTAGATATTCATTTATTTATATACTCGCGGATTACATTGTGGTTATTTAATTAAATTCGTTTGTATGGAGAAATTTCTGGTGTAGATATTTATATGTACACCGTCTGTATAAAAAAAACATTAAATCTATTTTTCTTTTTAATTTAAATAAATGTTCTTGAGTAATAAATAGCAAAGGATAATGAATAATACATTAGAAAGTAATTGTAAGCTAACTAATTTATTTTAGATAATTAAAAACTATCGGAAATTGAACCAGAAAGCTAAAAGTGCAGTACGTATTTGTAAGCAAATTTTATATAGTATCATTTGCACAGATCTCCCTTAATAATATATGTTATAAAAAAAATAAAGGATTAAATTAAAAGTTTTATTTTACTAAGGTTATTAAATTATTAAATTAAAAGTTTTTAAACGTTAGTACGTTTAAAAACTTTTAATTAATAACCCCATCTCCGTAAACCTTCTTTTTTTCAGAATTTCTATGACCATAGTCATAAACAATTATTGTAGGCCCTTCTAAACTAAACCAAGTGTGCTTATGCTAGAGTCCATTTTTTCACCTTCAGAACTAGAATAATGTGGTAACAATTTCTATTTAATATTGGGAATAACCGGAATATCAATGACGATGTCTAATGAATCATTAAAATTATTTAGATCACTTTCACTGTAAATTTAAGTAATCTTCGTTTAACTCTAAATAAATTTAGATTGATATATGAATCTTTTTTATGGATATGTGCCTATGTGATTCCTGGCGAACAAGCTAGGACAAAAAAGGTATCAGACATTTACTAGATTATAAATCCACAAATACAAAAATAAATTGAAAAAAACTGGCAATGATACTTATATGCATTACATAGCATTAATAAATTACGAATACAAACAGAATACATTACAATTAGAAACACAGATACATTCAATTTTAATTCCGTTATTTTTAATTTAGGTATTACTTTACATTAAAATTTGTAAACTGTTTTAAAAATGTATTCAATAAATGAAACACTTTAAATTTCATCTAATAATAAAACTGAAATAATCCTAATAAAACTTACTTTAGAACTAACCCGTTCTATAATAAATTTGAACCGACGTAACTAAACCAAGCCACCGTTGAAGTAGAGGTAAAAGTTTCTAAACGACTTCCAGAAGGTCGATTCTTCGGACGGAGTATTTGAAAAAAGGCCGACAGATTGAGGAGCAGTGGTTAGCCCCCACTTTCTATGGTAGCTGACTGACGTGCAGCTAAATCCCAGAGAAGTGGGCGAGTAACACAGACGTTCTTAGTACTTTATGTATTAAATGGAAGTTTTGCTAAAAACATTCAATGGCTACGGCCAATTATTCTATACGTATATAGGCATTATCTTTGCAAGAATTTCTCGCTATCCGTAGGAATGTTACAGTTGAAACGTAGCTGGGGCGGGCGGGGGAGGGGCGGCGGCGTATGTCACGTAAAGACAGGGAAGAATTGGGTTCGACAAACTCCAGGTCGGGGGAGCGATAAATTGAATCAGAGAAAAATCGTTTATCCACTGAAGATACGACCTCCTCCAGGACTCCCCGATTAGCCCCGACGCGGGGGCAGGGAAAACATGTAGTCCGGGCGCCCGACCGTATTGTTTCACTTCGTGTTCGCACTTCAGAAGGCTCTTCCCGCAAATTGATCCGGAGAGGCGTAAAAAGAGAAAATTACCTATTTTTTGATTGGTCACAAATCCTTCGAAAGTTATTATATCAGCATTGATGTTATCTGGTGGTCTGCTCATTTATTTTACATATTCACAAATTTTTAATGTTTAGAAAGAGAATGACGATACAAAAATGGTTTTAACCGGAATCTACCTCATTTTTCGAAAATCGCGTGTCAAACTTATTTATATGTGTTGCCAAAATGGTCATATTATGTGCAATTCAGACTGCTTGATTTTTATCACTAATAGTCAATATTTGAATGATGGTTCGGGTATCCAAATTGTTACTTATTTCGGTCGACAGTGTTAAAAACGCACTGTTGAACATTTTCAGTAGCGAAAGATGACCTGGATGAATTTGAACCCGGGACCACTGGATCAAAAGAAGGTCACTACGCCATCAGGCCGACAAGATAAATCAAATAGTAGACAAATACTATCGGCGCAGACACGGTGGGTTTTTGCGCCAAAATTTTACCAAAATTTTGATATTTTTTTTAGGTATGATGTATTTATTGCTTTACGTTGTCCGGGGACCGAAAAAAATATAAGTACATGTACGTAAACGCGTACTGTATTAAGCGTTAAATACCTAATAATAATAATAATAATAAATGGATGGTAATGTATTTTTGATCAACGCCGAGTTGTAGTAAATTGTTAAAAAATGTAGTAAATTGAACTGCAACAATTTCCCTAGATTATCTAGGCCTAAGGCCATCGACCAAGGGATTAGGGATGATTGTTTCTAGCGGTTGATCCAAAGAGGCGACTTGGGAGCGGATGAAAAATATAGGGATAAAAATAAGGCGGCAGGAAAAATAACATCCTTGAAAATATCGAGTGAGGTTCGACCGGTAGGAATTTCTTATAGATATCATTAAATATTTATGCTGGGTTACACGCACTATATTTTTATTTGAAAACGTCCACTCATAGCTCGGCGATACACGCGGTCTTTTCAGATTACTTTTAAAATAACTAAGCTTTGGTATGTTTTAATTATAATTTGGATATTGGAATCAATATTTTTTTAATGCATAGTAATAAATATTAAATAACATAAGGGCCTCCTTATGTTATTTAATATT
The DNA here is from genome assembly GCA_020383195.1 of Neomicropteryx cornuta. Classification (NCBI taxonomy): domain Eukaryota; kingdom Metazoa; phylum Arthropoda; class Insecta; order Lepidoptera; family Micropterigidae; genus Neomicropteryx; species Neomicropteryx cornuta. The sequence continues at coordinate 18,383,163 of JAHKQU010000021.1, read as the reverse complement.
TAAAGAGACATTTTCGTTTGAACTTGAGATATTTTTGGGACGTGGGTATTTTATAAAGAGCCGTTATTTTAGTAAATTGAAGTTAGAAATAAATGTTATGACCAATATTAATAATAACAATAATCATTTATTTATAGGTTTTCAATTACACAAACATATGTTCAACTGTACCTAACTGGGCAGCGCCCGTACTAAGGTAGGCTTTATTTGTTGTAGATTATTAAATGTTTCATGTCGAAGAATAAACAATTATATTGTTGTTATATAATGTAATATAGCAATAGTTTTTCTGATGGATAGTGGAAAGGTCTTTAATAATAACTCTGATAATTGACGTTTCAGCTTCTATGATAGGATCCAGACAATTTAAGGTAGCTCCACCCCAACAAATAATTCCGTAAGATATAATACTATTTACCAGTGCAAAATAAACGGTCCTTATTAGGTATTTAGATAAAATATAAAGTAATTTTAACATATAAATACGATGTTTTACTTTTGTTCTGTTGTACGAATATGCTCTTTCCAGCAGAGTTTCTGGTCAACTGTTTAACCCAAATATTTATAGGAATTGGAAGTATTTTTAAAAAAAATGATTGCTTACGCAAACAAAAACAAACTGCATTAAGAGAGATTTTTTTCGGTTTGAATAGTCAATAAATGTGATTTTCAGAACATCAGAACGTTCTTTACGTAATCTAAAAAAAATAAAATCGGAACAAAATACAGCCTTTGAAAGTAGTTTTTTTAGACTAAGCTCTCGGACTGATGGGCACTAGTCTACGCGGGCGTCTCTCGCGGGAAATCTATGCAAAAAAAAAAATGAACGAGATCCGCGTATCTGCGAGCAGTTCACCGCGGAGATTTTCCTCTGGCGGAGAAAATACTGAGGAAACAATTCACTTAGGAACAACAGAATTGGTGGATATTTCTTGCAACGCGACACACAAATTTAAAAGGTTCGACATACATTAGAACAATCCTGTCCCAATAAATTGACAACGATTGATAAAAAGCCGCTTTTAAAATAAATCTACACAAAAAAATTAAGAATTAATACAATAAACTTCTTAGGGTTAACAAATTCACCGAAACGCTAAACTAAGGGCAGATACATGGTTTATTTTACTGGTATACTCGTATATAAAAGTGCATTTAAATGACGATAAAATAAATAAATACTGAGGTTGCGGTATGTTTGTAACTTAGGGTAACAATTGTTTGGCTATCACGTGGTATATTGTGATTTTCAAGATTAACAATAGTTTGAGTTGCAACACGAAAACTATATCCTGATTTTGTTATCATAGGATTTTTTGTATTCACGTCAAAAGTTAATGAGTGTTTTGTTATTTATACTCGTAAGTCGTCATCGCTAGGAAAGGCACAGTTTACCGGCCACCTAAAGATGACCTAGCTGGGTTTTGAGCACGAGACCTCTACCCTGAAGAATTTAGCGCTATCTTACGAGTGACGTGCAAACAGCGCAGTGAAACCTAAACCAATAGATTATTTCAGCGCGAGTGACAACGGCCTGAAACCCATAGCGTATATTAATAATGAAAACAGTACGCTATGTATATGAATATGTATTGTTATACGCCTACAAATAAGTAAGCTGCCGCAAAAAGCTGCCGTAAGTAATGTGTTGATGTATTTACTTGGGGGGCGGGGGAGGGGGCGGGGGCGGGGGGGGGGGGGGGTCGAAGGAGCGGGCGTCGTCGTAAGTGCTTTTCTGATCGATTTGATATGTGCGACATCCAATCAGTCTTGACGATCTATCTCTTCAAATTAAACCATCTCCATTTCTCTATTTCTCTATCTCTCTCTTACGCACGCCTCTTTACACATTTCATGAGATAAAACAAAATAAAAACAGATCTATAGCTTAAAATAATGGCTATGACTCCGTGTAGCTATCATATAATATCAACTGCTTCTATATATTGTTTAATAGTAGTAAATTATTTAACCAAAACCTTACGATTTACAGTTATGTCCTAGCCCGGGGTGCTCAAACGGTCGATCGCGATCGACTGGTCGATCGCGATCGACCGCAGAAATGATTGTGCAGAAAGCTAATATCTATATATGCTACGGTACGCCCTACCTAGGTAGGTAGGGTGTATCGTGTGTGTACGACAACCCTGCATCACACACACTTGCAGTCTCTCAGAGTCGATCGTAAGTAGTCTAAAAATATTGAGGTAGATCGCCAGCAGTTCAAGTTTGAGCACCCCTACACGTCTAGGACCTAGACGTTTCCCATCCAGATTACGCCAACGTGATTCCCGCAGATGCCGTGGTACCAACGTATGATGGGTTGCTTCATTTCCTATCACCACTTGTGCCTGCGGAACTTTATCCCATTCGAAGTGCTCTTCAAATGGCCACAGAGGCGACAGTGGGTTATTTTAAATTAAAATAAAAAAAAACACAATAGTATCATAACTTTCTATCATAAATTTTAGTTTAATTTTGTGAATTTTGACGCGCGGTTAGTAATGCAACAAGACTGACAATATTTCAATTTAATAATGATAAAATAATTTGATAATAATAATATTTTTTTTACGTGGTCCTATTTGCGCACATAGATGACTTTGTATTAATTTTAACTGGCCAGTAATAACTAATACTTCCTCAGATTCCCAACAGCCGTGCTATCATATTCTTGATTTCTATCGACTGTTTCGAATAATTTATTTATTAGCTGACTACAGACGTTCCGTAGCGTTTTAATAAGCGAGTTAGGTGCCACTGTGGTATGAGCACAGAGCATTTTATACTTCCGTGACGCGCAAAAAATATCGAATATTATAATTATTAACCATATAATCATAATATTCGATATTAATGTTTCTATAAAAACTACTTGTAAGACTAGAATTCTTTTGCCGAAGGATTGAAAGGGAGCACGTTTAATTTTAAATGCTAGGACGAACACGTATTAGATGGATGTGTTTTGTACTTAAAAATGTGAACAAAATAGCATAACCTTACTCAGAGTCCGGTACGAATGCCCAATTAATTTTCAGAACCTATAATACGAGTATATACTACCTTGGTAAGTACTTCTACATTTTATTTTCAAGAAAATTCTTTGTTCGTCCTAAACGATGAAAAAAAAACTAATCAAAAGATTTTAAACAAATTGGCTTTAATAGTCCGTTTGGGAAAAAAGAAATATTTTTTAGGCCAATTTTGCACACCTTTTCCAACATTTTGAGTCCTTTTGAAGGTGCAATAAATTTGTGCAATAAAAGCATATTTTTAATATCGTGGATTGGTCCTTACTCCCTTGTCAATTAAAAATGTATATAAATCAAAAATAAATATTGAAAAAAGAAAAAGCAAACGATATTTTAAAATAAAAGCGTGTCATTATAGTTTTTAACAAATATTTAAGTAGTTATTTAGATATTATTTCATATTATTTCATATTTTACTAAAATATGCCATAATATATATAAAAAATATTTTTTATACAATATAACATTTTATATTATGTCCTAAAATTTATTAACGTATCGTATTTTTAATAAATAAATTTATTAAAAGTAAAAATGTGGTTATTAAAAATATTTTTCTTCTGTTTGGTTAGTAGATTTAATAATATAATAGTTTTTTTTTTAGTTATAAGAGGTAAGAATCTACCGGAATGTATGAAAAGATGAAGGGTCCATGAAGGGCATATCTCGTGAATCACAGCAACGGCATGTCTATATAAAATGAAATATAAAGTTGAAATGTGGGTGAGCGGGATGAGCCTACCTGTGAGACTGCAAATCCGTTAGTGGTGTGCATTATGTAAAAAGTGTTTTTTTATAGGGTGTTTGTGAATGTTGAAGCAGTATAGCAGCTTTTATATATTATATAGTGAATATTGAAGGGTTATTGCAGTGATATGATGGATACTAAACTCTCATTTGTTCTAGATGATATCGTGCGTATATCAAATTGTATCGTAAATTATGAACTCAAAAATGTAAAAATAACTAAATGAGTATAGGCATGGTAAATACGTCTTTAGACGATACGATAATAATATCAATGGTTTAACATATAAGTCAAATAATATCATTATAATAAAGACAATATCGAATTTATATATTACTATATTCAAAGAATATATATATTTTTTGTTGGAACGTTATTAAATGATTAACGAATACTAACAACCTATTATAAAGCAAAGTATAATAATATAAATAAATATATACATACATATGGGTAACTAATTTGTTTATTCATTCAATTATTTATTTAAGTACAAAAATGAAATCACTATTATAAATCAAGTAGGCGAACTGCCTATTCCAAGGTTGACTTATTTGTTGTTTTTAAATATTGCATACGGCTTCTAAGTAATAATATGGATATATACACTATAATAATATAAATATTGAGTTAAAATAAAAAAAATAATAAAATATAAACTATACTATTATAATATTAAATAATACTTTCTACAGAATAAATTAATATGTTATATTATTCACACTAAAAATAAATATTTAAAAAAAAATATTATCTATTATTTAGTAATGTGATATAAAAAATTAAAAAGTAATTTAAATTCACAAAATAATTGAAATGATACGTAAAAACGTAAAAGAAATCGAAGAATTTATTATTTATTAAATAGTGCGGTAATATTTTAAATATATATTTTCTTTTTGATTTTTTTGATAATAAAATTGATTTAAATTTACATAAGATTTAATCATAAAATAAATGTAACACCCTATTTTGTTTGTTCATATTATACCAAGTGATTCGAATATTTTTCAAAGTAATTGAATGTTTCGTCAAGTTTATATTCTGCAGATAAATTGTAATTAAAATCAAACCATGTCTTCGAGATAAATAAATAAACGTATCCTTCAGTGTCATAAATAGTTCGCTAACACATTTTTAGAAACACAATAGGTCAGTTTAACGAATTCAGTTCAAATTGATTTTATTACGTATGTTTATAATCCGTTGTATCAAACGAAAATTAATGTAATTCAGGTGCTTATATTAACAAAGGCACTGTTTTAAAAAGTCAAGTAATTAGAACAACACGGCACTACATTAAGCACAATTAAAAGCGGCAATCACAATGGATAAGCACTTCATCGAGGAGAGGCGATGCTCGCTCCAATAGCGCGCGGCGGGCACGTCGTTAACGGGCCGTTTACTATAGTCGTTAGGCGCGACGCGCACGAACGGCAAGACGTCAAAGCGAGTACAATCGGGGTCAAAATTGTCAAAGGCGTCGTTACATAACGTCCGTTGGGCGGCGCGCGGCCGTCTCGACCGCCGCGGGGTCTGGCTGCGACTGGCGAAGGCGTTCGCTTCGCCGCTACGCGCCGTGCGGCGCTACGCCTCTACGATCGGCTAAAGTCGTCAGCGCCTCGTCGGCAATTCTCGGCCACGTAGAGCGCTGCGCTACGATTATGCGTATTGTAAATTGCCCTTTGAACACAAGATTTTAAAAAATACACAGATATAAACGGTACCGTTCATAAATTGATACGAAGTCAAATTTATAAATGCGGTAGTAAATGTTCGTGTTCAAAATAATAGAAGAATACATAATCAATTCTAATATAACTGTTAATTTTGTAAGTATGTGTGAGGACATCTCTCACACATACTTACAAGAACTAGTACAGAAAATAGGTAAACGGCCATCTCAGATTTTATAAAATTAGTTCTGAGGTTATCACGAAATTTGTAATGTAACATGATTTTCATGAGTTCAACATTCTATTCACAACCTATACGTCCTATCTTATCTAGCACCTATTCGTACAACCTACACAAACTTTTGCAGTTTTTGCAATAAATGGTGCGAAATTTCAAACAGATGATCGGACGGCTAAGACATAAAAGTAGCATCGCTTTAAAAAAAAACCTACAAAATTGAGAAAAGCGACTTTTTTTGTTAATAAGTGAATATAATGGTATATGAATGATTGAGAAATGTTTATTAAATATAATATCTTTAATGTCGTTTTTAATGACTTTATATTTTCGTAGCATTATTTGATAAGACTCGCTTTTTCAATATTAGATTCTGTGTCCCGTGCGTTCTTTGGTCGGTGTGTAGGGCCGCGCCACTACGCGCGAACAAAATTGTGTCTCGAGCAACCCATACGAAACGAAGAAGAGGCTATATATATATATATATATATACCTTTGAATATGTATGTATAATAATATCCGCATCCGTTTATCGCTGCGTTTGTAGTCAGCACAAGCTCAAATAAATCTATTGAAAAAGATGAGGCCTCTCTAAATGTGAGGTCTTTTTAAAGGAAAAAAATCCGCCTACGTAGTGGAAACACAATTGACCTTTTTAAGCCCTCAAAGTTTACCGATTCAAAGCGTGTTTCTATTTTTGCATAAGCACATTCATAAATTTGTAGCGAGATAAAGATGCTTAACCTTTGATCTACTTAAGGGCCCCTCTGTAAAAAGAAATCTGTCGGCGTAGATTTAAGATGAATATATTGCCTGTATTTTTATTACACTTTATCGTGAACCCTTTGTAAAACAGCATTTATTGCATGAAAATATAATTTAGTTCTAGAAATAAAGTAATATAAAAATATATTTGTTTTTAAATTTACCTACATTACCAAATTTATAATTTTAACTAAAATGCCATTTATTTGACTTTGTTTAAAAGCGTTTAAAAGACATTCAAATTAAAATAAAACACTGTTAAAACCACAAAACAAATAACAACTTTAAAAGAAATATCGAGGCGTAACAGTTATGTAGACCATAAAAAAAATAACATTTTATCACTTACAATCATTTCTCAAGATCCCTGGTTTTTTCATTATTAACATTTAATTTTGGTGGCGATTCCAAAATGTCATGCATGCATCTTCTGTTTCTTATCAAGATACACTTTTTTTGAGAATGTAATATTTCTATGGTATAAAGTTCACATATTTTTTTTTTATTTTATAAAATAATTCCTATGACCTAGATCATAGACAATTATTAAGAGCCCAATTCAACTACGCCAAATTGCAATGAAAATAAAGACTAAAACATTTCCGGCTTATATAAATGCACTTTATGATATATCATCCATAATCTCTCATTCAGTCTTTTTGCGACGTTTTGATGATTGTAATTTATTGTAACAGCAGTTATGTTACGTTATATATTAGAATTTATGCGTTTCCGGCAGCACTAGACGCGAAATGACAGTGGCAATGACAGCGTCGTATTGAAGATTTTCTTACCAGTAATAATAGTACTAGCCGACAAACGTACCTTAAATAATCAATAGATAGCAGCACTAATCAATGACCTAGTTTTTAGGCATTTTTTATTTAAATTTTTATTTATTTTTTTACGACTTTTAGATAACTTTAACTAATTTTACGTAATTATTATTATATATTTTTTTACGCAATTTATTTCTATATATTTCGTTAGGATACATTAAAAAAAGAATAGTACTAGGTAATCAATAATTAATCTTCAGAAACGGAGACATAATCTTTGTAAAACACTGACTTTTAAGTTACTGTTGTTTGACCTAAAAGTTTTTATTATTTGTTTAACGATATTACCTTATTATACAACTATATAAAAAAATACTCGTATAAGACAAATTTAGGAAGAATATATGCGAAATAATCATTTACGAATATTACATTTTAAAGCACTTTATTTTTAGAATATGCCAATTGTATATATAGAATGAATCAATCCACTGTGTGTAAACTCAACCTAGTATTATAATTATCTACATCAGAAATATTCATCAAAGTATTAGTATAATTCGTAAATAAACGAATGAAAGTCAACGTTTCGTAATTGTAATTTAATCATGATACATTGTTCAATTTTTTTTAAGGTAATTGTTGTACCTTGCCCACTTAGCATAATTACCGTAGCTAGGCTGTTGTGAGGGTAGTAGGGGTTGGGGGGGGCGTTGTAATTAAGGGGAAATTCCGAAGGCTAAAACAGGCCCTCGAAAGTGAGCGGTTTATAAATGAGGCTCTCTAACCACTGAGCTTGGACGCTATTAAATTCAGAAATGTTCGCATCCACTCGCGGAATATTTTTTATAAATTTATTTAAAAGTAATAATACATGCAAATGAATAACAAAATAAAATATATAGGTGTATCTGTATAAATATAAATTATTAAAACTATTGTGCTGTCATGCATCGGTCGAAAAACGAAGCTTTTTATTATTTTAATTGTTTAACTTTTAATTAGCCTAATGTTTTTTTTAAATATTATTTATTTTTATTGTATTAAATTTCATACCTACACCCTACTTAGCTCTAAGGGCAGAAATTGCAGTCCTTGCTTAAAGTCGTTTTTAGTTAGGATGAACTTAACTTGTAAGCATGACTTAAATTAAATTGTGTATTTAAGTTACTTTTTAAAGAATAAGTTTTCGCACTCGTGATTAGTTTGCTACTCGCCACTATGTGCATACAATATCTGTCACCACTGTCGCATCACTTTTGACATTAACGCGTGAAACGTTACACGTTTTGAGGTTGTGCTGTCAGCAGACGAGAGCCACCGATGACAACACACTCACACGCGGGTCACGGCGACTGTAGCGCCGTTAATCTGCTGAAATTGCTCCTAGGAGCGTATTTTAACACTAACTTAAGTTTAACTTAAGGCTTAAGTCGCGGTTGTTTTTATTCCTAGCTAAGGCGGACTTTAATTTCGACTTAACACTAAAAGTGAGTGTAAATACGATGTCGTGAAACGTTGCAGTCGTGGTCTGTGTGTTTGTAAAAAAAGAAGTAGCCATTCGGCTATTTTACTTCTCGCTTCATAAAACAATAAACTCCTTTTTATTGAACATCCTCATATCTTAGGACATTATCCTGCTCATTCCTCGTTTCACAAACGAAAGCAAAGATGAAGGAAAACACACTAGCCAGTTTTATAAGCCTCATAACTTCAAGCTTCCCCATAAAACTGTTTTATGTAAGTAGTACATAGTCTGTCACAAAATAGTGAACAAACAAACAGACATAGATTATTGCTGCATTTGGATAAATATGTTCAGTTCAGTTCAGTTCAATGCCGTCAACAACGGCGTTTATTTCAACATAGTTATTTTATTACAAACAAAATGAGCAAGGACCCATTAGTCAGAGACTGTCGACAGGTCCTTTTAATAAGTTTCTTAACTAATAATACATAATTAAAAAGTATAAATAAGTACATGAATTGTTGGACAAGGTAGATTTGGCATAACAAGAATGGAACATGAATAACAAAACAGAACAGTAGAAATAATATAAAACCTAACATGACACATAGCACAGATGTTATTTTCAACTTTTAGTGGTACATATTATATCATAATAATTATTTTACATGTGTTTCTAATAGGTATTTTTTAAATTTATTTTTAATTTTTTTTTTTAATTTTATTTATTTATTTTTTTTTTTTTAATTTTTTTTTTTTTAATTTTTTTTTTTTTTTTTGTGATCTTAAGTAGTATGAGAATACCTAAAAATATAATAAATAAATCTCAAATCCAGTAAATAGGGGAGAGGGGGGGGGGTTATTTCATTACTATCCGCACGTCAAAATTTACATATAAAAACTAAAATGTTGTTAAAATTTATAATGAATTGAAAGATTATCATTTAATGTCAGATAACACACGAGTGAGAAGTTTGGGGGAAAGATACCAATAAGACGTCCGGTTCTGGTTAAAGAATTTACCGCTACTAAACAATGTATAGAAGCAGTTGATATTATATGATAGCTACAGGGAGTCATAGCCATTCGTGTTTTTATATTAACTACATTAAAATAATATATAAAATAAGCTGAAGTGGGCAGAATTCAATCATACTAAATTCGGACATTTGTGCAATACTTCATATTTATAACGCGTATATTAAACACACAAAATAATATAAATATGTGAATTATATTTTAATATTTTAAGTTAGCGATCCCAAGGTTTTAATTCCTGTTAAGTGTTAATCTAAAAAAAATACCCTCACGATTAAACGCGATAAAATATTTGCAATAAATTACGTATTATATTAAGGGCAATTTTGACCCTTTTAATTAGTAGTGACGTATTTTTCAGTATCTTAATTGCAGAAAATCTTACAAAACAGACAGATGGCGGTGAATCGCTAATTTAATCACCGACCATCAGCGCCCCCTCCGAGGAGGGAACGAAGTATAAAAAATCCTCTTCTTTATTCGCTTCGCTATTAATTAATTGAATTAATTGATCAGAGATCAAACCGTATCGTTCGAACACTAGCCACAGGCACATACAAACGAATGGAATGGGTCACTACACTTTCTTTGCGCTATGCTTTCTTTAATAGTGATTAAATATTGTCAATTGGGATAAGTAAGAAGATTAGAAAATATAATTCTGTTATGTTTACAGTAAGAGCCAGCGCAATTTGAAAATCACAAAAAATCGCATGAAATCGTATATCTAAAAATTTCTCAGCATAAAAAAAATATTTATTCGGAAAATGAATGTACTCGTATATGAACAATTGTGGTCTTTTTTATATAAAAAATGTAATAAACACGTGAAAGGTTTTTTTAATCTTTTAATTTCGATTTTTTCCTCCGGATAACATCGCTGGCCTTATGACTACGCACAAAATAATCGACGTCAATAACGGAAATTAAAGTAAAATACGAGAATAGCTTATTAAATTTAAAAGGTCTCTTTTGTTTTTAATACTTGATTTATATTTCATACAATAAAACCTTTCACTACGAGAATATTTGAAAAATACACTTACATTTGAAACACACACTCACATACATTTGAAAAATAATATTGTAGCCGATATTTACACTAAATCAATAGAACGTTTAGTATAAGCTACTAATCACTTGTAGTTAGTAATATTTAGATTGGCGCTCATTACAACTTACATTAACCGTAAAGAGTTGAAACTATTGGACTCATTGACTCAAGACTCAAACTATTGGAGTTGAACTCATTTCGATACCCTAAAATAATAAACAAATATAAGAAAACTTGTTGGATATTTTTACAAATCTCAAAAATATTGTATATATAAAAATCTCGATATCTAAGGTCTGTATATAATGTGATTTTGACAAGAAAGTAATGGCTGAGGTTGACAGATCGAACTGGAAAATGAGTATATATTATCTTTATGCACCCATGTTACAAAGATAAAGGTACAGTTTATAAATATTTAGTATTATGAAACAGCTTATAAAAATGTATTCTTTTTACATTTTTCGGGTCAATTTGATTTTTCTATTTGGCTGTTATTATCCCATGGAGTTTTTAAAAAATGATGCCTAATTTCTGAAAATCATTTTTTTCAAACGCAGACGTTTTTAGTCAAAAACGTTTTTTTATGGCAATAATAGTAATGAGTTTTTTTATAATAAACTTCGCCCAAGGGATGGTACTCGGGATGGGTCGCTTCGCTCCCCATTTCTAGCCTCGGGCCGCTTACGTGCCTACATACCGTCACCTAACGCTTTATAACGCTGACCTTGATAATATCTTTTACATAATAAATTTATTTTCGGTTTTGGAACGCATACGGACAAAATATTGTTTTTGCAAAAATACGATTGTAAAATTTAAACTACTCGTCAGACCTTGTTGTGCAAAAATAACTTTTACGAACCTGAAATTTTTCTGACGATATGCAAATTTATTTTGATAAGAATTTAGCATTAGGTACCTACTTAAATTAAAATTAATTTTAAATATATCTTTTAGTTATATTTTATACATTTGTGAATTAACCTTAACATATAGATACATGTCGACGTGGACTTTTTTACAGGCCTTTGTAAGCTCTATAACTTTGATTATGGAAAGTATTCAAATATCTCTTACCGTTAAGGCAGCGTTCGCTCGACCGTTTTTTCGTCGACTTAAGTTGCAAATTGATCTCCACGAAAATCCCTTTTATGTTAAGTGATAAATTATATATTATAAAATTAAATTTGTATAAATGTGTAATGTGAATCGGCAAAATGTGACTATTGTACCACAAAGAACTTGCGTCGAAATGAACGGGTTTTTGTTAAAATCCGTTGGAAAAGTATTCAATCACGACAGAAAATGGGACAAGGCAAAGATACAAACAGATACAACAATTCGTTTGGGTCCTTCTAGAATAATCTCGAGTGATTCTGGGCGGCAAAGGCCGCGCCTTGGGCGGCGCTCTTTTAATCAAAGGACGCGATTGTAATCGAGAGATACAGGTGAGATCAAGTCAGCCTCCACGTCTGTCTCTACGCATTATAAATCGTTTCCACTTCGTCTACCCGGGTTCATTCTTGTTAGCATACCGTTGAAAGCTTTTAAAACGGGAAACTATTAGAGGGCGGATAATAAGGGGTCCTACAGACAGATACCTACGGCTCAACAATAACAAACCCCAAATTAGGATAAGAAATATGCCGAAAAGTCAACTTAGCTAAAATCTGGGCGTGGTAGTATTTGTTCCTAATCCGTAAAATTAAAATCAGGTTATCTTTTAACTAGTGGATTATTGAAATGTTTGGGATAACATAGCAGAAAGTCGAAATTTGAATTACCTGATAATTAATTACCATACATTGACATTGACAGATTATTGAAAAAGGAACATTGAATCACACACAATTCACAGCTCGAAACTCATTCGTTCAATTAGCTGTCAATAGTACGAACGTTTGTAACATCTATTATCAATAAGTTATAGCTTTCTGCACTCCTTCTCCATATAAACTCCTTCTAATAAATAAACTTTTACTATGCCAAATCTCACACTCCTCCGTGCGCGCAATATGCTTCAAAGGGAGTACAAAGTTTTCTCTTCACGTATTAATATATAGATTGAAATCCCTCCTCGCTCGGCAGCTCGCGCACCTCAATCTGCCACCGCGCCGTACCCTTGCGCATCGAGAGTGCATATACTGAATCCCTCTTTATACTGTGCCGTTTGGGTTGCTCATATCAAAAATTCTTTAAACAAAAGTTGTAGGGAAAGTATGAGCCTACAATTAACATTTTGAACTGATTTGATCCGTGATTACGATCCATTAAGGGAGGTACGATTTTTTAAATTTTGAAAAACCAACTTTTCCCATCCCTGGTTGGTACTATCAAAAAAGTTCACTTAGATAACTTTTTGGCCCTTATCTGAGGAATAAAATAAAATTTAAATTTTATATAAGTACTAAGAAAGTTATAGCACAATTTCAAAAAAAAAAAATCACCTGGTCTGATTTTGCCTATTAACGAACTTGACCGAGATTTTGTGCCCTTAAATTTTATATATCAATTTAAAAGTGATTGGTGTAAAATTAGGGTAATTATCATATCCACAAGAAAGTGATATCGATACATGGGTTCTAGGGGATGTAAAACGCGAAGATATATCGAAATTTTCTGGAAGTTACGACATGGTACCCATTGCAAGGGGTAGCATTTCTTATGAAATCTGCCCAAAAGACGCTTCCGATAACATCTAATATAGCAAATAATGTTTCAGGCGGGCGTCGCGACGGCGGTCGAACTGACACGTCTCGGCGCGTTCGCGTGTAATTAATTAAAATTAGGAACCAGCAGATCACTTCGACCCAAACGCCAGCTCAACTCATCTCGGCAAATGCATGCGTGGCTTTTAAACCGCTCACTCGAGAGGAAGCTAGAATAATTATCATAATGATAATTTACATACAGCCCATTACAAAAAATACATTACAAATTGTATACTCACAAATTAATAACACACGCGTTAACTCTAAAACATTGTAAATAATCTAATATTTCAATTCGAGCTTCTTAAATATAAGTGTATAAATATTAGTAAGGGTTAAATCGTGAAAATTCCATATTTAGGTTCGGATAGAAAGATTTTGACGCGAAATTAACTAAATAGAAGAGTTAAGCCCGAACCTATTTTAGTTCGGACAACTTATTGGATAGTTTTGTCGTCGAAAATAGACTGTACCATGAAATGTTTACTTTAACACATTCCCCCCCCCCCCCGCACGTAAAACGCGAGTACCACACGATGCCGCCATTCCGTGAAGGTCGTTCCCTAGTCTGGTAGTTCAACGGTCGTTCATAAGTTATATTTATCTAAGCTATCAATTTAATACGATAACTTAACTTATGATAACACAGAGTCATAAACTAAACTTTATAGAGGCCGTTTCAAAGTTAGGCTTGGCAAGTGCTATCTGTGTATTACAAGTAGGTAACGACTCATTCACAAGCAAGCGATGTTGTGTTGAAATAAAAAAAGTTTGCATCCTTGTTATTAATGTCTGTTTTCAAGAAACCGAAAAATGCAATGTATTTGTTTCGATATTTTGTCGGAGTTTTAGCATCAGAAAAAATAATATGTCAAAGATGTAATAGAGTGTTGAATTCCATAAAAATAAATGTATGGGTTCAGAGTTATGTAGGTTAAAATGGAATGTTTGGGTGTTATTCTCAGTTTGAGCTTGTTTGAGATGGTTTTTGAATTTAGCATAGTGAATCTAGCATAATATATTTTATGCAATATTTTTTCCGTTTGTAATTATTATTATATGAAATAAATAAAAAAAAAACAATATGACTTGGATATATATTATTCATAATATACACCTAATGCAGTTTTTTTTTACTGAAATAAGAAGTGGATTGAGGGTTGAGGGGGCTTGTTAATTTTGAAATATAATATGACAAAATTTAATCAACTTATTAATTTGATTTAATTTAATTTGATTAACTTCTGACGCGTTGGTGTATATATTTTGAATATATTTTTGTATCTCGGATTTGCGTCATATTGCATGGTATTAAAAGTGTGTCGCTCGCTGCCCTTTCGACACAGTAGCACATAGTGGACGCACACGCGCGTAATAGTCAAAGCAAAGCTATAAATTTCCATCGACAAATATAATCGCCCATTATGGAAGGGTCTTTGTTTACAGGCCGCATATTATTGGATACCAACCCCCTCCCCCCTCCCGCCCCACCCCGTACACGTGGCATTAAACACAAGAAAGGTCCAAAGCGACCTGATTCATAAATTAAGTTGGCTTTGGGACCCAGGCTAGCAGAAAACATGCAACGTATGAAAAGCGATAACGCCACACCAGGTGGGGCCATTACTTCGCCATGTTAATTCATGGCTACATGGAACGATGTCTTTATTGCGTGGATATTTTAAATGTTTGCGCAAAAATATAGTTTAATACGGATTTTTTACAAATTCATTTTTTGTTTTTGTTTAATGTTTTGATTAATATTTAATGTGACATTTGACAATACCTAGTTTTTAAACCCCCGCATTAAAAAAAAAGTATTCTTAATAATAATGTTTCTACCTTTCGAACTATTTATTTATATTCCTTAATCAATAAAAAGAAACTATTAATATTATTATATTAAAGGTCACAGTAAAATTATTACTATATTTAAACGTGTATTAAATCATGTTTTACAGAGTATTTTTTTAATTAAAACTTTTTTAGGCGACCCTCCTGAAAACTTTTCCTGGGCAATGCGACACGGCGTTTGGGTAATTTTTTATAAACATATACGAATGTTGGAAAAACTTAGCGTTTGATGCAGTTAAAATATTTTAATGAATACATAGTAAAACAATAAACTATTATTTAAATAATTTCGTTTTTTTTTGTGTGACCAATGTTCATATATTTACGCAGCTGATTGTACTTGTATGTCAAGTATTATTAGAATCATGCGATGTATTTCCACCAGGTATTTAAGTACTCGAATACACACAAAGGGCTCTTGTTCGTTTATGGAGTGCCAACTAGTCTAAGAGACCATGACGAATTATTAATAAGGTTTTGTATAAAATGTAAGATATTTTTGATTTAACCTGATTTTGCAACAGTTTTTTTTTATTCACCAACTCTATTGACAAGAAAAATGTTAGAGTAGAGTAAAGCATTTCCGTAAAATGTGCTAATTTTGAACTCGATAAATGTCAATGTGGCCAGTCACAGGTTCCAATATTTATAATATAATTTGCGCGTACATTATATCTAATACCTTACACTAGATATGCACTATAATAATTGTTTAATTTATTTATATAATTCTTCTCTTTATTTCTTATCTGCTGGATACCGTATATGTAAGATGACTCACATAATTGTTTCATAACCTATTCAGTTTTATAATAATATGTAATACACTTATTATTCAGTTTACAGTTTTAAAATTACTAACAATAAAAAAATACAATGGAAATACTTATTATTGGAAATGCGTATGTTAAGAAACAAAGATAAAATACACTTTTAAAATAACAAACAAGATTTAGGAAAATAGAATATCAATGAAATATTTTTACAATAATATTTTTTTACAACATAATTTGATTTTGACAAGTTTCAAAACAACTTTTTTTATTTCATTTTTTTTATACTGTACTGTAGTATCATTTCGGCATTGTGTACAGTCAAGATCAAAAGCATAATAGCGTAGGCAAACGGGTCCGAGTCTCAGATTACGTATATTTAAAATATATTATATACACCGTGTTCCAAGACCATTTGTGATAGAAAGAAATCCAGCTAATTAGCTCTGCGATTTCAAACATGATTTCATTTGACCTCATATCAAAATTCATCATGGATTCAGAGTAAAAAAAATGCATAATATTTATAAAGAACCTTTATAAATATTATGCTATCCAGCACTTTATCAAAAAATTAAAAAATTATTCAAATACAACATAATCTTACACAATCTACATAATCTTACATAATCTTTGACAACATTGAAAAATTTTGAAAAAGTTTTTAATTATTTGATAAAGTGCTGGATAGCATAATATTTATAAAGGTTCTAAAAAAACTCAGAGCTGGGATTAAACCGACATCCTGCGCTCTCAAGTACAGGACCTCTTTAGAACCTTTATAAATATTATGCTATCCAGCACTTTATCAAATAATTAAAAACTTTTTCAAAATTTTTCAATGTTGTCAAAGATTATATCATTTATCTTTTCAGGCGATTTGCCGCTATTAAAAAACAATCATAAAATATAAGTATATATAAATATATATACATATGTGTTTCTTTTTAGGGTGATTGAAAGTTGTCCTTATTAACCTACTATGGATTATGGATAAAAGTAAGGTTAAAGCGAACCTACATTTTAGGAATAAAATTTATTTTTATTATCTATCGCTAACTCTCGAGCTAAAACAATTATTGCAACGCAGATATGGCCATTTTCAAGGGAAATATAGTATTGCATTCGCAACGAGTGTCCCCTTACCAACTAGTCAATTTGTTCAATTGACAACTGCGCTGTGTACTTCAAAATTGTCATTAGCTTGTTTATGAATAGTATGCACAAACTAGTCCGAGAGGATTGTGTCCCGCTTGAAATGCCCGACCAATGCCTGTGTCGAGATATGGTGGGACTGTTTTGTTACGTCAACCAAACAATCAGAAGTAGACTCGCAAACAGGCCTTGTGCTTCATGCCTATTCTACCATTTTGTTTCTCTACCGAACAGTTTTCTAGCGCTTTATTTGCACAAAGCAGTTTGTTTGTGTGTAACGGAGTTCAGAAAGGCGTACCAAACGTTGGTTGAGCCTATAAACACATTATTAACGGTAACCAAATAGTCTGTTAAGCTTACAAGATTCGATCGTTCGTACAAATAAATTTAACTAGAATAGATCTGTCACTATATCTACATGATTGTCTTTTAGATCATACAGTTTTTTTCTCAGTGTGGAAAAAGTGAACATAGGATAAAAGTTTTGAACTTAATTCTGCGATTTATTGATTAGCGTCGACCAAAGTGAAGAGTTAGCTAAAACCTACTAAAGTCAAATCCTGAATTCAGACACCTGCGGCGACATTAGATATCATTACATAAAACAAGGATAAGCCCAGGTATCAAATAATTAATACATATGTTCGCATAGAACCCCGGGGAAGCAGGGTACGCCGCGGGATCAGTTGAGTCAATCCGAGTTGGCCTTTAGTTTGAGTTGGACCTAAGTGAACCCTTAGCCTTAGTAAATTTGATTCCATCGCGAGACCCGATATTTCAACTTTCCCTCCCCTCCCTCTCCCCTCTCCATCCGGCGACCCCCCCCCCCCCTAAAGATAACACCGGTTTGAGTTGCTCTCCGAATTCCTCGGAAAACGTTTGAATTCGGAATTTCTTTTTTTAGTTTAGATTTGATTTGGAGCTATTTTTGTAAGTCCTCGTATATATAATTCTGTGTAATACAATATACATAAACGATTTAAAAATAAAAATATGTTTAAAATGCAGATAAAATAAAAGTACATCCAATATATCTAAATAATATAAATACTGTATGTCCCAAAGGGGTGTTTATGTTCCCTATTACGAGTAAGAAATTATATAAAAGGGTACGTAAATAATTCATCCCCAACCTAATTTTTTTTTTTTTAACTAAACGCATGTAAATTAATCTTATATTGTTGCCGGCCGACCTTGGCAAGACCGCCCGCCGATCTTACAGCCCCTACCCTCTTACCCCTTCTTCCTAAACCGAAGTTTGTTTGACCCATAACGTTATCAGCGTACATACGCATACGCCCCTTGAGAAGCAAAACGACGTAACTGTAAATGCATACAAGTGGCGGGATAGAGCGTTCTTATTACACAAGACACGAATTGCAGATCGTAGAGACCTTAGGATGGAAGGTTTCACACAACGAAGTTGACTATTAGAATAGAAACTTTAAAATTGTTTTTCTTTGAAACTAATGATTTTTTGTACGCCTTAACAAAATCTACCTGAAATCGCTAGGTCAGGTATCGAGAACAGTCTTAGATATATACAGGTTTCATTTAAAATCATTACTGTCTTTCAGGAGGTTGATTTATATAAACAATCCAACCTTAATTTGAACAAAATATTAGGAAAATGTTTCGAAATTACGAAGAAAACAAATTAAATTTTTTATTAAAATCGTTTTAATGTTTGAGAACGCGGTTGAACGGATGGTCGTTGAATGTCGCTCGAGACCACCAAAATGCGCGGCTCACGAAGTACTTCGAAAAAAAAAAGAAAAAGTTTTTTAATAATATATAGTCATTTATTATTTTATTATATTTTTTTACGTAATACTGGTTTAGATTTCGATATAGATCAACCTCCTAAAGAGACATTAGTGATTTTGTGCTTGCTTGTTTAATAAATAAATAAATTCATTACGATAAATAAAAATAAATAATCGCGTTTAATATCAGTTAAAATATGCCTAAAATTTCAAAAATAAAAAATCCCACCAAACTGCATCTACGTACCGAACCTATTTCAATATGACCGATTACTATTTAAGATGTCTCTTAGAAACATCACTCAAAAGATGCTGAACTATTATATCAATAAAGAAATATTATATATTATTATTTTAACAATGATTATCTATCTATAATTAGCTTGAAAAAGAGCGCAAAGCGCATTTTGGGAAAAATTATTTTAAAAAACATACTCTAGTAAGAGTGTGCCCAATATTACAAAAAAAAATATAACACTAGATTAAAAATTATATTTTTAAGAAAATTTCCGCGAATATCATGGTTTACTAAAAATAATATCAAAGCTTCATAAAACTTTTATTTTTTTAAGCAAACGTCATCATTACACACCTATTTTACAATATGTCACACACATAATATAAGTAGTTAAAGCTACGTCTGAATTTAGTATTTCCTAAGGCGCTACCAGATTATCGCGAGTACGCTACCCGGGCGGTGCCAGGGGGTGCCAGAGGGTGCCAGGGGGAGCCGAAGGGTGCCAGGGGGTGCCGAGAGCGCGGTGGGACGTCGCGGGGCAAAGTGATTGCCCAGACGTCGCGGTCGTGCCTAGTCGCAGGTGTTTCTGAATATTGGTTTATTTGCGGGCGTCGTTTTTACCGTACATGCCTATATTTTTATTTATTTATTTATTTCAGGAAACAACAGCTTACATAGTAGTTAAAATAAATAAAAAAACAATTAAAACACAAAGCCAATAATAGTTTCCTCCAAACATAAAAAAATAGAAAACTCATTCGGGAGCGAGGCCGGGGGCTGGGAAGGTTATCCAGGATTTTTTTTTATTTCGACGAAAAATCGCTACATATGACATGAAGCTGGGTGTTGGGTAGAAGTTCCTCTAGAGTGCATTTACATGATCATGTCTCCGTTGGCAGTTAGCACCCAAGTAGTTGATAGTATTTATTTTATGAACTCTCCATATATCCCATTTTATTTTCTGTTTTTATTAATTTTCTTACAAACAAATTTTATAATGTTATTCGCGATCAAAAGGTATTTCGTCTGTCCTCATGGAGACAAGAAACTTGCACTGCACCAGCATGACAGTTTATTAGCACAAGTTAAACGCTAATACTTCAAAAAGTATCTATAAAAAAAATATAATGAAATAATAAAAGCACACTTACTAAAGGTATCTAAACCTCGTAAGTATAAAACTATAAATATAAGCTTATAATTCCGACCAAAACAATTTCTCTCTCTACGGAAAACAAGATATTTTTTGGGCCAGGTTTTGCATAAACTCTTAAGAAGTTTTATATATATTTTCATTAAAAATAAAAGTATTAAAGGAGAAATCTGTAATAATCTTTTATTTCACATTCATAATCTATGAAGGTACTATCGTCGCCCTGTTTTGATCTGACTTGACTCAAAACTATCGCGCTTCGCGTGACTTTATTAATTACATTTAAAGGCTTAATAAATAAAACGTTTCATTTTAATCGTACCCTTTTAATATCTACTCGTGGTTTAAAAATTAAATGGAACCATCACTTAGTCCTTTTTGGATATTATATTCTTGGAAGAAGGCAGACTGTATGTATGACCAAATGACTTTCGAATAATACGCTGACTTTGTTCGTATTTAATACGAGTGAGCGAGTAAACCTAGACCTAAATATAAATGAGAAGTTTTGTATCACGACAAATTAATTCGATTTACCAAATAAGAGTTCTTCTGCATTATACGCATTTATTCTGAGGCCACAAGAAGAGCCTTGATGAAATCTTGGGTCGTTAGAGACAACTCCACTCTCAATTCCGCCCGAAAATGGATTTAATATCTTTTGTTTCATTCCGCACAAAAAGGCGCTTGCCATCTTATTGTCCTATATACAATGTGCTATTGTATCGGTGTTACGTACCTTTTCAATGCTATTATGAATTGCGTTAGAAGATGATTATTAAGTTATACATTTATTTAATTTTTTTTATATCTAATAAAGACTAAAATTTACTAAGAGAGTATAAATAACAATGTTTTATTAAATAGTCAGTTTTTTTAGGACGCTAAAGATTTTTCAGGGAGCAGACATACTTGAAAACTCGGGTAAATTTAACCATTTGAATATTGTAATTCCCATGCAAATCCTACATCAGTCCACCTCGAGAAAGTGCAACCACCTGCATGACCGGGTTCGGTTTTCAGTGGATTGAAATCAGACTTAATCAGCCGAGTACCTATACATATACAATGACACTTCTCAACACAGTTCAGTGATCCGGGACTGTTCGCTGATGAGGTGGACAGACCAGAGGAATGAGATGACCACGTTAATTTTACACCTAGCTACAAAAACAGAGGTTCTAAAATAGTAGCAGAGGTTGAGGACTAAGGCCTTCTATAGACATCGTGATCCTTAAGTATAATAAAACTTCAGAAAAAAAACAACCGAATAATAGCCCTAGCGATGCCTGTATATATATTAATATGTTTATTTTTGCACGTGTGGAAGAGATCGAAGATGGTATGTGAAAGTCTGCTATTCTCGAGAGATTTACGATAACTTCTGTCAACTTCAATAACTGGTATTTAACGCGACAGAAGTCAGACAACAGAATATAGTTAGCAAACGGCAATTATTAGCAGTCGAATGAAATTGATTTTACTATAGTAAAAAATGAAATCGCACCGGAAAATGTGATCGTTTGAATTAGGTGTCAAAAGTAGAAGCGAAGCGGTAATTCTTCGAAAATTGACTGACGGGAAGTTGGGACTGCGTTGATTGGGTTGACCTGATGCTACTAATTGGCAACAAAACAAAGGGATAAAGCCGGCAAACCGCGGGGCTAGTCGGGTTGGCGATCGACACTCGAAAATCGACTTGACTGTACGCGCCAACCCTTTCTCCTTACGACCGTCGGCAGCGTCGAACCGATTATCGATTAGCAGCCAGACTAAGGCGGAAGAGGCGATATTTAAATTCAATAAAAAAAAATATTTTTTTAGACTTAACGTGAACTTAATAATAAATCGAGACCCTCAATGTTATATAACTATGTTTTTTTTTAATATATTTTTTATGACCAGTTAAAAAAATGTAAATATTACTCGTAAAATTAACACTACGAAGCCTATCTTAGATCGAACTCTAACAATTATTAATTTAACCATCCATTGTTGTTGGCAGTTGAACGATTAGTATCGGTATATCTGCCCGGTATAAACAAAAGTCAAACAAACAAAACAACACAAATCTTATAACTAATAACAACAATTAAACATATATATTTTAATTTATCTTAAACAAACGAATTTCTTAAATCTAAAGACTAACAACGAAGCAAAAAGCGCGCCCTGGAGAAGTATCTAA
This sequence comes from Neomicropteryx cornuta, assembly GCA_020383195.1. NCBI lineage: Eukaryota > Metazoa > Arthropoda > Insecta > Lepidoptera > Micropterigidae > Neomicropteryx > Neomicropteryx cornuta. The sequence continues at coordinate 18,360,524 of JAHKQU010000021.1, read as the reverse complement.
GCGTTTAGATCGTCGCAGTATTCTTGATAGGAACGGACAGTGGGGTGGGTCTACATAGATGTCAATAAAATCAACACTCTGACCCCTCCGTAAGCATCATATTAATTAATTATATTTACCGTTAACTGAATGTCATACATAAGATATTACCAATTAAGCCAAACACTAGCTTCTTGTGAAGTGAGAAAACAGATAAATTCAGGTTAAAAATTGACATTCCATTGTCATTATATAGGGTATATTTTAAATGTCGACCCTGTAAAACTGTAAATTTGACACACATTTTATAAATAACTAGTATTCGCTTTCGCCATGGTGCAATACTCGTATATTCTTTAGGTGATTGGCGCTGACAACATATATATTTGTATTACCAATCTATTTCTATTTTTAAAATATAACCTAAACGTTTATTACAAATCCTTCAAAGCATCACAGAATTTAAATTACCACCGGATTTTGATTCATCGCTTTTGGAAGTTGCGTTTTTCGGTTCGCTCGCGGAATCCGCGAGTCAGTGATAGAAGGCTTATACGAGTAAGAATAATATGCTTTAGATTACATTAACCTTACATAGTAGACTTTTTAACGAATAGGCATAATCAAACCAGGTCATATGAAGGCAGTTATTACCATAGTGATTCGGATTATCTGTTCTTTGTAATCGCAAATGCATGGTAATTGCTTCCTGCCGAGACACGGGCCATTATTCGATTATTAGACATTTGCATTTCAGAGCTGCCAACTGAAGCAGCCGCCGTCGGTTACATTTAGTTATAAACGGTTTATACCATCGGTAGATTTGTTATAGAACACACTAAATTCTTAATTTTTAGAATATGAGTACCTTTTACTTTTCTTAGTGCAAAGTTAATTAATATCTATGTTGGTACATTTAGACCAAGTCACGAGCTGTTTGTGGAAAAAAAGATCCCTTTTGCCAACACGAGCACTAAAGATAGATTCCATCGGAGAAATGGAATGAATCCTAAAATAATATCTACTCATATTTGAGAAATTCAGCTTGTCACTAACTTGCCTGTCTATAGTTTTTATATTTAATTCTTACGCCGCCGTTATTAAGATTAGAAATTTTCAATTCTTCATATTATAAAGAGTGCTTAGTGCCTAGTGCCATCTGTCACCTTCGGCAATACAGATTATAGTACTATAATTTAATACTATGGATGTTACATACTCCATAAAATAAACTCTTTAATATTAAATTGTCCACCATCAATTTGTTAGCTTAATCCGACTACTGAAAGAGCGATCCTACAAGAATGTGTTTATATATATTATACGGCATCAAAAGCTTCATGTTATTATAAACATTTGCCGCAAAACAAGCTTAAATTATTATTCTCTCAGTTGATTGAGGCACAACGTCTAGAAGGTTCGGATCCCAAAAATCAACAAACGGCAATTTGACGCCTTCAAATATTGTTCAAGAAGATTACTTTCGCCACGCGCTTTCACAACACAAATACCACGAATGTGTTTCACATTAATTATGCGGAGGAAAATATAATAAGAACAAAGGCCATGCAACGTGTAATTAAAAAAATGTTTTATGTACTTAAATTCGATGTACGCACGGTGCCATTGATATCTGAACATTTTTAACAATACTCCTTTGTGATAGGAATGGCGACACAAGTAAAAGAGATGAATAGTGTTTTGCGCGGCTCCGATTAGATCAGTGAAACTAAGTTTTGAGGGATTTAATTCGGACTAGCGATATTTTTGATTTAACAGCTAAATACTTGTGGGTTTTTATCCGACAAACTCTGTATATGCATTTTCTTAAACTTTAGTTCTTCGTCCGGTGAAAAACATAAAAATTTGATTCAGGTATTTTATTTTTAGCTAAAAACATTTTACTATGGTTTTTGGATTATGTTTTAAGCTAAAAAAAATGTTTCTGTGGATTTTTTTTACAACGGATGAAGAATACGGTCTTTAGAAAAAGAGATACATCCGAGAATTTTTCAGGTTACACAATATATATATATATTAATACAATTTCAAATATTAAGGTGAAACTCATACATAATTAAACTGCGCCTGTAAACATCCCGTATATTGCCTCTACTGTGGTTATTTCTAAAATCTCCACTATTCATTAAATTAACGCATAATTCCAACAGTTTTTGTACATAATAAAATAAATATATTATGTTGAAAATTTATGTGAATGAGAAAAAGAAAACATATATTTTTATGAATTGCAGGATTTCGTATAGGATATATGTTTGTTGCTGATATCGTTGCGTGTTAACATTTTACTGATAAAATGCTGTAAAAGGTGATGTTGAAGATGACGGCCACACAGTTTATGAAAACTTGATATCGTTAGGAAAAACACTTCGTCTGCTGTAGATCCTCGGTGAACGCATCGATATTTTGATTTTATATTGATTTTTCAAATTTAATAAAGTTAAAATCTAAAAAACAATTTTATTCTGTAATTTGAAAATATAAATATGTGTGCCAGTAGCATTAAATTTATAAATAAACTTTAGTTATTGAAATTACCGATACCAAGGACTACGTATAAAATGTTTTTTTTTTCATACAAGTTTAATATATGTATAGAGCAGTGATATAAATATTGTTTGGAAAGTAAAATGATTTTGAAAGTTTAGCTATACATTTATTATAAAGCGACTCTGCGGAGAAACACGGAACCCGCATCAGCGGCGAATTTCAAAGCCGCCTCGCGGGCAATAGCGGAACGAAGTTGGCCAAGTGCGAGAGTTCACCGCTAGATGGCTCCACGAGACAACCATTATATAATATTATGTCACGTCGCACGTCGCCAAAGGCACGCCGAATGCCGAAGCTTAGAGATAGGAGTGTCTAAATAAACTTTACGGGACCTTCGCGAGCTAAGTAATACCTCAGATCTGAGTTTAGTAATGCTTAAGATCTGTCTCGCATTGTCATCTCGTCTCAGAGTGAAGGACGTGTGAAAACAATACAACACCGAGGCCCTAAACTCCTGACTAATGATAAAGACGAATACCTAATTTACAAGTCGAGTTAACTACATATCTACATGTTACACTAAATTTCTAACTAGTTGTATTGTAAACATTAAGAATCGAAAATATTTATATCTGAGAAAGTTTTTTTTTATTAGTCGTTATAATTTTTTATATTAATAAATTTAATTTAAATTAGTAAAATCATTATGTCAATTTAGATAAGCGAATTACGTGATTTTTATTACCTTATTACTACTTTTGATGATGTCTAAGTTTATCTAGAAACATAGTTAAATAATGTAAAGATATGTAATGTAATAATAAAAATGAATTATTACTAAGTACTTATTGTGTATATTTATAAATTAACTAAACACACCTATTTATTAACACTGTCCGGCAGATTTATGAAAAAAAAGGAAGTATTTTTTTAATGAAGCTTCTAAACTACCTCTAAAGGTAAATCTACATTTTTCACCCCCGACGCAAACAGAGGGGGGTTCTATAAGTTTAACGCGTGTATCTGTGACGCCATCACTCTCAAACGGATGCACCGATTTTAATTATTTTTTCGTTTGAAAGGTAACTTGATCGAGAGTGTTCGTAGCTATGATTCGCGAAAATCTGTTTAGCCGGTTGTGTGTCGAGGGTTTTTTATTTTTTTAATAATTTGTGTTTTGTTATGGTCTCAACAGTTTAATAACCTGCCGAAATAAATTACAGAGGAAACTAGTAGCATTTTCAAATTAAATAGTACCCGAAATCCAAACAAACTAATAACTTTTGAGTTATACATTTTATAACTATTTTATTATTTTGTTACTTCCGTTAGTAATGAAGTACTATTTTTAAAAGAGCATTTTTCCGTCCAACAAACAATAAAATATATTTTTTGCATGTAGCTAGATATTTTTTGAAAAACAAATACCTTTGTTTTAACCTCTGCAATTTTTTCAAAATACTGTTAACTTTAAAGTTCCCAATATGAATCTACTTTTAGCTAGATTTAGCTAAAGCCCAAAGATCTCACAGAATAATGGAAGCTCATTTCCTACGAGTATAATTCAGCATCATTTCGTCTTCACATTGGAATTTTTTCATGCTTTGCATTTCCTTCCCCTATCTTCAGAAATGTTACTCATAAATTACGATATTGCAATATTGCCCAGAATTGCAAAAAAACCTATTTCTACGAATATCATTTTTATAGAAGGCAAAGTAAGCTCTTTTAGGGGAAAGTTTTAGTATTTTTGCCATTAGGAGTACTTATTCGTATAAAGTTTATTATATTTACCTACCTACATTCATAATTGCACATAATTTAGTATAACTCTGTTTAACTGATTTTAGCAAAAAAATCTGGGTGCTATTATGATAGCAAAAACCGATCCACCCATTTTTTTAAACCCGTACTATTTTTAGGTCAAAGGCTGCATTGACTATTACTAACATTTTTTTTTTCAACTATTGCTAACATTAAATTTCATAGGTATTGCAGGAAATTAAGGCAAACAACACACGCTAATAGCGTATTTGTATACGCTGAAGTAATCTTTACAAAATTTAAAAAAATATATGCAATGTTTTTAGGGGTATACTCACCTCATTATAGAGATTTGAGAACCTCAATAATGTTTAAACTTAAAAGTTTAATAAATTACGGTCGAATTTCGACCTTTATTCTTTAAATGGTGTAAAAAGTTTTCCCTTCACGTATTAATATATGGACAGATATTGTTAAACAAGGCCGACATTCTTTATTTGCTGTTATTAAAGCAGTGAAATAATGTGTCGAAAATTTTAAGTTTAATTGTTTGGTAAAATATGTAAGGAAACATAGATTTTTTTTAAATTAAATGCTCCAACTTTGTTCATGTTTAAGTTTTCAGGCATTTCTCTTAGGCGGCTTTCCCAAGACCCGCCCAACACCCGGCACCCGCAGCGTCCAAACGCAAAATGCTGGATCGATGAGACACGGATTTTCGCCGAGTACATCGCCCCCCCTCCGCCCGCCCAACTCCCGTCGTAAGCCCCCACAACCTCCACGGACGGTCGCGTGTGCGCAGGGCAAATCGGGTCGGGGTGGGGCGGGGGGAGGGGGGGGTGATTATGACGTCTGCGACCGAGATGCAAATCTGTATCTTCCCGTGGAGCCTAGAGTTTTTCTAGCGCCGGGCGTACAACATAGTATATAGAACCGATTCACTTCAGGAAACTTTATGATTTCATTTAGGTAGATTTCATTAGGAGAGCTAACTATTGGCAATGGGTACCATGTCATGATTTCCAGAAAATTTCGACATATCTTCGCGTTTTACATCCCCTAGAACCTAAAACCACCCTCAGTTAAAAAATGTATTTATAAGTTTATATATCGTATACATATATCACTTTTTTGTGGATACGATAACTGCCGTAATTTTACATCAATAAAATCTAAGGGTACCAAATCTCGGTCAAGTTCGTTAATAGACAAATTCAGAACAGGGTGGGGGGGCGGGATAGAAGATTTTTTCTAAAAAGTGTAATTTTGCTCTAACCTTCTTAGTATATAAGATATCGAATTAATTTAAATTTTATATTATTCCCTAAATAAGGGCCTAAAACTTGTCACACCAAACTTTTTTGATAGCACCAACCATTGGTCCTAGGAGTGGGAAAAATTGGTTTTTCAACGTTCAATAGGATTAAATCAGTTCAAAATGTTCCCTACAACTTTTGTTCGAAACAATTTATGACATGAGCAACCCTTACGGTACAGTATACGCACTCTCGCTGCGCAAGGGCACGGCGCAGCGGTGGGTTGAGGTGCGCGAGCTGCTGCGCGGGAAGTGGATCGCGCGGCAGCTCAGGATATACCTGAGTTTTTTTTTTATCTATTCATCATATTACTTTCGCCTTGTTTGGAGTAGCATATTTAATAGGCCTTATTTTTTGTCCATCGTAATCTGGCGGGTTATAGGCATCTCGTCCTCACTACATAAAGCTCCTCTACATGACTCCAATAGACAATTTATTGCACGCGAATGTGGCCCGGAATAACGTCAACGACTTATGGACCGCGGATGCGACGCAGCTTAAGATAAATTTATTTTCGTTCTACTTGAAGATTACAGACGATTGAGAATAAGGGTTGTAAAATAACTAGGACTGTAAATTTTGTAAACAAAGTCGTTGTTTTCTCATTTATTACTAATATAATAAAGAGGTTTTATTTTGATGTTACTCGGGACAGTGCCACAAATAGCCATGGCTGAGAAATCATTCAGACCCAGATTAGTATCCTACGTTTTATTTACATCAAACAATGTTAGTAAAATGTTTACTGAATAGCCGTCAGCTGTCAAACCGTATTAAATTCGGGATATTTCAGTCAAAAAATGAAAGTCAGGATATCTAGCTCCTGATAAGTAGTTTTACGACTTTATTGCATTACTTATGGACTTTAACCTTACCGAAGATCCAAGCTATCGAGCAGTAAAAACCCCGCACAAATTCATTTTTGGAGAAAGTAACAACGCAAAAAGCTAGTTTCATTTATTAGTAGTGATTATAAATGTACTATATGCAAAAAACTTGTGTGAATTATCACCATGAACGAAGTTCATAGTGTTAATATAACTATAACTTCCCTACAACTTTTGTTCGAAACAATTGATGATATGAGCAACCCTTACGGTACAGTATAAATAAAGAATACGCTCTTTCGCTGCGCAAGGGTACGGCGGGTTGAGGTGCGCTGGTTGCCGCACGGAGTTTGATACAAGTTCATAGGGGGTAATTTGATACGGTGAAATCTACCTCCGCCTTCCGGCGTGCCGAAAGGGATTTTTTTTTAATACCTAGATACTGTTAAATTATTAGTTTTCATCTAATATTTCATGTAAAAAAAAACAGACTCAATTTTCTGTTGTTTCCGATAAACCTTCTACCCTATTTCTTCGGATATTTACTTTGGGTTCTGTTCCGCAGACCCTCTAAAACTCTTTTGAGGATTTCCATCGAAGCTCAACGGCTCAAAGCGACAAACATTTTACCTCCACGAGGGGTATAATTGCAACACATACAGCCAAATATAAAACGCATACATTTTCGTCCTCAGACGATCTTCCGTTAAGCCCTCACAAACGAAACATTACACACCTCACTCACTCTCTTTTCATACATGCAACGTACTGTATACAGGATGTCTCCGAACGATGATTGATCATCTTTAAAAGGGGTGAATCGGCTGTTTCAAATATGCAGTTTTATCATCATACCGGCGTAAGTATAAGTCTATCCACGAAACACACATTTGACACTTATGTATACAGGATGTCCCATGACGGTGCCAATTCGGTCAGCGCGCGAATTCCGATACCGCGCTGGTCGATAATGGCCTTGACAACGTTACGGCGTACGGTGACAGCTAAGCGCTAATAGCAAAGACTTACATGATCCTTTTACTATTTTCACGTAAAGTTTACATTATTTTTCTGTGTAACCATTAACGATTTTTTATATAGCGTTTATACAAATAACACTAGAAATCGCAGACCAATTAGATGATTTTATTACCGGGAATGGTTTTGGGACAAGCTTATTTTTTTTTCTTCCGCGCATTTATCTCTTTCCCCAAAAAAAGGATTCCTTAAACGTAGATTAAAGTGAGCTAGTAACAAAATTTCGTTATAAAAAATTATAACGATAAGTTTGCTTTATAGGACGGGATCGAGTAAATTATGGCTTTTTAAATAATGCCTAACGCTCCGTGTATTTTAAGATAGAATATGCCGAGCATATTAATACATGCTCTTATATAATATTATTAGTCGGCAAGTCTGCTTTCTTGTGGGGAATTTTGAAATTCTCGTAGGGCTTCGGAGATGTGCTCGACTCCGTCGGTTGCCACGACTACCCGCTAATAGAGGGCTCGGCACGGCGGGCTGGGTAAGGTCGCACGCGCAAAGGAGAGCGCATTGTTCAGACGAAGGTATGTCCAAAAACGAAGATATTAGAAGATAAACAAGAATGGTTATCACACCTGATATCAACTGCTTCTATAAATTGAAGATGTCGTCTTGTGAGTAGGCACAAAGGATACTTTCAGGTAGAGCCACATTTTGAGATCTCGACAAGTGTCCATGATCAGCTAGAGCATGAAAGTGTCGGATAGAGACACAATTGTGATTGGTCATACATCACATTCATTACAGAATGATTAATAATGGATCTGAATCAAGAAAAGAGAAATAAAGATTGCATTTAATAAAAAAATATAATTAAATGATAATTATAAAAACATATAAATATAATAAAGGACATAATTCTCAAATACAGTATATATAAAATATTAAAAAACATAAAGAAAAAATATAAAGTTATTACGATAATACTAATAGTAATGTTCATTTTTTACACATTTTTTTAAGCTCTGTATCCGTGCTAAGGTAAGGTCACATACGAGTATTTCGAGTCCCAAGCTTTCCCTTGACATGATTTTCTACAGTTTGGCTTTTTACGTAATTTATAATATTAATTTCCTAACATTTTAAGGTTACAAGGTAAAATTTAAAAACGAAGGGTAGACCAAATAATATGTATTTACTAATAATATTTTTTTTAGTGAGTTTTCGTATAATCTTTACCAATTTCTTTATAGTAGCAAAAATTACATTATTAGCTAAAGTGGAAACAACGTAGTCACCATAAGGTTACGATTTTTGACCATTTCGGTTGAAAACCTAAAAAGATAAATCTTCAACGTCTGCGTTGCCAACATATTTGCCGCTGTGATGAATCCTGAGTTGCTTTAGCCGAGTTGTGAGTTGCCAGCGCTGGCTCACTGCCTCCTAATCGAGTTAAAACTTGTCGCAACTTGGCGAATTATACGCTCAAGGTGACAATAGTTTCCAATTTGCAAACTGTAGTTTAAATTGCGCTAAGTGAAAACAAGATATAAATGTATATGTCTTGAGCTCAATTAAGCTCGGGTACTTACTTTCTCGTTTTCAAATAAGGACACAGGGTGTCTAGTAAATAGTAGATACAATTTAAGGAGGTGATAGAAAGGGTCATTTAATATTCCTTAGAGGTGATACTTTTCGTCAATTATGCAATTATATTGGCAACACCGCTTAATACTTTTTTATTTTTTTTGTCTTGCGAATAAAGATGTGCATTTTTAAATAATAACTACATTTTTACTGATTGAACATTACAATTATAATTAGCTTTAAATAGCGGCAGTCACATCCTTGCAATTTTTTCTGATTTTTAGTAAAAGTTGTTAAAAAAAAGTGTGCCCAATATCTCAAAAAATGGCATATTTAAAAATATTCTACAAGTAACCTTAGTGACGGAGACTATTCAGAATAAAACATAATTAGATATTCCTCGACAGTATTTTCTGAACTGCAAATCGAACTATTATTGCCGTATTTTAAATGACGGCCCGCATGCCTACGCGATGTTGTCGACAAAGTTATTGAAGCGGGAAAATACGTTGCATCGTTATTTTCAGGAACGACTTCTGGGCGGAAAATGCTCGAGCGAGGGCTGCGAAAAGGCTCTGAAAAAATATGTCGCGAACATTTCTCGGAATGAGATATTATAATAAATGCCGGCCCACTCTCCTTCGCTATTTATTATTTTGAGAATCTGTTAAATTATAGACGAAATGTGGGAACTGGCACAATGCCACTCGTACTTCAGTTTGGGCAAATGAATTGCTTTTTCCTTAAACTTGTTTATCAAATGAAGATAAGAGTTGTGGTTTTTTGACATTACCAATTCTTTTTAGTTTATTAAAGTTATTAGTTATATGTACTTCTATTTTTTTAGGAGTTTTTATTTAAATCAATTTTGTTTAAAGATCTGAGGCATTAAGATGATTTAGGAGTATTTCGGTAGTTTCTACAACCTCATTCTGAATCTACCATCTTCTGATGATAAAAAAGTCTATAAGGTCAGAGATAACGTGATGTTTTTTATGCATTTTTTTATATTTAACAAATAATTCTATTATAATATTATTACTATATAAATTATAAATATTTTTGTGATATGATTGTAATTGTTTTGTTTTACTTCAATTTGATGAATGACATGGCTTTCAACTAATTCCACAAAGCTGTGAGATATGTATCTTCGACATAAACCAGCAATCTGTTTTATCGGATCGAGGAACGTTGACTGCAACGGTGTTAATGACGTTGAAATAACATTAAGTAAGCCATTTGATTAAAGTACCAATTTCACTCGCTGACTCTTGCGAGCAAACTAGTCGAGTAGCGTACGAATCGATGACGTCATCATTTTTTCAGAGATGCATAGACGTGGTGGTAAAGCTCTTCGGTGGCACTAGGAGATGTCACCTGCTGTGGGCTGCAATATCGCATGAAATCTCGAGATTTAATAATCTCAAAATTAAACCAATAAATTCTTTAAATTTCCGTAATTTTAAGTAAATCAATAAATGTAATCATCTAAATTTAGTGTAAAGATGTAGGAATTATATTTTTATTTATAACATTTTGATATTTTTCTCAAAAGAGGCAGAAACCATTAGCCATAATAAAACATTTTGCTAAGCGAAACGTTAACTCATTTATCTCGTATATACAGGATGTATTTATTTATATTCACAGTTTTATTGTTACATAAATTGCTTAAAATTCAATTAGAGTTATGTAATGGTAATTAAATAACATATCTTAATATATATAAATCTCGTGTCACAATGTTTATCTTCAATGGACGGCTGAACCACTTAACCGATTATAATAAAATTTGCACACCATATGCAGTTCGATCCAACTTGAGCGATAGGATAGTTTAAATCTCAAATTATAGTCGCAATTTTAATTTATTGCTAATTATTTGTCTGTTATTATTTGGCAGTCATAAAACTGACAGATGTCGATACCTTTTTATTTTATGGGCGATTGTGAAGAGCGCGTGACGACTCGGTGCCTGTATAATTTTATTGAACAAGCAGAGGAAAGAGCAATTGTGATATTATTGGAAATTTTTTAGAAGATCACAATCAACTAATTCAATTGATCAAAAGAGTTTTGCCACGACTGCAAAATGACAATTATCAAATCGTCATATTTTAATTTATTGCTAATTATTTGTCTGATATTATTTGGCAGTCATAAAACTGACAGATGTCGATACCTTTTTATTTTATGGGCGATTGTGAAGAGCGCGTGACGACTCGGTGCCTGTATAATTTTATTGAACAAGCAGAGGAAAGAGCAATTGTGATATTATTGGAAATTTTTTAGAAGATCACAATCAACTAATTCAATTGATCAAAAGAGTTTCGCCACGACTGCAAAATGACAATTATCAAATCGTCATAAAAGCCGACAAAGTACCATTAGGTGAACATGCTGGTAGATTCAACGCTCCAACTGTTGATGAGATTGCTGTTATCATGGTTGGTGATCCAGTTGACAAAAGATCTATAAACATTACACGGCGAGACAACACTGTCAGTACGATTTCGGATCTACACCGTTCATATGACGCACTACAATATCCATTGATATTTTATCACCTTAATATCAAACAGTATGATCCAAATACCGGTAAATTTGACAATTATCTATTTACTTTCTTACTGTATGTATAGATTTTAATTTCGTATTGCATTTTATTTTTTATTTTTTTAGGTGATTACAGAAATAATAAAGTTAGCTCAATGAACTACTACGCACACCGAATAATGGTTAGACAACATCAAGACAATTATATCCTTCGATATCGTCAGCTGTTCCATCTATACATTGTTGATATGTATGCTAAGGTCGAAAGCGAACGCTTGCGATTCCTTCGATTCAACCAGGCAAAACTACGATCGGAAGAATATATTCACTTACGAGATGCTGTTGTTGGAAACATCGATGGAAATTTAAATCCCAATGACATCGGTAATGCTTTCATTTTACCTTCAAGCTACATCGGCAGTCCACGGAACATGCAGGAATACATACAAGATGCGATGACTTACGTACGTCATTACGGCCGACCGGATTTATTTATTACATTCACATGTAATCCGAATTGGGAAGAGATACAAACTTTACTATTGCCAGGACAACAAGCCATTCATCGTCATGATTTAACTGCACGTGTGTTTAAATAAAAATTGAAATCCTTAATTGATTTTATTGTTAAATATACAATTTTTGGTATCACACGTTGTTGGCTGTATACGATAGAGTGGCAAAAGCGAGGTTTGCCTCATGCCCACATTTTGGTTTGGCTTAAAGATAGAATCCGTCCTGAAGAAATCGATCAAATAATTTCAGCCGAAATTCCAGACCCATTAATTGATCAAGAATTATTTGATATTGTCACCAAACACATGATCCATGGGCCATGCGGTGTTTTCAACATGACGTCACCGTGCATGGAAAATGGAAAATGTAAAAAAAACATCCCAAAGCCGCATACGAATGACACGATCACGGATATTGATGGTTATCCAATGTATCGCCGCAGAAGTACTGAGAATGGTGGCCACACATTTACAATGCGACTGCCGAACTTTCCAAATCAAGTTGAGTTTGATAATCAGTGGGTGGTACCATACTCACCACTACTTTCAAAAACTTACAAAGCTCATATCAATGTTGAGCTTTGCAGTTCTGTTAAATCAATTAAGTATATTTGTAAATATGTAAACAAAGGCAGTGATTTGGCCATATTTGAAGTAAAAAACATAAATAAAAATGACGAAATAGCACGATACCAAATGGGCAGATACATTAGCAGCAATGAAGCTATTTGGCATATTCTCAGCTTTCCCATCCACGAAAGAGATCCTGCTGTCCAACATCTGGCAATACATCTTGAAAACGGTCAACGTGTATACTTCACTGAAGAAAATGTTCTCTAAAGAGCGTTCGAAGCTCCGAAAACGACTCTAACTGAATTTTTTACATTGTGTCAAAAACCTGATGTTTTTGGCCAATTCGCGAAGACATTGGTGTATGGTGATGTTCCACGTTATTTCACATGGAACAAATCCAGTAAAAAATGGGAGCCACGGAAACAAGGAAAACCACATCCTTCCATTACAGGCATATTCAAAGCTAAGACATTGGGGAGACTTTACACGGTACATCCAAAGCAACGTGAGTGCTTCTATTTACGTTTGTTATTGGTGAATGTTCCAGGACCAACGTCTTTTGAATTTTTACGAACAGCTAATGGTCGAGTATTCAATACATACCAGGATGCATGTCGTGAACTGCAATTGCTAGAAGACGATAACCATTGGGACTTAACGCTTGCTGATGCTGCGTTGACATCAACACCGAATAACATTCGTCAGTTGTTTGCAATTATTTTGGCGACATGTTATCCCTCGCAAGCACAAACTTTGTGGGAAAAATATAAAAATTGTATGACAGAAGACATCTTGCACCGAATTAGACAAACAAATCAATGCCAAAACATAGATTATACACCAGAGATGTACAATGAAGCATTGGTCTTGATCGAGGATTTATGTGTTCTTATTTCAAATTTACCACTTAATCATTATGGTATGCCATCACCTAATCGTCCAGCCACCGACTTAGTCAATACCGATTTACAACGAGAAAATCAATATGACCATGGAAGTTTAGCAACAATTATCATGAACAGTGAACCATTACTGACAGCAGAACAAAAAATTATTTATGATCGGATTATGCTGGCTGTTGCTGCTGAACAAGGCGGTTTTTTTTTCTTGGATGCACCCGGTGGAACCGGTAAGACATTTTTAATATCGTTGATTCTTGCCAAAATACGGTCGCAACAAAAACATCGCATTAGCATTAGCATCGTCAGGCATTGCGGCTACTTTACTGGATGGTGGGCGAACAGCACATTCAACATTCAAGCTGCCATTGGACGTTCATAATAAACCAGATGCAATGTGTAACATCAAAAAGAATAGTGGAATAGCTGCAATGTTGCGGAAGAGTTCTATAATAATTTGGGATGAGTGCACAATGGCACACAAATATTCACTTGAAGCATTAAACAGAACTATGCAAGATTTAAACAGCAATAATAAACTTTTCGGTGGTGCTATCTTACTTTTGTCTGGTGACTTCCGGCAGACCTTACCGGTTATACCTCGCTCTACTTTCGCGGATGAGATTAATGCATGTTTGAAACAATCATTCTTATGGCGAAGTGTTGAAACACTTCGATTGACCATAAATATGCGAGTACAATTGCAAAATGATCCATCAGCACTAATATTTTCCGAACAACTACTAGATATTGGGAACGGTAAAATAAAACTGCAACCAAATACGCAATGCATTAAACTACCAGACAATTTTTGCACTGTTGTTCAGGATAAAACTGAATTGATTCAGAGTATTTTCCCGGATATACAGAATAATTATTTGAATCATGAATGGCTTAGTCAACGGGCGATTTTGGCAGCCAAAAACGTTGATGTTGACGAAATTAACTTCCAGATACAACAGTTGTTACCAGGCGATCTGATGTCTTTTAAATCAATCGATACTGTTGTTGATGAAAATGAAAGTGTAAATTTTCCGATTGAATTTTTAAATTCATTAGATATCCCTGGAATGCCACCACATAATCTTCGATTAAAGATTGGTTCCCCTATTATTCTCCTCCGTAATTTGAATCCACCTCAATTATGTAACGGTACGCGTTTGGTCATCAAAAAGATCACCGGAAACATTCTTGAAGCAACCATTTTGGCTGCGAAGTTTAAAGGAAAAGTGGTCCTGCTGCCACGTATTCCGATGATACCATCAGATTCTACCATACCCTTCAAAAGGCTACAGTTTCCAATTCGTTTAGCTTTCGCCATGTCTATAAATAAATCTCAAGGTCAAACAATGTCCATTTGTGGTTTAGATTTGGAAAATCCATGTTTTTCTCATGGGCAACTATATGTTGCGTGTTCACGTGTTGGGAAACCGTCGAATCTATTTGTGTTAGCTAAAGACAGGTTAACCAAAAACATTGTGCACCGATTGGTGTTAAATTAAATTGAAATTGAAAGTATTTATAATTCAAAAAAAAAGATATTAATGTTTAAAAGTTTAAGACTGTCTGCCTTGCCTACCTCATTCATGAGTTTAAGCGTCACATGTTATTTACTGTATTATACTGTAATATACTTATATTTGTTATAAAATTAAATGGAAATAATAAATCTGATAATTTTTTATTTTTTACCTATTGATTTCTGCTTAGTATCAAGTGTAAGAACATTTTAATTAATTGTGTTCAACGTACTTCCCCTTCAAATCTCAATCCAGTGAATTTGTATACCAACATCAACATTTTCGTCTTTGTTCGTAAATAATTTCATTGTACTAAAGGGTTATAGTAGTAGAAAGTCAAATAAGGAGATCAGCATATTTTTTTACAAATACCACCTGTGTGAAAAAGCATAGTGGACTCCGTGACTGATGTTCTCTTATTGTTCCTCTTAGATTGTTTACTATAATGTAATATAACAAAAACTTTAGCCACAGCAACGCGTGGCCGGGTCAGCTAGTATATATATATAATCAAACCTAAAAGCTTGATCATTGCACTTTAAAAATCAAATATACATATTTAAAATATTTTATAACATATTTTATGCATTGTATACTAATTACTTTATATAAATGGCATGGATGTACAGCCAACTCATATAAAATATCTCCATTTTCAGATAATCAGGAATCTTACACCTCTCAAGAAATTCTTGTTTTGAACTTATTAATGTAAATATATATGTTTGTAACAACACATACCCACATATATTAACTAATGTCTAAGCCAACAAACTAGACAAGTTCTGGAGATACTATTAAAGTGAAATATTTCCAGAACCATCAAATTCAATCTAGTTTCAGCCGGCGTCGCTTATCTTCAGAGAACCGATTTGTATTCTAGATACTCAACAGCCAGCGTAAGTCAAACGCTATCTTCGCGAAAGCTCTCCTGAAAGGACAGGTGGCTGATAAGTTACTCGATCTATCTTTCTCGCTGGGTTCTTTATTCGAATGAGTTACTGTTAGGGGCGGAACCGCCCTAGAGGTTCGGGAACAAAGAGTTTGCCGCCCCCGGGCGCTATCATTAGGACAGTTAAAACCTCCTCGGCCTGACTTGCTTAAGTGAGCTTTAGGCGTTTAACAAAGGAGTTACCAAATGCTTGCCTCTACAACTTCTAAATTTATGGCCATCGGGTTTATAGGTATTTAGGTAAAAAAACTATTATCGTATTTCAAACATTTAGAGAGTCGATTAGTTTGTTGACGGCGTCATTTGCATAGAAAATAAAGTAAATGATATCTGTATGAAATTCATATAAGAAAAACACATAGTTTAAACGTGAATTAAATTAGTAATTTCATTTTCATAATCAGTATTCATTACTGTCGACAAGGCACACTCACACAAGCGCACGCGCACGTGCAAATACACATACTCACCAAGCCCTTATTCTGCACTATACTATACTAGACTATAATATAAAATAATTCACACACAATTAACTGCCCGTCTGCAGTTGCGACTTTTAATTTGAAAAGTATATACAAACGCGAAAGAATCAATTTTTTATATATTGTAGCTGCCCCGATAATATATATATTTAACATTAAAGTCAACACATTTTTTGTACTGATTTGACAGTTCGATATAGCGCTCTAACTTCATTCATCAAAATTTACAAAAAATAAAACTAAAATGGTATATTCAAAGAATGTCAAGTATCAATTTAATGTCAAGTAACACGGGCGCAAGTAGTTTGGGGGAAAGATACCTGTAAGGCGTTCGGTTCTGGTTAAATAATTTACTACTACTAAACAATGTATAGAAGCAGTAGCTATATGATGATAGCTTCAAAGTATCATAACGAGTCTTGTTTATTTTTGTTAAATTTTCGTTTCGCGGCTTGTCTCTATTAGACGACACCGCGTCTATTTTGGACGCTTTTTCTCGCACTGTTGAGCTAGCTTGTTTTTAAAGGGTTCTGTAACTATGGAAACTTGCAGCACTCTGTTTCAGCGCAAGCAAGGGTTCCGTTACCTGTCGCCCGTCAGCCAAGGGTGCCAGCCGGGGGTTCCGTCAGCCAGACGGTTTTGTAAAAGTTTACCGCTGTCGGATTTGAACCGAAGGCGAGGGCGAATTTTAAGATAAACATAAAATATAATCAAATATTTTCTAATTTAAAAAGGCAAAGATTCGAGCGTTTACACCAGTGCGCTGTTTAAACGTGGAAATAGGTTGTGAGCAATACAAAGCCTGCCTGTATCATTACGGCCAAACGCCATTCTGTGTTTCCGAAAACAAAAAAGGTTCTCTACAATAAAAGCGATAGAAAATAATGATATACAATCCGAGGCCCCGCAAACATTTGATTTCCGCGTATGTGTATGAAAAGTAACAATTCGACGTGATATTAAAATCGCAAGATAAATAAAAGTAAAAGCGTAACAGCCGCTCTCGTCTCTCGTATGCGAGCGAAGAGTACGGAAGCACGGCATTTCTGTAGTTTGTAAATTGTGCACAAAGGAAAGTCAATAGACGACTTTTCCTTCAGCTTTCAATTTCAGAGAGCGAAAGAGACGGAGCGTTAAAGCGAGATGACGCGACGTCAGGCTCAGAAGTTGCCGGTTGACATGAAAAACTAATTTGGCCGATTGTTGTCAACTCGTTGGCTAATAACTTCTTGAAACTCCTCTCAAATGGAAGCCAGTATGGGCTGCCTACAATGCGATCGATCGGAGGGGGGGGGGGGGCAGGAGGGGGATTGTTTATATAAAATAAACGAATTATTAAAACGTACTAACTTTGCAAAAGTAATAATGCATAAACACAGCCAAAGAAATCTCTTTTATAATATGCGAGGTTGCAAGTTCCACAAAGCTTACAAGTCAATACACAAAAAAAAGGGTTAGTGAATTTCGAGTATGAAATTTATGCGAATTTCTAATGAAATTTTCCTATCATCGAGAACTACCAATTAGGTCATTCCTTACGCACACCACAATATAAAGTAGACGGTAGTAGCTTTTTTAATTTTCGTACATTTACATAGGAAATGAGAAATAATATATAATACATAAATTTAAACACAGATTCCTACATTACCATACTTATATAATAAAACAACCAATAAACGAAATTATGTACCTATAGTATGTTTTTTCTCAATATTTAAATCGCCGATGCGCAAAATATAGTAACAAAGAAAATTTAGCGTTCAAATAAACTAATTACACCTTATACAGGTAGTTCCGAGAACATTCCAGATAAAAAATCCAGCTAATTGACCCTGCGATACGAAAAATACTGAAAGTAAACTTTACGTGATAATATTAAATCACTGGGGACATAAGTTCGCCAGCTGATCGTTCGCTCGCGACGCCGGGTCATTGACCGCCATCGGGCAAGGCCCTTGAAGAGCGCGAGCAAGCGAACGAGCGAGCGAATTCCTCAGGAAGTATGGTCACGAATTATTTTCGCATTATTTGATTCACATACATATTACGTTGTTTTTTATATACTTTATTATTTTATTTACTTTAATCGGGTTCTTCGTGTATTATAACTACTAAATATATTATTTTTTTTACCTACAAAGAAATATATTAAACTTTAAATATTATTCTCTGTATATAAATATATTTAGATAATATGATGTTATTCTGCCTAAATTGCGCTGATGGTTAAATATTTTAGAACAGCGGTTACTATGCATAATGTTTTACCTATAAGCTGTTTCAAGGAAAATTATCAACTTATTTATTTATACAAAATACACATAAATAATCAACTTCTGCGCAACTGCAATAGATATCTAGATAAGATAATAAGAAATGATAGTAAGATAGAAATATATTTGTACAGAAAATCTGACCTTTACTATAGTTTAATTGCTATATTTAGTAACTTTTCGTTTATTATTTCAATTATTAGTCTACTCTTGCCCGACTGACAGACGCCCGAGTGATAAATGATTTTTTTTATAGTATAATGATAAAAAGGGCTTTAATAGGTATATAAGCTTAAGTATGTAAATGCGCAAAAGTTTTCTCATTAACCAAAATCAAATAACTTCGTGAAAGGTATCAATTCTCAACGTCAAACAGGTAACTATTTTAGTGCCAAATCTCTACAGCATTTACACTTTTGATCTTTTAAACGATATAAAATATGTATGCCAACGTTACAAAACTTTACCTCCCATATAATCCAAAAAATCCAGAAGATTTGGAGTGTATCCTAAATGGATATTTCTGAAAAATGCGTCAAGCTGATCGGTCAAATAGACAAATATATAAATCTTCTCATCTCTACATTTTAGTTTCAAGGAACAATCTTAAAATGGTAGATGTATCAAAAATATACAACATAAAAAGTCAATGGTGTTTTTCTCAAATTAAATCTCAGTATCAAATCCGTGAGTTTTTAATATTATTGTGTGAATTATGCTGACAGACCCGTTTACCTGTACGTGTTATATTTTATTTTATTTTATTATATTTTTTTTATTTATTTATGTAGTCCTAGTTTTGCAAGAAGGCTCAAAAGAAACTGAATGCTACAAAAATGCGAATTTTACAGGTTTTCAAAGGCGTTAGGAGATATGAATAATCTAGTTCATTTACATTTAAGATAATTGATTATTCTACCTTAGCAATTTTTTTAAAAACATTATTCAAAAAATGCTTAAAATTGGCAATTTTCAAATGTAAAGTTATTGTGTTATGTTATAAATATATATAATTTTCTAAAAAAAAACTCAATATTACATTACGAAATGTTAGACCGCGGTTTGTGTTATAAGCGCCGTTCATTTCGTTCATCGTACAAGGCTTTTTAATTTCAATGTCGCAAAAAGACCTTTATTTCATAAAACAATACATTTTACTAAATGCCAGCCCAAACCTATCTTCAGGTTTATCGGGCTGAAAAACAGCTCTTATAGATTCTGAATCGATATTAATTCAAAAAAATTTAGGTAACATAATGTATAAAATTGTGGAGGTAGAAGTTATCGATTTCGACGGCATCGCGTCGTTCGCGTATCCCTATGACTCGTATTTAAAGTGAAAAAATATCAATTACATATAAAACATATACCATTTTGGCCATACGTTAAATAAATATTGTTAAATTAAGGCGCCACCAGTCCCTAAAACGTGTTTTGTAACGTATTTTGGTGCATTTTGTTGAAGTTATTCCCAACAAACGGCTAAAACTAAAAATACCACAATATTCTACATATATTAATTTAGTCCTTTGCTTAAAAAAAAAACGAAATACACCTTATTATACTAATGAAAATAAATAAATAAGAAAGTGTTGTTTTTTTCTTCCAACGATTTTCTTTTAAGTTGTGTAAGTGACGCGAACCTAATTTTTCCTTTATAAAGATAGACAATATAATAATCTAGGCCATTACATAAAAAAAAACATTTTTTCAAATGATAATAATTATTTAAATACAAAAAACATGTTTCATCGATTCCAAATGAGTCGGCGAGTATATCCGTCTCTTTTCTACACGTCAATGTTCGAATAAAGCCTACTCTTTCTAATCTCAAGGACAAATGCGTCCCGGGGCGCCTTAATGAAATAAATATTCAATTAAAACCGCTATTTAAAAAGTTTTGTGAGAACTGATGTTTAGGCACTATAATAAAATTAAATATTGACTTATGAAATGAAAGCTTCAAAATTAAAAAGCTTGTGTACAGCGCCATCTATTGGAATGTGTTCACACTTTCTGCGAATTTGTGGCGTTATAAAGGCTACAACGGATTAATCGAAGACGCAAACCGCTCATGCTAGTAGTTCGAAATAAATCCGCAAGATAGTTCCGTATTTTTCACACATTTTTACACAAAATCACAAATTTTTATTTTAAAATTTATCACAAAGAGAAAAATGGCTAATGTTTTTTTTCAGCAGCTTGGAATACTTAGTCGAGCATGGCATCTAATCAATTACATCGAATCATTGGGGCTCATTCTACAACGCCGTTATGTGTGTTTTATTTAATCCCTCTATCCCAATATGATAAGGATTTTTTTTAGTAGTTCTGTGATAGGCACTATGACGGTAATCCGTACATAGGGCCGGCAATTTTTGTCAGATATTTTTTACAATAGATACTACAAAAAACTTAAATCAAAAAATCCTTTATAAATATTTAAAATAAATAAATAATAATAACATGAAAATAATGAATAATAAAATATGAATATACACACTAGTATATAATATAAAGGTATATAAAAAGTTGAAATAATTTTATGCCATAAAATATTAGGTATAAAATTAAAAACCATAGAAAAATTGTTCATATTTTTATATTAGTGACCGCTGTTCAATAATTGTACATGGTGGTTATTTTGGTCACTTCAAATAGATCATTATTAATTGCACTAGATAGAGGCCCATAGTGGGGGCCCATAGTGAAGATGTTCCATTTTAGTATGTTGTTGCTGGAATTTAACTGTAATTAACTTAATATTTAAACTGTCGATTTCAATACAATCAAATTTCGAGAAAAACCAAACTGATTTATAAATTGATAGTTTAAAAAACCAAATTGATAGTGGCCCTGGAGTACCTAAAATTTTATTTTCACAGAATTTCCATATCGAGTAGCTATGGCTATGCTATGGTGGCGCAGTGGTATAAGCACCTGGTTCGAATCCCCAGTGGGTCAAATCCGACCAGGTCCTTTTTCGCCGTTGAAAATGTTCAACGGTGCTTTTCTCAACACTGTCAGTCAGTCAGTTAAGTAACAGGACATAAACAAAAACAAAACACTCACAGACTTGCGAGATATTGCTTGCGTGTAATGAAAGACCTCGCATTATGAGAAACAATAATAGATCAGTCGGAACTACATCCAATAGCGCCATACTATCTATCTATATGAAAACCAGCCGTCCTTTGTGGTTTGTATCTTCGATTTTGTCATAGGTAAGCTGTCCTTAAACCGGGCTTTTGAAAAAATTGCTCCAACCAGGACTATATATATTTGCATTCTAACAAACTATCTATGAAATGGACAGCAAGCGTGGAAGTTGGAACAGTCTGCGAAAACTAAGGCCGTGCAATTTATATCACAATAAACAAATAAATAAATAAATATATTAGCATGCGATGTAAACATTATGAAACCTATTACACTTGTGGTGCCGTCGATATTTCGAAACAAGGTTTTCGTCGTTGCGATAGCGTTCAAACAAACAACTCGCGGATAACAAAGATAATAATTTTGGTAAAATTGTAATAATAAATATTATGATCCGAGGAAATACAATTATTTAACATAATATAACATACTAATTTAGGTTAGGTATATTTTCTATTTCTAATTATCTTTAGTGGTGTAACGTGGGACCACAGTATAAAAAAGAAGGCATCGAAGGTCGTAAAACCTCCGCTCGCCGAGCAATCTTGTGGGTACTGCAGCGAGCGATTCAGACGGCTATGTAGATTGAATGGATATCTCAGAGTCAACGTCCGCAAAACGGAATCGCCTTTTGCCGACTTTTTCATCAAAAATGACGATCCAAATAGAGATATTTTAGGATTTACAATTTCATTGGTCACATTTTTACAGTAAGTCATCTTAAATGTAGCCATTATCTTAGTGGGTATATTAAAATATTCGATCAGGCCTTATCGTGCCTGAAAATTTTGAAAATTAATTTTGAACACTTTGAAAAAACACTGCAAATTCGCAAACAGAAAATTTTAATAAGCTTACTCAATATGGTCAGTGAAATCTAAATTTTTAATATTCTACTTAAAGTGTTGTTGATTCGTCACTTTAAATGTTTTTCTAAGGAGAATAGCATAAACTTTATCGGATAAGTACTCTAGTAAAGTATCAACAAAAACGGTCTAAAATTTTTGGAGCTTAAATCTTATTTTTGCAAAAGAGTGAATGTAGTTAGACGAATGATTTAAATTAAAAAAAATCCTTTCGGTAGGCCGGAAAGCTGAGGTAGATTTCAACGGATCAAAGTAGGGGATAGGGGAACTCCAATTGTACGAACTTGTATCAAACATTCAGTGATCCACTTCCCTTGCGCAGCGAGAGCACGTATTCTGAATTCCTCTTGATACTGTGCCGTAAGGGTTGCTCATATTAAAAATTGTGCCAAACAAAAGTTGTAGGGAAATTATAGACCTACAATTTACATTTTGAATGGACTTGATCTTGTATCTATTAAGAAAGTTATGATTTTTTGAATTTATAAAAACCACTTTTTCCAACCCCCTACTACCAACAGTTTGTGCTATCAAAATAAGATAAATTTTAGGCCCTTATCTAAGGAATAATATAAAATTTATATAAATTCGATAACTCGAAAAATTTCACTTTTTCGAACCCCCCATTCCCGCCCCCCTGGTCCGAACATGACCAAGATTTTGAATCTTTAAATTTTATATATCAATTTGAAAGTGATTGATGTAAAATTACGGCAGTTATCGTGTCCACGGGAAAATTATATAGATAGATATATAAATTTTTAAACTGAGGGTGGTTTTGGGTTCTAGGTGAGATGCAACGCGAAGATATATCGAAATTTTCCGAAAGTCATAACATGGTACCTATTGCAATAAGTAGCTTTCCTAATGAAATCTACCTAAAACGGTACATTTATTGGGTACATAACCCCAATAATTCAAATCTTTACAATTTAATGATTTTGTTGATGGCTCTTAATCTTTTTTACGAAAAGCTCAATTTCCCTAGGAAAAACGTTTTTCTAAATAAACTCAATAGCGTTTGCTTAATTTGGAAACACAAACGGTATTTTTTTTTTAAATAATTTTCTTTTTCAACCATTTCTGTTATTTTATGTATGTTTTTTATGTTACATTTTATTCCATAAATCCAAGCTTTTCTTATCCACGAAACGTATAAATCATGTTTTAATGTTTATTTTTTATGTTAAATTTTCAAAAGTTCTGTCGGTACTTGGTAACGTGTTCTAAGTTACAAATCTCTAAAATCTTCTTTTATTCCATTTAAAAGAAGCATTAAGTTATTCGACGGCATTTTTAATCCCCACTGATTCTTTAAACATTCTAAGTTGCGCATCTGAATTTAATATCGAATGTGCTGATAATGTTTAAATTATGCTTTGACAATGTGTGTAATATAAACAGTTAACAAGTCCTTCGGATAGGTTTTTTTTTTTTTTTAACAAATATAGAATATTATACTTGTATGAGTTTTATATTCTCAGACTATACAAACATTTATGCAATTTTGTGACACATTTTGTAAAGTGCTTTTACACTCGGTTTGTGATGTTTCGTAATATTACGTTACATTAGTTTATAATTAGTAACAAGCTTTATTGTTCGACTGCGAGATGCGTTTCAAACAATGTTCATTTGTGAACT
The DNA here is from genome assembly GCA_020383195.1 of Neomicropteryx cornuta. NCBI lineage: Eukaryota > Metazoa > Arthropoda > Insecta > Lepidoptera > Micropterigidae > Neomicropteryx > Neomicropteryx cornuta. The sequence goes on along the minus strand of JAHKQU010000021.1, from coordinate 18,336,111 downwards.
ATAACTTGATGGATTGGTAATATATTGAGTAGTGTACTATATTTTTCTAAACCTTAGGTATTTAGGCTCTGAGTGTTTAAGTCAGTAAGAATAAAGATCACACGTAGCTTCGAAAGCGTAATAGATATGCATATAATTTGTTGACTTTATGTTCGGGAATTAATTCAAAATTAATTCCATATTAAAGTAGAGTTTGTAGTTTGTTAGTATATTTGTTGCTTTAACCGTTGTTTGGTTCTGCACGTTTGACAGAACTCTTGAATAATTCCTTTCCGATTCTCAGAAAGGTGGCGCCCAAATTTAGTAATATTGTTGCTTGGAAGACGAAACGCTATGAGTTTTAAAGAAGCCAATCTAACAAACGGTATAGTAAAGCACCGCATTAAATGAATGCACATGAGGTTAGTAAAATAAGCTAAAGGTAATTAAAATGAAGAAAATGAAAGAAACTAAACACAAGGTTTACCAACATTTCGGGTTTTCTTTACAGAGGCCCGGAAAAGGGTGGTTAGGTAATATGTAAATTGTTTTGTTTCACAAAAAGATATTAATTGAGATAAATTTAAGGGATACACACTCAAAATTTAGCTTAAGAGTCGTATTTAAAGCATTGAAGGAACACTTAAACGAAGTGAAGGACATCAGATTAAGGGCCTTTTTACTCCCCTCAAATGTGTCAAGTTGTACAGTAATGTAAATAAGTTGGTACTAAATTAATATGATTACTTGACCCTAAACCGACAAAGTTTGTAAAATAGTACGCCTTTTTTCGCACGCAATTAGCAACCTCTTCAAAAATTGTTATCCGTGAAATTATATAATAATACGATTTGTCATCATAAAATGCTTTTAGTCACTTTCTGTTCAATTCAATTTATATGTAAATTACGGGTAATTCGAATAAGTGCTACGGTATGTATTTTACGTTTGAATACGTTCTTGTTGAATACTTTGTCTTTATATGTAAAGATATATTTTTACCCGCGTGTACCTTCTTTGTATCCTCTGGAGCGTTTTGTATGAAGTGGATTTCGCCTCGGGATACATTTGCCAACAAGATCCTCTCTTAGAAAGAGCGTATCTTTTGCTATGTTTCTAAGCTGCTTTTATCCTATCTATATGTAGATATAGATTATTCGTTATAGGTTTACTTGTAGATGTCCTGCATCATAAGTAAAAACATCCTAAAACATGATAGTTACTTTTTTAAAGTAATACCGTAAATATTTCAAAATCAAAAGCCGCCAAAACTACACCCAGTCCCACCTCATGAATATTCAACCGGTTAATTGCTTTGGGCAGAGAAGCTTCTGAGAAAATAGTGTGTATTGATTAATTTAACCTACTCGTAAATATATTAAAAAATCATGTACCTATATCCCTACATAGGTAACAACTGTGACCAACATATTGACAATACAAATTATATAATAAGATAAAATTATGTTCCTTTATGTACACTTCATATTTATAAACACAATATATGGTGATATTTAATTAAAAAGTAGTTATGTGACACTAAATAATTAAAGTTACATTAGTACAAATCCATATCTGCTTATAATACATTTTTTAATTTTATAGGGTTTTGCGTAGGCCTTCAACATACTAAAATAAGCTTCTTTAGAACAGATAACTCTTACCTAGTTAGAAAGGTTACAGACCTTATCAAATAGGCAACGTGACTAGTACCTATACGATTGGTGCACGACTTTTGCACCTTTATTTTCGTATTTACTTATAGTAAAATTGAACATTGCAATGTTGCCGATACTTTATCTTGCATCATAAAAACTTTGAGTTTGAATTGTATTCACCGTGTCCCAAGATTACTCCCGATAAAAAAAAACAGGTGATTGGTCCTGTGATTTCTACTGTTTTTTTGTTAAGAATCTATATCAAAATTAATCATGGCTACCGAGAAAAACAATGTAAACTCTACGTAAAAATAGTAAAAGGATCATGTATAATGTCTTTGTTGCGAGCGCTCAGCTGTGGCCGTACGCCGTAACGGCGTCAAGGCTATTATCGATCGGCGCGGCATCGGAATTCGCGCGCTAAGCAATTTGACATCGTCTGTTAATAAATTGAAGGTAATTGAAGGTAGATTACTTCAAGCAATTATTGTAAAATGTATATTTATCGTGTAAAATTGTAACTTGAACATATTTGTAAGGCTTGTATTCGGAAAGAATAAAGATAATAATAATAATAATTATTATTATTAAATATAATAAATTAGGGGATGTTTTTTTTTGCATTTTTTTTATATAATTTCTTATTAGGTTACACAAAACCCCCTTAAGTCTTCAGGAACGAGAGCTCAGTTCAGAATATCATGAATAAGTTTATAAGGATATTTGTATATGCGGGTCATATATAGTTCGCCGCAAAGGTAGAGTTGCCCCCTTATCTCGCGAGGGTTCCGCATCCGCGGCGGATGTGAGGAGTCACGAGTGAATTCGCACGAGGGCCCAGAAGGATCACCGTTCGCCGGCGTCGCGCGTTCGACTGAATAAAACGGATCGATGAGGCATTCCGCAAGGCTCGCTCCTCGGAACCGTGTCAAGGTCGCTCGCAGGCGAAACGCGCCTCTAGCCTGCCCTGCCAGGACACCAGCCAACAGCGCTCCTTAGAGAAGGAATTGTATTCGTCTGAAGGTTACATCTGTGTTTTATTTAAAAAAAATGAGGTTCTCGATACGATGTGCGGGGTTTTTTTATTATTTAGGTATTTTCAACCAATGCCATAGTTTTTATTTTTGTTTTTATTATGGTGTGGTGTATTTGGTCTAGTCGTATTAATTATATAAATAAATTTCCGGTCGAAATGTTTAAAAAAAAATACTATTTGGGTTGTATGTATTTTTTGCAATCCGTTTTTAATCATTAAACATGTTTTAGTTTAGTTAACTTTCTTCTGAAATCGATTATTCATCAGTTAAAATTAATATAAACTCATCTATATGCGTGCAAACGAAACATGTAAAAGTGCTCAGTGTCACATTATAAATTGAAATATTATGTCCGTGTTTATTTATTTATATATTTATTGTAATTAACCAATAGAAATTGTCCACAATACAGTTAACGACGTAAAGGCAATATAAATTGAAGTACCTATCTACCAGTCCCTAACTAGGATAACCCAACTGATTAATGAAGATAGAAGTAAATAAGAATAATAGAATATATTAAACGAATTTGTATAAGATAAAATAAATAAGAAAAACAAAATACAAAAAAAAAAGAATATGAAATACAATTTAGCTTCGATTATTTATATACTATATAGAAACATAAAAAAACACTGATATAATACGGAACTAAACTAGGAGTTTTGTACATTGGTATAGGTTTTTAAGACAGCGTTGCCAAACTTTTACCAAGATATTGAAAAAAGGGCAATTTGGGAGAAATTAAATAAATCACAAATTCAGTAAATAGGAAGGGGGAGGGGAGGGGGGTGTTTCATTATTTATGGTTAATTGGGAGAATGTCATAATACCACTGTATTTTTTTTTTACTCAGACCTAACGTGCGTCTACGGTCATCCAAAACGCACATCGAAATAAAGTGCCGCAGGCACAAGATAAGAAATAAAGCTACCCATCACAAGTAGCGACCACAGGTTCGAGTAGTTGGGCAACATGCCTTTAATAACGCCTACAGGGCCTAGCTGTAAGACGTCAGGTTCTGAGTAAATTATTTACTACTACTAAACAATATATAAAAGAAGTTTATATTTTATAATAGCTACAGATGGGTTATTAAAGTAGTGTTTTGGTTTTTACTGTTTCTAGTTGCAAATAAATAAAGCGACAAAAAGGATATTATTTTTGGTTATGTAATGTAAAAAAATGTATTTTCTCTCTAGGAAAATATATTTTTTTAAAATGTTATTACCAGCACAAAGGAATAAGAAAAATGTACTACTATCTGGATATGAAAAAGCAATATAGAGAAATGGAAAGACAGTCCTCCGGCTCCCAGGAGAGGCATCACGCGGATATATCACGCTTCCCCATGCAATATCGCCATTGATAGCGGCTCGCGGGCCGCGGGCCGCGGGTTCAATGCCTCGGCGGGGCGGGTTAGGTTAGGCAGGCGGGGCGGGAGGCCAATCGTAGCCAAAGAGCGAAGAAATAAATACAAATAGCAAAGCAATGACGTCATCTATTTAACGTTATTTTACCTTTCCTTGTCTGAACCAATAAAGTATTCGATTTGTTTTCAGATTTACTCTCTTCGGCTCTTCGCGTAGTGGTTCTAACAACTCATACTTACCAGGGTCCACTTTACAGAGAGCCGGAATTAGAAGAACCATTTTGAAATCGTGCTAGGGAAAAAATGTTACTAACCAGAATATATTCTCAAAGTTTAGCACTTATTAATTCACAAAACCATGAAAGAATAAAATGATAGAAAGATGAAAGAGGCAGACAGAATGCCAAACTGGGTGTAAACGACCCATTTAGTAGTTATATATCTTATCTTAACAATAAAAACCTAATAACTGTCAAAAAAAATGTAAAATGAATATACAATTATATTATATGTCACTTTTTAGGAAGATTTTACAGGTAAAATGATAACTTCTACCTCACACTGCGACAAAGTTACGTATGAGTCTTTATTTTTTGACAGGGCAGAAACCTCATTAAGACCCAATGTTATGTGTGATTTTTATTTAAGGGTTGTGGATAATTTTTTAAGAGCCATTGTAAGATTCGCCAGGACGTTCGCAATATGTTTAGTACTTTTATGTACATACCTGCTCATCCTGCGGGCATTATTTTATGGCTTATGAAAATAAAATATTTTTTTAAATAAAAGTTTTTAATAACATAATCAAGTAATTGTCAATAATTATTCCACCAAGTAGGCAAGTAAATTCTTAGCAATAAACGATATTGTTTGCAAATATTTCCCGTTCTTTGTGCGTCTTTCAACTCGAAAAGTACAAATGCGAAAGAGTTGATACCAAAGTTGTGTAGATTGATGCTCTCGAAAAACAACCGTAGCCGTTTCGATAACATCGAAAGCTGGTCGGATAATATAGTTATTAAACATTAAAGTCAACATATTTTTAGTATGACACTGATATCATTAGGATGCGATCAATTCGAATTTCAAAAATTGGACAGCGCGTTATTGGAACGTTTTATTTATTACTGGCCAGTATAAATTAATATAAAATGATCTATGAGCGCAAATAGAAATAGGTAAAAGAAATTCGGTGTCACTTTATAATTATTATAAATTGAAATATAATGTCCGTGTCTATTTATTAATTTATTTATTGTTGTTACGCAACAGAAATTATACAAAAACATATAATGACGTAAAGATAACGTCGTAAAAAAAATAATACTAAAATATATTAAACGAATTTAAATGAATTGAAAAAATAAATAAATAGAAAAAACTATTTTAAATAAAAAAAATACAAAAAAAAGGAACATGAAATACATCAATTTAAACTTTGATAATTTTTATATATTGAAAAAATAAAAAAAACTGATTTAACACGGAACTAAACTAGGAACTTTGTGCATTCTTTTAGTATTTGTATTAGTGTTCGTATAACAGACAGCTACAAAGCGATCACCACTGCAACCTTTATTCGCTGCCTTTCAAACTAGACTTTAAAATCGGTCAAATTACAAACTTCGCCATTTTGTCCCAAAGAGGCAAGTTTGCAGTTTGTATTATGTGGTCGAGTGTACCTTCACAGGTTTACTCATGGGTATTACATAGGTCTGGACTCGTCTGAATTCTCAACAACAATAATTATTCGAAAGCTTTCCGCCGCTCGGAACGGAACACACGTCGAATATTGACGTAACTTCTATCACATTGTTAAGCTTTTGAAACCTAAAATAACACGGACGGTATAGAGCATTTGACAGAAATTAGATAGAAATTAATTTAAACAATTCATTATTTAGGTATTAAGTTATGAACCAATATTTTAAGTAATGACTCTCAATGACAGATAAATATCATATTTATAAGTAATAAATAATAATATTAATGTAATTATATAATCCTTACCTAATTATAACGTACTCATATTTTAACAGTACTAATAATTTTGCATACTTAGATACTAATGTGCACTATGCTATGATAATTTATTATCTATAATTTTATGTATGATGGGTAGGTATACTTACATAAGACACAAAAAACAGTTAAACAATACTTCATATACAATGTAAAAAAATTAAGTGTAATATAGAAATATTATTTATTTATTTATTGAGATGCATTTTTGTTTCTTTCCTACCTCCGTATTTCAAAAAGCCAATACATTATTATTAGCCGTCAAGATGCTAAAACATCTTTGACTAAACATGGTTTTCTTATTTGGGCCAACAAGATGTTTATTGTCGTACCCCCCCCCCCCCCCCTATTTTCGTGTTTATAGTAATAAATAAACATAATATTTTTGCCTTACATAAAATACTTCGAATTCCCTAAACAATCGAATAGCCGATGGGTTTTTATTTACAACTCTCAGAAGCGATTTTTGAGCCCTAATGCAAGAGAAGTTCTACCCCACCATATGGCTTTTGTATATATAAATGGATTGTCTAAAAGGACAACTATTATACCAAAAAGTCACTTATTGTCCGTCTGTTTTTAAGTGACACCATTATATGATATGATAAAGCCTCTTCATAACCAAGAACCACGTGCTTTCTGTGATTCATTTGTTTCCTAACCCGTGTCTGTACCCCTTCTAATTCGGCCCTGTAAATAGCATAGGAGGAAGGAGGATGATTGGGGAAGAGAATTTAAGAATGCTTCTAACGTACGCAAAATATACCATTTTCAGAGTAATATTAGAGATACTTATGTCTAAAATACATATTTTTTTACCACTTCCATCTTCATAAATTTAACATAAAAAATAACCCAACCTTAGTTACATGTGGTCATATAATTACTCGTATATTGTGTATTTTCGAAGTTGCTTGTCAACAAGATACCGCAGTAATTAAACTACTCATATATGTTAGGTTCAAAAGTTTGACTGGAAGGTAGAGAACTGTACATTATTATAGTGTAGTACATTAATCGGCACAACTCGATGTGCTAGTATGTTTGCACCCTAATCAATGCAGCTCGTCTCTCGTCGTCATACAGTTTGACTAAAACACATCGTTTTGGGTTTGTGCCATTGCTATAACCCCTTTGGCATCGAGAGGCTCATCTTACAACGTACTACGTGTGACATTGGCACGTCAATAGTGCGCCAAATTTTATTTAAATTTTCCATCATTACTCACTAACTGCTTTTTATAATAAATGCGTTTTCAAAAATATATTTCCCAGGCATTCATTTCGTACCGGAAGTACATAATATGTAAGCGTGAAACTTTTTACTCCATTAATTTTAAGGTGGTTGGTCGATTTGTTTCGTTTGATCATAAAATAATCATTAAATATTTAAATTAGGTTAAATAAAGTAATTAAATTAATTACACACACAGATCGAAACAATGGAGTAAATTAACACTTTTAGAAAAATTAAATAATATAGAATATAAAAAACAGAAGTTAAAATAATACGTTTAACTAAGGCAGTTTTGGTATGTTTTAAAAGTATTAGTTATGCGGGAATGCTATACATAACTACATTGGTTATTAGTAACTAATGAAAAAGTCAATCAATATTTTTTTTTAAATCACTGCATTTTATGTATTTTCTACATTTAAATAAAATGGTACAATACAAGTACCGAGTTGTTCTACAATATTTCATAATCTACAGAAAAAACACATTGTAAAAGTACTTCTTAATTAAAATTTAGCTTCGATTTTGGAACGTCTGTCGAATTATTTTTTTTCCGCCAATAACAACAATTAAAATTGAAAACTATCAGGAAAAAATACATGAATTTAAAAAAAAAATAGTATATATATATATACATAAGCATGGCTTTGTAACGCTAGATGATTATATCTAGTTAATGTGTGGTACGGATAAGGTGAGGATAGAGGCAGAGGTCGCCAAGGTGTTTATTGAGGTTACACACTAATCCTAACCAATTTCTGACTCAGTAAGAATACAAACAGAAATTAATAAATAACAGTAATAGCTTCGACTCGATACAAGGTAAATATTTGTATGCTAATTGACAACCTAGGTAGGTGTCTAGCCCGGGAGTGCGGTGAGTAAAGACTGAAAGTCCCGTCTTCGATTATGAAAATTAAACGGGGATATCACTAGTTTATATACGTTTCTTTATCAATATTTCTGCTAATGATTTTTTTATGTTTTAACTGGTATAAAGTGTATTTACTGTTTTAAATTGCAAAAATCACTCCTATACAACCTTTGTTTGTTTTTGGAAATAAAAATTATCTTATCGTATATAAACGAAGTTGAAAGGTAGGTAGTAAAAGGTATATCACCGGAGATTAAAATAAAATGAGGTTTTATGAGTAACATATGTGCAGCGAAGTGAAAGATAATCAATCATTGTTTAGGTCAAGGTTTCAGCGCGTGGTCGCTTCTGCGGCAATGACACCATCCAAAAGATATTGACCAGAGCATTGAGTGATTATTTTTGCACTTAACTGTACTTTGTTGACATATTTTATATACAACCTAAGTAGTAATAACCGATGGTCTATCGAGTTTCCTTTAATTTATGTATATTAATAATTTATTTAAATGCACGTCCTGCTTTGCATGTTACGTGTTAGAAAATATAAGTGAAAAGGACCTTCATCCAGCGTCACATTCAATATTCCATGAGCGAAGTCGAGCTCATTGTATCTCGCCAAAAGCCTGCCAAGGAACACAGGGAGTTGGAGTTCGATGGGATATTATGGGAGGGAAAAGGGGAGAAGTAAAGTGGGGGAGCGGGAAACGACGAAACTAGGTTAAAGTGCAGTGAGGGAGTTGGAAGCGATAAATCTTAGGGCAGCATCATTCCATCTACGTGTTACTAAGTTAGGTTAAATGAATATTTATTTCTGGCCACTAATAAATACGAGTAGGCACAAAGTTAAAAAAAAAAACTACACAGCTGAAACTATTATTGGACCTATTTTTTAATAAATACAAAATAACTACATGGCATTTTAATATATAGTTACTACACATACAGCATTGTTTACTATAACAGAGTTAACATTTAAGCTAACCTCCATTTCTAAATAAACATGTTAGGATAATACCATAATTCACTGTATGGTGATGTGTATTATATAGACACAATTAGTATCCCCGTCTGTCCGTTGCATCTTTCAACTCAAAAAAATACAAATGCGAAAAAGTTTACTTTTTTGTGTAGATTGATTCTCTTGAAAAACCACCATAGCCAACAAATTTCTAGTACAATAAGATGTAACTTTGACAGTTCAACACAACGCTCAAATATTATATTCGAATTTCATAAATATGACAACACGGCTATTGAAACATTTTATTTATTACTGGCCAGTTAAATTTAATATAAACTCATATATGAGCGCAAATATAAGTATGTAAAAGAATGTTTAGTATCACATTATAATTATTATAAATGAAAATATTATATCCGTGTTTATTTACTTATTTACTGTGGTTACCCAATAAAAATAGTACACAATATAGGTAATAGTGTAAAGATAATATAAATTGAAGTAGGTATCTATACATTCCTAAATTAGGGTAGCCCAACTGACTAATAAAAATACTATTAAAATATAATAAACGAGATTAAATAAGATATAATAAGTAAAAAAAACTATTTTAATCTTAAGCCAAAATATATAAAAAAGAACATGAATACACCAATTTAACTCTTGTTTATATATGTATATAGAAACATTTAAAAATCTGATTTAATACAGAACTAAACTAGGGATTTTGTCTGTGGTTTTGGTTATAGTATTTAAAGACAACGTGGCGAAACTTTTGCTGAGTTATTAAAACAAGATCAGTTTCAGTTAATAGGAAGATGAGGAGAGGATGTTTTATTACTAACTTACAAAATTCAAAATTTACAAAAAAAAAATAACTGGTGTAAAAATTTTCGATGAATCTACTCAGACCTAAAAAATAAACCGCTTTCGCTTCTATGACCATCCAGATCACACATCAAATGAGCTAAAAGTGCCGCAGCCACAAGTGGAGATAGGAAGCGTAACCCATCATGTGGGGGGGAAGCGTAACCCATCATGTCACCCCCCACAGGCGTGAAGAGTCTTGGAGGAGGGGAAGGATTTAAAGACGCCTATAGGACCTAGCTGTAAGACGTCAGGTTCTGCTAAAATAATTTACTACTACTAAATAATGTATAGAAGTAGTTGATATATGATAGCTAAAGGGTGTCACAGCCGTTCTTGTTTTTATATTAGTAGGTTCTATTTTTTCAGTTTGTTTTTTTCTAAAAACAAAGACTGAAGATTGAAACTATCATGGACGTCAGCTGCGGTACTCTTAAATCTTTCCAAAAATAAAAACGCATTTTTTGAATGTCAAATTTTGTAATATTTCCAGTACAAAAATGGCAAGAAGAAACAACTCGTATCTACTTTAGAATGGCTCAAGAATAAACCAGCCTCGCAACAGAACCAAGTGTATAGATAAATGTACAAATGGGCAATGTGGGCCAACTTCATCATCAAGAACAACTTCATCTTCGATAAGGTCTTCTTCGAGCTCATCAGTCGGAAGTCGGTTATAAATAACGTGCATGTATAAGTAAAATGTCAGTAAAAGAAAGGAAATCGAGAAACCTCCTCATCAATAATATCGCTGACATCAGACTGATGCCACCTCCATTTTGAATCATTCTATTTTATCTCTTTTCTGTCTCTCTTTTCCTCTGATTAATTTCGCTGTGAAATCTTTCCTTTCGGCAGGGCGGTCGCCAAAGCGTCCTCAGACCTCAACCTACTACCCCACTTCGGTAAAATTAAAAAAAAAGTTAGTTTCGTTCAAAATATTTTCATTTTAAGAGCCACCACCTAAATTTGGTTTTACGTAATAATAATACTAATAATAAATAAATAAAAAATAAATATATATTACTTTTTTTAACACTTAAAACAACCAAAATAGCTTCTAAACTGGTATATCAGAATAAATTCCGGTTTGTGGCATTGCTATCTGTATTTTATACAGTGTTACGAAGTGAATTTTTGAAAGTAAATGTAAAAACTAATACTAAAAATTTTCACATTTTACATAAACATAGTAAGGAAAGTATTATTTAAGTGTTTTTTTTCCATCGTGAAGTCAAAAGTTAGAAAAATCGTTGCTACATAAAAAAATAGTATTTTTACCCGTCCTCACATTACTTTGATATATATTTTAATTTTTTCGTTTTAGAATCGATCAAAAAATATGTAGAAAAATGACTCGTGAAGCGTCAGTACAAATAAAATCAGGTAGCCGTCATATAATCATTACGAGAAAATAATTGTTACGGCAAGAGTGACTGAGTAAGAATCTGGATGGGCTTTAAATATATTTACAAGTGTCATAACGGCGAAGCTTAAATAATTAAAATAAAATCGTCATGGTCTTGGAGACATCGAAAGTTTTTTTTTAAATTTGTGGATCCTCTGAAATATGGTCCGTTTGCTCAGTAAGGTGGGGAAGGGGCAGTACTGGGTAATCCATAATAACGCGATCGTAATTTCTGCGAGCCATGCTTTCACGCATTCCGGCCGGGTATTCCATTATTAATGCGACCCACCTACCCTCCGAGAGATCGGCGCCGGCGCCGGGGGGCGGGGGGAAATATTGTCACAGTCGTATATACCGTGACGTCACTTCTTCGGATCGGACGTGCCCTAACACGGGATCCGTCACGTCGCGCGACGGAGTAACGGAGACCCGGGATTAGTTGATATATCCAGCGCAGGATCGACAGGGAAGCTCCCGCCCACAAAAAAACGGGTGAACATAGCCGACTCTACATCAATCGGTGAACCAGAACACAATACAATGATATTTATATCAGATCTACATACATTCAAATATACTGTTTATAAATATACTAGCTGTTCAACCCCGGGCTTTGTCCTTGGTTGGTTGCTATTACACTGATAAAAAAATCCTGCACGCCCCACAAGAAATTCCTTTGGATATAGTGACAGCTAAACGTTTTGTTGCGCCTACAGTTCGATTCTGGTTAAAGTTAATTGTAAGCACAAATAACGAGTTTTGTAATCTTAACAGGTTATTTGGTTACCGTCACTAAAGTGTTTAGTAGGCTCAAGCAACGTTTGGTACGCCTGACTGTAGTGAAACAAAATGGCGGAGAAGTTCAAGGTGTGTTTTCGAGTCTAGTTCTGATTGTTAAGTTGACGTAACAAAACAGTCTTATGTGTGCGTAACTTTTCATTTAAAAGTGCATCTACCAATCGCTTGGTAGACTTAACAAAACAATATTGTAATGTGTACACAACTTTTTATTTGAATGCTGCATATACGAGATTGTTTGGTGTAGGTTACAAGTTTTGTTAGGTGAACGATTTGTCAATCTACGGGAATCGGTTTGTACAGTCTATCAAACAGATTGTATACACTACAATATACTTCGGTTGGCCAACTAAAATTCAGAAACCACAACAATTATATTCTACTGAACTTTTCGGTTAAATCAGAGCTCGATATTTTTTTCAGTGTACCCTGCAAAAAAAGTGTACTTTACAACATCATCCACTTAAAAACTTGAAATAGATTGGTGGTTTATTATTGTTACCATTTAGTTTAAAAGAGGGGAAAAAAGGTAAACATAATTTTGCAGATATTTTTGTAGACCTTTATAAGATTTACTAGTACATTAATTTGGTGTACAAATAAAATTATGGATTAGGCAGCTTAAGAGGACTCAACCCGGGCATTTTTCCATACAAACGCTGTAGTGTTTGTGACTCACTTATTTGTAGATGTAGAAGAAAAATGATAATTATTATCTAGGCTTCTATAAAAATAATAAAATAAATTTTTACTTGTTCTAAAATTTAAGAGGTTCAAAAAGTCTATATTGTACCATACATTTTAAGAAAAGTTTAAACGTAAATATCTTATTAACTGAATGCAAAAATAGAAAAAATGGTATAACAGAAGCATAGTTTATTTCACAAAGATTCAAATTCAACTAAGTTTTTAGACATTGATTCGTTTATTCATAACTAACCGAAGTTTATTCATAACTGAATACTGAATACTCGTCATATTCATGACTAACCTCACAAAGATACGGACGCAAAAGTTGTCTTACAAATGTTCCGTTTTTTCTTATTGAGGCACGGAACCCTTAAAATAATTATATCTTCCTCAACTCATTTAAATTTATTTTTAATAAATACGTTTTGAGGGCTTTTTTGAAACGTTGTATTTATTTTCAATGTTTCTATATTCTCCCGGCCATTAAATAAAAATAAATATTTTATTAATACAATTTTACTTGCATCAAGCAAGTAAAATACCCAACTCAAATTATCAACAAATAAACCATTTAGATTGTAGCCTTGACGGAACGATTTTAATAATGGAAATTTAATTGGTGTGAAGCTTAAGTGGTCCATATGACAGATTCCCAGTCACTGTTTTTACTTTTAGGTAATTACATTTTTTGCGAAATACTTGAGTAGATGACAGAAGACAAAGTTTTTTTTAATGTCAGTATTGGAAACGTGGAAAATAATAATTAATGTTGAAAGGTGCACACATTAATTTGACCTCAGCAAGATTCGCGGCTAGTATCTGGCCAGTAACTAGTAGGTGGTAGCTTCATGAGTAAGTATATTGAGAATTGAGTTTGATAAAATGCCAAAATGTTTTCTCCTTTTAAGTAAATTATTTGGGATATAACTTTGATTTAAATTTATAATCCTGGTTTTGAGATGTGTTATTCCTTTAATTTTATTGGACTTCATTTTATATTTTTATACTGACATTGTATAAGAGTGAAGAGAAAAGCTTCCCACACGGTGAGTTCGAACTTAAACAAAAGGCTTGCTATATATTTAGTATTTAGCCTTTATTGTCTACAGATCGCATAATATACAACTTTAGGCTTTCTTACTTCGTTTGACCTTTACCCCTGACTATTTTTAACCAAATAGTTTTGTGGGTGTTTTACAAATAGAAATGAAATATTTATGTGTAAATGGATATTTCAGAAAAACCAAAAGCCTATTACAAAGGTCCATTTTATTCAATAGTTTAATTTGCCATGTTTCAATGCGTATAAGATTTCGATTCAAATTTTTAACGATAACGATCATAGAAGTTAATCTTTGTTTTTGTTTGTTGGTTTGTTGTTTTGTTTTCATAAAATTAAAATTTGATGCCGACTGAAATGTGATCTTGGAACCATTGTGGTGCCTATTACTTTGGACTACCTTAATATTTTAGGACATTGTATCTTCAAGATAAAGGGGATATTTTATTTTAAAAAGATGAGGGGTTTTAAAAGATCTATTAGCATTTAACTTCAAAAAAGGAGGAGGCTCTTAATTTGATATGTATGTTTACTCATTAATTACTGTGAAGTGGCTTGGCAATTCTAAACATTTTTTTTCTATATTATAAAGTATTTCTCAGGATGGTTCCATATTATTTTTGTTAGGTAAGGTAGAAAAAAAAACATTAAATAATATTTTTAGGTCGAACTGCTTTGAACGATTTTGATTACTATTTTTGCAAATTATACTGGAATGCTTGGAGTTAAATTGAGAAAACAGATGCACTAAAAATTGAAAAATAAAATAAATAAAAACTAACTTGAAAATAAACCTGAAAAAAACTGAAAAACTGCTAGGAAAACCGTTCCACCAAAACGTTGAACTCGGCGCAGACGTGGTTTATACTGAAGTTGCATATTATGTTTATGTTTAATTAAGTAGCGCCTGGTGTAGTTTACGTAATATTAAAACGTTGAAAATTTAAAAAAAATATTATAAAGGTATACTTATTTCATTATAGAGGTAACAATATAGCTCAAACTTTAAAAAAGTAATGATTTACGATCTAATTTAGACTACTGGAAGACCACTAGTAATAATATAATGCCACATCTGTTTCACATCGAAACGAGACTAAACACTCGATCAGTTTTAAGGTATTCCATCAATGGTCCTTAACCTGAGATGACACGAGAGGTCAAATAAAACCTTTTATGGCGGGCAGGTCACGTGTCCGGCCTGGACATCGATCTTGCGCTATTTTCTCGGGGCGAAGAATAAAATTAATGTTTGTTTTGTTCGCCTCTGGAAAAAGTTTTCCTTTCTGGGAGGCGAGGGAAAATCCTAATGGCTCCCGTGACATAAATTGGCCCAATGATAACGCTTAGCTTAGTGGCGAATGATCTAAACTACGAATCGTAAATCACAAAACAATATCAGCTCTTTTATTGTTTTCCTATATAATTTATAACCTCTACCCTCGTACTTCGAATTGTTTTTAGGTTCTTACTATCGTTATATACAAAAAAGAAATATGTCGCTCAAATGAATAGAAAAGTACTATTTTGTAGAAGATAGACGATTTTTTTTTATTGAAAGTTGTAATTTTTACCTATGTAAGAGAAGACGTCAAGTCTGCAGAGTAACAAAATAATCCATCTAGAGTATTTATTAGGTCGACCGTTCTTCCAACAGATCTGTATCAGTGGCCGTCGATGTGATTATTTTGTATGGAGAAAAACAAAAAATACATTAGTAACTAGTATAATCGATCCTTCTGCGTCTCATTTGTATGGCGGCTTTAAGGGCATCGCCATACTGTTTAATCTTCGGAATTAGTAACCATTTTAAACTGTTGGTAAAAATACAAATTATATTTCAACTAAGAATATCAAGAACATTGCTAATTGTTTATTTCGGGATATAACAAGCTATGTATATTATTTTAATAAATACATACATCAAGCCTCATACATAGATCAAGTATATAGCTTGTGTTCAATCATTTATGTTAGTCGCTTAAACGGTTCTCATTTATATACACATACACACTTAGAAAACTCATTCATATGGGATCCATAACAGTCAATAACTCAAATAAATGACATATATATTTCTTAATTAATGTAGAGAGTTTTTATTACATTGATGTATACAGGTTGTTTCAAGACCATTATAAATAAATTAAAGGCATTTTGATTCCATTTCACGCTAAATTATGATGAAAAAACTTTGTAATATCGGCATTGAGGGATTTGGCCTAAAATGGTTTTAAAGTTATTTGAGTGACAGAAAACAGGATATATATATTATATATATTTATATATAGATATATATATAAATTGTTTTTTTTTTAAATAAGACCGATAGTACTGCACATATCCCATTAATAATAACACGATTAGTTGTTCAAAATAAGATTAATTTAAATAAAAATAAAAACTTCTTTTGGCAGGACAATCTTCTCATTTATTATATCAGCATTTTTCCGCACCAATCGATAATGGCCTGGACACCGTTACGGCTTACGGCACAACTGAGCGCTCACAACAAAGACATTATTACATGATCTTTTTACTAATTTCAAGTAAAGTTTACATTTTTTTTTCTCAGTAACCATTACGAATTTTGATAAAGTTTCTTAACAAATAACAATACGCATACCAAATGTTTAACAGAGTATTTATATTTTTAAATGTTTTTTTTTTTGTTAGCTATATGAAAACTTGTTGAACAAAAGTTATTCAGATGAACCCCTTAAAATGACACTGCTGACTTTAAGCTTAACACCTGCATAGTTTTGTATGTGGCGTATTTATTTTCGTGCCCGTAAGATTCCTATGTGGGTTGTTGTGACGTAATAATTAAATATGTGTTGCTTTTATAACAATTAAACATTTATACTATGAAAACTATATAGTTTTGTTTAATAACTTAATGAATCGCCCACCAACTCAACCGTGCGTATTTTCTATGACTTTCGTTTAAAAGTGAATACCCTTACAAAAACTCCCTTTGAATCTGAGGGTGGTTTTGGGTTCTAGGGGAGGTGAAACGCGAAGATATGTCGGCATTTTCCGTGAGTAATGACATAGTACCCATTGCAATAGGTAGCTTTCCTAATGAAATCTACTTAAAAGTGTATGTTATCTGTAGGTTTTTGTAAATATATCTGTCAAAATCAATTATTTACACTGTACGGTTCGGAGGGGCGCCATATATGTTCCTTAGGTACACCTCAAGCTATCGGAGTGCGTAACCTTCGAGGATTTATTATAGACGCCACGAGGTCACCTCCATCCAACCGGTTTAAAGTGCGTATGCCCCGTCCTGTATTTGCTGAATCTTATTACTTGCGGGAGTGAAGATAGCAGGATTGTCCTAAATAAGGGTGTAGCAATATAATTACAGCAGCCGCGTGCGTAATTAATTATCCTAATTCGTTATCATTAGCACACGTCATATCTAATTACGATGTATCTGCGAATTTGTTTTGTTTAGTCGAAATCCAAATTATATTGTGTTAATTTAATTTAATGTATTTTAGGGAAACATACTGCGTAACTTAATTTATAAAACAGCAAATACAGTTATTAATTTGGCCAATTACATGAATCCTCTGTTTAACAATTGAATTGAGAGGTAGGTTCACCTAGAACTGAGTACAAAAAAAAGAAAATAAATGAGAAAGATAAATAAAATGATTTAATTCTTACATATTTACACTGATAAAAATATATATATATTCATTAGAATAAGGGATTCCTTCTAATTACCCGAACGAGACGAGTATATTTTACTCACCTTGTTTTTGAATGAATTCAAAGTTCAATTAAAAATATCTTCATAATCTATGCATATAATATTAAGTAAATCTAAACCTACCATAGTAACCCTAACATAGTTTTTTTTTGTAGATTTTATTATTGTTATTTTTATAACCAATTAGGTATGTACGATATTTTAGTATAGGTAGTCATAGCGTGTGGTAATATTTCCTGCTTAAGAAGTTAAAAATGCATTTTTATAGAACTCATCTCTGCTAGTACCTAAACTAATACATATTCTTGTTTTAGATCCAAAACTATTGAACAAGTAAATAAATGTTTTTTAAATTGTCTAACGATTTTGTGTAATTGAAATAAAGTATTCAAATATAAAAGGTTATCTTTTTATGCGTGTTAATATAATATTTTAATGAATTATATTAATGGTTTTTATTAACAGGGGCAAAACGCATGTCAATATTAAAAAAGTCATTTGTCTCTACTAAAAAAAATATCGTCTTTTATAATTTAGTCAAACATTATTACGGATAATTATAATATATACTATTATTTTAAAACAACACATATTAAAAAAATTCAAATGAACAAAAAAATTGTAGCCCATTTCGATATTTAAAAAAACCTAAATAATAGTTATATAGATAAAATAAAGTTACAAGGTAAACTTAAACTCAATTAAAAACTATATATTATGAGTGTTTCAAAATCACCAGTCCTTCTAAATTACATTACAAGCATCTCTCTGTGCCGTCTGTTAACTGCCAAAAAAAATCAGCAAGGTTAAATCGTCGACAGACGGTAGAATTTTTATAATTTTAAATGTGTAGTTTATTTAATCAGCATATAAGACTAAAATATGTAAATTCACTTAAATCGATATCAATACAATTAAAACTATGACAGATAAAAGATTAGTAGTTGCCTTACCTTAACTGGAGTGCTGGATTTTGATTTCTGCGCCCCCATGCAGAAGGCACAATATCACTCATCACCTTTCATATAAGGTTCTTGTTCTTGATTTTACATAGGTCAGCACTTTTATAAATAAATATATTAACTAATTAGATTTTTTTTCGATAAATTTTTTTATGTCATTTTGGACTAAACCTAACACGTTTACCGGGATTTAAAAAAAGCTATCGTTTATTTTTCGTTGTCTTTCTAGAGACGATTTTGCCTGCGAAGATTAATTTTCAACCACCTCAAGTACAGAAGTGTTAATAATATAAATTGCATTAAGACATACATTAACACAGCCCTATTGCAATACCAAAGGAAAATCATATCTTCATTTTTTTACGAGTCACATAAGCAAACTTGTGTGTTTAACAATTCGATTATTATCTACTTTCGAAAAATTGAAAACAATACAAAACAAAAGAAAACACTGAAGTAATTGACATTCGACGCGCGAATAACTTATTATATTAAAATCGTCATTTTTCTTATTTACTTTTACTACATTTATTCACTTCTTGTTCTATAAACATGTCGCTTTCTGTCCGGGAAGTACGAAGAACGCTTAACTCAAAACCAAGAATCGTCCCAAACATACACACAAACGTTTTTTGACAAAATAAGTAAACATTTATAATAATTTTAATGTTTAACTAAAATTGAAAAACACTTATATGTTTTAACCTATAAATAATCTGTGATATTTAAATGCAACTATCTTTAGGTTTATCTTTTGTTATTGTTATATTTACATAACATTGACCATACAGTAAAAATCTTTTAGCGATGATGTCGTTGTTATTATGATTTTTTAGTTTTAAGAATCATTCGAGAATATCTGAAATTTAAGCGTGACTGATCGAAATAACTTTAATTTCTCACTTGAATGTCACAAATGCACAAATGTTTGTGTCACTTTCATTGTCCCGTTGAAAATCACCGCGTCGAATAGTCCTTTCTAACCCGGCGCCGCCAACATGAAACTACCATTGGCGTACGTCCTGTAAATGCGTCGGGACGATAATTGCGTTTTGACAGCGAGTCCTGTCACATAACCTAAATTCGCGCGCGTCGTAGCGCTTCGAAGCGTAGCGCTTCGTAGCGTAGCGACGGACGCCTCGTAGCGCGCGTCCGTGCTTCGCGGCTGATGCCGGCGACGCCGTGTATGGCTTCGGATGCGAGGGCTTATGTCCGTCCGCCGGCGCGCTTGCGCGGCGCGGGGCGCAAACCCTGTAGGGCTGCCAACGGTGGATGGCTTTATTATAAATAGCTTTATTTATTTACTTTAGTGAAATCTCTCACGCGCTCCTTACCTGTTTCATTTGCCAAGTTACGTACAGAATGTCGTGCGTAATAATAATAATAATAATATTTCTTTATTCTTTTTTTGAATACAAGCCTTACAAATATGTTAATTTCATTATACCTATTAATCAGTTACAATTTTACACGATAAATATACAATTTTACAATAATTGTTTAAAGTAATCTACCTTCAATTATCGTAGGTACACTAAGTAAACAGTACTAGGCGAACTTTTTATTCATAGCGTGCCAAATGTGTGTGTGTGTGTGAGCCCGCTAGATGCCAGGCAACGAGTACTGTGCTATTGCACTAGGAAAACCTGTTCTGCAATAGCAACAGAAGCGCGTATACTATATTGTATTAATATTGGCGCATTACCGATCAAGAAACGTATTTTTAGAAAGTAATAGTACAATATACAGCTCTATTACTTATTTATTTATTATATAATGTTATTTAGTGATAGATTTCAGGATACTTATAATAAAAAGTTCCAAAACATTGATTTATTCCATCTTAGCCGTAACCAATTTATTAATGCTGTCTGTAATATTGTTTAGAACTATATGCCACCTTTTCACTCTGAAATCAATAAATACCTATCATATCAACATTCATCTCTATACACTCTCCTACTTACACACTTCATTTACACGCTAAATATCTCACAATTATTCACGCTCTCGCACACTCATTTCATGATTTTAAATGTATAAAAATTACGCGATCACAATCTGTTCATCTGTGAATTATATTTGTTGGCCATATGTTATGTATAATATTAACTGTAACAGTGTTCTATTTTGCTGTTTATAATTCTTTTAATAAATAAATAATGTATTATTATTCTCTGTACAATATTGTGATTGGTATCACTAGGTTAAGTCGAGAGAGCAGTGAGCTACTGTTTACCTAACCAGGCGCGAAGACCTATTCTGCGGTAAAATTTTGGTTAGGTTCTTGTGTTGGTTGAAGGGTAGGTTCAACCATCCTAGGCACATATCCTTGCTTGTATAGTAACCCAAATGGTGTTACACATGCTCAATGCGAATGTCCTATATTGGAATCGGTTAGAAAGCAAACATATCTAGGCATAACAGTTGATAATAAATTGAATTGGCAAGACCACATCGGTGGATCTATTTACAATGTATTTGTATATATTTGATGAATAAAAGTTTCTTCTGGCAAAGTTGAAAAAAAAGGTGTATTTTTTAATCTGCAACAAAATATAAATGTTCATAGTTCCAGCCGACATTTTAAATTAATAGCTCGTTTTAATTCATATTGTTATACCTTCTTGTCACTTATCGTTTAACCTTATTGAAAATTATTAAAAAATCTATAACGTTAAAAACTAAATTTTCATTTGATCGTGACTTTTTAATTATCTATATATTATTTACTGTTATTTTTATAATTTATAGCAGATTTTACCATTTAAATTAACCAATGAACCAGTAACGTAAAATAAAAAAAAAAACGTTATTTTTTAAGAGCTTCAAATACCTCACAAGATTTCAATAAAATTTGACTCCTGCTGTAAAATTATAGACATTTTGAAAATATAGGGTAAATAATATATTAATTTGTAGCTGTTCTCACGCTACATATGTTGACACGGGTTAGCACCAAGTTCCGCAGACACAAGTTGATCAAGTCAAGTGCTGATCTAGTTTTAGGGCTGGGTAAAGTTGTAATTACGTAATAATAAAAATTAAAATACATAATTAAATTAAATTGAATTTGAAATACACAATTTGCGTTGAGGTAATATTTTACTTTAATCCTGTGGTTAACAAAATATTTTTTTAACTAGGCTATGGCTGATGTATATAACATATCATTCATCAATTGGAATACAAAAATGTAAATAATAAATATGCGTACATATCATGTGCAATAGCTTATAATATATTAAAGTACTTATATGATAGCCTAATGCTACTATAGGGTGATGATTTTAGAGGCGTGGTTTTCAAGAAGAGATAAAACGCATATAATTTGATGTTATGGCTAAGAATTTAGTTTTATTATAAAGATAAGGGTTTGCCATTATGTTTTAAAAATGATTTCGGGTAAGTGGCCGCCGCGGCTGACTCGAACAAATTCCAGCCGAGAGGCCCAATTTTCAACCACTTTTTGCAGCAAGTTGGGCCGTATGTCAGCAATAACGCGCCGAATATTCTCTTCCAAGGCGTTAATCGTGTCCGGCTTATCTGCGTAGACAAGCGACTTCACATAACCCCACAAAAAATAGTCCAGCGGTGTTAAATCGCACGATCTTGGAGGCCACGCCACAGGCCCACGACGCGATTTTTACTTTATTTTAGAGTGATTTAAAAAAAATGTATAGTGATTTTTTCTAAATTTGCACTATTTGCAAACGTTGTTCAGGAGTAAGTCTATTCATTGTGAAATGGCAAACCAAACTGAGCATAAATCAAGTGACAGCTGTCAAAAACACCAACTACGAAAAAAGTAGTGCCAGATTGAAAACCACGCCTCTAATAAAAACATCCTATATAAGATTTATTTAAATAATCATAATCTCAGTTTCTTTACATTATTAAAAATATAATAACCGACCTTTACTACGTAAAATAAACTTTACAGGTTATCGGAGCGGAGCGAAGCATAGCTCTCCAATAACGAAATGTTTGCGATATCAGATCTCAATGATTTCAACGCCAATTTTAAAGTTTTAATCGAATCTACATAAAAGAAAGTAGGTCGTGACGGTATTTTAAAATTCGAAATAATAAAAAAGTTATGTTTATAGATATCCTTTCTTGTGGAAATCCCGTGTAAGACTTTTTCCCGCTCTTTTTGTTCGAATTTTAGAAAAAGAATTATTTATTTAAAGTTTGCATTTCTCCGCTCGAATATGCTGCTAGCTTTGCGACTACGGCTATCAGGTTTATTTAGACTACAGCTAGTATTTATGCAAGCGTTGATTTAAAATTTCATTAGGCCGTGGTCACGCCAACAGCGAAGCATTTCAATTTGAATCAGCGCGATGCAACGCGGGCGCCGCGGCGCCCGGCTCCGCCCGGGCGCACCGCTCTAACGAACTCATCGCAAACGTCAAATTAGAGAATTTACGAAGCCTAACGGCGCACACGATGAAACTCGAAACGTTCGCTCCGTGCGTTTTACAAATTGTGGAGCGCAAACTCATAATACCAAGCCGCGAGCCCCTTAGAAAAAGGTTTCAGTTTGTTTTTTTGATATTAGCTTTTTTTATGTGCTTAAACATTAATTTTCAACAAAAAATAAATGTAATACATCATTTTCTGTGCATGATATTTAGTATTTGTTTTGTACATCCCGGTTATAATAATTATTTAACCTGTTTGAAACAAAATGATCTATTGAAATAATTTGTTATTATATTTTTGCTCATAAATCAATATACATTTATGTCTGTACGGCCTAGTGGCGCAGTGGTATAAGCACCAGCTTCGAAATCCAGAGGTGTCCTGGTTTTGAATCCCCAGTGCGTCAAATCCAGCCGGGTTATTTTACACCGTTGAGAATATTTAACGGCGCTTTCTCGACTGAGTTAAGTAGCAAGATATACACAAAAAAAACACTCATTTAGTTACAGACTTATGAGATGTTGTGTGCCTGTAATGAACGGCCTTGCATTTTGAAAACAACAATAAGGTAGTTGGAACTGCGCCCAATAGCGTTTCCCCGACAACACGAGCCATACGAATGAAGACGAAGAATTACAGCTACTTCCCAATAATTAAAAAAAATAAACAAATGAAGCACAGAATTAGCTAACATTTTTTTAACTAGCGACGTTGTCTTCTAAAATATGAAAAATCTTTCAGTAGTAAAGAAACGCCTAAAATTATAAATAAGGTGAATGACGAATCGATTTAATATCTGGATCATAGTCATGTCATGAAAGATATAGGTTTGTAATTAGACCGCGTTACATTTGTACACTTTTTCATATCGATTATATTATAAATCGGTTATAATTTATGTGTGTAGATGCATTCGGTGAACTCGTGAAATCAGAGTGAATCATCTGAAAGGAAAGAATTGGGTCAAAGCGAAATCTATTTAACCGTTTTGGGCGCAAGCGAGCTGGAAAATAAACGGGAGAAGAGGGATAAAGGAGGAGCAAAGATATTTTACGTTTTACACGTTCATTTTAGTTGTTTTTTTTTGTGATGTTTTGTTAATAATACCTTATTACCAAAAGTCTAAATTCTTTCTGTATTTTTTTTTTTATTAAAGACTTGCCAAGACCTTAGTTACATAGAATTATTTTGGGCCCTACCTAATTAAGCCAAATGTGCTCGTGCTAGAGTCAAGAGAGATAGTGGTAATGAAGCGTTAAAAATAGTATGACCATGCGCGGATTCAAACCTCCGGCTGCTGGATCAATAGGCAAGCGCTTTAACCTTCCTTTCGTCGATTTCTGTTTTGAAAAGTAGAGCATATTATTAGGCCGCCGCTGAAGAAGTTACGGCGAAGTTGTGCAGCGTTAAGTTAAAAAATAAAAAAATAGATCCAAGTAGAGAAAGGTAGAAAATACAGAAATCGTATGCGATTACAATTTCCACCTTGTCAGCAATCCGGTGTTAATACCTTGTAGTAGCTCGTAAAAGTCGCAGCGCCGCGCGTTAACAACGGCACGAGTACTTTGCCATAGAGGACGTTGGATCGTGTACTTATTTACTTGATCCGTAACAAAAAGACACATTCCTCAAAATCCTCAAATAATGTAGTTATTTAGAGAATTCTAGATGGTCATCATTTATTTAAATCATTAAATCTTGTGAAAACATATCAATTTAAAAACCTTTAAAATTTTCTGTATAAAAGTCAGGTGTATAGTTCCTTGCAGTGTACCAAGGCAGGTGGTATTAATTACTCAAAAAAATATTCTGATATGTCAGTGTGAAATATGGGAAACAACATAGGATATTTCACTGCATACTCAAGATCTAGTGAAACTTCGGAAGAAAATTGTATTGATTGTTAGAAAATACCTACTACTCATCCAAACTCAAAGAGTGTTATGTTTTAAAAGATCAGATTGTGAATCGGTAGGTATTTGATTAATAGCAAAACTTCGAAGTGAGAAACCATACTGAATTCTTTCGCTAGATCGAGAAAGATTGCATGCATGCCTTGGCCACCATCCAAAATATTAAAATTTATGATTATGAGGAATATGGGTAACCTGCAGAGTAAAGAGTAACGATTTGTTCGTGACACATGAATTAATCTAAGTTGTCAATAATATAAAGTTTTAAAAAAAATATATTTCAAGATGTCAATAAGACACGAAACAGGAGGTATGATTTTTTGAATTTAAAAAAAAATAAAAATCCCAACCCTAGGACCAATGGTTGCTGCTATCAAAAAAGTTTACTTAGTAGTTTTAAGCCATTATCTAAGGAATAATAAAAAAAAATCCACAAGAAAGTGATATAGATAGATGTATTCTAGGGGATATGAAATACGAAGATATATCGAAATTTTCAAGTCAAAAAGTCATGACATGGTACCTAGTGCAGTAGGTAGCTTTCCTAATGAAATCTAGCTAAAAATGAAAAATATCTCGCAAGGTGCAAGATGATAGATAGATATGTATCTCGCTGTGATCATCACTCTGTGACCACAAAATACTGCGAGGAATAAAACAATACCTCAAAAGAAAACAATGACACGGTTAAAACGATTGATAAAAAAACATAAAACTAGTGATTTTTTAAACAAATTTTTATTTTTTTTAATTTCATGTTAAGGCGAAGGAAGCAAAGTGAGTTGAGTCGTGACCACCCCCGCTCGACAACTTTAATTAAAAAGCAAAGGATCGATTACGAAGCTACCCTCCCCCCACCCTCATGCATTATCATAATTCACTCTTCTCGGCTGAGTCAGGGCTGCGAAAAGTCTGTTTATTGCAATTTATCTTAAATGATTTTCAGTTATTCGAAAGTTTATCTTAGATTTGTGCGTGTAACAATCGGAATGTGCTAATAGACAAGGATAGGAAGACAAAATATCAAAAATAGTAATATTATCTGACAATGAGTTCTTTAAAATAAGTAAAAAAAATGTAATCGGTCGCGTAACAACCCTAAATATAGTCTATATCACTCGGGTAGAAAATAAGGTCACTTATAATAAGGCAATGTTTAAAAAGATCTATCGAATTTTGATATATAGATTAAAAAAATTATAAATATTACCTTAAATTAAACTCGTTTATATATTTTTTCTACGCAAATTCCAATATTTAAAATAAAATGATCACATTTACTACTCGAGCCTTTCTTGTTATGATTTGTTTAGCATTTTTTATATTTACTCCATTTTTTAAAAAAATATAGTATGTTTTATCTGCCCTAATAAGTCGGATATCATTTAATAATAAAATAAAGTATTTAGAAAAAAAAGCTATTCAATTTTCGAAATAAAGTTGTTTATTTGCATTAACTTTATTTGAATCTGAATTAATTTTGATCTAGTAGTCCAGTTTATTATTTTTACTATATTTATTAGATTGGCTTAGATTTAATTTGCAGTTAAATATATACATTTTTCAATATTGTTTTACTAAATAAATTTGCTCACAATACGAATATCCTCATACAATAAAACTTTTAGGTTACTGGTATTAATTAGAACGTTTAATTAAAATAGTAATCGTAATTTCAAATGTCGATTGATAGTTTGGGTTCATATTAATTTTTAAGTTTTAAGTTTAATATTTATACTACAATGGGTCCTGTTAAGTTATGTGACATAAATAAGAAATAATAATCGACGAGTGACAAACAAATCCGTCTTCCGTGTGGTGCAATTTATGAGAAACGCGTTTGGTTGTATAGTATATTGTTGTAAAGTTGTTGCCTGCGTTTTCATAACTACGGTAAATTCAATAGAAAGGTCTGGGTTAATATTAAAATGAAATGAATATAAAATTTGCAAATGAATTGTTTTGTTTATATCATGGGCTTGTGCCAATCCTGAAGGTCATTTCTGAGTGGATTAAGCGAGATACTCGAGCATCATTTGAGTGGTACAAAACACCAAATAATATTTGAGGGCCTTTCATTAGACGATTTCATCTTTGCATAATGAAATTAGCATACTAACTTAATATAATCCTTTTTGCTTATTAAACATACTAACGTTATTTAATTATTTTAAATAAATTATCATTCTGAGCGTATATAGTTACTTGAAGCCCTACGCGGGTTGATTCTAACAAAAAATCTGTCAAAAAGCCGTAACAGACTAACATTGTCACTTCTAAATATTTCTTTGTTCTGTGACACCTTTTGATCGCGAACATCGGTATCTTACCTAAGGGCCGAAATTTCAGGTTATACTTAAGACAAACCTAAATTGTAAGTCAGGCCTAACCGATGAACATCGCATTTCAATTAACTTTTAGCGTTAAGTCGAACATAAGTCAGCGTTAAAATACGCTGCTGGGAGCGATTTCAGTACAATAACGGCGCCGTGAGCCGTGTGTGAGTACGTGCTTTTTTGATCCCCGTCCTTCGGCCGTATATAAATGCTCTCGAAAAACAACCATAACCGTTTAGATCACCACGAAAACACTCGGATAATATAGATCTTTAACATTAACGTCTACAAATTTTTACAAATGCCTGCAACAGCGGCTAGTCTGTGTCTACAATTTTTTAGTATAAAACTTACATAGCGTTCATCATTCCCTAATGCCGATCGTATTCGAATTTCAAACATTTGACAGCGAGGCTATTGGAACGTTTTATGTATTGCTGGCCAGTATAAATTTGTAAAAACTTATCTATAAGCACATTTAGAAATGTGTAAAAGAATGTTAAGAGCCACGTTATAATTATTATTAATTAACATTTAATATCCGTGTCTATTTATATATTTATTGGTTTATTGTAATTACACAACAGGAATCTCACACAATACAGGCATTGATGTAAAGACAATGATGTAAAAAAGAATAATATTAAAATATATTAAACGAATTTAAAGAAATCGAAAAAAACAACATGAAATACACCAATTTAAACTTTGGTTTACTGTACGTTTTACTTTGACGATCCATCTTTCTAGGTACTAATAAAAACTAGCCGGTAATGATAAAAATATTAGGACTATATCTCGTAAAGGGAATTTTCGTTAAAAAAAAAAAAAAAAAAAAAAAATTTCATTTTAATAACACGCAACCAAAGTGTATTAATATTGTCGTAAACGAAATGTGTACTTAATCTGTGTAAGCAAGCGATTTAAATTCAAGCTTCTTTAAGGTTTCCTTTCTTAAGGATCCTTTTAATCACTTTACCAATGGTTACAAAAGAGTAAAATAAAAACCATTGCATTGTATTACTTAGAAAATTATTATCATGTGTAAAAGATGTTTTTACGCACATATATGCATTGAAATAAAAAATATACCTACTCGTACTTCGCAACAAAAATATCTGCAAAGATAATTCTTTAATTTCAAAATAAGTTCTTTTTGAATCAGGAATTTTGAAGTTGTATGTTTTTAAAATAAATGTAACTATATGTCTGTAATATTGAAGGAACTTTCATGATATTCAGAATGGATACAGTAACTGTATCCCAATCTATTTATTGCCGAACCAAAAGACGAATCCTGAATGCCAGACATTGGCCATTCCAATATCGAGCGGGCTTGAAGCAGTGCAGGACTATAACCATAAATATAACTGAAGGTTTTAACGCTGCTATGCATTCGTCTGTGTTCAAATACCTCTTGGATGCGTGATGCCATTTTATTAAAAATAAATATACATATTACATTGCCCTTATATTGTCATAGTTTGCGTATAATAAAATAAAAATATATGCCGAAAGAAAAGCTTAAGTAATCGATTTCAAAAAAAAAATATTATAAATGCAAAATTTGCGCAAGGAATATATTTTTTTTTAACATTACTTTGTGTTTAGTTAACTTATTTTTAAGAACTCATAAAATCGGTCTATTCAACTATAGTTGACTAATTTTGGTGTGTTTGTGATAGTGCTAAGAATTAATATAATCTAGATGCACAAAATGTTTTAGAAAAAAATATGACATAGCATGCTCGCTTCTTCCAATTCAAAATAGCGCTCTTATAATGAAAATACATCAATCCATACGTTCAAGTTACAGTATTAATTGGCAAATGTTAGTTGTAGACTTTAGCTAGCTATGATAGTTTAGGTATCCGTAGTAGAGATAGATAGAGAACATATAAAAGAAGTAATGTTTATATAGGATGATGTTTTTAGAGGCGTGGTTTTCAAGAAGAGATAAAACGCATATAATTTGATGTTATGGCTAAGAATTTAGTTTTATTATAAAGATAAGGGTTTGCCATTATGTTATAAAAATGATTTCGGGTAAGTGAGCGCCGCGGCTGACTCGAACAAATTCCAGCCGAGAGGCCCAATTTTCAACCACTTTTTGCAGCAAGTACTTTTTGCAGTACTTTTTGCAGTATGTCAGCAATAACGCGCCGAATATTCTCTTCCAATGTGTTAAATCGCACGATCTTGGAGGCCACGCCACAGGCCCACGACGCGATTTTTACTTTATTTTAGAGTGATTTAAAAAAAAAATAGAGTGATTTTTTCTAAATTTGCACTATTTGTAAACGTTGTTCAGGAGTAAGTCTATTAATTATGAAATGGCAAACCAAACTGAGCATAAATCAAGTAATAGCTGTCAAAAACACCAACTACGAAAAAAGTAGTGCCAGATTGAAAACCACGCCTCTAAAAAAAACAACCTATATAAGTAACAGCCCATCAAAAATAGTTTTGGTAGGCGGTTTACCGACGGGTACATTTTTTTCCCTTCGTATATTTTTGACGTCTACAGAGGCGGTTTCTAATTTACGGCATATACGAATATTAGTATTAAACAAGTATTTGGATTAAGCTCTGTAGCCAATTGGAACTTTGAAACAGAATTCATCTGCTCGATCTGACGAGAGTGGCGACGTCATCGATCGATAGAACAGGAAGGGCACAAAACCCTGCAACATATGGCGCTCTCTTTCGCGCCCAGTAATAACCGCTTAGGGGTGAGGGGTGCAACGCTACATTTTCGGTGCTCCGTTGGGAGTCCTAATTTCCGGTTTAAAACGAAAATGAATTTCGCAAGCATTTAGTCGCCTCGCGTCGTAAATTTAATTAGGAGACACGAATATATGCATAGTGTGATTTGTAAGCCAACTCTCGACTAGTATAATTATGCTTTATAACTTTAGGGGAATTTTAAGCAAAATTTGATAAAAAAAATCCTGTAAAATGTAGCCCTTTTCTCGAATGTTTTAAAATCAATATTAGTGTTAGAAAAAGACACATTAAACACAGGCCTACATCACTTGTGATTGGTCGCTTATCTCCCCTTCAGTCCTGCATCGATAGAGAATCCAGCTGATTTGGATTAGCGGTGCCTCTGAATTCCGAAGATATAATCAAGCGATACAAATCACTATAGATTTATTCGCTATAAATGTGTCCTTTGTGTTTAGAACTGATATTATTATGAAAAGGTATGTATTTAATTAACTTTATCGTAGTAATATAACGTCCGC
Organism: Neomicropteryx cornuta; assembly: GCA_020383195.1. Classification (NCBI taxonomy): domain Eukaryota; kingdom Metazoa; phylum Arthropoda; class Insecta; order Lepidoptera; family Micropterigidae; genus Neomicropteryx; species Neomicropteryx cornuta. The sequence goes on along the minus strand of JAHKQU010000021.1, from coordinate 18,305,534 downwards.
ATACATTATTATAAGTAATATTTTTATGATTAAGAATAAGACGTTTTTCATGTCAGATATTTATTATTATGGTCAGAAAAATTGCCGAATTTCGTTTGCATATTTTTTTATTTATGGAAAATACATAAGTACCTACGTAAAAAGAAACTTTGCGTAGATATAAGTAATAAATATTAAAAACTTTCTTAATATTTGTCATTTAGACGTAAAAAAAATAAATAAAAATAAAATTTATATAAGATATTGTATTTAATTAAAGGTATTACGAATGTTAAGTAAAAAACAACTTTTCTCTTAAAAATAAAATCGTTTGTAATTAATTGAATATATTCACTTATCTTCGAAGCCATATATCTTGAAGATACGATATCACTCTGCAGATTTTTTTAATTCCCCAAACGTGCAAAACATAAAAGTAAACTTGCAAAGAATTTAGTTTATTTATTTAATATTTTTCAACCGCACCAGGGTAATGTTGTACAATTAAAACTATCCTAACTAATTAGGTTACGGCAAGTAATTAAAGTAAGTAATACTTAAAAGCAATTATAAAATACGTCAAATATCTCCTTACTTATTAGACCTCGATCGAACGTGAATTTTAGGCCTGAGATCCTAAACCCTGGTTTCGATAATAATAGGTCAAATGGGTATCATTTACACTGCTGTAAATTTATAAAAAATAAAATTATTTTGTAGTAAGGTTTGTGAAAATAATAATATTTGTATAATTGAAAAATAACTAATTATAACCTACGTCATAGAAGCCGAAAAGCCGGGTTTGCCTAGATTTTTTAACCATAATTAGCAGGTACCTTAAGAAAACCGCTTCCGGCAGCTAGGTTAGGTTAGGGTGGACTCCCATATGGCTTGTCCACGGATCAGGATCAGGATCACGCGTCGAGTAGCAAATAGGTTGGGACTTACCTCGCTGGAGGTGAGGTAGCAGAGCCTGGAGTCTGTGCTGTCGATCGAGGCTTGCTGCACCATGCCGTACCTCTGCGACTCCCGGTCGCTCATGTAGTCGGAGCGCAGGCTGTCCTGCCGGTCGAACATCCCCCTGGGGGCAAAAAAAAACGGTAAATCCCTAATTTGAAAATGAACATATCGCTTTTCAAATCTTCAAAAAAAAAAAAATCTGGTGAGAGAAAAATGCTATAGGTTCGGGACGACTCGTGCCAGCGGCACTCGGGCTAGTTCGCTTCGCTCCCCATTTCAGGCCACACACGTGCGTAGCGTTCAATTCCTAGTTTGAGCATAAAAATTTATTAGTGGGGGTCTACGTCATGAAGAGAATGTACCTTCGAAGTTTCAGATTCCTTAGTTAAACGGTTTGAGCTGGGCGATGATGAATCAGTCAGTCAGGATTTGTAATTTTATATTTATAAATAGATAAGATACAATATCTCTCAAGAAAAAGTCTCTCATGAAGTAGAGACGACAAATAATAACCTTACACAAAATTTCTCACGAGAATAATTGTAGCATTATATTATTATTATTATTATTATTAAGTAATTACAATATTTAGGAGCTAGCTCCTTTGATACTGTTGAGTTTAGTAGGTGAGGAAAAAAAAAATAATGCTTAACAACTCGCAGCCTACGCCTAAAACCAGTCCTAGAAAGGAAATAGGTCAAATACTGACCTATGAAGAGAATTCCACTGCCGAATTGTTCTGGAAAGAAAAGAATTGAACTCAATGTTCCGTTTTCTCAAGATAGGTCTTGGAAGGATGGTCATTATGGCCAATATAAGGAGGTTTGGAGAGCTGGGATCTTAAAGTAGACCAGGCAGCCTCATTCGTCACAGTTTTATATAGACTAGTTAACCTGAATTCGAAACGCCGTCTACTTAGTGGCTCCCAATTAAGAGTTGAAATTAATGCAGATGGACTATCATATTGACCAAAACGCCTAAAGACATGCCGGCTTGCTTTTCTCTGAACTGCTTCTAGTTCATCTTGAAGACATTGGGTGTGAGGATCCCATACTGATGAGCAGTATTCGTGGGTAGGACGAACCAACGTTTTATATGCCAATGCTCGAGCTTTAAAATCAGCACCTTTAAGACTAATGTGTCACTGTGCCATACTTACTGTCTAGACTCTAGATGAATTTAAACCACACACTTATACTATGAGAACTACTAAAGGGAAAATCCTAGAATAGTTGCCAGCGCTTCCCAACAATGCAGCCTGGAAATGTCAAAATAATATATAAATTATGCACGAACTTCTAATATATCTACCACCAACCTATCTAAAGACAGATTTTAACTTCCATTAATCGATTTTCACATGAAAGTAAATGGTAATGCCATCCGCTCAGTTCGCTTTTTAACGAACGAGAAGAAATGTGTTTCAGGATTGAGGCCTTCCACGAAGGCGGAGGCCAAGGCGGAGGCCAAGGCGAAGGCCAAGGCGGAGGCCAAGGCGGAGGCCAAGGCGAAGGCCAAGGCGGCCTTACTGAACTGAACATCTCCTCGTCTCTGAACGCACCTCTGCTCGAAGGAGTCCGCCCGGTTGCTCTTGTATCCGGAGTCGTTGAGACTGCCCTCGTGCCTGAGGCTCGGCAGGCTGTCCCACGGGGAGCGGCGGTGCGGGGCGGCGGCGGAGCCCCCGGCCTGCGCCCCCTGCGCCCCCTGCGCGCCCCGCCCCCCGTCCGAGTGCCGGTACCACTGCGCGCGCGACGCCTCGCCGATGCACGACGGGCAGCGCGAAGACGCCACGTGGCTGGAAAAACATTGCAAGCTAAATAAATGTTTTATTCTAGTCGTGGCGGGCCACGGAAGGGGGGATTAAGCGCCTGGGTACGGAGGGGACGGGTACCGCACTGGATCCCGATCTTGGCCACACCATGGTTAGGTATTTGGCCTGGATATGGTGACTTTTTTTCGAAAACGGTTTTTAAGATGTCTTCTAAACTATTAGAACTAGAAAGTACAATCGTAATAGATATTATTAAAAATGGTTACTTATGGATATTTTTATAATTCTAAGGAAATTTTTACCTGCTATAATGATCACTTAAATAGCCTTGATCTCTATCTCTCGCCCTTTCCCTGCAAATTAAAATATTTATCGTGTTGATTATTAAAAACAAATTCAGAAAATTTAAAAAACTTATACATAATAAAGAAATTTTCTTGAATCATAGTGACGTGGGAATTATAACCGAGTCCGGTTCTCACCTAAGATGTCTGATACCATCGCTTGGACGAACGCCGCCAGTCGCATCTGATTGGTCGGCATCTGCGCAGGCGCGTATTGGAACGGCGCACGGGCGATCCGCCAGCGACGCAGGCAGTCGATCAGTATATTGGGCTTGCAAGCTGCTTTTATTGTACCTGATTGATATTTTGTTAACTGTTACCTTCTTTACTTTTGTTATGTTGAAATATCTCCCATTAAAGATTCATGTTAATATTGAATATTGCATGAGAAATAAAAGGATCCAGAGCATCGGAGACGTTTTCCTTATTTCCCTTCCATCACTCCCGGAGCTCTCACCCCCCCCCCCCCCCCCGGTATAGTAGGTAAAAAAAATACTTGTGATATTTATAGAAATGAGTATTGTTTAGGACTATACTAACCTTGTATTATGGTCACTTAAATATCCTCTTTCTCTCTCTTTGTCTCGTTCTCTCTCTCGAATTAATTCATTTCGATCACTGAAACAAATAAAGCACATAATTATTACAGAATAATACAGGTTGTATGGCCGATGATTCTTAGGTTTAGTAAATTTGCACTCAGTCATGCTATTTTCAACGCTTCATTACCACCATCTCTCATGGCTCTAGCACAACCGCATTTGGCTTAGTTGAGTAAGGCCAAAAATAATTAATACAAAACACTCGCTAATAATACAATACAAAAATAAATGGCAAGAGAAGTTCATGAAAATTAATGGTGATACTTTACTTATGATAATATTGTAAGAGGTCTTTTAAAGGTATTATCTTTATACTGCAGACCAGGAGTTAAGGGAGGTTCATCAAACGAAGAACTGGTTAGGATAAGGGGCCGTGAATTGACATTCGCTTCTACCTGAGTGAGAAGCGTGCTGAACTCTTCAGACGTTAGACAAGTATAATACACTGACTATAATAAGTGAGTTTGAGAGTTATTTTGTAGGACGGCTTACGGTAGCGCACGATATGGAACGCCTATCGGCGCCATCTAGCGGCAGAAAAGCACACTGCAAGTTTGCAAACTGTTATCCAAGACCATTCCCGAAGAATAAAGAGAGGAGAAAAATAATAATATGAATGGTCTTAACACCGTTACGGCGTACGGCGACAACTTGGCGCTCACTACAAAGGCACACATCATCTCGACATGATCTTTTTACTATTTTCATGTAAAGTTTACAATTTTTTTGTAACCATGATGAATTTTTGTTTGATGAGTTTCTTAACAATTAATTTTCTTTATTTAATTTTAATAAAAATTAATAATTAACAAGTGGTTTGGGACACGGTTTATAAGATACTACAACCAAAAAACATGAAAACCTTTCAATTACGACATTTAATTTTTTGTGAATTTAGAAAAAAGATCAAAATAAAATATGGCAAATAATACCTATAATATCCATCTCTCTCGGCAGTCTGCTGGCGCCCATCCCGTGTATTGGTGACGGGTCTGTCAGTGACCACGCGATGAGGAAGGGGAAGAGTTGAAGACCTGGAACCGGTCTGACTGGCTCCCGAACATTGCGATGCTGGACCTGATACACACATACACATACATTGATTATTAATAAATGTAAAAAAGTATGTAATCGCCAGAGCAACCGTTGACTCATAGTAAATATATTAAAATATCACATAATAAGCTTATACGGGTGAACTTAAGGTCAGCATTACGCTTTAAGGGTTCATTCTGTGCAACCTAAACAGCTTTTGTTTAACGACTTTTCATATAGCAAACTAACCTAACCTACCCGTCGTTGATTGACGTCAATACATTTGTAGGTTCGGTGCCCCGTGGAGTCGCCGACGCCGCGCGGACTGATATTTTGTTAGGTGATCACGCTCCGATAGATTGACAGTTCACAACGAAATATCATTTAGTAGCACTAAAATTTTTAAAAATATTTTAAGGATATCATTCCTACGCACTTAATGACACGTAGGTGATGATGTCTAGGTTAAATGTACCGACCTTTAACCACTATAAATTTAGTTCGCTTTTTAGGTTATATGATATCAAATAAAATAACAATTTGTTATATTTTTTTTCGGTTGATTTTGTAAGAGCTATTAGTTTCGGCTGGCCTTCCTAGCCCTGTGAACCGATCGGCGTAGTGGTATAAATACCTGCTTCAGACTCTAGAGTTACGGTTTGATCCCAGTGGCATCAACCCAACAGCGACCAAGAATATAATATCATTATCAACTAAAATTAAATGTTGATACAATAAAACCATAGACACAAATATTAAGCTATGTGCGATAATTGTTTTTACATTTTAAATATTAATACAATATTACACACTCGTAATTATTAATAAAAAAAAACAATAATATTTATGACTATTTTTAGGCGATAAGAATAGGGTAATCAGAAAATGCCTAATACGACTAGGTAGGTATATATAATATATAATATACTGGAAACAAAATAATACTTACGCCGTCTTTGAGGGTAAGGGCTCCGCTGAGTAGCACCAGGCAAATTTTCAGCAAGTTCTGAAACACAAATGACGTTTAAGATATTTACAAAAAATATAATGAAAATTAGAATAAAAAATTCACTTGAAAACGGTCAATAGAATATATGTAAAATATAATATGGTATTATTATATAAATTATTACGGCAATATTATAAAAATAAATGAAAAACATTCCTTTTTTTTCCATAAAATTGATTTAGTTTCTAGACTACCTAAATTCCTTTATTTGTCGCAAACAAAACAGCGGTTAATCCAGAAAATTTTGATTAAAAAAAAAGCTAAAACTAATCGATAATATGTGTTATAAATATATTAAATATCATAAAAATAAATATAATAAAATAAAACGTTCACACTACTAACAGCCGATTGACTGAATGGGTTTCGAGCTGTGAATTTTGTGTGATTTTGTTGTAATAATAATATTTATTACTAAAAATAATGACTAATTCCATCTTAAACTTCTATGATTGTCAAGTCTCATTTTTACATGAAAAAAAAACTGAATTTTATCAAAAAGTAAATAATACAAATACAAGATGTATTTGTTTTTTTTTTCAACTGTTACTAGCATTAAATTTTAAGTTTCATAGCTATTGCGGGGAATTAAGACAAACAACACACGCTAATGACGTATTCGTACACGCTCGCCTCGCAACTGACTCATGCAATGATTATAGAGGTATACTCACCCCTTTATAGAGGTATAATTTCCACCACTTGGCGACCACTAGTAAGTATAAATGTCTAGCACGTTTCATTGAAATCGGATGTAAAAGTTTAAGTTTCACGATTCAGCAAAGATTCCAAGATTAAAGGTTTACTCTGGTAATAATGATTTCTAAGCTACAATCACCTAGATCTTCCATACTCTGTGTAAGAAGGGCTTCGAATGTATGAAGACTATAGCTTTCGGCGTCCATACCCTTGGCCAGGGTATTTCGTAGGTGCATCTCGTACTCCAGGAGAAGTCTTGAGGTTGGTGATCCAGGAGTAGGTGTGACGTTTGATTGTTGTCCCTAGATCAACAAAAAAAAAACACTTAAATATTCATACATTGTTTAACATTGTTTAAGAAGAGGAAATAAAATTTTGAATACGCACAGATTCAACGACAATCATAGACAAATATTATTAATCAACAATGAGATAAAATAATGCTTTAGGAACTTGCGCACCAAAAAACATAAGCAATATTACACGAGCTAATTATTGGTGTAATGACAACTATTGAGGGATTTTAAAAAGACAGAAATAATAGAAAAAAATCCTTGATTAAAAAGATTTTAATTAACATTTGTGACATCACACCCTTTGATATTTTTACCCCAAACTAAAAATAAAAAATTTTAAAACAAACAGAAAAACCTCAACCGTGAATATTATTCAAACTTAAATAAAACCAAAAAAAATTATTAACCTATAGCAATATCTAACACACAAGACGGTATCATTGTCGAACTAACATTTAATTACTTTAATTAAAAAGCTGTTTAGTTAAATGCTTTGGAATGATTTATATACGAAGATTACTAATTGCCAATGACTGCAATCGGATCAGCGAAGGCAAACCTGGGAAATAGTTCGCAGGGCGGTTTATCATTAATATATTAAGGCATATATTATATATATATATACACATATGAATAAAATTAAAGTGCCTGTCTGTGATTTCGAAATAAATCCTTTCTTCTAAATTCATATAATTATTCACACGCAATTAAAACCTAAACACCCATTTTTTTTTTTGTTGCCCCGGATAATCTCCGAAATAGCTGAACCGATTTTAACGAGACTTTCATTATCAGGCAGAGGACTTTTCAGGGATTAATCTGAACTGCTTTGTATCGCGAAAATATTTACGGTTCCCGTGTAGAAATAGAAAAAATGTAGAAATGAAGGCCTAAAGTCTGTAGAAAATGCTGAATGCATCAGGTAGAGTGCCGCCGCGAATAGTAGTGAATAGAATAGGACGGTAGGTACGTAATGGCCCGAAGGACGTAGAGATGGGGAGCGAAGCGACTTCATCGAGTTATTCAGCACAGTTAAAGACGCCCGTAAGACCTAGCTGCTAACCCGGGGCAATCCTGGGGTTGTACAGCTAGTATTAAAATAAAATAATAAAACGATTTACATATTAATCGATATTATGAGCTCATAAATATAGTGTTAACAAAACATATTAGAAATCAAATAATGGTCGCAGTTCAAAAATTTTAATTTGAAAATAACATACAAAATTATCGCAAATCACCGGAAAAGTTGTTTACAAACTTCTATGTAAGTTTTGTGATGCGTTTTTTGTTGGTGAAACTACGACGCCATTAAACATTAGAATCATAGGTTATCCTGTATTAAACCACTTTCCGCTTTACCAATTCCAATTCACGCGAGAACTCACGGCAGGGATTTCGATGGGTGCTTTAATGTAAAAGGTTTGAAGTCTTTGTCCGGGAAGCGCGTGAAATTAATCTGAAGACATGGGTAGAAACAATTCGGTAGAAAAGACAGCCTTTATAAAAAATAAGTATTTTGGAAGCGAAGCTTGATGAAATATGTAGAGTTCCGTTTCCGAAATAGTTCGTACGTTACACAAAACAACCCTACGGGAATGGTCTCGGAACACCCTGTCTTTAAAGAAGGAAGACCTGGAAACTATAATTGATATACATTGGTTATTTGGGGTGACAAAAGGTTGTAAGGTACCGCATTAGAGAAATCATTCGAACCAGCAGTCGGGGCACACTCACGGGATGGTGATGCTGCTGCCGCGCGCCGTCCTGCACCCTCCTGCCCTGGCAGTGCGGCTGGTCCTGGTCGGAGTTGCCGTTGGACGAGCTCGGCGTAGTGGCGTAGCACTGGTTGTCGAACATGACGTTGTCCGACGGGGGCGACAGGTCCCGCTCCAGCTCGAGGTAGAGGTTGCGCGCCGGATAGCCCGAGCCGCTCACGCTCTGCGGGCGGCCGATTTCGTGGGCGGATCTGATTGGAAGATTTACGAAGAGTCACGTTATACACTATTCGTATATTTATGCCGAGACGGGTTTAATAACAGGTTCCCCGGCATCATTAATCGATAGGGTATTGACAGCCGACCTCGGTCTTACTCTTTGCGCGGTTAGTAAGCAATTGTTAGTTTTTATTTAGTTACAGCTTCATAATATAGGGTTTTCCAATGAGATTTCACTTTGAATAGCCTACTGTTTGGGTAGCTGTCAATTTTGAAGCTGTTATATTTTGACATTTGACAAGTAAAAACTACGCCTTTACTAAAAATGGTACGATACACGCTTCAACAACGCACTAAAATTGTTAACATTCACTACAAAAATGGTGAAAATTTTGCAGTCACAGTTCGGAAAACTAAAGCACTTTTTGCTCAACGTGAAGCTGGTGAAAAAAATTGAGCTGTTGGATCAAGTTAGTGATGTGAATCCTCAACGTGTCACTGTTTGGTGCGGTTTTTGGGCTGGCGGAGTGATCGGACCTTACTTTTTCGAAAATGAGGCTGGTGCAACTGCTACGGTGAATGGATGGCGCTACCAAGTTATGATTAATGACTTTTTATGGCCAAAATTGGAAGATATTGTTTATTTTCAGCAAGACGGCGCTACAGCAACGGAACAGTCGCAATTTTGCAAGAAAGGTTTCCTGACCGTGTTATCTCTCTAAAAGGTGATCACAATTGGCCACCGAGTTCTTGTGATTTGTGATTTAACACCTTTAGACTTCTTTCTTCGGGGCCACGTGGAAGATAAGGTCTATGCCAATGCTCCACAATCGATCCAAGACCTTAAAGATTGAATTCGTGAAGTTATCGAGAACATACAGCCGCGAATGTGCGAATTTGTCGTGCAAATGTCATGAAAAGAATATGCTATGATATTGTTTTAAAACGTTAATGGCATACCTTTTCCTCTTTACAATGGAATAAACATTTATTGATTTCTCTTAAACAATACTCGTTTTTTTTAAATATCAAAATAAAACCTCTTATTGGAAAACCTTTTATAAAAATTTAAAAAACACAAACTATTCTGTCTTAAACCCTTCATTTGCCTTTCAATTACTATTTTTCCTAAGACTCTAAAGTGCTTTATAAGAGAGCAATTCAACTAAAAAAGAACTATTAGCTGTTTATCGTTTATCGAATTTCTCAAAAATAGAATTAAACTTCCAAAATCTACTTTTAAATCTACTTTAAAAACAAGATCTTTTTTCAAGGATATTTTTTTTATGATTAAATATCCAATGGTTACCAAATGGCAGTCTAGTGCTTAGTGCTAGAGACCTCTGACTCTAGGACAGGTACATTTGGCCTAGTTGAGTAGTATTGTATATGACCTGGGTCATAGCAATTATTTACAAAAAAAGGTCCTTAATTTTCCAACAGCCGTGCTGTCATATTTTTAAATTCGATTATATTGGCTCTTTCGATCATACTGTTAATGTTTCATTTATTAGTACTAAAAATTTGTTGACTTTAATGTTATATGTATATCTATGATCTAAACCGCTATGTTTCTATCCCATCTGCTCATGCTTGTCGCAAGTCTCCGCCTCATGAAATAGCATGCCTTTCTTTCCAGTTCGGAGTTCGCGTCGTACAAACGTACTAAAAAACCTACGAACGTCTAAACAATGTCGCAGTTATATTATTTATTAAAGAAATTTCGCATGCATTGCATAGTCAGTTGTCGAGAGCCGACTTAGGCGCAGTTCCGACTGCCTTGTTATTGCCCGTGATGCAAGGACAAACTCTTTAGTACAAGCCTACACAATATCTCGAAGTCTCTAGTTAAATATCGCTTTTGTGTGTGTTTTGTTATTTGTCGAAATTGTATAATTTTACAATAATATAAGATTTATTATTATATTTAAGGTAAGTATATTAGTATAGCTTTATAAGCTATTCTTGCGCATGCATTTGAAAGTTTATTAAAATATATCTTTCTAAGTATTATGACAAATTTACTTAATATAAACTCATGCTTTTTTAACTTTTGTATATTCATGATAAAAAATTCACAAAAAAAATTACAGATAATCTACAGAAACATAATATATTGTATCTGACCATAGAGCATTTATCGCAACCACAAACCATGCAAAAACCAAACGACGGCGGTCATGCTTTGAGCTCAACCATATTCATACTAAAGAGCTTTAAAAGAAAAACCTCGGAAAAAGAAATGAAAATATCTTTTGTCGTGATGACAAATGAGGTGGCATGTAATAGTGCAGAAGTTAAGTATGACTCTTGCGGTTTACAAAACTTATTTATTTATTTTTTAATTCTGGCAATAAAGCGAGCATATTTATAGGTTATTGTTTTCGTGATCTTTTTAAAATACATATTTTTTATTATTGTTTAATTATAGGGATTCATATGTTTCTCTTGTAAGCTGTCCACAAGTACTTAGGGCGGTCCTAAGAGGTCCATGCTTACTCGCTGAAGATGGCACCAACTTAACGATAGCTTTTATTAGGCATCGAGCTAAACTTTATTAATGCATCAATATATAACTTAACCTAAATTGTATTTTATAGGCATATAACCGCAAGCGACGTTAATGTCCGTCATAAATGCACAAATCGTGATTAAGATATGCCTGAACGGTTATATTACGATTAATATGGTTAATTTTTAAAATAAACATAAGAATCAAAAAATTATTACTTTTTGCATTTATTGTGTCAATATTAACTTATTGACCTTTAAGTTTTCCAATTTCAAATCACTAGATATGAAATAGTATGAATAAAGCCGCGTACACACCAAGCCGCTCGACAAACCTACAGAACACAGTCAAATGGATATGAAGTGGTCTACCTTGACCCCGCTCCGTACTTACGCGTCGCACTGCATATTTACACACCTAGAAGCGGAGAACCTGGTGCCGGGGCCGGTGCCGGGGCCGGGGCCGCCCTGCCGCCCGTTGCTGCTGCCGGGCTGGTGGTGCGGCGCGTGCATCAGATGCGGGCCGTGGACGACGTGGGGCGGCGCGTGGGGCGCGTGGGGCGCGTGGGGCACGTGCTGCGGGCCGTGCGCGTAGGGCGCGTAGGGCGCGTAGCCCCCGTAGCGGCGCCGCCCCATCTCCGGCGACGTCACGGGGCTGTCCGTCGAGGGCATTGGCTTCAGCATGCGCTTCAGCGTGCTCGAGTCTGGAGATAAAACGTCTAAGTGCGTTCAGTACGAGTACATCGAATGTGTAAAACTATTAGTTGGGTTGGCCAAAATGGAATATTGAAAATTGGCTTAGTATAAAAAACCCTGAAGATACGACACGACACCTTACTCGATATACGGACAAGGGTTTCTTTTGATTTGATCGCTAACAAAACTAAGATGGTCGACAATCTGCCCGGTCAAAAATGCAACGTCGATAAAAGATTGCTTACTATCTCTATCTCGGACGCTTGTATTTTCTACCCCACCCAATACATTACACCCGATATTATACTGTATCTACTCAAACACGATGAAAACCATCTCGTAGGACGGCCAATTGACCACGTCCCAAAGACGAACTTTTTATAGGGCGAGCGTTGGTATCGTAAAAAATCTTAAACATACTCGTATTCACATGGGAGGTCGTAAACCTTCGTCCTGTCATTTCGCGCCCACATGCTCTATACGTAAACTTCAAGAAAAATAAGAGGGTAGGTACGACTCGAAAATCCTGTAGAGCATACTTTCGACTCTTTCATAATAAAGGTGAAATGAAAACGTCTCCTTTTATTATAAGAGGAATTTTAAAGAAAGTTGTAGCCACAAAGGGTACTGTGTAAACTTTATGCATACCAAACATAACTCACTATACGCTCTTAAATTAAATTTAATATTATTTTTACAATTTAATAGTATTACACCCTTAAATACAAATGTTTCACCTAATATAGAAACATACATTGAATATTAATTTAGAGAGTATTAAGCAACAATTTGGTCATAATAACACTTACAACACAAACTTTAACAATAAGAAACATAATATATTTTATCTCACATGTTTTAAGATACTTAAGTATGTTAGTTTATTCATGTCCTTCGTTAGTTAAACAACAAACCCATGCCATTCTATTTTATTCTTGAGAATAGAATAATAGTGCAATAATCTTTAATCATGGTGGTTATCTTAAATATTGATTAGTAGATTAGGTCAATGATCCAAGTTTAATTCCCAGTTCCCAGTCGTGTTTTATGGATACGCCTTCTTTCAATTTTTCATCTAATAAAGCATTAAAAATTTGAGAATTAAAAAAATATTCTTAAAAATAAAGTTTTGTAAACAGATGCAATCAAGAGATACAATACAGGTAAGGCGAAAGTAATCTCTTGTCAAAAAAGTGCCGTACTAATCTACTAATCTCGTAAACGTAACAAAAACCCTAATCCAATTACGACTTACCCATATTCATGTCCTCGGTGCTTTTGGACTTGGACCTGCGGGCCGTTGCTGGGTTGTTGTTCATCACGTTGTGATGATGAGCAGCTCTCATTTCAGCCTCACGGACCTGAAGAAGGAATGGTATTGATAATGCCAGATAATGCTTAAAAAAATTATAATTGCTCGTTGACAAACTTAGAATTAAAATGTAATATATAAACGACATTAACTACATACGAGTACATATGTATATTTTATTAGGGTTTCATAACATAGAATATGAAATATTACACCTTTTAGTCGCATCGGTTTATCCAAAAGCGATTGCTATAAAATTCTAAATAAAACAAGCATATTTTTCTTAGCTAGCCCCGAAAGATATAAATCATTGAATGGCGTATTTGATCGTTCAGTTGTATTTATGCACTTTTTATGTATTTAACAGTATTAACTAAATAAACCAATAGTGAATCTTATTATTAATAATATTATTTATTTTTTCAAGGCACAAAAAACGGTTTTCACATTTTAACTATGGCTTGATTTGTAAATTTTTATTAGTTTACTTGAGTATAATGATAATTGATTTATATATATATATATATATATATATATATAGTAAAATAGTAAAATGTATTGCTTAAATACCGTTAATTAGATGATTTTATTTTATGTTAAAATAGGTAAACACCTTTAGCTTAACATATATAAAAGTTTGACAGTACTGACATTTGGAAAATTCGAATGCTTTTTAATATTTTACTGATTGAAATTTTTTGCAAATAAAATATATAACCAGAATGTTCAAAGAAAAATTAATACATTTATTCTATATATTTTATTTGCAAAAAATTTAAATCCTTAAAATATTAAAAAGCATTCGAATTTTCCAAATGTCAGTACTGTCAAACTTTTATATATGTTAAGCTAAAGGTGTTTACCTATTTTAACATAAAAATTATATATATATATATATATATATATATATATATATAGATTAGATGATACCATATTTAAGTTTTCTCCATTCGGCGTCTTCAGAAAATATATGAAAGATATATATATATATATATATATATAGAATGATGATTTTAGAGGCGTGGTTTTCAAGAAAAGATAAAACGCATATAATTTGATGTTATGGCTAAGAATTTAGTTTTATTATAAAGATAAGGGTTTGCCATTATGTTTTAAAAATGATTTCGGGTAAGTGGCCGCCGCGGCTGACTCGAACAAATTCCAGCCGAGAGGCCCAATTTTCAACCACTTTTTGCAGCAAGTTGGGCCGTATGTCAGCAATAACGCGCCGAATATTCTCTTCCAAGGCGTTAATCGTGTCCGGCTTATCTGCGTAGACAAGCGACTTCACATAACCCCACAAAAAATAGTCCAGCGGTGTTAAATCGCACGATCTTGGAGGCCACGCCACGTTGTTCAGGAGTAAGTCTATTCATTATGAAATGGCAAACCAAACTGAGAATAAATCAAGTGACAGCTGTCAAAAACACCAACGACGAAAAAAGTAGTGCCAGATTGAAAACCACGCCTCTAAAAAAAACAGCCTGTATATCTACGTTGAACGTAAGTTATTTACTTCTAAATATTCATTAAATTATCCACTTCAAGCATTATTCTCATTTGTTATATATTTTCACCGTTTTTTTATTATTGTTTACTATTTAAATTATTTTTACTACTTTAATGAAAGTTTGAGTGGCACGAAAAAAGTAATCCAAAATTATTATTTTGAAATAATTGACCAAAGAGAGGTGCCGTAGCACTTTCTGGCTACACCATTTCTATTCTTCATTTAAAAGGCCGAGAGGTCACTTACCACATCAACTTCTCCGTAATCGACGCTCTTGGCGGACGTGAGGATGTGGTGCTGATGGTCCTTCCTCGTCGATGTCGAGGTCGAGGTCTTGGTGGATGAGAGCGTCCCGCCGGCCTGGACGCCCTCCGACTTGAGGTCCTGGGCCATTTGTGTTGCTTGATTGGGCATGCCTGTCACGCTCCCCCCAGTTTGGGCCTCCTCGTTAACTCCCATCTGGAATTTGAGGGTTTTTTTAAATAAATAAATCTAAAATATCTGTACTGAAGAGCAGAATTCTTTACCCTTTTAATAGCGAGTTTATGCCTAATAGAATATTATGCGAAATGGCTGAGTACGTTAAAGTTCTGCTCCCAGATCGCGGTTCGAATCACCGGTGATGCAAAAAAAATGACGTCATCAGCAGAGGAATATAGCATACTCGTACACTGTCTCTCTCCGTACTAGACGTCAGCAGAGGGAGAAGACGTTCGCTGTCTCTCTCGACATGGTCCTATTATTATCCAGAAGTGACTGGAGGTGAAACTGATCATTCTCTAAAGTCATTCTACTATCAATCATCAGTTTAGATCTTTATACATTGCATGTGAGTTAATCAAACATTGAAACGATTTAACCTATAAATGAATTATGGCTATTCTGATAAATACCGTCTTGATGATGGTGTTCTGCGTGCCCACCGAAGCGGTGACCGTCTTCGGAGCCGTGGCCGTGTTGGAGGTCATCGTGGACGTCTCCTGGGACTTCGGGGGACGACATGGAGGGCCAGTCTGCGTGTCTGCCGGCCGAGACAATCCTGCCAAGTGAAGGTGTGAATCAGATAATATGAAGCCTCTAATCGAACCCAGGATTCCGATATGGCGCTTACATAAATATAAAAAAGACAATAAGAAGAAATATAAGATATAAATAAAAGATATTATTAGATGTAATTAATAAAAAATATAAGACTTTTTAATTGTTTAATTCTATATAATTACTAGCGTAATCTAAAATACTTAAATTCAGAATAGTAAGAAACAGGAAACATGTTATTTATGATTTTTTAATTTATTATATCAATTTTTTTGTTGCTGTGACATCCTATTGACAATTCCATTTATTTTTATTTAAGTCATTTTACAAATATAAGATATATAATATAATGCATAAATTATGATCCAATATAAAATATACAGCTTTTCTCTCGGAGGGGGGGGTTCGACTTCGCGACATGTGTTCAACCGCGTTCTCAAACATAAAACATTTTATACAAAATTTTTAACGCGTTTTTTTCATAATTAAGAAACATTTTATTATATTTTTTTCTGATTATTGAATTGATTGTTTATACAGATCAACTTCCTGACACGACAGTAGTAATTTAAAAATAGAAATTGTTGGGTTTAGTGTGAGGCAAGATAAACACTTAACAACTGGCACCCAACGTTTAAAAACCGCCTTGGCCTATGAAGCGCATTCCATTTTAGTCATGCTGTGCATGACATTGTACCTTTCGCCGGCGTCGGCTGTGGTGCTGCGGTGGACTGCGCCCCCGCGGACGCCACGTTGTCATACAGGGACGTCGAGGACGTGGCTGCGGCCACATTGTCCTGGCGACCAGGCGGCTCCGACTCCGATATTCTCCCTGTCGTTCTGGGCAAGGTCGAAGATCCTGGAAGTATAGTGCATTCGTTAGGCTATAAATTATTACATCACTCCTACAAAACTGTATGCTGTTATACAAACAACTGAAACGAAAAAAAAACTATAGAAAGAATTCTGGGATCTGTTAATTGTTGAGTGAAAATTCTAGATTTAAAATTATTTCTACTTTGCACATTCCTTCAGGGGTAATAATTTCATTCATGTTCTCCCTCCACTTTTCCCTACCCTCCCCCCACCCCCCAACCCCTCCCACAACTTTCACAGCTCATACCATCGCCTCATGAAACGGAGCTGCTATGACGCATTCTCTCCTACATTTATTTTTTTTCCGTTAAGTCCAGAACATTTGAAAGTTTCTTTTAAATAGAAGTATACAGTTTGGAAATGTAATAAGTACGTTTATTATTGGTTAAAAAAACAGTTGACGGTAGTTTCGCGTCCAGATTGGGGGTGATTCGAAAAGTGGGGAAAAAATAACATAGCAATGAAGTATGCACCTGTTTGTGGCGAGTGAAAGCGAAGCGTGTGAGGGAGATAAATGGTCGCTGAAAGATGAGTCGACTTGCATCGCTACTTTCAGTTTCTTTGTGTTTCACATCCCTTAGAACTCAAAACAACCTCAGTTTATATATATCTATCTATCTATCTATCGCTTTCTTGTGGAACCGATAACTATCGTAATTTTACACTAATCAATTTTATATTGATACATAAAATTAAGGGCATAAAATCTCGCACAATTTATTTAAATTTTATAATAGTGTGAAAAATTGGTTTTTCGAAATTCTAAAAATCATACCTCCCTTAATGCTCAAATCAAAACAGGATCAAATCAGTTCAAAATGTTAACTGTAGGTCTATAATTTTCCTACAACTTTTATTTAAACCAATTTTTGATAAAAGCAACCCTTACGGTAAGGGATGACCAAAATGTCACATCACTTTGATCCGGTGAAATCTACCCCCGCCTGCCGAAATAATTGTTTTTTATAACTCATACTTTTTGATTAATCGGCTTGTATTATGAACATAATGTATCTCTATAAGAATTTTATTGGTATATTATGATAGCACATTTAATGTAAGGTATAATATTTCTTTAGTTATTTTATTTTATTTTGGTTTTACCATGGTAGGTGACCATGGTTTTACTTCAAAAAACTCAAAACTCAAACACATCAAAAAAAAAAAAACCTACTGTATACGTATATAATATTAATAATCTATATATATTTTAAGAACACTGTTCAAATTTTTATGCTAATCTTAACATGTAAAATGAGCGAAATCCATAATTGGTTTTATATACTAGTAATAAGTTTTGTTTGTAATTATAAAAATTTAATACTGTGGATTTTTCAATAAAGAATAAATAAATAAATATTTTTTTTAAACAGGTAAGCATAGTGCGAAACAGTATATGCATTTTATCTAAAGAGTTAATAATAAAGCCTATTTAAACTTACGATTAAACATATGATAATACAATAAATAATCTACGATATGAAAAAAAAGTGATCTGTGATCCTTCAGTATTTGAGAATGAAGTCCGTTCGCTCCGCCCACCTGGAGAGCCAGGTACCCAGGTACCTAATCAGAATGAAACCCACGCAGCAGGTGTACTTTATAAACTTCGCCTCAAAACTGTTTCAATTTTAGCAAAAATGTACTTTTCATATATCAAATTGGCAGACCTTAGATTGTGGAATAAACACTAGGAAACAATTGTGAAAGCTGTTCACTCACAAAGGATTCCGTAACCTGTCCTACGAAGGAACGCAATGGTCTTAGACTATTCCGTATACATTTTTCCATATATTGAGCTTTGATAATATTGTACTATAATACGATTTATATTAGGCGAAGCGCTAGGTTGAGCGCATACAACCTGACCGCGTGGCATGCGGAGTACTTCTAAAATTACAAAAATTTTCAATAGTAAAATTATTTTAGCACAAAAATTTTTTTTGTTTTTCTTGAAATTGGTTTCAACCTCCTATAAGGATAGCAATTATTTTAAGTACATCCTTTATTATTTATTTATTAAATATATCAACTGTTTTCATTCAAAATTATGTACTGTATACTTATTATAATATTTTTGTATGCAATATTTGAAAGTCTCTGAAACTTAAAAATGTTTTAAATACTCTTATTTTGACTTACTATAAAGTTGAAGACGTAAGAAACACGTTATTGAATGCCAAAAAAAATTAAATATGCATGAAGTACGTAGAATAATTAACTTTGAAAAACAGTTAATATATCTCTAAAACGAGGATCGTTGAAGTGGGCCACTCTGGAGAAGTCCAATTAACTCGATCGATTTAGAAAGTAAGCCCGCTTATCTTTCGAGGCAGAAAGTAAACAGAAAGAATTTCGCAACGAGCTGGAGAGCTGAAGGCGTGTAGGCGGGGGTGAGGGCGGGAAGGGTGTGCGCGGGCGGGGTGGTCTTTTTTCTATAATTCGAGTTTACATAGCGATTTCCAGCTAAGTAACAAAGTCACATAATAAAATATTAACTATTCAAGTCATATAATAATTAATAAAATGAATCGAGATAAATCTGACATTACATCTGCGTTACGTGTCTTTCGAATATATTAGATTCAATCGCATGTTTAAAAAATCATACAGTAATTTACGCCGGTTGTGATGCGTAACAATAAATAAACTGTCTAGATAAATAAATACCCCTCACAGAGAAATTACTTCAAAAGGTAACTCGAATAAATAAATAAAATGAGAAAATTACGCGTAAATAATAATTTCTATCAAATAACGTGTATTCTTATAATATAGTACATTAAGGTATTCTAACCCCATTATATTTGGTAGCTATCATATAATATCAATTCCATCAAACTACTCGTATACATTTGTTTAGTAGGTAGTAGTCAATTATTTACATAAAACCTGACGTGTTAGAGCTGGGTTCTACACCAGTTTTTAAATTTTTCCTCCACCTCAGACCAATGGTTGGTGCTATCAAAAAAGTTTATTGAAATAAGTTTTAGGCCTTTATTTAAAGAATAATATAAAATATAAATGAACTCGATATCTTATATACTAAGAAAGTTATAGCAAAATTTCACTTTTTCGAAAAAACCCCCCTATTCTCGCCTCTCATCGTCTGATTTTGCCTGTTAATGAACTCGACTGAGATTTTGTGCCCTTAAATTTTATGTGTGAATTTGAAAGTGATTCGTTTAAAATTAGGGTATTTATAGTGTTTACAAGAAAGTGATGTAGATAGATAAATAGATATATAAATTTATTTATAAACTTTTAAATTGAGGATGGTTTTAGGTTCTAAGGGATGTGAAACGCAAAAATATGTCGAAATTTTCATGACATGGTACCCATTGCAATAGGTAGCTTTCCTAAAGAAATCACATAGAAAAATTCTACTCTTTCGCATTTGTACTTTTCGAGTTGAAAGATGCAACGGATGGACGGATAGACGGCCAAAGGACGGGGATAGTAGCTTCTTAAACATGAATGTATGTTATAGAAGCTAAAACGGTAAAATTGCATCTTCTGTCTTCATAGTGTCTTCTTTCCGTTGTTGTCAGACGTCATAGTATGCTAAATTAATAGACATTTCTCTAGTTAACCAAGTAAGTTAATTATATGAGGATTTCATAAAAAATATATTGGTAATGCACATTCGATAAAGCACAAAAATCATAGGCACATCGCTCATACGGCAAAGGTCACTCATATTATTTTGAGGGTTGAAAGATAAAATTACCCTAACGATTAATTAAACTTATTTATTTTCTCGATATTGGTATTAGAATATCTATAATGAAAGAATACCTTAAATTTACAGAAAAAAATCAATTAACTCCTATTCATATATTTATGTGTGTAAATTTTAACGAATTTTAGAATAAATTCAAAAATATCAAAATAGTAAATCAATCAATTTTAGGTACATTTTATTATTAAAATAATTTTTGAGTAATCTACCTTCATTATGTATTATGCGTACAGCATAGCGTGCTAATTTGCATTATTACGTGTGTGTGTGTGTGTGTGTGTGAGCCCGCTAGTTGCCAGGCTAAGGTTACTGTCCTATTGCACTAGGAAAACCTATTCGGCAATATCGACAGACGCGCGTATACTATATTGTAGTAATGTTGGCGCATTACCGATTAGGAAATGCGTATTTTCAACAGGTATGCATTAGTATTATATTCTAAACGACCTATATTATCACCCCTTATAGGGTATTTAACCAGCTACTACACAACCCATGTACCAGTTACGTTGGCGATAGTTTATCACCACTTTACTTTATTGTTGTTTTGGAAAACCAACGACACAATATATAAGAAATGGTACATTAATTTGTGGTTTTCGCAGGTATTCGTTACAAACAATAATTGATAATGTTAGCGTTAATGTTCATAAAACAGTTATTGCGCGGATTATCTAGTTACTCTGCAGACTAACTATACAAATACGTTAAAATACGAAATATGGTTCACTTCGCAGATACCTAGTTATTCTGCAGTTGCCTTAGATAATATACAGATTAACGATCAAGCATTAGTTAATGTAGCGATAATAAGTTATTTACTTTAATAAAACATAACGCGATTGTTAAAATTACCTTTAATTTAATAGTTGCAATTTTCATTCGTTAATTTTGACAATATTAAGCTAAGTGGTTAAATAATTTTAGCACTTTATCTTAATAAAATTAACTTAGTTTAAACTAAATTATAATATTTTAAAAATTACGACACCAAATTGATTGAAACGACAATGTATTGGTGACATTTAGGGTTACACAGAAATTTGTTTTTGCGGCAAGCACACCTATTTGTGGAACAATTAAAACTGTAATAACCTTAAAAACAACAGAAATCAAATGTCCTGCGCACTCGACGCGATAACATAACGCGACGATAACGGAGAGTGGAGACGAGGAAAAGAAACGAATTTGAATAACGCTTTTGTCTCGCTCTCTTAATATTTTTTCTCACTTTATTACACACGATTTAGAATACGTTGATCTGCAGATTAACTAAAGTGCAGATACATACTGTTTTAAATGAAATTTCATGCTTTAACGGAACCCACCCGGTAATCTTCAAATTAAGCAGGTATTGTGCACATTATCGTCTATATCACATTAACTGTAACAAAGCGAACTTACGGTAACGAGGATCCTGCGCTCGCAGCCGCGCGTATTGCTCGGCGGTCATGCAAGTGCACTGCGGCTCTCGGCTGTACGACATGCTGTAATGGCAATTAATGATCATATTTCACACAAAAATCTTTCAAAATACATACACGAGTGATACGGTATGCCAAGCTAAGGTCAGTGTTAAAATTTGGCACTTGCGCTACAGGACAGGAAAGAGAGACCGCAATAGCTAACTAACCGCTATTGCCGCATTTCTCCCATATCCCCGCGAACGTTAACGCACGGTAACGGTCAAGTCAGATAATCATTTTCAAAATTCAATTTAAAAAATTAAATTAAATATTTACCCGAGAACGTAATTCCATCTTTCTTGCACATTACCATTAATCTTGCACGATTAAACAATACAAGATCACATTAAAACTCAATCAACGGCGCAGAACTGATTCGACTATACCTCAGCATGACTGAAGCAAGTCAGCATAATTTACGTGGCGCGTGTTTAGCGATAGTTTGGCCTGGCCTATCTATGTATGAACAAGTTTTTTTTTCCGATTATGCATCTGAAATTTTAGACCTTACAATGCTGAACTAAAAAACTAATTTTATTGGTTTATTTATTAAAACAATGGCTCAAGAAGTGTTATAATATAACACAACAAATGATATAATAAAACTGAACAAATTATCGTGGAGACAAATTAAAAGCCCATCAATTATTAATTTAATTTGAAGCGTGACCACTCTAACTAGGTTAAAAAAAAACTGTTCTAAGAGAGGCCATTTTATTTATATAAGAGTACGTTAGACCAGTTTAGAGACAAAATATATCCCTAAAAATAAGTAGAATCATAAAATTTGAGACAAATATCATGCATACAATAAATAGTGTATATTATTTTCCATGGGTATACTTTGAAACATACAATTTTAATAATACGTACAAAAAAACAAAACTAAACATAAAGTACATATAAAATTACTAAATGACTTTTACTAATATTATTATTATAATTAATATTCAGTTTTCATTCTGCTATACTAAGCTAATCTGATTTTACGATAGTTTCAAAAAACAATGCGTCAATAACTGTTTCTAAGGGGATTCGAACTCAAGATCACATGATTTGTACCCTTTTTGTCAATTATTTTGGTATTGTATGTGAATTAAATTATTCTGTAACCTTTTTCTAATAAGTACATTTCTTCACCTTTTTTTGTCAATATATTTTCAATATTCACAATGAGATCGGAAGTGGTTAAATAATCGATGTATCTAATCGATTAAAAGGGTTATTGAAATGTCCCAACAAGGGAACATTTCAATAACTTGTAAACTTAAAAAAACTAATAACATTTGTAGAATAGAAATAACAGTGTAAAAGATATAAATAGTCAGGTACAATTTAAAGTCGTCGGCGCATAATGCGCGCGGTGGCTTGCAAGCCTGTCGACTCGACTGACTGCCTGCGCGGCTGGCGGTCGCCGTTCCAATGCGCGCCTGCGCAGATGCCGACCAATCAGATGCGCCCGGCGGCGGTCGCACGTCGCCGACCAAAATGACGCTGCCAGCCGCAGTCCAATTATGTAGCACCGCTACAGTTTTTTTTATTTTTAAAAAAGACTATTGAAGTTGTACCCAATAATGTTAATTATTTACTATTTTTGTCTAAATAATTTTATATATATGTGTAGATAATTATTTAATATTATCGAAATATGTATAGAATCAAAAACAGCCATCAGACGTTTTTCATTTTTTTGAAAATCATTTAAAATGCAGCTGGCTTAAAATATTGGTATAGTGATAGAAAATACTTTACATAAGCATAATATAAAAGGTTTTTAAGACTAAAAGGGTACGAAAATAGTAAAAATAATTAAACGACTTTGCTGTTTTTAATAAAGATCAATAAAGTGATTGAACAAATAAACACAATAGTTAATATTTGATTCTCCGCCACAAAATAAGGCTAGTTTGGAAACTCACTATAGTAATCTTAGCTGATTTTGATCTTAGTGGATTCAGAATCTTTAACAAACTATTGGATGACCGTTTCAGTCGTAGTAGCCTTTCGATAGCTTATTTTCAATTTTAACAGTATCAAAATGATATTTATGGTTAAAAAAAATGCAGATTTCATGCGATATGTTATATGTGTATGTAGGGGTAAGGGTTGAATGCTGTGTAAGTGAGTTTATATACGAAGATATGATTAAAGGGGTGTGTGTATATGTGACAAGTGAGAATTAAGAGAAATTTGGAGATTGGCCTGATGTATACCTGATTGGCAGGTGGTACAAAGAAGTTATTTTTTAACCAATTTCTTAATCCTTTTTCTTAGCTCGGAAGGGGTCTTAGGAAAAGGGTTGAAGGCGCTACAGTGGAGACTATTCCACTCTCCGAAAAAAATAACAAGAGAGGTTTTAAATAATATACACTAACGGAATAATATATATTAAATGATTATACACTAAATTGTATGCTGTAGTAAAAACGAAGTCCTGTCAATTTTGAAAATTAGTCTCTTCCCGAACATACAAAAATCTAAAATTTAAAATTATTAATCTGATAATAATAATTCTCAAAAAAAAAATAAAAAAGAAAAAGAGGAAAATTGTCACAAACAAGATAATAAACGTCTTGAATTGAGTTTTAAAGGTCAGTAGTGTGTATCCATAGATGACCACTTTAGATAATACACGCATAGAAGCACAAGTAGACGGATTAGAACCGTGAATTTTCATAAATTCCCTAAAGGTATGGAAAGTCGGAGAAGCAAATGGAGTTTCGGCAGTCGCACCTGAGAAGAGGCGTGTATAATAAATAGAGGAGCACAACCCTACGGCTAGCGTCCTTAGGGAAGGGAAGGGAAGAGAAAACGTCGTATCTATAAATGCTCGCAACGAAGTCAGCTGAGCGAATTGGTAGCTAGCGAAGGAAGAGAATGGATGTTATGTAACAACAAAATGGACAAAATTAGTACCTATATTTAAATTGAATCACCTTATCCTAATAAGTTAAGTCGTCTTTAGTGGCTTAAGTGAAATCAGGAATACCACAAGGTGCACACTTTGGTCCTTTTCTTCAATCTGTACATTTATGTATTTCTATTTGCTTCCGCTACAAACGTATTAACCGATGGTATAAAAATATACCTAGCAATGAAAAGTAGAGATTGCTCTTTCAAATTGCAAGAAGATCTCGTTATGCTTTTTGAGTATTTTTGGCGAAACATATTCTCTAATCTATTTTATATAAAATGTTTCTAAATTTCATGAAATAACATTCACCCGCAAAACTATACAGATTAATTACTCGCACACTATAAATAATAACCCCATAACTAAAACAGATTGCGTGTGAATTGTGTTAGACTCCAAGCTGCTCTAATAGAATGCTAGGTTTCCTATTCAGGACAAACTATGCTCCAAACGCGACAATTCACAGAATAAATGTCACAAATATAACAGTAGTGTTTCGGAATTAGACATTTTTACCTTTACTTTAAAATTATTCGAAAAATATACTAAAATATAAACGCTTCATATAGATAAACAGTACGTAAAAGTCCTAATTAAAAAACATAGTGTTATATATACTTATAATATATTTCAAACAATTCATATTTATGTTTAGTCATTCACATACGTAAGTATATATACCGATAAACCCATATTGTTAATTACATACATATTTTTAATGTAAATATTATGCAAAAATTCACTATACTATTTATAATCTTTTTTTGTATAATCAAGTTTTAGGTGAATCTACCTTTTAATTTAGTTTATTATTTACAACTATGTATTTGATGTTTTATTAAATAAATAAACTACGCTGCATGTTTCCTTAAAATATATTAAATGAAATAAATAAATGAATGCACCCTATTTTTTGTTTTACAAGTTACTATAAAGAGCTGCTCTTATTAAACATTCAAATAATCTATCTATAGCAAAAATGCATAAACAATTACTATAAATCTAACTAACTCCGATCGGATTTTAGGGTTACATTTCTAAATATTTTGGTTACCTGGATCGGTTGGGGCTGGCAGGCGTGGAGAGCGGTTTCCTCTTAGCCTTCATCTTCTGCTTGCTTCCGGGAGGGTCCAGCTTGAGGCTGTAGCTGGAGCTGGCTTTGCGGGAGAACTTGAAAGAGGGTGACTGCAAGAATAGTATTTCGTGTTAACATACCAAAACATTTTAGTTTTATTACACACCTAAATTTTTTTTCGCATGTCAACATCTAAATGACCTGATTTTTGGAGCTGGTTGGCAACATAATTTCTTTACTTTCTTTATTTTATTTACAAAATTTACAAAATTGTCATGTCCAGAATAACTAACTCCTTTAAAAGAATACTACTGAATTTAAGTTCAACATTTGTAATATAAGATCACGAAAGTAATTTCACGGATAAACAGCTAGTGAAAGGGGCAAAGGAGTTTTATCCAACATTTTCGTGAACCTAGAATGTGTAAAAACAGTAGGTCAAAGAAGTGACACTTACGCAGCATTCTCTGAACTGTTTGGCGTCAATCGGGGATGTGAAGTTGAGGCCCCACGTGTCATTGGTCATCGGGTCCTTCCAGTACACGAAGCACTCCGAAGCTTGCCCGATGCGGGTTCCTGACAACCACAAAAACACTACATTAAGAGACACATTCAAAGTCCTGATGTTTCAAAGTTTACTAATTATTGAATAAATTCCGTCCCCCCGACTGAGTAGCGAGCAAGCTGCGGCAAGTAGCCAGGTCTGTGATTTCAACATTTTTCATTCTATTCGTACCTAACCATCAATCGCCTCATAACCTAAGCAAATTCGAAAACTACTAAGAATTGGAGCATAATTTTCGAAGATATTTCGGATGAAAAGTTCAGCACTTCAAATATGTCTACTTCAAATCAGAATGACATAAAGCAAGTTTCCCTAGAATTAGGTTTTTTACGTAGCTATTTGCTCACAGGGCGCTTGCAAAGATGCCACAATTACTTGTTACCAATATATTTGTAAAAAGATCCATTTCCCGGCAAACACAGATAAGCTCTTTTATAACAACAAACAAAGGTGCCCAATTTTAACAACAATGTTGTAAATTGGAGATACATAGTATTTATATGAAGGTTCTCTCAAACCATTCCAAACAAATAATACATTGTTCGTTCAAGAATCTTCCAAAGCTTATTCTAGCAGCAAATGAAACGGGACTACCATTAAGCTGCAGTGAGAAAACTTAGAAGCATGAAACAAAAGTGTTTTTGATATTCAAATAAATCCTACGCAGGCCAATTTTTTTTTTTAAATAATATAAGGTAGATAATAAATTTTTATTTTAACGTGTCAATATATATATATATATATATCAACCGAAAACTTCGATAGTATATGCTAATAAACCCTAAATTTAAAATAAAAATCAATTTGAATCTTTTTTACATTTTATCAGTTTATTTGTTTTTTGAAGTATGGCAATTATGATATAATATATAAATAACTGGGTATTAATAATATTACTCCCCAACTGATTTTCTAGATCAGAGGCGTCCAAACTTTTTTCTGCGAAGGCCAGTTTGGTATTTAAATTCATTAGCGGGGGCCAAGCATTGTAAATATGTGAATTAAAAAACCTTATTACAAGTAAAGCAGTATTGAATTTTTTTATTGTTGCCACATATATATACTATAATTTTTTTTTTATAGTAAAGTACAGATATAACAATACTAAACAAACATGTCTAAATTATATTATTATAAAATTATTTCATGCAATTTTTAATGGGAATGGTGGAACTGGGTTTTTTCCTGGAGAGTTTCTTCAAAGTTGGGATTCAAATCGGAAACACCAATTATTAGCAATGATTGCAAATGATCATCCGATAAATTTGCCCTATATTTAGATTTCAGATACTTCATCCTGGAAAAAGTTTGTTCGCACATATAGGTAGTGCCATACATAGAAATAAATTTACCAGCCAATTGCTTTAACGAAATTTGCAACGAAATTTTTCAAAATCCTTGGCGGGCCGGATAAAATCGCCTGCCGGGCCGGGTTTGGCCCGCGGGCCGTAGTTTGGACACCTTTGTTCTAGATGGCAGTCGTAAAACGGGCAGCTAAAATTGTTCGCAGACTGTATGTTGGTGACGGTAACGCTGTTAACACTACCTAGTTTTTTGGTTTTTTTTTTTTGTCGTGAACCTGACATTTTAAACCTCGAACCGAACCGGGTGGCAGATAGTTTTTGTTTGAATGGCAATCTTTATTTGATAAACCAAATACTGAGTAAAATTAAAATCTGAATATTGTGATAATCTAAAACAGCCTAATTGAGAAGCGTTCCGTAATTTTCAGGCAGGGAAAAAGCTTTTTGGATATGCATCCGAAAAACTTTCAAAGGCTTTAAAAAAAACTTTGAATAGCTCCTTTAGAATTACTTACGAATATTTTAAAACGCTTTCTAAATAAACTTTTCAAAAGTTTCATGAAAAACTTATCAGAAGCTTCTTGAAAAGGCTATTCAGAAGGTGCCTCAATGAAGTGTCTAAAATCTTTTTAGAAGCTTTTAGACACTTCATAATGTAGGTTTCTGAAAGCGTTCGAATGAACCTCTAACGAATAACCTATTTAAGTTCTTTTAGAAAAAGCATTTTAGAAATTTTAGTATGAAGCTTTTTAGAATAGGAGCGTTTAGAAAAGGTTTTGTAATGAATTCTAATAAAAGCTGCTGGAATAAGCTTTTCAAATAATTTTCAAAAATTCATTTCGCGAAAAACTAGCCTGAACAAATTTTTTAAAAGCTGTTTTATAGAAGCTTTTCAGATACTTCCCGAAAAAGCTTTTTAGTAGCTTCATTAAAAAAATATATTTTTAAAAACTTTTTAGAAGCTGCTAAATAAAGATTTTCAGAAGATTTTTAAAAGTTAAAAACAATGCTGCTTGAAGCTTTTCATAAGCTTCTTGAAACTTGTCAGAAGCTTCAAAATGAACTTCTCAGTGGCTGCCTAAATAGGTCCCTTAAAGTTTCTTAAAGAAGCATTTGACAATACTAGAGATAGCTTAGTAAAAAGCTCTTTGAAGAAACTTATCAAAAACTGCCCGAAAAAGCTTTTTATTATCATCAAAAGCTGCTAGAAAAAGCTTTTAAGGTGATTTTCAAAGAAGCTTCCAAAAAAGCCTTTTCGTATTTGTTGAAGAAGCTTTTTAAAAGATTCTTCGAAACATTTCAAATAACCTTTTCATATGCATTTTGGAAATGATAGTCAGAAGCTACCTGAAGAATCTATAAGAAGCTTCCCGAAAAAGATCCCTAATGGAAGTTTTTAGAAGTTTCCTAAAAAAATGATCTGATAAATATTTTCAGAAACTTCCTACAAAAATTCTTAGAAAAGCTTTAAGAAACTTTGAGAAGAAGCTTTTCAGAAGCTTATTAAATTTGCTTAAATAAGCTTTTCAGAAGCTTAAGATACCTCGAAAATTTTTTTCAGAAGTTTTCTAAAGAAACTTTTTAAAAGTTCATATCTTGCTTCTCGAAGAAGCTATTTAGAAGACTCTTAAAGAAATTTTTCAGAAACGTTTTAAAAAAAAAAAAAATTTTCAGAATCTTTCTGAAGGAACTTTTTAAAACTTTACTTTTTTAACAGGTTTATTTTAATAAATCTAGTAACCGCGCAGAATTATTTTATGAACAAGTTTTTGTTTTTTTAATCGACTTCAAAAATAGGAGGAGGTTCTCAATTCAATGTTGATTTTTGTCACTGGTTTATAGTGATGTTGCATATGCGTGTTTCATCGCTTTTTTAACGTTTTAGTGGATTTTACTAAATATTATATTATTTCTTAGTTGTTTATACATTAATTTTAAGTCCCTTTTATTTATTTTTTAAAGTTTTTTTTTAATATTATGATATATGCATATGTACCAAATATAAATAGAATTTGATATTCGAAAATCATGCCATTATGTGTTATTTATGTTATTAGTTAGTGAGAATTTTATCTGCCAATAAATTGAAGCCATAACTTTTTATTTAAAAAATTACACAAAAATTGTATCCTTCCCTGAAGCTGCGTAAGCCTTCGGCGCACATATCGAAGCTAGCCCATCAAATACTGACTGACTTGGGCATCACGAAAATGTGTAGCAATAAATCCACCGGGAACCGGTCACGTCCAGGCCGTGCTTTGGAGGCTAGGGATCCTAAAGTATCCTACGTCCAGCAGCGTTTCTCAAACTTTGCAGGGCGCTTAAGTTAATAATTTATTTACATTGACAACATTTGGTCCTTAAGGAGCAGATGCAATTGATGCAGAGAACGTTTGTTATAATATTGTATGTATAAAAATTACTTTTATATTGTTATATTTTTTTCTACAGAAAAAATAATGTGTTAAAATGTTTGAATAGTTTTTTAGTATTAAATAATATGTAGATATCCTTATAATTACTTAATTATTTTTAGTGTCATTCTTTTTAAAATTTCATTAAGTTTAGTTAATACGTTTATGTTAGAAAAATTCTAACGCTGAAAGTGCTAAACATGCTTCAAAGACCAGTCTATCAGCTCATTTTCACTTTAAGTAGTATATGAGAAAATGGATATTAGTCAGATGGGTGTACGATAATATACTATAATTAATTAGGAAGGATTTACATTCTGTTTTTGAGATGTTCACCAATCTATTTCAGAATGATTATTTAAATGTCGAGATACTGTCTCAAATGGTGAACACACTTTGGCAACCGCTGGTTGGTCTATGCAGAGCCGAAATGGATGTTAATGGAGAGCACGATTTCGGCCCTATGAGCAATATTTATTGTTGCTCTAGAAGAGGGGATGTCTTCATGCAATCGTACTCGTATATGCATAAGACTATACGATATAAAATATACGATCAATCATAATACAAGCATTGTTTAAAAATAAAACCACGTCTTGTAATTTATCAAAAGATACAATACGACGCCTGTTACGATTTTACTATAGGGAATATTTTTAGAGTTCCATTGCGCAATACAACTTTCTACTGAAGTTAGTCAGCTGCGGCATAATTTGTTCAAAACTAATGGTCAAATACATTAATATAATAAATATATAATACGAGGAGCAATAATGATATGATGATATAAGGAGCAATAATGACAAGAATGGCTATGATACCTGTAGCTATCATATAATATCAACTCCTTCTATGCATTGTTTAGTAGCAGTAAATTATTTAACTAGAACCTGACGTCTTACAGCTAGGTCCCACAGGCGTCATTAAAGTCATTTCCCCCCAGACTACTCTTGCCTGTCTGCGGCTTCAACTTGTGATGGGTTGAAAAGATTTAAATTAAAAAAATCAGGCACAATGAAATGATGACATTATTTCAATACATAATAAATTTTAACACCATTTCAGATTTTTTTTGTAAATTTTGAGGCGCGGCTAGTAATGAAACAACCCCCCCTATTTACTGAATTTTGATTTTTTTAATACTAACTTCTCCCAAATTGCCCTTTTTTCAATAACTCGGCTCGGCAAAAGTTTCGCAACACTAACACTATTATATTAACTCTATAATAATATATTATATGTATTTTTTTTTCTCTACATTTTAATGTATATATATATATATATATATATATATATAAATTATTATTATTATTGTTTTATATTAATTTATATCTCTTAAATGGCACCTACTTGTTATTATCTTAATTCTTTTTTCTCTCTCTCAAATTCTAATGTTATAATTAAAATCAAATGTACCAAATTTTGTATGTATAACTAACTTAAGATTACACACATGCATGTTTTGTAAACATGAAATTGGAGGGCATCGAGTGTTATAAAATATATTAACCTGTGTATAATATGTAAGAATGTTTACGATTACTCTCTGTATGTTTACTTTATAAAATAAATAAACAAATAAATAAATACCAACGCCAATACAAATTCTATACGCACGCACAAAAACAGGGACAAAATTCCTAGTTTAGTTGCGTATTAAATCAGTTTTTATTTTTATTTTTTCAGTTTATGTATATAATTATTTCATTTAATATCATTTTTTCTATTTATTACGCCTTATTTAAATTCGTTAAATATATTTTAATATTAATATTTTTTACGTCGTTGCCTGTATTGTGTACAATTTCTGTTGGGTAGCCACAATAAATAAATAATCACGGACATAATACTTCAATTTATAATAATTATATCGTGGCACTTTGTATTTCATAGATGAGTATATATTAATTATAACTGGCCAGTAATAAATAAAACCTTCCAACAGCTGTTCTGTCATATTATTTTGAAATTCGAATATGATAGCGAAATGATTAGCGCTGTCATTTTATTGTCATACTTATGTAAGTTTCATACTAAACAATTGTTGACTTTAATATTAAATATCTATATTATTTATAATTTTAGCATAAAAATGTTTTATTACGAAACGACTTCTAAGTTTATGAATTTTCGTTTTTTTTTTAAGTAATGTTAAAATGTTGGCATTTATGCAAATGAGCATCTTTGTGTAAAAAAAATTACCGAGAAATTAGCAATGGTCCAAATATTTAAGTAGGAATATGGATATTACTGAAACTTTTCTCGCCGAAATATTTGTTAATATAGCCCAGTTTGTGCAATTGTCTCTTCTGGAGTATTTTTTCCTTGTAATATTAATGTCGTAAGGGACCGTAATTAGTTGGTTAGAAATTGGTGACGCTTCAAGCGACCAGGTTGCCATTATTTTGTGGCCACCCGAAATAAAAGTAAAATAAAACACGTTTATTACTTAGCAAGTGACATGATCATTGAAACGGAGTCTATTCGGGATCTTGGCTTAATATTAGATAGCAAACTCAGCTTCGATGCACATATTGAAGCAATCACTCTTAGAGCCAACAAAGCTAGCGGTTTTAAAAATCGCGTATGTAAAGTGTTTACGAGTGCGGAAGCACTCAAGACCTTATAAGTCGCATACGTACGTAGTGTTTTATCCCATTACAACTTACTGAGCCTATAGAACCGAAGGGTCATCAATGACATGACCTTATTGCACAACGTGTTACATAACCAGATATACAACTTCTATTTGCTAAGTAATTTGCGCCTGAGGGTTCCGTCTAACTCGAAATAGAGAATTATTTTTTGTGCCTAAATGCAATACGAATTACGAAATGAATTCAGTTATAAACCGTATTGGTACAACATATAACCACAATTTTAGCGAAATTGACATTTTTCATTTGCATAAAGGCGACTTTATACTCAACATAAAAAAAAACTTTCTTTGAACATACATAATATTAGTAATAGTATACTCGTCACCACACACACACATACATACACATTAACACACTCTTACATTCCACACCCTCTTATATTCACAGATTATAACACTCATACAATGTTATCACTATAAATTATATTATATATAGCTGTAAGTATTTCTCATACAAATAAAATAAAATGTTGCTTTTCTACTAACCCGGTTGAAGTAGTCTGACGTCGAGGATCTTGTCGACCTGCGAGTTGTAAGCTGTGATGTGAAAGACGCATTCGGGCGAGTCCTGGATGCAGGTGATGTTGACGGGAACCAGGTCTTCGGAAACCTGTTGCCATTTCACTGTCCCGGCGCCGCTCGCGGACACGTGGAATACTTCGGCCCATAGTCTGAGAAAATTGCAAAATTTTACAAATTCACTCTTGCATATTTGCTTTTCCAAATAAAAAAAAATACAAATGATGTGTCATTTTCTCAATAATGTACTACTTTTATAAGGGTGATGATTTTAGAGGCGTGGTTTTCAAGAAGAGATAAAACGCATATAATTTGATGTTATGGCTAAGAATTTAGTTTTATTATAAAGATAAGGGTTTGCCATTATGTTTTAAAAATGATTTCGGGTAAGTGGCCGCCGCGGCTGACTCGAACAAATTCCAGCCGAGAGGCCCAATTTTCAACCACTTTTTCAGCAAGTTGGGCCGTATGTCAGCAATAACGCGCCGAATATTCTCTTCCAAGGCGTTAATCGTGTCCGGCTTATCTGCGTAGACAAGCGACTTCACATAACCCCACAAAAAATAGTCCAGCGGTGTTAAATCGCACGATCTTGGAGGCCACGCCACAGGCCCACGACGCGATTTTTACTTTATTTTAGAGTGATTTTTTCTAAATTTGCACTATTTGCAAACGTTGTTCAGGAGTAAGTCTATTCATTATGAAATGGCAAACCAAACTGAGCATAAATCAAGTGACAGCTGTCAAAAACACCAACTACGAAAAAAGTAGTGCCAGATTGAAAACCACGCCTCTAAAAAAAACACCAGTATAACCCCTATTTACTCACTGATTCGGCACTGTTCGGTTGGGTGACGGCCGATGGTGCCAGATCGCGACCGATGAAGAAGCATACATTAGTAAAATGTGTTTAAAATCTGCGTATTTGCGTTAAATACCTATGAAAACTTGCGAAATACCTGAGGAGATGTCCGTCTCTTCTCCTGGATGTCTGCCAGGGGCTATCTTCGTAGCGGTAGGCCTTCCTGATGAGGGGCGCGCAGGAGCAGGACAGCTTATTGCCCATCACTCCCCTTTGGCCGCACTCGCCGCACGTTAGAATACCCCCTGCAATTGCGAAAGAAGTAACTATGAGGGTATTTCGTTAAGAAGTCAATCATAGTATGGGCGCAGCCTAGTAAGGTGTGACTTTTGCTATGCTAGATATTAAAAGTATTTTAGTGAGTATCTGGTAGACTAGTCGGCATTGATATCTAAAATAACGGTCCTGAACGCGACTTATTTGAATTTGAATTTTATCTTAATATTTTTAGTTATTTTCTTTACTTAATAAATAAATTAACACAGTTTATTGAGGTTTTTAATTCTACGTGATTTTT
The DNA here is from genome assembly GCA_020383195.1 of Neomicropteryx cornuta. Lineage (NCBI taxonomy): Eukaryota > Metazoa > Arthropoda > Insecta > Lepidoptera > Micropterigidae > Neomicropteryx > Neomicropteryx cornuta. The sequence goes on along the minus strand of JAHKQU010000021.1, from coordinate 18,270,922 downwards.
AGTGGTAGGTCAAAATAATATTAAAAATAATTGGGTATGCGTCGGACCAGGCAATGGAAGTTATACTTATTTAGACATTCGCACACTATTATTCTATATATTTCTCTTCAATATATTATTATAAGTCACTTCATTATTATACTATACATTATCATTATTATGATCGTATATTCGTATACTTTCGTATAATTTGTAGAAAAAAAACATAGACAGATAGCTTCAAATTTCGGAAGGGACTCTACAACGCAACAAACATATTTCGTAAAAAAGCGTAACGTAAAAATTACTCCTAACGCGTGACGCGGTTTCTCGACCAACATCCGATCACAATGAGTACAACGGGCCTAAAGAAGTATAACTTCAAAATATGGAGCAAAGTAATATATTATTTTTGGAGATTTTCGAAGACCTTTGATACAATATGCTATTCTAAACTCTTATACAAGGCCAATACATGTCATGGAAGCATTTTCGTAACGTTTGAAAAATGACCGGTTTCACAGACTTCCCTGCAGCTCGGGTAATTACAAATGACTGCTAATAGGGTTACAACAACTCCAATCTGCACATTTGTAATTTGTTCTCAAAGTTTAAATAGCTCCGTCCGCTATCCTGTTTTCCACTGATGCTTTGCTTAATATCATTCGTTAAACTTTTAAATTACTCTCATTATATCCATGGACTAAATAAATTTACCTTATTCTGGGATAAACTGTTTAATATAGAGTAAGCAGCATCTTTAAAATTTGCATATTTAGTCCAATTATTAGCATTTATAATCTCTTGCCTAAACAATGTCGACATTTTAAAGCTATAAAGTTTTTAAATGAAAACGTTCGGCAGCAACTGAAATCTTCTATATCAAACTATCGTATAAGAATGAATTGTAATTTGTAGATGAGTTGCGAATTTCTTCGATGCATACATCAACCATTTTTACAACACAAAGAACAAACTCATATTTTTCTAGCCGGTAAACCCTCATACCTACTTTTATATTTCAAAACATCAGTTATGACAAGAAATGTATAATAAATTGCTAAAATATAAAAAAAAACAAAATATGTATTTTCAAAAAAGCCATTAAAAAATATTCAAAACAAAATAAACAACGGATTCCTATAATTTTATTTTTAGTTTCCCGATTTTAGGTTCAAACATTCTTTAAATTATCAAAAATTATAAAAACATTTCTTGTAGATGATTTTTAAGGCAATTTTATGAAACAAAGTCGGGTTACTAACACTATTTATAACTCAAGAACGGCTGGACCGATTTTTATGATCTTTGATTTGTTGGATTTGTCTCCGCCCCGAATAGCAAAATAACTATTAAAACATCGGAAAAATCACAAAAAAATGATATTCTCATGCATTTTGTACGGTAAGTTGCCTTCGAAAATGTTCACTTTGTGAGGTTTGCGCATCGATAATAAAAATACATATCATTTTATTTTTTGTACATTTATTGAACTTAATTCATTTTGAGTATTATTAATAAACACTATTAAAAAACTATTATTATTATTATTATTAAAAAAACTGAGTTTAATTCTGTTAACATTTATTGATTCCGAGACGGTACGAAGTTCGCTGGGTCAGTTTGTATAGTATAACTATAAAACGTGTGTTTCAATATGGCATGTTTTGTGTACCAAACGGAAATTGACATTTTCCTTGGAAATAAACTTTTAAACTACTTTACATTCGTCATTCTAGCCTAAATTGAATTGGTGGGATAGAATGATATGACGTTGATACGGTTCCTGTAAATTGTCTTGATATCCGCCGGTATAACCGAAGTTGACAAGAGAGTAAAATATAATTTTTACTTCAAAGATATATTCGTAACTTTATATGATATTTTTCCGTCCCGTCACTCTAAATTGTAGTGTAGTGGTTGGCCACACACTTTAAGCGTGCGTAGAAGTGCGTGACCAATCATTAATCAATGATAATATTAAATTTAACAGAAAATGGTACCCTCTTTAATAATAGTTATTTTAAAGATTACTTCAATATTTAGCAATGTTTATCGAAATATCTATATACGAAAACAGTACATTAAAAGTGAAAATCATATAAATATGTATAGGTGAAGATTCGACCCAAAACCTCGTGTCAACTGCTCTAATTAATTTATTTAATTCGATTTACAATTAAATTGTTTTTAATAAATTTTTGTTTTTATTTTTAGAATTTTAAATGTTTCTAAGTTGTGCGTCATGACGTACTCGAATTTGTGTTTCGATATTACTGTAGTCATTGATAACACTGTATAATCAATGCTGTAGTTTAACACATACTAATAAATATCTCCACTACACAACGGGAGAGGGCAGTGGTGGCAACACGCATGTTAGCAGTCAGCGCAAACGTCATTCCTATTAACCTAACCTACATTATTTTGTTGTACCTATATATTGTACAAATAAAGCGTTCGAACCTGCGTTCCCGTGATGTCACCACATTCCGTCTGCCCTGGAGAGGGAATGTCCTCGGTTGAGACTCTGCGAGCGTTGGTTTGGGTGGCGGTGGCTGTGACGGTGGCCAGCGTGCTGCAATAAAAAACACCACAAGCATGAAAAGTCCACTTTTCAACAGAATATCTGGGCCTATAAATATCATTATTTAAGAGTTAGTTTTATTTATTTATTTATTATTTTATATTTTATACACAGGTTGCCAACACTCGATACTCTCCAATTTCATGTTTACAAAACATGCATGTGTATAAACTTAAGTTAGTTATACATACAAAATTTGAGAGAGAGAAAAAAAAAGAATTAAGATAATAACAAGTAGGTGCCATTTAAGAGATATAAATTAATATAAAATAATACATATAACCGTAAAGCCATAATTCAAAAATATAAATATATAATAATGTTTATGTTTGCCTATACAAAAATATCTTTCGTCTTTAAAATGCGGTATTAATGTTATACATACTACTATATCCGCCCTTACATTGCATTAACATTAATGTTTAAGCTTTACAGTAATGATGTTTTTAATAAATCCATAATAATAATTATTTATTTATTGGTTTTTAAAATAAGCAAACATATTTTACAAAACTCTACCTAACTAGGCCGCGCCCGTACTAGGCTTTATTTGTTGTTGGTTATTAAGTGTTTCAGGTCTAAGACCGAACAATTATACTGTTTATGTTTTAAAACTTACTTTATATTTTACGAAAATTGAATTTAAAGTAGGTATAATAATATAATATAATATAGCAATAATACATATATATACACTCATACTCATAAATAAATATTATTGTTATAGATTAGATATAACATGTTGTAAACGTATAAATCTATTATTAAATATAAAATAAAATACTTTATATTAAAATCTGAGTATTAATGATATTTATACATAAGTACACATGGTATATTCTCTAAGTACCTGCACAAAAAATAAGTTTATTGCGGTAAGTAACTAATTAACACTTCTCCTTCTTTTTGATGTCGGTTAAAAATAAAGAATTACATTCACACATCAGCCCTCGAAGTATAAGTTCGTAAAGTGCTTTTTTTGAAGATCAGGCATAACAAAAAAGCAATAAATAAAGATAAATGATGTTTGCGTGTTTCTCTTCTAACCGCTAGGCGAATAGTGCAGAACTGTCTGATTCGCGTACGGTTCTAAATATTTAGTAAAATAAAATAATTTTAATATCATACCCTACTGTATAAGTAACCTAACCATACGTCCCGTCGTTCCGATTACCTCAGTGAGGACGCAAAAATGTCCCGTTTTATGATATGCGTTTCAATAATTTGACCCAAGACCTACGATTCAGTCAGTTTTCAATCATTTAATGTCATTGAAGTCATTCCAAGAAATTTAATAGCGTGGATTAATGCATTCACAATGCAAAACATTTCGAATCTGAAGTCACTTTAGGTGAAAGGCTGCATTCACTCCATTTTGTCATAATGGTAAAGCATATCAGCCTTATCATAATGAAAACTTCAAATTATTGTATGATCGACTTACACAACTTGAAACTTCAATAAAAAAAAAACAAAAAAATATTTTGAAAAGATTCGTAAATATTCTGTAATCGTGTATTTTTTTTTTTTTTTTGTTATAACTGTTATTAACATTAAATTCTAAATGTCATAAGTATTACAGGAAATTAAGGCAAACAACATACGCTAATGACGTATTTGTATACGCTCGCAGCTGGCGTAATTAAACAAAATTAAAAACATATATATGCAATGATTATTATATATTATACTCCCCGCGTGATAGAGGCCTCAATAATAACCTCAATAATGCTCAAACTTAAAAGTTTAATGAATTACGGTCGAATTTCTAGTTAATATAAATTAATCTATATGAACGCAAATAGAAACATATAAAAGAATGTTCAGTGCCACGTTATTTAGTTATTGTTTTTATTTATTTATTGACAGTAACTTAACATCTATTACATATAATGCAAAGTACTACCTAACTAGGCAATGCCTGTACTAAGGTAGACCTTACTAAAAGCATCGATCTTATAAGCATAACCGTCTCACTGCGCAACATACAGTTACAATTATTTGAATTAAATTGTATGTAATTAAATGTTATAATTATTATAAATTTTTAATATTATGTAAGCGTTTATTTACTGAGTCATCGTAGTTACCTAACAGAAATCGTATACAATACAAAGATAATGGCGTGAAAAAAATATTAAATATTAATAATATCAAATAAGATAAAATAAATAGTAAAAATAACTATTTTAAATTTAAAAAAAAACATAAAATACACACATTTAAGCTATGTTTATATATATATATACATACAAACAAAAAAAAACACGATTTAATACGGAACTAAACTAGGACTTGGTTGTGTGCATTGCCGTGTTATTGAAAAAAGGTTAATTTGGGAGAAATTAGAATTAATTAAATCACAAATTCAATAAATAGGGGGGGGGGGGGGGTTGTTTCATTACTAGCCGCAAGTCAAAATCAACAAAAATAAAACTGAAATAAATGAAAATTCGGCTCTGTCATAGTCGATGGCAGGCTCTTTGATGAGTCCACATGGCAAAAACATGCCACGTGATTTATTTATACATTTTGAACATAGTTATGGTAACAATACATTAATAAATGATCCCACGAACTTACCTAAGTAAAATTCGATCATATTTATAAGACGCGCTTTGTCCGAAGAGATCACAATTTGTAGATTGTAATGTGAACAGGCAGGTACCCTAATATTGACTGGCAAATATGTCGGTGAACACTCATGTACTTTAATATTAGTAATCATAGCCATCGGTGAACCCTCAACGTGAAAAATCTAAATTTCGACGAGTTCGATTTATTAGTTATTTGGAAAGATAATAATTTTCTTAATCAATAGGTACCCATAAAAGTTTCAGTAGCATCGTACATTTTGTATTTTGATAATAGCGGCGTGATTCTGTACCAGATTTTCGTCGATCGCGATATTTCTGTTTTTGTGATGCTTTTTTTCTCCATATTTAAGTAGGTATCACGTTTATGAGAATGTTTGCCCATATCTATTGTAATTTTATACGATTCGAGGGTTAAATTTGCGCGCAGCGATGCCGTCGACGAAAAAGTGAAATGGCAGCGCAGCGACACGACACCGGGCGATGCCTGCGCCCGGCGTTCACTTTTTTTTTTAGACTTTTAATATTGTGGCGATGCTAAGTGCATTCGGCCAAACTGCATTGTGATCTCGAGAACGAGGCGTGGAATATAAATTGTATAGAAATAATAGAAATCCGTTCTACATTTTACATACGTTTTCATGATTATATTATTATGTGCGCAGAAACTTAATTAAATAAAAAAAAATAAAAAAAATAACTGAAAATTTCGCAATGATTTAGTATCATCGAAAGAGAATTATCAAAACAAACACTTGATCTTCCCCCTACCCCCCCCCCCCCCACACCCCATCAGACTAAACTCAAGTGACGACTCCATCTCTTCGCTTCAGGGCTCATTCATTTGCATAATAAAATTGACTTTATGCTCGGAGGCGAGTTTTTGGGACTTGCTTGGATTACACGATTAATGTTTACACCTATCGATTTCGTAAAGCCTTCATAAATGATGATAGTAATTTTATAAGTGTTATATGATAGTCCCATTAGGTGTGCAGTACAACCTAATAATCATCAACAGATTATATCTAACATTAGAATTACAAATTATTACATCTTTCTATAAATATTAAACTGGTTAATCACTATGGGCAAAGAAACATCTCAGAAAATATTTTCAGAAATACAAGTTTAAATATACTAATAATAATTCTGCAATTTAAGCTACTCGTAACTATATAGTTATGCTTACAATTTTAAACACTTAATCACTCATGATCTCATCGTTAGAAAATTTAGCTTATTTTTCGGAATGCATACATTAATGCTAAATTAGTTTATTTTTGTATAGGTAATTTAAATGTGTAGAATAAAATGTTTGTATGCAGTATAAAACATAATTATAAATATAATGGATTTAAAAATAAAGGGTATTTCTACATATTAAATTACTCAAAAATAAATTAATTAACATTAGATATGAAATAAATCACTCTATGTGTAAAATCTGATAAGGTGCGAGATTAACCTAGATTATATGTTTCTTCAGAATTTCTTTTCACCTCTTGTAATCTTTATTTTTCATTGATTAAATAAATAGAAAATCATATCCTCCTACACATACGGATTTACTTTGCTCATTATGGAAATGCTAGAAAGATAATTGATACAATGTTCTTAAATTATAAAAATAATCTTTTCTATATAGATACTTCGTACTTTTAATATTTATTCCGAATGTATTCATATAAAACAACATGCTAGATATTTATTTAGGTAGACACATGCATTGCATTTATGTGTGTGTGTGTGTCGTGTGCGTTTGCGTATGCGTGCGTGGGTGCGTGTGTGTGTGTTTTTGGCTGAGAGTGTGTGTGTGTGCATATTTGTGTTTAAAATATATTTTTATTATTTATCTGACCTTATCAAATCGATTAGCATGACCGATATTTACTCGATTTGCTAAATGCTTTTAATTTAGTAATGGATATTCGTATTTAATTTTAATATTTACTTTAAGTAAAACTGAACTTTATGTAACCGATATCTTATTTTTAAAAATAATAAATTTTAGAGTAATATATAGTTTAATTGACGGTATAATGAAATGGTCATAGGTGTAACAGATGTTCATAGATTTTCAAGATATTACACTTCTCTAACATTCCACACCATACCCGCACTGTTACACTAAACTAAACTAAACCTATTAACTCAATATTAACGGGTTAAACGGTTAGAATTAAAACCACGGATAATACTTTTAAACACCGAGTATATCAAATTATTTTGATCAGCCTATATAAATTTATGAAATGCCCAAAATAACTATAACCTTGGTGGATCTAATAGCACTATACTAGAATTATTGTTTGATTTTTTTTTACACACACACACACACCCTCACACACACACACACACACTATACATGCGGCTACTCGTATAGTTGACTAATTGGTTACAGTTAACTAATATAATTACTCTCAAGTTATAATTTGTACGATCAGTTTTTAATTATGAGTAAATGTATGTATCTGCTCATATTTTTTAAAGCATTTACTAGACTTTATACTCACCAATGTTATTATTAGCATGCTATTAAACAAACGTTTTAGTTTGAACACCGGACCATAATCTCAAAGCTTTGGAACGAATCTCACGGATGACAAACTTTCGACAGGCAAATTTCCAGCTGGATGACCAACTAGTCACTTCAGAATTAGACCACCAATTATTACTTCATTGTGGGCAAGTGTTAGCTTTATGCCACGATAAATCAGCTCCAATAAAAATCTAAGCTCGATTAACCCAATTAAAAAATAACCCAAAGATTTAAAATTAAATTAAAAATTTCGACGCCAACTTGATCGTAATAAGTGACACCTCGAGCGACAAGTTTGATTTCCGTCACATCCCTAATTGACCCGAATGGAGTTCGACCTGAATTTCAGACGCCCGCCGCTTCATTCGGTTAGCCTTGCGAGCGAAGCTAGCTGGATTCTGAATAATATATTTATATCTAGAGAAGCGAAAGTAATTAGCAAATTAAACTTGTTGCTCGTAAGTCGTACGTATTGTGGCTAGCTTCACGGAGGCCGACAACATAATTTAATATGCGCTTTATATTCGTATTTACGAATACATTCGCAGTTTCGAGCAAAACGAATTGTTAGGATATTATTTTATGTTTTAATATCAAATTCGACGTACAAACTATGATAAATATAAAAAAAACTTTTGAGGAGAAAGGTAATTTCTTAGCGTTACCTTATTATTTTTACGACAAATATACAGGTCTATTTAGATATACGGGATTCTCGGCAATCGATAAAAAAATAGTAGAGAGACCATTGCGTCTTTACAATATTTTTTCCCACCATTCACGGTACTCAGGTTATACTTAGATCAACTTATTTTCAATATAAATTACAAATACTAGTAAAGACATAATAGTTTTATGTCTTCATTGAGGTTTATTAAAAAGCTGTGAAATCTCTTTGAACTGTGAAATATATTTAATGCCAATCTGATTCAAAATAAAAACGTTGCATATTAAACATAAATTTATCTTTAAACAACATATACCATGTTTCTACATAAACTTACACACACAACCACACACCCTCACTCACACTCTCATACTGTACATTACACCTTCTTAAATGTAGGTACCTAGTTAAGCTCAACAAAGTTTAAATATTATTGTAAATATGCGTAAACTTTAATTGGTCTTATGATTATGTCTGAAAAAATGTTATTGCTACTATTTCACTGTATGCTTACTTCTTTAATAAATAAATACAGAATAGACCGCCAACAATTTTGATTTGACATTTCTATATCGTTGGCTTTTACCATAAAAACGATGCATCACAGGACAAGATGGCGGGCTAATCTGACAGGACGAGTGCGCGTAGCTCCGGGCACGGGGAACAAATTGATTTGTAATGGTGTAGTTTTTACCTCCAGACCAGTTTAATCGGTAAAATAGTGTAAATTGTGCGCCTGGAAAATGTTAATAAAGTATCTAATTATGCGGGAGGCGTATACGGTTGGAAAAATTACTTAAATGGTATCTGGCGTGCTAGGGTTAGACCAAATTATTATCTGAGTGCAAACTATGTGAATGTGGTTATATGGTGTACTTAATTGATGCATTTGAGAATAAAAATCATCAAAGTAAAAGTGTAAGTATAGTTTGTGATGTATCCATACAGGGAATAATAATCGATGTACTTAGTGAGTTGATTGCAGTTTCGACAATCAACGTGTAGAGGTTATCTTTTGGACGAAAATGTCTGACACGAAGGATACACGCAATGGAGGATTACAAGTAGGTACGTGCATTTGTAATGTATCTTGTTAATCATAAATTATTATTTTTTCTCGTCATGAAAATAAGATGAAAATGGTGATGTTGTTTCACGTACGCTCCATGCAAAAAGTCTTTAGAGCCTATATAGCTGGTGCACATGTTGAATTTGCTTTATCTGAATCTGCAGTTTTCTTTTGATTAGTGGAGGTGTCAGTGAGCAGATTTAGCATAGAATTTGTTTGTTTTTAACATTTTGTTATTACCCATCTAACTCCTCTAATAAAATAAACCCTTTGTGTTTGGTGTCTGATATTTTGTTATACTGTGTATATGTGGTTCTAGTGAAAAGTAGCGTAAACTTTACTTAGTTTAACCAAAACTCTTTAGACCGTGATTATATGTAATAAATTAGACATTAATTTTTTTAAACAGACTGAGTGTAAACACTCCAGTAGTGTTTCAACTGGAATTAAACAAATATACAATTAAAAAGTGACATTTACATGCCACAGAAGGGAAAATAATATCTAATAAAGGAGCGAATCAGTGTTGTCTGCTATATCTAAAGTTATTCACATTCTGCTAGACGACGTATTTAGTACACTTGAAAAATCTTATTAATAAACAAAGGAAAACTTTTGAAACACGGAATAGGTAATATCAGGAAGGACACACGACAAAAGCATTTCGACCTGATCCAAGATCTTAAATTACTTAGTGCTAATTACGATGGCCATAACCGGGCACACTTTCACGCTAATGTGTATCGCTTAAAACCCCACCTGGTATGACTCTCTTTACAGATAGCAAGCGCAATGCTTGGCTGGTTGCGGTTTGTAAGGGATAACGGACTATAAAAACGATGCATCACTAACAATAATTTCGAATGATAATATCATAAGGTTATATACAGGGTGTCCCAAGACCAATCCCACAAACCTTAGGAGGTGTTTAAGTTCCCTATTAAGAGTAAGAAATTATGTAACAAAATGCGAAAAATTTTCATCACCAAATTTATTATTTTTGTAATAAAATTGGTGTAAATCTATCTTATCAATCGATAAATCAATATTATCCGTCGACCAATAGCATCCCTCTTACAACCCCAGAGAAGGGGTAAGGAGTTACCCCTTGTGGCATCTGACAGCAATCATTTAGCTCCGCCCTAATAGGGCGTTTCGAACAACGCGGCAGGTCATTAACCTCGATCTTGACTGACCGCGGTCTAGTGACCCAGTGACGTAGTTATCCGAGGGAGGAGCCATTGAATAATATCTGTTTTACATGACTTAGAATAGAAACTTCAACATTTTTTTTCTCGAATACCATAATGAATTTTGATATGGTTTCTTAACAAATAACACTAGGAATCGTAGGACCTATTAGCTGTTTTTTTTTATTGGGATTGACCTTGGGACACCCTGTATATATTTCAATAGAATTATTTACAATATTTGCACGATATGACGATGGTCACTAAACACCAAATAATCACGATGAGTTCGAGATTGAAAGAGACTACTTATATGCATTAAGTTTACTAACTAACTCAAATTGAGTTAACTCGGTTTTGATTGTACAAAATCAGATGGTTTTGACAGCTAAATGAAATTACGTCCGTCGGGTCGCAGTCAGTCGTAAAAAATCAAATAATCGGATAATCAATCTTCCACGGTATTGATCTCCCTAGACAACTAGATCTTCAATCAGCTTTGACTTGCTTGTAATACAGGGGCCTCAGTGACTTGTTTTTGGTGAATTTGTAAAAATTGAGGAATTGCGTACTCTGGAATTACCGATTTTTCCAATAAACTTAAATAAAATAAATTATCAGAACTGAGAACCAGAAATATATTTTTTTTTGCGGTATGCAAAAACCATTTTTTGCTGTAAATGAAATGCTAATCATTTTTAGATTTACGGTTGTTAAATCGTTTTAAGGTATTTGTATCTAGTACTTATAGTAAAAAAACTTCTTTAAAGGACCTAATTTCTTCCCATCTAAGGTGGAATTCTTTCCTAAACTGAGGTTTCTGAAACAAGACACTCTGCACAGAATTTACAAGTTAAAATAGAAACACAAAAGTCTACCTTAATTTCACTTGTTTTAAGAAAATTATTTATTAATCATCAGATTTGTAATAACTGGATACTGTAGGCTAATATAAAATAAACCTAATTTGTAATATTCTCTCTAAATTAATAATTAAATAATAAACAAATCGAAGAAAAATGTGGGGAGATGAGCTCGATTTTTTCTCTGATATTTTTATTAAAACATTAAATTATTTACATAAGTTTCTTTCAATTTATTTTATATTTACCTTCTTGAACTAACATAATTATTTATTCAACTTTTTTTTATAGTCGTTATCGAACATATGCGATTATAACCGTCCCGTCATAAGTTTTAACAATGAAAACTTTTGTCAATTTTTCTTAAACATATTTGTAACTTCTATTCACTTTTTTTATCATTTTAGTCATTTCTTTTATATTTTTTATTATAATACAAACTGTTACAAGCCCTGTAATAATTGTTTGAATACTTTCGAGTAATTAAAATATTTCATAATGTAAATTTATTAACCTCGACGAACAAATAAATTCGCTATTCAAGATTTTACTTCTACTAGCATTTTATATTTTGTAAAAGTCTCTCAAATTCCGATGAAATGCTTTTTTTTAAATAATTTTTAATGTACGCGTATACAAAAAATGTGTGATATCTTTATTTTGAGCGACCTTTGATGTCTACAGATTTATAGTACCATAAAATATCGAATGGGATCCACGCACGAAAACTGAAATGCCAAACTATTTTTATTAAATACGAATGCATGCTTGGCCTAAAATTAAACATCTGTTTGGGAAGACCATACTAAAGGGGTCAACGTGTAATTTAAACGTAAGAAAAAATATATTTACCAAACTGAATTACCATTTTGGTATTCGGAAACCATGGTGAATTTTGATAGGAAATCGAATCAAATGTTATTAGAAATCGTAGGGCCAATTAGCTTATTTTTTTATTGGGACACGGTGCATTCACCTGCGGGGCGATTAAAATAATATCAATTAACATCATATATAGTACATTTTTAAATGTTATAAAGCAGGTATATTTTATAATCTTGTTGCGATAAATAATTTGTTCCAATGATTTTACAAATGCAAATGTTTCTTGCAAAGCGATTATTCAAATAAACTTTGTAAAATATTGATACGAGCTCTTAATGTTTTACCTACTCAGTTTTCATTCCTGTCTACCTTATTTTTATTTTTTTTTTGAAACCTAATAATCATAAAATTTTTAGTTGATTAAATAATGATATGTAATTAATAAATCATGTAATTAATTGGAAATCGAAACAAATGTTATTAGAAATCGTAGGGCCAATTAGCTTATTTTTTTATTGGGACACGGTGCATTCACCTGTGGGGCGATTAAAATAATATCAATTAACATCATATATAGTACATTTTTAAATGTTATAAAGCAGGTATATTTTATAATCTTGTTGCGATAAATAATTTTGTTCCGATGATTTTGCAAATGCGAATGTTTCTTGCAAAGCGATTATTCAAATAAACTTTGTAAAATATTGATACGAGCTCTTAATGTTTTACCTACTCATTTTTCATTCCTGTCTACCTTATTTTTATTTTTTTTTTGATACCTAATAATCATAAAATTTTTAGTTGACTAAATAATGACATGTAATTAATTGGAAATCGAAACAAATGTTATTAGAAATCGTAGGGCCAATTAGCTTATTTTTTTATTGGGACACGGTGCATTCACCTGTGGGGCAATTAAAATAATATCAAATAAAATCATATATAGTACATTTTTAAATGTTATAAAGCAGGTATATTTTATAATCTTGTTGCGATAAATAATTTTGTTCCGATGATTTTGCAAATGCGAATGTTTCTTGCAAAGCGATTATTCAAATAAACTTTGTAAAATATTGATACGAGCTCTTAATGTTTTACCTACTCAGTTTTCATTCCTGTCTACCTTATTTTTATTTCTTTTTTGATACCTAATAATCATAAAATTTTTAGTTGACTAAATAATGACATGTAATTAATTGGAAAGCGAAACAAATGTTATTAGGAATCGTAGGGCCAATTAGCTTATTTTTTATTGGGACACAGTGCATCCACCTGTGGGGCGATTAAAATAATATCAATTAATATCATATATAGTACATTTTTAAATGTTATAAAGCAGGTATATTTTATAATCTTGTTGCGATAAATAATTTTGTTTCAATGATTTTGCAAATGCGAATGTTTCTTGCAAAGCGATTATTCAAATAAACTTTGTAAAATATTGATACGAGCTCTTAATGTTTTACCTACTCAGTTTTCATTCCTGTCTACCTTATTTTTATTTTTTTTTTTTGAAACCTAATAATCATAAAATTTTTAGTTGACTAAATAATGACATGTAATTAATAAATCATGTAATTAATTGGAAATCGAAACAAATGTTATTAGAAATCGTAGGGCCAATTAGCTTATTTTTTTATTGGGACACGGTGCATTCACCTGTGGGGCAATTAAAATAATATCAAATAACATCATATATAGTACATTTTTAAATGTTATAAAGCAGGTATATTTTATAATCTTGTTGCGATAAATAATTTTGTTCCGATGATTTTGCAAATGCGAATGTTTCTTGCAAAGCGATTATTCAAATAAACTTTGTAAAATATTGATACGAGCTCTTAATGTTTTACCTACTCAGTTTTCATTCCTGTCTACCTTATTTTTATTTTTTTTTTTGAAACCTAATAACCATAAAATTTTTATTTGACTAAATAATGACATGTAATTAATTGGAAAGCGAAACAAATGTTATTAGAAATCGTAGGGCTAATTAGCTTATTTTTTTATTGGGACACGGTGCATTCACCTGTGGGGCGATAAAAATAATATCAATTAACATCATATATAGTACATTTTTAAATGTTATAAAGCAGGTATATTTTATAATCTTGTTGCGGTAAGTAATTTTGTTCCAATGATTTTGCAAATGCGAATGTTTCTTGCAAAGCGATTATTCAAATAAACTTTGTAAAATATTGATACGAGCTCTTAATGTTTTACCTACTCAGTTTTCATTCCTGTCTACCTTATTTTTATTTTTTTTTTTGAAACCTAATAATAATAAAATTTTTAGTTGACTAAATAATGACCTTTAATTAATAAATCATGTAATTAATTGGAAATCGAAACAAATGTTATTAGAAATCATAGGGCCAATTAGTTAATTTTTTTATTGGGACACGGTGCATTCACCTGTGGGGCAATTAAAATAATATCAAATAACATCATATATAGTACATTTTTAAATGTTATAAAGCAGGTATATTTTATAATCTTGTTGCGATAAATAATTTTGTTCAGATGATTTTGCAAATGCGAATGTTTCTTGCAAAGCGATTATTCAAATAAACTTTGTAAAATATTGATACGAGCTCTTAATGTTTTACCTACTCAGTTTTCATTCCTGTCTACCTTATTTTTATTTTTTTTTTTTGAAACCTAATAATCATAAAATTTTTAGTTGACTAAATAATGACATGTAATTAATAAATCATGTAATTAATTGGAAATCGAAACAAATGTTATTAGAAATCGTAGGGCCAATTAGCTTATTTTTTTATTGGGACACGGTGCATTCACCTGTGGGGCAATTAAAATAATATCAAATAACATCATATATAGTACATTTTTAAATGTTATAAAGCAGGTATATTTTATAATCTTGTTGCGATAAATAATTTTGTTCCGATGATTTTGCAAATGCGAATGTTTCTTGCAAAGCGATTATTCAAATAAACTTTGTAAAATATTGATACGAGCTCTTAATGTTTTACCTACTCAGTTTTCATTCCTGTCTACCTTATTTTTATTTTTTTTTTGAAACCTAATAACCATAAAATTTTTATTTGACTAAATAATGGCATGTAATTAATTGGAAAGCGAAACAAATGTTATTAGAAATCGTAGGGCTAATTAGCTTATTTTTTTATTGGGACACGGTGCATTCACCTGTGGGGCGATTAAAATAATATCAATTAACATCATATATAGTACATTTTTAAATGTTATAAAGCAGGTATATTTTATAATCTTGTTGCGGTAAGTAATTTTGTTCCAATGATTTTGCAAATGCGAATGTTTCTTGCAAAGCGATTATTCAAATAAACTTTGTAAAATATTGATACGAGCTCTTAATGTTTTACCTACTCAGTTTTCATTCCTGTCTACCTTATTTTTATTTTTTTTTTGAAACCTAATAATAATAAAATTTTTAGTTGACTAAATAATGACATGTAATTAATAAATCATGTAATTAATTGGAAATCGAAACAAATGTTATTAGAAATCATAGGGCCAATTAGCTTATTTTTTTATTGGGACACGGTGCATTCACCTGTGGGGCAATTAAAATAATATCAAATAACATCATATATAGTACATTTTTAAATGTTATAAAGCAGGTATATTTTATAATCTTGTTGCGATAAATAATTTTGTTCCGATGATTTTGCAAATGCGAATGTTTCTTGCAAAGCGATTATTCAAATAAACTTTGTAAAATATTGATACGAGCTCTTAATGTTTTACCTACTCAGTTTTCATTCCTGTCTACCTTATTTTTATTTATTTTTTTGAAACCTAATGTTATTATTGCCATATTGCCATGTTATTATTACCATAAAATTTTTAGTTGACTAAATAATGACATGTAATTAATTGGAAATCGAAACAAATGTTACTAGAAATCGTAGGGCCAATTAGCTTATTTTTTATTGGGACACGGTGCATTCACCTGTGGGGCGATTAAAATAATATCAATTAATATCATATATAGTACATTTTTAAATGTTATAAAGCAGGTATATTTTATAATCTTGTTGCGATAAATAATTTTGTTTCAATGATTTTGCAAATGCGAATGTTTCTTGCAAAGCGATTATTCAAATAAACTTTGTAAAATATTGATACGAGCTCTTAATGTTTTACCTACTCAGTTTTCATTCCTGTCTACCTTATTTTTATTTTTTTTTGATACCTAATAAACATAAAATTTTTAGTTGACTAAATAATGACTTGTAATTAATTGGAAAGCGAAACAAATGTTATTAGAAATCGTAGGGCCAATAACTTATTTTTTTATTGGGACACGGTGCATTCACCTGTGGGGCGATTAAAATAATATCAATTAACATCATATATAGTACATTTTTAAATGTTATAAAGCAGGTATATTTTATAATCTTGTTGCGATAAATAATTTTGTTCCAATGATTTTGCAAATGCGCATGTTTCTTGCAAAGCGATTATTCAAATAAACTTTGTAAAATATTGATACGAGCTCTTAATGTTTTACCTACTCAGTTTTCATTCCTGTCTACCTTATTTTTATTTCTTTTTTTGATACCTAATAAACATAAAATTTTTAGTTGACTAAATAATGACATGTAATTAATTGGAAAGCGAAACAAATGTTATTAGAAATCGTAGGGCCAATTAGCTTATTTTTTTATTGGGACACGGTGCATTCACCTGTGGGGCGATTAAAATAATATCAATTAACATCATATATAGTACATTTTTAAATGTTATAAAGCAGGTATATTTTATAATCTTGTTGCGATAAATAATTTTGTTCCGATGATTTTGCAAATGCGAATGTTTCTTGCAAAGCGATTATTCAAATAAACTTTGTAAAATATTGATACGAGCTCTTAATGTTTTACCTACTCAGTTTTCATTTCTGTCTACCTTATTTTTATTTTTTTTTTTGAAACCTAATAATCATAAAATTTTTAGTTGACTAAATAATGACATGTAATTAATAAATCATGTAATTAATTGGAAATTGAAACAAATGTTATTAGAAATCGTAGGGCTAATTAGCTTATTTTTTTATTGGGACACGGTGCATTCACCTGTGGGGCGATTAAAATAATATCAATTAACATCATATATAATACATTTTTAAATGTTATAAAGCAGGTATATTTTATAATCTTGTTGCGGTAAGTAATTTTGTTCCAATGATTTTGCAAATGCGAATGTTTCTTGCAAAGCGATTATTCAAATAAACTTTGTAAAATATTGATACGAGCTCTTAATGTTTTACCTACTCAGTTTTCATTCCTGTCTACCTTATTTTTATTTTTTTTTTTTGAAACCTAATAATCATAAAATTTTTAGTTGACTAAATAATGACATGTAATTAATAAATCATGTAATTAATTGGAAATCGAAACAAATGTTATTAGAAATCATAGGGCCAATTAGCTTATTTTTTTATTGGGACACGGTGCATTCACCTGTGGGGCAATTAAAATAATATCAAATAACATCATATATAGTACATTTTTAAATGTTATAAAGCAGGTATATTTTATAATCTTGTTGCGATAAATAATTTTGTTCCGATGATTTTGCAAATGCGAATGTTTCTTGCAAAGCGATTATTCAAATAAACTTTGTAAAATATTGATACGAGCTCTTAATGTTTTACCTACTCAGTTTTCATTCCTGTCTACCTTATTTTTATTTATTTTTTTGAAACCTAATAACCATAAAATTTTTAGTTGACTAAATAATGACATGTAATTAATAAATCATGTAATTAATTGGAAATCGAAACAAATGTTATTAGAAATCGTAGGGCCAATTAGCTTATTTTTTTATTGGGACACGGTGCATTCACCTGTGGGGCAATTAAAATAATATCAAATAACATCATATATAGTACATTTTTAAATGTTATAAAGCAGGTATATTTTATAATCTTGTTGCGATAAATAATTTTGTTCCGATGATTTTGCAAATGCGAATGTTTCTTGCAAAGCGATTATTCAAATAAACTTTGTAAAATATTGATACGAGCTCTTAATGTTTTACCTACTCAGTTTTCATTCCTGTCTACCTTATTTTTATTTTTTTTTTGAATCCTAATAATCATAAAATTTTTAGTTGATTAAATAATGATATGTAATTAATAAATCATGTAATTAATTGGAAATCGAAACAAATGTTATTATAAATCGTAGGGCCAATTAGCTTATTTTTTTATGGGGACACACATTCACCTGTGGGGCGATTAAAATAATATATCAATTAACATCATATATAGTACATTTTTAAATGTTATAAAGCAGGTATATTTTATAATCTTGTTGCTATAAATAATTTTGTTCTAATGATTTTGCAAATGCAAAAGTTTCTCGCAAAGCGATTATTCAAATAAACTTTGTTTATATTGATACGAGCTCTTAATGTTTTACCTACTCAGTTTTCATTCCTGTCTACCTTATTTTTATTTTTTTTTTGAAACCTAATAATCATAAATTTTTAAGTTGACTAAATAATGACATGTAATTAATAAATAACCATGTTTAGTGGTTATTAATTATATACTTAATATATACAGGTGTCCCAAGGTCAATCCCAATAAAAAAAACAGCTTATAGGTCCTATGATTCCTAGTGTCATTTGTTAAGAAACTATATCAAAATTCATTATGGTATTCGAGAATAAAAATGTTGAAGTTTGTATTCTCAATCATGTAAAACAGATATTTTCAGTGGCTCCTCCCTCCGATAACTGCGTCACTGGGTCACTGGGCCGCGGTCAGTCAAGATCGAGGTTAATGACCTGCCCCGTTGTTCGAAACGCCCTATTAGGGCGGAGCTAAATGATTGCTGTCAGATGCCACTGGTCGAACAGAGGTCGGTCTAAGAAGAAGGGGTAACTCCTTTCCCCTTTTCTGTGGTTGTAAGAGGGATGCTATTGGTCGACAGATCATTTTGATTTATCGATTGATAAGATCGATTTACACCAATTTTATTACAAAAATAATAAATTTGGTGATGAAAATTTTTCGCATTTTGTTACATAATTTCTTACTCTTAATAGGGAACTTTAACACCCCCTAAAGTTTGTGGGATTGATCTTGGGACGACCTGTATATATTACATAATATTTTATAAAATATATATTTTAATAATTATACTTAATTTAATAATAATAATATAATTATAATTATATTTTTAAAGATATTTTATATATTATATTTATAAGTGATATACTTCACAGAACAGTATATGCTAGTGTGCTAGTAAGTATATAAAATTTATATAGATTTTTTCCTTCCTAGTAATTTATTGTAAAATTTAAATAAATCTAACGTGTAATATTTAAATATGTATGAGCCCACTCCAACTGTCTTTAAATAAAGTTATTTGAATTTAAAAGTATGCGTAGGGAAATAGCAAATAAGAATAAAATATTTTAAGAAATCCACATGACCTTTCATTCAAACTTGGATATTTTTCAGCAAAAATAACGAAAGGTTACTTACTTATTTCCGTTCTAAAAATGGATGTTTGAATAAACATAATTTGCAAACATGTTTAGAAGTCGGAATGGGAGTTGTGCGGTTCCTTTTTATATTTGAGCAATGATACGGCTGATATAAATGTCAACCAATTTGTGTAGGTTTCGAATTAGTTATAAGATACGCCTTCAGGGTCTTTTTTTCAGTTAATAGCGTAACGAAAACGGCGCCTGGTAGACGCAATTTGTCCGGCGGAATTGAATGGTTTATTCCGCCTCTCGCTCCGACGTTCGTAGCTGCGTCGACGCTTTATAGCCTCTCTTTCTAATAAATAGGGTGAACTTATTGAAATGTGATTTTGAGGCCATTTCCTCGTCCTGTTTTCTCACTTATCCCTAAACGAAACGTGATTTTTTCACCAATTTCAGCGATAGCTTGATAGCGCGGATTTGACTTTCAATTATTTTTGAGCTATCTCTAAAACATATAGGTAGTATGCTAACAATTTCCTTGTCTTAACTGTTTTAAAAAAATGTCAGTTTGAGAATTGTGTGTTGTTAAGCAATATAATGGTCCTGAGACCATTCCCAAAGACTTGAGGCAGTGTTTATGTTTCCTATTACGATTAAGAAACTTTATAAAAAAGTGTAAATTGGCATACGTAAGATGGTGACAACGAATGATGACAACATGATTTACGAATCAATCGACACTCGCTAAGATTAATTATTCAGCGTCAATTATAAATCCACAAGTTATTCCTTCCACACAAAATTATAACTCCCGTATACGTAGGATTATAATCAGTTATGCAGTATAATATTGGTGTTTTTGAAAACATAATTAACGAGTGGCGTAATTAATAAGCCTTTCAAAAGTTTGACACAGTTTCCTTGACGACAATGGCTCATAGCATCGTGTCATATTAGTTTGAAGCGGTGATCTTAGCAACTATGACATAATTTAAAGAGGCCTTTAAACCTGTGCTATTGTCGCCTGCCCAAGTATGCTAATGACCTTCAGATTAGAATGAATCACGGTCGAGCAAGACCTGCTATAATACGACCAGAGAGAAATTTACTCCTGGTCAGACATCGACAACCTTTCATAATATGATGCGTTTGTAACCGGAAAACTTTAAAGTATAAATTATATATTGCATTACTTCGTAAAGTAAGTGGTCCTCATCATAATGTGTAGTTACTTGGGTGGAGCCCCGGGAAAGTTTAAGTTTTTTAAGAAACAAAACGAAATGTTCGGTTATAAATATGACATGCGTAGATCACTAAGCACATGGTTCAAAGTTCAATGAAATATATCATTTATTTTATGGACTAAGAATGGTAATTATTAAAATTTCGAAATATCATTTATTTATCTTGATGTAAAATTGTTGTTTAACCAAAATTATATGTTCGTTTGTATGGTGTCAATGGTGTCGAGTGTCACACGCTGTTCAAATAATAATAAAAATTATAAATTCTAGCTTATGCATTTACATAAACTAAATTAATAAAAAGCCTTAGCTACATTGTATTCATTTATTTTATTTTTTTTTTTTTTTTTTTTTTTTTTTTTTTTTTTTTTTATTATTCCACGAAGGCTGGTGCCTTTTCCGTGGGTATCTTAGCTTCGTGGGTCCCTGTCTCGCTTGGACTATCATTACCTACAGAGTCTATACATACTGCAGTCGGGAAGTGATCAGATATTTTTGTGTATATTATGGAGGAGTAAATATTATCCTTTTTATTTCTTATAAAAATATGGTCTATGCAAGTCTTTGTTAAAATACCACTTTTCATGGCCTCACGTGTAAAAGTATTTATACAGGATACCATGCCGATGTTGGCCATAATATTTAGATACTTACATATAATTGGTTTGCTTTTATCAATAATATTATTTATATTAATATGTAGGGATATGTGTGTGTGAATGTAGATAAATTCATACAATGGATGTCAATAATTGGCAAATGCACTATGCGGTTGAATATATTTGCTGTACACGCGTTAGATTGGTTTAACAATTATTAAAATATAAATATTTGATCATTGAAATTAATTTCATGTCTACCCTCACATTATTTATTATTTCCGTTTCATAATCGATCGTATATTTTTCATTTGAATCCAATCAAACATATTAAATCTAATCTAATTAAAATATTGGGGTCTCTAAAGCCAACGCCAATAATTTCGCAAGTTTGCCAATAATATTTTCAATGAGTATCCACAATAAAACGTTAATTTAAATAAAAGTATTGTGTGTCAAAAATGTTATGGAAAATGAAGCAACATATTATAAAAAAATAAATAACTAAGTAATCCAGAGTTC
Source organism: Neomicropteryx cornuta (assembly GCA_020383195.1). NCBI lineage: Eukaryota > Metazoa > Arthropoda > Insecta > Lepidoptera > Micropterigidae > Neomicropteryx > Neomicropteryx cornuta. Next base: position 18,248,789 of record JAHKQU010000021.1, on the reverse strand, counting down.
ATCTAAGATCATATATTTATTTATTTTCTAATAAGTATAAAAAAATATTGTGTAAAAAAATTCTTTAGGAGATTCGATCGCCAAAAGTGTTATAATTTATAAAAGATGTCGCAAATTCCATAATCATTCATATGCTATCATTAGGGTATAAAATGAACCTTCATACTTTTGATCATTTATACTTACATTGCATTAAAAAATCTGCATTTCTTCACTTCAGAATAACAACTGTGTAATTTATCCACCATAGGTATTCGTACCTACTCTTTCACACACACACACACAAAAACTCATTACTATTTACGCTACACACATACTACACCACGCACAGTGTAGATTTAATTTTTGCTTTATTAATTAATATTCAGGCTTTTGATTCTATATCCAAATAAACATAATGTCTTTCTTATTTAATTTCGTTTTTGTTTGTTTAGTTTTTACCTCTATTTTATTTCGCTCACAACCTTGATGTTAAATTTTAAATGTGTAATTTTTACTATTATACTTTGGAATGCTGTTAGTTTGCATGTGAAGAAATTAATATGAAAAAGTATAAATAATGTATTTGTTAAAATTTATTTAAAAAAATAAGACTTTTTCTTAAAACACATAAGCAAATCTATAACACATAATCACATTATCCATTAAGGAAATGATGTCTCCTGAAGACTTCAACTCATATTTTTCAATTTGATGTTGCCATAACTAAAGTTAATTATAGAGAGCACACATAGAGCATGATTCGATAAAGATTTAGAAAGATGTCAATAATATTATGGTGTAAAGTTTACACATTTACTAATTCTCAACTTTAGGAAAATCTAAGCACCCGATAATTTAACTTTGGTGTTTTTATTATTTTTTTTTATTAATAATATATGTTATGATAAATAAATTAAATTTTATCAATTTTTGAAAGTAAAACTAATCGTAAAGTTGAAATAATACTTCTTATTGTATATAAATAATTCTTATTAATAATAAGTATTCTGCAAGTAGTTTATAGTCCATTGCGAGACAAATCGAAATTAACCCTAAACATTTAATAAAAGCTAACACTGATTTTACCTTCAATGATTTTTTGTTATTTTGATTAAAAAAATCTGTCTATTGTTTGATTACTAGCAGAGGGCGTTGTATGTTCTTTTTATTTTAATTTACTCAACCCTAAAATATAACCCAATTTCGCCTCTATAACCATCCAAAATGCACATCGAAAGTGCCGCAGGCACAAGGGTAGATAGGAAATGAAGCAATCCTTCACATGTATAGAAGCGGTTGATATTATATTATGATAGCTGCTCTACCTACAGGTGTCAGTCATGCTTGATTCTATTTCTATTGATATAATTCAAATAGGCGTATATAGCTCAAAAAAAATAATCCAATAACCAACTTCAAAAAAAGGAGGAGTTCTCAATTTGATGGATGTATTTTTTTTCATACGCCGGAGTGACTTAAGCGATTTAGGATATATTTTGTTTGCGTAATGATGGTTTTTCAAGGTAGGTTACATTTTTATTGAGTTACATCTAATGAGGGTTAGCACAAATTAAAAAAAAAAACGTTATAAGTGACGATTATTATCTCGATGTCATATGCTTAGCTACTTTTTAGGTTGTATGTACTTTCGTTTTTTTTTATGTTTAAGTCGGGTTTTTTCATTACGTCAGTTTTAGTTTACGATTACAAATTACAATTACAAGTCTATTGAAGAGCGGTTGACATGTTAAATTTGATTTAAGCGCTGATAAATATATTTATTTGTTATTAATGATATAAAAACTGCATTAATTGGTAAAAAAAATACTTTATTTCTTTACTTATTTCTATTTTCCATAAAATATTTAAATGCTGTATAAGCAATATTATAGAGAATGCTTGTCGCATTAAATTCACCTCTGTATTTGTGACACAAGATGAATCTACTTGAGTGTCAAAAAATCTAAGCTACATTTATCATTACAGGACACCAATTTACCATCACAAAATTGCTACTACATACATAAACAAACGCTATCTTTTTTCTCTCCCTCCCTGTCTCTCTTCGATCCCAGGAATATGCTTTGCTTACCATCTACTTATTTGCACAGCACTTCATTCAGATTCATTTACCGTCCATGATGCCCGCTTGTTGAACTAACTGGATGTTAAAATAAAGCTAACGCCGATATCTACAAATACTTATATGGCTCTAACTTATTTTTTTCTAATTCTATGCCCCGTTTTCTGCCCTTTTTATAATTATAAACATATCTTCATAAGTTACCTTTGCTTGTTACACTATAATTAGTTTGCATATAATAGTCTATTTCTTTAATTAAATTGAAATAAAATAATACCTCTTTAATTTAAATAAAATAATACAGCTTCGAATAAATACAGCATCTTTTAGTGAAAACAATACAGGGTAACAAAATAAAATTTCAAATTTATTTTTTTTTTTTTTTTGGATTTGGAAAAAACGATAACGATTCTATAAGGCTTTTAATGTTTTATACTTGGCATTAGAAGAATTATATTTTTGTTCATAAATTCATATTTGAATAAAAATATGATTCTTTGAAAACTGTCAGGTATAAAATAAAAGAGGAGTAGAAAAATTTTAGTAAATATACTCAACATTTGAATATTCTTTTTACTTTCTTTTTATATTTTACTTGTAAAACGCTTTTGCTGAACAATATAGAAAGGGGAAAAACCTTGTAAAGGTCCGCGCTTTTGAAGATCTTGAAGTTTCCTCACATCTGAGAATTCACTGCCAAGCGACCTTAGACTATTATAATTTAAACTAGATATTATTACGTTATATTAACCATGATTATTTATAGCATCATCGTATAATAATTGATAAAAACCTGTTAACCAGTAATGATGCCCTTTAAGGCAATTTGTTCATAGATAAATAAATACGCGTAGAGAAATGTCTTTCCTTAGACAATGAGAAATTCCTTAGACAAATTCATTCAAGCGATACGAAAATGCATTTCCTGTACATTTCAATAAGTACGTAAAATTTAATATTATTATGCTAAAAAGATAACCCAACGCAGATCAAAATATTTAAACGGCTATATTCATGTTTAAATTTTACTATAGGATACGTTCTGTTATAGATTCATTCGTGGATATTTAAAAAGCTATTAAAAAAAAAATCGTACCTACATAATATGTATCACGATTAAATGTTGACACGTCTGATATGATTAACATTGAACTACAAGATAAAATTTAAAAAAAAAAATGTTTACATTCCTAATAAAAAATGACACTGCCCAGATATTATCACCAATACGAGTACAAATAAATGAAATTTTAATGTCTACCGGTTATGGATTAAAAAATCTTTCATGTTGAATTATGTGAATCATTTCAATACGCAGTTTATTTTATTTATGCTACATGTTTCATAGAATATTCTTTTTAATTTGTGTTAGGACTGACACTTTATATTAGTATGTTACTGTCAACAGTGTTTCAACTTGCTTTTGATATATGTGTAAACATGGCTAAAAAAATACTAGAGATTTAAGACTCTAAATAAAATTAATGAATTAATCGAATACCTCTTTTCTAAATCAAATTATATTTTAAAAATTTGTAAAACGAACAATAAAATGTATTTTTCTTTATTTTATCAATTAATTTAAAATACGGATAAATTATAATAATTTAACATTATGTAGTGCACTTACCATTCGCATGCAATTATAAATCCAGTATAATCATAACAAATATATTTTAAGCTGTAAAATTCTCTTTACTAACAGTGCACAGAACACAATTCACCATATTTTCATCAACGCTGTATAATCACAATTATAATTCACATAAAAATACACTATACACTTACATAAAATACAAAACCGCACATGCTTGCTCAATTTTATAAATATGTTTAATTTATGTAATTTTAAATATTCAATATTAGAAGCTTTAATCAAGGATTTTGAAGAATAAAACGTATAAATTGTAATGCACTTTTACACTATTCAAAAATTTAAAGTAAAATAAATATAGGTTTAAAAAATGTATGTATCGCTGTGATTTGTTTTGGGCGGTACTGGCTGTGATTTCCTACGAGAAATTTACGAGTATAGGTCGAATCTAACTCGCTTTTCCGATCGACGCGACACGCTTTTCCGATCGACGCGACACGCTTTTCCGATCGACGCGACACGCTCGCCCGAGTCGAGCCGATGGGAGCCGACGGCGACCGAAGCTACTCGTGCGGACGCGCAGCGCGCCAAACCGGCACTGACGTTTCAACCAACATAAACAAGGCGAGACGTTTTTTGCTATAGATACGATTCTTGTTTATAAAGTTACGTTGATTCATAGACAAAATAATATTATATTATATGAAGAAATAAAATAATGTAATTGATAAGGAAAACTGAGATTTATTTCGATTTATTTCATCTTAAGTTGTCGTGTTAACTTTAAACATTTTATTAATAATAATTGGCACATGATCTTCGTGTAAAACTTCATCTATTCAGCTTATTTTATAAAGAGTTACTTTCAATACTTAGGGTGGATAATTATTTTATTTTTTAACAATATTCTGAAAAAACCTTTATATATATATCCCACCTTGGGGAGAGAGTTCGACCATCCGTTCAATGAGACTGAAGAACCTTGTTTCGAATTCGAATTTATATTAAAATATGATTTGTTTAAAAATGGATTAATAATAATACTGATCAATAAATGAATAATTTTAATAATTTTTATTTATGCAATGCTTATATTATGCACAAATATTTACTTTTGGAATGAAAAATAAGGGTAATTAAGAATAAATTAGGTATGTAAATATAGTTCATTATCCTTATGTCGTTGTTTTTATTTTTATTATACATATACCCATATTTTTTGTTACTTAAAACATTCACTTGCTTATCATTCTAATTTAATAAAGTAGATATTATAATAATATTAAAAATATAAATAAAATAAATATTCAGATCACAATATTTATATTACATCAAGAAAATCAGATCAAAATATTATAAGTTGTATTAATATAGGTTTTTGCAAAATGACTAAATAATGTTTTGTATTGTAGTAAATATTAGTAGTGTTTTATTTCTGTAACCAACATTTGTATATATGTATCTTTGGCGGCCGATGTTTTATATTATCGTGCCTAGTTAATTATCGTATAGTTTTATCGTTTGTATTGACTGGTGACTGGTGACTAGTGACTAGTGACTAGTGACTAGTGACCCACCTAACGTTTGTTAATAGCTCCTTATGTCACTGCAGATTAAGCATGAGAGGTTAAATATTCATATTCCGGCCACAGACATCGCGATTACGCCGTCAATGCCTACTTTGTATTTCGATCGTAATTCGCTCGCGTTGTCCGCAATCTGGGAGTCACGGAAGATTTAATAATTACAGTGGGACTCCTCAGTGGCCGTTTAGTAGTATTATTTAGTAATATTATTTATGTGCTTCCCTGAACGCTTCGATTTACAATTTAGATATAACCGACATTCTAAACATTTACTATTGCTGATTTGTTGTTACTATTACTGATTTGCTTGTTTTATTATTTGGTAATAATAATTTTTTGAAACACAAAATATGTTTATAATAAGAATGACACTAACACATTGCAATGTTTGTAAGCAGAAACATAATTATTTATAAATTTGTATAATGAAATAATATAATAGCAGTCTCTCGTTAGATTCGATGCTTTTTGTAGATTCATAAAATATATTATCCTAGTTTGTTTCGACTATTTTTAATATCAATTTGCATATGTACATTTTCTTTAAATTATATCTCTGTTTAATGTTATTAATTAAACAAAGTTAAGAGTATGCACATGCTTGTCAACTAAATACAATTTTATTGTTTATTATGCCATTTTTTTTTACAGAGTTACGTTAAATACAGAACATAGGTTATTATTAAAGTGAGTGTTAATAAACTTGTTAATGTTTAATTATTAAAGTTTTGTGGAAATTAGTTTAGTGAACAGCCAGCACCATCCGGCCCTTGAATTGAGTATTCATCTCGAGATGTCGTTAGGTCATTACGAAAAGTGAAAAACAGCATTTTAGATTAAATTGAGTGTGGTAGTTAGATTGTTGGATTTAGTAATTTTACAGCCATTTTCACCAATCCCACCTTAGATCTTCCCTAACTAAGGAACTCTTAAGCGTAGGTTATTCCTGGGCAAACGTTTGACGTATCTCAATTTAAGGGACTCTTAACCTAAAAGGTAATAATAACTTCCTTTTCCCTAAAATTGGTTTTATTTTTTACGAACAATGTGAAAATAACTAATAGTTTTGAAAATAACGGATCTATTCATATAATAGGTAACTGAGATTGTGACTTTTATAAAATTTTCGCTCAAAATAAACTAGAAATTGTACTTATAAGATTTTGCTTTGGTGTATAATGGTTATATTAGGACGTTGGTAATAAACATTACAAAAAAATAATAAGTACTTCCTGATTTCTATAAATATTAAAAATAAATAAGAAAAAAGATAAATTTTAATAATATTTTGAAAACGATTGCTACAATCTACAACTTTTATTATTAAAGCCGCAATAATTTAAAAAAAAATATGACAGCCAGTCTTTGGTAGAAACCGTGACTTTGACTACTGCATTAGCATTGGTTTGTTTCGCTCCCATTTAGATAGGTCGTGTTGATACTTTAGATGTTATTGTAACAGCCAATACTGATATCTTTATAAAAAAGAATCGTTCCGTAAAAACACTTTCAAAAACAGTAATAAATTTTGCTTTAATTCTAAGCTTAGATTTTTAAAATTATTTGAATACTGCCTTTTATACATTTCTACCTAAATTTTCAAATGTCTGCAGTAACTTCGAAGAGGGCTGTTCTTCCTGTTTATTTATTTTTTTATTTATCGTATTCAATTATATGAGTGATTACACTAAGTATGTTCATTTAGTTTATCTCATCAATAAGTAAATTTTCTCTCTGAATAAACGCCTATAATTAACAAAATATTAACGAGCAGGCTTCTAACGAGATGGCCATATAACAGAAACAAGTCTCACGCCCACACAAATGCAAACACACTCATATCGACATAGTTCACACCTTAATAGTCACGAACCTTATACGCATCGTTTCAAATCTTTATTATTAAACGGCTTCTTTGCATAAGTAATGTGTATCAATAAATCACTAATTACATATAATTATATATAGGATGATGATTTTAGAGGCGTGGTTTTCAAGAAGAGATAAAACGCATATAATTTGATGTTATGGCTAAGAATTTAGTTTTATTATAAAGATAAGGGTTTGCCATTATGTTTTAAAAATGATTTCGGGTAAGTGGCCGCCGCGGCTGACTCGAACAAATTCCAGCCGAGAGGCCCAATTTTCAACCACTTTTTGCAGCAAGTTGGGCCGTATGTCAGCAATAACGCGCCGAATATTCTCTTCCAAGGCGTTAATCGTGTCCGGCTTATCTGCGTAGACAAGCGACTTCACATAACCCCACAAAAAATAGTCCAGCGGTGTTAAATCGCACGATCTTGGAGGCCACGCCACGTTGTTCAGGAGTAAGTCTATTCATTATGAAATGGCAAACCAAACTGAGCATAAATCAAGTGACAGCTGTCAAAAACACCAACTACGAAAAAAGTAGTGCCAGATTGAACACCACGCCTCTAAAAAAAAACACCTATATATATAATTCCTTGCGTTATAATACGCGTTCGCCGTTACTTTACATTACTCATATAAAAATCTGACGGTATATTGATTGACATTTAGAAAATTCGTATTCTTTTTAATATTTTGAAGATTGAAAATTTTCAAACAAATTTAATAGCCAGAATGTTAAAGGAAAAATTAATACGAACGCACAGATAGTTGCATCGTTTGAGGTAATAAACATATAATTAATGTATGGCATTATTTTGATATTTTAAGGAGGGTTGTTGTTTTAAAAATAATATAAAAAACAGTCGTAAAAACAATATAAAATTTCAACATTTTTTCTAATAAAAGTTGTATTAATTTTTTTATTTTTGTTAAAATCCTTTGATTCCCCTTCAATTGCTTTTGAAAAAGAATGAAAATAATGATTTTTTTCACAAATACAATAGTGTATTTTTAATAAAAATATTGTCGTTTATACTGCATTATTTCGCTAAAATAAGTATTAGGTTGATGTTTATACTAAAATTACAAATTTAAATACACGCTCACCTTATAATGTCATAGTGTGCTCAATTATTCAATTCTGTTGAGGTATTTTATAAAACTATATGTTTTCATCCCAACCTAAAAAAACATTAAGTCAATTCAATTAAGGTCGAAGTTTGTTAGGCGGTGCGCCGTTCCCGCACTTCGTGGATAACTTCTTTTTAGCGGGAAGTTTTTGAAACTTTCGCCAGGTAAAAAGCAATTAAGTCCAATTGCAAATCGATGTGTCCGTTCAAGTTAAAAAATCTACTAAATAATTATTACTTTGTGAGAGGTTTGTGTGTGGTGAGACCAAGTCCTTAGCTACAGCCCGCGACCGTGCAATTCGAAATGTGTTCAGGCGCTTTCGCAGATTCGACAGTCCGTCGAGTTTGAGAGGTGAAATATGTCGTCTTGTTATCTTTTGAAAGACCTACTTAAAACTCTCAGAATGGTCCTCGATTAGTGAGCAACTTCAAAAACCTTTCTATATTCCGCAAAATAAAAGAAATTTTAAGGCGCCCCGGGACGCATTTGTCCTTGAGATTAGAAAGAGTAGGCTTTATTCGAACATTAACGTGTAGAAAAGAGACGGATATACTCGCCGACCGCGAATTCGTTACATTTGGAATCGATGAAACATGTTTTTTGTATTTAAATTATTATTATCATTTGAAAAAAATATTTTTTTTAAGTAATGTCCTAGATTATTATATTGTCTATCTTTAGAAAGAAAAATTAGGATCGCGTCACTTACACAACTTAAAAGAAAATCGTTGCAAGAAAAAAACAACACTTTCTAATTTATTTATTTTCATTACTATAATAAGGTGTATTTCGTTTTTTTTTAAAGCAAAGTACTAAATTATTATATGTAGAATATTGTGGTATTTTTAGTTTTAGCCATTTGTTGGGAATAACTTCAACAAAATGCACCAAAATACGTTACAAAACACGTTTTAGGGACTGGTGGCGCCTTAAGAGGAAGAATATCGGATTTTATTCCTGCCGCGTTTTATCAGAGAGTCGACTAGTCTCAACTGCGGCGTTTTCAAACCTTTCCCTAAAAACTGTTCCCAGCTAAGAACAAGGATTAATTATTTGGCAAAATTGTAACACCTTCAAAGTATCTATTAATAAATAAAAAAAAAAACGCAATAGTTAACACATTCCGATTTTCATTTTTTTTATTGAATCACAAATTACAAATATATAATTACAAATATATAAAAAAACCAACCTGAGAATGATATAATTAATAATTTACAATAAAATTACCCTTATTATTATCCTACATTAATTATATATAAAAATATAGGTGTAATATTTTAAAATAGTTATATTTACTTAAAAATGTAAGTGAAATATATGAGTAGCTATAGTAAATTATTCATAAAGTAAATTTTAATTTTACCTTATCATAGGTAAGACTTTTTCAATTAGATTTTTTTCAATAATATATTTAGAATTTCGTAATTATAACTTTTTAATTACGCAATAATAAAATTGTTATGTTGTTGTTGGACTAGTTCTAGTATATTATTTGTTCGTTACTCTGTTTTGGGCTAGATTTAAAATATTCAGTGAGATTTTTTTAGTGCACCCACAAACTATACCCGGAAAACCCAATTCTAACAGAGGACGAAAGGTTGTACCTATAAAATCACCAACGCCGAATTGAAGCTTGGACCTCATGATAGTGGTGAAAGCGACGTCACAAAACCCATAGCCAAATCGGGAATAATCAAACAAAATATTTCGTATTAGTGTCAAGCAACCCTTAGCCGCCGATTTTATTTGGGCAATCGAGTCCAAATTCCCTAATCGAAGCGTGTCTCGTCACGCCTCCGGCCGCCGGCCGCGCCTGCGAAATCTACGCAAACGGAACCGCTTTCACCGACGCGTGACTCTCTCCTCGACTGCTTCCACATTCCCGAGTCATGAGCGGTCAGCGGCACTCTCTTCCCGCCGACGCGAAAGAGACGGACTGTGTCGCCCGTCGGCTGTTTCATTCGCTCGCATCGGCGAGAAGCGTTTGTTTGTTTTTCTATTTAGGTAAAAATACATTTCTTGTCGAAACCAGACGCGCGCGTTACAAGGCGACGCCGTTTAAGTCTTCGGTAACGCAACGAATAGCTGGCTCATAGCGGTGACGAAATCGCCTTCATTCATAGCCATAGCTACAGAGTCGCGTTCAGCAAAGTCGGAAGCGACTCGAAGATTTATTCAGTGACATCTCCTGACAAGTGACACCATGCGAACACCCCCGAGCATTCAATTGTCATAGATAGCTACAGAGTCGCGTTAACGAAGTCGGAATCGAATTCCATAACAATGTAGCACGGTGACGAGTTCAGCTACAAATCACGCAGTTATTGTGTAAACGTTTAGTAATAGGCTATTTTGAACGTAACCTCAGTTATATGAAAATTGCATTAACGCGCACTGCTCGTCGAAACATAGTCTAAAGCAGAGGTTCTCAAAGTGGTCCACACAGATCCCCGGGGGTCCCTGACAGGAAGAAAAAAATGATTCCACTACACAAAAACACCTCACAGTGTGGGAATCCTGGGGGAAGAGGTCCATGTAGGATAAAAAATACTGGGCTACGGGTCCACGGGGTAAATAAGTTTGGGAAACATTGGTCTAAAGGAAACAGGCGCCGGCACAGACAGATTACCTCCTCTTAAATCATGCACAAAATAAAAAATATAACAATAAATCAAAAATGAACATATTTAGCTGCTCACATTTCAACAATATAATAGAATATTAATACAGTAAAACTAAACTGTTTTCCCTGCCGCCTAATTAGACTAATGTCTGTACTAAAGAAGGCAGTATTCCGTCCTGTTCCTGTCTTTAATGTTACGCGATACTATAGTAATTAAATTATTCAATCATAGAATTTTATGATGGAAAAAATTCTTAGAGTTCCTGGACATGGTTTAAAAAAAAAAACATCCCTAAATCATGTATTTTTTTAACAGATGGTGTAATTTCGGTCAGCGCGCGAATTCTGACGTGCGCGCGGACAACTTAACCTTGCCCTCAAAAAAAGGATTTTATTACAAGATCTGTTTAATATCACCAAGTAAAGTTTATTTTTTTTTTCTTGAAAACAATGATATTACTCGCGTCTGTGGTACCTGACATTACATGACATTCTACCAATTCATCATAAATTTTATTTTATTTTTTTGTAAATTTTAACGCACGGCTAGTAATGAAACAACATACTAATAAATACCAACGACAATATTGCTAGCTACCTACATTGTATTTTTTGTACTGTATTCTGTATTATTAGTTTTTTTGTTGTTTCTATATACACCGTATCCCAAGACCATTCCCCATAAAAAATAGCTTATTAATCCTGCGATTTCTAGTGTTATTTGTATGATACTATGCCAAAATTAATCACAGTTATGAGAGAAAAAAATTGAACTTTATGCGAAAATAGTATAAGGATTATGTTATAACGTCGTTGTTGTGAGCGCTGTCCTGCCACCGTACGCCGTAACGATTACAAGGCCATTAGCGGCTGGCGCGGTATCACAATTCTCGCGCTGACCGAATTGACACCATCCGTTAAAAAAATCTTATAAATTTGGGGATGATTTTTTTTCATATCATTTCTTACTCATAATAGCCCCCCCTTTAAGTCTTCAGGAATGGTTTTGGGACAACCTATATAAACATAAAGCTTAAATTGGCGTATGTTTTTTTTTTTATTATTTATTATATTATATTTTTATATTTTCTTTTTTTACCTCAACTACCTTTATTAGTAAGTCCAGATTAAGGAATTTATACTGTCTTTACATCACTAGTATTGTGTACAACTTCTGTTAAATACAATAAATAAATAAATAAACACGGACTTAATTTTTCAAATTGTAATATTTATAATGTGATATTGAACATTTTTCGCACACATTATTTATCATAATATAAATGTTCTTAAAAATGATTGTTAATTTTTATGTGTGAAACAACCGAAAAAAATATTTACTTTTTATCGGATAGCAATTTTTTTATTGTGGCCATGTCCGTATACTATATAATAACTAAACCTCTGAGTACATATATACAATTGGCCAGTAACACATAATAATACGTCCCAACAGCTGTGCTGTCATATTTTTGAAATTCGATTATGATCGCCCTCTGATGAGCGTCTTATCGAAATGTCATAATTAATTCTTACAAACCCGGTTAAAAGTTTTTTTGCAATGGTTTTAGTATCTTTAGACTATGTTGAAAACTTAAATAAATAAATATAGCACTTGCCAACGAAGATAATATGGAAATAAATATTAAAATCACATTAAGAAATAAGGAAAAAACCAGACTATAAAAAAAACGCAATTCAATTAAATGACAAATGTACACATATATTTCTTGGTTAGTATATCTTTAACCTTATTTAAAACCTTTATACGAAAGTCAAACGCCTGACATTATGCAAAGTGTCAGTTGCCACCCCCTCCCCCTCGCAACCCCGCCCCCGAACCGCCTCATAATAATTTGTTTAAGTTATGTTGGTGCGGTTTCAGTCGGCTTAAGGCGGTCAATTCAGGCTTCGACCAACCTCCCCCCCCCCTCTCCCTCTTTCGTTCCTTCACCCTGAACCCGTCACACCGTCGCTCACAGATTAAGCATCGATAGTGAATAAATTGGGTTAACGCCCTCCCCCCCGCCGAGCCCCTCTCGTCAGCGTCACACTGTCTAACTACCGTCTAGGATGCCCTAGATGTCTGGCAACGGAGGATTGCTTAGATGTCACATCAACTAGTACTAGTTTAATCTACAAAATATTCAACGTTTATGCTGTACATATCGACTATATAAAGTATTTTTTGTTTTAGTAGATTCAAATATCATATAGTTTATTTTCAACAATAAATTTATAAACGTGCAAATATATCTTAAACACAGTATACACACAAACCTTTTTTTTTATCAAATTTATTTTTTCATTATAAGATAAATAGATAAATACAATTACGACAGTGATTGGAACGGTAACTGACTAAAATACTAGAAAGTCCCGTAACTTGCGTCGAAATGCTAAACTACTACAAATATTAATTATATGCAGAAACGATATAAAAATATATATATATATAGTCTAAATTTACTAAAAACTGTCTCATTATTTGAGTAATATGCACTCATTTGTTTGGTAGGTACGTAATCATGATTACTTACTATATTCTACTATTTACTATTTACTATATACTAGATTATTAGTATATTCACTATGTATTTTATTTTTCTTTTAATCTAACTATAAAATAGATATATTTGTTTGAACATAAACATTCTATGCGACAACATTGTATGTATATGTATAAATTTATAGTAAAGTTGTATAATGTATTTCTTAAATACCGTATTTAAATGATTTTTTCACGTTATAATAGGAGTTCGATTTTAAATTGGTTTTTCTTACAAATAAACAAATTTTTCGTATTTCTTTATAGGTGCATTCGTAGTTGTAGGACAATAAAACACTGCCTTCCTTAGTACAGACTTAGTCTAGTAAAGAAGGGAGGGCACTAAATGTAGCAGTGCTAATCGCTCCCTGTGCATTTTTAATGGGATATACATTTGTGACTGATTTGCTTCACTACATTTCGATTTGTTTGATAAGTTAAATATGTCACAATAAATAAATAAATAAATGGTTGGCGTTCCTTGGAACAGCACATTGTGCTATTAAGGTGATGCACAAAACTAATCCATTGCACGCAAATTACAATAATGCACGTTATAAACAATGTATTTATTGTGTAAACACTGTTTGTTATTTGTTATAATATGACGATATTAATAAATAAATAGGAAAACTTTTTTTGACAATGCCCAGAACACACGATGCTGTTTCAACACTGCCAACGCGGCGACACGACACTGCAAATGCACAATAGCATTTATTGAATGTATAGTGATTGATATCATAATATGCTAAAGATAATAATAAACATTATATTATGCTATTATTTAAATAGTGAAAAAAAAATGAATACTATATAAATCTAGATACAGATTCCTATTTTATACTACTTTAATAATGAAATTAGCCAATATCGTTTATAAGATATATTTATAAAACAAAACGAACATAGATATGAATAACAAAACTTAAATACGACTATATCAATCACATTTTTCACTATTATTTATTATAACTACAGTTTATATTTAAATTGAAATTTAATATTGGAATATTTAATTCGAATACTATCCTAAAAAAAGTTTCACAAAATAAATATAAAATGCAAAATTTTAAAATTATACCTACAATATAACTATGTTTTTGTCCTAAAACTTAAACAACATAATTTAATATTTTACTTATTTATGAGATAGTGAATATGATTTATTTATTAACAAAATATTTGAAATGCCATAAATAAAACCGACATATGTTCCGACTATACGCACATTTAAAGGATGCCACTCTATAAAAAATGTACCTTTACATACATATTTTTTCAAATTATTGGTAGAGGGTGTAATAGCTTATTTGTATTCAAGTGTATCTTATTTAATTAGAATTATTACAATGGTGCGTTAATGTTGTATCGTCCGTTCATAAGGAAATTGTATAATAGATATAACAGACCGACTGAAAGGATCTAATTTATGCCGAAACCCACACCTGTAACCATATTTATGAGAATTTATTTATTTATTTATTCTTATAAACCAAAATACATATATGTACAGAACAGTAGTAACAGGTCAATGGCAATTAATGTAACCATCAAGCGACCGGCACCTACTGCACTGATGTTCCCTGCCTTCTTAACTAGACGCCGTCCGTACCAAAGAAGAATTACCTACATTCAATAAGTACAGTGATTTGTATTGTAATATTTGTTAAATAATAAACTATTGCTACTCTGATAATTGTTCCCTAATTCCATTTAGAATTTTCTTAGTGCTATTATAGTAACTAATGGAATAGAAGATACAAAAAATCTGGCAATTAAACTAGGAAAAAAATATTATTAAAAATACATTTTTAAAAACAAACTTTTATTTAAGCGCATGAATGCCTATACAAAATTTCTTGTCTGTGCTGCTTACCGTTGGGGAGTTCCTTCGTTTGAAGCCATTCCCGGGTGTAGAATCGGGTCATAACACAACATGTCAAATCTCAACTCCATAGGATAAAGCTTGAAAATATGACCAACACCGGCATTCAATGTAACTTATATAAAAACTTGTAAACATGAGAAATATCTACAACTTTTAAGAGCGGGTATATAATTAACGTGGATCAGTAGAATCGACGTTTTTTTTGGTTTGACGGTTTGATTTTTGGCCGTTTTATAGTTGTAGTGGCGATATTCTGCCAAATAGTATATCTGTAAACTTTTTAAAATCATCAATACAGCTACTGACTCGAGTTATTCGAGCCTTTTAATAATTTAAAATACTTATAGGTAATTAATATATCTATATTTTTTCAAGTTTTAAATTAATTTTAGGTCTTTTTTTTTTAAATATTATGCGTTTAACATTAGTTTAAAAAATAACGCACTAGTATATAGTATTCAATTATTATTCTATAATCACATTAATCATCATTTCTACAGTAATTTTAATCTATGTCAACAACATAACGCGTGAGCTAATGTTTTTAATTATAGTAGTAAAAAACTGCAAATATTTCATAAAATTATTTGCAATCTGTACAAATAAACAAATAGCCAGAGATGTGTACTTACAAATTTCTTAAAAATAAATTTAAATTATTTCCTAAGCAAACAAACAAAATATACGAATAAAAATATTATAAAAGTATGTAAAGGTATTGTGACTATTGAAATTGTGAATGCTTGTGTGTGAGGTGTGTTGTGGTTTAGGAAAGCGATATTAGCAATAATGATGTCAGCACAGTTAGCAGTTCAATGCCACCAAAGTGAGGTATCAATTGTATTTGGTCATATCTTGCATGAAGAGGCTTGCATAATTGAAGATGCAAATAATCAACATCCCGGCATTATTCGAGTAGATTTTAACGGTGCTCAATCGTTTTAAGACAACCTGTTTACTGCTCAACTAGGCTAAATTTCCTCGTGCTCGAGACAGGGGAGATAGTGGTAATGAAGCGTTAAAAATTGTGTGACTATTTGCGGTTTCGAAACCGCGACTACTGGATCAATAGAGTCAAACGCCCTTATAACTAAACTACGACGATCTCTGCGAAAATGAGTAACTAACACTACTGAAACTCGTTACTCTCTACGATCGTATAATATTATAATTGTGTATTAGACGAGTTTAACATTATGACGTAAAATATATACTTTATAAAAAACTATTAAAAATACGTAAAAACTAAAAACTTATAAGATAATATGTTAGGTAGAACATTGCATTAAATGAAAATGAATGTTTAAAATTACCATGTCAATAAAATGAATAAATAAATATTATATATTATTTTAAGTTACCATATCCTATCAATAATTAAGATACTCGTAATTCGCCTTGTGTCGTAGAGTTTAAATGCAAGAAAGAATATAAAAATTAGTAAACTGAGTTGTCAACAATAATTATTCCATTTCAACACAAAAATGTTTTACTAAATATAACTGATGTCTCGGTTAGATCGCTTGTCTCATTATCTTGAAAATGGTTTTTATTTAGCACTCAACAACTGGTACCTGCAGCACTCGGGAGAACTGAAAATAGTTGCGTTGTCCTATAAATTCCAAGAGGTTTCCAAATACCCAGAAAGACCTTTCTAGCATGTTGCCTAAAAAAATCCCATACAACCTTACATCCTCTTATTTGTGATCAAATCAGATTAAAAAAAATCTTCTTCGTTCGTATGGCTTTTCGGACAATAATTGTAAAACTTCTGCTAGATATTCGTTTTAAATCATCGTAAAACGTAGCGCACATTTCAAGTTTAGCGTTTTTAATATACCGCAAATGATCCATATTATGACGAAATAAAGTCGGGGACGCACGTGCGACGAAGCCAACGCAGAATTACGGAATAGCTCATATAAATAAGTACTAAAGGCGGATATCCCTTATGTTGGTACGGCATTACATGCAATAAATCGTCGCTCTTTGCCTGCCGCCACTCATGCGCAATTCACATTCCTTCAAATTACCTAAGTACTTCTTACGGACTGCGTTTTTAGGGTTCCGTAAGACAAATAAACCCCTAATAACGAAACACGTGCCCTTTTCCCACCCCTCACCACCGAGCTACGAGTCACCATGAATGCACGATTGTTAAAACTCTTCTTAAAACAAAAACAAAAAATGCTTGCGGGAAGAAAATAATAGTAAAAAAAAAGTAACATTGAAAAAGGATATGTTATTTTAAAGAATGGCTTTTTTGTAATGGTTTGGATAAGGGATCTTTTTACAGTCAACGTGGATGCGATACCGTCGAAATAGAGAATTACTACTTACCTGCATTTTTTAAGAATGACGTTAAATAAAATATAATACTAGGCACGTAACGTTCCCCTTTCCTCTCTGACTTATATTTCAAACTATTAGGTAAAAAATCTTTAAAATGTTGGGTATGTAGATAGGCCGGTACAGGAAACTATAGAGGTCAGATTTTCACTATTTCCTATGTCTATTCTCGCGTCCTTATATTTTAAGTCGAAACTTATACTTGTACTTTTTAAGAATGTAAACTTGTTACCAATTGTTTGTAAGACTGTTGATTTCTCTTAATTAAGAATAAAGGATAGCAAGAAGTTCTGTTTTCTTCTTGAAAAGATTACAGTCTCCAGGTTCACTGACATAAAATTCATTGGCTGAAACGGACACGTGGCCACACTTTGTGGCGTTTCCAACCCCAAACAATATATCTCTACCTACATAATTTACGTATAAGAGAAAAAAAAATCTCGGCATGTAAATTCAGTTCACTCTTTATTCGCAAATATTTAAGCTGTTTATTTAATTATTTATTGTTAATTTATACAATATTTAGGAGCTACTATATAATATTGAAAAAAAAATAATGTTGAACAACTGAACTTAAAAATGTACATCATTTTTCTAAATGCTTTGCATTTAATGTGAGTTCTATGTTAGTTATTATCTTTATTGTTTTAGTTTTTGACAGCAAAGAATTTATGTTTTTTTAAGACCGTGCAATTTTCCATAATTCATCTTTTAATAGAACAGTTTGACCTCTCGACGTTCGTTTGACCAATCGACGAAGAGGAAACCATTCCTCTTATTCCATTCGGTAGAGAAGCCATTCATAAG
Organism: Neomicropteryx cornuta; assembly: GCA_020383195.1. Taxonomy (NCBI): domain Eukaryota; kingdom Metazoa; phylum Arthropoda; class Insecta; order Lepidoptera; family Micropterigidae; genus Neomicropteryx; species Neomicropteryx cornuta. The sequence continues at coordinate 18,230,320 of JAHKQU010000021.1, read as the reverse complement.
GCGGTCACTGACGAACCGCCGGCATAGCATACTTCCTAAATAATATATACTTTCTAAACATAAGCTCATCCGTGCCGTTGCCTTTTGTCGATCAGTCACTACTGCTAATTCTTTCAGAAAACCTAGGCATTTTTATAGTTCATGAAAATAATGAGGGGTACTGACAGGATCTGTGACTAAACTTCTATAGGTGCAAACTGCTGATATTTTAACCGTAGGGTTTTAGAAGTAAAACTTCTAGAGAGTGAATAAATCTAATGCGACACGCTTATTCGGCTAAAGCCGATGCGCCCAGCTGTATAGATGATTTTTGGTTATCACAGTATAATAATTTTCGTTGATATTAACTTACAATACGCAGAATCCATGAGAGTCAAGGTGAGAGTACTAATAAAATAAAAACATACATTTCACAATGATTTATGCGAATATTTTTCATGCGAATCTTTATAAAATCTAATTCAACCTTTTTTTTTCTAATATAATAATATTCATCGACATGCCGATCTCCAAACAAATGTAACTTGGTTGAACTGGGTCCAAAGTAGTTTCTCAGTCATAAATAATTATAAAAAGCCATTCTATATCGATGTTCATGCCTGTCAATTTGATATTCTTGGAGAGGTGAGGTGTCGACCGCCGCGCCGGTGAGTTTAGGCGGTAATCTACGAGTTCACTTGCCGCCTGCAGCTCTCCACATTTTAAATAGAAAACGGTTATGAATTATTAATGCCGCTCCAGCCAGCCACCTGCTCGGATCGATCCCTGCTCTTCCCTTATATTTTACCTTATTCCTTCGACCCATTCTTAGACGCCAAGGCGGTGAAGTGTACGACATCTAATCCCCACTACTCTAATATTGTTACACCCTAATTTATGTTGTTAATATGATGCCTAAGGCTAACGCATCTGAAAAACGTTTTTTTATATGATAGGACAATACAAACACTGCCTGTTTGTAGGTTAATAAAGCAGTGAAAGGGTGGGAGTTTTCATTAAAAAAGACGGAAACGAATCTATAACAATTATATAAAGTATCAAAAATAAGCAAACAAAATATAAACCATTAAATGTGGTATTGTTTAAAAAAGGAAAGATTTAACTACATTATATTAAAAACAAAACCACGCCATGCGAGATATAACACAGAAAGAAAAACATAACTCCGCAATACTGCAATGTGATTACGGAAATATTGTTGAAATTTTTCGTTAACTAATGCTGATTTTGAATATATGTAGGCATGTCTATCTGGAGGCCTAACAAACGAGTCATGTTGATCTAAAATGTGGAATTTACATACCTATAAGCACTATACTATTTATACCTGTAAATTGAAAATGTATAAAAATGTTATGTACTCGTATATCACTTATTTTTGAATATCTTATCTCTCTTTAAAGAAGTTATAAAATAAAAGACAAAAAGGTGTGTAAAATTGACATTCTGAATAAATCTACTAATAAAATGTGCTTTGGTGATTAAAATAGTAAAAAATTAAGAATTTGAGAATAGTAAAAAATTGGTTCAAACTCATTCATCATTTCAAAATATTCGAGAACATAAAAACAGTGCAGAACATTCAGATAGACGGTGGTTGAGGTCACATTATTCTAAAATGGGGTTCAGTCGCGATGCAGGATGACTTGTAAGACACACGGGAATGATCGATGTCGGTGCTGAGAAGAAAAGTAAAGAACACAAGTGTATGGAGAACGGGTGTTGAGAACGGCTGTGATTGAACTGTGACATAGTTGCATGACAATTACTCGACCCGTGCCGTGCGTCTGTCTACTTTCATACCAACCTCAATGTTATTCCAGTGAGCTGCTTTAGCCGCTTCAACACTGCCCTTCGCACCCATTTTCAGGCGGTTCTACACTTTTCACACTTTATACTTATTAAGTTAATCTGAGTGCCTTATTAGCACCGTTAAAAAATCTAAATCCTAAAGTATATAGGATACACCTTTTATAAAAACAACACTTACACACTCTAAAAATAAACAAATGAAACGCAATTTAAGATTTATCAGAGTATTCTCGTATTGATGATGTTAATGATAGAACGAATATCGGTACGAGGGCGTTAGAGAACTATACGATTTGGCCCGCGAGGTATATTTTAGTTAGGCGGCCGGCCGCCCTAACCTCTGCCGCCTTACAGACGTACAGCCTCCCCGCCCACGGACTCGCCGTACACACCAAAACGATCCACACTAACGGATGCAACACTCGCTTACTCCCGTTCGAATGAATCTCGCGAGTATCGCCGGCCGAATATTCGATACAACAGCTGCGTCGGCCGTCGGCAGCGTTTCGGGATGAAACCAGCGACGGGCACGCGGCAGCAGATCTGGCGCCGACCGAAGACTCCTCCAGACTCCACATCCTCTCAAACGTCACAACACGTCGCCTCGTCCGTCTTCGGCTGGAGTCGGAAACGAGCGCAACTCCCACGGCGCCATCTCGCTCTTTCAGCGAAGGAGCGAGGGGGCAGAGGCGATAACGTAGGTCGTGGTTCAACGCGGTTGCTACATACCGGTGTTGATTTTTTTAAATCTTCACGTGCATAGAAATATATTATTTTTTAAAAAAATTTTTTTTAACTGAAATTCCTTGTAAGTTCATAGTAATCGTTTGAACCGTACGCGGGCTTTGAATGGCTGGCTGCGGGGGCGCGGGGGAGGGCGGCGCGGGGGGCGCAGCTGGTGCGCGCGCATCTCGTGCTCCATATTCGATTTTGGTCCACGCAGAGGAGAGGAGAGGAGCTGCCAATGACCGGAGAGCGAGCGCGCACGGCCAGAAGGGCTTTCTACGGCAAATGCCATATCAATTTAATTTCCCACTAAACGTGACGAATGCCAGTCGATTATTAGATGAATGATATCGATTTGACCCACAAAACATTGATCCATAGAGCTTAGACAATCTGTAAAATAATGCATAATGCATTCGACACATTTATTATATTGAAAGCGTTTATTAAGAGCTAAGAAGATAAACTTAATATTCGTTTATTTTAAAAAAAAAAAACAAATATTTTTTTGCCAGACACCAACACTATTTATTTATATTATTTTTAGAACAAAATTAAAAAAAAATATTTACCTGCATTAAATTTAACAATATGTTTATCGGGATAACTTTAAAATATTTTATGAATCATTTTATAAATCATTTTAAACTAACTTAGACGCAGAGTACAAATATAGGTAGTAAAAAAAACAGGTGCAAAGGGCATTCCTTATTAAGGAAAAGCGTATCCCGATTGTGGGCGACTGGGTCCTTTCGCAGCCATTTTGTGGGTCAGGGGGCCGTGCCCTCCTTCGCTTCCCCCACCCCGCCAACACCCGAAGCTACCTCCGCAGGACGTCGTCTAAAACCGGAAGGGGAGGGGAGGGTACGTAGGTGGAACACGGCGACTTTTTACTTCCGAACAGATATTGACAGATATTTCCTTAGCCGAGGGCAAGCGGTAATAAGTAGAGTTCGTAAAGTCCCATGCCAATTCAAATGACAGGCCTACTAGTAGCATCTATAAACTCAGATCCGGGACTTGGACAGCAGTCAAGTGAAATAAGATACAAATTAGTTGTTACATCAACGCTTTTCCGTGAAAACGGCGACGAAATAAAATTAGGTGAATTTCAAAAAAGGTGAATACCTGCTTTACAGCCAGAAAGGTAATCTGTTTTAGACCATTTACTCACTTTTGCCCTTTTAGGAGGTTGATCGATATCGACAACTAAACAGGCAAAATGTAATTATATTATCAAAAAACTTTGGTTTTCTAAGTATTTCGCGCTCTATGCGTTTAACCGCGTTCTTACACATTAAAACGACTTCTAGTACATTTTGAATTCATTTTTCTGGTATATCGGAAACATTTCTTCTAATAATATATTTGTATAATACAATATTTTTTCCGATTAAAGTTTGTTTATATAAATCAAACTCCTGGGTGGACGACAGTAGTGATTTTAAATACTCCAATGTAAGTTTGTTTGTTAGGGGAGAAATTGCACTGCTTTTCAGTGAGGGCCAGTTTAAAAGCTGCGAGTATCCATTTGTAATCCGCAGTTAAATTCTTGACCTTGTACTGTAACTATTTCAATTTCGCAATGCGTTATGAAGGAACTTAAAATTGTTTTTTGTTTTTCTTTATTATTAATTTTCCGCTCCTTTTATTTTTTTTTTAATCGCTTATTATACCACTTTTATAATCACATTATTATTGTTTATGATTTAATTAAAATTTAAAATTCTCTTTATTTTTAGAATAAACAGAGGGTATATTTAAATTTAGAATTAAAGTTAGATTTATATTGAGAATAAATTATTTAAATTAAATAGAGAGATATTAAAATTCAATAATCCAAAAAAGATGGAAATGGACGGATAAAAAAATTCAGCTTCCTACATTATCTACTAGGGACGTCATTTTTGGAAATCTACAACCTATTTGCGGAGGCATTTGACAGTACATGTCATGCGTTTCCCGGATCTTTGTTATCAAATCGTGTACCTACACAAACTATATATTGTTTTGGTACACAATATAGGGTATATCGTTTTTGAATTTTGGCATCTCAAAATTAAAATAAATCCTTTGACAAATTAAAAAATGGATTAGGCACTAGGATTCGAACTTCGAGCCAATATCATCGGACACGTCGAGTGCATCTGGATGGATAGATGCCCGTACTAAGTAGGATCATCAATCGCTTTTATTTTAAGCTTAATTTTCATTCACGTTGCGACAACGCAACCATACATTAAATATTTTACCTTTTTTTAAATGGAACATTGGAAAATCTTCCTAAAATCCACATTTTATTGTGATGCGCACCACTCCTTTTATATTTAGACGAGTGGTTAATAGCATTAAATATACCTACATTGAAGACTTATTTTGTACTTCTTGGAGGCTGATTTTTGAATTTGATTTTCGGTTTTGAAATATAAATTAAATATAAGGATGTATTCAGTTTCATTTTTCGTTTCGCGTTCGATGATGCAGCATTCGATTTACCCAAAAATATTTACTAAATGTTTCGATAAGGCCATAAATCACTCGCACGCACACCGCGGTAACTATTAATCGTCACTTTTATAGCTAAGGATTTAAGGTCGACATTAGCATTAGCAAAAAAAGCCTGCTAAGATGTCTCAATTGAATAATATTTGGGCATAGGACGCGTCTTAAACAAGATAATCAAAGTGTACTCGTATTTTAAAGTTTCCAGTTATTCTGAAAAAAAATAAATGAATAATCAACCTGTCTTTAAGCCTATAAATAACCTTTGTTAAATAAAACTTTAAACCAAAAAGTAGGAAGTAATACAATTTTATTGTTACTAACAATAAGAAGTTATTTAGAAGTGTTTTTTTTAAAACCTATTTTAGTATTTACTAATATATATTCTAAATATTAATATTGATCAAATTGATAGGAAAACATCTTATTTATTTTTCCTTCCTTACATTTGACTTAACTAAACTAAAATGGAACCACCCCTGAAAATCTCCTTATCTTACGCAAGAAAAATAATCAAGAGAAATTGCTCAAGCCAATCCAGAATAATGAATATGTTAAAAAAAATAATCATATAACCTCTTCCTTTTTCTGACGCCGGTTAAAACCTCGTACCTATACAAAAAAATAATAAATACGGCAAATTAATAATGTTTATCCACATCAAATTACCTTAAAAACCGTATAGGGACTCCTTGTTTTACCTTTAGACCAAAAAAAAATAAATAATTAAAAGACAGTTGATTTGACGCGTAAAACCAAGAAAAAGCGAGCATATTTCTGTAGGATAATCGGCTAACCCAAAAAGTTACAAAGTTTAGAATATATTAACGTGCCAAAAATGGCATAAATGATCATCTAATTATAACTTTATGAAAAATACATGTTAAATGCCATTACAGAGATGATCACATGTTCCGTTTATTAATTACTTTCTGATAAAAATTCGGTAGTTAATTAGTAAACTACTTACGGAACATTCGTTTGCTCGGAGGGTGAGGGAGGGTTTCTGCTGGGTAAATCATATCTGTTGACAGCTTGTGTGTTACATTTATCATAAGTAAGCAATTGGCAATAATAAATCAATTTCAACTTCTACGCCTAAAATACGAATACTTAAGATAAAATACAAATATTAATGTGCCCTGGAATTGTGCTTAGTTTAGGTTACATATCTTGAGATCCCGGCTTTGGTTCGACATCTTTGTTACGATTTTTCTCTCTAATTCTAATACGAGTAATCACAAAAAACAACTCTCTGGCTTTTTAAGTTTTTGAATTGGTACATAAAGTATTGATAATTTGACTATAATGTGTAGTTTTCTTGTAATCTTGTGAGTCTGTTTTTATTTTTCAAATTTCTCATAACATTTTCATATAAAATAACCTAACGGCCATCAAAAAAATATTTAAAATATTTTTATACCCCCCAAAGAGACCTCTTTATTGATATAGACCGTAATATTAAATTATTATTATTATTAGTTGTTAATAGTTACAGGTGGTTATAAACGAAGAAAAGTTGCCAGTAAATAAATAAATAAATAAATTAGGTAAAAATAAAAGTAAGTAATAAATTATTGTCCGTGTGAGAGGCAACGTTGTCAGGGTCAATTCCTCATCGAGAAAGGCAGCACCTTAGCGCCGAAACGTCTGGCAATTTATTGATAAGCCTTCTCTTTTCACCACCTGTATCTACTAACATTAATAATAGAAATACGTCAGAAAAAGAGTTATACAAACATCTATTTATGTACAATTATGTCTTAGTTCCAGTGGAAGCAAAAATAATGTTTTTGATAAAAAAAAGTAATGGTGTATTTACGGCAGGTAGGTACTCTATATTTTATCTGTAATCCAAATTACATTTTTTTATGTTTATATTGTCCCAAGCCTGTAACCACCACCACCAAAAAGGATTCCTGCTTTTGACCATTTTGGACCGAGTATAGCGAGATGCTTTTAAGCATTGCATCGGCTTAATAATTTCATGTTTTTTGTAGAGATGAACTATCGTTGAGTAGATTTCTCTGTAAAGTTGTGATTATAAAACGTCGACTTTACCCAATGAGGAGCCGAGGTCTCAAAAAGTATACATTTCGCATTCTGTTTTAGGTAGATTTCTTTAGGAAAGCTACCTATTTCAATGGGCACCAACTGCTGGAAAATGTCGACATATGTCTATCTATCTATATCAATTTCTTGTGGACACGATAACTGCCGTAATTTTACATCAATCACTTTAATAATAATTGATACATAAAATTTAAAGGCACATAATCTCGGTCAAGTCCGGACATGGACAAAATCAGGCGAGGGGGCGCTAATGAAGGGGGGAGGGGAATTCGAAAAAGGGAAATATTGCTATAACTTTTTTAATATATATATATCGTATTAATTTAAATTTTATATTATTTCTTAGATAAGGGCCTAAAACGTATGTAAATAAACTTTTTTGATAGCACCAACCATTGGTCCTAGGGGAGGGAAAAATTGGTTTTTTGAAATTCAAAAATCATACCTCCTTTTCATATACATCATACAAATCAACTTTTGTTTGCAACAATTTTTGGTACGAGCAACCCTTACGGCATAAAGTAGGGATTCAGTATACGCACGCTCGCTGCGCAAGGGTGAGTACGGCGCGGCGAAGTGGGTTGAGGTGAGCGAGCTGCCGCGCTGGGAGTTGATCGCGCGGCAGCTCGCGCAATGTTTGATACAAGTTATTACGATTGGAGTTTGCCTATCTCCTACTTTGATCCCGTGAAATCTACCTACGCCTTCTGGCGTACCGAAAGGGATTCTACCTACTATAATAAAATAAGTAAAGCGCACTTTCGCCGTAATTCGTCAGCTGGTTTTTAAAAAGCTTGGGTACTACCTACTATGTTTCGGATTGAACCAGTTTTGACCGGTTCAGCTGGGACCACACCCCAAAGTGCAAATGTCAGAGGCCGGTGCCGGTGGGAGGGGCAAGGTGGCGTCGATCCCCCCCTCCCCCCTCTCCCCGGGGGGGCTCCTCTACCCGGGGTGCAGCGCCGCTGCAAGCCGCGCCGATAAGATTTAGATCGAAGCGTTGTTGCCAGCTCTCCGCAGCTAAATAATTCACAGGACGCCAGTTTTTTATCGCGTAAACGTGTAGAAATCTTACAAACCCTTTCATAATTTAAAGTGTTTCGTCGGTCGAATTTTCTTCCGGCTTAGAATTAATAAATGAAGTATTTTTAATTTTACATATGTGCAATATTTACCTAACTGTAGGCTCATTATCAGTTGTTGTAGTTACTTTCACTTTTGCACCCATCTTTTAAGGTTCCTTAATGTGTGTAGGTATGTAATAATACTAAATTACCTTCTCGTATAGTTCTCATCTGTCAGTTTTTTTAAAACGATGATAGTTTTAATTTGGAAATATACCATTAGGGGAATTTTAGACAAAATACTTTAAAAAAAAAATATGTGTGTTTTTGGAAATACATTTATTTTGTTTTTATTTAATTACAGCGCGAACAAATATAAATTTCTATTTCCACCAAATTAACTTTCAATAACTTCATTCTTTAATCCTTCATTTACTCTAATGACGTAGCGTTTCAACAAAATACAAAATAATACATCTTTTGCACTTTTTTAATTACTCAGATTTTAAATACTCTAAGAAGTTTTCATCGCTATGTATTAGACAAATATAATATGTATTTTTTTTTTTTTGTGCTCTTATACACTTATTTTTCAGGGCTGGAGTTAATTGCGAATATAATAGCTACAGACATCATATTCAGTTAAAAAAAAATACGGGATTAACATCAATTACAGGAAAAGGTAATGAAGGAAAAAGATTTAAATGAAACTTTTTTTTTTAATTTCAATATTTTACGCAAAATTTTTACGTTATCTAATTTATTTATGAAAGTATTCAAAAAAATATAATATCCTGGTTGCGATATATTTGTTTTTTTGATACATTTGAAAGCATTTTTCAGGTCAAAGTAAGAATTGCTAAAAAAGTGCGATTTTCAATTACTTTCGTCGATCGAATTATTATAACGAAATACCCCTCACTTCCGTGGCTCGAGCGAGAGTGAGGCGCTGGGCAGGCATCGCTGCAGCATTAAAAAATCCCTTGCGGAACGCCGAAAGGCGAAGGTAGAATTCACCGGATCAAAGTAGGAGATAGGCTAACTACAACACTCCCTGCGCGGCACCTCGCCGCCGCATCCGTACGCTTGCGCAGCGAGAGTCCGTATACTAAATCCCTCTTTATGCTGCGCCATAAGGGTTATTCATATCAAAAATTGTAGGGAAATTACAGTCCTACATTTAACATTTCATCCTGTGCATATTAAGGAAGGTATCATTTTTTTAAAATGACGAAAATAAGTTTTTTTTTCTAAAAACTTTTTTGACGAAAATGAGTTTTTTTTCAAAAAAGAGCTTTTTTGACGAAAATAAACTTTTTTTCGAAAATGAGCTTTAACGAAAAACAGCTTTGTTTTTTACGAAAATGAGCTCTTTCAAAAAAGAGCTTCTGTGTCGAAAATCAGCTTTTTTCAAAAGTGAGATGTTTTGTCGAAAATGAGCTTTTTTCTGACACATCTTTTTTTCTGACGAATATGAGCTTTTTTGTCGAAAATGAGCTTTTTCAAAAGTGAGAATTTTTCGATTCACGGTTTTTTTATTCACTAAAATAAGCTTTTTTCAAAAAAGAACTTTTTTCAAAAAAGAGCTTTTTTTCATGAATATAAGCTTTTTTCAAAAAAGAGCTTTTTTTTAGACGAGAATGAGATTTTTGGTATAAAATGAGTTTTTTTTTGATGAAATATAAGCTTTTCAAAAATGAGCTTTTGGGTCGAATAAGAACTTTTTCCAAAAAAGAGATTGACGAAAAGGAGCCTTTTCCTTAAAAGAGCTTTTTCCTTAAAAGAGCTTTTTTAACGAAAATGAGCTTTTTAAAACAGCGTTTTTTAGACGAACATGAGCTTTTTCCATAAAAGAGCTTTTATGATGAAAATGTGCTTTTTTTTCAACAGCTTCTTTTAGACGAACATGAACTTTTCCATTGAAGAGCTTTTTTGGCGGAAATGAGCTTTTTCGAAAAAACAGGTTTTTTGAAAAAACTACTTTTTGTTACGAACATGAACTTTTTTCAAAAAAATCTTTTTAGAAGAACATGAAAAATTACATTTTTACATGAAAAATTAAAACCTACAATGAATTGTATCAAAAAATAAATACGAATAGAAGGTGTAATTGTGTTATTTTTTTACACAATTACAGCTTCTAATTACAGATTCTAATTTTGTAATTGTGTTATTGTTAAACAACATTAAATTATAAATTTCATAGTTAATGCGTGGAATTAAGGCAATCAACACACGCTAATAACGTTTTTGTAACACGCTCGCAGCTGACTATAGAAGATTTAAAAAAATATATACATACTCGTATATACAATGATTATAGAGGCATAAGAACCTCAATAATGCTTAGGTAAACTGAATTACGGTCGACCACTAGTACATTCTCATACATTATAATAAATTAATTATATTCGTTCAACCGTCAGAGGTTGTCAGTCGGGTATTAATTTGAGCCTGTATTGTTCCGAAGTTATCCAATGTACTAAAGCAGTCGTTCAGATATGATAAGTTATGACTTAGACAGTGGCCCATTATTTATCGACGCCGTGCCAAACTTTTCGGCGGACGTACGACGTGCTGCCTCGCAATGAAGGCTACAAAAAGGCCGCGGAAGTGAAGGCAGTCAAAGGCAGCCAAAGTCAGCTAAAGGCAGTATCGCAGAAGAGTTCATGAAGACCTCTCTATATACTCTTAGTATCTAAAACAAAATATATCTTCTTCTAGGGCCGAAATTTCATGTCCTACTTAACTAACCTAAATTTTAAGTTAGACTTAACCGATAAACATCACTCTTAGCGTTAAGTCAAACTTAAGTCAGTTTTAAAATACGCCGCTAGGAGCGATTTCAGTACATTAACGGCGCTACAGTCGCCGTGTATTGCCATCTGTGGTTTTCGTCTCGTACTTGATTTTATATTTTCTAACCAATTAAAATTGACTGGATTTACATATTTTAAACATTTTCAATTCAAGCAAACACGCATGGCAAAATCCTAGTAATCCTACACCTGACAACATAACCTCAAAATGTCAGATGACGCGTCATATTTCAAAAGTGATGCGACAGTGGCGACAGATATTACATACACAAACCATAGCGGCGAAAACATATTCTTAACAAAGTCAAGCTTAAAATTTAACTGAAATACGCAATTCAATTTAGGTCATGCTTAAAAGTTAAATTAAACTAAGAACGACTTTAAGCAAGGACTGAAATTTCGGCCCTTAGCCACCTATTAATCCAAATAAATAAAACCTTTTAGATAACTTAACATTAATTGCAGCACCATATCATATTTGATTCCAAGACATAACAATGGTTTAATAAAAAGTATAACAAAATCTAAAATTATGATGAAATTAAAAGTTACACAAAACAGTACTTATTAAAAATATAACAAAAACTTTGGCACACAAACGGCTGAAGAGATTTTCTTGAATCATATTTAAGAACACTCTCGTTCGAGTCACATTTTAAATAAAAAAAAAACAGTAAAACGATCTTCCAAACGAAAAACAGAACTTCCAAACGATCCATCCGTTTGGAAGCTGCGATACCACAGACACACATATTCACGCGTTAAACTTATAATACCCCTCTGTTTGCGTCGAGGGTTAAAAACAAAGGTAATGGTCGAGAATGCGATTTTAGCTACCTACCTACGTATAAATTACAATTTTAAACATATCTTTTCCCATCGTCTTATAAATTTCCCAGATCTACTTTAATAATGTAGGGTTTGACTAAAGTGTAAAAAAAAACTTTTCAGGTCCTGTAACATATTTCTACATTCAGATCTACGTGTGCTACTACACCATGATGTGTGAAATAAACACGACATCAGTGTGAGTATGTGTGTCTAACCGAGATGTTCCCTTATCAATAAACTCTTGCACCGCTGCCAACGGCTGTAGGGCGGCTAGGAAGGGAGGGAGGGGAAGGGGAGGGAGTGCTCTAGAGGGGGCTCGCGAGAGAGTGGTAACTCCCTTACAAATCCATAACCACAGAAGGTCTACGTCGCGTATTATTTTATTTTATTAGTCTGTTTACTTTCATTCAGTAAAAAGAAACATGCTGTGGACTATTATTAAATTATATTTATAATTTAATAATATTATTTATATAGTATTGTCTTGTTTCTTTACTGTTCAACTGCAGCTAGGCTTTACCCCCTATAGGAAATCCAATACAAAATAACCTGCCTGACAACCTCTTGTTTATTTCATGTTTGATTTAGGTGAAGTGACGAAATTCGATAAACTTTAGATTGTACACTTAGGCCGTAGAAGGAAACTAAAGTCGAAGCCCTAGACTGAACAGCTAGTAATATTAGCACCATAATAAAACCTGAATTATTTATCACGCGGACTCGCGAACCTACAATATTTTGGAATGCGAACTGCCAAACGGTTTTAAGATCGATGTGCCAGCAATTTTACGAATAATTTTCCAAACAAATCCCACTTATGTATCATAAAACAACTATTACTTATGTTAAGAAAATCGGTTATGTATTTAACGCCCACAGTTTCGAAATGTGGAAACTGCGTTATAAAAACAATGTTCAATTAACAACAATGTTAATATTAATGTTCAATGTTAATGTTAAAGCTAACATAATATGGAATATAATAAGTAACTTTATATATTTTATTTATGTTTAGTTATTCTGTATATTTAGCCACACAACACAACGTAATTAGGTAACACAATTATTAGAATTATATATTTAATAAATGTATATTCTATGTAATATATATATATATATATATATATATATTATGCACTATTTATTATATGTATTATATTTTGTATTTATGATATTTATACTATGACTCCTTTTGTTATTAGTAACGTCTCGCGTACGTAATAAGTATTGTATTTTTGCTCCAACCTTCTTCTGGCCACTCTTAGAACAGGTTTTTTAACCTAGTTAGAGTAGCCATGTTACTTCAGAGCAACAATAAATGACTGGTTTTTAATTTGTCCATATGATATTTTATTTTTCAGTGTTATATCATTTATTGTTCTAACTTCCTGTTGTGTCATTATGTCTAAATTAATAAATTTACCTCGCTAATTTGGCAGTTGACATTTGCATGCCGAACGCCCACGGGAACGAATTGAATGAGCTACAATGTAAGTTTACTTCGTATTTGAAGAATTCTGTATATTTTTTTGCTGCTTTGATTATTATTTAGGACTAAATTATAATTAATTATAAATTTTAAATCTTCGTACATTCAGAACTCGTTGGGTAAAACGTCACCAACTATTGTTGGTGACGTTTTACCCAACGGTTTTACGTTTTACGTTTTACCCAAGCCTCAAAAAAAACCCTTTCACAATATTAAAATTAAAATTATACGAAATATGATTTCGTTATGGACAGAAGTTAGTCAGAAAGAGTATCATCGACCGTCCGCGCTATTGGCCAGCGTAATGCTTATCGGTTCCAAGCGAATACAACAGCTTCACTGAACCTGTCACCGCTGCAGGACGTACCTTGAAAATACTATCAAAACCATGCACACTTAAGTGTACTGCGAAGTTCGGAGCAACGTGAAGGACCAACAATTTTAATCGGTCAAAATAATTGGGACTTGATTATTTTACGAACAATAATCGCGAACGTTATCTGCAAGACTTTTTGGTCTAGATAGCACTTGAGGACTTCCTAGGGCATATCATAGCCCTTCAACTATAGTCAATCGGACACCGAGCTTCACAACTTAATTTAAAAAAAAGTCTTTCGGCACGCCGGAAGGCGGAGGTAGATTTCACAGGATCAAAGTAGGGGATAGGCAAACTCCAATTGTATGAACTTGTATCAAATATTGCTCGGGCACTCCCCGCGCGGCAGGTCGCGCGGGGATTGCCCGAGTACCATTGTATTCGTTAGGGTTGCTCATATCAAAAATTGTTTTAAACAAAAATTTTAAGGATATTTTCAACTACTTTTTTTATGATTTTTTGAATTTTAAAAAACCAGCTATTCTCACCCCTAGTACCAGTGGTTGGTGCTATCAAAAAAGTTTATTTAGATAAGTTTTAGGCCATTATCTAAGGAATAATGTAAAATTTAAATGAATTCTATCGAATTTAAGTTAATTCGATATATTTATTATATAATAAGAAAGTTTTAGCAAAATTTCCCTTTTCCTGCCCGCCCGGTCTGATTTTGCCCATTAACGAACTTGACCGAGATTTTGTGCCCTTAAATTTTATGTATCAATTTGAAAGCGATTGGTGTAAAATTACGGCAATTACCGTGTTCACAAGAAAGTGATACTATCTAAAACATTCCAGCTAGAAAATATGGAAAAAAACACTCAACGAGAGTTTCTAACGACGACCGATGGTCTTTAGAGGTCCTAAAGCAAGAAACGCGCTTTGTTAGTAATCTGTTGTAATGTGGTGAGACAATAACACCCATTTACCAGAAAGCTATTATATGGCGCTTAGTAGACTGCTGTCGGTCAAAAGGCGTTTGGCTAAAAATAAAAAGAAAATCTGAAGCATACAGCGCGAATATTAATTATTATATTGTATCCAACGGCAACGCTGAATGTATAGTCGACGAAAAAAATATTAGGTCACACAAATAAAAGGTAAAATATTAGGGGACAGCTCTTATTAGTATTTTAATTTCCAACGAGAAGCCTATAGCGATACCAGCTGACCTACGTGACATGTTTTTAATGATAAAATTGAAAGAAGAGGACTTCACATTGTCAGCTTTTTTATGGCGCAGAGATGGCCGGCGAAATAAACTGCAGATTAGCAGATAAACGTCTCATTTGGCCTTGCATGCGCACCGACTTGTGCCCAATTTGTACGCAACCGAAACACGAAAGTCTTCCGCGTGCGATGGGTATCGAGCTACAAAATAATTGGATTGTATTTCTATATGAATTTTCCAACAGTAAATGCCCAAATTGTATTAACACAACTAATTGATTGTGATAGCTGCAATCTACAAATTTCACTAAATTAATACAAACCTCTAAGATGAATTGCACTAAAAGATTGTCAAGAAATGACTTCGGCAAATCCAAATTTTATTGGAGACATCACGATGATATCGCTAATCTAAAAAAGGGATCAAGTACTTTGGTAGAAACCAATGCGGAAATAAACAGACGAAAATCTCACAACATTATAATTCATAGAATTCCAGATTCAATGAGGGAAAGCCAGATTAAACACAAATACAAAGAAACATTTCCTCTCCAACAAAGTGGTTGATGCATGGACCAGTTTACCATCTAATGTGATTATTGTAGTGTCAGTGAATCAATTTAAGAGTAAACTATTTGACCATTTACAGACAAACACACTAAAGATATGAGCTTATCAGTTTGAAGCTGCTCGCTCATTAAAATATAATGATAATATCTCTTTAATCTCAGCTGGGTGACATAATAAATAGAAAACCGCAAAAGTAACTCCCACATGTAAAAATAAAGGATAACATTTCAATCAATTTATAGATTAACGATCAAACTTTTACCATATTTTCATTTATTGATGTATGACTTATAATCTATACTTCAAAATGATCACCCCATATTGGCAGCTACATTCAACAATGTTTCCGCATGCCTATTTATATAAGAAGATAATCAACATGACATACATATAATCAAAAAATAACCAACTGACTTTAGCCGAATGAGCCTGCCGCGTGATCGTGTCTCATTAGATTCATTCATTGCCTAGGAAAAACCCAAATTGTGTAAGGTGCACGAAAAGAAGTTTTACTTCAAAAATCGCGAGTCTGCGTTTAAGTAGAAAAGCCCCTTAATTAATATTGGCCGAATTCGTCTATCTTCCTCTCGACAGCGGGTCGCTCAATTTGCGCTGCAAGCCACGCTCCACTCGCTCCCAATTTAAACTTTCCCTTTATTCCCTCGAAGGCGATGGCAATGTATCGCTTTGCTGGCATCGCTATTTGTATGCTGAAACCTATGCTTACAATTTAATATAATTTTGAATTCTCTACCACTGACTACGAGAGGAGATCGCTTCATGTGAAATTCGATAAGCAGCCTAATGGTTACTTCGAGTGTCTGCGAGTCGTATTGTCGTTTCACAATAGTGATTTGTCTTCAGGACGATTTATTGATTTTCAGACCATATGAAATCTCTTCCTGGTCATCTCGCACATAGATTTGTGCGCGCTAAATTAAATAAATATGACCCGGACTAGAACCCAGCAGAATGTTATCTCCTACTACCGGGTTCGAACCATGTATGGGCCGCACTTATCTGATGAAGAATTATTTTCATCGATATAAGACAAAAGACAGAGAGAGATTTCAATCCGTCCCATACTTCTTCGAAATTTAGAAAATAGGGTGCAATTATGAGACCACTCATAGAGAACTTCAAGACACACTACAAGATTTAAAGGAATTCGGCACGAAAATTTTAATTCAATGTTTTTTGAAATCAACTTTCCCAAAAATATTACTTTTCGACCCTTTAGTCAAATGCACCAATACGTTGGGAAAGAGGGTGCAAAATTGACACCGCACCGTACGCTTGCGAATCTATTAGGTACATATCTAACTAAACTATGTATCAAAAAATGCAGATTAAATTTAATTCTTTTAAAAGATAGTGTAGTATTAACCTAAATCTTCGTACCTGAGCGTACGTCAATTATTTTTTTTTTATATTTAATATTCCAATTTGAAAAATTTTAATAAAAAAAAACTACAACAAATAACCACTACATTAAGCTCGGAAAGAATTGTAAATAGATATCAAATTATTGTTTTTTAAATTGTAAAATGTGTTTTGTAAATGCGTGGCATCTAGATGTATCTCTTCTAGATCGATGTCTGACTTCGTTGGTCCACGTTTTGTTTCTCGAAATGCTACGTTCGTGGTGTAGCAAGTCACGTGAAACCTGGCTTCGCCTGGTGGAGTATGCTAGTGCATAAAACATAATTAAAAAAACTAATTACCAGAACTTAATGAACAAAACATTTTTTTGTTCATTAACAAAGCAATAATAGAAAAAATTATCGGAGCGCACCGTAGCTCCACAATATATTTCCACATAGCAATATATTTCCTTGAAATACTATTTCCATGCGTAGCTCCCATGGATCGACTCCAATAGCGAAATGTTTGTGAAGTCAGATCTCAATGATTTAACCACCGATTTTAGAATTTTAAAGTATTAATCGTACCTTCATGAAAAATACTAACTCGAGACGGAGCCGGAATTTTAAAACTCGAAATAATAAAAGAGTTATGTTTAAAAATATTTTCTGTATGGGAATTTCCTTGTTAACTTTTTCCCGTTAAATTTTTAGAAGAAGAATTATTAATTTGGTGTTTGCATTTCTTCGCTCCAATATGCCACTAGCATAGGTCTCACCTTTGCGACTGCGGCTACTTAAAATGTTAAACTATAATTTACGATATACGTTCGAGTGAGTAAATACAAGAATTTCATTAGAAAGTTTACTAGTGAGGTAGAAACCTAGAAAAATGCTCTATTCCAATCTTGATTGGGTGCAATGGAACATTTCCTATAGCGGCGCGGCCGGCGTGCCAACCTGCACATCTTCCAGCGATGGGCGCGGACGACTGCCGTGATATATTACCAACCTAATAAAACTTAACTTCCTGCAGTCGAAGAGAGCGCCAAAATGAAAAAAAAAAACGAGCCCACTTTCCGGTGCAATAAAGTGCAAACAGATAGAGCGTGGACTGCAGCAGTGATTTCGTCTATCGATATGATATAATATAAATCACTAGATTGTTTTTCTTACTATATACTTTTAAAACAATTGGTTAACAGTTAGTTGTGCCAGTATGTATTCAAATTAGTGAAATTTGGTGGAAAAATGCGTGAAAGTAATTTCGCCAAAAAATATTACAACCAAGAGATAGATGTACCGACTGGTAAATAGGAAAATTGGACATGACTAGACTATAGGAAAGTAGGAAACAAATTAAACCTTAAAGCAAGAAATCAATCTTTGTCACTCTCGCAGGACTTCTTTATTTAAGTTACAGTGGATCTGTACAATAATATTACTTATACGAGGGCTGCTATTTATGAATACGGAAAAACAAAAAGAAACAAACATATATCTTTTAATATGGTTTTATTGCTTTTTAAAATATTCGCCATGGTGATCGATGCACTATTGCATACGTTGAAACCAATTTTCATAGCACTTTTTCCATTCTGATTGGAGGATTTTAAGATCTTCTTTCTTATTTCTTCAATGACTTCTGGCAAGGAAATGGCCGTGTACTATTCTGAATTACTTAACCGTTTTACGATTTTCTAGTGCCACTGTAGCCACATGTCCATTTCAAAATGACACCACAATGGAAAAACAATTGACAGTTAAGTATATGAAACAAAACATATTACACAGACAAAGAGTTGCATTTTTAAATGTTGTTCTGTAAGTTGTCAGTTCCGGATCCATAAATAGCAGCCCTCGTATAAATAATACAAAAGCTAAAATAAAAAGGTAATACGATTTGGCACTGATCCTTCCGACTGTCACCCGAACATACACAGTGCTAAACCAGCGGATAGGATGAGGAGATTCAGCAGCATCTCGCACCGAAACGTCTGGCACTCGCTCAGGATGCCCTCTCTATTTTTCTACCATCTGAATATGATATAATATATTATGCATCTGAATGTAAAAAAAAGAAAATAAAAAAAAATCTCTTTTAATTATAAGAAAATTATGATACTTCGCACCGCTGGCATTTAGTAACTGTAGAAAATGTTTTTGAAATTGAATTTTAAAAAATCGAATTTATACGGGTGAAACTTTTTATTTTTTCCTAAAACACATTTATTGTTTGTTTCTCATTCTCACATTAAATTGTCTTTTTATTCTGCCTTCAAAAAAGTTTTTTAATTTAAATGGTATCTGCTAAGATTGAATAAAAATGAAAAGGTGAAATATATGACATGTTATAGAAATCTCCATGCGTGGAATTGATATGACAATTTACAAATAAACGGTAATATACATTGACTAATAAGTAAATAAAAATAAACATTTATTAAACTTTATTTAGCGCTTTTCACCCTTAGAATTTGTCCCTTTGGGTAGTGAGGAGCATTATATAAATATATGTACATGGTTTAGGAGCATTCCCGAAGATTAAAGGAGGTGTTTATATTCCCTATTACGTGTAAGAAATTGTATAAAAAAAATGAAAATAATTAATGCCCAAATTTATTAGTTTTATCAAAGCGCTCGTATAAATTCCTTTATTGCTCGCACGTGCTCGGTCGAACGCTAGCAAACGAACTTATGACAAGAGAGATTTCATATTATCTCGTAAAATTTCTATTTTTTTTTCTCTCTCGGAAACCATTATGAATTTGATCAACCAAACAAATCATGATTGTAATCGCAGGGACAATTAGCTGATTTTTTTATTGGGAATGGTCTTGGGACACTGTGTATATTTTTAAAATTCGCTTGTCAGCAAACTAGCGCTCCCTACAAAGACAAAAAAATTAAATTAAATTCGCAAACTCTATTTCTTGAGTCGGTCGAGAAACCAAATAAAAGAATGCAGTTCCATTATTAATTCGTATCTAGATGGAATGTTTGATCATCTCCGAAATGTCGGAATTCTTTCACACACTAAATGTAAACGTAAGACGTTAGCGTACGGTATTCAATTAAAAATCACTAACGGGTAATATTTATTTATAACATACAGATATTTGTCTATACAATATCCGCAGTCTTGAATGATGTCAAAAATATTTTGGAGTTTAAGATCACTAAAAAATTGACGATGATCATTGCCGCATCAAAAACAATGTCATATATCTAATGTATGTATCTTGTTTTCACTTGTCTAATGTATCTATCTTATGTAATTAAACATTTAACATATTATATATATTGTTACTTGATGAACCGTGTATGAGTTCCATGTGTTTCAAATCTAAATTTAGTTTTTTTTCTCGCTTAAACTTTGAACTTGACATCTTCATTTGTGGGTCGCGATTTACACAACGCGACGTTCTAAAATTCAGAAATCTAGATTTGTGTTTTACGATTATATCTAAATACTTACGTATCTAACTATTATTTACAATATTTTATATCAATATGTAATAATAATTCTTAGAACATTTCAACTAGTTGACAATCGGTTAAATTAATTAATTTTTCAAGGAAACTAGAATACTAACTCTAATGTCTTTTATAAGAGATTAATTCAATTAAAAAAGAACTATTAGCAGTTTATCATTTATGAAATTTCTCAGAAAGCAGTTTATCATTTATTATATATATTTCTCAGAAATAGAATATAATTTAAAAATCTGACTTTACTGTGTTGAAGCTATAAGATCAAGGTATCTAAAAATATTTTTTTTATATTTAAATACCCAATGGTTACCAAAAGTAAGCTATAGAAAAAAAGAGTATAAATGAATCGAAATTAATATTTATCCTTTGGCTTCGCCTTAACTAGAAATTCTTTTAGCATCGAGAGTACACCGCCTCATTTCTTGTGTAACAGCCAAGGAATTTCTCAAGTAGGATTTTACTTTAGCTCCTCTGCTGGCCACGGTGCAGTAAAGCTTACCTTTTATTTATGAGTGGCCGATTTTCGCCGACCGAGGCGTCTTCAACGTGTTAAAAGCAATGCTCTTTGTACATGCCACAATGCCACTGTCATAAATATGTTTGTATGTACGGCAAAGACAAAAAAAAAAACCTATTTTGTGCAGAAAATATCACATTATGTTAAACTTTAAGCGGTAGGATTTCGACGGTGAAGGGAGAATCACCATCTGCCAAAAAAATAAACCCATAACAGCTATATCGTGCTGCGTCAGCATCCTCAGTTCAGAAAGCGCTTTTCTCTGTTTTGCTCTTGGTCTTAAATGATTACATCTCATCTAAAGATTTGCAAAAAAGGGAACCACTGTGACCTCATAGGATGATCTTGAAAAACGAAATCAATGTACTTTTTAAAGTTTTGCGGAA
Source organism: Neomicropteryx cornuta (assembly GCA_020383195.1). NCBI lineage: Eukaryota > Metazoa > Arthropoda > Insecta > Lepidoptera > Micropterigidae > Neomicropteryx > Neomicropteryx cornuta. The sequence goes on along the minus strand of JAHKQU010000021.1, from coordinate 18,209,129 downwards.
TTAACATCCTTATAACGATTATGTCTCTGTAGATTGTTTTTTTTTTAATTCTTGTTTGTTCAGCCAATAAGATATTTTTTACGTGACCTTTTGATGAAAATCGAATTGTTTGTTTAGGTTGAACCCTACCTAGGTTAGGTTGAACCTTAGGTTTACTATGCGATAATCAAATATCTTGTTTTGAAAACCTGTTTAAACATGTATCAAGAGTTATTTTCCACCCCAAAACACAGTAAATAAGTACAACTTGATATGTAAATAAATACTGTGTTTTGAAAAAGGTTTTATTGTTTGTATGATTTTTTATGTATCCTAAATGACAATCTTGTTTACTCTTATTATTACTCTAGTATATTAATATAAATATTTAATAAATGTATTGCAAATAAACTCATTTAGTCTAATTTACTGTTTTTGTAAAATTGCTATAAAATGTTTAATCATTTTAGTAATTTTTCTAAACGTAGTGATTTTAAACTAAAATTATGGCAATAAATAGTCGATATTTAACAATACCACTTATATGTATACAAAAATGTAATATTAAATGTGAACTATTAAAAGCAAAATAAATTTCCAGCCATACAACCCATTAACAACCATAAGAACGCTTCCTGTAAAATATTACCAAAAATTTGTATTTTGAAATGGAATAGTCGAATAATGCTAAACTTAAAGAAATGCAATAAAATCGCCTGTATTAGGAAAAATGAAAAAATGTTAAATCATTTTGTTCGAGTCATTTAAATCTAGCAGTAAAAAATGAAATATGAAAGCTTAGAAGCTATAAAAAATCAAATGGAACTTAAACCACGTACCTGTAAACAAGGGTACGTTAACCGTTAACGTTTCGTAGAAAGTTTAGTTTCAGACGTAGCGTAATCATATGTAACGCCTGATTTAGCGATAATTTTTCTTTATATTACGCTATGTAATTAGTGACAATGCACGAACTGATAGATAATCTTCGAAATTCGGCTCAATAACAGTAAAAAAATATTGAAGTGTTTACAGCTCTTATAATTTAAAAAAAAAATGAAACGAAAGATAAAGATGCAACGGAAAGCAGTTTCAGCAGATAAAAGACTTTCAGCAGCTTTTGGTGCATTGTATCCACCCCCTCCATCCCCCCGCTCCCCCGCTACTCTATCGTCCCACGCCCTCCTCACCCCCGTTCAGCCCCGCGGTGCATGTCAGGGGGGCGTGGTTGCTATGCTCTAATTTATAGGATTTTTTTATTATTTTTCGATTCTACAGCTCCGTTACAGCAATACAGTAATCGCAACACCGCGTTATAAATATATATATATAATTATTTTTATTTATTGCTTATAATTGATAAAAAAATATTTCCTACTTTGATTGGATTGCAATTAGAGCAAAGTACATATTTGTTATTTTGTTTACAAACGCGTATCTGTAACTATCGCCGAAGTGTTACTACCGAGACTGCAAATTAATATAACGATTTTCTCGAATGCATCGACGCGAATTTCAAATATACAAAAATATATACAAACTTTTTGTACTTGAAATGTAGCTATGTAGGTATATTATGCCACATTTCCTAACCTACAGCGTACGTCATAACCAAACCACACATAACATTATCGTTATCAGGCAAAACGCAAGCATTTCTATGAATGATGAATGCCAGTAATTAAAATGGATGAAGTATCGAACGGTGATGATGGACACATCAAACACTAATTCACTACAAGCGTTTTCTATCTCTAGACATCGCCAAATCTATATTCGGACTTACCGATGAAAACAATCCTTAAATTCTCACAGAATATAAATATCACAACAAATTAATTATAAGTGCTATGTGCTCAACACTTAAAATTACATAGAATATAGTATTTTTCGTATACTAATGAACCAATTTATCAAACACTAGATTTATCAATTAATATTAAATTATAGATTAATCGTATATCGATGTACGAGTATGTAGTGTTGCGTTTAGGGATGATTCGCAAATGAGGAACTTTGTTTTTAATCGTTTTCTTCGAAAACACAATAAACCGTTTGTAATGTAAATATGTTTGACGTTTGGTGAGTATTATATAACGGTGTACCGCGACTTTTACTCGTACACACTGGGCAGTGGGCAGTGGGCAGTAGCGCCCTGTCAGAGCACACGCCACACGGCGGCCGACTGGTTATCGGCGCGGACACGTTTTGGTGTGCATGTCATTACGGCGACGCCATCGGGCGCTGGTCGGCAGTTCGCGTGGACTGCGCCTGTCGTCGAAGCCCCGCTCACCGGAATGTCACAGTCCCATCGCAACGTCGCAAGCGTTGGCCCTATGACAGCTTCAGCGCGGTACTGGAGCCTTCGCCGCCCGCCGTTACGTCAAATGCCTCGCCTTGTTCGCGCGCTCGTTTGCGTCTGTGTGGGTGTGTCAGTGCGCCGCATACCGTCACGGCCGCGCTCAACAGTGTGCGTGAGGGTTCGGCTGTAACATCCAGGAGGCTGCGGTGTGGTGCGACTGAAGGGTCTTGAATTAAAAAGCGAATTTTCATGAATCGAGTTTCGTCAATCGTCGCATTGTAACGATGCAGATAGATTAACATCAACATCCCCTTGAAGCACTGATACTAAGATAAATATTTCTTTAGTTTTGGAGATATGCGATTATTTTTGGAGTTTATATTACAAAAATATTTATTTATGTTTTTATTTACGTATTCGAAGTAGATATTAATCAGAATATTAATAAAATGCGACATAATAATCATAATCATAATAATTTGTATAATGGATATTTTAATAAATAAATTTTAAACCAAAAATGTATCCTAACATTTCGAAAAACCATACAGGGTTACCAGAGCTAGTAGCAAATATGAAAGTTGGGAAAAGCTTTCCGTAGCCACGTTAGCGGGTACATGTTTTACGATAAGTATGCTATACGAGGTAAACCAAATGAATGCACTACAGTTGTAGATCTCAAAAAGGTCTCCCAAAAAAGTGTGCGACAACATAAAGTGTGTGTGCATGTTTAAAGAATAACGTTAGCACAGCATTTTTGGCATTTTGGCATTTTTGACATTTTTTATATTTAAAATAAAAGAAAAGCATGAGTTCACTCACGAAGACATTTGGGTAATCCCCCATATTAATATTTCGGTTTGGGGTATTTGGGATATTTGGACAGTATTAATCCTTATCGAGTAAATTAACCAAATTACCTAAATTATTTAGTGTAGATCATTTTTTATTCAGAATAATCTATATTTAATAAATACTAATACAAAATCTCGGTCAAGTTCGTTAATGGGTAAAATCAGACCAAGGGGGCAAGATTTTTCGAAAAAGTTAAATTTTACTAAAACTTTCTTAGCATATAAGGTATCTAATTCATTTAAATTGTATGTTATTTCTTAGATAAAGGCCTAAAACCTATGGAGTTCGTATGGAAAATTCGTATGGAGTTCGCCTCTCCTCTGCCTTCCCCGCTATTCATTGGTTGGGTGGATATAAAGACTTTGGTCTTTAAAACTGCTCGGTCGGCCTTACCGCGTGCCAAAAGGTTTTTTTTTTCAAATTGTCTGACAGAAGACGGAAATAAAGAGATCACACAAATAAATATACATAAACTAAGATGTATAGATAGTTACAAACACGTGGATTGGCGTCCGCTTTCATCGGATATCGTAAGACAAGTCTCATGTGAGGTCTTATTTGTGAGAGTTTATTAATGATTTAATTAATAATAAAATTTTACATAAAAAAAAACATTTCTTTTCATTCAACACATTTCATTTCTTTTCATAATCGCTTAATTCGAATGATCGCTACTTAACAAACATTAGATTAATTTATTATTTCAGCTTGCAGGGTTTTGCTTGCACACATTTTGAGTCCTTTAAATTTATGCAGTCATTACTCAATGTTGTGAAAAGCGTAGGACAATGGCCATTAGCTCAGAAAATAATTGGCTGTGAAAATTACTTGTTTCGAGTTTCAGGAAAAAAATGTTGGTATAAACGACGGCAATCGTAAGTTACATTTCGCGTTATAACTATAGCAAATATAAATTACAGAATAACCGATTAACTATGAAGCTTGTTTAGGCACGTAGGGTTACCTTCGGATTCGGTTGTAGAAAATATTAAAAAATCACTAACGCCTCGGGAAAGGAACCTCAGATTACAGGTCTATCGAGGTCAGCGTGCGTCTGGGTATCGTATTTTGCTAGGAGTCCTATTTACATCAATTTTGAATACTTCGTTTTATAATCATTGTTTTTTATTTAAGAAAAAGTTTTTAACTATTTTTTTTCATATTTTCGAGTTTAATCAAATTGAGCAATGCTCGTAGTTACATTCCTAGATTTATGTCAACAACTGCTTATTTTATATATTTAAAACTTATGTTAATTAAACATGTAATCGGATGGTTTTTGTGTGTTACCCCGTTTATCGATAAGTGTGACTGAAGTGAAGATCGATTATTCACTTACTTAAGTTAAAGTTACAATATTTAAATCGAATTATGAAAATGATAATACACTGCAGCCGGTATAAACATAAAAATAACTTTAAGATATAAAAGATATTTTTGATGTATAAGTATTATAAGTACATGTAAATATTTAAATATACACCGTGTCCCAAGACAATTTCCATTTAATAAAACAGCTAATTGGTCCTGCGAATTCCAGTGCTATTTGTTAAGAAACTATAAAAATTCATCATAGAACAGTTACCGAGAAAAAAAGTTAACGTGAAAATAGTAAAAAAACATGTAATAATGACTTTGTTGTGAGCGCTCCGCTGTATCCGTACGCCGTAACGGTGTCAAGGTCATTGTCGATCGGAATTCGCGCGCTGACCGAATTGATACTATTTGTTTAAAAAATATAATAAATTTTAGAGATATATTTTTCGCATTTTTTTAATATCATTTCTTCCTCATAATAACTTACAAAACACTCTCCTTTAGGCTTCGGGAATGGTCTATGGGATACCCTTTATATGTTAGAGCATAATAACAATAAATTATGTATAAAAACAAATATTATTATTGTAACCTTTAAATATATCCATAGACACTACAAATTTTGTTTTTGTATCATAGATGATTTAAAAACAATACTTCTACGATACCGTTAGAAGTTAATTTGAGAACCTAGTTGATGAGCTATTCCGTTATTTTATTTCTAAATTAAGAAACCACGAGGGTAGTTATTTTTTTTTTGTGATATTTTTTTGAAATATAAGATTCCAGAAAAATTTATTCACATTGTAAATTCGAGGCGCTAAAAACTGAAGTGCCTTTGTGCAAATGTTTTTCGTGTTTTTGGCAGTTTGAGTTTTAGATGAGAGATCTCTTGTGTGAGAGTGAGACATCGTGATGTTTATGTATGTGCGATTCAACATGCTTATGGTAATACCTAGATATTTATTGTCAGTTTATTACATACGTTTTTCTCAAAAATTATGTGACGTAGGAATTAGAAATTTAGAATAATGTTAGGCTTTCATATATTTATCGAGCGGGATATCATTTGGAAAGGATACTTTAAGATATTCCAATTTTTTTTTTTCAACGTTTTTTCTAATTTGGTGTAAAAACACACACACACAAAGTGTGCAAAAAAAACACCATATCTCCTCCCCATAATCTTATAGCTAACAGGAAAACTGACGCGTTTTTTCGTCGGTCTAATGATTGCTGAAAAAATAAATGTCAGGTTCCTGAAAAAATGACGGAAAAGGCTGCTTGTCGGGCCGGGCGTTTACATGGCTTACGCTGACTAAACCATAAAAGTTCAACCAAATTATCGTAACACTGAAATGTGGATATCTTTTAAGGATGACTCACCCATCATTTTTATCATTTTTACCTTTTAAAACTTGATTAATAATATCAGTTCACCCACAGAGTTTATGAACAACATGCCATTAATCTTTACTTATCTAAGTAATATAATAGTTACTTAAGGATTTCGTGAAGATCAAATGTGTCCTTTACATAATACCGTTTAAATAAATACACTGAAAAAATATGATAATGCCAGCAAAAATATGGTTGATATAGTAACAGGAATATTTTTTGTTGGAGTTACACATTGATAATTGTTAAACTTACTTGGTTGCAAGTACATATTTCTCAATGTAAGTACCATCATTTTTGGTTACTTTTAACATAATATCTACCTATTGCTACAAGAATTTTTGCAAACTGCAAATTTTACTATCAACCACACCGTCATATTGATTTGAAACACAGAAAAATAAAATGGTAACACATAAAAACAACAAACTATGGTTACTACTACCAAATGTACAGGTAACTTCGTTTTATTTCGTCAGCTGTTCACCCACGACGCCACGACGTTTTGTGGTCATAGCAAAATGTTTTTTTTTAATATTTTTTAACTACAGAAAAGCAAGAAAAATGCTAAAACGTTCTGTATAATTTATAACCTATTTATTATCTATGAGATCGAGATTGTTTTATGGTTTTACCATACTAATAAAATAAAACACGCAGGTCTACTACTTTTTTATAGCGTTTATCTTCAGACAAAAAAAGGTTCCAAATCTACCTATTTTAAGTTCAATGAACGTGGTAAAATGGTGGTGGTGGTGAATGGTGTGTTTATGTTTTTGGTATTGAAATATTTTTTACAAGTAAATGTAAGGTATGCTATGTACCTACTTGAATCTTAAGTCGGAATAACTGTTGTTTGAGCGCTTACGCCGAGCTAGGTACCTACAACAAATTAATTATTTTGATTAGATTTAAATATACTCACTTAAATTCTATTGATCGACTGTTCGTTGATAAAGTGATTGCGCGAGCCCGACTCACTCTATATCTTTTTTTTTTATATTTATGTTATGTTCTGTTAGCCCACGTGAGCCATGCAAAAATGCTTACTTGTTTTTTTTAAAAAAAAAAACAAAACTGCTTGGATCCCGGAAGATAATATTTTTTATTAGAATAATTTTAAACGTTTTTGATGAAACATCAAATACAAACCTCATTTGATTATTTAAACTTTTCTTTTATGATAAACTAGTGCAGTATACAGAGCGTATTCACTGATGTCCTTTTAAGGGGTTCATGCGTTCCACCGCGTTCTCAAATATTAAAACGATTTCTATAAAATTTTGAATTTGTTTTTCTCGTAATTGGAAAACATTTTTCCAATATTTTTTGCTGATTAATGTTTGATTTTTGATATATGTAGATCAACTCTCGAAAAAGGATACCAGTAAATTTAAATACAACCTGTATAATATCTTAGGGATTCATATTTATGTATGAAGTCATGACAAGCCTGCTCGAGGGCTGGTTATCTGATTAATCGATGATCAACAGTAGCTAAGCGTGACACTACCGAGTTGAGCCGTTTCTTCGCTAAAAGGAAAATGAACTTCTTATTATCCACTCGGTTCAGGATAATGTTTAGTGTTAAAGATACTTTCGCAAAGAACATTTTCTCTCTTGATGCTGAAGAGATATGGCAAGCTAAGTGGTAAATTGTCACAACTCGACGTAACTTTACCCGGTTACAACCCAACCAAATATCACCTGATCAAATATTGAGACTGATCAAAATGGTGGCCTTTCGATGTATGCACATACGAGTAAATTGCCTTTCGTCTCATTTCAACCTTTAGATGTCGCTTATCTGTATGTAACTACAAGAGGGAATTATGACATCATCCGCATTGTAAACAACCCATTTCATTTACATTCAAAATTGAATTATTCTTTTTTAAAGAATTAAAACATTTTTCTTTTTTTTCCCCTTTTGTATGTGTGGTGTGGCTTATAAATGTTAAATTGTCTATAGTATACGGTATATTACAGTAAGGGCATAAATTACCAAATGGGTATGATGCTACTTCATATGGAGTTCTTGGCTTCGGATAAGTCTTACAGTTGGATGGTCTAGTGGCTTATGTATTTATATTGTTAGATGCCCCGGTTGTGGTGTACCCAAAATTTGTGTGTAATTTGAAATAATTTTTATAATTTCATCAAAATACAGTTTGTAATTTGAATCTAATTGAATTCCAAATTGTTTTGTAGTATCCAGACTCATATTAGGTATATTCAAAGCCTTTTGCGTTCACAAATTTATAAAAAGTTTCTAAAAAGATATTTAAGCCATGAATGGACTCTGGTTTCAATTTGGAAAATTTCTCTTTTATTTTGATACTCGTCAACCATGCGTTTCCAAATAATTGAATAATTAATGCTAGTTAATGGTAGACTACGGACAATAGTGGCAGTTTGGCTGAACACACATGAAATCAAATTGTGGTATTTTTCAACAGAACCTTTAATGTCACCACTTTTAATTAAGAACATGTAGGTATCATAAAATAAAGATAAATTTTGAATTTGTCCATCCAAACGTGATAAATCAAGATTAGGTAAACAAGGTCAAACAACCTTTTCCCCACTCCTAATTTGACCTTATAGCGATAACTTCAATTTCAAAAGAAAGTTGTTAAAATGTATCGCTAGACTGCTTTAAATTCACTATCAGAAGATAAACTTGGTTCATAAATAGCATCTTGTAATAACAAATAATCTTTATTACTTAACCGTTTCTAATTTCGCATATCATACTTTTATTGAAATCTGATACGTCCGAAATCACTGATTTTGTAGTGTCGTATAACATTTGCATTGAATGGAATAAACATTTCCTTCTTGTGTTAAGAAGTTTTAATCAGATGAATTTTTCAGTTATTTTGGTGCAGGAATTACAACTATACCGACATAGAAGGATTAGCAATTTATAAAAACAATGCAACAGTAATCTAGATGGCAAATATTTTTATAAATATGTGCCTTGTAAAAAGACCAAAATATTAGATAGATAAGATTAAAACTAAAATATTTAAAAATGTGCTTACTTATGGATTCTTTTAGACCAAAATGTTAATGTTTAGGCAAGGATAAAATACCCAAACCAAGTTCTCAACAACAAATTATTAACATATGAAATTGTGGCCTGGATTGGAATAAAGGTGATGATTAGGGAAATTTAGGGTGGTGCAGACTCCCGATTTTCTGCAGATGTGAGGAATGATCATGAGACGTTTCCGTTGATTTTCTGCCTGGCCTGGGCCTACGAATCGCGTCAGATGTTTAATTTAGGTATCGACCAACATATCTAAGTTTTTTGAAAAGTAGTTATATATATATATATATATATATATATATATTTTAAATTACACTCAAATGAACGTTTTATTAACACAAACTCACAGAAAAAACACTTTTTTATGAAATTCTTACCTAACCTAACATTTGTTTTTACTACGGACCAGCGAAAAAAATATGTTAATCATTATGATGATATTTTTTTAGTGTCAATTTGTTTATTACTAAAAATAAAGTAAAATAATTGTATTTAGGAGTTCTGGGAAATTATGCAGTAAACAATAACAACTTAAAAAAAAAGTACAGCTTGAAACAAATATATTATCATATTTAATATTGTCAATAGGAATATTAATACTGATATATATGTATTTTACAGAGTGAAACCTTATTAATCTACATATTACCTCTCCTCTCTACCTCGCAAATGCAGTTTCTATAATTACCTACTTAGACCTACCAATTAAAATTACTCCAAAGACTTCAAAGACTCCAAACAGCAATAATTAAATAACCAAACTCTACACTACTGCAGTTTTTTTTTAATTCAGTTTTATTTCATACTCACACGTAATAAAAAAACAAGGTCTGGAAAATTTTTGCCCACCTGCCTTTCATAAAAAAATAAATATAAACTTGTAACGCCAGAGGGGGTAAGTCTGGTTGTCGGGTAAGATCGCCTATCCAGGAGGATGAACTTTATTTATACTTGTATTGGTCTACCATCTAGTATTTGGTAGATAAGCTACACATTTGACCTCTCTGCAACAGAGCACACTGCAAGTCATGAAACGTCAATACACAGCAGCCATTTTGTTTTAATTTTTCTCAGTTCAGCTCAGCGCAAGTGAGTCATTTCGTTGTTATCTGAATTTATCTATGTCATCTTATTAGTCTGACTGTGATATTATTAGATGTATGCTCAGGACAGGATAATATCTTAAAAAATCATCAGATGTGAAAGTCAAAGATTCCCTACATTTTCGATGTTAGGAGAAAAAGTCCGTCTGCCCATACGCATTTGGGTAAGTCCCACTTATGCAAATTGAGAATTTGACTGAATTACCCAATATTATGAGTAAATAAGTTAAAAAGCTAGAGGTAAAAAAGGTAAATAAGTTAGGAAAGGTATTTTCAATGTATCATTTGTTTTATTTTTTTGAGAATCCATTGGATATACAATGCTTTCTAACTAACTATAACAGAAAATCCCAGAAAGCAACCCCGTTATTTATTTATTATTTGATTTTATTTAAACCGGGTTTAGTTATACCCGTTGACAATACTTTTGTTATGAAAAACTATCCAGACTTAAGATAAACTTTTAAAATATCCCAAACCCATAAACAATAGAATTTTCTACAATATTATTGACCACAAAATTCGCGAGAAACTGAATTGTAATGATTTTAATCGCTGTGCTCTTTCATACAATTCAGTATGAAAATTCTTACGGTGATCGAACTTTCCCTCATCTTAGTTTTGATGTTGCGGTAAAGGTGCTAGAGCAAGGTTCATTTAATTACAATGATATAAATATTTCCCTAATGAACTTAAGAACACACTTATTTTTTTGTTCATTATGATTCGGATTTTTATATGTCAGACTTACCTTCCTGGTCTTAATGAATTTAAATATTACCTGGAAATTTAAAGGAAAGGTTTCTTTATTGTAATTACTTAAATCGAAGTGATAATCATGAGTTTTGATATCTTTAGTCTCATTTGACCAATCTATAGTTCTTGACATCAAGTCTGAGAAAACAATAGTGATAAAGTATATAAAAAAAAGTGGATATGTTCAGATTCAAACTCGCAACCACAGGGTCAGGTTAAATATTTTACCCATGTTATTTGAATCGGACTCATTGGGAGTACATTGTGGAATTATGTTTACAAAATTCAACATATACAACATTTAATTTTGGAATCAAAACTCTAGTATTCATCATTAACTATTCCATAATTAACTATTCATTACTATTCCACAATATTAAATTGCTTATAATAAAACAAGAATTTCGCACCCCAAATTTTATTAAAAAAAAATGTTTTCCATAATTGAGTCACAAAAGATGATTACTGTATTAAACATATTTAATTAATTACATTCTAAAATTAAACATGATTTTCAAATGCATCCAGAATGCTGAAATATTGAAATGAAATCCTAAAGTATAGGATGGTCAGAAAAATTGTGTCCACATTGCCAGATGAACGTAATATTTTAAGTTACTTAAAAATAATAATTCAGAAACTTCAACTTAACAATTAAATGGTATATAAATCAAGTTAATTAATAGTAAATATTCATTAAACTAATGATAAAATGAGGTAGATGGTATAGTCTTTTCGTTCACCCTTAAAATAATAGTAAAGAAATAAATATACATAGTTACACAAACATACCTAATTTTGTTTCATTAAAATTAAGGTATGCTGAATTATCAAAAATGTCCATTCTACAAAGAAAAGCATTCATTTTATTAATAATATGAAATAATACTCGTATATTATAATTAATTATGATATATGAGTATGTGTATGTTGTATCGCGAATAGCATTTTCTTTTTTATTTAACAAATACAACGATAATAAGGGTATTCACTCAACCATGCTATCATATTAAGTGTGCTAAATGCTAAATTGCTATCCCAATAGAACTGGTGTTTTCATGAACGACCATTTGTGCATTTAAGTGTGTTTTAAATGCACAAATTTAAATTGCTAAAAGGGAATGTTATTATTCTGTTTTTATTTTTTCGAGGCAACATTTGGGTGTTTCTGTTCTTCAATCTTTTCACTTGAATCATTTATCTTTATAACAATATTTTATAAAGGCCATCTAATAACACTTTTTATTCTTTTTCGTTTAATAACTGATGTTTCATCACTCATTGCTTATAATCAATTGAAATTTTTAATTATTAAAAAATTACCTCGTTTTTTTAAACATTTTTAAGAACACTACTACCAAAAGCAAAACATAACTCAACTTTTGTTTTAACAGGTGAGATAGCACGTTAATACATAGCACGAGCGTGATCTCCTGCTATCGTGAACTGTGCTATCTCGTCTCAAATAGAATACTACTGTCAATATTTTTTCTGAATTTTAACAATTTAACACAATAGCATAGTTGAGTGAATACCCCTAATGACTCGTTTCCATTAAATGTACTCCACAAAGTGCACTTTAATCTGTTGACTTGTACCCGAATCAATGCTGCAGAAAATATTGAAGTGCTTGGAAACAGAAGCGGCATTCTCCAAATGTTACAATTTTACTACAAAGCAAAAAAAATCTTTATTTTTCATGTATTATAATACAATGTGGGCACATTTAAATAACTGGTAATGATTACTGATAAATAAATATCTATAAACTTGGCGAAAGCAATATTGATTTAAAATCTAAATACAACCACTCTTGAATTGCTAATTTAAATAGTTTTATAGCCCTTAAAAACATTAATAGTGGCATTCATAACTTAATTTTTGGATTATGCTAGAGAATACCGCTTTTGTTTCCAGGCTTACATATTAACTTTAAATCTCACCTTATTTTGGACAAATTATTATTTTACGTCCTATTACTCTTATTTAGGCCACTTAATTTCAGGACAGCCTGTACAAGCCACACCTATGAAGGACAATTAGATTACAAATATAATATGAAGGAACCTGTCCGGGGGAATACTGGGATAGGAACCACTGTAGCATCAGCAGTCCCATCAGTAAGCAGCCTGGGTTTGCAACCTATGCATAGGGTAAGAAAAGTGTTGAAATTAAAGACTCAAGATTGAATAAAATGAGGAAATGCCACAAATAGTAGATTCTTTCCGGTGTGATTGGAAGAAAGATAATTCAGATTGTAATCTTTGGAATACCTGTTGGATTGTAACAGTTTGACAGCCAGCCATGATTCTACGGATGGGATTAGTAAGAATTGACTTTGAGGTAATTAGCTTTAAAAGTATGTTAGACGATTAACAAATTATAGTATGCTAGTAGATAGGCAATGCTACTATTGTTCTTCTGTTATAGACAGTACAGCTGAAATTAGTGAGAATCTAACTAACCTAACAATTTTGGAAGCGCCTTCACTTTACCGAGCTTTGTGCTCAATTATAAAGCAGCAAATGCGGATAGAAAGAGTCAGCAACAGCTCTTATTATGCGCGAGTAAGTCACAAACAGATCATTTACCCGTTTGTCCAGCAATTCGTTGGCTGTCAGGTATTACCAGAATTTCCTAATAAAATTTATCGTATATATGCACAAGAATAATAGTTAAAGTATTGTATTATAGATCGCAATAGTAGAAATTGAAAAAATGCACTAGAAATTTCCTTTCAGCAGTATGTTATTTAGGATTAATATATTATTTATTTCACAATAAATAATACACTGAATGAATCCCAATTTATAGTTTACAAAATGCTCCAATAAATTAACCCTCATTTTTTTTAAAATAATTGCTATGACCTAGGTTATATACCAATTATTTTGGTCCCTACTCAACTAGGCCAAACGTGCCTGTGCTAGAGTAGGGGAGATGGTGGTAATGAAGCGTTAAAAATGGTATAACCATGTGAGGATTCGAACCGACAGGTGAGGTGTTGGGCCGACAGTCCAACGCCTTAACCACTAGACTACCAGGATTATAATTAAAGGTTTTATAATCAATTTTATTTTATATTGTCGATTTTCGCAACACAGAAGAGATGATCTGATATAAGGAACATTAATTTGAATTAGACAAATCAGAATTTCACCCTAGAATAAAATATTACACACGAAAAAATAAAGTTATATTTGCTTGAATGTATTTCACATAAGATTTAAATAAACTTGTAATTCTAATATATTTTAAAAATAAGCTCAATCATTGCCTTTATAATTTTAAAATGGGGTTGTATATGTAATCGTTTTAATTATCTATTAAAACGTGGTTAATTATGATCCAGCTGCATTATTTTTTACAAATTGATATTGTCACGTTGGCCAATTTTGGGTGGTCGGCAAGTCATGACCATGGGACATAAAGCGCACAGAACATATAACAAAAAGATAACTGTCCGACAAAAAACAAAATCAGGTTTATAATAGACGGCCAGTTCCTGGACTATAGTAATCTAAATTTGAGAGAAATTTTACACCACTCGTAAACTGAGTGGACATTGATTAAGGAGGCGACGATAATACAGGCGGTCCCGAGACCATTCTTGAAGAATTAATGGGTTGTTTGTGTTATCTACTATGTGTAAGAAATTATAAAAAAAAAGTGAAAATAATTATCACCAAATTTATTTTTTTTAAGCATTGGTGGAAATTACCTTTTTTTATTAGCGGCGAGCGATTGATAATGTAGCCTTGGCAGCGTTTGCATCCAATGACCCTTACATTAATTCTCGCTACGATCGAGCAAAGCCGTTTATGACACGTTGATCAGCTGTCGAACCTATTATAAGAACCGTATAATATTATTATGTAATGTTTACATTTTAATTTCTCGAAAACCACGATAATATTGTAAATATGTCATCTTTACAAATAATACTTGAAATGCAGGACCAATTGGCTGAATTTTTTTCAGGAATGGTCTTGGTCGGACAAAGGAAAAAAATAGCACAAAAATTGTTTACATTGTTCGTATTCTATGTACATTCGAATGTGACTTTATTCCGGGAAATTTCCGCGGGTTTCCGGGAAATTTACAGTAGTGATGAAAATCAACATTACTAATTGATTTATGCAATAATAAGCCCAATTCTTGATTCAGCTATCAACATTTGAAACATGCTCCCTAACAAAAATATCTATAGCATAACTATCCGGGTGGCCGGAGTGAAACCAAAAATATCATTTTCTAACCATCAATCAATATTGTTGTTGTAGATTAGGTTGTTGTAGATTAGGATGTAGGAATGGTCTCTTAACAATAACCTAACCTAATAACAAATAATAACCTATTTCTGCCTGGAAATACTCAAGCACAGATAAAAATGGGGACCGGTTGCTGGGCTGGACTGAGAACATAGATTGATACTAAGTTAAAAAAACTGTTTGATCAGACACAAGGTTTTTGATTCAGACCTGTGCTTTCTTACTTTTGATGCAAATAACAGAGCAGTTCATAAGAACCGTACTGTTCTAAACAAGTTCCCGAAAAGTCAACATAGGCCTGTGGTAGTAAAAAAAAGGTATTCCGCTTTGCCTTAAAGGAATTGTTGTTGCTAGAGAATTTGCCCAGCAAACTGACACAAATCTCTCCTATTATCAAACGGATTATTAAAAATCTCCACAATTCTATTTTATTTAAACAGCTTTTTTTTATATTATATTTGTATTGATAATTCTATAATAATGATAACATATTATAAATTGCAGTATTTCATTTTAAATATTTCTCTATAATGATATTACGCTAAAACTGTTGCAAATAATATTCAGTTACACGTAAGATATTTAATGTTCGAGTATTCATGTATTAACTATATAAATACGCTACAATTTTTTCAATAACATGATGAACATGGAATACGTACAAAATAAGTGTAATTTTTGTCAATACGAAACTTAAAGGCAAGACTTACAAACTAATTGCTATTCCCGAATGGCAGTGCTCTTAATGTGGTAAAATAAAACAAAGAACACATAAGCTTAAATTAAAATTAAAAATACAAAAAAAAAGTCACAATAAAAATTAAATATAAGTGAACATTTCCTATGTTAACGTAGTTGCCAGTTTTAATCCACATTTTCTATTTGATGTTGTAAAATTTTTGAACCGCTCTCCACGAATGTTATCCTGTTTCAAAAATTGCCCTCAAAATGTAGACTTGCATAGTTAGCACTCCAATCTACGAAAAACGACATTCAAAACCAAAACAAAATAATTTCCATTCCTTTTCTTTATATATAAACTTTACAAATCAACTCCAAATGTCAATGTTGAAATAGATTAGAATATTGAATTTCGCAACGTTAAAAATGTTTAAATAAATTTATCAAACCAAATTACAATATCTTTATTATTAATAAATAACCTTTATTCATTCTTTGCGCACTGTTTTACAGTGGCATTAAAATTAAATTGTTTTTACGTATATTTCATTGGAATAAAGTACGTGCCTTTAAAAATTACAGATAAAATGTATGCCACTCAACTTCCCACCCATCGCAACCTCCGGTTCACAGAAAATGTTTGCATCAATATGGCAACTACGAATTAAATGGCAATAAATCTTAGGAACTAACAAAGATGCAAAAAAACCAGCATATTTTTTCTAGCTATCCCAACAGAGATTTTATGTAACATTTAAACAGGATTTTGAATGAAATTATGCTTGCAATAGTAAAAACACAATACTTATGTTGCATTTATCATGTTTTTGTTTGTTTTACGAAGGCTATCTTTAATTCTATTGTTTTGAAGTGCAACCAGTATGATAATTTACAAAAAAAAAACAATACAAACTAATCATGTTTAACAGTTCAACTATTTTTTTTTGCTCCTTTTCTATTACTTTTATGCAAATATGATTAGGATGATTTCTATTAATTTTTTATGAGTATATGCTCTTAAAAAATTGTAAATAGTGGTTTAAAATTCAGTCATAAAATTAGGTAATACATAAAAAATAGTATCTGACAATGTGAATGTCTAAAACAAACAAATTAATAGCTGTTAATAAAAAACATAAAACATTTTAATTGCATAGAATCGCCCTTACCTCAATTCTACGCGTATCCAAAATCTGACATTGCACGTTTAGCGTGAGTGTACTTACACGCTTACAAAACATCTCACCGACTGCGAGTAATATCGCTTGTTAATGCTGGCTGCACAAAATGGCAGTTATGTTGACATGGACCAGTGACTGATGGCAAACTGATACTTTTATCATAGTACTGTCATAGTTACCGTAGCTCGCTTACAATGCTTCTACGCAATTAAACTATTCTATGATAAAAACACATAAAATTTGTAAAAAACTCAAAATATTTCTTAATATAATAGAATGAGGTAGATAGTAGAATGGCTGATTTCCTAAAAAATAGATTCCTGTAATTTAAAAATTAATCCTAACCAAAGTGTACTTAATATAATTTACGTCAGCTGTTGATTTATAAGTTATCTTAGAAAAGAGAGACCTAGAGAGGAAGATTTGCTTTAGAAAAACCTACTCATATAGAAGGTGTACTGAATGTGTAAGGAGTCAGACAGACAAATTCCCAATACGGGTACTGCTTTAAAAATATCGGCCAGGATGACAAAGGTTGATGATGATGATGATTGATGGTGAGTTCTTGGTAAGATTATCAAACTGATAATGTAACACAGGGGTGGTCAAACTTGAACTGCTGGCGATCTACCTCAATATTTTTAGACTACTTACGATCGACTCTGAGAGACTGCAAGTGTGTGTGATGCAGGGTTGTCGTACATACACGATACACCCTACCTACCTAGGTAGGGTGTATCGTAGCATATATAGATATTAGCTTTCTGCACAATCATTTCTGCGGTCGATCGCGATCGACCAGTCGATCGCGATCGACCGTTTGAGCACTCCGGATGTAACAGAAAATTAAATCAGCCTAAAATTGGAAATGAATTGAAATTCGCAAGAAAGTTTCTCTGAATATTCATATATAACTGGAATGTTGCATTGAAGGTTTAGGAAAGATATTCGGATGGCCATAGATAACTGTGGGGTGGATTAAGCATGTGCCGCATTCCGAAAACATAATCTGCTTGACTACTACAAAGTATTTGATAATCCAGTTCTAATGAATATTTCAATTAGCTCAAAGAGCTATGGAACAAATGTATGATTAGTATTACTTAATTTAAACACACAATTAACAAATGGATGAAAGCGCAAAAAGAGATTTTATGGTCAAATCTGTTGGCAAATCGTTAGTATAAATGGACAAAATGAATAAATGGCCAGAATGGAAAAAATCTGCAGTTTGAGCCATTAGGTAAATACCAAAAAGACTGCAAATGGATAGAGTTTAAAATAAATAAATAGGTTAAATTAGGTCAAATATAGCAAAAACGGTTTAAAGACAATATGCAGCTTAAGGACACATTACATGTTCCTCATATAATCCTATAGGCTAACAAATAGCTTAGAGTTCTGATGTTACAGTTTTGATATGTGGGTTTTTATTTCAATGTTAACAGTATTTTGGTGTAACAGCATAACGATGTAAAATTCGCCTATAACTCAAAATATAATGTTATTTTCATGCACTAAATTATATAGATATGGCGCTCTTTGCTTGTTCATCTCACCATTCAATATCATCTGAACGGATAATCTCACCTCCACTAGTCAAGTCATTGTGTCAAAGCAAAGCGAATGCGTGTTGTGTCAGAGTGTGTCGATTTGGATGTCGACTACTTTAAGTTTGTTTCTATATTTGCATAGCTGCCCTGCACCTCTAAGCTGTTTACTTACGCCATGACAGAGTTGCAAGTGAAAGTGGAGTCTAACATTAAATTCAAAGCTCCTAATTTATTAGTATGTATATAGTTATTCAAAATAAATGTTTGGAAGCGTGAGAAGAGAACTGGTTGAAAAATTCAAAATAAAGGATAGCCTCTCCTAGCTGCTTTTACATAGTATACTATTATATAGGTATGAATGTTTGTCGCTTCAGTTATAAAAATAAAGTATATTGTATGTATATGTCTTGAACTATGTTACCAAAAGAGAACTTTTATTACATATTGGTAAAATCCAAGTTGGGAATAATTCAAATAAAATAATGACAATTAGGGATTTACTATCTTAAATATATATATATTATAACACTCAAAATTCACATTAAAAGTATAGTTTTAGGGTAATACATAAATTATAATTCGCGCGGAATAATTTAGAAAACAAAAAAAAAATTGAAACTAAAAACTACGCAATAATTATTATTAAAAATACATTAACGTGTGTATGAATAATGTATCTACGTAAAATTACTTTAATTAAACATTTATTTTGTACTTTTGTCTTGTTAAGGATACTAGCATTTGTACTCTGTGTTACGATTGGCTGTATTTGGAACTCAGCAAAACAATTGAAATAAATTTATTTCTACATAAGTTAAAAAACCCTGATATAAAAATGATTACCATCCCAAAATGTTATTTCAAAAAACGCATCTTATCTTATTACTTACTTTTATGAGCTTACATCCCTTCTATCTGAAATAAATTATTTTTATATTTTACTTTGTAAATACGTATTATTAGCTATAATAAAATTGAAGGGTATGAGACGACATTTTGAAAATGGCAAGTAAGTTCATAAATTTTTCGTTTCTACACTTATTTCAACGATTAAGTTTTAGGCAATATTTTTAATTTTGTGTTTGTAATTTCGTTACATAAACTTTCACCCTCAAGTGCGGATTGTGCATTCAGGTTTTTCAAAATATTTTTAGTTGTAGATAAGAAGTAAGCCCATAAAAAAACCATTCCGTACAAGCAAACCAAAATATATTAAAACAGTCCATCTCACTCGATGTGCACTTGCTGAGTTTGTTGAGTGATGCCTTCAACGTCGTTATTGTTCCCGTTGTGCTCTGTCGACGTTTGAGCATCGTCGCCATCTTGGGAACCAGTCTTCTTACGGTCCACCTGCAATAAAATAAGCTGTAATCATTTTTACATCCTTGTTATGTAAATGCTATAAAAGGTTTAAATTGCTATAATTATCAAGAAAAACCCCTATTTTAAATGGTCTTTATATAGCCTTCGTTTCGACCTTGATGTAGCCATTATGTAACCTTCATTCAGTTCTCATCTGACTATCATGTAACCTTCGCGTGACATTTATGTGGTCTTATGTGACCTTCGTCGTGTTACTATAAAAAGATGTGGTGTTACGAAGGCTGCGATTTATGAATCCGGAACAATATTTAAACTTAAAGAACAATATTTAAAACGTAATTACTACATTTAAAAATGGAACTCTTTGGTCTTCCATTCTAGCCGTTCACACCTTCGCAATATAGCCCCTCTGCATGCCAAACCACCGGATGTGAGAAGGGCTTACCCACGTGCCGCCCTTATAGATGGAGACCCTCCTGTTGCAGTTCAGGGAAACAAATGAGGAATATATTAACAAATACACATAGGAAATCTCCCTTCAATCTTGAATGGCTCAAGCTGGGGGGTCTATAAAGGATCCTCTCATCTGCTGCCTCGGGCAAGTTCTAAAACGGTCCCGACAATAAATGTCCACATAGTAGACATAAGCCATCAAATACATTTTGTTTCATGTAACTATCAATTATTTTTCCATTGTGGAAAATCAAAAATGCGTTTCCATTGTGAAAATTGCGTGTCTTCATCCCCATGGATTTAACTGAAAATATTCGTGCAATGATTTATTACGATTTTCGGCATGGGCTAACTCAAAAACAGTGCATCGATCATCTCACTTAGATTTTTGGAGATGAAGCACCATCAAAAACCACTGTGTATCACTGGTTGAGTGAGTTTAATTATGGGCGGTCTATGCTCACGAATGAATTTAAAGAAGGTCGCCCTAAATCGGTTGTTGTACCACAAAATATCAAAGGTATGCGGGAACTAATAATGCAAGATCGTCATGTTACATATCGCGAGATAGAGGCATCCCTGGGCATAAGTATGACAAGCATATATAAGATATTACACAAACATTTAGCTGTAAAAAAAATTTGTTCGCGTTGGATTCCGCACAACTTGAGAATGGATCAAAAACAGGCTTGTGTTGATTGGTGCAAAAAAATACAATTGTGGTGCTCCATAAGCTGTTTATAATATTTACACAGGTAATGTATCTTAGATCTATGTGTATGACCCTGAAACTCAACAACAGTCAACGGTGTGGGTGTTCCAAGATGAGCCGAACCCAACAAAAGTTATTTGTGCAAAAAGCACTTTGAAGCAAATGGTCGCCTGTTTTTTTGGTATAAATGGACATGTGGCTACAGTGCCACTAGAAAATCGGAAAACGGTTCATCGAGAATGGTACACAACCATTTCTTTGCCAGAAGTCATTGAAGAAATAAGAAAGAAGAACCAATAACGCAGAATAACTCTGAATCATGACAATGCTAGCTGTCATACGTTGGCCGATACAATTCAGTTTTTGGAAGGTCAAAAGATAAAATTGATGGGTACAGCGCCAATTTGGCACCCAACGATTTCTATTTATTTTTAAACGTGAAGCAAAAATTATGTGGTTAACGTTTAACGAACCACCGCAAAGAGGTCATTGGTGCGTTCAAAATGCACGTTTTGGAGATACTTCAATCAGAATGGAAAAAGTCCTATGAAAATTTGTTTTTAACGTATTCAGAAGTGCATCGATCATCATGGCGAATATTTTGATAAGCAATAAAACCATATTAAATGATATATATTTGTTCCTTTTTGTTTTTCCGGATTCATAAATAGCAGCCCTCGTATATGAAATGACTTTCGAATTAATTACCTTTAGAAAAATTACTTTTGAATTAATTTCATGGGTTAAAATTTTCTTATTAAAAATGCGCTTTTCAAAAATTGATGGTTTTAAAACAAAACTAGCAGTCGTAAATTGTGATTAAAATGTAATATTTTTTAGTAAAAAAAAGTTCACGAAAAAAGGATGTTTAGTTATTGATAATTTAATTTGTTGAATTCAATTCTACACCAGGAAAGTATTAGAGAAACAAAAGAAGAAAAGTTTAATTTTCTCCATTTCTGGTTATTAGGTCGGCCTACTAGTGATGGCATCACAGGCCCCCAATCCCCATCGGGTTGGGCATGCCGGACTAATCCGTTTATGTTTGAAAACAATATATTTGACATATTTAGTACAATTTTGATTAAAAAGATTTTCCTTGTCAGATAGATAGACACCATTAAAAGTATGTAAATTGAATAAAAAAACGAATTTATTCAAGATTGGACTCATCCACTTTTGTACGCTCGATGAGCTATATTAAGATAGCTGCTTCGAACAGAATTAATAAAAAATTTCAACTGAAGCCATCCATTAGATACACAGTTTTCGAATAAGATTAAGTTAGAATATACCTACTGCAAAACGTATGACTTTTACAAAGAAGCTGCTAAAGAGGTCTTATGCTAAATTGTCGGAGGATAGTAGGTCATGAATTGTATTTATCATAATGCCACTAATGAAGACATGATGACATTATTGATATATGAGTAGATTATTGGTTATGCAAAGACTATGGAAATATATGGGTTGCTCTTTCACACACCACAAAGGTAACGGTAACGGTAAACGAAATGTCGTCAACTAAAACGCAACTTTGAAATCGTGTGCGTGGAATTGGAAAACGTGCACATTTAACGGTTTTCACTCCCTGCCCTCTTAGTGGGTTATCTGCTATCGGTTTTTTCTATTCTTTCGCTCGCTGAATTATGAAGAGAGTTTATTATTTTTAATATACGCATACACAAGTACTGCTTCAGATTTATTTTAAATATGACTAGAATATTAACCCTTGGGTTTCGCACCAAAGTTTTGGCGTCAAAAGTTGACGTTCTTGGGAACGGATTAATGTCTATGGAAAATCACTCATCTACTATAAAATCCATAGTGCAGGCATGAGTCGTTAAATCTTGATAAATCTGGTATCATCTGAATCACAATAAAATTTTCTATTATAAAATATCACTTTGATTTTTTTATTTCGTAAATTTAAAAAAAAAGTGTTCCTTTCGACGTTTTCCTATTGACCATCCAATTTTTCCTTATTTTGACAAACTGTCAAATATTACACTTTTTTTTACATTTTCAAATATTTATAACTATACACTACCATTTATAACTCTTCCAAAATATGTACAGTTGTCAAAAAAAAATTAAGTTAAAAAAAATTACGGCGTAGCTGATGGCTGGGACAGAAGTGCGTCAGTGGTTTTCAGTACAAATTTATAATTAGTATTAGACACTGCATTGACTTGCAAAAATTCTGAGGTAGTGATTGGCTCGTTGCGAATCCAATGGTGCAAATTAATCATACTGTTATGTTGGCAGAAATGAGCAAATGAAGTGGGGAATGCTTTCTCGCTCGAACGTCTATATGCGTCCCCATGCCGATGCAAGTATTGGGTCGCCGCGGCCGGGCGAACGTATTTAAACATTCGTGTGCCGATAAGGGTTAAAAGAATGCATAAAAATAAGGCTAACTGAGATAAAATCTGCAATATTGATATTGTTGCAGAGCTGTGTGTGAAAAAGTCATTTGGGATTTTATGACCCATAATATTTGTTGTGTAAAAGCACTTTAAGTTGTAAAGTGATTCTAAAGAATGTTATCAAGAGGTACCTTTGTGGGGCAATCGGCTATGAGGTGGTCTTCGCTTTTGCAATTGTGGCATCTTTTAGGCTGGGGTCCGAGGGCGCATTTTGCCGCTATGTGGTTTGCAAACTCTCCACAGTTGTAGCATCTGTAATGGTAGGAAATGTTATCATTAAATGTCTCAAGGGTGGTGACATGAAACTCTTCATATCCATTAACAAGTTTAGGAAACATACATAAGCACTTAAGAAATTATACTATCAGCTCTAGATAACAAGTCACATATTCACTCATATCAAAAAAGTCAAGTAAACAGAGGATACTGTGGGTAGAGAGAGATCTGATATTAATTATGGCGATTGTTTGCAAAAATAGTACCAAAATATTTTATTAATTAGGTATAAATGTTCATTAAATAAATAACCCAAAAAAACATGTCTTATCATGTCATGTCATGTCTTGATACACATTCTAAGGATCTCAAAACCTTACTCTTTTCCTATAACATATTCCCTCTACATTTACATGATTTTGAATGACCCTCAGTAGGTTCAGTATGGGAGTAAAAGCTTGCCATATGGGTCAGCGTAGAATTTTTGGTTTGGTAAATGAAAAAAAATGGGGAATATGGTGAAACCACAAACTGGAAACGAACGGAAACAAAACTGAACCACATATATTGACCATATTGAAAATCGGCATGTTGCCTTGGGCAAGTCATATAATCAAATACCTGAGGACTGACTGCCCAAAAAGGCCAACCTATCCGGATGGATTTCGATTAGCAGGAAGACCAAAGAGGACATGGGAAGACTGCGCAAGAGAGGATGATTGACACCATAATAAACCCAATTGGAAGGCTATAGCAGAGATTAGGGCAGAACGGGGCAAGCTGTTTAAGGTACTTACAGAAATTAAGAGGAAGTTGGCATTGGTCAATAATTTTCATAAAAGCTACACAATAAAAAATCTTATTGTAGTAATAAGAACAAATACAATTAAAGAACTACTCACTCGATTGAGTGATAAACTTTAAACTCAAACTTTGTATACAAGATGAAGTTTAGTACACTCTGAAAAATATTAATAATCCTGAAAAGAATATAAACTACACAACTAAATTCCGATATGAAGGTGAAGCTAGCAATCCAGAAAGCGGATAATTCAAAATGACGGATCAACCATACATAAATTATGTTAAAATCTGTCAATTTTGCGGACCAAATTGAGTTTGCTATCAATATGGCTAAGTATAAAGAAGATACATAACCGGTATTTAGATATTTATTTATATATATTAATTTATAGATTCAAATACATTTCATTTTGGATTAGGTAGTAACAACAGGTAGGTAGTAACTATTTTAAATATAATTTTCTTCAGAAAAGAGTTAAATATAGGTGCATTGGATAATATTCAATCTATTAGGCACAGTTCCCGTATTAAAGTGATATATGTTCTATTTTGATCTGTTTGTGCCTTTAATGTTTTCTGTTTATTTATATTGATACAATAGAGAATACCTAATAACCCAGTGATATAACAGTGTGGAATGACTCCTGTTTGTCTTAAAACTTACTCGAATCCATATTAATTGTTGTATTAAATGTATATCTATATTATCTGACCAGCCTCCGATGTGATTTTTTTTTCAAGATCTGCACACAAAAAATCAACTTCTTACAAGATATAAGATAATTTATTTCCATTAACAAATAAGTTGTACAGGAATGGCATTACCATCAGTTTTAAATAATTAAGTACATAAATTTATACAAAAATACAATTATACATTAATTTACAACAAGAACTTATGAAAAAATTATGAAAATATATTAAAGTATAGGTCACTAATACCCCTCGAAGCGATTTATTGCCTTCTGAATAAGGTAGTTTTTTATGACATTCTGAAACATTTTAGGTTATTTATTTCCTTAAATTCCTCAAAATACTCAACACCCATATATGCGCTTGTCAGTTTAAATTTAGCTGTGCGAGGTTTGACTGCTTGGATAAAGTGGTTTTTATTTCTAGTGTCATGGGAATTAATTTTGCTATGAGAAAGAGCACTTTGTCTCCTAAAGTAGAATTCGCACAGAGCTTCATAGATAAATATCCCATATATTTTTACATAGACAAATACCCGTTGCGCCGAAGTGTGGCTCATATGATTCACGGGGATTTAGCCCCAGTATTTGTACTTTTAGAGCTGAAAAATGCACAAATGGACATGAATGCAATATAGAAGCTGAAACCTGATTTTCCGGAAGCGTTTCTTGGTGAGCGGCCTCCGGTGGGAGCCGTGGCAGTCGACGTTCTCGGGGCCCGTTACGCGCGTCGCCTCCAAGCCCTTCTCCGACTCCTTGCACTCGAACTCCACTAGCTCCTCGTCGCCGAGCGAACGGAACCCTTGCATCTGAATTACGCTCTGAAACAGTTTAATCGCTCATTACAACCAATGCAATGCACCACGGCATTTGCAACCCAACAATGAGCTTCATCTAGTTTCTGATACAAAACGATTATCTGAAAATTATAATATTCTGAACCCATTTGATTCGCCAAAGCAGCAAAAAATCATTTTTGAAATTCCAAATAAAATAAAATTCATAAAAAAAGAATTCTGCTAGTAGTAAACACTATAAAAAACTAAAATATTTTACTATGAACAATTATTACATAAAATTGAACGAAACATAAATTTTTTTAAGTAACAGTATTTACTGTACCAAATGAAAAATATGCTAACGTAATTAATTCATATATTAATACGTGAAGTTGTAATTTTGCTTAGATTTGGCGTAGTTAAAGTTATTTTTTCAACTGTTTTTAAGCTCAAGAAACCGGCAATGAAGTATAAAGTAGTATTTAATGCATAATTTTGTTTACCAAATACACTACTAAACACATAACACACACATTACTCGTATCTATAAATACTTATATATAATATCGATAGTATCTATATACAGATAAATAAGTATAATATATTAAATAAAAGTTGCTTTTGTAGCAGTGAAACTGAAAACTTGAATTTAAACTAACAAAATTTCGTACGTTAAAATCTTATAATTCTTTAAATAGCTAATATATTGGTAGGTACATTTTTTAAACATTTTTAGCGTGAATATAAAATGATGTGGTACGTGTTTAAAAATAGTACTTTTTTATTTGTGCTTCTTTATATTCAAAATAAAGCTACTGGGAAGCTGGTAAAATCGTTTGTAAAATTACTTTCGCGGTAAACTGGCACTTAATATAAACCATAATGAAGATTTTATACATAATTTGACAGTCTCTTGAAACCACATCAGAGTAATCTACATACATAGTTAGGTTCAATTTTTAATAATTACATCTTTTACCTTTCCGTTCACGCCAAGTATTAACAAAAAAAGATTTTGGATTTACATAAAAAAAAATAGTTGAGAACAATTTCCAAAATGATGATAGGACTGACATTGTGGTAAACGATTTTTTTTTATCAATGGTTACGAACAAACGCGTGCAGGTATCGACTTAACATTTTTACTAATTTTAGTTGGACTATCGATTAACCCAAAGGTCTCGGGTTCAAATACGCACATGGTCATACCATTTTTAACGCTTCATTACCACCATCTTTCCTGACTCTAGCACATATGGCCTAGGTTAGGCCTAGATAATTATTTTGTGCCCCACTTAACTATACCAAATGTGCCCGGCTAGATTCCCTAGAATAATAAATTATCTTTATTGTAAATAAACTAGATTACTCAAATCTCTCCTAACGACTTTGAAAACCTGTAAAATTCGCATTGTTTTAACTTTTAAGTAAGTCCTGTCATTATGTATACCTGTAAGCATTTCTCATACAAATAAATAAATAAAGTACGTAATGATATTATATCAAATGCCGCGCAAGCGCAGTGGCGCCACGGAAGAAAAGGCCGCGTCAACCGCACGAGTCGGCATATTTGTTAGAAGAGGTTGTTATCATCTTAATATATATAAATCTCGTGTCACAATGTTTGTCCTCAATGGACTCCTAAAACACTTAACCGATTATAATAAAATTTGAACACCATGTGCAGTTCGATGTGCACTTGAGAGATAGGATAGTTTAAATCTCAAATTATAGTCGCAATTTTAATTTATCGCTAATTTTTTGTCCGTTATTATTTGGCAGTCATAAAACTGACAGATGTCGATACCTTTCGACTGGGTTGATGGCGCTAATGTCTGTTATTATTTGACAGTGACAGTTATTCGACGCAAACGTATTAAAAGAGCCCATCAGTTGGCAGAACAAATTGAATCAAGAAATCCAGCTCAAAGAATCAGGACAGCAGAAGGTCATGCACAAAAATCTCAAGAACAGTGTAACGAACGTCTTCAAGAGAATATCATAAGAACAAGAAAATTATTATTTTCAGTCAAATGCCACCGAAAAAATCTAACCTCAACAACGCGAGCGGCAAACGTCAAAACGCAAACGTCAAAACTACGATCGGAATAATATATTCACTTACGAGATGCTGTTGCTGGAAACATCGATGGAAATTTAAATCCCAATGACATCGGTAATGCTTTCATTTTACCTTCAAGCTACATCGGCAGTCCACGGAACATGCAGGAATACATACAAGATGCGATGACTTACGTACGTCATTACGGCCGACCGGATTTATTTATTACATTCACATGTAATCCGAATTGGGAAGAGATACAAACTTTACTATTGCCAGGACAACAAGCCATTCATCGTCATGATTTAACTGCACGTGTGTTTAAACAAAAATTGAAATCCTTAATTGATTTTATTGTTAAATATACAATTTTTGGTATCACACGTTGTTGGCTGTATACGATAGAGTGGCAAAAGCGAGGTTTGCCTCATGCCCACATTTTGGTTTGGCTTAAAGATAGAATCCGTCCTGAAGAAATCGATCAAATAATTTCAGCCGAAATTCCAGACCCATTAATTGATCAAGAATTATTTGATATTGTCACCAAACACATGATCCATGGGCCATGCGGTGTTTTCAACATGACGTCACCGTGCATGGAAAATGGAAAATGTAAAAAAAACTTCCCAAAGCCGCATACGAATGACACGATCACGGATATTGATGGTTATCCAATGTATCGCCGCAGAAGTACTGAGAATGGTGGCCACACATTTACAATGCGACTGCCGAACTTTCCAAATCAAGTTGAGTTTGATAATCAGTGGGTGGTACCATACTCACCACTACTTTCAAAAACTTACAAAGCTCATATCAATGTTGAGCTTTGCAGTTCTGTTAAATCAATTAAGTATATTTGTAAATATGTAAACAAAGGCAGTGATTTGGCCATATTTGAAGTAAAAAACATAAATAAAAATGACGAAATAGCACGATACCAAATGGGCAGATACATTAGCAGCAATGAAGCTATTTGGCATATTCTCAGCTTTCCCATCCACGAAAGAGATCCTGCTGTCCAACATCTGGCAATACATCTTGAAAACGGTCAACGTGTATACTTCACTGAAGAAAATGTTCTCCAAAGAGCGTTCGAAGCTCCGAAAACGACTCTAACTGAATTTTTTACATTGTGTCAAAAACCTGATGTTTTTGGCCAATTCGCGAAGACATTGGTGTATGGTGATGTTCCACGTTATTTCACATGGAACAAATCCAGTAAAAAATGGGAGCCACGGAAACAAGGAAAACCACATCCTTCCATTACAGGCATATTCAAAGCTAAGACATTGGGGAGACTTTACACGGTACATCCAAAGCAACGTGAGTGCTTCTATTTACGTTTGTTATTGGTGAATGTTCCCGGACCAACGTCTTTTGAATTTTTACGAACAGCTAATGGTCGAGTATTCAATACATACCAGGATGCATGTCGTGAACTGCAATTGCTAGAAGACGATAACCATTGGGACTTAGCGCTTGCTGATGCTGCGTTGACATCAACACCGAATAACATTCGTCAGTTGTTTGCAATTATTTTGGCGACATGTTATCCCTCGCAAGCACAAACTTTGTGGGAAAAATATAAAAATTGTATGACAGAAGACATCTTGCACCGAATTAGACAAACAAATCAATGCCAAAACATAGATTATACACCAGAGATGTACAATGAAGCATTGGTCTTGATCGAGGATTTATGTGTTCTTATTTCAAATTTACCACTTAATCATTATGGTATGCCATCACCTAATCGTCCAGCCACCGACTTAGTCAATACCGATTTACAACGAGAAAATCAATATGACCATGGAAGTTTAGCAACAATTATCATGAACAGTGAACCATTACTGACAGCAGAACAAAAAATTATTTATGATCGGATTATGCTGGCTGTTGCTGCTGAACAAGGCGGTTTCTTTTTCTTGGATGCACCCGGTGGAACCGGTAAGACATTTTTAATATCGTTGATTCTTGCCAAAATACGGTCGCAACAAAAAATCGCATTAGCATTAGCATCGTCAGGCATTGCGGCTACTTTACTGGATGGTGGGCGAACAGCACATTCAACATTCAAGCTGCCATTGGACGTTCATAATAAACCAGATGCAATGTGTAACATCAAAAAGAATAGTGGAATAGCTGCAGTGTTGCGGAAGAGTTCTATAATAATTTGGGATGAGTGCACAATGGCACACAAATATTCACTTGAAGCATTAAACAGAACTATGCAAGATTTAAACAGCAATAATAAACTTTTCGGTGGTGCTATCTTACTTTTGTCTGGTGACTTCCGGCAGACCTTACCGGTTATACCTCGCTCTACTTTCGTGGATGAGATTAATGCATGTTTGAAACAATCATTCTTATGGCGAAGTGTTGAAACACTTCGATTGACCATAAATATGCGAGTACAATTGCAAAATGATCCATCAGCACTAATATTTTCCGAACAACTACTAGATATTGGGAACGGTAAAATAAAACTGCAACCAAATACGCAATGCATTAAACTACCAGACAATTTTTGCACTGTTGTTCAGGATAAAACTGAATTGATTCAGACTATTTTCCCGGATATACAGAATAATTATTTGAATCATGAATGGCTTAGTCAACGGGCGATTTTGGCAGCCAAAAACGTTGATGTTGACGAAATTAACTTCCAGATACAACAGTTGTTACCAGGCGATCTGATGTCTTTTAAATCAATCGATACTGTTGTTGATGAAAATGAAAGTGTAAATTTTCCGATTGAATTTTTAAATTCATTAGATATCCCTGGAATGCCACCACATAATCTTCGATTAAAGATTGGTTCCCCTATTATTCTCCTCCGTAATTTGAATCCACCTCAATTATGTAACGGTACGCGTTTGGTCATCAAAAAGATCACCGGAAACATTCTTGAAGCAACCATTTTGGCTGGGAAGTTTAAAGGAAAAGTGGTCCTGCTGCCACGTATTCCGATGATACCATCAGATTCTACCATACCCTTCAAAAGGCTACAGTTTCCAATTCGTTTAGCTTTCGCCATGTCTATAAATAAATCTCAAGGTCAAACAATGTCCATTTGTGGTTTAGATTTGGAAAATCCATGTTTTTCTCATGGGCAACTATATGTTGCGTGTTCACGTGTTGGGAAACCGTCGAATCTATTTGTGTTAGCTAAAGACAGGTTAACCAAAAACATTGTGCACCGATTGGTGTTAAATTAAATTGAAATTGAAAGTATTTATAATTCAAAAAAAAAGATATTAATGTTTAAAAGTTTAAGACTGTCTGCCTTGCCTACCTCATTCATGAGTTTAAGCGTCACATGTTATTTACTGTATTATACTGTAATATACTTATATTTGTTATAAAATTAAATGGAAATAATAAATCTGATAAATTTTTATTTTTTACCTATTGATTTCTGCTTAGTATCAAGTGTAAGAACATTTTAATTAATTGTGTTCAACGTACTTCCCCTTCAAATCTCAATCCAGTGAATTTGTATACCAACATCAACATTTTCGTCTTTGTTCGTAAATAATTTCATTGTACTAAAGGGTTATAGTAGTAGAAAGTCAAATAAGGAGATCAGCATATTTTTTTACAAATACCATCTGTGTGAAAAAGCATAGTGGACTCCGTGACTGATGATCTCTTATTGTTCCTCTTAGATTGTTTACTATAATGTAATATAACAAAAACTTTAGCCACAGCAACGCGTGGCCGGGTCAGCTAGTATCACATAGATAGATATCCGGGAGAGAGAGAGATAAAAGTATTCTCGAGAGCGCTGATTTTATCACGGACGAAGCTTTAAACGCTCCGCGCTTTTACGCATCTAGCAAATTTTGTACATGTTGCTTTTGTGCATGGTGCATGGTGTTTTGTGCATGGTGCATGTTGCTTGTTCTGTGTAAATTCTGGTTTTTTTTTCATCCTGGCATAGATGATACTCGCGGTTTCGTACGGTGTGTAATTTTGAAGGGGTACCTATGATTATAAAAAAAATGACTTACAAAAAAACGCTACGCTTTTAACAAAAGTATTCGGTAAAATAGTTTGAAAATATATCGTTTACGCTTTATGACACATACAGCTTCAAAACAATATTAGGGGGATTTTATAACCGATCACACATTCGATTATGTGGTGGAAAATCTTGACTCCATTTTAATTAAATGCGGTTCAATACTCATTAATTGAAGATGCGCATTATATTATGGGGTTTTTGACTAATTTTTGGTTAAGAACTCATATAATTTTTGATCATTTAAAGGATTCAGCAGCGGGCGCCAGAAATCCACGGTTTGCAAACAACTTTTGATCCAAGTTTAGACAGCGGAGATCGTACAAGATTTTTCCTGTCTGTATGTCAGAGGGTGGGCTAATTGTCGAAACCTAATCGGTGTGTGCTGGTTAAACGTTAAACAAACCTGATGAACGAAGACATCCTGACCGCCGTCGTCTGGCGAGATGAAGCCCCATCCTTTGGCCACGTTGAACCATTTGCAGCGACCCGTCCGCGCACCTCCAGAACTACCACCCGCAGAACCTAGAATAGACAAAAAAAAATAATTAAAAAAAGTACACCCAAGTAGATTAATAACAGAATCCGCAGCTAAGTGACCGCATCAAATTTTGTAGAAGTTGTCTTTCGGCCTCCCGGATATTGAACTTTGAAACGAGTCAGGAATATTGTAGTTGAATACAACCGATAGAAGCCTGTGGGCCTAGTCTGGGCTCCCAGTCGACAATCGACTCAAATAAAAAGGTATGGCACTTACAATTGAGTCGATTTTCGAGTGTCGATTGTTAGGCAGACCAGTCATCCTGGCCCTGGGTTAACGATTTGTCATGACAAACAAACCCCTACAGGGTAACGAAATGCAATTTGAGGTACCAACCGGGGTTTCAACGAACATTTATTTATTTGTATAAGAAATGCTTACAGCTATACATTATGACAGTTACATAGAAATACATAATTAACAACTTAAGCCGACTATAGGCATCTCCAATTTAACATGTACTGTGCATGGGTGCAGACCCTCGAATTCAAGATCTTATTCAGGTTTTGACCAAATGCGATTTTTTAAAATATTTTTTGGAAAAGATACTCTTCGTTGATTATGCAATTATACTGGTAACACCGTTTTGTATTTTCTTTATTTTTAATCTTGCCGGTTAGAATATGCATTTAATACTATTACGTAGATTTTTACTTGAAAACTTTAATTATTATTAGCTTAAAACCAAGCGTAATGTTGTTCAGATTTTTGAGAAAAGTTATTAAAAAAAGTATTCTTTTAGGTACTATTAGGTAACATACCTTTGTCTTTGCCTTGACATCAGTTTATTCATTTACGGTAGAACGTAAAATAATATAGAACCAAAAACTTGCTCAACAAACTACTCTATTCGTTGACCCAAAACCGCATTAGAATTGGACAAGCATTTCAGAAGTACACACAGTAAAAAAAAAATAAAATGCCACAAAATCTTGTTTTTTATCTAGATAGCAGGTCCCAGATGTCCAGTTAGGAATTTTGGATAGGCGCATTTACAAGCACAACAAAAGTATTCATAGTTTAATTCCAATACATTCTTCTGTTGTTTTAAATGAATCTAATCTATTCAACATTATTGTTGAAAATGCGCTATCAAACATACCGCCGAGAATTCCCATCGTTAAAGCTAAAGAATTCCGATTGTGGGCCTAAAACCGGTCGACAAGAATATCGGAAGTATAATAAGTGCATCTGGTACATTCAAAGCAATAATTCGCTTTGTGATTATTACCTGTATAGATCATCATATTATAAATTAATCTAAACCGCAGCTACTTGCATTTCTGAAGTGAAAACCCGATCCACCATGGCTGCAACAAAATACGCGATTTTACGATCATTTAAAGTTTGCATAAAATCGTATGAGCTAACAGTACGAAAAGTATTAAAAATACTTTCACAGTATTTGAATTACGATATAGCAGATAATCATGATACAAAACCATGTATCGTAGTCGATCATGGTAGATGGTATCATGATATTTGTTGCAATCCTATCTATTTCACTTGCGACATAGTTATTTTAAAAAATCTACAAACTACACGCGCCTGTGGTACCAACTTGCTATGAGTTGCTTCAGTTCCTATTTCCACTTGTGCCTGCAGCACTTTTAACCTGTTCGATGTACATTTTGGATGTCATAGAGGCGACAGTGGGTTATTTTTTAGGTCTGAATAGATTAAAATAAAATATATATATATAATGTTATAATGACATTCGTCAATTCATCATAAATTTTAACACCATTTTAGTGTTTTTTTGTGTATTTTGACACGCGGCTAGTAATGAAACGGACACAATATTTAATTTAATAATAATTATTATTAAATTTAATTTGCTAGAGCCTTAAAAAGTCTATTTTTCTTCTTATTATAGAGTTTTCCGTACATTTTATCAAAATATTAAATGTAAATATCTCATTGACTAAATAAACAATCGAGAAATCAAGAAATTTAACAACATATGCATAGTTGATTTAATAAAGATGCAAATTCAACTTTAAAATATATATATTGAATCTGTTTGCTTTCGGGCAAAGGCCCTCTAAGTAGGTATTTACTATGTGTTAATTTTCTAGGAATTGTAAAACATCTATATTTCTGGGGACACTAAAAAATGTAATTAGCATGAGCATATACGAAACCAATAAAGAAATACTTTTTCTTATTTATATTTTACAAATTGCACGTATATTTTAAAAATCTGTTTTTATTTCGTAGGCAAATCCGATAATATCGGACTAAACCTAAAGAATATTATTTTTATAGCATATATATTCATGTACCTTTCCACTGTGGAACATAAAATGATTAATAAATATATCACGACGAATAAAATATACAGGAATTTATTTCCTTGTCTGTACCAAATATTTGTACATTTTTATGATAAGATGCTATTGACGATAAGCCCTTCCTTAACTTTATGTTTCAATACGAAGAAGTCAATAAATAAATGTCTCCTTATTAAATCTAACTTAATCGTATAGTCTTTGCTATGTTAGTGTTAAGATTTGATGGTTATTGGTTTGAATGTTAACGTTAGGAGTTCGTTTATATTTTTTTTTCATATACATTATTATTCCATTCAGGCGTTGGCATTTTTTTCTCATTAACTGGTATCTCTATTTAACGTTATTTTACTCTCTTAGCAAAATATAAATTATTAAATAAAATATACACAAGACACCTTTTAATCGGTTAAAATAAACGAAACGAATTCTTTGAAATACATATATAAACAAAGGTGACCAAATATTTTAGGCATAAATACTTCCAACCAATGAAAATAAATAACTTATAACGAATCTACGTTAAAAAATGGTTAAAAATAACGTATGATAAATTCTAACATATTTTACGCCTTTTGGACCGAACAATGCATTCTTTGTTGTACTATAAACGTTTATTATACAGAATGTATTTATATTCACTGATGTTCCTTTCAGGGGAACACTAAACCGATCTCACGAAAAAAACTCACAAAGAATTACGAAAAAAAACACACTAAAATAATGATATTATTAAAAAACATTGTTTTTTTATTTGAAGTACTTCGCGAGCTTCGCGGGCGCAAGGTCCACTACTCGAACTTGAGCCATGCGTTCAACTGCGTTCTCAAACATTGAGGCGATTTCTATACAATTTCGAATTCGTTTTTCTCGTAATTAAGAAACATTTTTTAAATATTTTTTTCTGATTAATGTTCGCTTACTGATATAGATCAACCTCCTAAATGGACATCGGTCTATATAAATACATCTGTATAGTATAACATCCATGCAAATAGTATAGGTATGTAAATTTAATAATTATACAGTAGGTCACTCATAATCTCTATTTAAAATTATATTTAAATGTCATATAACGTGGGGCCTCGATACTTAAGCATAGCGCTCTAACTTAAGTTCAAAGTAGAACCAGATTATAAACTAATAAAACGTCAGGATATCTATATTTCTAAGTTGAAAGTAAAGTTAATTTTATTTTTTGACAGTAGGTAGCAGTTTATAATCCTACTGTTTTCTTTAATTTTTAATTTAATGAAAGTATTTTTTATATTTTTATATTATGTATTTTACAAAAAAATGTAAAAATATTACTGTTAAAATTAAAAACTTACTGAATAAACGACCCATAACTATAGCAATGCTTTTGAGCAAACTTCCGATTAAATAAAAAAATATATCTATAGATTCATACTCGAACCTTAGTTTTACTGGGCACCTCAAAACACTCCCTCCTCACTTGCATGTCAATTTTTCTAGAGTGGCTCCCTTTGATTGTGTTAGTGAGATACATCGATATGCAAGAGTCCCAAATTCATACCTGCTTTGAAACTTTTCAGTGTAGGATTGCTCCTACACTACACATGCAATCAATGCCCAATCAAGAATAAATGATCTGTACTTAATCGCACGCACACACCGGATTATCGGGGTGTGTATTATAACCACAGACTTAATATACTCAGATATGAAAATGTACCCGGCTAATAATAAATAAATACATCATCAAAAAATCGTTTCAACTACAAAAATATAATTAAACATCACGAAAAATAATAGCACTGTGTTTCTATACGGCTGGCAATTATTTGTTATATAGGTATTGAAAAAGATGGTTGAATGCAACGACAAAATTGCCTTGGAAAATAAAAAATTCCTTTCGGCACGCCGAGGATAGATTTTACCGGATCAAAGTGGTGAAACATTTTGATCACCCCTTGCCATAAGGGTTGCTCATATCAAAACATTTTTCCCACCACTTGGACCAATGGTTGGTGCTATCAAAAAAGTTTACATGGACAAGTTTTAGGCCCTTATCTAAGAAATAATATAAAATTTAAATTAATTCGATATCTTATATACTAAGGAAGTTATACCAAAATTTCACTTTTCTGATAACCTAAGCTAACCCCCCCCCCCCTCATTTCCGCCCCTGGTTTGATTTTGGCCATAACAAACTTGACCAAGATTTGGTGCCCTTAAATTTTATGAATCAATTTGAAAGAGATTGGTGTAAAATTACGGCAATTATCGTGTCCACAAGAAAGTGAAATAGATAGATAGATAGAAATTGAGGGTGGTTTTGGGTTCTAGGGGATATGAAACGCTTATATATGTTGACATTTTCCGGAAATCATGCCATGGTACCCATTGAAATAGGTAGCTTTTCTAATTAAATCTACCTAAATATGTGTATATTCGCTCTAGAATTTAAAAATATTCACGCTTTTAATGAAGCGGTTGTGCGGTTTTTCTTGTATATTTTTTACGAATATGGATCGCAATTTTCATAGATTATGCGAACTAGCAACATATTCAATGGTACATTATAGTCATATTCTTTACAACTGCCGTTCAAACGAAAGCCTGCAAATGGTTTATTTTCGCGGTTTATAAGAGGTAAAATAAAACTAAAGAATAATAAAAATTAAATTACCAATATCCATATGCAGTGAGGACAAACTAGCGAAAACTATCAGACGGATACGTATCTTAAAGGCGGTATTTTAATGTGACAGTTCGCGGTTAACACTACACACAAACAGGCAATAGTTTAAAAACCGTTAAGTGTCCAGGTGAAGTAAAGTCACCAGTCACTCGGAACGTCCGTTTGAAAATGAACCGACGGTTGACTCCGAGAATCACGGTGGTCCCGCAGTATGTATCATGTCCAGTAATTCCCTTAATGGTCAACAACGTCATAAACTACATACGTAACAATCGCATTGGAAAGAAACGTCATTAAACATCGCTAAATTGACAATATTATAGGCGAATCGACAATGGCCACAAGAAGGGATTGAAACAGGAGACATTTGATTCAAAGTAGCGCATCGAATGTTCTTAGAAAGCGATTATGTACGGTGAATACAAGGATCAATTCCCGCCTTACGTTTTGTTGTGGCAGACTTACGAGTAGTTTCAACGGGTTATGTTTCAATGTCAACATTTGCATGACTATATCACGTGCACATACATTTAAGTATGTGCACGTGATATAGTCATCAACTTGCATTCCCTTAAACGCGCGCTTTGGCGATGGGAATAAAATGGGTTTATGTATAGTAGTAAAATCTCTTGAAATGACCAACCCAAACTTTAGTCGTGTTCTGAAACGCCAATAAAAATAACCAAATTGCTTTCAATCAAACAAATTCAATTAGAACAATTGAAACACAACACTGAATTAAATTCATAAACTTTAACGTCATTTTTTTCTGTCTTACTACACTGTATATTACTAATCTAGAGATGCCGGCGGGCACGAGTCAACGCGCGCCGAAAGCGCCCACAGAGCCGCGAACTTGAAAGCGAGGCCCGGGCACAGAATAAAGAACACAGCCCGGGGTTGAACAGCTAGTTCATAACAAAATTGTTATATTATTACTATATTGGTGTATTGATTATTATTGATTTATCTATATCTATGTATGTGTATATTTATGTATATGCATCTGTGTCTTCCTATGTATATGTATGTATCTTTTTTTATGTCTCTATGTATTATACTATTATATAAATTTTTTTTTTCGAATGTTGTGTAACTGCTTAATCGATTTATATAAAACTTTCATGGCTAGTTAGGTAATACTTCCATTTTGAACAAAGGCTTAGCATTACTCAAAACAACCCAACATAACTAAGCCAGATTAGAAATAAGAATACTATCATCAGAACCTGACGTCTTACAGCTAGGCCCTACAGTAGTTATTTCAACCACCCAAACTACTCGCGCCTCCTTGCTTTATTTCCTATCTCCTTGTGCCTGCGGCTATTTTAGCCTTTTAGGAGACGGGTTATTTTTTAGGTCTGAGTAGATTCAAATATAAAAAATATGGTATCATGACATTCTTTTAATTTATCGTAAATTTTAACACCATTTTCGATTTTTTTTGTAAATTTTGACGCCTGGCTAATAGTGTAACAATCCCCTTCATCGTTATTTACTGAATTTCTGATTTATATGATACTAACTTCTCTAATTATTGGATCAATAATTGCATGCATAAAATAAAACAATGTTTGTCTACGACCCTTGCGCGGCAAGTATTTTAAACCAAGACATTACCATCAAGCATCAAGCATTTTAAACCATCAAGCATTATAATAAAATAATACCTTACTAAGGGTTCA
The DNA here is from genome assembly GCA_020383195.1 of Neomicropteryx cornuta. Classification (NCBI taxonomy): domain Eukaryota; kingdom Metazoa; phylum Arthropoda; class Insecta; order Lepidoptera; family Micropterigidae; genus Neomicropteryx; species Neomicropteryx cornuta. The sequence goes on along the minus strand of JAHKQU010000021.1, from coordinate 18,170,002 downwards.
GCATGAAATTAATAAAATAAAAAAAGAACGAGCTTCAGATTATTTCACTTTTCTAAAGACAACAGGCAACTATTTTGGTCAAAAATATACGCGTTTTTTTTTTTAGTGTCAGGGCGATAATTTTTTTGCTACAATATTTTAAAAGTATTGTTATATTTAAACACTACATGTTAGTGAGTACCAACAAAATGAAAACACGTTTTAAATACAATAAAATTTTGGTTATAATATAACGGAGCAAGCAACTTAAAAGCGCAGTATAGAAACTTATTGTATTTTCATTTGGGAATACATTTATATACATTTTAAAACCTCAAATTCAAATGTTCTAACAGCCATACTATATTAATTTTATCAAAGCGCTCGTATAAATTCTTTCTTGTACTTAGCTCTTAGCTTTTAGCTTTTCTTGTACTTATAATAAGGATAGAGTCGAGTACAAAATATAATATCATAAGTCCCTATTTCCCTTCACATTTCTATGAATTTCTATTTTGTAGTCCATATATATTATATATATGGCAGGTCCGCAATGCGCTTCATTAGTCTATGTTGTACCTAGTCATTCGAACAAACTATGGAAATAAATTATGTATTATTAAAAAAAAAATAAAACTATGGGACTAAAATGATGCTTACACAATCGAGACAAAATGTATGAGAATTGAGTAGTTTCAAAATTTTCAATAATTAAAACATACAGAAAACTAGCGAAACTTTTACGTATCTGATAAGGTTCGGATAAGGACAACCGAACTGCGCACCAACTGCACTGCATCTCATGTTCGAACTGCACTAAAATGCACTCGGACACATAGCACTGCGCTTAGACACTCATATTATTATGTTCAGTGGTGTGCAGTGCCCATATGCCAAACAACATTCTGCCACTTTTAATATGTAACACTGGATGCTTATCTCGCGTCAACGTGTGGTAAGGATAAAGTGAGAATCCCTTCCTAGGGTAGGAGGGTGAGGGTAGGTGAGGATCAGGGTCACCCAAGTAGTTTATTGAGTTTCACACACTTATCCTAATCAATTTCTAACTCAGTGGAGATACAAATAGAAATTAATAAATGACCAATAATAGCTTCGACTCGATACAAAGTAAAGACTTGTATATTTGTTGACCACCTAGGAAGGTGCCTAGTTTGGGAGCGTGGTGAGGAGACTGAAAAGTACCGTCTTCAATTATGAAAACTGAACTGTGAGAAAAGAATTTACAACTCGGCTCAGGACGGTCTGATATGACAACACAACGTATGAAATGCAACTTAGCATTTTTCCAAACAAAGCAAATGATCGTGACTTTTAATAAGGAATTTGCAAACCAATTTTTTGACGTCAATAGAAAACTTCCAGTTAAACTGAGCATAAGAACTGAATATCTGGCAATTTCACGTGTGTGAAATATGCATATGCATCTCGTGGCAGCGACATAAATATAACTCTTTTCTATATAGGGACTGAGTCTTTAAGTCATAAATCAGTTTAGCGATAGGAATGTGCAATGCCACGTAACTTGTTATCGATAGCTATAGCTCCTGCGCACGCGCGGTCGACGGAGTCACGCAACAAATACTTGAAGTTTCCCTTTTTACCAGTTACCGAAAGATTTTGAAAGATAAGTACCTAATTAAAGTTTATTTCTTAATGCGTAGCTTGGTGTAATATACTTTGATTCGTTACGATCTGTATTGCTTCTTTAAAATAAAATACGTCTAAATAAATATTTATGAAGATATATAATATTAATATTATTACAACCTGTTATTATTTTTTTTACATTGCTAAAAATTAGAATCGTGGAAATTATGCTTATAGAGTAGTTATTCAAGATTTAGGTTTTCGGTGATTGCATTATTTACGCTTAAACATAAGGAGGTCTAAAACAAAAAGGTATATAAATCCCCTCTGTTACGAAATATTTTTTATATATTTTGTGTTGTGTTTAAAATCAAGTTATAACATTAAAACTATTTATAACATGTATTACAAATAAATTAAATTAATAGATAAAACGTTCATACAACTGACAGCTCATTGACAGAATGAGTTGCGAACTGTGAATTTTGAGGAATTTCAAATGATCCCTTTTTCAATAGTCTGTCAATGTAGTAATGTCAAGCAAAAATATTTATTAATGCCATCTTATAGTCTATAAATACCAAGTCTCATTTTTACACGAAAAAATTAAAACAAAAATTAAAATTAAAACTATTTTCTACAGTTTAATTTGGATAACAAACATTAAAGACTTCGTTATCAATAATATTTTTTTAACGAGTGTGTACTGTCCTAGGATGGCCTTATCAATCATGACTCTCTAGCATTAGGACAAGATAACATTTGTCTATTTCTAGTTTTAAGGCAACGAATTACACAAAAGCACGTTGAATGTGATTATAGTTAAAAACAAAACAGATTTCACGATGTAAGTTTTTAAAACAAAAAACTATATGGAAATATATAAAATAATTAAAAAAAAAACACAAAAATAGAAGTTTAAACAAAGAAATAATACAAAACACATTAAGTTGAAAAATAACAAACAAATAACTTAGATGATAACAAGATGTAACAAAGATGTAACAGAAACCAGATTCATAATCCAATTGGGCGAACAGATAAATGACGCTCTCCCCTGACTCTAGCACAAGCACATTTGGTTCAATTGAGTAGGGCCCAAAATAATTGTATATGACGTTGGTCATAAAGATATTGTATTGTTCGGGTACCGCAAAAACAGTAACCCTATTATTGACAAGTTGGTTGATATGCGTTTACCTAATTTAACCTATATAAAAGCTTCTTTCTATAGAACAGTCAAAATACATTAATTTCAGCAATAACAAGATAATTGCTTTAGGCATATCGAAGTAAAATTTCTCCAGGTCACCTCACACAACTGTTTCTGGGCAGATTTCCTGGCACACCGTGTTCGGGTAAATTCTTGTAAACTCGGCGACACGCGTTCGTGTGTCGTTGCACTGCACCGCCCCGTCGCGCCACTCGCCGTTGAGGTTTCTTCTAATTTAAATAAAAATCCCTTACGGCACGCCGGAAGGCGGAGGTATATTTCACTGGATCAAAGTAGGAGATAGGCGAAATTTCACATTTTCGAAAAAATCCCTTCACTCCCGCCCCGCTGGTTTGATTTTACCCATTAACGAACTTGACCGAGATTTTGTACCCTTAAATTTTATGTATTGATTGGTGTAAAATTACGGCAGTTATCGTGTCCACAATTGATATAGATAAATAGATAGATGATAGATACATAAACTTATAAATAAACCTTTAAACTGAGGGTGGTTTTGGGTTCTAGGGAGTATGTTAAACGCGAAGATATGTCGACATTTGCCGGTAGTCATAACATGGTACCCATTGCAAAAGTTTTCCTAATGAAATCTACCTAAAAGGCATACGAAAACTAATAATTTTGAAATATAATATGACTATAACATGACAATGCGATAATTTTATTTATTTAATTATATAAGTTGTTAATAAGTAAATACACCGTTCTTAAAAATAAATATACAGAGTAAATTAAAATATTACCAAGATCATTTTTGCATTATAGTTTAGCATAAAATGTAGTGCATATTTAAACAGTTGCAAATAAAGTAAAGACGGAGAATTGGTAGCTTTGGGTGTAATAAACTGATGATATAATGCACGTATTTGTGTTTCTTTATGAGAGGTTGTGAACAAATGTTATTTAAGCGTGAAGAGGGCGTGGAGGAAACATACCTCTTGCCATATGCATATTCCTTCTAATAAAATTTATTATGTAACTCATTCAATCACGCTCGAGCTGTCGCCGCCTGACCTCGCGCTATGCGTTCAACTGCGTTCTCAAGCAATACAACGATTTCTGTTAAATTTAGAATTCGTTTTTCTCGTAATTGGGAAACATTTTTTTCTGATTAATGTTTGATTGTTAAAATAGATCAACCCCCTAAACGGAAATCAGTGAATTTAAATACAACCTGTATATGAATTATACTCGTTTACCCACTGTCTAGTTTATTGCGTATAAAAAAAATCACGAGCGACTTGTTTCGTTAATAATTTAATCCAATAATATATCCAAAATGCGCATTGAAGAACAGCTACACACCTTTGAAAGGGTTGAATTTCCTGAAATTCGATTAATTTAATTGCGTTTATCAAATTGTTAGACTAGGTATTTAAAGGAGAGTAAAACCGTATTCATAATTAATTTGAATAGAGCGTCGCCTTAACTGCAAAACATGCATACAAACCGCGCCATGTTCTTTGCCACCTTATAACATAATACCTACTACTTGAAACCGACAACTTTTGACAATAAGATTTTCGAAATAACAAACTTTTAAAAAATGGTCAGTAAGATGACAAATTGTTACGAACTATGTTATATTTATTTATTTAAATATCCAATATACAATTAATATTATGAAATGGGTAATACTTTGTAGCATTTTATTGATTTTTTTGATTTCGTTGTCTTGTCTCGTGAGTATGAGGTAGCATTATTTGAGAAGTTATATCTTTTTGGTAGTACATTAGTACTGTTCTAATATAATACAACTGTCTTACATCAAGAACTTGAAATTCTTTGAATAATTTGTCAGAAGAGTGACGGTACGGTTTTCTATTTATTACCCTAAGTAAAGATTTTTGTTCGTGGGGATCGAGATTTGTGAAATATGTGTAGTTACACTTATTTGAATCTTTATATGTATATAAAAATTAATGTATGTCTCATTATATATATGTATGCCGCATTATAACTTTAAAACTATTACAATTTATCTGTGTTTTTTTTAAATATTCGTAATAGTTTAAAGGTAATTATTATAATAACCTAAATATAAATTAAATAAGAAAAACAATACAAAATTTGCCCGGAAAATCGGAAAAAACTGAAAGCTTATTCTAGGTCAGCGGAATCATCAAAGCCGCCTGCATAGAGATCCATCGAGCGAAGCGACCCATCTCGAGACCCGAGTTGTCGTGCGTCAAAGCCCCACGATCGTGAAGTACAAATGCAAGAGTTGCAGTTTTGTGTGTAGATCGATGCTCTTGAGAAACAACCATAGCCGTTTAGATCACATCGGAGGCTGGTCGAATTATATAGATATATATAAAATCAACTTTTTTTTGTGTATTAACTAATGAGAGAGCGCTCAAATAGCATATTCGAATTTCATAAATATGACAGCACGGCTAATGAAAAGTATTATTTAATACTGGTCAGTTAAAATTATTACAAACACGTAAAACAATGTGCAGTGCCACATTATCATTGTTATTAATTTAAATATTATGCCCGTATTTATTTATTTAGTTTACTAAATATAAATATTACATAATAAAGGTAATGATAAAGAAAATATAAAATTGAAGTGCCAATACATTCCTAAACTAGGGTAGCCCAACTGACTAAAAAAGATATGAGAATAATATTTAAATATATTAAAAGAATTTAAAACGAATTTAAGTGAGATAAACTAAATAAGGAGAAAACAAAAACAAGAACGTGGAAATACAATTTTAAGCTTCGATTATTACTTTATATATATAAAGAAACAAAAAAATACAAAATACAGGTCTAAACTCGTCTATCGGTAGTGAACTGTAACTCAATTCATAAAGTAGGTATTAATAATAGGTCTCTACATGGTTTGAAAAATTTGGGTAATAATGAAATAATTTTAATCGCATTACTGAATATAATTATTTGTATTTTTTTTAAATATTTAGACTATAACGCACTATTTTATACGATTTATTGAAACAAAAAGATGGTCACTCTAGAACAGATTCAAGTCTAGTTGAGTAACCATCAACCTTTATTATTCATATTGTATTGTAAAATATTTCCTCTGTATAGTATAATTTATAAAGAGAATTTTGAATTTGAAACTAGTAATTTTATCCGTGGTTTTGATCATAGGTACTCAGGTTCTTGTCAATGTGAAAGAAGTTTTTGATATTATAACTGTTGATTTATAAGGGGTGTCATAGTCATTCTTGTTTAAATATATATTAACACATTATTGCGTAGTTGATGGCAAATGTTTTTTGATCACAACCTAGTTACATAATAGTCATAAAATGATATTAAAGTTTTTTGTACCCCTAATAGTTGCTTGCGTATTCAAATATTTTTTTGACAGTGTCAACATAACAAATTTGCGTAAATGAAACATTGATGTTTTATTTGAAATAATAAAAATAATAAGTTGACGTTTGAAACTGAAAGTGAAGGTAAATTAAATTAATAAAACTAAGTATAATATATGTATGGCTATACATATGTATAATAAGACAGCGTACAAACCTAAACAATAATAGATGCGTTTAAATGAAGCGGATGTAAGAGTCCATCATTAGAGCAGAGCATATTTACGGCTGTACAAACGCGAGACCAAAGAAAGCACACGGAAGAAAGTATGTAATCCCTTCAGTAGGGGGCGCAACGCGCAATACCGTTACAACTGAGATCTTCGCGGTATTGCAGCACGACGCACGCGCGGTTGTAATACCTATCGTGGCACTCTCGACAACGTGAATCACTATTTCTAGAAAAGTTACTGTGTCGCATCGACCTTTTATTTATTTGAGCAATGCACACAAAGCTGGTGTCGTTTCCGTAGGTATCTTACAAGCTAAATACAAATATGACAAATTTAAAATGGAAGGAAACTTCCATTTCGAAGTGTCATATACCGCGAATTAATTTATTATATAATTAATAATACAATTTCGGGCTAGCTATAAAGGTAGTGTTTTAGTATTTTATTAATGTAATTACACACTATAATTCTTGTAAAATGACTATATGTTTTTTTTTTGCCTATTTTGTTGACACATCGAAAAAGTCGTAAAGCAAAAGTGCATGAAGAAAGTTTAGCCTGTAGGCCGCGTGCTCGACCGCACGGCGCGCGGGCGGACTCCCAATAATGACCGCTCCGTACGACAGACACTCTCGCATACCTATTAACTCGCCTCGTTGTCCGCCGATGCATTCAAACACAAATATGCAGGTCGGCGGCGCGGGGCTCAGGCAAGCGACGTTTTTCGTTTGTTTCGAGCCGCTTGGAGAAGTAGTGGTGGGCGTTGCCGCTTTTCTTCAAAAGCGCTTTAAACGCTTCTGCTTTTCATGAAAAAGCGCTTCTAAAAAAGCTTTTGAGAAACGTTCTGAAAGAAACGAAGTGTCATGTGGTTTTTATTAGAAGCGTTTTATTAGCTCGGAATTAAAGAAGATACTGCAGTTTTTTTGGCACTATTTATTATGTTTTAAAACATTTATTGAAAAATCGTCACTTTCAAGTATTAAAAAAAAAGTATAATTTAAAAACAATTCTAGTCTCTTACATGCTTGGATATTTGTTTAACCTAACCTAACGTCAAGACAATGTTCCGTAAATGACACAAAAACAAACCACCAACTAACCTAACCTAATCTCAATGTTCCTCAAATAATATTCGTAGAAAAACAAACAATTTAAAACAAAAACTAAAATTTAAAACAAAAATTTAAAACAAAAACTATTTACTTTCTAGGTTATTATCTTTATAACTACATCTACACTTTTAAATTGAAGAAAAATTACTGGAAAGCGTAGCTATTAAAGAGTCAAGACTGACACCAAGTGACAACGCAAGTAAACGAAAACGTGAGACTTGGCAACAGCGCTTTGTTTTCGTTGTGCAAAAAAAGCGCTTTACGCTTTTTAACTCTACTCTAGCTTTGAGTATCGGCTATAAACACAAAATTCTTCATGTGCTTGACACATCCGGTGGTAACGTTATACGCAGATGAACTTACTTCCCCTTGGTAACTTCCTCTTATGCTCGTGTTACTGCACAAATCACTACATTGGAAGAAATATTTTCTATATCATAATCCCAAACTTAGCATTTTTACCCTCGTGGATCCGTATAAATAACATTCGAAATAAAGAGAAACCGTTTCAACGCAATCGTGGTACAATATCCCTACTTAAATACATACAAACCACTCACCTTTCGAACATTAGTAAATGGCTAAAGATATTTACCTACATACAAATAAATAGGTATTTCCGTAAGATATCTCCATTTGGGTTTTTTCATGACTCTTACTACTTACGATGGTGGCTACAAAACTACAATAATTTGTGTTCACCACGTTTCTTCCTTGATTTCATAATATTTTTTAAAGAAAACGTTAAGTATACATAATTCATGTAAAACAATTTAAATTTATTATTGTTCATCATTTATTATTTATGATTGTTATATTGTTATCATTTTGCGACGCAATGTTTTTGTTTTAAAATATCGCACGTCATCAAACTGAGCTAAACTAAACAACTGTTAGATTAAATAGCATGATATATGAATCCACAAAGGCCACAGCTCTTCGAAAAGAATCCCCTCAGTTCAATAGTGAACTTTAGATAATAATATTTGAAAATGATTTATATGTAATTTATAAATGATTGAATTTGATATTATTTGGTATACTTTTGAATTTTTTGAACCTACTTTTTTTTACTAAATTATTTTATACTTAAGATAAAAAAATTACAAGATTTTTTTTTTGTCAACATAATAAAAAGGTAAAATTTAAAAGTAGCTATATGTAATATCTGTAATATCTAATGTACCTTACTGATAAAGTTAGGAGTATATAATATACAATCTATAATAAATTATTACATATTGCATTATATATTTATTTATTAATTTGTGTTGTAAATGTACGTAAATTGTGGATAGGTTAATTATGTTGCATAATCAATTTCATTTTAGTTACCGTTACTGCCTAAGGATTCTTGTAATTTTTTTAAAACCTCAATACATTGTTAATGATTTGAGAGTGAATTTAAAAGGGTGCATAATAATCGTATCGTTGCCCAAAAGTAGTAAATTAAAAAAAAAATAATCACAAAAGAAATTGACGGTTAGAGCTAGCTGATGTCCAAAATGTTCCTCGCGGTCAATCAGAACGGTATTGTTTATTTTACTATACACTGATATGTTTTCCGTGTGCTTTAATTATATTTGTTCAACAAAAAACAAATGAGCTATGCAAAACTACTCAGCAATTAAAAAAAATATATATGTTTTGTAGAAAAGTGAAACTATAGTAATGGTAAAAAATCCTTTCGGCACGCCGGAGGCAGAGGTAGATCTTATGTTTCATTTCAAGCTACAAGAGTAAGCATATAAAGACATCACGATTTGATTCATGACCATTTCAGTATTAGTGAGAGTTTTTAGGGGTTTGAATTTCTATATATAAAACGACAATGATTTTTAAAAAGTTTTATTTGAAAAAAATCTTTAGAACCTTCTGAAACTGTCCAGGAAGGAATGTTCCGGAACTTTCTATATCTTTCTACCACATTATTCATACTTCTCGAACATTCAGTGAGATAATAAACACTTTGAATTCACTAAATTCAGCAACGTTGTTTAAATGTAAAAATGTTTCAAATATTCAGCTTACGAGAACCCCAATCTGAGAAACATTTGACCTTCCTCTTCTATGAGGGTTGCTCATATAAAAAAAATAGGGAGTGCATAGGCCCATAATTAATATTTTGAAAAAAAAACAACTTTTCATATATTTTTTATTATGATTTACGACTAGCCACTCGTATAGGCATAAGTACGATCGTAGCTAAGTATAAATAGGTATACAGTACAAGCATTGTATATAACTAAATATAAAGCACAAAACGGAAGCGCCGTTGGAAGGGTTGTATGTTGCATTGTGCTCTATGTATTTAAAAATGCGTTTTAGTTTTCGTATTTTCGATTGTAGAATGCATCCGAGGCATCCCGAGGGGACCGATATTGTATGAGCAGAAGGAACACTTGCGTTACGAAAAAATACCCCAGACAATACCTGCTTCGGCTCGTGGGTTTGTTCAGGTAAAAAATCCCAGGGGAACGGAGGGTGCACGCCGCCCGCCCCGGTGCACGCGGAAGGGACAGACTTCGTTTTCATTCCCAGGAAGATTTTCGACAGTTACCGTGGGTCGACCCGAAGCCATTTTGAGGACGTCATTAAAGAACATAATGTTTATTATACATGTAGTGCATAAGAAATCATTATATAATATATCTCCTTAATGGATTTTATTTAAAATTAATCTTTTAGAGCGAACTATAGGTATACATACTTATTTTGGCATTAAACTATTTACATTATATTTAATTTTTAATATTTTTCACACCTTCAGAACTCACATGTGTACATTTTGTAAATTAAAATAAATAATAGGTAGGTAGGTGTATAAATATATTCTTTCTTTGTAAACATAATAAATATACCGCAAGCATGGAAAAATGAAATATTCAGTTACCAATGGCGGTTGAATCAAAATACGATAAATCCATTTTTCACAATTCGATAAGTAGGAAGTAACAGTGCTTAGATATTAGGAGTATAGATAATAAATATACTACATCGTAAATTTATCAAATATCAAAGGAATAAAATCTGTAAATTAGTAAAAAATAAAGTATTCGTCTTTTGTCGTTTCTGAAAAAGATTCTTAACTGATTTTTCTTTCGTAGCATTTCAAGTTTTATATAAATAATAAATTAAAAAAAATAAAAGAAAACCATTAATAGTAAACCATAATATTACCTAAATAAAAAACGAGTTCTAAATGAACAGCGTAAAATATTGAAATATAGTTTAGTCCATCCATTTAAGTACCTACTTGTTGCTTCTTTATCGCGGCATGTGCAGTGCGCGTGCGTGGGATGACCACGTGGTCTAACATGCTTATACGACATAAAAGTTACATTCTTAGGGAAGTAACTTATATGTATATTAGAATATATTTTAGATATTCTTACATATAATCTCTTGATGCTATGGACCGTTTTCAGATGTAAAGTTCATACTAGAAAAGTTCTTACTAATAGAATTAACAAGATGAACTCATCTGCCCGTGGTGTGTCGGATATTTACAGAGATGGAGTATTATCTCTTAAAAGAAAATTAGTAATAAAAGGGTAGTTAAATATTATTTTATTATAATTGAAAAATCTTACCGATCGAATCTCCGTTCCCGCCCCGTTCGCTCCTCATTTTGTTCTGTTATTTATGTGCTAACTCCAAAGGGCCGCCTCGCTCATACTCAGAGCAGCTCGCCGGATGCCTTCGGAGCTGTCTCGGTCTCCTCCCGGAAGAACAGCCTCTCCAGCATCAGATGCTCTGGTCGTCCTGTCAATGGCGCCGCGGCACGCGCAACAAATTTGACTTCAGCATTTGAGCCGATGAATCCCCCGTTCAAACATAACCAATACTTATAACGACCCAATAACAACCAACACGCTTCATATAACTTTCATAAAATAACGTTAACGATAAAGTTATTGCATATAAACTTTAAAATCACAACAATAATAATCATCAATCAGTCCGGAGTGCATTTTTGTCTTATCTATGTCTAGATTTAGTTATAAAACAATATAACCGGAAGTGATGCACGTCACAAACGCACCCACGAACGCTGAAGTAAAAAAAATAGTTCAAATGTCTCCGCTGCGCTACTTGTATGCAATGCGACACGCGTTTCATAACATCCGGTCTAAAATATAAAAAAAAAAAAAAAAATGTCGCCGGACAATGAAACAAAAACGATTTCTTAGGTCGAAGAAATGATCCCGGAACTGAACAGCGAAGAAAGCGCCGATGCGCACGCGCAGCCAAAGATCACCCTGGCCTGGGCGGGTGGGCGCTGCGCACGCACGAACACGCGACGCGCCGTCGACTGCCGAGTGCTGACTAGTGACTAGTGACTGACTAGTGCCTGACCTGACTCCGGCCAACGGATCGAGTCGAATCGACGAACGCACTCCACTCCACAACCGACGAAAACTTTCGAAAAAAATAAGTGTTATCTAGGCGCGTCTAGCGGAGCCCTTATGCCCTGCGCCGCGCGGTGTGGTGCGACCGCGCGCCTTGATCAATGCGACGGCCGCGACGTTCCGCACAGATCAAGCCATGTTTGGCATTTCCGGCGCCAAAAAGGTCAGGCAACGAACACAGCCTATGACTAAAATAAATGTTTGCCATTTACCATATTAGTCATAATGTTACTTAAATCGACAATTTACCGATTATCTGATGCGTCTGGTTTGTAAATCGAATGCAAATTTTAGCCAACGAGTTGTTTTGCCTAGCCGATATATTATCCGACCTGAAATTGCCTCATTAATTTGGTCAACCCTCTCTCTATACGGTAAAGTAAAATTTGTAATATTTTTTTTCACTACTTACTCCCATTCGTAAATCTTAAATTATCGCCAAAGATGTGGTATTTTTCGTGGCCTCATAGTCATAACATTATTATACTATAAAATACCCATGACTCCATAGATATTTAGTACCTATCTATATTCATTTCATTAATCAGTATTTAATATACTCCTATGTATCTACAAGAAAAACATTTTAAACTATAAAATAACAAAGCTAGAATAAAATCATTACTAATAAAATCATAATGTCAATAAAATCATTTACTACACTCCACATACAATGCTTTTTTTTAATGTTTTTCTAGTAGGACTTAATAATTATATAATCTAAGAGAATGAGGTAATGTGTATTTAAGGCGAAACATGTGGACAGTCAACCTTAAAATTCGATCCTTTATTTTTATATGGTTAACTCTTTACGCGGTTAGTAAGCAATTGTTGGTTTTTATTTAATTACAGCTTCAAAGTGTAGAAATTAAAAAAATAAACTTTTCTATATTTTAGACCTTTCATTTGCCTTTCAATTACTATTTTTTCCAAGGCTCTAGTATCTTATAAGAGAGCAATTCTACTAAAAAATTGAATTTTAAAAATCTGCCTTTATTATGTTGATGACATAAGATCAAGGTGTCTAGCTTCGCCTTAAATCATACAAGCAAGCGCAAGGCTCGTTAGCGGGAATAGTTTTATAGGATCATTTTAAGATTTTTATAGCGTATGTTTGCATGTTAAATATTGCGTACACAAATATCCCCCTTCGAGCGACGGGAATCCGAGATAGGCAAGCTAGACCAGACCAGCCTAGATAAAACGGAGGCACACAGCCTAGCCTATCGGCCAACCGATGCGACGCGGCGACGGCGGATATTCCGGGTTTGTGGAGTTAGTGATATCAACGCCCAATAGAAAACAAATACTGATAACGCTATCCTAGTTCAGTCCAAGAGTTCCACTAGGGACGAAGCACGCCCAAAATTACTTGATCAGCACCACAGATGCGTGTTACGACGTCAAATAAAGAGTTCTCAGTGAAACCTTCTGGTATGAAGGTAGCCTACTAAAACACTTTCAACGGGGCACTTTCAAAATGAACACATTATCATGGTTTTACTTTTCGGTAACTCCTTTCAATTTCAATTGCACAATTTTAAAATTAGGATTTGGTACGAATATATGTTCGAGTACTAATTTCTTAGTCATATTACCTAATTATAAGTTATTTCAGACTTATATAACAACTTAGTTCAGTATTTATTTTAAATACATAACCAAAATTAATATAACATGTTTTTCAATTACTCTCTTTTTAACATTTACTTAATTGATTAAAATTCATTTTTGTTTATTTTTTGGTACAGTTTTACAAATTAGATGTAATTATTAAATAAAAAAAAGTATTGGTAATAATTATTTGTAGAAAACGTTAGTATTATAGTCATACTTTTTAGAAATCCAATGTTATGTATAGTCTATATACATTATATTAATATAATTTAAATAAAAATCTAAACAGACAAATTTAAAACTTGCATATCTTAATATATATAAATCTCGTGTCACAATGTTTGTCCTCAATGGACGGCTGAACCACTTAACCGATTATAATAAAATTTGAACACCATGTGCAGTTCGATGTGCACTTGAGAGATAGGATAGTTTAAATCTCAAATTATAGTCGCAATTTTAATTTATCGCTAATTATTTGTCTGTTATTATTTGGCAGTCATAAAACTGACAGATGTCGATACCTTTCGACTGGGTTGATGGCGCTAATGTCTGTTATTATTTGACAGTGACAGTTATTCGACGCAAACGTATTAAAAGAGCCCATCAGTTGGCAGAACAAATTGAATCAAGAAATCCAGCTCAAAGAATCAGGACAGCAGGTCATGCACAAGAATCTCAAGAACAGTGTAACGAACGTCTTCAAGAGAATATCATAAGAACAAGAAAATTATTATTTTCAGTCAAATGCCACCGAAAAAATCTAACCTCAACAACGCGAGCGGCAAACGTCAAAACGCAAACGTCAAAACTACGATCGGAATAATATATTCACTTACGAGATGCTGTTGCTGGAAACATCGATGGAAATTTAAATCCCAATGACATCGGTAATGCTTTCATTTTACCTTCAAGCTACATCGGCAGTCCACGGAACATGCAGGAATACATACAAGATGCGATGACTTACGTACGTCATTACGGCCGACCGGATTTATTTATTACATTCACATGTAATCCGAATTGGGAAGAGATACAAACTTTACTATTGCCAGGACAACAAGCCATTCATCGTCATGATTTAACTGCACGTGTGTTTAAACAAAAATTGAAATCCTTAATTGATTTTATTGTTAAATATACAATTTTTGGTATCACACGTTGTTGGCTGTATACGATAGAGTGGCAAAAGCGAGGTTTGCCTCATGCCCACATTTTGGTTTGGCTTAAAGATAGAATCCGTCCTGAAGAAATCGATCAAATAATTTCAGCCGAAATTCCAGACCCATTAATTGATCAAGAATTATTTGATATTGTCACCAAACACATGATCCATGGGCCATGCGGTGTTTTCAACATGACGTCACCGTGCATGGAAAATGGAAAATGTAAAAAAAACTTCCCAAAGCCGCATACGAATGACACGATCACGGATATTGATGGTTATCCAATGTATCGCCGCAGAAGTACTGAGAATGGTGGCCACACATTTACAATGCGACTGCCGAACTTTCCAAATCAAGTTGAGTTTGATAATCAGTGGGTGGTACCATACTCACCACTACTTTCAAAAACTTACAAAGCTCATATCAATGTTGAGCTTTGCAGTTCTGTTAAATCAATTAAGTATATTTGTAAATATGTAAACAAAGGCAGTGATTTGGCCATATTTGAAGTAAAAAACATAAATAAAAATGACGAAATAGCACGATACCAAATGGGCAGATACATTAGCAGCAATGAAGCTATTTGGCATATTCTCAGCTTTCCCATCCACGAAAGAGATCCTGCTGTCCAACATCTGGCAATACATCTTGAAAACGGTCAACGTGTATACTTCACTGAAGAAAATGTTCTCCAAAGAGCGTTCGAAGCTCCGAAAACGACTCTAACTGAATTTTTTACATTGTGTCAAAAACCTGATGTTTTTGGCCAATTCGCGAAGACATTGGTGTATGGTGATGTTCCACGTTATTTCACATGGAACAAATCCAGTAAAAAATGGGAGCCACGGAAACAAGGAAAACCACATCCTTCCATTACAGGCATATTCAAAGCTAAGACATTGGGGAGACTTTACACGGTACATCCAAAGCAACGTGAGTGCTTCTATTTACGTTTGTTATTGGTGAATGTTCCCGGACCAACGTCTTTTGAATTTTTACGAACAGCTAATGGTCGAGTATTCAATACATACCAGGATGCATGTCGTGAACTGCAATTGCTAGAAGACGATAACCATTGGGACTTAACGCTTGCTGATGCTGCGTTGACATCAACACCGAATAACATTCGTCAGTTGTTTGCAATTATTTTGGCGACATGTTATCCCTCGCAAGCACAAACTTTGTGGGAAAAATATAAAAATTGTATGACAGAAGACATCTTGCACCGAATTAGACAAACAAATCAATGCCAAAACATAGATTATACACCAGAGATGTACAATGAAGCATTGGTCTTGATCGAGGATTTATGTGTTCTTATTTCAAATTTACCACTTAATCATTATGGTATGCCATCACCTAATCGTCCAGCCACCGACTTAGTCAATACCGATTTACAACGAGAAAATCAATATGACCATGGAAGTTTAGCAACAATTATCATGAACAGTGAACCATTACTGACAGCAGAACAAAAAATTATTTATGATCGGATTATGCTGGCTGTTGCTGCTGAACAAGGCGGTTTTTTTTTCTTGGATGCACCCGGTGGAACCGGTAAGACATTTTTAATATCGTTGATTCTTGCCAAAATACGGTCGCAACAAAAACATCGCATTAGCATTAGCATCGTCAGGCATTGCGGCTACTTTACTGGATGGTGGGCGAACAGCACATTCAACATTCAAGCTGCCATTGGACGTTCATAATAAACCAGATGCAATGTGTAACATCAAAAAGAATAGTGGAATAGCTGCAGTGTTGCGGAAGAGTTCTATAATAATTTGGGATGAGTGCACAATGGCACACAAATATTCACTTGAAGCATTAAACAGAACTATGCAAGATTTAAACAGCAATAATAAACTTTTCGGTGGTGCTATCTTACTTTTGTCTGGTGACTTCCGGCAGACCTTACCGGTTATACCTCGCTCTACTTTCGCGGATGAGATTAATGCATGTTTGAAACAATCATTCTTATGGCGAAGTGTTGAAACACTTCGATTGACCATAAATATGCGAGTACAATTGCAAAATGATCCATCAGCACTAATATTTTCCGAACAACTACTAGATATTGGGAACGGTAAAATAAAACTGCAACCAAATACGCAATGCATTAAACTACCAGACAATTTTTGCACTGTTGTTCAGGATAAAACTGAATTGATTCAGAGTATTTTCCCGGATATACAGAATAATTATTTGAATCATGAATGGCTTAGTCAACGGGCGATTTTGGCAGCCAAAAACGTTGATGTTGACGAAATTAACTTCCAGATACAACAGTTGTTACCAGGCGATCTGATGTCTTTTAAATCAATCGATACTGTTGTTGATGAAAATGAAAGTGTAAATTTTCCGATTGAATTTTTAAATTCATTAGATATCCCTGGAATGCCACCACATAATCTTCGATTAAAGATTGGTTCCCCTATTATTCTCCTCCGTAATTTGAATACACCTCAATTATGTAACGGTACGCGTTTGGTCATCAAAAAGATCACCGGAAACATTCTTGAAGCAACCATTTTGGCTGGGAAGTTTAAAGGAAAAGTGGTCCTGCTGCCACGTATTCCGATGATACCATCAGATTCTACCTTACCCTTCAAAAGGCTACAGTTTCCAATTCGTTTAGCTTTAGCCATGTCTATAAATAAATCTCAAGGTCAAACAATGTCCATTTGTGGTTTAGATTTGGAAAATCCATGTTTTTCTCATGGGCAACTATATGTTGCGTGTTCACGTGTTGGGAAACCGTCGAATCTATTTGTGTTAGCTAAAGACAGGTTAACCAAAAACATTGTGCACCGATTGGTGTTAAATTAAATTGAAATTGAAAGTATTTATAATTCAAAAAAAAGATATTAATGTTTAAAAGTTTAAGACTGTCTGCCTTGCCTACCTCATTCATGAGTTTAAGCGTCACATGTTATTTACTGTATTATACTGTAATATACTTATATTTGTTATAAAATTAAATGGAAATAATAAATCTGATAAATTTTTATTTTTTACCTATTGATTTCTGCTTAGTATCAAGTGTAAGAACATTTTAATTAATTGTGTTCAACGTACTTCCCCTTCAAATCTCAATCCAGTGAATTTGTATACCAACATCAACATTTTCGTCTTTGTTCGTAAATAATTTCATTGTACTAAAGGGTTATAGTAGTAGAAAGTCAAATAAGGAGATCAGCATATTTTTTTACAAATACCATCTGTGTGAAAAAGCATAGTGGACTCCGTGACTGATGTTCTCTTATTGTTCCTCTTAGATTGTTTACTATAATGTAATATAACAAAAACTTTAGCTACAGCAACGCGTGGCCGGGTCAGCTAGTTAACTATATAATAAAATAATATGATAACGCAGTATGAAAACTACTTTTTAATGATTAATATTATTAAAATTTTGGATTTTATGGTTAGTCATTTTGACAGCTATTGTCATCAAATCTTCATTTGGTTAAATTTTCCCTATCTTCAATTTGGATGTAAAAAAAGGGCACCGCTTTAATAAATGACAATATAAAAAATAAATTAATAATAGATGAAATTCAATGCAGTTATTTTTTTATTGATTGTATTGTTGTTGGGGAGTCATAATGCGAGGCCATTCATGAAAGGCAGACACCATCTCGCAAGTCTGTAATTGACTGATTCGTAATTCGTTGTTCAGATCAAGTATATTCGATCGAGTCGTACTCACCGCTCTGGCGCATTTCTAATGGCCGCCAGAAAGAAATGTAAGGAAGGAAAGGGACCGACCGCGACTCGGTGAGCAAATGTATGGCTCGACTGCGCTCTGGTGACATGTCGCCTCGCTCACGCCGTCACGTCATTCCTTGAATCTATTCATTATTTTTATTATTCGAGTCGAAGGCGAAAAAGGGACAGTGCATCGAATGTGTATTGTACAGTAGAGTACTAAACTATTATCAAAAACATTTATTACAACGACCAAACACATATAGTATAGGTTTGTGGAAGCGATTCCCTGCATAATTGAGGCTTCTGTATGCGAAGAGAGGTTTAGACGCTTATTAGTAATCCCCACAATAAAAATATAGAAGTAGCAGATAAAGTCATCTCTGAAGTAAGTGAAGCGTGCCAATTTGCTGTTCGTTTGGTAGTAAATTTGGTAGTATAACCGTGTAATTAAATTAAAAAAAAAAATGATTTTTTTTTTGAACGGAAACGTTAGTTCTATTTATTTTCCCCGCCTATAAGCTTAAATGGGACCAACTTTAAGAAATTCCCTATCAAATGCAAAAAAAATATTCTTAATCGTTCAAACCAGCCAGCAGTAATAAGTGGCACATGTCGAATTAAGGATCTATGTTTAAGTTTTTGAAGTCGGTTTAGATCCGGATTTAGGCTTTAAATTTAAAAAAAAAAATACCTCAGGGTAAGCTAGTCATGGCATATAGAGTAATTTATTCTCCACATTAACAATCCATCGTATAATTTTACGCACCAACTTAGGCACAATTAAAATCTTATACAAACAAAACAAAAGTGTTCACAAAATATAAAAAATAATTTCATGAAAAACAAAGAAGTTTTACACATTCAGTGATTCTTCTTTGGCATAAAAGTATTTATCTGATCGAATGTTTTTAAGCTTCACGCCGTATATTATGGATCCAAAAAATAGACAAGCTTGGCGAGTGTATTTCCACCGGGCTTCGTTGACCAACAAGTGAAACATTGATACGATTACTTTTAGAAATACCGGGAAAAAGCTACTTCAATTATCTCACTATAGCACATGTAATTAGGTTGAGATAAACAAAGCCTACAATAATTGTATATGACAAAGGTCTTATCATTGACCGTTTGAAATTTGAATTTATGAGAAGAGTACAAATTAAATAGTACAAGTTTGTCAAAAGCGCTTCGCTCTTTACGGGGACAAATTTAATTCATTTCTTCAAATAATCTTTTCGTTTGTTTCGTTTATGCACGATAAAATATATGGTTTAAATATTATTATAATAGGTATATAACTTTTCGATGAAAGTTATGATCGATAAGAATTGAAAGGAGAAAAGTATTACATTCGACAATTTTATTACTAAGCTGGGGTCAAGGTTTAAAAAGATGACAGGGCCTCCAACACTATAATTAAAGAGCCCGCGTTGGTACAAGTACACAATTAAGCCACGACCGTCCACACCGTTTTCTTTCGTAAGGTCTATTTCAGATATTTTTAATGATAGCTCGATATCAATTTTGATACTTTGTGTGGTTTCATAGAAGAATGAGAACCCTTATTAACATGCCTAATGTAAACGTCTATTTCTTTCCCTAACTTCCTACCTCCCTCTAAACTAGTCACTTTATAACATAGGCATTAAAAAAAAGTTAAATTACAAAAAACAGGTTTACGGATTTAGCCATACACCTGGATTTCTTGAAATACATATAGCTGCAATCATAAGGAACAGGTGTTTCGCGAATTAAACTGTTATTTTACAAAATCTATTAGCCCACTATTTGAGTAATAAAAAACGACATAATATAAATAGTCTCGCATATCAACCATGTTAATATATGAACCACGAATTTAAAAATATATATATACCGGATGAACTTTTTCTCATGCACATGCATGTTCAGTTTTCTTAATTTTGACATATTTTTTTCCATACAAAATAAATGATATCCCAGGAAACGTTTGGTTCGCACGCCGCGCATCGGCCGCTCCACTCAGGAGTAACTATGCGTTTAAACGCTAATAGGATTTTGTTTTCTACTGTGATTTACTTACTTTTATTGGCATATTGAAAAACTCGAAGAACAAAAGTTTATCAGTATGAAGTATAGAATGACCCTAATAAAATAAAAGGATGTGCTCGAGAAAAGTTCACCTTTATATTTTTCCGATGCGGAAAAAATATTTTTAAGGCTCTATCTCGTCGCCTCAAAACTTGATTATCTTGAAAGTCAGTTACCAAGTTTTTTTGTAGCGAATTTAAGTGACAATCTCGAAATGGTAAGTAAAATATGCAGGTGTATTTAAATTCTCCGATGTCCTTTAAAGGTTGATTCACATCGACAACTAAACCGATGGAAAAATGTTTTCCAATTGCTAGAAAAATGAATTCATAATTTAATAGAAATCGTTTTAATATTGAGAACGTAGGGTTCGAGGTCGAACGGCGACAGCTCAAACTTACTTCGTACAAAAAAGTACTTCGAAAAAAACAAACTTTTTTATTAATATAATTAAGTATATAAGTAGGTTTTTTTTTCTTTCGTTAAACCGGTTTAGTTATCGATATAGATTAACCCCCTAAAAGGATATCAGTGAATTTAAATACAACCTGTATATGGAAAATTTGCAAAATGTTTATCGTAACATGGGTCTTATAGCATAGACAGAAGCTTTTATATAAGAAAATTATTTCTTATGCAATGCAAAAAAAAACTTTTTTTACGAACAGTACTAGGTGAATGGAAACACTTAAATATGAGTCTGAAAAACTGTATAATTTTGACGTATGTAATTATAATTAAAAATTTAAATTGCACTTCTGAAATTAGGAATGGCTAGTATGTTTTAGAATATTCTAAAAGGCTCTAGAACAAAACACTGGATGTCTGAAACAAATGAATCAATTAGTATATTGACCAAATTAGACAGAAATGTAAAAACGTAGGAAAATTGCCCTCTCAGATTGTTGTTGGATATATTAAGATCAGATGAATTGTAATTGAGAGATTCCGACGCAGCATCCCGGGTAGAGGAGGAGCTAGAGTTTTCTAATAAGGATTTTTCCACGGGTTACCCACGGTTGTGCTATTCTTGGGTTATATTCAGCTGGTATGGTAGCTCGAATGGGTTTTGTATTTGAAAGCTCTGTAGTTTTTCTGGGTTGGGCGAAAAAACCAAGAATCACCAGAATCCATAAACATTTATAACGGAACCCCATGGATTTTTAGCACTAGAGAGAATTGCGATTTGGTAGCAGTGACGTTCGTGACGCCAGACTAGGCGACTGTAGTTATTAATATGCAATTACCGGGCAGCTCTCATTTATTAATTGGAATCAAATAAATTAATTATCAAAATAAATCCTGTTTAATCCTCCTCCTCGTATTATATTCACAGTCTCAGCATTCTATTTTTTTTTTATAATAATATGATAACTACTTTTTAATGTGAATGCACAAGACGGCTAATGACTAAAGTAATAGACGGTAATAGTGTGGAGATAATTCTATTTTTATTTTATTTCAACAAACAACAGCTTGCATAGTAAAATTACAATAACCAAAAAAAAAAAACAATTAAAACACAAAGCCCATGACAGTTTCCTCCAAACTTAAAAAATTAGAAAACACATTCGGGAGCGAGGCCAGGACCAGGAAGTAGGAGGGGTTGGGGAATCCAGACAATCACCAGAATATAATATAAAATACAATATAATATAAAATTTACATACACATATAAATATACTAATCAAGGGCTAGAGCAGACACTCTCTTGAATTCCGGGAAAGCAGTGTTAATATAACAAATTATTACAGCAAAACCTAGACCAAAAATCATCTATCTGAAGGGTCCAACATATACGTATAAATTAATCCTTATCATGCGTTGGTATCATATTTACAAAAGCACCAACGTTTGCATTGGCTGTCGCTTCGTATTGCGCCACACGGATAAGTAAAACTGGCGAGTCGCGCCTCAGTCAAGACATCAAGATATGCTCGAACGCCGTCAAATAAATTTGTAGCATTTACGTAGAAATTGCGCAAAAAGAAAAATAATGCTAAATAAAAAAAAAAAGAAAAACAATGAGTACGTACGTAAGTAGTATTATGTTTTATTTTATTTTTTATTTTTATTTGAATGAGAAATGCTTACAGCTATACATTATGACAGTTACAAAGAAATAGATTAATAACAACTTAAGCCGACTACAGGCATCTCCAATTTAACATAAGACCATTTAACAGAACGAACTAGGATAATATATATATATATATAAATATATATGTGTCTGTGTGTGTGTGTGTGTGTGTGTGTGTGTGTGTGTGTGTGAGGGTGCGTGTGTGTGTGTGTGTGTTGTGCGTGTTTGCTCGTGCATGTTTAAGGTGACGAGAATACTATTACTAATATTATGTGTGTTCAGTGAAAGTTTTGTTTATGTTGAGTATAAAATCGCCTTTATGCAGATGAAAAATGTCTATTTCGCTAAAATTGCGGTTATATGTTGTACCAATACGGTTACGAGAATAATATTTACATATTAGCATGACTATACGTTAGTCATAGCTTAGCTAAGTAAATCTTTCTGCTTAGTCCCTAGACAAAGTCCATCACATCTTGATTATATTTAAAACCTATACAGAAAATGATAGTTAATTAAAAAAAAAATGCAGTGAGAGTCCCTTTCGTTAAAAATCATACTCACTTACTGGCTGTGCTTGACTATACCACCGTAAATATATAGCTATACGAGTATATCTTGTTATCACTGTGACGATACTTAGCTGAGGTGCTTGAACACACAGGGAGAGTCAGTCTCGGAAATGTATAACAATTATATATTATATATATCATACATCTTTTTTATTCAGTAATCTTGAAATTAAGTTGTACAATAGCATCTGTATATATTATTAAAAAGTACAAATTAAATTTAAACATTATAATATAATATTGTTCATTTCAACAGACTATGTACTACATATCAATTAAGTTAAATCAAATATTATATTTTTATTACAATTCAATCATTTACTTCACAGTTTAAACATGTTCTGCGATCATAGCAATGACGCTGCCTCCCGTGGTGCTGATTTGTCTACTATTTATTATACTCGTATTATTTTATTCAATTACAAGATGCTAAAAAACGAAAAAATAATGAATAAAGAAACACGGATTTTAATTACATTTAGTAAAGAGCCTCGCACCAACGCTAAAATGCAAAACATGTGTATTCAAACTGTATAGATGAGCGCATATTATGTACTTTTATTTCTCTACTCTTTAAGAATATTTAATTATATGTAACATTAAAATTTTATATGACATAATTATATCTAAAAAAAATAAACTAAATAAAAATTTCTTCCAAAACCTCATTATTAGCAAACTCTAGCACATCGGGAGATCTGGGGACTTGTCCTTTTCTCTCCCTCCCACTCTAGCATTTCTCAGGTTAAACACTAATGTTATTACACACTCGGAAATATTTAATTGGTTTTATTTTTGATACTTACAAGTTGGCACCATCGTTTTCATTATTTTATTATTGTGTAGCGCTTGTATATGATTTTGTTTGTTACGTACTTGTTTTATTTCTCAAATAAAGATAAATAAATAAATATGAATATCTTATATGAATTGAAAACGATTGACTAAGCCTGTTCATATGATGACCTGCTTATTACACAATGATATAAGAAATGGGAAGTAGAATAACCACTGTCACTGTCACTGCTTAGTCACTGTCGCGCGTGCGCGGAGGTCTAACAAGTCATATTTTCGAAACAGCGCCCCAAAATGAAATTGAGAGAGGCGTTCAAATGACTAAGTCTGTGGAGGAATTTACGACTTACATCTCCTCCCCCTCATCAGGCTCAGTTCAGATCGATCTATTTCCAGATGAGGTCCTTATTCCAACTACATAGGTAAGTATGTTTGTCAACGAAACAATAACGTTTCTACCAGCTACACATCTGGATATTGATTGTATTTCTATTCATAGTCATACGTATGAACTAATTATTATTATTATTGGTTAATGGGCGAGCAGCTAGAGCTGATATGCCCATATCGAGATCACAACTTCATTGATGATGACTGGATTCAGTTTGTTTGTCCAGTAGATTTTTAAATTGATTGGTATTTCTGGCTTCAATGATTAATTGTGGGAGTAATTCCACATGTCAACGATTCTGTTAGTTAATTCTCTCTGTTATGTTAGTTGGGAATTGTCTGCTAAATTCATATGAATTCATATGAAATTAATATTCACACATTAACATTGTTTTAAAATAATATCCATATCAAAAGGGTTCCACGTCAAAACGACCTAAAAAGAAATAAATAACAACTAGTAAAATCTAGACAGAATATTTTACGTACGAGGGAAATTCAAATATTTGTATATGAGCTATAATCATGATTTAAATCAATATCTATGTATTCTATGTACACTATCAATAGATATGTATTACACATATTATTATATAATTGAGCTGTGAAGGTATTTGATCTATTTATGATTGTTTTTTAATAGCGGCAAATCTCCCGAAAAGATAAATCACACAATTTTTTATTATTTTTTTTGTCAGAGCGTAGGATATAAAGCCGTATAGCAAAACATTGTAAAGGTACTAAAGAGGTCTTGTTAAACCCAGCGCTGAGTTTTATCAAAATGCTATGTATATATATCTATATACTCGTATATTAATACGTGAAGGGAAAACTTCAGATTCCTTCTTAAGCATATTGCGCGCACGGAGGAGTGTGAGATTTGATATAGTTAAAGTTTATATGAAGAAGGAGTGCGAAAAGTTAAAACTAATCAAAAGTTATATGTGTTATAAATACATTAAATTTAATAAAATAAAACGTTCATACTATTGTTAGGTGTTTGACTGAATGGGTTTCGAGCTGTAAATTTTGTGTGATTTCAAACGTGCCTTTTTCAATAATTTGTCAATGTCAGTAAAGTAATGTCAAGGCAAAAAAGCAAAATTGTTAGGTTAAAAAAAAAGTGAGTACATTTTATTATATAAATCAAACCCATTCTAATCTTTTTCAGTAATTTAATTTTACATGTTACATTTTTAATTTCAGTAGTTTTCAGTCATTTTTATACATCTAGATAATTCACACCTATATTCCATTATGCTTTCACATAGAACTGACGTGAGACACAAAGAAAAAGGAGGAATATATATTCGCGTGAAAGTCGAAATGATAATAAGCCAAATGCAAATTTAAACAGTGTAACTAGTATTATGAAATTATTTTGAGGGATACATTTAAATGTACACTGAATGGCATTTCAAGAAATTTGAATACTTTTGATTGTGGATTAATGCATTTACAATGCAGATTTTGCAATGCAAAACATTTCGAATCTGAAGTCACTTTAGGTGAAAGGTTGCATTCACTTCATATTGTCATAAGGGTAAAACATCTTGGCCTTACAATGAATACTTCAAATTATTGTATGATCGACTTACATCACATGAACAGAAAGTCAATAAAATAAAAAGAATAAAAAGAAAGTCAAAAAAATATTTTGAAAAGATTCGTAAATACAATTCAGCGTTCTGTAATTGTGTATTTTTTTCGACTGTTATTAAGATTAAATTTTAAATTTCATAAGTATTGCAGGGAATTAAGGCAAACAAAATAGTTGTACAAGCTTGCAGCTGACGTAATAAAACCAAATTAATATATATATATATATATATATATATATATATATATATATATATATGCAATAATTATAGAATTATACTCACCGTATGATAGAGGTATAAGAACCTCAATAATGCTCAAACATAAAAGTTTAATGAATTACGAGCGAATTTCGACCACTAGGCAACCTCTAGTTTATATTATTAGGCGTTTTTTACTGTTTGTGGCACAAGATTCCTTAAAAATAAAGAAGTCAGAGAAGATTACAGAATTATGAAATAGAGAAAAACGCTATAGGTATAGCTGGTATTTATGAACTTTCACAAGTGTTTTTTTTTAGATTAGCGATTGTGAACAATGATGATGCCAGCCAACTATTAATTGTTATAGATATAAATGTTAAAAACTCATCATGCAGGATCTTGACTTTGAACGTCAAAAAACTCGCTCAAGTAGTTAATGAATCGATTAGTACGATTGAAAGTATTCTACCTGAATTGTCTTTATATGAATATGGAATATGGGCGTTGGAATATTTAATTAGTGAAACATCTGAACAAAATAAATATCTTAAGAAGCTATTCTTAGTTAGATAGAACTGTTTATTTCTCTCCTTTCTCTCTGTCTCTCTCTAGAGGTCTCATTGAGAGGTCCCTCAATTATTTCTTTTTCTTTCCGGTTAAAGACAGCCCTATTAAAAATTCCAAGCGTCTAATTAATGCTCGAATTTCTTTATCCGTTGGAATAAGCTTAAAAATTCCACTTAGAGAAAGATCCCTATCAGCTCACCTAGCGAACCCTTAAAAGGGGCGAATCCGTTTGAATACGTAACTTTTACCTGCTAAAAACTATTAAAACTAAACACGTGTGTAGATAAGTGTATCACTTACATACATATATGTAATGTACTATAAGTATGGGTTGTCCCAAAAAGATGCGGCTTCAAATATGCATATTCGAGTTATCTGTTTTGCCATGGAAAAAAATCTTAAAATTGACCTCAAAGCATTACGAAAAATTTCATAGTATTTTAATCTATAACAATGATGATTTATAGTTAATTCTGTTTAAATAAACCGGGTGGTTATTTTATATCACCTACTTATAAGTTAACATTACCTAACTTCATAATTCCATTTTCTCGGTACACACAATATAAAAATAAAGTAATAGCGGTGAATAAATAAAAATATATTACTGTAAAAATAGATAGAAAATAAAACACACGTGTATCAAAGGTGTACTTTTAAAACTAGCTATGCGGGCAAGTGTGCGTCGAGTCAATGCGACGAAATCTACTTCAGTTCATCAGTTCAGTTAGACGAGGACGGAAGGAAGGAAGAAAGGAAGGGAAAGTGACCTCCCTACTTGCTGCGGCCGTGTGACCGTTTTTTGATTTATTTAATATTAATACCCGATAGGGAGGCGGAAAGTAGTGCGCCGTTACGGACAAACTTTGAAAATATGTTATTCACTACAGAATTGATAGTTTACTTATTGAAACGTTCATGGTTTAGTAATTCAGCGCGTAATAATAATGTTGACATAATTAAACTTTTGTGTCTTGGCCCACTATTTTTATAGTTTATTAGTTAATCCTTCTAACTCAGCGCTGGATTAAATCGACTTCTTTCAATCTTAAATGCAGGGGATTTCTACTTAGGAGGTACCTTCGCTTTTAAATATTTATCAATAGTTCCTAGGTACCTACAGTCAAGATTTTTCTAATGGCTAAAGGTCTTACAACTCAAATGCCGCGAGCATAAATAAGAAGTTTGGGTGCCAGAAGAGGCCCATCGCGAGTGCCGCAGATACAAGCTTAAGAGCACTTGATAAGACGTTTGTGCAACACACGCAACATTGTGCTTGACGACCGTGCAACCTATTCCACCTGTTAAAGTCTTCCACGTGCCGTTGGAAGACTTTGATAATGCGTCTATATATTTACAAGAGACGCAGTGTTACCCCGGGTATATAAAGATAGTAATTCAACTCAAATACATCGCACATTTTCCATATTATTATTATTATATGGCATTTCAAACTTCGAGACATTATCGTTATATTTCACCACTACCAGCGGCAACAAAGGGTTGTTATTAAGATATTTAGCGTTAGCTATTTGCAACGTTTTCCCTTCGGCTTCAGTACATTAGCTTGTTACTCCTTCGGCATGCACTATTTTCCCCTTTTTCCCCCTCCCCTCGTCGCCGGCTTCACTCGGACAGTCCGAGCGGAGGGTAAAGCTCGTCTCTGTGCCCGCCTACTCCACTGATGACGCCTGTGTCCGATGTCCCCTTCCTGCGCACCCCTGAGGCTGGCCTGAGCTTCGGGTTTCGAAGGACAATCCGTGTTCGAGTTGTTGGGCACCAGATGAGGTTTACAAGCGAAATCACGATTTGCCCTTCACCTTGCATGCCTGCCGCGCGGCCTGTGCCACCGTTTCGCAGGTTGTGAGCACTTTCATCTGCTTCCGTCACAGGCAGACCTGGCTACTCCCGGTCGCGACTAAACCTATCCAAATAACTGGCCACTTCTCCCTACGACAGAGAGGACGCAATCGTGGAGGGAAAATATTGGAAATAGAATAGGTCTCAGGGCGTGAGGGTGGCTTGCTGCTCCAACGACGCATTGTAGCCTCGTGTTACTATTTAGAAGAAAAAATAAAATAAAACAATATTAATTCTCTTCCTCGTTACCTATACTGACGTACAGAAGGTACGGTTTAACGACAAGTGGTTTAACCCAAGTTTAAATAATTAAAGTACAATTGAACACGGTTTATTACCAACAAGAGAATCATTTATTCTTCGTATCAGGTATAATAATTCAACCTGAAACCGCCGGTTCAGCGGTCGAATGCTCTAACAAACAATATACACCTCGATATATCAAATGTATTCATCAAGTTCATAGTATTTAAAATTGTATATACTTAATTATTTTTTAAATTAAGTGTTAATAAATAAGTTAAATGCTTTTTACATATATGTATTAATTGATTCAGATACTATATATACACTACTATTAGAAAATATGTTCAAAAATAATGTTTTAGCGGGCAACGCATTATTCGCTCACAAAACTCTCGATGCATAGATAGTCAATGCAAAGTTATAATATTTACAAGAAGAATGTTGTGTTTATCCGAAAAATGGAAACCTTTCTAGACATTAATCAAATCGACCAATGTGGGATTTGTATGTATTTATGCTGTAACATAACGTTACTATAAGTATCGCCTTTGTTACGAATTGATATTGAGCAACAAAAGGGATTCTTTTAAAGGTATTAAAACCAGTGGTATGGTCTAGTTCTTTGAAACTAATATTAAAGCGCCAATTGATCCCAGAGTATTATGTTACGACGTGATTATTACTGCAAGTTTTATGTTATATACAATTTTAAATATGTAACTACTTAATATACACAGCCTAGCTTAGTATAATATTATAACAGACCTAAGTAAGTACCTATACATAATTCCGCCAAAACCCTACTATCAGTCCTAAAAGCATGCTAACATTTATTTAAAATTGTTTGATTAGGATCATCATATAAAGATTTTTGCACCTCGAAAGTATTTATAATTTTAAATAAATTACACTACTAGAACATTGCAATATTTTAAGTGATTTCGACCGGCAATTTCATAAAAATATTAACAATTTCAGCACTATAAACTAGTCACCCGAAAGTGGTCAACGGCAGCATTCAAAAACAAAACTAAAAATTGTACTCGAGTATAGTCGAAAAACTATAAGCTCGCCGTTTTCAATTAGGACGCGGGTGTGAAATTTCACACCTATACGAATTGCTAAAATGAAGTATGGTAACAAAATCGGCTTTAATCAATATATTTTATGTTTCTTACTTAAAATTTTAACTTTAATCGTTAAATTATAATGAGGGACTAAAATAAAAATAAAATTGCATAATAGTATATTAAACACTTAATGTTGGCGAATTAATTAATTGGTCAGATTATATATTTATATTTGGACGTAATTTAATAAACAAATATATTTATATTTAAATTAAGTAAATATTATTTTTTATAACCGTTAAAATGAAGCTATACAGCAAAAAGAGAGTGCATTCTAAAAAAATCCCTTTCGGCACGCCCGAGGCGGAGGTAGATTTCACCGGATCAAGTAGGGGATAGGTCAACAAAAGTTGTAGAGAAATTATAGGTCAACAATTTACATTTTGAACGGCTTCGCCACTTTTTCTATCAAAAAAGTTTACATAGATACGTTTTAGGCCCTTATCTAAGCAATAATATTATTTTTTTATAAATTCGATATCTTGTATACTAAGAAAGTAATGGCAAAATTCTTACCGAGATTTTGTGTCCTTAAATTTTTTGTATAACTTTGAAAGTGATTGGTGTGAAATAACAGCAGTTATCGTGTTCACAAGAAAATGATATAGATAGATAGATATAAACATAAACTTTAAAACTGAGGGTGGTTTTGGGCTCTAGGGGATGTGAAACGCGAAGATATTTCGTCATGACATGTACTTATTACAATAGGTAGCTTTCCTAAAGAAATCTACCTAAACTCGACACATGTACTTATCATATTTAATTTTTATTATTTATTTTACCCCATACGGGAAACAAAGAAATACACTTCAACGAAAACGAAGGAGTGCCAAGGTAAAAGGAGAAGTTAGATTTTGGAAAGACCTTGCATCACTATGGCCTTTCAGGTTTTATAACAGGGATGTGGTTTTTCACATATACGAGAATGCATACGAATATACAAACCAAAAGAAAATTAAGTAATAAATAATTTAATTTATAAAAACCAGTACAAAGTTGTTTAGTAATAAAATGAAGTAGGTTTTAATAAGTATACAAAAATTCTTGTCTGTGCTGTTGACCGTTGAGGATTCCTTCGTCTGGAGTCGTTCCTGGGTCTAGAATAAGGTCATGCTCACTAAAACAATGCATTGTCATCGGCGCTAAACCAACATATCAAATTTTAACTCCGTATATAGGATAAGAGAAAGAAACCTAACCTAACCTAACCTAAACCGACATACAAACATTGCAAGTTAAATAACAGTTTGTAAAAATACAGCCATAATGTCCATCGCACGTGTTCAAATGGCGCAACAAAGTGCTACACGAAACGACACGACACGACACGACACGACACGACACGACACGACACGACACGACACGACACGGTGTCGTGTCTTGATGGCATGGGCGAATAAGTAATCCCTTTCTGTCCCATCCTTCGCTCCGTTTGTCTTCTCGCTAATTCTTCTGCTGGCGCCAAAAATGACTTCTTTACTCCGATCATAATAAAATATATTGCCATTAAAATTATTAAAATATTTTTCTAATTCGTAAAACAATAATATATCCTTCGATGCGAATGCGAATAGGAAGCCCCTGCTTTATAAACATGTCGCCTTTGGATTTACTATGAACTAGTTATGTCCGCGTCATATTCATTTAAATGAGTGTCACACAGAGACAAGTTGCTACCGAGCTGAAGCAACGTTTGAATACAGAGCAACCAAATCGCTTTATTAAAGATATAAAAAAATGAATTTTAATATAATATGACAATATTACTATAGCAACAGAGAATAATCATAACAGCAAATTCGTACAAGCGATTGACAATACTGTGCTATATTTCCAAAACCCTTTGTACTAAAGAAGGCTTTATTCCGTCTTGTTCAAGTCTATAATGTTACGCGATACACAAAACACTTCTTTTAGTATTAAACTTTTTTCTTTCGAGAAAGTTGTGATTGACGCTTTTAGGCTCTGGAGGCACATTGGTAAATAGCTGGGGTGAGTGGAAAAGGGTTTAATTGCATAAACATTAAGTTTCGGGAAACCAAAAAATAAACTGTTTATTGAAGAAACTATAATTATTATAGAAAATGTTACTAGTACTAAATTGTAGGTTTAGTCAATAAGCATTTACTTATTCCCAAAATTTTGTTATTCTATACATAACAGTTTATTAGATACAAAGTATAAAAAGTGTTGGAAAATTATCCTTTTTCCACTCTTTTACATAAAAGCAGGTAAAAATAGAAATTTTATGAGAATAAATCTTTATTAATTTAAAAAACATAGGAATATGTCACATCCTCATTTTCTATTCGTCAATGTCACGGTCCTCTCAGTTGGTAGTTGGATAAGTAAAATGGTTTGTGGTCATCGGGTATGTAGTCACTAACTTTTGAGATGCCCTGTATTTTTTTGTAGTTGATTAGAACTTTTTCATTATATGCACTAGCAGGGGGGAACGCCACATTATCTTGTTTCCTTAATTTAAAAACTCCATAGGTTAGACCGTCAATGAACTCAATGTAGGTGAGATGTCTGTTCTTACTGATGCTGAATGTTAGATTTTTCTTCTCAGTGTCTTTGCAGGTCTATTATCAAGATCATGTCTATCTATTAACCCCATTAAATGGTATCCTTCTCGTTTTTTGGACGTCCTTTGTATATCGATAATACTGCGTTTTCTTTCGGCAGTGAAGTTAACCATATATTTCTTGTGACATGTACAATCTGGACTAGTTGTGTTAGCCTCAACTAATAAACCTTTACTAGTAACAAACTGTTCGCCTTTTTATCTGGCTAGTTTCTCCATTTCTTTAGAATGTAAATCCTTTTCACATATTTGTGAAATTTTATCCTTTTTCCACTCACCCCTTCTTTTTGGTCATCGTTTTAATATTCTTAAATGGTTGTAAATTTTACTCCCGGTTAAGTAATAAAAATAATAAAGCTCAGATATGTTTTCCTTCACACCTGTAAACAAATATGTATGCAACATCGAGTAAACCAGAATTACGAGTCGCACAGGAAGCTATACGCCAAATTATTAAAACGCCAAGGGCGAACATATTGTTAAAATTTTGTTAAAATTGCTATATTTTTGCCTCGTCACGTTTTCGATATATTTTATAGAGAAGATATTAAGTGTATTTTATCCATGTACCATAAATATAGCGAGAAAGAAATTGCACTTATACTTTATATAACAAAACTAATAATATGAAAATGATTAATATTTTTAGTGCATAAGTTATACGTACTTAGACACATACTCGTATGTTAGTATAGTTACGTACATAGCTATACGCACGTAGTTATAAGAGTACTCTCGACGAACGTTTTTATTTTTATGTTTTTTCACCCGTATAAATAAAAAATATAAGTGCCTAAGCAACAATATTTGTAGAGGGTGTTATTTTTAACATTTTTTTGAGAAAATGTTTTTTTGAAAAGTTTAACTTTGGAAAATATTATTTATTCCGAATTTAACGCATAACCAATTCTTACAGCATCGACTATAAACGGTTTCGGTACTAGGCATATGTGTCAAATATTACACGGCATATTTCAATAACTGTTACGCAAAATTGATTGTGTGTGTGTATGTGTGTATAATCAAAATTCAATAACTTGTCTGTAATTCAGTTTGATACTCAAGAGGGTCACTGAAAATTACCTCCCAATGTGATTTGAGAACAAGTAGTCAATTGTTAGTGGAAATATCTGCATAGCAGCAAGTTTGCACAAAGGACGAGTCATTATCCTCACTAAAGCCCTTGCCTCTGGTAGTTGGTTTAACAAAAGAATCTATATCAACAATTGGTCTAATTTTTATACACTTTGCAATAAAAAAATCGCAACATTTATGTCAACGTTTCAAGTAGATCTAGTCATATTTAACAATAAACATAAAATTAAATATTAAACTAGGTAAATTATTGTGAAAACGGGAAGATCTAACGAATGTGAATTGTTATTTAAATTTATCTAAATAATAAAGATCACCTCGGAATAATTGTGAAGAATTGATGTTAAAGTAGGTATGTAGTAACGACCGTTAAGTCATCAGCCAGGCCTCACCCCTCCTCTCCTCCCTATCTGCGTCACTTAGCGCTTTTTGTCATTAATTGAAAATTTAGCTTTGAGGTAACTTTTAAGGACATACCTAAAATGGTGTTGTTCCGAATGGTGGGATTTTATGCAATTTAGGTCACCCACTCACAGTGGCTTACGGCCGTTTTCACCAATCCCACCTTAGGTCTTCCCTAACTAAGAAACTCTTAAGCATAGGTTATACGTAGGCAAACGTTTAACGTATCTCAATTTAAGGAACTCTTAGCCGCCCTAAGTGATGTTTGGTGAAAATGGCACTTACTTACGGCCGTTTTCACCAATCCCACGTTAGGTCTTCCCTAACTAAGGAACTCTTAAGCATAGGTTATACGTAGGCAAACGTTTATCGTATCTCAATTTAAGGGACTCTTAGCCCTAAGTGAGGTTTGGTGAAAACGGCTCATGGTCCTATAAATAAGCCGTTACCTACGAATAAAGTTATGACCTAAAAAAGGTTCTTGAAAAATATATGTAAATACACTTTTTTTAGTTTTCCTGTTAATTCCCTTTTCTTAGTTATAGTATTGCGTTATCCACTGTTTTATTTTGATTAATTCATTTTATTTTTAAGAAAATACTTTTAATTTTATAAAAAGCCACTTTTATTACTTATTATTCATTTTTATTTATTAAAAAACAGTTGTAGAATCATTCAAAATTATAAATGTTCAATGATTTCTAAAAATATTTTGACGTGTTACGGTTATATATACTTTGGTACGGGTATAATAATATGTATAACATATAATTTATCTTAAGTAATCTATCCTACAGCCTCGAGAAAAACTCTTTATCGAGATTCATCACGACCTAAGGCGTTAAAAGACCTCATTCGGAAATTACCAAATTATAACAATAATTACGTAGATCAAGTTTGTTGTTGTTTAAGGCCGGTAAAACTATGTTTTGAGTAGGTTTTATTTCAGACTAGCATTTTTTATTTAATCGAAAGTAAGTATGTCTAATACAATTACTATTACTACTTAAAGGTTTTTTAAATAACAAATTTTTAATTTGCATTTTTGAATATCACATCGGGTAAAAAATATAATAAGTGTAAGTATTTCTTTTTAAAAAAATAGGAACCATGTTTTTTACCTAGTATAAAAAAAATAAAAGATGGTTAAGACTTAAAGGCTTTTTAAAAACAATTACCTTCATTAAAATATAATGAAATTAACTACCACAGATTTTGAAAAACAACACAATCATGTTAACAACAATGCATTAATGTATTCTATTATTTAGAAGTTATTTTCAACAAATAACTAAAACTAAAAATATTCTACATATATTTTTCGAGTTCTTTACTTAAAAAAACCGAAATAAATATTATTATAGTAATGAAAACAAATAAATAAGAAAGTGCGGTTTTTTTTCATCAATTTTCTTTTAAATTGAGTATGTGACGCGAACCTAATGTTTCTTTTTAGAATGGGCATTATAATAATCTAGTTCTCTACTTGTTCATAGATTCTATGAAAATTCATCTACGAAAAAAATGTTTTTCATAGATAATCATTATATAATATAGGATGTTTTTTTTAGAGGCGTGGTTTTCAATCTGGCACTACTTTTTTCGTAGTTGGTGATTTTGACAGCTGTCACTTGATTTATGCTCAGTTTGGTTTGCCATTTCATAATGAATAGACTTACTCCTGAACAACGTTTGCAAATAGTGCAAATTTAGTAAAAATCGCGTCGTGGACCTGTGGCGTGGCCTCCAAGATCGTGCGATTTAACACCGCTGGACTATTTTTTGTGGGGTTATGTGAAGTCGCTTGTCTACGCAGATAAGCCGGACACGATTAACGCCTTGGAAGAGAATATTCGGCGCGTTATTGCTGACATACGGCCCAACTTGCTGCAAAAAGTGGTTGAAAATTGGGCCTCTCGGCTGGACTTTGTTCGAGTCAGCCGCGGCGGCCACTTACTCGAAATCATTTTTAAAACATAATGGCAAACCCTTATCTTTATAATAAAACTAAATTCTTAGCCATAACATCAAATTATATGCGTTTTATCTCTTCTTGAAAACCACGCCTCTAAAATCATCACCCTATATAATCATTCCAGCGATGGTCGGTTAATTTGAAGGACAAACGCGTCGCGGGGCGCCTTTAAAATGTTTGGAGTATAAATAATAGTTACTTCTATCTCGAGAAAAGAAACTTTCTTGGACCAAAATGATTGGTTCAATAATATCTTGAGGCAGCTTTGTATTCGACTTTGTTTAAATTATTATAGAGCCAATGAGGGTTCAAAATAAACATTTTGTCGATAACAGACCTTAGATGCAATTGGTTTAAAAAATCCTCAACAGATTTACTAAAATGCTGAAAACCTACTAGATTGCCAAATGACGAAGAAGTGGAAGTATCTGTTCATCTAGATATAGGATAAAAACCAATCAGTCTAATAGATAGAGAAAAAATATATTTGTTTTCAAGATCGAGCAATTTCCTGGAAACTTAGACAATCTTTAAAAATTATCATTATAGAAACAAGACTGAGGTGCATTTTTGACAAACGAAAAAAAAACTGACGTTAGGAATAAATATATTGTAATAATAATAGTTTGTGGTTGTTGTTTTAGTACTTAAATCATTAAACTTTCAAGTGAAAATGTATTTTTACAAGCTTTTATTTTACTTGCAATGTTATATTGCATTCGCGATTGCAAATGTTGCAGTAGGGTAGTTTAAATTGTTTGACTAAGTGAATCCATGGTTTCGAATGCACTCATTAAAGTCCTACCATTTATAACGCCTCATCAGCATCATCTCTTATAATACAACGTCATTATTTAGCTTGTAATGTTTGCATGTCGGTTTAGGACAAATCTTGGAAGCAGAATTAGAAGCACTTCCTCTTATCCTACGGAGTTGAAATTTGACATTTTGGTTCAGTTTAGATGATAATGCATTTTTATGGTAAACGTGGTCTGATTCTACACCCAGGAATGGCTCCACTATTTTTTTTAATTCCAACAGTTACCTTATTCTATAATCGTGCCAGCACAACTTTACTTTACCTTTCTCTGTATATATTTTTAAATTTCGGTATCATAAATATTTCTGATAATTGCCTTGTAGAGTGTACTCGTACATGCCAAAAATCAAGTGAGCAATCTATATATTAAAACGCGAAGAGAAAACTTTGTACCCCTTTTTAAGCAAATCGCGCGCACGGAGTAGTGCGAGATTTGGCATAGTTAAAATGGAGGAGTGCAGAAACCTAAAATGTATTAATAATATGTGTTTATTTATAATATATAAGTAAACTAACATTAAATTTCATAGCTACTGCAGGGAATTAAGACAAACAGCACACGCTAATAACCTATTTGTACACGCTCGCTGACGAACAAAATAAAACAATATATATGCAATGATTATATAGGTAAACTCACCGTATTATATAGGTATAAGAACTTTAATAATGTTCAAACTTAAAAGTTTAATAAATCACGGTCAAATTTCGACCACTGGGCGACCACTAGTACTCCATATCTTAAAATTCAACATTTGAGGTAAATTAATAGGGCTGAATTCAAAGAGCCCTCCAACATCGTTTTTTTAGTTTATTTTCACTTTATTGGGTACAATTATTTTTAAGTATTCATGATTGTATTTTAGTTGAGTAGGTTTATACCCTCTGCCGTAAACTATCAGCTACTATCATAACTGATAATAGATTCCACCAGCGCTTTGTAAACTGTTAACAAAGTATTCTAGTTTAAATGGTGCTTTAGATGTGTAATTTTTGCAAATATACATATAGTACTAGATCAACATGCAATCGCCAGTGAATTTATTATATTTATGGATGTATTATACGATATTTTTATTTTTAATACAAATGTGTTAGCTATTAATGGCCATTGTGTGGTTTTTATATAATAATATCTTGAAAATAAAATAAATAAAATACTCAGCATTAAAGTTTATATATGCCTTATCGCAAAAAGCCAGTTAAAAATAAATCAACTCCAAAAGCGGGAGGCTAAAGTGAGCAGTTCGCTAATATACTCGTATGTTTGACAGAAGGGCGGAAAAACTTCACCTTGCTAATCTCCTAGCTAAATATCAAAACTATGTATTAGAAAAATGTTGATTATTGTGTTTAAAAAGAAATATATTGTAAAATACGCTTAAATCCTTTTAATAACTCAAAATAAGTAGTTTAGACTTTTTAAATTTTCGAACCTTAATAAATGGTAGCAAATAATATCGGTAAAAATATCAACACAATATACGAACATTCATAACTTTAAGAAAGTTGATATAGTTAACAAATAAATATAGCCTAATATAACTATTACGTACGCTAAGTTCAGAGAGAATTGTAAATATTTTTTTTTTGTTAATTTGATTTTAAAAAATATAAAACAATGATTAAAATATTATTATTAGGTTTCTCAGACGTGGTAGTACTCTGGCGTGCGTGTTTTAATAAATAAATACTTTGAATATTATTAGGACTATTACAAGTATTTGTTCCTGATTGGAAAAGAAATGTTCCTGGTGTGAATCAGTATTTAGAGCTACGTAGGCACCTTCGTTGACCACCCAGGCATATCCATATCGCATTATTCTCAGAAGTAATTCGCGTACGAAACGAAGATTGGTGCGTTTTTTATTACTTCCCTACCCGCAGTCCGTAGATCGGCACACGTCTTAGAACAGACTTTGGAAAATTCGTATTTTAACGGGGATCTAGCGGTGACTAATTTATTTTGGTTGCATGAATCACGGAATTAATTGAACGGTATAAATTAATTTTGATTCACTATCGTTTTCAAACTTCGACGCAGTTTTAGCAACAGCCTGTTTTTTTACAAATGACGACACGACTGTCAATAATTGTAAAAACTACAGCGTGATATTTGTTTGAATTTTCGCTCCAAAATTGAGATTGCCCGTTTTGCATGTTTTTATAAATCAGTGTATTTTTTTCCGTAATATAGTACATCGAATAAATTGCATAAATTTAAATACATGCTCATAATTAGTTAATAATAAGCTTAAAGAGATTTTTGAATAGTATTTACTTATTTTTTTAAATTTTAGTCACAAATTTACCAATAACATTTACAAAAGTACTTGATATACAATAAATTAAATTACGTGTATTGTTATATAAGAAAACATGAATTTTTCATTTTATAATTCTCTTAATATGTTGAGGATTATCCTGAAATAGGCTGAAAAAGTAAAAATACCTAAATAATACGTAAACTAACCGTTTTCTTAGGACAAGTTGTACTTGCCTCAAACACGCGTGATTTTATCAATTTTTCCTTATCCTACAATGTCAAATGCAGACAAAAATGCACTGTGTAAACAATTGATCGTAATAAGAAAGTCATTTAAACCTATGTATGCATGTGTTAGAAATTGTTATATAATTTAATTACATCGGTCCGTTAAAATATATAAGTTCATAACAAACCTTTTCCCGACTTGAATAGCATCAAATTATAAAGCTTAGATTAATTTATCGCACACATCACGAATTTATTTACACAACACGCAGTACCTACACAGATATGTCACACATTTACACAAAACACAGTTTGACATTTGCATTGTTTACAACCCGCGAGTCATGACAGCTTTCGAGCGAGCTGCGTATATCAATACGTTGATGTTTTGCCTATACTTTGTGCGTATACTTTGTGATAGCTAGGCCATCGAGGTCTGGTACTGCGCAGTGCGCCGCGCTTCGCGTCAATGCAGGCAGAGCCCTTCGCTTTCTAAAAACTTCCCGCTCAGTTCAACAGATGTCGGTGACGTTTTAGTATAGGTCCTGAACAACAGAGGGTAGTTTTATAAAAAGGTTTAAAAAAATAAATAACTTTAAAAAAAAATTGCTTCGATCAAATTATTTTCTAAATATTATAAATATTGAATTTTTAGCAAAAAATGCACATATTGATTGCTAATTATTTGTTTAGAGCATTTGGATGTGAACAAACGAAAAATACCCATACTCTTTTTTTTACTAATATGTGGAAATGGTGGAAATTATATGTACTTTATTCAATATTTAAGCCAAATATTTTCCAAAAATTAAATCATATAATCTTTGATGCATTTTTTGTTAACATCAATAAAACATGTAGTAGAAAAAAATATATAGAATGATGATTATCTGAAGTCAATCCTTAAGTTCATTTGCATAAAATAAGTGTTAATAATTTATTACAGAATGAATCTTATCTTATACATTTTTCCCATTAGATATAAATATTTTAGTATATCTACTTCTCAACAGAGTGCCATCAGTTTGTAGTTATGAAAATACCTGAGAAGCATCTCTGGTGTATGTATTGTTTTAGTTTATTTTCAATATTTGAAAGTTCAAATTAATGTTTTATATTTTACAGAAAAATGTATATTTTTTATATTTTAAAGAAAAAAATGTAAACTTTAAATCGTTCTCGTTATAAGTTCGGCCAATCGCAAACGAACAAATATATTTTTCAATTGGTCCTGAATATAGAGAAATTTCACAGAGTACTAACTACTACTGATTATTGATGAATTTATTAATAACTTAAAAAGGTAAAATAAGTCATGGTTATAATTAGGTTGTTTTTATTCCAAAAGTATTATATTATTTTTGTTTAATTTTTCTAATAGGCAATTTAAACTGAAATTGTCTGTGAAAAAAAATTCAATCATACAAACTTAAATGCAGTTTTGTAATTTTTATTTACGTAATTTGATAAAGTTAAATATACCCTATATATTTATGTTTTCATTAAATCCGACGAGATTATATAAATCATACATTTTCTCGGCATCTTCCAGTTTCTTTTTGAAACCCACGAATTTACTATTGCCCGTGTATTTTGCCACCCCCAAAGTCTTCGAGGGTGGGTTGGCGTGGGTGGGGCTGGGGCCGGTAGCAGGAAGAGAAACTATTCCCAAAGATATTTTTTGTATACTGGTGTAACGTTTTTGATAAACGTTCATGTGTGAGTGTATTACAGTGCATCCAATTATTAAAATCTAAAGATACTATCTTTCTAAGAAAATAAAACCTGCGTTTTAATATACCTGTAAGTATGCATGTATATTTTTAATTATATAAGTAAATAATATATTTTTTTTATAATCATTTAGACATTTAACCTACATACTGCAAAACATGTAATAAATCAGCATTTAATCGTTTTATATCGAGTTTAAACTATTTACTAGACTGCAATGGTTTGTTTATAAAATAAAAAAAAACCTCTATTAGATAATATTTTCTTATAGATATGCCTATTTTAGGCTGATATTTCGCTCCGTTCAATTTTGCTAAATCGTACTGGTATACCTATATAAAAATAGGTTAGCGCACTATTATGAAGGTGGAACCGACATGCTAAAGAGGTTGGAGTAGAGATCTCTAAAAATCGGACTCAATCGTTTGGTTTTAATATACCAAACAATAGTTTAGTATAATAAAAGGCTTTATGGTATAGGGTGAATCAAAACATAAAAGATATGTTCTTTTAAATTGGTTGCCTGTGTGCATTTTAGCATTGAAAAATGCCAATTTTAAGTCGTTATTATAGAACTTTTGTTTTTTAACATTCTAAAGGTATTAAATTTTTAGATACATTTTTGAATATAATGAATTTTAAATTTTATTCATAATAATTAAAAACTGAACTTTATTTGATTTGTTTGAGATACTGTTCAGTTTCATATAGGAGTTAATTTCTATAGTCGTTAGGAAAACATCTATACATATTAAAGTTGATATAATTTAACTCATTAGAATAGTAATCTGCAATTCTGTTACTATTATATTTACATCTATCTAACAATAATAAAATTTGTTTGAAGTTGCCAACAAATAACGATAATACTACACTCCCTTAAATTCAACTTGCATTAGTGTGTGTGTGCCCCAATGGCGAGGAGTGGGGGTGGGCTGTTTGTCCCTATATATTTATTTAGAGAACTGAATTTTTGTTTGTAGAGTTCCTCCCATATGACGACCTTTCAGCCTCCACACGCACACACACAAACGCCCTCTCGTGCGAACCTCACACCAATACTCAAACGCGAGTAAGAGAGTGAAATAAAATGAAAATCCGATGGAAGAAAAAGGACGGATGGATTTCACTTTCCTGGATTTTCTTTTCGTTGATTGGATTCTTGAAGGGAGGTGAAGGAAGAGGGTGAAGAGGGGTGGAGGTGTCGCGGAGGATTATTGTAAGTATGCTTTGGCTTTATATTTGTCAACTA
The DNA here is from genome assembly GCA_020383195.1 of Neomicropteryx cornuta. NCBI lineage: Eukaryota > Metazoa > Arthropoda > Insecta > Lepidoptera > Micropterigidae > Neomicropteryx > Neomicropteryx cornuta. Next base: position 18,127,757 of record JAHKQU010000021.1, on the reverse strand, counting down.
TAATTTATCACTCATTATAGGTTGATATATATTATTATTGTTGATTACGTTTCACAACAACATTTTGAATCATATTTACACATACCTAAAGGCAAGAAAGTTTTGCACATCAGTTGGTAGCAGATGTCACCTGGTAATAGCAATGCGTGGTCTCAGTAATTGGGTACTTTCAACTAAAAATTATATTTTGGTTGTGCATAAAACACAAATAAATTTAGTGGTTTATATATTATAGGTGCGCCGTTCACCGGGTTCTTTTTAAATATTTCGTTAACATAGTTGACATAATTTTATAAATAAAAAACTGACATAACTTATTTTTAGCTAAGTCCATTTATTGTTATTGCAGTAACCAACAGTAGTTTGACGAATTACGCGAAAGTTTTTTTAATCTTATTTTTTTGTAATTTAAGGTAAAACTTAAGGCCTCACTTAGGTTAGGGTTACTAATTTTAATTACTACAGTCATATTTTGCAAACTAAAAGAAGACCAATATTACCGCGAAAAATTCAGTTTTTTTTTACAAAATTTTCTCCGTTCTGATATTTACAAACGAATGCTTTTCCTCTGAGTAAATTTCAAGAGTGTGTTAACATAATTTGTTTTAGAGGCCATTGGACCAATTATAAAGTCAAAGTATAAAAAAATAATTCACAAAGGTAAAAATTGCAAAAAAGGAGTACAGACTAGCGAAGCATATAACTTTTAGTTTATAATTCCAAGACAACAAATAAATTTAATATTGAATATTTGTCCAGAGATATTTTACATACAAACCTGCGAGAGAAGACCAATTTAGAAAATGGCCAACTTGCCCAGCAGGGAAATCTATTGTTAGCAAAAATATATTGTTTGTAGGATAAAAAAAAGAATACCACTACTACATAATAAACAGCTAATTATACAAAGCAGTTATGTTTATTTATATAAATATAATATGAATTTTAATATAGTAGTATACTCCTACAGCAAGTATTTAGATACCTTAATTTAAAGTGTATTTAATTAGTATTTATACATTTTTATATTTAATTAAAATACAAATAAAATTCTGCATGAAATAATAAAAAAATATATATATATATTAAAATAGTGTTAAACGAACATGAAAATCGCAGAAAACCCTTTCATGCAACTCAAAAATCTAGCATGCGTTATAATAATAGAAAATATGTCAGTGTTTTATAAATGCATTCTAATAGTGTCAAATTATAAGTACTTAGGGATAAGTTAATTCTTCACCAGCTCGCAGGTAAAGATTTAAATTGGGACAAATTTCTGCTTTTACCACTTTACCTGAAAATACGCTCTGTCCTACTATTTCCACCTGGCGTACACTTTCACATAATATAAATATATGAACATATATAATTGTATAATTGAGTTGTAAAGCTGTCGTACCTATTACAAAAACCTGTTTATTTTATAACGTAAAGTTTACATTTTTTTTTTATCGGAAACCATTTCATTTTTACAAATAATACTTAAAATATTAAGACCAATTGGCTGGATACTGTATCGTAAATGGTCTTTACGGTATTTAATGTTAAAATAAATTCTGTATAATGCAATTATATAATTTTAAAAGGTAAAATTCCGGTATATAATTTTACAATAAAAATAAAAATGTATTTTAATTGCATAATTAATAAAATTACGATTTTATTTATGTATTCGAAATTACTATATCTTTATAATAATACAAGTTCCTTAATAATTCACTCATAAGAAAAACTAATGAAATTCTAAAAAGTTTTCATCTTTAAAAATGTACCTACTCATATTTATATTACCTGATTTCAAACTGAGATAATGCAATTATTTATTCTAACTATAAGTATTAATTTAAACGTAAAATCTGTGTGCATACTTGTGTGTACCAAAATATTTTTAGTTTAGATTATAAATAAGTAAATAAAAACTCGTTTAAGATTTTCTTTTAAAGCGACCGCGCTAGTGGCAAACACCGCAAAAATATATATTTTTCACCCCATTTTTGGAGCGAGGGAGAGTTAAGAGGGTGGTCCCAAAAGGGGGTAAGTTTTGACAAGAGTATGAGAAGGGGGTTCGTCAGGAAAATTCATGGGGGTGGCGGTTGAAGAGGGAGGGGTAAAGCTCCTGTTTCCTGATTGGTCCAAAGCGTACGCTGGTCGGAGGGACTACGTCGGCCGTCGTTCGCAATTTTCTTCATTTCGTTACAATATTACCGTATTCTGTGAATTTTTCTGTTTCTCATGGATTATGAAATATGATCAAATAATAAAGGATACAGTTTCATACAATTTCTTTGTTAAAGACTTTTATATTACTATTATTATTAATATAAAAGTATTATTTTCGATAGAACTCCTTATATCAAGCGAGACTGTATTAAAACAGCGTCATTATTGTCTTCGTTGCAATAATTTATACTATTATGGGAAGGTATAATTACTTTGAATAAAATTAGATTTATTCTACACGTGCGAATTGCACATTGTACCTGTTGTAATTTTTTTTAAAGAATTTTATACTAAACAATTGAATAAAAAGAGCAAAAAAAATATTACAGAAAATGATTGGTATGAGTGATGTTTAAATGTTATGAGTAAGGTACTTATATAAAGTACTAGCTGTTTAACTCCGAGCGGTGCCCCGGATTGGCAGCTAGTACCTAGCAACGGCTTTTAGGGCGCACGATAACTCCTGCCTGTGGCACTCAAGATACGAATTCCTGGCTGAATATACGCATTGACAATGGCCTGTGTATGTGCACAAAACACAAATTGACAATATATATATATATTTTTTTTTTGAAAAATGTTGTAATATGCATTTTACCTGCAGTATTAACTGCACAGAATGCACGAAATAATTATTTTTGGCAAATTAAAATGTATGCCGTCTACTTCGAGACGCCAGTTGAGTTTTCAATAGGTTTATCAAAGGTCACGCGCTCGCATGGTACCTCCGTTGCCAAGCAACCATACCGAACGAACTTAGTTGCTATCGTCCGTCCATCTCGCGCGCTAGCGACCGAAGTTTGTTATCTTCGCTACCTAATGACCATAGCTTCTAGAATACTTTCAGTCTTTTCCGAATTTTCCGGGTAACTTTTCTAATTTGACTTTTCCTAAAAACCGTCTCCAAACTATTAGGAACATTAAAAAAAAATTAGCCAAATCAGCCGAGTAGTTTCTGAATTATAATACTTCAGACACACACATTCATGTATATATATATATGATAGATAGATGTAACATAAAGTTTAACTAAATTGTGCGTATTGCCTTGCCTTCTCTTTCATAGAGTGAGGAGACGGAGAGATAGAGATAGAGGTGGCGAAGCTTCGACAACGGTAGGTATGATTTGATTTGAACTCGCGGCCGCTGATACAACAGCCTTAACGACTAAACCACCACGATCTTCACAAATGTTGATCCCAAATGCGCCAAAACGGTTTTTGTATTCGGAAACTGCTACTTAGGGTAGTCATTGGATACTGCGAATGATCAATCGAATATATACCAACGCTCGGGTGCCTAAGGGTACTTTTAATAATCTAGAAGTCTGTAATAACTAAAACAAACTTAGTAACTTGAACACAGTATTATTGATATCGCATCTAAGCTTATCCGCAAATTTAACAATTACCGAGATTTTTTAAATATTTTAAGACGTTTTATTGTTACCAAAATTTTATAGAGGACAAATGAAAGGACATTCCATTTTAGCAAGAAGCTAATATTCCTGCCCTTGAAAATCAACCATAGCCGCTATCTACTATCAACTACCATCGGAAGCTAGTTGAATTATTTATTTATTTATTTATTTATTTATTAAAAGAATTATTAACAGCGAAATAGAACATGATTACAATTAATATTATACATAACGTATTCTCAACAAGTACAATTCCCAGATTAACAGATTATTATCGTGTGATTATTATTATTATTTAAAAAGTCATGAATTGAGTGTGTGTGAGAGAAGCGTGAATAACTGTGAATGTGAATGAAGTGTGTAGGTAGGAAAGTAGAAAGTGGAATGTTTTTGCTAAACAAGGAAGGAGTGCGTGAGAGAAGAGTGCGGAAAGAGATTTCACCCAGTAGCAATGTAAAAGCAACCTTGAGCGAATGACTAATTGTCCACGTGTTTTGGAGTGACACCATTTTATGATATGATAAAAATCCCTCATAACCAAGAACCATGTGCTTTCTGCAATTCATTTGTTATATTTACAATAAACCGCATCTGTACCCCTTCTAATCTAGCCTTGTGAATAGCATAGTAGTACCGACATTCTCGAAAGGTTTACAAACGCGAGATAAGAAACCTACTGTACCATACGACTTCGTTACAATCTTGTCTATATGCTGATTGGATGTAAGCTTTTTATCCAAAAGTACGCCGAGATCTCGAATCAGTTTCTGGGATATGGGTTTTTTTCCTGGTAAAACGATACCGATATATATAACATTAAAGTCAACAAATTTTTAGTACTAATACATGAAACATTGTCAGTTATATAGAAAGCGTATTTTTTTTCATATTTATTTGTTATGTATTTGTCATAATTATTTGTTAAAATAAGGATTAAACATATTTATATTTATGAATACGTATACTGTACAAGGTAGTCCTTGGTAGCTAAACTATATATTTTTTATTTTGCACTAAAACTTTTCTATTTATTTAATATTGTCAAAAATTTTATCATTGATTTTGTCAGGCGATTAAATATCAAATATTATTAGGTCAAAAGGTAGAGTAAGGAAAAAGGTGTAAGGCACATTCTACTGCGAAAGTACATAATATTAATATGTTTTTAACTTATGGACAAGGCCTGTAAAGTATGTAAAAATTAGTGTTAACTCTATGCGGATTCGAACAACTTTATCTTATCTTAACAACGATCTTAAGTGTAGGCTTGAGATCTTACCGTTTTGTTTGACAGCCGAAGCCACCGCGTTGGAGTTTGTTTGTTCCGCCGCCAGAGGGCTGTCGTTGCACTCGGCAGGCGTCGTTTGCACCGCCATCTTGCGGTGTTTGGCGGCAGCCACTTGATTACTGTCTGGTAGGGAAAAAATAATAAGGTACCTACCTTAAAAAAGGTTCTTACTCCAAGGGTTTCATATCGAATACATATATTTAAATACGGGCACGGTCTTCACTTAGCGCAACAAATTCTATGGTCTCTTGGCTATTTTGATATAAACAGTAGTTTCTGAGCTGCAACAACATATTTTTTCGTTGATTATTTATTTATTTATTCTTTATTGAAAAATCCAACAGTATTCATTTTTATCATTACAAAAAAACTTATTACTAGTTTACAAAACCAATTATGGATTTCGGACATTTTACAATATTAACATTAGCATAAAAAAAATTGTGATAGTGTTCTTAAAATATACATAGATTATGAATATTATATACGTCGTATACAGTAGAATTTTTTGATGTGTTATGTGTAATTTGTGAGTGATGTTTGTGGTAATTGGAGTGTGTGTGATTTGTATGTATATGTTCAAATAAAGTAATAAATTGAGTATGGTTTTAGTATGTATAAAAATAATTTATGGTGAAGGTAATATAAATGTAATATGTATGTATATTCTATATGTAATTGCAATAACAAGTACTTATATGTTACTATTAATCATTAACAACATAACAATCTAACAATACAATACAATTAGGTTTTATTTATCTTTACTATTGATGATTGGAAATCTCTTTTTTGAATGATAATAAGGAGGTATTCAATATATCGATTTTTGAAATATCGTTATTGTTATAAAGGGAGCCGATACGTGGTATGGTGCTATTGGTCATTGAATTAGTATGATAACGGGGAATACGGAATAATTCTTGCTGCCTAGTTGACCTGTATGGTACATTTAAGTTTATTTTTTGCAATAATTTTGGACAATCAAAAATACAATTAAAAATTTTGTATAACAATATTAAATCAGCTAATTGTCTATGATCTATAAGAGAATTTAATTTATAAAAAGCTGAAGCGTCTTCAAGGCTTTGAAAACAGCAACGAGATTTAAAGTTTAAAAATCTAATAAATTTATTTTGAATATTTTGAATTCTTGCTATGTAGATATTATAATGAGGACACCAAATGGACGAAGCAAATTCTAAATGAGAGCGAACAAAAGAGTTATATAATAGTTTTAACAGTAAAATATCATTAAATGGTTTAGATACTCTTATAATAAAACCAAGCATTTTAAAAGCTTTATCTACTATATTATTTATGTGGTTTGCAAAGCTAAGTTTGCTGTCTAATATTACGCCCAAGTCTCTAATGTATGAAACAGTTTTTATCGGAATGTCGTCAAAATTATATTGGTAGTTTATTATGTTTCTATTCCTCTATCTTATGTTATGATCGATTTTTTGTTTATACTCCCAACTCAAAATATATAGACTTATATTAGCGTCAAAAAAAATTGTTTTGTTTCAAGTATGAAAATAAGTAGGGTTTCAATTCTCTTCAAATAAATTTAATTTAAATTGGAATGTACGGAGAGCACAATAATGATTATATATGCATATGTTTGTAACATATTTTTATTTTTATTATAAATTATGAAAAAAAATACTGCAATAAGCAATGAGAAATAAGCTTACTATTACTTTAAAATAACAACATTATGTATTCAAATCAAAATCATTTTTTATACTAAATTCCAAATTTAGAGTAGGTTAGAAGAAAAAGATTCGCGAATATATATTAAAATTTAAGATATTCTGGGAATGTTTCCATCTTCGTTTACATATAAAAAAAAAAAATCGCTCACTACTTGAGCTCGGCAAAAGGCAAACAGCCTTTAAAAAGATAAACTTCTTTTTTGTGTAGATACTATATCTTTTATAGAGTATTTACTATATGTACTATATGTACTGTACTATATGTACTGTACTATATGTACTGATTGTATGTATAAATATCAGGAATAATCAATTTGTCATATGAATTATTTTAGTTCATATTTAATATTAGTTTATTAAAAGGGTTATACGTTTACAACATAGGCCATATCTATTATATAATCATAGGGAATATCTTTTTATGAGTTCGAGTGTATATACGTATATATGTTATATTATTATAATAAATAAATATTTGTTATTATTATTCTTTAATGGTACATTTATTTCTTATTATATTATTATTTATGTATATAGTATTGCATACAATTCAATTTTAATAATAATAATTCGCAGTGAGATGGTTATGTTTAAAAAAGCTAAGTTAGGTAGAACTTTACATATATGTAAATTAATGTTTTAATTACTGTCAATAAATAAAAATAAAACAAATAGATTATAAAAGCACTTGTATTACAAAACACAAAAAAAAAACGAATTTATGGTAACAAATTAAATTTAATAAATATGTTTATATTAAAGTGGGTAAACGTTTGAACTAGTATGTTTTTAATTACTTTTCATTGTAAATAAAATAATACATTTCAAAAATTGTCATTTATTTTGTCAGTCTAATACTTTTATACTCAATAAAATAATACTGGAGTACAGGAGTAAACGTGTCTTTTAAAGTTTAAGAATGTCAAAGAATTGTATTTTAAAGTCTTCCAGGTTCAACGGTTATCATAATGTTATTGCGTTTAAACTAAGTACTTACAATAGTGCCTCATTTAACAAAACAACTTACCTCTCATCGAATGCAAAACAGTCCTTATTAGGAACACAATAAAATAAAAACACAGTAAATCACCAGAAATATAATTCCCCGAATGAATGTGTCGCGCACAAGTTGATAAAAAATCGAATGTCACGAAAGCGTTTTGGCGGGAACTCGTCAACGTCGACCGAAACGGAAACACTGACTTAGTTGCTTTTGTTTGATTTGCGCGTACCCTTCGGTTTTTAGGGGCTCCGTTTCGTTTTTTTTTTTTTGCACCGCACGTCCGGCGACTCCTCTCGCGGATTGGTGACGTGTGGGGCGCTGGGCGCAGCCCCCGGCCTGGGCGGGGGGTGCTCCAGGGCGCGGGGCGCGCGGCGGGGGCGCAAAGTCGGCACGCTCTCGCCGGACTATTCCGGCCGGCGTCAATTCGCGCTCGTCATCGAAATAATTTGCAATGAATTTCCAAAGAAACTTTATGCATCGGTTTAATTCGGCAACATGCGCTTAGTAAATTCTGAAACCGCTAATTACTTATATAAAATCGTAAAAAGCTGCAAATTGTATTTGTCTCATTGATAAAATAAAATAAAACGCAAATAAAATTATTTTACATACGCGGGCATAGACCGTATTATTTGCCCTATGTTCACCGGTTTATATAATTTGGTAAGTTTATGTAAATTGGTATTTGTAAATAAATAAAATGATACATATCATAAATGATACATAAATAAAATGTTGTGCTGTCTAAAAAATATAACATATTTAATAAAAAAATCAAAATGACTTGTGGAAATATTAATGTTACTAAACGTAAAAACTCATCTTGACTGTGTTTGCAATATATACATATTAAATTATATGATAAATAATATAAAAAAATCAATAAATAATAAATTTTAGGTTAGGTTATAAAAGCATAATATAAAACTAAAAAACATCGTAAATATGCATATTAGCCAAGTAGTTTTGCAAATAAAAAGTTCTGAAAAAAGCCTCGCTAGTCTTATTTTGTAATAGCAATGAAATATTTAAAATTTTGATTGTAATACATGGGATAGATTTAAAAATATACTAAAAGTATAATTCCGGTTGTTTTTGTTAATATCGCTTTGTTTGACGGAAAATTTAAACACCCTATAAATGTGGTAGATTGTCCAGTGGCAGCCTGAATTACCTGCTCTCGATATTTTGAAATATGTAAGATTAGGTAGGGTCGAGGGCAAATGAAGTTTTACCTCGAAGGGTATGTATATGTAAATATTAACCTTATCTAAGCGCATAAGGTGCGAAAGCGGTGGTTCTCATAGATACAATACCCACACACGTAATAGCGTTTCAATTGAACTTAAAATGCTCAGGATAAAGCCTAAAATGCCTTTGACTACACATGTAGCGAAAGAAGCTAGTAATTAAAATTATTTTTTTTACCTACTTCAAAAAAAAGAGTAGGTTCTCAATTCAATATGTAACTATGGTTTTTTTTATTTACTCCGGCAGTTCATTTTAGTTTAGTTAGTAGGATAAATTAAATAAAGTTGAATCGGTTTAGGCAATTTTTATTATATTTTTTTCATATTTTGCTAGGATGCTTGGAGTTGACTCCATTATTTTATTTTTTTACAATAGGTTACTTTTAGTGTAAAGGCAAAAATAATGTTATGATTATTATTTACAAAATTTAAACAAAATAAAACTGGCTTCAAAACAATTCTACAACCAAAAAACTAACCCACTAAAAAAAAGTAGTCATAGAGACATGGTTTACACTGCAGGTTCGTAGTTTCTAAAGGACTTAGTAATTTGCAATGTAATTGTTTGCTAACATTAAGAAATTTTGTAATATTGTATTATTTGTGTTTAGAAGTAGATTTATTTTAGTCTATTTTTTTCCGTGATTCGTTAGGGCTTCACCAAATCCGCTAATTTTACAATAAAGGTACCTACCAATTTTTTTAGAATTCATGCTTAATGAAATATATAATATTTTCTCTATTCAATGTGGTTTTGACCTTGTTATGATTATGGATTGGAAAATTTCTGACATTGATGGATTGATATCTCTATGCGAATGCATGACTTGATTTGATTGAAACCAAAGATGATCTTGACATCCCTAGATAATTTAAATCTGATGGCTCGCATGTATCTACGCGTACACTTATTACTTCAATATATGGCGAATACAGCTCCATGAATTTAATGAGGATTTCCTTCTCCTCCCCCTTTGAGAGAAAGTTAAATAATAAAAATCTTGTTCTAAGTTGTAGTAAAGAATAGCGTTATTTGCAAAAATGACGCAACATAGTATTTGTGTTACCAGGTTTTATCGTTATAAATAGTTTAATGTGCACACCACTGGTAAAATTCCACAAACACAATCATTTGTATAGACACACAGTAAGTCGCCCGCCCACCACTAAAGTTCCTTCGCGTTCTTTCGCAAGGGACCTTTTCAAGTGTAGGCTTTTGAGGGCGGCGGGAGAGATTTCAAGGGAAGGGGGCGGAGAGGGATGCTGAGGATAAGGTGAGGACGGGGCGAGCAGGGAGGGGGTGGTCGCATTAGTGGGGGAGGACGTCGAAATAAACCCATATTCAATATTTCATACAGTTTCGCTGGGGCAGAGTGGAAACCTAACACTAACATATACGCTGTAGGTATATATATTTCAATAGCAATTGTTTCGCATTGAAAAATCCATATTTTGTATTTATATAGAGGTTTAAAAAAAAAAATATATGGCATAGATATAAATAATTTATGTGCGTAATTCGTTTGGGTGAGCTTTGTTCGATCTATTAGTTATTTTTTCAACTAAATTGCCTGATTGAGAATATTGCTGTAGATTAATAGCGAGGTTAAACATATACACATACGCTGTTGAGACCTGGCGCAGGTCCTTAGGAGAGTAAAGGGTGTAATAACCCACCGCCCCCTCCCAAGAACTTTCTATAACACTCATCAGTACACATTTAGTAATGTTTCTTCCCTTTTCATAGTGTAGGCATGATGCCATTAGAAATATTCATTTTTTATTGCTTTTATATTTTTAATATTTACAAAGGCTAAGCTTTTCCCTTTGCAAATAATTGTATACTTCAAATAAAGGGGGAAATAAATAAATTGGGAAATTGGTCTAAAACAATTCGTTTAACTACAATTTGAATTTTCCAAGAGAATTTTAGACGAATTGTTTTTAGACGAATTATATTAAATTTTAATAAGCCGATTTTATTACTGTAAATAGACGAATTTCAACTTGATATTTTACCCCTCTCCCCCCTATACCCCATTTTTTTCCATATCCACCCCTGAGTGAGAAGTGTGTCGTTTCTATAAGACATTATTTATTATATATTTATTTATGTATTAGCTATTAAAATATAGTGCTATTTATGTGTCGATTCTGATGGAATGGGGGACATCAATAAGCATTGGAATCAAAATAATCATAATGGTATGAGCCTGGTAGTTTCTTTAAGAGCTAGTATATCGTGAGGTGACCTTGAAGTTTATGCAAATTGTGTCAGCCACGTGCACTTCGAGCGTCCGTCGACAAAATCAAAGAATAAACATTTACAGTTTTTTATTTATATTAAAAATATAAGACAATTAAAAAAAATCTAAATTTAAGGTTTCCTGTAGAATTTTATTGCGGACATTTTTATGTATAAATTATGCTCACGTCACATATGTAGTTTGGTTTATGAGAATTTTAAAAAATGAAACTTAACAATTTCAATATTTTTTATGTAAACATAGGATTATTATTTAAAAAACTAGCTTAAATGTTTACTAAAAAAATGTTCAGTTAATCTAATTATATTTTATATATATGCCTGGTATGAATTGCTAGCTTGGAGGTCTACTACCTCCAAAACATGCATAAAATGCAATTCGAGTGCGTTATGGCTCTTTATGGTCGCTATAAACACTAAATCACGAGGCAGATAATAATTCATCGCATACTGTTTCACAACCGCGTCAGATAAAAACGCCCAATTAGAGCGAATCATAGCGTCGCGAATGGAAATGTCGCAACAAATGCACAATTTAGTTTACATTCAGTTGTTCAAATATTCCTATAAGATAAGTCAGATAAGTCGTCGCACGACCGCGGCGATTGATGCAATGCGTTTGTTGACTATGTTGATATGTTCAGAAATGCGTTCTCATTTGAACAAAACGACTTTTGTTTGGTTCGAATCGCTCTATCTATCGTACGCTATCGGAATCGTTCCACATTCTAACTCTTTTCATTGTTCCCAGTGTATTTGTCGCTTTGATGGTACACTCATTTGGCTTTTTTTTAAACTTAAAACCAGATAAACCATACAGGGAACATTTTCACGAAAGTCAGGTATTTTTCAAGGAGCAGCTTAGAAAAGTCAGTCAAGTCAGTTGACGTTTTATCAAATACGATATCGAAGATAATCCTAGAAACGCGTATTATTCTTGCGAAATTCTTTTTTTTAGTCAAATGGTTAATTTATGCATATTTAATTAAAAAAATGGATGATTTCTTGAAAACTGAAAACAATTATCTCTAGATTTTCACTTGAGTATTTCAATAACGTGAGGCCATTTATTACAGCAACATCTCGCAATTATGTGACTGTGTCTATGTGTTTTACTTAACTCACTCGACAGTGTTTAGAGAAGTATCGTTGAATTTTTTCATCGGTAAAAATTGCTTTGACCCGGCACCTCTGGATCAGCAATGCCACCGGATTTTTGGTCATTAATATATATTGAAAAATCTTAATCTATGATTTTAAGAAAGATAAAATAATTATGATCAATAAATATTTGAAAGTATAAAACCAATTGGTACTAATTTGGTTGTAACATAATTAAAATTATTTATTGTATTTTAGTAGGTTGGTATATATAAAAATATATTTATATGATATAAAATATCGCGCTTCTTATTTAAAATGTTAAACAATATTCCAGCAATATTTATTTATATTTAAAACTTTAAATGAACATTATAATTTTTTATGTTGACGTTTTAGGTACGAAACATAATATATGTTATTGATCAAAACCTTTTTTGTTACCATATTACATTGCAGCAATTAGAAATTCACACCTCCGTCCTAATTTAAAAACGGGCAGTTTTACATAACAAGACTATACTAACTTTTATACCTATGTATTGTGGCGTTAATTATCCCAATGTTAACCAATTAAAATACTTCATTAACTCATGAATAAAACTAAAAATATTTACTTTTTAATTACATTGAAGACGATTGTTAACAATTTATCGTGCGTTAAATCAACAACTCTCCAAATAATCTTTTTCAAAATTGTAAGGCAATAATTTAAGAGCAATTAATAGGGCACAAAATCGTAAAACCAAAATACCTACCTAGTCACGATTTGTGAAAACTCTAGCAGGCGGTGTCCGATGCATCTGGCTGGACCACGGATATTTGCTTGCCATGGTGAATATTAGGGAGTGGTGAGTGCACAGATCGGTAGTTCGTGTCGGCTGCAGGCGGTCGGCAGCTGGTCATCTCTGGAACATCCACCCCCTACCCTCTCCCCCCTCTACCCCCTCCTCTCGCCCCGCTTGTCACAGAACGGACCGCCTGGACACGAGACTACCTGGGGTCCTAGATGAATACAAAGTATGCGGCCTATTTTGTAAATGCATCGTAGCTTATTTTCTACAAATAAATTCAAATGTGGTTCTTACTTCGCCTATTTTATTTTCAGATAAGTATATTTAATACAACCCTATTTTTTATGCAATTATTTTGGGCCCTACTCAACTAGGTCAAATATGCCTGTGCTAGTCAGGGGAAATGGTGGTAATGGAGCATTAACATCGGTATGACCACCTGCGGATTCAACCCCGAGACCTTTGAGTCCAATGCCTTAATCACTAGACTACCACGATTTGGGTAGTTTACAACGTTTTTTATGTGTTATGAAATTGAAATTAAATATGGTTTGCCCTAAAATGAATAGTCAACATTCGTAGTGAGCAAAATGAGAAAATGTCAGAAAAGCGTTTTTAAACTGAGTTCTGAATGTCTTTTTGCTGTTTTTATGATACGAGGCCAACCATTTTACATTAAGTACAAAAATACTGATTATAATGTTTTTTTAAGATACGCATTTGATGTCTAGCATCTAGAATAACTCTAGAAAACTATGGTACAATTTAGTTAATAACTTAATCGTATATTCTAGAGCAAAAAAATCCCTTTCGGCACGCCGAAGGGAGAGGTAGATTTCACCGGCAATTGTACGAACTTGTATTAAACATTCCCCTTCCGTGTTTTACAAACATTTTACGTTTTATTTGATTACAAAACAATAGTAAGCATATAGATACATTATTACGATTTTTCCTTAGTTACGTGACTTGATTCATGACCATTTTAGGATTAGTGAGAGGTTTCAGGCGTTCGTATTTCTACTCGTGTATACAAGAAGACAATGGTTTTTAAAAAGTTTTATTTAAAAACAAATCTGTAGAACCTTTTAGAAACTTTTGAAACTGTCCAAGAAGGAATGTTCCGGAACTTTCTATATCTTTCTACCACATTCTTCATACTTCTCGAACATTCAGGGAGATAATAAACGCTTTGAATTAGGGCTGCTCATATAAAAAAAAAATAGGGAGTGCATAGACCCATAATTAACATTTTGTAAAAAAAAATAGCTTTTCATGACCTATATTTTTTATTGTGATTTATAGAACGACTAGCCATTCGTATAGGCATAAGTACGATCGTAGCTAAGTATAAATAGGATACAGTACAAGCATTGTATATACCTAAATTTAAAGTGGGATTATGCATCCGCTAAGTGATGATTTAAGAAATTTCGATTCGCCTAATAAACGCAAATCAATGCATTTACGTAGTACGCCTTGTGAGCCATAATCTGAATACGTCGAACTTATATTTGGGCTAAAATGCTCCCTTTCAACTTGCCTTTCGAGTCCAAAATCCATTCTTTTGTGTTGTTTTTGCCGATGCGTTTTACAACTGCAGCCATGCCAGTGCGAAGTGCGAACGGTCGCTGCGCATTTCAGATTAAACTTTTACTCACGACCAACTATTTTTATTTATTAGGTAAGTACCGTTATACTTATTAGGCAAGTTTAATATGGTACACCATTAATATTTTTGTTAAAAAAACGTTGTGAGTAACACAACTCATACACGTAATTTTAAATACAAAATGAAATAAATAATGTACCTAAAAGATATTAAAAAATGATAAAGGGCATAAAAATAAAATAAATATGTTTTATATGACCATAATACTCAACTTTCTTATGTAAATCTCTCCTCATAGTATACGGTCAATGCTGGAAAAACTAGTGTTTGCATATTTTTATTATTTGTCCTATTTAGAACTGGTATACATTTTTTTTTAATTATTTCGTAATTCTAAAAACACACTGAAAACACTAAAGCAATGAAGTCTTTAAACCTATGTAGTCATTCTATTTTTGCCGAACTATCACCTAAATATTACGCATCGTAAATATTTCAGATGATATTCGCTTTAATTTAACTTACTGTGTTTCTAATATGGGTTGCAGTATCAAAATTATACTGTTGCATATTGTGTCCGTCATGGTAACTGTGTGTGGTATGTATAAATCTATTTTTAGACGCGAAAGTAATTTTTGGATTCAGTACTTTAAAGCCATGCAACATCTTTTAAGCCCTTTAAACATCTTAATTTCATATTGTTATCTAGTCAACTTGTCAGGGTAATTAAATACATTGGTAGATGAAATGTTTAAAATTAATCAAGAATAGCTATGATACCCTGTAACTATCATTTAATATACACTGCGTCTATACATTTTTTATTAGCATTAAATTATTTAACCAGAATCCGACATCTCACAGCAAGGCCCTACAGGCGTCCAGCTTGTACCAAGGCAGGTACCAAGTTATGATGGGTTGCTGTCCTTTTCTATCTCCATTTGTTCCTGAGGCTGTTTTAGCCCATTCGATGTGGCGACAGCTGATTATTTTTTAGGTCTGTGTAGATTAAAATAAATCACAATGATATTATGAAATTAATTCACCATAATTTTAGTTTTTCTTTGTAAAATTTGACGCGTAGCCAGTAATGAAACATCACGAACATAAGATTTAACATAAATAAAAAGAAAATAAATAATTATAACAATAACTTTATAGTAAGCATAATGTGGCACTGAACATTCATTTACATATTTCTATTTGCCCACATAAGTGAGTTTCAAATAATAAATAATAATAGTTTGAAATAATAATATTAACTGGCCAGTAATTAATAATACGTTCCAACAGTCATTATTTCATATTTTTGAAATTCGAATACGATATTTGAGAGCTCTATCGAACTGTCAATGTTTCATTAATTAGTACTTTAGTAATAACATATGTTACATATCTATATTATTCGATCAGCCTCCGATATGTCCGATAACTCTTTCGTATTTGTCCTTTTCGAGTTTAAAGATAATTTATAGAAGTTAAAAAGGGTAATGTAATGCCGTTTCATTGTGAATATAATAATCGTATACCTAATAATGATTAGCGAGAGATAAATATAATTTCCATTCGATAATCACAAATATATTGGAAAATATCCTTACCCAACCACAATGCACCTACATTCTTGTTCTTGTTGGCAGTATGATGAATGCTTTTTTAATTGAAGTTCAGAGGTCGACATTCTTGTCGGCAAATAACAATCGCGGTCCGCTAAAAAGCGGGTAGCTGCACATAATTGTATAGACAGAGAGAGGCTCGTGCCGACTTTTTTAGGGGGCTCCTTATGTGGCGGCAGCGCCAACTGACTAAAAAAACGCCCCGTATATAACAGGCCCTCAGCTGAATAGGCAGGCGTCTATTATGTATAAAACAGACGCGTGCTTTCGCCTTTTTTAAATGTACCGCAAAACTGCGAATTGACCTGGAGTGATGCACGCCATATTTTTTTACATTATTATTATTGTATTTGAGAATTTGTAAGATGTCCTTAAATTTTATAAGGTCATAATGCCATTACGAACAAAGTATCAACCATTCAAAGTGTGTTTTAAACAAACCAATTAAAGAAATGTACCTTTTAAAAGATGTAGGTATTAATGTCTTTAAAAAAAACTGTTTAGGAATGGTGTCCAAATTACCAACCATCGACCGTCGGTTTATAACTCTAATTTACCCATAACTCTTCTGCGAGTACCCATGAAAGACATTTTGATGTTGTAGCATAATACTTAAAAAGTTTGTTTATTTATTTATTTAATAAGTCTATTAAGTACATTAATTTGTGTGTATCGTTAGTGTGTGTGTGTATATTTGTGCTTAAAGTTAATATTTATTATTTTTCACGGGGTTTTCCCCAGGTATTTTATACTCACACTGTGACACTTTATAAATAAACTTTCTTAGAACAGGTAACTCTTGCCTAGTTAGAAAGTAACAGACCTTATCAAATCACCCAACATAACTGGTACCGAGGTACTCAATTTTATATATTTGGATATTTTTTATATTATTTTAATATTTAGTTTAAGTTAAACTGAACATTATGTTGCCCATACCTTATTTTATATAATAAAAACTATAATATATTTTTTTTTTAATTTTCGGTATACATTTATTTAAAATGTTGAAGTTTTATCCCTATAAAAAATCAATTTATTATTTTTGATTGTATAATATCAAATTATAAACAAAATACAATATAATTCAAAAATAATAAATCATCTAGGTAAATATATTTTTTTAACTCACTTTATTGTTTTTTACCTTTTATTACTTTGTGAAATGCTAAGACGGGTGATAATATAATCAGAGGACTCACTAAGGTAGTGCAATACGGCGCCGGCGCGAGATACTGCCTTTATCGGTGACGACTTGGCTCTGAAACATTCTGTTCTTCGTAACAGGTTGTTTAATAGATTCTTTCAATGTTTTAAAGTTTTTTTCATCTTTTTCGTTTGCCTTTTTGTTTATCTTTAAGTAACCTTAAGATGATCATAGGCTATGCTTGAACGCCAGGAAACTGATTGAATAGTAATAGCCTCTGATTTCTGCTCTTTTTATTTGATTTTTAAGTGTTGGGAAAATATAATTTTGTTTATTTAAATTTTCAAACATTTTAATGTATATTTTAAATGTTATTTGTTAATACATACACTTTGAAGGTATTCCTCCGGTGGTAATGCCGGTCGGCAGGTGGTATAATGAGAATATTTTTTTGCCAAATCGATCTATAAAATGTTTTGACTTTACCAGATCCTGGGAGCGGATTTTAGAAAAATATTTTACAAATCGTTTGAGTAGATTTGCACTTTTTTACTTATATATTTATTTTTCTATTTACTATAACAAAAGGCTACATCTCAAAGATAGAATTTGATTTACTAACTAAAACAGTGCGTGCTTCGTACCACTGCAACCTTTGTTCGCTGCTTTCTTAAATAATAATAATATTATTTAGAAGAGGAAACAAAAAAGATGTTTATGTTTAAAGATGCGTACTTAAAAACCCCAAATATCTGAAGCCGAAAATAAATTTGTATATAAACTAACAATTAACTTTTATACTGTATATAAAATGTTTTTTTTTTCACCCACAGGAAAGGCACCGTCTTTGTGGGGAAATGTAAAGGTGTTTGTAAAAAAAAATAATAAAGTTTTATAAAAAAAAAAAAAAATTACAATGAATAAACAAAGGGTTTTAAAAACATTTATTTAAATATATACATAAAAGATGATTAATTATATACACAATTTATTAGGGCTGTAACATTTAAATATTTTTTTTAGCTTTTACACGATAAATTGAATATCCTATATAAGTGTGGTGCAACTTTCACGCTGTTTATCCTTTCTGATGGTGTTCGGTCAAGGGGTTCGAGAATCCATAGACGCCATCATTAGTCAGCAACACAATGTAACCGTTTAAACTTTTGTGTGATATCCTGCCTGTTATGGAAGACCTGGCATCTTGAAGACAAGGCTGTCTGTCACCGGCAACTATTCAGAGCGCGACTGCTGTAACTTTGCTCATACATGCGTTATTTTCAAATTATTTACTTATTTTTTTGATAACAATTACACGATACTTTTATAAAGTTACAACAGATTCGTGTGTACATATTATTAATAGTAGTGAGCGTTTAGTACCACTGCAACCACCGTTCACTGCATTTTTATTTTATGTTTGTTTTTTTAATTACTTTTGAGTTAACCAAATTTGGTGTGTTCGAGGTATAATTTGTATGCTAAAAATCATTTCAATAGCTTTTAGATAAAAATATTAAATACATATTTTTTTACAGTTTCTTGATAAAAATAAACAAAATCCTATGGTCTCTGCGGAAATTAATGAGCTCTTAATATCGTGCATGTTTCTATCTCAACCGCACACGCTTTGTCGCGAGTCTTCGCCACATGGAATGATATACTTTTATGCCTCTTCCATTTTTGGCGAAACCACAGGATAAATATTCTGGCATTTGTTAGCCATTGGATATTTAATCATAAAAAATATGTTTAGATACCCTGATCTCATATCTTCAACACAGTAAAGGCAGATTTCACCCTATAAAAATAAAACACCGAATTTCAAGGTGGACTGTCAATATGCACGCCTTAACAGCACCTCCCCGACAACAACTAAGGTAACAGAAGTAAAAACTAAAACATGTGTGAAGATATCACATTCTATCGGCGCTTATATTATTAGTCAGTTCCTGAAGCAATCGCATGAGAATGCTCTGGTCAGCTCGCTCAATGACCAAGGGGGGGGGGGGGGGAGGGGTGGACAAAGAAGCCGAGATTCCCGAGACCCCCCTATTGATCTTATTAATGCCCCCGATTATCACGTGCCTCTCCCTTCCGCGGCGCAAAAAAAAAAACGCAAAAAAGTCCCCTTTTACTGATAAAAAAGGAGCTTTTGAACGGCGAATAATCCCGCGCAGCAATTATTGGCGGGATTATATTCCAATTTTCGGTCTGAATAAAAATGTATGTAAATTCAGTTTCGGCTGTCGCACCGTGGAAAGTGACACGACGACAAAAGGTTCTTTGATCTGTTTGCTACATCAATTGAGATTAGCGCTGGGAGCGTGCCATGTGCTCTTAGGAACGCGTCCGGACGCACGGCTCGGAACTGGAAAAGCAAGCTACACAACTCGTGACAAGCGTATGCGGATGAGATAGATGCATTATAAGCACAAAACAGTACTAAGTTGCCTAGAAAACTTCTTTTTGAAGTCATACTTCTTTGCGCCCGTTGTACTCATTGGGATGGGATGTTGGTCGAGAAACTGCGTCACGCGTTAAAAGTAATTTTTACGTTTGTCTCGTTGTAGAGTCCCTTCCGAAATTTGAAGCTACATATACGAACTTAATAATGATAATGTATAAATGTATAGTATAATAATTAAGTAACTTATAATAATATATTGAAGAGAAATATATAGAATAACAGAGAAAATGTCTTATATTTCATTTATATATCCTGTGTGTGAGTGGGTGTGTGCGAATGGCTAAAGAAGTATAACTTCCATCGTCTGGTCCGACGCAGATCCATTTTTTATTATGAATCCTTAGATAATAATGTCCAAAACGTTTTGTTTTTCGTACCTCTATACTTCTAAAGTATAGTTATATTTTTCTAACAATAGCATTATTTCTATGATAAGTCTTTTTTTTTTAAATCCTCAATAATTCTAAAGTATGTATTTTTCCAAATTTTAATGTTATACATTAGAATAAAGACAAGGAAATTGACGAAGGTCATCATAAGTTAAGAGTCTGTTAAAGGTATTTAGCCATTTTTAAGCATAATTTATTCGTGTCAAAAAAAATAAATTAATATCATTATAATGAATATATAAAATATATATTTTAAAAAATTAGATACCTTTTTTAATAACATATAAATAACCTAAACCTACAAAATGTAAATAAATGTATATACAAGCAGAAATAAGATAAATTATTATTTAATTGTAGGACATAGACCATGAAGACCCTATACTTGTGTAGGTTAGTATATTAGATGTTTACTCATAAATAATATATTTCAGAAAGGCCTCAATAAAATGAAACTACGTGGTGACTTTTGAGTTTAAACAGATACTGTATAGAATTTATCACCCTATTTTGGTGAAGGGCAACCCTGAAGCTACAATTACTTTTAATTCCATGTAGAGGTAGAAAATCTTTGAAGGTATTTCCCCGCCTCGCCTCGACATCTTGAATAATTCCAATTGCAGAGCAGCTATTTTTGAAGCGAGCTGCTCTGCGTTCAGACCGCCTGAAAACCCTGAAGATGGCTCTCAGGTCGCGTGCGTTGTGTATAGCAAACTGTAAATTCAATTCAATTCAATTCAAGGTCAAAATGATTCTGAATAATTTTCAGTCGTTATTTAAATCGTAGAAGTAAACGTTTCGAGTCGAACACACGACTCACTACATATAGCTTACGATTTCGGGTTCTACTTCTCGTGTCATTATTGGGGGTAGGTTTTGTATCGAAGCAGCACAAAGCATTATATATTTATTCATTTAATTTAAAAAAAAAGCCCTTCAGATTCACATAGTAGTTTATATATATATTACCATACGAATTTCTCTTAGTTTATGAATTAATTAATTGTCATGATTTTTTATTTTTTTTTAAAATTTCAATTTTAAAAAATGTCTTGATGTTATAAAGAACTCCTAGAAGAAAAATTTAAATAATATTTATGTTTTTTTTTTCTATACTCAATATTTTTGTTTCGTTCCTAAATCTTTTATTTAGAAAATGTGTTTAATTATATTATCATCTAAGTAGCACAACGTAGAAATATATGTTTAGATTTATGTAGTATTCATTTTTTTTTTCTTTTCGTATGTTTATGTAAACTACTATTTGAATCTTTAGATTTCTTTTAGAATTATGTAAGTAAATAAATAAAATATAATCATAATGTATTATGGAAAAAATTTTTGTATGTATTTTGGAAAAAATTGTATTATGTATTTTGTATTATGGAAAAATTAAAAATAGTATATTATAGTTAAATAGCTAATAACACTGCACTGGTCTGGTTTAGAATCACCGTTATACATAATGTAATATTATATATATTAATAGATTTAATCTAGAATCTAGGCGATAGGATTTGTTACCTACAGGGTGAAAATCCTCTCAAAAAAGAACGTTATGGATCAAGTAGGCGAATTAAAAAGTTCTAAATATGCAATTTACAGCTTCGAGTTTGACAAATCAATACGGGCTCGTGGGATTGGTTAGATCCATCATCTATTTATCCTGAACCCTCTTCGCGCAGACGCGGGTCCCGAGCGCCCCCGCTCCGTCAAACCTGGATGGCACTCCGCTTTGTCAGCGTTCCTAGTTGGAAAGTTGACATCTTGACGCTTCTTCAAATGACAGTCGGACACACAACATAGGAAGACATTCTGAAATGTCAAGGTCGCATGTCTCTTTCAGTAAAATTTAAATGCATGTTCCCTTGAGCAATGAAAACAAATCGTATAATAAATCCATTGTATATAATACGTAATATTTTAAATTCCTAAACAATCCCAACATTTGCCATTGCTCAAAATCATTCTCGATTAGGATCAACTTAACTTTTCTGTATTAGGGTCGAACATGTCTTACCTAAAATTAAAATTGAAGTCTGAACGGATAAACATTGATTTAAACTCACTTTCAACTCTAAGTCAAACATGAATTTCCGCTTAGCTAAGAACCAAAATTTTCACGACCGCCTTGGAATAGCTAGAGCTTTCATAATTCAGTGTTAAAATACACGACTGTTGAAAGCAATTCCTGTACCAGCCAGAATTGGAGCTATACCGTTGTGAAACAGAAGAAGATCATCCAATGCAAACCCTGCACCACTAACCGAAGAGTTGGAAGACCACAGCTGAGGTTAATGGATGATATCTGTAGACCTGTAGGAGGCAACGCAACATCGAGCTGCAGACAGCATCTAATAGAGAAACATGGAAAGAAATAGAGGAGGCCTACATCCAGGAGATAACGAAGAAAATTGCCGGGCATGCAAATGACAAATTTGATGTGCCTAAATGCGTCTGACCTCCAATTATTGTGGCATGTGTTTTTGTTGTCAACCCTGGTTCTCGCTCTCGTCATTTATTTTAGATTGGTATAACTTTTGGAATGACTTGATTGACTAGTTAAAATCACAAAAACCCATCCAACCGCGCGGGCGCGCGACAAACATTTAGGGACATCTGACATGATACGAGAAATCTATGGCGGCAAGTGCAAACCAATCACAAGACTTGCGCCATTGTGCGAAACCAAATTCTTGGTAAAGTCAAAACTTGAACAAAACGATGGTTACTCTATAACAGATTTAAGTCTAGTTGAGTGACCATCAACAGTTATTGAGGACAATTTATATCGTTTCCCAATTTATTTAAAAATGTTAAATTGTATTGTAATATACAGAGGTATATTCTAAAAATAAAGAGATTTTTTAATTTAAAAGTTATTAACTTTTTTCTTTTATCTACAAATGCTATATATAACCTTTTGAATTATCTATATTTGCTGCAAAAAATTCCGCTAGAAATACTTTGTGCATAGATGCATTTTTTTGCATTTGGTGCATTTGGGTAATTAAAATGGCTCGCGTATGAGTAGTTACTACCACTTAAAGTAATTATTACACGAAACGAAATATTTTACTTACAACTTACCGAATCGAACCGACTTTTATAGCAATTCTAAGTTATTTCAGATAATTTTCTGTGTTAAAGAAGCATTTGAAAAAGAGTGTAAGTTCTACACTCCCCCAAGTTTGATGATAATATCGCAAATATTCGTGTGTAGGTTTGCGCCTTTATTTGCAGGGCTGTCAATCAAGAACCGACGTTGTCGATGGGCGTTCAGAATAAATAAATACATTATTATGTTAACTATAAACGTTTGCTTACCCACTTTTAATTGTATGCACTGTGTTTGTTCATACTCAATAGGGATTAACAACAACCAACTCACAATCACAATTTCATTATTATTGATGTCATGACTAAAAGTCATACCTAATATTTTAATAATTTTAATATTTACATAACATACATATTATTATGTTTGTAAGGTTTAGGTACAAGGCAAAAAACTAATTTAGAAATGTCCACTAAATTAATAATTTAGGTTATTAGTCCGTTACATAATTTAAATATTACATCGGCATCTGAGTATGATTCCAACGATTAATTAATATCAATTAACGATAATATTATTGAATATTTTACAATAAGTCATAATTAATAAAACTATACTATCCTTTAATTACATTATATTTACATAATTTGACGTTTTTTTTAAATCAATACTTAAAATGGTGGTCGAAAATTTGTTATTAATAGAGTATGGCTAATATTATTAAAAGGGGCTATAAAGTGCTGTTCCAATTTTAACTGTCTTTATGATGGGAAGACATTCATTACGGCTCGTAAGTAAGTCTGTGATTTAATCGTTTTTGTGTATTTCTTATTACTTAACTCAGTCGACAGCGGTGATTGGACCCATTAGGGTTAAAATCCGGGAGCTTCAGATAAAGAGCATCATCACCAGGCCAATTAAATGACACCAATCCCAAATTGACTTTTCAGGATATTTGTTGATCAATCATGTTTCTATAATTCGAATTTGTTAAATATTGCATAGTATTTATAGTATATTAAAACAAATGAGTAAGCACGCTTTTTGGGACACGATTAAGTACACAATTTCGGCCAATAAAAAACAGATATATTTTTGTTTTTATTGTTGTATTTTAAAAATAAGTATAGTATCTTTTTCTTGTTTGTTTTGTTGATCAAAATTCAAATGTATAAATAGGAACCTAAAACAATATAAATATATTGTCATTAGGCGGCAGGCACATTTAAATACATATATTTCATGCGACTTATGAAAATACCTATAAACGTATATATGTAACCCCTAATCAAAAGAAACCAGTTTTTTCGACCCTTTTTAAAAAACGAAGCACGATTGGCCGGCACTGCGCCGTCATCGATCGCCGTTTTTTGCGCGAAATCGCGAACTCGGATTCCCCTTTACTGTACGCGGACCAATCCCGGAGCGGCCCTTTCGAAAGGGGACTCCCCCAAATGCGATGTCGAAATGCAAGCAAACACGTTCTGGAATATTGATAAGAATCGATTCGTCGATTCGCAATAACAATTGTTATCCGACGCAGTGTGATAACGTACTAGCACCGTGCGATATGTAGGTAGGTAGTTAGGAAGATTTTTCCTGAATGCACATTTTAGGGGAGCAGGGAATCTAAGGACATTAATTTATTTATTGCACATAGATATTATTTTTCAACAAATGAACACATAGTGATATTGTTATCTATATGACTGTCTGCACCTCGTTCAATTCTAATTTGTAACTTATATATACCTGTATATTACAAATTTTATTCTTCTCCTGTAGAAGTATAAAAGCAGAAGTACATAAGTTTATTTTTCTATTTTACCTGTCTATTTTTCTACCATTTTAACAGTTAAAAAGTATAAAATCAGGAAAAATATCTAGTTATATCTGTATATTACAAATAATATGTAGATTTAAAAAGCCGGAGTCGGCTTAAAACATAAAACGGTTTCTGATTTTTTTCCATCAAAATCTTTTTTTCAATAAATTCTATTTTAATAGGTTTCCTGGCATGACAGTTGCTCTATGGCCATCTAAAACGCACATCGAATGGGCTAAAAGTGCCGCAGGCACAAATAGGGATAGGGGATAGGAAACGAATCATCCCATTACAAGTTGGTACCACAGGCGCGTGTAATCTGGGCGGGAGATGTCTTTAATGACGCCTGTAGTGCTTAGCTTTAAGATTTTAGGCACTGGTTGAATAATTTACTACTACTAAACAATGTTTAGAAGCAGTTGATATTATATGATAGCTTGAGGGTGTCAGCCATTCTTGTTATTATATTTTTATATATAGTATTGTAGTATTGTTACTCATAATACTCGACTTTTAATATAGTTTTAAAACCACTTACTTAATTTTGAAAAATTACTAAAAATATTTTAAACATTCGTTTAATGGTAATTTTACAAAACACATTGTTATTAAATATGAATACTAAATGTACAAGAGTAAAAACATTAATACATGATTCAGACGAGTAAAATTGTCTATTAAGAAAATATCGAAAATCATAAATCAATAAATAATTTTAAATACGTAGTATTTGCATATCAAGTGGTATTATTGTATTTTGGGGTAGGAAATGGCTCTTACTCCATTTTTAAATAAGTTTTTAAAACAAGGTTTGCTTTTCGCGTGGTTTTAAAGTAGTGAAAATATTTAATCTGCTCGGTCGTTTATATACAAATGTTCATAGTTTATATGTAACGACACATAGTAAGTCACATGCAATACAAAAACAAAAATAAAAATGTCGTTTACCATGTTTTGGCTTGTGCCAGTCGTACTGCTAATTGTTGAATTATTTAACCTACTATGGGTTAACTTAATTTATTTACTTATTTTATTAGGGATATGTATATATACGCTTGTGTGTGTGTGTTTGCGAGGGGAATTGGTTAGGTTGTGTATGTGTGTGTGCGTGTGTGTGTTTTATTTCTTTGTTTTATTATTATTTATTTATTATATATTTTTCTATTTTGTTTATAATGCACAATAAAGTGTAGGTACTTGAATAGTTTTTTTTTAATAAAAATAATTATTTATTTACTGGTTTATAAAGTAGACAAACATATTTTACAAAACTCTACCTAACTAGGCAGCGCCCGGAATAAGGTAAGCTTTATTTGTTGTAGAAATGTTTTAGGTCGAAGAATGAACAATTCGTACCACCATATACTGATTCGCGGCAATAGTTAATTTATTTAAGGTGGCAAAAAAATGGTCTTGCATAATCATAAATATTTCATCAATTAGTTGGAGGCTATATTTCAAGTTTTTGTAAATTCTGTGTTAATTTTATTTTTGTAAGTTATTAATTTCTTTTTATTATTGCGCATATCGCAACGGGCTTTTTGTTGACACTATATCAATAAAAAAATGTTTTTATTTTGATTAATGTTATTTCAGGTTTAGGTTTAGGTATGGCATATCTATTGTATGAATAGCTGTGGCTGAAAACTTTGTGTATAAAGATATAGTTGTGATTTTTAAAAATTGTAGCCATTAAACATTCGTTTTAGGATTTCGCACCAAAATGGTCAAAAACAGAAACCGTTATAGTAAGAGTTCGTTGTTAGTAGCACTAAGCCAAAATCAAGTGTGTTGAACCAAATACATCGTCCATAGAAGAAAGGTCGTCATTTTAGTTTTTTAGTCATTTTATTTTTTTATTTTTATTAGCCATAAAAATATGAACAGAGTGGGATGGATATCCAAAACCCGAGCCTAATGATTAAAAAAAAAAATAGGTGTAGATCGTTTATTTTCAAACATTTTTAGATTATTTTAGTTATATAGGTATATAGGTTAAAACTAATAACGTTGGAACCGGAATGAACTCATTCCATAATTTGACTACCATTTGATAACGCTTTAACTCCAATATTAGTGTGAATTCTAGAAAAATAGTGCTAACTGGGTATTTACCTAGTTAGTACCGGTGTATGTAAAAAAATACCTATTTATTTTTTTTGTCAGAATTGTATTAGCCATCTGCTTTATATGCAAAATGCATAGGGTCTTATAGCGCTATCTTCAGTCACGACTAACTACCAGAAAGGATAAGTTATGTGCTGCCATCTATTAACAGTTAGTATAACTATTTAACGAGTTTAATGTTCCCTATTCAACAATAGATTATATTGTCTACTAATAATGTTCACGCTTTTAAAAAGGTCTATAATAAAAGTGAATAAAACTAATTAAAAAAAGTATTAGGCATCATCAAAAATATCGTTTGAGTAGGTATATAATTCTGTGGCTTGGTAAAAGAAGTGCCTATGTCATTTTTTTCATTGTTGAGTATTATGATGCAATATACTTAAAAATCCCCAAATTTTCAGTACAAGTGCCCATGTCAAAATTCCTATTCCTAATTTAAAGATTTAAAAAAACACAAAAAATAAATAAAATTTAAATTTGGGTTTTAAAATTTGGGATTTTGGGTATATTGCATCATAATACTCAACAATGAAAAAAATGACATAGGCACTTCTTTTACCAAGCCACAGAATTATATTCTAGTAATTTTCATTACTTTAAACCATATTAAACTTGAGTAGGGCACATAGACGTAATATCACTAATAATTGTATTTCTGAATATAACAAATATTAAAAATATTATTAACCGAAAGTATTTAATACATTAGTAATATATTATAATCAAATAATAAAAAAAAAAATTAATCCTGAGACAACTCCCGAAGACTGAAGGGGGTGTTTAAGTTCCCTTTTACAAGTAAGAAATTATATAAAATAATGCAAAAATAATTCATAAAAAAAAATAATTGTCATATTTGTAGAAATAATTAAGTTCGTTTACGCTAAACCTACCTTGTATGTGAGCCTCATTCAGTAAATACATTTTATAAACAACGAAAAATAACTATTTTGAAAGCTTGCTACGGTTATTTAACTCTCGAAGTGTTATACGCTTATAGGATTCTAGGCAAGTGGTACGGGATTCATCTACAATATTTTTATAATGAGAGGTGAGACCTTTACAATATGAATAGCTACTTTCACTAATTTACCAAACTTTGTAAAAAAGAGTAACCTTTAAATAAAATCATTAACATAGAAACACCTCATCACCACCGCTTTTCGGAACACTGAGTTGTAAAAACCAGAAACGCAAACCTGATGATGAGGCCAAATTAAAAGCTTCCCAAATCTAGGTAAAGTCACAAAAATTCTACTCTTCCTAAGGTCCCAATTATTTTCTTAAATTCTTTATATAAAAATCGTAAAGTGTATCATATTAAAGCTCATTTCACTCACATTAACACATATTTCGTCTTTCACACACATAGACATTTCTATATACACATATAAATCTCATTTATTCATATAAATTATACTCTTATATAAAACAAATATATATTTATTTATTTATTTGTTTATTCGGAAAACCAACAGTATAATTTAAGAAGAAAGAATGGTACATACAGTTGTTTGTAAAATTAACTGATGACAGGTTTTCGCAAAAGTACAGAGATACATGTAAAGATTAAATTAAATTAAATTACACTCGCATTAGCACTCTAAATACATTTTAATTTTGAAACAATATTTTGAAATAATGGTATGTTTTAAAAATAGTCAGAGGCCAAAGAAAAGATACTGAAAATGATGTCCAAAGATTATAAGATTGATTTTATTATTATAATTTTTTTACTTTCTAAATATTAAATTGAATTGAATTTTTCTGTTTTCTTACTATATTATTTACACAGAATATATATTATATCCATCTTTCATGTCGTCTTTCATCGTCTTTTTATATCCATCTCTAATCTTATTTTATTTAATGTATGTAATTTAAATGATGTCAAAACAGGTAACCGCTTAGTGAGATAGTAAATTTCATTTTATGTAAATTTTCTTAAATAGTTGCACGATTATATTTTACTTATATATCAAGAATGGCTATATGGCACCTGTAGCTATTATATAATATCAACTGCTTCTATACATAATTTAGTAGTAGTAAATTATTTAACCAGAACCTGACGTCTTACAGCTAGGCCCTACATGCGTCATTAAAGGCATCTTCCCTCCCAAACTACTCGCACCTGTGGTACCTGCGATTACATGCATTCTTTCAATTCAGCATAAATTTTGACACCATTTTCATTATTTTTTGTAAATTTTGACGTGCGGCTAGTAATGGCACGGTATCCTGCAGATAAGCCCTGTTCTTAGCTGGAATGTAAAAAAAAGTTAAATAAATAAATAAAAATACCCTCCCCTCGTATTTATGGCTTTTTTTTAGTTCTGTATTATATCAGTTTTGTTTTTTTTTATTAATCTATATATATAAATAATCAAGCGTAATTTGGTGTATTCCGTGTTCTTCGTTTATTCCGTTTTGTTTAAATTTAAAATAGTTTTTTTTTTATTAATTTCATCATATTTAAATTTGTTAAACTATATTTATTAGTTAATTAGACTACCTTAGTTTAAGGAATGTATCCATTAATTTATATTGTCTTTACGTCATTATCTGTACTTTGTACAATTTATGAATCCGTTCATTATAGTTATACAATTTTTATGCTTTATCATCACGATCTACCCTGACTCTAGTACAAGCAACTTTAGCTTCGTTTGTTTGGACCTAAAATAATTGCATATGACCTAGTTAGCCATTATTAAAACCGTCGATAGCACTTAGTACCCAGAGATTCGATATCACCATACTTTAAATTCTTGTAGAGGGTATTGTAGAGGTTATTTTATATAATACTCGCATAACAAACCTTCTTAGATCTGGTTGAACTAAATCTGATCTTGCCCGGATTTTTTGCTTGCGCATTTCGTTTAAGCGCAACGCCGAAAACCTTACAAAGTGTTCATCAACATATAAATCATCAAGTATTCCATCAACATATAAATATAAACTACGTATTACACGTACGAAATTAAAAACGATAATCATGCATACACATTTGTTCACCTATTTTACACATTTACTTATAGCGATTCTTGATACTAAGGATTTATTATATAAAACATTTTAATTTATAACTAACACCAGTAAATAAAAATATATGTGTAGTAAATGAATATATGTATACGAAGAAAGAAAGAGTAGGAATGTTATGTATATGTGTGAATGCGTGTTTATAGGTTGCGGCCGTAAGAAATTATGTGATGTGTATGTGAACTTAGGTAGTGTCCGAATGCGAAATCAGTATTAAAATCATTTTTTTTTGTTTAAGCTCATTTTTTAAAATATTTTAAGTGCTGTAGAATTCTTGGGGCAAGATGTTCTTGGGGGAAGAATTCTTGGGGGAGAATGTTGTTTTGATTGGTCATATTGTTAATATAATATACTATAGAATATAGCTACACCTCAAACGTATGCAGCCGAAGGCTAAAAATAATCTGTGATCTTCTGGAGTAGGGGGAATAGGTTGAGCGGTTGATTCAGTTGCATCGCAGTTTATCCAGAAGTTCCGTGCGTCAGAAACGCGCCGCGGCGGTGAACTTTTGTCCTAGAAAAAGCGGCAACACTTTCAGTTACCGTTGCACGGCGAAAATGGCGCGGGCGTTATGCAAGTATATTATATATATATAAGCATATATATATTAGCATATATATAAGCAAGCCTATCGCCGCTCGACGCCCGCGCCGACGCGACGAATTAAACAATCGCCGTATCATCTCGCCCACATCTCGCGAGATGATTTCATTCTAGACCGCCAATAACCAATACATATATGTTTCCTGTAGATGCATATGCGCACCCTATCATAAGCACTAACTCAGGGGCCTTAGTCTGGATGCCAATCGATGATCGATTCGACGCTGGCGTCTCTTTAATTCGCTGCCGAAGCTCATAAGAAAAAAGGGATGGCGTCCGTGTAAAGTCGGTTTTATTTCCGAGTGTCGATCGTCAATCCGACTAACCCGGCAGGCCACAGAAGAGCGAGAGTAATAATAATTAACCATTAAGACTTAGGTTATTCACAAAAACACTTATTATTTTACATAAGTGCGATGGCGTTTACAATCAAAATAAATTTGAAACCATTTACATTAATATACTGACTATGGGACATCTGTAGAAGCAATTCTGAAAGACATCTGAGAAAGCTTACATACATCTTCAAAATTCTAAGATCTATATTGGACCCATTCACTCTCAAAGCTACCTATTTTGCCCTATGTGAGTCCATATTAACATATGGAATAATTGGTTGGGGGAACTGTGCGAAAACTAATCTAAAGCCGTTAGAGCTGGCCCAAAAATCAGTTCTGAGAACTATTCATCAGTTGTTCACAGACTTCGGGGTGTTAGATGTAAGACAATCCTTCATAAAGAAGGTAATATTTTATGCCCA
This sequence comes from Neomicropteryx cornuta, assembly GCA_020383195.1. Taxonomy (NCBI): domain Eukaryota; kingdom Metazoa; phylum Arthropoda; class Insecta; order Lepidoptera; family Micropterigidae; genus Neomicropteryx; species Neomicropteryx cornuta. The sequence goes on along the minus strand of JAHKQU010000021.1, from coordinate 18,096,038 downwards.
AAAAAACATAGCAAATATGAAAAAAATAGATCACGGTCATAAAACAAGAGCACATAGTGATGACTTATTAGAGATACCTAAAATGTTTGACATTCTCAGTGGTAGCACAATACAACACTACCTTCCTTAGTACAGACATAGTCTAGTAAAGAAGGCAGGGCACAAAATGTAGCAGTGCTAATCGCTCCCGGTGCATTTATAATATTCTTTTATAACTGTGATTTCTACTACTACATTTCTATTTTTTTGTCAAATTAATTATGTACAATAAATAAATAAATTAGATGAATTTCACAATGAAATGTAAAGATCGACCATCTTAGGAAAGGTGTTTAACGCCTAGTGATCTAGCTAGATGCACACGGCGCATAGTCCGATATGCCACTGAGTACGAATTAAAATCAGTTGTGATTAGCTACCCATCGCCCCAAAATATTTTCTGCATAAACAACCGACATCTCGTCTAAACTTTAATGTAAAACTAGATGATCTAAGTACAACCATACTTGTTTCAGTATTTCCCAAACTTTATTTTTGTAGAATAGTCTAATGTGATGAATTATATGTAATTGTACTTTGATAATCAAACAATGAATACATTTACAAAGAAACCTAAGATTTAAGAGAAAATCTTCAGTGGATTTGATAAGATAAAACTATCTTCTGTGCATATTAATATGCATACATATTACAGGCATTAATTTACCCTACAACCCTCGGTTAGTATCGAGCTAGAAAGGGAAAGAGAGAGACGCAGGATGAGCGAATGAGTGAGAGGATAGAATGGAGCCTATTTGAACCTAGGGATGAAATTTGTACAACGGTTTCGATTTCGCTGTTCGTTGCCCATCCAGCCTGAATATGAACAACGCACTCCGGACAAGAATTTGGCACCCTCGATTATCTGCGTGTGTCCGCTAATGTTTACCCGCTCTCGAAAATGCTCTAAGTCCATTTAAAATCAACCGAATTGTGGATATAGACGATGGCTTGAAATGCTGATGAAAATAATGAATCACACGCAGACAAAAAAAATCCTGTACGCTCTACAAAATTCCTGTAGATAAAGTGACAGCTAAAAGTTTTGTTGCTATACAGTCCTGTACACACAAACAAACGAGGCTTGTAACCGTCACCGTTACTAATATTTTTAGTAGGCTCAATCAACGTTTGGTACTTCTAACCGAACTCTGGTACACATAAACAAAGTGCTTTGTGAGCGCCACCGAACTGTTCGGTAGAGAAATAAAATAGCAAAATAAGCGAGAAATCCGAGATGTATTTGCGAGTCTACTACTGATTGTTTGGTTGACTTAAATAACAGTATTGTAAGGTATACACTACTTTTCATTTTGACGCTACATCTAAAGAGATTGTTTGGTACAAGTTACAAGACAGTTTTGTTGGGTGAACGATCTATCAATCTACAGGAATCGGTTTATACAGTCTATCAAACTGATTGTATAGACTACAATATACTTCGGCTGGGCCTTCTAAAATGCAATAACCGGAGCTAATTTCGATATTTTTGTCTATGCAGGAGGATTTCCTTTGTTGGCCGGAAATAATTGTCTTAAAATAAAGACGTGTGTTGCTATATATGAATTTTAACACACATTCTCTTGTTACATTACATTTATTAAATCAAAGAATAAAATAACAATAACTTAATAGTAAATTTCGTCGAGGACATGCACTGACTGCGTTATCACGTGACTACGTACCATTTCCAAGCTGACTAGCTGATTAAAGTAGGATCCCGCGCGCGGGTTCCTATAAATAATAAATTATTTTTTAAAATTTTGCAACCAAAGTATACTAATACAATATTGTATTTCAACTACCAATTTGAATGAGTTTTTGGTTCCTAAATTTTTGTTACTAAATTATACTAATACAATATTATATTTCAACTACCAATTTGAAAGAGTTTTTGGTTCCTAAATTTTTGTTAGTACCTAAGTAAATTTTTATATTTTTACTGTAAATGTGTACGAAGTTTATAAATAACTAAATATTTTATAAGTGTTTAATCATTATTATTATCTTAATAAATAACATTTATATATATCTCTAACTAATTTATTTTATTTAACTTTGTAATCATGTTTAAAAAGTAAGCTATATTAGGTTTACTAGATAGTTATATTTGTTTTTAATACGAGTATAAGACAATTACGAGCTTTTCTCTGTAATAAGAAAATTAGGAATGTGTGATAATTTAATTACTGGCGAGTTTAAGATTTAAATCAACCGTAAAAATAAGCTAATAATAATGTATTTAATATTTAATAATAATTAGTTTAAAAAATAACGAATAGCTAGTGCCAAATGAATGTGCGCCTACCAAGAAAAAGCGGGTTGAATGCACTATCGAACGAAATTCTCGCTAGGACCTCCTCACTTGCTTTTGGAATCGTAAGTCTGAAGCGACAATATGTGCATACGTACTTTATGTCCTGAATCGTAAGTACGACTTTAGCATACACTTCAAACCGGAACTTTCAACTTAAAAAAATATATGATCCATTCAATGCGTCATCAATTAACGAATAGTTTTTATAGAATAGCGCTGAGCAAAGTTATATATCTTCAATAGATGCCTTTTATACATTTTTATTTTTATTCTAATAATAACATCTTATTATTTGAGTATTAAATATTTTATTTATTATTTTAAACCTAAATCTGCTGAAAACTATAATGCCTCTATTTTTATAATACAGCATTTGAACCTAAACCTAGGAACATAAACCTATTAAAATAATCTCACAAGTCTCATTAAATTTATTATACTGAATATGACTACTTCGCTTATTATATCAGTGGTTTAATTCCTGCTATGCCAGTATTTTATTCTGCCTGCTTTCGATTTTTTCAAAATTATATTATTATTGACCTTTTTTAAAATGTTTTTAAAGAAATTAATAATACGGAAGGCTTTTTAAATGCTTCGAAAAAAGTAATATTTCAATAAATTGAAATTAAATAAAGTCTGTGCATGGTTGTCTATTTTCAAAATTCTATTCTAAATATAATTTTAACTAAATAAATTTTTAACAGTTGCACTATGAATTTCGGTTGACTGTCCAGTAGTTTAAATAAGTCTTCGCTATTGCACTTCATGCTGCCGAAGGTCTACTTTTATTAGTGATTTTTTGAGAGCATATTCTTTAGTTTTATTGGGCTCCACTTCTCTGTCTATTGCAAGATTTTGAATACTTATCTATAAAAGTTTTTTTTTGGTGCTCTTCCAGTGTGTCCTGTCTAAACTATTTTTAATGTTTATTGGTTAAAAACTGTTTTATTGTAGACCGTGGCAAGCTGCCATGCAGTGCTAGTTCAATCCTGCCGAATGTTGCTCAAGCCTTAATCTAAAAACAGTAACACTATATTTTCATGTTTTCTACTGTGCAATTACTCTATGGTTTTCTTTTCCGGTACCGATTTCAGGACCTAGGTAAAGCTGACAAATTCACTAATTACGTTTTAATTTATTATAAATATTTCTCACTTCTAGTTCTACATGCAATCTATATCTTCGTCGCCCAATTCGTACATGCAATCTGCTACCAAAAAGTTCTGAGCTTTAGGATTTTAAAGAATACATTTTAGGATTTTTCCACTAATGTTCTGCACATTTATATAGATATAGATTCGATATTAACTTCTGAATAGACTGTAGGCAGAGTGCAATCCAATTGACATGCTTTTATTACTCCTCTTTGTTTCAGTATTGGTTTAAATGAATATATCGTGCTACAAAAAATGCAAAGTGATCTGGTTTTAATTTTATAACCGTCACTAAAATTTAATTTAAAAGTAATAACAATTCTGTTTAAAGTGAGGACATTAAAACGCATTTTTAATGCGCTAATAATAATAATAAATCCATGTTTTTAATCTGCTGTTTTTAAATTGCGTATTAAATTGCGTAGTGCCTCTTCCTGCTTTTATATAGTGGGGTGAATTGAGGAGCATCAACCTACGATGAACTTGCAGTGGGATAATGTTTAAGTCCGATTTCATATGCATTTGAATCTAATAAATAGTATTTGCATTAATTTGACGCTCATCTAAAAACAAACGCAACATCGACATAATAGTACTATTCTAGCCAAGCGATTTGAGGACGAATAATGATCTTTCATTTAAGATGTTTTTATTTTAAATCCTACAAATTCAATTAATCGTAAACCAGAGTTATTTATAAAAAACAGTATGATTTATTCGAACTTGTAGAATCATGTGATGCTAGCACGCAAAAAGTACTATAAAATCCATATTTTTTCAAACTTAGCACAACTTATCTGAATATGTATAGACTAATAGCAAAACAAAAAAGTAATTTAAAACAACATGTTAAGTTTTTAAAAATCAAATGCTTATTCGCTACAAATATAAAACACCATTAGACACTGTTTTTATGTGTATTTATATTTCAGCATATCATTTTACATACGGATTTACGGTATTTTAAGGATATATTTTTTTTTATAAATAAATTGGGACGTAGACTAATAAATATAATACGAGTATTAAACAATGTGATAGCCATAGCTATATACCGAAACAGATTTTAGCTATTCATTGTCTATTTTTATTTTATTTTTTTAACGTTTAATATTCACATGATTATTATAAAAGATCGTATTCAAAAAGATAAGACTATTTTAAATAAGAATATACATTTTCCTATTTTGATTCATATTATGTATTTATACAGGTGGTCCCAAGATCGTTCCCGAAGACTTAAGAGGATGTTTATGTTCACTATTATGAAACGAAATGATATAAAAATTGTGAAAATAATCCATCGTCAAAATTTTTTTTTTTTAAAGCGCTGGTGTGAAATAATTTAAGCGACACGTGGCGATCGATATCATAACCTTGAATGCGGTTAGCGGAGCACGGCCAACGACCCCCAACGATCAGCTGCGGGCGCTTATGATATGACCCTAATACAAATCATTTTTGAAATTGCCAGGCCAATTTACTGGTTTTTATTGGAAATGGTCTTGGGATAAGGTGTATGTCTGTTAGGTTAGGTTAGACTAACTCTTTTCTTATTTCGCCAGAGTTGTACATTTTTTAACCTATATAATATCAATCAATATCACTTTTCAAGTTGAAATAAAATTATTTATTAATTTCGTTAAATTTCTCTGCTCCAATAAATATTAAATCAAAAAATGGAAAATAACTAAAAAATTAAGTAACCTACTTGTAATGTAAATCACATCTATTTTCATTTCAATTCAAATCAAAATAAAGGCAAATCTGTGCTTACAGTTATAATTTAACCAATTAAATGAATCCACTTATTAAACGTCGGAATGGAAATTTAAATTTACCCTTATTAAAAGTAACTTTACAAAAAGAACGTAATTATAAATTTAAATAATTTTGTATTTTAAAATGTTTAAAATTTAACAACCAACTAACATAATAAGCCAACTTACATATATTTTTTTCTCTGAATATCAAAAACTATTTTTTTAAAAATATCATTAGCTAGCTATCATTATCTATTAGATCTAAATTATATTTTATTTAGCTAATCGTAGCAAATCTATGTTTCTCTATTTTGTTGGTAAGTTGAAATTTAAAAGACATGACAGTCGGACTAATAACACATTTTTATTAGGTACTGAAAATAAAACAATAGTATACTATACTTCAGAAAAATGAAATTGATACGAATATCAAAAACATATATTTGGTATGGCAAAACCAACAATACTTTAAAAAAAAAAATAGCGGTGCCTTTATAATATGGTTATAAATATGGTGCCTTTATAATATGCACAAACCCGATCAGGTACTCTAAATTCCCCCTAGACACTTTTCGCATTTGGGTTAAAAACATTAAATTTCCTACTTCCGGCTGGAAGTGGTTATCATCGCGAAACGTATAAAAATAGACGGTCAATTAACAAAACCGTAAACGATAGAATATTTTGATTATATCCGAAAACGGAAAGTAAAGACTGCGCTTCAAAAACGAAAAGAAGACTCGTTGGGTTGGTGAGTTGGTGTCAATGAAACGTTCCGTGCCGCGATCGCTATTATAACGGGAGCAAAAGCGACAGTTCGGCGCGGCACTGTTCACAAAACGTGACAAATACATCTGTCATACCTAGGTATTATGAAGTAATACTTCTTTGCGTCCGTTGTACTCATTGGGATGGGATGTTGGTCGAGAAACCGCGTCACGCGTTAGGAGTAAAATGAGGATTATAGAAGAAATGACTGATAATGATAATGTATAGGTGTATAGTATAATAATGAAGTGACTTATAATAATATATTGAATAACAGAGAAAAATGTCTTATATTTCATTTATATATCCTGTTTGTGGGTGTGTGCGAATGGCCAAAGAAGTATAACTTCCACCGTCTGGTCCGTCGCAAACCAATTTTTTTTTAGATAGGCAGTTTAACAGCTGATAAACCTATATCCTTAATGATCGTGCTCCTTTGAGTATGTTATTGTATATGGGGGTTTATTTGCCTCCTGTGTACCGCGTCCATTGCAAAACTATTGTACTTTTGAATCCATTTATAGTTTACCCTCTGGTCCCGTACTGTAGGTACGATGGATGCGATGGTTATAATCTCTTCTGGCTTGAGAAGATGGTTGCCTCGAAGCTGGTACCTTTTGTAGATTAGAGACCCCATTCACCCAGTGGGCTCTATTGGCAGAATCTGCACCTATCATCGGTCGATAGGTTCAATTTGTGCAGATGTTTATTCATCTGGTTCGTTTTCGCATTCGTCTGGTTAGGATCCTTAGTCGGTTACCGGCTTAACTTCAATAGCTCCGAGAGTCTTTTTTGCGAGAATCCTACTATGAGTTCTTTGGCTTGCTTTTGTCCGAGTATTTCTTGCCAGTATTTTTGGCTTTGTATTCTAGCCCAGATTTTTAGCAGTCTGCTGGCTTCGGATTTTTAACAGTATGCCTACGTAGTTGGGTATTAGTGTTGAAGGTAAAAATGTTTTCTGAACAGTTTTAGAATTCCTTTGCAATTTGAAGCCTTAACGACGTAGCTTCACTCTTTTTGTTTTTCCAGGGATGTTAGCGTTAATTGACATCCTTTCTTCGTATGTAAAATTCTTGCGTCCCATAGGAAGCTTCGAGGCCCGCTGTTGCACTTTCGATTAATATCTTTTGCGAAATTTGAACTCCGTAGGTATTGACAGTTTTCCAAGATATGCCATTAGAAAATTCCGTCGAGCGCCGTCAATGCATGTTGGAATACATAGTACTCGTACCGATAATTTTTTCCATTTTCAATATTAGTTAAATTTGGAAAACATTTCTAAATTGTCTTAAAATACAATCGCTAGTGTTTTTTTAAAGAAATACATCCTGACAGTAAAGCAATTAGGTAAAAAGAATGTATGTGGTAAAAGAAAGTATTCAAAATTATTTTAAGAAATAATTTTTTTTTCCACATCTATCTTCTTTGCCGTTCGACCTTTGCTTTCTTAGTAGGAGGTATGATTCTTTAAAATGAGGTATACGATATGTCACAGCCAGGCCTAGTAGAATAGTTTTTATATCATTTGACGAGAATGGGCCTAAATTTGATTGATTACAAACCAACACTGCAAAAAATATAGGATTTGTATCTTTGTGTGAACATTTACGAATATACTGATGTTTTATCCTTTTGTTTTATTACCTAAGGATTCTGGCCGTAAAATATGATTGCTGATCGGTCGAAACACGTTATTACACCAAAAGTATTTTATTTAAAAAATTAAACCGTTCATTTTTTTATTAATCACATCCAGCTGTCACTTTAGTGGAACGGGCTGTTTACTAAGGCCGAGTGCACATCGCTTCGGTCCGCAGCTAGAGATGCGCATTGCGAACCTCAACTCACCGCAACCAGGGTTCAATGACATCCAGCCTAGCGGATTTATTACACAATTTGCTTCACTATATGTATACATACATAAAATATGTGTCCCTATTTAAAAAAAAGGTTTTTCAATATAAGACCTTTTTAATATGGTAGAACCTAAATACCAAACAGATGCCTTTTTCAAATTCAATTCGATACTACATCTAGTATTAACTAGTGTATTAATAGTAACACTGGAATGATAGAAGAGTGAGGATGGCACGGATGATTTGTATACGCAAACCCCAAGGCCATTCAATTTTAAACCTTTCTACCATAAATAAGAACGTTCGACCTGTGTAAACGCATCTTTTAAGAATTATGCTGGACCCACAAGCGTTTGAATTTCGTTTTTTTTTCAATTTAGTATTCATTTTTGCTATTTTATGTATGTATATAATAATATCTAAATAGCGTGTTTTTAATAAATATACAAGGTTCCCGGACACATTTTATTTCTATAAAGCATTTTTAATAATCAAGTTAGACCAACTGACTTTTACTGCGATTTAATTTCGCATTGATTACAGACTTCGCATTCAGAATGTGGAGTCGAGAATTGGTCTCGCTGAGGCGTTACTATTTTTATATATAGAGGATATAAAGTATGAAAATAATGGCATAGGTTCCAAAGACAAATATGTGTAAGGTAAGGTACGTATTTTATTTTAGCCCTATTTTTTACTATGATACTCGATTTAAACTCGATAAATGACTTCCATCAACAGGGAATACCGAAGCAAATCTTGCTAAGGATTGTTTGGACGTAATTTTGGAACATTAAATCTGCAACATATACATATACACTTTTATAGGGTTTATTATTATTAAATAAAATAAAATAAAGTTTGAAATGCGAGTAGGGGCACAAAATAAACAGTTGTATGTGGGACAACATTTTTGATTACTAACATTTTATTAATATTATTGTTAATTAATAACAGTTTCGGATTTCAGTCAAACATACAATTTAAAGTAATGCATTACTTTAATAGGTTGCGAGAGAGAAGCTAATGGCAGTAAGACACGTGTACGATAAGGACATTAAAACAGTGTCGTGTGCTCCTAAGCGAATAGTTGTTAATTCCATCGCCTCTTGGAGCGATCGATTGTCGGCATAACTGTTGTCTGACAAGGAAAGTGCACTCTTGCTCTTTCGCAGGGGCGGCGGGGAGAAAGGGGGTGTGAAGGCAGCAGTCGCACTGAACCTGGGCGGACAGGCCGCTTCGAACTGGTTATGCTGTTCCTGGAACCATACCGTCTACGACTTCTTTTCCTTCCTTCGAGCTAAGAATATTTAAATAGGTATAATACGTGTGTGATGTACCCTAGAATATTTTCCTAAAAACATAATAATGAGGTGCGCATCTGTATGTAAATTTTCCCAACCCTGGAACCGTATCTATGTGCTTTACCATGTGTAAAAAAAATAATATAGAGGCAAAGAAGGGTGTGATTGGTTCATGTTAAAATAAATCGGGTTTCTTAACCAAACGACAAATTTCAACCAAGGTTAAAAATTGATTTCCCTCGAAAGTATTGGTAGACTGAATGGTAGATAAAGTGAACTACAAATGCACACAGCCCGTACCACTTTCTACAAAGTCTCTATATTTTCTATTCAGATAAAAACAGAAGTACCTATCACTATCAGTTGGATAGGTGTCTCTCGGTAAATTGACTCCGAAATCTTCGTCCACTGTATGATATATAGTAGTCTTCCACTCGCTTCTTCAGTTTGCTTTGACACAAAACGAGATACACTTTACTACACTTGGGGTTACCTCCGTAAGGGATGTTTTAACCTGAGCTTGCAGTTTGGTACCAAAAAACACCAAGAAAATACTTGGTGAACTACCACCGCCTCGACATATTTCTTGATAGTTACTAAGTAATAACTCTACTTACACCAGCTCCTAAAGATTAGTTGCAAAAATTGATTTGGAAAATGTATTTATTCTATTCAATATTTTCTAATATTTTTTTAGTATTGTCAATAAGTATGGATTATTTTTTGGTTACGATATTTATTTATATTATTTATACGTATAAAAAGTTACACAATTCGGCAAAAGAAGAGATGCATTCCTTGACCTACCCTAATCGAAATCTATTGCAAATTTTAAAGCCATCGAAGATGATTTGGTTAAAGTTACCTGCAACACTGGGATAATAAGTCAGATATTGTCGTGATCGTAATAATATGCTTTACAGCCCGGTGTGTCTTGGCCTCTCCGAAGTCTCTTCACCAGCATGCCCTTCACACACTCTTTCTAAGTATGGTAGCATTGGTCTTACCGTTTTTTTCCATCCTAGCCATCATTTAAGATGGTTACTCACTCCATAACCTAACTATGTGACTATAACAGTCGTCCCGTTTTGATAAACTTCACCATATTTAAATAGTTTATTATTGGTTCATTATTGGTTCATTATTTTCTTGAAGTGCACCATATTTTCTTCTAAAGAGTATTTTCTCTTTTTTTGTGACTGACCTGTTTCTTGGGCCTGGGTTTCTAACAGGGTTTTAACCAAAACTGTTACTTAACGAGATTTAATCTTAATTTTCTTAATGGTTCCAAAATTGTAGGTGCCAACGATAAAGAGGTGTTAATGTGTCTTTGTATTGAACAGGTGTATACTTCGTTTCGACCCATTTAATCTTCAAACACGTTTACTTTGCATCCGGGTGACAAAAGGGTATCTGAAAGCTTGTGGTGAACGGGTGACGGTGTCTACATATATTGTCAACGTACGCTATCGGTTGAAGAGCCTTACAATCCTTTTTTTTCGACAAGTGTACTCCTACATCACACGAGGATTCCACATGCCTGAATATGAAACCATCAGTAGATTATGACTGCCCTGTATTCATACACAACTAATTTCTCAACTTAGTTTACCTAGTAAAACAGTTTACCGTATTTAGTAAAAGTAAGCCAATCCATGCATCGCCACCATTTATCGTTCTCTAATTTGACATGTGTAGTGCTCTCGGGAAAATGCAACGTCGACGCTACAAGTGAATTCGAGTCGGTACATAGATTCGCCTTAACATGCTCCGCCATCTTGGCTAGCGGTATTTTTCGTTTTCGTTGCGACATTTCCCCTGCGCCTCCCGTTATAACGAACAGCGCCGCGCTACTATTAGCCTTTCGTTGCACAGAGTTGTCCGACTGTGTGTCAAAGCAAGTAAACGCACGCGTGGGACGCGAAACAATTTCCCTCTTACCCTATGTAAGAACAAACGGGACAACAATCATTTCCGTTCTTAGAATTAATAGTGAATTTTCCAGGAATTTTGATGCAAAATAGTGAAAACCCCGTGATTTTTCGACGTTTATTATTAAAAATGGTCTTGGGCCTACAAATAATCTCTGGAGATTGAACAATATTTCATACACGAAAATTTAAAAAAAAACCCATAACATTTAAACGAATACAGTTTTCTCTGCGTGGAATTTATATCAAGAATAAGAAGCTAAAAATAGTTATGAAAATTATTACTAAAAGATATTAGGCAGATAGGAAAAACCTTAGTTGAGGGCCAGTTGTAATTTTCGAAACTAATAATAACGCAATAAATATGACAATATAACTACCATTTAAACTACCAGTTTTTTTTAAGTTACGCAAAATAATAGTTATTATAAGGTCTAACTTTCTTTACTAGACATACATAGCATACGTTTTGAATACACGTAATATTATGTGTGGATTATATTTCAATTGTAAATAATATGTTTATACGAATATTATAGTTAAAATATCCTTGAAATAAGTGTAAAATGTATGCAATTATTTATATTATATTTATAGTAAACAGGATGAGCCGATAATCAATACCTTCTCTCTTAAAAAAAGGGCCTTGAGTCCTGTTATTTTATTGGAAAAATTGCTATGTTACAAAACATATGTAAAACCTATTTCTGTATATTTTTGTGTATTCGTGTGTATTTCTGTGTATTCTGTATATTTTTTAACTGCTACCATCCAGAAAGTATTCAGTTGAATAAGCTTAACGTTGCAATTTTATACCTGCTACAGATTGTAATTTCATAGAAATTAGTCCCGTTCCTAGAAAATAACTAACATCAGATAATAAGGAGAAATGTATGGCCATTGTTTTAGACCTAGCTAAAGCGTTTGATACCGTATCACATCCAAAATTTCTATAAAAAATCGAACAACATGAAGTGAGTTCAGCTTGGTTTAAAGACCGATCAAACTCAAGTCACCAAATTAGGAGATGATATTAGCAAGGAAATCACAAGCCAAGGATGACAAGGACATCAGTTTTGGAGTTCCTCAGGTGAATATCTCAGGCTCAATTTTATTCCTAATTTATATTAATAGAATTACTAACATTTCTATAAAAGATGGACTACCCATCTTCTTTGCAGTTTACATTGCTCTTATATTTCGAGAACGAAATTGGGATATTCTTCATTAAATCTCGAAGGACTTCTTTATCTTAGTAAGCGTTGATTCGATAGCTTATAACCGTTCTCTAAGACCCCTTCCCAGTTAAGAAAAAGGACAAAAAATTTGGCTTTAAAATAACTTCGTTACACCACCTGTCAATCAGCTATACCACCGGAGGAATAGGTACCTCCAAAATATATGTCATTTTAAATAAATAAATAACTTAATTTTAAAATAGTAATTATATTAAAAATAAAAATGTTTTTTTTTTTTTGAAGTAGGTAGCTTCACGAGCTCAAGTGGTCGCCGCTGGACCTCGTGCCATGCATTCAACCGCGTTTACAAACAATTAATCGATTTCTATTAAATTTTGAATTTGTTTTTCTCGTAATCGTAAAACTTTTTTCTTATTAATGTTTGATTATATATAGATTAACCTCCTAAAAGGACAGTAGTGGTTTTAAATACATCCTGTATACATTTAAACCACTCAGAATTCTTTTATTTAGAAAGTTCAGTAAAAGGTTTTAAGAACAGTTTATTTTGCGCTAGTATCATGTTGTATTCGTACTGGAGAGGTGTTACTTTAAGCTGTCTAAATAGGTTCACAAGAGCTCAAAAGGCGGAAATAAGATTAACCCATTAAAGGAACTCTTATAAGAATTCAAGGCATTGGTTATTTAGCCAGAATAAAATTTATTTATTGTATTGTATTAAACAATTTGATCAATATACATGGTTGCACCATAAAATAATTATGATGCAACCCTGTATCGAAAATAAAGATAAGATTTGCTCAGAGGCATTTTACCGTTTTAGCGCTACGTTTAAATAATGAAATTAAAGATTCATTTATTCAAATTCAAAGTTATTACTAAACATAATGTTCAATTTTACTTAAACTAAATATTAAAATAAAATATAAATTACCAAAATCGAGTTCTTATGTACCTTTCTCACTAGGTAAGAGCTATCTGTTCTAAGGAAGGTTGCTTATTAAGTGCTACAGTGTGAGGGTATAAAACCCTGTGAAAACCCCCCTGAAAAAATTGTTTTCTCTTGGCTGTTTGAACCACGAAGGAAACAATGAATTATTGATTAATGTCATACCTTAATAAGTATTACGTCTATCAAATTTTGTATGATTGTAGCTTCGATCCAAATTGACTGTCATGGATAAACTAAAACCGAAGTGCAGGTTCAATGACCCCTCCTCGTCTTGCGCGAAATCCACGCCAGAGCGGCTTGGCGTCGCATGACGAGACGTCACGTGACAGCCGTCAGACGCTTTGCAAAATGGCCGTTGCTCTTTTTTTAAATTGCTACTCAGCTCAACTAAACATTAATAATCCACATAAATATGAATAAAATAAAAAAGTTTGAAGTTAAGTTTGAGGTATTTTTAATAAAAAACAATAAGACTGCCATCTTTGTTAAAGACTTATTTTGTAATAAAAAGGCTTGATAATGACATTTACACTATATTATGGTAAGGGATTTCTATCACGTGGCCTGACGCCATGCTCTGATTGGTGGATATGCACAAGGCTAAGTTTTTTCTGAACAAAAAAAAATGACTACTATTATTGCTTTAATCATAGTTTTTTAATCTTCATATCGATCGTAATACATTGTTTTTTTTTTAAGCGAAAATTATATACTAGCTTATGCCTACGCGCTCATTTTTAGGATTTTATGGAGATGGCTGTTTTGTTCTAAATGACTCTTATATTGTATAGGTATATAATTTCGTGCTAAATTATAACTTTTTATAAAACTTCATGTGAATAAATTACGTATTTATGTAATGCTAGTGGTCGTCCAGTGGTCAAAATTCGACCGTAATTCATTAATTTTTTAAGTTTAAGCGTTATTAAGGTTTTTATAACTTTGTAATGAGGTGAGTATTCAATAAGTTTTATCTCAGTGAATATATACATTTTTGAAAGTGTTGTATGGAGCCCAAAATAATGATGACCTAGGCCATATACAATTATTTTGGGCCCTACTCAACTAGGCCAAATGTGCCTGTGGTAATGAAGCGTTAAAAATGGTATGACCATGTGCGGATTCTAACCCACGACCTCTGGGCCAATGGTCCAACGACTGAACCACTAGACTACCACGACCACTAGATACCCCTTTCAATGATGTATATTTTTGTAAATATGATTATTTTATGTACTAATGTCACATTGTTACCGATTATGACAACATTGGCTTAAATGTTCTTTCTAAAATAATGGTTTTATGTCTATAATAAATAATCTATTAGATATTATTTTCCCCGATTTTAGTTACTTTATAACGGATTTGTGATAAATACGAAAAATATGAATGAGTATAGTAACCCTATGATACTTTCTTAAACACTTAAAAAAAATACTGATACTTATATACGTAACAGACATTTTAAAAATAAATATAACGACGTATCTAACATTATTAAAATATATGGCAATGTTGGTGTGGTTTAGGTGAGCAAGTGATTGATGTAACTATAATTTAATAAATGCGGTTAAACGAGCGCTGCTTTGCTATCGTCCCATGTAAAGATTAAGATAAAATGAATATAATGATTTATTATTTTATTTTTATATGTTCTTTTGAAAATCAATTATTATTGTTGAAATTAATAGTATCAATTATAGCATAGTTCTCAGTTACTACACATATTTTTTTTTATGTTGCAATTAGGTTTTTTTTATAGTGAAATTAGTTATTCGTAAACAAAGATATGTATGTTTATGGTGCATATTCAATATTTGTATACAATATATGTGTGTGTGTGTAGATGATTTATAAAGTTATATAATTATGAGTGTCTGGTAGCTAAAATTGTATTTTTGCCCGGACAATTACAATGTTTTATAAGAGTAAAATAAATAAAAACTAAAAAAAAATATATAATCTTAACACAACAAATACCCTTTTATAAAAAAAAGAAATCACCTAGTGCGCTCCTGTTTGTTTATTAATTTATTTGGTATTTTTTTTTAAATTCGTATTTATACAAAATAAATATTTAATTGTAAGCATATGACCGAAATAACTGTGATTATTTACATAATAACTGGATTTAATTGATTTCAACAAATATATTGGTTTTTCCATATTGGCATTGATGATTGTTTGGCGCCCATAGAATTTTTGCTTACGGCACTCCGGATGGTTCGCTTTTATTGTCTAATATTACACGGCCTTATCATCGGCACATATGTTTAGCTTGATAACAATAGAATGGATAATAACCCCCCCCCCACCCATTAAGGTGGGCGGGGTTTTTGGTACAGCACTTTTAAATCAATAAAAGTATAAATTTTCAATTCTAATAATGCAGAGAACGTCATGTTATGGTGCTCGCAGACTAGATTTGGATCATATTCAAGGTGAACGCATTTACGGATGCACTTTTCTCTTTTCTTCTATGCACCGCTTTGTGGCGAGGGTAGGGGGGAGAGACAAGGACGGAATGTGTGTCAATGTGTCAGGTGTATCACAGCGCCAAAATGATACTCAATTCTTTACAATGAATTCAATTATAAAAGTGATTACCGTGTCTAGTATTTTTCATACCCGCTACCAGGAGGTTACATAGGTACTTAGAGACGCATTAATCTAACGTAAGGTTTCTGGATCAACAGCACATCTGTAGGATGGTACAGAACGAAGGAAAATTTACAAATGGAAGGTGAAAAAGTTCGAATGAAAAAGTAGGAAGGATATGATTCGAAGTAAAAGGTACGAAATAAAATGTACGTTTAATAGGGTATAAATGAGAAGAAAGCAAGAAAACTATACGAAGTTAAAGGTAAAAAGAAAAAGTGCTATTAAAAAGGTATAAATAAAAAGACAGAAAGGTGCAAAGAAGATGCAAATGAATAGATTGATAAGAAAAAGTACGAAGAAAAAGGTACGAAGGAAGAAAAGATACAAAAGAACAGGTTTGAAGGGTATTGTAAAAAGTTGAAATTTGTAGAGATATTATCTCCCTTATCTTTTTTCGACTTTTTTTCCCACTGGATGGTTTAGGATTTTCTTATATTTTTCTTTGTCTGTTTTTCCGTCGCTTACTGCCAACCGCAAATCGACGCATATTGTATATATTTCCATCGCATTGGTGATCGGTCTCTGCTTCTTGGTGTGGTTTTAGAATACCACTCCAGAATCATCTTGTTCCTGTATCACCAATTATTATTGCATGTGTAGTCATAATTGTACTGTATTATTGTGTCATATGTTGTATGTTCAGTTCTGATTAGTTTCAGTGTCAACAGTTGTATTCAATCTAACATAATAGATATATATTATATATTATTATATATTATATAATATATAATATATATTATATACATATATTTATATAATTGTATAATTAAGTTGTAATGTTATTTGACTTATATTTGATGATTGTTTTTTAATAGCGGCAAATCGCCTGAAAAAATAAATGACACAATCTTTGACAATATTGAAAAGTTTTGAAAAAGTTTTTAATTATTTGATAAAGTGCTGGATAGCATAATATTTATAAAGGTTCTAAAGAGGTCCTGTACTTGAGAGCGCAGGATGTCGGTTTAAACCCAGCGCTGAGTTTTATAAAAATGCATTTTTAACTCTCACCTGTCCTCTTTAGTGAAAATATTGTCAAATATTATGTAACCATCTAATTAGATGAAATAAACATGTCGTTATAAGCCTAAGCCGATAGTTTAGTAAGTGTTTAGGTCTCTGTACCATAAAAGTAAATTAGTTGTTAAAAAATTGCATGTTTCAAAACATTTGAGATATCTACGCTCGATCGATGCTTCTGTTTACTTCTTCCATATGAGAGTTGCCAGATGAATGACTTCTGCTGTTTCCAATAGCTTATACCCAGGGAATAAAACATCTCAGTGGAAACTAATAATTTGCTATTATAATGTCAGTAGTTATTTTTACTTTAAGACATTCATTTTACGGCCTTCTGATGAATTTCTTCTTAATCATTTCTGGTGTATCCTCTACGTAGGATGACATATATATAGAAAATCAATAGAGATTTAAAAGGAAGTTGTATAAGTAAAATAAATAAATTCCCTTCTTTATAAATGGTAATACTATGCTAGAAACTGAAATACATAACATTATTAGTATATTCATAAATGATATAAAAACAAATATTATAAGCCATAAAGTAATTTGTGAAGGTTTAATAAATATTAAGGATTTAATCAAATTAATCAAAGCTAGTTCCGTTGTAGTTAAGATTTTTTGTAAGACAAATGTTTGCCCCTCTCTCGTCTAAGCGGCTCTTTGGCTCAGCATATATCATTAGACAAACGTGAGTTTCCTCATAGAATAAAAACATAATTATCTTTCTATATTAATACTCGTAAAATATACAATAGGAATGAAAATACACCTGAAAGTCAATATATATTTACTTCAAGCACCTCTATCCACAGTTACCCACTTTATTTGTCTGTGACCTAGTACAACCTGATAACCAACGTTGTTATCGATTTATATAACCGTATTTCTGTAAGCTGGGCTTCTGAGAAATTGGACAGTCGATATTTCTTATCGATTGTTTCAAATCGCCTTTTCGCATTTGTAAACAATAAGACCTTTGTATTTAGGTTTTGGGGCAACTGTTATAGAGTCACGATTTCTTGACACAATCGTAGCCACTGATACACAGCATTGATTGTAATAACTGAATAACCGAATTAAGTTGTACTGAGTAATTTCATACATTAAAACATACTGTTCATTTAAGTGTAAAGAATACAGAACGCATTATTATGCGTGTAAATAAACAAAACGAATGGTCAAAGAGAGTACGAAGAGTAGCGGTAATGGGGAATTTAAAAAGCTTTTTAAATTTTTTTAGTATTACCAGCTGACCTTAGAGTAAATATTTTTTTTTAATGGAAGATAATAAATCTTATAAAAATACTCCGGAACCTAATTATGCAACTCGACAAGTAGTCAGATATCCTTAATGTTTAAATTACTATGTACTAGGGGTAAGTTGACGACCATGACGGGCGTTGAAGAAGAGTCAAAAAGATTTCGAGAAGAGTAGTGGAGTTAACTTTAAAGTTTTAACTATCTAAAATATAACTTTTGTATTACATACGTATAGAAATTATATTTAAGATAAAAAAATAATAATTTTTTTGCTCCTTTAGTTGGAGTCCAGACGAGATTATATTTTTGAATATTATTTTGTATTTTCAATTTTTTAAATAACGTTAAACCGTAAAAAAGTTTAGATACATAAATAAATATCAAAAAAATATATCAATATTGTAAAAATTAAAGTCCTAAACTGTAAATATTCAAGTATTAGAATAAATAAAAAAACTCGTCGTAATATACCTTTTTGTTTTATTAGTTTTAGTTTTTGCAAATTACTGTTGTTGCATATAAAAAATAAAATAAAAATATTAATTATATTTTAACGGTGCAAATATATAAAGGTGATCATTATTATCTATATTGTATGTTTTTCTATGTATATACCAACTGTTTATTTGCCAAATAATAAAAATAAAAAAAAAACGATTTGATGGTCGAAAGAATTCAACGAACGGCTACATTCGGTAGAATTAATTTTGTTTGAAATATCGAATCAGTTGCATAAATACTATTAAATATATAGGCGACCAATCCCTATACCATCGCTCAGTTGCCTTATGTCTCTCTATACCTAGTTTTCTCTGCTCGAAATAATATTATAATATTATTTTAATAATAATATATTATTAATATGATTTTAAGTAGGAGGTGTAGGTTGTAATTTTAAAAGGATATGTAGGGATTATTTTAATGATATTTTCTGTTCATTCTGAAAGATAAAAAAATATTTTTAGATGAGGTTAGCGACAACCAGCTAAGTTTTTGGCATTGACGAGACTAATTTATTTTTGTATATCACAATCTTACTGACACCGTCTATATTATATT
Source organism: Neomicropteryx cornuta (assembly GCA_020383195.1). NCBI lineage: Eukaryota > Metazoa > Arthropoda > Insecta > Lepidoptera > Micropterigidae > Neomicropteryx > Neomicropteryx cornuta. The sequence continues at coordinate 18,076,749 of JAHKQU010000021.1, read as the reverse complement.
TTTATTTATTTTACAAATTCCTTCTCCTGTCCAAATTCTACTTTCACTAGACCACCGCATTGCTATGATGAAATTTTATTATTTACAGGCTACTATTTTTTAACTTTATTGAGAACATTTTAATTTTTTAAATAGTAATAGTGTTATAAAGAACTATAATAAAAACTAATTTTGTAAGTATTTTCAACGCTAAAAAAGTTTATTTTTATGTAAAAAATATTTTATTTGGGATTTTTTTAACTTATAGTAATTTGTATCACAATCAAATGCAATGTTGTAAATCTTGGTATAGAAACCCACAACATTTTCGTATTCTTCACAAATTACAAAAGCATTTTAAATGGAATCATTTAAAAAAGCTTGCTGATTGTAATACACATTTTATTAAAACTACAATTTTTACTAGGACTCAGCAGTGTATATAGTTAATTTAATTGAAGAAAATTACGGAACTGCTAAATTGTGAAGAAGGCTGGAAGAGTCTCTGGAGTAGACTTTTAGAAGTATATTAATTGAGGGCAAAAATTGGGTGGTCTGAACGCTTTCTATACAGCGAACAGTACAGGACACGTCTTTAGTACCTTTATGATTTTTTTTCTATCCTAAGATTTATCAAAATATGAATAAACTTTTCAATATTGTCAAATTTTGTGTCATTTATCTCTTCAGGTGATTTGCCGCTATTAAAAAACAATCATCAAATATAAGTCATAATATATAAGAGGCGGTTAACGACCGAGTTTCTGTCATAATTAGTATTCAACCGAAGTGCGTGCAAAAGTAAAATCAATATAGCGTGCACTATTCCATTAGCGAGTGAGCATCGAACCCTACTTGGTGCGGCCGTGTCTACCGGCTCCTAGTGCTAGTGTTAGTGTTAGCGCTAGTGCTAGTGCCGGTCGGTAGAAAAGCGTGTCACCGCGGCGTGTATTTAGCACATCGCTCGGAAGGGGGCCAGCGAAAATGCCCGCCGAGCCAAGAACTGTTTTTTTTTCACTGCTTCTATTGAAACGTCACATACGAGCATAGAGAACGAGCATAGAGAACGAGCTATGCTAAACAAGTTGCCTAGACCGCATCAGGAGTGAAAAATACGCTACAAGTCAGTTGGACGAAATGACAGTTATAATCGGGTGTAAGTCGGATTATGAAAAAATATTCTTATGTTTCCGCATTCTTAACACCTTCAGGCTGAATAGCATTACAATCGTTAATATGACTACACCCAACCACAAAATTGCTTTTTTAATACATATTAGCATAATTATAATAATAATACTGAATTCAAAAACATTTTTCTGGTTTATATGCATTATCAAAAATCCACCAAAAGTTCTAAGATCTGAAAATTTTGATAATTTCACGCTATTTCTAAAGAGATCATAAATATTTTTTTATGCATATTTTTATATAAAAAGCAAAAGCAAAATTTTACAAAATTTATCGAAATAAAAAATGAATTTTAAGTTAAAAAAACAAATATTTTTTTTATAGGACACCTTTAATACTCTTTTTAAATGGCAAAGAAAACACTTTTCTAACATTTTCGTTAGAAATTCTGAAAGAAAGCACCCACGGCGATTCCGCTACAATGCATTTTAAATTTAAAAGTTTTTCTGAATACTGACTAGTCACTGCTGCGGGCAGTTTAACGAAAGGCCATCGTTTATTCTAACACAAAATAATTCTTTTGTCTAAAAAAAATTAAATATATGTATTATGTGTTTTTGTGTAAAACCATCAAATTTTTAGCTAACAATATATTGCTATTTATAGCAACATAAACTCATAAATAAAACTTCAATTTTGTTACTAAGTCTTAAGAATCGTTTTCTAACTTCGAAAATGTAATAAATAATTTCCATTCGGACAATCGGTAAATGATTCTCTGAACAATGAAAAATGATTACAGAAGAATATAAATTATACTGAAAGGAGTGATTTAAGTCCAGGTTCACAACTGGCATTGCTAATTGGCACAACAGTTCATCTTCTGCGACTTAAATAGCCATCTCTTTGTTTTTATTTTCATGAATGTATTGATGTAGATATACATACTTACAAAGTATATTATATTTGTAACGGTACCTATTTAAAAATCGAACTAGTATTTGTAGGTATCCTTAAATCTGCCTTAGACTATAAGTATTGTAATCTACGTTTTCTACATAAACAATATGATTTCATAGAATAATGATGAATTACTAAGCACTAACTTGAACATGTTTTACTGGACTTATACTAAGTAGTGTAATTTTAATAATTAATTGTTTGATTACAATAAACTTAATTGGGCTAAATTTTTTTCACAGGACTAAATAAACACAATTTATACCAAAAATTTTCAAACATATATTTACTTTATACTTATTACTAACATATTATATTATTATATAAGTACATACAAGAAATAATTATAATTATATATACATAGTTATAATTATTAGACTGATAGAGAAAACGTAGAAAGATTAAGCGAGTACCTTTACTGCTTGTTTAGTGGTAATTTAAAATCCGAGTATTTGGCAGTAAAATATATTTTTTTATTACAACGGTCAACTTATTAGAAGCTGTACTTATGGTTAGGCTTTTTGTTATTGCTTTGTTTATGATATTTACATTTTATATCTATCGCTGAGTACATACGTTCAATTCATTCATTACATAACGCTCACACTAACCTAACATGTCCATCATCACATAATAGTACCGGCTGCAATAACTTTTAATTTGTTTTTATTTTTAATATTTATAGACATTTTTAATAGTATTATAAATAGTACAATAAAATAAGATAAAGATTAAAATCACAAAATAATTCGGTCATATAATTAACCAACGTCTCTGTGTCATTACTACCGAGATTAAATAATTAACTAGTCAATGGGAGTCTTTTTATTGATTGCTTTTTATTGATATAATATCTATTATATTATTATTTAGCGTAAATCTAAGAGAAATAAACGTGTTTCGGTGAATTTGGTTTAAGTTTTAGGTACTACTTTCTGCATTACATCTCCAAATAAATAACTTGTATTCGAGCGCTGGAAATGTCTCGTTATGAAATATACTCGTACAAGAGTGGCGATAATCTCGAAGGAAGCGCGCGATCTGCGCGGGCGCAGAATTACACAAGCGAAACGCCGCGCCGACCGCCGGTTACGAAACTGTGGCAATGAACTTGGCTCGACCCGCCCGCCCGCGCCGCGGTTCGCCTTAGCGAGCGCCACTTTAGCGAGCGCCCGCCCGCCCAACGCATTGCGCCTCTTCGCTCTTTCTAACGCGCGTCTTATTCTAGCGAATTAGGTCAGTCAGCTTGGGCGGAGAAAATACACTAAAGTATCTATTTTAGCTTCTATACGTTCATGTATGAGAACTACTGCCCCGTCCTTTGCATCTTCCAACTTGAAAAGTACAAATGCGAAAGAGTTCATTTTTTATGTGTAAATTGATGCTCTCGAAAAACGACCATAGCCGTTTAGATCACATCGAAAGCTGGTCGGATAAAATAGTACTTAACATTAAAGTCAACGAATTTTTAATAATAAAGAATAAAACTTCACATTTCCAAAACCTGCACCAGTATTAGAACGCTTTCATACATGAATTTCAAAATAATATGTCAGAACAGCTCTAGGAAGGTTTTATTTATTACTGGCCAGTTATAATTAATATATACTCATCTATGAAATAGAAATATGTAAAAGAATGTTAAATACCACGATATAATTATTATAAATTTAAATGTCTGTGTTTATTTATTTATTTATTTATTGTGGTTACCCAACAGAATTTGTACACAATACAGGTAATGACGTAAAGACAATGATTCAATGACAAGGAGAATAATATTAATGAAAAAGAGACAGAAATAAATAATATATACACAAATAAGAGACAATGTATTTCACACTATACACACTACAGAATTGAAACTTTCAAAATCTACATACTCACGATGAGGAGTAATTTCCTAAAAAAATTATTAAACTTTTCGAACTATTTGTAACAATTTTTTTTTAAGAATTAATAATTATAATTTTTAACTTGGAATAAGAATTAATAATTAATAACTTGGATAATAATAAAATTAGTAATAAGTAATCGTGGTAGTCTAGTGGTTAAGGCGTTCGACTATTGGCCCAAAGGTAGCGGGTTGGTTTCCGCACTTGGTCTTTCCATTTTTAATGCTTCATTACCACCAACTCCCCTGACTCTATAGAGTACAGGCATATTTGGCCTAGTTGAGTAGGGCCCAAAATAATTGTATATATATGACCTAAGTCATAGCAATTATTTTTAATTTAAAAAAAAATATTATTTAATGTTTTCAATTAAAATCTATAATCACCAATCATATCAACTAAAATACACAAATTTGAAACACAAATGCGAGAGCGTTATTACGTTATAGGTAATAATTAATTTAAACTATTCTCCACTCAGAAATATAACAAGAAACGCAGCGAATATTTTAAGTATAATATACTTGTTCATATGCTTTAACTGCCGAAATTTACGGATCCATTATTTAGTTAAATTGCAATTTAGGAGGTTAAATATTAATCATGGAACCGTATACATTTTTAGGAGTTTAACCTAGAGAAATGAATATTTTTATATAGCTAAAAATAATATAACTGAAATATTGGATAAATATAGCCAATTTATTTATTATGGTTACCGTACATAAATGGTACACATATACATATTATCCATAAACTAGGGTAGCCCAATTATCTAATAAAGATAATTAGAGATAAAAAAAATAATATTTAAATGTAATAAACGAATTTAAGTAAGTTAAACTATTTTAAAATTAAACAAAAATACAAAAAAGAACATCATACACAAAGCATAAAGAGAAGATAAACATTAATTTAAGCTTTGATTATTTATATATATATAAATTAAAAAAAAACAAAATAATACAGACCTAAACCAGGAATTAGGTCCGTGATTTTATGTTTTGCTATATCATTTTAAGACGGCGTTGCGAAACTTTTGCCGAGTTATTGAAAATAGATCAATTGTAATTGTAAAATAAGAAAAGTCTTTCAGGCGCTCTGTAAAAAAGGTAAAAATTTCGTTAATTGGCACTTGCGGTTTTACGCGTTTATATATTTATTACGTGCGAGTATACGAGTGCCCACAGAAAACGAAGCGGGCAAATAAATAATAAAATAAGATGAGGACAGCCCACACAAGCGAAACACAGATTCTGACGTTTCATTCGCGCGCAACCAGTTCAAATTATCGATATTTTTATTTATTCATCGATTGCTTTAAATTATTACAAATACATTATTTCAAATAAATTTCATTTGCATTCGTACCATTTTAAATATAAATTGCTTTAGAAAAGAGGTACAGGTTTATTGGTTTATAACCACTCCCCATTAGGCATGATGTCTGTATCGAAGTGATAGATGTTTGATGCACCTATTCATTTTATTTGAGAGTGCTTTATATTTTTGTTTATTTATGATAACATAACATTCCATAATTTCGGCGGGCTGTCAAAACGTTTTAGGTTAGGTTACCATTACAACTTTATTTTTTCAGTACGTTTTTTTAATACCGTTAATTAAAACGCAATGTTATAAATATCCATCACAATATATTTCGACACTTTCTCATTTGCAAAACTAACTTTTTTTATTATTATTACATTTGTTTTGGCTTTCACTCTAGTCTTAACATGAGTCGGCATTCTTCTGAACTGTCACATCTAAAAAAACCTTTTGTCCTAATTACCGCCCTTATTAAACCTCCTAATTAGTTAGCACTTTAAGACAGGCACTTTTAGACTTTAGTGAAGTGATAAAATCCATGTAAACCTGTGCTACTATAATAAGGAACCGAAATGTACAAATATGATTTGTTTAAGTTGTTTTTATATATATAAGTAGTTTTATTTTACTTGGTTTAATAAGTAATATGGATGTATAAATAAATAAATAAATAATGTGTTTTAATAATCCATACATTAATAATATTATTTTAACATCATGGTAATATTATGTAAGAAATGTCACAAGTGGATACAAGTCAGACTTCAAAGTTGTATAATAGGAGAAAAGATTATATATTGTCGAAAATTTGTAATTATTAGTTTCGATCAAAAAAGGGGTTGACGACACCTGGGTGGCAAAATAATGCGTATAAATTGGTAATTGCAATTACCAGAGAGTACGTGTGTAAGCGCAAAAACGCCTCATACGTATTGATGAAATCGGTCAACGCTGAGAGTAGTTAGGAATCCATACCGTAGCTGAGAAAGCGGACACGCGAGGAGATAAGAAGCGCTGGAGCGGTACCAACACTGCTCTATGGACCGGAAACTCAATGCTAGGCTCAATGCTTGTCTCACTTAAGTTTACAATAATTATAACCCTATTATTGTCCTACCCCCGTTCAGAGCATTATGCTAGGAATCAACAGCATTTATCTACAATTGATGATTTTGTAAATTTACCATTAGACCACGACAGGGCTCATATTTAGTGCGAGTCTATAATATTAAAACATTTATTATTTCAAACTGCTTTATTAATCTAGCGATTATTTTTTATCATGAAAATCGAGGAGGGTGAAAAATATATATAACTTTATCGTGTGAGAATGTAACTATTTTAATATTACACTGGAAAATGACCAGAATCCATAATCGGTTTTATGTTATAGAAATATATGTATATGTAATTATTGAGTTTAATATTAATGGATTTCTCAATTAAAATCTAAATTAAAAAATACACACTACTCTATCCTTTTGTCTGTCCTAGTCAACTTACCAATCCCCCCCCCCCTCCCCCAGGAATAGTTCGTCACTCCCGTTTCTCCTTTTGTTTGAAGTTTCGAAGTGAATTTCATTTATATGGTAATTGAATTTGATTTGTGAGAGGAAGGCACACAAAACGGGACGAGCTTTTACCATCCGCGCGATGATTTGAATGGGAGGCGAGAAACTGCATCCAGCATCCAGCATCCAGGGAACGCAGAGCGGGGCGCGAATGCATTTATAGCCGCCTCGGAGGATTATTTTATTTTATGATATAGGCATAAATATAGTTACGCATTGCAGTCGTAAACGTGTCCATGATTCGTATTCAACTAAATTGATAGTAATTACGTTGTTAAAATAGTTATAAAATTAAGTTTTCAAATCCTAAAACTTTACTTTTAAATTTTAAATGTATAACAATTGCACGGCACGATAACACTGTGTATATGCTTGTTAGCCATATGTTATGTATAATATTATTTGTATACTCCAAAACCAACGCTTTCATTCTCACATACTTGGTTCTGTTTCTGAATGCCCTTAGGGGTATCATTAGAACTGTTTGGGGAAATCTATGCTAAACTTACAACAATGCACGTTATAATCATTGTATTTATTGTGTAAACACTATTTGTTGTTATATAATATAAGAGTGCATGTGTATTGTGCTGAGAATACCTAAGAGTGTGTCCGAGTTTGATGTGGGTGTAAAGAACCTAGTCTGAAACTTATTAATACTTAATAATTCCTTACTCGATAAAATACGTCAGCATTGATAAAGTTGATTTTAAAATATGTTTTCGTAACTCTGTACAACATTGCATTTCGGGCATGTAAAAGACGCCTCGGCACATGGGAGAGGTGTTGCAGGTCACGAGAGATATGCTCGCAACCAAATATGGAGTATCCAGTTGGTTATGTGTACTTTTGTGAAAGAAAGATATGTCGGTAATAAAAGAGAGATTTAAATGTGCTCGATACGTCTGAAATACAAATACAGCTGTAATATGGCACATCAATTTCAGTCCTATTTCAAAGCAATTTTCCCTAGAAGCTCAGAGCAGAGATAGATCCGCCGAGCCGCGCGGCGCAGTGCTAATATCTCCGGTCGCTGACCCGCAAGGCGGTCGCGCGGTCGTCGACACACTTTTCTTATTTCACTCGCAGCCTCCGCGCCCCGCCGCCCGCCGCCCGCCGCCCGCGCACCCCGTCACGCTCGCTTATATAAGTGCCCGCAGCGGCGGGGGAAATTCGCCCGTGACACTTTCCCAAGTCGCTCTGACCTCGGCGTTCATACAACGATTCGCGTATTACGGGCCTATTACGCATAGGTCACGATTCGACGGCTACCTTCATACAATGTGCCCCAGTTCTAAGTGACCGGCGATTGTCATGTGAGAGTATAAAGTGTTGAGATCGCTATCAGCCTAGTGGTTTCCAATCCGCACATGGTCATACCGTGTTTTACGCTATTACCACTATCTCCCCTGGCTCTAGCACAGGCACATTTGGCCTATTTGAGTTTTAAAAACAAAGTTATCGAAAAAAAAAAAAAAAATAAAAGGGAGGCGGATGTATCTCTTTAAATACAAAATTATTAACTTAACTTTTTACCTTAGTCACACACTCTTTTTATTCTTTTGATTTTACTATTACAGCGTCTAAACATAAACTATAAACGAGGAAACAAAATTTTTAAAAGAAAAATTTTAATAAATTTACACTTAAAATTTAAAAATGTCCTACTAAGGGCATGTTATTATTTATTTATTTTTTTATATTCCTATTAGATAAACTGTAAAAAGAAATGCTTATACTAATTTTTAATTAAACTAAACGGGCATATACAAACATACAAACATACTCCGTTACTTACGAGAGCGTATGCGCAGAAAACGATAAAATTCACTATATTATAGTTTGGGTAAACTTTTTTTCATGCGTCATTTTACGGCGATATTCTACCCAACAAATTGGACTTCCACTTTTCGAGTTCTTCAATTTGTCGAAAAAAGTAGGTAAAACAAGCAACAGAAAAAATCCTATAAAACTTTTAAACGCATGGTCACTTTACGGGTGTGTACCTCCTACTCTCGCGAGGCGAATGGGTCAAGGGGGGGGAGGGGTGCGGTGCACAGATACCTTCTGCACGATACGGCGCGGCTAAACTAAACGATGAACCCAACCATAACCCATATTTTTTTACGGAAAATGTTGTTTAGTTTAATGAGTAGAATAAACCCCGTAATAGGATATGCATGAGAAAAAGTTCACCTGTATATAAGTTATTTATTTAAATATATAATTTAATTTTCAAAATGTCTTCATTAAACAGGTAACAAAACCGATTATGTATTTCCTACATATTCGCAAACATAATATTACACAGTAGGTATGATGTTTTCAAACTAAATTGTTGCAAATTTTTTTCAACTAAATCAAATTATTATTATTATTACTATTTCATGGTTAGAATCGTCCTCTGAAACTGAACACTATTTACACGAATTACATTTACGGTATTTAATTCGATAGCTGTCACGAAACGTCTTGATCCCTATCGTGGACAAATGAATAAGAATTAAATAAATATCGCAGTAAGTCGGACGTGTAATAAGCATAGTACAAAAAAAAATACACAGTGTATGTATAAATTTACAAAATAATTGTTAACAAAATTTATTATAATAGGACATAAAACAGCATTACCGAGACAAGTTTATAGAGAAATCAGGACATCTTTCTTGACCTAGCCATTTTATTGCCAAGCAATTAGCGTTGTAGGTATTGGTACCGAATTCGCGTGTACCTTTGAGTCATTTTATAACCAACTTTTCCACAAATGGGCACATCAGTTTAATTATGGGTCAATTTTCTCCTCATCTCTGCCCTGTATCCTTTCATAAATAGGACATTTTTTTACCACGAAGTCCCCTCCCCGCCCTTCCGCCCTTCCTCTCAATTTACTTTTTTTTATATTTTAGGATTTTTTTTTATAGAACGAACATTTTATTACTATAGCTCAAACTACTCGTAATACTTCTATTTTCAATTTCAATGTTGCCAGAAGCACTTTTTATTACTCACATATATACAATACAATGTAAATAGATCCAGCTAAGACATTTTCTTTTTTGCCGGTTTCCTAATCTTAACTAAAAACAATTTATTTAAACATGTATAAAATATATATATAACTAAGTACTTAATAATTAAGTTGACATAACTTATGTGATTACAAACAAAATTACCTTTATTTAACTAAAACCTAATCATTTTTAATATGTTTTTTCCATAAATTCTTTTAATTTAATTTTTATTACCGATTTCCTTTTAAGTTGTCTAATTTCAAGAGGTATATTATTAAATACTTAAACTAAACTATTTAAACTCACAACTTACTTAAACTACTCGTTCACATATTAGAAAATTGTGTAATTTAACTTATTGCTATTTTGACCAAAATGACCAAAAACAAAAACATTTATTTATTTATTTATTTATCGTTTATTTGGAAAACCAACAGTATAATATGAAAAAATGGTACATACAATTGTTTGTAAAATTAACCGATGACAGGTTTTCGCAAAAGTACAGAGATACATCTAGAGATTAAAATTAAATTCAATTACACTCGCATTAGCACTCTAAATACAGAAATATATATATTTATTTTTAATATATAATTATGTTGAAATATGGTATGTTTTAGAAATAGTCTGAGGCCAAAGAAAAGAAACTGAAAATGATGTCAAAAGATTACTATTTTATTATTATTTTTTATTTATTTTTATTGTATAGCTAATTTAGTTCATTTTTTGCATTTAAGGTTTACTGTAGGCATTTATGGTTATACTTCGTTGTCTCTTCTAACTCGAAAATATAAAAGCTACACTGAAAAAAAAATATTTTAGTAAAACATTTGGTTATTTAAAAACTTGCACCCTTAGCAAGAAATTTGCTAATCGAACATAATTGTAAGTAAATCTTATAGTTGTAAGTACAGACTGATTATTGTTAAATATTTCATGGTTAGAATTACCATATTTCTTGCTATGGCAGCAACATATTTAAAAAATATTTTAGCAAAAATATTTTGCTGTTAACAAAACAATATGGCGTCGTGGGTGAACAGCTGACGAAATAAAATTACATTACCTGAAAATTTGGTTGTCGCAACCATAATATTTTGTTGTTTTTTTTACTGTGATTTAAACAGCAACCTAAAATTATTATAGCGATAGATATTATGTTAAAGGTAGCCAAAAATTATGGAACTTACATTGGAAAAATATTTTTTAGAAAATTATGCTACTTAACAATAGTTTTAGATTTGTAATTTTAACAAAAATTATTGCTGTATCAACCATACTTTATGGTGGCCAATACCATTTTTTTTTTAGTGCTGAATGGGATTTTATAAAAGTATATTGAAACTCTAGAGAAAAATTCAAAATCGCAAAAGTCTTGGTAAAGGTAAGTCTGGGTTTCGAGTTATGTGACTTTGTTTTGGCACAATTTCAGTTCAAAAGTAAACCCGAATTAAATATAATATTACCGATAGTGTTTATATTGCATTATATTTTTTTTTTCTACTATTTTCTGCCGGCGTGTAAACTCGGATTACGCTTTAACGGTTTTTTTGTGATTTCCGAAACTGTTTCATTTATAACATTGCCAATATATTTTTTTAAAAATATAAGTACGATTCTAATATAAGCGGAAACGGTCGCGGCTTCTCCCGTGCCATTGAGATGTGCTTCCGCATGCTGCAGCAGCGAGTGAACTTGACTTGCAGAACGTGTGCGAGAGTGCGAGAGGGACGAACGCTCACGAGCGACGGGAGCAGAGACAAGCGTCGAAGGTTACGACCGTTCGCTGGCCCACATTCTGCATGATGAGGCGAGGGAGACAGAGGCAAGGCAGAGGGAGAGGGAGAGGGAGAGGGTTAGATCACCACTCCTCCATTCCCATCCACTCCATATTCCTTATATTAAGAGTATTTCGCGAAGGAAATAATGGGTCTATTATTTTTTACAAAGACGCTGCTATTATACGTATAACCTATAGTAATCAATATTACAATATGGGATAATTCGATGGGGAAACTGTCACAACTAGCCTAAATCCCATAGTAATGGAAAAGCAAAGGACTATTCAAAGTTGCCGTAAACGATTCCCATCCAATCAAATATTTACTGACTACAATGTATTAAATATTACAAATATTTATTATAAAAGTAATATCGTTCGCCTATTTACATATTAAAATGTAAAAAAATATGAAAAAAAAGAGCTCAGAATAGAAATTTATTAGAAATACTAAAAATATTCAACATGAACAGCGTTTATATATTATTTATAATATAAATTTTAAAATATAAAATACAATTTTAATAAAAATATAAGCCTTTGTTAACAAATAATAATATCTTTACAAACAATATAAAAATAGACAAATCAAGACAAGTCGGGGTAGACATTGTTACATGTACTGAAGTTGCATAATATGATATTTTTCTGCTTAAGCTTATGAAATTAAAGCCAAAAATTAATAAATTATACAAATTTCAAAAAAATATACATAAAAAAAGACAGACTACCTTATTTGCTCAACAGAAATTGTACCAAATACAGGCAATGGCATAAAGGCAATATAAATTGAAGTATACAATTCTTAAACTTGACAGCTCAATTAACTAATATGATAATTAGAGACAAAAAAAAAGATTAATATTAAAATGCAAAAAAAAGAACATGGTATACACTAATTTAAGCTTTGGTTATTTGAAAACACTTAAGGACAATTTATCGTAAGTAAATTATAATAGAGTATTTTTTTTTGTTTTATTCAATAAGATTATTATTATTACATTTATTACAATTACAATTATTTTTCAATATATTGGATTTCATTCCTATACTTAGTTTAGGCCATTTAAACCAAATAAAATGTAATAAAATTTGTATATTTATATATTCACAAATTTTTATACCCCAACATTATTAAATAAACCTCCCTAAAAAAAAATATATAATAAAAACAGAAGTGACAAAAATGTTGTTTTTTCTATACTAGCTCCAAAATCTCTGCTTACTGTATAATGAAAAAAGTAGTAAACTGTTTTTTTTTCAGGTTTTTCACATGAAATATATTTATTCCATTTTGATTACCATCTTTTACTGTAAGCAAAGTAAATAGGCGGTAATTAACAAACTCTAATATGCTTACAGCTTTTAACTTTTCTTTTTTTTCAATGAGGTGGATAAATTAATTGGTAATAATATATTTACGTATATCTATTTAAAAGTAGCTGTTTTGAATCTTTCAATATTAAATAAAGTATGTAAAATCTTTTTTTCATTGTATATAGAATTTATTTTTATTTACTTTGCTATTGGGGTTGATCTTTTAAAAACATTAATCAGTGAAAAATATTGAATCGAAATCGATTTAATATTTGAGAGGTGGCTAAGCACCTGGTCGCAGAGAGAGCGGAGCTTAGGCGCTGGGTTGGGTTGAACGCGCGGTGCGCGATATAAGAAAATTATAAACTGTATTTGCTGATATAGTTCAACTCCTTAAAAGGAGCAAAGTGAATTAAAATACTTTCTGTATAGTTCGCACAAGGCTTATAACGTATCTTAAAGGAATCATTTAACTCTTATAATTAATTTTCGCGGTGTAATATTTCCTAACATTCAAATTGAATGCCATTTAGAACGGTGAAGTTTCTGACATGCGGTGAAGTTTCTAAGTGCGAATTTAGATTTATTTATTTATTTATTTATTCTTATACACCAAAATACATACATTACAGAGCAGTAGTAACAGTTCAATGGCAATTAATGTAACCAACAAGCGACCGGCACCTACTGCCCTGATGTTCCCTGCCTTCTTAACTAGACGCCGTCTGTACCAAAGAAGGCAGGACGGTCGATTTTTGTTAACTGACATTATTTCGGTATTAACTGAAAGGAAAACCTCTGAAAAAGTTACACGCGTAAATAAACTATAAGAATAAATATGAAGGAGATGTATTAGGGGTTTGAATTATGATAACATCTAAGTAACATCACATTTTCTCTTTGTATGTTTATAGATAAAATGTTTTTTTGTAATAATTTTCTAGCTGTAAGTTTTTCTGTAAAAATAACAATAAATAAATAAATAATTTTACAATGCATCAACGTCTGTTTGCTAAGAACGCTAGAATTAGGCGGTAGGCATTCGAATTACGCAAAATTAACATTCCCTATCTCAGTCAAATCGCGGTTCTTTGACCGCCGTCGGCACTCAAGTCTCACCTGTCATCGGTTCGAATTCCTACCGAGATGCGGGCGAAACTTTTAATCACAGCCACAGCTCCTGGCAAAAGTTTCGTCCGAGTCCGGTATGGGCGCACTTGCACTCGGCGGCACAACTTTGTCGGTCGACTGTGTCAATGACCGCCGAATTGAGCAAATGAAGGTTGAATTTTGCCTCCGTTGCGGGCGGAAAGTTATCATTCGCTTTCGACGAAATGAAAATAAATCTAAGTTATGACTCTGAGTTATCAGCCAACTATAAACCAATAAAAAAATCAAATGGGAACGTTAGCCAACCATAGATAATTCCGTATTAAATAGCTATAATAAATTACCAGTACCCTACTAATCTTTTTTACACTTTAAAAATTGGACAAATTTGGAAAACATTTTTGGTTATTTTCGAAAATAAAAGAGGAAGGGAGAGACGCGTACTTTGAATTCGAACAGTTTTGACCAGTAGAATACTAGAAGCTGGTGATAAACAGAGAGATATAGGGTGTCTTTTTTAGAGGCGTGGTTTTCAATCTGGCACTACTTTTTTCGTAGTTGGTGTTTTTGACAGCTGTCACTTGATTTATGCTCAGTTTGGTTTGCCATTTCATAATGAATAGACTTACTCCTGAACAACGTTTGCAAATAGTGCAAATTTAGAAAAAACTTGCTGCAAAAAGTGGTTGAAAATTGGGCCTCTCGGCTGGAATTTGTTCGAGTCAGCCGCGGCGGCCACTTACCCGAAATCATTTTTAAAACATAATGGCAAACCCTTATCTTTATAATAAAACTAAATTCTAGCCATAACATCAAAATATATGCGTTTTATCTTTTCTTGAAAACCACGCCTCTAAAATCATCACCCTATAGATAGACAGACATCCCGAACAGCTGCCAAGAGAATGCTGGGCATTCTCAGTGGGCTGTGTCATGAATTTGCTTAAAATGGTATTGAACATCGGCATTCCGTGGTACCTAGGTCAAAATCTTACCACCGAATATGTTTAACTGCATTGTCGGCTACTTGTAGTAATAACATCTTTAAACTGTACTGTGGTAACAAGGCAAACACGCATGCAATAAAAGAATTGCGAGATGTGTACAAATTGACTTAAATACCCAATCTAATGTTAAGTTAAGAGTAACTAAATATTAATGCAAACTAATGTAATCAAGCTAAAGTTATCAAAAGAACATTATTTCTTATTGATTTGCGGCTAGCTTTCAAATTTCTCATTTTATTTTTGATACCCACTCTGTTCTTCATTATCTATTTATATTTAAATGTCAATGTTGCCAGAAGCAACGTTTATTATTCAACTATATACAATTACAATGTATAGATCCAGCTAAGACATTGTCTTATCTGCCGGTTTCTTAATCTTAACTAAAAACAATTTATTCAAACATGCTTAAAATATAAAACAAAATACTTAAAAATGAAGATAACTTAACTCATGTGATTACAAACAAAATTAATTTTCTTTAACTAAAACCTAAATAATTTTTAATATGTTTTTTCTATAAATACTTTTAATTTAAGTTTTATTACCGATTTTCTTTTAAGTTGTCTAACTTCTAGAGATATATTATTAAATAGATTGGGTTACATATTTTAATTGTCGATACCCATACGTATTTATACATCTTTCGACAATATATTTTTCATTTGACATTTGTTTAGTAGAAAAAAAGTGTTATCTATGGATATTTGACGGACATTGTTTTTTGACTTTTTAAAAATATAATTTTACAAGTCTCTTAATTAGTACAATATAACTAACATACAAGTATTATTAAATAGCCCAATTAAAGCAAAAAGCGTCTGTTACATTTTTTTTTTATTTATTGAGAAATCAAGTTGGCCGATGAGTACAAGTCTATAACCTTCCTAACTAGGTAAGAGTTACCTGTTCTAAGGAAGGTTATATATGAAGTATTACAGTGCATACAAAACCCTGAGAAAATATAAAAAATTACCTAAGGCACAAATATACACACTGTTATACATACCCACACACATACACACACACACACACACACACACACACACACACACATACATGAATACAATTTAAGTGGCTACTCAATAACACTTAATATGAAAAAATAAAATGAATAAATGAAACAATTAAAAAAAATAATTAAATGAAACGAATAAACAATTATTAAATATATAGGTAAATAAATATTCGATATAAATAAATAAATATTCAATATAGAAATATAGAAAATAAAAACATTATACGGATGCTTGCTGCCTCCCTAACTAGACGAATCTGAACTAAGGGAAACAGTATATTTTCCCTTTTATAAGTATGAGGTGATGATTTGAAGCTTTTGATTGTTAACCCAGCTAACTATTCGAATTACATAACTTTGCATAGTCGCTTTGGTCACGTTTAGTGCGACGCTCAGTTTCACAACACAAACACGTGTCGCCCGGAGAGCAGTTTCACAACGTCCATAGTGTAGGGCTCGGGCGGCCTCCATGCGCGGACGCTCAGCCCGGGAGCCAGTTGCGAAAGATTGACAACGACTTCCGAAACACGTACCTGTCTCATGGCCTATCGGTTTCAGTTGCAATCACACATAAACACAAATTCAACTCAGCGCTCAGCACAAATCCATATTCAGTTTATGCAAAACATTCCTTCTCTAATTTAACAAAAGTCAAATATTAAGCCTTCTTATTGGCGTTATATAAAACAAGCACCTTATAATTATACTTACAAATAAGAGATATTTGACTGACCGCGATATTGATGGTAGCGTAGGGTTGCCATAAATGGTTTGGCTCTGACCGGGACTAATATCAATATTGGTGGAAATATAGGGGAGTTATAGCAGGAGGAGGGGGGGGGGGGTGCTGCCCCACCATAGCGTCGCAATCTGGTTTGTGAAAAAAGGAAATCTTTCAATGGTTCCCACATTTTCAGAATACGTTCAATGGCCGGCAACAAAGACAGTTAACCATCTAGTTTTTGAGTGAGATTGTAAATTACCATGAATTACATCAGCTCCCTCACAAAGGTATTTCAATTTCAGTCTTTCATTCCATACTGTAAATATGGAAAAATATTTGAAAAAAGGTCAGTACATCCCTTGACCCCACACTATGATTATTCGTTTACCGGGACATATGGTGGGTCAAACGGGACAACCGGGACGAGGCTCTAAACCGGTGATATGTCCCGGTGTACCGGGACGTATGGCAACCCTATGTAAGCGCCATCTAGCATTTATACGGCGAACTACAAAAATCTACTCATAATGGCTGGTAGTAGGTACACACCTTTTTAGTCAATCTGTTATTTTACCAAGGTAGACAATTTAAAAACAAAATTCTGCGTTCAAATGCAATCGATTCAAATCATGTGTAAAAATCTTTTTTACACATAAAGCATTTATGGTTATCCTAAAACAAATATTTACCTATAACAACATGGCGTTGCTATGCACTCGATCAAAAAGGGGAACACTGATTGGTTATTTAACCCTTAGATAAAATGACGATTATCGCAAATATACTATAGTATAGGCCATTTTATTATTAATATTGTGACTACACAGAATTATAAACAATACCAATGGGACTAGGATTACACCATAGTAGCTAATCTGATTTACTTCAAATTTTATACATAAAATCCTTTGATTGTGAAAAGTTCATAACTTATGTCATAAAAAAACTCGTAAAATAGACACACACACACACACGTGTATGTAAATATAGATATTTATTTAATCGTGTGTAAAAATATTTATATAAATTATTATCGATATAGTTTTAATAACAGAAAATCGCCCGATATACCAAATAACATGTTTTTTGACAATAGACGCATATTTTAACGTGTATTTTAAGGTGAAATAAGATAAAAAATAGGCACAAGATAATATAAAAGATTTTTCTATAAATTTAAAACCTAAAATTAAATTTAAAAATTAAGAAATTTAGATTATGAAATGTAGAATATCTTTGTATACGAATCGTAAATCCACACACACGGTCACCGAGTATAATATTTTGTGCAAAAAAAAATAGTTCATGTAGTTACACAATATAAAGAAGAAAACAATTCATTGATTTATTAATATAATTGAGTAATAAAATAAGGTCATTAAAAAAAACAAGTTTTTGAAAAAAGTAGCAATTATTTACTGGATCTATGGATTGAGCAGATTAAATACATTTAGATAACATATTTTGTAATTTGTAAAATTGCTAAAAAATATTGAAAAAAACTGATGAATAGTAATCATTTAGATAACATATTTTGTAATTTGTAAAATTGCTAAAAAATATTGAAAGAAACTGATGAAAAGTAATCGTACCGGAGATGTTATCTTACTCTGATTAGCGATATCCTTGCAAAAAAATAAAATAAAATAAAAACAAACAGCAATCAGTAGTGGAGGGTTTTTTTTTTTGCAATTACGCTAAAAGCAATAGATCAAAAAAGTATGTTTTTAATATTGTTAAAAAAAACCTATTTCTGTATTATCATATTTTCGGAATTCGTTCCCATTACAATAGCAAAGTCTGAAGTCTGAAGACACGCCCAGTGCTAATGAAATCGGAAAGTCGAACTAGAATCGCGATAGAAATGCCTCTGGCCGCGTTTAGACGATCGCCTTGTCTGAGTGATAGCAATGCAATTTAGCAGGCCAATAATCTATTATATTTACTGTAGATGTATTCAAGAACAAATATTTTGAAGCTTATAGAAAATGTGATTGTTTTCGGTTGAATGAATTCGGGATTTTATTTCCAAACGGCACCAAATTATTGGGATTGTTGTAATGAGATGGAAAAAACTGAGCATATGTACTTTAAAAGTGAGAAAACCAAAAAATTAGGCTCAGGTTCTGAATCTGAATGTGTAAATATTAACATGTAAGATTATTTTTTAAAGTTCGAAAAAGGTGGACCCTAAAATCACTCATATATTAATAAATAAATAAAAGTGAAAAAATAACCTCTATGCACTGTCGTTTTTTCTAGACTATTTTTCAAATGATGGTGCAGATTATTCACTAATGTTTCTTTTTGAAATAAACAGATAAATAAAAAATAATAATAATGTCTTTTAACAGGCCGCACTAATATATATTTTTGTCTATTTATTTAGACACATATTGATTTGTGCATATATACATAATTAGGTTTATTATTGTATTATAAAAAAAATAACATTACATCGAATAAGTAGTGTAATAAATAGGTTATAACTCGCCACTATCCATGAGCTATTTTAATAATATTTATTTTAATGTTTGAATATTTTTTTATGAATTTTATATAATTTAGTGTTTTTGGCTTTTTAAAAATACGAGGCAGTGAAATATATAAAATCATTAATTTTAGTCTGTTTAGGTAAAACTTTTTGTTTATTAATTTTAAAAAAAAATTGTTTTACTATTAAAAATATTTAATAGTAAAAAAATATTTAATAGTATCCATATAAATATTTCAATCCGTTAATAAAACATCTGATGGTTAACGGGTATAACAACCTTTAGTAAGGGGTTTTGTAGGTATTACTAGATTCGTCATTAAGCCACAATCACATAATACTTTTAAAACTCTTCTTATATTGTAAGTGTATTTAAAAATTTAAATATATATATATCGGTCATATTACACGATTATTTCAAGAAAGAGTACAATGTAATATAAAGTCCATTTCAATTACACACCTTTTTTGAGACGGCAAAGCAGACAGTTGGAGGTGCGAATAGTCAGATTGTTGTTGCTACTAGTTTCCTGTAAATTTTAAATCCAGGCCCTAGGAGCCAAAATTGACTACGCCTAAGCGATTTGTACCAACTAACCAGAGAAGGTCACTTAGTTCCTATAGCGCTTGTCAGACTTGTATGCATAATATGGGGGTACCTCTTGCATTAATATCACACGATCTTCCCTTCTTCCTGAATTAATCCTTGTTTTGTTGATGCAAATGCACTAATTTTAAAAATAAATATATATGTATTTGACAAAACGTTTCTATTTTCCGGCTAATACTAGTTGAGTGAGTGGTGTCGCCGGCAGGTAACTCTGGTTTATTGACCTTACCGAATTTTAGTTTCATTGGCACCGCAATTTAGATTGAGCTTTGCAAAAATGTAACTTGAATTTGAATTTTCGCAAAAGCATTGTCTCCTTAGGACCGCCATATGTTAAATGCTCCAAAAGTCTGTTCATGTGAATTTATTTACTTTAATTTCGTAAACTGCCGATAATTATGGCCACAAACGTTATACTTGAAAAATTAGTGATCCAATTAGTAAACCAATGTGTGTTAAATTATTGTTATTATTTGTCTACAGTTTTTTGCATCCATTTACATTCAATTAAAAAAACAGCGTGTGTGTGCTTAACCACGCGTTGAAGGTAAACTTCTGTGAGGAAGTCGTTTAAATTTGTCATCAACTGAATCGTAATGTATTATTTTATATTTCAAAATTACCAACTTACACTGGCATTTACGTTTAACAATATTTCAGCACGCTTGTTTATATAATAACAAAATCAACCTGACAGCTAGGCGCACTGCATCGACTGTAGCCGTATGAACGTATCACTCTCGAGGATCAGTCCGAGTTTACACATTAGATTCATTCGCTGCCTACGAAAAATTATGTACGGTACGCGTAGAGAAGTTTTACTTCAAGGTATGAACTGATTAATTTACGATTTCGCAGGCACTACCTATTTTACCTATTTAGAAGATACCTATTTTTCTGTATATTCTAAAAAAAATATAGTAATTGGTTAATTAAAATAATAAAGAATCAATAAAATAATTAAGAGTTTTACCGCCCAATGATCCTTGCAATAATAATCGCATCAGTTAAGATATTAAATTCTTAAGCCAACTCGACGCATTCGGTCCGCGAACTCGCATCTAGTAGGCAGGCCGCAGAAACTAGCTAAGTGAGTCGTGTTGTACGCTGGAGAGGTAACTCGGGTTCGTTGACCTTTCCGAATTTTGGTTTCATTAGCGCTGTTCAGCGCGCAGTCGGGCCACTTTAACCGAGAACGAAAGATCGTTTGAATAGAGAATAGTAGATTGGGGGGAGGGGGGGGGGGGGAAGGGGGAAGACAGATTCAGTTTTAACCATTCGCATTTTGCATACTGTCATTTACGTAGTTATTTTTCGTAGAATTTGACAGTTATCGTACGTCTAAAACCGATTATATATTCTTGGTCGCCAGAGAATCACGCAATGACTTTCGAGGTACGCTTCCAACAGAAAGACACAAGTGGATATTAATGTAGGATGTAGTGTCTTTTCAATAGTAAACGAAGAAATATTGAAACGTCCCTTCTTAAATGTGCACAACAACAATGCAACGATTATAAAATAAAAATAAAAAATAATTTAACAAATGGAATGCTTCAAATTATAGACGCAACTTGTAGCTCTAATTTTATTTCCTTGAAGCGAGAATCAACCTTTTCGTGGTCGATTCACTAGATCATTTAAATGTACCCAATGTTTAAAGTATAACCAATTTATTTACAGAATGTGTTTTAAAGAAAAAATATTTTAAAAGCAAACGTTCAATTATTTCCGATGTGGTTTTATTTTTTTTAATATTTTACAACTGTTTTGTTATGTTTCATTCAAAGTTCGCACGTTTATTTCGATATATGTAATCTACAGTATAAATCTGCTAAATATAAGGCCTTGAAATCATAACTTCAAAAGTATATGGGTTTTTCTAGATGTAATGAAAAGTAGGGCCGTTTTTAGGTATTTAAAATAAAGTATAAAATGTTGAATGTGTCGCATCCTGCAGGAACGAGATTAAGCAGCTACTAAAAACTCATAAACTACAGGAAAGTATGTAATTAACTATATTATAATTTCAAAAGTTCTGGGGTGGAAAAGTGAAGTAATAAAAAAATATATATTATTTGGGTTTATATTAAAATAGATAAGTACCTAAAGGTTTTTATATGAAAAACGGTATATACTCATATCAAAATGATTAGTTTTAATGAGAGAGAAAATGTTATGTTATAATCACAATTAAAACTGGTTTAAATATGTTTTAAAGAAGTAGGGTTTGTGCAGGTTACTAATAGATACTTGATTTAGATACCGGTGCCTACTGTTACGTACGAGTGGTACGTCAGATTACCAAAATCATCAGTTTCACTTAATGCCAGATTACTGCTCAACCGCAGGCCGTATCTTAATAGTCCATATTATTATGCATAATCAGACCGCGATATTACCAATAAAAAAAAATGTATCTAATTTTATTTAAGTTTAACCATATTTTATTGTTATGAAATGGAAAATGTTACTAGATAGGAAGTAAGACACATGGACGGTCGGTGATGTCCCTATTTCTTAAGTTATATTTATTTTTCTTTATATTATCGTATAAAAACATAAACCCTTTTGCCAAGGCATATAAAACTCTCAAAAAATGAAATCTGGAAAAATAAATAGGAAGACGTTTTTCCAGACTTTCTAGGTTTTTGTTTCTAGTAATGGAAAATAAACAATAAAGATTTTTGAAAAGACAGCCGCCAAGTACGTACCCGTTTAAGTTTATAGAGTCTATTCAAAAAGCAAATCTCTTACCAAGTTTTAGCTGTCAAATTTAAATATTATACTACATCAATATTAATTCATTTCGCTTGATAGATCGCAATTAAAAAAAAAAATTGAACTTGCATCATGGCCCCGCCGAGAGCAATAGTCTGTCGGATGGGACTTTTCTTAGCTTTTCGCTATGCGGATAAAGACAGGGTTGTCGATAAGACCTTTGTATACTTGTAAATTTTTTCAAGTGTATTAGAAAAAAATAATTAAACATCTATATTTACCAAAAACTTATACAACTAATAAAATGTAATTTTTTTATTTTGTTTTTGTGTATTTGTATTTGAAAAGTTTATAACAACGCATGCTTACCGTAAAAAATATTATACACATTATATCTACTTTACAACCGTAAGTTAAACAATATTATGATAAATAACAAATAATTTAAAATGAAATACATTCATTAGTTATACATACATCTTTTTTTTTACAAGCTAATATCTAATAATATTTACAAATACATAATTATATAAGGACATTTTACGGCTTATCAATATCCAAAATGTACTCTGCAGGATATTTTCGTGAGTGTTCTGTTTATAACGTGAAAGCAACCGTGAAAGCAACCGCGCGAACTTTAATTTATAAAATTGCAATGTTTTCTTTTTTATGTAGCAAATGCATATTTTAAGTTGCAATATTGTAAATTAAGTTGCTTAAACTAAACATTGAAAAAACCCTAATAGCTATTATTGTTATAAGATAACGTCCATAAAGTAGCATTTATTACCAGAAATATTTAATTTATAGAAAAAAGTAAAATATTTATAAAAAATGTATTTAAAAAATATAGTAACATGGTAAAAGTACATTTTTTTTTACAATCCCTAACCGCAGGTTCTAACAAACTGACTTATAAAATAAATAGTTAAGCAGAAGTTAGTATCTTTAATGCTTTATGTAAGAATGAAAGTTAATACGAGTATATATACAGATTAGACCATAAAGTATTTTAAAGTTTCTCACTTCGGCGTGTTCAGAAAATAATATAACTGACGACGTTCAAAATGTAACTTTCATAAATTCGAAAATTTCATTTTCAATTAAAAGATAAATAAATTCAGCTAAGTACTACAATTATTATTATATAATTGCAATTTCGGTTGATGAATCAATCAATATTATGTTTTTTTTAAATATATATTAAGCACCACTCGTTAAACAGCGTTACATTAATTTAATTTTGTTGATTTAGACCTACAGACTTGTATGCGTCCAAAAGCTAAATATGTGAAAGTTCCCATGTTTTAAAATCAATTTCGTGTGCATTCAGGAGCAAAAACTTCAAAACTTTTAAAGCAAGTATTGAAAACCCTGCCGTGAGTTCTCGCGTGAATTGGAACGGGTAAAGCGGAAAGTAGATTGTTATACGATAATATATGATTATTAATTGTAATCGTAGTTACACCGACATAAAACGTATCACAAAACTTACATAGAAGCTGATACACAGCGTTTCTGGTGGTGCACGTTATGTTTGTGGTATTTTTATATGTATTTTTATTGTTCGCGTTTGAAAATTTATCGTAGCTTAAATTTTTTTTAGGTATATGTTTTACAACGAGGTCTTTAACATGGTTCGATATATGTGTATATATATATACAGATGTATTTAAAATTACCGCTGTCCTTTCAGGAGGGTTGATCTATATAAACAATCAAACTTTAAACGAGAGTAAATTCAAAATTTATTAGAAATCGTTTTTTAATATTTGAGATCGCTGGTAACTGCGAAGTACGTTAAAAATACTTTTTTTTTAAAGTTTTCTAAAAATATAATTATTTTAGTATGTTTTTTTTTATTAATAATGTTTTTTCGTGAGAACAGTTTAGTTACCGATATACCTAAATCAACCTACTAAAAGGACTTTTTAATACAACCTGTATGTATTTGTATTATATTTCTATTAAGAAACAATGCCTCATCGGCGTTGTGGCAACCCTGTTAGAGGCTTCGCAGAGGCAATGATCGTGTCCGACTTCCCGTTTCGCTCTTACGAAATATTGCGCTCCTCGCGAATGAGATTATCAAGTTCAGGCACGGTCAATGTAACACTTCTCGACGGGTGCGAGCGAGGCGGAGCGACGGCGCGCTGATATGGCCGCCGGACGACTTTCCTATTGGCGGATAATTGCAGAATTCTGCACGAGAACTACACTACGAAGCTATGCTAGTACTCTAGATAAGCTCGTATCTTTTTGTAATACCTTATTTTTATTATTTTACGGTTTTCTTAATAGTTTGAATATCACCCACCCTATTGCACGTTTAGTTTCATGACTCACCGGCTATCTATATAAATTTAAGACGTTCAAATAACCCAATTATACTCGTATATATACTAGTGGTCGAAATTCTACCGTAATCCATTATTTTTTACAGTTTGGCGTTATTAATAATAATAATAATAATAATAATCTTTATTCTTTTCCGAATACAAGCCTTACAAATATGTTCAAGTTACAATTTTACACGATAAATATACATTTTACAATAATTGCTTAAAGTAATCTACCTTCAATTCTCGTAGGTACACTAAGGTTAACAGTACTAAGCGGACTTTTTATTCATAGCGTGCCAGTGTGTGTGTGTGTGTGTGTGTGAGCCCACTAGGTGCCAGGCAACGAGTACTGTGCTATTGCACTAGGACTATTAAGCTAAGAACCTTAATAACACCAGGTATAAGAATACCTCTATAATCATTGCATATATATATATTTTTTATTTTTTCTATAACGTCAGCTGCGAGGGTGTACAAATACGTCATTAGCGTTAATTCCATTAATAATTAATTAATTAGTTAATTGCCTTAATTCCCTGCAATGCCTATGAAATTTAAAATTTAAGGTTAGTAACAGTTGAAAAAAAAACGGTAATATAGCTTGTATTTGTATTTATTTTTTGATACAATTCATTGTCAGTTGTAATTTTTTCTTGTAAAAATGAGACTTCACAGTCATAGAAGTATAAGATGGCAATATTAATTATTTTTGCTTGACATTACGTTTTTAAATAGTAGTTGAAAGAGTTATTATCATATAAACCCTTCATTTGCTCTTCTTTATAAAATGACAATGCTATTTTATATCTGCATCTACCCTTCATCTATCAAAATATATATATATATATATATATAGTAAAATAGTAAAATGTATTGCTTAAATACCGTTAATTAGATGATTTTTATGTTAAAATAGGTAAACACCTTTAGTTTAACATATATATAAAAGTTTGACAGTACTGACATTTGGTTTCTTTTTAATATTTTAAGGATTGAAATTTTTTGCAAATAAAATATATAGCCAGAATGTTCAAAGAAAAATTAATACCGAAAGCACAGATAGTTGCATCGCTTGAGGTAATGCACGCTGGTTTAAACACAGGCCTGTGTTTTATGAAAGCTTTCACTCTCACCTACCTATCTGTGCTTCAAGCAATATGGTCAAACTTTCATTAAAGTAATGAATAAATGATTTAAAAAAGAAACAATAATTATGAAAAAAAGCGAAAATGTAACGAATATGATGTTTAATGAATGAGAAGTGAATGGTTTAATGGATATTTACAAGAATAACTTACGTTCAACGTAGTTTATCTGAAAATGAATCGTCATGGTTAGAAATAAAAAGAAAATTGTAAAATATATGCACATTACGTGCAAATCGTTAAGATATAGTAAAATAGTAAAATGTATTGCTTAAATACCGTTAATTAGATGATTTTTATGTTAAAATAGGTAAACACCTTTAGTTTAACATATATATAAAAGTTTGACAGTACTGACATTTGGTTTCTTTTTAATATTTTAAGGATTGAAATTTTTTGCAAATAAAATATATAGCCAGAATGTTCAAAGAAAAATTAATACCGAAAGCACAGATAGTTGCATCGCTTGAGGTAATGCACGCTGGTTTAAACACAGGCCTGTGTTTTATGAAAGCTTTCACTCTCACCTACCTATCTGTGCTTCAAGCAATATGGTCAAACTTTCATTAAAGTAGTGAATAAATGATTTAAAAAAGAAACAATAATTATGAAAAAAAGCGAAAATGTAACGAATATGATGTTTAATGAATGAGAAGTGAATGGTTTAATGGATATTTACAAGAATAACTTACGTTCAACGTAGTTTATCTGAAAATGAATCGTCATGGTTAGAAATAAAAAGAAAATTGTAAAATATATGCACATTACGTGCAAATCGTTAAGATATAGTAAAATAGTAAAATGTATTGCTTAAATACCGTTAATTAGATGATTTTTATGTTAAAATAGGTAAACACCTTTAGTTTAACATATATATAAAAGTTTGACAGTACTGACATTTGGTTTCTTTTTAATATTTTAAGGATTGAAATTTTTTGCAAATAAAATATATAGCCAGAATGTTCAAAGAAAAATTAATACCGAAAGGTGTTTACCTATTTTAACATAAAAATCATCTAATTAACGGTATTTAAGCAATACATTTTACTATTTTACTATATCTTAACGATTTGCACGTAATGTGCATATATTTTACAATTTTCTTTTTATTTCTAACCATGACGATTCATTTTCAGATAAACTACGTTGAACGTAAGTTATTCTTGTAAATATCCATTAAACCATTCACTTCTCATTCATTAAACATCATATTCGTTACATTTTCGCTTTTTTTCATAATTATTGTTTCTTTTTTAAATCATTTATTCACTACTTTAATGAAAGTTTGACCATATTGCTTGAAGCACAGATAGGTAGGTGAGAGTGAAAGCTTTCATAAAACACAGGCCTGTGTTTAAACCAGCGTGCATTACCTCAAGCGATGCAACTATCTGTGCTTTCGGTATTAATTTTTCTTTGAACATTCTGGCTATATATTTTATTTGCAAAAAATTTCAATCCTTAAAATATTAAAAAGAAACCAAATGTCAGTACTGTCAAACTTTTATATATATGTTAAACTAAAGGTGTTTACCTATTTATATATATATATATATATATATATATATATATATCCTAAAATAATCTCAATTTCCTTTTATTTTAACATAAATTAATTTAAATAAGTTTATAATAACAAATATTATATTCTCTAATGGAAAAAGGAGCCAAATATACATAACCCCTTCTTCCACTCAACAATATTTCAATATTATTTTTCTGACGTGGGCGTTATATACCTATTGATAAATTTCTGCTCTATATATAATCAATTAAAAAAAAACATACACCCATCATAACATTATAAAGCTGTATTCCAAAATATAAAAATACATTGATCAAAAGTCTAACGTAAAAAAAAAATAATGAAAAATTTCCAACTTTAAATGTCTCACAGGTGTCTTTTTGTGGGATAACCCGCAGGCATTCACTTAATGCTTCAATTTCAATATGAAGAAAATCAGCTATCGATAATCATTCGATAAAGACAAAAGTATTTATCAGAATTTGATTTATTCGTCGCTGTACTTAAAATATATACCATAATAAGACAAGATCGAACGATAGAGGGCACTTATGGCACCAATAATGAAAACATCTTTTGGACAGAGACATCTCATTTTTCTGGGCCCAAAAATATATAATCAGATAAGCGATGAAATTAGGGATGCTAAAACTAAAGCTAGTCTCGCTAAATCTACATTAAGATGGTTAATCTCTTTGGGTAGAGATGCTGCTGAGAAATTAATTTCAGAAATAGTTGTTTAGATAAAATTTAATAATACTGTAATTTAAGCGACTTTAGAGCTACTTAGTAAAAAATATCTGTGCATTATTTTAGTTACATAGAATGTTTTAAAAAAAAAAAATATGCTTGCTTAGATATGTCATACCAATTTGTTTATGCCCAATGTATATATATATATATATATATATCACTACTTCACTATATATAAAATATGTTTCTATACTATATGTAGTATACACTATTTTTATATTGAATATTTATTTATTTATATCGAATATTTATTTACCTATATATTTAATAATTGTTTATTCATTTCATTTATTTGTTATTTTTTTAATTGTTTCATTTATTCATTTTATTTTTTCATATATTAAGTGTTCTTGAGTAAACACTTAAATTGTATCCATGTGTGTGTGTGTGTGAGGGTGTGTATATCAGTGTGTATATTTGTGCCTTAGGTAATTTTATATTTTTCACAGGGTTTTGCGCTGGTCTATTGTAACACTTCATATATAACCTTCCTTAGAACAGGTAACTCTTTACCTAGTTAGGAAGGTTATAGACTTGTACTCATCGGCCAACTTGAATTCTCAATAAAAAAAATTAAAAATTACATCCGTTAAGTTGGTTAAACATATTAAAAGACCTCGATAAATGTATGAGTTTTAGTAGAAACTATAAAAAAACCACAAACACCCCAATAAGTCTTCGTCGATAGTCACAGAACAGCCTGTATATTAGCAGAGCAATAACTATTCATATGTCTCAAGTTATATGTCTCAAGTTAAATTTGTTTATAAACATATGTAAGTTTAAGTTTAATTGATTATGTGATTTTTATTGCCTCTTTTGTTGATGTCTAAGTTGATCTGTATAGTTAAATAATGTAAAGATATGTTATTTAATAATAATAAAGAACAAAGAATAAAGTTTATTGTATAAGTTAAGTTTAAGTGAAGCTTATCGCAAGCTTCACTTAAACTTGATTCAAGAACACTGCTGAATTTCGTTGTCTTCGTCCTTTGATTTGATTTATGGTTAATTGTATTGATTTATATCGTTTGAATGTATGCACACTACATGTAATTACAGGGACTAAATAAGTGTAGTGTATTCGCAGGATAGTTCTTCAAAGCTCGATTGGTCACAGTTTAAATTCAATAATTGCGGCAAGGGCATTAAAAGGAAAAAAGAGTTTCACCGATGGAAGTGCTTTGCTGCAGCGTTCCCTCTCTTCCTGTCTATAGCGCAGTCGTCTTGGACACGGTCCGAGCTTCCCGGTACTCCAGCGCACGCTACGAACGCGTCGCTTTATTTCTTTTAAACCGACTTTAAAAAAAAGAAGGAGGTTCTCAATTCGATCTGTATGTTTTTTTTTTAAATATAAGTATGTTCATTCAATACTCCGAAACGGCTCAAGCAAATTCGACGTTTTTTGATGCATATGTTAACAAATTTCTTAAATTTTTAGTTTCATTATATTACGTCAAATGTAAGATAGTAAAAATCAAAATATTTTTTGGTTATTGTAGGCGTATGCTTGAGGATGATTCTATTAAAGTTTCATCAAATTACTTTTAGTGCTGAAAATATTATAATAAAAAATCCAAAATAAACCTACAAACAAAAAACGAAGAAATAATAGGTATAATAAACTTAAATTCTTGGTGGAAAAAAACTCTAATAATCTTTGGTGGATCAATTTTTTTTATCGTTTATTAACAATAAGAAGTTTATTGTATTTACGTATTATTGTTTTAGTTTTTTTGCTGTAGGCTTATTTTGGGGTAGATTTCATTTATTTATTTTATTTCTCGACTTACTCCTGAAACATCGAGTACGTTGAGGCGTATCATCCTCATGCATACGCCTGAAACGTACTCGTATTGTCAACGATAGTCTCTTTTAGAAGATGAAATTATTTATATATTTATTTATTTATTCATTATGGTACAATAAGAAGTTACAGCCATAAATGATATAATAACACTGAACAAGGAATTAAATTACACTATAATAGAGACAAATTAAACACCAGTCATTTATTGTTGCTCTGAAATAACATGGCTGCTCTAACTAGGTTAAAAAATCTATTATCAATGATTAAAATTAAAATTATTAAAATTATTGATTAAAATTAATTTCACTGATTGTAGATGTTGCCACTTTTGTTTTGACTCGCTAAGGTGGATTTTTTTAATAATAAATGAATAAAAGAATGGCCGCAATATAAGACGGTTATTTCATCAGTTAATTACAAACCAATTGATTAAAATGTATTTTTTATTGGTAGGTAACTAAAAACATATCCGCTTAATATGATTCTTGAAATGTAGTAGAGCATGTGTTAAATTTTAAATAAATGTAATTTTTTTTTAAATTTTTTTAAAGTATTTTAAAAGCCTCGGTTTGTATTCAACTATATTATCTATATATATAAAATAACAAATCCTGACCGACTGACTGATTATCATCGCCGAGTTCGAACTGCTTAACCTAGGAACCTGAAGGTTTCTGTTTTGAAGGTACATTCCATTTATGGTGTAAGCACACACTAAGACAGTATTTTTAGTTGCTATATATTTATTTCAAAAACCAAAGATCTTAAAGAGAGAAAAATTGATATATATGTTCTTCTTAAAAAATCAAGAAAACCGTGCTTCACCATTTTCTAAACATCCAATTACGTAGGTGAAAAGAAGGGGAGTGATATTTTCTGTACCTAGGTATCCTACTTAGGTACATCTCACGAACAAAAGATGTAATAATTGTGAAAAATAGTATTTGGGTTCTTCTACAAAAATAATAAAAAATGCCTACCCATGGCGAAACCCGGGGTTATATCGATATAAAAATAAAATTTTACAAAAATATAAAGGGACTCAAAAATAAATATGTAACATAAAAAATAAGAATGAATATATTCAACTTCTTACTGTTAGTAATCAATAAAAAACCAATCTACTAAAATGATAAAATTTACACAGAAGCACTCCGTATGCAACTTCAGTGAATACCTCCTACTTTTAAGAAGTCGATTAAAATTATGAATTTATTTGCTTTGCGACCAGTATATACAACATCATAAGTTTTACTTAAATCATATGTTTAATATTAGGAATTAAAATTTAAAAAATCTGAAATGGAAAAATAGGCACTTAAGAATGTAAATGCCCATAAAATTTAACGTGTAAGGATAAAGTGACTTACCGATGACTTTAAGTACATATGTTGAGCTATATAGTACCTACATATAACATATATACTATTACCGAGTGACTAAACTTCATATTCAAACAATTTAAAGAGGATATGTGCGAGACACGAGTGTCCAGATTATAAAAGTCAGCGGTCCTCACCGAGTTCGAAGGCTTATTTTATAACCACTAGGTATGCTTTAAACCGCAACATAGGAATCATCAACTTAAAACTCGTAAAATTACAGGTTGGTGAGTTATAAAATCTCAATCACCGTTTCCGTGACGTCTATGAAGCTATTTTGAACTTGATAGATCGCTGTCATGCGCAGTACAAAAAAGAGTTTCTGCTTTAGAATATTAGTTTGTGTTCTTAAATTCAACAAACAAATTCTATATGACTTCGGCGAGCGCTCGCAAAATAAATCATTTTCAGAGTAGTGTACTTTACATGCATGTACTTATCAAAAAATATATTGGTATTAATTGATTAGTTTTATTGTCATTTAAACATTTACAACAAAGTAAAATAAACGAATTTTAATTTAATAAAAAAATGCCTTCATCATTAAAAATTTGGTTTAAAATAATAAAAAACAAAAAGATTGAATAACCTATAGTAGTCGGTATCTTTTTTCAAAAAAGTAAAAACCTTACAAAATTAATAATATTTAAAATATTACTCTGCATATTTGTAGCGTAGGATTTATTATAATGGGGCTGTATGCTTACGTACGTATAATAGAGAGTAGCTATTAATGGATGTCAATATACTCGTATACAAAATATGTAGGTTAATGTACTCGAAAGTATATTGTGGTATGAGGAGTATATAATCTTTGACACATAAGGTATAAATTAAAGTGCTTGAGGTCCTCTGATAGTAGCTACTACAGCCAATAGCAAAATGACTAAATTATCAAAAAACCTGAGAGATATTTCGTTATTGCCTAACAAAACAAAAAGCAAAAAATCAGACCAATCACTTCTAACTAAATAGTTGCCTGATGAGGGTTATGAACAGTGTTTTGAACCATTTAGGGAGATGAACGTGGATGAAATTAGTTTTTTTTTTACTTTTTCAAATATTTCGAACAAGATATAAGATTTAGAATTCTACTTCTTTCGTTTTAAGTTCATAAATGCAATGCAAATTATTATCCTATGAAATCGTATCTTATTAGTAAAACGTATAAACACTAATTAGTTCGTAAAAGCAAATTCCTACACTTCCTACTACAGTGACCCCTCGTATATTATATGCTCTGTAGGTTAGTATAATCCCTCTATAAAATATTTTCAAACACGCATTATTCAACTCAACCAATATGTTCATAATTATTTCACGTGTAATTTAGATATTATTAATGCATTCACTTAGTTAAAGTTATCAAAATTTTAAAAAATCAAAACTCTATTCTTTACATCGTTGTAGATAAGTTTGTATTTGTAAGAATTTATAAATATTTATTTAACTTTACAATATTATACACTTTTAAAATAAACAATTAAGTCGTTTTGTATGTTGTTAGGATTTTAAAAAGTAATAACGATAATTTTCGTTATTTACGATTAATTTACATATGAAAAATATGCCAGGTATATTTTTAAGGAATGGTATGTTAGAAACAAATTATTTTAGTTTAGAATGAGTATGCACTTGGAAAAATAATTTACAAGATAAACCCGATTTATATTAGACGAGCACCTTAAAGCATGCTAAGGATGAAATTCCGAGCAATGAAATAGCGTTAGAGGGCTTTGATCTTAGAGTGAACGACCGCGTCTCCCGAGTTCCCAAGTTCATGACCGAGCGCCGAATGGACCACCGCGCGGCGCGGCCTCTATGTACCGAGGTCATTACGTTTCGGGACCACCTCAACCAGTTCCCTCCGCAGCCGACTCAAAAACGGGTATGAACATGGTTGGTTACGAAAAAACGTGAAAAGAAAGAATACGTACCCTTAATATACAAGTTTTGAGATGCACGTTTTCCGTAGAATCACATATATCAATAACATGTTCTTAAGACTATATGTCACTATACGTAACATTCATAGCCTTTAAGGTAAGTAAATTTTGATTAGAAGAAGTTCTAATATTCACTGATGAAAAATTAATATAGAGGTCGACTGTTGTAGCATCTCATACAAACTTTGTTTTTAGATTACCTTCAGTTTGAATACCTTTCGGTATATTTAGGGTACAATTTGAGTGCCAAGTAATAATATTACTAATATATAGAAATACAAAAAAAGGTTTCTTTCAATGTTATTTGATACTAAACATTCCTATGGTGATTTTTAAATGTTAAATAACTTTGAAAGGCCTTTTTTTTCTATAAATTTTACTATATAATAGAAGATAGTAATTCTTAGAGTTCATATTTTTTCCAAAAATACACAGAAACTTTTACCAGAAAGTCTTAGTTTTAGGCTTAGACTCCAGGAATTAAAACTTGCATAACTTTACATAATAGAAAAAAAAATAATGCCTGAATATTGCCTTGAGGCACATCAAGAGAATTGTGAACTTACGAGTAATTTTACGGTCTAACATTTCTAGTTTTATTTTTTTCAATAAGTTTATCATTATTTTAGGGTTCTGAATTTACCATTTCTAACCAAAGAGATTAACCAGTTTAATAACATAGTTTTTAGTATTTATAATGGATAGTTTTTGGTTTCTTTGAGTAGCGAGACTAGCTTTAGATTTAGCGTCCCTAATTTCATCGCTTATTTGGGAAAATGAGATGTTTTCATCGAATAGATATTTTCATTTTAAGCCATTAAATGCCCTCTATCATCAGATCTTGTTTGGTTATTAATAGGAAGCAAATGGCCTAGTTGAGTAGGGCCCAAAATGATTGTCCATAGGCCTAGCTAGGCCATAGCAATTATTTTATTAAAAAAAAAAAATGAGTTTCTTTTATGTTGTCACCGATCCTATGCAAAGACCAAACCCCAATTACACAAAGCCCAATATTTGTCTCTCAATGGCGCCTCTCAACGATATTGAGAGACAAATCGTTACTCCATCGTCCGAGAAGATTGAAATTGAATTTCGAATCTGATGCCATTGATAAAAAAGCTTCCTTATGGTTTTAAATGTTTAACGAAAACGTTGAATTTATCATATAGATAGGATGAAGACACAAAATGAATTCACAAATATAGACCCTACAACTATGGAGGAAAGATGAGATGGTGAATCGTTTAAAAATGTAGATTGACTAAAAGAGGTTCCTACTCGTATTTTATGTTCGCGTCTGAAAGCGCGGTTATATATATCATTAGTATCTATATGCTGATTTTAACGCAGCATATTGACTGTTATTTTACGACGAAGTCCAATGATCCTACCTTTTAAGAGGAGTTTTACGCGAGTCCCGTTTTGAGAGCTAAGAATTCGTTTAAAATGAGAACCTTTAACACAATATCAAAAATATGTTCTATTATATTATTTATAGATACGAAATCTCACTAAATTGTGTGGTTTTGATTTCCCCTGTATTGTTTTGATAGGTTATTTTAAGTAGGATTAATATACAAAAATAAACTAGTCAGTCATTGAAGTTTGCCGACAGAAGTGAAAATCGAAAACTTAAATAACATAGAAAGATCAGTGGTATTTTTGGATATTCAAATTAATTATAGTATCAAACAAGAATGACTATTACACCATGTAACAGTCTATAGTATCAATTGCTTCTGCTTGTTTAGTAGTAGTAAATTATTTAGCCAGAACCTGACATCTTACAGCTAGGCCCTACAGACGTCATTAAAGGTATCTCCCACTCAGACCAAAATTAGTCCAGACACGACATTGACATCGTTTACGGGTAATTCATTTAATTACTTTTTTAATTTTTTATTCTTTATTAAAAGAAGTCAACAGCCTTACAAACAAATGAGAAGTATTAACAATAAGTTTGCATTTAAAAAATATTTGTAAAATTAATAACAGATTTTTATTGTTAATATAAAAACAAAATTAGATACTAAAAATCCATGATTCAATTTTACTATTAACTATTAAACATATAACAGAATGCTGACATGGCTAGAAATTACATGGTTTAGGGTATAATAAATCAATTAATAATATATTTTTTATTTATTCGTATAACTGACTAGTGACTAGAAAGATTGCTTCTTAGTAAAGTGTAAAAACTATTTATATATTTCTTAAATGCTTTCGATATGCCCGGTACCGGCGAGACAAATGCGGTGTTAGTAGAGCAATGAGGAGAAAAAAAAATCGATTGATGGGTTCTACGCAAATATGGAACGTTAAATTTAAACAAGACTTAATAATTCCTCACTAAAATTAGGCTTTTAAACAGGATCAATACCAGTCCGTGTAGAATGTATCCTTTCCGGAAGGTGGAGGGCGGGGGGGGTAAGCGTTTGGGACCCACGAAGTTGGAGGTAATGATTTTATAATGGCCAGTTTTTGCACAATCCATAAAAGAAGCGGTCTTTCGCAATATTTGAGCACTTTCGCGATGATCTCGAAGGCCGATGGTCTGCAGCGTAAAAGCGAATTTTGTTTGCGGAAATTATTCTTTTATTGCCCGTCGGCACGGATGGCTCGCTTCGGATAGGAATTTCGGACTTTTTAATTGCTAAGTTTTTGCAGTTACAAAAACTACTGAACTTTTTCAAGATTTTCTTACTTTTTCTGAACTTTATTGGTTACGAGATAGTAGGCACGAAGAAATTGAGAGTTTACTATGTGCCAGTGTAACAATTAGCATTCAGTAATATGATGTAAATAATAATTATATTAGCTTGATATGCCAAATAGATAAATAATCCTGAGTTTATTCGATAGAGATGATTTTCGATCGTGATTGCAAAATAAAACAGCAAATTTAACCTGATTAACCTTAATTAATTACTTAATAATACATTTTGAGACAAATTGTTTTGCGGGACAGGAAATGTCCTTGAATTTGAATACAGCTGTACAAGTAGGATACTATAATTCGGTTTTACAATTTTATTTGTTTTTACAAAACGAATGTAAAAGAATAATACAGATATCATGAAAGCGTAAAGTCCAAAACCCACTGAAAACAAAGTTAATCCAATTTAGGTTTTATATTACGTTTAATAAGAATTTTTACCTCCTACTATTTATGAAAATCAAACACCCTTAAATGGAATAAAATCAAGTAACCAAAAACCATGTTTATTTCTAAATCTCCTAAAACACGACCGATGTTTTTCTAGATCCGCTAAAATCAACGAATCAATCCTGTGTTCGTATCCCATATTAAATTGCATTTACACCAAAAGCCCCTAAAACAATTTTTATGTTTAAAAAACTCTTAAAATCTTAATTAAAGCTACCTAATTTATTTTGTAACCACTAATAATAAAATTATCCAAAAATAAATGAATAAACATGTAAATATATTTCTTGTTGATTTATAAATCAACGTTTTTTGTTTTAGTGGGTTTTGGCTTTATATGATTAAGGTTACCCGCAGAAACATGAAATAATATAACAAGATCTCAATCTCTAGCCGTCTTTCTCTCTAAAATATTTTTAAGCAACCTAAATATTTTGAGAGATTTCTAGTATTATCCGAAAATCATATTGAAGTTTACCCGTCTCTTGATGGCCATTTGGCCATACAAAACTAGGAACCTGGAGAACTGGTATATAAATATACCTAAACGAATGATAATAATTATTTTAATATAACCCAGAATAAGTTTTTTACAAACTCAATTTAAATAGTAGTAGGTATATTTAATCAATTTCACAGTTAAACGAAGCGCATGTGCTAATAAAAATATTGTATGCCCAGGATATAGCTTCGAATCATTTTTTTTGCAGGGGTCTTTTAACGGTATATATTTTAGTACATTTAGAGATGTTGTGTAATATGAGCAAAAACCTTCGGAGAGTCCGTAATAAAAAGAACGATTTATTTTGGATCTCAAAAAAGGTTGCGACAAAGGAGCAGGTACCATGAGAGCGAGACGCACGACGTCGACCTCGCCCTAAAAGCACATGCTTGTTCCCGTTATCTCCCGAGATGTACGCCTCCTAGGGGTCCTTGCAAAAAAGCAAAGTTTTTTTCGCGAAAACGCTATACAAAACGCAAGAATCTTTCCCGGTAACGACCGACCACTAATTTGAGGGTTTCGCTTGAAACGTCTTGCGGTAGTTTCGAAAAAATAAACAAACAAAATGGAAATTGAAATCTTTTCATTTCATTTACCGTTGAGTGTCCTTGGATGGTTACCGCAAAAGTAACTTTTAACATTATAAAAATAGGGCCGTACTTTCAAAATGTTTTAAGGCAGTTTCTTTAATTGACCCAGGCGCCCTGGTTTACAAAATAAACCGTCTCAAAATAAGCTATATATTTTATTCTTTACATTAAACAACAAAAATTTGAAAATTAATATGGACATATTGATTTACTATTTGTTTATAGAAAAAAATAAAGAAACTTTTAATATGAAAGTAAACTATTTCAGAATTTGATAAGAAAAGTTAGCGGTAGTCTGGTTTTATAATGGTTCTATTTATTTTGCATTAATCAAGATCATTTAATCAATTTTTATTTTTGCATAATCAAAACATTTTATTATAATCGACGTACTCGTATTAAATAGTAAAAGCTTTTACGGTTATCATCCATCATACACATACCGTGTATTTAATAATATTTAATCGATGTTTCGGAGATTATACCATCCTAAGCGATAGTTCAGCACGTCTGTCACATGTCAGCACATGCGGTGTCATTATTTATTTTTTATTTATTTGTCAAGGATGGCACCTTAAAAAACGGTGACGCCGTTTTTTAAGGTGCCATCGAACATAATTACGCATCTGTCCGAAGCGAACTAAAGACGGGGAGGGAGAGGGACATCGGATGACCGGTCCCACTCCCCTTTTCACACCTGATGATCACTCCGGATGTTCTGAGATGACTCCGATGTAATCATCTGCAAAATTTATATTTTTATAGCAAGAAACCGACCAAAAACGTACACCAGTACTTGTACATTAATGTATTTATTAAAATTTTAAGACATAAAATAAGATAAATAATCTCCGAAAATTAACTGTCATTGGACGATCGACCCGAAAAATCTCTAAAATTTTATAAAACCTAACATTATTTTTATATTTTTTGATATGCATAAATGATTCTTATCTCGAAAAGGATTAGTATCTAAATTCCCCAAAGGCCACTCCGATAGTATTACAGGGATTTCTTACTTACCGAAAATTAGTTAAATCTCACAATGCATAACTTTCATAATATATTTACCGCCATTTTATTGTATAAAAATGTTAACATATACTATATTAAAGTATGTAAAAAATAATTTTAATAAAAGTTATTTGTTTGCTCTAAATTTATTTTAAATCAAAATCAGACACTCGAAATTCCTAAATAGTTTATTATAAATTTAGCATATATATTAAAAATGTCATAAAACTTACAAATTACCGATATATTGTATTAGTTTTAAAATACGCAAATAATAATAAATGTATTATCACGATATTGGGTTTTTAATTTTTTTGTGTTTGTCCTTCCGTTGAAGTCTTTTTCGTAATATTCATACGTTTTGAATTTACTACCATAATAGTAACTAATTCGTTAATTTGCATGATTTAAGATAAAATTCTTCGATTTTACTGACATTGAATATCATTCCTTGAGCGTTCGTTGAGTGATGGAAACCGTATCAAAAATTTGAAAAAAAAGGATCAGGCTATTACGACCGCTACCTAACTGTCGATGCTTGTTTCCTTTTAAATATTTAGGTTAGTGTTCAGTTAACCCCTTATCGGCGGCACATGTCATCATTAACTTAACTGAGCAGGACGGCATCTGTCGGCGTAGGCAACAGGCAGGAGACAGAAGGCGGATGCCCTATTCCTATGCCTATTTTAACCCTTTTTTGCTTACGAACTTTGTTCGTTTTTTTTTCGGGTTAGCCTGGGTTCAGAGAGGTATATTTATTCATATTATTTCGCATTTCAACCTATTTAATATTTCTAGAACATAAAGCCCATTAAAAAAATAACTGAATAAACAATATTAATATGAACGTAAGAAAAAAAAACCTTACACAAATATATGTAACCTAAAAGTACATTATGTAAGTCTCCTCAAGTGTTAGCTTTATGATCGACAGAAACATTTGAAATGTCAAAATAAAACCTTTTAAATGTTCAAATTACCGCTAAAATAAAAGGAGCTTAATAAAATTATGATATTATTTATAATATAATGTAATCAAATATTTTTGACCGTTTATTTACATATATATATATTTTTTTGTATAATTATGTAGATTTGAATGCATTCAGCTATTCAGCCAGTAATAATAATAGTAATAGGTGAAGCCTACAAATCCACTCGAAACTAAAGATTATAGAGACACAGAGGTGTGCTATTTTGTATTTTATTATAATCCTCTTAAATCACATACTCTCACTTCATCTTGGTCTCTAAAGAAAACCTTTTTATATGCTTAGCTAGACTTTTTGTGTTATGCTATCTCAAATAGGCGAGTTTCCACATGTCAGTTACCTTGTGTATTTTGACAATTTGGTACTCTATGATGTATGAAAGTCTCATACTCAAAATTCTTTCTCAAATTCAAACAATATGAATAATAATTTACTGGATATTTTATAAACCAAATACTCGCATAGAATGAAATATCTATAGAAAATACACATAATAAGTAATACAATAAATTGTATTATTATAATAATATATATTTATTTAATAAAACAAATGAACAGCATATTACTTAAAAATGCAATCAGTAACCCGTTTAGAACCGAACCTATCCAACCCTTTTTTATCAGCATGCTTTAACATTTTTAACTCTTTTTTGTCTAACTGGTTACGGCACACCGTTACCGTTACCAATCAAAGAATAATGAATAAAACATGGAATATTCCGAAATCTGTTGCATATTGTGCACGACATAACGCCGGATGCGCCTTCGCCTATGTTTTTCACCTTTCTTTGACTAACACCTTGAGATCCACAGGGTGTTTGTTAGATATATACAAATCAGTGGAGCTGCTAAAACTCACTTCTAACTCGGTGATTCCGGGTTCGACCTCTAATGCCAATGGCACTCGGGCGAGCTGAAAATAGTTGCGTTTACCTAGAAATTTTAAGAGCTTTTGCCCAAAAACACCTTCCTAGCATATTACCTAAATAATTCCCATACACTCTTCAATTCCCCTTTTCATTCTCTTAAGGGTATTTTTTTTTTACTAGCCCGTGGTCTCTTCCAGCGTTCAAGCTATCTCAATATCAAATTTCATCAAAATCGATTTTGCGGTTTAGCCGTGAAAACGTAACAGACAAACTTTCGCATTTATAATATAATATGAGTATGGATATCAATTTCTTTTTTTTATGTGGTGTATGGATTAAATCTGATTATAAATACAAATTATTAAATTATCTTGACTCCCCTTCCAGGTCCAAAAAAAGATAAACTTATCGGAGAACCAAACGAACATTTGGTGTGAATATGGTTTCGATGCGTCCAGTGGTTTAGGCGTGATGACGTC
This sequence comes from Neomicropteryx cornuta, assembly GCA_020383195.1. NCBI lineage: Eukaryota > Metazoa > Arthropoda > Insecta > Lepidoptera > Micropterigidae > Neomicropteryx > Neomicropteryx cornuta. Next base: position 18,035,571 of record JAHKQU010000021.1, on the reverse strand, counting down.
ACATGCATATGCACCAACGTTTTTATATATTAAGATTTAAAACCTTATTTTCATCATATGGATAAAACCCTCAGAGTTTAAACAACAATTAATACAGTGGAGGTACAAGTCAATTTTGATGCCGGGAGTGTAAGGGAATTATTACGATTGATTATTTTGACAAAACTATAAATTACCTCTTTTAGGTATTTTCACTTTGAATTTCCATTTTTTGCTGAAAGTTTTTTTAAATTTTACAATTATGCTATCAAATTCTACAGTAAATATCATAATATCTTATATATATTGAAAATATATTGAAATTACGTAGGCTGACATATTTCAGGATATTATGGACATTTACAAACACCATAATGCTTATGGTTTTACCTTTTAATAAAATAGCTACTTCTTAATCCTTGTGAAACGAAGGGTACAAAATATGGCACTTATTATAAAGTCAATATAAGTAATATAAATATAATTTCAATATATACCTAAAAAATATAAAAAAAGGATTTTGAAAATAAGGTTTTGTTTATACGCTACGAAATACTTCCCGTATAAAGCAGTACACAGTTGAAGTATTGAATCAGCCTTTACATGGGATAACTGTATCGATCCCTTTAATAGCACCTTCCAAGGAGTCTTCGGCGGGTTCGTGATAATAAAATTATTGTTGTGGATTTCACCCTCATTTCAATGCGTTGGCGTCCCGTTATGCAACAGATGCAAACTGAAGTGCCTGACATATTCGCGGCACGATAATTACCTACCCGCATAAGGGTTATGCACGTATTAGCATACGTCTTCCGTGTAACCGAAGTTCTGTTATATATTATTAACTGAAGTAAAAAAATAAACAAAAGCTTTCAGCTTTGAAGCTTCTTTGAAGCGCGTTTCTGGAACCATCGAGCTTTTATTTCATCGGTTGAGCTGTCACTAATCCGCGGCCAAAGACTCCCTCTCATATCCATGGCCAACAACACAACAATGTCTACGCTCGCCCGCCCGGTTATTGCCGGAGTCCTTCCGGCTGACATAGAAGTACTTGAATCGTCTGCCAGATCCCGCGTCAGGCGGGGTCTTGCAGTTGAATATTTTCCCTTCTCAGTCGACCCTGCTGAAACTCCTATCCATATCTACCACTCAAGCCTGAGGAAAGAGACTCTATAGGAACGGGTCGTCTGACTTACTGTTTCTTACCATCCATCGCGGAACACATGACTAGCAATTTCCTGGAGTTTGATCCACTCAGCGCGTCAGGGTCATGGCAGGCTCAAAGGAAAGCTTTCCCAATTTGGGCTTTTCGACGAACCCTGGTGTGCTTGTGGGAGGGGTGAACAAACTGCAATTCACATTATTTTGTATTGCTCCTATTTGGAAGCTGAATGTAGCTAGTTGTTTAACAGCCTTAGTAGCGTGTGGTCCGTCTGTTTCTATGATTTCATGTGCTCTAAGGGCTCTTAGATGCTTCATCAGGAGTTGGGTAGATAAATGGGGTTTATTGAACGTGCCGGGGGTCCCCCCGTCTGCCCGATGTTTGCCCGAAGATTTTTCTGGACTTGGCTTTCTTAATCCGTAGCTTATATGGTTAGATGTGCGGGTTTGCTCTCTTTTCGCCCGAAAATATTGTTTTTGTTTGTATATCTGTGTTTGTATGTTTTTTGTTTGTTTGTTTCTTTCTTTCTTTTAGAGGGAAGTGTCATTTTATTTTATTTTTTATTCCTTATTATTTTTCCTTTAGTTTTTTTAACTGAACTATATTTATAATAAGTAATAAATTGTAAATTTAATTATTAGAAAAATGTATATTGCTGAAGGATAAATGATGGTTATACCATTGTTCGGGCAGATATAAAGATTTTCATCTTTGGAACTGCCCTCAGCAACGACTAATCTAATTGTAAAAAAAAATGTTTATTTATTTTTTTATTGACAAAAACTTCAAACCCATTTTATAAGGTCACAGAATCGGAAAAAGTTTTGTATCAATTCTCGTTTGTTACCACTGTAACCTCTGTTCGCAGCCTTCTTAACTGGACTAAATGTCTGTCCTAAAGAAGGCGGTCCAATTTGTTCTAATTCTTTGATTAGTTTCCGACTGACAATAGACGAACGTTTTATCTTAAAAAAAAATAATAAATTACAAAAGTACATTTTTAAAAACAAGCTTTTATTTACATGTTGAATGCGTTTACGAAATTTCGTGTCAGCGCTGTTGGCCGTTGAGGAGTTACTTCGTCTGGAGAACTCTAATAATATGTCTGTGCATTTCGAACTTTTTAGATTCTTTAACACTTCTTTCAAACTTATTTTCAGGACAGCATAAATTTTAGATTAGAATAAAACTGTACGAGCCATTTCTAAATAAAAAATAAATCTTCTATTATACAATAATGTCAATATACTGTCAGACTCTTATATAATGAATGGTTACGGCGTTTGCCTATTACAACTACAAATACATTTTACAATTTACGTAAGAAATACATTTTACAATTTTACTGTATGTTTATTTATATATTTAGAATTTATAATTCGTGTTTTTAAATTTACGAAAATTTTAAGATAACTGAAAAATCATAAAAAAATATTACATTGAGGTAATCAATGTTATTTGTTTTAACTTTTTTTTATACAATGATCATTCAATTAGATAATCGCAGTATACAGTCCAGCGGTTAAGGCGTTTGGCTATTGACCCAGCGGTCGTGGATTCGAATCTGCATATTCGAAGTCATAACATTTCATATCGCTTCATTACCATCTGCCCTGATTCAAGCAAAAACACATTGAGCTTGGTTGAGTAAAGCCCCACTTTAAAAAAAAACAATTATAAAAAAGTATTTTGAGCTTGCCTCGCATCTGATCTTCAAATCACACGAGGTTGTCCGTGTGTGTTATTTTTTTTTATATATACCGTAATTAATTATAGACGTTGTGGAATAGCAATTTAAAGAAAAGGGTTGCTAAGGAAATTGAATGTACCTCTACTACTAATCACGAGCGCTCGAAGCAACTTTCAAGCAGCTGCCTAATCATTTTTCTTCCTTCAATCCATCGGCGAATATAATGAAATAACCCACCTACTGCTGACTTTCTTATGATCCACGTCTAATTTCATCAGCATAGGAGTCAATTTGATGGATTGCGTTATATCATTTCACCCAATCCACGCTATAGTCTTTCATAAAAATATCGGGCAAGGCGAATTGCTGTAAATTGGAGATGGAATGTGTTGTTGTAAATCAATTTCAATTAATCTGAAAATATATTTTCGAGATAAATATCATTTAGAACCAATTTAGAGGGAATGTTTATTAATTTTGTAACCTAAAACGAGGTTTATAATATTGGATCACTTTGTTCTGAGCCGTTAAATTTAGACTATTTTTTATTATTAATTTCTGAATATTTCTTATTAAATTTAACATGTTACAATTTACGTGGTACTTTACGTGGTACGGAGTTCACGTGGTAATCTATAAGGGTTGGCATAATTAATAATAAAGTCAGTATTACGCTAATATTAAATTTATTGTATTTAAAACAACATTTGAGATGTTTGTAATAAAATCAATATTACATACTTAATAATACTAATTTAATTTATTCATAAAGATCAGTACAAAGTACAAAATGTGTACGCATTCAAATAACTAAAAACTAAGATTATTTGTTAGATTTTGTATAAATATATGATGCTCCCATACACCTGTTCTGTTTGGATCCGTTTGTTATTTACCCGACTAAAAGTCGCATTACTTAGTTTAAAATAAAGTAAGAACAACTAAAAATACATCTTATGAACAATTTAAATAATTATTTAGTCGTAAGTAGCATAAGCTCGACAAAACTCCTATTTAGTTTAAAAAAATATTTATTTACATATTTTGCATTATTTTACAGCACTTGGTAACATTGCTATTAGTATTTTTAAAGTACCTATGATTCGGTTGTTTATCGCTAGGTAGGTAAATGGAGAATTTACAATAAAAATAAGTTGTTTTTTTCTCTCTCTGAAACTCTCATCATAAACCTGGTTTAACCCCCCCCCCCCCCCCCCCGAGTGTATTTTTAATATTTGTTAGTTTTTGTTATTATAATTTGGTTATATTATTAGAGATATGCTGTGAAGCATAGTGATTACATTTTATAATGCGAGACTGTTCATTACAGAATACAGGTAAAAAAAATCCCCTTCGGCATGCCGGAAGGCGGAGGTAGATTTCACCGGATGAACTCCAATAATTGTACGAAATTGTATTAAACTGTGCGCGGGCTGCCGTTTAAGAGAGGTGTGATTTTTTTTGAATGTTGAAAAACCAATTTTTCCCACCCCTAGGACCAATGGTTGGTACTATCAAAAAAGTTTACTTAGATAACTTTTTGGCCCTTATCTGAGGAATTTAAATTTAAATCTTATTTAAGTACTAAGAAAGTTATAGCAAAATATCACTTTTTCGTAAAACCCTCCCATTTCCGTTACTCTGGTCTGATTTTGTTCATTAACGAACTTGACCGAGATTTTGTGCCCTTAAATTTTATGTAATAATTTGAAAGTGATTATTGTAAAATTACAGCAGTTATCGTGTCCACGAGAAAGTGATATAAATAGATTTTTTAAACTGAGGGTGGTTTTGGGTTCTAGGGTATATGAAACGCGAAGATATGTCGAAATTTTCCAGAAAGCATGACATGTTACCCATTGCAAAAAGTAGCTTTCGTAATGAAATCTACCTAAACGGCAATATTTCTGAAATTGTAATTTTCGAAATACTACTATTGTCTGGCCTCCGCGATGCCAAGGTCGTTTGACAATGGTTGAAAACTCCTGATGGTTGAAAATAGTGCGCGCGCATTTGAAATGTCCTCCCCGCAATCGAAGGGTCATTCGATCGACCGACACTTTCTAACCTCGTTACATAAAGAGCTATAAATACGCGCAGAGCTAACGGGATCGAAATTCCTGCCTCTGCGGAGCGCGACGCGTGGGGAGCGTGTTGAGCGTGTTTCGTGGACGCGACGCGTTCAATACGAACGCGTCGCACACAGCGAGCGGCCTTTTCGTTATCTGTGGCAACAAAACGTCGCGTTACGTCGTCGTTGGCCCGTTCGAACATTCTCGTAACGATTCACGTGCGTCGCGTTGGTCGGTTCGTTTAAAATTTAAACTAAGTCGATTCGCCCAGAAGATTTTTTTCCTGCAAACAAATAATAAGTGCGCTTTGAGGTGGGCGGTACACTAAACCGAAGTAGTTGAAAAAAAATAAATAAAAAATAATAATAAAATAGTACTCTTTGGACATCATTTTCAGTTTCTTTTCTTTGGCCTCGACTATTTCTAAAACATACCTTATTTCAAAATAATATATATTAAAAATATATATATATATATATATCTGTATTTAGAGTGCTAATGCGAGTGTAATTTAATTTAATTTTAATTTTTAGATGTATCTCTGTACTTTTGCGAAAACCTGTCATCGGTTAATTATACAAACAATTGTATGTACCATTTTCATATTATACTGTTGGTTTTCCAAATAAACGATAAATAAATAAATTATAGAAATATTAGTCACGTTACTAAAGCTAGCTCATAGCAGTGACGAAATCGCGTTCATTCGTAGCTATAGCTAAAGATCGCGTTTAATGAAATCGCTTCGCTTGTTCAGAGAAATGGAAATCTCGTTACAAGTGGCATTATGACAACGTAGCACGGCGACGTGCTCAGCTATAAATCACGCACTTATTTTGTAACCGCGTAAGTATTAGGTTATTTTTAAATCGCATTTAACGTAGCCTCAGTGATTATCGCGTTAACGCCCCCTGCTCTCGTCTACTTGCACTCTGTGAAAAGCTTTTATTTTTAATTCTTGCTCACCTATTGTACACTGACAAAAAATCCTGTACGCTCTTGTAAAGTTATTTGTATGCACAAACGAACGAGTTTTGTAACCTTAGAAGACTATTTGGTTACCAACGTTTGATACGCCTGACTTAACTCCGTTACAGATAAACAAAATGCTTTGTAAGCGCTACCGAACTGTTCGATAAAGAAACAAAATGGCGAAATAGATAAGAAGTCCTCAGGGCTGTTTGCGAGTCTACTATTAATTGTTTAATTGACGTAACAAAACAGGCCTTGTAATGTGTATGCAACTTTTCATTTGAATGCTGCATCTACGAGATTGTTTGGTACAAATTACAAAAAAGTTTTGTAGGGTGTACGATTTATCAATCTACAGGAATTGGTTTATCAAACAGATTGTATACACTTCGGTTGGGCCTACTAAAATTCAGTAACCAGAGCAAATAATGATTCACTGAATTTTTCGGTTAATACAGGGCTCGATATTTTTTTCATTGTATTCGCTAATTGGGCAAAGAGAAACAAACACATTATTCTAAGATATGAGCATATAATACAAATTATAACGCATCGAGTTGCCCTGTTTGTGCATATGTTTTTTTGTATTTATATAATAATGCAATTATTATCTAATTATATAATCAGGATAGTTCCCGAAGAATGACATGTATTGCCTGTAATGCACGATTGTTATAAAGCGATGACCTTCTTATGTAGACAACAGCATCATAAAGGTAATTAACACTTTGCCAACTATGTAATTTTTACAGTTAGTGTATGCATGTATCTTTTACTTAAAATAGTAGACAGTGATTGCATTTCAAAAATTCCCAACGATTTGCCTGATTAAATCCACTGTGGCGCCAGGCCTATGAAGTGTTAATAGAAATACACTTCGAGTTATTAAGACTGCGTATTGTTTTTTGCCGTTTCTCCGTTCCATCTAATATAGAGTGTGTCCAGCAAATAGGAGATGTAACATCGGAGAAGAGTGAGAGAGCAACAGCAAATGTTTATCGCTCTCTCGCTCTTCTGTGCCGGTCAGGTTCATTCGAGGTCCAGGTTGTCAGCTGTTTGTTGTTGATTTCGTCAAACAAAACGCGTCATACCGCGTTGTAAATTAGACTGGTAATTTACAACTTTGTATTAATAAAATATAAACTTGGGATTCGATTATTTTCGTATTTTTCATATAATTCTTAGACATTCTGTATGTGCCAAACGGTGTATGTATTATTATTTAATCACCTAACCAAAACCAATCATCTTAAAATAATCCATAATTGAAATTTTTTAAGCCTTGACCCCATATTGACAAAGTTTTTTTTTTGCAAATCTTAATTATTAGAAATCCTGTTTTGATAAATTACATTGTGTTTTTACTATCTAATATAATTAAATACTCTTTGTAAAACATTTAAAATAATATTTGTCTTGCCCTTAAATCTTCAAGCATTTACAAGGTATCCGGTCCAACTTAACGCCCGCGGCCCCTGAACTCAACCGCAGGAGAATCGGGTAGGAAATTTCCTTTCACTAATGAGCGACGATAAATTATGTTTGGCCCTTATCAGTCCTAACGGTATGCGTGACACTTGAAATATTACCTAATGTCGTTTCGATTAAGACTTTCCAGTTAAAAAGCTAATGCATAAAGCACTGATTCATCTAGGTCACATCACATTCTTGTGTGCCCTTTCATGTTTCTAACCACTTCCACAGAATTCAAATCCAAAGTTTTTATTAAATGAAATGAAGTATCGGCAACAAAATTTTTAGTTTTACGCTAAATATTAAAATAAAATACAATATCCAAATATACGCATTCGAGTACCCGGGTACCAGTTTTGTTGGCCGATTCAAACATATATTTTAATTAAGCATTTTAACTTCATATAGTGTAACATTTATGCATTACTTTGAACGTTCCCTTATCCTACGAGCTGAAATTTGACATGTCGGTTGAGTTCCGATGGCAATGCATTTTTATCGTGAGCATGACCTGATTCCACACCCAGGATTGGCTCCAAGCGAAGAAACTCCTCAACGGTCGACAGAACAGACACGAAATTTTGTATGACCATTCAAGCACTTAAATGATTTTTTTTTCTGTGCCAGAGGGTCTGTGTTATTGAAAATACCCATTTTTCGCATCTCCGGCGCAATAAATTTAATATTAATAGCGATTATAATAGCCTATGGTGTAATGAGTTTCTATAGACGCGTATGTAATTTGGGTGTTACAAGTTTATTTTAGAGATAGATTTAAAATAACCTGCGCACGTGCTTCAACCGAACGCGCATCGAGGTATCATAATAGTTTACGCTTATAATACAAACACATTGTGAGGGTATTATTCATTATACAGCATGTTTCAGAATGAACGAGCATCGTAAAGGAGGCGTAACAGTATCCTACTTAAAATTATTTTTTTCTCGTTTCGTTTAAAACAGATTTCTTTGTTTGGAGGGAGGATCAGAAATGACGGGAGGTGCAAATAATTATGTTTTGGGGTACCTATTGTAGAAATAAAAAAACTAGGGTCGCTGCGGTCGTTTGGCAGCAATAGGTTTGGTTTACTATCGAAATCGGTCGCTCGCACATAATTTGTTATAATATGTTCCAAGACCATTTCTGATAAAAAAATCCACGATTTTAAACATGATTTGTTTTGAACTCCGATCAATATTCATCATGGTTTCCGAGTAAAAAATTTGTCAACTTTACGTAATAATATGAAATCGCTATTGTCATAAGGTCGGTCGCTGGCGAGGCCGCGCCGGGTCATTGTCCGCCCTTACCGAGCGCCTGCGAGAAAAATTAATCTTTGTCGATCAAAAAAAAAAAAAATACAAAACGCTTACGTAACATTTTACCTTAATATATAATTAAAATAATAGTTACGAACATTTAGGATATGTAGTGTTTTTATGAAACTCAAAAATGTGCTATAATTTTATTATCTGAATACATTCGTTTTAATTTAAGATCCTTAGTGCATTCGGGTAATCGCGTTGCGCCACCAAAAAAAATATATTTACTCTTATTCTCTTTTTTTATACATAACTATTTTTTTTTGTTAAAATAATCAATCTACGTGTTTTATCTTTGTAACACCAATTAATAAGAGTATATTTTTATAGCCAATAAATCTAAGAAAAATCTTAAGCGGTTGTTTGATATAGCGATTTTTTTTTTTTTTGCATGGTCGATTTTTTTTATCGGCAGTGCCTTTAAAAATATTATTAATCTAAAATGCGCTGTTTAAGAAATTTAGTTAATTATATAGCTCTACAGATATTATCCTAACGATATGCAAGTGATGTGCATTTAATTTACACTCTTATTTTAGTCTTAGACGATTGATTTGTAAATATCGACGCTAAGAGTAAGTTACTTTCTATTCGCTCGTCATTCTCACTCTTTATACATACCGACGAGTAAATTTATAATCATAACATTTCCACGGTCTTTAATATTTTTCCTTCGAAATATTGTTTTTAATAATTTTCAAATAATAATTTTACCTGTAACGCCCTACATATACGTGATAAGTAAATTATTATCATAAAATACAGCAGGCTTAATCTGGTTGCCAATCGGCGTTCGAAAATCAACCCAAACGGTAAGAGCCATCTCTTTTCGTTCGTCGCGTTGATGACGCATTCGAGTCGATTGTCGATCGGCAGCTCAGACTAGGCCCGCAGGCGTGTGTTCAAACCAACCCGCTAAATCACGCGTGTAGCAGCTGTCTGATACATTTTGGCATTATTTTCAATTTTCTATCAGGTTTTTTGGTTCTATAATTATTTGAAAGGTTGAATTTTCAACTTTATATCATATTAAAAATGTATTCGTATATGGTCATAATTATCAAATTTTAATCTAAAAAATCCTTCAAACTAATAATATAGGTATAGTATATAAATAAAAACTTGGATGACTAACTTAAAAACATACTATAAACAATAGCATTTTTCCCAGAAAAAAAAATGGAATAATGTATAATATATACTTATATATATATATATTTTATTTTCGTTATTTACTTTTTTTGTTGCAATGTACTTAATTTATTTACAGAAAAGGCACCGTCTTTGTACATTGGTGAAATCAATTTGTTAATAAAAAAATGTATACGTAAGACCTACCATAGATTTATTAGATGACTTAGTAGTTAGTAGGTATGCTCTAAAGCACTAGACTAGTAGACTGTACGGATAAGTATGAAATGTTATGCGAAACAATCTTGACAATTGCTCTTTGACTTGTAGATATAAGTATTAATAATACATAAGCTAGGCATTTGTCAGCAGGAGGTCTGAAGATAGGCAAGTCTAGGCGCGACGAACGCTCTTAGCCTAGAAAGGGGGTTACTGGATTGCAGAATCGGTCGGGGTCAACGACCGCGCCGCGCTCTCCGGCCGCGTTGGACTCTTTTGCGCGCAGAGATTTCCCTCCGCGCAGCGCGAAAGCGGGAGACGACTCTAGCGCTGTGGTCCAAGATCCGATGTTGCTCGCCGCCGGAACTGGGCGGGCGGGGTGGTCAGGTGGACAAAAAACCTTTCGATTCTTGTACCATATTAGACTACATAATAAAACATTATCCGAATACGTAAAGGTTATATATAATTAATAAATATATCAATGTAGATTATGCCTTTTTTAGTTATCATTATTATAGCATGTATTGAAAATATGAATCGTTATGTTTTAAAAGGCTTTAAAAAGACGAAACGCGCTTATTTTGAATTATATATAAGAATTAAAACTTAGATGCATAATATTTTGTATTGTATTCTAGGACTAACCAAAATCTATATTTCTTCAGCACATTCCTAACGGATTAGCAAGTTAAACATCATTCCAAAAATGGCCAAAAAAGGGGGTTTTGACCCCCACTTTTTACAAAAAAAAAGTCACTTTCAGACACACTCCAAGACAGACTTTTTTTTAACTGATAAAATTGTTCACATAATTATAATACTTTCGCTACCAATTGAAAAAAGAAGATTGGTTCGTTTTTTAATATATTTCATACTAATATTAATGATTATAATAAAAAATAAAACATTTAAAGGTTTTTAATAAAATATATTTAAATTGTAATTGTTCTAGTTTGGATTTAAATAAAGGCATAAAAAAACCCAACTAACTGGCCCTACGATTCCAAGTGTGTAAAGACGCTATATCAAATTTCATCGTGGTTTCCGACAAAAAAAATAGACTTTACGTCATAATATGAAACCGTTGTTGTAATGCGTTCGTCAGCTGATCGTCCGCTCAGATACCGGGTTGAATGCGCTCCGGTCAAGGCTACGATTATTGATCGCGTGACGCCACGCCAAAGGTAGCGCTTTAATAAAAATAATAAATTTGAGGTTGAATTATTTCGCCTTTTTTGTGTAATTTCTTACTCGCAATAGGGAACATAAACATTCTCTTCAGTCTCCGGGAAAGGTTTCAGGACATCCTGAATACAGCATTTGATAAGATTTATATTTATATAGGATTTTAATAGTTTCGGATAATATTTGGAATAAGAATAATATGGGTTACACGTGTGTTGTCGTCAATGGCAATTTTCGTTTTAGCTGTAATACATATACCATCCCCTATACTTTAGCCGTATATCGTCCGTCCATTCGTTACATTCAACTTTAAGTTCAACTATTGTGTGTAAATTAATGCTCTTGAAAAACCACTATTGCCGTTTAGATCACCACGAAACCTGGTCGGATAATATAGATCTTTAACATTAAAGTCAATAAATATATTGTAGTAATTCAATTCGGATGTTGGAATCATGAGGACGTATTATTTATTACTGATTAATATAAATTCATCTGTGTGCGCAAATAAGAAAATGTTAAAGAATGTTCAGTGTTGTTTCATTACTAGCCGCGCATCAAAATTTACAAAAATAAACTATTCAAATGTTGTTAAAATTTATAAATTAAGGAAATATAATGATACGATTGTATATATTTTTTTATTGAAATCTATTCAAACTTTACAAATAACCCACTGTCGGCTCTAAGGCTATTCACATTAAATAGGCTAAAAATACCGCAGGTACAAATTGGAGATTGGCAATGAAGTAGTAACCCATCATATAGGCGCGTGTAGTCTGGGGGGAAATGCCTTTGATAACGCCGGTTAGGCCTAGCTGTAAGACGTCAGGTTCTGGTTAAATACTTTACTACTACTAAACAATGGGTGAACTTGATATAGGTTGTCATAGCCATCCTTGTTTTTTTAAAAGCTCTGCATCGGATCTTTGGTTTTCCAATATCTTAAGATTACTTTCTATAGTTAGATTTTAAAATTTATTTAATTAATAGATTTTCACTTGTTTAGTGTTGGTAATGTTATGCCTCAATTGTGTTACTAGATCCGCCGACTAGCCTAGCAGTAACTGTGACGTAGATTGGCACAGCGCGCCGATATAACCATTGTAAACACGTTTATCAGTTGACTAAAACGATTTGATAAGATAAATAACTAGTGTAACAAGTTTAATAAATTTGACAATTTTCGATAAATTAAAATTTATCGTTGTTTTATTCATCATTTATAGTTTAAATCAGAATATAAAATTAAATTTATTTCTTCATTAGTTACAACCAAATCTATTTGCAAAATATTTAATATGGGTAAAATTTATAATTTTAATAACTATTATCATATAAATTAATAAATAAATAAATAATAATAAAAAAATGTTCTCTTCATTCAAAACTTCAAGTTTTCAGCTGAACGCTTTATGAGAGTCGTGTTATAACTAAGAAAGTAAAAACTATATTAATTAATAACTTTTTGTAATGTTATTCGCGGTTTGCCAAATGTTGCCCATGCCTGACTAATCCATTTTACAATTTCAGCCATTTGATTTTTTTTCAGTTGTGATCAGCTATGGCATCAACTGTGGTGGTGAGCATGTATTCATATTCACTGATGTCCTTTTACTTATATAACAATGAAACATTCACCAGTAAATATTGGAAAAATATTTCCCAAATACGAGAAAAACGAATCAATATTTATTAGAAATCGTTTTAATGCTTGAGAACGCAATTGAACGCAGACGCGAGGTTTATGATTTAGTTGTGTTAGTATGATTTTTTCAGTGAATTTAAATACAACCTGTATATACAGCTTAACTGAAAATACAACACGACACCCCTGTTGTGTACAACTAGATACACTTTCACTGGCAGGCAAATGTTTTCATTGGGAGCTTTGCCATGATTTTTTGATGTGTTCATTTTCAGGTCAACTTCTAATGAGTGCAGTTTGAGTTCATGTAACATTGCAAGCATTTCCCCAATATTGTCCAAAACTAGGACAATGACGTCAGCGTAGTTCAGCATCTCACCCAGATACCAATATTTTATTAGATGAGTTTTTAAAATTTGTTCTCCGAATCTAAACTGATTTGGTCTCTTTGATTACGCCTCTACTACGCTTAAAAGTTTTAGCCTGAAGGCGATGCATGATGTTATCCTTTCTTGTATTGATTTCAGGAGTTGTAAATACCTTCGTCTATTCTATAGTCTTAGAGTGTAGCTTTAATGATCATCTATACAGAGTTAATAGCTTTCTCGTAATTTAGAAACGTCAGACGACAGAATCAGAAGATGGTTATTGCAACCGCTTGCTATTACAAAGTACGTGTTTTTTTTTATTATGAGTACAAAATAAAATATACATTATATTATTAATTTACCAGAAAAAGCAATGAAAAAAAAACTCCCTTAATGTCTTGGTAAATAATCTCGTCTGCTATTGTATAAAAATTTAAAACGTTTATTATCTTAAAGTTTATATTCAGTAGAATTTGAACATATTATTAGGTATCGTACATTTCTAAGATGGAGTAGACTTAATATTTAGTTTTTTATTTAATGTATATGCTAATAAATCATTCTTTATTATTAAAATATAGTCATACATAATTTGCAAAGATAGTCACTCGATCGATGACATTAGTTTGCTACTATAGTTAGATAAAAAATATCGCTTACTTATCAAACCATACCATCAAGTAGTTGCTTAAAACGCGAATACAATATACATTTGTCAACAACTTAGACCAACTACTGTTACACGCAAATCCATACATAAATTTACGAGTGGATTAGCCAAGTAACAGGTATTTCGAAAAATTTTGGTACCTATTTGGTTATAATAGTTCCACTAAAATAATAAATAATATATAAAATAATAATAGATCTACTAAAATAATAAATAATAAAAAAGTGAACCTAAATGTTTTAATGTGAACCAACAAATTCCTTGAAATGTGTCTTATATTTATCGGTAAACCTTGCAAATCAGTCTCGTAAGAATCCGAGCCTATACATAAAAAATCTAGGGATATCGATGGATACGATTTTAACTATCCATGATAACCAGTTTTTATTTTTACAGTTAAATCATACCAGAATTACTCCAACTCCACTACCCTTAACCAAAAACCAAAATACTATCGCCGCGAAAACAAAACTATCTCCAGTCATTTCGACATTGAAAATAAACGACAGCGCTCAAAGACTCGCTGTCGATTCGTACGGCTATACTTTCATAACATTGTTTATAGTGGTCGTGTTATGTGGGTCGATGAACTGCGTTGGCCTTGATTTTCATTTGTCGCGGAAGGCGGGAAAATTGAACGGCTCAAGTGATGCTAGGAATTGGCGTACGAAAAAACCGCTCACTCGTTTTCCGAGATGAATAATAGTGCATATAAAGCTGCGTTTGAATACGACGCTGAACTCATTAAGAGTAAATGTAATTGCGATGTTTTTGCTAGCTGCCAGTCGAGCGGTAATCCCTCACGAGCCAAGGCATTTTAAATTCCCATCGTCTCAGCGCTTGTCTTGTCTATGAAAATAGGCTAAGGGACAGGGGACAGATTACTGAGATATTATAAAAACTGGGCATTTTTCTTAAGTTAGAGATTGAGGAGGTGGGACTGAGATCGGCTAGGTGCTGAAGGTGCTTTTTCTCGGTTGATGTTGCCAGTTATATTCCAGTTATCCTCTATGTAGGAGTTATACTCCACTTATCCTCCTATGTAGGAGTTATACTTCAGTTATCCTATGCAGGAGTTATACTCCAGTTATTCTATGTAGATTTTATACTTCATTTTGTTGTTCGTGAAGTCTTACGATAATACGAAAAACTGGCGTTGACTTACGATAATATCCATTACAATATTAATTATGCGAAAATCTGTCTGCTTCACAGCTAAACCGCTGAACGAATTTTGATAAAATTTGGTATTGAGCAATCTTGAACCCTAGGGAAGGTCGGAGGACTTTTAAAAAAAAATCTACCCCTTGGGGGGCGAAATAATGGATCTAAGGTTCTGTTGGAAGGTGTTTTTAGGCATTTTGATTTTTTTAGGCAAGTTCTCGGAATTTCTAAGTCAACGCACATTTTTTTGCGAGTCGCTTTAATGCCGTTACGAAAAACCAAATTTAGAAGCGTGGATGGGCCAAAGGACCTAAAGATGACTCGCAAAGTGACTTATCCCGAGTTCCGCAGGCACAAGTCGTCGCGCATCGAAGGCGCATTTTACTCGCAGATACTTCTTCCTAAAATCCTAAAATGCTTATAGATTTATATAATAACACTTTTATAAAACATACATTTGTAAAAGCATATCCATATTTAAAAAAAAACAAGAACCGACTAAACGGTATTTCGAAAAATTTAGCTTATAATACAAATAAATCAAACAATAGTATAAAACACTATTTGGAAATATAAAAATGTAACTATAGCATTTTCATTAAATATAAACAAAAATAGAAATATTTCTTTTAACACGAATTAAACGCTTGCAAACATCTTGTTAATTTGTGACAGCGATGCGCGTTTCGACTCTCGATAGCTTAGTAGCGCACGAGACCTGAAAAACTGGCTCGCTCAACTTATCCGAAGAGTCACAATATTACTCATGCTGACGCACGCCTTGAGGGTCTTCCTCCAAACTGACTTTCGCAGAACGGCGTTAAGTAACACAGATTTAGTTCAATCAAACTTTGCGTCGGTGTAATTAGTCGGAACTAGGAATGTCTGTTGTTCAAACAAAACCAACCTACTGATATTTTACCATTTTTTTTTTTAGTTTGGTAGACTGACCTAGTCGAATTATTTTATTTTATTTGTAATTTCTCCAATTCTAATTTCTTTCTATATTTTGTACGCACGGTGGATTGGCTTGGATTCTGGATGAAAAAGTAACGAGATGTTGCATCACTGTAGAAATCGTTTCAGGCAGCTTTTGAGTTGCAACTTTAAGTTAAATTTTACTTCAGAGAATGTACAATCTTTAATTGACTTTTAAGCTTGTAAATTTCATTTAAATATTAATAATTATCTCATTGTATTGTATCCATCACTTAATCAGGAGTGTAATTAATGTTTCTTTTTGTTAAATACTCTCAGATAAATGTTTACAAAAATTCTTATTTAATACTTTAGTTATCATAAGCCAAATGCCTTGTTTCTGGAATATGAACCTTTAATCCTTCGTGATAACAAACAGAAATATTTAGTAAATTGTGTTATCTTATAAACTTAACGTTTTTCTTACTCGTGTCTACGTCGATACAGTTTTTATTTTTTCCTAGAAGTAATACAATAAAATTGTGGTTTATAAATTTTTAAACCTGAATTAACAGAAACACGATTAAACAAATTACTCATTTTATTTATTTATTAATCTTCATATTTATTTGTTATAATTAATATTTATATTAAATTAAACATATGAAAAAAATGTTGTTTTTATTAGCTAGGGAGAAGGAACGAGTAGGTTACTTATATTAAAGTTTAAAGATTATTAAGCATTTTAACAAATTAATTTATATTTTTTTCAATACTATTGGTTGCGCCGAGGGTTGATTTTTAGTGGACTGTAGGCGGGTTGACATAACCATAAATGGGGGGCGGTGCGGGGTTTTAACCTTTGGGAAACAAATGAAGGAGATGTGCAGACTTACCAGATTCGTTCTCGGCGCGGGTGTAATTAGGTATAATGTTCGAAGACTCCTCTGGGGTTCGGCACTCACTTATTCACTTGTTCTTAAAGATTAATGTTTTTTATAATTGCAGTGTTTATTACACTGTCTAACGCGGGTTTTGTGTATTACTTCTTCGACAATAGCGCGGTGCGGGTCGCACAGATAACGTTCGTTCGAAACTTGACACTTCCGCGCGCGAGCGGCGGTAGTAGCGGTGTGTAGTCTTCGCACGACAAGGGAGTTTGGGTAAAATATATGGGATTGGTTGTCGGTGGATTCACGTAAGGAACGTATTAGATGGACAATATAACACAAGGGAATTGTGATGTACATATATTCGTTGTCGCTCAACCATTCCCCCCGGCGTTAGAATATTTGATTCTAAAATCCCCTTATCGCGAAAGTTCTTGGTTTAAATGTATAGATAGATATTAACAATAAAATGCGGAAGCGGTTTAGTCACTTTGACCTAGTAACTAATGGTTTGAGAAGCGGTTTGATTAAAACTAAAACTTAAAACTAGCGGGTGAGTTTAATTTAATTTACTGTGTTGGTAATGGGCACAAACGGACGGCTGGTCGTTTATAAGAGCCGTGTTTTGTTCGCACCAAGGCGGCTCTTACGACTCCATCTTTTCCGGGAAAGATGTCTTCAATAACCCCTAGCGGCCATTGAAGTGGAGCGGGTTTATCCTCTTTGATGATGACAATCATGCCTTTCGTTATAGGATTGGATTGGGTATTCCATTTCTCGCGTGTTTGTAACGTGTGAAGATACTCCAAACTCCAACGTCGCCAAAACGACTGGACTAGATTGTCCAAAAGGGAATGCCTAGTGAGTCGATTTAAAGGCGTTGCCGTTACATCGGCAGCGGGTAAATGTTTTAGCGGGGTCAAGGTAAGAAAGTGTGCGGGGGTTAATGCACTGACATCAGGATCTGTACTTAAAACGCATAGAGGACGTGAGTTCAGCAGTGCCTCTATTTGGATTAAAACGGTGTTCAGCTCCTCATAGGTCAGTAGTTGATCACCCATTATTCTTCTTAAGTGCATTTTAACACTGCGGACGTTACTTTCCCACAAACCTCCATAATGACTGGCTCTAGGGACTATATTGCGCCATGTTATTCGCATGTCGGCTAGTTCTCGAGTGACAGATTCATTAAAAGATTCAGAAGCAATGAAATCATATAGATCCTTAAGATAGGATTTAGCACCGATGAAATTAGTGCCATTGTCGCTCATTATAATAGAGCAGGGTCCGCGGCGGGCGAGAAAGCGCTTGAAAGCGTCTAGAAAAGTAGGAGTGGATAAGTCGGATGCCACTTCTAAGTGCAAGCACTTTGTGCTCATGCATACGAATAGGCACAAGTACGCTTTTTGCACTCGAGCACCTCTATATCTAGACTTAAGTATAGATATCGGTCCTGCATAGTCAACTCCGGTGGTAGTAAACGCTTTTGCTTGTTGGACGCGGTATGCGGGTAAGTCAGCCATAAAAGGATAAGTAGGCTTTGGTTTAGTTCGAAAGCAAAGATTACACGACTGGACTACTTTTCGCACAAGTGATCGTGCAGAAAGTATCCAAAATTTCTGCCTCAGCAAACTGAGCAGCAGATGCGGGCCAGTATGGCAGTATTTACGGTGATAATATCGTACAATCAATTCTGCGACGTGATCCTTTTTCGGCAGAATCACAGGGTGCATTTGGTCATATTCAAGTTGTGCATTTGAAATACGACCTCCGACACGGATAAGAGATTTATCTAAAAAGGGATTCAGTTTGCGAAATCTCATACTGACACATTTTTGCCTTTTAAGAGCGGTTAATTCATTGGCAAAATGTACAGACTGAACTACCTCGAGAATTTTAACTTCTGTCAGGTCTAGGTCAGACGCGGTGACCTCACCTCGAGTTGGTAATTTCTTGAGGAACCTTAGCACGTAAGTCATAGAGCGCAGAAGCTTAGGCCATGAAGATACGCGTAAGGCCAGTTTATAAAACGGGTGGTCCGATGCGGAGCTGACAACTGGAAAAGAAAGAAGTTTGGCTTCGGGAATGTCATCGGTTTGCTCGATGAAAGGTGAAATAGGCCATTCGTTGCGGGGTTGGTTTAACCAAGGGGGTCCCGATGTCCACATATTGTGATCCATCAGTTGTTTTGGGGTAAGTCCTCTAGATAAACAATCTGCGGGGTTATCAATTCCTTGAATAAAGTGCCAATTCGAAGGCGGGGTGTTCTCTTGAATCTTCGAGACTCGGTTTGCAATGAAGGTTTTCCATCTGTGGGGAGACGAATGTATCCAATGGAGCGTTACCATTGAATCGGTAAAAGCGAAGAAGTTGTCAATGGATACGCGCGGTGAGTAGGTGTCTAAAACTAGACGAAGTAATTTTGACAACAAAACGGCACCACAGATTTCCAGGCGCGGGATGGATTCTATTTTTAGAGGGGCTACCTTGGACTTCGCACAAACGAGACTTGTATACGATTCACCACTTTTGTGAACGGTATGACAATATACCACTGCTCCGTATGCTTTACTTGAGGCATCACAGAAGCCTAATAAAGTGATAGAGCAGCCCTTGGCTACACCTATATGACGTGGTACGTGATAATTTTCTAAGAGAGGTAATTCGTTTTGAAACTGATCCCAAGCGTTGACGATGTGGGGCGGTGGCTTATTGTCCCAGTCTATCTTTGTGAGCCACAACTCTTGTATAAGTAGTTTCGCAAACAGTATATAAGGACCGGCTAGTGATAACGGGTCAAACAGCCTAGCTATTGTTGATAGCATTTGACGCTTGGTACAGTTTGAAACCGTTGTGGATACTCTAAAGGAGAAAATATCTGCGGAGGGTTGCCATTGGAGTCCTAAGATTTTTGAAGATGAGTCAGAATCAAAATCTACGACTCGGTGTACGCGGTGTTCTTCTGAAATATGCGTGAGAATATCAGAGGAATTTGAGTTCCATTTAAGCAAACTCATGTCTGCGGACGAAAGTAGACTGATCAATTGATCATACAGTTTAGTCGCTCCGTCTGAAGTTAGTACGGATGATACTAGATCATCTACATAGAAATCACGCATTAAAGCTTCGGCGGCTAAAGGGTAGGAGGACCCTTCGTCTGCCACTAGCTTATGTAGCGTACGAATAGCCAAAAAGGGACTTGAATTCATGCCAAATACAACTCGTGTTATTTGGTATGTCATTAGCGGGTCAGATGAATTAAATCGAAATAAAATTCTCTGGAAGCGTTGGTGCGGTTCATGCACAGAAATGCGCAAGTACATCTGAGATATATCAGCTGTAACAGCGAACGGAAATAAGCGAAAGTTTAATAAAATGCGTAAAATATCATTTTGTAATTTTACACCCGCATGCATAACATCGTTTAGTGATAAGCCAGACGTTGTCTTTTGACTCGCGTCAAATACTACCCGAGTCTTGGTTGTTAAACTATCGGGGCGCAAAACGGCAAAATGAGGAATAATATAGTGCGGTTTTTCGTTAGGTTGTGCTTCTGGAACTGGAAACATGTAACCTTTGTTTAGATACTCCTTCATTACTTCGTTGTAATTTTTGCGAAGTGTTGAATCGGCATCTAATCTTTTTTCTAATGATAAAAAACGTCTTCTTGCTACTTGGAACGAATTGCCCAATGCAATAGGTTCCTGTTTGAAGGGAAGTGATACTACGTATCGGCCGGTACTATCGCGTTTACAAGTGGATTGGAAATGATTCTCACACTCTTGCTCATCGGGACTTAGAAATGTTTGTGATGTAGCAGGTACATCTTCTAACTGCCAAAATTTCTCGAGGACGCCTTCTAAGGGTGTTTCAACAATAGTGCAAAACGTTTGCATATTTATTGTTTCGTTTTGATTAAAGGGTTGTATGGGCGCTTCACCTAATACTACATAACCTAAGGAGGTCTGCAAAGCTGTAGGCATGTTTGCGCTGCTCATTATTTTTCCTTGACCTATCAAGTGCGAACACATTTCGGCGCCTAATATTCCCGAAATGGCCCCTGGAGTGTGATAGCTATCATCGGCCAATTGCACCTGATTAAGATAGCTTAGAGCGGAGGTATCAACTGCAGTAGTTGGTAAGTTTTCACTGATCTTATCTATGACGAGCGCATTGATAGTATGTTGATCATTTTTGTTAAATCGGGACGTAAAAGTAAAATTAACTGTTCCTTTGACAGGACGCGAAGAGGCACCGAGCCCCATTACTGACGATTTAAAGCGGTTGATATGAAAACCATATTTTTTACACGTAGACTCTGTCAGAAAATTACACATGCTGCCTGTGTCCAAAAGAAACCGTTCAGATGAATGATCACCGGACGGAAGGCTGATATGTACTTTGACAGTGCTTAAAAGTACAGTACGGGTATTGGTGCGCGGCAAAGCTGTATTTAAGTTACACATTGCTACTGTGGAATTTGTTCCAGCTTGTGGCGATTCAGCACCTTCAGAAGCATTATTATAAAAATGCAATGACGAATGATGTCTGCGTTTGCAAGTCGAACAATTGTGTTTCGATTTACATTTGGCGGTTCTGTGCCGATCACTTAGACAATTCACACAGTATGAATTTTCTTTCACAAAATTGAAACGATTAGTTTGGGACATGTTAGAAAAGGCGGGACATTGATATAATAGATGAGCATCATTTGAACATATTTTGCAACATGGGATACTCGGTTTGTTTACCACAAAAGATTGCGGCTTCAAAAGTTTGTTAGGTACAGATTTTTGAGTACTAACAGCGGGGGTATTAGGTTTAGATCGCGCACGTTGTACGATTTTTAACTGTTCGTGCAGAAAATCACTTAATTGGTCGTAAGTAGGTAACTCTTCCTTACGATGAAGCGATTCAAAACTTTGCACAGTCTCTGTGTCTAACTTTCTCAATGCTATAAATAAAAGAATGAAATCCGTGAGGTCTTCAATTTCAAGCTCTTTTAAAGCTGACACAGCAGGCAAAAATTTATGCATAAAATTTTCCAACGACGTGAAGTTGCACGATGTAAGTGGTTTTAAATCAATAATCTGATCTAGATAAGACGTTGCAAGTGAGCGCTTATCTTGAAAACGCGTTACTAGTAACTTCCAAATTATTGGGTAATTTTTTCCAACTGGCGCAACGCCTTGACAAATAGCTAGAGCTTTTTGGGACAGTTTACCTAATAAATATTGAATTTTTTCGGTATCTGTCAAGTCGTGATTGTCATGTATGGCGGCTTTAAAAGATTCATAAAATACGGTCCACTGCGTAGGATCGCCGTTAAATGAAGGTAACTGCAACGGTGGAAGTTTGCTTGTATTTTTATGAGCGGGTGTTGAGTTATTTTTCAAAAGGTTGTCGCGAACTGCCATAACATAACAGTACAAATCGTCAAATGCATCAAGAACTTCATAACTCGGTTCATAATTTGGGTTTTCGTTAAGCATTTGCGAGTTATATTCGTCAATGACAGTTGAAAACTGTTGCCGAGTTTCCGATATCAAACTGGACTTGACAATGAAAGTATCGCGACTGATTTCAGTATCGAGGTTTTCTCGAATATCATAAAGTGACTGAACTTTACGAAATAAAAACTCTCGTTTTTTTATTAATTTTAAAATTTCATGACTAACTGACTTTTTTACAGATTCAGTCGAGACGTTAGGGGGAGGGGGCAGTATTTGCGAACGTGTTTGAACAGAAGTCATGTTGAATTTTGTATGTACCTACTCGTAATTGATTTTATACAGACAATTTGTTGTGGAATTTACAAAATATTTTGCAGGAAATAATATTTAGATTTTAATAATTTGATAAATAAATTTCCGTTATTTTGTATTATTTTATTCATAAACCATGAAAAAACATAAAATTATTTTTTTTTGTATTCGCGGTAAAATGTTGGTGAAGTTAGCTGAATTTCATAATATAGCAAAGCGCTAAAAGAGAGGGTGAAACTAGCTAAACACAAAATGAATGAAGCTAACTTCCCACAAAAATTGATAACTTCACGTATATTTTTTGTTGATGACTTCACTACGAAACGAAACTATGACAAACACAATTTTAGGTAGGTAGTTTTGAGAGAGGGCTGATACCAATGTTATTATTTGGGGAGAAGGAACACTTTTATGGTTGCGCCGAGGGTTGATTTTTAGTGGACTGTAGGCGGGTTGACATAACCATAAATGGGGGGCGGTGCGGGGTTTTAACCTTTGGGAAACAAATGAAGGAGATGTGCAGACTTACCAGATTCGTTCTCGGCGCGGGTGTAATTAGGTATAATGTTCGAAGACTCCTCTGGGGTTCGGCACTCACTTATTCACTTGTTCTTAAAGATTAATGTTTTTTATAATTGCAGTGTTTATTACACTGTCTAACGCGGGTTTTGTGTATTACTTCTTCGACAATAGCGCGGTGCGGGTCGCACAGATAACGTTCGTTCGAAACTTGACACTTCCGCGCGCGAGCGGCGGTAGTAGCGGTGTGTAGTCTTCGCACGACAAGGGAGTTTGGGTAAAATATATGGGATTGGTTGTCGGTGGATTCACGTAAGGAACGTATTAGATGGACAATATAACACAAGGGAATTGTGATGTACATATATTCGTTGTCGCTCAACCAACTATATTTTTTATTTGCTATTTTGTTGTTATTGTAGTTTACTGCTTTTGCATTTTATATTATCTTTTTTTCTCACACTTATTAGTAATAGGCCTTTTAAAATATAATTTTTGTTTGAATTTAGCGATTTCTTATAAGTGGTGTATTGGTATGTGTCATCAATATTAGTTTTAGGCCTGTAGTAAATAGACAGGCTGCATTTGAGATTACACTTCTACCTTCTACTAGCTTCTTTTGGGGAAACTAACTACATATTAACCACACAATTTTAGCTTTGATGTTTTTGATTACATTTGATGTTTTTGTTTTTGATTTTGATTACAAAAAGCATTGTACCCAGTAGTGAGTCGTCGGTATGTGGTAGGTGGTAGGTGGTAAGCGGTAAGGCAAGTGGTAGCCGGTCGATGTCACGTAACTCGTGGTATTGCCATTGCTAGTACTAGATCGCAGTGGCTGCGTTCGTGTCGCAGCTGGAGTGGGTCAACGTCGTTCGTCGTGCCACTTACCTTGGCGACCGGCGCGGCAGCGAAATTGCCAGCAGCGAGCAGAAAAGACCTACATAATGCAGTCGACGCGCCATCACCATCACCATCACCATCGCCATCGCCATCGGAACACCATACTGATGCACTTGCACCATGTCACATTGTTTGCACGCCGTCACTTTGCGTTCGACCGACCAATTACGATTTTGTGCGGTGCTAAACAGCACGTTACGGGATAAACGAGCAACTTTTCAGCAAACGTACCGCCGCCGCTGAAAATCAAACCAACGCCTCAACTATGTAATAGCAGCTTACTGTTATCTAAACTTAATAGCAGCTGTTTGTTTTTGTCGGTGTTGGCGGTAGATTATTTGTAAAAATGTTTCAAAATAATTTATACATTTCTTTTTTATTTTTTTTAAATTTAATTTAAAAAAATATATTTTTACGTATCACTTAAACTGTAAACCAAATCAATAGGTAAACAATCAAGGTGAAAAATCTAAAAAAATAATAATAGTAAAATTGTAAATATTTAAATGCCAAAGTAAAAAATAAAAATGTTAATACATTAATATACAATTAAGTAATATATAGGTTACTATATACGAACATGTAAACAATACATTATTTATTTTGAGTTCAAAATAAATTTTAAGAAGCTCTAAGCCTGAATGTTCGATTCTTTGCTTTGACTCGATGCTTTAAAGTTCTTTTTGAGATTTCATTAAAAATAGAGATATGTTTACATGTAATAAATAACCTTTCTTGTAGTAATAACTTGATAGTAATAAGGAAAAAATAACTATGTTGTTTTAAAATACGTTATTATCCAACAGATATGGATAATGAGTTATGCTCCATATTAACGAAGCTTATTACTTAATACATTATTTACTCTCTTTAGAGTAATTACTCTTAATTTATGTATATATGAAACTCTTGATATTTGGTAAGTTTAAAAAAATACACCCAAACTAACAGTCTTCTTTAGACTAACTAAGGACAGATAGACTAGTTAACGCAGCTTGCAGGCTATAGTGGTATATTTTTACTTTATTACAAATTGTTAGCTGTACCCTAATTTTATTAATGTCCTAATGTCAAAGAAATAAATAAGTACTCCTAATTTATTAAAGGTGAATGTTGAAGAAATCATATGATTTGTGTATGTTTAATAAATATTGTTACTAATAAACATCGTTATATAACCTATTTCTACATCTTGTTAATAAGGCGAAAAAGATACTTTATTTTGACATTCTTCAAATATTGTTCAAATACCATTTGCCTTCCAAAATTGACTTGGATGCCGTTGGTTGCTTTCCTGCCTTGCCAATATCGTAGATCCCTCAGTGGCTCGAACCTAACTGGTACAATCTAAATCTACTTATGATTATAACGTTACACATTTTTCATCTTTTAACAAAATCAAATTATAATAAACACTATTTATCTATCAGCCTCATTTAGTTCAGCATGATTCAGATAATATTTGCACAGAACATAACTAAGAAATTCAGTAACATCACTACAACTACGTTAAATTTTGTTTGTATACACGTAGAAGGCCATATGCTGTAGGTCTTTATAGAGTAGTTTCCTATTTCAGATTGGTGATTCTTGGCCTGTGCACGAGAAGCGAAGATCCCAATTGCCGCAGAGACAGATCATCTGGACTTTGATAGTCTCCGCCGCGGCAGCAGGACCCTCTTAATATGGAATGGACGATGAAAATATTTCCCTTAATTAAATTTTATTTATAATCTTTGAATGATAAACCCATGCGTACATTGAAGTAGTAAAATTTCAGTTCATTATTTTAAATAAAAATAATTGATTTAACCTAAATTTATTTATTTCTACACACAAATACAGAACTTATGATAATAAGAAAAAATCAAGTCTCACCTAGCTGAGCCATGCCTGTACTAAGGTAGGTATTTTGTTGTGGTAGTGAAGTCATAATATTTTTTGCTTATACTTTTTAGCGCTGCGTTGAAAATACGTAGCTAATTTAGATGCAATTCTAATTGAAATGTATACTATAATGTGTATACAAATATATTTTTTCTCAATAAAATATTTTTATGAGTATAAGAATCAAGATTATAAGGTTTATAATAAAAGGTAAGGGTAAGGGTAAAGTTGTTTATGATAAAAGTATAAATAATAATAATATAAATACAGGGTTCTCCAATAAGAGGTTTCATTTTGATTTCGATATTGAAAAAAACGAGTATTTTTTAAGAGAAATCAATAAATGTTTATTTCATTATAAAGAGGAAAAGGTATGCCATTAACGTTTGAAAACAATATCATAGCATATCCTTTTCATGAAATTTGCATGACAAATTCGCACTTTCGCGGCTGTATGTCCTCGATAACTTCACGAATTCCATCTTTAAGGTCTTGGGTCGATTGTGGAGCATTGGCATAGACCTTATCTTTCACGTGGCCCCGAAGAAAGAAGTCTAAAGGTGTTAAATCACAAGAACTCGGTGGCCAATTGTGATCACCTTTTAGAGAGATAACACGGTCAGGAAACTTTTCTTGCAAAATTGCGACTGTTTCGTTACTTGTGTGTAGTGCCGTCTTGTAGTGAATTTTAAAAATTTCAATGTGTTGTTGAAACGTGTATCGTACCATTTTTAGTAGTAGATTGAAAGCCGCCCAAACAGCAGGCTATTTATTCAAAATGAAACGTATTATTGGAAAACCCTTTATTAACACATCGTTTTATTTAATTATAACTTTGTATATTTTAATATCTTCTCAGTTCCTTTCCTGGATAATTATAGAAGCCACATACTTATTTCCTTCTTCAATTTATGTTGCTTTTTAAACCCAGAGCATTGACGTATAGAAACTGGTTGTTTGTTGATAATTCTGGAGGCTAGAAAACAAAAAATCGTTGGGTAAAACTGGTTTTAGTTGGGGAAACAACATGTTTTTGGTTTACCACATTGCGCGTTGAAATCATGTTCGAGCTACCGGTAAAAAAGTGTGCTTATAATGCAATAAAATCCGGTTCCAAAATCGTTCACATATGCGAGACAAAATGATCGAATTAATACCGATTCGGTCTCATGCAGAGTCGACTGCGAGTCGGCGCGAGTCCACAGTGGCATTAACCTAATCCACTAATGCTAGTCGAAGCGAGAGTCACTCGGCCGGCGGCGCTGCTGCGAGCGGCTGACAAGTGTCGAGCCAGCCTACGAGCGCATAGCCCACTTTTCTTTCCGCGAAGCCGATAGATTTAGCTTCTTTCTCCGCGGCGAAGTCGCTTTGTACGAACGGCCGCCGAGCGACTCTAGCTCTTCGTCTGCCCGCTCGTCGAACGCTATTGGCCGACCGCGACGTGCGGGATGGGATGTTCCTCATTGTATAATATCATTTATTTGTAAGGTTCTTAAGGTCAGCCTGACCAGCCTGACCATAATAGAACGCCAGAAGTTATTTATACCGGTATTTATTGTTAAACAACCATTTGTATATACAAATCAATCCCAGTACACAACAAGAAGTCTATAATATTAAGGATTATACCTAATACATAAATAGATAATTTATTTGCAATGAATAATGTTGCAATTTATAGGCATTACAAAGTTTTGTCATCGTGGTCGATCGATATACCTATTATGAATAATAAAAAAGTAATTTATACTATAAATAATTATTTAGTATGTACACAGGCATGGCAGAAATAGCAGGATTTTTTTTTTTTTTATGGAAATTTTTCGTTATTAAAGTCTTCTGAGTAATTAAATTGTTTTACTTTCATTTTTTTACTAAATCGTGAACTTATGTATTTTCTTACTATTAACTTAATTAGATACACACATTAAAATGCTCACCTGCCTTGGTAATTACAGGTCAGTATGGCACACACACGCACACTTCACCTTAATGAACTCGATTGAAAGATCACAGCTGAGAATATGAGTTCCTCAAGGAGAAGGCCAAAGGCCTATATGGCCACCGTGGATATCAGAGCGCAGTTTAAGTATCGAAACCATCCTAACGGCTAAAACGACAGGCAAAAAGCCGCCGAGAATGTGAAGGACGCTTTCCGGTCAATTTTTGCGAGCTATTCTGGGAGAGGTGCAATTTGCACTTCTGCATAGTTAAGTTTTTACAAACTCGCATGCATGCCAAATTCAAGTTTTCTGATATCCGTAATAGCAAATAAAAAAATAAACTATCTTTTTGTCTGAAATTTTAGAAGAAAATAATCACTTAAGTCGACCAAAATCTCTTACGAAAATGATGATTAGCGAGTGATGATATAAACGCGATTCAATGCTAGACTCGAGGTCTTGGGATCGTTGACCCTTCGTCGAGGTCAACTTGCCATTAGCCAATACAGCAAATAATGCCATGATACAATAATTGATGCTAGGCCGGCCCTGCGAGAAATGCTCACGCCTTGTAATAATCGATGTATTCACTTTATATGTAAGTTTACTTGTATATCGCTTTTATACACATTTTTTTCATATTTTTTTTTTAAATAAGCTTTTGACGAAATGTCTCTAAACAAAATAGGTCTTATGATTTCAGTAAATCATTTAAAAATCTGCAAAAATGCGATTGTCTATATTTGTATAAGCGTGTCGAAAGTACTTGAAATTAATTCCGGGATCTCAGAGTCAAAAGCAGATATTCATAGGAATAAGCCACCCCTGGTCTATAATGATAAGCATTTTATAAGAAGTTTCTTGCGAATGTAAAAACAGAAAATAAGATAGTTCCAGTACAAAAGTACATAACCGATAAAATAATAACATGTGTATTATTACTATAAAATACACAGGACATCTTCGATAAGCGATTCACCAATACAATACAATACCAATGAAGCACCTGCGAGGGGTGGGGAGATGGAAAGTTACTAAAAGAGTAGACTTGAAGTCTCAGAGCAGAGTAACGTTACCGTCTACCTATTTCTTTATTCTGTGTAATGTGTATTCTAATACTTTTTTAGGAGTATTTGGCGGCATAACGAAGTTATATCACTAACTCGCTGATATCATATGTCCCATCAATATTTTTGATGTTTTTTTATATTGCTTTCTATTTGGTTTTTTTTTTTTGTTCCAAAACTATTGAGCATATCATTCATATAGTAGGTTCACAATGATAGCGATAAAAATGTTTAAAAAAAAATTTTACGGAACTCACTTCTGCGATCGAAACATCGCTGATCTGCACTAACACACTTCAACCACAGAATTAAAAATAACTTCAATAATGAGGGTAAAGGAGAAGAACTTGATAAAGAAGACATTGATCATTGAAATAAACCCTCTAATAATAAAGTTTAACCTTAAACGCAGTATAGTTCTATACCACAAAAATAGTGCTAAAAAAATCCAAGTTTTTTTAATGTGATTTTGCAAGCGTTTTCTTTTATTAGAAAACGATAAAAAATACACTTTAATCAAATAAATAAATATATTATTCTGAAATATTTAATTTTAATTTTATACATTTTAAGAATTATGTTTTTTTTACATTAATAAAACATTAACATTTATTTAATTGAAACATTTTTAACTTTATATACTTTCTTTGATAACAATATAGCCTAATTGCATGCACTCATTTTGACTAATCTGCATTAGGTCTTGATCAAATATACGGGTACTAAAATATGTCTTAAAAAATGTAGAAGTTATGTTTATTAAAAATTCTTTTTATCAAACAATACATAAATGCGGTTCTAGGGGTATGCCACTCATAGATGGACCCAAACAACGAGAATACAAGTGAGGCATTGCAAATGGAAAATTTCTTACAAATCTAAAGGATTTCTCTACTTTCATCTCAGCAGCCCCAGAGCGGTCCATTCGTTGTGCTGATCTGCGCCGGTCGTACAAAAGGGTAGATTTTGGCAGCGACCAAATTGTGTCGAGCACGTGTCCGCTCTGCGGGATGATCGATAGATCTGCAAGAAAGGATACCAGCAAAAAATTAGGTAGGTGCTTATGTGAGTTGCAAGCACCGTACTTAACATAGAAGTCTCGATATGGGAAGCATATATAACCTACATTTATGTTGTTAGCGTGGAATATTACCATGAAATTATTTTTAACATTCTAAAGTTAAGAGCATTGTTCTAAAACTCGGGTTATGTAATAATCTTTGTATTTTTTATTCAACAATAAATTAGTCATATGTTATAACATATGACTAATTGACCATTTTGTGATATATCACAAAAAACCGAAATGAATTCTGTCGAAATTTCGTTTGTGAAATTTATATCAATGCAAAATTATTTATCTTTGTAATTTCACCTTTATTTTTTTGATAAAAGACTATTATTTTTGCTTAGACTAAGGCCCATAAATTCGCCTTTATAATAAAAAATATTTTGTAAATAATATAAATATGTATAATAACGTGAAAAAAAATACTTTTGAGTACTAATATACCAATATCAATGTCATATTATTTAGTTTATAATTAAATTAATCCTAATTTAAAATGTGTATATTTTATACATACGTATAACTTACGACGAAATAATAATGTTGTATGTACATTAATAAGTTAAGTGTATAAGTAATAAGTTTGAGAAAAAAACTTTTTAATAAGTTTATATTTACCTAATGCATTACTATAAGAATATACTTAAACACTCGCGCAAAATAAAACTTAAATAGAATTTTTCAAAAACATTGTGCCTAGTAAAATGATAGGAATTCATACATAATTCTACCCATTCTTAAGTGTATTGATTCTTTATCAAATATTTTCTCAAAAAATACGTACTCATACATATATGGCCCAAAAAGTTGAATCCGTAGTGGTGTATTTTGGTATGGATGAGGCTCTACGATTTGAGGTGACGTAAAACGCGAAAGAGTGCCTATATGGGGGGGAGGGGGGATGCGGTCAGTTTCCTTTCTAGTAACAAAATTATATAGGCTCGCACATGCCAAAAGAGCGAGACAGCGCTACAGCCAACCGACGACGTGCGAGCGAAACAGAACGCCCAAATAAAATGTGTCACATGTCATACTGAATAATACATCAATTTTAGTAGTTAATTTCAGAAATAGTTGTTTAGATAAAATATAATATTACTGTAATTTAAGCGACTTTAGCTACTAAGTAAAAAATATCTGTGCATTATTTAAGTTACCTAGAATGTTTAAAAAAAATAATAAAAAAATTTGCTTAAATATGTCATACCAATTGTATATATAAGATGTTTCTATACTATATGTGTATAACACTATTTTTATATTGAATATTTATTTATTTATATCGAATATTTATTTACCGATACGAGTATATTTAATAATTGTTTATTCATTTTATTTTTTCATATATTAAGTGTTTTTGAGTAAACACTTAAATTGTATTTATGTGTGAGGTTGTGTGTGTGGGTGGGTGTGTATATCAGTGTGTATATTTGTGCCTTAGGTAATTTTATATTTTCACAGGGTTTTGCGCTGGTCTATTGTATGCACTGTAACACTTCATATATAACTTTCCTTAGAACAGGTAACTCTTACCTAGTTAGGAAGGTTATAGACTTGTACTCATCGGCCAACTTGATTTCTCAATAAAAAAAAAAAATATGAAAGCAGGCAACAACAAAACCCTTACAAAGAAGGTATCATATTAATGCCATTATTTAACAGTTAATAGAATAGAGTATATTTTTTTTCCAATATTCATTATTCGATTAATTCATTTATTAATGTAGCTTTGTTTATTTTTTAGCTCAAGATTAATTTTATATTGTCATCATATTATTTATTTAGACGAGAAACCTGCCAATCTTTTATATTGTGTATTACCTCAGTTTGATCTTTATTTAATGTATTTTGAATAAGTACAGGTAGACGAATAAAATTAATTTAAAATAGATTAATGAATATTTATAAAAAAAAAACAATCAAAGTCAGGAAAATACAAAGTCCTCATCTAAAAACGAATCAAACGGCTCTGCACAGCGGGTAACTTTAGTATCGCGGCTTCACTTTAAAAGAGCACCGTTTCTGGTTTCCGTTTGACCGGCATGAATGTTAATTTCGTCGTAATGATAATAGCAATTTAACAAAATACGAAAGTGGTTGTCGCCTCCAGCCGCAGCATCTCCATAAATCTGTGATTGAAAGTAAAATCTTGCGCGCGTTCCTTTCGGTGGCATTCAAAAGCGAGCGGCCCACGCTTCGCTCGACCAAACAGGATTAAGTACCCTTCCCGAGTCCCGTTATCCTAACAATTTCTAGCCAGGACGCGTCTGTCTTTTTTTACAACAGAAATTCGATATTACAATGGGCCCGGGAGCAGGTAGAGGGATCCTATCTTGATATAGAAATGCCACTAACGGGTAATGCGGTCGACTAATAATAGTTCCGCGCTCTTCTTGCAGCTAAGTTTTAGAATCGATTAAAATTTATAATTGTTCATAAATAACGATCGCATCTTTTGATATAAAAAGATTAGATAATTATCAAGTCTTGGCAATCAAAAAAACCAATATGTATAGCGAATCTCGCTAAACAGGCTAACATTGATTACCAAGCTAAACCAAGCTTGAAATTCCCTAAAAAAATAAAAACACATCGAATCGAAAACCTTCATCTTTTCAAGCCGCTTTAAAACAAATTATTAGCGAATCTCGTCAATAAAATAAATGTAATAAAATCCATTCATTAATTAGTTATTATTTTTATAAATTTATTTTTACATAGTTAATATATATTTATTACTAGTTTTTAATCGTATAATCACAAAAAGGCTGTTTGTTCAAAATATTTATGCAAACTTGCGGTTTAAATATCGGCTATCAAAAATATGTAAAAACACAGGACACTAAACATCTAGTTTTTCTCAGTTGAGGAG
This sequence comes from Neomicropteryx cornuta, assembly GCA_020383195.1. Lineage (NCBI taxonomy): Eukaryota > Metazoa > Arthropoda > Insecta > Lepidoptera > Micropterigidae > Neomicropteryx > Neomicropteryx cornuta. Next base: position 18,002,679 of record JAHKQU010000021.1, on the reverse strand, counting down.
TTGATCTCGTGATTTACGACAGTAATATATCAAAGTATTCATCAGAAGCCAAGGAGCCTAACGAGCTATGGCCTGGTCGTAACTGACAACAATGCCAGCAGTCGTTGGCTGCTGTAACTGCCCACACAAAAGGACTTTCTTCCAACGGCCCTGCAGCGCCCCGTTTCGGAAGAAAGTTTTATTGGGTCTCTCCCTCCGCCCGTTATAAATTACAAAAAATAAGACTTGAACCGTTGTTCGGAAACTACCGTTTCGTTAGAGCGTTTCGCTTGTAAACCGGCAAGATGCGTTCTCGAAGAGCTGTGACGTCATTGTTCAAATAAGCGGGAAGTCTTAATTTCTTTTTAGATAAATCGTGTTTCTTCGTCTATTTTATATATATAAAAAAAAAAATGTACAGAATTTTTAAAAAAATAAATACCATTTTTCTTAATTACCTATTAACTAATTTAACTAGAAATAAGGTCAACGTCAATTTAATGAATTGACTTGCGTTCAATTCAAAATACAATAATATCGTCCTAATTCAATAAAATTCTGATAATTTAATATATAAAATATAAAGGGGAAAGAACCCTTTTAGGATTATTATACCGGAGACAAGATTTTGGTATTTTTATTAAATCTGAAATCTAAATATAAAAGTATGATTATTATTAAAGTTTAATTATTTTTTATTGTGATATTTTGACAGTTTAAAAAAAATGCTTATTTAATTCGTCTATCGTCTAGTTATTATAGCGTTTCACTATTTATCCAAAGGTCGCTGATTCGAATCAGTTCATTAGTTTTTTTTTTACATGAGAAAACATGTTGGCCGATGAGTACAAGTCTATAACCTTCCTAACTAGGTAAGAGTTACCTGTTCTAAGGAAGGTTATATATGAAGTGTTACAGTGAGCATACAAGAGACCTGCGCAAAATCCTGTGAAAATATAAAAATTAAATAAGGCACAAATGTACACACTGATATACACACCCACACACATACACACACACACACATGAATACAATTTAAGTGTCTACTCGTTAATACTTAATATATGAAAAAATAAAATGAATGAATGAAAAAAACAATTTAAAAAATAACAAATAATTAAACATATAAATGAAATGAATAAATAAATGAATAAACAATTATTAAATATATAGCTAGATAAATATTCGATATAAGTAAATAAATATTCAATTTAGAAATAGTGTTATACTACATATAGTATACTAAATTAACGACTAAATTATACAAAATTAACACTTCTTTATCACCATCTACCCTAAAAACCACGAGTTTAAGTAGCTTAGTCGAATCAACTTGATAATATATGTATATAACATAGTAATTATTTTTTTAAAAAAAAAGGTTGAAATATTTTAGTATTAAGACCGATTGAAAACTCCTTTCTCCTTTTGCTGGAACCTATATGTTCTCTATATGATTTGAAGAATAATTCACCGAATAATTTCCTTCCTACTTCATCTTAATATACATAATAAACCTATTAACGCATTAATTTAAATTATTTGGTAGCTTTACTTTATTCGAAAGGTAAAACCTATTTAAGTATCTAAATAGGTTTCTACCATCCGAACATTTTCTTCGTGTTCAGTCTCGAATTTCGTTTTTTCATTACAATTACAAAATTATTCACAATTTGCAGTTTATCTAAATTATTCGACCGTAGGTTGGGCGGAAAATATACCTACAATTAGAAGAACGTCCAAAATAGGCAGAAAGACCTTCAAAGTGAGCCCTGATGCTAAAGTCAACTCGACGGTCCCTCGCCCAAAAGCGTTGTTTTTCCTTTGCACTTTTATGGCACCCAATCCAAATATGGCCGGACCCTCGTTCTCTGCTCAAGACACATCAGTTACGTAAGACAACTTTAGTCGACGGGTAACAAACATTTCAACGCTTTATTTTATTTTGCATTATTAGAAAAAACATTATTAGAACAAACCGCAGTTGCGAATGTCGCAGTGGTGTAGTTTAAGGTATTCGAATGCGCTTATTAAATTCCCGTCATCTCTTTTATAATACAACCACGTTATTGCAAGCTTTTAATTAGCTTCCAATGTTTTAGTGAAATATTGCAGGCTGAATTAGAACTACTTCCTCTTACCACCCAGGAATGGCTCCGGACAAAGGAACTTATAACCGGTCAACAGCACAGACACGAAATTTTGTGTAGGTACGCATTCAAGCACTTAAAAGAACTACTTGTTTTTTAAAATGTATTTTTACTATTAATTTATTTTGCATTATTATTTTTTAATATGAATCCACACTAATTATAATTTATTTTCACATGTAGTTAGCAGAGGTTTCGTTGCTACGTAAAATTGTTGCTCAAGGAGTGAGAAGGGAGCACTTCTAAAATTCACTATGGGAAATTGACCCTAGCGTAAGTTTTATTAATTAATTAATAAGGCTTTGTTGAGTAAAATAATGTATGATAACCTAGGTCATAGCTTTAAAATATAATACTATTATTAAATCAATTTATATAATATCTGCTATGAAATGTTGCTGTCTTCGTACACTTCAATCCCTAACGGGATCCTAAAAAGACATTCTCTTTTAGAAGAAACTAGGTACAGTTATGCGTTATGTCACTGCACTAAAAAAAGCAACACTAATTACCTAACAGTAATATTTGTAGATGGATGGCACCCCGAAACCGCCGTCCGGCCTTCAAGGAAAAATCCCAACCAACGGTTAACCAAAAGATTTGCAAAGTAAGACAGCACTCTTATTTCAACATATATTTAATATTTTATTTTCATCAACGTTCCTATGTATTTTGACAATAATATTTATTCACATTATAATAAAAGAAGCGAATTATATTTGTTTAAAAGTACATTCATTCGATGTCAATATATCATTAATTTTCGGATGTTTTCGGATTTTGGAACATCTTTATTTTCAATTTTTCTTTAAAAGATTTTAACTTAATACGGGACGACTTTGAACTTTTAATTCGCATTTTTGTTTTTTTGAAGGAAAATGATATGTTTTTCATTCCTTTTATTCGACGTTTTTATTTTTATAGCTAATGGAAGATCGCTTAACTCAATAAAATAAATACATAATTTAAGTCAAAAAGTTTCCCTATCGTATCCCTAAAATACAAAAACTGTCGTTTCTATACTAAACGTCAATAAAAACGTATTGACTGCGTCCGTTTCATAAATGTGCGTAGAAGATGGTTATTATATTATTGACTGTAATTTCTGAGTTATTTTTACGAAATATTCCGTTATTATAGATATTAAATCGGTTCTACGCAACTAATTATCGTATTGTCGGAGACACAAAATATTAGTCCGCAAGCCATGTTTTCATATCCATTTATTAAAAAAATTGTGTGTCCAGAAGTGTCCAGTTTCAGTAACAGTCCGAGAATAATTTAGACTATGAAATTTAATAATAATACTATCTATATACATTTCATTTGCCACGTATAAATACCTAACAAAATGGCGAGCTTATTGCCGCAAGACAATCTTTACCAGCTCACCCAACGAATAAGTGTAGGATTTTTCGAGAATTTTGATATAATAGTAGCTGATCGATAACAGGATGGCAGCTAGGCCCTGAGGTGAGGGCAGCATTACCAGTGCTTTCTTAACTTTCCGCACTTTGGATGGCTCGCTTCGCAGTCCATCTATTTCATTATGTCAGGTGATCGGCTTTTTATCAATACTTTTTTATTAAATGGTCGGTTATAATTTGAATATTGTCCTTAGTATGATTATCTAAGTGTTTATATGCGAACCTCTTTCTTAAATTTCAATTTAGTTAAAACAATATCAGAGTTAGATATAAATAAAATACTCGGCATACTCAACGAAGTGTTTTTTAACCCCAATTTCGATCACTATACTTTCAAAATATTTGTCGGCGTTAAATTAAATAGTAATAATAATAATACATTTGATAATTTAATGAAACACTATTGCAACTAAAATCAGGTTTAAATTTGCAAAACTTTACAGATGGATTTATTTATTTATTTATTTCCCTTAATCAAGCAATATTGCTAATCAGTTGTTTACTTGCTTAGAGGAAATCTAGTAAAAACAATACTATAGGTACTCAAAATATTGAAAGAGTAATAAATACTATAGCAAAGTATACTAATAATAATGTAATAAATTTATAAGAATTTTTAATATTTTACATTTAAATATAGTAATATATAGAACAATATCACGGTGATGCCAAAATGGTTAGATAATTAATGTAATGGCGTTAAAAACTTGGTGAGGAGTCAGGTTTTTATCCGTGCCTTGAGAAAAATATAAAGGTAAATTAAGCATGAACTCCTTTTTTTACATACAAAAATGTTATTACCTGTTAATAATAATAAATAAATAATAATAACAACGAATAATTTAAATAATTAATATTTAATAGCAAACATTCATTTTTTGCATTGTAATTTGAATATTTAAAAGCTGATTTTTTTTAATAAAAGCAGATAAAACAAAAAACAAACATAATAGAAGTTAATGAATCATATTAATATTTCGTGTATCGCAGACAGTCACAGAGGTGAGACTTTTTTTTAGTTTTACGATAGTTTTTATTTTTTAATTTTACAATTAAACCATCTGCATATAAATCATATGCATATTTCTAAAACTTTCGAAGTTACATTTTTTAACACTATGCTTGGTACTGGTTTGTATGTGAAGTATTTAGGTACTAGATAACACTTACAAGCCAATAAAATGTTACAAAAGTCTGTAGCTAATATAAATTACGACCTAGAAGGAACTAATTGCGAGAACGATAGGGTTCCGTAGGTACGGAGCCCTAAACACATCTTTCAGGAAGTGAAGTCCAGCCTCTCTCAGCATGAGGAGTAGTCCAGTTGTAAGCGAGAGGACGTCCCGTGGGGTGGTTGAACCACCTCCGATGGAACAGTTCAACCTATGAGGGAACCATACCTCCATCCCTCTCTTCCGAAGCCCGCACGCGTACGCTCGTCCCGCTCGCACGTCTCAAGTTCATTCACCCATCGTTCATGTTGCATCTATACGGAAACGAAATAGTAAAGGCGCGTCCGTACGCGCACGCGCGGCAGTGTTGGTGACCGCGTGCGCTGGTGTGCGTGCGGGGCTCTTCGGATCTTTTATCAATGCGGTTCCTCAGTTGCTCACTGGCGCTGTTCGCTGCGCGCGCGCATTGCAATCGAACGGATGCGGAAATGATCTATACTGGACTCATCGAGGAGTACGATCTACGATCTATGGAGGATCTAGTGGCTATGTGACCGTGAAAGGACTCGCGCGGAACTACAATGATCTCAAATGCATTTATTTTATATAAACGATTCATATAATTATTTTTATTGTGTGCTCTGTGGAGTGATTTTTTTCTAACATTTGGAGTGATTTATTCCGCTAGTGATGACAATACTAAGTGACGATTTCTTTGGATTTTTGTTGCGCACACTTTTTATGGATTTTGGATTATTTCTCTGATGACCAGTGGCAATACGGTAAGATTTAGTTATAAAAATAATAACAATATTATTATTTTAATAGGCTAATATACTTTTTTATATATTGGTCCATTCTTACGACATATTATAGCAAAACTCCTTCAAAGGATAATGATAAAAATCAAACTATTATAGACTATACTAAGGTATATTCTATATACATAAGCAATATATTAAATATACCAATGTTAATGACACATAATGTACCAAACACAAAAATGGCACATAATGTAAAAAAATAACCTAATTTTATTTTTATATTTCTATTTAACTAAGCATTATAAAATATTTTAATTTTTTTAAGTGAAGGCATAAAATATATTTTTTTTGCCAAGCTATAAATAATTGGCCTCAATAATATATACTTATTTATATAAGTATATATTATATAAATAAGTAATAATATATAATATTGAAAAAGTAGCATACGAGATTACGTCAACGAATAAAAGTCACCCACCCTTTTCGCCCCGAAAGCTTTAGCTAAGAGAACTGGCTGAGCGGATAAGCTGCAAATTCTTTTTATTTAATATTAATACAGATTTATTTGTTGCTTAATTTCTTGATTCTGATATATGTATACATAAGTAGCATATTTTATTTTCTATAATTTAATTTCCACGAAAAATGAGAACTTAATTTAGCTTACAAGCATATTTAGCTTATTTGAACAGGGGCTAAGATAAATGTGTGTAACATAGGTCATAGCAATTATACTAAAAAAAAATGTTTAAATCTTGATGGTAGAAATAAAATTCCCTTCAATATAAATTTCTCATCAATATTAGTAGTAGTAGGATTTTAATAAGTGATGGTAAAAGGGATGATTATTCACCATCTTATGATTATTTTTATCTTTAGTTTCAATAAGATCATATCAAAGGTAAATAAATGATTGTACAGAGTAGTTCTATGAGTAAGCATTTTAAGAAAAAAAAATATCCTTACTGGATCGCATAATTTATATTCGCCACAATCACGCGTTAGGATTACGTAACTCTATGGCAGGTAGGCAGGTAGGTATTTTAGTGTAAAAAGCAAACTAGCGAATACCTACTGCATACTTCCAGCTCCCGCTAGAAAAAAGCTCCTTCTGAAGAATATCCTTGAACCCTGGGTAAGTTCAATCCAAACGTACTCGCGTTTAAGGAGCGAGGGATTTTGAAGGCTGTTTTTTTCGGTAACTTTTTGCCATCGCCTTTGGCCTTCATACCTACGACAATATAACATAATATTACACATGTAAAATGGTAATTGTGATTTATATAATATAACATATTTGAATATAACTGCATTAATAATCGTCTATGCTATAGTTATACATAGATAAGTAAAGTTTTATTCAAATTTGAGTAAATATTGTTTACCAATTCTTTTGGAATATAGGTAGGGTAGTAAAAAGAAAATACAAATTTAATCGGGAATGTATAAAAAGTTATTTTTATTAATGTTACAAAGGCGGATATTTAATAAAATATAGATTAAAAAAATAAAAATGATGACCTAAAAAGTAATTTGACTCTCCTAGATGTATGTATGTGTCACTTTATTGTTTACAACAAACAATATCAACATCATATATGATTACCACCTACGCGGCACAAACACGCAGAGGAAAATCGGCCTTAAGGCTGTCCTTGCCGCGGCGCCGAAGAGCCACAATCGCGTGACGGCGCGCGGCTTATTTTTGGCAATGACACTGGCTGCCTTATGATATAACAGCGCGGGGCCGTCAAACTCTTGTGTAAAGTCGGCCGTTGAACTTGTCCGCGTTGCGCACGCGAATTGCGCCTCTCCGCTCGGCGGCGGAGGCGCGAGAGTGACGAACGCCGGCCGCGGTCGCTTAATGCCTTTCGGCGCCGAGGCGCGCCCGTTCACGAGACTGACGCTCGCCCGTATAGATAGGAAATTAATGAAGTACCAACTGTGGCGAAATATTCCACCTAACAAATAATATCTTCACTTCTTTATACGAACATAATATTGAATACTCTATTTTATAGAAGTTTGTAACGGTGCACAACTTCTTATTAATATATGACTTATATGTTATTAATTATATGTTATTATATGTTATATTATGACTTATTAATATATGACTTGTTTTTTAATAGCAACAAAAATAGAAAAAAAAAACAGCCAAAACCGTTGTAATGCTAATATATTTTTTATGTACATTTAGCAAAATGAATTTAAAAAGTGAATTATTAAGAAATATCAATAATAGCATTTTTGTTTCCTATTTTTTTTTTTTTTATATCACAAATCGTTTAAAAATACTTCCTCTACATGATTTCGTGAAATGAAAACATTGTGAATCCTTAAAATGGTCTACGGAGATTCTACAAAATGCACACTTTTTAGTTCTGAAGAAGAAAGGTCAAAAGGAGTGGTTATCTACTTATCCACTTCCTTTGGGTGATAAGCGGTAATATTCTAAACCTCTGTATTTGTCTGCACGTTTCCAAGAAATCGTTGGCATGGACTATTTACTCCCTTTATACAGAAGATGACCAATGCTGAATACAAAATCACCTGACCGTAATTCATGTCAACAAAGTCCGTTCACGACTAGGAATGTGCTATATAATAAATAATATAAAATAATAGGGTTTTTATTGTTATATATGTGCATTCGGCATCTCTATTATAATGTTTCTTTTTTAATATTTTACTTAAATATTGTTGAATATACTTTTTAGGGTCAAATTATTTGGTCTTTTATTGTGTTGTTTGTAATGAATAAATGAATTATTAATTGATATAACTAATACTAATTTCTACCCTAAACTAGACTTATGTCCATTATGAACATCCGAAAATAGGTTTATCCCAATTTTTAATATTCGCTGTAGTTATTTGTGGTAAAATAAATGGCCAATTTTATGTTTTTATATCGTTTAGAAAAGTTTCCGTACGTTTAAACTCTCCTCGGCGAAGCCTGGTTAGAACGGCCTAATTAACCTACTGTGTCCTTATTTTTATAACAAAGAATAATGGTCGATAATAAAAATCGGAAGTCATATCTGATTAAAAGGTGTTAAACTGTGCGTCCTTTCGCTGTGTCGAGTTGAGTTGAAAAGCGTGTTCTAAGAGTACGAATGCTCAAGTCATTATTATTGGAGTTGATCATATAATAATAATAAAAATAGTGGGTCAAGATTATTATTATTACAATTAAAATATTTTATAGCTGACGCTGGTGATATGGCTTCTATTGGGCGATGGTGGATTACTCCAAATTTTTTACATACATAGAGTTCTTATAAATTTAGAAGGTAATTCTGTAACTATTTTGTAGGGTGTTCCATGAGTTTAAACCGACATCCTGCGCTCTCAAGCACAGGACCTCTTTAGAACCTTTATAAATATTATGCTATCCAGCACTTTATCAAAAAAATAAAAAAATATTCAAAATTTTCCAATATTGTCCAAGATTGTGTCATTTATCTTTTCAGGCGATTTGCCGCTATTAAAAAACAATCACGTTAGCTGTCTTCGTTAGCTGTTAGACCAGTCTTCGATTAGCGTTTTATATAAAAAAAACAAAAGTTTCAACTTAAATGTACCTAATTGAAATCTACTTATTATATACACATTTTATCGTACATGCACCCCTGGAAGGGCACGAATAACACTACTTTACTAGAAGATTAGATATTTTAAACAGAATGAAAAAATAATCTTTTTAATTTTAACCATATTTTTTTTTAAATAATCCATACGACTTACATAATTACATTAGATTATTTCAAGTTCGCACAAGCTTAATAAGCTATTCCTGCTGTAAAAGCTATTTTTTCGTAATAGAGTTGGGAAATGGTAACAACATTTTAGCTTGATGGATCAAGATTTAAAATGATTGCTGAAAGTTTTTAGTGGAATATAAACCTATAAAATTGTTTTTTAAATCAAGTGAAATAAAAAGATCACATTAAAATAAAAAAATAACGAATTATCTGCCTAAGAAAGTGATACAAAATGTACATGTTTAACCCTTAATCAACCCTGTTATTGTTAATGATGTAAATATTTGTAGCTTGTGATTTTACAGATGAATATAAAAATAAAATAATTATCTTTATAGAATGAATCGTTAATTTAGATCTATCTAGTAATTACATTCGCGATACTATATGACCATTAATATTAGAATTCTGCTAGAATTGTTAACCATTTACTATAAAATCTAGCAAATAAACATATGAGAACCCAGTTAGAAGTAGTGAAAGCGTCCACATAATCTAAACCAATTATGAATTAAATCAGTAATTATTGCTGTACTTAGTAATTTCAGATACCCCACTTATAGACGTACATAATCAATCAATTGTATAATTAACAATTTTAAATGACAGGTAATTAGTCTAGGTAAAACCTTCTATTTCAGCTTATAGTGTATTTACTATTTAAGATTAGTATTAGTATGTAATTGTAGTATATTAGTAATAGTAAAAGTAGATAAAATTTTAAGACATTGTTATTCAGAATCAATAGATTTTTTATAAATCGATAGATACTAGATATATAAAATACTAAATATATTTTTAAAGATATTTTTACTGCTATATATCTATGTTTATATAGTATACACGGTCCGGGGGTGAATTAGGATTGTAATATTTGCGAGAGTTTTTCGCTTATAATATTGCGTCTAGCTACTATAAGTTCACAATAAACACAAAATAAAACGTATATGTCCACAATAGATAAAAAATAAAAGGTATATGTCCACAATAGACATAAAATAAAACATATATGCCCACAATACTGTGGCATGTTACTATGTAACACTAGTGGTTTTTTTCCAAAAAAGATAAATACAATAAAATAAATCGACAAAATTCGAGGCTAATTTCTGGTGCATTAGTAGGGTAATTTCAGTCAGTTTTGCAATCATGATCGCATGAACTTCGTTGAATTGTAATACAAATGTAACGTCCTTTAATTCGTACAAAATAAAACTTATATGAGGCGTAGGTGCTATATTGAGATAACTGTTTCAACTATTTAACATTAAAACACTTTTTATGAATACTTATTGATTACCCTCTAAAATGTTGTAATGTTGTATAACCTAAGGAATAGTATCTATATACTCAATATTATAAGAATTCTACATGAAGATTAACATATTAACATAAGATTCTACATATTAAGATTTTTATACCTCGACTGGCTTTAGGTCTGTAGATTTTGTCCTTTAAAGAAGCCGGTAGCAGTTAGACAAATCGAAATAGATAACTTACGGAGAGTTTGTAATTGGTTTTCGGTAATTTAACACAATATGGTAATTTCGCGAATTTAAAACATAACAAAAATAGCTTGAAACGCGACTATTTTCACTATATACTAACTAATTGAAGTGGGTTCAAAGGCGGCTTCAAATGAGCATTCGCAGGCATTTTATTTTGATGATTTATAAAATAAGTTTTATTGATGATTTTACCAAATAATGAAGTGGAGGTATCTTAATTTTATGCATATACGAGCATGTTGTAAAATTTTTACGTTCGAACTGCATCGTTGAATTCCGAGCGAGGGAGTTCGTTGACACCACCTGGATAAGTAATGTTATTCGCAATAAAAACATAAAACTATGCAATTTTCAGATTAATTTTAATCCTGAGCATTTTTAAATTTGTATAAAATAGTACAAGTTAATTAAAAAGTGAAATATGATAGTATTTTAGTGACAGCATATAATCAAAAAAAAATACTTCATATGTAAATTTAGAACGTCATTTCAGGAAACCTGAGAATATACCTATTTATGTATGTATAACAAAATCGATTGATCATAATATGTAATTACGTGCGTCGATGTCCGTAATGCGCATACGCCGATATGATATATAATATGTATATAAACGAACCTATATGCGTTTGCGGTGTGTAGACAAGACAAGGTGGAACTTCGAACAAGTCATGGCCAAGGCCACTCTAATAAAAACGTTGAACCTCGTTTTTGTCGATTTTTGTTGCGCAAATCTATGAAGCTAGAGATTTCTGGTTTTTTTCCGTGCCTCTTTGCGTTCGCTCACCGGCCATAATATAGCAACACCACGTAGATCTATCGTAATGCGAAGACGTCACTGAACACGAGATACCTTGATAAGATACCTTAACATATGCCGATTAGGCTTATGATCCCAACAAGATTTATTTAAATAGTTTTAAAAACGAGTGCCTAGCTTTACAGCGTTTAGCAGAAATCCCTTCAAATTTCAAAATGCTTGTAAACTTTAATATTAAGTCGTTGATATTTGGTATAATTTAAATACATTATTTTACACTTTTAAGTAGTTACATGTAATTAGAGAGAAACATACCCAAAACCAAAAAATGCCTAGATAGCTTTTTATGACGTCTTATTATTTAGGATATGTTTTTGTTTAGGTAATCAATTTATTGCGTTTTTCGGCTATTAGGATGAATTTTCACGTTTTCCTGACGAAGGAGAGTTTAAAAATACACTTTGTTGTATTGCTTGCATTTTATTTGACGCTTTAAGCTCCTTTTATTTTTAGTATATAATAACGTAACACCTTTGAATGTGGAAAAAATAATATTAGAAAACGTTTATTATCATTTATTATTTTTTATGTCACACGAGAATAAAACTTTAATTTTAATTTTAAAATAAAAATAAATTTAAAAATAATGCTTTAATTTTAAAATAAATGTAATTTAAAAAAAAAAGCTTCTTCAGTGCGGCAAGTTAGTTTTCTATTTATAAATGATAAATTTAACATAGAGCAATAATTTTATAGCATTCTTTAGTTCTTTGGCCTGACATGGAGTAAGTGAGTTAAGGGCGTTTTCGATCTCTTTAGTTCATTGTATATAAGTTTACTGTAAAAAAAATATGAATTAATGCCAATTAGTGAATAAGATAAGTTCTAAATACATATTTTATGGTACATATAAGGTAATACTATGAGTACGTTTTTTAATTTCGTGGTACATAATGGTAGGTACATAAAAATCATCGATGGACATTCAGTACTCCTACGTCGACTTTTTTTAACATGCATAGGTTACCAAACAAAACAAAAAACTTGCCATTACGACATCTTGTTTGACTTCTAGACGACCTTAAACTGTTGTTATCGGAAGCCATGCTCACTTACATAAATTAAAAATAAAATATACAAATGTTCTTATATTTTTTTAAGGTAAAATCTCTCGGTTAAATTTCGTCTAGTGGTGTGCCTTTTATTATAAATAATGGAAATGTTTAAGCGGAAATATCTCGGTTTCCATTCTTTCTTTCAACGTACTATGATAAAAATAGATTTAACTGTGACTTTGTTAACCTTTTCCTAAGAACCTAACACAGCTAAGAAGAATAATTAAACATTTAGCCAGAAAATACCCCTATTGTACCACCTGCCAACCAACTATAAAACCGGGGTATTGCTCAAAGTATAATATGGAATTAATGAATAAATAAATATACTTACTATAAACGATGACTAATGTGTAATAATTCATCTCACATTTCTGTTAAAATAAGGTTTATTAAATAATTATATTTCACGACGTCATCAATTAAAAAACTTAAATTAAAATAATAAAAACAACTTAAGTATTGTAAATTTACAAAAATAATAGCCTGAGATTTAATTAAAAGTTATTTAATTTTAATTAAAAATAATAAAAAAGATGCGATTTGTTAACAATATATGCAAAAATGATGCAATTAACATACTATTTAAAAAAACCAATAAAACTGAAAATTGGAAAATAGTAAAATATAATCGATTTGACAAATATAAAATATATATCCAGTATAAGGTATATATTTAACATTATTAATTTTACATTTTGTCACTCAACCTGTTTTCGAATTAGCTGTTACATTACAAATTTAAAATACATAGGACGTCATAAAGATGTTGAATATTTTTTCATATAATCGAATTGCAAAGACGACAAACCGGTTATCGGATTCAACATCACTTAGTGACATACGGTTCTGAAATTATTTTTTTATCTTTAACCAAATACGTATAGCTGATTTAATGTGAACTGGGTTCACAATCCGAAGCTAACCTGACCTTTAGTTAGAACTCCAATAGTTTATCAAATGGGATATACTTTTTATTATTTCTGTACATTTAAGATTTACATGAAATCAGATTTTATTTAGTATTATGACAAATAATGACATGCCTATCTATGCATAAATAATCATAACTTTATATCTAACTTAATTAATATTTAATAAAAAGGAGTATATTAAATTACACCAAATTTTGATATCATGTTTGAAAATATTACGACAGGTTTCTGTTGAAACTTCGAACGATAACGAATGAGAGCAAAACATACTTTACAATATAATATAATTTTAAAATTTGTATAATTGTATCTTTAGTTAATTCTAATTGTTTTATTCGACATAAAAAAATAGCCAGTTTAAATAACTGGTTATTTGTCTTACAGTTGTGGTAATATGTTCTATCATTGTTTTAGAGAAAACTACATGAGTGTTTTTTTTTTACTAGTGCCCTCAACGTGTGAACTTAGTTCACGGGTGACCTTCATTTTAAAGAACGCGTATTTAGCAATAATATTTTTATACAGATGAATTTAGTCCCTTGGATTGGTCAAAGGAGCAAAGGAGCAAAGGCCTTGGGCGGTGCCGTCATGAAGGTGGCATTCCACCGAAAGACAAAGACAGGAGGTGAAATGCTCTCTCTTTCCTTTCGAACAAAAAAACCCGTTGCGACGCACGGCTCGTTGTTAACGGGACATTTGGATATCGAGCGTTCAGAAGTACGCGCGTACTTCTGAAAGGCGGCCAACTACGGCAATAATTATGATAATAATGTGAACTTCAATAGATGTATATTTCCACATTTCTTGTTACATGTATCTTTTATTTATTTATTCTTTATTGAAAAATCCACAGTATTACATTTTTACAATTACAAACAAAACTTATTACTAGTATATAAAACCAATTATGGATTTCGGTCATTTTAAATAATAACATTAGCATAAAAATTTGAACAGTGTTCTTAAAATATATATAGATTATTAATATTATATACGTATACAGTAGATTTTTTTTTTTTTTAAGTTTTATGTGTAATTTGTGAGTGATGTTTGTGGTAGTTGTGAGTGTGTGACACTTATATGTTAATAAAAATAAATAAAGTAATAAATTAAGTATGGTTTTAGTGTGTATAAAAATAATTTATGATGAATGTGATAAAAATATAGTATGTATGTATATTCTATATGTAATTGCAATTACAAGTACTTATATGTTACTATTAATCATTAACAACATAACAATCTAACAATACAATTAGGTTTTATTTATCTTTACTATTGATGATATTGGAAATCTCTTTTTGAATGATAATAAGGAGGTATTCAATATATCGATTTTTGAAATATTCAGTTAATAACTAGTATTGTGTATTTCAATTTAAAATGAAATGGATGTACATTTGGCCACAAAGCTACTCTTCAATAATGTTGTAGCTCATATATCATTTATTTATTTATTTTTGTTTCTTTTTACATATTTTTTAACTAAGGTAGGCTAATATTAATAGTGGTTTAATTAATTAATCAAAACTAATTGCGCTGATTTTTTGTGAAAAAATTACATTATCACAAATTAGTAGCAAAAGTCACGGTGCAAATATCTAACCCATCTTACAAAATCGAATCAATTATCGGTGCCAATACTCAAAATAAATTTGGTAAGAGCTAGTTAAAACTAGGCTAAAACCTTGTCTTAAATTAATAGAAAATATCTATTTGAACTTAAATTCGTATCACAAGCTTACTTTCTTTATTATTCCTTCCATCTAACACATATTCGAATCACAAAAAAATAAAAAATGTTTTACGTTATCATTATCGACATTATTAGAATGTTTATTTATTAGATATATAGATGCATACATTATTTTTTAAAGCTTTTTGTAAAAACTTAATTGTTTTGTGCACATTGTGGATAATAAAATTATATATATATAGTTTGTGTGTGGTTACATAATGCACGTTAGAAGTAAAACTTTTTTTAAGGAAGTTAGTTCAAGTCATATTTTATTTTAAAATGTTCACTCCATTTACATTCAGCATACCTATTTATTTAAATAAGAAGAAAACGTTAAATACCGTGTCGTATTACATTCATTCTCTGCCCAGCCAAAAGATGTGTTTTGCGCGTAAAGAAGTTTTACTTAGCCAAAATATCTTTTTTTATTTATTGTTTAAATATAACTTTCGACATTCTAACCACAAAAAACATTAAAAAATAAATAATCAGTTATATGTAATAATTATTGATAAGCTGGCAACCCTATCGAATTTTAATGGCCTTTGCGAGCGGTAAGCGAGTAAGCGAAATAGCGTCATTCACCGCGTGTACCTTCTCGCTTTTTCACCTTAACGAATGGTACAGTTACTGCCAAAAAAGCTTGTAGATAGTGATATTTTGTGTGTTTATTGTAATTAGTAGGTAAAAACTTTCAATTTGACTGCATTTCTGTACTTTAATTTTGTTTGAATTTTCTATATTTTTGTTTCCTATTAAATAAAATAAAAAAAAAAAAAATATAATAAAATAAAAAATATATAATCTATATCAGACGGGAAAAATACATATTATAAAAAAAGCAAATACAAAAACGTTAACTTAAATAAGGTATCTAAAAGAATTCGTGGTACATTTTGATATGGCCATAATATTTTTTTAATGTGTAAGCAGTGCATATCCATACAAAGATGAGGTAACAATATTGCACGCGCTTACTTTTGCATTCGCTGTATCTCACTTACACACAAACACTTACGCATTGAGCGAGAGGGACAATAACATTGGACCAAATATAAATAAAATGAATGAAATTATGGGTATTTGAAGCCTCCATTTTTGTGCTTCATTGTCCATAAGCGTCCCGGACGTCCCGTATCTGTAGATGTAATTCATCCCGATTATTCATCCCGCTAATATGAATCGAGCATCTACATATTTATGATACGGACTGTACATCAGATACAAAAAGAGACATAATATGTAAAATGTTGTTGGATTCCGCATACTTCGGATTGGTCATTATTTTAACGGGTACAGTCGTAGGCAACATTGAGACATACGTAACTGTGTACCCTTCAGATAGTTCTTTACTACAACTCTTGAATTGACCCGTAGTGCAAATTGGAGGGGAAATTTGAAATAAATAAATAGTCGAAATAATTGAAATATTGGTACGAATAAAACTAGTTGAAAAACCATACTGTGTGAATATTAAAAAAAAAAATTAATTAAAAAGATACAAATACAAAGGATTTTTTTTTTATTAAACTTGGATCACCCACCGACCACTACCAACGGCCCCACCTGTGTAAATAGGGCCATACCAGGTGGGGTTTAAGTCTGAAATTGATGCATACACACTTGTAAGGATGTGGGTGGACGGAGGATGATATTAGATCAGGTTATATTCTTTTGTGGGCCAGTGCGTTTTTTTTTGTATCGTTCCCATTTTTTCCCCTGCTTCCTGGTTCTGGTGTATAAATATAGGAAGCAGTCAAAATTCAAATATTATTTAAAACATAGATTTGATAAAGTTTAAAATTACAGTTTGAAATTCTGCTACGGCTATGGCGTTGGTTATTAAAACATCGTTCGACAAAAGACGGCGTGAGGAACAAACGGTGACGCGCGGTGAATACTTGTGACGGCGCGATTGGTGGTCAAAGTTCGATGAACTTTTTTGGAACCGCGGGGCCGAGAGAGGAACGCACAATAAATATAGCGGCTCGCGAACACACCGCCTGAGCTGAGCTGAGCTGAGCTGAGCTGAGCTGAGCTGAGCTGAAGCACTGTCGCGCCATTCCAAAATTTTACAAAAATATAATGTGTCTACTTAAAATAATAATAATAAATTAAAAATAAAATAAAGTCACGCTTTAAATAGCTTTGAACAAAAACCGAAATTTTACGATTGCGAACACTTTAATATATCTTATAAAATACCAACAATACATAAATCAATTCAGATAATATACTAAATATATCAGTAAAGTAAGTAAAGGTACTATATTTATTACAATACTTTAGAGATAGCTTCGGTAAAAATCGCTGGAGTTGGTGGATGATAGTGTTCTGGGAGTTACCAATCTACGTTTAAACCGGGATAGAGGGTGAATTGATATGTATGGCATTCTATGCACGAACAGTTCTAGTAAGAAGTTTAAAAATCTAACTTTTTTTCCTCCTAAAAAGATGTATCATTACAACTGAATGATTTCTCGATCTATGTCTTTTGGTTTGGATAGTTGAGAGCAATGGCGTATAATGAATCAGTACAGTAGACAAGCCCTATTGCGCGGAGTGGGGTAGGGAGCGGTGGAACTTCGGCGACTTTTGTTATAATATAAAATATATTGTACATAATTTAAACAATAAAATATTAGATTATACCGCAAATATATTAAATTTGCGTTTTTTTTCGTTAAAAATCTAGGCAAGCCCGGTTTTTCGACTTCTATTAAGGTATCACCACTGGACTTGAGCGCTATTTTCAGACCGCACATGTTTTTTTTGTAACAGTTTTAAATAAATCTCTTATTTAACACACAGAACCTCTTTCACTGAGGAACTTTCATGTATTTAAATTGTGACAATAAATTCAGTAGGACTATCAAACCCGCCATAACGCCTGAATATATAATAAGCCTTACCTCAAAGCTCGATATTTGAAGGTACCTGGGAACATAGCAAAAGTATTTGTAAAAAAATATTATTTGTACCTCTATTTTTGTATTAATTTAATCCTTTTGTTTTTAAAGTGTTAAAAATAATTGAAAAAAGTTCTCTTCTCGGCAAATACTGTTGTGTTAATATACATCTAATTTATTTTTAAAGAATTTATGCAATGTTTAATTGTAAATAAAAAACAAAAAATAGTCAGTTACCACTACATTGCTCGTTACAAGTAAAGTTTTACTTAAATATATCATATTCAAACAAATTATCAGATGGATGCTGTTGGTCCTTTTGTGTGCCATCCTATGAATCACACAGTAAATAATAGTAGGTACTATATGCGCTTATGACACTGCAACCTTGCGGTTTGAATGCACCAAAAGTCCATCGAACTAAGAACAATAACATTTAAAAATGTGTGGGTTTAAGACATATATTTGACATAACTACAATGTTAGTTTATAAACGAGTATTATACTTAATATGTATATAATTATTTATTGATCATAATATTAATATGATTGCATAGTACATAAATTATAAAGTAAAACTGATATAATATAGGTATAAAAATTAAAATAACGTACTCAATGATAAAATTAAGTCAAATAGGGTTCATTTAAAAAATAAATAATAATGTAAAATACACCGGATCTATAGATCGGCCCTGCGACCATCATAAAACCTAAATGTTCATAAGGAAACCATTTAAATAAATAAATAATTATGGCCTGGCCCATAATTATGTTGTCTACCTGTCTGCAATATTTCAAATCAATTCGTCAGTATGATAATTGAGTACCAGGTTTATACCTACTTGCGAGCGAAGCATCATTAGGACATTGTTTTTAGTTAGATTTTTTTTTAACTAGCCGAAAAAAAAATTTTTTTAATATATTTTTGACAAAAACGTTCTGTATTATCATTAGTTAATTTAAATATATTAAAAAGAGGATAATAACTATAAATCAAAAAATAAATTAATAATATTATGCCTACACAATAATTTATAATTCAACCACGTTTAAAAATAAACAAAATGTATAAATCCCGGGACTTGCGGTTTAAAAATGTAAGCATCAGAGTTCATCTGTAAATGTACTGGATTTAAAGATTTAATGAAATGAAATTTAGGATAATATATGCACATATATAACCATTTATTTGAAATCCGAATAAAAAATGTCAAGCAAATAAAAGCCAATTAAATATAAACCTACCCTTCCTATACTATTATTTTATTTCGATGACGATTATTAAAAATCGGTTATTACATAAAAAAATATTAAACCATGTTTCCATTTCAGCACTGTCTTTTTCTATGAAATAAGCCTTTTCGCCGCAGAAACCAAATCGCTATTCAGTTGGTCTCGAAAAATTCTCGGGTCCCGGTTATAAATGTTTATAAATCAGAAATAATACTATGAATGTGTACCTTAAATAGATATTTTCAAGCAACTAGTGGTATGTGCATTACCTCAAACATAAATATTCCGTGTTATAGCGAAACCGCGATTTTGATGTTATGACATAACTATTGCTATGTGTTCAAAGTGAGCATGCGAAAGTTGCACCTTGTGCCTTATCGTTCGTATCGATCGATCACCGGTAGGTGGCGTGGAGGCAGACGCAGGTAGATCACGATTATGTTGAACCATCGTTGAACAATAAGACCTAACTGTATTTTGAACGATTTGTCACGTAGGCATATGACACGTTTTCTATTTAATGTAACATAGGTATGCCATTTTTGACTGATTTCGGTAAATGTTGGAAAAATATATATTTTACGTCCTTTATCAACATAATAATAATATTATATCTACATACATAATAATATATTTATCTACATAATAATAATGAAACAGTGGTCGAAGTTCGACCGTTATTCATTAAACTTTTAACATTGAGCATTAATGAGGTACTTTTATACCAGGGTGAGTTCACCTATATAACCATTGCATTTATTTTTTTTAATTTTGTTTTAATACGTCAACTGCGAGCGTGTATAAATACGTCATTAGCGTGTGTTCTTTGCCTTAATTCTCTGCAATACCTATGAAATTTAAAATTTAATGTTAGTAACAGACAAAAAAAAACATAATTACAGTTTGTATTTATATTTATTTTGTGATACAATTCATTCAGTTTTAATTTTTTCGTGTAAAAATGAGACCACATTCATAGAAGTATAAGATGGTATTATTAATTATTTTTGCTTGACATTTTCTTGAAAAAGGAACATTTGAAATCACATAAAATTCACAGCTCGAATCTCACAATCCTCAGTTTCTCAATCTCAGTCAGTCAGTTGTATGAACGTCTTATTTATTATATTTAATTTATTTGTAACCTCGAGGTTACCTACAGGTAACCTAGATAAGTAGTATTAAAATATATTTTATTTGGTTTTACTATTTTGTTACTTTAAAATAACAATAACAAATTTTAAAGTAATTCACACCTAACCTCCATATAAGTAAGTAATGTGCCTAATGTGATATTAGTGTTTTACTATTTGGCTATAAATAGTGCCTCTAAAGGCACAAGAAGTCTCGAGGTTAGTAGGCTAGAGGCTCTAGAATAGTCTAGAAGGTAATAAGAGTCTTTGTAATAAAGTCTATAAAAAAAACACATGATTGTGTAATTTTTTAAAATACCTTGCTTTTTTTTTAAAGCATTTTGACGCGGACGGCGAATTTTATTTTTACCTAGTTTTATTTGTATTCATAATTAAACAGGTGTTTGAAAAAGTTTAATTATATATACAAGTTTTTTTGTTACGGGTGAGGATTAAATTTTCATTTTAATTGATTCGTCGTCGACTGAGGGAAATCCAACAAGGGCCGTATGTTTTGGCGTCGTTGCACAGATGAATATTAAAATAGTGTTATACAGAATATAAAAACATAGTATAGAGACGCTTCTGCAAATTTTTAACCGCATTTAATGGTGATACGTCACATCCGTTAGGGGGGATGGGGTGGTGCAAAGGCTCGGGTGTTCGATGACAAAATAAGAAAAATGTAGCTAGCTGCATGCAATATGTACTTCACACGGATCTGTATCATACGGTTTCATGTCAACTTGTCTGGTATGTATCGCCATTGATATTTGAATATTGATATACGAGTTGGTACGTAGATTAGTTAAGTTTCATTTACCTAGTTTAGTTTCGTTTAATTGGTTTCATTTTATTACGAAAAGTTAATTTAAATGCAAGATTATCCTCACTTTTTAAACCAAATAACCAGTAGAATTACCGCAAAATTTTCAAATAAGCGAAAAAAAATATTTTGATAATTCAAATTACTGCTGTCGATTTATGATTCACTCCACGTGTCTGCTTGAGTGGGTGTACGAGTATATATATTAACAACTCCTTTTTAGGTACATAAACACAGTTTCCTCTTACAAACCTATGTACCTATTCCACTATTAGTAATATTGACTCTCTTGCTGATTTGGAAACACCATTGAGATAATGCGTTCTGGATGACTATGAAATTTACCCTGCACTCAAATGACTAACGATGCCGTCGTCAATATTATTTTCACATTTGTCGTTCATTTTATTTTGCTTGTAAAAAAATGGGTCTCTTCTACCTGCTTATTATAATGCTTTTTGATAGTCGAAGTTGTTAAAAAAATCACAGTTACGATTAAAAATCCACCCTCGCAATATTGCCACGAATAAAACTCGAAACGCATAGAAAAAAACCATCCCTATGTTGAAGGGATGTAAAATCATTTCTTACTGAAGCAGATAAATGATGAAAAAAGGAATTTTAAATAATAAAGAAATAAAACGCCGTACGCTACATTTATGCTGACATGCAACTACATATATTTTCATACCTCGTATATAAACTCTTTTGGACGGTATTATTAGCGTGTATTCCTCACCTTGATATGGAACTCACTGTAGGTTATTCTTAATAAAGCTATATATACTGCAATACTGTTATATATTACGATTTATTTATTGATTATAAAACTGTAATATAATACAATTTGTTTATTGTTTACTGTACTTATTGATTAATAAAAAAATATTGAATTGAATTGGAAACTAGGCAGTAGTAAAAACACGGTATGTAGATTATAAGTAAGGAATAGGTTTTTGCGCTTGTAGCCAAATTTTGAGAAAACAAAAGTCATTATCTATCGTTTTAAAGAAACCGACAATAACTAAATTAATTATACGACTTTGTCTACTTATCCATAAGTCTGCATATATTGCCTCTTAAATTACAAATTTCATGACTCCAATCGATATTTTTTTGAAGTAACAGCTTAGCGACGTATGTCTGTACCAGTAGTAAAAAAATAATTCGTATTTTTCTTTGACACGGTAATTTAACATAGTTTTTTTTTATTGTATATGCATTTATCATTTCTTAAAACAGTAAATTACAGTCCAACTTACGGGTTACAGATATTATATCTGTCTGTTCGTAAAGATATTTAATCTGACGACGCCCAAAGGGCTAAGAGATAAAGTGATGCTCCTTTGTTAAATAAAATATGAATAATCATTGTTTAGCAAATTATAATAGAGAACAATATTATTTTTTATATTAATATGAACACGATGAATTATGTAGACATTATACAAATAATTAAAAGCATGCACTGAGCATATTATTTAATATTTTAAAAGATAAAAGTAAAATATGACATCATGACCCACATAAGTTCGACCTCGATGAAAACATTTCAGAATACTCACATCCCTAGCGTCATTCCTCAAGCAGGTACAAATCATCCTTCCCTCTTCCTCTTACGTCTGATCATCTCCTCTGTGGTTTCTCGTCGGCATCAAAGCCGCATAACGGTAAGCCGTATTTGGAACTGCGAGCTTCGCATAGTAACTTGTGTTTTAACCGACCGTCGAATGTCTCTCGAATGTACTCGCCATACGCGTCGTTTATTTCCTGGGCGTTGGCAAACGGTTGACGTATCTCAATTTAAGGGACTCTTAGCCCTACGTGAGGTTTGGTGAAAACGGCTCATAGTCATCTTTCGAATATAGTATAAGACTGGCAGTTAATAACGGGCCAGATTGTAATATATAACATATAACTTGTTTATATTGTAGATAAATAAAATATAAAACGTAAATTACAAATTACCACACATAATTAACGGATTTTATTAAGACTGGAAGCCTTAAAAACATGGTCAGAGTAAATTAAAAAGACCTTAATTGTATGCCAAGATAATCTTATGTATATAATCTTATTTCTTACATGAATATGTGTAATCGGTTTGTTATCTGTTAATTATTTTAATGTTTTTGATATTACTGTGTGTTTTCCTATAAGAAAATAAAAGAACAAAAAAATTGGGTCTGCGTTGGACCAGATGGTGGAAGTTATACTTCTCTCACACCCACTCACACCCACAGAAAGGATATAAAAATATAAGACATTTTTCTCTGTTATTCAATATATTTCTCTTCAATATATTATTATAAGTCACTTCATTATTGTTTACTATACACCTATATATTATCATTATTAAGTTCATATATTCGTATACTTTAGTATAATTTGTGAAAAAAAAAAATCCCAGCTGGGAATCGAACCAAAATCTTGGCGTATCTTTGGTAGAGAACGTATAAAAAGGCACTCTACGGATTTTACTCCTAACGCGTGACGCGGTTCCTCGACCAACATCCCATCCCAATGAGTAAACCTTCAAAAACTGCAGTTTGCTGCTTTTGTCTCTAACGTCAGAACTGCATTGACTTAATCGTGACACATAATTGACGATTGCAACTTAATGACTTCACATTCTAGACTGGCCTTTCGAACAGTGCAGACTCGAGGTTAGAGCAGGGCGTTTGGGCGGCTGGGCGGCCGGGGCGGCCGGGGCGGGGTACCGTTAGCCGGGGCCGGCGACCAGCGCGCAGCCAACGGTTCAAGACCACGAGAAGAGAGTGTGATTTCTTGCCATTGGCCGACAAGCCAATGTGACCCATATTCCGTCGGCCGGCGCTCTATCGGCGTTAGAAAATCGCTGCGAGTTATGTAGGTCCGATATTACATTTCCGAAACGAGTCATCGACCGTATTATAAAATGTATTTCTGTTAAGGCGCGCGTTTCGTCATTTATTTTACCTCTGATTCATATGTATTTCTTTGAATTCCTAATATTTTATAATATCTTTTAGACTGGCATAAATAGTATCTTATATAAAAATACATACAAATCTTATACAATTTTTATAAACTTTGATAAATGAAATGTTTACCTTAGAAAATTCTAGTAATGTTGGTTTTTTAACTATACACCGTCTTTAATAATGTCTGATTTATTACCAATAAAGACCAGAAAATATACACATTTTAATTGCAAATTTACATCGTTGTTAAACTGTCGTTTTATAGTTTTTATATTTATATAGACTTTTACATGTATCTTGTTTGTTTCAAAGTCACCCGAACCTACGGTATGTTACTGTGCACAAATTTAATTTTTTAATTCGTTTTATTAACAAAAAAATAATATTGATTAATCGTTTAATTCTTTCGATATTTATTTCCTGAGGTACTATTACTATTGCTATTAAAATTTCATCTCTCTTATCCGTTTGATTACATTTAAACATATAATTAAAACCATAAAATAGGTTTTACTTCTAAAATGAAATATTATTTATGATATAGTGGAACAAGACTTAGGAAATACATTTTCTCCGATGTGACGATTCCGATTTTGCAGCGTATTAATAAAATATTCCGTAATTACACTTGAATGAGACAGGTATTTTAGGTTTTTTGCATTTATTACTGATTAGGCACTTCAATGCTGATACAATTTTAATGATGATATAAAAATATTTTCGCAATCATGTCAATGCAACGCGAAAATAGAAAAGGGAAAAAAGGATACACTAAAAAATGTTCATATATTCCCCATGGAATAACGTTCATTTGTTCTGAAAGTTCATTTTAGATATAAAGGAGATTTTTCACTTTTTTTTTTGGAACCAGATTACGAATCATCAAAAAAAAAAATATTGTGCAAAAAAGATATCCTATAAAAATATGTATTCAAATTACATTAAAAATTGCCCGTATATTTTTTTTTATTTAACTTGTTTATTTAGTTATTCATATAAACTAAAATACATACATGTACAGAGCGTGCGTGTTTTAAGTACATGTATATGTATTTATCTTTACAAAGTAAATAATATAAAAAAATTAAAACAACCCAGAATATCCCTTAGAGGATTATCTGCACTCGACATGTTTTTATTTTTTATATATGTGCTAAATACCAGTGGCGTGCTCAGAATTTGTACAGTAGACAAGTCATACCGTGGGAGGGCGGTGGGAATTCACCCTAACCCCCGAAGGTGTTTTTTTTTTTTTTGAGGTACCTAGTATTTTTTATTAAAAATCTAGGCAAACCCGGCTTTTCGGCTTCTATCGAAGTACTGCCACTGCTTAATACTACTGTGACAAATAAAAATAGAGTGCATTTGAAATAAAATTAAGTTTTTTTTTCATAAATATATTATTTAATAACCAAACTCTTGACTTGACTATATTTAAAAAAAATCAAATAAATTTTGTTTTCGGGTACGGAACCCTAAATCCGGAGAGTCATGCAATTGATAGTCTCATAGGAACCGCGCTAGAATGTGTGTTAGGCCGTGGCTAGTCGCTCGCCGTTGCACTAGATAGAGCGAGCGCTACGCGTGTCTCGAGTAAAAGTTACGCCACGCGCATACTGTCACGTCGAGCGACTCTCTCGCCGCCGCCAGTGTGGACGCGCCCTGCGCCGGGTCACTGACCGGCCTCCCATAACAAATACATTCACTTGCCTTCACCGACGACCTGGCGAGCTCACATGGCACAGTTACACTGCCTACCGTGTTTTTTCTATAACACTTAATTACTTTATAAAATTATTTACTGTATCGACCCATTCATACCTATCGTAATAGCATTACTTTATGATCAAAACTCAAATGAAATATATTTTTTTCCATAAATTCTTTTAATTCGAGTTTTATTGAAGCTTTTCTTCTCAGTTGTTTAACTTCTAAAGATATTTTTTTAAATAGGCTGGGTTACGAGTTGGGTAATAAAAGGAGCATTTGATATTATATAATAGCTACATATTCTTTTTTTTTAAACGCAGCGTATAAGTTGCAAACATTTAAAAGTATAGAACCAAGGAGTGTGCCTATAATACACCAATAAATAACTGTCCATCGGCATTGTATATAACGCCAAAGAGGTCGCGAAACAATGATTTGAGCTTCTGAAAATCTATAATATTTGATAGAGGCTCCGCGCGTCGAATAGCTGGCTTCTACGCTGCAGGCCAATAAAGAAGGCCGCGCCGCCGGCGAGAGAGAGAGAGAGAGAGAGAGAGAGGGACGGCGCGGGTGCTGGAGCGAGGCGCGCGCAGCGGAAACAGAGCAAGGCTCCGCGCGTATGTGTGCGAGGTCTTCGACCCCGACCAGTCTCAATATTTTCGTACAGTTTCCTAAAGAAAAGCGGTCACCTTCGCGTGCACATGCACACACACACACACGCGCGCACACACGCGCGCAGACACGCGCGCACACACGCGCGCACACACGCGCGCAAAGCGCGACCGACAGTTAGATGCGTCGGTGTTTCAAATGTTATATTAATACTGATGTTATAATTCAAATATTTTCTACTCCTTTGAAATTTTATTATCGTTTAGTTATTTATTTAGCTTTATTGGAAAAACCAACAATTTTACACAGTGCACACAACAACAAAAAAATACATTTGATTGAAAAAATAGGTTTCTACTAACAAAAAGTATTAAACTACGTTGTAATTACTATATAAATTCAACCCTTTTAAGGCGAATAAATTGTAACTAACTAATGCAAATGCCGTGCGATTAAGTCTAAATAGTTATACCTAAATAGGTATAACTATTACCATTAATTAACATAAATATGTTAATTAATGGTTAAGTTTATTAGGTCGAAAGTAAAAATGATACAAGCGATTGTTAGTGGATACATTTTCAGCACCTCCTCAGTTTGACACGCATATTCAGTCAGCGCTCTTACCCTAATATTCGTGGATTTTAAATTTTTTTTTTTATCATCAACCTATTATTATAATAAATCAATTTTAACTTTAATAAAAAGAATACCTTAAAATTAACGAATTTAAATCAGGATTAGGGTCGTTATAATATACTGAATGTCAACAGTTAATTGATTAAATAGACCAGAAAATGTATCCTAAACCTGTAGGTTTATTTTCTTATCTCACTAACATTCTTTTTACACATTCTCATAAAAGCACTACAATATCTTTATCCACACACTCATCAATAATGAATCAATATTTCTTTTTCTATTAATTATACAATCTAAAATTTAAGCACTGTTGGAATATGTTCGTAAATCGTAATTCTTTTTGCATATCTGTTTATGCATTTTTGTTTAATTGATTATGCATAGCTATGTGTAATTGTTTATGCATATCCATAAAACATTCACACCTTCTTCATAGTCTTCCATCACACTCTAATCGTCTTCACTTCGTCTTTTAGGACTTGATAATTAATACGTACTATTAATACTATAATAATGAAACCCTATTAGTTACATGTCGGTCTATTTGTTTATCACAAACGTCTAGAATGAAAATGGACTAATTAATAATTTATAAATAATATGAATGGCGTGAAACGGAGCGTGGTATTATTTTGTAATTCATGCCTCTTGTATAGGATTGTTTTTCATAGTTTCTAATATTCCGATGAGGGACACATGTAGCAGGAATTCTCACAATCTTTACTAACAATAATATCGACATAAATATGGCCAATAGTATTCGAATCATAGGCTGAGAATGAATATTTGTAAACTATCAGAACAAGTAATAAAAACTATAAGAGACTGAAGTAAGTTAATCCTGAATCCTAATGAAAAACATATGTATGTTAAATAAAAACAGTGCCTAAAAAAAATCTTACAACTAAATGCTCGATTTAATTAGTAAGCTATCTCTAGCTTGAAAACTGTTCTAATAGTTTAAAATTTTATTTTTAAAGAATTGCTATACATTTAGATTGCTATAGTTGTCTGGATTCCCCAACCCCTCCTACTTCCTGGTCCCGGCCTCGCTCCCGAATGTGTTTTCTATTTTTTTAAGTTTGAAGGAAACTGTTATTGGCTTTATGTTTTGTTTTTTTTTTGTTTATTGTAATTACTATGTAAGCTGTTGTTTCCTGAAATAAATAAATAAATAATTTTGAGCCCTACTTAATAAAGCTAAAGATCCTCATAGTCAGGAAAATAGTGATATTGATGCGTTAAGAATGGTTTTACTCGTAATCATACCACGATTGCCCAAATGTAATTAGTATCAAATTATATATTAGTAATTAAAAAATTTATAAGAGTGCTGCAGTAATTAATTAAATATCATTAACACAATGACATAATTAACATGCAAATTGATAAAGATTTAAGACCCATAGAGATTCGCAACATCTTTAATTTCGTAAGTGTTTTGTAATCAATATTTAAAATAAAACAAAGAATATTTAAATAAAAGTAGTAATATTTGACACATACTACTGTTTAAATGTTGTTTGAACTTTATAATAAGAAATATTTGTTTTATATTACTAGGTTCATAATAATAGCAATTTAGATACTGCATTTTGAATATAATGTTATTTTTCAATTATTTAAATAAACAGAGGATCCATGCTTAGACGGCGACTGTACCTCTGGCAGGTTATCCTTTTTCCCGACCCGAGGAATACCACTATCACTTTCGCGGCCGCTAAAGCGTCCTTGCGTGCGAGCGAGACGAACACAGGAGGCGGGAGGTGGTTCAATAGACAAATTTATAATGCGGAAGTCTCTGCAAGGCCTTGGCGAAACGCAACTTGCATAATATTGATGGTGAGGTCTTTTTATCGCAGGGATTTATAGGTAGTAGGCCTATAGGTAGGTAGTAGGTAGTAGATAGTAGCTGGAAGTTACATGGAGAAGTGCCACTCAAAGCGACGTCGAAAACTGCTTGAATTTAGTCATCTTAACATTGTCCGTCCTGAGGCTAACCGTAGCAAACATGTTTTATTAAAATAATAAAATTCATTCTTCAAACCTCAGTCGCAATCGCTAGGAACCATATTATTAAAATACTAGTAGTCGCCCAGTGATCGAAATTGGACAGTAATTCATATTTTTTTTAAGTTTGAGCGTTGTTAAGATTCTTATACCTATACAATCATTACATATAGATATTTTGAAAATTTTGATTAGACAGATAAGATAGACAATTTGGATTCTTCGAAACAAACTTATTAAGTAATAAAATATACCGCGGTTTTTATCAGCTGACGCGGATAAAAACCCGAATGAATAACCAATTTTTTTTTCTGTCAGCTCTAAATTGAGGTCGATTTATTTTGAGTGAAAGAATAATTTATTTTGGGAAAAAAGTTTATAAATTATTATTTAATATGTGCCGTTTCTTTTAATCGACTTCCCTTCGAATGTTCAGTTTTTGAACTAACTTTAATTTAAGTATGTAGTATTGTAATATGTGATACACATATTACATATTTACATACTCCTATAATATAGTTTTTGTGCATAATATTGATCATGTGTGTGATGAGATGCATGGGATTACATTTCGATTTAGTTTTATTATCTATAATAGAATGTTTTAAAACAATTTAAGTTTTAATTTGTTATCGAAATAAAAGTGCATTTATTTATACTATCACATTTCATTTATAGTGTAAATGCTAAAACTATTTATTTAAAGATATTATAAATTGATAAGTCAGTATACTAAACATTTAATACTAACTTATAAAGCAATATTATTGTAGATATTTATTTAATATTATTACTAGCCTTAAGCTCTTATACACTACCTACCTTATTAAATTACTATATATATATATATAGGTAAAGAAATTCGTTTACATTACATAATAAATGATGTCATCATAAAATATGTAAGATATAGGTACATATAAACATGAAGATGAATATTGAAATACAATATTATATACAAATATACATAGAAATACAAATATAAATTGGATCTGCTTAAGAACCTGATTTCTTTTGCACAATGTTTGTAAATGATTTGTTCCTTGACTCATCTAGATTTTAATTGTTTTTGTGTTATTTTTTTTTAACGCTGTGTATATTTTGACCTATTATTATTATTATTTTTAATTTGAAATGTTCACGAAGACATTAGCTGTTTTATAAATAAATAAATATGAACATCTTTCCTATAATTATGAAAAAATAAAACAGAGTTTCGTTGTCTGTAACGGCTTTGAAATTACGTCGTGATTTAAAGTACGGATTCGCAGCCTGAGCGCCTGCCTGGATGCGGTTCTCCCGCCCTGATATCGATCTGATAAAGTTGTACTTAACCCCACCGCCACTCCCTCTAACCTCTCCCCTCTACTATCCAGACGTACCGAAGGGATTGAAGGGGAGTGGAGAGGTGCGGGAGGGAATAGGTTGATGAGGAACTGCAAAGTAGTGTTTGATGATTCCAAATTAAATCAATAACTCGTACATATATTTGCACTGCACTTGTATGTCCTTATGTATTATCTAATTTAATTGCAAGTCCACTATTTATGCGAATATTAGCAGAACAACGGAAAGATCTACATTACCTAATTAATTTGATATATTTAGTTTATTTTTAAATATTTTACTTCAATTTTTGCTTTTTATACGTAAAATATTTTTCATTTTTATTTATTTCAAATGTTATGTCTAAATTTTTTCGTACTATAAACGATTATCTCTTATATTCAGTCTAAATTATAATTTAAAGTGATTTGTAAAACGAATAAATATGTATCCTTTACACACACTCACACACACACGTCACACAAAACAAAACTTCACGCCAAACAAAAGGCACTCAATTCGATTCGATTATTTTACAATCTTCATCGAGCGACGTTCGCATGTATAGAATAAATACATCATTGTATGACTGCGAGGGAGGACGTGAGTGATGTGATGAGGGGACTGATTTAGTCAATTTAATACAATTTAATTTATATATATAAAACCATAGTTGCCGAATGTCTCGTATTAAGTTCAATTCTACGGCAATCGAGTGAACATTGGCGACATGACCCCAAACTGCCAGATAAAACTGACCGGGCGAAGAAAAGAGTGTTAGGTCAGGTCAGGTCGGAGTCTCTGCCCCGAACCTAGGGCATCTAACAATTCGTAGGGCGGCAGTCTGCGGAGCGGAACGTGAGGTAGGTCGCGAACAACCTACGAAACTGCGGGAGGGTAGCAGAGTTATGCAATCCAATCCATTCAATACTATCACTGCTTTCAGCAACAGATGAACAATAGAAACGTCATATAATTAAAAAAATGACGGATATTTAATTAACATTATCATAACTATTTTTAACGAAGTTTTACTAGATAAGCATCAAATTATTAACTACATGTACTATGCACAGTAGTATGGACATAGGGTTCTCCGGTATAAAAATAATAATACAGTGACATTATTGATGTGATTTAAGCATGATATGTTAGTGACTACTAATATATATAATAAGTAACACAATAAAAGCATAATATCTTAATAAATACATATATATTTATTATAATCATACTTTACCGTAGTAACTATAACCTCGTACATAGGTGTGTCGCTATAAACATATTATCACAGTCAATGCTGCGGTATAACTGCGATATCTTAGTGACTATATCATTTAGGTTGACATTTTTCATGGGTAAATTCGGATGCAATACGCCGATTTGAATTTTGAGAATTGATTCATTTTAAATTTAAGACTTTTTTACCAAAATTTTTGTACTACATATAAATTCTAATAATCTCACAAATATGAATCAAATTTTGGAAATTATTAGTCAAAATAAAATTGTCTAATATTTATATTTGAGTTTTTATAAAGAGAATAAGTAAAAAATATTTAGAATCTTCTGAGGAATTCTTCGAATTGATATCACTGGATTTCGGATGAATAAAATTTGATAAATAAGCGGTTCGTTTCTTTCTTTTCGTTCGATAATAAATACCCGAATACCAAAAGTCTGAACCGTAAACTATTGGTAGTAATGTTAATAAACAACCACGTCCTTATGTTAAGCAGCACTAATCAATACTCGTATAAAGCTTTTCGTATAGGTGCTGTTTCAGCTTAGTCGAGTTTTCACTCTCTCTTTTAAAACAGTTGAGGTCGACGGCCGGGCTTGCAATCCCCCCTCTTTCCCCTCCCCCTCGTTTACCCCCCCTCCCCGCCCACTTCCCACCCGAACACTGCGCTCATCCCTTCCTTTGCACGCGAAAACTAATATTATGCAAGTAGCCAGTGCGTGTATGTGTTTGAATTCAATTTTATTAACCGAGATGAGTTGTTATATAAAAACGTGTTTTTTAATTATTGGCTTGTACATTTGTCTGTATATGCGACCTTCACATTTAGGAATCTAAAAAAAAAAAATATGTGCACTGATTACACAAAATTTCCATAACTAACAAGAAAAAGTCACACCATTAATCAAATAATATAACTAAATGGAAAGGTTTCGTGGTATTATATCTGCACCATTATTGGCTAATAGTAGAGGAAGAAACTATAATGAAAACATGTTAGAATTTTCAAGAAAATGATTTTACCACCGAATAAAATACCGAAATAAAAACCGAATAAAATTATTTCAGCATATTTTGACTACTAAAGTTATGACTATATAAATACAGATGCATCATTGTAAACTTACATATACTAAATTTGGAAAATATTGAAGCCAAAATCCAATTGAAGCCAATTATTGTTATTTTTTCGTTAGTTGAAGGTCAATTTGGTATTTTTCCTTATTATAAAAGTTATAACAATATTATTAATATTTTTTATATATATTAATGTTACTAAAAATTTGGTTTTTTTTATCATAAACCTTGTTTTCAGCTATTTTTAACTGTTTTAAATTCTGTTAAAAATTATCATTTTTTGTGTACCGATTCATCATTCAATACTGTTTTTACGTAAAAGATAATAAGAAATTAGCAATCAAAATGATTAAAGTTTCTTCTTCTAACTACTTGAATGTATGCAATATTTTCGTTCATAACTGGATGAATATAGTCTATGGTACGCCAGCGTCCGTAGAGCGGTTGCCATGGCAACGCGAAGGCTTTCACGGATAAAATTTGCCGAACGCCGCCCGGTCGAAATCCACGCGCATGCATTTTGAGCACTACGCACTTAGTCATCTATTTTATAAGCCTGTAGGTTTTATTTTTACATTTACTTTTAGATAGTTAAATCCATCAGTTATATATAGCTAACTTAGTTAATTTTCTTAATAATAAGTTTAGCCACTTTAATCTTTACGAGTCCTACTGAGATCTACGACCTTTTCCAAGAGGTGTTTGTTTCCAAGTTGGTTGTTAGCTAAATACTTAAATTAACATGTGGTAGAAAGACTTTTGTTTATAAAAGGAATTAATATAATATTTTAATTGCCGTTAATATAGATATATTAAAATGTGAGTGCAGTACTTTTTAAAAGGAATAAGTGTGTGTATTATTATTATTATCAGTAAACTGTTCTTATATAAGGTAAAACTATTTAACCCTTTTTCTATATTACTAAAGAATAAAACAGATAATTGTATGTTAATTCAACAAAAAAAACTATATTTATTACGTAATTTTATATAAGATCATTTTAGATATCTCTTAACAGATCGTACTAGTCGAGTAGCATAATTATGTGTAACAATTTTGTATGCAGAAATATATTATATCACAATAACAATAAGTGTTGAGTGTGTATGTCTATGCCCTTCGTGGTTATCATAAATGTTGAAAATACTAAAAAAAACACAACACCTCTACGTAAATATAATATTTATTTAAAAATCATCGAACAAACAGAGAAAAATTATCAGAGCGTATAGCATGGCTGTGGTAAAAAAGATAAAAATTATGCATAAAAATGAGAGTTAAGGCAACCACAGAATGTGATAACTTTTGTAATAAGTGCTGCCATGTGATGTGAAACATTGTTAAATATATATAAAAACATATAACTAAAACCATTGGCAATCTAATCTAACGATTTTTTTTTTGTTGAATGATTTTGGAGCCCATATTTACGAGACCTAAATTGTGAATAAACAAGAGCTCTTATTATTATTATTGTATATTCATCTGACACAGCCCTGTAACTTCTAACCTAGGAACCGAAACTCGTTTGACTATTGACAGCGGTCTCATTATAGCTCTTTCAGTTTTTCAGTACGTACAGTAAAGTTCAGTAGTACAAAAAAAATAGCTGAGCTGAGCAGAGCCAATAAAAATTTACAAAAAACATTCAGGCGCAAATATCATATCTGCATTGCAATTCTTCCCATCCGAAAACGTCATCGGCGGCCGCAGCGCCGCGATGTCGTCAGCGCAACATTGCACTAGAAATAATGAACTTGAAACTCACGTGCACCGAGTCATCGTACGGCACTGTCTTTGTCTAAAACGACTGCCGTCCCGCTCGCACGCGCCCGGTTAGACGAGCGCGACATGATGCGAATGCACTTCCGCGTGCGGTTGTCCCGCTCGCGCGCGGAACAAGTGCATTTGGGTCGGTAACAGTCGCATATCTGTTTTACCCACATACCGCCTTTGGAAATTAGGCTGGCCACACACGACTTCTATAAATTAAATTAAATAATGTTTGATTTGCACACATGCATCATCTTTCATATTGTTTGCTGTATTTCGAATCAGTTACTACTTAACTAAGTAAATTCGTAGTAATCAACTTAAAACACGCGCACAAGTTAAAGTATTAAACGCGTAAGGATTTGAATTCTAAGCTTTGAGATACTATTAAAATGTCCTGGCAATCAAGCCACCATATTGGCGAAGCATTTGACAGTCGGCCTTAAAATTTGGTGCTTTATTTATTTTTATAGGGCGTCAGGTTTTACTCTTTGCGCGGTCAGAAAGTAATTGTCGGTTTTTATTTAATTACAGCTTTATAATATAGAAATTAAAAACACAAACTGTTCTATATTTTAGACCCTTTACTTTCCTTTCAATTACTATTTTTCTTAAAGCTCTAATATGTTTTATAAGAGATCATTTCAACTAAGAAAGAACTATTAGCAGTTTATCATTTATAAAATTTCTCAGAAATAGAATTGAATTATAAAAACCTACATTTATTATGATGAAGACATAATTTCTTGGTATCTAAACATATTTTTTATGATTAAATATCCAATGGTTACCAAATCTAGCCATAGAAAAACGGGTATAAATAAATCGAAATATATATTTATCCTTTGGCTTCACCTTAAAACATAATTTAACTTAGATATATTTATTATGCGTTGTTTCCTTTTTATCAACATGTTCGTATTTGTAAGTTCCGGTACCTGATATAGTTCCTCTGATCTAAACCATTACCACGACATAAAAATACATTATCTTGTACAGGTTGTAAATATACTTTATTTGGCTACGTTTAAAAATATACAAATGGCATACTTATAGTTTTCCAGAAAACCCGAACAATTAAAGGGCATTTAAGTTAACGACATCATTATTAGGCCATCGTAGAAGGTTAATATGAATCGAAAATAATTGTTTCATATCAGTCCAATCTTTGATGTTGTGCATTAAATTTCATTTTTTTTGCGTGTAAATTTACCGGCTAGTATTTTTTTGCAAATGAGCCTGACGAAATAATTTATATTATTATAGTGATCACAAATATTGTACTTATATAGATTTCTAAAAGTTAAAATGCAGTTTCATACTAAGTACTTAACAGTGATTAAGTACATACCCAGAACATTGCGACCTGTTGTGGATTATTGTGGTATCTGCGTTTTTGATACAACAATTTTATTTATTAAAAAGAATTATAAACAGCGAAATAGAACCTGATTACAATTAATATTATATATGACATGACATTATAATTCCCAGATTAATAGATATACGTTTAAAAAGTCATGAAATGTGTGTGCGAAAGAAGCGTGAATAACTGTGAGATACGCGAGTCTGTGAAAGCATGTAAGTGTGTGTATGGAGGAGAGTGGAATGTTGTGATAAGTGACAGGCACACATCGCAAAGTAATACAGGTAGTTAATGATTTCAGAAAGAAAACCGGCTTATAGTTCTAAACAATATTACAGACAGCCTTAATAAATCGGTTACGGATAAAATGGAATAAATCAGTGCTTTGGAACTTTTTATTCTGAATTCTATTAAGCACGGCATTCTGTGAGTAACTTAAGTTACATTTAGGCAAGTAAAACAAGGAAGAAGTGCATAAGAGATTTAACCCAGTAGGAATGGAAAATCAACTCTTGAGTGGTCCACCTGTTTTCAAGTGAAACTATTTTATGACATGATAAAGCCCCTTCATAACCAAAAACCATGTGCTTTCTGTAATTCATTTGTTTCATAACCCGCAACTGTACCCCTTCTAATCTAGCCTTGTGAATTCAATTTAATATCAAGTTTTTGCGGGTTCAAGGCCTTTTAAGGGTTTTCAGACTATCGATAAGATTAGGGCACTTGCAATTGAATAATTATTTGACGAAAAAATAATGAAATGTTTGTAAAACAGTCCGCAGTGCGCGGCCCTCATTACTCTCGGCCTTAGTTGCGCGCCCCGCCGAACGGTGTCGCATTGCGCGGGTCAGGAAAGCGTCGCGGCGCC
Organism: Neomicropteryx cornuta; assembly: GCA_020383195.1. Lineage (NCBI taxonomy): Eukaryota > Metazoa > Arthropoda > Insecta > Lepidoptera > Micropterigidae > Neomicropteryx > Neomicropteryx cornuta. Next base: position 17,965,666 of record JAHKQU010000021.1, on the reverse strand, counting down.
GCGGCGGCCGACGGCGCAACTAGCGGCGTGCAGGCAGGCAGTGCAGTGCAGAGCAGAGTGCACACGGCGCGCTGCAGCCGACGGCGCGTGCGGAAACTCGGAAAATTCATTGAAGCCAAGTGACACTTGTGTATACATATATATTACAAAACTTACATATTACACGCGTTCATAATATGGTGGATTTTTATACAGTTTAAGTGTAAGAAAAGTACCCCCAAGAAGTTCCTGTTTTTCAAAAAAAAAAAAAAACATTTTTTAAAAATTATAATTAAATAAATAATTGATTACTTATTGGATTAATGGATTACCGTACTAATATTTGGAAGATAAAAAAATCGCCGAAACAAATGAAAATATCGCGTAATTCCAAATCCTGATAATTTTAAACGCTAGTTTTTTTTTAAATATTAACTTTTACAAAAATAAGTTTTTTTCAATGTTACTGTTACGCATATGACATTTATTGTATTTTACATGTTAAAGTTAAGTGAATTTCAACTATCGTAATTACGATTTCTATTTTTTTTTTTAATGTTATAACTAATAACAATAAGTGAATTTATAATAATATACGAGTATATATGTATTTGGAAAAGTACGTTAGTTCACATGCGCGCAAAAGCTTAATTCTACGAGGCCATTCTACGGGGCTACGGCGTAGAAACTATAAAAAATAAAGTGAGAATCAAAATGGCCACTTTGCCGTTATTAAGTTTTTCAGAATATAATAAATGTCACTGCACACTAAGTGTTAAGCTTTTCAACTGGTGACTAAACCGCTATTGCGGGTGTGTTGGTGCTACACGTAATAATGAACCCTGTTTTGGTGTATTGCAATAAGGAATTTTATTGTAATCAGCCTTTTGTAAACCTTCAAAATTAATTTGTAACGACATTTGAAGATCAAAAGTACACTTCTTGGTAAGTATCATAATTCTATTCATTGGGTTTTATTATTGAATGCAGGGATGTCTAATTACCTATATAAAACTACTAAACAACAAATATTTGAAAACATGATGCATAATATATATAAAGGCGTAATTTATTGGTGTTACAAATATATACCTGATAATTATTAAATTTTCCGAACCTACAAAAGGTTTTTACAAACATTGAGAATCTTAATTTCTTTATATAAAATATATTAAAACGTTAAGCATTTACATTTTCATATTTCATTAAAGATTTTTAATTATAAATGCTTTGTAAAACTTTTGTATATTAAACACAATTTATAAAAGTGTTCCTTGATTAAAAAAGATAAAGATTCTCTATATTGCACAACTTACTAATCCTATTTCAATGTCAAACAGATATAGTAGTGATATATTATAAAACTACTCATTATTTTCCAATTTAATAAATATCAGCTTGATGCAGCTTATAAATTTAATTAATTTACGCAGGAAACATTTCAATTTTCATCAAAAATATTGGATGCTTCTGGTATTCATTAGATGGAAAATGAAAGTAGTTTTTATAAATTGGGATATTGATCAACTCTGGTTACGGTTTCATACCGTATATAGTTTGATAGATCATATGATCGAGAAAAATATACCTACATGTGAATGCGTTAGAGAGCAATCATAATAAAACTTGTTTATTTATTTTTTATTATCCGATATAAAAAATAATATTTATAAACCCTAATTCCTTGTTTTAAATATGCCCTTAAATAAATGAAAAGGTACATATTATGAGTCGCAGATAAATGATTGAATTGAATAAAATTTTCAAACATCATATTTGATAAGAAAGTATATTTAACTTTTATTTAATCTCCGTCATCGGCGTGACAGCCATCATTTTTCTATAATGAAGATGATCTAATATTTAAGTCCGAGGCATTTCAAGCTGGAGTTCGACTGACAAAATCCGATCCATACAAATATGTGTTTCGGATTTTTTTATGTTGACAAAGTATCGCTGTTCAGTTACAATTGAAGCGCTAAGAATCGTTATCTACTAATGTATAGTATAGCAGATTTAAGAAAAAATACTCGATTTAAAATTATTTAACGTTTGAAATTCTCCGTAGGAATATTATATGTCAAATAATTTTGAAGGAGGCCTTTCCAATGTAAATATAATCCTTGGCACTTAATTGTACGACAAAACCGCCGAAACTGAGTCAACCTGAAAGCAATCTGAAAACAGCGCTCGCTTGGGCGGGCGGCTACAGCAGCCGCCCTGTTAAGACGCTACAAATCGTCAATCATTGTTCAACTGTCATACGAAGCGTCGAATTACCACGTGTCGACTTTTGATTCTTGAACGACGTAATAAGGAAACCAGTTCGTGATGTAATCCTCGTTACATGTGTCCGTACATTGCACATGCGCTTGCACGTATTAGTATGAGTCGTGTCCGCCGTCACTCACATGCTAAAAAAAGCGATCATTTTGAATGTGGATCTTATAAGTCGAAAAGATGGTTAGCTATAGCTGCGCATTATAAATAAATTAATACAGATGTGAAAGCGCAAATTCAAAAATATACCTACCAGGAGGTCCCGGAGGGTCTAGTCTCAATAACCGCGTTTTGCTTGCTGGTCGCGGTTTTTTTTTTTACATTTTTTCTTATTCCCTCCCGTCGCGATAACCACATATCTCTGATACTATTCTAATACCATTCAGTTTACAACACTTATAACTTGTCACATCAATTTGTCTAAACAGTACTGTAACAACGTCGCTGTCTGTTTTTGGCTCATTGAAAGAAGTATCAGTATAAAGGAGCGAATTCACTTTATATCAAGGAATACAATTCTAATAATACTTTGAATACTTCATTCGACATCTCCATTATTTTGAATTATAGAAAATTATTATTTCAATAACTATATGTACGCTATCATATCGAAAACCAATATTTAAGATCATTTATGAAATAAAATTTAAAAGTTAATTGCTGATAAACTGCTGGTAGAAATATACATATTTAATTTGACATATTTCGTCATTCAAATGTTCAGATGTTTTGTTAATGCAAAACATTACGATAAACTGAATAAGATTAATAACTCAAAATAAAATATATTTTATTAGTGATCAAATATTTTAATAATAACTACAGTAATATTAATAATACAATTAAATAATATTACATTGATTTTTTTGGGCAAAAAATACCGAATCCCTTTAGATTGTTTTCGCTTATTAAACCCATATCTTTACAAATAATCAATGAAGAATGCCTTTGGGATATATATATAACTTTTGTAGTGCAATGGAAAAGGCTAAGTAGAATATACTCGACGGCGAAGAAGTCCTAACCGGGTTGGATCGAATGCGAGACTTCTGAGTGAGAAGCACTCGAATCACTAAGCCTCTTTTAAATAATTTATGATTGCGTTCACTTAATAGAATTTGAAATCGCACTTGCCCACACGTGTGTCTCAAACTACTGACCGCTACGTTTATTGGAATATTATAATTAGATTGCAAGGTTAGATGCATTCAGTTCAGTCCGTCCTTTTTTCGCCGATGCAGTTCAAATGCGTCATAGCGGCATCTCTTTCCACCGCGATGATCGTTTGGCGACCTTGTCACTCTTTGGCATCAACTGGCCAGGGTTATTTTGATCCTAGAGGAGAGCAGGAAATAGGGATATGATTTAAATAATTAAAAAACAATATTTAAAATTGATCATTTAAGTTCATATCATTTAACATTATTATAACGCATAAACAACTTTTGTTGTAGTGATATTAACTAAATAATCACTTTGTTGGGTAAATGATGAATGTTCATCTTAGCTGTTAAAAACAAGTAAGTAGTAAAAAAACTTTTTATTTTGGGTTTATAAATGGTCTTACGTAGAAATCGTAAGTATCAGATTCGCGTTACTCTATAAGCTGAATTTAATAAACAGGTTTAGTATTGTATAATACTATTTTATAATATTGTATGTATAATGTATATTGTATTGTATTGTATTTATATGTATAATATTGTATAATTCTGGATGTATATCCAGAATACATACATTTTAGTACCTCTCACAAATTATAGCAGACAGCGTAAGAAATTACATACATATATTAATTACACGCCACAATTAAAATTTATTTAAAAACACGTATGGTTCAGTTACCAGATAGGATCTTAAAAATTCATATTAATAACTATTAATTGTATATTCATAAATAATTAAATAATCGATGTTGATATAATGAACTATTTGAAAGAGTGTAAAACGAAGTCTAATAAATTTTTAACTGACAGATTTCAGTGCAGTTACTCAATGACATATTATTAAGTATTTTCTTTTAATTTCTGTGAAAATATATTGTTACAAAATTATGTAAATGGTATTATTTAAAATTTTCTATTTGAAGGCTTGTGTGATTTAAACTAAATACGTTCATAATTTGATTTTGTTAATCTAATATTATACCATAAATATATAATTACTAATGTCTGTAAAGGTCTGTTACAGATTTACTGCAATTACCGTTTTTATTGTTAATGTTACTCGATGCATTTTATTTAGGATATTTTTATTCTGCTTACGGTAAAATGCTATAAGGTTACAAGATTGTCAGGTGATCTTGCTCTCCAATCTAATAGGTGATCGAATCACAAGGTCGTCATTTCGATAACGAGTCATTATGTTGCAAGCGATATTTTTGTTTCATAGTCGCGCGACATATTGGAAAACGTGACCCGCCGATGCTAATTGCATCAGATCAACGCGAACCGATAAATGTATGCAGTAACGCAAAATTGCATAAAACAAGCGACGCTTTTATCGCACGTTGCGCACTTGAAGTGGAAAGTAGTGGGCTACGTTACGATTGCTACGGTTCACGAAAATGATGATGTGACTTGGTTTCAGCAATATTTTATTATACGATAAGGTGGGGCAAAAGAAGAGAGATGTGAGGGGAAACTCAAAAATGCCTAATACGCCATACAATAGAGGTAGATGAGTTACTAAGTACATCCGTAATAGGTACAAAACACACATCGGAAAAATAATACAACGATGTTTTTTTATTATTTTCTAATAAAATAATGTAACCATTTTAACGCATTTGTCTCCCCCTCCCGGCTCCTTACGACCCCTCTACTGAAGGCTTCGTTATGCAATTTAACCTAGAATAATTAATTTTATAATTTTTAATAGTCTATAATCTGTCGTTTATTTGCATAACGATATCATAAGGAAAAATACCTTTACCTTCGAAAATAACTTTGAATTCCATTCCAATAAAACCTTCGAAATTCTGTACCATAAATCAGCGTTTTTAACAAAGTCCTTCGCGGTTCTTGCGGCTAGATGTATAATTAACATCTTGATATTATTAGAGAATCTTCCAATAATGCCACCCAAACATCTACAAATAAGAGAGTCACAACACTACAGCGTTTGTATGGAGTAATGACCCGGAATGAGTCCTCTTAAACCCAATATTACATATAATGCTTTTTAAATATAATTTACCTAATCTATTTGTCTTAGTTAGCAGTTTTCTATAAAAGGTTCTTGCGAAATATCGTATTAAAAAATGTGCAAATGTCGTTGAAGGTCGCACAGATTTCACACAACCGACTGATGACAACAACTGAAAACACATAATCTGAAATTAAACGCCCCACTCTCAGACTTACACACACACAAACTCACATTTACCCCGTGCATTGTCTTCTACTCACTCTCTTCACTCTCGTTAAAGAACATGATTATTCCTTTAGAAACAGCTCATAAAATGGTATGATTGAGTGCGGATACGAATTTACGATCTTTGAGCAAATAATCAAGCACCTTAACCCCTAGACTATTGTTTATTTCAAATCGTTTTCAATTTTTCTAACCTCGTCAAGATATTATTTTAAATGTTAAAAAATGATTGAGTATGATGCACATAATATAGTCATGTATTATAATTCATATCGTATCACGAGGCGACCTTGAAAACAATTACAACACACAGACATTCACATGATTTAAGTACCTAGTTGCATGAGGAATGATGCATGAATGCAGCGGCGCGCATTGTATAAAAAGATGCAATAATAAAGTTTAATGATTACTTTTATGTGTAAATGCGCCACTCAAGGCATTTTTTAAAAATTATTATTATTATTATTTTTTAAAAATTGAGAACATTTTGTATGTTTATTTCATAAAATCTATTTTAAAGTAAAAACTAAAATTCCAAAGTCAAGAGGCTTAACATAGGTTAACTTGCATGTTTGTACACGTTTAGATATATTTTCTACTGTAGATTATTCTAAAAAATAGAAATAGTAAAGAATGTTAGAAGAGTAAATGACGTATGTATACCATAGAAATACCTTTATGTTTTACTGCTTCGACTAAACTAAAAAAAAAAAAATCATTTAGATTTGTTGATAAATGAAAATGTTGTCTCCCCAGGTTCAAGCATATTAAAAACCCCTAGACAAAGTACTTTCTGATTCTATCCGAATTTGGGAATATTTTTATCCGTTAAGCAATTCGGTTGTGCGCAGTACCTACGGGTCTCTCAAAAACAATCTCAGTAAGATAAACTTTGAAAACTTAAAATATCCTTATCTTCAAACATATTAATTTAAAAAATAATAACTAAATATTCTTAATCTCGATTTATATTAAATACCTAAAATTTAGGAAACTTTAAATTATAAAAATATAGTTATTGTTAATGTTAAAATAATGTTAATAATCAACCCTGTTAATATTTCAAAATATTCAATTTCAATGTAATACTTAAACCACAAAAATCAAACACAATTGAAGAAATATTTTATAAACATAGATTGAACAAAACTAAACATCGTTAAATTCAACTTTTTAGAAGTATAATTTCATTGTTTACTGACATCTTACTTAACTGTTCAGACGTCATGTCTGATCCATTATCAGTATTACAATTAGTGTTCTAAAAACACGATTATGACGGCCATACAATATAGATCGATGTTTAAAAACATAATGATCTTTGAATCTAACAAAAGTTTTTTAATAATATTTGTGCAGATTTGTGTCATTGTTTCAGTAGTATCTCCAAAAACGATTCAATGAAATTTATCTTGAAACATTTCCAGCTCGTTATGTTAATTTTAGAAAGGTTACCTTTAGTAAGTTTTTTTATTAAAATTTTATTGTATGCAGTATGATTGCAAACAAATACATCTAGGGGAAGGTGCTAATATATGAATAGTTTTTAGACTGTTAAATGAAAAGTAATATTTAAAATAAGAATGTTTGTAAAACAGCTGTTCCGGGTACTTCTCCGCTATAAATATTTGAATAAATAATTAAAATCGGATTAGCGGTTTATAAAATATGTTTTTTTTAGTGACCAGCGGAAAATTGTACCACAATACATCATGGATATGTACCTCGGGACAGGTGTTCTTCCTATGGAAACGGTGTATGCGAAAGGAATGATAGTTGTACATCTTCTTAAAATCAGTTTGTATCGAAGAAAGTAATTAAAATCTCTAAAATAACGCAAACTGTCTTTGCTGGCCATTTTTCTTTTCCAAGATTCAATAGCTTTTCCATTTTGTTCAAATTTCCATTAAATTTATTCAACTGATTTGAAGCAATATCAATTTTGAGATATCTCCCTATAACCGAACTTGATATTACATATTTCTCTGCTGTATTAAGTGCGAATGTTATTTTAAATAGTATATGATATGACTGCGTCTACTAAATTTTAAAAGGCCGCTTTCGGTGAAAACCCCGGCTTTGACATACAATTTTCTTTGAAGAATGTTTGTAGAAAACTAATAATTAAATAGTTTTTTTAAACAAAATTTAGCTAGATAAATACACTTACTTGTACCTTGTGACGTCCCATGGTACAGCAACTTCTGATGTCGTCAAGTACAACAAGCAAATTTCTGGTCAAACCTACTATTTAGTAAGATGGTTGTACACCCTATCCAATGTATATAACCAGAATGATAAATAATTTAATATTTAAATTGAAAAAAACAAACCCAAATCACAAACATAAAAATACTTCTCGCGTCAAATTGTCAACTCTACATCATGTCCCAGGGTACAACTACTTCCCCTATACATGTAATTTCTACAATGAAATAAAAATAATCTGCACTAAAATGAAATGATAATAGTCATGCGCGTGGGTTGTAATCGATTGCGCCTTAAACCCCCCTCGATGCTCCCCCTCTCCCTCTCTCCCCCCAAACTCCCACACACGTGACAACACTCACATAAAAATCATCTCGGACACGATATTGAGTCATAAAGATTGAGCAACATCCTAAGCAACGATACGTTTCCATTATTCGTGTTATAAAATTGAAGCAAATAACTAGTTATTCGGAGTGTTTTTAAATACCTACTAGACAAGTTCCGTAGGCAAAAGCGTATCTCTATAGTAAAATAACGTTTTTATTGGTAACTCATAAAAGGTGGCATAAAGTTTAGTGGCGTTCTTTCTAGTTAGAAAGAATGCAAATATTTAAATAAAACTATATATTGGTTGACATTTTATTATTTTAGGAGAAATTTTTTTTCTTCTTCATATATTTCCATATTATATAGGTTTCTCTAAGTCACGATATTTTAAAGTAACTATTATAAAAATTATATTCTCCAAACTAATAGAATGATGTCGCGACAAACATTACACAATATTGCCATGCATATAACAAATGATCTTTGGAGTATAAGCATTATTTTTAAAAATATGACTTAAAATCATCTCTGGTTACTTTCACATCAAACATAATACTTAGATTAAAAGTGTTGTATATATTTTTTTACATAAATGTTTAATTTAAATAAAAGTAAATAGGAATATTTTTATATAATGAAGTATCAACAAATACTACACTAAATAATATTACAATTATATTAACATTAAATATCATGTAACAATTCGATACTTGTAAAAACTTGGTGTTTATCTTCTTAATCGATAATGCGAACATAACTGAAATTATTATTGATCTGTGATAATTGCGCTTTGCAGAACAGGCGTTCAATAGCAGGTGTTCTCGGCCTGTTCTTTCGCGCACCCAGCACTCTATAAACCTATTAACATAATATCTCAATTACCTACTAAGAAACGTATAACTGATATATGTAGTAATAATATTATTATTAATTAATATATTATTGTTAATAATTAATACGAGTACGAGTGTATATATGTGTAATATGACTATATGATATTTTAAAAATAAATAAATGATTATTATCATTATTTGTTAACGGTACATGTATTTATCATTATATATTATATAATAGTATTGCATATAATTCAATTTTAATATAAAAAATATATTATGTTTTCATTTGATATTATGTGCCGTCTCTCTATTTCATGTTTAATAAGAAGATGTATTTTATTACTAAACTATAAATGCTTCTATAACAAAGTCTACCTTAGTACGGTTTAAGTAGAACTTAATATGCAAATTAATGTTTAAATTACTATATCAATAAAATAAATAATATTAATTTATTAATTTTTAATAAACTGTGTCATAAAAACATAGCCCAATATTTTAAAATAATTAATATACGAATGCTAACAATTTAGAATTAATGAAATTACACAAAAAACAAATAACAAATAACAGGAAAAAAGTCACGCATATTTTCTTTATGCATAAACTTCTGGCGGCATTATAAAATGTGTTATCGAATCGTAACTAGCTGCATGAGTAAAACACGTCTTATGTAAGCGCTCATGAAAATCACGTGTATTTTCCGCTCAATCGGAATAATATTTACCTTTAGGCGGTTGGAATTCTCTTTGGCCATTTTTGCAACTATTCAAGCTAACCACGTGGCACAATGATTACAAATCGGGTAGATTCTATGACTATTTAATCATTTATTGTTTTATTAAATATGTATAAGTTATGCCATAGCAAAAATCGAGGCATATGACGCTTTTGAGGCCTTTAAATTAATAGTAAACATTTTAATAGTTTCCCAAAATAGCATTTGCCTAGATTATTTTGCGCTACTAATTTAAGGGTTTTGTAGATTTGCTCCAATAGACTACATGCTCATATACCAGTTTTCTTATAAACCTAATATATTTTTTGTCAAATGTGTCTGCAAATTTGAGATTTCTATATAATCAAAGAGTAGTCAAGATGCTAAGATTAGTGTTATTCATTTAATGTGGTAATATCTTTGTCTCGCTAAAAACTTATACTCTTATTGCAACCTAGGTAAATATCTCTTTAACAAATTTTTGCATTCGATTTTTGGTCATAATTGGGCTAATTGGAAATATTTTAATAATACAATATAAGTAATACTAGACTAATAAATACACAAATTTCGTTTTATATTAAAACAGTTTGAAAATGTTTAGAATCTGATTATTCTATAGTCTGAATAAAATATGAACGCGTGTTTAGAAAGTAAAGATTATGAATGAAACACGTTTTATCCTCGTTCGATACAAGAAATATACTCACATATTTATCATTTAATTGCGTTTTCATTTTATAGTATCGCAACCTCTAAACTAAAATAAAATAATATGATGATAATGAGCTGTGTCGAATGAGTGCTTGCCTAGTCTAATAGGCGACCTTGGTTGCGTTGCGATTAGAGAGAGGGTCGTATCGAATCGCCGGCCGCAAGTACAGTCCTCTTCCGGCATTTGCGTTTGCAATCGCATTGCACTTGTGTCGCCACTGAAACGGGAGCCCGAGTGACACCCAAAAAACGACGAAATTATAACCAGGTTAGTAATAATTAAAAGCGACTTATATAGTTAAACCAAATAATAAAAAAATAACATACGGAAATTACACCAAAACACACTACGTATAAATTATTAGGTTATATTTATTTATTGAAGTTATACTTCTTTGCGCCTGTTGAGATGGCATGTTGGTCGAGAAACCGGGTCACGCGTTAGAAGTAATGTTTACGTTTGTCGAGTTGTAGAGTCCAATTGCTTTTTTAGGAAATATGTTTGTCGCGTTATAGAGTCCCTTCCGAAATTTGAAGCTAGTTGTCTGTGTTTTTTTTCACAAATTATACGAAAGTATACGAATATACGAACTTAATAATGATAATGTATAGATATATAGTATAATAATGAAGTGACTTATAATAATATATTGAAGAGAAATATATTGAATAACAGAGAAAAATGTCTTATATTTCATTTATATATCCTGTCTGTGTGTGTGAGTGGGTGTGTGCGAATGGCCAAAGAAGTATAACCTCCACCGTCTGGTCCAACGCAGACCCAATATTTTTTTATGATTTAGGTTTAAAGTGTATATTATTTATTCTTTTTCAAAATTAAACAAAAAATGGCTAAACATACAATTACTAAACAATGTAAAGAACAAATGATAACATGTAGGAATAAAACACATGCCATCTAGATGGAATCAAAAATAACACACTCCAATAACAGAAAACAAAATACAACAATAAATAATTCACTATATTATTATAATAAAAAGCTAATTTGAAATCTTTTCACAAGAAAAGATGAATACGTCAATCTAAGTAGAATTGAAATTAATTATTTCTACTTAAATAATTCAAAATAACTTAACATATTATAAAAATAATAAAATAAATATTTATTCAATAGATTGTAAATTATTATTTTACTTATTAAATGTTTCAAAAAATATTTTATTATTTAATACTTCTTAAGTTAAATAATTTAAAAAAAAAAATCAGAATATTTTCTTTTAAATTAAAAATTATAAAAATATTTTTTAGGACCATATTCATTATCTGATTTTACGCAGAAGAAAGTTTTTTAGGCAAAACCCTTAAGAATTTAAATAAACCCTTTTTATTCATCTTAACCTAAAAAAACTTGTTATTTAAATATAGCAATATCATAATATTGTAATGTTAATTCGAGTTTTCATAATAAAATATAGCAAGTAAAATTTACAATAATAATAAAATTGTATTATTAAGTGTAATTACGTCTATATACAAATGTACACATTTACACCACATGCCAATTGTCCAAATGTTTTTTTTATTATTATAATAAATATGATTTAACTTTGAAATTACCAAAATATCGTTTTTATGTGATTCCATAACGATACTATATTTATTTAATTATAATCGCGTAATTGATACCTATGTGTGTATGGTCACTTATACTCCCTTTTAAATAACTAGTCTTGTATTAATGATAAATATTTACTCTGTCGAACTATAGAGTTTAGTATTTACAGTTTGATAAGAGAGTTTGACACATGACACTCAATGGCAGAAATTGCCGCGTAATGCAATAGTTATCTAAGAGCAGGCACACACTTAGATTTGATTAGTAGATGTCGTCCCACTACTCTACTTTTATATGTAAATTAACCATAAATAAAACCTGTACATTGTCTATGTTTAATGAATGATATAGTCGCAAACTAAATCAGATTATTTATTCATCTGTCCTCTCTAAATAATATTTAAAATGTTTCTTACCTACAATGGTATATGGATGTGAAAAATTGACAAACAGACCCGCAGACCCTGATGCAGTTTTCGAAAAAATTGAACCCTACAGATACAGTTGAGCATATAAAGTTCCAAATAAGATAAAGAAATAAATGGAACAATAAAAATAAGAAAGTCGTCTTGTGACTTGAAATCGTGGTGTACTTACTTTATCTGATGATTCAATGAAAAATCATCGCCAATCGCAGTCCTGGCAGACACAGGACACCATAGCTTAAGAATCAGCAGAAAGTAGTTTAGCCAAACGACGAAATCTCTCTTTAGAGGTTAACGAGGTTAATTTAACTAACATGATCACTAACATTTGCTAGGCGGATGCTGATTAAGACTTAATTTTTACGCACGATAGCACCTAAAATACATCCGTATGTGTACAACCGTGGTAGTAAATCTACAAAGTGGAAAACTGTGAGCTTAGCAGCTTACTAAGGCGACTATGGTTAGACTTATTTGTCGTTGATAATACTAAACCATTCTTAAAGGGTATACATAACCGGAACAATTTAGCAAAATTAAAGAGAGTGCGAGGGTTTTCAAGATATCGCGCACCGGTTCAAACCGCCCCCAAGACTTTTACCTAGTTAGCTGGTTATGTAGATATTAAAAAAAAAATATTTAGGGGCAAAAATATATTAGATTCTTCTCGGTGGCGTGTAAACTCAGTTTACAAGATCCGTTTAGTTTAAACTTAACATTAAAAACCATATGTACCTTTATAAAAAGTGATTACGAGGTTTACAACGAAATAACAATACTTATTTCTATACGCCTGATTGGTCCTGCGATTTCTAGTGTTATTTAGTGGCTTGTTTATTTTGGTAATATAGATTACCATTAACCATGATGAACTATGATGATGGTATTGGTATTGGCGAAAAAAAAAATAAAAAAATAACTTGAAAATAATAAAAGGATCATATAATAATGTCCACGTCGTAAGAGCTCACCTGTTGCCGTACGCCGTAACGGTGTAAAGGCCATTATCGATCGGGTCGGCATCGGAACTCGCGTGAGGACCGAAAGACACCATATGTTAAAAAATATAATACATTTGGGGAATATTTTTTCCGCATATTTTTATATCATTTTTTACTAATAAAAGGTTACACAACACCCCCCCCCCCCCTAAGATTACCTGAGATTACATTTACTGAAAAAAATAAATTCAACCCTATAAGTACATACATTTAATATGTTTGAGATTGGCTTTGATAACCGAATTTTGAGAAATCATCAAAAAACTCAAAAGTGTTAAATGATTTTCAAAATGATTTCTACTCTCCCGTAATCACTTTTTCTTCGATTCTGATACCAGGTTCGAATTCCTGCCCGTGCATTCTTTTCGTCGCATCCGATTGACGTTTATCCGAAGCGACCGACAAATATCGCATAAAGAAATGCAAACATGCCAACTATAAGGATGTATAACTTTGCATGATTTAAGATGTGCACTCGTATGAACATAACAACACAACCTATTTTATTTATTATAATACATTGCTACTTGTTTTATTTATTTGTAAACTTATTTCGGTTTTAAATCGGCTAAAATATAATTGAAATATTTTGAAAAGTATTTGCATTCCATTGAATATTTAATTATCTATATATGTAATACTTCATTATTAATATATTGGTATTTATTTATATATCCATGTAAAAACACGTTGAAACAATATTTTTCATATTTTTTGGAGGTAATTAACTCTAGTGCAGTAATGCCAGCCGCTTATAATAAAATATTAAATAGATTTTGCACTTTTATTCGTTTTTATTTAATCATTAATAATTTTGAAATATGTTATTTCAAACAAATACGCCTATTGTAAAAATAAGGAAATTACGTAGTTTTACCCGTAAATATTTGATATGACATTCATATTTGTACACTGTTTTTATATAGCACTATCTTAATGCAGATAATTTCAAAATAATTTAGCAACGGTGACGAAGTTAATACATTTTATTTTTGAAACGTTTATTTTGTGGTTTTGTAAACTTTTGTTATTTGAATAAAATTCAACGCAGCTTTAAATAATTCTTTTTTTTTAGAGCGCAGTTTACTGGTACTATTAAACTTGTAATAAAATATGGGTCTAAATGAAGATTTGTAATAATAGCTTAAAAATGACCTGTGTAAAGAAAATAAAAGAAATTAAAAAATCGAATAAATATCATATTGCAATAAAATATTTTGAATACTACAAATATACTCAATAAATTATAATAAAATTAAAAAAAACGTTTTTCTTGCAACACCTTTATATATCCAGTAACGAATTATGTTTTTAGTTACACTAAAATATATAAATAGGTTTATTTGAGCGATAAATGTACGTTTATACCCCCCCCCCCCCCGTACATTCATCGCTTATTTTAATGAACCGTATTTTTATAAACCTTTAGTAAAATATTTTTGACGCGCTTTACGAATGATTTCTAAATTGAGATTGGAGCACACACCTACAAACCTTAATTTTTTTTTTTCACTAAAATACACTTGCATATGTACAAATTTTAAATATAAGAATATACTCGTACATATGCAAAATATATTATATCAATAAATAAAATTAGTCTTAAAATTAATGGCAGTTTTATGTTATTCAGGAAGGCAAGTGAATTGGCCGTAACGCCAATTTGGCAAACACTCAAAATATTCCCCATACCGCGTTCACTCGCGTTAATTATGAACAGTATTTACGGCTAATTTCACATAAGCTAATTTGGACCTCTGCAAAACACGCCGTTCGGTTTTCAAGGTGACCGGGTAGGAGACTTTTTTCCGAAACCTTATACCCAATCAGTTCTTTACCCGAAATGCTATCTCACAAAAGGGCTCCGTAGATTTTTATATAGTCTATAAGATAGGTCCATACATCATTGATAGACAGACACTTGACCTTGTGATGAAGGTTCATATAATAGGGAAAATCGAAAATCCATTTATATATGTCAAAAATCTTACACATGGTACAATGTTTGGGCAAACAGAGTTCTATTTGCATTTTTCAAGGCATCATAAGTAAAAATATGTTTTATATTATTTATTTTATTTGAATAGAATAGTAGTTTTTTAGCACAGCGTGGAATCGTCAATCGATTGATCAATTCGAGCTCACCGCGTTTCTTTTCAAAGGAAGCAATCGGGTACTCACAAGAGAATGGTAGCGGAAAAAATGCTCTGACACCATAAGAAACTGGTCGCGAATGACATTTGAAAATGTTGAAAGGCGTACTTGAGTTCCGGTTGATCTTCGACCAACTCCGTTATGGAGACTTTGACTTCAAATAATGAAATTTGCATAAAGTAATTCAAACCAAAGTCAGGGCTGTTGCACTGCAAATTATCTCACCCTTTTCCTAATTTTCTAATTTGGTATACAAAATCAAGTTAGGATTTTATCCATTCTCTTATTATAATTTGCTGTATTAAAATACAGCAAATCGCCTGAAAGATAAATGACACAATCTTTGAGAATAGTAAAAAATTTAGTAAAGTTTACTAATTTTTTGATAAAGTGGTGAAGGATAGCAAAATATTTATAAAGGTATTAAAGAGGTCCTAGTATCCTAGTATCGAGGTACCTTTATAAATATTATGCTATCCAGCACTTTATCAATAAATTGAAAAAATATTCAAAATTTTTCAATATTGTCAAAGATTGTATCATTTATCTTTTCAGGCGATTTGCCTTTATTAAAAAACAATCATCAAATATATATTCTATATATATCGATATGTACTGATAACTTATTTCTTTGCATTGTTTCAGAATAAGCAAGGAAGTGCGCACATCGTCGCCGCAATGAAACAGATGCGGTAAACATTTCATCCGCAATCGCCATAGCATGAGACTGGTGAGTGTAAATTTCGTTTCTTTGCGACAACTGATTACAAACATTAACGTCTTGGATTACAAATAGGACGCACAATTCGCTTCAATCGGTGACACTTATTCCGCGTCTGTTTTTGCATTGTGTGATAGGATTTTAGAACTTACTATCTTCTATCTTTATTTTCCGCAAAACCAGACAGTAAAAACAAAAAAATAATAATAAGGGTAATGATTAAAAACAATAATTTAATTAAATCAAACCAGAATTTATTTATTTTTATTTAATCCTTTCTTGCTCGACTGACGCCTCTTCTAAGGACGCCTCTTCACGTTTAATTTAGGCGCCAATACTATTTCGCCTTAACAAGTATGAATATATGTTACCGATGTTAAATAAAATAATAAAGGCTACTGCACATTACAAAATATTCAAATATTTAGTGACGACTATGTAACGTTATCGTGTGTCTGTATTACCATATATTTTAATCCATGTAATTTTGTTTTTTAAATGAATTTTAATTACAAAAAAATATTATTATTATATTTTCAACTCTTAATACCAGCATAAAAGAAGTTTTTAAGTCTTGCAGAGTCTACGATTTTTTCAAGATGTATTTGTTCTATCTGCTAGATATACTGACCTCTGTTTGTTCTGACCGATTTCAATAATTTAAAATTGACTTTTAATTACATGTATCAAGAATATTTTTATAGAATAAACATGCGTATGCAGAAAACACAAGATCACAAGATCACAAGAGGACACAAGATCACCCACCCTTCAAAAGTTATCTGAATATATCTTACATATGCCATATAAAACACCTGCTATATTACAAATATTACCAAAACTCTAAAATAATGTGCAATTAAAAATATCATAGTACATAAATACAGACTAATAATGATTTTTCTCTAATTCATACATACTCGTATATTTTACTAATTATAAAACTTTGAATTTTAAATGGGTTGGATTTGTAATGTTTATAAAAAAATCTTCAGTTTAACATAACAAAAACAAAAAAAAACCACTAACAAAAATTATCACAAGCCATAAAATATAGTCTGCTGTGTAGTAATGTGTAAGTATTTGTATTTGAGCATTTGTAAAATACTGCGGACGACTTTGAAGGCGCTTTCGGCGCACAACACCTCATGCCTGCGGCCATAACATGCCTACCGTGCTGTTCGAAGAGGGCGGCTTCGACGATTGTTTCGCCGATGAAGAATACACTTTCAGTTTTTTCAGTTTCCAGGCAACTTTTCTAATTTTTCTTTGCCTAAAAACCATCTTCAAACTATTACGCACGTTTAACGTTTTTGAGTTAGAATGTTTCAGACACACACATTCATTTTTATATATGTAATAAAATTGTATAATATATTGCCTAAATACCGTATTTAGATGATTCCTTTCGTTATAATAGGCATTCGCCGTTACTTTACATTACTTATATAAAAGTCTGACAGTACTGAAATTTGGAAAATTCGAATGCTTACGACTCCCAAGAACGGTGTGGGGTGCCATCATAGGATATCGTGGGTCTCTCAGAACACCCTGAAATGCTGATTATCGTCAAAACAGCAGGCAAGTTTTGAACGCGTCGTGTTTACTATAGAAAAAAATTGAGGCCTGCACTGAAAATATAATTTAAAAAAAAAAAACAAAAAATTTAATAAAAAACCTTTTTAAATTAAATTATATACTTCAAGCTCGATTTATCAATCAGAGCCTAAGCGTCTAGCCATGTAGCTGTTGTGTATTATGCACTAGTCAAGTTGACCTGGATAATGTTGGGCGTCGTTGACCGCAGACCGGCGTCGCGACGCGCTGAAAGCAACAGTGATGGAGCCGCCCGCCCTATGCCACAGACCGTATACAATCGGACACATTATATTTATTTATTTTTAGACGGTACTCTAACAAAATATTGAAATAGATAACATGAAAAGAAAAACCTAAATAGAAACAATATAAATTATGTATTGTATATTACATACACTACAAATATGGTTTTTAATAAACACTGGAACTTAAGAATTGATTTTGTTACAATGTCTAAAGGTAACTGTCGTTCCAATAGAATAATAATTTACTATCCTCACATTTGTTTTTTTTTATTTGCTGCCAACCTTGTTTTTCACGATTTCGTTATTACACGCGAAAGTTTCCCTCAGACGGTTATAAAATCTAATCTACATTTTCCACTATTTCAAGGTATATTTAGCTAATGTAAAACCATAATATTATCTTAAAAAAAAACTAAGAATTATTTAACTTCAGAGTTCCATTTTACAAATAAATATATATTTATTTATTTTGATTTCTGAGTAATTTTAACATTAATTTTATAATACAGTGTTCTATCTAACTGAGCAATTTCCGTCCTAAGACAGACTTTCTTATAGTAGGGTTTTCTTTTAGCATAAGCATAATCATACGCACTTAGCAACATCCAACATAAATATTGTATATAAATATCTTTCCGGTTATTTATAATGTAATAAAAAAAGTATTTTATAAAAGCCATGTAAAATTTGTAAATAACGTGTTATTACTTTTAGTTATTTGGATTTTTCCTTCCAGAAGTTCTTCAAATTTTGAGGACAAACTTTAAAAAATAGTATCTGATTTTTTACAAACCCCATGACATTTTTTTAAAACTTGATTTTAACCTTTTCATTTTTCTTAAAACTACGGTATTATGGAAAGATAAGCCTATGTAGGTTTGTAGGTTTAATCAGGAAAATTATATTTTATTATGTATTATATTGTATTTTATAATGTAATTACAGTATTGTACTATCTACAAAATATGTTGATACAAATAGATACGATATATTTTTCAGGATGCGTATTTTCTTATGCAATAAAATACATTTGTTTTGGAAAATTCCTATCCAACCCAACTGCAGAAGTTCAGTAAGGTCGAGATTCGCTCGCGCGTACGCTCGGCTGCGCGGCGGCGTTGCGCAGGTCGTCAGCCGAAAGTGGGTCAGTAGTGTGCAGTGCGCGGTGCAGCTCGGAAGGCCTCTATCGACCGGAGGGGCGGCCCGCGCGGCGGCCAAACGCCCTAAGCGCCGCGCTCGCATGCAACCGAGCCTCGCTCGTATGCATCGCGACGTAATGCTTTCTAGTCTCGGCAATAGATGTTTGACATTTGATTCTAATTTTAGACTATTCATCGTTCATTTAAAATATTCGCATGCATACTAAAACTTTGCGTACCCACTATACTATAATTAGTAATACTTGAAGGTAATCACTTAGGTCTTACTAATTACACACCTTTTTGTTTACCTTTATTAAATAAATGATTTTTATTTATCAAAGAAATAAACACGATGAAAAACAGAGTTGCCCGGAATATTGAAAAATTCGAGAAAAACTGAAAGTGTGCTTTATCTCTATTTCATATTTGAATTTATAAACGTCGACGTCACTGACACTGCACATTATCGCACACCGAAAATGCCGTTAAAGCCGTCTGCAAGGCCTAAGGATGAGTCACAAAGCGACTCGTCCCGAGTGCTGCAAACACGTGTCGTCGCGCGCCGAAGTCGCCTAGCTAGCCGACCAGCTGAGAGCCAGGTCGAAGCGGGGGGGGGGGGGGGTAAACAGCTAGTATCAAAAAAATCAAAACAGTTGGGTATTCCTTAGGGTGCACTCAAGGCTGGTTTTAATTTGCGTTTTAGCATTATTCTAATAATTTAAGAAATTAGGTAATTATCTCGATGTTAGAGAAAGAAGAGGAAATCGGTATTAGGGGTTATTATGACATTATGAAAATAATAAATATAAAATAATAATTTACTGAATTCTTGTAATTACTTCAGAATCAGCTAAATCATCTTTTAAACGGCAATAACTTTTACGGTTACTTTAACGGTCAAATGGTCCACACCCGACCTCGCGCCTTGCGTTCAAACGCGTTCTCAAATCATTAAGACGATTTCTATCAAACTTTTAATTTGTTTTTTCGTAATCGGGAAATATTTTTTCTAATTAATCTTTAAATGTTTATATATATTAACCTCCTGAAAAGACAGTAGTGATTTTAAATACATTCTTTATATCCTCATAAATTATTTTATTTTAATTAAATTAAGTTATATGGTAAAAAATTGAACTTGATCTTATTTGTTCATTAATTGTGGAACATATTATCATATTTTTTAAAAAAATTAAGTTTCATATCATCATTTATAAATGTGTTCATGCGAAAAGCATTGTGAATGCATTTTTGTTAAAACTGTATTAGTTTTTGGATTTTTTTTTAAATATCTTGTTTGCATTTTTTGCGTGTTTACCTAAATAGCTTGTCATCCATTGCGATCTGTAGTAAATTTATTTTTCTTTCATTATGATGTCTTAAAATGTCCTCCTCCACAGTCGAGTATGGAAGAGGCTCCGAACGGCACGGCGGCCATGGGAGGGGGCGGGGGCGGTTCCGGGGGCGGGGGTGGAGCCGGCCCGTCTCCAGGGGAGCCCTACGACATCAGCAGCATGGCAGAAGCCGACTTCGAGAGGCTGACCGTGTACATCGTGCCCGACGTGCATTGCGCGACCGGCGCGCACGGCCGCGCGGAGCGCACGCTGCCCAGGAGTCTGGCCCTCAAGCCGTCAGCGGTTCTCTCCACGCCCAACACGCCGGTAACTACCACCACCTAACACATATAAATATGTGTCTTTATATTCTATATTTAAATTATGTGTTATGTGTCTGACCTTAAATTGGAGCCTACGGAAATTTATGTCGTCAAGGAAATCTATTTAGGCCTTTATGGATATTAATTTCGATTCATTTACACCCCTTTTTCTATAGACACACCATTTGGTAACGATTGGATATTTAGTCATAAAAAAAATATGTTTAGATTCCTTGATCTTATTTCTTCGTTATAGTAAAAGCAGATTTTAAAATTTAATTCTATTTATGAGAAATTTAATAAATGATAAACTCTCAATAGTTATGTTTTCGTTGAATTTCTCTCTTATACTTTTATGCCTTTAATGTCTTTACATTAGAGACTTAGGAAAAATAGTAATTGAAAGGCGAATGAAGGTTCTAAAACATAGAAAAGTTTATTTTTTTAATTTCTCTATTATGAAGCTGTAATTAAATAAAAACCAATAATTGCTTATTGACCCCGCAAAGAATAAAACTTTACGCCCTATAAAAATAACACCGATTTTAAGGTCGAGGAATACCTCTAAAGTATTTATATAAAAAAAACACTAAGTAGCGGAAAGTATATTAAACGCGAAAAAATTGGAAAAATTAATAATAATATTTATTAAGGTCATCGAACTGAGTCATACCCGCACTAAAGCCGACTTTGTTAAGGGTGTAATTATCAGTTAAGTGATGCGTTTGCATTTTGGGGTGGCTCAAGTAGCGTAGCTGGTCTCCACCACAAGCAATTGCTTTTTATTTGAAACCCTAATAAGAAATTTTGTCTGTAATTTTGCTGGCAGTTAAATAAAATTTGCATATCCTGCCTCTAAGATATGTGATTGTTTTCTCCGCATTTCAGACCGAAGGCGTGTGGAGCACTGGAGTGATCCCGAGAGGCACTCGCTTCGGGCCTTTCGAGGGCACGCGGACTCCCAACTCGCCCGACAACAAGGTCTCCTGGCGGTACTACTGGAGGGTGAGTACCACTCCACGTTCTAAATTGTACATACAATTCTTTTCTACCTAATTTCACACTTCACTCTATCTAACAACACAATTATGTTGAACTTCGGGTCAAACGTATTTTGAAGGGTTTCAACATTTTATTTGAAACTTGAGTTACACCTTTTGCTCAACGAGACTTGTTTAGAGAAGTTTTAAGATTGTAAATTATGCGACATTCTTCTGTTATCAATAATAAATAATTAAATATATAACGATGGTTCTGAAACGATCATGATTTGTGTTTTCAATGATTCTATAGTATCTGCTTTGTACTTTAATAAAAACTTGACTCGAAGATTGATGTACTTTTAGTTGCCGCTTTTTAACTTTTATCATTAATTAACATTGTAAATACCAAATACTAAAATTTGTCTCTTTCTTACTTGGTTTAGGTGCAAGAAACTGTTAGACATCACACTTATGGGAACATTAAGGTGAGTCTACATGTTTTCCTTTCCTCTTCAATTTTGCTTTTCGCTTAGTAAATTGTACTTATAGCATATTCATTTTAATTGTCCAATATTTGCTGCTGCTAACATGCTTTTATTTTATATTTATAAACGATTGCTATAACCTAAGTCGTATCTTAGGCTGTATTTTCCTTGTACTAGGCTCAGGGTGGTGATTAGGGTTAAAAATATAATGACTATATCAGAAGTTTCCAATTGACTCAGATTCGCACCTTGACTCCAAAGCTACAGACGTGCGTCTCCCTAAATTTACTCGTATATACAGAATATCCCTCGAAATAATGTTACAGAATGAAGAAGGAAGGGACAGAAAGCTCTTAGTAATATCCAAGGTCCTTTGAAAGCTGGCATGATCATAACTTACCCATAGCCTGACCTCCAAGGTCCTTCGATCTGAACCCAATTGATGTCTTAGAGCTTTTTTTTAAAAGAATGTTGCAGTTTTAGAGGAATTCAAAAAAATATAAGAAGTCGAGAAAGTATTAAAAACGGTTTTCAAAATTTAAAAAGAATTTTTATAAAGATACCAATAATTTTTAGTGATCAAATTTGCAGTGAAGTAGCTGATAATATATGAAAGTATCTAAATTAGATTTAAATATTTAAAGTTAATGTTTCAATAGATTTCTCAGTCTGTCGACTGGTTTCTCAAAAAAAAAAAAATAAGTTTCTATCACAGTTATTCATGTGACCATTAAAAAATCTCGACAAACTAGGAACAAGGCAAATAAAATTTCTTCGAAATTATCAAAAATCGCTCAACGCACATGGGGGTGATTTATTGGCCTTAAAGCCCCCCCCCCTGTCTTTGACACCTGTATAAGATTTATGTATAGATTGAAGAAACTAACTTAAAAAAATAATAAACGTGCTTTTCATTGAAAAATTGTGAGTTTTGAAGTTTTACTATTTTCTAAAAAAATATATTTTAAATTTCCTATTTTATCTCTCCATATCGAGTACCACAAGCACATAAGCTAACAGGGCCTGGTACATAAGCTAACCTGGGGCAAAGCCCTGAGTTCAGAATATATTATATTAAAAGTACACATACGTACTTATTTATTAAGATATATTAATCGAACTCTTACTGAAAATCAAACCAAGAGAGCTTTCGAAAGTTACAAATAGAATTTTACTTTCAGATCTTCAAAGACAACGATTATTACTACCTCGATGGCTCCGATACAAGTATTGCCAACTGGATGCGATATGTTGCATCGGCTTACTCGTTTTCTGTCATGAACTTGGTTGCTTGCCAACACGGAGAACATATCTACTTCTACACCATCAGGTGAGATTATCAAACATGTTTGTTACCTTTTATTATCACAATAGCCAAACGTAATCCGAAATATACCTTTTCTACTTGATATTTAGAATATCCTTTATTTAAAAAGTACATCTTTCTAAAGTTGTGCTTAATAGCTTTATATTATTTTTGGATTAGTTTTCATAAATATTTTTTTCTTTATTCTCAGAGATATCATGCCCAACGAAGAGTTGATGGTATGGTACTGTAAGGATTTCGCCAAAAGATTAGGTTATGATATTGACCCAGAAAGAGCCACTTACAGTATTTGTAAAGAAGAAACGATTAAAAAAGCTTATGGAATTCCACCTGCACCAGTTCATCCAGAAATTGCTTTTAACCATATGAAGTATGTCCTCGGATTATCACATCATAAGGACCTACTTAGAACGGACTCTTCGGTTCAACCTCAACAGAGGTTAGTACAAAAGCAGGAGAGGACGGAACAACCATCACGAATTCAACATAAAGATATAGACATGAGAATGCACGAGAATGCACCCCCAACTAGAATAGTATCGAGGAAAGATTTGCCATCGCCGCATAGATTAAGGGAAACATTGAAGAGAGATTCTTCTCCCGTTTTAGTTTATGCTAAACCAGAGTCGATGCCGATGGTCATCGACGAAAGACCTACTTCTCCGGTAATTATCCGTCAACGACAAGTCTCTCCACTAAGGATTCATCACCGAGAGAATTCTACAATAATAATCCACCAACAAAAAGAAACCACTTCACATGTAACCATACATCATCATACGGAACAACAAATGTTAAGACTAAGGTCTCCTGGATGTAGTGCTGTTGCAACCGTTACTGGGCACGGTCCACAGGCATCACATATGACTCACCCAAAAGACCGAAATACATCACCGCCTCATCGAAATTCACCGGCACCACCTCCCGCCCCACGCGATCCTCATTATGAACCCCAGTTAACACCGAATGACGGCTCTGTGAGATCCGACGAAGGATACCATAGTAACGGCTACCATGATGATGGATTTACTCCACCTGAAGATTCTAGCGACTCTGACTCCGAAAACAACTACGTACTTGACTGCTCTAAGAAAACTAACGCACCTAAAGAAACCACCGTAATCGTCCAAAAATCAGTTGACCTCAATGAAATGCATAGGAATGAATACAGGAAAGTTAAAATAAAAATGCCTAGAGCGTATCTGTATAAAAATAATAAAGACGGTGATTGCGATAGTGAAAAAGAATTAATCATAGCCGAAGAACCTATGGAAGAAATAATTCACAGGTCGCCGTCTCCCCCGAGAAGGGATCCAGCTACCTCAACCGTTATAGTGCTAGAGTCTTCCCAAAATACAATAGTTCCCCTGAATAAACCCTACTACGAGGCCGAAATATCATCTCCGCCACCACCTGCATCATTTATGAGATATACACCACCAAGTTCTAGTATATTAGAGACTATTCTTACCGGAAATCGCTTAGATACGAACAATAACGACTACAATAGAGGACAACCTAACGCCACCCCACCGCCAACGTCTCCCACTGAGATGGCTTACTCCTACAAAAAAAGCCAACGATATGGCAACGCTTGCAGCCCCGATTCAAGCTCTAACTTAGCTAGTCCTATCCCCGGTATGTTGCCTTCGAGTCCTCAAATACTAATACCTATCAACCATCAAAGATCTCCTTCTCCACAACCACCTGCATTAATGTACTCGTCATCTACCCAACAAATGATGCCACACACCACGGAAATACGGGAAATACGCGAAATAAGAGAAATTCGCGAAATGAGGTACGAAACACACCCTTCTCCCAACTACCCGTACGGTATGTATTCTCCGCCCAATTCGACCATCATAACGCAGCTGGGTTCACCTCCTAACAATTATTCTCCACCCATTTCATCGAGTCATCATTACGATAGGCAAATGTCAAGCCAACATCCGACCTCGTCAAGCGTTATCACCCTAAAGAATTGCTCCCAGTTAAGTCTCATCCAGAATCAACAACTCTTACATGCTTTGCCACCTTTGCAACACATGTCACCGTCGAGACATACACCTCCGGGCAGCATGAGTCCAGACGGCTCTTGCCATAGGAGTATGAGTCCAATGAGCCCGAACTCGCAGGGGTCCCGCGGTTATAGAAGTTTACCCTACCCGTTGAAGAAGAAAGACGGCAAGATGCATTATGAGTGTAACGTTTGCTGCAAGACTTTCGGTCAATTATCAAACCTAAAAGTGCATTTAAGAACACATTCGGGCGAAAGGCCCTTTAAATGTAACGTATGTACAAAATCCTTCACTCAACTAGCCCACCTTCAGAAGCACCATTTAGTACACACGGGAGAGAAACCACATCAATGCGATATCTGCAAGAAGAGATTTTCCTCTACATCAAACTTAAAGACTCACCTGAGACTACATTCTGGTCAAAAGCCGTATGCGTGTGATCTGTGCATGCAGAAGTTTACGCAGTTCGTTCATCTGAAGCTTCACAAGAGGCTGCATACCAACGACAGGCCGTACGTCTGCCAGGGCTGCGACAAGAAGTACATCAGCGCATCGGGCCTCAGGACCCATTGGAAAACCACCAGCTGCAAACCGAATAACATCGAGGAAGAGCTCGCGATGGCGAATGCTGCCAACACCGAATGCCTCGGTGAGTAAAACACTTCCTATTTCGTACTTTGTAACTTTGTTCATTGTCCACTTTCACTTTCACTTTCACTTTTCCACGAGCGCGTCGCACTAACGCCGTCGTCGTCATTTTCGCAGGCAACGCCGACAAAGAGTGCGCAGAAGTCGAGGGCCGCGACGCCTTCGAGATCCATTCACTTTCGCGAGCGATGCCCCCATCAGGACGGCTGCCCCCCATCGCGCCGCACCTCCACCAAGCGCACTACATGCAGAGAGGGAGAACCCCGCCGCCGCACCATCTCGATCAGTACCAGCACGCGGTGGAGCACGGCAAGACGCCATTGCACCAGGGACAGATTCGGAATCAGGGCTCCCCCTCCGGGCATTACACTCCGCACCAGGGGCACCAGGTCATAAGTCAAAACGGGGAATCCAGACCGAGCGTCATCGAGTCCAGTCAGCCCTTAGTCATCGAATGTACCTAGTGTGACTTTTATGGCAGAAGCGAACTACCTAGTTCAAGTTCAAATTTAAAAACTGAAATCGTATTAACGACATGATCTGACTAGCTTTAAGATTTTGTACATTTTGTAGATTAGCGCATTGATATAGCATAAGTTACATTTTAGGTATGAGACTGTTAGTGTAAATAGCTCTTCAAGTTTTACTCTAGCTTGCTATTAAAATTACGTAAGTTAAACCGCCAAATAACGTTTTGTTTTTGAATACGAGTTTTGCTAGGTGTAAAATAGCGTTTTGCACTATTATTGTGTATAACGGTTCGATTAGGTTATAAATAACAGTTATTTACGAGGAATATAATGACATTTGCTCCTAGAGTATCATTTATACCCTTTGAACGCAAACAAAATATTATCCGGTGAACTAATTCATGCGCTCTTGGTACTTACGCGTTTTATTCTGTAAACATTTCGGACATATTCCAAGTGTTTAGTATTATTGTATATTTCTTTGTTAATATGTATATTTTTCATGGCTTCAGTGGATGCCAAATCACCTAAATGCTTAGATACTCTGTATCAATGTGTATTATGTCAATGACTGCGGAAACGTACCTTATATTAATATATTATTACGCGTAATTTAAGTAAAAAGAATACTATTTATGCTAAGATAAATGTATTTTTACATTGCATTATACTTTCATGTAGTTACATTTCGTAAACTCTTACTGGTCCTAATAATCACATGTGTAAATGCTAGGTTTAAATAAACCCCCCCACTAAATGTTGAAGTAATGTTTTTGTTATATTTTTTATTGTATGCCAGGTATATTTTGTACCTAAATGCAAGAACAAAATGGTGCTTGAAAATAGATTAGAGACGAATTATCTCGAAGGGGTCATTAACCTACAATTTCGTCAAATAAGTACTTTCCTATTATTTATTATAAGTTGAAAAAAGTCAACGTTTCATTTGTGGATTCTGTGTTCCGCTTAGCATGTTTTAACTTATTTTCATTCGTCTACTTACGAAATCATGAAATCATAAATCATGAAAAGACTATTTTGAAATGAGCAATTATTGTGATATCAACATAATATTCTAAGTATGTTATACACGTTTTTTCGTCTGACCTCCTCAATTTATAGATTAAGAATTTTATACATAGATACATATTGATCATTTTCATAATACCTGTTTATTGAAAGATTTTTTTACTGTTTCAATACATAGATATATTTTTATCGAACGTGCAATACGCTTTTCGAAAATTTATAGATGCGTATCTATACATATGTAATTAAAACAAGTAGTATTTTATATATGATAAATGTGTAAAAAAAAAACATTTTTTGCTGAAATTTATGGTGAGATTCAATGACTATTAATTAATAATTTATTACTAAGGACGAGTAACTCTTACCGGAATTCATCAATCCAACAACAACGCTTAACTTAGGGTTAAACTCATTGGTTGTGGTTAACTAATTAATGGTTGCAATCGCTTCATTCCACCGCACTGCTACCACTCGCGATAGATGACGATAAAAGTTT
Organism: Neomicropteryx cornuta; assembly: GCA_020383195.1. Lineage (NCBI taxonomy): Eukaryota > Metazoa > Arthropoda > Insecta > Lepidoptera > Micropterigidae > Neomicropteryx > Neomicropteryx cornuta. Next base: position 17,937,238 of record JAHKQU010000021.1, on the reverse strand, counting down.
ATTTTACTTATTTTATTTAATGGTTAATGCATTGTCATGGAAAATTAACGGTCGTCATAACATTGAACTATAATATGCAACAGGCAGCCATGTCATACGCTTTAGAATTGATTCTAACCACACGACAATGCGAAGTCAGCAACTGTCACTACATTGTCGTTGCTCACTTCGCACTTCAAATGTTAATACACGGTAGCTATACACTATCTTTGACTCTACTTATCATCAGTTATTACCAGTGAGTTTCATATGTCACTTTTAGCGTAATATTTTCAATGAAACTAATTAATTTTTCAATGGCAACGTTAAACTCGGCTGACGAGTTTGCCCGATAAATATTAGGTTTTTGGGTCGCAACATAATTGTAAAGTTGCCTTATAGTAAAGTATATATAAAAAGATCATCAACCATCAACAACAATGTGTTTTTACTTGGCAAAAAAGTAAAGTCGCTTTTCTTTGTTTTTGTATGTTTTGTTGGACAAAATCAATAGCATGTTAAAATTTTAACCGTGTTTTATAAAATAATATACTTATACGACGTAGACTTTCTTTCTAGTTTTTATTATTTACTAAATTAGACTCTAAGAGCCGTTACTAGAAGTCATGTTCTGACAGGAGATAAAAAATTCAATATATTGAATGGCAGTTAGACAACGCTTTGCTTTCCAATAGCATCATTGCGGACGTTCAAACAATGATTTTTAATAGTTTAATTACTTTGGTGTCATTGAATCTCACTAGTAGAATTTTCATTATCTTTTCCCTTCATCGATGGATTTATTTTTGAAATTGTAATGTTTTTTTAACATATTATGTACTGTTTTAATACAATAAGCCTAACCCACCGATCGTCTATCTTTTTTTTTTAATTTTTAGATTGTCGTCTTTATCAAATAGCTAATTATAAAATTATTATTATTTTTACATTGCTTTCCATCCATTTTATTACAATTGAGAAAAAATGATGTACAAAATCTGTGAATCTTAAAATTTTTAAAAATTAAACAATAACTCCAGTGGATTATTTAAACTTTTGGTATTATCGCCAAAATAAGTTAATTTTGTTAGTTATTTATTTTATTTCCTCGTTAAACATAACTTCACTTCAAAATAGAACCATACATTTATTCTATAGTTTTATTACATAAGTATGTACTATGTACACCGTAGTTTGTTGTTATAAATATCTGTTAATGATACAATATTTTAAATAGTTTTGTGTTTATGTTTATAAAAATCATTCGCTACCATCAAATACAAATAAATACTGAAAGATTGTATAATATATTAATTTTAATTTTTTTGGCAAATATTTATTTTAATTTTAAAACGTTCAATTTGTTTTGGTGGAATAAAATAATGTTCATTGATTTTGTAAGGCTATATTTACTGTCAATATTATTAAGGGCAAAAACAAACATTTTTTATGTGATTTAATTAGTATATACTCGTATATATTACGTGCGGAACACTTTTGTACTCTTATACATTATATAAAGCCGTCAACTGAAAATATGTCATCTGCGTGATGACGCACACATCCATCACCCAGAAGCGCTACATAACCTGTTTTGTTCATAAAATAATTATATAATGATACAAAATATTTAACTGTTAAATTTAGATTTAAATGATGTCCTCATAAATATGTTTTAGTACTAATGATATTTTCTCACACGTTTAATATGTAAAATTATAATGTTTGGCATTTAATGTTTCTCTCGTGCTCAATGTTATATTTATAAAATTAAAGTTTCCTCTAGTACGACTTAAGTTACACCTAAGAGATACAGAAGAATGATAAACTGCGTATTAAATTATGTTTTTATATTTGTGTACCATTTTTTTCTTTTGACGATGCTTCCGTTTAGTACTTATGACTATTTATTATTAATTGATACCTTTTTTAAAATATATACATATAAATATTCTTATATACTTAATAAAAGCCATTGCGTTATTTCCATTTAATCAAATTTGTATAGGTAACTAACTGAATAATTTTTCGGATTTTTCCATTTTATTTTTTATCGAAAAACACTTAACTCGAATATAGTCGTAATTTCCCAGTATTTTCAATTCGTCTTAATCAACCAACTTTTTAATATATATTAATATATGTATGTTTGTCTCAAAATAGCTTTTTAATGCTATCGTTGCAAACCTAAAATGGTAAGTATTGAGAATAACTATCAAAAATATTTTAAATGTTTACAATTCACCCGTACTATGAATATTAAAATGTCTGCTGTGGTTCAGAGAAAATTGAAATTGCCTAGGAGATAATTTGAAATTATTTTGAGAATTTTTGACTCATTAACCTAACCGCTGAATATTTATATTCTGATGATCGATTTCTATTTTAGTATTGAAATTCATTTTTACAATTTTTTCTGTTTTATGACTTTAATTGTAAAACCTTTTAAATTATTTTATACTGATTGGCTACATCAAATAAACAAAGAAACAAATTATGTTATAATAAATTTGACATGGAGAACAATATTTCATTTCCCATGTGAATGCAGTTAGGTTATTTCTGAATTGGGGAGACATTTAGGACTTATCGGGTTTTTGCGATAAAAATATATAAACTCCATTTTGTGGTTATTACGTTACGAGTATGTGTTCCTTTCTTCTCTAGTTTTAAGTATCACCTTTTATTGTAAATTTTACATTTTTCACGCAGTTTATCATTTAAAATTTCTTTGACAAGGTTGTTTTTTTATCAAAAATAATTAACATTCGAAATTATAAGCGTTCGATCCGTCTACGTATACATAACATATACATATACTATTGTCTTCATGCTATCTCTCATTTATATAACGACTACCCTCGTCATTATGTGTAAAAATGCAAACAGATTTAGACCAAAATTAAGAAAACTATAAATGAATTAAAAATGAAACTCATGTATTTTTTTCTTTCATTACATCTACCTAATAATTTTATTAATCTTCAACAGAACTCGAATCTTTCCCTGATCGAAATATAAAAAAAATGTGAAGAACATGATTTAAAACGGTGAATTAGAAAACAACGGAAAAAAAGCTTCTTTTTAAATTAGAAATTTTCCAATTTTCCAAACAAAAATTATCTATCATCAATTTTTTTTTATATTTTCAGATCATTTAAAAACTATTTTATTATAAAGTTCGTAAAAAAATACCGGAAAAAAACGAATTTGTTAGAATATATTTCCTGGAATCCCGTTTTATTTTCATTTTTTTTTTTGTTTGTATGTTCATTACAAAACAGTTCACGGGTTCATGTCAAGTTCAAAACCCCAACTAAACGGTTGAAATCTTATTGTATGGTCCAATTAAGCCATTAGCTTGTCAATCCAACATAATTGTATGGACGTCGGAAGACATGATCTTGACCATTTTGGAAAAATTAAAACATTCTTTACTTTTTTACCCAATAACGATCTGTTTGTACTCCCTAACCTCTTTTTACATGACTTAAAGACTTTTTTAAATAATCATTATCTGCCAATATCTGCAATATGACCAACTGATATCTCGAAAATATTGTTAAAACTAACAAAACAGAGGCATGAATTATTTACGAGGAGGTGTGTTGCTCTATGTTGCATTCTCGCTTGGGGACTTAAAGGACATTTAGCACAATAAGTTCACGGACTTTAATAAAATTCAATAAAAATAATCGTACCATTAAGAAATTAGTTTAAAAATAATGACGTTTTCCGGTAAAACTTCTTACGCACGTCAATGTTGACATCGTAGTAGTCTAGTGGTTAAGGCGTTCGGCTATTGCCCAAAGGTCGCAGGTTCGATTCCGCACATGGTCATACCATTTTAACGCTTCATTACCACCATCTCCCCTGACTCTAGTACAGGCATATTTGGCCTAGTTGAGTAGGGCCCAAAATAATTGTATATGACCTAGGTTATAGCAATTATTTAAAATATATATATATATATATTAATAGTTATCAAAATGAGGTCAATATGATCACTATATAAAAATAGGTTTATAGGCAGTTCCGATGTGTAAAGAGAAATCTTAAGGGAGCTAACTTTAACGCACGTCTGAGGTCAAGCTACCTGGGATCCCTATTCGCAGCGATTTAATTCCGACCTAGAAGAGGTCTGATTTTTGTCGTGACTAAAATTGGAGTCACTTAGTAAGAGACGCTCCGTGTGTCTTCCAAATTAATTTCTGGATATTATGAGTGATCTTGCCTGATCTGATATTAGCTCCCAACTAGGAATGCCCTGAGGGTACCTCTGTGTTACCTCTTGTTGTGTGTGTGTGTGTGTGTTACCTCTTTTTCTTAAACAAATACTATATTTTGTATATATGGATAAGTAACTGAGAAAACATCTTCCCCGCCAGCTAGCTCCAAAATGTTGTAATTAATGATAAAATCGCATAAATATGTTAGTTTAAAAAAAACCGCAGGACAATCTCTCTCTCTACCAGATAATCCAGGGAGGTCGTGTGAAATGCATGTTATATTGATTTCGTGTTAGAATAGAAAAATTAATTATTTAAACTTAAGAGATCTTTTTCACACTTAATATGGCCAAGCGATGCTACGATTGGATCGAGAATAAGTAAATGTTTGAAACTGGCAATATTTGGACTCGTCATGGACCAAAGACCTTCATGAAAAACGCTGATTCATGGCTAAACTTCTAAGGTTTTGTTGAAAGCAGACTGAAGATGTTGGCCGTGGTTGGTGAAGATTCTAAATACGAGTGATAGAACGTGAATATCTCTTCTTTTGCGTATGCGTAACCAGTTCACCGTCAAATATGCACCATAAATATGATTAAAAGACTATTGTGGTATTCTATAAGAAGGTGGAACAAAATCTAGAAATTACTGATCACAACTGACGTCTTTAGAATGTCCGTTAGAAATACACAGTCAGATACAAGAATACATAATAACTCAAAACAAAACGTCAATGTGGGTGGGTCGACACAAAGAAACAAAAAACTCGAGGATCTCTGATGCTATCAAAAATCTTACCAAAAATCGAGATTAAATATTTCGAAAATTGAAGGTTTCACCAAAGATTATGATAATTAAGATAAATACACAAAAAATATGCTTAAAGTATTAAAAAAAACAAATCGTGGAAAAATAAATGTGGAAAAGAAATGTTGGCAGATTTGAAGCGGATCACAGAAAAATATGGCCAACTATACACGAATGCTTAGAAAAGATGAGTGTAAATCAAGATCAAATAATACTAAAATATATAAAAATGGAAAAAACTAAAAATAAATTAATAGTAAAAATACATTTTTAAAAACAAACTTATATGTGCTTGAATGCGTATATAAAATTTCGTGCCTGTACTGTTAACCGTTGACGAGTTCCTTCCTGGGTGTAGAATCATCTTATGCATAAAAATGCATTATCATCGAAATTGAACCAACAGGTCAAATTTCAACACCGTGTGATAAGAAAAGTAGTTTAATACAGCTTGCAAAATTTGACCTAAACCGAGGCACAAACATTGCAAGCTAAGTGAAGCTTGTAAAAATAGTTATAATAATTTAATTATATAAAAAAATTAACAGCATCAAACATGTTTTTTAAACAATACATTTTTAGATCGCGTTCGATTGGACAGTATTTTTAATTTCAACCTTTTACGTCGGAATACGTAAGGTTATAGATAGATCCATAAGTGTAAAGAAAGTCGCAGGGTTTCAATAAAATAAGAATGAGGGATATATAAATGCTGTAAAAAATAAAAAAAAGGCAAGTTTTTGCAAAATTTATATTTGTATCAGCGAAAAAGGGATTCTACCCAGGCGATCTGAAAAAAACAAAACAATTAGATAAGATAAGATAATTTATTTTCCATGAACAAAGTTATTGTACAGGAATGACAATTACATATTTGTACATACCGTTACATTTCAATTATAAAAAAAAACAACAGAATAAGACAATAGAGAAATAAGAATAAAGAATACAATAATAACAAAAAAAAAAAAAAAAAAAAAATACATGAACAGAAGTTACATGTGCATTGTGTATACCTAATTTATCACTTAACTATCTAAATTCCTTAAAACTATAAAAAAAAAAATCCAGAATATATTTCTTCAACCTAAGCTTAAACTCACGAAAATTATTTATACTTTTAAAGCTTTTAGATAGCATATTAAAATATCTTAAGCCTAAATAATGACATGTAGATTGGTATTTGGCGGTACGTGCTGACACAGTTTGAACATAATTACTTTTATGACGTGTATTAAACTCATGAATATCACTATGTTTATTGGCAAATATTTTATTATTATAAAAAAGGCAAATTGCTTCTAGTATATATATATATATACCATAACTTGTAAGTATGCCCAGTTGTTTAAAATAAGGTCTACAAGATTTTTTATTTGGGAGACCTAAAACCGCTCTGACTGCTCTTTTTTGAAGACGAAATATATCCGAAATAAAAATATTTATTCCGAATATAAAATATTTTTAAACAAAGTGACTACACTGACTACGAATATTATCGGCCGGTGGCGATACGGAGTAATTGTAGAGTTTGTTTACTGGATATATAACACAAGTTAATAAGGTGTATTAAATATGTATTAACCAAAACACATAATTAAAGTACAAAGCCGGACATGTCCGAACATTAAGCCTGTGCCTGTGAGAGGTATGATTTTTTGAATTTTGAAAAACCATTTTTTCCACCCCTAGGAACAACGATTGGTGCTATCAAACAAGTTTACTCAGATACATTTTAGGCCCTTATAAATATAAGGAATAATATAAAATTTAAATAAATTCGATCTTATATACTAAGAAAGTTATAGCAAAATTTCACTTTTTCGAAAAATCACCCTAATTTTTGCCCCCCTGGTCCGAACTTGACCGAGATTTTGTACCCTTAAATTTTATGTATCATTTTTAAAGTGATTGGTGTAAAATTACGGCAATTATCGTATCTTTAAGAAAGTGATATAGATAGATATATAAATTTATAAACTGAGGGTAGTTTTGCCGTATATCGGTATTATTTAGTAGAAAAACATTAAAACCCTATTATTAATCGAGTTACTTATTGAACACTAATTATTTTTATTATAATTATTTTATATAATTAAATATAAGGTCAGACTATTGCTTATTCAGAAAACATATTTCCTTCTTTTTCATGTTATCACACATGTCGTGGGATAAGTACCCGAAACTTGCTCATAGAGCACCATTGACAGTTGAAGTTATCAACTTGTATCTTTGCCTCGTTTTCATATTGTTAACGTCACTAAATATCTCTGAGTCAGCATTAAAATGAGGTAGGCATAAAAGGCCAGAGCGAAATTCGCTAAATTTTGACAGATCTCAGTACTTCGTTGTTCGCACGTGACAACGACGACAGCGCCGCCATTTTTATAGTTGTATTTGCCGCATTAGTTTATACGGCAATGAGAATGCTGCCGAATGCCGTATTATCTAGTTAAAATTAATTGAATCGCCGTATATTGCGGCAATAGTCGGATCAATGGCAACACTGGAGAGAGCTGACAAAAACAGATGGAGAGACAAATCTCCCTATGATTTATTACAATCCCCTTTCTTTTACGGTAGTATTAACAAGGCAGTTGAAAAAGCTTTAGTAAATTTATGACAGCGTTTTTAAAAAAGCGAAATGGCTTCCAAGTAGAAAAATGTACATCAAAGGTTAGCGTTCAACTTTAGTAATTGAGCAAATACTATAATATTATATTACTCACATACTAGAATTAGAGCAGTACAGGAATTATATTACATAAACAAAAGTAAGTGGTTCAAAACAAGCGAAAATGCTAATACAATTTAAGTTTTATAAACCGGAGTGATTTAATATATGTATATATAAATATATGCGTAGACTGAAAATAATTAGGTGTGACAATAGTACGGAAATTATAAACTGTTGGTTTTTTAATATATTATAAACCTTGTATATTATTATAACATTAAATAAATAGGAAGAATTTACAAAACAGACGCTATTGGTACTAAGCTCTGTATAAAATTCCGGTCACTCAGGCCATGATTCCTGTTTATTTATGTAAACAATAAATTTTCCTCGTTTTGGTACATTTTAAAATGTTTATGACATGAATAGCAGCGCCATCTCGAGGGGCATAGATATAGATTTTTAAATAAACCTGTCTATTAGGACAATAAAAAAAAGGACAATAAATTTATACGAAAAATACGTCTTTAATCTTAATGTATGTCATTTAATTAAATTACCTACCAATTTAAATTAATTCTAAAAAATATAATAAAAATGAAAAAAAAATATATCGCCATCTATACCGCGGGTCTAGTACTTTTTAGAATTTTAGAAATGATTGTAAATACACTATATATATTCAATTCAAGTTTTCTCTTTAAATATAGAGAGCACTCGAAGTAGGAGTCAATAATTTAAAATAAATTTTAAAAATATATACTATATAAACAATAAAATAGTAAGTTTAAAAATATATACTAAAATTATATCGATGGCATTTCGCTTGAACTGATTGGTGACTATAAGTTGTAAAAATAATAATCTGCGATAACAATAAAATAATTAATCGAAAAGTTATATGTTATACACGAGTGTTTCGTTTTCTACAAATTCTGTTTTCTAAATGTTCTCATTTGTTCATTTTTGCAAGTAAGAAGATCATTAAATCCTTCGTTAAACAACTTTCGACCTCTGCATTCATAAATAAAAATATAAGAGAAAAACTGATTTATGGTTATTGAACATGAGTTGAAAAATTCGTTTGGACCGCCAGACATACTTGTTTCTGGAAACCGTTTACAATTATTAATTTAAGAAATCCGTAAGACCAATAAACAATATTACCAAATTTAACTGTTCAGACGTCACCCTAAAAATTACGTTTTTTTTTATATAAAATTATGAGTTATAATAATATTTATCCTATGAATCTCATTTCTAAATTTCCCCAGCTTTATTACTGGCAACCTGTCCACAACTGTGTTGCACAACTGTCAGTGTCAGTTTGAAAGGAAGAAAAATACCCGCGTTTGTCTATAGTCTGTCACCACGCGTGCAAGCGATTCCTCTGTCGCCGCGAGTTGATTGTGTAATTCGCGTATAATATAATAACTATTTGTGTGATCCTCGGCATCCCGTCATCTCTTCCACCATGTCCATGTTGTTGTGGAGAACAGCTGACAACAAGAAACGGCAAAATGCAGTCTGACCACAGGCGGTTGTCATCATCGCACGGCAAAGGTTTGTTTGTTATTTATTTTCCTGGTAATTGCTGCTGTCATGCTCAATATTTGTTCCTGGGTTTAGGTCACATAATATCTTGGAACGCCCTATATTTTTTTCTTAAGAGCGCTTATATATTTTAATTGTGCTTATGATATTATTACCTAGTTATCAAATTCTAACGTGCTGACAGACTTCTTAATGTCTGACTTTTTTGTAAGGTTCCTGCAATAAATACTAAATCAGGGGGGGGGGAGGCGATTATAATATATATGTACTCTATGCATAGGTAGCAAAGTTCATCTAATAATTATAGTTTAAACGGGCGTTCGTCACTTCTGTGATTCGGTCTTTTTAAACGGTACAAAATTAAAAAAAAGTTTGTGTTTAAGTAGATTTTGTCTAACCGTATTTAAAAACATATCAGATTTTGAAAACAACTACACATAGGCAGATATTAGTCTACAGACGCATTTTTATAGCCACCATACTTTTTAGCATAGACGTAACTGACCACACGCAAGCCATTTGACCTGGGAGGGGGGGGGGGGGGGGGGGTAGGAGGCTAGGATGGGCCTGTCATTGCGACTTAGGATCTTTTAAAAGTAAAATAAATGTTGATAATAAAAGAAACAAATTTTTTGATCAAAACAAAACAAAAATTTTGAAGAAAGAGATTTAAGCGTTTAGAATTTTTTCACGCATCTTCAAATTTGCAACCCGATTGATATACCGGAAGAATAAACAAATAAGAAGAGAGTTAAATAAAAGTTGTATTGTTTGCTAGGTATTAATTGAATTTTGCCTCATTCCGGCACCGTATGGTTTATTACCTGATTACCCGAAATATTACCGAAACGTTTATGCGTAGTTTCGCTACCGATTTTTGATTCGGTTCCGTTTGTATATTATAAGAGAAAATATAAGAGAATATAGGGCGCTGCTTTGCTTTGCTGCGGCATATTGGAGCGAAGTTTAGTATATAAATGTATTTCTCCATAGGGATTACCATTTATTTTTTTATAATTCTTTGCGCAATCAAATGTATATGTTTTTTGGTATCTATACACAGGAGGCATTGTCATGGTCATTTTAAAAAAATAATTATCAAAATCGGTCTTGTAGTTCTAGAGCCTTAGTCCGTGAACAGAGTGACGTTTGAGTCACCACATGGGAACTTCGCTCGCTCCGCTCCAATAGACAATAAACAATAATAATAATAATATGTTGCAAATTTATATAAACTCTAGCTGAAATAATTTTATAGTTTGCAAAAAATTTATTTATTTGTTGTGAAAAATTAACACCTCTATCGATTTCCGGGTTCGTTAATGAGTTGCAAATTTAGTACATAAACAACGGCTTAACGCTTTGTATATATACAATGTTTGAAAACTCATTTTATTTTGAAATTGATGTTAAATTAAATATTTTCCACCCTCTATTTGAGTGGTCTAGTATTGCAAAGCGTAAATACCATACATTCTCGTTGCCTATTACAATTACAATGACATGCTAATGAGGTGCGTAGCATTGAGAGAGTCACGAAATGCGAGGCCCGGAGGACCGGTCAGCGGCGCGCAAAAAAGTGAACCCGATTTTGACATTTAATAATTACGTCAAGTCGGTCGGAGCGTCTAAATGTCACTTGTCGCCACGCGCAGCTCGACGCTCGCAGGGCTGCCACAAATATTTATTTCCAATAATACAAAACGTATGTAGGAATGACAATACAAAATTAAAAAGATTATAAAAAAAAAATGATAACAAGCAAAACAAACAAATCATCAAAAACAATATATATTAATAAGAAAGTAAACCATAAACCACACCATTCCTTAAACACATGGATCGTAAGTCCTCCATTCACTTTGCAAATAGATCCGAATCATCTTTATTTCTTAAAGTTAAATCCTCAGCTGAAGGAAGGTCTAAAGCTGATGCTGTTTATGCATACAAAATAATCTCAGGTGCAGTTAAGTGCAGCTCTCTGCTTGAGCTAATGCGCCTCAGGGTACCTTCACGGGTGACAAGATCAAACGTTTTGTTAGACATCCTATGTCGAAGAACCAATTATGGGCAAAATGAACCCATTCATAGAATGGGTTCTACCTTAAATTCAAAATACCCAGATATTGATGTATTAAATGTTAATTTAGTGGCGTTCAAAAGTCTTATAAAAATGAAACCTTAATGTGAAATTTCCCTTTCCCTTTTCTCTCCCTCCCCTTCTCCTCATCTCTTCATCTTGCATTTCTTAGGTTAAGCACTAATTACTCACTCGGTGGAAATATTTAATTGATTTTATTTTTTACTCATAAATTTTTGTTTTCATTCTTTTTATTTATTTTTTTTTATATGATTGTATATGTGCTCCTGTATATCATTTTTCTCGTGTAACTGTTTATTTCCCTAATAAAGATAAATTAAATTAAATAGAGCATGCGATAATTTAAAATACAATCAAAACATTAAAGTGATGAAAATAAATAAAATAATATACCTTTTTAGATCCCATTTGAATGTATTGCAATCATGAATTTCCTTTAGATTTGCAGGCAACACATTGAAATATTTTAAACCTCTGTTCTAAATATTTTAACTCTGAACAAGATTTATTACGTAAAACTTCTTTCCATGAACGTTTTACCAGACTCGTTTGGCTAAACTCGGACGCTCGGAGGGATGTGATGTTTTTTTTATTTATTTTTTCTTATATAAATAAACGTTCGGGAACATGGTTGATGCCAGTATAGGGTGATCATTTTGAAATATAAATATTACAGTATTATGCCGTTGATGACACGTCTTATCATTACAGAAGTTTTCCTTCTAACGCGCGTCGTGTAACACACACTTTTTTTCATTCAAGATTTTGATCAAATTATTATTATATCACATATTAAAGTTTTCCCAACGCAAACCAAGTCTTATGTGTATAATTTTTGTATTACTTGGTTGCTTAGTCGTTAATTGATATGATCAGCGGCTGAGTTCGTGTTTGCACTATATATTAAGCTCGTTTAAAGTTGTCCATAACTTATACCAACAAATACCTCGGGCTAACACTGTTGCATAAACTGCACTGAGGTATGCACATTTTGGAACCTTTACTCTTGAATATTTCGGATCAGTGTTGGACCCCTTTACCGCTGGATAAAGGGGTCCCACACTGTAACTTTTACACACATAGTAACTTCTTTGTAACTTTGGACTAAAGGCCCTAAGGGCCGAACTAAAGGCAGCCCAAAGTTACAAATAGTTCCATTATCTGGAGTTCTTTTATTATTATATTTTTTGCTTATATGCATGTTACAAATTAAAATGTGTACATGGGGAAACCTTTTAAATAAATAAATATTTAGTATATGAATTATACATAACACAATTATCAGCATTATATATTTAATAAATGTATATATTGCATGTAATATATAGATAATAATATGCACTGTTTATTGTATGTATTATGTTTTATATTTATGATATTTATCTTATAATCCTTCTTCTTAGTAAAGTCTCACGCATATACGCAATAAGAATTTTATTTTTTCTGCAATCTGGCCACTCTTAAAACAGGTTTTTTAACCTAGTTAGAGTAGCCATGTCACTTAAGAGCAACAATAAATGACTGGTGTTTAATTTGTCTATATTATATTAAGAAAAGCTTTCAGTGTTGCTTCAGCTCTCAGCTGTTTCATTTATTGTTCTGACTTCCTATTGTACCATAATAAATAAAAAAAATAAACAAAGGAAGGCAAGTAAACATATCTTGAGGTTAATTGGGTGATCCGATAGTCCCTCAGAATTAATATCACCGCTTAAGTAAGAATCGCTTAGTACGAGTATGGACTTTCAAATGTAAGGCAGTTTAATAAACCTAAATTGATTACCCAGCTCAAATTAAAGCACATTTAAGGACGAATGTTGTTGGGTTAAATTATTTTCTTTTCAAAAGCAACCCTATCATTTTTTCGTTCGCTTTGATTAATTAGATCGATAAAATAAGCACGAGAAAAAAGTCACGCCGGATCTGTAATAATGGATGATAGCATTTTCGTTTGCATAACATTAGCAGACGAAGAGCCGGCATATTTAAAAATATTTTATTTACATTTTTTGAAGATCATATACTTTAATATATTAAGGCTCTTTTATTAAAATAATAGTACATTATAGCGTAACTGAACAGATTTTTCGACGTGAATACGTCCATAAAATTGCTCTTGGGAAAATAACAGAAAATTCGATGATAACAAAGTCATAGAGTTTCGTGTTAGATGGGCGCTTGTAAATAAATACAGGAAACACTAGTGGATTGAAAAACGGATTCAGATCATTCCCTGTCACGTATTCAAGGACTTAATAATAAGACAAACATAAAAAGTATGACGTAAAAGTGCCAACTGCGCCTAGCGAGTTTTTATCTCGTTCTTCCCTCCATTTGACACTTTTATTTTCTGTCAATTTGACAGCCCATGTGAAATATGCCAATATTTGGCCAAAACTGTACTCTTTTCAACATTTGAAAGTATAGAACAAACAATCCTGCCGAGGACTGTTCATAGGCATCGCTACAATATACAGGTGCCACGTTATAGTTAAAGTCCCAAAGAATTTGTAGGCAAATAACATGCGGAGGCCGCCATTTTGGTTTTGTTACAACCGACATCTTTAAAAAATATATACTAACACCAACGAGATGTTTTGGTGAATTTGTATAAAGTAGACGTTAACAATTAACAAAAGCCAATGCAATTTCGGAGTATATTGTACAAAAGCCAAGTCGAGATTCAGAAATCGTATGCGGTTAGAAATACGCCAGCAATCTAGTGATACTAGCGAAACCATATGAGCGAGTAAACCCTTGCCGGGAGTGCATCTACCAGCATTCCTCGTCTGTGTTTACCAATTCAATCACCCAGTTATATAGCTTATTTTCTACTGGCAAACATTGTAGACGTATTCATGGAATCTCTCCGTACCCGCGATACCGATTTATTTTGAACTCTATCTGACTAAGCTAAATATGCTTGCGGTAGAGTCAGGGGAGATGGTGTTTCCATAATATTGGAATTCTAACCCGCGTTTAACGGGCTAATAGACAATCGCCAAGACCTTCGTCCGGTGCAATATCTGAACAAATTTGATAGTTTAAGGTTTAGGTCATATTCTAAAAGTAGTTAGGATTAACTATAAAGTGTAATATGACCTTTTATTTATACAGAAGATAATAAATAAGAGAATAAGATTAAAAACGTTAAACTTAAACAAATTGCGACTAAATACAAAATGCTTTTGTTGATATATTATTTATTTCCATATAAGATAAAAAGGTACGTATGTAAAGCATACGAGTATTTTTCCTTTTATATGTAACAAGTGACGTTTCACTATTTTAAACAAGTTTAAATACATTAATACCACTAGGTGAATACTGGGATAGTACTAATTTTAAATGATATGGATTAATATTATTTAAATGTTTTTTTTACTAGTCCAACAACATGTTTTATAAAACTGTTTAACTTTTACACAACACCAATAATTTGACCATATATTTTATTAGAGGCTCCTTGACTATTATCGACTCGCACTAAATATCTTCAAAACGGAACTCTTGCTTTAAAACGACATTATTTATGGATTCCAATGGCGCCTTTAAAAACATTTTTTTCCCATTATGACTTTAATTTAGGTAAATTTATTTAAGAATTTCTTTTATAGTGGACATGAGCGCGTGATCATTCAAATTATTTTTTTGTTAAATTTACTATGAATAAATGAATTTTAAAAGATATTTAAATAGTTGCATACATATCACAGCTTTAAATAGATTCTAAATAACAATAATCAACAATTTACGATGCCTATGCATGCCAAATATAAATTTCAAAAATTGTATGACTTGTGCTGTCGGAGGTATATGAAAAATCACGCAATACATCTATACTAATATTATAAATGCGAAAATCTATTTGTCTGTATCACGGATAATCCGCTAAACCGATTTTGATGAAATATGGTAAGGAGATAGCTTTATCCCAAAAGAAGGACATGGGCTACTTTTTTTTAAATCGTATTCCTTTCGGGTGTAAAATAGGGGATGGAATGGAATATTGTATGGAAATTAGTTAGGTGTTTATGCTAGGTAGATATTTTTCGGCATTTTGGAAAGCTCTCGAAATTTCCAGGTCAACGCAACTATTTTTAGTTCACCCGAGTGCCGCAGGCACGAGTCGTCTCGCCCCGAAGGCTCCGTTAAAGCTGCCTGCAGAGCCTGAGTACAATATATATAGGTGTCCTACCCTTATGTGCAATAATTTCGCTATAGATTTTTGACTTTTTTGATTTTGTAAACGCCACGCTTAGTTTTCAAGATATAACGGCTTTGTTTTCAATTTTTTTTTTGTCCAAATGCTAGATAGAATAAACATTGTGATAAAAATAGTAGTTAGAATACAAGCCAAAAAAAAAACTAGTTACAAAAAACAATATATTAGAAAACTAGGGTATAGGATGATGTATACCTATTCTAATTCTGTATAGTTTCAATAGTCTCTATAATATATAACTTTTTGATATATTTGAAATTTCCGAACCTAAGCTATAAAGTGATATACGAGTATTAATATGTACGATTAAAGATACTCGTCGTAGAACTTGGCGAGATCTTATTTGCAAACTTTTTGAATAGATATTTATGTTAATTATCCTAACTATTATTGTTATTGAGAATGGATATTCCATTTAGTATGAGTACAAAAAAATCTAAAGTATCAGGCGAAATTATGTATTGTGGTAAATGGTATGTTTGAAATAAAATTAATAAATCATACCAAGTTATGTTTTATGACAATGATATTAGTTATATCGTAAAACTCAAATTTTCAAAAAAAGTTAACATGGTTAAAGATAAAAGAAACCATATTCTGCAAAGACTAGCAGGATCTTTCTTTCTAATTCTTATTATTCAAACAACATTTTCTCAATAATAAATAACTAGAAGGAAACATTTAAATGTAATAAATTACACGCAGTTCGCGTTATTTTGAATTATTTCAATTAAAGACTCGTTAATTATTATCTTCACATCGTAAAATGGTAATCAATTAATTTATGGACTAAAAAAACCATCATTAAGATTTCCGATTACAACAAAATTTACATATAAAATTGCTAGGTATAAAAAACGTTTATCTTTATTTTCTTTATGATGACTACGGGAACAGAGCCTACTAAATACTTTAACTGTGAAAACACTTAAATTATTTTATTCTGTGTAGCAAATAATTTCAATAAATTATATAAATAAAATAACCACTATTAATTTGTTATATCAAAGGTTTAGTGCTAGTTATATTTTATTAAGATGTATCTGTTCACCATTCACATTTTTTTTAAATCGCTTTATCTTTCTAGGTCCTTTAGTAGTACGGGATTTTGTTTTATGTACGTAAGGGGGTAGTTTCGCGTTACCTATTTTTTGGCGTAGAGAATCAAATATCTTTAACCTCGCGGTTGTGAAATAAATCCTTAGATAGAATGTTATATTTTGTGTTGTTTGGCTCAAACTTCAAATAGACGTGCTACAGCTAGGCTTTGTATATTATCTACGCAGCATCTGTATCCAAAGATTTGCACATTTCTTGTGAGCCGCCAAGTCTCAGCGCCACAAAACAAAACACTGATTGCGCAGTTTCCGTTCCAGATTCAGCGCAAATTTTACCCGCAGGCCAAAGTGGATTTTTCGTTCCGTGAGGTGGGTATCTCACTCACACACAAGTGACAACAACTCACAATCACAAAAAATAACTTAAATATCAATAGGTATGAAGTTTGGAAGATATATTATAAATATATATAAGTAAGTATAAAACATTATTTATTTATTTAATCACGGAAAAACAACGGGTACAAGAGATGATATGAAATCTTAGAAAAACTTATGATTTAGGTTAGCCTTGCATCCTTACAAGTTTTTCAAATATAGAGTGATTTATTTCATATCTAATGCTAAGTTATGACAAATAGACTGTCTGCAATTATCAGCAGAAACTTAGCACCTACTCTGCGGATCGCATGTGAAAAGGAATGGACATTAGAAGCAACAGTCCAGAGGTGAACACTAAGAGCCATAAAAATTATAGTCCAACATTCATCTACTTGCTCCATAACTAAATCCTAAATCGATCTCAAAGTTTTCCTTGAGTAAGGTCTGGTTTTAACCGAAAATTTCATTCCAGAGTCGTCTTTCCTTACCTCACAAATGTCAAAATTAAGATGTTTGTTTTCTTAAGGTCGCCGTTCACCAACATTTTGACTCGCATTTTATTTTGTCTATCTTATAAGGTTACAAATATCTTAAGAGAACGCGTTTTTTAGTTGTTTAATTTTAAGGTTACTATATTACTAAGATTATTTCTATAAGCTACTCAAATGCATAATTAACGACACAGCTCTAATAACATTCATTATCTCATAATATTCTTTGTTTCCGTAATGCAAATTTAATGGTGTTTTAGGAATTGAATGCCTTGAATGCTCTTTCAGATAGAGTTAAGACTGTTTTTACCCGAGGAGGACTCCGTTAAATATATGTAAAGGATGTTATTCAATGTTATTTATTGTTTTTAATCATATAGTTAGTGTAAATCATTGGTTAGGCACTCCTGACTCGGTTAAAAGGTCAGTCAAATGATCGATTGCCGATCGGACAGCAATACCATTGGAGAGTCGAAAGCTGCGATGCAACGCAATCGATTTTCAGTTGACCGAGGTTAGTTCTCGACGGAGCACTCGCATAATATATAAACAGGCCGCACCCACTCGCGCGGACGACTTGAAATATCTCGCAAACATAATGGTTTCGTTTAATAAGACCATCGCTCATCATCCGCCCGAGAGATGCAGCCAATAAATCGCATGACGGCGTCCGACTGCGCGCATCACTCATGGCTGCACTGCGCAGGATGGTTTCTCTTCTAGGACGCGAAGGCCGCTCGGAGCCTATCGCTAAATTATCCACCTTCTAGGAGGTAGGACAATCATAAACAACTTAAGCAAACATTTGTCAAAAAGACACAAAAAAATTGCTGTTTTTAATTCTATACGACTCCATTTTTTTAAAGAGGGAAATTGATATTAAGATTTGCAGAGATAGTAATGGACGCATCCGTGGAAAAGGTGATCTACTGATTCAGTGGTTACAGGTTCGAATTCAGACGCAGATATGCATTTTTTGCATCCTGACCCTTTAACTGAATCCTGTCTTTAATTTGGCTTATCTCCTTACCTGATATGAGAACTCAGAGGGTGTATCGGTAACCTTAAATAAAAAAAAAATCTAATGAAATAGAGTATTCCTAAAATACCGCATCAAATTAATATTTACCAATAACAATATATTTGAGGAAAATTTTATGTAATTTTTACCTATTAATGTACCATTAGGTTAGATTTTGACGAATGAGAATAAAAATTAACGTTTTTTTTTCAAAAATCAATAATCAACGATAAGTATAGTTTCAATGATACATGTTATTTCGTTTGACGGAAAATTCTTCAGAATTCTTCATGGGTCGGAAATCCGTAAAAACTAAAACAATGTTTCTTTTGATAATCACGTTTAGATTCATTTTTTGAATATTTATAATGGAAACAATAATCATGAATTATATTGGTGATAGTATTACTATGTGTTTTGGTGCCCTTACATATAACATATAACTTTCTAAACTCACAAACATACTACATACTTAATTCACTCTATATTCGGTTAAGTTAAGGAATATAAAATAAATTTCAATAATTTGAATAGTTTTACATAGTTAACCGTGTTCAATTTAAATGTGGAATAGCGAAACGACACGTTTCGTAACTCTATGAATACATTTAAAAGTCTATTTTGAACATAGTAATGTATTTGTTTGCCAAATAATAATATCATTTCACTCCGATAACAGTGACGTCATTACCGAACGCAGTTTAAATAATGCGTTTACAATGCGCTTATTAAAACGTGTCTAGTCACATCCGTTGTAAAGTTTAGTTGTCAGTTGAAAGATTCGCTGGGGGTATGTTTTTTTTTTATTTTCAAACCCATCCCTATTGTCTTTATTAAAAGGCAATTATTCAAATTTTTCACGTCAGATATTCCACACGGCACAAAGAACGGGCACGTCCTCCGAACTGAGCGCTCAAACTAAATCCTTTTACCGGTGTACAATCTCTGGACTATAGTTAGTTTTTTTACAATGCATTAGACATTTACTAAAAGAATATTGGTTCAGAATTCGGATCAGACAAACGTGAACTAAGTGCTAAGTGCTACATTGACATGAGGTCAAGAAAGGAAATTTTAAAAAGTAAACACCTTTCTATAAAATATAATTTGTTCTATCTTTATTATATAATTGTATGGTATTATAAATACCACACAAATAAATTATCTAAAACTACTTAGTTAATAAATAACATAAGTAATAACATTACAAATTCAGTGGACACTTATATCGATGCTAATTTTATTTTCATATATGAAAATCTTATAACTAATACAATAAAATATACGAAAATATATTATTTTAAATATCTGGAAATGTTAAAATATCACAGTTTAAATCTTAAAAAAAACACTTTTGGAAACACAGTTCAATCCATAATAAGATGCTATTTGTATGTAAATAATTTAAGTCTATGAAGTAATTCAAATAAAATAAAAACTAAGATATTTTAAATTATGCATTAATATAAAAGCAACATTTGATACATGGCTGATTACATATCAGTAGTTAAGTGGACAATAAAGTTCATTATCTATAGGTTCAAAACCTCAAAAATGAATAGACATGGAGATTTATCAGAACAAAAATAAAATGAATGCTTGAATGGCCGAAAAATATTATTTGCATTTTTATAACTCGTCAATCGAAAATCAATCTAAATTTTAATCATATAAAATAAATATTCTGTAACAAAAAATAAGGTATGTAGTTTTACTCTAAAATATACTAGATTTTAATAGAAAAACGTTGAAAATTTATTAATATTGCAAAAGTAGGGTCGGCCCGAATAATTAAATCAATCATTGGACTGTCACTAAGCACCTAAGCACTAGAGGGAGGGAACTATTCGTCTGGCAATATAGAAAACATTATTTTTGAATTCATTGCTGTGAATATGTTTTTTTCTTTACATTTTAACTCCTTCTTACATATCTTGTTTTATTTTAGTAAATCTTAAAAATTATTGTTACCTTTGTGTCAGAACTACAAGTCTGATGAAAGCATTACCTATATATTATATTGTTATGTTATATAATGCCACAAACTTAGGTTTCTGTTTTAGTTTAAAATTAAAAAATCGAACTGATATATAACAAATACAGTTTTTTAAAAAAATTATAAATGTTTTATATTTATAAACATTACCAATTCAGCATCTTATTTATATCATTATTTTTATCTTCTTTTTTTTGTCTCAACCTAACTACATATTATATGTCTAAATAGAGATTTTCGTTCCTTTGTCATCTTTGCGATATATAATAACTTACGAAGTACTCTTACTTTGTAAGCTAAGTTTAAGGTAATGTAAATTAATGTCACATAAGATATAACTTTTGCACAATTATTTTTCTACGCTGGTCCTCTTAGGAATAATTTACTTAAAAGCTAGTTATGCGCACTACATTATTTTCAATATTGTAAAGATTAAGATAATTAGGATATTAAATACTCGTTGAGAAATTAAATTATTAAGCAGAATTCGATAGGAGGGACTTTTTTATCGTTAATATGAATAGCTAGTAAGGATTTATCATTTTCGATTCTTTTACTGACCCATAAAATTACATTTAAAATCTAATTGCTCTACTACTTCGCACGCACATACAAGACAGACATATATATTTACTAATTGATAACCAAAACAAAATAAAAATATGTAAACGTACTCTACCCGAGATATGTCTGACTTGCTTGCCGTCGCGACGGATAATTTTACCAGCTTCAACCCAAGAGGACATTTTTTGGCCTGTTTTAATTTTTTCTCGGTTAAAGTTGTCTCTGGTAGAAATTTGCTCCGAAATATAAGTTAAAAAACAGCGGAATTAATAAGTCAGTCTTAGACTAATTCAGTTATTCAATGCTTGTTATTACTGAATCGAAGATGATCGTGACAAATGCTCTATATTAAATATATCGCTGTTTTTCTTAGGATAGATTTCGACCATTGGCGTTCCTGGCGATTTAAGACCTGGCGATTTAAGACCTGGCGCGGTGAACGAAGGTTCTACAATTTGAGATGAGAATGAGCTGCATTTCTTCATGTGCGTCCTCATGTTGCTACTCTGGCTGAAGGTCAAGCCGCATTTCTCGCAGGCGTATGGTTTGTTGCCGGTATGGTAGTTCAGATGGGTTTTGAGATGATGTTTTTTCGTGAACGACTTCGGACAGAGGCTGCACGAGAAGGGTTTTACACCTGTGAAATAGGTATACCTAAGTATAAGTATACTGTATAATAAGATTTTAAAATAATAATTAACACGCTAAGTCAAATTATCTACAGACAATTAAAGAAAGTGTTTTTGTGAGATTTCATAGCAAATATTTCTAACTTTATTTTAATTTTTTTAGATTTAATATTACTTTTAATTAAAGAGACCATTGGAATGAGACCATGATCAATTACATAACACAATGAATTATTTTTGAGTACCTAATTTTACATACTTAATGCATTTATCGTTAATATGTATGTTAATATGTATCGTGTATCGTGTATCGTGTATGTTTTATACGAGTACTTATTATTTTACAATATATATTTTTTATATGTATATTGTATAATATACTACAAAAATTATCTTTTTTAAACTAATAATTTCTGAAACAATTTTGATAAATCCTATTTGCATAAAAAATAAATATGTATTATATAATTAAAGCAAAATCTATTTTTTTTTTTTTTCAGTTCAAAATATTTACTGAAAAGTTCTGAATAACTATTTCATATAAAATTTAACACAAAAATAAGATTAGATATGTAAAATGTATGTTTTGGTCCAGCGCTCCAGAGGTCTCGTCTGACAGAATTTAAAGTATTTTTTTAAATAAATCGGTAATTTATGGCTTGAGTTTTTTGTATAACATATCACCATTATATATATTTTAAAAAAAATGTGGATAGCAAAACTAGATTTATATATTTGTATAAATGTCAATATTTTATAAAACATTTTTATAGTCTAAGAGACCGTGAAGATTTTGGTAACTATAAGTGATACAGCTGATTATTATAAATATATACGCTGCAGGGTACTTATCTGATGACGTTGTTTTGTTGTACCGGCATTCCGCAGAACTGTTAAGTAATTATGGATTTTCAAAGGTTCGTTATGGTTACCAAAAATGAACGAAAAACGATAAGGCTGATTATAGACCTAACACGATTCCTTTTTAAAAAACTACACAGTCGTACTTACATATATATATATATATTTATATTGCGATATATATTTCATACAATACACTTCTTTATACACATACCAAAACACATACTCATCACATTCCACGTTTATAATTTAATATCTTAAATAATAAATTATTAAAGGGAATAGGAGAATAATAAATTATTAAACGGCTATCAATCATATTTTTAAAGGTTGTACTTTTGATAGATTTTTTTTCAGTCAGTGCAAATGGACATCGCAGAAAACTCATAACGCTCTGTTAAAATCGACTTTCTCGCTCACTCTTTTGTGTCAAAACGCATCTTTGATCGCCCATAACTCCTAAACGCTTTCGAATATTTAGTCAGTTTTGTACCATTTGAATGTGTACACTCAATACTATAATCAGCCTTATCGATTATCGTTCATTTTTACAAACCATAACGCATCTTTGAAAATCCATAAATCCATTTGATTTCGAATCATGCGTCTATATTAAAATTCCGAATCATGCAAATAATTTTATCTGATTAAATTGCACGTTAATCGTGAATATCAAATGATTAGTTTTCACAAGCTTGCGTGGTACCTGAATGCAATCTCATGTGCAGAGTCATGTTGGACCTGTCGGCGAATCTCTTGCTGCAAACGCTGCAGGCGTAAGGCTTCTCCCCGCTGTGCGTGCGGTAGTGCTGCTTCAGGAGCATCTTCCGGGAGAAGGCCTTGCCGCACGCCTCGCACTGGTGGGGCTTTACACCTGGTAAAAAAAATATGTTATAATGTCAAAACTAGTCCTGTAAACCGTGTAGAACATGTAGTAACGATTCACATAAAGATGATACAAACATTGTTTTAGGTGAACATCCTTGCTTCCAGTTACAACATGTCTATATATAGGGTGATGATTTTAGAGGCGTGGTTTTCAAGAAGAGATAAAACGCATATAATTTGATTTTATGGCTAAGAATTTAGTTTTATTATAAAGATAAGGGTTTGCCATTATGTTTTAAAAATGATTTCGGGTAAGTGGCCGCCGCGGCTGACTCGAACAAACTCCAGCCGAGAGGCCCAATTTTCAACCACTTTTTGCAGCAAGTTGGGCCGTATGTCAGCAATAACGCGCCGAATATTCTCTTCCAAGGCGTTAATCGTGTCCGGCTTATCTGCGTAGACAAGCGACTTCACATAACCCCACAAAAAATAGTTCAGCGGTGTTAAATCGCACGATCTTGGAGGCCACGCCACAGGCCCACGACGCGATTTTTACTTTATTTTAGAGTGATTTTAAAAAAAAATATAGGGATTTTTTCTAAATTTGCACTATTTGCAAACTTTGTTCAGGAGTAAGTCTATTTATTATAAAATGGCAAACCAAACTGAGCATAAATCAAGTGACAGCTGTCAAAAACACCAACTACGAAAAAAGTAGTGCCAGATTGAAAATCACGCCTCTAAAAAAAAAACAGCCCTATATTATGCCTACATATTACGAAAGGGGATGTATTTTTACACTTCTTTAATTTCGGTAAACACAATGGCTATATTTCATGGTGTGCTTTAAATTATCCTTAATAATAATAATACTTAACTTCAATAATATTAATATATATTTTAATGATCGTAATTAGGTTTGATAGTGTCTTTTTTGAGAGAAATTAATATAAAATCGGATTAACTGCAGGGCGCCAGCAAACAGCTGGAGCATCGAGAATAGATTGCCGTCATATAAATCTTCTATATGCGACAAGCGGACGGCTTCTGAATTTTATCTCATCGACTACTCTAATAATTCCAGATAATAAATAAACAGACCGCTCGTTGATAAACTATAATCACCGATATTTAAAAGGCCGCAGGAAATAATTTCATATTATCAGATTCCGCTTTGAAACGAATTAATTTGCTGAAACTTGTCCGCTTTACGACTGCACTTTTAAACACTGATTAATTATAATGCGATCGGCACAATTAATAAAGATACGCAGTAAGATTAAAAGTGTGTCGGTAATGCTGAAATTACATCTTTATAATTAGTTGATATACGAGTATACTCAGTAAACCGTCGTACCCAAAAAGCATTTGGTCAATTTTTTGTTAGAAATTTTAAACTATAAGAAGTTAGTTAGAGAATTATTTTCTTGACATTCTGAAGAATGTTCAGACTATCCAACGCACTAAGACCGTAAAAATAATTTCTAAAAAACTGCTGAACTATCTTGATATTCAAAACTCATGATATTCGTAATGGTTCAACGAAATATGTTTGACAAAAACTCAAAAATTGGAGAAAAAAAAATGGGTGACAGTTCGCGGTTTGTGTGATCTGTCAATAGTTTTAAATAAATAACCAAATAATAAAATAATAAATTTCGAAATAAAAAACTGCTATAAAGTCATTATGCATTATGAATTTTATGTTAGGTTTTAATTAATAGTGTTAATTATTGGGTTGTGGATGTGTCAGAAAAATATTAAATTATAATCCGAAAAGCAGTCTAAAAGTTTCTTCAGTGTAAAATATCATTTTGACCATTTTTATAGCCTTATAAATATTTTTTATTAATGATATATTGTTTTAAAGTTGCTATAGATATTAAAAAAAAATATTTAGCGTTTTTAAGTAAAATAAAATGATTCCCTTTATATTTAGATTAACCTTTTTGTAATTATTGAAGTATGACGGGTGGCAAATTGCTTTTAGAATTTCATCTTCGACAAAATAAAAAACTCGCAGGTTCTATCTACCTAAATACAAAATAAATTTCTTAAATATTTAAATATCAAAAATAACATGTTTCATTCTAATCTTGCGGATGTTTCAAATTTCTTTAATATTTATCCCTTTATCGTAGGGATGTCGCCAATGCGACGTTCTTGTATAGGATAATTAACAATGTTTTTGACTGCCCTTATTTGTTAAGTAAAATTGCCTTTAACATTCCAGCTAGGAATACTAGGAATTACAAGTTATTCAAAGTAGCCAGGTGCAATACGAATGCATGTAAAAATGGAATTATACCGCGAATATGTTCGTTTTATAACAACAAATTATCGGATGTTGACATTTTTAATAATACACTAAAACAGTTTAAAAATGCTGTTCATAGCTGCAGGTGATATAATTGGTATCTAGGTACCTAATTGTATATAATATATATATTTTATTTTCTATTACAGTCTTGTGGATATGTAATACCTATATTTATATATATCAAATAAATCTATCTAACGCAAATAAAACGTCATTTTCATACCTACATTAAACTTAATACACCGCCATCAAAATCTCTCTTTTCCTCACACACACACACACACGCACTCACACACGCACCCTCCCACACAAACACACATACATCAAATGCTCCTCATACGAATGTATACCTGCGTGTTTGTATTTTAATAATTTGATTTGCATGAATTTAGTTTGAAGTCTTCATACCTACTGTATATAGTATGTTTGTGAATATGTAGGAAATCCATAATCGGTTTTGTTATCTGCTTAATTCATAATTGTTAATATTATTGTTATTACTGTGTGTTTTCCCATAATAAAATAAATAAATAAATAAAGATTTCCAGTAAAAAAACATTTTTTTTATTAAGTCTTAATTCATATTGCAAAGATTTATCTTCCTCCTTGATTTATTTAAAATTTTCATCTCGTACGATTCACCCGCAAGCAGGACAAAAGAAAATTTAGTTATGTAGATAGATATACTATTTTAGGCGTTAAATCATCTATCAGCTACCGCTTACAATTTATATTAGCGGCTTTTGAAATGATAGGTTCTTAATTACTTCTAGTGTGTGCAAACTTTATTAGAAATGTAACTATTGTTTCAAATTGTTTTCTTAACAATTAGAAAAATACCCACATATGTTATGATTAGCCTAAATTCTACTTTTCTATAATCGCATGATTAGCGGAAAATCCTCGGTCGGTTTAGGATATATCTTCGGAACGCCAAGAAAAAGTTGACTTACCGGACAACCTAAAATTAAGGGGAAGTCCGCTCTTGAGGTCATTTTATCCTTATTTTCGACGCTCCGGTTGCTCATTCGTAATGTTGGTAAAAAAAATAAAAAATCACAGAGTAAACAGTTTTATAGTCTTCTATGAATTTATTTAATAAAAAGATGACTTCAACGGCCAGTTTTTTTTTTTATTAAAACTACATTGTATTATCACTTCTTTATTCTTTAATATCAGAGACTTCTATACTATTTTACCATCTATTAATATACTTAGATATTTTGACGGTCAATTATAGTGGTTTCAGTGATAGTAGACACACGGGAATTAGTCAAGCTATAAATATTGCCAGGGACAATTATACAATCGCTTGTTTCAGCCATCTAGGAGCTGGTCGGGTACCTTCCTTGAGACCTCAATAGAGATCTCCATTGCTTGTATTTAAAAGTTTGAAAAAAAAATAATAATGATCATTTTTACCCGTTTTTAACGTGTGAACATTTAAATATTCTCTAAAACAAACTCTAGGTCTTATGTTTAAGTTAATATATAATAGGCGAGCTTATTGCCGTTAGACAATATATAGTTATCTAAACTAACCTAACCTAACTAGAGAATTGACGCGTCGGCGAACAAAAAAAAAATGAAAACTAGCTTTGGACAGATAAGTCCCTCCTATCTAGGCCCCAATGCATACAATAAGATAAATGCGATCGATTCTTAATAAAAAGATATAAGGGAATGCCTTGATAATTGGTTTATAGAAAATGCTTGAAATTTTGCAAATAATATAACAATTAATATTACCTAACACAGTTAATTTTATTTTAATATCTTGCTTTCCCTTTTAAAGTCTAAAATGGGCTACCAAATGGTTAAAGGGGGCTGTAAAAGGAGTTACATCATTGAGTATATATACTTAGTATAAACTTGGTCCTATATTTAATTTATATATTTGTGTATATTAACTATGTTTTACTCAATTTTATGTAAAAAAAACGTTTTTTTCACGTTGAACGTTGATAATGTTTTTAGGGCCGCCTTCAGTAAAACTATATGATTATTTACTTTTTAGATGAATAAAAATACTATAATCATTATGCTCATTTTTAAATCTATTTAAATAAAATTAAGTACATTTAGTTTTTTTTTTGCTGGCCCTTTCTGACTCGTTGCTTATTTATGACAGTCTTAATGGCTTAATTGCTCACAGATTTTTATTTATGTAGAGAATAAACATTAATCAGTTTTAAAAATATTAGAGCATATTTAAAGTGAAATTTTATCTTTTATAGCTTTTTAACGTGACTAACTTGACCCATAAGTCGTGACATAGGTGCGGTATGTCGCTAAACATGTTTGTTGAAAAAAAACAAAAGAAAATATACGTTTAAAAATAATTAAAACGAATAGAATTATTTGCTGTGTTTTTAAATCATATAAAATTCTATAATTCAAATCACAGAAACTGGTAAAAAGAGATAAAGAACCACTGATCTGACTGGATTTTCAACTATAATTTAAATAATAAATTGCCAGAAATAAAAGCAATTATCTCCGTGTAACAACAGCAAAAAAATGCTCCAGATAAAATTAATGTGTTTATGTAAAACGGATTACAAAATAGTTCAATTTGATTCTAATACTCCGTTTATGCTAATAATATGTTTACCTTCTTTTGCTAAAAGCGATGGACTTGGTATTATTTATTGCCACAAATCTTCATTTTTTGTTGTCCGGACAAACCGAATTTAAAATGCTGACATGTTACATTATACAATTGTGGGGTAACTATGTTTAGTATTGATATTAATATTATAATTTTAAATTTATACAGTACCAGTTACACTTATATTTTTTTTTAAATTGGGAAATAATTTAACAAAGTTTTATTTATTTATTTTTTGAAAAATGCACTATTTACACAATAACTCCACAAATACTAGTTCCGTAGATATCTTAACTAGTAAGCCTTCGCTCTTTCATTATTCCATAAAATATGTACTTTAAAAATAAAGATATATTATGAAATTTCAAATTATTAATTGTCAACACAATGAAAACTTTCATATAGTACATAACATCTACACGATTTTAACAATTAATACTATAATTAAACGCAAAATTAAAAAACATCGATAAATTTGTATTCTTACTAAATAAAGGTTTAATAAACCCTTGACAAACTAACAAAAAGATTTTTACGATATTTTTTAGGGTGTCATTAAAAAAATATGTAAAAACGGCCACAGTAGGCCTTTTTCCGAGACCTTAATAAAAAATAAGCACACGAAAATAGTTTCTTATTTTTTCATAAATAGATTTTTAACAGGAAAATAACCCAAAACCACCGGCATAAGCTAAAGGGTCAGCTGCTCTTTCAAACGCAATGAACGGCGTTTATCTAGCCTACAGACTATGCAAAGTCTTAGAGGCGAAAGCATATTCAAAGGCACCTCGCATACCCTACATCGCATCCCTACAAGCAAAATGTACTGTGCGACACCTAAAATAAATAGCGGTTCATTATTGTAAACATTTGTTGTTTTCGATATAAAGAAATTAAAAAAAAATATATTTATAAAAAGTTACATTTTTCACTCACCCTGTCATTTGTATATTTATGCGTATGATTTATTTTTCATACGGACTTTTTATGTTCAGTGTGAAGTTGATGTAAGGAAATAGAGAGAATTGATGCTCGTCAATAGTTTATTAAAATACTTTTGCCATTACAATAACCTTTATATATATATTACCGTTTAAATATTCGCCAGTATTCATAATTCGCCATCAGGAATGCCCTATGGCGCTTTTGTTCCAGTGTAGGATTATTTTCTGCGCACGGAACATTCATCATGTTAATTTATCGTCGATTTTGGCCTTTTCGCCTACACAAGACCGCTACTAAATTAAATTGATATCATAGGCCACATTCGGACAACGGTACTGTATTGGCAGTTTTATAACTGGCCAAAAAGTGGCTACGAACGTTAAGATTAATCGTGCGTTTTGTGAGAATCCGTCCCAACTAAATGAGTGCCTACGCTATCAGAACATTAAATAATGGCCCAAAGGGCTCCGCAGTATAATTTGCATTCCGTTATTTTAATTCTGCTAATGTTTATCAGAAGGTAAAACTCTAATTTCTTCAACATAAATTTTACAGAGTGTATTTAAATTCACTGTTAGAATGTTATATACAAGTTCACTTTAATTACCAAGAGTAATTATAGTTTACCTATTTTTATCCGGTGAAATGTACCTCCGCCTGCCGGCATGACGAAAGGGATTTTTTTTAATAGCATATGATCAAATGACTTATTAAGTTAGAGAGTTCCTTTACATAAAATCGTAGCCTTTACATAGAATATAATATGATTTACATATCAAATTATATTTATAAATAAATTAATAGTAAAAAATATTTTTAAAGATAAGCTTTTATTTAAGTGCTAGAATGCGTATAAAAAATTGTGTCTGTGCTGTTGACTGTTGAGGAGTTTCTTCGTCTGGAGCCATTCCTGGGTGTAAAATCAGGTCATGCTTACAATAAAATTGCATCGCTATCGGAACTAAACCAACATGTCAAATTTCAACTCTGTAGGATAAGTGGTTCTAATTCAGGTTGCTAGATTTGACCTAAACCAGCACAAACATTGTAAGCTAAATAAAAGCTTATAATAATATGATGAATATAAAAGATAGTTTGTTTCTTTTTAAATTTACCCCAGATTTATCATAGGTACTATAATTTAGTTTTCGATTGATATAATTTAGCATTTGACAATATTTTACACTAAAGAGGACAGGTGAGAGTTAAAAATGCATTTTTATAAAACCCAGCGCTGGGTTTAAACCTCGATAGAAAAAACGATTTAGCAACATTTACAAAAATAACTTTTATACACACCAATTTTAGGCTGTTTCAGACAAAGTTGGTGTGGACTTGTCACCCCCAGTAGGCAGCGTCTGCGGGGCGGTGCATGCTCAAATTTTGTTAAACGCGTGTTTTGTGTTTATTGTAAAACTAATTTAACAATTTATTTCTACTTTTTCCCTGCAGCACATTGCAAGCGTCGTTGGCTAATATAAAAAGTGAGATACGCTCGCAATCATGCGTCGGCTTATAGCAGTTACTCCCGTTTAGCATTCCGTCTTCCATAACGACAACGGCTTCCGTCGCGTCGACTCGACTAACTCGCGGCTAATTGTTTCATATTGCGATAGGTTTTGAAATTCTTTGGGTATTACGCCAGTTACCCTAAGTTCGACTCTGTATATTCATGTCAGAATATACAGACCTGAATTGGGCAGAGGTCTCGAAGATACATTGGCCCTAAACTGTATAACATTATACCTCCTGAGCTCAAAGCCTCAATGATTCTAAAACATTCTTAAAAAAAAACATTAAGTGGCTTCTACTGTATAGTCGTGAAAATTTAGGATTTATTTTACATACAACGTTAATTTAATAAGGCAAATCTATTAAAACACTTCTTACTATTACTTTGGTAAACATTACTTATTAGGCACCTACTTAATTTTATGATAAAAATATAATATCTATTTATATACAAATAATATTTATGTATAAAATATAACAAAGTATAAAAATGTTCTTATTGGTTGTAAAAAAAACAAATAACTTAGTATAATAAAAATATATATAAATGATACAATTTTGTACAATATTGAAAAATTTTGAACAATTTTTTAATTTTTTGATAAAGTGCTGGATAGCATAATATTTATAAAGGTTCTAAAGAGGTCCTGTACTTGAGAATGCAGGATGTCGGTTTAAACCCAGCGCTGAGTTTTATAAAAATGCATTTTTAACTCTCACCTGTCCTCTTTAGTGTAAAATATTATCAAATGCTAAATTATATCAATCGAAAACTAAATTATAGTACCTATGATAAATCTGGGGTAAATTTAAAAGAAACAAACTCTGAAATAATTAAAAATACGAATGACTGTAAATAAAATATTTTTTTAAATTCAGAAATATTTTGTGTAGATCTATATACCTACATATTTCTTATATTCATATTTCTTATAAATATTTCTTTAAATTTCTTACCGGTATGAATTCGGACGTGCATGTTGTAAGCGACTCTTTGGTTGAAAGATTTAGGGCAGTGTGGGCACTGATATTCCTTGCGATTTCTGTAAAGAAGTGTACAAGTGCCTTTAATAGCGTTTAAAAGCTTAATAATGAATAAAAAAATTGCAATAATTTATCAAATTATCATTAACATAAACAATATCATTTAAAAAAAACGTTTTAAAACTCTATGTACATATTGAATTAATAATTAAGGTTTTAAATTTAGGTTTCTACTGTTTTTTTTTTTTACATCATGCTTCTACTCGTAATGTAACTCCGGAATCGGTCACTTTTATAACAGATATTATGTACATAATTAATAAAGATTATAATTATAAGTCTGAGTTTCTGGCAGCCAAAAATATGTAAAATAAATAAATTAATTAATTTGAATCATTGACAATGGTATATGAATCTGTTACGTAGCTCGTAATTAAAGCACATTTATGTGCACTTATTAGGCGTAATTGCCGCGCTACAAACCTATGAATCTTCATATGACTGCTGAGGTAGCCGCGGTCGTTGAAATATTTCCCACAGACGTTGCAGGTAGCGGCGAATTCCTTGGTTCCTTTGTGCACCGACACGTGGTACTTATAGTTCCTCAGCTGGGAGAAGGACTTGTCGCACTGGTCGCAGTGGTACCGCGCCTGCGTGGCGTGCGTTTTCGCGTGAGCCGCCAGAGTGCACTTGGAGGTGAACATCTTGAGGCAGATCTCGCATTTCGTGGCGCACGCGTCCTCATCCTCCACTTCCGAAATTAGGTTCATGATGCTGTGGGGATGGCCGTCGTCGGCATTGCCGTTTCTTGTTCTTTCATGTGCAGAATGAGGAACTGCTCTCGGGGCATCGTCCAGACTAAGCCTTTCTTCGAGTTTTGAGGTGAAATCGTGCCACGGATTGTAATCAGGGTTGACCACCTTGCCGACACCCGAAGGGCCACATGCGAAATTATTATTACTATCGTTTGATTTTAATTCTTCATTGTGAACGTTATCGCTGGATACTGAATATGCACTCCGGGAGCTGACGTTGTCCATGGAACTTCGTCTCGTCGAAGGTTCGATCGGATTTAATGTTAAAATCTGCAAAAAAAAATATAGGAATGAATTGAAAGACATTTTATTAAACATTTTTAAACATTTACAATTTACCGCGTTTTAACTTAACTACTTTTGTACAACATTTACTTTCCATTAGATGAAGCATTTTCTATCTAAACATCACTTTTGTCTAATTTCTCGATTTTACCTTCTTCTGAAGATAAAATTGCCTAGATTATTTTTTTTAGTTTTCTATTTAAAAAT
This sequence comes from Neomicropteryx cornuta, assembly GCA_020383195.1. Classification (NCBI taxonomy): domain Eukaryota; kingdom Metazoa; phylum Arthropoda; class Insecta; order Lepidoptera; family Micropterigidae; genus Neomicropteryx; species Neomicropteryx cornuta. The sequence continues at coordinate 17,904,155 of JAHKQU010000021.1, read as the reverse complement.
GTAAACATTGTCAATATCAATGTTAGTTACATTTAACCGAAGACAAAATGTAACCATTGTTACGAGTTATATTTATTGCGTCTAGAATGTAATTCTTTTTTTCATTTCGGATTTCACAGTTATAGAACATAATTAATTATACGTGGCACCCCAGTATCGAAACGTAAAACGCGTTCTACCTCAAAAATGAGTTATCATTTTATTACTACAAAAAATACAGTGCAAAGAAGCTCATATAGTAATAGTTACGTAAAACATAAAGTGTAATCAATATCAAAGTTTTCAGGATGAAAGGGGGGGGGGGCTCGTCCATAACCATTTTTTAGGAAAAAAAATAATATTAATATTAGACAAAGCACTTCATTTTACGGTTGTTGAACCCTGATTACTGTCAAATATCGTTGATTACATTTATTCTCTCTTCATTTGGAATACAGTATATATATATATATATATATACTATTAACTTTTTTTTGTTATAATAAAAGGTTACCTTTTTACAAATATGTGAAATCTAAAGAATACTAATCGATCGCGTTGATGAGCTTTGAAAACGCACACGGTCATACCATTTTTAACGCTTCATTAACACCATCTCCCCTGACTCTGGTACAAGCACATTTAGCTCAGTCGAGTAGGGCCCAAAAACAATTGTATATGACCTAGGTCATAGCAATTCTCAAAAAAAAATGATAATATTTTCAAATCTTAAAAAATCTAAAATTTTAAGCAAAAATATGCAGAAGCTGAAAACATTATTAATTTTGCTTGTGTTGACAAATGGTCGTTTTTTTTATATATCTAAATATAATTTAACATTCGATTATAAAGCTCTAATATATTTAAATATTAAATATTATATACTAATAATTCATATCGAATGTTGAAATCAATGTCGAATATGTTGAATTAATGTCGAATTTCGAGTGCTGAATTTCCCAGTTTATTTATTTGCTTACACTGTCTCTGTTTGAAATAAGTCAACATTAAAAAAAAGTGTCATGTTTCAGTTGTTAGCAATACGCGCTGATTCGCCATCGGTGCCTTTGAATGTGTCCCTCGATTGGAAAAGGCGCCTCTGAGCGCCTCGCGTCCGAAGGCGAGGGATCAAAAAGCAGCATCAGTCAAAACATCCTCTCAATGGATCGAACCTCTCCGATCATTAGCTAGATCGTGTAAACTGAGAAGCCAGTTTCTTGGGCTTTGGGTCCATCTAACGGCAACTATTTACAATGCCGAGCTTGGGTTAATTGGCAAGAAGCGACATGGATGTTGACTTCTGCACCCAAACATGCAATCACTTGGTCGGAGTTTGCTGACCGATTTTAATAGAGTAAGATTAATGCACTTTCGTGAAATTATATTGATTATAAAATTAATTAAAAAATCAGTTAAACGAGACATCTACAGTAAGAACAAAATACCACTATTTTAAGTTATTAATTACAATTTTAGTATTATTTAAAAAATGACCCAATCTAGGTCAAAGATAAATTCGCTATACATAAATATAAAACATGAACAAATTGATTTTTCTTACACTAAATTAGCGATTTTTTAATTCGTCTGGTATAACAAATAATAATTTAGAATAGGAAAAATTATAGTCATACATTATTTTAATATAACCTTTACTTGATAATGCCATTTGTTAGGCGATATAAGTTGCTATTACAAGACACTATTGGAATAAGCTAATAAAATTATAATTAATTTAAAATATATCTTTACAGTATAAAAATGTTTAAAATCAGCTGATTTCAAACTATTTATATCCAATAAATGTGTACACACCTCTTCAGATGACTCCTCTTTGCAGGTAGAAATCGACGGAGCATCTAAGTTTTGTTCACGTCTATAACAAATGGGACCTTTTGCAGTCCAGGGACTAGCCATAACTTTATTGCAGGGAGTTCGCCGACTTAGGCTAGAAGTCATTCCAATACGACTTCTATCATTGAGCGGAGATTTCCTCAAAAATGCTGACGGAGCATCAGACCCGATAGAAGTCGCCTGCGTAATGCCATTTCCTCCAAAATAAGTGCATCGATCGGAAATCAAATCTTTTCGGCATTCTGCGACACAAGTTTGATCCAAATGAATGTCTGATATTGTATTGGTCCTGACAAGAGATAAGTCTAATAGTGAATGCCCTGTTCTCATTTCATTGTAATACCTTGTCAAATGGGACATACCAAGCATGGCATGGATCGGCATCAACGAGGGAATAGGTCTGATGACTTTGTTATTTATTAGTTCTTTCTCATTCTTATTATCTTCCATTTGCTTTGCGTTGATAAACTCTGTTACTGGGTACGTTGAAGAATTGACAGCTTGATTGTTAAACGTAAAGTTTTCATATGTTACTTCGCTTACATTTAGTTTTTCACTCATACTTAGAGACGGTTCCCCGTCATGTGTTATACTACTACTAACACAGAGTCTCGACGATATTAATTCGCTCTTTCGTTTGGATTCATTGATCAAATCTGTTTTTGTTCTAAAATCGATCGCTTTAGCCTCGCTACTCTTTTCAAATAGTAAAGTTTGTAGTGATCGATTTGGTTCTATGATTTTATTTGAAGCGTGTCTCAATCGATCTACATAATTCTTTAGTATGTTCTTTTTGGATACTCTGCGATTGTAACATTTCTCTAATAAGTTGAATTCCTTTTGCGAAAATGAGGAATGCTTCGAAATTTTGTCGCTTTTTATTAAAATATCTAAGTCGGCTATATTGTCATCGGCCTTTGTGTTCAAAATGTTATTTTTTCCTAATGACTCATTTTCCATATAGGTGTCGTTTCTCTGGTACAATCTATTATAAATATCAGATTTGTTTTGTTTTTCTTCGTAGTCTAAATTAATGTCGTGTTTAGTAGCCTCACGTGTATAATCTTTTAGATTATTTAAACTTTCAACCTCTGATTTCTTTTCCTTAATGTCATGCATGCTTGACTCGTCTATTGTTATTTGCATCACTTTTGCGGCACATATAAATTCAACCAGATCAACATCGTTCAGTACCACTTCTCCGTGGTAAATGTATCGCAGCAGGAGTTCCAGTACCTTCGGTTCGAAATCCGGTAGAACGATCACCGTTGGTGTATCTTGTGTGCCTGACAACAATGCTTCCTGAAACCAATTAACCGTCATAGAATTTAAAAAACACTACACGTATCGAATTGATTTTAAACTAGCAAGGTGCGCGTATCATAAATCCTAACGTAAAATAATTTGCGCTACAAAAATGATTCAACGAAGAGTTTGACATAATTATCCTGTAGGTAAAATGATTTCTTATCATAATTCGTTTATTTTTTCAGCGAATAAAGTTATTTTTTCAGGCTATTGAAAAATACCAGAAATTTCCATAAATAAATGCAACGGTCTATTGCTTACCAGCCTTGTGAAATGTTACCTATACATAATAAACTAGCTATTAGTGCCGAATTCAGTAACATTTTCGCTTTATGTTACTGGAATATCAGCTCAATAAGCAAAATATGCATAAGATTATAACAGTTATAATTTGAAAGTTACCTTAGAGCTTGTTTTTATTATCTTATGAAATTGTTACATTATTACTTTATCTGCAGTTCAGCCAAAAATTAAGGGTTTTTGATTGTTTGTGACACAGAATTATTATTAAAATTTATCTTTGAATACTATACGGTACGATCATGTTTGTAAATATGGTTTTTAAAATATTGTTTTTAATGTTTGAATAGTCTGGTTATAAAACGTAATCAGATGTATTTTTTTTTTTAAATTTTAAATTATTATTAATTTTATTTTAATTTTTCTCATTCAATATCAGTCATGTTTTAAAGTTCCGATAGACACGATAAAATGCAGAGTCGCGTTGGTTTGCTAACAAAGTGAGAACGAATGAATTTTCTATGGTTAATGGTCACTTATAAACTTAACAGCGTACCGACGCGACTGTGCACATAACCGATAAAGATTTAAATTCTTATTAAACTTTCTCTTGCCATTTTTCATAGTATAAATGTTTTGGGTTGTTCAGATAAACCGGAATTGATCAGGTCAATAAATAATACAAAAATAACAACTTCTATCAATTTACATAAAAATGGATAAAAATCCAGCGTTTGAATTACAATAGTGAATTGGGAACGTCATTTAATAACGCACTATCTAAAATTATTTTGTAGTAAATGCATGTACTTAATTTTAATTAAGCTCGACATGGTGCATAACGTACTCTCTTTTCTTTAGGAAATATTTGGTAATAAACATATTTAGTATAGATAAATAGAAAAAAACATCTTAGCTGTTTTTTGTTATAATTTAAGTACTTGATTAATACGACAACCAACATAGGTTACTAAGGTTTCAAATAAAAAAAAATGTTATAGGTAAAAACAAATAAGACTGACATCATAATAAATAAAATATACGAAAAATACATACACACCTGTAGCTATCATTTAATATATCAACTGCTTTTATACATTCTTTGGTAGTAGTAAATAAATCAAATAATAAAATAATATTCCAATTTATAATAATTATAACGTGGCACTGAACATTTTTTTACATATTTCTATTTGCGCTTATATATGAGTATATATTAATTCTGTCCAGTAATAAATAAGACATTCCAACAGCCGTTCTGTCATATTATTTTGAAAATCGAATATGATAGCGCTATGATGCTGGTGCCCTATCGAAATATCGAGTTTCATTCTTGAGTATTAAAAATTCATTTACTTTAATGTTAAATATCTATATAATACCTACAACACGAAATTCAGCGAGGTTGATGTATTTGACCTAAATCTTAGCGAGTTTCTTTCAAAAATCCGAAGTATTTCATGCCAATCTGATTCAAAATAAAAGCGTTGTATATTAAAATTAATTTATTTATACGCAACATATACGATGTTCATACAAACATGCACACACGCAACCACACACCCTCACACACAACCACACACCCTCGCACACACAACCACACACCCTCACAGACACTTTTACACCATACACATCACACATATATTTTCTAAAATAGCGTTAAACTCAACAACAAAGTTTTAAATATTTTTGTACATAAGCGTAAGCTTTAATTGGCCTTATACTTAATTAACCCTTTGAAAAATGTTTAGCTGTATGCTTACTAAAAAATGTTTAGTTTATACTATTGTTAAGCTGTATGCTTTCCTGTTAATAAATAAATAAATTATCCGACCATTAGATCTAAACAGCTATGGTTGTTTTTGAGAGCATCAATCTACACACAAAAAATCAACTTTTAGAGTTGAAAGTTGCAACGGACTGACGGAAGGACAGGCGGTCAAAGGACGGGTCGGAGGGGAGGGGGGAGGGAAGGGGGATGGTAGCTTCTTATACAAGAATGTATAGAAGCTAAAATGATTCGAAAAGCCACCACCGAGTAATCGATAAACATACGTGACATATACATACGAGCGTATAGGTACATACAAATACGCGACATATATAAAATAGTATAATGGACATACACATATAGCAAATCGTGAATCTCTTTTTCTTTTGAAGTCGGTTAAAAACTAATTTGCAGTAAAAATGTAAATATTTTAAAATAAAATCTAACCCTGAGGAATGGACTGACGCTGGAGAGAACGACACGATGAGCTGCGAATTTTCTGTCCCGACAAAGCAAGAACACGTCACACCATTGGCCGGATTCCGCCTCCGAAGACAGGAAGCTCTTCATCACAGCTTCCATAGCCTGTAACAAAACAACGATCTTCATAAGTGCATTCTTTCTGGGCATAAACAAAACATTAGCATATTGCATTTGAAATAATTCAGAGCGTTCAGTATCTTGTATGGTAAAACCCTAGAATTTATAATCCAACCGTCGGGTCCATTCTAATTTTTTCTCGATGATGATGGCCTAAATTCGATTGCAGAGTTGTTATTCCTTAACTAATGATTTTTAAAAACTTTTTATTTCTATGAAAGAATCCGGTATAAATCATTGAAGTTTTTTTTATGTTTATCGATCCCAGATTAATGGTGTAAATTTGCAGAGTTCGTTGTTGTGGGGTATTTCGTCTATTAGAATCGTATGAAATATGTGGTGGCAGTATTATGTTTGAGCGTCTCTGGTGGGTATATCCCTCTTGCCAAGTGCCGTGTTCAAATATTCGATATAAAACAGATGGCGTCTAGTTAGGAAGGCAGTAGGTGCCGGTCGCTTTATGGTTACATTAATTGCCATTCAACTACTACTACTGTTCTGTAATGTATGTATTTTGGTGTATAAGAATAAATAAATAAATAATATTTACGTAGTATTGCAAATACGATGGCCACGTATAGAGCGTTTAGTGTAGGGAAGATGATTGCTACTAAAATGAAGATACTGTTCATGATTCGTGCAATTTAAAAGAGTAATGTTAACATCTAGAAATGTATATTTTTCATTAATGATTTCATGGCTTTGGGTCCAAATAAAAAAAAAATCGTCTATGAACCTAAGTCATATCAGAGTACCGTTTGAGATTAAAGGAAGATTGACTCGAAAAGGCTCATAAATGATTTTCATACGAAGGCGCCATTTTAGTACCCTTAGCCGTAATACTAATTTGTATGTAAAAATCATAATTGAAATTGAAAACACTTTTTCTAAAATGAAAGCTTAACCAACTAAACAGTTAGTAGATAATTTCAGAGAGGGTGAATGAGACGACATAATATAATGCCGGATACTATTTCAGCCTACGTTATAGGGTATATTGGTTTAAAACGAAACCACACCCACAGTGACCAATTGCGCTGTAAACCGAACTGTCAAGTATCAATTTTTCATTTATTAGTACAAAAAAAATGACAACTTTAATGTTATATATTTATATTATTCGACCAACATCCGATGTGATCTATGGTTACGGTTATGGTTGTTTTTCAAGAGCATCAATCTACACACACCAATTCAACTCTTTGAGGTCCATCAGGCGGACGCGGCCAAAGTACGGGTCTAGTAACTTCTTAGACATGAATATAGCCTAAAAAGGGTTTTCTAGTTGAGTTTTAACGGTAAATATGGCAGAGGTAACACGTAACATGGCAATCATTGTAACATGTACGAGTATGTTTTCCCTTATTTTTTATTTTAATTTTTACGAGGTTATAGTTTTTTTTTGTACAATAATGGCTAGAATTTAAAACACAAATATTTATTGAAATCCGGTAATAGTTACACGCTTGTTACCTGTCGCCTGTAACATGTCATGTTGATTGATATATATCAACATTTTTTTCAAACATAATTTACAAAAAAACTGATTTTTCTTTAGTTTACTTTAGTTAGTCTTTTTTTCAGTATTTTGAAAAATATCCATTTAAGAACGATCATGATTTTGTTATAAATAGATGTTAACCTTAAGAACAAAAAAATGCTATATTGTGTGTATTTTAATGATGCGGTGTTGAACCATAGTATTCTGGATAAGGTTACCTATTTCCGTTTCCCAAGTTTTCACAAGTAGAAGCAAAAAAATAGGTACTATGATCATTTCAAAGTATTTGTGGATAGAGCTAATCGCATAGCCAGCGATCACTTATTGTAGCTTGTCCGCCCGTTAAAGTCTCTGCAATAGCACTCGAGAATCGATGTCGTGAAAGCAACGCAACGCACGGTGCTGCCATCCATTTTCTTTCTAGAATCTTAAGATGATTTTTTCATAAGCACGCGACTCAAGGGGTACTCAGCTACCGAAGTTACGCAGCCTAACGGAAATTGCCCCCTTAATATTCATAAGGAGAATACTGCGTTGTCATTTGTAAGAGCGCGTCGAGACAGCTCAATTTGGAAGAGTACCCAGCTACTCGTTTCGATAACCATTACATGTCGGTCATTATTCCGACCTCACATTTTAAACTAAAAACTTGTCATTGCATATTTGAACGTATTCATCATTTGAAAATTATTTTAAAGACTAAAAATCTTATAAATTTTTCTTATTCATTAAAAAATAAATTATTACATATACAGTCTTTCAATATTAGGTTGTCTCTATGAGTATGCATGTTTTGTGTTGGATCGTATCTTAATCCTTATTATTACCACCTTATATTTATACTCAAATTACTATACGTCTATATGTATACATAATATTCTAAACTACAATATGTTATATTAAATGAATATTATTACGATACACGGATCTGACCTTATTATGGATTTGACCAATAAATGCAAATCAAATCAAATCAATATCGCTCACACTATCACACACAATATTTTAAAACATTACAGTCTTTTATTTATTTTTTAAGTAAAAATATTTTTAATACCTTTATCTTATTTAAAATTCTATAAAAAACCCAATAAAATATCAAATAAAACAATATTTTTGCACATAAAAAAATACGTCACCAGGTTTTGTACATGTTGCGGTATTATTTTGTTCTGCAACATGCACCATCTACATGTTTTTTTTTTAACTCATGTTTATAATGTGGTAATAACGTAATACGATTTTATCTTATATAAATACGTTTTGCGATAAAAAAAACAGCTTATTTGCCTTTCCAATACTATTAGTGAAGAAAGTATATTAAAATTCATCATGGTTTCACAGAAATTAATTTGTTAATTTTTCTTAATTATAAATAACTTATCATATCGCGCGTGGCTGCAAAGAAGTGCATTTGCATCAGCGCAGTGCAGCGGCCGAGCACCTTTCAGGTTGAAGCACTCGATCAATAGTCAGTTTGTTTCAGATTGGCGAGCGAAAACAATAGACATGGTCGCGCGTGCGTGTTGCATCTCGTAAATTGTTTATTTCTCTGATCTGTTATTTATTGTGGTACCTTAGAATATAGTGATAAGATGCTTTTATACAGAGGTAGTTTTAATGAATGGCGAATAAATTTTTGCCTCGGTTTCACATTGAAAATTTTGAAAGGACAGGCATCGTGCAAAGACATTGTCGTCAATATTTTTTAACTTATTTATTTATTTATGTAAATACTAAAAGAAAAAAAAACAACATTAAAAACCAAAAACAATAAAAATAAAACAAAAAATTACTACACCTAATCAAGAAAAATACAAAATTACTATATATAATTAAAAATAATACTCCTAGGCGAACAGTATCAAATAAATAATTAGTGCTGATCACAAAAAGGTGTAATAGAATGCAGATTTTTAATCATTTGGGCGAACAAACGAATGTTATTCTCCGCAGAAATGGAATTTAATAATTCGACTGCTCTCCAAATCGGAATATACTTATATACGACACACTAATCACCTAAATAGCGTGTGCTTCCGCGATCTAGTCAAACGGTCCGGAACAAAGAAACTTATATCTCTGAGTATTACGGGATTCTCAATAAATCCGCGAATAACTTTAAAAAAATAGACCAATGTATGGACTTGTCGCCTAAACTCGAGTGTATTAAAGCCTGACATCCCTAATACAAATGCTTCATGGAAAGACTTCAGGATACTATCCATACCTACGGAGATAAAGGTATTTTAGCAAGTTACCTCAGGACAGTATGTAATTTTTTGAGTACTGCAGATAATGTCAGTACATAAATCGCAGTTAGTAAAATATTTTATCAAATTCTTTAACTAAAGTAATCTAAATCAATTAAAATATGGCTGCATACGAATGCACAACGTCGCAATCGCCTCTCACCGAAATAAAGAAGTTCCACAATTTAACTTTATTTACAGTTTCAAATTCACAATTTCAAAAATTAATCAAATTTGGCTATAAATTATTTTAGTATTTTTAATTCAAAATCATACTTACAATATTGAGTAGAGGCGCTGTGTATAAATACGTGTTATTCTAGACTCGCGACACAGAAATACTCATTTTATAGGCCGAAAATTGTTTTTTAATTTGAAAGAGAATAAACATGGCATGCGCCAGAACCGTTTGGTAATTTAAACGTCAAACGGTTTAAACACTTCCCGTGTCTCCCTCAGAACTATTTAGAGTTACAAGCCATTTTAGCCATTTCACCCTTAGGCGTTAAAAGCCATTTAAGCTCTATATCCTTTACGTAGAAGTGTTTTTACGCCCTTAGACTTTTTTATATAGATCCAAATAACCTGTTTTAGTTTTACTTACATATAATATGTTTAATTTATTACTGTATCAACATGTTAGTAATTCTAATAAAGATAAATAAATAAATTTACCTCTAACAAAATTATTTGAAATTATCACATTTTTTTTATAGAATTTACTTTTGCGAAGCATTAACTCATTTTAGAAAAGAATAAGACGAAGGACATTAATATTCAAAATTCTACATTCTGTATTTAAACAGTATATAAGGAAAGCCAAAGCCAAAACCTAAACACGTTTAACACTAAAATTAACCGAATACCTAAATGTCCGGCACACATTTTTAGTTTTATTAGCATTAATGGGTTAAAAAAGAAATATTTTCATCATATTCAATAATTATTTGCACATCACATACTTCAAAACTCACATCATAGTACGTTAATACTCGTATATATTCAAATAAAAACTTTAAGTTACCATTTTCGTTAAAAACAAAATAACTTTAATAGCACGATGGTACCATCAAGTCATCATGGTATCATACTGTCAAGTAGGTATTAGTTTATGAATATTTTGAATGATCCTAAAATTACTTTTGTGAATTTACTTCGCAAAAATAGAAGAAAACATATGAAAAATATGTATGTAATTCGTCTTTATTGCGGTAATTTAAAGTTCTAGTATTCACGCTAACAAATTTTAAAACCTATGTTAGTGACGACATATATTGTATAAAGTGTTTTTATATTTTATTAAATTCCTTTGGTTTCTGGTCCGAATTACCCACTCGTTGATATCAGCGGGTTAAAATCGTCTGCGATTGTATTAAATGTGACCGTTTAATTATTCCCCGAAACTCGTTCCCGCAGCGCGCGCGCATGCGAAAGGCGCTCGGTGCGAACGACACGCGCTCTTCCGAGAGAAAATTTATTTTATTATTGATGGGAAAAATATACAAATTTTCAGCAATTTTTATTGCTTCTTAAATTTTATTATCATATTCAAAATGTGAGCTACTTTTGATCATTTGTAATGCACACATTTTCCTATCGACATCTTTACAAAAGCTATATTATACAGGATAAACTTAAAGTCTGCAGCATCCTTTTAAGGGGTGATTCTAGACATAAAATTAACCAACTTTTGTTTAACAACTTTATAAATAATGAAGAAAAACTAGTCTAAAATGCCAAATAAAGAGTCTTAAATTCATTTTAAAATACGGTCACCAACAAAATACTAGACCTCGCGGCGTCACGACGACACAACCTAGTAGCCCCACATAAAAATGTATTGACGACAGGGAACTACGGGAACCCGTGTGCAAAATATTGTAATGTAGGTCAATTGGATAAGTCAGGAACACAACAATACGTGCACCAAACGTTAAATAGAGTGTTTATATTTTAGATGGATTTTATTTTATTAGCTTTATAAAAAACTTGTTGAACCAAAGTTGTTCAAATTTATGCCCATAATCACCCCTTAAAAGGATACTGCTGATTTTAAGTGCATCCTGTATTTTTAATATAATAAATATAAAAATGTTCATGGATATTTTTTTTAAGCATTCAGTGTTTTAAATTCGAGAAGCAATCAAAAAATATATAGGGTGATGATTTTAGAGGCGTGGTTTTCAAGAGATAAAACGCATATAATTTGATGTTATGGCTAAGAATTTAGTTTTATTTAAAGATAAGGGTTTGCCATTATGTTTTAAAAATGATTTCGGGTAAGTGGCCGCCGCGGCTGACTCGAACAAATTCTAGCCGAGAGGCCCAATTTTCAACCACTTTTTGCAGCAAGTTGGGCCGTATGTCAGCAATAACGCGCCGAATATTCTCTTCCAAGGCGTTAATCGTGTCCGGCTTATCTGCGTAGACAAGCGACTTCACATAACCCCACAAAAAATAGTCCAGCGGTGTTAAATCGCACGATCTTGGAGGCCATGCCACAGGCCCATGACGCGATTTTTACTTTATTTTAGAGTGATTTTAAAAAAATGTGTTTTTTTCTAAATTTGCACTATTTGCAAACGTTGTTCAGGAGTAAGTCTATTCATTATGAAATGGCAAACCAAACTGAGCATAAATCAAGTGACAGCTGTCAAAAACACCAACTACGAAAAAAGTAGTGCCAGATTGAAAACCACGCCTCTAAAAAAAACACCCTATACATGTTTTCCGTCCACTATCCCTTTACATCATCATTGGCGCTACAGCAGTGTGAGTGAGCCTTGGCCTCCTTGACGATATTCCTCCATTTTGCCCTGTCCATCAATTTTTCATGCCTATTACTCCTAGCTTCTGTAGGTCCTTGAATACCCTATCATCGCAATTTTGGGCTTCCAGCGCGCCTAGGACCATCTGACTTGTCAATATCTCGTTATAAATTAGTATATATTTTGATAAGTATGTAATAAATACATTCAGGCACACATACTCACACACCTTGATGCCATATCGCCTCCAACAGTCACACATGCTTTATACTAACAAGATACACACTTACTTTAAAACTTAATCATATTATTATATATTTTATATGCATGGGTGTTTTTTGTAAATTCCCATATTAATATATTATTTTAAATTCAATGTTTTTAATATGCAAAATAAGGTTTTAACAACATTACATTTTTTAATTTTACTTTAAGTAAAGATAAAAAAAATATAAATATCCATTAAGTAAGTCCACTATATATATATATATATATTAGATTTGATCATTTTTATTTTTAAGCTTTCGCCATTCGGCGTCGTCAGAAATACATTAAATAACAACTTCAACCGACTACAGGCATCTCCAATTTAACATGTGTTTCACAGAACGAACTAGCATCTAATTTTATAAGTTATAATAATAGTATGTGTGTTGTAACGTAAAAATCATTTAAATACGGTATTTAAACAATACATTTTAAATTTGATAATTTTACTATATATATATGTGTGTGTGTGTGTGTGAGAGAGAGAGAGAGAGAGAGAGTGAGTGTGTGTGCGTGCGTGTGTGTGTGGTGACAAGAATATTATTACTAATATTATTTATGTTTAATGAGAGTTTCTTTTATGTTTATTTTATATTATTATATTGTCCCTTACTATTAGGAATCGTTATAGCTAATTTTGTAAAATAAAATATATAAATATAGCGATCAGATGACGGAATTGGCACATTAAACGAACAAACCCAAAACTGCTTCCCTTAGTACAGATTCGTCTAGTTAAGATGGCAGCAAGCATCCGTGCAATGTAATAGTCGCTTGTCGCTTGAATTAAGCTTTTTAATAATACTAATGTTAATTATAATGTACTACTTAAGAGAGTTATAATATATTTTCAATAAATCATATAAAATAGGTTTTTTAAACACATATTTACATAGTAAATTTTCAGACCACAATATTATCTGAGATAATCTTTTTGTGGCCAAAATATCGGTTGTTATACCATATTTTAATAGGGTTTTAAATTATATTTAAAAATCGAATGATTGTTTTAACTGTTAATTTCCACGATTTTCAGCATGACATCCGCCGCGATATTTCGAGAAATAGCGGTAATAAAGCCTTTTTCTAAAACAAGTTTCGTTAAAAGTTAATTTTGGATACGAGAATGTAGCCAAGCGCGGTTCTGTTTTGAATAAGCTGTCTTTAATGAGAATGACCCACAAGATGAAATTGCCAGATTAAAATATTAATGACATATAATTAAGATTTAACAGAATACATTAAGAATGAAAGTTAGCGAAATTAACGGCTATTTCGTGTAATTATTTTTGAATTCGTAGGTAGAACTCTTGCGTCTGGCCCTATTGAAATTATATTACACTTAAAGAATTAGCTTACAACCATGTGTAAAATTTACAAGTAATTCACAGCATCTAATAACTTCAGTTTGCTCGTGGTTTCTTCGATTTTTTAGAGTAATGTTGGAATTAGTTCAATTGTTTTGCATTTAACACATTTAAATAAATAGTATAACATAAATAAAAACCGAACCCTATAACTGGAAAAAGACATTTATTTTCATGGCTTTAAGAATATAATAGTTTTGAAAATATATTTTTACATACTTGTTTTGAAATTCAATTTATAAAGACTAAAAAAAAAGAATGTAAAATATATATTTTATATTATATCTTTATTTACATAAACAAAACCAGTATTTTAAATTTAATAACAAGAAAACGGAAATCAAACAGCTTAATAAACTATCGCCTTTGGGTTATTACAATCAAAATGTGTGTCAATTCGATAGTACGAGTATAATCGTATTAACCCAAATTAAAATGCATAAATGTGTGTTTTTGCGTAAATTTAAGATATCCTTTTTTTATTTTTTATTGATAAAAATATCATGGCAAATGTTAAAAATATCTCGTGGACCTCATTATCCTCATAAATATAGATAATTTGTTTATTTTATTTTATTATTGTTCTTATTTATTATAGGAACGGCTGAAGTCTGATAAGCATATATATGTACCTATATATTGTGCAGTCTTTCCTTATTTTACATTCGCTGTTTATTACCGAAGAATTGTTTGATTAAAATGATACATTGAAAATTGTTAAATGAAAACATTAAAAATCTATATGATCGTTTAAAAAAAAATAAGTAATTAAGCTAACAGTTTTAGTTCAAACCAACACACCAACATCAAGGCATCGCCACCAGATTTTTTCCTATTTGCTAGTTAATAGAGAAATTATTTAAATGATTTTATTTACTTTGTTCAATATAGAAATGCTTAGTATATAATAAATAAAATGTTTTCAAATTTTTAAAAAAAAACTTTTATATATATACTTTTGTTAATATAAAAAATAATTGCTACTAGTGGTCGCCCAGTGATAATAAGGTGAGTATCATTGAATAAATATTTTTTAATTTTATTCTATTAGTCAGCTGCGAGCATGTATTTAGCACGTTATTAGCTTTAATCTCCTGAATTTTAAAATTTATTGTTAAAAAGAGTTGAAAAAAAAACAATTACAGAATGCTGAATCATATTTATGAATATTTTCAAAATATTTTTTTGACTTGATTTTTATTGAAGGTTCATGTGGTGTAAGTCCACAATAATTCGAAGATTTCATTAATAAGGCCAATATGTTTAACCTTTATGACAACATGAAGTTAATGCAGCCTTTGACCCAAAGTGACTTCATATTTGAAATGTTTTGCATTGCAAAACTTTCATTGTAAATGTATTAATCAATAATTAAAAGTATTCAAATTTCTTGAAATGACATTCAGTGCACATATAAATGTATTCCTCAAAATAATTTCATCGGTTTGTAATACTATTTACACAATTTAAATTTACAATTGGCCTTTTATCATATCGATTTTAACGCGAATATATATTCCTCCTTCTTCTTTGTGTCTCACATCAGTGGAGGCTTAATGGAAGATAAGAGTGAATATCTGCAATGTAACATGTAAAATGAAATTATTGAAACTATGATTAGACTGGGTTTAATTTATATAATAAAATGTACTTTTAACCTAATAACTATGCTTTTTTACCTTGACATTACTTTATTAACATTAACAGACTATTGAAAAAGGAATATTTGAAATCACACAAAATTCACAGCTCGAAACTCATTCAGTCAATTAGCTGTCAATAGTAAGAACGTTTTATTTTATTTAATTTAATGTATTTATAACAAATATTATAGATAAATTTTAGCTTTCTGCACTCCTTCTTCATATAAACTTTAACTATAAATTTTGAATTTGGAAATAAACATCTCAAAATGAGAACATGCGCTACAATTAGCGCATGTTCTCATCAATCTGCATCAATATGCAGAAAATTTCTAACGATATAAAAATATGGCCTGAACGTGACCAAGTAAATGTCTATCGACAAGTTTGGAACGGAAAACCGGTGGCATCGCAAATTTTACACGGTTCTTCGGAATTGAAAGCAACCACCAAACTGGGATCTACCCAAATATGTCGGACAAAGACTTTTCTGTGGTGCACGGGTACACGTCATATGAACATGCTTTATTGTTTTTAACGCTGATTAATGTACAGGAGCTGATATTTTGAAACAGGATTTTCATTCACTAAT
The DNA here is from genome assembly GCA_020383195.1 of Neomicropteryx cornuta. NCBI lineage: Eukaryota > Metazoa > Arthropoda > Insecta > Lepidoptera > Micropterigidae > Neomicropteryx > Neomicropteryx cornuta. The sequence goes on along the minus strand of JAHKQU010000021.1, from coordinate 17,888,013 downwards.
TTTAAATAATATTAGGGATATAGTCGTAAATTTTCACTTTTCCGGAGCGCGTACCTCAAAAGCGAATGGAAATTTGAAAAAAGTGTATAGAATAAAAGTTATATAAAATTGTATGAGCTTAAATTCGTACTTTGAACTGTTTTGCCTAGGACACGCCGTTTTCGAGATAAAAACGAAACCCCAAAAGTGGGACCTTCTTTGCCCCTCCCCTCACTCCGACTCCCCCCTAGATGTCAGGGCTATTAATTTGTGAAAACATTACTATAAAAATGTGCTTCTCGTGTCGTTCCCATTTTATCCAATTCCACATTTTACCCATTTTACTGACAGATTAACATAATGAGTTTCGAGCAGTGATTTTTGTGTGATTTCAAGCGTTTCTATTTTCAATGGTCTTTCAATGTCATGCAAAAATAATGAATGCCATCGTATACTTCTATGGATGTCCAATCTCATTTTTACATTAAAAAAAAAATAATATTGACAATAAATCGTATAAAAAAAATAAATAAATTAAAAAGCTGTAATTATGTTTTTAAAACCGTTTCTAGAATTAAATTTAAATTTCATAGGTATTCCAGGAAATTAAGGCAAATAACATACGCTAATGACTTATTAATACACGTTTGCAACTACGTAATAAAACAAAATAAAAATGAAAATATATGCAATCAAAGTTATAAGAGCCAATACGGTTAAATTCCGACCGCTGGGCGATCGCTAGTATAAATTATTAATCTCTAAAAGCAAGTTTTTTTTAAATATGTGTTTTGAAAGGCATATCTTTCTGTTATTTATTTTGTTAATTTTACTAGATTAATACAATAAAGTGTATTTATACTATCCATACCTAACCGTCAATATAAAATAATCATGTTATCAAGCGTAGTTAAATGAGGAGAAGTTGCCTTTCAGCATAAGTTTGCTGAAGCCTATAAGACACAAATTATTCAAGTAACTGAAACGATATGACATACGACTATTACACGCTTGTATACCATTCGGGTGCGTACAAAATGCTACGGCGACTCTCCATAGTAACTTCACCTATATTCCGGTGAAATCTTATGTTGATCCAGGAACTGGGATTATCTTTTAAATTAATCAGATTATAAATTGACGATTTACTAACAAATAACAAGTGATAATATATATATATATATATATATATATATATATATATATATATATATATATATATACGTATTCACGTAATAACATTTTCACAGTTCAAATTTTGAAAAAAAAATGTGTTCTTCTGTTCTTTAATATGTTTATGCCGAACGTATTTTTATATAAAACTACTTTATGTTAAATATTTATTTATATATATACTTAAAAAAACATGCAGTCCGTAGTTCTGTATCGCTACTTCTCAAATTTTTATAAGTGCGAGAATTAAATTGTAAAGGCCTCAGATGTAGCATAGCATTTCGTATTATATGACACCTATTTTTTTAAATATTTATTTATTTATTTCAGGAAACAACAGCCAATACAAAAATTAAAGTTACAATAAAAATCAAAACGTAAAGCGTATGAGAGTCACCAAACTTAATAAAATAGAAAAATATATTCAGAAACAACGTTGCAATTAGGAAGTAGGTGGCTTTGGGAAATTTACAACGAAATCTTAATTTTAAATGGCGAAATATCGACCTAATCTTATTTACCCGCATAAATATAATATAATTGTTATACGAGTATATTAAATTTATAATTATAAAATTTCAAATTTAATTTGCCTCAGGCATGGCTATTTCTAATATATTCACCTTTTTTATGATTACAAAAAAACAGTTATTTTAATCTTTATTTGGGATATTTACAGTTATATTTATTAATGAAGAACGGAAAAAAATATTTTACGGAAAATAAACCATTTACAAGCATCCACATACTGTTTTAAATGAAAATTAGAACTACTGACACATTTCTTTTTAAAATAAAATTCAAATAAATTTACAATTCTTCCCAAATATGAAAACAGTGACTCTTATCCAAGTGATAAAATCCAAACAAGAAACGTAAATTTAAGATAAAGATAGCAATGATAGCAAAAAGGTTGTTTCTAAAATTATCTTTTGACTATACGTATAATAAAAATATCTAATATTAAAGTTAAAGAAGCGCTTTCGAAAACGGCCCAACTACACGAGCGCAAATTTGTAATTCACATGTCGTCCGCGGGCCGCGGGCCGCGCGAGAGCGGCTGAGCGCTGCGACGGACGAACGGTTAACCGCCGGTTGAAGAGTAGGCAGGCGAGGCTGAGATTTTCGTCACTCGCATTCTCCCCGTGTTTGCTTAGTCGACTTTCGTCGCAAATTGATCACAAATAGCGGCCTTTCGCCGCCATTTTGTTTGTTCGACCATTAGAATATTTTGACAGTCGAATTGTGTTCGCGCCATGTGTGAAACGCGCCTTATACAACATGGCGACCAAACAACGTATCTAGCACCCGCGACGAATTATCACGTTTCTCACTAAACTACTGACTCAATTTTTATATTATTTAAATATTTTTTTATTATACTTACAATGAATTGATATACCGCACAGTGATTTTTTTTTAGTTTTACTATACAATTAGTAAAATCAATTTAAATGAAATTAAATATTGTGTACGCACATATTTCAAAAATAATAAGCTATTATGAAACGGTGATTTTCATTTAAATATCTGTTATTAGAACGGATTGCATAATTTGGAACAGTACATTGTGCTATTAAGGTTTTTAGTTCAACACACTGCTCGTAACTGTGAATCTATAATAACAGACATGCATATATTTTTAATGAGAACTTCTGTAAATTTGCAATTTCTTATTTTTGTAAGATGCTATAAATAATCACGAATTAGTAATATTTGCCTCTTTTAATTTATATCATGTAAGTCATTTATATTTTGTTATTTAAGATATTTTTAGAGAAGATTCACAATTTAAGAAAAACTAATAACATAAATATGAAAAACAATAATAAAACCAATTAAAATTTTTCACTTTTGAACTAAAACAAAAAATATCAGAACGATCGTTAGAAGATGCCTTTTCTATTTTGATCAAAAGTAAAAGATATAATTCAAGGTTTTCTTCTGAACGAAAAAATCTTGACCTCCGTCTCTGTTTTTGCATTCCGAGATTAATATTTTTTAAGATGATTCTGATTTTTAAGATTCTGACATAAAGCAAGGCTCTGAAAAAATGTAAATATAAAACTAGGAGCTTTCTTCATTAGTACATTTTAGTGGTATTCGAAGACCTATTGGTCTTCATAGTGCTTTTGAGGTGACTCTGATAGTTTCCTTGCGTCTTCTCTTGCTAGCTTTAACCTCGTAGGTAGAATATTAAATCCGTTACTTAACAGTGGCTTCAAGTTGATGGATGATCCCGATGAGGGATCTTTGGCAGTAGCTACTTCCAATAGAGGCATTACCAATATTATCTGCTGTGCAAGTTGGGATATACCTCCAGTAAAGGTAAAAATTGCAAAATTAACAGAAAATGCAGACGTAACTGATAAGGCCAGAGTTATGGTTTTTACTACAACAAAATCTGGAGGCTGGTTAAAAATTATGCTGAGTCCACATCTTGGAACATTATTAAATAGCACCACCCTTCGTATTTCGGTGACAATTTTTTTTTATCTCACGCGTGTCATTGTGAGGATAGCGTGAATGCATATCGTCTTCATGGTCCTTCATGTGAGCGGAGTGCGGGTCTAGGAGATTACAGAAAAAAGGCCAGACGGAGTCACGTTCGTACCATGGAACCATGGCAGAGATTTGACCTGGGATGTCACATGTGCAACACCTTAATTCTGCATACGTCGAGATCGTTTGGCTGCAGCGAATGCCGCAGCCACTTCTAAGAGACGCAAATATATGAACATATCATAAGTGAATTATGTCATCGTTGTATTTATTTGCTGAAAAGGTTGAAAGCAGTCGGGGATCCGCGCGCGAAACCCTATAATTTCAAAAGCGGAGAGTTAGTTTGGAAGTGGTGCGTGGTCACGTGGTCACGTGGTACCGCAGCCATTGTCCTCGGCACTCTCACTTCGTCCGACGTCCTCGACGAAATATTTAATTTAATTTATTAATTATTATCTTATGCTTTGTATTAGTGATCTTTGTATTAGTAAAATTTAAAGTGTATAATAGTAGTCGTAATAACGTGTTTTGATGAAAGATAACAATAAAAAAGAATCATTAAATATTACTTAATTTAAAATATAGTTTTGCGAAGGACCTGCATTTGTTTTATAGTTTAATTTATATTTTTATCTGGTTCATATAGGTACTTGTAAGTTATTTAGTTCAAACGAGTAAAAAGCGGCGTATGGATTCGTGTGTTGATAAGAGATAAAGTACTGTGGCGCTTCTTGTCAATCTGTTTATGTATGGCATTATAAAATGTATTGCATGCGAATTAAATATATATACTTCTGTAAAGTGTAGTTTATATTATGTGTTTACGACTCCATATACAAGAAGAATTTGTTAATATATACTTATACATTTATAAACAGGTGTAACCACAAGTTATAATTGTTGACAGCGTAAAAACAGTACCTCTGCTGGACGTTTCAAATATCAACAGACAAATAAGGACTGGTGTAGGTATCTAGTAGGTGACTAGATACCTACACTTAAAATACTTACCTTTCGATTTTCCTACAAAACTTGATTTAAATATATAAAATAGAGGTAATCAAACCGTAAATTTGTTGATAAAAAATATAATCCAGCCGTAAAAACCGTCAGAGCTGTCGTAAAATTATCAATTCATATCACGGAAGACCTGGTGGACGGTACCAAAAACACTGCTATCTCTCCCCTCCGCGTGCTTTAGAGGGAGACGCGGCTATCTATGACTTAGCTTCGACCGCGTCGCCCTGCGGGCAGAGTACAAATTAGCGGTCTCACTTATGCTTAAGAGCGCCTCTGTTACACTTTTCGTACAGACGAGCCTTTTGTATGGAAAAATCAACAAAATTTGAATATTTCGAGTGACACACTCTAAACTGTAAACTAAACACATCCAACTCTCATATTTACATATCCAGAATCCAAACGCCAAACGGAATGACTTCATTTTACAAAGATTGTTTGCCCGCCTAATTAAAAGTTTAAATCTCAATACGTGTTGCAGAATCTATATTTCGAATCTTTATACAGCATGCTACAAATTTATACAGTACGTCACCGGATCTACTTCTAATTCAATGATTATCTTTTAAATAACCGCAATTATTTGAACTCTACTTAACTAAGTTAAATTTGCCTGTGCTAGTCTGGGATGATGGTGGTAACATAGCGTTTATTATTTTTTTTCATTTATTAATACAAAACTATCGTAATTGTCCTGGCGAAAACATTGTTTTGGCTGCCAGAAACTCGACACATTACAATCTTAATTAATCATTACACACAATTTGAAAATGATTTTCGTTTTTAAATAAAAAAATGTGTTCACATTAAAGCAATATCGACAGCGATTTACTCGAAAAATTGTCGACAAAATAATAATGTAGTTCTTAGCAAAACCACACTTTTAAATTTTATTATTGTTTTAGGGGTAATTAAAAGTTCCTAAATTTAGACATAATATATTTCGACGAGTCCGTAAATCATCACACGCACGCACGCCGCGGCAACTATCGATCAACACTTTTACGGATAAAGATTTAAGGTCCATATTAGCACGATCTAAAATAGTTTGTTTCGCTGTCTCGATTGAATAATACGACTCTGATGATCGAAATCGAACCCGCGGCCGTTGGACTCAATAGTCAAACGCCTTCAAAATTTGACCGCCGCGATCTCTTTACTAATTTTACTTCACTAATATTCTTTGCATGGCATTGCACAGAACAGTAGTTTGGCCACAGAATAAACAATAGCTAGGAATGTTTTCTGTGTCCTTCGATCATGCACTTCGAAATTAAGTTAAGCCAATTTGTTTTTTTTTTTTTGTGAATTCTTCATTTATAAACAAAATACATATTCTATTCGTTTGTTCACTAAACCCTTGCGGGTTTTTATGTGAACTAATTCGTTCCCACTTTTTACTTATTTAATAAAATTGATATAATACATTTAATTACATATTCAATATTAACATATGACAACACTTTTAACGATACTTTTTACACATGACGGTACCTATCCAGACTGTCTTTAATTGTTTATTTATAAAAAACGGTCACTTCCAATCGCGTCGGTCTAATTATAATAAAGTCGGTACGAGTACATCTCACACCGATCGCTCCGAGTACATTCATCTACAAAACTACTATTTATAATATATTTTTTTAATTCTTTTTTTTAATACGTATTTAGATAAGTTATTTGTTAGAGAGAGTATTAATGTAAGATCATTACTGCGCCTGTCTATGAGAGAGTCAGAGTCATTTTTGAGGATGTTTGGAGCGAGTTCGAAGTCTGACCATTCTTATAAACCGCTTCGATTTTGCTGTTAACAATCCCGGCATCTTTCAGAACAGTTTATTCGAGTTGTCTGCTAAACAAGCTATTCAGAGCGCAGTGTAATAGCGGACGGATGTCGTGTCTTACTGACTGAAAATTAGATAAAATAATTGAATATAACCTACCCTACATAAAGGACAAAAAATATTTTCAAATGCACAATTTATAATTCGCCCAGGTTATGTTTAACACACTTCTAGTTGCTATTCTTACTTCAAGGATCACGTCAGTTTTGCCATTGTGTCGATAAAGCAGTTAAGGCAAAAAGTGAGAACTAATTTTCTTGACCATCTTGACCATCCCCTCCCGTGGTCGAGTGTTAATAAACCAGTGCCAATCAACTCAAGTCTGGCGTCTCTTTCATTCGTCAGCGACGGTCGTAGGGTTTCCGAGTGGCGATCGCCAACTAGACTAGCCCTGCGGGCGTCCGTTTGCTCTATCCCGCGTCGCTTAGAAAACGGTTCTCGAGCGCTGCCCCGAAATTTGCATTTCAGCTTTTCGGCGGCCGGTTTCTAAACGCAAAGCAAATAGAGAAGCGACACGAAAATATGTGCAGAAGTGGACCCGCAGCATCCGTCGGACGGGCCGCGAATCACTTCGGAGGTGCGCGAGTACTTACCGCCGAAAGGGCCTAACGAACCTTGCATTATTTTCCACTAGGAAATTGCAAGATTTGACAGTTGAACAAAGTGTTCATATTTAGCCAAAAAATGGAGTCCAGGTGTCCGAGCATGCACACATTTTCCAAATTGGTTTTATAATAATGTCTTCATTGTTAAATAATTGTTTTGTTAAATGTTTCAAGTTACTAAACACTTTACTAAACATTGCATAGATGTAAGTATTTTGAATGTCTGTTAAATATTTATTATTTTTTGTAGAAGACATTTTTATTAGCCTTAATTTCATATTTAAATTATTTTTTTTACAAAGTTATATATTTTATTAGGCTTTAATTATTTTTGAAGATTATTGTATGTATATTCACAGACCTAAGTATTTTGGTGATCGCTGTACAAATGTACTGATCATTTTGTTTAATTATTTTTTTATAATTTACAGGATGTAATTAAAATCACTACTGTTTTTTAGGGGTTGATCTATAATATATATATATATATATATATATCTATAATATATATTTTTCTTACAACATTACGAGTAAGTAAAATATTGTAGACAAAAACGCAAACTTTAACGCACATTTTTTTTTTGTTGCTATAGCCAAAATTAATGATTAAAGTGTTTTTTTAATAGATTATTTGCTAATTCTAATTGGCAACATTACATAAAATTAACCTGATATTTAAATAAGGCAAAGTAAGCACTTAATTACACGATACACTTGTCCGATTAACTCCGACTGATATGTAAAACCGAAGCGCTTTAATCAATTAAACGCCACGCCGACTTATGTAATGCAAAATTACTTTTGCTGAAGCAAAAATGCACATATGGATATAATAAATTTAGAACAGACGCAGAGTCAGCGATTAAATATTATATTTAAAATAAGTAAGCAGATTTAGGTTGGCCGTTCCGAATGAAAGTAATCTCGTCGCAAACCAATCTACTTTCAAACAGGCAGCTGACATTAAGGTAGAATTTCTCTAAAATAATAATAAACGGTGACATGAATGATAATTTATGATAATTTTATTCAAAAAAATAAGAATATCACTTTTATAACAATACATATTATATATTTCTTTAATTAAGTTGCAGTCATACACGTGTTGTCAATAAAATGAACTCCACAAACTATTTTTATCTATGAAAAGTATAGGTTTCATTTATAAAAAAATGTATCGTTTAGTATAAATAGAAGTTTCATTTTTATTTTACTAAAAGATTTGTCATAATTCAACACAACAGTACAACATGATTGAATGCTAACATATAAATAGTCTGAGACCGATGTTACTATGCAATATTTTAGGGAGATATCTTTTGTAAAAAATATTCTTTACGTCCTAAGGATTAAATATATCTTAGAGGTAAACGGAATAGCATAGTATGGAAATCAGCATTTTTTTTTTACAATAAACAATCAAGATGGCGTGTTTTGCCTAAAATTTATCTTAAAGTCTTATAGAAAATATTTTGCATTTTAAGTTAATCGCAATAAAATGAAAATGACTTATTACTTACACCAGAAAAAATATTTGTAAATTCAGTGATAAAACCTCTTATCGCTTCGACTTGACATCGAACTATTTATAAGAATCCCGGACTATAGCAATTTATTCAGAAGTATTGATTTCAGTAAGTACTTGATTTTATTGATCGCTCAATCGACAGTTATAGGGCTTGTTATCTAACTGTCCGTTAGGTTAACTTCGCATTGCAATAATATAATAATAATAGTAAGTTATAAATCCCCACACATGCAGACATTCTTGCAAACAATTCCACACAACATTCGCAAAAATTCAATCTTATTTTTGGAACTGAAACAACAACGTTTAGTCGGTTTTCTTCGATTATTAATTTTATATTTTTACATATTATATTAAAACTGCAAGTATAAGGATTAAATAAACAAAGAAAGAAAAATACAAATGGCGTAAAATTAATGCTTTCTTCCCTGAAAATATATTATATTAAAATAATCAACTTTGATATTACCAGGCAATTATTTAAACATGCCACTGACTCTCCTATTATTTATATTTATTTTGCTCGTTCATTGCGCGAATTAATCATTCGTAATTAGGCGGCAAAAACAAATCCGCCGTACAGCTGGACTGAAAGGCGGGCGCCTGGCAACTTTTCTTTGATTGATCATTCAAAAATTTTAATAAACGCTACTCATTAAAATATTATACGCGGGTATTAATGTTAGTTTCCTAAATTTTATCTAATAAAATGGAAAACTTATACCTAAATTTAATTTTATGTTACAAATTCTAATTCTTCAACCCAATCGATCACCCTTACAAAAATGCAATAACAATTAATAATATAAATTTGAAAACATGCTTTTAAAAAAGACGACTTCTCGCTAAAAATCTTCTCTGACATCACATCTCTTTTACTAGTCTAGAAACGATAAAAAACCAAATACTTTAATATAATCGTACTATAATCCACTTAAGAAGACTACTATTACATACATGTGTGATTTATATGTTATATTTCTGGTTTCATGAGCAGATAAGTGTCTTCAAATAATGATATTTCAAAAACATAGTGGTTTTGTTTTTTTTTATTTTATATTTTTTGCATAATGTTTAAGGAAATTTCCTTAGAATATTCCCTAAAATAATAAATCGTCTTTAATGTTTATAAACTAGAGTACTCATATCTCTTGTGGATCTCTTTTCTAACGTCTTTGAAAACCTGTAAAATTCTCATTATTGTAGCATTCACGTGTGCAGGCACCTCAATGTTGATGACCGTAAGAAAATACGTCCAAATCCCATTTTAGTTCCTTGAATATTTCCTATAACAAAAATGTCCTAAAGTCAGGCTTAAGGCGCAGTGCGACGGTAGTTTCGCTACAACTTTAACGGGCGTTAATTTTTGCATTATTAAAATTAAGCGATATATGCTAATTGAATTATGAAATGAATAATGCAATATACCAAACCACCAATAATGCAATATACCAAACTTGTTATAATAACATTAATTTGAATAATTCCTTATAAAAAACATACACTTCATATGACCTACTTCCTTTTTTTATTATCACATGTTCTGCAAATTGTTATCAGGTATATTTTTTTAAATAAAACATAAAAAAACCTACTCAGCTGATGGAAAATAAACTAAGGTGATTTATTTGTAAAATTAACAAACGACACAAAAAAAAATAATAAATTGAATCATAAATTTTAAAACTATTTGATGCTGTTATTTAAGTTAAAGTTCTATTTTGAAAATTAGAAATAAAATTTAGAGCAAGAGAACGAGTTATCTCTCTCTCTCTTTCTCTCTCTCTCTCTCTCTTTCTCCTCTCTCTCTCTCTTTCTCTCTCTCCCTATCTCTCTCTCGAATCTCCATATCCAAATCCATTGCCAGATTTACGCAAAGAAGATGGACAAATCTAATAATATGCCAATAAATTTTGAACTTTTTAGATTTTTTAACGCTTCTTTCAAACTTATTTTCAGGACAGCATGAATTTTAGATTTGGATAAAACTGTGCTAGCCATTTCTAAATAAAAAATCAATCTTCTATTTTACAATAGCATTGTTACTGCGCCTTGTTAACTCAGTCATTTCTCCATAAAAACGGTTTAGTCTTGTGACTTTTGACGTTGTGTCTAGCTACAGAATAATTAATAGTAAAAATACATATCTTAAAACAAACTTTTATTGCTTGAATATGAATCTGTGCTGTTGACCGTCGAACAGTTCCTTCGTTTGGAGCCATTCCTGGGTGTAGAATAAGCTTATGCTTACTTTAAAAATGCATTGTCATCGTGATTGAACCTACATATCAAATTTCAACCCGTACAATAAGAGGAACCTAACCTAACCTATCCTAACCTAACCTAACCTAACCTAATCAAACCTAAACCGACGTACAAACATTACAAACTAAATATATGCTTGTAAAATAATACTGGATATACTTGTCCCTCCTAATTTTATGCTTCTATAAAATTAAAAAGTTAATTTTTTACTTTGCCTAAAAGTCGGTATTTTACCATTCATTTTATCAAAAGTTTAGACGTAAATATCTTATTGACTGAATAGAATAATCGAGAAAATAAAACTACAGAAGTATAGTTTATTTCATGAAAATGCAAATTCAAGTAAGTTTTTAGACATAAATTGTTTATGTTTTTTATAACATACCAGCAACGGCACAGAGTGTTTATGGGTTAGATGAGACAAAACGATTTAAAAGCAGACGCAAGACGGAGAAGAGCGCCATCGAAAAGAGACCCCCCCCCCCCCCCGGTCATTTCCCCAAACAAACACTGTAGTGTTGTGACTCTTATTTGTAGATATTGAAGAAAAGTAATGCTGGATATCGTTTTATCGCCTAAATATCTAGGCTTCTATAGAATTCAGAAGTGAAATTACTACTATTTCCTAAAACTTAAGACCCTTAAAAAGTATGTATTTTAAGACATCACTTTGATAGTTAAATAAAATATCTACGAATTGAGTACTTTTCACATTAAAAATGTATACCTGCATGATATGTGAACCTACATATTTGATTTTTTGCGGTTTTAATAATGTAGACCGCCATTTTAGCACTAAAATTACAGGAAACAATGGACTAAAATTACAGACAGGGGTTTTAAAAATTAGATTGTGGTAAACCGCCTATTTTCGCCTTTTTTCCTTATTTACGACTATAGAATGTAGTTTGAATAAAATATAAAAAAGTTATTTATTATTTTTATATTCATTGATAAATTTTCAACGTCACAAACATAACGATTAAACCATTAAAATCGATTTAAAGTTACACATTAAAAATTAAACAAAAAGGTGACAATTGAAACTAAAAAATAATAAAGTTGAAAAATAAACAATAACAAAATAAAATTGGATAAAGGTCATATCTGTACATAAAATTACAAACCTAAATACTAAATATTAAGTAATACAACAGAAAGTGTTATGTAGGTAATTCAAGAGTTATTCAAATAGCTACAATTTACAATTTAATAGTTACTAAAAATTTTAATAAATATTTATATGTTCAATACAGTCTATTATATTTATAAGTATAAATCAGAATATGCAACTACTAGAACTCGCTCAAAACAGGCTGAGGGTATCTGTGCATTTCTACTATTAACACCTTTAATTAAATTTTCATATGCAAAGAGAATTTACCTATTTTTTTATTTAATTGTTTGTATATGTCCGATATATTGTCTATTGCTATATATGATTAAGGTAAATACAAGATAAATAAAAATGTTTATAAAAATGTGTACACGAGGTTAGTATTTTAGCCCATGATAACATCTAAACACACGAAAACAAAATGTCATCAGATCGCCTTGAAAAATATGTTTTATCTAGACGTTCAACATTGGCAATGATAAATAGCAATGATAAATGTATAGCTATTACATCTTGACGTGAATCCGTACAGAATTTACCCCAGTACTGGGTGACATTTCAGAGATCTTGATGGACGTTTGCGGGGCGATAAAAAAACCATTGAATAACTCTGAAACTACAACTCGAATAAAACGATTTTGGTATGATTTCATTTCCCCCATAATACGTACGTTTTAGTAATGATGAACCACAGCCTATTAGAATTCCGTCTGGCGTACTGCAAGGTAGTGTTCTCAGACCTTTTTTGTTTCTTATTTTTATAATTTACCTTCCCAACTGTTTATCTCCCCCGGTACTCCTGTTAGAATAATTCGTATCTCTTATTGTGAAACCCTCCAAAATGACTTAGATCAATTCTCAGTTGGGAAGATGACTATGGAATGGGATTTCTTACAGTAAAGTCCATCATGTTCACATTGGTATAATGTATTGCTTAGTTGATACTGAATTGTCGAAAACATCTACCACCAAATGCCTATGATTTACCCTGTCATCTAAACTGCACTGGTATTAAATATTGGTGATCTAATAAAAGAAGGCTAGGATGCAAGTATGATTTGTAATGCGAACCCTGAAAGATGCCAACTTCAAAGCACGTTCGTTAGTCAGACCAACCCTAGAATATTGCGCATCAGTACAGGATCTGTGCAGTGTCTGAAGACACATCTAGACAATTATTCAGGAAGAAGAATGTTGATTGGAACGCCTTATCCAGGTACTTTTTTACTCCAAATAAAAAGTGCATCGAACAGTTGTCACTTGAATGGGGCATTATGCTTATTGGAGAGATTATAATCTTTTAAACCTTTACTTTTTTTTTAATGCCATTTTTTATATTTAAAAAGTTGCAATAATGTTTGTATTTTTTTTTAGTATTGATGAATAAATAAAAATCGGTGTGACAATCCACAAAATCGGTATGTACAATCCTCAAAAATGAAATGTTAAAATATTATGTCGATACGCATTCGTGAGGAAGTTACTTTTTTTTTTCACGCTGGTAAAAACAAAAGCGAGCAGGTCGTGATCTGTATTGAACAATATGCCTTGCCTTAGGTTCGAGTGACTCGAGTGCGTGGGAAAAACACTCAGTGATCTCAGATTGTGGCCGCCAGGTGATATAATCACATTAATCTCCACCCGCCCGGTAGCGTCTGGTCAGAGCGTATGACCTTTAAGTGCGCGTTATAGCGTTTGCTCTCATAAATACAAAAACGACATATCTCGCGAATCGATCTTCTGTTATTGCGTCGTCATAGGTAAATTGCTAGCCTTAACAATGGCCCGCGTCGATCGCCACGTCTGATTTTTGTGGGTCATTTGTCACGGGCGAATTATGCGAATTCGCTCGGTTAAAATGGATTTATTTAATAAATAGCTCGTGCTGGGTTCAAATTTTTATAGAGTGGCACCCTTTGATTTTGTTAGTGATACCCCAATTCGCAAATGCAAACCTAAAACACACGGTGCGGGTGACATTTGACACGCCACATTGCACTCAATGAATGTGAATTGTGTGTGACACATTACAAATAACAACAAAAGATATTTATTTTTATTATTGGTATATTTATTACTCAAAACATATTAAACAACTTAAAAAAATAAGACTTAATTTCTAATTTGAAAATGTAAAGTTTTACTTTTTGAAGAGTTAGTGTGTCCTGCATCTTGCATCTATGCTAATCTCTACACTGGCGTATGCTCATGCAACAACACATTGAAAGGATGCCACTCCACTAAGAATTACCGTGCTATTGAACACCTGGGACATTAAAACGTAACCCTTTATCGCCTGACATAGACCGTTTTTGCTCATTTGCAGATCATAGTTAAGGCGACCTAGGGTCACCTGTTCGATGTTCTTAATAAGTTATACTTCTAGAGTGTTCGCAGGTTTTACGACAATTTGTTTCACGTGTATTTTTATTTTTACGCGTATATTTTTTTATTTTAAAAAGCGACCATGCGGTGCAAATGTTTATAACTAACCGTTAGGACTTTCGAAGGTTCATGCTTAAAAAAGCCAACTAAATATTATGATAGAAAAACCTTTGTTTATATTTCGGTAAGCAACCCTATAAAAAGTACAAATAACATTAGAAAAAAGTCCACAAGGCCATAATTTATAACGATCAAATAATAAAACTATTTTGGACGCCATAATGGCGGATCTTGCTGCGTTTGAGAGCTTCGATATATCAATACGATGTTTTTAATTGATTTAACTATTGCATACGTCGACGTCATTTTTCTTGTACTTTTTCAAACCCGAGTAAGGCGTTATAAAATATATAATGTATTAATGTATATATTATAAGTTATGTAAAATGTATAAAGTATATTATAATATATAATAAAATATAATATATTAAATAAATTTGTTTCTATGCAGGATGCATATTTGAGTTTGTATATGTATGCATGTACTTAGAGTACTTTATTTATTGTATTTTAAATATCAAATTAACATACAAAGCGAAGCATCAAAACAAAGATAAAATCTCTTTTTGAGCCATTAATAATAATAATTATCGGTTTTTAAGAACATATTTTACAAAACTCTACCTAACCAAGCAGCGTCTGTTCTAAAGTAGGCTTTATTTATTGTAGATTATTAAATATTTCAGGTCGAAAAACGAACAATTATATTGTTTTTCATTTAAAATTCACTTACGAATAAATAAATAAATAATGTTCTATCTAACTCGGCAATGCTTGTCCAAGGATAGACGTTTTTTTATGTAATAAATACAATCCTAGTTTAACTTTAATATGTTTTAATTTAGTTACGGGAGAATAATATTGTTTAATACGAACTATGAGACAGACGATTACACTCAATTAAAAAATTGCATAAAATACGTATCATGTTTTAATGAGCCAGTGTCATTAAGGTGTTTCTAATATATTTACTGTAATTAATGTGTAAATTGTAAATAGGCGAAAAGTGCGCGGAACACAGGCTGAAGAGGAAACAATCAATCAGAACCGGGCGATTATGATAGCAAAGCGTCGACTTACGTAAGGTGAGGGCGAGTCGAGGTGGCGTTATCAGCTGTCGGGAAACGCGCAGGTCGGCTCGAGGTGGCGGTTGCGTCACCCGCCTCTGGGCGCAACGGCGACTTCTGCGCTGCCAGCCACCATATTTCCTGTCAAAATTTTATTTTAATATTTAATTATATTTATCGCACAACGAATATCATATGGGTTGGTCCTGCAACCTACCCAGAGTAAAAATTCCTTTCGTCACGCCGGAAGGCTGAGGTAGATTTCACCGGATCAAAGTGGTGCAACATTTTGCTCAGCCTTACCGTAAGGGTAGCTCATATCAAAAATTAATACAACAAAAGCTGTAGGGAAGTTATAGAACTACAATTAACATTTTGGACAGATTTGATCCTGTGATTTTTTTGAATTTCGAAAAACCAATTTTTCCCATTCCTAGAACCAGTTCTTGGCGCTATCAAAAAAGTTTAGAAAGATAAGTTTTAAGGAATAAAATGAAATTTAAATCGATTCAATATCTTATATACTAAGAAAATTATAGCAAAATTTCACTTTTTCGAACCCCTCCCCCCCTATTCCCGCCCCCTGGTCTGATTTAGCCTATTATCGAACTTGACCGAGATTTTTTGACCTTAAATTTTATGAATCAATTTAAAAGTGATTAATGTAAAATTACGGCAGTTATCGTGTCCACAAGAAAGTGATATAGATAGATATATAAACTTTTTGATTCTGGGTGGTTTTGGGTTCTCTAAACTCTATAATAAGAGATTATATTTTTGAGGCTTGATAAATCACCCAAAAAAGTTGATATTTTTTAATACTAAATATAGCTATATAACCCGACTGTTTAATTGTGAGATACGGCTATTTTAAGATCCGGTCAAAATAATATTTATTCATTATTATTGCATGAAGTCTGTAAACATACATAGGGCATTGATATCTGTCTAATTTATAATCTTCTAACTTAGATGTCGTTGAAATAAGAACACTTTATGTCGTGAGTTAAAATATAGATAGCATTATTTAAAAAAAAAAAAATATTAAAATAATCAAAATATACGTCAATTTTTTTTTTTCGTCCTGGAAAAGAGAAATTTTTGACATAGGTACTTCGTGCACTTGGCCCTAGATTAAAATACTCAATTTAATTTTAAAATATTTTCATACTTCGATTGATAAACGCCTTAAAAAAAGGAGGTTCTCAATTCGTTTTTTTTTTTAATGTATGTGCACTCATTACACCGAAAATAGCTTAAGCGGTTTCTTGGGAATGGTTCCATATTAGTTACATTATGTTACGTCAACTCCAAGTTAGCAAAATTAAAAAAAATGTCTGTTCAATTATTTCAAGCCATGATAAATCATTAGACTTCACCATGGACAATTTTTATTTTTTATTTTATTAAAATAAAAACACCAAACAACGTATTAACGTTGTTTGTTGTTTGACTATGAATACATTATCTAGGCAGAAAATCTCGAATCCAATGCCCTAAAAAAAAGTTGTTTGAATTAATGTCAGCTGCAAGCTGTCAAACGTCAAAACAATACGAATTCGAGGCCTGTGGATCACTTTGATAAATTGATAAGTTTGCTCACAACTACGGATTTCTTTTAGCAATTTCGTTTTTTTTTTTTTATACGATAGGGGAAAACTCATAAAACCTTAATTTAGTTTAATTAAGTTTAGTATAAGGTAGGAAAATGAAATAACCTAAATTTTAGCATATACTAGAATTGATACAAATAATATTTAGAAAATATATAAATAAAAACTAAAAAAAACTATACTACATCTAAATACCATAATACTAGGCTACTATAATACATATAAATGGGTTTTTATAATGCCGTGTACCAGATTTATACAAGAACACTAGACCGATAAAGATATAACTTTCATTTTTTCAGTTGTAATATTGAAATTATTGACTGTGTGATATTATTATAACATAACCAGGGTCGAACTTGCAAATGGAAATGAAAAACTCCTAGTTGTCGATTCGCCACAGACTTGCAACTTCTAAACAGTTAGTCGTAAAAGGTTGTAATTTGGCATGTTGTTGAGTACCGCGAAAATATTTCATTGGTTGTATCAGAAAAAAATATTGTATGAATTACTGGGACGTATCTAGTATGGTAATTTAACCTAATTTCAGCGTGCTTTATTTGAAACACTGGAGAAAATGTTTTTAATTTTAGTTTTTTTAAAACGCTTTTTTATACAATTACTACGACCTAGGTCATTTTGGGTCCTACTCAACTAGGCCAAATGGGCCTGTGCTAGAGTCAGGGGAGATGCGAGTAATGAAGCGTCAGTAATGGTGTGACCATGCGCGGATTCGAACCCGCGACCGGTGCCTAGTTTTACTGACGTTGACTATTTAACCCAGAGCGGTCGCGAGTTCGAAACCTTCACATTCAAAGCATAGCAGTTTTATTACCGCCGACTTTAGGACAGGCAAATTTAACTCAGTTCAGCAAGGTCTAACTAAGTGGGATATTTTTGAATTTATACTTCTTTGCGCCCTTTGTACTCATTGGGATGGGATGTTGGTCGAGAAACCGCGTCTCGCGTTAGGAGTAATTTTTACGTTTGTCGAGTTGTAGAGTCCGATTGCTTTATTTACGAAATATGTTTGTCGCGTTGTAGAGTCCCTTCCGAAATTTGAAGCTAGTTGTCTGTGTTTATTGAATTTATACTTCTTTGCGCCCGTTGTACTCATTGGGATGGGATGTTGGTCGAGAAACCGCGTCACGCGTTAGGAGTAAAATGAGGAATATAGAAGAAATGACTGATAATGATAATGTATAGGTGTATAGTATAATAATGAAGTGACTTATAATAATATATTGAATAACAGAGAAAAATATCTTATATTTCATGTATATATCCTGTAGGTCTGTGTGTGCGAACGGACAAAGAAGTATAACTTCCACCTTCTGGTGGAAGTTTTTTTTTAAAGTAGGCAGCAATACAAATTTCAACATTATTTAAATGTTAAAAGTCGTAGGTACATATGTGCATTTCGAATGACTTTTTGGTGCAAAATACAAAAGCTTTCATAAAATATCTATTTAGTCTAGTGTATTAGGCACTACTTACAGTCGACATGGCTACAAACGTGGATCGAGGCGGACGATATAAATATTCAAATGGTGTCTACATTCTCGCCCACTTGATTTAATATATTTTATGAGGTTTTCGCCTCTAACGGTCAAAAACTCGCCGAGATTCGAGACGCGTTCAGACAATGGACCTTGCTATATGGGACTGCAGCAATGAATATTTAATTAAGGCTGACGTTTTAATTCGAAACGATAATATTACGTTTGCATGGCACCTTTACCTGCTCTCTAGTGTTTAGTACTTTTAATGAAAGTATGTTTCTCGTTAAATTCTCTTTGCTATTTTTGTGGGAAAAATACATCGCTTAAGACACTTTATTAGGCCAGTAAAACTCAGGTTTGTTTATGTTTTAGTTGTGACTAGATTTTTTTTTTATTAATCGTAAGCATTCTTTTAACACTACTCATAGGTTGTTTATCCGACAAATTTTGAATATGCAATTTTTATACACTGCCAAGACCATTCCCGAAGACCTAATGGGTGTTTATGTTTATTGAAATGCGAAAATAATTCATGCCCAAATTTATTCATTTTATCAAAGCGCTCGTGTATTGTTTTATCAACCGAACCGAGTAGAGCGATTTCGTATTATCGTGTAGAGTTTACATTTTTTTTTACTCGGAAACCATGTTGAATTTAAATACGAGTATAAGGTCAAAACAAATCATGTTTGAAATCGAAGGACCAATAAGATCGATTTTTTATCGGGAAACACGGCGTATAATTATTTTAAATGCATGGTTCAATAGGTTTTTTTTTCACTTGTATTTTATAAATCTTTTATGAAATAAGGAACGCAAAGCTACAAAATCAAACTAAATATCTTGTTTATCTCATCTCCTTTATTCCCGGTAAAGGAATCATCAGATGAAAGTCTCTAAGTGCTAATATTGCAATAATAAACCGATCACGAGGTCGGAAACATATTTGCCCTCTACCGGTCGTGCAATCGAAGGAAATCCGATTCGACGTTACTGGTAAAGTGCAAACATGTCCGACGCCTCGTCATCGGTTTGCTATTGCAATTGGCCCTAATACAATTACCTGGAGCCGTTGTCGACCTACAACTTTAATGTTTTGTGAACCGAGAAGGGTGTGGAGGTAGGATTTAAAGTATGTATAATTTCCTTGAGTCTCATTTTAAGTAGATGGAATTTTTAAGTCGGTAATAGGATACTCTCGGAAGAAACGTAAAAAGAAGACATCCGTTTTATACAAAAAAGAGGTATGTGTTTTATGAAAAATTTACGTAGGTATAGTATAATAAAATTAATTGCACCTACCAGAAAAAGTTTCGCTTAAGTTGTTAACACATTACAAAAGCAACTAAGTCAGTTATGCGAATCTAAAGTACCCATTAGGGTAAACAACTACCGTAGGGTGCAAAAAAAAATTGTTTTTTTAGTTTAATATAAGAGTACTGATATTGAAATTATGATACCGTTCATGTTATAAAGAACCTACCTAATCTACGATTTTTTTTAAAACAGTTACTTATAAAAATTAGTTTTCTATACATAAAAATGATAATTTTTTTAACAAAACGAGTAATGGTGGTGGTGGGAATGTATTTTTTTTTTAAATCTTTGTCAGGACCAGTATAGAAATTCGAATTACCAAAATTTGTGACTGTAGTAACGGTTATGTAAAATACACTCTGTTGTTAACAAAAAGCTATTATAACACATAAATACATTATAGTTTTAAAATAACAATTGTTTCCGCTAAACTATTAAATCTATTATTATTCTCATAAAGAGTATGGAGGTACAAAGAAACCTTCCTCTTACAATAACTTACCTATTTGTACTAAAACTATAGAAAGCTGTGGAAAACATATTTTCATATTTTAATCTCATATTTTATTCTCAATGTCATTATTATTTATGGTTTTATATGTTTAAATAGTCTTCGTCAATTCCGATAATTTGCTGTCGCCGGTAACAAATGTTATCCTTGTGATACCTTCTTTTATCGATTCTTTTATAAGGCGATAAAACCAAACAAGTGTTAAAAATTGTTGTTTTTCAAGGGGAAGAATAGACACCGCCATATTTTTAGTGCTTCCTAAAAAGCCATTATTAAACTTGATGAGATCAAACGACATGTAATGCTATAAGATAGGTATTATAGTAGGTTAGGATGATGAGAATGATGGTTCTTTTATTATATTTATTTAATGATTTACAACATGACGCGTTACGAGCAACAACAAAAACGTAAGTTTGAAACAAAGTCTACTATTTATGGATACTTATTGCGAGAATTCCTCCTCTCAAAAATCAATCATTAAATAAGAATGTTCAAGCAGAAATAACGTCCTGAAATGTAATTGTTGCGACTCTCAACAAATTTGTACAACATCGAGGAAAGAGGCTGTGATGGACCACGTTGGTAGGCATCGGGAACGCAGTAAAATAACCGTTTACACTCAGATTTAATCACAATCCTAGGTTATATATATTAGATTAGGGAATTCGTCCAATTCCCTCTTATCCAATATAAGCATCACTTCCCCCACCTCCCCTTCCTTTTCTCTTGGAATAGACAACTTATTATTATTAATAAGTCAAAATTTGTTTATAGGGACTTTTCTTAGGCATTGTAAGAATTTAAAGCGACTCGGGAGGATACTCGGAGGATATGCGTTATTCGGTTAAAGTCAGTGAGTTGATTTTCTTCCTATATAAATATAGGCGTACGAAAACCTCGTTGAATGTAGAGTTATAAATGATTGTGCAGTTAACGAGAGTGGTGTAACCACACACACACTGTTTATTATTTCATTTCAGTTTGAATATATCTTTACCTCCGTGCTATTTACAGAACCTCTTATTTCTCGATACATAGGCAGTGTTTGTTTATAAAGTTGTGTCCGAACGATGCACAATCCCGTCTAAAGCAGTAAAGTTCGCTAATAAGACGGCGCGCCGTCGCAGGCGATGGGGAAGAATGAAGCGTGCAACCCGATTGGGCACGCTCATTTTCGACGAGATTTACTAGTAATAGCGCCACGCGGACCTGTTCTCGCATCGCGCCCGAGATGGGCCTAGGCTTTACCGGAGGCTGTACACCTGTACCATTATATTAAGAGTGCATAGCCTGCCTTAAAAATAAAGATGAGGCATCATACAATATTTAAAAAAAAAAACGAACCAAGGGATGTCGCGTAAAAATATATTTTCGCATTTTATATTAGAATTAATAACAAATTAAATGATTTTAACAATAGTTTATTTAGCCTGTTCACATCGTATTTGGTACCGATTGTATAGTGTTATTTAGGTTCTGCAAAAAAAAAATGCACATGCGCTGCGTAGCACTTTGTAACCTTCGTTAATATTCTGTTTTAGGAGGTAGAAAAGTGTGCGTGTAAGTAATTGAAAGAAAATAACCAGTTGCATAAAATTAATGTTACATCCCCCCCTACGTTCGCAACCACCGTCACATTTGACATTTACTTGCCGATTTGTTTAGTTGAAAATAAGTATATATTCCGATATTTTCTACATATATTTTGTCATTATTATAAATATATCGCATATATTTTGTTTTTTTTTTAAACGTAATTCGCTACTCTTAGATCTAGAATCTTTACTTCAAATCTCTTTACTCTAGAAAGTAGAGATTCTAGAGTAATGGTTTAAATGCTAATAATAATAATGTGTGACGTAATCCACACAACTTTATATTTAAGTGATACAAATAATAAATTATTTCGTGTCAAACATTTGTTTCTCTTCGAAATAAAATTTTTAATTTCTGTTTATAAAAATTAAAAGTTCTATGAAAAGTTCGATAACCCATAAAAAATATTGCAAGCTAACTTTTGTGGGCAGGGGAGGGGGGGCATTGGATAGAGCGCATATTGTATCATTGATTTCATCAGGAAAGCCTATTGGAATGGGTTCCATGTATTGACTTCCGGAAAAGTTCGACATATCTTCGCGTTTCACATCCCCTGGAACCCAAAATAACCCTCAGTTTAAAAAATTATATATCTGTCTATCTATCTATATCACATTCTTAAAGACACGATAACTGCCGTAATTTTATATCTTTTTAATATGTATCACTTTCAAATTGATACATAAAATTTTAGAGCACAAATCTCGGTCAAGTTCGTTAATGGGTAAAGTCAGACCAGGGGGGCGGGAATAGGGGTTTATCGAAAAAGTGAAATTTTGCTATAACTTTCTCTTAGTATATAAGAAATATCGAATAGATTTAAATTTTATTTTTAAAAGCCTAAAACTTTTGTTTGAAATCATTTTTGATATGAGCAATCTTTACTATAAGAGGCGGGTTGAGGTGCGCGAGCTGCCGCACGGGAAGTGGATCGCGCGGAAGCTCACGCAATGCTTGCAGTGTAGTAATCCTAGTCTGAACGTCCAGGAAAGAATGCGGTCGAATCGAGTCGAAGTGCCAAGCTCCTAAGCTCCTAAGCGCCAAGAAAGGTCGCCTGCGTCGGCAGATTGACCGCTCTAATGGACGGCCTGCGCGGGCCGTCCAACAGTCGCCGTCGCCCGGTAGAAACTCGTCATAAACCTCGTTGATAATGGAAGTGTCATCTCGGCGCCATTGCAAGGTCGTGCATCTCACCTCGAGCCATTCAGCCGCGCGGTAGGCAATATTCTGTACCTACACTAATGCGCTCGCGCAACGTGAAAACAACCATTTGAAGTCTAAACGAAATCACATTTACGGATTATTTACATAGCGTGTATACTAACCGACTCACATAAATGCCCTGTAGCGGTAGATTTGCATTTGAAGAGTACATTACAGTTACTACTCAAAAAACCTTACAGAATCAGGACCGGAACTAAGAAAAAGGACTGGAATCCTTTGCAGAACTAGTGTACTTTTGAATCCACGTCAAAATAGTTCGCCTCTAGTCCCGTACTGTAGATAAAGTAAGGTATCTTTTTGGGTGCGATGAAGCTGGTACCTTTTGTAGATGAAAGGCCCACATTTCCCAATAGGTGTTTCTGGGCTCATTTGGCAGAATTTGCACCTGTCATCGGCCGATAGGCTTAGTTTGTGCGTGTGTTTGTTCAGCTTGCAATAACCTGTTAAGGTTCTGGTTAGGATACTTAGTCCTACTATGAGTTCTTTGGCTTGCTTTTGTCTCGGAAATTCTTGCCAGTGTCATGACAGCTACCTTCGCTGACGACATTACGATTCTTTCAAGTAATCCGAACCCTCAAACAGCCTCAGATATACTACAAACCCAACTCGATAAAGTTAAAGATTAATTAAGTGGAGGATCAAGGCTAGCGTTTCTAAGTCAAACCACATCATATTCTCTCTACGTAAAGGAGACTGTCCAGCCGCGAAACTGGGAGACGAAATCCTACCCCCAAGAATGTCATTAAATACCTCGGAATGCACCTAGATAGGTGGCTCACCTGGAGAGAGCACATTAAAAACAAGAGAACTCAGCTAAATGTCAAGTTCAAAAGCATGTACTGTGTTATTGGGCGCGGGGGCATGCCTTTCACTCGAAAATAAAGTGCTCGTTTATAAAACAATCCTCAAACCGATCTGGGCATATGGCATTCAACTATGGGGTACGGCCAGTAACTCCAATATCGAAAACGCCCCATGGTTTACCAAAAACATCGAGATCCATTAGTACATTGAAATGCCATTCGTGAAATATGAAGTTAAAAAATACAGTGATAATTACAATCTTAAACTAAAAAAACATACGAATGTACTAGCATCTAACCTCAAAAATATCACTGAAAAGGTTAGGCGCTTGAAGCGTTTTGACATTTCAGACTTGGTTAGCAGACAATAGCTTTAAGGTTCCAAATGAAGGTCGACTCTTTGATGAAGGAGTTAACCTGCACGCCATCTACCACTGATACATATCTGATTATGGTCCAAAGGACTGATTACAGATAGTCGCCCAGGAAAAAAAGTCACCCAGGTCTTTGTATTTAAGCCCAGATTTGTGGCAGTCTGCTGATAGTGCTTTTCGCTATGCCGCAGGCCTGTTCTGGGCCCATCATAAGCATGCTAGCACCTTTTTTGACCAGCTCGTCTGCTTTGTCGTTGCCATCAATGTGAGTGGCCTGGTACCCACATAAGTGTGACCCTGTTGTCTGGTGTGTGTTGGACTGGAACTAAAGACGCATTATTTTTCACTGATCGAATAATGTCACATTAAATAAATACTAATCGTCGTTAACAATACTTATTGACCTATTTAATAACTGTAATAATAGCATTGCCATACATTCTTTTAAAATTCGTGTTTGTATGCAGGTTTAGCTTTTATTTTAAAATGTATGTTTTTACAGGTAAGTATATGTTATGATAAACGTGATGTATCTACTTAAGAGAAAATAATTCTGCTGTTTCAAACGCTTGTACAGTCAGAGGCATTACGAGCTTTACCCCGAGCATTTAAAGTTGAACTGAAGCGGGTAAAAAAAGCAATAGTTCGTTTGTGCTGTATCTATGAGAACCACCGCTTTCGCATCTCCGTATGAGATGAGAATAATATTTACATTCTGTCGAACTACCTGGTACGGTAAAGTTACATTTGCCCTCCACCGTATAAACATTTATCGTTACCTAATAACCTATAATGTTGCAGAATATATTTATCGTTAGGTTAGATTTTCCCGAAAAGTTTAGCATACCGGGAATGATAGTTTTTCGCATCTCTTTGAGTTCTAAGGTTTGATTTTGATTTAGAACAAAGTTTCTTAATAAAGCATTCAATTTCAATAATTATATCACAAAATGTTTACAAAGTATAACGCGAAGTATAAATTGCATCATAGTAGTTATTTAAGTTAATACATAACGACCCAGTTTGCAATGCAACCGTCGGATATGACAAGCCAAATGACACATGTCATAATCTGCATCCTTTACTTCATGACACTTGTCAGATAATTGCCTTATTGTACCATATTCATAGTCGTTTGTTAAGACAAAGGTTGACTAACCACTTTACAAGCTTTGAAATCTTAATCTTTATGATTAGCCTACTTGTAATAAATAGAATTTAAGTCATTGATTCAAATAATAACATTGCAACAAATATTGTTTTTTTTTTTAACCGTTGATTACAAAAAGGGCCGGTATGTGTTTGACCTGTTATAAATCTGGTAGTGTGTCCTTTGCTAACTCACGAAATTTACGAAAAATCGAAATTTACGAAATTATTTACGAAAAATCGGTGGTTATTTTAAACCACCGATTTTTCGTAATTTGTCGAAGTGAAATTCGATCGTGTAACCGCTCGGCGGTCCGGTGACGCAATGTCATGGACGACGGCTTCTGATCCAGAGGTCCTGGGCAACCTCAGCAGTTCAAGTTCGCCCAGGTCATTTTCCACCGCTGTGAATATTCAACGCAAATTTTCTATATACTGTCGACTGGGTAGAGTACCAAGGCTTATATAAGTACAAGCGTTTGCTACAGATTTATGATATGTTGTAATAATCATTTTTTTATTTTAAAATTTTACAAATGTATATTTACAAAGTCTACCTAATTAGGTAGATTTTGCTCGTATCGGCTTATATTGATTCATTAAATTAGTAAGACAGAATAATACCTAAAATAGTATATCGTTACCTATTTTATCACATGTGTAAGTGTATAAGATAGAAAATGTATGAAAGAAGGAGAAGAAATATTAAATAAGGAGTAAATATTTACCCGTTGTGATACATATATGAACTTCTTTATGAAACTAATATCGTATACTTTATATAAGTAAAATTTAATAGCCGAAACAATTATTGGGGTATGATAATGATCATTATTCTTTTGTATGTGTTTTTTGTATGAAAACAAAAAACATTTAATCAGTGAATATTTAATTTTATTGTATAACGTGGCGCTAAAATTATAAAATACCCTCGACCAAATCTGAAAGAAGGGTCGTTTTATCAATAAGCTTTAGTCCCAAGTACACTTAAAGTAACCCATAATATTGACTGAATGAGATTATGATGTCCAGGGGGGTATTTTAAAGATTTTTCATATTAAAATAAACGTCGTGCGTCCTAAGGCAAGATATACCATATATTCGTTTTAAGGTACCTATCTGTCAACTGTTAGAAATTTTCACCAAAATACTTTAAATAAAAAATGGAACAATTCCTTGGTAAATTTAACGTATGCGTTTTTTTTTGTCTAGGGAAATGGTACTTAAGCTGGTTCATTTAAGGATCAATATGACAATATTTATAATTTACTTAGCAAATATAACGCATCTATTATATTATTGTATCAGGCGTCGCGTCAAAATAACTTAGGTATGTTTTTAGGATAATACTAATTAAGGGATGTTTTGCGCAGCAATTTTAAAAGGCTTTGATATTTCTGAATGAAATAATAGTGTTTTTTAAACTAGATTCTTCATAGCAACGTACCCCTAATCAAACTGATTAGGGAAAAATTTATGACTAAAAATAACCATTTTCTATCAATTAAGTAAACTTCAAAAACTCTCAAAACGAGGATTTCGCAGATGCAGATGCTGAACGGCAAGTTGGTCGAAGCTATAGCCGAGTACGCAAAAACAAACAAACAAGCACGTCTGCTCTTATTAGCATTTATACCAAAGACAACATAAACTATTTTTGTTGTAAAGTAAAAGTACATAAAAATTCTTAGTGTAAAATGTTGTGCATTAGTGTTAGAGAGGCTCACGAAATACGTCCTCGTTGACATTTTGCAAATTAGACGTCAGCGGCTTATTGAGTCGAAACCATTGTATGAAAATCACGTCGACAACTTGTCTTACATCCGCACTAGACACTCCAATGGCTCTCAAACCCAAGTCAAACTCAATCCTCTAATAACCATAGACAATAAGCATTGTTTTCATATTATGCAACAAATAATCCAACTCTTTTGACAGCTGCTTTAAAATATTGTCTGAAAATAGTTATAAATAATATAACGGTAAACGCGAAACTAAACACAATGACTTCCACAATGCACTTTTATTAAGATACGGATTTCATTACAAACATCTTTCTCTCTAAATCTCACAAATCTTCCTTTATTAAATAAACACTCAGCGCACCCCCCCCCCCATATTGCAGTGTTGCATAAAATAATTTTAAATATTGTTCGTAATTAATTGTAAAGACTTCCTCCGTTTCAAATTATAATCGGTTTGAATACTGAAAAATCTATATTTTATCTACGCACACCATCAGCGTAAAAACACCTTCCTAGCATGGTATCTAAATAATTCCCATACAATCTTCCGCCTGTATTTCACTCTCTTAGGAGTTGATTTTTTTTAAAGTAGCCTATGTCCATTTTCGGGTTTCAAACTATCTCTATATCAAATTTCTTCAAAATCGGTTCATCGGTTTAACCGCGAACACTTATCAGGCAGACTTAGCATAGTATAATATTATTAATATTCATTTCAATGAAAATTCGTTTTTATTTTATATCGATAAGCTTTTAATATTCTTAATACAAACAATAACATAACAATATGAAATAAATTAAAGTAAATAGCAATTATTTATATAGCCATTTAAATTTAAAATGTATAGTAATTTCGCCAAATATTTATTATCATTTTTTTTAGTATAGATATAAGCCTAATCTCATTATAAATACAATTTATCGAAATATCCAGATCCCGCTCTACCTTTTGGGCCCAAAAACTTATAAACTTACCTAAGCATTACACAAGCGAAACGAACATTTGTTGTGAATAAGGTTTCGATACGTCCAAAGGTTTAGGCGTGATGACGTCACAAATATATTCACCAAGTAGATAAAATATAAATTATAAATACAATAAAGTATTCTGGAACAGTTTTATTTTGTCATACCATCGAAATAAAAATGAAAATAAGTTAGGTTATTAAGATTCACAAAATATAGATAGGTAACACTTCCACTTTTGACTAATACATATTATAATTTAACAGATCAGTCAAGATGAGCAAAGATATACATATAGTAAAAAATAGATTCGTTTTTTTCAAGTTTTTTATTCGAAGGGTTCCTTCCGCTGGTATTTAACGAGTGTGCATAACAGAAAAATAAACAGTTTGAGAACCTGTTAAAAAGGTAAAAGGTAGTCAAATATTTTACAGCGCATTACCGCTTGTGGGTGCAACACCAAATTAACTTATAAATTATTCTGTAACAATATGATGTTGGAAGCGTTCGGTTGGCAGCAGTGCAAAGCGCGACGTAAGGACTTTTACAATGAGAAGGTCGCATTCCTGACAGCTGACAGGTACTCGTACACGGCGACCCCCACGCGCTCTATCGCCCAGGCAGCTGTTATGATATGATATGATATGATATGATGTGAACCGATCAAAGTACTATCGACAGAAAAACATTCAACTACGAAAGAAAATAAACGGAAAGTCTTCCTTGTTTCATTCATATTTCATTTAATTTTATTAATTTTGTACATATAATAATGTACTTATTTATTTTTAAAGTAGACAAACATATTTGCAAAACTCTACCTAACTAGGTATGCTTTATGTGTTGTAGATTATTAAATATTTCAGGTCAAAGACCATAATTATATTATTTTAATTTAAAACTCACTTACAATAATATATATAATTTGAATTTATGATATAATCATATAAAATAATATAGCAATAATACATATACATACACTCGTACTAATAAATAGATATTTGTTATAGATAAGATATGACATGTTGTAAATCTATATTTTTTCATGATAAATATGCAATGGTTACCAAAATGCCAGCCATACAATAGTAAAATTGTCGAATAAACTGTTTTATTTTTTTTTTTAACTGAAACATTGAACAGTTACTTCTAGTATGTCGCGATGGTCGAGTATTCGAATCCTCATGCGGTCAAGACCGCCATCTGACTTATTTTAGTACAAGCAAATATTGCTGAAGAATTGAGCAGGGCCATAGTGCTGGAATTGTGCCAGGTTCACGTCCCACTGATATCGGCACAGCTTTAACACCTATATCTAGCGTTGCCATAGATTCTCAAGGTAAATAAAATATGGACTGCAAACATACCCATCAAATCTTGGGGGTCCTCCCCAGGATTTTTTTTAAACCTATCCTTGTAATGGTGCAATTTTATGCCACTTTTAGGGAAAATAAATTCTAAAAACCTGTATTTATTCTATACAATATTTTTAAATGTCGCAACTTTTAGCACAAATACGGTCAATCACTATTAACACTGTCAAAACTTAGCGATTTTACATGAAACTATATTTTCTGTATTTCAAAAATATAAGAATTTTACAATAACATACATGCTAACCCTATTTTTATTTTTTTTTTATAAGGTAAAAATTGTCCTAAGAGTAAGATTTGAAGAATTACTAATTAGTAATCACACTTCAGACACTTTTTAAAAAAAAGTGTCTGAAGGTCGCCACACCAGGCCATCGGCCAGGTGAGCCCACTTTCGAAGCGACTGGGGGTGTGCAGTCACTCGTACGACTTACTGCAAGCGTAAGGAACTTACACGGTACACCACTCTCACACTCAAAGTTGTACGTAAAGTTGTACGAAGCTTCCGAATTACGGACATTTCTCTCTTTTTTCATTCGTACGGTACAGACACGGCTTGCAAAGTACAAACCGTCCGTACAACATTCGGACGTATGGTAACCCTAACTATATCCACGGTTTCAAGACTTGTTTGTTTTCGCGTTTATTTTTCAGAGAAATGTCCCGGCAAAGGAATTTGCCGCCGAGGCGCGAAGAGCGATAAGAGTGAAATAAAACGCGGAACTGCTGACCGTTGGAAATGATGGTCAAGCCATGCCGCGCCGGGCCATCGAGCATTAAAGTATTAACCGCCCAAGACATTTCATGGGTTTCGTAGCCATACTCTGAAATTAGTAGACATTCAAAAGACTGCTTGCGTGCCCTGCGATATAAATATGCTGTCCCCGCTATGAGGGTGCTGCTAAGCGACACTTCTCGCACTGCACAAAAGTATGCAAGGCATCATTTTTGTA
This sequence comes from Neomicropteryx cornuta, assembly GCA_020383195.1. Classification (NCBI taxonomy): domain Eukaryota; kingdom Metazoa; phylum Arthropoda; class Insecta; order Lepidoptera; family Micropterigidae; genus Neomicropteryx; species Neomicropteryx cornuta. The sequence continues at coordinate 17,857,339 of JAHKQU010000021.1, read as the reverse complement.
TAGTTTTGTTTCTAGTTTTTACTACATGTTTAATTAAACGATTTTTTTGCCAATGTTTTATTTTGTAGGTAGGAACTATGTTCTTTTTTGTATGAATTTTAAGCGAGAATAGTTTAAAAAAATGTACCTATTTACTATTTACTTTACTCTTTACAATTTCAAAATTAACTTATGGTTACAATATTTTTTCACCATATGATTTAAAATGTCGACAGTCAGATGTCCTTTGTTGTTAAAATCACATATATATTATAAAACAAAGACATTTGTTAACTTCTTAGCCCAAAAATAAATAAGTTCTTTTTAGCAGCAGCATTGCAATAATTAATTGATGTATAAAATTTAGTATATATCATTTACAAAAAAATATTACAGAACAAAATATTTTAGTTTGGAAATTGAATTTTGCACAGTAAGTATGCCTTTTTCTAATAAGCAAATGTACAGATTCGTATAAAGTCTACCTTAGTACGCGAAATTTAAAACAAATAACTATTTTTTTTTTTTATTTACAAAACAGTTTTTTTATTAATTTTAATTTTCGTAATGTTTTCTGTAAATTTATTAGATAGATATAGTAAAATATATAAATGAATTAATTTATTAAGTACATAGAATTTTACCATGTTTTACTAAATCATTTTTCAGTCTCAATAAATTCGTTATGCTCAGGTTTCCTACTGGTCTTATGCGCAAGCGCTGGTCCCAAAGTCTTAAAAGATAAAAATGCATTGCAGCAATTCTTTGCAGCAACTGCTTCCAATTAGCTACGAACACAGTTCCCGGGTTTCCGTCGGCAGCTCTCGAGGGTTGCATTTGTCAAGCGGGGTCTGAACATGTGAAGTATACGCCTCAAGTCCTGCAGTCTGCAGCTCATTTCCAGAGCTCTTTGCGTACATCTAAAGGGCCGATTCTCTCTGCTCATTTTAATAAAGATCGCATTTATCAGGAAACGTCGTATGAGCAACGAGCTGAGCTGCTGGTCCTAGTTGCCCTACCCTCGGAACGGCCTCTGCTGGCCGGCGCGCTGGAATGCCTTACAACCAACGCGCATGGCACCCATTAATAAACTACGTCGCTAATAAATTGTTACTTTTGTAACGAATTGAATACAACCGTTTACTTGCAGTCAATAATCTTCATAAACATGTGCAATGTGCATACTATCGTTGATTATACAGGATGTATTTAAAATTAACAGCGATCAAACATTAGAAAAATGTTTCCCATTTACAGAAAACCGAATAAATAAAAACCGTTCGAATGTTTGAGAACGTTATATGTTTGCCGCGGCAGAGAGCAGAGAGGCGAAGTTAGGCGCATGGGCACGGATGGATCGGGCGTGATACTGTATACTGACTGGCTGTTCCTGACCTTGGCCACATCTTACCTTAAGTATTTGTCGAGATTTGGTCGGCGTGGTAATGCGCAGCGGACAGAATAATTGACTGAACAATATCTGTATTTTTATTTGTTTTTTTTGAGATTTGTTTATGTAGTTATTGAAATAGTTCAACAAGTAGTGATTTTAACTACACCCTATATAGTAGACTAACTTCTAAGAAGAAATAGACAATCACTCTTTAGTAACTAAAACACAACGCAGATGTCGCCCCTAGTCCCAAATAAAGTCAATAGATGACAAGGTAGTCAATAGCACTATCTATAACTTGGCAAGATTATCGTTTCTAAACTTTAAACATTTGTAAAGTTGAACTTGTACGCGGTTGCGTCTCGCCTATCTGTCGTGAAATATGGTTATGTATAAAAAAAAATATGACTTCCAAAAACAGCGCCATCTAGAACTCTGCGTCACTTCTTGGGCGTGTACTAATTTGATTGACGATGAGCTATTAAAAACCGCTATAAATAAATCTATGCCATTATTAATTTAAAATATTTGTCATTCATTTATTTTTTCAGCGCTCCATGGGTATCAGATTTGACAGGCTTAACGTTTCCATTAATTACATTCAGCAACATATACAAGTTGCATTGAATGAGTTTTTGTTTATACCTTTATGCATTTAGAAATTGTAAACTAAATTAGAAATTTTTGAAACTGACACGTGCATATGCCTAGTGAATCGATACTAATTCACATTAATTTCTAACTATTCCTCTTTAAAAATCTGTATAATACAAACTAAACTCAGTCGACCGTGTTGAGAAATGTACCGTTGGATATTTTAACCAGGTTGGGTTGGACCCACTGGGAACGTACTCATTGCCTCTGGATCAGAAGCACTAAAACTTAACCGCTGCTAAACTGTGACTTGCCCAGACTAAACTCAGAATGTTCTAAAATTAGTAGGTTAGCTGTAATAATGTTTTTTTTTTTGATAGTTTTAAACGAATACTTATATATTCCGTAACGTTCTATTCTGAAATACGTTGAACACCACGAGGGTTTTTAATTTCACAAGAATGTTATTTGGAACCGTTTTTATTATCCGGGTGAGTGTCAATTGTTTATCATGTGATTTTGTTTTAGGAAATTTATTTATAGCAGCTGTGTAATATATATTTTTTTTAAATTGAAAAATCACCATGTTTTACTGCCTGTTTTACAAAAAGTACTTTTACCATTTAAAACAGTCACATGTGGTTTTAAAAAAAATAATTGCTGGTTTACTAGTATGTTATAAAACTAATTCTTCAACTAAGAATAAATAATAGTTCATATCAATTTTTTTTATTAAACGGTAGGTAGAGAGCGCAACAAACAGTAAACAAGTTGTAATGTATTACAGTAATATGCCTATATATTAAGATTAACCTTCAACGAGTGCCATGTCAGTTACTGCTAATGTTTATAATTTAATGTATTTATTACATTAAATTGTGAAATGTATATGCTATTTTTAAAGTGAAGTTTTTACCAAAAATAATACACCATTAATCTAATTAACATAGTTTAACGCTATATCGCGGCAAGCGTGAATAATTAGCCTCGTATGTTGGTTACTTATTTTTATTTGTTAAAAGCGCGACTGGCGTCCTTCAACTGGTGAGTTTGAGGTATGATTTTAGTGCCAATAGCCATATAGTAGTGAGTAGTAGTTTTAGTAATGATGTATCGATCTCATGCTCGATGATGAGCTCATAATGATCGATTTTATAAATGACCTGCTTTATTTATGAAACGACCTCGGGCATAAGGCCCTGATTAAATTTAAGCTATATTTTCGAGTGTTAACTATTTTATAGAGAGCCGCTTCTTTTAGAAAATGTTTACTGTACATTAGAAGTAAATATTATATAAATTACGAATATTATTTTTAAGGGCTTTTCCTAAAAAAAACCCTCAAAACTCTACAGACATTACTGAACCTCTGATTTCTGAACGACTGAACTCTAATTGAACTTTGAAATTGAAATCTAATTGAACTTCTAATTAATGCTATAATAAAATTTAAAAATCTATTATTTAATTAAATAAATATGCGCTATACAAAAATATATAAATATATATTTTTAATTACCTTAGAAGTATTTTATTAGCTGTCCAAAACTCTATATTGTTTAATAATGTCCCTTTAGGACATATCTTAAAATTTGCATAGCAGTCTCTCAGGATTGATAGCAGTATATCGTTATGTCCCTATAACTCTTCGATTGATGAGCCCCTGCGAAGCATGAAAGGGCTGCTGGTCATTTTGAAGATGCGCTTGGCTCAACGTCCCGAACTAGCTCATTCGTTCAGAGTGAGCGAAAGTACCCATAGACTGCAAACGCATTCTAAAGGCGGCCGCGCTCCGTTTCCATAAATCCTGTCCCCTTAAGCGCTTGCGTGAACATTATAGATCGATCCTTGGCTGGATCCTGCCATCCTGGAATGTGCCATCAAATATTATGACAGCGCAACCCGAGAGATTAGTCAGAAGCTAGCTGTAGGAAATAAGATCGACTTTAGCACGTGATAAATTGTTTGACAAGTACTTGAAAACTTTCCGATATTAAGATAATATTTGTCTAATAATCTTTAAATCCTTTATCTATAGTAATTTAAATAATGGTCATTAATTTCACAAGTGTAAATAATCAGAATAATAAGATCTACTTTATCGCCCTTCTAAATTTTACAGACTTAATTATTGAAAATGTTGATTACGGATAATATTTCTCAACTTGGCTAGGGCCTTTGATACCGTGTGACACTTCTTCATAATCTCAACAGGATAAGTTTCAAAGACGGAGTATAAGTTGCTTTAGGAGTGGGATTACTTAACAAAAAGAAGTAATGCAGTCATAATCGAAGATAACATTAACGATCGTGCGGAGGTCACTTTTGGTGTACCCCAAGTTGGCGGGAATGGATCTTACTTTTTCCTAAGTACCATAAAATCATACCATGAAGTTTGACAATATTACACACTAAAGAGGCAAGCGTTTGTCTGTGAATACAATGGGAAGATTGAACATTTAAATTAAATTAACATCCATCACCATCTGAATTAATTTCCAATATTAATTGGGAGCCACTTAATTCACGCGTTTTAAATTCAGATTAAAAAGACTGTAGCGAATGAACTAACCTGATCTTCTTATATTGGTTGTAATGATCATACTTCTAAGATAAAAACGTATCTTGATAAAATAGAGAGTTGAATTCTATTCTTTCCAGAACAATTCGCCAGTGGAATGCTCTTCATAATTCAGTACGGAGAGCATTCTTTACCTTGTTCCAATGCAATTTTTAAGCGTCGGCTGCTAGTTATGAAGCATTATTTATTATATCACATTATTATTATTATTACTTAGTATTAAGATCACATATATATTCATAATATTTCGATTACAATTAATAAATTATTATTATTATTATTATTTCGTAATAGGCAGGCAGCATAGCTGATAAGCCTATATCTTATTCAATATCAAAATTGTTATTATTTTTTCTTTGTTTTTATTTTTCTTAAATGTTCGTCTAGATTGTTTTTAAATTGGTTGACTGTCTTTGATTCTATGACACTTTCTGGTAGTCCATACCATGCTTCCACGACTCTGTTACTGATGAAGTTCTTCCTGGGGTTGCTTGAAAAGGACGTCCTATCTAACTTCATGCAGTGCCCACGTAGTTGGGTCATAAATATCAGTAATTAAATACCAATCCTTCCCCCACCCTCTTCCTGCGTTTTAATTCCAATTGTTAAATTATCAATTACCATATTTGGTAACCCGGTATTTGGTAATACCAGAATTTTTGAGTACATATACTTTTAAAAACTTTTGGGGTTTATTAAGAGGGGTAACGGGACGGAATCAATACATCTGCTCGCTAAGCGCGGCTCAACTCCTCGCATTTAGGTGTGCCTGCTAGCTCCCACTACGAAAGTATCAAATCTGACCTAAAAAATATAAATTGTACAAATTTGTTTGATTTGTTACTTTGTTAAATTTATGACTTAGCGGGTCTTTCCCGTTTATTTGGAAGAACGCAAACATCACCCCTAATTTGAAATCCGCTGATAACAACGACCTACAAAATTACCGCCCAATAACCATTTTATCAACATTGTTGAAAGTTTTCGAATCATGCTTGTACGATGTAATATTTCCTCTCATAAAAAATCAAATCATTTCCGAACAGCACGGTAGGTTTAGTACTTCTAATCTTACATTTTACTCTGAATATGCAAAGCACTTGCCAGTGGTATTCAAATTAATTCCATCTACACTGACTTCAGTAAGGCCTTCGACAAAGTTGATCACATGATATTACTGGAAAAACTTTTGTTCAATGGCATGTATGGCTGGCAGTCTTTTTCGATGGTTTTAGTCCTATTTGAATAACAGATCTCAGACTGTGGTCATCAACGGGTTTCACTCCGATAACGTAGAAGTAACTTCAGGCGTCCCACAAGGCTCCATTTTTGGCCATTTTTGAAGTTATACTTCTTTGCGCCCGTTCTACTCATTGGGATGGGATGTTGGTCGAGAATCCACGTCACGCGTTAGGAGTAAAAAGCGTAGAGTGCCTTTTTATACGTTTTTTCCTATATTCGTATAATTTGAGAAAAAAAAATACGACCATTAATGCTGTATTTAGTAGATATCTTGAGAAGTTTGAATCTAGAATATTTATTAGTTACTTTAGTTATCATAAACTGATTGTGTCTTTCTTGGAATGGAATAGAGTACGATTTCTAATGAACAGTCAGAAAATAACCAAGATGAAAGAATGATTATAGAAGAAATTATTGATAATGATAATGTATAGGTGTATAGTATATTAATTAAGTGACTTATAATAATATATTGAACAGAAATATATTGAATATCAGAGAAAAATGTCTTATATTTCATTTCAATGGCCAAAGAAGTATATCTTCCACCTTCTGGTCCGACGGAGACCCAATTTTTTTGTTTCTTTTATTTATAAATGAAATTATTTCATGTTTTTAGTTCTGTGAACATTTATCATATACAGACGACCTTAAACTATTCGCGCTAATTCGCAATAAAGATGATTTCTTAAAGATGCAAGAAGACTCGTTAGGACTAGAGAAATATTGTGAGCGCAACCGACTTCACTTCAACATTGACAAGTGCTGCATGACGTCCACAAAAAATAAAAAGGCTGTTAACTTCGATTTCAAACTCAATAATGAACGAAATTTGTGATCTCGGTGTCACCTACGATCATCGCTTGCGATTTCACAAGCACATACAAAATGTGGTTGACAAATCTTATCGTACATTAGGATTTGTATTGCGAATGACGAAAACATTCAAAGGCGTTAAAGTCCTCTTCATTCTCTTTGATAGCATGGTTCGCAGTCAACTCGAATATGCTGTTCAGTCCTGGAACCCATTTTATGCAAAATACTGCAACCAGATCAAAGCCGTCCAAAAAAGGTTTACGAGAGCTGTCAGTGATAGAACAGGTTCAAAGGTCAAAAATTAATGTGAAAGTCTTTTATTTCACGAAAGACTAAGTCTGGCAGAGATGCGCAATTTTCTAGATATGAGATTTTTTACATAAAATACTCACAAATTCAGCACTAGCTTCCCCTATTTACCGAATTTGTGATTTATTTAATTCTAACCTCTCCCAAATTGATCTATTTTGAACAACTAAGCAAAAGTTTCGCAACGCTGTGTTAAAATACTATTCCACAAAACCACAGACCAAACATTATATTCTTTTTTTGTATTTTTGTTTAGTTTGGTGTGTTGGTGGGGATAAATCGTATAATTTTGTTTAAATTTAAATCTTACTTAAATTCGTTTATTATATTTTGATAGTATTCTTTTTTATCTCTTATTATCTTTATTAGTAAATTAGTCTACCCTAGTTTAAGGATTGTATACTTCAATTTATATCATCTTTGCGTCATAATATGTATTGTGTACCATTTGTGTTGGTTATCCAGAATAAATAAATAAATAAAATACATAAATATTATATTTGATAGTAGTATCTAAATAACTGAAATCACTTTATCAAAGGAATGTTGCAATAGTTAATAATATCAATTGCTGATAGTATTTTGCTCAATACAGTGCAATATTATCCTCCCATAACGCTCAACCATCCCTATGAGGACGTTAAAAAAGCCATTCACAAAAAGTTAATAAAATAAAATAATAAAATTTAATAAATCGTGATTAAATTAACAGTTGTATAACAACTACATAACTGTATCAGTTTTTTTTCTGAATGTCCTGAATGTCTATGTGATTAGTATACCCACAAGTAAATATAGGCAATACACGCTTTCTCGACGTATCTGCGTCGCCCTGACCAAATTTACAACCCATATTTGCAAGTTAAATGGGCAAATATAGCATCACCATCGACATGCTCATTGAAAGCAACACAGCCTCATGCGTGCGAGATATTTTCAAATTTATAACTTGAATAAATTCTGATAATTTGCTGCGTTTTACAATTCTACCTTTGTCAGTTGTGCACCTGTAGGGTTCCGTTTCGTAGAACATATGACGAAACGGCATTACTTACTGTAACTATGTTTGTTTGCCTCTTACGGGTGAAATTCACTAGATTCAATAATGTTTAATTAAAAAAAATAACGAAACAAAGCAAAGAAATTCTTAAATCACTCTTTGAAAACTTGTCAAACGTTTTTTTTATATTAATTTATTATTTACAATTCGATACTATCGAAGAAATAAATGAAATATAAACATCCTCTTTAGTACCTTTATAAATATTATGCTATCCAGCACTTTATCAAATAATTAAAAACTTTTTCGAATTTTTTCAATATTGTCAAAGATTGTGTCATTTATCTTTTCAGGCGATTTGCTGCTATTGAAAAACAATCATCAAATATAAGTCAAAGAACTTTACAACTCAATTATACAATTATATATATACATATATATATATATATATATATATATTGTATAACTTGTCTTTTTTGTCAGGTAGGTTAGGTTGTCTGTTTCAAGTTTGTAGTTCTACGTTAGCGTGTACCCTGTTACTTAACTCATTCGATAGTGCTGTGAAAAGCGCCATTGAACATGTTTAACTTAGGTGTTTTTTTTCCGGATATGATCTACTAAAATCCGACCTATGGATTAGAACCTAGCTTTTATGCCACTGATAGCCACCAGGCCACCCAATACTCGATAACTATACATACTTATTTAAATTGCGATAAATTACGGTACGATATTTAATTGATTTATATAATCTTAGTTATAATCTACAATAACAAAGTAGGTATATACCGTCACAGAACGGGCTCTCCTAGTGCTGACGGTATAATAATTCCTTTTGCGCGGCATTAATAGCGTGTCTTCAACTTGAGTCAAAATGATAATTGACATGACACTCGTTGAAGATTTATCTTATTAATGTTTTAAATTATATTTTGTAATTTGTATATTTTTGCTGTGCTACTGCAATTACTGTGTAATTATAAAAAAGTTTGATTTTTAAATAATACTCTAATATATTAAAGACAAAGTTTTGTGTTTAAATTACCATTAGTTACTTTTTTGCATTTTTAATTGATAATTTTGTCATTAAATCTCAGGGATTTCTATCGATCAATTTGCTACAATCATACGCAAATAGCATCTCTTTTCAAACACAATGAAGCTATCTTCCCACGGTTTTAAAATCGATTTAAATAAAAGCGCTCACGATACAAAATGCGTACTCAATTCGAATCAAAAGTTTTAATTATTGCATTACGCACAAACTGCACGCTATTGGTGCATCAATGATCAATAACAGGGCTGCCACAAAAATATGGTTAAGGTAAAAAGATATTTTGAAATCACGATATGATGAAAAAATCCCTAAAATTTTACAACCCAAATATTTAGTAAAATAAACACATTGATTTAATACTAAATTATAATTTATTTATTTAAATAATAATAATAATAATAATTTGTGATTAAATATTCATAATGGCACAATTCCTATTTTGCCATTATGTGACTTTATTGTTGTGACTTCTAGTCACAACAATAAATAATATATTACAATAATAACACTGAAAAAATTAAATTTTTAACATATAGACAAATTAAATACCAAAAAATAAAATACTTATTAGGTACATAAGACGTTACTAATAAAAAGAAACAGGTTAATTATCATAAATACAAAACATCGTGTATACTATAAAAAGTGTATATTTTTCTTTATTTTACATACAATATATACAGTTATTAAACATATAATTCTAATAATTGTATTAATATTTTTTATACTACTCGTAAATATAAAAAGGATTATAAACAGTATTATTGACAGGCTTATAGTTTGGGACGTTCTAGATAAAATTAAAAGTTGTCATGTTGTTAGAACAATATAATAAATATTTGATTAAATAATAATTTTATTGAAATTTTATTGAAGTTTTTAATAAACAAAAAAGGTATCGGCAAAATAATGTTCAGTTTTACTGTAAAAATAAAATGAAAATCGAGTACTAAGGTACCAGTCATGTTACCGATTTGATAAGGTCTATAACCTTTCTAATTAGGTAAGAGTTACTGATTCTAAAAAAGGTTATTAAGTGCTACAGTGTGAGTATGAAAGACCTACGCAAAAGTATATGAATATATTATTAGTTTTATAAATAAAAATTGTATTATTTATTTATTAGGTGACATTACCATTTTGTATAACCTTGTTATACAAAGAAAATAAATTAATATTTCTAAATAAAATAATTTTGTATTAAAAGCACACAAAAATAAATGTTTTTATAGGTATTTCAAAATTACCTATGCCAAATAATGCATTTTATGCAGTGGTAAAATCTAATTCATAACCTTTTATAATCTATCGAGTATTTAAAAAAAAAAATATAGAAATTATAAAAAATCCTTTGTTTTTAATTTATTGTTATTGTCTTGTTTGTTTTCTCGAATTATAAATTCAAATGACATCACAAATAATAAAATTACATGAAAATTTTATCTACTGAAAAGAAATAGAAAAAAAAACAGCTTATGCAAAAACCTTTTTAAAATATCATTTTCATCCGTGGTTATAAAAATGGTATGTTATTGTTGAAATGGGTAGACTCACTTTGGTGCAATTAAGTAACAGTTTTGGTAACCCTGTTCCTTTTTTTCTAAATAAGACACACTATTTCAGCGAAATATGGTCAAGATCGACCCGACGGCTCGGCGAAAGGAACTGCGCGCGTTTTCCTGACGGCGGCGCGGAAAAGGGAAAACGTGCGTTCGGTGCGTTTCCACTATCGATAGTGTCTTTCATTACCATTCGACTTTTTTCCTTTGATCGCGAATTGCTTATACACTTTGTAGCACGCGAAAGGGAGGTCGCACGCACATCGTTTTCAGCGTTCTAATATGCACCGTATTTCAGTTCACATCCTTGGTTTATTATGCCATAGTCATAGATGTATGATGTATCTAGAACAAGGTTTTGTATGATGATACAAAACCTTGTAAGGTTTCTGCTAAATACGAGTACTTTTCTTAGGTTCACTTTTAAAGTGCCATTCAAATGTATTAGGAAGTAGGATAAATATGCAGCATAATTACAAACATGATTTAATTACTTACGTCTAATTATTTATTAAATTATATACATATTTATAATATATATGTTTACAATATAATACTGCCTTCCTTCGTGCAGTCTAGTAAAGAAGGCAGGGCACAAAATGTAGCAGTGCTAATCGCTCCCGGTGCAGTTATAAGATTTATTTGTAACTGTGATTTGTACTACTATAATTATATTTCTTTGTCAAAATTAATTATGTACAATAAATAAATAAATATAAATGGAAGTTTATTAAAAATTTTAAAATTTTTAATCCTTAAAAAAATACTATAATGTGACTTAGGACAGGTGGTTCCCAACTTTAAATAATGTCATTCTTCTATACCAAAAATATACAAATTGTTAATGTCATAAAAGCACTTAGATTAACATGTGTATATAGATTTTTTGGAAATCTCACTGACAAATTATCAGTACTGATCTATTATATATTTAAAAATAATTTATATACGGTCGTCCCAGTAGCGGATGGGACTCTTTGTTTCAGAGCCACAGAATGTTTTGAAACTATCTTACTATTGGTTTAGCGTTTCTTTTGTAGTCTAGTCGCTTTATGGTACATTCCAAATTCTATGATTATTCAACAGCTAATTAATCATTAACAGACATGTGTGTGGGAGGGGAGGGGGCGGAAAAATACATTTTTTTCTTTTTTCCAAAGATGTCCTACTGGATATGGTGATTTTAGTAATTGCCATTAATTTTGATTCATTCTTTTTTTATAAAATTGAATCGTTTTCTTGAAAACTGGAAGAAGTTTTTAATTCATTACTTAATACTCACTATACATAGGTGATTACGAATATTATTTTTTGAATTTCTCAGGGATTATCGCATATTTATTTATTTATTTTATTTATTTATTCTTATACACCAAAATACATACCATACATATTAGTTTCGTCAAGTGTGGCAATTATTTGTTATGTAAATTTCCCGTTCTAAAAGTTCAGATGACAATGTCATGTCACCGTGGTAACTTTTTAGGTTGTTTTTATTGATTTTTGTTATATTTTTCTTATTTTTCGTATCGACGTTTAATTAAAATATTTTTTTAATACTATAAGCTGTTTTTTTTTCAATGCATACTCGGTGTGGCCATGAATCATATCAAATTTCACGAAAGAAGTTGAGTTCACCATATATCTCTTCGAAGCCCTGCATAGCTGGAACCAAAAGCGATGACTCCTGGGATTAATATAACTAATTCTTTTCTTTTCTTTCTTTTTTTTATAAATAATTACTATGATCGAGTTCATATACAATTATTTTGGGCCTCAATTAGTCCAAATGTGCCTGTCCTAGAGTCAGGGGAGATGATGGTAATAAAGCGTTAAAAATAGTATGACCATGTGCAGATCCGAACCCGCGACCTTTGGTTCAATAGTCCAACGCCTCAACCACTAGACTACAACGATCTCCAATTATTTTCATACTTCATCTTTTCGGCTAAGAGTGTAAATAAATTCAAGTTTTGTACCACTTTTAGTACCACTGTCTGAACTCTGAACTGAAAATCTTTAACTGTTTTTTTTCAGTTTATTAGTTTTAGTGTAAAATTTTTTACTCGTTGTTTCGGGTCATAAGGATGGGGTAGAAGTACAAAAATATATTTAACAATAAAGAAAACAATAAAATTATCTTTAGGTTAAGCAATGATATCGCTATGGCAAGACACTTTAACTTTATAATTTGATTTGACTTTTTTTTATAAAACGTCGATTTGATTATAACCGTGGTTCGCCTCAAACTGCTTGCAATATATCAACTTTCCGGCGCTATCTATTTAGGAGTTACAGGCCTGTTTTTTTTCCAACTTTGCCTCGTTGGAAAATGCACAATTAAGTTACATTGAACAGTGATCTACGAAAGTTAACACTTGTAGGTATTTCTTTAAATAATGAGTGGTTTTAAAAGTCCAAATTCTCAATACCTAAGGAAGAGAAACAACCTGTATCATACTGTGTGGTTTACAACTATATTTTAACTGTTACTTTTATCCTGTGGCCTTAATTTTCCAAATATGTGGTTGATATGAAAATATAGTAAAAATTTATAGATAATTCATTTTTTCTTACACAAAGGTATATTTGAAAAATACGGTTACTTTTTGTCAAAAAATATTTTTTATAATCGTTTAAATCGATAATTACTCTAAGGTTGATTTTAAAATTTTCCTATACCGAATAATTTTGCATTCAAGAAAACATGTAAATGAGCGAAGAGCCATCTTGTAGTGAATTCGAGCAATTTGCATTTCTCCGCAGAGAGGAGAATTTGTCCTAATGGATCCTTATCCCCCCCCCCGCCCTTCTCCCCTCTCCCTTTAACTTTAACCCTTACTCATTCATTCAAGATTGACCCGCATGACCTAAACATGAGAAACGGCTTTTTCTATCGTAAATATAATTATCTGTGACATCTCCGCCGCGCTGCGCCGGCGCAAAGCGCCTGTCTATACGGGCCAATGGTTTCTTATGATAATCACTATAAAGATTGTGGAATTTACATAAAATATGTTGCGTTCTACATTCATACATTCCTGAACTTACCTGGAGATTTCCATTATTTATTTATATGTTTAATCATATTAACTTTTTCTAATCTAAGAAGATAGCTAAATAACAATTGTTAATATTTCATACTAAAAACCATTTTTAAGAAACTTAGACCTGGGTAAAGCATCAATATAACCGCGTTACTTGTCAATTATTATTAGGTTTTTTTATTAAGGTTATAAAAAAATTAAATAGTACAATATTAAGTTTTATTACATTTTTATATTATTTGATATTATTTATTTATTCATCCTAAAGTACTAACTAGGCTACCGCCTATTCCAAGGTAGACCAAATTAACTTATAAAACTTTATAGATATCATATTTTAAATAAAAAGAATACAATGTATGTTTTATATTTTAGAAAAAGATTTATGTAAAATATTTACGATGATCATAATAGGATTTTCTGTACTAAATGCCATTTGCAATTAATGAAGAAAATTTAATGCATTTAATGAGTATTATTATTGAAATGTGGTCTTTAGAAAAATATGAAAATAAAGTGAACCTTCTATACAACGGACTTGTTTGACTTCTCTTCGAAGGATAAGGAAAATGCATGAGAGGCCGTCAGAAAATGATTAAACGACCTTAAGGACTGCTCTGAACTATGAGGTTTAGGGCCAAGTCTCCATTATTGAACGCCGCACTCTATAATTGAAACGGTACATAAAAACGAAGATCACTGATTGGTTGAGGAGACAAGATAAGAGATGAGATCTCTGCTGATTCTCAGCCAGGATCGATCGACGAAACAGCTGCAAGGTGTGAATATTATCTACGAGAAGAACTATGGTCAAAACATCTTAAAACACAACGTAATGAAACAAAATGGAAAATGTTATTTATTATCAAATTAATAAATTTATTTCTAACTTCTCAAGGAAGTATTTATAAATAAGTTTAGGTAATTATTTTTTTAATTTACCTAAATTGTAATAGGCCCTTATATTAAAATACTTTATAAATTTTTAGAAGTATCAAATCGAATGCTTTAAATACATAATGTTTTTCTAAGAATAAATTTAATTATAGTCGATTTAATATAATTTACCAAGTTTAGTCCTCAACCTTGTTATTATAATATATATATTTTTCAATAAATAATTCTAAAAAAGATGTAACGCAACATATGTTTAATATTTATATTAAAGATGTAATTTACCAACAGCATTTAATGTAAAGGTACGCTTATAATTAAGTTATAGTAAAATAGGTTATAAAACACGTTACCTTTAGATATCCTACGGAGAGAGTATAGTCTTTATTTAACCTGTTCGATTAGTGTCCATTCACAAATTAAAAAAAAAACACCTTTAGTTAAAAATATGTGCACTTTTTACCGTCTTGAATATTATATTATTCGGCACCGACCGTTATTTATCAAATCAAAAAAAATCTTTTTTTTTAAATCAACGAAATTCAAACGAAGAACACTTCGAAAAGAAAAGTTCGGAACGGAAGTGCGCCGACGGAAGCCACCGGAAGCGCTTTCCGCGACTGCGCTCAGCCCGACGACAGCTGTCACAGTGACAGCTCTCGGGTCCACGAATGCGCAGGAGCAGGCAACGGCGGCGGTCGGGCGGTCGGGCGGTGGGCGGGGCCGCCCGCGTGACGTCACGCGCGTGCGAGCTTACTGGTCAGTTCTAGTCGCAGGGGCATGTTCTGGGCAAACTGTTATCTTAGTACTATTATCGAAGGGTATTATAAAAGTTAGTGTTTTTTATTAACCTATTCTTATTAGAGTTTGTTTTTCGGTATTTTCAACCAAAAAAAAAAATAATCACACTAAACTGTCACCGATTTAATTGACTTATAAATTACTTGCAAGTCCATTATAAGGACACTTGATGTATCAAAGATGAACTAGACGCAAGCTATGGTCCAACAGAATTCGTTTCACTTCTGAAGACGTCTGAATCGAGACTATCGAATGGACTGTAGCTAATGAACCTGCCCACTCTAAATTAAGCTTTTAATTTGCCAAGCATTGTTATATTGGTCGCATTGGCCATTCTTCCTAGATAAAATAAATCTTTGATCCGTTCGCGTATTCCAAGGCTGTTTTAAGCATTACATTTTGCCTTACCTGCTAAACTTACTGTATCACCGATAGTAGCTACTGGTCATCGAAGTCGCCGTCGGGAAACACTCCAGGGGCGGATCCAAGAGTCATTCTCAGGGTGGTCCACGGGAGGGAAAAGGTATCGAAGTTCCCTCAGCCATCTTAAGCGGAGGGTCCGAGGGCCTTCCCCGGAACATTTTATAAACAAATATAAAATATAGAAAATACATAATATAAAATAAACGGGGGGGGGCAATTTTCCCCCAGTGTCCCCTCTCTAGATCCTCCTAATTAAATTAATTTAATTCTTAAAGTTTAAAGGGTGTTTTTATTGTCGAATCATAAAGAGTTTCAACTTGCATTGTATGTGCTCATTTGATCAAAATAAATTACACTTTTTAAAACATACTTTGTAATAAAATTTATATTAATATTTAAAACTTTGTGATCTTATTTTTATTCAATGATTCTTTCTGTTAATATAAAATTTAATATTGCTGCATTACATTGTATTCTAATTTTTTATTGTATTTTAGGTATTTATTGTAAAGACATTCCTATACATTTATACATGTGATGGAAATAAAGATTCTCATCTTATCTTATCTTATCTAACTAGACGAATCTGTACTACGTTATCTACGTGTATCTATAATATGTTACTAGTTTATATATGTACCTATACATTTGCTAATGCTTTTTCACATGTTTTAACCGTTGTACTGTTTTCAATTGCAAATGTCATTCCTATACAATTTATGTTTGTGTTTGGAAATAAATTATCTTATCTTATCATTGCAGAGAGGGCGCGAACTGTAAAAAATGTATCCTAAGATACCATTTGAATGGTTACTATAGTTTGACTTGCGTGATGGAGCAGATGCTATTGAGTATTTAGATACAGATAACAGGTGTTGGCGTGCTGAACACGCAAAATGTTCCCAATTCGACGAAATCCTCCAAAGTGCCCAACCAAAATAACCCCAATATTTAAATACAGTAGCCAACCTGAAAATAAGTTTACTAGCCAAGGTTCTGAACCACCTTAAAAGAACTTTTGAAGAAAAGCTAAGTCAAATGAATCTAGTTTATTTTTTAGTTAATAAAGAATAAAAACATTTATGGAAAAGCTAATGTACCCTTCGAATTATAGATTTGTTTTACGCGATTAAATCGATCCATATTTTATATGTCTACCTATAAAATGTATTATGCACAATTATTTATGCAAAATCTACATACACACGAGGCAGGAAACTCAAAAATTATTTAATATTAAATTTTCGTTTTATTAATATAAATGTTTTATAGATTTATATTACGGAGAGGAAGCAATAGGCGTATGATAACTAATGAATAAAATGAATGTTTTGGATTGTAATTTATTTATTATTTATTTATTGGGTATCTAACAGAAATAATATTCATTAATTGAAACGGAATTGTGAACACCTACGTTATAACCATTACTCGCGCACATAAACTCGAAGACTCGCACTCACCGAACACAGGGGTTTTTTCAAATGCACAATTATGTACCTACATTTAAATCACATACACACCCTTACGCTCCTTACACTGGGAGTGTACACTATACACTCCTTACACTATACACTCTTATACAATAATACTTCGTTTGAAACAGCAATAGTTTTTTTTTAAGTTTTTCGTGTTTTTATGTCGTATTTACACGCCACTGGGCGTTTATTTTATGAAAAAATCAATGTGAAAATTATTGAATAATCGCCGTTTTATATATATGTAAACATATGTTTTATATGTATGTATATATGTTTTGTATATATGTATATATGTGTGTGTATTTTATATGAAATAAAAAAATAAGTGGTGTATACTTTTCACCATTCAGAAATAGTAACTATAAACGCTGCGAATGTTTTTAGCACGGTCCACGCCAAGTTAGAATATTTCTAACATGATATTTTTGGTTACTGTAAATAGTGTATAGAAACACAGAACTGTTGGTTTTATAAATTAGCATCAATAAAAAAAATCATGAAACTAGAATTAACAAGTACAACCTACTGTTGATTTTTATTGGAATCAAATTTGATTCTAATAAAAATGATTATATTAATATTTTTAATATAATTATATTAAAAAAAATAATTTAATAGTCTATAGGGATCTCCGATTGAAGCTGAATTAATATTGTCCATTCAGTGTCTTATAAGTTTGTCAATAATTCGAAATATTAAGTGTAGTGAAATATTAAGTTTCTTTATTCTTTATTAAAAGAAATCAACAGTCCTACACACAATTGGTATTAATGATAAGTTTACATTCTTAAAAAGTATTAAAACTAAAAACTAATCAAAGATTTCTACTGTTAATATAAACACTAAAAACTAAGTTAGAAACTAAACATATATAGTTAAATTATGCTTTTAACTCCTAACCATATCAAAATGCTGACATGGCTTGAAATCACATGATATATGACATTATAAATGGGTTTTAATATATATATTAATTATTCATGTATTGCCTAGTGATAGCCTTAAATGGCGGCTAACTGTTATAAGTTTAAGTGTTTTATCTTATAAGTTTGTCAGATAAGTGTAACTTTAACATGAAAAAATAACAAAATATATCATCACGGTTACCAAATATTAGAAGTTCGAAGGTTCTTGTATAATCACATATCCTATCATATGTACAAAACTGCTTATGCCATGGTGATTTTGTGTAACCAGTTCTAGTAAAAACTTTGCGTAGTACTAGCCATCCGGATGTAACCGCATTTCAATAATCACGTCTGATGCGACTGCATAGTGCTTAGCTGTCGCGGGAGCCGTCAACGCCACCCGCGGGGCCTCGCTGCCAACCCGGGAGTAGACATTTCGAGAAAAGCTCCCATTCGGCGGCGCTTCGTAAATTGAGTTGAACCCGGAGGTCAAATTTGTGTCGATCGCCGCTCGTAAAAAGCTCACGAAGCGATTTTTATTTGTTTGTTTAAAATGGAAGGCACATCGTGCTGTTTGTTGCCTCTTTGTATTAGTTGAAGGAAAAACGTTACACAACATTACACAGCGTTACATTACGGATAACGTTACATTATGGCGATTACATTCTTACATTCAAGGCAAATTGATCAAATTTCGAAAATATTGTAAACGGTAAAACTCATACCAAACTATATATAATAAAAAGATACCTGATACAAAATATTCCTAATACATCTGTGGTACAGAATATTTTACACAAACTATTTACCTAAATAAAAATAAAACGAAGAAAAAAACATGGTTGTTGACAAACCTATACGAATACATATAAATTGTTACATAAGTTCTTGTAATTACAATAAATTATATATTAAAAGTAGTTTAGCTGAACTTTAGATGGCTTATTTTATATAATATTTTTTTATGTAAAAAAATTAAACTATACATATGAATGTGTGACTGTCTGAAGCATTATAACTCAGAATTGGTTATTTTTTTTAAATTTTCGTAATAGTTTGAAGATGATTTTGAGACAAAGAAAAATTAGAAAAACCGTGTATAATCAGTGGAACAATCGCCAAATCCGTCTGTATAGAATAGGATAGAAGGCGTGTGATGGCCCGAAACTCCTAGAGATGGGGAGCGAACCGATCTATCCCGAGTCACGAGTTGACGTGCGCCAAATCCGCCCGCAGGGTCTAGCTGCCAACTCGGGGCGAAGCCCGGGGTTGAACAGCTAGTTTTATTAACCACACTCAGTATTTAACATACATAAGTATGCACCCTCCTCTAACCACCTTGCCATCGAGCTGAATGATTCAAATGGTTCAAATCAAACAAAAGTTTCTTCTATATGACGAAGACAGTTTTGCTAAATTTTAATCGCAACATTTAGTCCTATTAAGATTTTGTTATTAATCTACGAGTATCTGTGAGTTTTAATACGCCTGTAAAGTTTTTAGGTTATTTTACGGATACCAACAGCAACAAACATGAATGATATTTTTATTTTACAGGAAAAAGCTCTTAGATTTATTTCTGCGATTGGTCGTCGAGATTCATATGAACCATTCTTCCATTCACTTGGTACAACATATTTGTATCAACAATGATACAACATTAACGCAAGGACTAAATTTTTACAACAGACTTCCTCAAATAGAAAATAGCATTAGATATGAAGAAAATCACTCAAAATATGTGAAAAATTTGTAAGGATGCAAGACTAACCTATATCATAAGTTTCTTTAGAATTTCATCTCATCCCCGTACCCGTACCCGTTGTTTTTCCTTGATTAAATAAATAAATAAATATAAAATTAAAATTTAGCTATTTAAAAAAAACGTTGAAGAATATATATTTGGTCGAAACCTTTATTCATATTTAAAATTTTAAGCATGAATAATCTGGAGATTTGTATTTTTCACTTTATATTTTACAAATAACTTACATTAAGCACTTTTACACAAATGTATTGTTTAGTTGTAGTAAATTATTTCACCAGAACCAGACGTCTTACAGCTAGGCCCTACAGGCGTCATTAAAAACATCTCCCGCAGACTATTCGCACCTGCGGTACCAACTTGTAATGGTTTGCTTCATTTTCTATCTCTATCTAGGCGTTTTTATAATAATTATAAATTTTACAATTATTATTATTATTACAGTTAAAGTTAGGTATTATATTATAATTCTTTTGCATGTTTCTATTTGCGTACATAGATAAGTTTGTATTAATTTTAACTGACCAGATTTAAATAATACGTTCCAACAGCCGTGCTATCATATTTTTGAAATTCGAATCTGATATTTGATAGACGGCCAAAGGGCGGGGATAGTAATTTCTTATACACGAAGTACATACAATTGACACTATTTCTTTTTTATATTTAAATAAATTACAATCAAAATCATTAACTTCATACTTTTAGTTATCATTAGCCAATTGTATCTTCCTCTGGAATATGAATTTATGGATACTTCGTAATATTAAATAAATTGTGAATATGACCTCACAGTCCTAACGTGTTTCATAACCTAAGTTCGTGTAATAAGTTTCAGTTCTGTTGTTTTGTATGTAATGTCAATTACACGGTTCCATCTTTTTCTATTTTCTTTTATGGAAAATTAGTTTGGTCCATAATCAAGGTAACTGCTCTCTGCTCTCTATGTGACGATGAAGTACTTATATATTTTATCTCGAGACTCTCACGTTAAAGTAACACACGTTAGTGCATGTCCCCGATTAACATAACATATTTAATTTTATTTGTGCGCCTAACGCGCAGTTAACGTCGTGAGAATTAACATCTTAATTACCGACTTCGGTCATTTGGGTGTTTCCAGTGAAAATATCAACTAAGATTAAGAGGAGGAGGTAATAAAGGGTGACACCCAAAGGCTGAGTGACCTTTTCGGCTGGGAGATACGAAACTTTGGAGACAATTTCATCATCAAGAAATTAGCCTAATGCGTAATGCTTTGTTTCGTATCCTTGTAGCAGAATATTGTTTGTAACATACTAATAATAATCTGTTAATTAGCTACATCTCACAATTGATGATCACAATATCATGATCTTATTAATATTTAATCTGTTTATCGTTTTGGTTATTAGGCTGTTATCGTGTGCTATATCGTTATCTATATACAGGGTATTCTAAAATCATTACCGAAGATAGGGATAGGGGTCTATTACGTGTAAGAAACTATAAAAAATGCGAAAAAAAATGCCCAAATTTATTAATTTTATCAAAGCACTCCTGCAAATTCCCTTTTTGCTCGCAGGCGCTCGGCAGGACCGATCAATGACCCAGAACGACGCGATCTCGCTAGCAACCGAACTTATGACAAGAGCGTTTTCATATAATCAGGTAAAATTTACATTTTTTTACTCGGAAACCATGATGAATTTTGATGAGTTCAAAACAAATCATGTTTAAAATCGCAGGGCCAATAAGCTAGATTTTTTCATCAGAAATGGTCTTGGAACACGGTGTTTATAAAAATGAATTTTAACTCGGAAACTACTCGGGCGATTTGGCTAATTTATTTTTAATGTTCGTAATAGTTTAAAGATAATCCTTAGCAAAGAAAAATTAGAATAATTTCGCGGAAAATTCGGGAAAAAGTGTATTTATTCTACATCGGCGGAACAGGCGTCAAAGCCGCCTACATGTAAAGGAGAGTAGGCACGTAATGACCCGAAGGGCTTAAAGATAGGGAACGAAGCGACATTCCGAGTGCCGCAGGCACAAGTTATCGTGCGTCGTAGACGTCCACGAAGCTGGCGACTGTTAACCCGCAGCAGATTTTTTTTAGTAAATTTTTGTATGTACAGTTAGGTTGCTTTTATCAGAAATAATAACTTTATAGTGGATAGTGTATTCGAGGCTTTAGGACAGACACGGTTGGTGACGGCGGGTCCAGAAAGGTCACCTGAGACGAAGGCACCTCACTCAAGGCAGTCAAAGGCAAGCCCGCATCTCGCCAGAGCGACTTTGATAATCAACTGCAGAGTAAGGGAGGAGAGGAGTTACTCTACAAGTACATATTTTAATTTTAAACGCGCCCAAATCAACCGAATTTCTAGAAATCTTTGTTATTCTCGATTATTAGCTCAATTAATATAAAAAATAAGCAACGAATAGATAGTTTCCTCACAACAATGGCCGTTGTAATATACAAAGGTATATTTGAACGATTTTGCAGCCAAAAAGATTAATATTTGTTTTTATACTTTACACTCTACTGTGACTGTGTATTTAGGTACTACTCCATAGATTTCTCTAGAATGAACAAGAACACAAATAAATTCAACCTTAAGGAAAATATTAAACTCTTTTCCAATAATAATTTTTACTAATCTAAATAAGCACATTAAAGCTGCAATTTCACCTTGAATGTTGTCCAAAGTTGTGGCACGGTTATTGAAAGGGAAATAATTAAATCTTAAAAAAGATTATAAAGAAATACATATTATTTACTAGTGTGGAAACCTTTGTAGTATGTGCTTTATTTATTTAAGATAAAAGAGGTGAAGCAAAACATTTTTTATTCAATTCTAAGGTTTTCCAGCTTCATATATAAATGAATAATTAATTAATTGAATGTCTTATTCTGAAATGTCAAATATTCATATTGCCTGTCAAATAGTACCCGACTTTGAATCAAACTGCCCGAATTTGAAATCATGACACAATTTCTGTAGTTCCAGTTGCTTGTTGATTAAATTAATTAGAACTATACCTAAATAAATGCATCAAAACCACAGTATATACTTAAAATATATATAAATTATAAGAGTACCTTTTTGACGAAGACTGACTGTAACCGTCCCTGTGGCAAGAAGCCTCAACAGGTGTGACAATCTTTATTGGTGATTGAATTGTTTCATACATTCGCATGCCACTTTAAGAATACTCTGCTGTTAATACACAAAATCATTGCAACATTAGCGCAAATTTTAAGGTTACGGTGTGATAATAAATTAGGTTAAAGGTTTCGTCGGCGGTGTCGTAAGTGCATTTAACGTTTGGAGGATACTCACTTTAAATATTTATTTACAAATTTCAGTGTTGCCTCAAAAAAAAGTTATATTTTAAAAATATTTCCATCGAGCATAAAATAATATGTGCTCTGAGGTTGAATTAATAATGTAGGTACTGATTTATCAACCTTCTGAATATCCTTTGTGTGATCATCTGAACATAAGATTAATCAAATACACACGGTCCATTCCTAACCATCAGACGCGGATCCCGGGGGGAGGGGGGTAAATGGTGTAATTACTTCGCCACCCCCCCCCCCTCCACCCACCTCAAGAACTTCCAGTAACACTCAACAGTACACATTTGGTAATGTTCGTTCGTTTTTCATAGTAATAACATCAGAAATATTAATTTTAAATTACTTTCATATTTTTAATATTTAAAAAAAGACTGCTTTTTCGATTGCATTCAATTGAGAATGTAATTTATTTATTGTGGTTACCCAACATAAATTGTACATAATACAGTTATAGACAATATAAATTGAAGAATAGACTAATAAAGATAATTAGAGATAAAAAAGAATACTATCAAAACACTCGTCTAATAAACGAAGTTAAATAAGATTTAAATTTAAACAAAATTATTCTAATTTAAATTACACACACCACCCACATACACACCTACACACTGCACAGCACATATCACAATTACGTCCCATACACTTACCTACATACTACTAGAATCCCATATTTAAAAATATAATCCCAACAGATATTCCAAATGGAAAAATTCTCGCTGCGTTATAGAAATAGTTGGCTGTAAACCACTCTAACCATTCAATCTATCAGCACTGATAAGTTGGCTACCTCTAGGAAAACAATATAAAAAGTTGTCACACAGTCTAAAACCACTAAAAACATGATTAATGAATCGCTTCAGGGCGTGTTGCGGTATAAGAGCACGATATTTGATATAAGCGTGTGCGGATGAGATAGAATCGTTGCAAACAAGAAATCTAGGGTTCAAAAATTCCTATAAAAACACCTTAGAATTTTATTTTTTACGAAGAAACCATAAACAATATGTTACAAACGTTATATTTTTCGTATAACCTTCATTAGATTTCCTTCTAATATATAGTAAATTTTTAAAAAAGATAGTTACACTTGGCTCTTAATAAGTTCCTCATACTCGAAAAGAAGCTTAAATTAGGCACACCGGGACTTTTTAATGCCCTATAACTTTGGAGTTTTTAGTTTAAGTTAGATAATTATTTATAAATAGCTTTGCTCCATAGAACCTCGGTCTTTAATGTGAAACAGTTCGCTCGACGCCATCATAATTCTTTGAAATCTCGTTGCTGTGCGTTCACAGTTCCTTTTAACATTTTTACGACTCCGTAATTAATAACAGTTATTAATTAGGTACCCAGTCTTCGCGACGGGTCAAGATCGTTATTCAGAGATACAATTTCAGAAGTGACACTTTTATGGTCGCCATGATACCACCGGCAATGATTTCGCTCAATGGTCCGCTGTCTTTTGAGCTGTGCTTTCGGCTTGGAATTCCGACTGTTTTGTTGACGCTAGTTTAATCGCAAAATCTTTTCTAAATACCGCGCCGAGTTTGAGCTGACATCCTGGGATCTCAAGTCGAGGAACTCTTATACCTTTATAAATTAATTTTCGATTATGCTTTATAAGAGTCGGTTATTAAAAAAATATATATATTTATCAGGCGATTTACCATCATTAAAAAAAACCAAAATTAAATTGCTTTATCGTTCAGTTAAATAACGATAGCAAAATACATACCTTCAGTATAAAATACATTGTAAAGCTCTAATGTGAAATTAAATTATTTCTGTACATTTATTTATTTTTGTTTTTTACATATTTCTTAGAATGATGAATTACCTTATTACATACATATATAATTAATTACATAACCATACCTAACCGTGCCCGTACTAAGGTAGTGTAATTTTATTAACAATTACTATTAATAACAATGCAGTATTTTTGTTTTGAGTATATAAAGACGAAGATGAATTTATTTATTTATTTCAAATCACAACATTATTGACAATAATATAGACTGCAGCAGTAATTTGAACATAAACCATTATTATTGTGTAGATACGATTTGTACCCTACCACAGACCCTGCCTTCTTTACAAGACAATGTCGGCAATAAGGAAGGCAGTGGATATAAGAGAATTAAAAAATTAAAAACAACAAGACATTTGCATTAACAACCTACATAAATTAATTTTCCTACCGTTTTCCTACATTATATTCTTCGTCACAAATAATTTCAACGCTTAACAGATAACGCAGGTACGACACGAAATAAAATTATCGAAAAGACGATAGCAAAAAATTAAAACTAAATATAATAATATGCGGTATCGAAATGTTCTACAGCCATCAAATATTTTAATGAGATTAATTTCCAAATGACTAATAATTAGTTATTTATCCATTATATATGTACATAAATTCGCTATGCAATGGAAAGTGCCAGTACAGAATTTGAAGCCACCTACATAAAAATAAAACTCAATAATATAACAGGAAGTGGTTCCTGCGCCGGCCCCTGGCCACTGGTGGGGCTGGACTGTCAGTTGCGTTGTTGCATTAGACCAATGTTTCCCAAACTTATTTTCCCCGTGGACCCCCTCCCCTAGGATTCCTACACTGTTATAGGTTTCTTTGTATAGTGGAATCATTTTTTTCTTCCTGACAGCTGATAGCGAGCGTCGGTATTTCAGTTAATTAATTTATTAACCTTTATTTATTAAATTTATAAATTATTTATTTAAAATGATATATTTATCAAAATGATTAAATATAGGTACCTACTAGACGCGGTGAATCTAAAATGTAAGGAAATCGCTCAGAATGATCTTGACGGTATAAATGTGAATTGTGTATCTCGCATCAAAACCGTATCAAATATCCGACAAGGAGACAAGCGATAACTCGAGCGCTTAATAGCCGCTCGTACACAAACATGTGGCAATTACTGATTTTAGTGTTTGTCCAAATTAACGTGCGGCATAAAAGCGCGGACTTTACTGATATTCCCGCGACAGGCGACATCACGAATGACAGATAGGTGCGACCGCCATTTTATTACGATATTCTCGGAAAATCCACGCTTACAAATCACACGGCGCAGCGTCTAATTACTGTCCACGAATCTCGCCTAATCTCAGAGTACAGCCTCTTTTATATATATCGTACGCTCACACTAAATTCCCGTCTTAAATGGAGCTATTAATCTTGTTGCACGTAGAATAAGAATGTAATATAAACAACAATAGGTATATAATAATAAAAATAATAATTTATTATATTCATAAAAATCAATATGTATGTATAATTACATGATGATTTTAGAGGCGTGGTTTTCAAGAAGAGATAAAACGCATATAATTTGATGTTATGGCTAAGAATTTA
The DNA here is from genome assembly GCA_020383195.1 of Neomicropteryx cornuta. Taxonomy (NCBI): domain Eukaryota; kingdom Metazoa; phylum Arthropoda; class Insecta; order Lepidoptera; family Micropterigidae; genus Neomicropteryx; species Neomicropteryx cornuta. The sequence continues at coordinate 17,830,756 of JAHKQU010000021.1, read as the reverse complement.
GTCTTATTATAAAGATAAGGGTTTGCCATTATGTTTTAAAAATGATTTCGGGTAAGTGGCCGCCGCGGCTGACTCGAACAAATTCCAGCCGAGAGGCCCAATTTTCAACCACTTTTTGCAGCAAGTTGGGCCAGGCCGTATGTCAGCAATAACGCGCCGAATATTCTCTTCCAAGGCGTTAATCGTGTCCGGCTTATCTGCGTAGACAAGCGACTTCACATAACCCCACAAAAAATAGTCCAGCGGTGTTAAATCGCACGATCTTGGAGGCCACGCCACAGGCCCACGACGCGATTTTTACTTTATTTTAGAGTGATTTTAAAAAAATTTAGAGTGATTTTTTCTAAATTTGCACTATTTGCAAACGTTGTTCAGGAGTAAGTCTATTCATTATGAAATGGCAAACCAAACTGAGCATAAATCAAGTGACAGCTGCAAAAACACCAACTACGAAAAAAGTAGTGCCAGATTGAAAAACACGCCTCTAAAAAAAACACCCTATACATGTATAATTATCTATATCGAGCATTAAAATAACCCAAAGTTAAGATTATTTATTGGACTTGGTTAGTTTTGTTTGTTAATTGGATATATCAATATATTGTTTTTAGCATCTTTACATTCTTGTATAAGAAGCTATTATCCCCGTACTTTAACCGCCTGTCTGTTGCAACTTTTAACTCGAGACCCTTTTATGCTAAGGGTTTTCCAAGGCTGTTTCGAGCGTAGGCTGCGAGTTGTAAAATAATGATTATTTACCCAATTTATTTATTTATCGTATGGCAAAAATGTACAAAAAATGTCAGAAGTTAGAAATAAAAATTAAAGTATTAAACTTAATAATCTATAGGACTATATGTTTATGTCCAGAGAGTATATCCAGTCGATAGCATTTGGTGTGAGATTGTGTAAATCTTGTGCAGGTCCTTCAAAGCGTCGAAGTGGGCAATCACTGATGATATGTTGGATGGTTTGGTTATCGTGTCCGCAATCGCATTTGGGGCTTTCTGACATTTTCCATTTAAAAAGCATGTCCTTACTTTTTCCGTGGCCTGTTCTTAGGCGGTTCAAAGCGCACCAAGATTTTCTGGGAAGGTTAAAACCTGGAACGCATTGAGTTGGGTCTTGGATGTACCCATACTTGTCAGGATTTCTATTAACCCATTCACTTTTCCATGCGTCGGCCATGTTGAAATTGCCTAATGTGAGTTGTTGTCCACTCTTCCAGGATGGGTTGCGTGAGATAAGTCGCTGTGATCTTGTATTTTATTTGTATTTACCCAATTATTGACCCAAAGGTCGCGGGTTCAAATCCGCACATGGTCATACCCCATGTCCTAGGACAGGCACATTTGGCCTAGTTGGGTAAGACTCAAAATAATTGTTTAAGACCTAGGTCATAGCAATTCTTTAAAAAAAACATGTTTGGGGACTTTTAATAAAAATCATCTGTGATGAATTCTTACGTTTTTATTTAATTTATTATTTCGAACTTTTTTTAATAAGTTCTAATGTAAATATTAATATTTTTATGGTAGCTAAGGTAGGTATTAAACGTTCTATCGTTGTAAAAAAAATACAATTATCTGAAAAATGTAACTTTATGTCCTAAATAGAAATTTTACCAAAACAAAATCAAATAAAACGTATTTAGATTAATCGTAAGTTAAAACTTAATACGTAATGTGGTTACTGCATTACCGATATATATTTGTGCGGAATCTCAGATCAATACACTCAGTAGTTCTAACACGGTGGTGATTTTTGCAAGGGAAGGTATTTCTTTCTTTTTATTTATATTTCTTAGAAATTAATTGGTATTGTCACAGTTAAATGGAACAATAAATTGTCGTCCTCGCTAAGTAAGACCTTTGGAAATATCGCAGATGCCTCATTGCCATCTCAATGCCGCTCAAATCACGCGAAGACCTACTCAGATTTGCATATCATTACAAGTATTTCCATAACCGTCTGTTTAATTAAACACTGACATCTCATTGCAATAAGCGTGTAAAAATAAAAAAAAAACAATGTTATTATTTCATTGTTAGTTTGATGATAATATAAACATGCGGCATTACAATATTAACACAAGAAATAACATTTTAAAATTTACATTTTTTTTTAATTTATTCAGAAGTGACATTTACGAATTCAGAATGTTTATTCTAAAAACCCAAAAACTAATAATTTAAATTATTTATTATTGTTAGTAAAAGGTAAAAAACCAATCCATCAAAACGTTAAAGTATGTTAAACACACCGTATGCAAATTCGTAAACCATGTAACCCACGGATAAAAGATGTCATCCTAATCACATGCTCCATGAGCGTAGTTTGTTTCATTTTTATTATATTTCAAGTTTTTATCATAATTTTATTATTATATTTACATAATATTTGGTTTTTTTAAAACCGGATAAATTCGAAAGTTTTGAATAAATCAACCTTAATTAAAAAAAATATAGATATTTTTATAGTTTTTATTTGATGTTCGCTATGTGTGTATATCAAAGAAAGGGAAATAAATGTGGAAATAAGTGGAGAAATTCGTCCAATTACAATTATTCATCTAACTACAAATTGTATTTTCCGAGAGATTTATAGACGAATTATAATAAATGAATTTTAATAAGTTGACTCTTATTGTAAATAGACGAATTTTCCGCAGATCAAAAATGGGTATCATTGAAATTTTACGCCCTCCCCCCACCCCCCATTTTTTCCAAATCCGCCCCTGCTTTAGAGGACTGCAGATGAATGTAAAAATGCATTTTTATAGATCTCATGGCTAAGTTTAAACCGAAATTATATTAATAATGTATTTTTTTCTGTATGGATTTATATCCAACGCTTTAACAAAACATAAATTTAAAAAAAAACTATTTTCAATATTGTCACAAATTAGGTTATATTATTATGTATTGTGTAGAGTTTTATCTTACTACCTTGTGGTACTCCGGATGGCACGGAAACTAAATAAGATAAAGCGTTTCCAACAGAAACCTCTTGACTTCTTTTAGTTAAAATTGACTCAATCCAATAAACCACCTTAGGATATAGAGGTAGATTTCCAAGTTAATTTGTTAAACCTGAGTGAAGGACGACGTCAAAAGCGTTTGCGAAGTCTAAACATACAGCATGAACCCCAAGACCAGGGTTAGCTATTTTTTGAGAGCCACCTCGGATGAAAACCCTTTGCGAAAGCCGTAGTACTCCTGACAAAGAAACCAGAGAATTAAGTATATTACTTTGTACTGAATTACTACTAACTGTTCTATGATTTTACAGATTATACAAGTCAAACGTAGCCATTTGCAATCCATACGGCAATATATTTGATGAAATACAAACATTAAAAAGAACCATTAGGTTAGGTATAACAGAGAAATTAGCCAGCTTTAACATCGGAATGATTACTCCCTATGGCCTGGAGAAGAATTGAACTTCAGAAATTTTAACACTTTAAGGATATCATTCTTAGAGAAACTAAATAAAGTGTATTTATAGATTAAAAATTATTTTTAGAAGACGAATTGCGTTAAGACTCCATGAATTGGTAAAATTTACTCCATTTGCTTGATTTAACTTTGTCATTTAGGATATTTTCTAAATAAGTATATGCCTCTAATTGTTCTATAAGCAGATTTGTTTGAAGCCTGATGGACAATCTCTTTAGGCTCATTTTAACTTTAATTTTCGGTAACAATGCATATAGTAAACAGGATCCAGGTTCTTGGGAAGGTTTAACGTGAAACAAACAGAATCTAGCCTCGAAAAGAATAGATTTAAAGCTGACTGTTAGGAGTTAATGTCCAAACATTATTTTTTATCGATCGAGTGTAAACATTTTGAAAAAAGGAAGAATTTATATATACTTATCAACATCTGCATTTTTTGTATATCCATTATGTTAAGGTATGCATTTGGGAGGTCATACTTACAATAATATCTGACACCTTTTTAATAATGGACCTTTTATGTTTTTAAATGACTCGGGTTTTGTATTCATTTTTAATATATCTCTAAATTTTATCTCGAATTATAATATTCTACAAATAAATTCTCGAAATAAAATATTCTACATTTAAAAATGTCTACTTGTCGAAAAGTCTGTATTTTCCCATATATTTTATCAACATTTTATAGGTAACGTAATTATCTTATTGAATAGAAACTACACTTACAAATATGCAAATCAAAACAAAGTCTTTTTTGATTACCAATGAATTTACGATTAGAAAAACTAGAACCATATTAAAAGGATAGAAATGAATATTACTTTTATTAAAATTGTGAAAGTTTTTATTTATTTATTTTATGTATTGTTGTAATATAATTAATTTGACAAAGAAATATAATTGTAGTAGTACAAATCACAGTTACAGTTTGATTGTGAACTTCGAAAAACTCAAGGAAATACCTATTCGAACGGAAAAGTATTTAACTAAATAAATGGTATATCTTAATATTGATTTATAAAGCTGTATCATTACAGCAATGAGAAGATTCAATAAAATGACCTCCTCTGCATACGACGACTGCACTCTCAGGCTAAAGGCGTCGCCTTCTCTCTTCTTGAGTGTGGCGTTTGAGTGGCCCGCGAAATGCGCTGGCAGTGCCGAAAAGCTAAAAGCGCGGCCGATGGAATTAAAATTAAGCACATCGTAAATTCTCACTTTTTGACATCCCTTATCGTCCTTGCTTTGGTACCATGCTTATGCGAATGCATACCATCATCAGTAAATTATAAAAGAATCGTTGATAATGCATGAAAATCATACCTAATTTAGTTTGCAAACCTTTTCGTAGACTAGAGGCAAATTGTACGAACAAGTTTAATGGAAGAAAAAAAGAAAAAAGTAATATTTTTCCTTATTGAAAAAAGAGCATTTTTTCCAATAAAAGGACTTTCTGATAGTCTGGAAGGTTGCCGATTAAGACATATATTATACATTTATATGGATGCATACATCTTAATCTTAATTTTATAGGATTTTAGACACATGGCAAATAAACATTATTTTTTTATGTCTAATAATATTGCTTGCGTACAACGCGTATTTATGGCCATGGTTATAGTGAGAAATACCTTTATTTGTCTGTATGTCGATACACAACGTTTTAATCGATATCACAATCATGTCACCGTACTACTTATTGGAACACATATGTTTGGAATAGCTTCGAATCAGAAGATCGTTACTTCAAAATGTCCTGTCCATCCTTTGGGTCATTACGGGTATTGTATAGGGTTTATATGAGGCGTTAATCAACTGTGACCAGGTCATATGTAAACATAGTAAATGTGTAAACTGAATATAGTGACCTATTTCATAACTTTTTTTACCTTACAACACATAAAATCTTCAAAATTGGTAAAATATAATTATGCCAGTCAATCACCATCGCAATAGTAAGCGCGTAACGCCAGACTACACGATGAAGAATAACGAAATTATTAATTATAGGTATATAAATAATCAAAGCTTAAATTGGTGTATTTCATATTCCTTTTTTTATTTTTAATTAAATTTAAAATCGTTTTTTTTTATTTAATTTATCTTATTTATATTGGTTTAATACTGTTCTATTTTACCTCTAAATATCTTTATTGCTACCTTAGTTTAAGAAATGTATACTTCAATTTATATTGTGTTTACGTCATTAAATTTACAATATATGTTATTGTGTGCAATTTCTGTTGGGTAACCACAATAAATAAATAAACAGGATATGTTTAAATTTTCAAGAGCATCATCAACCCAAAAATTCAACTTTTTCGCATTTGTACTTTTCGAGTTGAAAGTTGCAACAGTGGGACGGACAGACGGCCAAGGGCAGGGAAAGTAGCTTCTTATTCGTGAATGTATAAAAGCTCGAAAATTCCGTTGACAGTTAAGGTAAAGCTTCAAGCTCTGATTAAATAAATTAAATGCTACTACTAAACAATTTATAGATACAGTTTATAATATAAAATATGATAGCTACAGGTGTCATAGTCATTCTTGTTTTTCATTATGTACAATGCATATAATTTTATTCCGGTACGGCACTCGTTGAAGGTTAATTATAATAAAGCTTTATATGGTTATAATACTGTAATATATTACATTTTTTATTGTTTACTGTGCTTCTGTACAATAAAAAAAAAAGATTATAATTTAATAAAAAAAGATTGAATTGAAATAATTAGTTGTGGCAACTTTGATTGTCACAGCTGACAGCTGTCACATTATCGTGTTCGTTTCGCTGTTGATCTTTCGTGCGCATATAACATTTCAATCAATCAAAGAAAATGCTCGAAAAATCTAAAACTAATGTTGAAGCACTTTTTAGCGGAGCAAGACAGAATAATGACTATTTAAAAATATGCGCTCCCATGGTTCGTTACAGTAAACTACAATTCAGGACGTTAGTGCGAAAGTATGTAGAAAATTGCATTTCCAAGTGACGAGATAATGTATGAAAAGCAATGTTTTTCAATTTACTTATTTTGTTTTAGGTTTGGCGTTGATTTGTGCTTCACTCCAATGATTATAGCCGATTCTTTTTGTCAGAGCGCTAAAGCGCGCCAAAATGAGTTTTCAACAAATACTCAAGATACTCCACTAATAGTACAGTTCGCAGCGAAGACCGTCCATGATTTCGTAGGAGCGTCCGAGTTGGTCTATCCTTACGCTGACGGAGTGGATTTAAATTGTGGATGCCCACAAAGGTGGGCAATCAAAGATGGCTATGGCTGTGGGTTACTGTCAAAGCCAGAAATCGTACATTCTTTGATAAGAGAGTTTAAAAATAGATTACCCAATACATTCAGTTTAAGTGTAAAAGTGAGGTTATTGAAGGATTTAAGAAGCTCCATAGAGATGTGCCGTCAACTCGAAAACTGCGGAATCACATTTTTGTCAGTGCACGGTCGGACAGCTAGTCAAAAATCTAGCGAACCGGTCAATGTTGATCATTTAAAAGAAATACGCAAATCTACTCAAATGTACATCGTCGCTAACGGTGATGTGAAATCGCTGCAAGATGCCGATAAATTATTCTCGGAAACAAAGTGCGATGGAATTATGGCCGCCCGAGGCATTTTAACGAACCCTGCAATGTTTTCCGGAACTCAGAAAACAAGTACGAAATGCGTACAGGAATGGCTGAACATTAGCAAAGGTCAAAGAAATCAAATTGTCTATCAGTGTTACCATCACCACTTAGTTTTTATGTTAGAAAAAATTCTATCCAGAAAACAGAAGCAGATTTTCAATAATCTCAATTCATACTTGAAAATTGACGAATTCATTGAGGAACAATTTGGTCTGACGCCACAAATAGGTGATTTTGGGGATGAAATTGTTTGTAGCTATGACCCTTTGGATTACAGGATATTGCGCAAATCGTTTTATGAACATGAATTATGTGAAATATGTTTAAAAAGCCACTTTAAATGTAGTTGCTTCACAGACAAAGAACATTTTGAATCGTATAATTCATCTTTGACTAATGGCAAATTTTTTATCGATAGCATTGCTTCTGATAATAATCCATGTGATTTAGATCACATGGATAGCACTTTGTTCGATTAAAAATAAACCAAATCAAAATATGTATTTTTATTTATAATAACCAAGCAACAAGCCTTTATCTTAAAGATTGTTCCTTTTTTATGTGCTTATTAGTATCATAATTGGAGGCCTGTTCATTTCGCTTACTTAATTGGTAACTTATATAATTATATAATTGGTAACAAGATGATAGGACTATACACTTTTCGTGCTTATCGCCCTTTATGAAGAACGGTTCAATTTTGGCAATTTAAGTGCATCTTAGAAAGTCCCTCCCAAAAATTGATTATATATATAGTACTAAGTTAAAGTAATTAGAATATTTATACAAAAATAAGTAAGTTTAAGTAGTTCTTTTAGTAAGCATTTGAGTATCTTAGAGTAATATATATTAGTATGTTCGTATATAATTATTATATACAATATTTATTTCTTATATAGTTGTATTAGTATATAGTGTATTAATATATATAGTATGTATGTTTGTATTTTCAGTATAAAGGGTGTAAATAGCTACTGTGCATTAATTTTAATATATTGTACTCGATATGTGATGAATTTTCGCCAAGGAACTATATTTTTAAAATGCACCATTTAGAAGATACACAAGTAAAATTTATTTAATAAGGTTTGCGACCCCTGGTTTAAGATTTAGGTATCAACCATCTAAGTGACACGTTCTAGCGCAACTGGCCAGCCTTTCTCTCCTTCAACCCCTAACGAACAGCGAACGTATATCGGTCACGGTCAGTTGATTATTGGCATTCGTTGACATTTGTCGCTGTTTTTATCGAATGCACTGATTACGCCGTGTTTTTTTTAGTGCGAAATTACAATTGTGTAGTGATTTGAATTATGACGCTTTACGTAGCTTTAGTGAAAAAACCGTAATTACAATAATGGCAGCTAACTATGATGCTCGTTAAATGATACTCTGACATGCTGTTAATTTATGGAGTTGTACTCCTTAGATGTTAAGTGTATTCTATCTAATCTTTTGGCTTTACAAGAGATTATTATACCTTTTGTGATTCAATTTGGTGATGATTTTTTTTTTATAGTAATATTTTTATTTAGCAAATCCTTTAATTTGTTTAAAAATTATTATTTTCTTAAAATATCAATGTCCAATATTCTAACGTTTTTATAATTCATTAAATTCGTTTTATTAAATATTCATTTTTTATAACTTTTTGAGATGTATTAAATCCGTTTTTATTTTGATCATATTCAATATAAATAAATTAAGAAGTATAATAGAATATCCTAAATCACAAATTTGGGTTTCATAGTTTTCAAAAATTGATCAATGCATGATGTAGAATAGTGATATACCTAGTTATTTCAGAAATTGTAGCTCGTAAAGAAAATTATATTTTTTAAGATATCTATTGTCTAAATCTTAGTTTCCTCCGATTTCTTTTTTAAATTATTCATATTTTTTTGTAATAAATTTTCAAATGTATTTAAGAAACTTTCTGTAACTCTCGTCAGGCCTGTTAAGATTAAAATATTTTGTGATGGTATTTTAGATCGCACAGAATTCAACTACAAATTCTATGCTTAATTGCTCTCTACGCCCTTACGATCTACGATTTTAATGTCATTTTTACAATAGACACAAACTTCGCCGTGTGTTTTTTTCTTATACAATTTGCCGTAATGTGATAATTCTGAAGATCCATTAGCGTTTCTTGGGTGTTTTGTAACCAGTGGTCTGTTATTAGGTAGGGTCAATAGGATAATGTCTTAACAATTCCATTTTATTGCTTAAACATTGTATGTTCCGTTGTTGTATCCAAATCCTTATTTGTCCACTGTCTTGTTTTGAAAAGTAGTATCTGTGATTTACCTCTGCCTTTGTTACGTGTTATAGGACGAACTGGTTATCTCGTGGTTTTTATTCATTTTTCATATGCAATCCTTATAGCATTTGTTCGAGATCTCCAAGCTTATTCAAAAAAGCTTAAAGTTGTCCAGTGGAATGTTATATTTTATTTGCCGGCATATTAGGTCTAAGATTTATATAGAAAACCCAATTACAACTTTTGACTACGACACATACAGGTCAATACTTTCATATTTGCATGCATAAATTACCCCAAACAGTTTATAACAGTCAACAGCTATCATTAATTTGAATTATTCTTTAAAGATATTTACGTTGTATTATATGAAGATATTTTCATTCTCGTTTGGAAATATGTCAAAATGCCACTGTACTCAGACTTCGTACACAGCGTCTCGTAACTTACCAATCAACATACTCCCTATGAAGTCTTTGCAAGATGTTATCCGCCTCGAATCATCAACACTACAGTAACACCTGTTGAATAAAGTACACTAGACATATTCATTATTCGTGCCATCATTTAATTTAAATTAATTATAGACCCCAGGGTATTTAAATTAAACTACAGTTTGCACACATTCCATTATTTATTTGTGAATTTCAAATTGAAATTCGGAAGACTAGTAACACCAACATTTATTGTAAAAATTAATAATACACGCTAACAAAAAAATACAAAAAAAATATGCAACAAATTTAACGGTAAACCATTCTGGTAACAACTAAATCGGAATAATATCAGTAAAAAAATAGTAAATAGAATATGTAAAAATAAGAGTGAATATACAAATGTTTCAGAAAATGTAAAATCTTTTATGATTTGAGACACGCAAATTTCTATTGAAAAAGAAACATGCTTATATACAATCAAAATATTTCTTATGTAATCCAAATATACACTAGATGTAGCTGTAAAATAGCTTTCCAAGGAAGTCATTCGCAAAATAAGTTTGTTTTAGCAGCTAATGATGTATGTACTTGCAATGAAAAATATTTTTACATAATTCGGTAATTTGCTATTTTCTGACAAATAACTTTAGGTAATAAAATAGCAACATTTTGTTAATATCACATAGTTAAATAACATTATACAGCAGTAATGTTCTTGGATGACTTCAAATGACATTAAGATTCTAAATATATTAATTTGATTTTCATTGCCGATTGGGTATAAATATAATTTTCTGTTTAAAATCAATTAGTGTCATGTACCTCTATTTTTCTTCTTGGGAGATCCCGATGTCAGCACAGGAATAAGAATAGAACAAATTCAACATTACATTGGGTAAAAAAAATATCTAAAAAGTAATAGAAAATATAGGTTGTGTAAAAGGTACACATAAAATTATCAACCTTTTAAATGTAGATTGGAATGTTTAGGTATCTTAAAGATACCTTACTTCATTGCATAATGAATGAAATTTCATACTGAAGGGTTTTAAAATCCGTACTAAAATGTCCATTATAGGGAGACTGGTGATCAGGGTAAATGTTGGTACCCAAAGTTCTCCAGTCTACCCCGAAAACAAAATATGTATTTTTTACATCTCCAAATTAGAAGTATCTCAACTATTTAATGATAGGTCATGTTGAAAAATACTACAGATATGGCTGTTATTTTTTCTAACACATTTGAGATGAATTTCCAGCTCCTAAAACAGAAACATTCTACCTTACATTGGCCTAAATTCCACGTCTGCTCCTTAATATATTATTAATTCTAAGTAATGTATTTAACTTTGAAGAGAAACAAGCCAACTGTATTAATAGGTAAACTGACAAACTGTCAATTTATTTGAAAGGATCAAAAACCTATTATTTTTTCTTAAATTATACTTTTATTGGATAAATACTCCCAATATTTTCACTGAAAATATGAGGCACGATGGCCAATAGCTTAGTACTAACTAGCAGGTGGAATATTTCTAAGGAGTTTACTAACAGCAATGAATAATAACTTAATAGCTTTGTGCAAATATCCTGGCTGCATAATCCTATCTAACCTGGTGACTTTTCATTAATATATTTATTTTAGTTCATTTCATTTCCATAATCCATTACTCTTACCGTATTACGTTTGTGGCACCCTATACAAAATTTACAATACCTGTTTGCAATTTTTAACTTTTATCTTTCGTTGCTGCGGTTTACTAGGTAAAGTAGAACCATGAAGCTAGAAATCGTCGTGTGCTGGCGTTCTTAAGAATGAGCTCATGAATCTATCCCTTAGTTGCCGCAAATGAAACAAATTTGGCACTCACACATACACCCTCATCTTTCAGTCAATAGTCTAGGTGCACGCGACCTCCTGTGAGAAGCTCCCAATTATTCGGCCTAACTGTTTAAAATTGTTAAATGTGCAGTAGAATTTATTGTGTAGAAACTTATTCTCTACGAAATAATCGTACTCATCTTGGTATTACATTTCGCAAGTACTTAAAGGCTTATATAATGAAATATAATGGACTTTTGTTTAAATTTAATTTATTAATCGGGAGATGGAGATATTCCAGTAATCATATGAACTATAGAAGTGTTGAAGATTGAATATAATAGTGACATCTCTCTAATGCATTAAGTTGCGATCTACGAGACCGAGAGAAAAAATATGCTGCGCTCCTCACCATGTCCCACCCCTGAGGGATATTGCACATTTTAGTAGAAACTAAAACGATTTCTAGCTTCATGAGTAGGACTAAACCTGTAACTCCTTTGTGGCTGTTGACAGGGGTAAAATTGAGTGGTTCAGCAGAAAGTATTAACTATAAACAACTTATACTTTTTTATTACACATATTATTTGAAATTGGCCATCTTATGGATATTATGCTAAATGAAGTTGAGCCTTTGAAATTTAATTACTGTGTGCAAGAATAATGTGTTTGAGCTAAAACTGCAAACTTATGTATTGGGATTACTTTTCCGCTAAGCAACTCAAATTAATTTTGGAGAAATCCATCCAGGATTTTAATTAGTTAAAATAAAGTTTAACTAAAATAAAAAAAAATAAAAAGTAAAGAGGTTATATACTTTTTCCTATAATGTACATAATTTAAATGTTATTTAAGGATCTTAGAATATGAAAAAAAACATGCAAAATGATTCATACTAAAAAAAATAGTTGTGCTATTTTGAAGTTAAACCCTCGGGTTGCACCCAAATCATAATTTTACCATAAATATAAGTATATAATTTTATTTTGGAAGGAATTGCTATCAAATATTAATTAGAGCAAGGTTTCAAAATTATAATAACAAGTGACAGTCAAGTTTTGAGTAAAATATAATTAAGTACATGTCCAATACTAAAAAACTTCTACAAAATAACAGTTTGACCAATTTTGCATAGGATGATACAAACAATGCTAAATATACTTAATTACTAAATCATTGACTTACATATTTTTGAAAGTATATGGTATATAATTTCTCACTCCAAAATTATTGCGATATCTATACAAAATTATATAGCTTTACTTCAAATATAAAGTAATAATAAAAATAAAATAATATCTTATCACAATTATGTTATGGACGAATATGCAGTTACAATCTATTTACAGGTAGTTTAATCTAGATTTGGCTTTGAAAAATATATTATTCATTTATTTATTTACAATATAAATTTAAATACAATTATAAGGGTAGAACAATTTATTAAATAATAAAACAGAACACAATGTTCCCAATCTTTATTAATTCATTCAAGTGTTTTTTTGGGGTACTGTTCGGTTGGGTGAAAATCTGTTGTCCAAACTCAATTTGTAATTTTACTTCTCTCATTCTAAAGAATTTTCCCTTTACCTTCTCTTGTAAGGTCTCACCATGAGCAGCTGTGCGATATAATGAACTCAAGTACGAACTATGCCGAAACGTTGGTTTAAATAAAAGACACTCAGTACATTTATTATCTGGAATATAATAAGAAAACATGCAACGTCTGTAATTATTACTGACTAAATAAGTATTTAGATTTACTAAATTCGGTAAAATCTGGTAAACAATTTAGTTTCCTCTGGTAGCATTCATGACTGTGTTTCATTTAAATTACATTATATTTATGCATAATACATGAAAACCGCCAGCCTGTGGCTGGTATACAATTTCCTTAAAATACTTTACAGGAAAGTGATTGTATTTTAATTATGTCCTATGTCAAAAAAGGCACATAAAAAAAATACGATATTCGTACATCAAGTGCAATAAGAATATATTTACTTATCTCTGCATATGTTAAAAAAATTAAGAATGAAACTTGAACTTAAAGTGATGCCACACCCACCCACCCACGCCCACCCAGTGGACTCATTTGGACTTTGAGTTTTCGGACATCCTATACAAATTAAAATACAGACAAATTTGTCCCTAAGCTCACAAAAGGGCCTAAATAAAAAAAAATATACCATAAATAAATTCCAGAAACTAAATACCATAGCAAATTTAAAGCACTTTTAAAATGTCAAAAAATACATTATCACCTCTTCTATACTTACTGTTAAGTAAGGTCCTTTTGTGAGTTAAAGGATGACATATTTTACAATACTACTATATGCATAAAAACTTCATGTGTCCGTGCATTTGTATAACATACATTTACCACCATTTTATTATACACTAAAAATTTAACTGAAAAATGATTAAATTGACTTTTACTAATCATGAAAAATAAATTATACCTCCGGTAATTAAGAGAATAATAATTATACATCAACAACGTTCACATTTCATAAACTATAATTATTGAAAGTCATTTATTACTAGCCATTCTGTCATATTTTTTTTTATTTATTATACAAATAAAACGAAATATTTGAAGGGATATTTATTAATTCAAAATTTGAGTTGGTTTATTAAAAATAGTTTGAAATTAAATTCATTAAATTATTTGTGTTAAATTTTGAATTTTAAAAACAAATAAAAATTTTGTTACAACAAGGTATTTGTGATTCCAAGTTTTCAAAGATACGGGAGGTTTTCAAAAAATGGTGTATTGTAAAATGCTTATTTTAGAAAAACTATGTATTTTCTCAATAACCTAGTATTTTGAATAGCTTATGAAATTCTTTGGTTTTATATGGTTTTATGACAACTGTAAAAAATGGGGAGCGGAGCGACCCATACAGAGTACCGAAGGCTCGAGTTGTTGCACGCCGAAGGCGCTGTCAAAGCTGCCTGCAGGACCTAACTGCCAACCCGGGGCGAAACCCGGGGTTAAACAGCTAGTTTATATAATATTATAGCTTCTAATCAATTATAAACTTTAAAAAAACATTGTGAACACATGGTTGCTCCGGCGCTGGCTCGTCAGCGCCACGCAATGGCTTTTTTTCTTTGACATGCCGGATCATCTGCGCCACATGTCGAGTTAAAGAGCTATAATTTAATTTTTGATATATATCGATGAATCTTTATATTTAATATGTAATCTTTGTGAACTAATTGAAAATTGTCATTCCTATGCATTCAAATTTTACTATACAAGCAACACATTAAAACTAAATCCTTTTCCTCATATCGGAACTCCAGTCACAAGATATTTTAGTTCAAGAAATGAAAGGTAAGTATTTTTTTAAAGTAGATATTCGAACTGCCATAACTGTTTCAAATCAACTTAATCAAGTAAGATATGTCTCATTTGATTAATGCACAATCCAAGTGTTTTTAACACACTCGAGCCCGGGCTACGCTTGTGCGTCGTAATACCTAACGCAAAGTAATTGAAATAAAATGGCATTTCTGGTTTGACCCTCTATGGCTAGTGGCATTTTCTTTTTTCACTGACGTGTATATAAAATCAGTATGCATATAAGGTATTTTATTCTCAATATATTTTTACCGACAAGTGTTTTCAAATTCAATAAAGGTTAATCTTGTTAGTAATTGGCTGTCGGCACATATGACACGTGTGCAGCGTCCTGGCACACTTAGCGCACGCTCCGTGCCCACACAGAAATGCAACGGCACGCCTTCTTTCTAGGCAAATTCCGCATCCGTGCGCCTCTTCTATTTCCTGTATTTTGGTCTCCAAGTATCGGAGGCGTTCGGCAGATGGCTGACGGCTCCGGCTTGCCAAAACTCGACCGTCCACAGTCACGCGGCGCTCTGTGAACATGCATTCAATGTGATAAATAAATATGAGACATCTAAAAGTAAGCTAATTAATAGTAAAAAAGGCACTAAAATTGGCAAACCAATTAGGGCATTGTCCAGTGATAATTTTTTGAACATTTTTGATTTTAACTTGACCAAGGCATTGAATGCTTTTCTCTATTTGTACCTGGAGAAGGCTTTCGCCACATGTTGTCTCAAGACTTTACGATATTAATAAGAAAGTTGCAAACATTGGACTATTGAGCCAGTGCTATGCCAGTTGAGTTATTTCAACAGACAAAAAAGCAATTAAGAAAAATCGCCGACAAATATGTTTTGAACGTTTAATTTAGTGATCCCGAAGGCTTAATTAACCCTAGGACCTTACTCTTTTTATTATACAGAATGTGGCAGAATATTACCACCAAAAAATTTCCGCATTAAAGCATTCAGTGACACCGAACGCAAATGAGCGTTTTCAGGTTGAGGAGTGCCAGATGACGCTCATGTATTATGTAATACCTAACGCAAAGCGATTGAAATCAAATAGCATGACTGGGTCTATAACTTTTTGTCTTTATGACAAAAAGGCGCCTATAATAGAACTTAACTTAACCTTTTAATATATTACACCTGTAATCACGCATATTGTAAACTTATCGCTACTCACATCAACTTTTCCTATAGCATGGAAGTTAGCGCACGTACGATCGCTCCCTAAAATTAACAAAGTGGAACTTTGCATTTTGATAGGTTGTTAATTTTTACTTTTTACTTTTTGTTGCTATCTATTTTATTGCTTTTGCATTTTATTATATTGTTTTTTTTTTGTTTGTCCTTTTATCATTGATGTAACCCTATTGAAACTTTTATACTGTAATAAAATGTTATTTTTTTTCACCCACAGAAAAGGCACCGTCTTTGTGGGGAAATGTAAAGGTGTTTTGTAAAAAAATATTAATAAAGTTTTAAAAAAAAAAAAAAAAATGAAGGATCTACAGCCAATCAGTATTCTTCCTTGTATTTTAAAAATTTTGGAAAAGGTTATACTTGAACAAGTATCCTCGTATCTCGCAATAATTGATGTCCTACCAAAAACTCAATCTGGATTTAGAAAACAACATAGTACAGCTACTGCTCTCGCTCATGTTACAGATGACCTACTTCATGGTATCGAGCAAGAAATGGCTTCAAAATTAGTACTTCTTGATTACTCTAAAGCATTTGATAACGTAGATACAAACGTGCTTATAAGTAAACTACATTTTATAGGATTCTCGCAAGATGTCAGTAACTGGTTTCGATCTTACCTTCTAGGTCTATCAACGAGTGGTTTATCACTAAGACGACGGTACTTATTTGTTATCTAATATGTAAGCAAAATAATGTGTGGTGTACCTCAAGGAGCAATACTAGCTCCCATACTATTCTCCTTATACGCATTTGACATGACTTCCAATTGCATAATTACGCTGATGATACTCAATTGTATATGTCATTTTCAATGCCTGGCGCTAACAGTGCAATTTCTAAAATAAATGCCGACCTAAGTCTATTGCAACTATGGTTTGACAATCACTGTCTTAGACAAATCAATTGTCATGAAATCGGCACTGAGTACCAGCTACACAAATTAAGTAAGCAAAACCCAAACGCAATACAAATCAATTCTAAATCGCTTATTGAAGTAGCGACAGCTAAAAATCTAGGGTTACACTTTGTTCAATACCTAAAATTTAAAGAACATGTGAATAAAAAGTGTCGCTTGGCTTTCGGAAAATTGAAAATACTGTATAAACTAAAATCTTTTATTTCAACTAATGTGAAATTGATGCTAGTAGATGCTTTAATACTATCTCTTTTTGACTACGGAGATTTAGTTTATGGCCCATGTTTGTTAACAAAATCTGAAAAACAAATCCAGAGGATGCAGACTGCGTGTATACGCTTTTCCGTGTATATTTCCGTGTACCTTTCAACCGGCAAACACTGAAAATCAGCAATTATTTGTTGAAGGCTCTCCGTTTTCTTGAAATACGTCTCAAAACTCTAACGAGCCCTTACCATGGCGCACTAACTAATTAGGTAGAGCTATGTAAATTGTGAAAAATATAATGTATTTTAATTTTTTGAAATAAATAAATGATGATTATTATTATTAACTATAGTGACGTTTGTACCGCCCGGTGTTGATTGTTCCACGACAGTTTACTGTAAATGTTTCCATGTTTTTATGGTAATTATGTATGGCAATATTTTTAAGGTAATTATGTATGTTTTTTTAGCATTTGTTTTATTTGATCAGAAGATCAGATTAGCAACGCATGGCTCATGTCAAGCGCCGTCTGTGGCGCTGATAGCCACACAGCCGCCACAATTCAATGTAATTCTCCGTGAGCCATCATTACTGTATTGTGGGATCAAATATCATTCAAGTATATCCTTTCTAATAGTTCATAAATTTCCAAACTCATGAATATCAGTCAGAATGAAATTAAAAGATTGCAGATTTAAACCACGCTGGGATCATGCAAATTTCAAAGTAAAACGAATGAAGCAACACTCACCTACAACCGATCCACATGTGAGACATTTCTTCATTCGCGGTGCACAATCTTCGCAGGCGAGTCGATGCCCACACGGTTCTAATGTCACATTCTCTTCAGAGAGCTCACAGCAGACAACGCACTCCGCTGGAACGGGTCTAGAACTGGCTGACACTGTAAATACGTATGCTTTATAAATTATGCTAATTTCAATGATAAGCTTCAATCTGTAATTGTGTCATCTCTAATAAAATTGTTTAAACTGTTCTTAAATCATTCACATTTTTGGCACTCTTCATTGCACTCGGTAATTTATTCCATGCATTATGCAGTTACTCAACCAAGTGATGGACTCTTGGAATGAACTACTTCAGGAAGTGATGTCATATTTCAGTTACCAGTTTAAAAATAATAGACAAATACTTAAAACAACAAAAATAAATATAAAATAAATAAAAAAATCTAGTTCTTCTAAAATAAGTATTTTGTGTAGTTCCCGTAATTAGGCCATTTTTTTCAAAACCACCGCTAATTTGTTTTAAACTACCTGGCGGAGGAGGTGGCGCTCTTCTGGTCCTCGAAGGCCTTGGTGGAGGTTGCTGACCGCTTGAATTGTTTGGTTTAGAAATAGTACATTTGTTGAAGTTCAGTTGATGAATGGGGCTGTTATTGGAACTGTTTGTATCATCTGAAATGAGCAATTTTACCATTAGGATCATAGTATAGTTTGTTAAATCATAAATACACCATAATGGGGAATTCAATCCATAAATCTTGGGGTGGTGGTCTCCTTGCTCCCGCTGAAAGGTAAAGTGTCAGTAACTGCACTCGGTGGTAATATAGATGACAGGAAGGTCACTGATATTTCAACCATATTGTTTATACGGCTAGCCACATATCTGATGTGGTTTTATTTCAGAACCGAACCCTGCTTATCAGTGCCTTCTGCACCTATGTGATAAGGTGATTGGAGAGTGTACGGTCAAAACCACTCATAAACCTCAATTTGAATTATGCAATTTATAACTTGAGAATAATTTAATTTCTGTTAAATCAACGTTTTACCGAAAAGCTGTTCCGGAAAATGCATTGAAGGCTCAATTATTACTTCAGAATGAGGAAAATATCAAGTGTAGCTGTTGTGCATATCATTTTATTAATTGATTTTTTTATTTATTTTTTGATTTTATTAATTGATTAATTGCAGCCTGTTATAAAATTGATTAGTTGGTAGCATTTATCACTTTCACTAGACGGATTAAATTCTGTGATTTTCTAGAGGGGTGTTGAGAAGTGAAGTGAGAAATCAATTGTAAACGAGAAGTGCTTCAGCATTGTGAGTATTGATTGTAAGTGAGAAAGGGTAGTCAGCAGCTATCCGTGATAAACATCTTAAACCATACTTCCAAAAAATAAGGTAGTTTTTCAGCCCCATGTTGCACTCTTTCCATGACATTAATGTCTTTACGGAGGGTATATTTATATTAACGTAACACTTCTAAGTAATATTTAAAAAACTAAACTTACTAATATCACTATAGCTATTATAGTTGTAATGGCTCCTTTTGAAAGGTGATTGATTGACGTTCGAAGAAAGGCTACTCATCTCTCCAAATGCACCAATGTGGCTGCTGTTAGGTTCAGTAGCGACATCGGCTGTGAGCTCATCATTATTTATCTCCTCTGCCGTTTCTACATTGGTTGTATCATGCGCTTCTTCAGCTATTTCAACAATATCTTGAGTTGAATCTTCTCGCCTTTTCAAAATATTTTCTGTTATGATCTGTGTAAACAA
The DNA here is from genome assembly GCA_020383195.1 of Neomicropteryx cornuta. NCBI lineage: Eukaryota > Metazoa > Arthropoda > Insecta > Lepidoptera > Micropterigidae > Neomicropteryx > Neomicropteryx cornuta. The sequence continues at coordinate 17,810,913 of JAHKQU010000021.1, read as the reverse complement.
ATTAACAAATCAGTATTTTAAGGTAGTAGGAAAAAAACATATGTAGCATAACAAGTACAAACGTAATAATAGTAAAAAAACCTAGGCGCCTGAAAATACTTTTTAACGGAGCCTGCAAGAAATTGCAAAAGGTATTGGTGGTTATTATTTTTTTTTATTAATATTTTCGTTAAAAAAAACCTATAATCAGTTGCCAATGATATTAAAAAATAATCAGACGAAAAATAAAATGTGTCATTTATTTACTTTTTCAACTATAACCTTTTGAAATAAAATTTCACTTGAAAAATTCAAATAGTGTATTTGTCATTTTTTTATATAATATATATAAAGTTGTAGAATTCAAAATAACACTATATTTTAGAGAATTTCCAAATCTACTTCAAATGATGTAACTATATTAGGTACACGTATAAAGTTTTCCAAGAATCATAATTTTAACAAACGCCGTAATGGCTGTGATATTTGCAAATCAGCTGAGCATAATAGCAAAATTGGTACTAAACCATAAACAATATGTTACTATGTTGTTCAAATTAATAAAATAAAAAAAGCCATATTATAATAAAAGAGGTTTTATTATTACCACTTTTATTATTATTATTACTAAGAACCCCAATCATCCTAACAAATTGATTAACAGTTTATTATTTATTTTAAATTGAGATTATTTGCATAAATAATTGATATATTAAATCTGATGATGATGTTTGCTATACCAATAGTCGAATCATTGTGATTTATTTGTTATTAATACCTGTATTATGGAATGATCTGGAAGCAGCAAATCATAAAAGGTTTTCATATCTTTATTTTTGGCATCAGGATCACAACCTTTAGATATAAGGAAAAGGACAACCGCTACAAGAAGCCTGTTGTTGCCGATCTCAGCTGAAGACAAACCTTCATGGGCTACGTGGACTCCAGGACAGAGCTGTAAAGACATATTAATTTAGAAAAAAGTGTAAACACATAATATTGGCGTTCAAGGTTTATCACAGAAAAGATTTACGTTATTAACCTTTTGACCGCCACTATTTTAAAGCAAAACTGCCGTCGTCGCTACGCGTGATTTTATCTGTGTTCCATTTTGCTAGGTACCTAATTATTATTGTAATCGATTTTTCTTCTCTCTTATATTTTTATTAATAAAAATATATTTTTGTTTTATTTTATTTTGAATTCAAACTCGATCCAGTTGATAGCCGGAGGTTGACGGCTGCACGCCGGCAGGAATATTAGGGGTAAATTCCTATTTTTTTGATCTTCATTCAAAATTTAAAGACCTTGGTAACATTTAACTATTGGATAAAACTATTGAAGTGATTGAGTTGACAAGAATCGATGTGAGACCTTATGTGAGTTTGCAATCGTGTTGTTTTATCACAAAAGTGAAATTGTTTATTTTACAATGGAGTTTGTTGTGTAATACCGAAAAGTAATATTTCAATTAAAGTACGTGGCTTACGTAAAATTGGTTATCAAAGTGCTGTAAAGTATTCTCAACAGTGGCGCTGAGTGCATTTTCAACATGTTATCTTCACAGTGGCGGTCAAAGCATTAATTTATTTTCAAAGATTTATAAATTTGCTTTTTCTTATGTGGGGCAAGAAAGGAAGTAGAACCTGAGCAGTCGGCTTGATGGCTTCCAAAGATTGTGTATTCGCCTTCTTGAGAATCGCGATGTGTAAGGCAGTGTTGCCATCCTCATCGGTCGCGGTCACATCACAGCCCAGCTCAACCAGCAGCTCTACCACTGCACAGTGACCTAAGAATAAATAAATCATTACCTTCAGACGGCACAGCTTATCGTAAAATGGAGGAACATCCACATTGTCTGTCTACATATGTTGCCAGGGAACATGCTAGTAAGTCGCATTAGTCTAGCTTTTATGTAGATCAGTGCAAAAATAGACACGATGCAACAATGTAAGTGCTTAAAGGCGACGACTGAAAAGTGAGTTTGACAGATGGTAGTGAGAGGAATATATTAGGCAACAATATTTTAGGTAAAAGTGTAACAAATTCACTATATTATTGCTTCTTTTGGTCTCATTTGTGAAATTTTATTTCATTATTAACTATTTATGTTCAAACGGGGGGGGGATATCTTTGCATTGTTTTTACCTACAGACTTTGTTGATTTGATTCTGACCGCTTATATCAGCCAAACCCTGTCACCGGTTTCTTATAAAGTACTAAGGAAAGCTATTCTTTATATTCGAGACTGCACTTAAAAGTTCATAAAACAATATACTAAAAAACATAAATGTTGAAGCCAAAATAATCCAAATCTGTCAGATTTCCTTTTTTTTCACTTCCTTCCTACCTGCGAAAGAAGAACATTTTTTATTCTGTCACCTATTCAAAAAAGGTATTGTGTGGGAATAGCTTCAAGATTATTCTTCGGATCTGTAGAAAATCGTGAGTCTGTACCCTCCTAAATTTCCCTCATATTAACCTTTTGTCCAGGCAACAATTTTATAGGTTAGTTATTGAGAATTTGGGTTGGATATTTTACCCATATTTTAAACAATAAATTTGACTCACCTTGCGAAACTGCTAACAACAACGGTGTCTGATTCCTATTGTTCCTCAGGTCCAGATTAGCCTTGCCAACATTGACTAGGGCGCCGACCGCCTCTTTGTGTCCATTCAGTGCCGCCAAGTGCAAGGCAGAAAACCCATCATCTTTTACGGTGTCCACAAGGTGGGAAGCCTTCGCGCAGATCACTTGGCAGGCGTAAGCATTACCTTTAAGCGCCGCATGCTGGAGGACATTGAATCCACGCTTGTTCGCGAGGGTGAAATCCATTTCTGTGAAAAAAAATTACTAACTCTCAAGAACATATGATTATTTACTGTTGATATTGGAAAGTGTGTGTATTTGATGGTTTGCCATGGAAATTACATGGACTAAAATGACTAAAATGAAGTTATAAAAGTGATTTGCAAATATTATACTGTGTCCTAAGACCATTTAGGATAAAAAATCCAGCTATTTGGTCCTATGATTTCAAATATTAATTATGAAGACCATATATTAAAATTCGTCATAGGTTCTGAGAAAAAACAAAAAACTTTGAGTGACAATATTTAATGGTCTTGTATAGGTATGTATTACGCGCCAGATGTTCACATCACGGTAGGTAGGTGTGTTGAGGAGAGGCGGGGTTGCTGCGATGCCCATACTGACCAGGTTCATTCGAGGTAAAGGGTGTCAGGTGTTTCTTGTTGATATCCCCAAACAAAAACATTGCGGTGTACGTAAAAAAACTGATAATTTATACCATCACATTAAAAAGTAATAAATTTGGGCATCAAATTCACACTCGGCTGACATTTAGTCATTTAGACATGCTTATCCTTAAACAGGATTATAGGATAATCCTCTTTGCCATCTTCAAGATATTTAATAGGTGACATTTTTTTTCATAAGGAGGAGAGCTTTTTAAGAAGTGACAACCTTTAAACTAAGTGCAAAGTTTAAAAGGAAAAATATTTGCTTTTAAACTTCTGAGCTGTTCCTTAACTTTTGCCTTGCTTTAATTACACCATGGTTAAATATTGGTTCAAGTATATTTCTATAAAAGTTTTATAGTAAAACACAAGTCAAACATTTAAAAAAGTTAATTAGTATCTCACCTTGTATATCGCAGAGCATCTGTATAATCCTCGTAGGCCCATTTAAGATGTTTGCATATTGTGGAACAGAGGTGGCATTCTCGGGATCATCATTAGTGAGGGTGGTTGGGGCTAATGTAGAACATTGATTGTTGATGGCGTCATGAAGTGGGGTATCCCCATATGTGTCCTGTAAATAGGTAAATAAATATTCCCTGTCACTTCTGGGGTTCGAAACCCTCACATAATTTTACCACAAGTACTGGAAAAAGGCAAAGGCCCATCCAATACCCGAGTTTTAAAGAGTAACATTTTGATTTTTGTCAGTTTTGAGTTATGAATGCAAAAATGCTCCCAAAGGGTTCGAAACAGAAAATAAAATACTTCATCAGTTCAAGAAAGAAATATTCCTCAAATTATTTTTTTCTTTTAATTTTTCATTTTGTTTCGAAAACAGTTGCATAAAAAATAAGTTAATACAGTATTATTAGGTAATTAAAATGTTTCCCTTTTGAATCAAAAATATTGACACGTTTTGCAATGAAATTTGAGGGTAAACCAGCAACATTTTAAGCATAAATCATATCTAACAGAATATAAATGGCCCTATAACTTAACACACTCCACGCCGACGACACGAAATCATGCCATTTATCGCCCAGATGCAGTGAGGCCTCTCCTTGCAGACAACTTTAATGGATTAAATGGACTGTCATGGATTGGTCAATTGTCAGTGTCAGTGTACATTTAAGTTGACGTTTATGAATTTAAATATGACACCAAATTTAAATTTGTAGTACAAATAAATACACTTTCAGTTTTTCCCGAATTCAAAATTAGTAATTGTGAATACCTTGAAGGTCTTTAAGATAACCCTTCGCTCCCCTAAGCTATGTTGGTACCCATAAAATGTTTAGCTTTATTCATTCTAGATTTTGTAACAACCTTCCATTTTGGAAATCTTTCCATCAAGCAGTATTTCTCTTTGGGCCGAACATTATCCGTTGCCGTTTCTATAAGAAGAAAAAAAGTAGCTGTCAGCCGATCTGGCGTATCACAGTCACGGCAGGTAGCCTTGTTTGGTGAGCTTTCATTTCCGTTGAGCAACCAGCGAAAGCAGTTGGTGCCCTCAGAGCAGTCCTGGTATAAGGTCTTTCATCCCAACATTAATTCGGTAAGTGCTTCTCTTTTATTTCGGGTACGGGAACACTGTTTGCGTAAGGCCTCCAACTTAGGTTAATCTTCGCTTGTTGCCTGACGCTTGGTTTTACTATTTATGGCTATTCGTGGATTGTGAGGAGTTGGGACTACCCCAACCTTCCATGCGTGGTGGTGACCGTGGTGGTGCCGTCGAATAATTGATCGGTACTTCGGTTCCTGCCCGTACCAGCGTGGACGTCCCCTGTCTTCTTTATTGGCCGAGCCCCGCCGCTCGCGGACCGGGTGACTAGATGGGACAACCTTAGACCTTTACTCCCAAGTTATGTACCACTTCCATTGTAAAAAACCATGTTCTTTTGTTAAAGCTGTGTTATTTATTAAAGTAAGGGTAAAGCAGTAAAAGTGTCACTGGTATTCTGTGTTGCTCTCATTTTTCTCCCTATTCTATTCGTGTTTGTTTTGTTATTGCCCACTCCCTGAAGGTGAATCTAGAAGTGGTCTCGTTATATAAATTGGTTCCCAATTTGGGGGTTTTAACGTGATTTGTCATTTCCGTTGCTCAAATTTACCATATTTGAGAGATATATGTCTATTAAAGTTCAATACTGAGTGACGGAAGTTAAGTTAATGGTGACCTTAAGAAAATTAACATCTTAGTTTTGATGTTTTGAGGTAAGGAATGACAACGCTACAATTCATTTTTAAAATTAAGGCCCGACCTTCCTCAAGAAAAAGTTAATGATCAACTCAACATATGGGTGTGAGTTAATGTTGTCACACATGAGATTGTCACTTTGAATTTTGTATGTGGGTGTTGCCTAAGAAAACACACTTCAACGGTAATAGTTATTCTAATGTCTATAGGATGACCCGTTCAGGTCATTTTGCAATAATTGTGAACTTCCTTTAGGTGAAAAACTTATGGACCTTCGCTTATTGCGAAGGACCATAATTAATAATAGTTTTTTTTATAATTTTTAATTTTACATAATTTTAGCAATCATATGTACCTGTAAGTTAATGTTAGGAATGTGTTGCAGCAAGACCCGGACACAGTGGGGCAAGCATTTGTGTGAGGCTATGTGAAGAGCTGTGCAGCGACTTCTATTCACCGCATTTATGTCCACATCCGGATGAGCAAGGAGCAATTCAAGGATCTGTCATATAAAAAAAAACCTTAAGACATTATTCCACCTTATACCATTATCTGCATTTGATACCCATACAATATGTTCAAGCGCTAATCGGGTAAGGATTTGCCTAAGGTTCATGGAAAGGGCAATTTTAGGGATCAGTCTCAGGGACAGAGACGCATTAAGGTCATGAACGTCTTGCCATGAATCTCCAGCCAAAAATTCCACAATTTTTTGCTCAAAACACTCATGTGACAAGACAGACCGACACATGGTGGCCGAAGAAGATCGTCCGATGGAGACCTAGACTACCAAGCAGTGTCGAAGACCACAGCTGAAGTGGATGAGTGAAATCTGTAGGCCTGCAGGGGGTATTACCTGGCTACAAATAGCATCCGATACAAGTACATAGAAGGAAATGGAGGAGGCCTACATCCAGGAGTGGATGGAGACAGGCTGGGGAAGAAGTAAAGAAGAAGAAATATGCTTCACGGGTATGAACATCTGGTGCCTCAGTAAAAAAATAAAAATGGGTGTCAATGCTTCAACGTTTCTTTTATTGAGTATCAAAAATAAAATTTTACACAAAAAAAAATTTGCAACTTTTGACATTTTTTCCTTTTTTTTATATACATCTAGTATATACACACCATACACATCTTGTGTAGTAATAAAACTCAAGAATTTCATAAGCTATACAAAATAGTGCAGGTTTTCAATGTAACGTACATAGTTTTTCTAAAATAAGCAGTTTACTAAGCACCCGGTTTTACACATTTTTGAAAATTTAACTGGGGCAGTATACGCGCAGATTCGTTAAGTCGCTCGGGCAATAGGTTTTGTATATGTATGGTTAAATAAATAAATATCAATTTCGAAAACTCTTTTCATTTCTTGAAATTTCATTTTTTTAATAATCGTGTTATTTTTTAATAAGAAAAAAATATTAAATTAAATCATCTAGAAGCTGGTTGTTTATCAGTAATTAATAATATTAGATAAGAGATAAATATATATTTGGTTATTATAATGAAAAAATTGGTTCTTATATGAAGTTTAACGTCAAAATACCTCCGGTTGATTTCCAAATGCAGCATCATGCAAGGCTGTATCACCGTCGTCATCTATGCAACCTGCCCTGACGCAGCCTGTCGACAGAAGGTAGTCCACTATCCTAGTGTGGCCCTGATACGATGCCACTTGCAATGGCGTTTTACCGCAGTACGATGTATCCAGCTGTGGTTGATAAATTTAAATGAAAATAATATTTAGTGGTTTGACAACTTTAAGGATCGGTTATCTTTCAAAGATGCATTATCTCTGCTAAATACAGAATTAAGTAAATAAGATATTGAATAGGTAGCAAATGATAATTCCACGACATCACACAGTAGACTGGACTATGATCACGGTAGTTCATCATAAAAGGGATTCAAGATTTTTTTATGGGCCCATATTCATTCGACTGTGTTGTCTCCCTTTTTTCACATATCCAAAGACTATTCCCGCAGACTTAAGGGGGTGTTTATTAAGAGTAAACAATTATATAAGAAAATGCGAAAAATTTTCATCACCAAATTTATTATTTTTTAACAAAATTTGTGTAAATTAATCTAATATTATAATAATCTGTCGACCAACAGTATTTCTCTTACAGCCCCAGAGAAGGAGTAAGGAGTTACCCACTACTAAAGCAGTAAACGAATTGGTAATATCAACCGTGGATTGTATAATTGTACCAAAATAGTCTAGATTTTGAGGTCATATCTCTTATCATAATCCTGACTATCCTCTGAAACTCTTATTGCAGCTAATTCCAAAATTTCAATTCCTGGAAATTGCATTTTCCAATTAAAATATGCATGTTCAATGTGATGAAGATTGTTAGATTCATAGGACTCAGACTAGAATCTTGATGATTTCTAATAAATAATAAAAAAACATTCAAAATTTAAATTTAAATAATGAAAATAATATATATAACAACAATAGTGTAATGTGGCATTACCATTTCAGGTTGGTTTGCATGCACACTCTTGACGTGATCCAAGTTCCCTTGAGCCACCTTGCTCATGAGCAGCTTCAACTCAGGTCTGTCCGGAACAACGGCCTGAACCCTTGGTCGTTCGTCGTTTGAATGCTTGTCCTATTACATTGACATTGTTATTAATATTGCTGTAATAAATAGGGTTTTGCTTGAGGTTTTTAACAAGATTGGAGTATCACTTACACCGCATGATATTGAAGATATCAAACTAGTACTAAAAATAATAAAATCTATAAAATTGTATGGTATAGTCTATATATAGCCTGTGGTATAGATGGAATATCCATCAATATGATACATATATATCTTTCACATATTCTGCTACCAATAACACAAATTGTTAATAGATCTCTAAAGGACGGACAATTTTCTACCACCTGAAAAATTGTAATAATAATCTATCCCCAATAACGGAACTTTCCGACTTAAGCCAACCACTATTCTTTTTGCCTTTCAAAAAAAGCTGAAGAAAATAGTGCAAACCCAGCTTTCAAGTTATTTGAAATAAAATAATTTAATGCCATCGGCGCAGTCTGGCTTCAGAAAACCACATAGTCGTTACTGTTACTGCTATTTCTAATGTTACAGATGACATTTTAGCAGCCGCAGAATCTGAAAAAGTTACTACTCTAGTAGCATTAGATTATAGCAACTATTGCAACAATTTAAAATGACTATCAGCTTACGTATGTAAACGGTTCAAAAGTTTTCTCATTAGCTGATATCAAATAACTTCATGTAGAGATGACACTAGTAAAAACAAAAATATTAAAATATATAAGCAACCATAATATTAATAATTTAATTATTTTATTGCAATTGCATTTTACATGATTCAGTTGAAATCAAATAGTTGTAGTTTGTCTCACCTGAGCTACAGGTGCGGCCTTTTGAATGAGGGTCACACAAAGTGGGTTCACGGTCCACATCCTTTTCTCGTCTTCTTCAATCTGTATCCTAAGGTCATCATCGGAGTAAATATTTATCACACGACCAATCTTGCCCAGGGCCTGAAAAAAAATTTAATACCGTCAACCGTCAGTTCAAATTGCAAACACAGATTGTACGCAATCATCATTACTGATGTAAACAGGCCATTGTTGCCTTACAATAGTAATCGCAACACGAAATGATGACTCAGGCCGTAAAGCAGACTATCAAAACATTATGTTATCGATATAATAGATGTGTAGTATTTATGTAATAAAAATAAAAATAATATTTTTAGATATAATGATATATTATTCAATTTTAATAATTTTATAATTAATATGTTACAATCACTCACAATCTTCCCTGGTATATTTAATGTCTCACAATCTTCCCTGGTAGCAAGCAGCTTTTAGCCTGGTTAAGCAGGGCCAAAAATAATTGTATGTGATATAGGCCATGCAATTATTAAAAGAAAAAAAATATGTATATAAGTTTTTTTCCTTATAATTTTACTTAATAATTAATTTGGTCGCATTCGATATAATAGTTATGGTGTACTTCGTAATATAGCATAACATTGAAAGCAAGTTCTGTCCAGTTTGCTTCTAAATAAAATGATTATTACCGCTTCCATTGCAGGGATCCAGTCGCCGTGTTTCTTTTGCAGTAAGCGAAGCCGCGCCGAATCATTTATCACTCTCACCAAATCACCCACAGAAATGGCCCCATGTTGCGATGGTGAACCATTGCTGACCAAGACCAAACTACCTGGATGGAATGTCCATCGGTTTGGGCACCCTGGAGAAACATGTGCAAATTTTCTTTTATATTAATGTACAGTTGAGGGCAAATGGAGCTTTATTATTCAACAGAGACTCCCGCCGAATAATGCAATAAATGTTACTACAGTCTCATCTAAACACAATATCAGGTACTGTCAATCGCTAATGCGAATTTGCTGTATCATTATTCTTTGTTACTATGCTATATAGAAAATATATAAAAAAAAACCTAGAAAAACTCTCTTTAATTTATTTTGATAAACAATAACAATTCTAAATAAAATCAGAAAGATGTAATAATATATATCTTTACATTTATATTTTTAAAGTCTGTTTATTTGTTAACACGTCACAATTTAGAGGAAACAAACCACGAACCGCCGCGGAATTTCGAAATTTACGATATCAGCTTCTTAGAGCATACACATTTTAGAATAAATATGTGATTCAAAACCAAATTTTATATGGAATACTTTAATCAAATGTTTTTATATAAAAATATATGAAATATATTAGCGATTAAAATTTTTTAATATATTTGCTCTTTTAGGCTATTCAACGACTTCTTCAGTACATCAAATGTGTTGCATCATTTAACGCCCCCAAAACAAAATTGTTAAAATAAAATTTGGAATAATTAAACAGTTTACCATCATATTGCACTCTGACGTCACCCCTTTCAGTCATTCGATGAATCACACCAGTTTTGCCAATATACTGAAAAAAAATATTTTTACTTTAATTAAAATCGAAATCAGAATCAAATCAGTATTAAAATATTTCATTTTTGGAATTTATTTTTAATTTAAAAAATTATATTTTAAATTAAGAACCGGTATGTTAATAATCGCAATAGTCTAGTAGTCTACAAAGACTCTTTTGATGTTAATGACTATGATACCGGATTGATCTAAGACGGCAAGTCCTACTCCAGAGACTGATGACAACCATGTGCCTATGAGGGAAAGTCTCCATATTAGTATAACCTTCTCGGTATATCGATTCATTGGGACAACACCCACTGTTGAAATTCGTTTGAATAAACTCTTTATAAGTTATCTTCTGTATAAGTTTGCCTACCACTACAAAATATTGGATTGGTATGCTTTATGTGCTTTTGGATTTTGAACATAAAATAAGAAAAACAAATCAGTATTCACAATTTGATATGCCTTTATAAACCTCATTTAAACCATGTGTTCACTTCAAAGTTATTGCAAATACTTTTAAGCTTAATTGTAATTTCTCTAATAACCGGATTTACCGGCTAATTTCAAAACTAAAAGCATGAAAAATGTATAGTTAGCCCCCCGATTGAAGCAATGTAACTTTCTAAGCAAGCTTAACACTCCAACACACGTGCGTCTATAATAGTAGACCGCAGGTATAAATAACCCGCATGCTCAGCCCTACGTGGTTCTATAGTCATGTACTTTTCGGTACCTTTAAATGGATGTTTTAAGTACAGTATTAGTGCTGTCGCTATCTTCGGATGCAGCAGACAATTTCACTGTGATCCGCCAAAGTTGGTAGTCTACCATTGTAGTCCGCGTGTGCTGAGGTGTATCAGTTTTTACTTGCTAATAATCTACTATTGTAGATAACGTGTATTTTTTTTTGTAGGTTTTTCTTATGTTTTAATAGTTATTCTGCTATTCAGGGCGAAGACAAATCCAACAAATCAAAGATCATAAAAATCCGTTCTTGAGTTATAAATGGTGTAACTAACCCGACTTTCTTTTATATATATATACTAGCTGACCCGGCCACGCGTTGCTGTGGCTAAAGTTTTTGTTATATTAAGGATAAGGATTTCAATTTTTGTTTAAACACACGTGCAGTTAAATCATGACGATGAATGGCTTGTTGTCCTGGCAATAGTAAAGTTTGTATCTCTTCCCAATTCGGATTACATGTGAATGTAATAAATAAATCCGGTCGGCCGTAATGACGTACGTAAGTCATCGCATCTTGTATGTATTCCTGCATGTTCCGTGGACTGCCGATGTAGCTTGAAGGTAAAATGTAAGTATTACCGATGTCATTGGGATTTAAATTTCCATCGATGTTTCCAGCAACAGCATCTCGTAAGTGAATATATTCTTCCGATCGTAGTTTTGCCTGGTTGAATCGAAGGAATCGCAAGCGTTCGCTTTCGACCTTAGCATACATATCAACAATGTATTGATGGAACAGCTGACGATATCGAAGGATATAATTGTCTTGATGTTGTCTAACCATTATTCGGTGTGCGTAGTAGTTCATTGAGCTAACTTTATTATTTCTGTAATCACCTAAAAAAATAAAAAATAAAATGCAATACGAAATTAAAATCTATACATACAGTAAGAAAGTAAATAGATAATTGTCAAATTTACCGGTATTTGGATCATACTGTTTGATATTAAGGTGATATTCATCTTGTCCTTGCCAAAATATCAATGGATATTGTAGTGCGTCATATGAACGGTGTAGATCCGAAATCGTACTGACAGTGTTGTCTCGTCGTGTAATGTTTATAGATCTTTTGTCAACTGGATCACCAACCATGATAACAGCAACCTCATCAACAGTTGGAGCGTTGAATCTACCAGCATGTTCACCTAATGGTACTTTGTCGGCTTTTATGACGATTTGATAATTGTCATTTTGCAGTCGTGGCGAAACTCTTTTGATCAATTGAATTAGTTGATTGTGATCTTCTAAAAAATTTTCCAATAATATCACAATTGCTCTTTCCTCTGCTTGTTCAATAAAATTATACAGGCACCGAGTCGTCACGCGCTCTTCACAATCGCCCATAAAATAAATTTGAAGAAATTTCGGATTGTTATCAGGCATTGGCATCAGTGATCCGATTTTATGGTACACCTGGCCTTGAATTTTGAATGTAGTTTTTCAAAATTACGTCCATCGGATGCACGATCGCATATTACAGTATAATACAGTAAATAACATGTGACGCTTAAACTCATGAATGAGGTAGGCAAGGCAGACAGTCTTAAACTTTTAAACATTAATATATTTTTTTTTGAATTATAAATACTTTCAATTTCAATTTAATTTAACACCAATCGGTGCACAATGTTTTTGGTTAACCTGTCTTTAGCTAACACAAATAGATCCGACGGTTTCCCAACACGTGAACACGCAACATATAGTTGCCCATGAGAAAAACATGGATTTTCCAAATCTAAACCACAAATGGACATTGTTTGACCTTGAGATTTATTTATAGACATGGCGAAAGCCAAACGAATTGGAAACTGTAGCCTTTTGAAGGGTATGGTAGAATCTGATGGTATCATCGGAATACGTGGCAGTAGGACCACTTTTCCTTTAAACTTCCCAGCCAAAATGGTTGCTTCAAGAATGTTTCCGGTGATCTTTTTGATGACCAAACGCGTACCGTTACATAATTGAGGTGGATTCAAATTACGGAGGAGAATAATAGGTGAACCAATCTTTAATCGAAGATTATGTGGTGGCATTCCAGGGATATCTAATGAATTTAAAAATTCAATCGGAAAATTTACACTTTCATTTTCATCAACAACAGTATCGATTGATTTAAAAGACATCAGATCGCCTGGTAACAACTGTTGTATCTGGAAGTTAATTTCGTCAACATCAACGTTTTTGGCTGCCAAAATCGCCCGTTGACTAAGCCATTCATGATTCAAATAATTATTCTGTATATCCGGGAAAATACTCTGAATCAATTCAGTTTTATCCTGAACAACAGTGCAAAAATTGTCTGGTAGTTTAATGCATTGCGTATTTGGTTGCAGTTTTATTTTACCGTTCCCAATATCTAGTAGTTGTTCGGAAAATATTAGTGCTGATGGATCATTTTGCAATTGTACTCGCATATTTATGGTCAATCGAAGTGTTTCAACACTTCGCCATAAGAATGATTGTTTCAAACATGCATTAATCTCATCCGCGAAAGTAGAGCGAGGTATAACCGGTAAGGTCTGCCGGAAATCACCAGACAAAAGTAAGATAGCACCACCGAAAAGTTTATTATTGCTGTTTAAATCTTGCATAGTTCTGTTTAATGCTTCAAGTGAATATTTGTGTGCCATTGTGCACTCATCCCAAATTATTATAGAACTCTTCCGCAACACTGCAGCTATTCCACTATTCTTTTTGATGTTACACATTGCATCTGGTTTATTATGAACGTCCAATGGCAGCTTGAATGTTGAATGTGCTGTTCGCCCACCATCCAGTAAAGTAGCCGCAATGCCTGACGATGCTAATGCTAATGCGATTTTTTGTTGCGACCGTATTTTGGCAAGAATCAACGATATTAAAAATGTCTTACCGGTTCCACCGGGTGCATCCAAGAAAAAAAAACCGCCTTGTTCAGCAGCAACAGCCAGCATAATCCGATCATAAATAATTTTTTGTTCTGCTGTCAGTAATGGTTCACTGTTCATGATAATTGTTGCTAAACTTCCATGGTCATATTGATTTTCTCGTTGTAAATCGGTATTGACTAAGTCGGTGGCTGGACGATTAGGTGATGGCATACCATAATGATTAAGTGGTAAATTTGAAATAAGAACACATAAATCCTCGATCAAGACCAATGCTTCATTGTACATCTCTGGTGTATAATCTATGTTTTGGCATTGATTTGTTTGTCTAATTCGGTGCAAGATGTCTTCTGTCATACAATTTTTATATTTTTCCCACAAAGTTTGTGCTTGCGAGGGATAACATGTCGTCAAAATAATTGCAAACAACTGACGAATGTTATTCGGTGTTGATGTCAACGCAGCATCAGCAAGCGTTAAGTCCCAATGGTTATCGTCTTCTAGCAATTGCAGTTCACGACATGCATCCTGGTATGTATTGAATACTCGACCATTAGCTGTTCGTAAAAATTCAAAAGACGTTGGTCCGGGAACATTCACCAATAACAAACGTAAATAGAAGCACTCACGTTGCTTTGGATGTACCGTGTAAAGTCTCCCCAATGTCTTAGCTTTGAATATGCCTGTAATGGAAGGATGTGGTTTTCCTTGTTTCCGTGGCTCCCATTTTTTACTGGATTTGTTCCATGTGAAATAACGTGGAACATCACCATACACCAATGTCTTCGCGAATTGGCCAAAAACATCAGGTTTTTGACACAATGTAAAAAATTCAGTTAGAGTCGTTTTCGGAGCTTCGAACGCTCTTTGGAGAACATTTTCTTCAGTGAAGTATACACGTTGACCGTTTTCAAGATGTATTGCCAGATGTTGGACAGCAGGATCTCTTTCGTGGATGGGAAAGCTGAGAATATGCCAAATAGCTTCATTGCTGCTAATGTATCTGCCCATTTGGTATCGTGCTATTTCGTCATTTTTATTTATGTTTTTTACTTCAAATATGGCCAAATCACTGCCTTTGTTTACATATTTACAAATATACTTAATTGATTTAACAGAACTGCAAAGCTCAACATTGATATGAGCTTTGTAAGTTTTTGAAAGTAGTGGTGAGTATGGTACCACCCACTGATTATCAAACTCAACTTGATTTGGAAAGTTCGGCAGTCGCATTGTAAATGTGTGGCCACCATTCTCAGTACTTCTGCGGCGATACATTGGATAACCATCAATATCCGTGATCGTGTCATTCGTATGCGGCTTTGGGAAGTTTTTTTTACATTTTCCATTTTCCATGCACGGTGAGGTCATGTTGAAAACACCGCATGGCCCATGGATCATGTGTTTGGTGACAATATCAAATAATTCTTGATCAATTAATGGGTCTGGAATTTCGGCTGAAATTATTTGATCGATTTCTTCAGGACGGATTCTATCTTTAAGCCAAACCAAAATGTGGGCATGAGGCAAACCTCGCTTTTGCCACTCTATCGTATACAGCCAACAACGTGTGATACCAAAAATTGTATATTTAACAATAAAATCAATTAAGGATTTCAATTTTTGTTTAAACACACGTGCAGTTAAATCATGACGATGAATGGCTTGTTGTCCTGGCAATAGTAAAGTTTGTATCTCTTCCCAATTCGGATTACATGTGAATGTAATAAATAAATGGCCGGTCGGCCGTAATGACGTACGTAAGTCATCGCATCTTGTATGTATTCCTGCATGTTCCGTGGACTGCCGATGTAGCTTGAAGGTAAAATGAAAGCATTACCGATGTCATATTTGGGATTTAAATTTCCATCGATGTTTCCAGCAACAGCATCTCGTAAGTGAATATATTATTCCGATCGTAGTTTTGACGTTTGCGTTTTGACGTTTGCCGCTCGCGTTGTTGAGGTTAGATTTTTTCGGTGGCATTTGACTGAAAATAATAATTTTCTTGTTCTTATGATATTCTCTTGAAGACGTTCGTTACACTGTTCTTGAGATTCTTGTGCATGACCTGCTGTCCTGATTCTTTGAGCTGGATTTCTTGATTCAATTTGTTCTGCCAACTGATGGGCTCTTTTAATACGTTTGCGTCGAATAACTGTCACTGTCAAATAATAACAGACATTAGCGCCATCAACCCAGTCGAAAGGTATCGACATCTGTCAGTTTTATGACTGCCAAATAATAACAGACAAATAATTAGCGATAAATTAAAATTGCGACTATAATTTGAGATTTAAACTATCCTATCTCTCAAGTGCACATCGAACTGCACATGGTGTTCAAATTTTATTATAATCGGTTAAGTGTTTTAGGAGTCCATTGAGGACAAACATTGTGACACGAGATTTATATATATTAAGATAGATAGATTGTGATGATACATTTTAAAATGAGTGATAATTAAAGACTGACAATATTAGCTTGAGGAAGAAAATATTGAAAATTATATTGATGACGATGTTGAACCTGGTATAGAAAATAATTACATTGATCGAATCGATATACGAGATTATGACATAAAGTTGCAAGGGAAGCTTTCTTAGGTATTGAAAATGCAATACAAGTTGATCCAGCAAATAAAACATTTGTCTGTTGGATGCTGTCATATTTAGACCGTAGAAAAAAGTGAAAAGTATGTTTTACTTGCGACAAATGGGTTTGCCCAGGCCATTACCATTTGCGTGAATTGTACGAAAGGAGGTACCTCAACCTCAAATAATTAATAATTTTATAAGTATGCTTTCTGCCTTGTTCATGTTTTGCCTATTTTTTTACATTTTTTTTTTCTTATTGAGAAACATTAGGCCTGATTTTGATTATTTTAAATGCTTATTAAACATTGAAGCATATTTTTTTTATAATTATATTGTGAATAAAACTTATAACAATAGGCCATTTTCATTTAGTTATAAAACCATAAATAGAAGTGATCTACCATTGTAAACCACGCGTGTGCTCGTGAAATAAAATTGAATGCGTGTGTTAATAGGCTGTCTGTGGCTAACCGCCACTGTCTTTTACCAGGGTTCAACGGATGTGTGAAATAATATTAAAGGTTCACCTCCGCCATTCTCGGGTTCCAGCCCCCATGTCCTTGCTGAAGATGCTTCAGGGTGTCAATATCTAAGATCACTTTCACCATATCGCCCTGATTGAAATTGTTTCCGCCCACAGGATTCCCAGAATAGCCGGCAATATTCTCTTTGGCAATAGGAACGGCGTTTGGTATTACTATTTCTGGATTTTTCCCTTTAAAAAGAAATAATCAATTCAATGTTCAAGGTAAATAATGAGAATGCATGAAGTGTTATATTTACTCAATTTAAAACAAAGCCGATTTTGTACAGGCCGTCTTAATTCGAAAGAACAAGCTACTACTACTAGCCTTACTAGCCACTACTTACTAGCTTTCTAGCTTACTAGCTTTTTACATTTAATAGCATCACAGTGATATAGATTTTTTGCTTTACGATAAATATTCAATAACTCACCTAGAATTGGCAAATGATTAACGTAGTACCAGCCACCCACGGCGGGCACAACATACTTCAAGTCTACGATTCCTTTGTGTCCCACTCTGCAAACAAAACAGAAACCTACTTAGGCAAAAAATCCCATCTACTAATAGGAAACAGTGAAAGTATACACAAACTACTTTGTTAATAATCTGAATACGCAATAAATCATTTTCTTGACTAGTATGTAGTAGGTAATAATCACATGATTTACGTCGCCTCGCCTTGCCTGCGTTAATGTTAGTAGATTAGACAGTCAGGGTACAATTCACTTAATATATAGATATAGACAACACATACAAATAAAGATATTAGGTATAAAAAAATACAATTACAGTTGAATTTAATAGGTCAAAGATAGGATCCTGTACGAGTATCTGTTATCAATTATATTGGGCATAAACCATAAGAAACTTGTTACTTCTATAAATATTAAGTAAGAACTTTTAAGTAAAGATACTTAAAAGTTTAAAAAAAAACAGGCTTACGAATCCAACTGATTTTGAGCCTGTTTTAAAGTACAGAACTCTTAAGAGTTTTCTCAATCTCAATCGATCTTACAATCTTTTTTCAATCATTACTTTCTAAGAATATGTATTGTATATAATAACCTATAGTCATTTTTTGATCCATCTTTTATCCATTTAACTCCAGCTACGGACCGGCCTGATTCATTACCCCAATTGCAAATTTCTGTTACGGCACCCGTGGAACCTAAAACAGTCACAAAAATTAACAAACTGGCAATAATATAATATACAAACAGATTTGTGTATTATCATATTTTATACATAAAATTTAAGGTGACATAATTTTTTACTTTTTTCAGTTTTGGCCATCTGCCATTGATGGTACTAAAGACTTATGGAAGTCTTTAGTACCTACAATATAAATATTCTACTATAGTTTGTCACAGAAGCCAAACCTGAGCTAGCGCCAAAACTTACTTTTGAAAAAAGATTGTTATGTTAAACCCATGCATTAAGGTATAATTTAGTATGGATCCCTAATTCTCCGATTCATAGCTTTAAGATGCAACATCTTTCAGTGAGAGTCAACACGGAAAAAAATGAAAAGTATTTTATTAAAAGCCGCTGTTTTTAGAAATATATTACTATACATAAAAAGCAAATTTCATGAAGACTATGAAAAATAGAAAAAAATTGAGATATTCTATACAGTTTCTCCATAAAAGAGAAAATCCTCAAGTCTCTGTAGCAAATTATTGAGTCTCCTATTTTGTGCGCAAAATGTTTTTATCCTATACGCACACCCTCTCACGAGTATCCTCCTCATGAAATAGCATGCTTTTATGCTGCTTTCAGTTTGAAGTTTGACTTTTATATATGTATCAAACAATTTCCTACGGATCATAAAGAAGACAAGCTTTAACGCACAGATCCTGATGTGCGATGCGCATGCGATGTGTGTTGTCATTTATAGCCAGTTCTCACTAACCTTCCCCGCCATCTTGATTTCCCCATTTCCAGTCGTGCCCTCGCTGCACCGTAGCTCCAACAAAAATTCCACGCAGGGCAGTTTTCACTTCGATATTCCTGGGTGTCAGTCTAATTCTAAAATAAATATGTGTAATTAGAGCAAGAAAGCTAAAGTACATTATTAAAATAAAACTAACCAGTACAAAAACTACCAGAAAAAAAGGAAATTTGCAAACTTATTCATAAATAGCTTTTTATTCAATTTGCATATTCGAATAAATGAAATATTACATTGCGATGATTATACCCGGCTAGTTGCTGTATGGATGGCTGAGTGGCTGGATGCATCTAATAATAAATGCAGACCTGGAGCTCTTTCGACAGGCGCTTCAAAGATTTACATCCATAAAGCAGAACTAACCTGATTAAGCTGACCTGATCTGACTACATGTCCTTGATCCAGCAACGAACGGTGGCAAGTGCGTCGCAGGCAATCGAACTCACCGCCTGCTTCCACGCAACTTACCTACCTATAGTTAATGATGCATAACAAAGACCTATTACAAGAATTGTTTCATATTATTACGTAATTTACCATTTTTTCTCAGAAACAATGATTATGTTGATATAGCGTCTTCACAAATAATACTTTAAATCGCAGGACCATTTAGCTGGTTTTTTAAAAGTGAAATATCTTAGGACACGGGGTATGAAACAAGAAGGAGCTATAACTAAATACATCTACATACATTCTTTTGGCTTTCATTACATTTTTGGTTAGTGTGTCACATATGATCACTTTGGGAATATTGTCAACATTCGGACTACTATAAAATATGGGGACGTAATGTGGTGGCGCAGAGGTTTTAGTGATATTCCCTGTCACTGTAGCTATTTTGAATATAATCCGCGCCTTGTCAAGGATGGATTTTAAGGCCTAGTTATTGATTAAGCCCACTGTCACTTATTTAAATGGATAGTTACCCACTGGAAGCTGCAGTATCATAGCGAGTGAACGCATGGTCGAGGTCGTGCTTGTCTGAATGATAGCACAGAGAACACAAATCACATTCCAAGCAAGACAAGCATCTATACAGCATTCCCATTATAGCATTTTGCTGGCACGAAGTGCATTTTACGTTTGGATGTCGTACGCCTAGAAAAAAAAATATAAAAAATGCAATGAAAAATTATAAAATAATTATGAAATTAAAAGATACAAGAAAGTGCATTTCCTTTAATAAACGAATTTTACTAGATTGCCATGATCATCAATTTACAATTAGTTAAGTTTATTTTCGCAGTGCTTATGGAACATATTGTCCTAAAAAAATATAGTTTAAGCTGGAAAAATCATTATTGCACAATAACTAAATTGTAAAACAAAAAAGAACATATAAATAAACATACTAATTACAAGAGAAAAAATATTCATTATATTATATTTTATTATAACCTATAACCTAAATATATCCTGATAATGAAAATACTAAAAGAAACCTAGCATAACATATTTTTTACACAAAAAATATAATTATTATATTAATTATACACAAGTTACACCAAATACATTTTGATGTCACCCTTAGTTTTTAATTAAAACACATAATTTAATAATATATCTAACATATCCTGGTATTAATTAAGAAGTAAGCATTCATTGGACATTTGTTATGTCAGCTGAGGACTTTTAAAAAAAAAAAATAAACGAAAAATCAATAATACGGCACGGGTGAAATTTATTGCATCTTCTGGATGCACTTTCTAACGAAAAAAATAAAAAAAGTTACACAACAACGAACCGCATTGGGCATTATCAAAGACGACAAGATCATGCAGTCCCTGATAACCAGTTCTGTAATTACTTCTGACGCCGCAGTCCCAGTTGACGACCACTGTCTTGTCCGGGGAGCGTTTAGAATTTGCTTGACCCACCTCGCAAACTGTGCCCACTCCACCAACACCACCATCTGGAAAATATTTAGCCAATTAAATTCAGGTAAATTCATTTATTGTACAACATAGGAATTATAAACACAATATTTATTATAATAACATGATATTCTGAAGTAACCTCAGGTGTTATTTTTGGAGGAAGATTCTTTACTTAAAGGGTCTTTTTCCAGTGACGTTCTTCTCTGTCTTGCGCGTGCTTTTAAATCATTTTGTCTCATCTAACGCATAAACACTCTGTACCGTTGTTGGTTAATTATGAAAAACAAAATCAATTTATGTCTGAAAACATACTTAAATTTGCATTTTTATAAAATAAACTATGCTTGTGTAGTTTTATTTTATCGATTTGTGCATTCAGACAATAAGATATTTACGTCTAAACTTTTGATAAAATTTATAAAAAAAATAGACTTTTTGAGGCTCTTTAACTTTTAGACAAAATAAAAATTTAACGTATTACTTCCATAGAAGCCCGGATATTTAGGATACTCTATAGCAAGATGTCAAACGCACTCAAATCCAAGGTATTTCAATAATGTATTCTCCCAATTTTGTACATTTACACATCACAAACACAGTTAGAAAATAATGGCCCCTATTAAACTTTGCTACCGGAAGAGAAACAACTAGATACGGAGACAATCAAAAATTACTAAGTTTGTACTTAGATACAATAATCTTTATTGAAGGGATACTGAGCAGTGCACATTGGAGGAATGCAAAAACAATAATAGTGGTTTCTTAGGAGTAACCATTGAAAACCACGACGAATACTGAGATAAGCGGAGGGCGGTGATGATTATGATCCATAGAAAAGTGTTAGCAGCTAAAGGCACCTCTACAATTCCTAAACTCCCGGTACTCAATCCAGCATAAAGATATCTAAATAATGAGTGCTCAACTCCATAAAGGTATCTCCTATATCTCTTCAATAAATATTGTCATGGCACATATTATCAAGAACATGATGAGATTATTTCTTCAACACCTTTAGCTCAATCCACAGTTCTAGCAGGCTAATCCCAGTTGAATCGATTATATCAATTCATCATTCGAATTCTAATTAAATCGAATTATTGTAAAGTTAAATCTGAAATTACCTTGATCGCCCCACATCCAATCTGTACCTCTCATAACTCTTATCCCGAGTCCCAGCATCATTGTTAGCACGGCACTTTTGCACAAAATTGCTCAAATAGCGCACAAAATCGCCTTAGCCGAAATACAAGTGAACAAACATAGGTTTGACTGCACAAGTATTAAAAAAAAAGTCAACATTGCGAAATATACTTTCCCATGAATAAATACACGAAAAATAATTGTTAGGTACTAGAAATTCATATCTAATAAAATGTCACTCTCCAAACTTTAATCACAAACAAAACACCGTGGTCATAGGTTATAATATTAGGGAGGGCCGAAATACTACCTACAATAACAAAATCAGCCGACACAAGTAGGCAGAACAAAATCAATTTTGATTGATCTAAACACGACACTTACTGCGCTGCTCGAACGAACAACAGAAATCATAGACAGATAGATCTGAGAACTTGATTAGGATTGACTCATTCTATATCTGACAGAAAGTGATCGGCGCGTCTGCTAATGACTTCACGGATGAAAGTACTCGTAATCGATTGCACGCGTATCGATTGCTTCGGTCGGCTGAGAGCGTACTGAGGCTGAGGGACGAGGGCCCCACTCGTCATCTCAGCATTGAACCGATCTAGATCGTAAATGTACTATCAAATCCTGCACTTTTTTTAAAAAGAATTTGACAGATGAGCGTCTAAAGATTTATGATGCACACTTGCAAGCCTTTTATGTAAATCCTGACACGATATCTCTCGGGCCTCCGATTTTTTTTCCTATCTTTTTTCTCTCGAATCAAACAAGAATTAGTATTTATTTTTTAAATAATAGTTCTCCCTTTACATAAATTGTATGAACTTGCCCAATTGTAAATAAATTCATTTTGTAAATAGTTCATTTTCTCAAGGTAAAATACCTTGTTTTATTATATCAGGTTATAAAGATAACCTAGGATGCGGCACTGAGTAAATGTATACAAAGTAGCCAATTGCTTTCTTAATATTTCTTGTTATTAATTATCACGGTGGATCGATGTTCTATCTATACCGACGTCCAGAAAACTGACGTGTGAGACTTTTTAATCGAGCGAAACAAACAAAAGTCTTGAGCGAATTGAAGCGATGGTAAAATAAACAGCCATCACTACACTACTGAAATGGTTTTCATGTAATCACATATATAATATATTTAGGAGTTAACAATAAAAAATCTTTATTTTTTAAGTAAATTACCGCAGTTAATTCTTACAATGACGTGCATGACGAAGAAAAAATACTTTACCTTGATTCTTACCAACTATTTATTTCCACATGCGTATGTGATTTGTGAACTTCGTGATACGGGTACGCGGCGTACAATATCAGGAAAATTAAAGGAAAATCACAAATCAAACCACCATCTTTCTCTAATTAAAAACAAAAAGTCCATAGTATATGTTTGTTTCATTTTTGTTATTAACTATCATCCACTCGTCTCACCAAAATTTACTTCGTATAATGTTGAAAATGTGAAATTTTGAATATATATCTTAAATAATAAAAAAATTAAAAAGTTACTACTGTAGATGGGTGTGAATAGAAACAGATAGATGTCAGAAACATTATCTGGAAACAAGTTTAGGATTTTAGTCGTTTAGTTTCATATTTAAACTTAGCCTTACACCCTGAATATGAAAACTTGAATAAAAATCAGTTTGGGGGGGAGACGTCCAATTGCCACAAATTTGGTTCTGATTCGCTATGAAATTCTCTATCAGAAAATGTTACTCTCATTATATATATACTATAACTTGTACTTTAAAAAGGGAAAACCACACTGCTTTTATCGACTTTTTCATTTTTGACACCCAACTTTTAACTATTTTTGATAACTTATAGTAACTATTTGCCACTTTTACACTTTCAAATATTTGTTAGATGTATACACTATATAAAACTAAAAACAATGTGTAATTTTTTCAAAAAGGGTAAAGTTGTTGAAAAAATCCAAATGGTGAATTTTGATCAGTATTCAGTTTTTCTTTCTACACTGTTTGAATATATATACTGTGTGCTCTATTTTTCCTCGTTGACTTGGTTATTGTTTAGTTTAAGTTGTATTTTTCCATTATGTTGGTGCTCCTCGACGTATAAATCCATCCCGTCTTAATTCTGAATGGTTTCATTTTCATTAATTTAATTGTTTGTTGCTTTTGGTCTGATATTGCATTGTAGTTGTTATTGCAGTTGCCATCCGGTGTCATTTTATTAATTTACTTTTCTTCCATTAGTTATTACATTTTTTTTTGATGAGCTCATTATTTTCTTTCCTATGGTCTATTTTGTAAAAAACAATACCACCTATCGAGTATTTCCCTCTTCAATTTTTGAGGTTAGTTTAATTCTTGGTTTAATTAAATAGATATTAATGTTTTGGTAATTCTATTTTCCTAATTTATTTTTATTCTATTTGATTCTATTCATATATATTTATAATTGTTTTAATCCGTTAAATTCAATTTAATTTTCCGGAAATTAATTAAATTCCGCTGAGTGTTATCCCGTTTAAATAATATTTGGGCCCTGTTAAAATATATATTTTTTTATTATCCGTGTATATCTTTATTAGTGGTTTGCCTAACACTTTCACATTATTGCTGCTACCTGTTTTCTTTCCTTCAATCTTTACGTTTTTATTAAAACTTGTATATTTTATTGCCAGCTTTTTAAAAATTAAATATAAATGGCTACCCTCTGAAGGAGAGTTGTTTTGTTACGTGAGTTATTTATTTATTTGCCCACAGTACATAAAACGTGAACAGCCTTATGCATAGTCGCGTAGTACTGGCCTGTAAAATCTCATATTCAAGTAAAAATGGTATTACTTCACTTCACTTCAAGCTCGGAATGGAGTTAATAAAAAGTTATATTGTTTTTACGGAAATTTATTACAATTTTCAACAAACACTACATATTTTAATACATGATATAATTAAATATAAAAAATCCATTTATTCTTTCATTCTACACGGTAGAAAAGTATTCAGTCTTTCCAATTACACTCATCAATTTCTTGAAACAGCTATCTTTGAACAACCACTAAGAACTTTTTAGGGCGTTAAACGCATTCTTAGCAGCCATTTAAGTAAAATTAAAAGAAACATTAAACTCACATATAAAATATTCCAGGTTATCTTACGGCATTTATATATGAAAAATACACAATTACATCAAGGTTAAAAAAATATAACATGCATAGTCAAGGATTACCCAATCCCTAAATATTTTACGTCATTACGTGAGACTCTTGGTTTAGAGAAACTGAGCCAATATTGCAATCAACAGCTACAAGTTAGCATTATTCAAATACACAAAAGCTGTAGAAATGTACGACCGTCTAAAATTTGTTTTGACTGCTGAAATTATTCATCTGACACATTCTTTTTGGTATACCAGTAAAAAATTAGGTATACCAGTTTCTACACTGAAGGACCTAACTCGAATGTCAGATCGGAGGAGCCGGTTCTGGGACAGTTAGAGACTAAAACACTGAACAATGAGACTACAGCCAAGAAGTTAGGAGTCACAAGAGACGACCATTACATCAAGCTCAATTGGACATGGCTATTTACATTTAGAGCGGCTTGTTATCATATGAAACAGATACACCATCAATATATAAGTAATCATAATGCATCCGCCTTGCTAAAGCAGTAAATGACTTATAAAAAAAATATATATTTGTCTCTAAAAATATTTCTATACTTATTCAATTTAGATTTGAACTATGTCGTCTGCCTGTAACCTGTAAGACAACAAGTCATAATAATGTTTCACAATTTTGTATAAGGTGTTTGAAATATCACATCTATTCCCAATCTTTCAAGACATTCGTGTTACATTACCTTAACACATTATTACACAGCGGACACATTATTAGGACATTAGCATACAAATATTTAAATTGACTCATTTGATTTAAAATATAAACTTCAGAATATATCCAAATATACGATTTGCCTCAGAAGACACCATAAAAAAATCTCAAGCAAAAAGAACAGAAATTGCACAGAATATTCCAAACAGAACAAAAAATTTAATGAAAACAAAATTAAAGCATTTATTTAAATGCAGATATTTATAGACATTTTTGTTTAACATTTTTCATGGCTAAATATATAAACAAAAAAAGGTTCACACAGTGTAGATAGTTTATGTAGACTCTCTCGCCCTGTTGTATAGAATGAAACAGTAAGGCATCTAACATTATAACAAATGGGTAGGTACCTAATAAACCACTTCGCAAAGTATTATATATTATGTTATAAGGCTGACTAATTACTGCTACTGGGGACTGTAATTTTAAGCTGATATCAAGTCCTGAACTACCTAGACCTGCCATACTCAACCTGCGGCCCGCGGGCCGTATTCGGCCCGTCTAGCTATTTTGTGCGGCCCAAACACACTTATTTTCAGGGACATGATTTATAAAATCTAGCATTCTATATTTCGTATATCTTGAGATTAATTTTGACTTTGACGTACATATTTTTTTTGTCATACCAGTATAGCGTTGCGGCCCGCGTAGCTTTACAAATATATGTAAAATATATGTGTGATAAACTGTGGAATATATAGAATTTAAGACACCACAGGCACATAAGTATCGTTATAAAGATCTGGTTTTAAAAAAAATGACAAAATTCAACCTTCGACTAATAGGGCAATTCCCCTTTGACAGCATTCCCTTCTAATGGGCATCCAAGGGGAAATTTAGCAAGATAAAAGGGCTGAAAACGATGGTTGAAGAACATGCAATATTCACCTTTGTGTAGATGTATAATGTTATAATAGCCACTGCTTGTCACTTTTCAAAACATGTTACATAAAAGTAATTGCACATATGCTCTTCAGGGCCAGGACAGCTTCGAAAAAACTAATGTTCCATAAAAATAATACGACAGGTGTTTAACGAATGATATTTTTTTATTATTTACTTATTACCGTCCAAATCAATCTGTCTAAAAGTGCGTTAAACGTTAAAATTGTAGTGCGAAACGGGTACCAACATAAAACAGCTATTTCACAAAACCGATATATGGTGAAGTTTGCTAATTTTAAGGTTGTTTATGAATATAATTATATTTCATCTAAATGATCGGAATTGAAATCGTTTTTATTAGATATAAGATACATTTTTTTAAAAATATATTTAAGTGTATTATGTACGAGTGTGGCATTACGATAGAATCAATGTTTTATATGAGAAATAGCCATTCTGGTTGTAAAAAAAAATTAAATTTGATGAATTTTGAAGAATTGCATTAAGCAAATGTTTATAGTGAATCAAGCTATGATTTTAGCTGAAATAGAACTCGGCAAAGTGTTGATTTACTTCGACACATGCTGTAGGATTTAATATAACATAAAATGAAAAAACCTCTGTGGAGTTGATCTATAATAAACATTTTATATAATATGATAGATTTATTTAAAAAATAACACAAAATAAAATCTGAATAGGCCTTAATGGCATGAAAAATCTTTGAGCAAAACAATATTACTGATTCAAAGTATCACCCCCTTACACTATAGTTAAACTACTCCAAACACAATTTAAATTACAATACTAATAAAATATTACATATTATGTGCATAAGAAATCTAAAATTAACACAAATGCACACGACTTATTTGACTAACAACAAACAGTGTGTCACCTCTAATAAACACACTGGAATGGCAACTCATAATATAATAACTCACGGATTATATAATAACCAGTGTATAGCGGAAAAAAATATATATATTAAATAGGTATAAACAATCAATTTTCAGAGAAACATACAGCCAACATTGAAACCCAGACCTTCTAATATCTTGCCAGATGCACAGACTACCGTGCTATAGATAGACTAACATTTTTAACTATCATAATTATCTCATTGAGGGATGTGGCCGTATTTAATTAGGAGATTAAATGATTTAATATGCCTACCCTAACTCCATTACTAATTTGGGTGTTAAAGAAGACAAATCCATTGTTTGAGACATCTATGGGATTGCAATGTAAACCTGTTCTTATTAAGAATAGTTATCAATATTTTTCAGCTTATAAGAAAAAAAACTTCCCTGTATTACTACTGAATAATAATTTTGGATAAAAGGCTGTATCGTTCGAACTAAAAAAGTCGCACAGTTATCAATGGTTCAATGTTGCAGGGCTGTATTGTAATTGGTTAGTTTATATTTTTTTTTTCATAATTATCGGTTAATAATCCTAAAGTATAGGATTACGTTACATATTAATTTACAATAACACCAATTATTCTATGATTAAATAATGATAAAAGTGATTTATATTCCTGGAATATACCTACACTCTATTTTTAATCTTGTAGCAAATGATGGCCTGTTTTGAAAAAACCTTATCAACAGTGTTATTTTTTTGTATTTTGTCAAAGTTGTAGGTTTGAATCAGCAGTTACTACTGCTGTCCTCAGAACCCAAAATAAATGCGTATGACCAATGTCTACAGTTTAAAAAGGGTAAAATTATTTTATGGACTTCTTGTGTAAAATAATCATTTCGCAGAAACATTATATAAGCATTTAAGGTAATGTTAGGACGATGCTGTTAGGCTCGTCATATATATTATGAAAGAAAGACTTATTAATTATATAATTGATATATTAAATTTCACTAAAACATAAGTATACTTCATAATATAATCTACATATAGGCCAATATTAAGAGATCATAATAAAACTCTAACTTTAAACAATATAGGATCAACACAACATTAAAGTTAAATAACTGACTAGCTGTTCAACCCCGAGCTTCGCCCTGAGTTGGCGGCTTTAACGGCACCTTCGACGCACGTCGACTCGTGCCTTTATGACTCGGAATGAGTCGCTTCGCTTATCTCTAAATTAATACGGTGTAGTAGATGACAAAGACAAAATTTACGTTGACATTTTATAAATATTTATTTTCAAATTGCTGTCAAAAAGCATTCCAGACAGACTTTTCATATATATTTTGATAATATAGTAGATAATGATAATAAAGAAAATGCCAAAGAAAAAACTACAACTACTGGAACTTCTACAAACTAGCAATGAAAAACCTTGAATACATCCTTAAAGATATAGATAACAAAAAATATATCTCAAATTTGAAGATTAAAAATAATGAGTAGCAATTATTCTTATATTATCAGTATATAACTAACATTTTGAAGGCATATAAAACACACATAAAAATAAAATCTTTGACTGTAACTTTGTTTAACAATCAACAGGATATTTTAACTACACATTTTATTTGATTATTTTATGGAGAACAGTACCACGGTAAGTGCTTAATTTAGACTACAGTTCTGTTTCAATATCGCCTTGGAACAAAAACTTCTACAGCTTACCACAATTCCAATTCTGTACCTCGATTCGTGTTACATCAACCATAAAATGGTAGAAAAATTAACAATTTAATCTTATCTTATACTATATATCATATTTATTTATCAAAGTTCAGCCTTTTTAAAATGGAAATTCATAACAAAACCATTCATGTAACTTAGAAGAGAATAACAAAACGTAATCTGTATGGTATGAAAATAACATAATAAACTTTGCATTGTATGCTATCACTTGGATCTACCATCACAATGAAACAGGTACTGTGGGTATTCCCCTTCCTCATCACCCTACTCCTATATAAATCTATTGCCAATCACTGCTCTCAACTTTTGGTTTTGAATGATGAAGTTTTTTATTACTAACAAACAATGACGGTTGAAAGTTCACACTTATGGTAACTGGATGCAGGGACATGTCCGAACCGAGGCCATTGACGCTCAAAAGGTCGTACGGTCCCAAAAAAGGCACGAGACACTCATATTCTATATTTAATGGCACATAGAATGCTCCTTTAGCATGCAATGCAAATATCGGCACGGTAATGCCGGACGGTTTTGCTTCCGGAACATGCTTGTAATATTTCTCCATTGGCGCTTGCCTGCTTTTTGGCACACCATCTTCATCGGAATACTTTGAGGCGCGGTAATTTTGCGATTTGCACCGTTCCTGCGATATTTCGTTCGTGTCGTCATTGCTCCTTGAAAAGTTTTGTAACTCTTGAGATAAATTCATTGCATTTTCAACCGATGACAGACTGGTGCCGGAGTTCTTGTACAGTGACTGATCGCAGTTACGGTTCAAGTCCCTATGTATTGCGTTCGCTCGCCTCCTTTTGTACGCTTTTCCATTGGTAACGCTTTGGTTGCATTTGATCTCGGACGGCGAGTATACGGAAATATGCTCGCCTGGGCTAGTAGGCCTACTTTCATGGCCCTGCGATTCCGAAAACCTTTGCTTGATTGTGTTCTTGAACTTGTAGGAATGTGCGCTCTCGTGATCGAGGTTGCTGTGGCTCAAGTCTTCAACGGAGTACGTTAACTTTCGGACATTGCGGAGCATTTGTTCTTTTTGAGCATAAATCGGAGTAATATCTTTGTATTTGTTTGCATCGTTCTGTGAGCGGTGAGTAAAATCCAAAAATTCCTGGGATGAAGTGACGTGATCGGGCATCTTTTGCAGCGAACGGTCGTTGACACTCTGACGATCACAATACTCCACACTAGGATGCTGTAAGGAGGTTATTAGGGATTCGGAATCCGCTTCACGCATTATACCATTCGACGTGTTATCGTTGGACAAACGCCGGTAGTCTTTTGATTCCTGGCTGGCAAAGTTATTCATATTGCCATTGGTTGTTAGACTGTTCTCTGTCATGATGGAGTTTACCTGGTTGACATTGTCTATCATTGTTTGATTAACATCTCCCGCATAGTTGATAGAACTGAGGCTGGAGGAGCAAGTCGTTTCCGGATTAGAACGAGGATTGTTCAACTGGTCACCTACGAATACAGAAGAATTTATTGTACACAAAGTGACAAAACAAAAACTACAATACAGAAAAGGTTGGAAATGTAATTATTTTTTATATGAGATGATAGATTTGAAATAATCTCAACATAAAATGTATAAAAAATAATTATTTAATTATGGAGGCAGGTATTTATTTTGTAGAATTATGTATCTAAATTTGCTGAAAATAGGAATAAAAACATAGTGAAGTGGCAAAAGCTTCAATTTCATCATGAAAATAATAATAAAATTTACGTAACGTTATTTCCAGCAAAGCTGAATATTTTTCAAACTATATTATTACTCGTTCAATAGTTTTACCCTCTGTTAGGTATTACTATTATTTCGACCTAACAGAATCACTTCTAGGGTTAGGTGTTTAATTAGGATTAAAGTTGTCAAATCTGGGAATATTGTATTATTCGACGACCAAATATCAAAATGTATATAATCTCTCTACGGCATCTTTACTGATTACTGAACCAGGCAGATCCTCCTGCTCTGCAGGGCATGTTCACAGATTGAAAACCAGCAAAATCCCACACAGATTATGGAACCAGTAAAAATTTTTCCAATGCATAATTTGCCACAAAAATATACTCCAGTAGATGCAAGGAGTCGGCTTTTGCGTTGAGGTTGCAATATTGATTTTACTTGCGGTATAATTTTAGTCCTTTCTAACTCAATTTGCAGTCTTGTGGTTTATATATATATTTTTCTAACGCCTATTAACGGGGTGCTTTCTCTACTCTTTTTTTCATTTTAAAGTAGCTTCGCAGGATGATGTAAAAAAATGGCGCTCAGTCTCCCGTAAACAGCTTCCTGACGGTGAGTCGAAAGATTAGCTGAAGTTAAAAGCAATCATTGAAAGTTAAAGTTATTTTAATAATAAAATGATGTAATGATACACATTAACACATTGTAATATTATGCTCTAAATGGAATTTTCCCTTTGAAACGCACATTTAAAAAGGCGTTTTTTTTTCTTTAATTTATAAGTAAAGTGAAAAGGTATTTTGGTAACACACTTTTGATAATTCTATCGCAGTGGCGCTGCAAATGATGCACAATTTGAACGCAAACGCTATCGAAAGGCGGGTTACTTTGGTGCTCCACCAGATAGCGCATGACCTCCGAGAGACACTCCTGGTAGCCGAGGCGATATTGCTCCAACGAAATTGGACCCTCCCGGGGTTCAGGATCTGCAATAAAGCAACTAAGGAGTTAATACAAATTATATACGCGGTCTTCAAAGCATTTTCGAGGGGTAAGAGGAGGAAGCACGAGTCTTAGAATCTACTGGTGAAGTTACCGCCCAGTATGGACACCTTCCATGTAAGTAGTTTGGACTAAAGACTTTATACTAAAGCGCATGCGCTAAAATTTCTCTATTTCGTTGGATCGTGGGAATTTTTCTATTTTTAAAATAATTTTTGGTTGGTGTAAGGGTAGTGCTCAATTTCAGCGCTTAGCTCGTTTGAGTAAAGAAGCTTAGCTTATCCCTTTTATTGTAATATCTAAAAAAATGTTATCTCGCGAAATTGTAAAATACCATGTACGCAATAAATGATTTTGAAATTTGAAGCTAATAAACTGCAGTTGAAGGGATGTCTGCACCTTAACCTACGAAGGAAATCGACAGTCGTAAGACTGACCTTTTGCTTGTTCTTTCAAGTACTTGAGGTGCTTGATAGCCATTTCTATGATTTCGGTTTTCTCAATCCTTCCCCGACCCTTCTTGAGGTACTCCGGAGGAATGAGGCGGGACAAATCGGCCAGGCAGTTATTCATGCGGTCACGTCGGCGCTTCTCGATTATCCGATGGGACAGTGGGTCTTGCTAGAACAATATAACCAAAGCAATGTTAAAGTGGTACTTTTTCATATTTATACAGGATGTACCACCACCATACTACCACATTGCTACAATAGTGCATAGTGTATTTTTTTTTAAATAATTGCTATGACCTAGGTCATATACAATTATTTTGGGCCCTACTCAACTAGGCCAAATGTGCCTGTGCTACCAAGATCAGTGTCACCAAGTGTCAGGGAAGATGGTGGTAATAAAGTATTCAAAATGGTATGACCATATGCGGATTCGAACCCGTGACTTTGGGCTAATAGTCAAACGCCTTAACCACTAGACTACCACGAATTATTAAACAGTAAGATAAAAGCTACATTCTTATGAAGCGAAAAATGTAATTATTAAACAGCAAAATAACTACCGCAAAACCTTGCACTGTGTGGATGGTTCCAAACGAAAATCACATCTAAAAGTTTTAAAATAAAAAACCTAATTGGAAAAGAATTGAATCCGCCAATTTCTCCAACCAACCCTTGTTTCATATTATTTAAGTTTGTTCCATAAATATTTTAGTTTATCGGTCAAATTGTATGGAAGCTAAATCTCCCTACATCGCTCTAATGCATGCTGCAGCCTGAAGTACGACAAGCGACTGCGGCGACCCTATCCATCCATGGGGAATATAAACACCTTCTAAGTCTTTGGAAATGGTCTCGGTGCCGCAGACACAAGTCGTATGTGCGCCGTTGGAGATGTTAAAACCTTTTAGACATACCTACCAATCCAAACCGTGGTTGAGGTTATTTCATTTTGGGTAAGGTAGGTTTCACGTGAGCATATCAGTATTTATCGGAATATTACGAACTAATTCTATAAACTGATCAGATTAAACCTGATAGATGAATGGAAAAGGGGTTTTCCACAAACTGCGAAGTTATTCGTGACTAAAATTAAACGATTGTGCGGTCAGGCAGCCGCAGTCACGTGTAGGGCGGCGTGCCGGGCGGGGCGGCGTCGCGCGCGTCACGTTTAGCGCTCGCCGCCGCCCCACCATAGTGCCGTCACGCGCTTCACGTGTCGGCTGGGCGCCGCTTCCCAAACTATATTAAATATATTGTGAATTATTTATTTATTCATTGAACGAATTATACACAGCGAAATTAAACAAGTTTACAGTTAATATTATACATAACTTATGGCCAACAGGTATTATTCCCAGATTAATAGATTATTATTATTTAAAAAGTCATGAAATGAGTATATGAGAGAAGAGTGAATAATTGTGAGATATTAGAGCGTGTAGGGATGAGAGTGGAAAGTGTTAGGATCAAGGCGTATCGCAAAGTAATAAAGGTATTTAATGATTTCAGAAAGAAAAGGTCTACAAACTTTGCCCTTACGGCTAAAACCCGGACTTAATTTCAGGAACAGGCTTTAGCTGTAATGACACGAAATCTGATCTTAGGAGCATAACAGAAAATCCGATTATAACGAAATCGGAGTATAGTATTTCGTGTTGCAACTCTAAAACTTATATTTATATAGAAAAAAAAATATATCAATAAACCGCCTGATAGTTAAAGGATCAAATTGTTTGTTATGCTCAGTGAGAACCGTGGCCCAACCGCGTTCTCCAACATTTGAACGATTTCTATTAAATTTGAATTATTATCGATGTAGGACAACCCCCCAAAAGACGTCAGTGAATTAAATACGCCTGTAACACTTTGAGAAACGCGGATCGGCACGCCAGCGACTGATTACTAGCGCGCTATTCCGGTATCGGGCCCGACTAAAATTAGACGCACGCTTTTTAAACATGAGATACTTTCTGAGAATGACCGAATTGAAGTCAAGCGGGCGCCAAGTCATGGCTTGGATTGACTGGACAAATGCAATACTAACTGAGAATAAATCGCTGAATACAGATTATATACCTGTACCTATGCAATAGTACAGGTCACTGAAAACTAAACAAGCATCAACCATTTGACAAGATGAGTCATATTAGAATCAAAAGCGGCAATCTGCAGTAAATGTGTTTTATGGCAATTTAATAAAAACAATTTACATCTAGAATATGTAATAAAATCAATATTTTTTAATTCCTGATGTTTTTAAATGCCATTGTTAAAACTGAGTCTTGCAAATTGCTCTTTGTTACGAACATATTGTTAATGTCATCAAAATAAAACGCAGGGGTGTAAGTAATTAATTCTAACAAGACTAACATGGTTTTGATTCCAACCTAACTTTTTAAACACGTTTTATAGGGTCAGATTACTATTTCTTGCTTTAACTTGTGGTAAAAATAAAGAAGTTTCAAAATCGATACAAAAGGACAAGGACATATCTTAAGAGCTAATTAGGCAATTTATCACAAATTAATCCTATCGACCGACGACAGGTGCAGACTTTGCCAAGAATGCCCGGGAAACCCCTCGGGGAATGTGGGCCCCTCATTTACAAAGGGTAATAGCTTCTAGGCAACCATCTCCTCGAGCCAGAAGAGATTAGAACCATCGCACCCAAAAAGATACTTAGCTTTATCTACAGTACGGGACTAGAGGGCAAACTATAAGTGGATTTAAAAGTGCAATAGTTTTGCAAAGGACGTGATGCACGGGGGGCCAATCCCAACATCCTCTAACATTTTAATTAGTTTTCAACGCGCTTCCTTAATTAAAAAAAAGGAGAAGTGCGGTTCTGTCCAATATCAATTGATGACTTTAAAAATAAAAATATAAGAAAAACTATTATATAAAAACCTCTTCGCTCCTCTGAGAATCGAAACCATTCTGTGCTGAAACCACAAGTTTCATATGTAAGCATATTTCACACCTGTGGAACTGCCAGATCCACAGTTCTCACTTGAACTAGAATTAATTAGATTGCAAATCCCTTCTTGAAAGGCAAAAAAAGCATTTGTTTAAAAATGCTAAGGTGCATATCACACGACCTGACGTCAATAGTAGACCGTCTTGAGACGATTTATAAATTCCTTTCTCAGGGTTAGTTTCCATAATCAAAGATTTCAGTCTTCAGTCACGATTTACCGCGCTCTCGGATTAGCTACCTACTCTAAGTAATCAATTAAAATACAAGACTTTATCCGATTACAGAGTCGAAGTTTTTACTTGTTTCTATTTATATTCCTACGAGGTCAGAAAGTGGTTAGGATAAGTGTGTAACCTCAATAAACAATTGGTGACCCTTCAATTATGCATTCAATAGTATAACAGATAACTAAACTACGCATATTTTTAGTGTTCTTCTTAGATAACTTCTACTCTACCGTTAGAAAGTGGTACGTGTTATCGTTTTACAGGTGTTACAGGGTTACAGGTAATTTCTCTATTTGGTAGAGGCCAAAGTCGTGCCAGTGTGTTTTTAAATTTAGGTCACTCCTTTTAGGAGGTTGCTCTATTTGTGCTCTAAAATTTTATGTATCAATACAATCAAGAAAAATACAGACTTTTTAAGGCCCTTAACTATTAGACAAACTAATTATTAATTCAATAGAAGCTGATAATATAATGAATCCTCTTAAAAGGATTTCTATACAACTTTGAAGTCGTTTTTCTCGTAATTGAGAAGCATTTTGCCGATTAATGATTGCCGGTCGAGACATATCAACAGGCTAAATTTAAAAACAGCCTGTAGACGAAAGGCCGAATCCCACTCACCCTTGCGATCTTCCCCTTCTTGTGGTAGGAGGCTGCGGCGAAGTCCGCCTCATCCTCGCTGACGGCGGCTCCCGTCGAGAAGTTGAGGTTGCCCTCGCAGGCGCGCGCGAAGCCGTCGTTCGAGTTGTAGCTGCGGCGAGACAAGAAAATCAGGACTTAGGTACTATATTATAATAGTACTTGGAAATTAACACGCGAAGAGAAATCTTTGTACCCTCTTTTAAGCATATTGCACGCACGGAGACGTTTGCGATTTAGCATAGTAAAAGTTTATCAGTTCAAGTTCAATGCCGTCAACAACGGCGTTTGTCATCATAGTTTTTATGACAATAAAATGAGCAAGGACCCATTGGTCAGAGACTGTCGACAGGTCCTTTTGTTAAGTTTCTAAACTAATATTATTGCATACATAATTAAAATGTATAAGTACGTGCATTTTTGGACAAGGTAGATTTTGACATAACAAAAAGAGAACAATAGAAATAATATAAAACCTAACATGACACATAGCACAAATGTTATTTTATATAGTTAGTGTTGTGATGTTATTATATAGAGAAGGAGTGCAAAGAGGTAAAATTTATCTATAGTATGTGTTACATTCATACTCTGACAGCTCATTGACAGAATGAGTTTGGTGTGATTTCAAGTGTTCCCTTTTCAATCGTCTGTCAACCTCAATGCAGTCCTGTCAAGCAAAAATAATTATTACAGCTATCTTATACTTCTATGAATGTCGTCTATTTTTACATGAAGGTGTTTTTTAGTGTTAATAACAAGCAATCAAAAGACTATATTTCGATATATAAAAAATTTAAATATAAAAAAAAAAAACACTGCCATTTAGATTGTCTTTTGGGTTATGACCCATGTTTAGAAGTGTGTAATAAAATATGACCCCACTTAGAGCGTTACGTAATACAACCCCTTTGAGTTCACTCAAATGGACGAGGGATAAAATGCGTTATTATGACGCGTTGTAAAGATTCCTCGGAATTGTTTCAGAATGATAGCAGGGTCCCCCGTTCCCTGTTCATATATGTCACGTGTCACCAGCTCGTCTGCACACTAAGCTTAATTCCACATTGTCTTGGAGCTACTATAGATCAGATTAAGTAGTATGTAGCTATTGATTTTAAATTGTAGTAAAGATAGACACAGTATGTATCATGGTGCATATCACTTAAATGTGTTTATTGAAAAAACAATTTTGAATTATTAGTATTTATGACATTATTATTCAAACCTATCATGTGTCATTTTAGATTTTCGAGTTTATTTTTTTAAATTAGTGTTACTCGAAGGTGCAAATTAATTTTCCCTTAACAAATACTATTAGGCTATTTGTACAAGTATACGGTACATTGTTTAACTTATGTTTACTTGTTTTTTTTTATTTGATTTAAAAATATGGCGTTAGTTTAAGCGGTTAAGTAAGTCGCCTGCCATTGAAATAACTAGTAAATTCAGTATATCGATTTTTCGATTAAATTATAACGTAGCGCCGAACATTCTTTTACACATTTCTATTTGCGCTCATAGATGAGTAGATATTAATTCTAATTGGCCAGTAATAAATAAAACATTCCAACGGACGTGCTGTCATATTATTTTGAAATTCGAAATGATCGCGCCAGTAATAAAAATTCGTTGACTATCAATCTTACTTAATTATCGCACTTATTATAGACGTAGAATTACGTATTATAACATTCCTACTACTTTGGAAATAACATAATTTATAATAAGGTGATTTAAACAACACAACAAACAGTTTTGTGTTGCGCACGCGCACAGAACGAATCGTCACGTTTCGTCTGCCCGCCCGCCCACAAAGGGGCCAATCGAAAACATAATATTATCACAACAGATTCACTGAATTGTTATTCTCATTTCTATAACCTACACATATTACGGAATGCGAGAAAAAATGGAATAAATTTACGATATTTGACGATTATTATTCGAAAGATGTCTCTCAAACCCGATTGCCTACGCATATTTAAACATTATAAATACCTACCGAGTTGAAATAGCAATAATTATAAATAATACTTATAAATATAAAGTATTTTTTATATAGCTAACAAAACCAACAAGTTTTCATATAGCTAACAAAAAAAAAACGTTTGGTGCGCGTATTGTTGTGTTTTTGTTTTTACAATATTTGCGCGCGGAAACCTACCCGCGGTTCGTTTCGTCAATGCATTCGTGGACACGGCGCCCGTGGAGTCGGTCGGGTTCTGGGTCGCGGTTAAAGGATATCCTGAGATTCGTATGGCGGCATGTTAAACCTTTATGGCACGAGGCTAATCAATATTTCAATATGGCATTTATTTGAATAACTGTGTGTAAAGTCTAGGTATGCTAAGCTTAATTACTATATTTGTTGTTTGTATCTTGTTATTGTAATATTGTTTTATGTTACTCTTTTCTGCCTTTCGTACACAACTGCAGTTGTTTTTTGAAATAAATATACTGAATACGGATTCGTTTCTCTAATTATCTACGATTGTACATAAAAAATCTACTACTACTACTACTACTAAACTTATGCGACAGGTCTAAAAAGGAGCAGTGATAAATGACCTGGTATTCTTACACATGGCACTGAAGCAGGTGTTCGTATCTACCACAAAGCAGAGAAGTACCTGGAGAGGGCACTCAGGGTACGATCCTTATACGTCAAACGACTGCAGTTGAACAGAGACCACCGTTGCGTGCGAGTGTATGTTTAAAAGTATGAGAAACGTTGTTTTGTTCAGTTAGAAGCTGTAAAAACTATATAAAACTTAAAACAAAGAAGGCCACGACATATCATATTATTTATCCTCCTAAGTCCTCCCATGAACGAGCGCACCCCACCGGTCCTGGCCTGGCGAGTCCTATATGT
Organism: Neomicropteryx cornuta; assembly: GCA_020383195.1. Classification (NCBI taxonomy): domain Eukaryota; kingdom Metazoa; phylum Arthropoda; class Insecta; order Lepidoptera; family Micropterigidae; genus Neomicropteryx; species Neomicropteryx cornuta. The sequence goes on along the minus strand of JAHKQU010000021.1, from coordinate 17,771,544 downwards.
ATGCTCTCGAATATGGGTATAGTAGAGGAAGCGATTCACTCTCCTTACGTCTCTATCTGCTCTAGGTACTTCTGTGCTCTGTGGTATCCACCATTATTAACCCCGACGGAAATCTAGACCGAATAATATTTTTACGTGTTAACCGGGGGCTGTAAGTTATTTAATTTTATACTTTAAATGAAAAATAGAGTTTTCCGAGGCGACTGAACCGCTCAAAATATTTGATAAGTTTATGTCGGTCTAACATTGTCATGATATTTATTTATTCTCAGTTAAGTTTGTTTTTTTTTTATTGTTCACTATCCGCGATTTTTTTTTTTTTTTTTTCCGTATGATGAGGAATTTCTTAGGGTGGTCTAATACAATACGGTGGTGTAGGATGATGATTTTAGAGGCGTGGTTTTCAAGAAGAGATAAAACGCATACAATTTGATGTTATGGCTAAGAATTTAGTTTTATTATAAAGATAAGGGTTTGCCATTATGTTTTAAAAATGATTTCGGGTAAGTGGCCGCCGCGGCTGACTCGAACAAATTCCAGCCGAGAGGCCCAATTTTCAACCACTTTTTGCAGCAAGTTGGGCCGTATGTCAGCAATAACGCGCCGAATATTCTCTTCCAAGGCGTTAATCGTGTCCGGCTTATCTGCGTAGACAAGCGACTTCACATAACCCCACAAAAAATAGTCCAGCGGTGTTAAATCGCAAGATCTTGGAGGCCACGCCACAGGAGCAAGTCTATTCATTATGAAATGGCAAACGAAACTGAGCATAAATCAAGTGACAGCTGTCAAAAACACCAACTACGAAAAAGTAGTGCCAGATTGAAAACCACGCCTCTAAAAAAAACACCCCTTAGTTTCACGAAGTTAATTCTAGTGCAAGATAAAATTAAAACAAAAAAAAGTTTTCCGTTCAAAATGATTTCAATGTTACGTAACGATTAATGTCGATTATTTTTCGATCGAGGTATTTTTCGTATTATTATTATTTTTTAAATTTTATGCATAAAATATTTATATACTAACAAAGTTATAGCTTTTACGAAAAAACTCGCCCATTCACGCTTGACCGAGATTTTGTTGACTGAGGGTGGTTCTGGGTTCTGAGGGATATGTCGATATTTTCCAGAAATCATGGCATGGTACCCATTGCAATAGATAACTTTCCTAATAAAATCTACCTAAAATAGAAATATGCTAATTGTTATAAATGTTATCAAAATGGAATTAATAGATTTATTAAGAACTGATAACAAACTTGGAATAAAAGCTGGAAGTTTAATGTTATTTAACACGGTGGCATTGGCTTGGCAACTAACGGTGTTAATACACTTAAGAATGAAGAGCTGTTGGGTTTTACATAATGTGTTAATCTATCATTACATACTAAGAAATTAAAACCTGTTGTACTTATGGACATGAAACATAAAGAATTATTATTATTACTATTAAAAAAAATATATAGCTTTGTAATTAGGTATGTCTAGACGCGATTCCTTTATTTATCTAGTAGTTTCATGCTAGTTCAGACGAAAGTAAAAGAACTAAACGGAGGCAAAACTGAAAGCGCTGAAAATTTTCACGTTATCGCGTGTTATGTTAGGATATGTTTTTTTCAATTTGAATCCCCAAAAAAAAGAAGAAATCCAAATGAACGTAGCCAGTACAAAACACTATCTTTCAAGACCAGATACGCGCCGAAACATTTTAAATACATTTGCGACTGATACAAAGTCAACAACAAGAGCATAATATTGTGACGCATAAGGCAAATGACTTTATCGCAATCTCGCTGACCTAAGCCCAGTACGAGTAGGTATTCTGGTCAATGCAATATCGATTTTATTATCATCGACAGAACGTTGCCGTTTGTATAGGGAATGAAAGCTACTATCCCCGTCCGTTTGACCGATACATTTTTTAACTCGAAAAGTACAGTTGCAAAAGAATTGATTTTTAGTATTGATTGATGAAGCACTGACAGTTCGATAGGGCGCTCAAATATCATATTCGAATTCCAAAAATAGCTGAAAGATGTCAGGTTCTCGTTAAATCATTTACTACTACTAAACACTTATAGAAGCAGTTGATATTATATGATAGCTACAGGGTCATAACACTCGGGATGGTTGGCTTCGCTCTCCATTTCTAGACCCTCGAGGCCTAGACCTGTACAGGTGTCTTTGACGATTGTCCTGTCGCTATAGAATTGACTTTCAATTTTTAGGGCAAGTTTTATCATTTTTCTTTGCCTAAAATCTAACTTCAAACTAATACGCACATTAAAAAACAAATTGTGCCTAATTGCACATTAATCTTGTGCCTATTAAGAGAGATATGATTTTTTTATAATTTTGAAAAACCTTTTTTCCACCCCTAGTATCAATGATTGATGCTATCAACCCCCCTCCCCCGTTCTCGCCCCCCTGGTCTGTGTTGCCTATTAACAAGCTTGACTGAGATTTTGTGCCCTTAATTTTTTTATATCAATTTGAAAGTGATTGTTGTGAAATTAAAAGAATAGATAGATATATATATAAACTTTAAAACTGAGGGTGGTTTTGGGTTCTAGGGGATGTGAAACGTAAAGATATGTTTCCGAAAATCATGACATAGTACCCATTGCAATAAAGAAAAAGATCTACCTAAAAAGTAACCAAACCAGACGATTAGTTTCTGAGTTATAATGCTTCAGACAGGCACATATTCATTTTTAATATTAATATTTTTTAGCGGACGCAATTCCAAATAATAAAAAAACATGTTAGGGAGTGAGCAGTGTGTGTATGCCAGAACTATATTTCTACTTTTACACACTTTTACTCCCTGTATTTGATATTACCGTTTGTGGCTTCTGTTGATTTAGCACATCCCACTCACTGTCTTCCAGGTTTTTTTACAATTATTGCGTCTTTAATACCCATACCATATGCGGACAATGGACACTTAATTTCCACAATTCCGTTCACCTATGTACTATCTGGAGTGTCTACCAAAAAAGGCATTTCCCTATCAATACGCTCTTCTGTTCTTCTGTGACGAATTGAAGGGATTCATGACAAGTCTCTATAATATACAATTGTTTTAACTAAAGGGGTTTTTTAAGAGTTTTTCGTTTAATATTCTTTCGTCCCTAAAATACGAAATTTGATGCCGTCAATAAAGTCTTATCTACGCTGAATCAATTTTCGCATAAGGCTTTCTCACAAACAACAAACAAATAAACAAATGGGTCCATAATTACAGTTTGTAGATAATTTTTGATATTTATAGCGTCTCTCATACTCTTTTCCTTTGTCGCTAAATAGAAGGGAGACCTTTATTTTCATGTCGCCAAATTACGGCTTTGGGATAAGAGCAAAAAATAGCTTTCGCAGAGTCGTATAACAAAATAAAAACGTCATGTATTAAATTTAATAACGGCCCCAAAACATCTTGCTTTATATGACATTCGATGAGAATAATTGATCCTCTTTTCCCCGATGAATTTGGCGATAACTATGTTGTAGTGCTGAAATATATAATTAGAAACATAACATAAACTACGCGAATTTCTCGATAATTTCTCGATAATTTTTAATACTAAAAATATGATTCAAATTCTGGAACCTGATTGATTTCTTCGATTTTGCACTTACTATTATAATACTCTGATCAATTAGTATAATCGCCAAACACATGTTAACTATTAAAAGCTATTAAGGATATCTTTTGCTAATTTATTTATTTTTTCTTTAGCGAACACTTTCTCATTTTTAAGAAAATGAATTGCGTCTTCAATAAATAATTTCAAATGTAAAAATCAGTCGTTGACAATTTTAAACGGTGAGGTAATTTACAATATTTCCTAAAAATATGATTTTTATATTCGATATTTTCACTTTAAGGTTGCGATAAAGTCTAGATTTTACAATATTAGAATATGTGCTAAAATCTCCATCCGCAATAATTTCGGCATAAAACACGTTTTCTTTAAAATCGCGTAATACTCCGATAATCGGGCATATAATCGCTTGTCCACTATGCATAGTCTTTATCATCAACTGATAAATTAATGGATAAAATAAATAAGGACACAACCAAATTGACTGATGACCTTTTATGCACTCGCTAAGACAGACACTTGCTGCCGCGGACGGAGATGTTAGTGTCATACCAACGAGTGCAAAACTAAGGCCTTAAATCTATTAGCATAAATAATAATCTATCAATATTTAACACATTATTATTGCTGTAATCTGATATCTAACCTTTAATATTAAAATGGGCTATAAATAAATATTTCTTATTTTAACATTTTTTTAGGCTTGTTAACCTTAAAATATTTTTTTAGCCTGTTTAAATATTTATTCTATATCAGCGACAGAAGATGCATCTTTTGGTAGCTATTCCGTTAAGATATTCGAGATTTTTTTCGTCGCGTCTGTGGCACGGGCCAAAGGATCAGCTGTGCTGCAGGAACGGGCTTTGTTGGGTGCACCAAGGTCGCAAATTGCCATTGTGGAGGTCACTCATCATCGTAGGCATGCAAAACAATAATTGAGTTAACGCCTAATTTGAATACTAAAATGAAATTTGACTTATTAAACGCTATCGGACGGTGCGCTGCTATTTACGATAATTGTCCATTTTGTTAATAAATAGTTAAAATTCTGCGCGTGTTTCGTCCATAAAATGATTAGTGTCTTATCGCCGTTATCGCCAATTCACCGCCAATTCACCGCCGGTCGCTCGCAGCCTTATCGGTCGCGGTTACTCGTAGCCCGGTCACGAAACGTGATTCCATCATTATCGTGACCGATTGCGTCTATGAATACAATAGACACATTTTTCTACTTTTCAAACGGATTTATCCTGTACTTATTAAGGGAGGTATGATTTTTTGAATTTTGAATACCACTTTTTCTCACCCCTAGGACCTATGGTTGGTGCTATCAAAAAAGTTTACCTAGATAATTTTTAGGCCCTTATCTAAGGAATAAAATAAAATTTAAATAAATTCGATATCGTTTATACTAAGAAAGTTGTACCAAAATTTCACTTTTTCGACCCCCCCCCCCCCCATTCACGTCCCCTGGTCCCTTTGCCCATTACCGAACTAGACCGAGATTTTGTGCCCTTAAATTTTATGTATCAATTTGAAAGTGATTAATGTAAAATTACGGTAGTTATCGTGTCCACAAGAAAGTGATATAGTTAGATAGATAAATTTATATATAAACTTTAAAACTGAGGGTGGTTTTAGGCTCTAGACTCTAGAGGATGTGAAACGCAAAGATAGGTCGAAATTTTCATTTTCAAGTCATGACATGGTACTTTCCTAATAAAATCTACCTAAAATATAAATAACAAAGTGCTGATCTATGCGTTGAAAACTAATATAATATGTTTATGCCAACCATAATAATTGCCTTCCTCTGAAAAGAAGAAATGTTGATCGTAATATAGTATTTTATACAGACTTCAAAAAATGAAGGATCTTTACTAAAACCTAAAACGTTAAGGTCGAGTCAAGTCAAGTTTTGGTTGTTTTTTTTTATTGTTTATTAACAATAAGAAATTGTTTTATTTCTAAGCTTTAATGATTTAAGTTTTTTTTTATATTAACCTGTTTTCTGTCATTCTTATATTCAATTCAAATACCTACCTGCGTACCGTGGAATCAACTGCATGTTATCACATATCGCACAGCACGATTACTATGTTTTATTATTATTGCGGGTAGTTTTATTGCACGCACTGCGACAACCGTTGGTACGATTTGTGGTATCTGAACAGAAAGTATAAAAGGATTTTGAATTTTGAACATAGCTGTTTATCACTAACGCACTTAAAACATTAATGATAACATTTACGATTAAATTAACACAAAAAAAGTAATTCCTCTTAAATAATTATATATACAATGGTCAAACAGTTACAATACTTTGCATGTTTGAATCCGTTATTTCACCTCCTTCAAAGATACTAATCGTTTTGTTTTGTTTTACATTCTATAGGAGTTATCAAAATTCTCCGTTAAAATATTTATTCCTAATTATTACTAAAACTTTTCGACGTCTAATTAAAGCGCGATATTTTAAGGATCAGCTTAGCTTGATCGTTATTAGACAATAATAACGATCAAGCTAAGTTATCCCCTACCCCCGGTTATCCAACGACCGAATTATTATAGTATTACAAAGGGTTGAGGTTGATTTATTTTAGGTTGCGTTTTGTTAAGGCTGCCACCCACGTTATATTAGACCTACCATTGCGTCACCCATGAATTTGACAATGAATGGCAGGCCAATACAAAACAAATGCTGTAACATAAATTAAAATTAGACTCGTTAAAAGGACAATAATAAGTTGTATGGGCTATAAGTAGGCTAGGGTGAAACGTGAATTTGGTATTCTGGTCGCTGCTAAATTTATCTTCGTAAAGTTGCCAGTGGCCAGGTTTCCCTTTCAGGCCTATAAATAAATCGCGATATTTTAAGGACAAAGGGATGTTTAACAATAACGTCCAAGGAAAGTTACAATCTTATCGGTTATCCAACGACCGGATCAATTCATATTTTATTAAAGTTACGTATTATTAATATAAATCCGAGGGATCTAATATTAGAAACATTCTTTTTTACCTAAAACGTGTTTTTTTTTTGTTTTAAGTTTTTCGGATTTTCTTATACTGGGTAAACAAGATCATTTATACCCGATGCGAAGATTCGGAAAATCTACAAAAGCATATATTGTTAGTCACTTTGGAACGCTTTTTGACGGCGATTCGGAAATAAAAATTGAAATTCATAAATGTTACGTCATTTTTCTCTGTCATCTACTACAAGGGAGACTAGGGACGAGCGACTCATCCCGAGTGCTGCAGGCACGAGTCGTCGCGCGACGAAGGCCCCTACATGGCCGTCTGCAGGGCTTAGGTGCAGACCCGGGGCGAAGCCCGCGGCTGTACAGATAAAAAAATGCATATTCAATATCTATTGGATAAACCAACCATTATTGTTGTAATTGGACATTCTTTCGCTTATATTAATATGATGTAAAAACCTAAATCAAATCATGCTGAAATCTTAATTTTAAGAGTCTATTTTCTATGTTTTTCTTTTCAAGAAAAACATAGATCAGTTATGCACTTTCAGCCGCCTGTCACTTCGAGTGAAAATTGAATGCTTCATACGGATCGGTTCAAAAGGCTAAAATTATTATTGGATAAAAATTAAAAAAAAAAAAAGATGAAAGCCATGAGTTGATAGTAAAATGTCACTTATAACGAAATATAATTGAATTTGATTAGTTAATTAGAACATCGCCGTTTACGCGCTTCAATTGAGGGAGACGTTATTTTTTTAATTCGATAAAGGAGACATTGGAGAATAGAGTTTACGAGCAAAAAAGTTTTTTTTAAATTTATTAACTTCATAAAAATTAATCTAACGTAGCCGCCACTGCACTCGCTCACGCACACACTCGCACCTCTCCTGCGCGAACACCGACACAACTGCGTTGCGCTCACATGGGCGAAACGTGAGCACGAGCGCGTGTGGCGGTCGCGTGGGCCGACACGACCCCCCCCCCTTGTTTTTCACGCTCCCCCCTCCCCCCCCCCAAAACAGCGCACAGCGAATTATCGGCATCGTCCAACGTGCCGTCACACGCCGCCCCGCGATACGCTTTCGCTAGTATTATAGTCGGGTCACGCGGGGTTTTTTTTTTTTTATGCTCTTATCTATGGCTAGAGGGGAGCTGTCAGTTCATCAAACAAACAGCTTCTCTCGCTCGTTCTTTGAGACTAGCCCTGACGGTTCGCTTCGATCAGAGCGTTTTAATTTTATATTACTCAGCAGTAATATTCATTTACACATTTTAAGTTGTCTCGTGTGCAAGTTAAGTAAAAATACGATAGCTGTCCCTAATATTAAAATCACAGAATGGCAGAACTAATTATTTTTAATATATTTTTTCTTGTAATGTTTATATAAAATTTTTTAAAGAAGACTACAAAACAGAGATTCCCAATCACATGCAAAAAAAAAATACAATCAAAAACGCTCAAGTTATTTCGGAGTAATGCGCGTCGTCCTTTTCTTGAGTCGGTTTAAACAAGAATGGCTATGATACCTGTAGCTATCATAAAATACGACTATCGACTGCTTCTATACATTGTTTAGTAGTAGTAAATTATTTAATCAGTATCTGACGTCTTACAGCTAAGTCCTATATAAGCATCCTTAAAGATATCTCCCACCCAGACTACTATTGGATTTGCCTTCGCCCCAAATAGCAGAACAAACCATCGGAAGAATTTACAAACGATAAGTTGCCTTCGAAGATGTTAACTTTGTGAGGTTATCACATTTGTCATTGTCAATCTCACACAAAAATTTATATTTGTAACATACTTTTCGAGTTGAAAGATGCAAAAGAATGAGGATAGTAGCTTGTCATACACGAGTAGAAGCTAAAACGAGAAATAAAGAAACGCATTCTGTTTCGTGCGCTCTTATCAGCCGCGTCTGATATACCTACCCTCCTTATCTGCGTACGGCCTCCGGCTGTGATATCCCATGGCGCGGTTTCCTTTACGCCGCTACGAAAAGTCAGTGTTCAGAAATGATTGACGTGTTTACCATCAAATCGTTACAAAAATTAAATTTTATATCAAAAAGAAAAACATCTTACAATGAGAAATATTGTATGAAACATTAACATTGCTAATCGTACGGGCATTATTATTAATGTAGATTTCTTTAGAAAAGCTATCTATTGCAATGGGTATCATATCTCATGACTTCCAGAAAATTTCGAATCTTCGCGTTTAAAATCCCCCCCAAGAACCCAAAACCACCCTCAATTATATATAATCTATATCACTTTCTTGTGGATACAATAACTACCGTAATTTTACACCAATCACTTTTAAATTGAGACATATAATTTAAGGGCACAAAATCTCGGTCAAGTTCGCAAATGGGTACAATCAGACCAGGGGGGCAGGAATGGGGGTTTTTTTCTAAAAAGTGAAATTTTGCTATAACTTTTTTAGTATATACCTAAATATCGAATTCATTTAAATTTTATATTATTGCTTAGATAAGGGCCTTAAACTAATCAAAGTATTTTTTTTTTTTTGATAGCACCAACCATTGGTCCTAGGGGTGGGAACAATTAGTTTTTCAAAATTCAAAAAATTATACCTCCTTTGATAACCACAGGATCAAATCCGTTCAAAATGTTAATTGTAGGTCTATAATTTCCCTACAACTTTTGTTTGGAATATTTTTTGATATGAGCATCCCTTAAAGTAAAGGATCCTTATAGTATAGGAAAGCCGGAATTTTAAAATCCGAAATAATAAAAAAGTTATAAATTTGTACAAATTATAATTGTGCAAACATTAAGGACATTTTTAACCAAAACACGCAACTTCGCGGTCATTCAATGAAGTTATCTAAATCGATTTGTTTCACAAATCCTAGGAAGAACTTAATCTCCAATAGAGCGAATATCATGCAATAAATTAATACTTCAGCCTCGCGCGTTGGCAGCGTGCGGCGCCGCGTTTGCGGGTACTGCGGGCCTCGCCGTAATCGGTATTATCGGTTCTAGACCTCACCTTGGTTGTATTTCACCAAAATAATGCTATCTTTCAGATCATATTAGGGCAGGCCCTAGCTAGCAAAGAATAAGCATGCATCGACTACAAAAAATGCCAAAATTTTGAGTAAAGTGAGTCAATTCAATTCGAGCAATATTATTAACACAAATTTCAATGGGTTTTTTACTGAAATCTTATGAAACTATTATTATACAATATGTCCAACAGTCTATATTACCTCAAAAATTGCTAATAACCCTTGCGGCCAAATTGCGACGAATCTGATAATACAAAATATCTAGTTTAGTGCGTAAAAGAAAAAAATATAAAATTGGACATTTTTTTAAATATATTACAATATTTTGGATCTGGCTCCAGTGATATTGCTCGTATTAGCAGGTGATGGCATGTGATCTTATAGTCTTTGTTTGGGGAAAGGGTTAAATAGATCTATGTACCTATTCGCGACTGCATTCGCGAATACTTCTAATTAGGAAGAAAAGAATTAATTAATTAGGTTTAATTTTAACTACTCCGTCTGTCCAAAATAAATTAACGTTTCCTCTGGAGATCACGCGGCGAGGGCATTTCAGCAGTCAGAAAATTAACCCACCCTGATACATTTTTGCATCAGTGCGGTTATAATATTTCACTTCGCGTACTCCAAACCTCCTTAATAATCGTGCTGGTGCTATTGTCAAGGTCTAAGGACTGTCTAAGCGATTTAATAGCCTTCATAGATCTCCTGTCGATCTCCACCGAAATTATAATCGATAGTAGACAGCAATCTTAGTTGAGTATGATGGGCCTTATCTTATGGACCTTATGGGTGATTCTGATAAATATAGGGTCACAGAATAGTATAGTATACTCAGTGGCGGTACTTCCAGAGAAGCCTAGATTTTTATTCTGATAAATATAGGGTCACAGAATAGTATAGTATACTCAGTGGCGGTACTTCCAGAGAAGCCTAGATTTTTATTCTGATAAATATAGGGTCACAGAATAGTATAGTATACTCAGTGGCGGTACTTCTAGAGAAGCCTAGATTTTTATTCTGATAAATATAGGGTCAAAGAATAGTATAGTATACTCAGTGGCGGTACTTCCAGAGAAGCCTAGATTTTTATTCTGATAAATATAGGGTCACAGAATAGTATAGTATACTCAGTGGCGGTACTTCCAGAGAAGCCTAGATTTTTAATCTGATAAATATAGGGTCACACAATAGTATAGTATACTCAGTAGCGGTACTTCCAGAGAAGCCTAGATTTTTTAACAAAAATTTACTAAGTACCCCGAAAAAATTCGTCTCCGGTGGTTAGGGTGGATTCCCACACTCCCCCCGCGATATGGCTTACCTATACCGTACAAATTCTGGGCACGCCACTGAGTATACTATATACTACCGCCCTCTCCCTCTCTTATTACAAATGTGTGAGATATAGATATAGCCTACCTACAATCAAAATCCGGCAAATTAATAAATTTACAGGAAAACTTTAACGGAGGTCAGAATATGACCATAGAGAATATTAATATTCAAAACCATAGAGAACCATTCGAAAATAGCCAGTTCCGAGATTATGACCTTTCACTCTCGCTCAGAAATTCCAAGGCAATCACAAAAATATGTTTGTAAGCGTTATTTTTAATGCAATTTTGTCAGTATTTCCATTATATTTGACCTTTTTAATGCAAAACTTTCTCTTTTCTTATTTACGAAAGTACATTCGAATATTAAGGAAAAAAATATATATATTAGGCACGGAACTTTAGGTGAGTAAACTCAGTTTGCACTTGACTAGCGACCCTTTTTTGATTTGAAATTTAAATATGACATTTTGTTAAATTTTACTAATATTGCTTAAAAGTTACAGGGATTGCCTTATTGACAAATACATAAAACGAAAAATAACATAAATACGTGATTTCTAAAACAATAACTTGACTAATTAAAAAACAAAAGCACGCAATAATATAAAAACACAATAATAATGATAAACACAATAAATGTGGCTTTTCAAAGAGTTACTAACTTCAAGCATTTTAATTCAGTGATTTTTCAATGAAATTTTGTTGTAACATTTATTTGTTTTGGTATATTTAATAAAATATGTTAACATAGTAACAGATTAGGTTAGTACAATATAATAGTACTTCGTAATAACAGGCCATGCCGACCAGGGGCGTACTGAGGGCGGATCCTGAGAGGAGGCACTGGGGACAATTACCCCCCCGCGAGACAAAAAAAAAGCGTAAGTCACTCTAAATGTAAAGTAAAAAACATCATTGGAATAACACAGTAAATTAATCAATACCGGATTTTTTTCACCGAGTTAGGGAATAAAAATAATGGTACAAAACACTATTTTAAACTATTTTTTAGGGTCTAAAAACACTCAAAAGTAGCCTATAAATGTGTTTTAGGCCTCATTTCTTTGTAAAATGTCAAGGTCACGCATTTTCCATTTGCAGAAACTTCGTCTAAACAATTCTTCTAGGACTCTCTCGGGAAAGACAAATTGTAGTTGAATGAATTGTCATTAGACGAATTGGTTTAGATCAATGTTCCCAAACTTATTTTCCCTTGGACCCCTAGCCCAGTATTTTTTATCCTTCGTGGACCCCTTTCCCCACGATTCCCAGACTGTCATATGTGTTTTTGTATAATAGAATATTTTTTTTTTCCTGTCAGGTACCCCCTGACAATCCTCACGCACCCCCGAGGGTCCGGTGTGGACCACTTTGGAAACCTCCGGTTTAGATGAACTCCGCGTTTCCACATTTATTTATTTCTCACTTTCTTTGAAATATATACATAGCGAAAAGCAAATAAAAATAACTATTTGGTTGGGATAAAGATTGATTTATTTAAATTTATCCCTTTTTAAAAAAAACATTGTATAATTACACTTCCAATTATGTGCAATGGAAAAGCAGTCTTTTTTTAAATACTATAAATATAAATGTAATTTAAAAATAATATTTCATGGCACACTATAAAAAATGAACGAACATTACAAAAATATGTAGTACTGGTGGTTTTTCAAGAGCATTCATTCGTCTACACAAAAAAAAACAACTATTTCGGGCGTCAGATTTTACTCTGCGCAGTCGTAAGCAATTTTGGTTTTTATTTAATTACAACTTCGTTATATAGAAATTTAAAAAACTAACTTTACTATATTTTAGACCCTTCATTTTCCTTTCAATTACTATTTTTCCTAAGACTCTAAAGTGCTTTATAAGAGAGCAATTCAAATAAAAAATAACTATTAGGAGTTTATCAATTATTAAATTTCTCAGAAATAGAATTGAATTTAAAAAATCTGCCTTTAGCATGTCGAAGGTACAAGGTACAAGGTATCTAAACATATTTTTTTTATTATTAAATATCCAATGGTTACAAAATGCCAGCTATAAAAAAGGGTCTAAATTAATTTTTATCCTTTGGCTTCGATGGCCAAAGGACGTATGAAAAATATGTGATGATTGTTTTTATATCCTAATATAAAATATAAATCTACTATAAATAAAAATGAAATGCTGTGCGTTGGTAAGCGCATAACGCGAGAACGGCTGGGCCGATTTGGCTATTTTATTTAAGGCGCCACCAGTCCCTAAAACGTGTTTTGTAACGTATTTTGGTGCATTTTGTTGAAATTATTCCCAACAAATGGCTAAAACTAAAAATACCACAATATTCTACATATATTAATTTAGTACTTTGCTTAAAAAAAAAACGAAATACACCTTATTATAGTAATGAAAATAAATAAATAAGAAAGTGTTGTTTTTTTCTTGCAACGATTTTCTTTTAAGTTGTGTAAGTGACGCGAACCTAATTTTTCTTTCTAAAGATAGACAATATAATAATCTAGGACATTACATAAAAAAAAACACTTTTTTCAAATGATAATAATCATTTAAATACAAAAAACATGTTTCGTCGATTCCAAATGTAACGAATTCGCGCTCGGCGAGTATATCCGTCTCTTTTCTACACGTCAATGTTCGAATAAAGCCTACTCTTTCTAATCTCAAGGACAAATGCGTCCCGGGGCGCCTTAAGTTCAAATAGTTTAAAAAAAAAGAAAGTTGCATGGAAAATTCGGGAAAAACTAAAAGTGTAAGACCCACAGTAACTGTTTTTATCTTTGAATGTTTGATCACATATAAAAGGTTGGTAGAAGATTGTATGATTTTTTTAGGTAACATGCTAGGAAGGTATTTATGGGCATTTTGGAAACCTTTCGAAATATCTAGATCACCGCAACTATTTTCAGTTCTCCCGAGTGCCGTAGGTACGGATTGTCGGCGCTGAAGGCGCATTTACAATAATAAATTCAAGCGCGCAGAAGGGCCGAATTCGTACCCTCAGCACTCGGGATGGGTCACTTCGCTCCCCATTTCTAGGCCCTTCAGGCCATCACCTATTTACAGTCCTATTCTATGTAGGCGACTATTATTCCGCTGATGTAGAAAACACTTTCAGTTTTCCGATTTTCTAGACAACTTTTCTAAATTTTCTTGCCATAAAAACTATCACAAACATTTCAGCCGAGTAGTAGACTTTATTGTGGTGGTGTACTTAATAATTTCCAGAACTGCGTTCAGAATAAATATTTAATATTAAATTTTAATTGAAGTAGGTAGGTATATAATGTGATATTATTTAAAAGTACATAATAATAGGCTTGAATAGTATATCATACATGCAAAGCTACCCAAATAAATAAAAAAAAAAATAGAAAAACAATCAGGATCTTTTCTAGGGATGTCAATCCGACCATGTAGGTTTGTTGGTACTTTCAAGAAAGGCTCATAGCCGTAATAACTAAAGATTATGTCGAAGGATAGCCAGAATCACGAGGTATTTGAACTCAAGAGTCATATCACAATCCAGGTAAAATATACTAATAACCTTTTTTTTATTCATTAAATAATAAATTGTTACGGAACCCTCGGCATGTTAATATAGTTTCAATTTGCCCAGATTGTCATTCGCCGAAGGTAAAGTGGCCACACGACATCTACTTTTTCATTTAATTTTCATAACTCGATATTAAAAAAGTCAAAAGCTCACTGTACTCACTTTTCATATTTTATGTTATTGTAAGCCGTCTCGTCCCAATTAAGATAGAGTCTGGAATCCATATTTTACGCCCCGATCTGATTGATTACTATGTCCGAGCACAAATGCAATTAATATTCATGAAATGCACAGAATACCTACGCAATACACTCGCGCGCCTATTTCCGCAAAATATTATCTTTCGTGCACACGCGTGAATAAAAAAACGATCCGATCACATGACTGGCGGTCGCGCGTCGAGAGCGGCCCGAAAATAAAATACGAAACAGCGTTATCGCGCCACGGCGACCGGCAAATTATTTATTTTTTATTCGATTTGACAGCCGCACACGACCACAGACAACGCGCGGCCGGAGGTTGTGTCAGCGTGTCAGTTCGGCGGGCAGTGGCGGCTGCGGCGGGGCTGCGGCTGCGGCTGCGGCGGGGCTGCGGCAACACTGAGCGCCGACGCGAAGTAAGTGGCAATCATGCCTCCAAAAACGTGAGAACACAACGCGCTTTCGTTGATTGAAGTTATAAATATCTAATCCTCAATTATAACTTATTTATTTTAGCTCCTACGCGGACGAGAATAAATTTAATCTGTGGTATGCATACATACCTACACTAAAATATATTCCATATTAGCGTACATAGTAAACTAAGGAAATCTACTATTTATATGTGATTATTTTAACAAGCGTTATGAAGTTGTTTTAAAAAAATATTATACGTAAACTGTAGGTAATCGAATGTGTTTGTTGGTATCAGTATGAACCAAGAATGACGAATTTATTCGCGGCGAAAATTATTTATTTATTGTTTATTCGGAAAACCAACAGTATAATTTAAGAAGAAAGAATGGTACATATAGTTGTTTGTAAAATTAACTGATGACAGGTTTTCGCAAAAGTACAGAGATACATGTAAGGATTAAAATTAAATTAAATTACACTCGCATTAGCACTCTAAATATATTTTAATTTTGAAACAATATTTTGAAATAATGGTATGTTTTAAAAATAGTCAGAGGCCAAAGAAAAGAAACTTAAAATGATGTCCAAAGATTACTATTTTATTTTATTTTTTTTGTTTTGCTAATTTAGTTTGTTTTTTGCATTGTTTTATGAATAACAAGATGGCACTATTTACCACGATCGGATTTTATTGTCTTAATAAAAAAACAATACATTTTTATGTTGTTATATTATAAAAAATATAAAAATCTGCTAGATTATAAAAATACATGCAAACACTATTATATTTTGATATTGGTTTCCCTATTTTTAGCGCAATTATTTTCCACTACTTTACATCTTTTGAAAATAGATGGACAGTAATATTATTCGATTTATATTTCTGACCGTTTTTGTACGGAACGATTTTTCTATTTTTATTATGGGGAATCAAACTCATTTTTTAATTAAAAGAAAACGTCATCACTAACGCAAGCTCAACTAACTATGTAACTAACATTCAAAATAATAATAAAAACCTAAATTCTGTATAGAAAACAGAGATTTTCAATTATTTTCGGCCGATTGACAATAAATCGTTGTGTTAGTTTGAAGTTTGACTAGGTGGCAGACACATTTCTGAATTTCGCTGTTAATATAACTCAATTTTGGCTAGTATGAGAATAAAAATAATCATAAATAATCCTCTCATTCTTTGTTTCTTTTTTATATAACAACCCTTCGCTGTTTTCTTTATTCATTAGTTCAATTTCCTCCTGCCTTCGCTTACTAAAGGATCATTAGTTCGAAGGACGCAATGTTAAGCCTCAATAATTCTAACCTTGAAATATTTTCTTTGTGGGGCGGATGAAAATGGTCTATTAATCAATCCATCCAAATTGCAATCACTAATCATAGGCAGTGGCATAGCTATCAGAGGGCTGAGCGGGGCAGAGCCCTAGGGCCCTCAAGCCCAGGCAAAAGTTTAATTTTGGCCAATTATCGATTATGATTTGCGTTTATACATCAAGATTTGGCTAATAAACTTGAACGTCTTAAAAACTCTTGTATCTTAACCGTAAACGCCGTGATCTCCATACTCGGGCCGGTTTTATCAAATTCTCAACTCAGGAAATTTTCAAAATGATGCTTTACTTACCATCGCGCAATTCACTCCCCGCGCGGCAGCTCGCGCACCTCAATCTGCCACCGCGCCGTACCCTTGCGCAGCGAGAGTGCGTATACTGAGTCCCTCTTTATACTGTGCCGTAAGGGTTGCTCATATCAAGAATTATTTCAGACAAAAGTTGTAGGGAAATGATAAACCTACAATTTACATTTGATTGGATTTGATCCTTATAAGGAAGGTACGATTTTTATGAATTTTGCAAAACCACTTTTTCCCACCCCTATTTTGGACAAATTTTAGGCGATTATTTAAGGAATAAACTAAAATTTAAATTAATTAGAAATCTTATACGCTACGAAAGTTATAGCAAAATTTCACTTTTCGAAAAACCCCTTCCATTCCCGCACCACCCCCCCCCCCCAGTCTGATTTTGCTCATTAACTACTTAAGTAAGATTATCGCCCTTAAATTTTATGTATCATTTTGAAAGTGATTGGTGTAAAATTACTGCAGTTATCGTGTACACATGAGTGGTATAGATAGACATATAAATTTATATATAAATTTGTAGTAAACTGAGGGTGGTTCTAGACTATTCTAGAGGATGTGAAACGCGAAGATTTGGCGAAACTTTCCGAAAGTCCTGGTGCCCATTGCAATAAGTAGCTTACCCGATGAAATTTATTTAATAACTTATTGGCTAATTCTATATTTAGGTTTGAATATTTTATGTAATTTCATTACCTTAGATTAATATAATAATAAAACTAATAAGAGTGAAATTAAGAACGTGTACCGAAACGATCAGGACTAGGTCACCCATTCTGTACAACTTCATCCTTGCATAAGGCCAAAAATGATCATTCATCATTTAATGGTCTCTTTATAAATGAGATTAATATATATTATTATAAATATATTTAACACTCATTTAGACTAAAATAAGAAATCAAACAAAATAAATCAATACCTAGAGTGCCAAAAATATTTACTTATTGAATAAATATTATTGGTTGTTTGTTGACAGCAAACTAATATTACTGAACTAATATTGTAAAAGCACAAAAATATATAATATACTATTAATATACCTATTATAGGATAAAAAATAATTTTGTCCATAATAAACATAGGTAGGTACTATCTGAGCAACAATTTACGGTTAATTAATAAAATTGGTGCAAGCGCTTATACCTAAGCGGTAACTTATAACTAAATTAACATTCATAAAATATATTGAACATTTCAATATTGAATACGGTTATAGGATTTGAATTGAAAAAAAATACAAATACTTTACAAATACAAATTAATTGAACATTATATGATTTATTTGCAATTTACAAAGGACCTACGATATTCGTATTTTTACAAGCTTTTATTTAGCACGCAATGTTTGTTAGTATGTTTAGGTCAAATCTTGCAAGTTGAATTAGAACCACTTCTACTTTTCCTACAGAGTCGAAATTTAACATTTTGTTATATAGGGTGATGATTTTAGAGGCGTGGTTTTCAAGAAGAGATAAAACGCATATAATTTTGATGTTATGGCTAAGAATTTAGTTTTATTATAAAGATAAGGGTTTGCCATTATGTTTTACAAATGATTTCGGGTAAGTGGCCGCCGCGGCTGACTCGAACAAATTCCAGCCGAGAGGCCCAATTTTCAACCACTTTTTGCAGCAAGTTTGGCCGTATGTCAGCAATAACGCGCCGAATATTCTCTTCCAAGGCGTTAATCGTGTCCGGCTTATCTGCGTAGACAAGCGACTTCACATAACCCCACAAAAAATAGTCCAGCAGTGTTAAATCGCACGATCATGGAGGCCACGCCACAGTTGTTCAGGAGTAAGTCTATTCATTATGAAATGGCAAACCAAACTGAGCATAAATCAAATGACAGCTGTCAAAAACACCAACTACGAAAAAAGTAGTGCCAGATTGAAAACCACGCCTCTAAAAAAAACATCCTATAGTTCCGATGACAATTCATTTTATGGTTAGGATTCGCTCTATACGAAGGCACTCATCAACGGTCACAGCACAGACACAAAATTTTGTATACGCATTCAAGCACTTAAAAAAGTTTATTTTTAATCATGTTTATTCACTATTACTTTATTTATATTAAAAGAGCGTGTGGACGGGCTATATAAAACCGTGTACTTATACAGAAAACAAAAATATTTTTCGTGTGTTTAGCAAGAGTGACAATTTAAACCCTGATTAATAATAATATAATATTAAAATACGATTAATATTATGGGTTATTAATACTATTGAACGATAAAACAAATGAGGCCAATTGACGCGCGTTGCCACCTATGGACGTATTTTCGGGGAATTACCGCCTTCGAAATACCATAGATTATATAGAGTTTCATAACGCGAAATATCCGTACATTCACGTCTGCAAAACTGCAACATAAAATATGACAAATTACAGACAAAACGTCAAAGTGACAGCTTCGGTCCATTTTTTCATCATTTTATCGACATACGTCGAATGAGTGAGCGACGCAACCCTAGAGGGAGACGGAAGATCAAAATCGTGTCGGTAACTACTATTTTCGGTATATTTGGGTGGTAGGGTGGGAGGTACTTTTGAGGCCAGGTTCACTCGCCTAGTACTAAGCTAGTTCTGTGCGTAGAGTAAGAATACTCGTATTTACTTGCTTGGATGTGACCGGTAAAGAACCGTATAAACTATATTATTTTATAATTAAATAACAGGAAACGGCCAAACCTTTTAAATTATTATACTAAACAAGAATGGTTATCACACCTGTAGCTATCATATAATAACAATCTATACATTGTTTAATCGTAATAAATTATTCAACCATAACCTGCCCCCCCTTCCCTTATTTACTTTTCTTTTTAATAATTGCTATGACCTAGGTCACACTCTAGGACAGGCACTTTTAGCCCTACTCAACTAGGCCAAATGTGCCTGCCCTAGAGTCAGGGGAGGGGGTAATGAAGCGTTAAAAATGGTGTGCGGATTTAATACTAGCTTCTCCCAAATTGACCTTTTTTGATACCTCGGTAAAAGTTTCGCAACGCTTCTTAGCCATACCAATCAACGATCTTTTAAAACATATAGATACGGTATGTCCATACAAATCGTCCTTGTAAAAACCCGACACCGATGATTCCCCCCGTCGTTCCGCGCGCTGCAATACTCCGCCATGCTGGATAGAGACTTATCGCGATGACATATGCGAGGAGTGTACTCGACACAAAGTGGCGTACTTGGGTGTGGTGCGTTTTTCACTCTCAGTTGCCGTATCTATATGATTTAGATGATCGTAGATACCAATGTATTAAAACGTATCCTTGTAAAGGAGCAATTTTAGGCCACTTTTAGAGAAAATAAATATAAAAACTAGTATAAATTCTATACAATAATATGAAATGTCAACAACTTTTAATGCAAAAAAAAGTTGGTACAGTAAATCAGTATTAACACCTTCAAAACAGAGAAATAAAATGTATTTCAATGACATATAACTGCTGCAAAAGATCGTTGGCGCCATCGGCCAGGTGAGCCCATTTTCGAGGCGACTGGGTAACGTTTTACCTATATAATCAATGGTTTTACGAAACTTCCAAATTACGGACATTTCTCTCTTTTTTCCTTTGTTCGGACGCGGCTTGTAAAATACAAACCGTCCGTTTAAAATACGGACGTATGGCAACCCTAGCCCAAGGCACATTTTTGTTTTTTTTTTCTTGTTTGTAGAGTCCTGCAATAAATCTAAGAGTCGGTATTTTTTATTGTATGCAGATGTCACACGATTTCAATGGGAATTTGCGTCAAAAAAAGTTAAATCTTACGCGGTCTAACGTTTTGCACGGATATCATGTTTTTAACGGCAACACCACCTCTTCTCTCTGATTGATTAGACCAACGATCAATATCTTTAAAATATTAAAACCCAAATACATTTTTACATCTAATTCAAATACAACAACATCAAATACAACTTTACATCTAATTCTGTTATATTCTATGGTTGTCATGTTATTATATCAATATTGTCAACAGCCAGGTACTAAGGCTTGGTTGACATTGCATTCAATTTATTTTCTTACAAATATACATTTTCATATTTCTCTATATTTTTGACGGTTTGACATTATCAGTTGTAGCACAATACAACACTGCCTTCCTTAGTACAGACATAGTCTAGTTAGAAGGCAGGGCACAAAATGTAGCAGTGCTAATCGCTCCCGGTGCATTTATAATATTCATTTGTAACTGTGATTTCTACTACTACAATTCTATTTCTTTGACAAATTAATTATGTACAATAAATAAATAAATTCAAGTCAAATTAGGTCTGTTGCAGAGATGGGTTATTCTACTTTTTTGCTGATCCTATTCTAGATCCGAACTCAATAAAATCCACTGTTCATGCGGACCCGTTCAAATGGATCTACTACGCTAGAAATATATAAAAGTGAGATTTCGCTGATTTCGAAACACAATCTCTTTAATTTGATTTGTTTTTTATTTATTTATTATATTTTTTAACAAATTAAGAATATTTCGACATTGATTTTTATTTATTTTTTTTCTATAGGTAAGTACGCTAATAATAATAATTAAGATTTATTTTTAACTTGCTTGTCATTTTAAGTTTTTGTTGTGTCTGTGTTCTTGTTTAAATATACTAATTGAAAACTTTATTATTTATTTGATTAGTCTAGTGACATATAAAGTGTACTTATTTAAAAACAGTACTGTCCTTTTAGGAGGTTGATAAGTGTACTTATTTAAAAACACTACTGTCCTTTTAGCAGGTTGATTTATATAAAAAAATCAAACATTAATCAGAAAAATTGTTTCCCAATTACGATAAAACGTTAACATTTAAAATCGTTGTAATATATGAGAACGCATGGTGCGAGGCTGTTGTTTATTTTATGATTATGTTTTCGAATTGTTTTTTTTTCGTGAGACTGGTTTAGTTTTCGATATAGATCAATCGTCTAAAACGAGGAAGAGTGATTTTTAATATACTTTATTTGTTTAATAATTTTAATCAATAAAATTGTTATCTACCTTTTATATTTAAATAAACCATAAACATGGAATGAAATTGGTTGGTGAAATGTATGAAAGTGGCAATATTCTGCCTGACTGACTGATGATAAACGATTTGACTTGACAGTTGAGTTTACGTATTGGGTTGTGGTTAAATTTTCGTGAGTCGATACGATACTTAATATAAAAATGCTCGCCGCAATTACTCGCCTCTTAGATTGGTTTAAGAGTCTTTTTTGGAAGGAAGAAATGGAATTAACCCTAGTGGGACTACAACATTCTGGAAAAACGACATTCGTTAATGTCATTGCGGTATGATTCAACATATTTGTCATTAAATTCATTACGCGTTGTTCCTACGCTTGCGTTTTTAACGCTCGAATGATCCACTAGTTTCTCCCGATTAGGTGAACAATACATAAAATGTATTTTTTTTTCAGTCTGGACAGTTCAGCGAAGACATGATCCCCACAGTCGGGTTTAACATGAGGAAGATAACTAAAGGAAATGTCACAATCAAGGCAAGATCTTTGGAATTATTTGTAAGCTATTTATTTGGAATTTCATCGTCGGAAGGTCGTATGTTTCATTTTATAATTTTATTATAGGTCTGGGACATCGGAGGGCAACCACGATTTAGGGCTATGTGGGAGAGGTATTGCAGAGGAGCGAATGCTATTGTGTGAGTACTGTTATTTTACAAAACTTTCACTAATATTTTTATAAACCAAAAAGGGTAATGGGTTAAGCCCAGTTTGCTAATGTGGTAGCTTTAAAAACTAATACGAAAATGTAAATATAAATTGTTATATTCCTTTGCAGAAGAGAATATATGTATAAAGCAGAGTGGTAATTTTTGTCATGATATTAAACCAACATTTATAATAAATTTACCCGTCAGTTCATACACTGCCCATGGACGGTCTCTCACGTTATTATTTTTGAATATTAGTAATTCCGGGGTTTATGGTTTCCTATTACTGTCCATTTCTTTATGAGATAGGACATACAATTCAATAAGAAACACAGTCGACTTGCATAGTGAAGTTTATTTACGAATTTAGCAAAGACAGTTGACGCCATTATGGACTATCTTTCGGTTTCTGACGTGTGTTTGCTCCCGTGTTTACGATGGTTTTTTAGTGTTTTTATGTAATTATAACCTGTTATTTTGTGTAAATATTATTTAAAAATAGTGTTATATGTGTGTTTTCTTCCATCAAAGTGTCAGGATTGCAAAAATGAATGTTTTTATTTTACACAATCACGGCGGAGGCGGCTCAGGTAATTTCTATCTTATTATTCATTTGTATTTATAAGCATTTCGATAAAGTATTTCGTATGAAATTTTATTACGAATCACATAGGTATTCTAAAATATATATACTCCAAGATATCGTTAATTTGGCATTTTGGGACACTTGTAGTTTGTTGACGAGTGTTCTGGGCGACTATTGACAAACAAACAATGAGCAATTAACATTCTATATAAATTTTTAAATATATCTTATAATATCTTTCTAACTGATTTCATTTGTAAACGTCATTCTTTATCGAAAAAAATAGAAAAAATATTCCATTTTCAATGACTTTATCAAAAAATTACATTTTAAAAATATTCTTACATATATTTTACACACCTTTCAATAATTGTATCTTAATTGATACATTAAAAGTAAAATATAGCAATAAGAAACATAAATTAAACTAAATAAAAAATTTCTTCAATGATATCGGACGAACTGACATTGCAGAAGACATTGGCTGTATTACCTCGCACCAGCTCTCTTATTGTTTGAAGTAGAATCCCGCACGCGGGTTCTCATACAATAAGTTTTTGGCGAACGTCGATGCATTGAGTGATAACGACCTCAGGGTTTCCACAGCAAATGCAAAGAAAACATAATTAAGTTGTAAGTGCTTGAATTTGCGTCTCCTAGCTTAGCAAGTACTCGCGCTGCAGCGTCATACGATCTTGAAGAGTTAAAGCCGTGGCTTACTGCGACCGTATCAGCACGTGACATCCCGGGTAAAAGCTTTACTATGGCTCCATAGTACCAATGTGACTTGGTCTGGCCTTTCTCACCTAACAATGATATACCTGGAGGCTCTGGCCTGCTAGGAGTATCAGCAGAAGGCACAGTTTTTTTAAGTAAATTTGTAACTTTATAATAACGCCTCTTGATATTATAATAATAATAATTATAACAAAATTAACATAAAACATGAATGCTATATAAAATTAGCTACCTGTTTACAACAAGATAAAAATTAATAAATAATAACATAGTATAGGTACATTGTTGTAGAGGAATATGCAAAAAAAAACATGATTGTTTTATCAACAAAATATGTTGATAATACTATCGGAAAAACGATATGATGTATGTAAATAAATGTTTATTCTAGTACTCATTAACTCAAATGTCTATATTGCTGTTTTATTCGATTTTATTTGTCGGAGAGATTGCTGAGACAGCAGATATCTCGCATGTCTGAGATTGGATGGATGTTTTTGTATTAACCTTCGCATTGGATTTTCACGGATCAAGCAATTTTGTAATGGTGCTAATGGTAAATGTTGAATATTTAATATTTCCATTGGCATTAATCGATACAAATTCCTTAATTGGTCCGAGATAGAACTTAAGTTATATACTTTATATACCCTTTGAAATTCAATCTCATATGGACTAGTTAGGTATACCTTGAGTGTCACGAATTTGCTGTGATTTTTAAATGTTTCATGTTTTCAGCTACATGGTCGATGCGGCCGACTCTGACAAAATCGAGGCCTCGAGGAATGAACTGCACAGTTTGCTGGACAAGCAGCAGGTGGCCGGTATACCCGTTCTGGTGTTAGGCAACAAGCGAGATCTGCCACAGGCCCTCGATGAAAATGGCCTCATAGAAAGAATGTAAGTTACTATGGAATTCCACAGATTATTCGCCCACAACGATAGATTGCCCGTTACAGAAAGTACCTTTTTTTTATTATATTTCATTAGTGTTATAAATAGTGCCATAATACATAATAATAGTGCTCTAAAAACACAAAACTTATGGGGAGTAATGCAATTCAACTTTACGTAAAGTTAATTGCCCACCATTTTCAACCGACTTCAAAAAAAGGACGTTTTTAATTCGAAATGTATGTTGATTCATTACTCGGATTGATTTTGAATATTTTTTTAACCTTTTGAACTCCACAATTTTAAAGCAGAAATGCCGTGGATGCCACGTGCAATTTTATTTGTGTTCCAGGTTCGTTAGGGTACCTCTAATTGTTATTGTAATCAATTTTTGTTCATTATTATACTTTTATGACAAAAATATAGTTTTTTGACTATTTTATCTTATTTTATTTTCGATTCAAACTCGATCCAGTTGATAAGCAGAGTGATGGTTGCATGCGGGCAAAGATATTTTGGGCACTAAATTCCCTTTTTTTATCATTGTTCAAAATTTAAAGACCTTGTCTGTTGTCTGTTGGTAAACCGTGCCTAACTGGCATCGCTAACATATCTACATGTTATTTGGAGATAGATTAATTTGATTGAATATTATAAAATTTAAAAATAAAAATTAATCGACAGAACACGGTTACCTTTAGCTGGTTCTGGAGAGAACATTGATGTAAATTTTGCCAAGAATCAAAAGATCCTTTATTTCATATTTATCAACATCTGAAGGAGGTTTTAAAAATAATAAATGAACTAGTGTTAGAAAAAGTTAGTGTCTTATTCCATTATTCCAACGTATTGCATGCATTACATACAATATAATTTTCATTTATAATTCGGTGTACATTATGGTAGATAAATACAATTTAGAATTAGATTCTGACGTCTGCGATTGCAGTCATTCGCCTCTCGTTTATACATTAATAACCAGCTATTACAGTTTAACCGTGCGGGTTTATAGATACGGCACTCGGGATGGATCACTTCGCTCCTCGCCTCCGGTCCTTCGGGCCCCAAGTACGGCATGCGATTGTGGTGGGTGCAATTGTAATTTGTCATGCAAATAGAGTGCTTAGTACCGCAGATGCTCTGAGGATTGCTGCATCAAATAGAATCAAAAATATTTTTTTGCATCAACACGTATATTTTTTATTTAGTACATACGTTTATGTGATAAGTAGAAAATAAATCTTAAATCTACCGCAAAAGCTACTAATATAATAAATTTTTAATCATTTTATTTCAATATTTCTTTTTTTTACATTTCAGGAATCTCTCTGCGATTCAGGATCGCGAAATATGTTGTTTCTCGATTTCCTGCAAAGAAAAGGACAACATAGATATAACACTACAGTGGCTCATTGCTCACAGTAAATCAGCATCAAAATAATTATTATATAATCATAAGTATCTATAAATATAATAATATATATATAAATATATTATGTGCATATTATTAAGCTTGGAAATACATCAGTTTTGTTAGAATTTAGAATATTTACTGCAGTCAACGTAAATAATTCTCTTTTGAATAAATAATTAGCTGTTCTTCGAATGTTTTCCAAGTAGTATAGATTTGAAAAGAAAATATCACTTATATAAGTCATATAGCATTCCATTTGGTAATTTATCATTCTTCCTGAAAGAGAAGTATTAAAATAAAAAAAATAATAATAAACGCAGTGATATATTCAATGAGATTCAATTTTTATGTCATTTAAGTAATACTTAGTCTATTATGAATTGATCTGCTCGTAAATTTTGCCCATTTGCAGATCACGCAATAGTTAGGGATGTCTAATCGTTGTAGGTTCGCATGAGTTAATGTTAATATTTGTAAATTATTTTATTTTGCTCTCATATACTAGCATTTTTGTATAAAAAAATATATTACTCCAAACACTTCTGTTATGATCTTAAATTTTATTGTTTATAATTAATCAAAATCAAAGAAAATATTGCTTATAACTATTGTAACATTAAACTTAAGTACCTTTATTTTAAAAATATAATTAAATGGACTATCATGCTGACCATATTTTATTATTATGTTATTAAATTTATAATATAAGTGAAGGTCTAATTTTATTTCTTAAAATTAAATATCTGCTCACATTGTAATAATATAAGACTTTAGGTATACCATATATTGTTTTTTATTTTGAGGAATAATAAATTACAGTAGTCAATGAGGTACATTTTAAACAAACCTAATATCAACTTGCTGTGATCAGCAACTTATACTTAAGGACACAGCTGAGTTGGTTAATTATATTTTGATCACATATTGAGACGAGGGTATGTCATCGAAGGGCACTACGAAGATTATACCTTACATTACGAGAAAATGCCCTCACATGTATTTCGATTTGTTATTAAATAATCACAAATATCCGTTTTTGGTGTAGCATTATTGGCGCTTGTGTTTGCGTATACACGTCGGCATGCTCATTCATTTGAAAATTGCCGCTTAATTATCTGTTCATCCGATCGCTCTACTGTCTATGCCATTCGATTCGCAAATAACCAATCCACTGGATAAAAACTGATAAAAATTTATAATCATCATCACTAAATACTCAATGAAAATTATTTAGTGGCATGGTGGCGTAACCAATTTTTCATCATTTGAAAAAAAAAATGTTTATACATCTAACATATTTAAAAGTATAAAAATGGCAAATAATTAATAAAATTTATCAAAAATAGTGAAAAGTTTGGGTATCCAACGTGAAAATATCTATAAAAGCAGCTTTTTTTTTTTAAAATAGTTGACATGACAGTAAGACAGATGGGGACCAGAATATTTTCTAACAGAAAATTTCATGGTGAACCGGATGACACCAAATTTGTGGCAATTGGACTTCCCACCAAAGCTGATTTTTCTTCAAAACTATGTTTTCATAGAAATAAATCACTGTGTATGCGGTATCTTTTCATATGAATTACGAGTCAATATGATGCAAGATAAAAAAATATTAAAAAAGTATTGTAATTTGTAGTGATTAATAGTACCCCAAAAGAATGGAGTACTCGACTTTAAGGTGGAGAAATATGAGTAGGCTGCGTGCAACTAGGGCCTTGGTTTTAACCTACGCATGTGTCAAATTATTCACATTTATTTATTGTCATCTTAATAAAAAATATTTATGATGTTAAAAAAGAAACACTGAAATTATAGGCATTGCCATTTGAACACAACTTACTATCTAATATTGAAAGAACGCAGGGAGCCCTCCTGCCCTAACTTCTATCCCGTATCGTGTACTTCCATCCGTATTTCCTTCTTCCCATTATGCTATCTATCATCAAAATATATATTTTTGTCTTTAACTCACCGTATAAGTCATTTAATATAAAAATAAAATACTTTATAAAAACAATAGCTATTTTTCTCAAATAATCAAATCAAACCAAATGTGAGAAATTGAAACTTAGTTTTATTTTTAGGCTGTGGGTACTGCAACTAGGCGCCACATCGTTACACCATACACCTAAAATTTAGCATGGGTCAAAAGTCCAGTACCACAAACCACTACTAACCTGATTAAAAACTTGTAAAAGACGAACAGCGAAGGGCAACCCCAAGAAAGTTAGAAATGACAGAGCGAGTTAGATAGCTCCCCAAAAGAATAATACTTCATAGGTACAGTGTAACGCAATGGACCTAGCAGCTGTTCCACTTATACAGGGTTAGGTTAGGTTAAGAGGGGTGTTTTGTAACTTATTGTAAAAAATGATAAAAAAAAAACATCCCCAAAATTTTTATATTTTTCAACAAATGGTGTCAATTCGACCAGCGCGCGAATTCCGATGCACCTCCATTTGATAATGGACTTGACACTTGCGGCTTACGACTACAGCTGAGCGCTCACAACAAAGTCATTGTTACATGTTTTTATTACTATTTTCACATAAGTTTACAATATTTTTCTCGGTAACTATGATGAATTTTTATATTGTTTTTTAACAAATAACACTGAAATTCACAGGACTAATACCAATTTTTTTTTTATCTGGAATGGTTTGGAATAGTGTATATGGATATAAAAAATGGGAGAGTGGACAGCATAGTAAACAGTTTAATTTACATTAGGGGCAGTCAATTGGTGAATTAATTTATATTCCTTTTTTTCATATATTAGTTTATTCATAATTTTTAAATCCTAAAATAAAACTTTATTTTAAACATGCCTGTTGCTAATGTACTTATTTATGCACTATTTCGTAAAACAATGTATCTTATATTAAAATAATAATTATAAAAACACAAATTAACGGTATTAAACAATATAAAGAAAAAATAATTAATCAGTGCCACTAGTGGCTGAATACATTGATTTTTTATCTGTTATGAATCACATGATCACAATATTTAACTAATTATTTGTCATAAATTTTAAAAGCACCGTCCAATCAACTAATAAAGCACTTGGGTACTTTAGTTCCACATTTCCAGCATGAATGCTAACATATCGATAATCATTTAGACATTTTATTATATTAGATATACTAACTAACATTATAGCCAATTATTTCTGGCCTTTATTAAACTTCTATGTTACACTTGTTAAGTACTTTTTTCAGTAAATGTATATTAAATTTATTTAAACATTAAAATTAGGGTTGTTTTAGATCAACAGACACACACAAACACGTGGATTGAATATTGAATAAGGAACTGCAGGACTTGAACTTCACATTTCTAGCAAACATACTAACATATCAATAGATACTCTTAGGGCCAGTTTCAATAACAAACCGATGACGAGGCGTCAAGTCGTTTTCGCATTTTGCTTGATAAGAGAAAATTGCAATTTCTGTTATTCAGACGACGCACGATTAAGTACGATAACGCCTAACACCTTATCTGTTATCAGTGGCGGCCCTGGGGTAGAGCGATAGGAGCGGTCGCTCTAGGAGCCAGGTGGCTAGGGGCGCCAAAATGCCAAATACAAAGAATAATTTCGAGCAAAATATAAAATTTTGATGGCACCTTTTGAGAGCGGGGCTGCGCGGCGGGGTGTCAATAAGTGTTGATTTTTAAAAAAGGTGGTATTTAGTATTTATTTAACATAACCTGAAATACAATTTATGTGATGTGGAAGCGTCAACCAAAGAGCGCCGAAATACAATGCTAGGGCGCGCTGTTTATTGAAATTGGCCCTTGGACATTTCATTGTGCTTAAGCACTTAATAAAATCATATAAAAGGAAACATGTTAGCAAACTATTTTTTAAGGACGTTGTTAAAAAAATAAAATCAAAAATAAAAGCCAATTCAGACTAATTAATTTAAAACATTGTATTTTTAATTTAGACAAAATATACTTCTCAAGTGAAATCACAAATCGTTCTTCAAGGTAGAGTTTACACCCGGTCTGCGTAGGGTTCCGTCAGTTGTTGTAATATGCGAATCGCATTAAAGAAAGTTCTCGAAGCACACACCATTTTCGCTCAAGGTAAATATGAAGGCCGTCACGTACGCCTCGAGTACACGTGTTCGGATTCGTCCAATCAAAATGTTAATGTGTAAAATGTAAATTTAATTTACTTTTCCTTTTCCTTTTCTTTTTTTTGTTCTCATTTACTAAAAAAAGCACAACAAAACGAATTTATATTATATTTTCTTCGGATCTTAAGGCAAATATCGAAGAAAATGCTAGAATATGAAAATAAAGTGCACTTATGTTTTATAGACCTTGAAAACGCTTTTGATCGGGTGCCCTGGGAAGAACTCTGGAAGGCCCTAAAAAAAAAAAAAAGTTTCCGGAGATTTCATCCAGGGAATAAAAACTCCTACAAAATATGCAGAAACTATGTAAGGGACCACTTGCCTTGGCAGATGATGTAGCAATTATTGCAAATATGAAAACTCCTTACAGCAGATCCCAAATATTGACGAATTGTAGA
The DNA here is from genome assembly GCA_020383195.1 of Neomicropteryx cornuta. Lineage (NCBI taxonomy): Eukaryota > Metazoa > Arthropoda > Insecta > Lepidoptera > Micropterigidae > Neomicropteryx > Neomicropteryx cornuta. The sequence continues at coordinate 17,740,859 of JAHKQU010000021.1, read as the reverse complement.
AAGAAGCATGATCATAAATGTTAAATAAGACAAAGTATAGTCATCTCAAGAAAATACAAGTAACACAATATTACTATACAAGGTAAAAAGGTCTCCCATTTTAAATATTTAAATACATGGAAAAGGCAAGATAGACGAGAAAATTCATGCTAAAACCGCAGAAGCTGGAAAACTGTTTCATTCTCTTAATAGAGGTTCTGATGCTAAACGGGAAATATCTAGAAAAACTAAACTTGCAATGTACCGCTCAACATATATCCTTACCCTTATATATAGCAATGAATTCTGGACATTTAATCATAAACACCATAGCCATTTCCAGGCCATGAAGATGAGGTTCCTCAGACGGGGTGGTGAATAAATAAGACAACGAAATCAAATTTTCAGATCGAACCTCAATGTCTCATCGCTTTGAAGCACGGTTGAGGATTTTCAGTTCCTATGGTTTGGACACGTTTACAGAATCAGAGCTGAGTTAAGAGGTTCTGAAAACAATGGCTCTGAAAGCGAAATGCACCAGTATTCAATCAAGATGATACCCCCCTTCTGCTAAATGGGAAGATAATATGTCAAAAGTTCTGCAAGCTAGGCTCAAAATCGACTGAAGTAGAGATCTCTTTGTAAAAACCTCTACACCTAACGCGGCACAAAGGATTACGTAAGTATAAAAACAAACAAATTCCATGCTCCAAAAAATATTCTTACCTTGCTGTTCCTGTTGGATTGGCGGTTCTTGAACTCGTTGGGTTGGCTGCTCATAAGAATTGTTATATAAACTTAATTTTCTGAAATCTGGAAGTTCCGAATTATGATATGCTATATTCTCTTGCTCTGACAGCAAAAGATCCAATAAATGTGAACTATCAGCTTCAATAGCGTTCAGGTGTGATTTGATTATATTGGAATACCGAGTTAGTGTGATGGGTTGAACGCCTCTCAACAGATTCAAATCTTTGTTCCAAAAATATAGTATGGTATTTGCTTGAACGGCAATTTGAAGTTTCTCCAACATTGTCAAAAATATGATGGACAATGGCTGTGTCAATAATGTTTCATTGTCATTATCCAGTTCCCAAAGGAATAATGTTTTTATGTAATAACTTGCGATCTGCGTTAAACCAATATTATCGCGCATTTTCTTCATCTGAAAAAGTATCAATGAAAATACATTTCTTTAATTTGATTTTGTTCAGGGTTGGAGGAGGATACCTACATTTCATAAAAAAGATATTAAGATGTTAAAAGGTGTGAAAATTAGTATACCATGGTCTAGCTGCCAACCTAGAGTCTTCATAAATAGCACGGTAATTATGCAAATGGCCTGAAGGGCTTCGAGTGCCGCAGACACGAGGCATCGCACGTCTATGGCGCCATTAAAGCCGCTGGCAGGGCTTAGCTTCCAACCAGGGGCGTAGCCCCGGGTCGAACAGCTAGTTATAGTGTAAAGGAGTAAATCAGATTTAATAATTTACAAATGAATTGATTCAAGGTCTGAAACACTAGATACCTGTTATTTCTGTGTCAAAGGTTTTTAACAATTATTTCATTCTACACTGTTTCCCAAGCCATATTACGAAAATTTAAAGTGGTGGTCTCATTCACTATTTCAAAGCCCAGATTTTCAGCAGTCTGCTGGTGGTGCTTTTAGCTATGCCGCAGGCCGGTTCCGGGCCTATCATAGTCATGCTCGCACCCTTCTTTGCCAGATCGTCTGCTTTCTCATTGCCATCAATGCCTGAGTGGACGTTACATTTTCCTATAGAGGAACCATGCTTTATTATTTCAACGTCAAATAGACAAAACGCAAACCGTATACACGTTCAACATTTGCAGTTTAGAAACGATAATCATGCCAATTCATAGTCATCTTGTCATCACCTTCATTCGTAAGCTATTTGCAGTTTAAACGTACACCTATCTTTAAAATTAACTGGGTTATTCCTCTATCAAATTACGATGTTTGGGACTTAGTGTGGCAACTGGATTGAATTTGTTTCTAAAGAATGGTTGACAATTACTTTTTAGAAGTTACGGAATAATATAGTCTATTTAGTGCAAGGTCCTTAATCTCATTCCGGGTTTTGAAAAGTGAAAGACGTACTGGCGGAAAATAAATCTCTCAATAATGACATTATTGAGAAGGTGAAGAAGAATGCAAAAAGACAAGCATAGTTAATCTAAAATAAGAGATGGCCGAACTTTATTCAAGTAATTTCAGTTGAAAAAACTTTATGAAAAGTCCATCACTATTATACTATATGACCGTAAGGTCGAAGAATTTTCAAACTCAATATCACAAGTCCACCCTTTAAAATTCAAAATTCTTTAACAAGATGAAATTATCGCCAGGTTTATGAGACTTTAATCCAGAAATTGGATCTGAATGCACTTTATGGTCTACTCTAGAAGACCATGTGAATAAAAAGTTTGGTCAAATATCGTGCCGTCAACAAGTAACTGAAAATCTCACCTCAAAAGCCACACGATAGCACAGGCTGACTTCTACAGGTACAGCCAGTAGCATAAATATCCATACCAATGACACTACAATATCATCAAAAGAGAAAATACCTCCTACAAATCTCTCAGACAGTATTAAGAAGCCAGATTCCAAAATAGGAAAGCTTACTATAGAACTTCAAAGTGTAAAAAATATGACCTCATCTGTGAAAACAGGACTCTTAAATACCAGCTCTCTTCCAAATGGAGATATTGCACCTACAATACAAACAACTAAAAAATATTATGCAAAAGGGAAAAGTAATGCTCAACCTATTATTGTGATTCCGGCTACAATAACTACCGCACACGAGAAAGATATTCTACCAGTACGTCATACTCATCCAGAGAACTTCGGATCATGCAGCTCCGGAACAAGCACAACATATCAGGATTCTATGGCAGTTGCACCTATTATTGATAGCATATCAATAATAGGCAAGGCATTGCCTCCTACCGCTGTTTATTTATTGATAGCTCTAATGAGAATGCTAAAATTGGGGACCATGTAAAGCATTTGTTAGGTGGTAACAATTTTGAAGTAATAAGACTCTCATTTAAAAGCTTAACACCTCTGACCTCTAGCTATAAAATATTTATCCCATCCATTTTACTTCCCACAGTACTAAATCCCTCAAATAAGCCAACTTGTTAACTAATGAACACATAAGTCGTTTTTTTTTCGACGGAATCCGTCATCTTGCAAAACCTAGTATTCAAGCCAACCACCAAATCCTTATCTACTGACCAAACTACCCAACCCAAGTCATTATTAAATGTTTTACAATTAAATACCAACGTATTTGTAACCTAACTAGTAAATTCGCAAATATTTTAGATACGTATAATATTGATATTTTCGTAGGATGTGAATCGAAATTGAGTGAAGAATTCACAAATACCGAAATATTTCCTTCAAATTATGATGTTATCCAACATGATCGTAATCATAACAGTGGAGGAATTTCATCGGTGTTAAGAACCCCATACAGTTAAATGAACTTTGGCGTTACACTACTCTCGAAAGACTGTCAAAGTATATTGGCAAAGTTATGGACCAAAACCCTAATAGTAAAATTCTTATAGGAGGAGATATGAACCTTCAAAAAATAGATTGGAGTGGCCATTCTACATCCCTTGCCAGAAGTCAAATCATTATTAATGAAATCATGAATATCTATGATTTTAATAAAATTGTTAACGAGAATACTAGAACATGTAACACAACTTCCAACCTATTGGATATATTTCTTGTTACATCAACCATTGGTTGGCTCACTTGTGAATACAAGGAATTAGTGACCACCTCGCTGTCCATCTTCAAGTAATTGTTGCCGAGCACGTTCAGTAGTCTTCCTAACAGCCAACCTGTTGGATCTGTAGCAAAACTAATAGATTAGTTTAGAGCTTATATTACGATGCAATATCCAAGTTGGGTTGCAACATGTTCCGCATTGAATATTGAACAAACGTGGACCAGTATCAAGGCTGTGTTTTTCCAAAGCCATTCACCATTTGTTTCTTCCAAGACTTTACCGAAAAATCCAGATCCAATCGCCTACAATAACAAGATTCGACATATAAAACATAAATTCAGGAAGCTTTACACCCTACGGATAGAAGCTGCCAACGGCTGGCAAGTATATGTGTTTTAGGTGTTTCCAGCGTTTTGATAGTCCAAGTCAGCTTATCCGAGAACTTAAACGGGGATCGTTTAATTTCATCGCGCCGATCCAATTTATTTAAAGCTTTTATAAACAAACCCGCTTAGTCAACAATACGTAGTCAGCTCCTCAAACCCACCTACGCAAAGACCATCCATATAAAATCAAACAAATATTTAAAAGGAAGAATGTCAAATTCCAATCATTCTTACCGCAAACAATCAGAGAATGGAATTCACTTAACCCATCCATTTTGTCCTCATTCCCTATTCATCCAACCATTTACGAAAGAGGTTACACGCTAAATAATACTATCTATCATTTAGTTACACCACCTAAGTCAAGCTTCAATGCATAGTTAATATGAATAAAAATAAACATTATATATAAATAAATTAATAGTAATATACATTTTTAAGTGCTTGAATGCGTATACAAAATTTTGTATCTGTGCTGTTGACCGTTGTCATGCTTACCACAAAAACGCATTGTCATTGTCATTACATGTCAAATTTCAACTCCGCAAGAAAAGAGTAAATGGTTCGAATTCAGCTTGCAAGATAAAAGCTTCTAAAATACAATACAAACAATTGAATTGCAAATCTTCTCCTTTTTTTGAAGTCGGTTAAAATGATATAATTCAGACGAAGATAATCATAAATGAAATACTAACCAAACGGAGAGCAGTTTTAAAATTATATTTATTGTGGAGCAAATAGTTCTCCTGTTCCTTAAAATGTGTCCTCCAGCAAATATCAGCAACATTATGATTAATGCTTCCTTCTTTAATGGGTTTTGGCACAGCGAACCACTGCTTCTTTTCACAATTTTCCATTTTTCTAGATTTCTTTCCAAGAGGCCATTGCGGAGCGGAAAATTGCAAAACCGGCACAAAATCTACATCAATTTTAGATGATGACGGTGGTGTAATGGCTATTGTCATTGCAGGCCCAGATTTTTTTAATGATAATTCATAAGGAAGATTACCGATGTAAATCACTTTCTTCCCATTTCTCTCAGCCAATTTATTCATAGCTTTGTTGACCACACTCTCCATCCATTCTCTGAACTTTGACTGTTTGAAATATTTTTTATCATTTAGCCAATCAAGAGTGACCTTATCAATGTTTTCCCAATTTGGTTGTTTTATTAAATTATCAAAAGCTCTTATAATTTTTAGCTTCACATAACCGGGTAACGGGCTATTCTCAATTTCGATGTCGTTAGGATAATTAATGGGCAATTTGATGATAACGTTCATGTCATATTCGTTAGGAGTTTTAACTTTGAGACCATCGTAGTAACTACCAGAGTAATCGATCTGTAATGATAAAAAGTTGTTTCTGAAACGGAGATAAATATGTAAAGCGTTCCTTAAAATAAACAAGAATGGGTAGGGTATGACACCTGTACCTATCATATAATATCAACTGCTTCTATACATTGTTAGTAGTAGTAGATTATTTACCCAGAATCTAACGTCTCACAGCTAGGCTCTAGAGGTGTCATTAATGGATTTTCCCCTCCCAGACTACTCGCGCCTGTGGTAACAACTTGCTATGGGTTGCTTCATTTCACATCTCCACTTATGCCTGCGGTACTTTTAGCCCATTTCTTGTGCGTTGTGGATGGCCATATAGGCGAAGTGGGTTATTTTTTAGGTATAAGTAGATTAAAATAAAAAAACTTTCAATGGTATCATGGCATTCTTTCACGCACGCACGGTTAGTAATCAAACAACCCCCCCCCCTTTTATTTTCTGAATTTGTGATTCATTTTAATATTAACTTCTCCTAAAATTATATTTTTCCAACACGCAACGCTGTCTTAAAATACTATAACGATTTACAAAATTCCTAGTTTAGGCCTGTATTAAATCAGTTGTTTTTTTTATTTCTATACTATATATAAATAATCAAATATAAATTCGTGTATTTCATGTTATTTTTTTGTATTTTCGTTTAAATTTTTTTTTCCTTATTCATTTTATCTCATTTAAATTTGTTTAATATAATTTTAATATTATTCATTTTTACCTTTAACTAGATAAAGGTAAAATTCCAAAAAGATTTGTTAGTCAATAAATTAGGTTACCTTAGTTAATTTATTTTAAACAGGTTTCCCTACACATTACAATATGTATCATACAAGTAAAAAATTATACTACTAAAAGAAACAAAATAACTAAAAGAAACAAATACACTAAAAACCAAAAACAATAACAATAAAAAACAAAAAATAACGAAACTATTGAGGAAAAATACAAAGTTAAAAATTTAAAATAATGCCTCCAGGCGAACAATATCAAATAAATCATTCACGCTGATCTTACAAAGGTGTAATAGCAGATTTTTAATCCTATTGGGCGAACAGATAAATATATCAATCTCCGCGGAAATGGAATTTAATAATTCAACTGCTCTTCCAATCGGACTATCGTTCATATTATCTAGGCCGCTTCCGATGTGATCTAAACGGCTATGGTTGTTTTTTAAGAGCATCAATCTTCACGCAAATATTCAAATCTTGCATTTGTACTTTTTGAGTAGACAGTTGCAACAGACAGACCAACAGACGGCCGGACAGACAGTCGGCCAAAGGACAAGGATAGTAGCTTCTTATACAAGAATGTATAGAAGCTAAAAGCAGACATGGATATTTGTAATGTACTTTAAAAATACAAACATCTAACTATAAAGGCCTCTATCTTCTCTAATCTAATCAGTTTTGAGCTCAATTGTGTGAAATCATTGAAAAAAATAATGTCATTCAAATTTCTATTTATTTTTAAAAAGTCTGTAACGAAAGGTGTCTATGGAAACGTTGCAAGGAAGGTCTGATTACCAATTGAGCCGATACAAATAAAAAATATATACAAGCCAATTACCTTTAACATTTGATTTTATAAGACTTCTTACTTAAATTTAAATAATTAATCAAAAACTTTATATTCAAAATAAAAATCTTTTTTTTAAAAGTAATTATTTGTATAAGAACTTTCAGCAAACAACCAACTGCAGCCTCGAAGAACCTTACATTTTTATAGAAAAAGGAAGATCGGTCATTAGGATGAACATTTGTAACGTAAAGAGTTCTTAAATACATTTAGGTGGTCTTAAATCCTTCACATTTTATCAGAATTCATAAATTTCACATCTCTAATTAAAATACTCTATTCTATTTCTATACCCTCCCACACCCTTCCTTCCTATTTCCTCTACCCTTTCACAATGGCTGACTGGTATTTGGGATGATGGGATTTTACCGATCTTAGTTATTGATTTTTCCATGGCAGCTAAGTTTTTACACTATACTTTTTAAATTATTTTATTTATTCATATAAACCAAAATACATATATGTACAGGACAGTAGTAACAGTTCAATGGCAATTAATGTAACCAACAAGCGACCGGCACTACAGCACTGATGTTCCCTGCCTTCTTAACTACACGCCGTCTGTACCAAAGAAGGCAGTGACCGTCGATTATTGTTAATTGAAATTATTTCAGTATTAGAAGAGAATTTTTTAAAAAAGTCACACGCTTAAATAAACTAAAAGAATAAATATTGCAATAATAATACACATGTATAATAAATAAACTGGTCAATATACTGATTTTAATTATAATGTGCATCCTACAAAATATTTATCCGTAATGTGCTGGATTGATTTAACTCCTAATGAAGTGGGTTTTGCGAACTCATAAATAAAGGTGCTGGAACACCCCCACACGCTAGTGCATGTGATTTGTGTTTGTGAATTGACTCTGGTTTTAATCACCTCTTTTAGGCGACGCTGATGCTCTAAGCTTCTTATCAGCAGATTAATCAGATTAGTTCAATAAAGGTCGTTTACCTGGCCTACATAAGCCTTAAAGAATGGATCGACCTCTTTCATTATTGTCTTTAATTTCTTCAAAACAGAAGTCAATATTTTACTATTTTCTGTTATTTCATCCTTTTGCAGCGAAATAAATAATCGATTTATTTTCGGCAGCATTTGTTCCATTTCAGTTATTTGTCTCCTATTTAACTCCATTTCTCCCTAAAACATAAAACAGAATAAATACAGCAATTAATCTATACCGGGACCCCGAAGATTTTTGGGGGGGGGTTGGAGTGAAATGCGATTTGTTAGAAATAACGCTCTTATGCGATGCTTGCGAGGGAGCGGTTACGACAGAGTACTGGAAGCGGAAGGGGAGGCTAGTATTCAATTAATATATAACTAATTTATTAATTGGAATCAAAAGAGAAGAATTGTCTATATGTATTTCATGTTATACTTTATTTTATTTCAATTTTCAATCCTCCCAATACAGACAAACGCTGATTTTACACATTTTAAATGTGAGTTCCGGCACATGTCATGACTTCCGGAAAATGTTGACATATCTTCACATTTTACATCCTCTATAACCCGAAACCAGACTCTGTTTAAAAATATATTTATCTATCTATATCACATTCGTGGACACGATAACTGCCGTAAATTTTACACCAATCATTTTCAAATTGATACATAAAATCTCAGACCAGGGGGCGGGAATGGGGTGGTATTTTCGAAAACTGAAATTTTTAAGTATGTAAGATACCAAATTCATTTAAATTTTATATTATTCCTTTATTCCTTAAATGAGGGCCTAAAACTCATCCGAGTAAACTTTTTTGATAGCACCTACTATTGGTCCTAGGGGCGGGAATGCTTTTCTTTTGCTTATATTTTCTTGTGATATGCACTAGAAAATATCAACGAAGAAGAGAATCAATAAAACCAATATTGGCAACAGAAACACAGGCAGAGGAATCCAAAAATATTGATAATAATATATTCAATATTTTAGAGCTAGCTCGGTGTTATTGCTGGTATTAGCAGATAATGGATAATGTTAAAAAAAAACTTTTATTTCTGGGACGATTGCGCGAGGGATAGATTGTTGGACATTTGATTAACGAATTGTTGAGGAAGAAAGTATTGAACCTAACAATCTTATTCCTAAAGAGTAGTTTAAATTTGCCTAACTACCGTCCAACAACGTTGGATTGACAAGTTGGGAGCTAATTTCAAACCAAGCAGATTCATTTGTTACAGCTTTGTAAACATTTTTTTAATTTTTATAACTTTTTTAAAAAAAATAATTGCTATGAGGGTCCTATAAGATTATTTTGGGCCCTACTCAACGAGGCCAAATGTGCCTGTGCTAGAGTTAGGGGAGATGGTGGTAAAAGAGGAAAAGATATGTCTTATTTGACTACAAGTATTGCTGAGAAAACTATTGTTTCCAAAACTGTACCGTTTTAGGGCATAAAATATCAGGTCGCATTATTTACATATTTATATATCTATGGAATTTAAGCAAATAAAAGGGGAATAATTAGGACAAATTGAGTTCTCACCTTGGCTGTAAGTCCTTTGTATTGTGTTTGATTTTATTTTGAACGAATGTGAACCACTTAAAATAACCCGTCGGTCGTACTGATCACAACTATCTGCAATTTGGGAATGTTAAGGGGAACCTTTATAAACGCCGGCCAACGTTCGTGAATGTGTGTGTTTCAAATCTCAAGATGTGTCATACGATAAATTATAGCCAGGCATTCACGAACGCCATTGCCAATTTGCCACGCTCTGAAGCCGCGCGCAAAATATTATGTTTCAAAGATAAGGGCTAAATGAAATACAAGGATAGATTGAATTGTGGAGAATTTCACACATTGTATGAAGGTATACGTAAATCGGAGAAAAAGATTTTTAGAATGTACTAGAATGAGCACAGAAACGTTTGATTTCATTCTTATTAATATAAAAATGGAGGAAAATTGATAAAAATTATCAAAAAAATATAGACCCAAAAGAAAACCTATTTTTAACTTTAAGGTAAATAAGTACCTACTTAAAAACTTTTGTCGCTTATTGTTATTATTTAACGTATAAGTTATATAACGTTACCTAATTTCAACGATCTTTTAAAACATATGATACGGTAACTGAGGGTGAAAACCACACCACGTCCAAGTACGCCACTTTGCGTCGAGTACACTCCTCGCGTATCATATGTCTCGCTTGCTCGCATATGTCATCGCGATACGTCTCTATCCAGCATGGCGGGGTGTTGCGGCGCACGGAACGGCGGGGGGAAACTACCGGTGTCGGGTTTTTACAAAAATTCAACAATTTAAAATATGCGGTGCATTCATAAGAATCGTTATTGTAAAACCCGACACAGGTAAATTCCCCCGCCGCGGCGCCGTTTCCCGCGTACGGTTACATATGCGAGAGTGAGGAGTGGGATCTCTCCCACTCCTCACTCAGCGAGGAGTGTACTCGACGGCAGTGGCATATTTGGCGTGGTGCGTTTTTCACCCTCAGTTGCCGAATCTATAAGTTTTAAAAGATCGCTGCATAAATCATTCCCGTGTATGCCTGGCTAATATTCAAAATCAAGCTAGCATGTGTGCGTGAATTAGATAGTGACACCGGATTAATTTATTAGGTACAATCAAGGACCTGAAGGTATTGATTACCATTTTCATAAAATAAAATAAATGACAATTAAATTTCCAATGAGAAATTTTAATGAATATATTGTATGTAATATTTAATTTAATTTAATATATTCTAGGGAAACATACAGCGTAACTTAGTTTATAAAACAATAAAAATACAGAGTCATAAATTTGGCGAATTACATGAATCCACTATTTAACAATATAATTGAGATGTCGGTTCACTTAAAACTGATTACATAAAAAAAATAAAATTATGAGAATCGTATATAAAATAAAATAGTTTCGTTTTTGCATATTTACGCTTATAATATACACTTAAACTTACACGTAATATATGTATAGTGAAATTAGATGATATCATTAGATGATGATGATAAGCATTCGCCGTTAGTTTACATTATTACTTATATAAAAGTCTGACAGTATTGACATTTGGAAAATTCGAATGTTTTTAATATTTTTACAGATTGAAAATTTTCAAACAAATTATATAGCCAGAATGTTCAAAGAAAAATTAATACCGGATGCACAGATAGTTGCATCGCTTGAGGTAATGCACGCTGGTTTAAATACAGGCCTGTATTTTATGAAAGCTTTTCACTCTCATCTATCTATCTGTGGGATATGAAATACGGATAAACTTTCATTAAAGTAGTAAAAAAATGTTTTTTTTAACCTACGAAACGTGGATTTTTAGCGTGTGTCGTTTATTCAGGATTATGTTTTGTGGCCCTATAAAGATAGACATTAAAATTTCTTTAGTGTATTTAATATGAGTCACCTAACGTCGCATTTTTAAAAACATGATTTTGTTTGAAATAAATTTGATTAATAATTAGGTAAATAGTTAATTAGGTATTAATTACATATATTCCTTTTTGGGTAAAAATATTAAGTGAAAGTTTGACATTGTTGTTTTTTAAAATATATTTCTGGATCACATATTCTCTTTTTGTTTATGCTGTTAGCTTTTTCCGTCAAAACCAACGCAACGCTAGTCTTGATCCCAAGACCAGTAAATAAACTAAACACGCTCTCAAAGTTTTGATGGGCATTTTCCGTTATTATCTCACAGAAGGTCCTAAAAATATTTAAGGCCAGGTTGAACTAATTCATTCCGCACTCTATTCCTTCTTATGTCGATAAATGTTTTTTTTTTAGGAATGTTAGACATGCCTTTACAAATAATAATCCGAATCGAATGTTTGCCCCATTAATGGGGTCTTCCCCTAAAACGTTAGAATTTTTTAAATGGCAATTTGCATTTATTATGGCTATAAAGTAGAGAAACAATCAAATTGTGTAACATTATTTATAATACGTATATTCAGTTTTATATATGCGGTCTTTCGATGGTAAAAATTGCTTAAATGGCACTGAAGTTATACATACATAAGTACCTATATATCTAACTAATCTAATATCGTCGTATTTTTAGCTTCTATCTATACCAACGATCTTTTAAAATATAGATTACCGTATCTCATAATTATAAAATTATTATTAGGTCCGTGCTGTTTCAGTAATAGCCGCTCGACAGCACTTACAAAAAAAACTAATAAGGTGTTAAAATTTTTAATTAAAATAATATCACGATACCATTGCATGTATAATTGGTACGTATAATTTATAAAATTCCTGTGTTATTTTACCTAATTACCTAATATATTTATTTTCGTACTCAAATCACATTTGTCAGTTCTGGCATATTTATTTATTAGGCATTTCTTATTTAAACACAGAGAACTAGATGGCGGCAGGCGACGACAATCATTCTATACCAGCTCTTCCAAAACATTCGTTAGGGTTTTTTTTTTATTTTTACCTACAAATGGATGAACGGACGTTAAAAAAGGGGGAAATTTAATTGCACAGTAGGTATATTATAATTTAGCTATGATCAATATATTTAAAAAAAACATATATATTGCTAAATATACATTCGGAATGATCGGGTTATTAGTAAAATTTTGTTAAAATAGTTTTCTAATTTAAAATCGTAGAACAATTCTAGATTAAAATCAGGTACAAAGGGTACAAGTTAGATTTAAATACATTCGAATAAAAAACATAAATAGGAATTAAAATTCACTAAAAGGATGACTGAAATATTTACATGACGTTATTTTTTATATAGATACATAAACGGTGCCTTATTTGTTTTGGTTTGACTAATTATGTTTGTGACGGACTGTCAGTTTCGTTTTATTGCTTTTGAGAGTATTTAAATAAATTCGTGAATTTATCAGAGTAATAAAGTAATTATACACATTAGGTACCATTTTTTATGATAGCAGAATATAAACTTAAGCAATAATCAAAATAACATATTTATTCAAGTAGAGTACGTACTTAGATATCAAACCCATATAGATTATAAATACAACACAAAGTAAGTACCTATGAGATTGGCATTAAAAAAAGCGCATAGAAACTTAGTTAAATTTTATTTCCTTATTAAGTTTATTTAAGCGCGTTCAAGTTTCCTTTCTATTTTTAATACTAATATAGTATCAATTAATAAAAATCGACTTTGAAAGTCTCCTTTGGTACAGACGGTCTAGTTAAGAAGGTAGGGAACAGTTGGTGCTAATCGCTTGTTGGTTACATTACCTGTCATTGAAGTATTACTACTGAATTATTGAATTATTATTAATGCTTTGTGCGTGTATGTATTTTGGTTTATACTAATAAATAAACATTATTGAAAAGCCTTTTTGTTATGTTTATACTCTATTCATACCTTCGTCGGTTTGTCATATTATCATAATGTAACGCAGGATATTTTCGATAACTAAGCAAAAAGTTAACTGCCTAGCCTTTAAACAAAATATTTGCGCTAGGTCAGTTGAATTATGAATACAGAAAAAGTTCTACAATAAAATTATTGTTAATATATTGTATGTTATTTCTCGCCAGATAATGTGTTTAAAATTTGTTTCTTCTTATGCTTTGCGTGTTAATAATAGGCATTGATATGAAAAATTGACACCATCTGGAACTGATATAGTAATTACGCTTTACGTCGTAATTTGGCCGGGGTAACTAGTACACTATTTATTTTTTAAAAACTAATATTTTAACGTGATACCATTGATTATATAGTTTCAATGATTCACACAGAACACGACGATCATTTTTAATGGGTTCGTCAACGTACTAGATCGTTTCGGTGTTAATGTCGCATGTCGGTGTACTGCAAAAATTGTTTTATCGTTATTGCCTTAATGATAATAAAAGGAAAACATTGTCAGATAAGATTAAATTACGACACAAAGCTTCCGCGAGTAGCTAACATTTGGGAAACACTTTTCTTTGTGATATTTTAGTATTTTTACTAACAGTCAACATAATTTAAGCTCAATTAATAAATGGTTTTATTTACTAAATGCCCAAAAATAATATTACACATGTAACGTAATTATTATAAACATTTTTTTATCTTGAAAATACCTACAAAATGCGTGTAAATATAAATTGGAAATAAATGTTGAAATCATACCACTCATAAATAATAGAGTTGTAGAACGCCTGGCAGCATTCGCTTTTTTTTTATAAAACAAATATGGCGTCTGACTACCAGGCTGGGGGTGGTAGAAGATAAGGATTTTTGTTAATTATTTCATCAAATGTATTTTTATAGTTAGTTATTTCAAACAAAATGAGCGTGTTTAAGTCTGCTATGGGTTATTTTAGCTCTAGCGGAGCTAACGGAAGCTCCGACAATGATTTTGTGGGACAATATGTTGAAATAAGTAATATGAAACTTAGAGTTAAGAAAGTTATTGCTGAAGGTGAGTTCTTATGTAAATTTTCAACTGAATATTGACATAGATTTTGATTCATATAACCAATGTCCATTTATATAGGTGTTAGCTATTATAATAAACACTCGTGTATTATCCGTCAATTTGTCAGCGAGTGCCCACTGCTGCTGAGTTGAGTGCACTCACATCGCTACGTCATCTTGGTGATCAATGCATTAATTCTGATGCTTTTTTTCTAGATTTGAATTGAGGCACTTAAGATTTGCAAAAAAAAAATATTACTTTGAACTTTCGCATTCAATATTCGCATTTTTATTATTTTTAATTGGAAATAAGTCATTGTGGATTTAAACTGTCTCCACTGCTTACATTCAGTTATTAATAGGCGAACAAATCTCAAAAATAAATTCTCTGAGAATCAATTGAGATTCCTGATGTCAAGCATTGGATCGAGATAACAGTGGTCATATATTGGGTGTATAGGTGCTGTTACTACTTGGTGATTGTAATGTAATACATTGATACTCGTCAATAGTAGCAGTCTTATACTTAGTCGCATCAGTATGCCGCTAAGGAAAGTTACCACTGACCATAATAAAATGCATGTGTTGTTACTTTAGCAGCTAACTGACCCACCCAACTACACATAAGGCCCTAGAAATTCAATGTTTGGGTTAGACTTGCGTATTGTATTTCTTTTCGAGAATTTAAAACATTATCTAGATCAGCAATTTGAACTAGTAATTGTAGTTTAGTTTACTAATTTCTCACTTTAACTAAGAATTTTTAGTTAGTTTGAATGAAAGAAATAGTTAATGGCATAGAAGCGCCGTAAGCGAGATACAGTGGATGACAGGCGTCAGTTGAAAACTAAGCTCCGCCCGGTCTCAGGCAGTAATTGCGTCGGTGTTAGTTGTGTCTGTATACCATCACCAATACCGTTCCGATGTCTGAAAATGGAAACGCTCGGCTATACGAAGATTTGACCTAGGTCGAGTCTACTCAATTCAAGTGGTCTGTGGGTTCAACGAAAAACAAAACCTGAGCCAGGAGCTGTTTAGTCATTAGTCGCTAGTATCGGCTAGTTGACAAAAAAATTAGATCTGTTTAGACAAATTAATTCTTTATCATTTCTCGCCTTGCTTGGATTAGATGATTTGAGTAAAATTTCGTATCTCACTCAGATATAACTATATTATGGTGATTTATAAGAGTGCTTCAGTTTTAGTAGGGTTGATTGGAAAATCACGTCGCCGGTACTAATGTGAGTTCAACTCAGTCACTCATCTATATCACCTACATATAATCAGATCCTGATATTTATTAAAAATAGAAGTAGCAACAAAATGTTTTCTCGGGGAACGCCAGCAATTTCTATAGGGTTCAGTTCTCATTTAAGCTAGATTTACTAGGCCTTCATTGAGCCGGAAACTCTCATTTTTTTACGTATTTATTATTTCAGGTGGTTTTGCATTTGTATTTGTTGCTCAAGACGTTTCGACAGGAACCGAATATGCTTTAAAGAGGCTAATGGCGGCAGATGAAGAGGCGAACAAAAACATAATTCAGGAGATCAGCATTCTAAAGAAACTCTCTGGCCATCCAAACACCATAAAGTACATAGCGGCGTCGTTCATAGACAAAGCGAAGACCCACCACGGGATGGCCGAATATCTCTTGTTGACCGACCTTTGTACAGGTGGCTCCTTGATGGAAGCGCTACAGAGCAGAGGCTCCGCATTTCCCATAGCTACTATTCTCAGGGTCTTCTACCAAGCGTGCCGTTCCGTTCAGCATATGCATGCTCAGTTGCCACCCATAGCGCATCGAGACCTCAAATTAGAAAATTTCCTTATTACGAGCGAAGGTAACGACTTAGTTTTGTGTTATTGAGTTAATTTTCACCAGATAGTTTTCTTCTAAATATTTATTCTGGAGTATCATCGGTGCGGTAGTACTCGTGTGATTTTTTAATGACGACATGGAGCGATCGTTTATCTGCGCATTATAGCGGCTAGACATTGTCACCCTCCTCAGAGCACCTATGTATGACGCCCCTAGTTAGAAATTGACCTTGTGTTCAAGAAAGAATATTTGATTGCACAAAGATTCTAACCCGATGACACGAACGGACAAACAGCTACCGTCAAGAGGCTCTTACTGATCCAAGCTTAATCTCGCTTATTGACGGTCACTTGAGGTACTCCGATCCAGCATAGAAGCTGAATCTATCTCAGGGTCGTTTAGGGATTTTTGCCTATTCGTGCATTCATGAGAATAAGCCTATCTTCGCGTTATTAGTTTCTTAGAGGCGTGGTTTTCAAGAAGAGATAAAACGCATATAATTTGATGTTATGGCTAAGAATTTAGTTTTATTATAAAGATAAGGGTTTGCCATTATGTTTTAAAAATGATTTCGGGTAAGTGGCCGCCGCGGCTGACTCGAACAAATTCCAGCCGAGAGGCCCAATTTTCAACCACTTTTTGCAGCAAGTTGGGCCGTATGTCAGCAATAACGCGCCGAATATTCTCTTCCAAGGTGTTAATCGTGTCCGGCTTATCTGCGTAGACAAGCGACTTCACATAACCCCACAAAAAATAGTCCAGCGGTGTTAAATCGCACGATCTTGGAGGCCACGCCACAGGCCCACGACGCGATTTTTACTTTATTTTAGTGATTTTAAAAAAATTTAGAGTGATTTTTTCTAAATTTGCACTATTTGCAAACATTGTTCAGGAGTAAGTCTATTCATTATGAAATGGCAAACCAAACTGAGCATAAATCAAGTGACAGCTGTCAAAAACACCAACTACGAAAAAAGTAGTGCCAGATTGAAAACCACGCCTCAAAAAAAAACACCCCTTACTTTTAAAGAAATACCGGTTTTATGGCATGTTGGAACTTATACAAATGTTCTGATACTAAAGCAATTAACTTAACCGATTTTTGGGCGCCACTCACTTTGAAATAAACGAGAAATTATAACCAATAACCAAAACTATCCTATTTCCAAATCTAAATCAAACTCAAGCTATGCACAGATCGACCACACCAATGTTATGCTTCAATTATATTTCTCCTTTATACTCTTCGCTAATGAAGAACTATTAATTTACCTTTTGTAACCTTGACAACAGCACTAACAAATAAAAGAAGATATTTATTCAAATGGGCGTGATACCCTTATATTGACACAAAACGGCAATGGGAACCGGTTGTACATGAGCGAACTTTATACCATCACCAAATTTAAACCCTTATATTGACACAAAACATAAGTTCAACTTGGCAATGGCAACCAGTTGTAAATGAGCGAACTTTATATCAATCACCAAATTTAATATCCGAAATAGATATAAATTAAACAAAGAAACTTAGATATCAGTAAGTGAACCATTCTGTGAGTTAACATCATCAGTTTTAAATTTAGCTTCCAACTGATGTTAAATCAGGCTCAATTATATTCAAATAAATTCTTAATAATGTACAAACAGCACCTATAAATTTACCAAAGCATTCAGATTATTATTCAAGTTACTCTAATTTTTTAATACGTTAAAACTCCTGATTGTATACAGTTATTACTCACTTAAAAAAATATTTTGAGAACTCTAATTATTTTATTGTCGGTATTCCTGTAATATATTCTGTTATTAAAATGCCATTTCTAAATAGTTACCTTATATAAATAAATAAATATTCAAACAAATTAAAATCAAACTACAAAAATACAAAGTTCGAAAACAGGGCCAAAATATTCTTTAAACACCGCCAGCCGTTAAGTGGCTCGTTTTCATGCGCAATGTTATTTCAAACTTTATAGGCAATTCTCATTCAACATGGTGCATAACTTTTGTGTTAACAAAACCAAAAAGCAAATCCAAATACTAAAATTACAACTTGAGCCATGTCGTGTTACAACTTGAAGTCAAATCAACAGCTAAAGACAACATTAAGTGTTTCATTTAATTTAAAATTCCAAAAACCTATTTTTCAAACAAATAGGTATACGTTTCTTATCTTAAGATCAAATCATTATAACACCTTTCGCAAGCTACGCGCTGTACTTGAAACTCGAGAGTAGAGATACTAAATTTTATCTCTCGAAATCATTGATCAGAAACACAACTTCTGAGGCTTATAACAACAAAAGAAATCATTTTGGAGCCATCAAACTATTCAAGATATGTCCCATTTCGGCATTGAATCAATATCAAACGATTCTCAAAACTGTTCCATTACAGAGTATTCAAGTGACTTAGTGAGGTATCTCAGAAGGAGATTCGGAAGTAAATAGATTTCTTACTTCGTATTACAACGGTTTCCTCCAACTCCTTTGGTTTGAGCATATCTCAAACCAGGATTGTACGGAAGACGATCATTGCGCTATTCCGCTTAGCGTCTGGTCCACATTGGCTTAAGCATCAGCCATGCGTTTCCATCATGCAGATAAAAATGAAACACGCTCAATGTTGGCCTCCATACTTGTCAAAAATAATTTACCAGCAGATAAAAAAATAAATTATCAAATTCAATGAACCACACAGCAGCCCTTCGTCATGCTTTGTGTCATTTCTCTTTTGTTTTGTTCTCTTCCGTCCATGGGAAAACGTCACTTATTTTCCATATATAATTCAAATCTACTCGCTCCAAACCCCTGCACTTGCTAAGTTTCTTTTTTCTTAAAACTTTATACTTAAAGGCTCCAAAATGCTTTCCGATCATATTTTAGTACTGAACATAAGTTAAAAAAATTAATAGCCTTCTCAAACATTGAGGCGTATTAGCACTGGTTAACCTAAGCATTATAGCGACTAGACACCCACCAACTGACACTACGGTCGCTTTGTTTGTCCTCACTTACTGGAGTACTATTATTGCCGTTTGGGCTAATTTTTTATGAGATGTTTGATTTCTTTCAGGTAGTTTGAAGTTGTGTGATTTTGGTTCCTCAACCAGCGAAGTGTATGCCCCGGATCCTTCCTGGAATGTTAACCAAAGGACAATGTTGGAAGAAACTGTAAGGGTTCTTTTTAATTTTTAATGTAACTTTATATTAATATTCATTAAGAGTGATATTTAAGATTTAAACAAAAACTGAATTGTTAACTTAAACAAAAAATGTTGATTCGTCACTTGCCAATACATGCAATCAACCTCATCAAGATATGTTGGCAATTGTATACACAATAGATTAAGGGTAATTGCAGTATTCTTACTAGTTCATAGTACACAAACGGACAATGTGATAAACCTATAGATTTATTAGCTCTTGTGGAGTTTTGTTCAGTAGACTCCAACTCTGTCAGGTAAAAGTTTTTTCCTATATTTGTATAAATACCGGGTTTGTGTTAGTTTCATATTATGCCTTCATAATTGAGTGTTGCGATTTCAGTAGGTACAGGCTGTAATTTTGAAAGTCTAGCATATCACCGTATAATCTTTATTCTTGCTAGGTGGAGAAGATACGGTTTTAGAGCATTATATTGTTGTTATGATAAAAAAAGGGTGATAAATTAGATCCGATCAATTACCATCCCATTAGCTTGACAAGTTTAGTCTGTAAGATAATGGAAAAAATAATTGTTGCGGAAATTTGTTCCTTCATATCAGCCAATGATGTTATTCCAAATCAACAACACGGGTTTGTACCACAAAGATCTACTATATCGAATCTCCTGATCAACCTGAACAACTGGACTAGTGAATTTGAAAAGCATAACTGTATTGATATAATATACCTCGATTTTGAGAAGGCGTTCGATAGAGTACACATTCGTAGACTGCAAAAATTGAAAATCTTGGCATCAGAAGAAACCTACTTCGATGGATACAGGCCTTCCTTACTGACCGGATAATGCAAATGCGAATGGTGATCAACTGTCGACGGAATGCCTAGTCATTAGTTCAGTACCACAAAGATCTGTTGTCGGACCAGATATGTTTATTCTTTATTTAATAGACTTTTATCTGTGTTTAAGTTCAACGCCGAGTAGTTTTGCTGATGATACAAAGTTTTTTGGTGACCCATTAGTCAGCTGCGGTCAACTCCAGAATGGCCTCAATAATATAATGAAGTGGACGAAAGACTGGTTGCTGACCCTGAATATCGAAAAGTGTACCGTTAGGCATATTGGCAGAAATAATCCAAAACTCTTGTATAACCTAAATAGAACTCAACTCAAGCCTGTGACTTCATAAAAAGATCTCGGTGTCATATCAGCTGATATGAAATGGGAGAACCACATTGTAGCAATTGTGAAGAAAGTTAATTCCTTTTAGAAACATGTCTCCTGAAGTAATAATGCTGAAGATCTATAAGCCATATGTGCGGCCTTTGCTTGAGTATGGGTATCAAATATGGAATCCATACTTTGTACAGTTGCTGGAAGGAGTTCAAAGGAGATTCACAAAAATACCCGCACAACTAAAACGCTTGGAATATGAAGAAAGGCTGTCTGTCTTAAAATTGACCTCATTAGAGGAGCGACGTGATCGTGGTGATCTCATTGAGACTTACAAAGGACATTATAATTATGCAAAAATTAAGGACATATTCATGTATAACCAAAACACGCAACATCGCGGTTATTCAATGAAGTTATCTAAATCTCTTTGTTCCACTAATCCTAGGAAGAATTTTATCTCCAATAGAGTTGTGGATAATTGGATCGGCTACCACAGGAAGTGGTGGAAGCTATAAGTGTAAACCAGTTCAAGAACCGCCTTGATAAATTTCTTGAATCTAGTCAAATCGCTAGTGACTGAGAATGAGATATGAGCATATCAGCTAAACAGCTGCTTGCTCAACAAACAATAATAATGATATAAAAGCCGATTGAACACAATTATCACTTAACACATTCAGCTCCCTACATCAAACGCGCGGACCGCGTTGCAGCCCGATCGGCGGAATACGTTGACCGAACAGAATATCCCACTCGGGACTGACACCCGTTGTTTAGCTTAAGTTATAATTTCTTATAATTGGCAAGCAATATTTACAAAACTATAAAAATGTTTGTTTTGTATATTTAATATTACATTGATAAAACTTTTGTAAATAAAACTCGGATCATTTACCGCCAAATCCATCAAAACCGAACTAAAATGAAAAAAAAACGACGATTAAGAATGCCTTTCAAGAATCAGGTATATGCGACTGCTACGCGTTTAAATATTAATAGAAATGCATTAAGATGGTAAAGGTTTTACCCGGATATGGCACCTGTCGTATACGCCGATTACGGAATATACCATTATCGGCACTGAGTATGTTAAGCAGTTTTAGTTTTATGAATCTAAATTTAGAAAAGAAAGCCGTTTACTAGTTTTCTGGCTGTCGGAAGTGGTTTATCTTTGACATCATAAGGTACAAATATCAAGAATTATCTTCACACCATTTCATGAAAAATTCCCTTTTTACCACAGATGATTGAAAGATCATAAGTTATAGGGCCAGTTCACGTCTTTTCACAGTGGTAATTATACAAACATTATACGTACATGCATGTACGTATAATGTTTGTATAATTTTGCTTTTTTTATGCATGTTTATTGCCAATATTAATACATTTTCACACTTAGCTTTTAACATATTGTGTTCTTTATTAATTTATAGAATACTAAAACAGGGTTTTTGTACCGTTAAACCTGAAAAGGTTCAAAATTTCTTATACCAGGAGGTTCTTCAACAACTTAATATTAAGGGTAATTTAAGATTAATTTGTAGTTGATATAACAACCTCAAGTCGTTGCAACTACTCCGGGATCAGTGGTGGGTATTTCTAGGGTGTTCCATTAGGTACAGTTCCATTATCATACGTCTATATTCTAGAATTAGTTTTATGCGTCTTGGGTAAAAAAATCATCAGAAATATGAGGCCCAAGGCCTGACAGATGGGGCAGCAAAGTGACGCTTGGGATCCATGCCGGCCTCTCAGGGTATCTTAGCAGATTTTATAAATATTTTTTTTTTGTTACAGCTCGCAATGTTCACAACGCCAATGTATAGAGCTCCGGAAATGTTGGATACTTGGGACAATCATCGGATCGACCACTCAGTGGATATTTGGGCGTTGGGCTGCATTCTCTACACTCTCTGTTACATGCAGCACCCCTTCGAGGATTCCGCCAAATTAGCCATCCTAAATGGAAATTACACATTAAATCCTAACGATAAACAACACAAATGCTTCCATGATATAATACGTAAGTTTTACATTTTCATTGCATTCATAATATTTCTTTTAATGTTTTTTTTGCCCGTGGGTGTGCAAAATTTTACTTCTGACAATTTTTAAGAATGTCGTCGAATAATTCATATTGTTATTTACAATCAAAGCGACACCAGTATCACGGACAATGTGTCTTACATGATACCTTCAACCGCACCAGATGTTTTATTTGTTGAAAAGTTTAAGAGGACATAACCTGGTAATTTCTCTATACAAAAGTTGTAGTGTTGTGACTCAATCTTTTTTTAGATATAGAAGAAGAATATTACTAGATATTTTTTTATCCCATGATTATCTGGGTTAAGGTAGAGTGAAAGAGGTACATTTCTACTTTTTTCCTAAAAGTTAAAAGCCTCGAATAGTCTATATTTTTCTGTATTTCCTAAAAATGTACATATTTATCTTATTGACTGAATACAAGAAACGAGAAAATAAGTTTTTTTAAAATTCATTGATTCTATTTATTTAAATTATCTTATAAAGAGAAGTTGATTTATCATATTGGGATCCACTGTATTTATTTGAAAATATTGCGTGTCTCATCAAACTCAGCGAAACTAACCAGCTATCAAATTTTCGGTAGGATAACTAAGCAAAAAGATAATAGTTAATCAACTATTAATTAGACAAGATTTTAGCAGATAGAATGTTCAACGTTGATGCATGTCAAAATTTGATAGTATTGTCTGAAGTATGGCCAGATGTATAAACAAAATAAAATCCCCGATAATGGAACTAAAAAAACGCATTTTTACTGGAGTTCACAGCTGTAATAAAAAAAATAGTAAAACAAATGGTTTTTACCTGATGTATTTTAAATGATATAATACCTACTTTACTGTTAATTTTCTTCGCTTAAAAAATAAATGTTCTATGATAATACTTTTAACTGCTAAATCCGCTTAAGAGTTATTAATAACTCTTGGACCATTTGCAGTAAATTGACAAACACTGCATATTATATTGATGCCATTAAATTTCTATTTTAACTCTTGCCATTGTGATAAATGCATGTGCATTGGCTATTATTATATTTTGAAAAAAAAAAATATAGTACAAATATTACTCAACTAAAATAATGCTTCAAAATAATACTTAATGATCTATATAACAGAAAAAATATTCTCTTACGCTCTAGAAGAATATAAAGAATGATATTTCTCAATGTTTGGGGTTCATTAACACAGAGGACATTTATTTTGTTGACCAGGAGGTTGCCTGACCGTCTCTCCCGAGCAGAGGCTGAATATCAACGGAGTGCTGGAGCGCCTCGCGGCCATCGCCGAGTCCACAAACGTCAACCTCAAACAACCACTCAAATTTGAGCGTAAAAAAGTTGAACAATCCGTGGCCACTAGCTCGCCAGGTAACAAAAAGTCAAGTAAATATTACACTACCATTCTATAAAGCGCCACGATCGCGCCTCGATTTTACGAACTTGTGATACATATTTTTAACCTATATTATAGAATATTTTTTTCATTCCGAAGCAATGCAAACGGGCACCGCACAAAGCCCGCACGCAATATTGTCCCTTGAGCTGATTTGGTCACACTATGAATGCCTTCATCCGAGCTAACAATGGTCAACCTATTTTTTGACTTTTTACACTCAAATTTTTTTCTTTTTTCTTGCAAAATACCAGTGATTGTGGTGCTCCGATGTTGACAATGGGTTGTAATTTTAAATTGTACATTCCAATTTGCTAAATGCCAAAAAAAAAAACTAGAACTAACCAAAGGTAAGATTTTTGAAATGCAATAAGAATTGTGAAAGGTAGTATAACGTTTATTTGACTGTTTTTTTTTATTATATTATTGTGTATTATTGAATAGTTGAATTTAAATGACATTACTATTGTAATTATCGTTTTTCCATTAGTTTTTTTAAATCAAATATACTATACATTGGCAAGCATTTAGTTTAGGCATTTATTTTGAGCACTCACTATTCAGTGTTCTTAAGAAATGCATTTATTGTAAAGAAAATATAATTTCATATTTGTAATTTTTTGTGTTAGTAAAGTAATAAGTATTACGTACTAAGCAAAAACATGTCCTGGATTAAACCAATAATGAATAGTGTGTATTTGTCTCTGAATCTATATTTTCTCTTCAACACTCCATTTATATCTATAAAAAAATCAGATGTAAGTTTTCCAATTTTTTATAGCCATCTTTTATCACGATATGTCTAACGTTATTCTCAATATCTATAAGTACAATGTACACAATGTTATAGTGATTGTATTATCGCTTGGCCTGGATTTAGTATAAAATATATAATAAATATAGTTGAACTATATGTAGATATGAAATTGACTTTTTATTGTTTGTCTGATTTTATAAAGCTGATTTTACTATTCTGGAAAAGTACTTTGGTCAGAAAGACATATTCAAAGTTCACACTAAAGATTGCTACAGTAAAAACTATGGAATAGGCGGAAATAATTCTTAATATCTGGGTAAAGACATGCTAAAATAGCTGTATTTTACCCAGTTCTTGTAAATTTTTCGCAAATATCTATATATTGCAAATAAAAAATAAATAAATAAAAACATAAAAATAAATTACCACATAACACAAAAAAGCATTTTAAAGGACTTTCAAATCGCAAATTATATTTTTTTTTAAAATGATTAGTCAATTTGTTGTAAGATTTAAATTTTCAGATTAATTTGACATTTTAAATGAAATAATAACGGGTTTTCTAAGTTTATCGTAACGGAATGTATGTTGCTCAATTGCAAATAAGCTATAAATGATTATTCTCCTATTTGAAATTAATAAAAGTACATAATTAGGTGTGTCAAATTGGTTGAAAAGTATACTCTCTTTTAAAGGGGGGGGGGGGGAAGGATATTGTTATGTACATTGACTTTATCACTTATTATATACATCCACATAATTTTCTGATAGCACCCTTAGAATACTAAAATAAAACGTAACATTTAATTAGCATTTAAATAAAACAATGTTTTTGGTTTTTTATTTGTTTAATTAAAATTGTACATGTATAGTTTGTCCTATTTTTTTTTTAATTGAGCACATACATATATACCTGATTTTTTGTACTTTTGTAATTGAAATTGTAAGCGTAATTGAACTGAACTGATACAATGTACGGATACAACCCTTTATGAAAAAGTACATGGGTGATATTACACTTCTTTATATGTCGCAGTAATAATCACAGAATCAATAATTATATGAGGTTTATTTAATGGAATGATATAATATTATAAGGGATCGAGACACACAATAGGATTATATTATTAACTCAAAGCAGTCCAAAATGCACATTTCAAGTTTTACCCTGACAGTGATGTTATGACTTTTTTGCATAAATAAATAATTAAACTAGTAAGCAGGCGAGGAACTTTAATAGTTTTACTCAAGCTTTTAAAAGGATTTTTTTCAGTGATACAGGTTACATATAATTATTGTCCCTTTGGCTTTTAGTCGATATAATTGGATATTACTCCGATAATAAATTAGAAACATACTTATATAAATTATCAAACAATGTGCGTTTCATAGGAACTTTTAATATTATTGTAAGTATTTTTATTATACAAATATTTAAAAAAATATATTTTCGGCGTTTTTCGGGATGACATAATAAACAATACATTATTGTTAACATTACAGTGAAATATATCATACTTATAAATTTATAGTATGTATATTTTTGATATAAAAGGGACCAGAGTTGATCAAGAATTTTACTTAGCCTCAAAGGATATAAAAAAGTGCTTAACGCTTAGCGCGTAACACTTTCACTAATGCCTTTTTTCAGTGATATCCTCGGGTGGTTTTTGTATGTGGTTAGGTTTATGTAGAAAATGGCATTTATGGATAATCCCAATAAATGGCCACTAGGGATATAACCTTTCCTCTTTTTAATACAGTTTTAAATAAATATTCTTACTGCTAATAGAAATTTTTAAAAATAGTTTTTAAACCTTTTAACGCTATTTTGTATTTGATCAACTCATCTGACCGGGAGATGGTTGAAAAACTTTGATGTCATAAATTTATAAACCTCGTCATTTATTGTATGTGTACGATTTCTACATTTTGTGTTCACCATTCAGCATTCATAGTATGCCTATTAGACAATATAAAGACTACTTTATCCTTTTGCTATTTTCAGGGACGGTAACGTAGGTTTTACAGTGCTACCCCAGGCACTATAATGATTAGTACATTTGCGTTAATATTTATATTTTAAAATATATTACTCTATGCAGTTTTTACCCAATATACTTAATTTGTGATTCTACAACTTCCATGCTGAGGAAAAACAACCCTTACAAGGGCAAGGACGGTTAACATTTTGACGGCAGCGGTGATATTGAAATCTTCCTTAGGCATTCTGTAGAAGTTTCTCAGATGATATCTTATCTTTGAGCCCTAAAAATTAGTTCTGCTAATGACAAATCAAAATGTTTGAAGATTATTTAAAATCTGCCAGGAAGAAATATTAGACAATTTTAGGTTTCTGATGATAATGTTAATTAAGAATATTTAGAAAATGAGTCAGTATCTGAATCAATTTATCAATTTAAATAAAATTAAATGATTTAAAAATTAATGTCAAATTGCATTAAGCGTTTAGTTCAAGGGCCAAATGCTAGCTGTGGGACCCAGAAAAACTGGGCGGAAACAGACATTAACGATTTTTAAATACAATTTTTATTGATAAAAACACTGGAAAATAATGTGGTAATTTTATATATCCGTTATTTATCACTATTATATCCGCCATTGTATCAACTTTCATAACATTTTTAAGCGTCTAAAGAAAATAAGTTGGCTATTATTCTGAATTTGGTCATCAAATATAGTTTCTTAGTGTTTTTAATGGATCATCACAAGGTAAGTCTAATTTGTAAATATTTTGTATTGTCTATAAATCGTAATTATTACTTTCCATAATCATAATTTCAAATTATTTAAGTTAATATATTATGTGTATAATTTTCATTTTGCATGTACTGTTTATCTACTTAAAAAAGCTATTTAATTAAAATATAATTTTAGTTTTTTATACGCTGTTATTTTTCCTTTAGTTTTTTTATTGTGTGATTTTTATTTATTTATATAGACTACACTTTGAAGCTCAACTCCGGTGGTGTAGCTAAGTGATAGAGCGGTAGCAGGTATTATTTAGCACGTAACCTCTTTCGTAAAGTGGTTGGAAAATATGTAAAAAAGAGACAATATTTCAAAATGTTTTTAAAATATAAAATATGAGAACTATCCATAATTTAATTTTTATTCTTGATTTATAACTTATTCTCTACTTCTTTTTTCACTATAATTATGTATATTTTAAAAATCTCAAAACATTAGAAAAAAAAAAAATTTTTGAGAAAGTATTATTATTGATAAAGTAATTACAAATGGAATATCTCTCCTATATATTTTGATAAAAAATGACATTTCTAGATGAAATCAGTAAAAAAGATGTTATAATATATATATAAAAATCAATATTTTAAAAAACAATTACCGGTGTTTATTTGTCAACACGTAAACAAACTGTCGAGCGCATCAGAACTGCCAAATTTATGAGATCAGCATGATACATTTTAGAATACCTTTGTGATTCACAATAAAATTTTATACGGAATACCTTATCAAAATGTTTTTACATACAAATATATATTAAAAGATAAGAAATATATAAGTTTTAGGTGTTATTGACCTTTATCAAAAAGGCAGAGTATTGGTATAAATAAAATGGAAAACATTTATTTTTCCAATTCTGTGGCACTCAGATCAAAAACACAATTTTAAAATACTGGTCACTATGTTATGTTATATTATAAAAAATTAATAGCTCTTACTCACTTTTTATGACTAAAAATCTCTCCAAAACAGCACAATTTCATAGAAAATAAACGAAACCGTGTACTGAGTGATTGTAAGACTTTTTGACATTTCAAAATAGCGAGAAAAGGTTTTTCTTCTTAAAATTGTGTGTAGATTATTGACAGTATTAACAATAAATATACCACTGCTCGGCGGCCTGGACACTCGTCAGGTTAATGAATGTTTTGTACGTTTCTAAATATGGACTATAAATTTATTATTAGCACACAATACATGATTTTACATACAATATTTTGTAAGTTATTTTACCGTTGTTATTTTGTAAGTTATTTTAAACTATTAAAATTCATGATTTTTATTGCATTTTGATCCATTAATCAGTAATTGTTTAAAGTAATATAGGAATATTATAACAGTAAATCTGCCAAAATTTACAACCTAAAATCAATGTTTCCAATGTCAAAAAAAAAACATATTTTAATTCTACAAAACAAGTCACAAAATAAAAAAAAATAAAAGTACCTCAGTAACGGGCATTGCCTAGTTAGGCAGAACTTTACATAATATATAAATTAGTTTTTAAATTACTAGATTTTTTTTAAATAAAATTAAATACTAAATAACTATGAGACCGACATACTTTGACATAGAATAATAGGGGATTTGCACCTTTAAAACTATAGTAAGTGAAAGTTCAGGCTACATTTAAAGTACCATTAATTAATATAAGAAAATTACAATGCTATGTAATTTTACTGTTAACCATCATTTTACACCAAAAATAATATTAGGTTGTCTGTTTAGGTTTGTTTTTTATTTCAATGGCTCTTTGCGTTGTTATTCTTCTTTCACCTTTATTATTGTTTTGTTCTCTATTGTTATATTAATAATATAATACACGACCAAAACTTCTCATGGGACATTAGGCTTATTGCTTCATACACTTATTTGCTATCTTCACAAAATCATGGCATTATGCTCTGCTTAAAATTTAAAATATAGTACTTGAGTTTGTGATATTTTAATCTAGATTTAGAAAATAAATGAGATTTGATCAAATAATATCCAGAGGAGATGAACAACTTGTTGGAGGAAAACTTTCTCGGCAAAACTGTGCAGCAATTTTATCATCACGGGACTCTAGTCATGTTGTACAAAAGTTTTATAATTTAGATTTATTATGCGTTATTACGAGTATATGTGAAATATGAATATGTTTATCAATAAAATTCAACGTTCTATCTATATATATATATATATATTATATTAAAATAATTGGCATAGTCTATTTCACCTTTTGAAATAAAATATCTAATGATGGGCTTAAAATGATTTGTGACGTTATACATCATCCAGTGAGTCCTAATTTACTTGAATTGGGTTTATTTGGATTAAATTATGGTCATTTAAATTTTGCATTTCTAAGCAGAAGGCTGATGTCAGGCTCCGAACAAGGTAGAGTACCAGGCCATACAGGAATTGATGGCAACGAAAAACCAGACAAACTGGCCAAGAAAGGTGCTAGCATGTCTTATGATAGGTCCAGAACTGGCCTGCCCTGCCGTATAGCAAAAAGCACTATCAGCAGACTGCTAAAAACCTGGGCTAGAAAACAAAGCCAAAATTACTAGCAAAAAATGCCCGGACAAAAGCGAGCCAAAGAACTCATAGTAGGATTCTCGCAAAAAAGACTCGAAGCTATTAAAGTTAAGCCGGAACCAACTAAGGATCCTGACCAGAACGTTGACGGCGTTTGCTCCTCGTATTTTGACCCTTCGGGCTCACCATATTGGGTACCATATCCAATGCCTTATATTTCAGGCCATCTAAATTGCACCAGTGGTTCCTTAGTTTATTGGGTGCCTATTTACAAACATACAGATCGTCAACAACTAAACAAAATCCTTTATATATTAGCATAGATAGCAGATACGATTTTTTGAGGATCTCAAAAATGGAATGGGTTCAGTCCTTCGGTCCCTACCTTATGTTATGTTAGTGGATATGAGGGTTTATTTGCCCCCTATGTACCGCGTCCTTTGCAGAAATATTGTACTTTTAAATCCATCTATAGTTCGCCATTTAGTCCCTTACTGTAGATAAAGTTAAGTATCTTTTTGGGTGCGATGGTTCTAATCTCTTCTGGCTAGTCTAGAAGCTGGTACCTTTTGTAGATGGGCCCACATTCACCCAATAGGTTTATAGGGTTTTCTTGGCAGAATCTGCACCTGTCATCGCTCGATAGGCTCAATTTGTACATATGTTTAATCAGCATGCAGTGGCCTCCTACAGGAACTAACTGTAAAACGCAAAGCAGAGACGATGTGCTAGTTACATTTTTATTTTTACATAGAAGTATAATTTATTTGTTTTAAAGTGTTCTAAAAGGTTGTATTGAATTACATAAAACTAGACGTAAAAAAATACTATGTGATTAGAAGTAAAAAATAATAATTCACATACTGCACAAACTCGTACCTCAGATCTTAATACCTTAGATTATCTTTAAAACGATTTTCCTGATATTTTATCTATAAAATTTATATACATTCTTTTTTTATCTGCTGAGAAGTCAATGATTTTGAGATAAGAGATTAAGCCAGAGAGATGATGAAATGGATGTTTTATTGGCCAACTTGCGGGAATGGTGAATCAACACTGAGGATTTTAGGATAGTATTCTTGACTTGATCATCCAATATTGAATTTTGAGCAAGTCTAGTTTAAACAGATCGCTTAGCATTGACGGCTAGCAATAGAAAGGATATCATTAATGGGCCTTTCTTATTGGGTTAAAGACTGCTTTGGGCGAGACAATATGCGCTCGTTCAGACCGAGTTCATTCTTCCTGAGTCTTCCATTCTTTTAGGTGAGCATTGAAGTGCCGCAGGAGAACAAAGTGTCTTATATTATCTCCCAGATGGTTGAGCAACGCCATTCTACATTCTGTAGGTATTTAGGGGGGTGGGGGGCGATTCGGTAATGACTGATGAAGGAGAACCTAGAAACCTCTATACAGAGTGTATTTATATTCACTGATGTCTTTTCAGGGGGTCGTTCTATATCAACAACTAAATCGGACTCACGATAAAACAATGCTAAAATAATTATATTCTTCGAAGTGCTTCGAGAAGCGCGAGGTCATTCCCCTATCTCGCGGCACGCGTTCAACCGCCTACTCAAACATTAAAACAATGTCTTTGAAATTTCCAATTTGTTTTTCTCGTAATTGGGAAACATTTTTTCAATATTTTTTGCTGATTAATGTTTGATTATTAATTTATATCAACATTTATATGTTAAAAGGTCATCAGTGAATATAAATACACTCTGTATACTGGTCGTAGGGTCTTCATTTGTGGTAATTTAAACATCCATACATGCAAACTTCCGTCCTTTCATTTCATGTTTGCCTGCTTCGAAATTGTACTTCAAGCAACTCAAGTGGGCCTTGTTTGCTGGCAGCTGGTCTGAGTAACAGCCAGATAAATAACACCTGCATTCTGTAGGTTATGGTATACGTTGATTAGCTTTGTGTGTATGCATCGTGCGACAGTGCCCCAGATCACAATCTATTCTTAATTGTCAATTTTTATTGGAACACTCACCCGTAACTTCCCCTGACAATAGACAATAAGAAAACAGATTTGTGAGTGCGAGAGAGAGCTGATATAGGCAAGCTTTTTTATTATACGGTTTGTGTGGTCGGGGAGGTGCTATTATTGTTGTTATCTTTATGATGCAGACATTATCTCACAAAGTCTGTAATTGTATGATTGTTGTATGTGTGTATTCATCGCTTAACACATTCCTCTCTGAATGAAAAATGCGTTGACATGACAATAATGCTGCCGTTCTTCGAATGTCGTTTGTCGAACGGAATATCACTCATGCGAGGGCTGTCAACCGTTTTTTAGTTTCAATGTAATCATTTCTTATTGGCAAATAATAAGTACAAAACTATGAAAATTTTTGTTTTTTATATTTAATATTATATTGACATAGCTTTTGTAAATAAAAACTGAAATATTTACTACCAAATACACCCAAAACACTTTAAATTCACTGGCGCATTTTTCATTCAAACAATCCCAGCGGCTGTCAAAACCGAAGTGAGATGAAAAAAATTGATAAAACCGATGATTAGTTTATGCCTTTCATGAATTCAGATATATGTGATATACCACCATTTTAAATATTAATAGAGGTGCAATAAGACGATAACACAATATCATGTTCACTGCATCTGGCGATATACAGCATTACACGATTTCGTGAGATCGGCGCGGAGTGTGTTAACTTAGTCGACGGCGCTGAGAAAAGCACTATTGAATATTGTCATTGGCTAAAAATGACCTGCACTGGGTATCCGACCGGAGACGTCGGGTCAGAAATATGCGCTCATACCACTTTTCCACTTGGTCATTGTATGGAAACTGAGAAAAGTAGTTGGGTACTGGCATCATTGTATAAAGAATTCCGGTCAGGTTGTTAAAAATCAAGAACTCCCTGTGTACAAAATATTGAGAAATTCTGTCTGTATTGGAAAAATCATATCAACTACTGTACTAGCATGCATAAGTAAAAATTCCCTCATTCTCGTGTAATTTTTTTGTAAATTCTCCAGTAAGGGTAGAAATGTAGTCCATGATGGTGATTTATTTGGTGTATTTAATGATCAAACCTCATTTATTATAACAGTAGTTATAGTGTGTGTTTATCTTTATAATCAAAGTGTCTTTTCTTTTTTTTGCAGGTTATTTTAATTTTTTTGGGTGCCCATTTTATTTCTCCTTCAAGTGATATCGAAAGAGAGGAAAAATTACTGTCCATATGTGCATTTTAACCTAAGCTGGATGAGAGGAAAAATATACACTAGTAGTTGTTGATATTTCTTAGAATAAATGAGGATCCTTTATACTGCTGTCAATGGTAGATTTTTTTTTTTAATTCGCTACTTGGTTTTTCAAGACTTCTCAGTGTTTAAATATTCAATATTTAAATTCTCCTGATCTAATTATAATAGGTAATATTTTAAAATAAGTTTAGATCCTCAGTTAGTCTGGCGTCATTAGAAAAACCCACCACTGCCCCGGAGCTCGTTTAAATGGATTAAGGCTGTTATTTCTACCCAGAAACGCCTTGTACGAACTCGTTGAAGTGAGTCCAGGTGGGTCTAAAGCAGGGGTGAGCAACCTTTTTAATCAACGGGCCTTTTAAAATTTTTTGGCGAGCCGCACATAAAGTAACACTTATTAATAATATACAAAACTCGTATTGCATTCGCGTTCGTATAGCAAGTTCGGCGGGTCGCATAAACATGAATAACGGGCCGCGTGTTGCTCATCACTGGTCTAAAGCATTATGGTACGTCTGTCCCATCTTTGACATAGAGACAACTGACACTTGCAAATTGTGCTAGCTTGCAAGCAAAACTGTACTTAATTTAACATTTACTTATGCATTTACTTAAAATAATCATGTCCAGTATTCCCTTACATTATTTTGAAAATATCTTTACCGGTTCCCCCAATATTGGGAAGGTAACAAAGAAACAGGGAATGGGGGATGGGAATTGCCTGCCCTCGTCGAATTCTATTTATTCACCATCTCTGGACAAACTCATTCTTGAAGTCAGTCTTTATAACTTCAGTAATTTTTGTCTGTAATCGTAAAAACCAACATCCACTTCATTTTTATATTGTCTGTGGGCACTCGGAGCACATTAAGGTCTGAGACAGACGCTGTGAGCACTTATTAAATAGAAACATAGTGTTTCATTTACTATAATTATCTTCCCCGCACCTCAGCGGATACACTTTAAGGGTTGACCCAAAGAGTGTTATCTTTGTGGAGTGTGGTAAAATATGCTATATCATCTAACGACTTTGAGTTTAACTAAGCTCTATAAGAAAAGCGATATTTTCAAACAACTATGTTGCAAATTGATAAGTCGACTTATCTTTATAGGATAATGTTGAAAAACAGAATCAATGTATTTTTAAAATATTACTTTGATTTGCATTTGTATGAAATCCAATATGGCACTGTAGTTTTATTTTCTCGATTCCTGTATTAAGTCAATACGATGTTTATGTAAAGTTTTGATAAAATTTATGGACGAAATACAGAGTTATCGAGGCTCTTAACTAAGTAAAAAAATTCCCTTTTCATTCTATGTTAACCGAGATACATTATGAGATAAAACGATAACCGGTATTATTTTTCTTCTATGCATATCTACAAAAAACAGGAATCATAACGCTACAACTTTTGTATAAAGAAATGACTAAGTTGCATCCTCTTAGTGGCACAAATATGTGAGTGTATTGCAAAAATCTAAAATAATCAATGCAACTGGCAGTTTTAGAGAATACTGTGTCCATGTTTCAATTTCAGTTTTGAAGTAATTTTGATGAAGCATAAAAATTTATGTTTGTTGTCTTCCATTTGCTAAAGTGAAAAAAATAACTTTTAGAACTTCCGTCAGTCATAGGGTTAACCCATCTTATCTACGGACTGAATGTAAAATCACTGGGGGTTTTTTTTAACTTACTATGTGAAAGTAACATGCAGGAACTGCATACTGCACCGTTGGTTTTAAATAGATTCAATACCAAATAGCACAGATGTGCTAAGTACGTATTTTCACATTCTTCAGGAGAGCAATTTGAAAGTTAAATGATATTTTTACCAATTGGTTAAATCATTTTTATCTTTGATCCAAATATAATAATTTAGTTTAATTATATTTAACATATTCCAAAAATAAAAGACTAATAAAAATTTAGCTAATTTTTTTTTTTAAAGTATGTCGCTACATTTGTCAATTAACAAATAGCCAAGTGCTTCACATACAGCATTTAGCTATCAGCACATTCCGTTACATACACAAGTCACGCGGACCACACTTTGCTGCCCGATCGGCGAAGTTCATTGACCGAACGGAATATCCCACTCGTTTTAGTTTAAGTTATAATTTCTTATAATAGTCAAATAATATGTACAAAACTATGAAAATGTTAGTTTTTTTATGTATAATATTATAATGACATAGCTTTTGTAAATAAAACTCTAATTATTTACCGCTAAATCCGCCAAAAACTTAGCGCACTTTTCACATTACAAATCAAACATCAAAACCGAAATAAAATGAAAATAAAAAAAGATGTATATAGTCTATGCCTTTCATGAATTCAGGTATATGCTACATGTCACGCTTTTAAATATTAATAGAAATGCAGTAAGCTGATGGTGTGTTTACTAGCATAAAACACCTCTCTAAGATTACGTAAAAGGTTGCGGGACACAGTGTATTACACGTTTTATACTGATGAGAACCTAAATTCGGTTTTGAAACACTCGTTGCTGTGACGCAACATCCATCTTTTACGGGTATGTCCACGTCAGTATTATTGGTAAATTCGTCATCAATTCTGTCAATACAATCTGAAAGATAAAGAAAATAAATAAAGAAACTCTGATTCTAATCGAAAATTAATCTATAATGAAAACATGTCACATTCTGTATATTTAAATTAAAAGTTCCAAAATGAACCTTCAATATTGTAGCCGTTTTTTTTATTGTTGCTTCCGAAATTAGAAGTATCGCTATTGTCAGAAGGCTTATTTAAATCATCTGAGTTTAAATCAAAAGATCTTTCAGAGCATGAAAAAAAAACAAGAAAAACATAAAAAAAAACAAAAATACTTTCAACCAAACATAATCAACCTAAAATATTTAACTTCTCTTACCGCTTCGCCTGCATCATTTTGTTTTTCGGCTGCCATTTTTTATTATTTTTTTATACTGCAGGTTCATTCAAATGCAGCTAAAAAGCATTACCTAAAATAAACGTAATTTAAATGACAGCTCAAAGGAGTGGTGAGGTAAGTGATTACCTACTTGGCATTTCTTGAAGTTGATTCGTAAAAGTTACTTGTATTACGGATTTCACAACTGTGCCCTAACAAACGTGAATCTGACTTACCAACAACAAATTTAATGTCTTTAGCGAATTTATCAAACAATAAAAAGATTGTATTTATGCACTAGGAAAACACTATCAAATTGATATCAAAAATACACATCTC
Organism: Neomicropteryx cornuta; assembly: GCA_020383195.1. Classification (NCBI taxonomy): domain Eukaryota; kingdom Metazoa; phylum Arthropoda; class Insecta; order Lepidoptera; family Micropterigidae; genus Neomicropteryx; species Neomicropteryx cornuta. Next base: position 17,704,246 of record JAHKQU010000021.1, on the reverse strand, counting down.
ATTTTTGACCAAAACTGCACTTATCTACACATCTGTACTATATGGTATTGAATATGTAACTATTTTTTCTTATAGTATGTAACCCTATAAAAAAAAAAACAAAAAAATGCTACGATTGTTGTTTTCAAAACCAGCATCGGAATGGAGATCTGATGTACCAATAAAATGAAATGAAATACATCCTTTATGATCCTAATTTCAATCAAAGATAAAATATATGGAATCAATTTTTATCTCTTAAAATAATCAACTTCTTTCAGTTAACAATAATAGTGATAAGAGGTTGCTTATCTTTCTACTTTCATTATCTTAAAAAAAAATAAAAATTATTCATAATCATAGCAATGTTAAATTTATCTGAACTTGCCGTGTAATGTTTTTGTAAAGCTTTTGTAAGAAATAGTGTTAGCATTAAATATAATACGATGGAATGTTAGATTATTACAAATTCTAGAAACTTATAAATCTTTGCTCAATTACCTCACATTCCTTGTTCATAGATACAAAACTACCACTTATATATTTTAATGTATTGTTTTATAACTATAGATATTTAGCAGTATCCCATTAATAACACATTACATTTTATCATTCCCTAACTTTAACAAGAGAACATTTTGTACTTTTTTTTATGACATATTTTTTTTGATATTACTTTCACTTAGAATTATTTTAATGTTAAATGAAATTTGTTATATTTTAAGCCGTCTTCGGGTAATTAAATGTACTTAAGAATTTGTTTTATATGAATTAAGTGAAAAATTAATATATTTTATACCATTATTATACCGTTTGTTTTAATGTACTATTTCAATTCTCCGCTTTTAAACTGTTTGTTTTGTTTAATTAAAACGAACATTTTAAACTTTTTAATTATTGATTTTGGAGGCTATTGGATCTGCGGTATCTGGTTAGAGTCTAGATTCCATGAAAATCACTGACCGAGGTCAGTTTCATCGTGAAAGGGTAGAAGGAAAATAGTATCGGATGAGATTAATGATTTATTCTACCCGGAATGTGGAAGTGTAAAAATTACGTATTTTAGTACGCACGCAGGAAAACTGCTGAAAAACATCTTCCTTTTTCCATATCCAAATATGTCAGAGCGATACGGATTTTCAAGGAAGGTCTTACATGTTTCCTGGTCCTTTTATCGCTAGGATACCCACCCACTGCCGGTCATTACCATTTTGATAAACATAAACACTGTTAAACATTTTTTTTCATACAAGGTTTATTTGACTTGAAAATAGTCTTCTTATGGGATGGTTAGCTTTGTTTATTAAAGCTGTTCAAAAGCATGAAGTACAGTGGGAATATCTATGTGTAGGAAAGTTGTATCCATTTTGAGAATGAGAAAGAATAATTTGAAATATAAAGATTTGAATGGATATTTTGTTAATGTTAGATACGTGATCAAGTGGTAAAAATAATCTGGGGGTTTCTTTGTGATGGATAGGCTTTTTATCTGATAAATTTAATATTTTATTATTATTACTACCAGAATACACATTCAGTTAAAAAAATGAAAATAGGACCTTTAAAAGTATAAAATCATACCATAGTTAAAGAATATTGCAATCACCAACTTTTTTTAATGTAATATAAAATATGGCGTGAGGTAGATTGCACTTTCAAATGCTTAACTATTTCATAGATGCATTTTATTTGTAAACGCAATAAAACAATCAAAATTTAATATGTATCTACATAGTTCCAGCTTATAGCAAATATCAATAAAAATAAATTTTAACGCAAAATCTGTTCAGACACGCTCTTGATTAGTCCTTAAATAACCGCGCTAAAATTTTCGCTAAAATATAATATAAATAACCGTTGTAAAAAATGTATTGAGTTTTTATAAGATTTTAGGAGAACATTGGTAAAAAAATATAGTTTCCTTTAAATTATTTCATTAAGACGTGAGGGAGCTACTTCAGAAGTAGTCCTGATGTACTGATACCTTAACCGACTGGTGGTCCAGCCGGCTAAAGTAGTATTGGTTGGAATACAATACCGGCGGGCGGATTGATCAGCCAGTGGTTAGTCTGACGTTGAAACTAGTTGGCGCTAATCAGGGAAGAAAACCAGGGGGGAGCTTTGGTCGCAATCTTTCCCGGTTATCTTTTAAGCATAACCCTAAGGAAAGACACTTAAATTATCAAGCGAATGTGACTCAATACTTTAGTCATTTTACGAGGTTTTAATGATTAAGGATGAACTAATAACTAATCATAATTATGCTGATATTTTTTTAGCAATTAATTCCAGATATTACATTTATTATTTGTAGGAATTTATACTGTAATCATTTGACAGACTAGCTGTTTTATAAATTGATTAATATTAGATCACACACACATAAAAGAAAGGAAGTGATAGAAATCAGCAAATAATTATTTATTAATGGTGTTGTCAAGCAGCTGTTATTTTCCGATTGCCTATTTGTAGGAATTTATACTGTAATTTGATAGAACAGCCTTTTTTTTACAAAATGTATAAATTGTGATGCTAAATTAATCAATCGATTCATTTTAGACCAGACATCTAACATTACAAAGTTACAAAATTTAATAGTAAAATATGAGAATTTGATGAAATTAAAGAATAATTATCATATGTCGTATGACTTGTATTTTTGGGCAGCTGTTATTTTCCGATTGCCTTATTGTCTTCCTGATGCGCAAGGCCGTTTTTTACTGGCAGACAAAATCTCGCAAGTCTGTAATTCTGTAATAATAATGCATGCTTGTGTACGTCCTGTTACTTTACTCAGCCGACAGTGTTCACAAAAGCGCAATTGAATATTTTCAGGGGCAAAAAATGATATAATAAAAATAAGTATACTCTTAGAATAAATATTGACATTAGGTATTGGAAATAATGGAATTATTTTTTTAAAGAATAAGAATGTGAAAGCCGTATTTTTTCCAGATAAATGAGTTAAAAAAATATATTAATAACCTATATCTTGACCATATAGTGCAGATTCAAAGACTCGATATAAGAAAATATATATAAATAGAAGAGTGGGTATAAATGCTTTGTTTTGAATCTAAAAAAAGCTTAAAAAATATTAACATTTTTTATTTAGCTTCAAGTTCATATTTTAGTTGTTTTACAAGATATTAAAATAAAATTGCTGAATGATTAGTGCCTACATCATAAAATGAAAGATTTCTAAAGGTAAAAATAGGATCATCAGGGGACACATCAGTTAGCTAAATGTTGGGCAGCCTTAGACTTTTTTGTGACTTCTTTATTAATAATTAAAAAGCGATGAATATCGGCAAAACATTTCATTAAAAAATAAGAAAAAGGATAATATTTAACAAAGATATATAATAGTACCAATATGTCATATTAATTATATTCATCTTTTATATTATCTACCTATACACTTACGGGAGATATTTTAAAAAAATAATTGGTCAGTGAACAAAATTGTCTACAGCGATACGGCAGCAAAGGCCATTTAAGTGGAGCAATAATACTCCATTTTGGATGCCAGACTGGAAGAAGATCAAACAGTTACTTTTTATCTTTGCTGGGTTTGCAAATTTGCAAAAATCCTTCATTTTTTCTTCACCATAGGTGATTTATTTTGTAGACAGAAAAAAGTTTTTCCTGATATAATGATATTGAGGACTCTGTAATCTGTACAACCCTGTTCTGATTGCTATTCAAATATTTTAGGTTAATAATATGGATGCAAAACAGGGGTGGTTAGCATATGTATAATTGCTTTAATTTTTTTACTAGTAATAATGTAAAATAATGGTTAATTTCACAATATTCAGTCTGGGATAGCTGAATATTTGGAGATACCAAGATTGCCACCAAGATTTGGTACCAAGATTGCGTTACTTATAAAAAGAACTGTAACTAGAACTAGAACTTTTTTGCTCTGTCCTTGAGAAAAAAGGGAAAAAAATACACTACCAACAAGTATCGCAAAAATATGGTCCGCTTTACATCATCTGGATAGGTTATAAATGAAAAACCATTAATTTACTAACTAGTGGATGATTGGATTCTCAAAATGGACACCCATGAAGATGGAACACAAATAAAGCAAATCGGATAAAACAATTTGCGCCAACTTGTGCTAACATCAAGTTTAGTTTAATATTCTTCCTTCATATTTTGTTTTCACATAAAAATTAATATCCCTGTAGCTGCGATTGTCAAGTGACCTTTCATAGTGCTTATCTATGTTTTATATTTGTATGCATTAAATATAATCATGTTAGGAGTGAAGGTGGTCAGGCTGCCACTTACACCTTATTTTGAAGGTTCTATAATGTATGCCTCCAAAGCATAAATTCGACCAAGCTTTTTGAGAGGCCTCCCGGAGAGCTGTTGTGTTAGGCGTGATCATAAATCATGCTATAATTTCATCGAACGGCTGAACCAGTAGCACTAGCAATAATGATTGCGATTTTAGAAGTAGCGATTAATAGCATTATTTTCAAACAAAAACAGTGTAAAATCATAATTCCTCTTTATAGGACAATTTAAGAAAAAACAGAATCAAATTATTTTAAAAAACTTTGTTGAATTTGGATTTTTATGAAATTAACTATGAGTATGTCACTAGTTATATTTTTTCGATTCTTGTATTCAGTCAATAAGAATTTGCTTCTAAAATTATAATAAAATGTATGGTAAAGTACATGTTTTTTGAGGTTCAACACATTCAGCTCCGTACGTCAAACGCGTGGGCCACACGTTGCAGCCCGATTGATGAAGTACGTTGACCGAATGGAATATCCCACTTGGGACAAACACCTGTTTTTAGTTTGTTATAATTTGCAAACAATATGTGCAAAATTATGAAAATGTTTTTTATGTTTAATATTATATTGACATAACTTTTGTAAATAAAACTCGAATTATTTACTGCCACACCCATCCAAAACACTTCTAATTCACCATTACACTTTTCAAATAAACAATCAAACGTCAAACCTGAACTAAAATGAAAAAAATATTGACGATTAGTCTATGCCTTTCATGAATTCAGTTATAAGCAACATGCCACTCTTTTAAATATTAATAGAAATTTATTTAGACGGTAACGTATCTACCTGGAAACAGCACCTGTCATATACGGCAATTACGGGGCGGATATACCATTATCGGCCCCGAGTGTGTTTACGTTTATACAAAGTAGAAATTCACCTTTATCATTCTATGTATAATAACCCAGATAGTTATGAGATAAAATGACATTCAGTATTTTTTTTCTACAAAAAAGATACTCACAACACCTTTGCATTGATAAATGACTGAATTGAGAAATGGGTTTTTTTACTGCAGATTTCTGTCGCGCTGAGCATGTTCGCTTCAAATATTGAACTTCTTTTCAGGTTCTAGACAGTGGCAGATCACATAATCTCTAGTAATTTATGCACGTAGGCCAGTGTGTCATAGTCAAAATATCCGTTAAACTTGCAGCGGCGTAGCGTTACTGAGATTTTATGTATTTATTTATCTTTTTTTTTAGGTGCCGAGAGTGCTTTATCGGCAGAAAGTCGTCCATTTGACCATGTTGGTGCGGGCGTGGCTTCGATGCGACCCATCCCTTCAGAACCTCCCAGGCCACCTCCTCACCAAGCCCCACCCCCGCCAGGTGGAGGGCTCTTCTCTTCCATACGGGGCGGCGCCGGAAGCTTCCTCAAAAATCTGAAAGACACATCATCCAAGGTTATGCAGACCGTACAGCAGTAAGTTATCAAGACATTATTTTTTATTTTTTGCTGTACCCAGATCAAAAGTTATAAAAGAACCGCTTTTGTCAAAATGTTCTTGGAAGAGAGGATCATATGAAAAAAAAATGTTTGTGCTGGGACTCACGGTTAAGATGTGTAAACATCACCGTTCGTCTGTGAATGTAGTAATTGTAGGATTCAAAGTAGGGCCCAAAATAATTCTATATGACCTAGGTCATAGCAATTCTTTTTATAAATAAAAAAATAAAGTGTAAGCGTATATATTTCTATTGATTTATGAAAGTATTTCAAAATGCCTTAATACATTATTGAAACCTACTGAAATGTTGATGTTTTATGTAACTGAAATGTATTATGTAAACTTTCTTGTAATATTTTCAGGTCTATAGCTCGTACAGACATAGATACAAGTTACATTACAAGTCGTATCATGGTCATGCCACATCCATCAGAGGGAATTGAGAGCGCTTACAAGACAAACCATATTGATGACGTTCGGGTAAGATTCTAATATACACTATATCGGTGGTCAGCATTCGTTACTTTATGAGTGACCATGGAATTAATAATGATTTATTAAGGGGCTCTTCCTGAAGAGCTGTTGTCTATGTTGGGTGTGGTAATAAATCATTCTATTTCATCTAACGGCTGTTTAGTTTAGCTAAGCTTGATGAAACACGCAATATTTTAAATGAAAACACCGTATCACAAAATGACAAACCAAGTTTTTTTTATGAGATAGTCTTGAAAAGCAGAATCAATTTATTTTAAAAGTGATATGAATCAAATTATGTTACTAAATCATTACAACTTTTGTATGGAGAAATGACCGGATTGCGTCCTCTTGACTCTCAAAAAATATTTTAACTATATCTTGCAATTTTTGTACAAAGTTTGGCAGTAAGGCGATGCATTTGCGTTTTGGAATGGCTCAAGAATATCATAGCTGGTTTCTAGATTTTAATTATGCATATCTATAGTATTTTCACATTTTCACATGGGCATACCTGCGAGTATCTATTTATGGATACAGCCCTCTTTAGGGCAGACTTTTAAATCTAGTTTGTTTGTAAAACAAATTGTTATCTATACTGTAATTTTGTCAATAATCAAATACCATAGAAATAAATAAATAAATAAAATTCTATAAGTTACGTTTGCGATGACGGATGACTATCGCCTGTGCAGTCCTATCCCATGAATTCTATTACCCTCACTGTCCTTTCAGCTGGACTTCTCTTTGATTCCTTTAGGAAGAAATTACATAGTAATGAATTACTATTACTACTATTACAAATATATAATAGTATTAATAGTAGTAATAGTAGTAGTAGCAGTGGTGCTACTTTCATAAAAGCCGAAAAGTCGGGCCTGCTTAGAGCTTTAACGAAAAAACCCCTAATTTAATATATTTGCGGTTAAATCTAATATTTTATTGTTTAAATAATGAACAATATAACTTATATAATAACAAAAGCCACCGAAGAGGGGGCTCCCACTGCCCCCCTGTTATTCAGGGCACACCACTGAGTAGTAGTAGTAGTAGTAGGAGAGTATGTGTAATAACAATATAAATTACTAGTAGTGTATACAGTGTATAGTGTATATAATTGGTAATTTTCAGGCACTTCTAGATGCGCGTCACAGTTTGGCACGTTGCAGCGTTTACTCACTCGGCCAGGGAGCTATACCTGTAATTCGTGGGACTCGTCTCGTGGACGCTTCTCGTGCGGTTCCCCTCTCCATGCTTCGTGCTCCGCTCCTCGGTTTTACTTATGCCTTGTTCCAGGATATGTACCGCTGGTTGGAAGGCGACGAAAGGAACATCTGCGTTGTATCATGTCCGGTTAGTTTTCATTTTGTGCTTATGTTTAATATTGCAATCACAAAGTTTATAAAAAAATAAAATTGTAAAAGGGCAGCTGTCATTAAAAGTACTGGCTTAGGTTAGGCTGTGGTAGACATTCAGTATTCAGTGCTCTGCGAACCCAAAATTTCTCACTTTTTCCGTATCCAATAATCGAGCAAATATCCATAAAACAAAAGTTAGGTGCACTGCGCTCTTTTGATCATGACATGTTTTGGAAATGTGGTCATCTGAAAAGTCAGGAAGGTTCACAGCTGGTCAAACAGATACATATTAGGTTACATATTAGACTCCAAAAATAGACTCTATAGTAATTAATCTGTGGAAGATTCCTCACTGCGAAGATGTTGGTTGTGTTGATGGAACTCCAACCAATCTCCACTCCAACCAATCTCCACTCCAACCGGGGTACTGCTTTTGAACAGCTTCATGCCATGTGCCGAGATATGCTGACCTCAGCATTTAGCGGCGCATGATCATACACACGCGTGAACTATGGACTCTACGAATGTGAGAGGGATGCCCTCACATTGTCTATTTTATCGTTTATTTATTGATTCACCCTTTTCTCACCCAATTTTATTACTAGCCAATATGTTTTTTGTAGCTGTCAATATGAAAGCAATGAAATAAATATATATGTGTGTAAATATGTTTTTTTTTTACTGCGATGATGACTCTGAAAAATATCCCTTGTGATGGATTATTGTCTAGAAAAACCCACAAGTCAACTATTTTTGAAGGCTGCAGATTTACCATACATACACTTCAAGACGTCCAAACTATAGAATAATGTGGCAAATATTTTCAGCTCTTTGATGTTGATTACCAGAATACTAGGTAGTTCAAAAGTGACACGAGGGAGATCTTCCTGAGAGCATGATAAACCATCTGGGGCACGTCTGTGAATAAAGGAATCGCAGTCAACTTTTTCCATAGTTGTTTGTTTTGGGCATCCTGTTGGCAAGGTTTATTTTATGCTGAGAATTTAACAACTATTCTTACTTGAATTTTTCACATTACCGAGAGGCTGGTGACCAAGTTCAGCTATGCTAATCAGCCATTATCAGATCGGCAAAATAAGCTATTCCGTTCACAGCTGCAGTTGTACCATGGAGATCATTAGTAGAGGTCGGGCACATCATTCAAACTGTCCAGTTTCCCCCCTCTATGCTTCAGTTTTATTTAGCAATTTATTATCGAACGCGTTTGGTTCGAAGGACTTCTACATTTCTACAATTTGACTAACATTATGATATCTGGCTTTCTTTCAGGATGGAAAAATATTTTCTGCCGCCGTTGTCTGTGGTTTCCTGCTATATTCTCGACTTGTAACAGTACCAGAAGACGCTCTGCAAATATTTGCCATTAGAAGATCACCCCTCAATTTGCAACCCAGCCAACTGAGATATCTCTACTACCTTACCAACATTATCAAGTCAGTGTTTATTTTATTTCAATTTACATCTTAACATATTCCGCTCCGTATATAAAATGCGCGGACCACCCTTTGCCGCCCGATCGGTGAAGTTCGTTGACCAAACGGAATATCCCACGCCGGGCCGCCACCGGTTTTCTAGTTTCTTATTATTGGCAAATAATAAGTACAAAACTATGAAAATGTTTGTTTTTATATTTAATATTATATTGACATAGTTTTTGTAAATAAAACTTGAATTATTTACCACCAAATCCATCAAAAACACTTTTAATTCACTCTTGCACTTTTCACGTAACCAATCAAACGTCTAAAATTGAACTAAAATGAACAAAAAAAACGACGATTAGTCTATGTATTTCGTGAATTCAGGTATGTGTTATATGCAGTACTTTTAAATATTAATAAGCCGATGACACTTTAAGATTAACATCAATGATGTATACGCTATGTATACGTGATATATGCCACTGGCGTATACATCAATGATCTCATCAACTGCACTGAGCGTGTTAATTAAATAACTGAGTGGCCTTTTATAGTTAATGAACTAATGTAAATAACCTTTAATATTTTCTCGATTATTATTAAACCTGCTTAATAATTTAATTAACCTTTATGTTTATTTAATTTCAATTTTTTTTTTAAATTATCTATCAATTGTGTAAACTTTTATGATAAGCCGTATTAAAAAAAAAGTAGATATGATGTTTGAGTTGGCACCTTGGCCAAACCAAAGGTTCTGTTTAAATATCAAAATTTGATTATTATAATAATTATATTTGTTGCTTTGTGACCTACCTCCCTACCTTCGGTAACATCACCATGATGGTTACGTTTTATTTATTTTTTTGCAGACCAGATCCCGTGCTACCTCACTATAAACCAGTCACTCTAATGAACATAACCGTGCAGCCCGTGCCATTATTCACAAAGGCCAGGTAAATTTTACCTATATTTACCAATAATCAAACTATTTCCACTATGTGTTTATTTATGTAGAAAAAAACATACAATAATAATTTTTGTAAACAAATATGAATAAACAATTTCAAAATCCTGTCATTAAGAGGATGCAACACTCATTTCTCCATAGAAAAGTTGTAGTGTTGTGTCATTATTCAGTGTGAGAGTGTGACATTATTCAAGAATAATATAATTTATAGTACCTTTTTAACCAAAAATAATGAATTATGCTTCAAGGATTACTCTAAGGGAAATCCGGTCAATCGTTTTCAAATTAATGCTAGGGAAACTTCCGTAGTCCCTGGAAGTTTCTGCAGGCTAGCCGAGGGTAAAGGAAGAACTTAGAAAATAGAAGATTCGTCAGACATCCTACAATATATTTAGTTTTACTTTCTTATGAATGATAGTACTTCAAAAATGAAAGGACTATACATGAATCTAATAATTTAATAAATTAGAGTAGGCAAATGTTATTCATTATGCCATCATGAAGCACAACTATTTAAATTATGTTTATTCCAGTGCCATATTCTTTTATATAATATCAAAATACCCACAGAACCTTTATTTTAAATGTATTTACTCCAGGGATGGGTGCCGGCCTTACGTTGAAGTTTATAACGATGACAGAATGATACTTTCCACGATGCAAGATTATGAAAAACTACGTCAATTCAATATGGCTGAAGGCAAGGTGTGTTTTTTAAATCTCTTACTTTTTATAGCTAGCAATTTCAATTAACCCTCAACTTGACACACCGGTCTCTCAGGTCACACCATTTTTTTTCTAATAAAAATATCTTTCAAATCCGACATTGATTGCCTTTATTTTTTTATTTATTTTAGGTATGTATTTCATAGTTGTATATGCATTCAAACAGGCACGAACTGTGTCAGTTATACATTGGTGTATACATACATAGTTACTAATTTGACTCTGGAAAAAAAATGGGGTGTCACAAAGGTGACAGCAGTTTGAAGAGTTAAGTTTTACTCATTAGCTACATTGAATAATAATAATTTATCATGGTTCTAATTTTATTTATTTCTGTCATTCACTCTCTAATTTATTTTTAGTTCACAAGTTTTGAATGAATTAGTATTAATCATATTCTTTAAACCTGACTGATGCCCGACCCACTTTTTCGTAAACATACTCCGAATTTAATAATATTTTTATTTATTTATTTATTTATTGGTTTTTAAAGTACACAAACATATTTTACAAAAAACTCAACCTTACTAGGCAGCACCCGTACTAAGGTAGGCTTTATTTGTTGTAGATTATTAAATGTTTCAGGTCGAAGAATGAACGATTATATTGTTTTTGATTTAAAACTCACTTACAATATAATAAAAAAATAATTTATAGTATAGTAATATAATTTAATATAGCAATAATATATATACATACACTCATACTCATAAATATATATTATTTTTATAGTTTAGATAATATGACACATTAATGTTTTAAATGTATAAATCTATTAATAAATTTGAAATTTAATACATATTAAAATCTGAGTATTAATGATATTTATACATTGAATGATATTTATACATGGTATTTATACACGTGATATATTCTGTAAGTACTTACATAAAAAAGAAGTTTATTGCAGTACATAATTAATTAAAGTGCGCGTTTGCTATTTACTGACCTCAAGAAGCCATCAAGAAATCGTTTTTTACAGGTAAACAAAGACGAAGACATTCCCAGAATATTTTTAATTTTGTTATAAATTAGTGGTCCTAACACAGTGAAGTGTCTCTGAGCAAACCTTGTCTTTGTTTTCGGTAAAATATGTTGATGGCTACTAAGTTTCCTCGTAATTATTTTATGACAAACGACTTTATGATCGTCAAGTTGTTTTAAATAAATCAAAAGCAGCTTTCGGCAAAGGTTTGTCTTATATCCAAAACCTTCAAAGTTTGAAAGAGTTTTTCTGATGGATAGCGGAAGGGTCTTTTGGTAATAACTCTGATAATGAACTTTTGAGCTTTTATGATAGGATCCAGACCACTCAAGGTAGTTCCACCCCAGCAAATAATTCCATAAGATATAATACTATTTACCAGCGCAGAGTGAATGGTTCTCATTAGGTCTTTAAATAAAATATTTCTAAGTAATTTAAATATATAAATAAGATTTTTTAACTTTTTTAGCTGTTATACGAATATTTTCTTCCCAGTAGAGTTTATGGTCAACTGTTAAACCCAGATATTAATAGGAGGAAACTTTTTCTATGTGAGGGCAATAACATAGATGGCAGTTTTGAAAACAGAAATGTAATTTTATTTTCAGCATTTTTTTGAAGAGTTTTCCAATCCTGTTCTTGAAATATAAGGACAGTGCATTTGCAGAAAATATAGAATGACCATTTTTTAAAATAATATTAGCAATTCCATTTATATAAATCAGGAAAATAAATGAACCCAATGCACTGCCTTGAGGGACTCCAAAGTCAATTAACATATCGTCCCTAAGAGCGTTGCCTAATTTGAATAACTTGAGTTCTGTCAGTAATATAATCTCTAAACCAAGCCAGGCTTACTCCTCGAATACCAAGTTGTTTGATTTTCTTAAGCAATAGGGATGAGAAACGGTATCAAATGCTTTAGCAAGGTCTAAAAAGATCACCATACATTTCTTCCTATTGTCTAAAGCTTTGACAAGTTTTTGTGAAAAAGAACCTAACGCATAATTTGCACCACGTCCATTTCGAAACCCATATTTTTAAACCCATTTAGGTGTCTAGGAAATACTCCCGATGTATGATAAATATGTATGTCAAAGGATCAACTAGTGATTCTTTGTTTAATTTTGAAAATCTTGATGAAATACTATCAACTATCATTTTATTTCTAAAGGTCCGAATTCTATCGTGATATGAGTAGTCTATGTTTTGAACACTTTACAATATCTACGGTCCCAAGAAAACCAGCGTAAAGTTTCAGAAGTCAGACTAACTCTAATAAATCATTGTGTTTTATTCTGAACATCCACATTAATAAAAGTTTAACAAAAAATAATGATTTTGCAGGTATCACTAGCGTTAGGAGTTGCCGGCATCACGGCAGTCGGCGATGTGACGGTTGTAGTGATGCATGCAAGGCAACAACTTGGACGACCGACAGGCATTCGAATGCTTCAGTTCACATTCCATACTGGATTCATTCCACCTGATCAGATACTCTTGAGATTCAATAGGTAAATTGTTATTAATTTCAAAATGTAAGTGCTTTCTCAAAATTGTGTCAGATTATCTTTCTTTTAAAAGACTTTCACGTTTAAAAGTTAAATTTATGAAAAAGTACGAATATACAGTGTTTTTAAATTTAGGGCACTCCTTTTAGGATGTTGGTCTACCGACAATAAAAAAAATTATTGGAAAAATGTTTCTCAATTACGAGAAAAATGACTTTAAAATTAAATAGAAATCATTTTAATGTTTAGAAGCCATACTACAAAAAAAAACATATTTGTATTCTCTACAACTTCTTGCACATCCTGTGCAACGGGTTGGACATGTAAAATCTTATCATTACTGTACACAATTATTTTTTTTTTATTTATCAGGCTTTTATACTATTGCTTTTTTTTGCCACAACGTAGGTCAGAACTGGACGGAGTTGAAGACGTGGGAGCATCGCCCAACGATCACTATCCATCGGGAGTGTCAGCAAGTCTTGGTATTGTTGTGGCTGCGAGTGAAAGGAGGGCTCCTCGGGCTGCACCTTGGACTGAGTCCATTGACATACCTCTGTCCTCGAGGCAGGCCAGAACGCTCTTCACTTCTCAACTCGAGTGCAGCGAGACCATCGATAATTTCGGTAAGAAGTCAAATTGTTTCAAAATGCTAACTTGTGTAACTATTCAGCAAACGAGTTAAAACTAGATTGGTGTGTGGTCAACAGAACGAGTAGTGCATCATTTTTGAAGAGCAAAAAACATTAGGTACAGTATGCAGAGTCTATAAAAGTTAATATACCAATGCTTAAAATATTAAAAATCATTTTCTTACAAATTATAGTTTCAGCCAGTAGGATCTTGTCATACCTATGTTGCGTTATAAAGAAACAAACTAAAGTGTTCAAAAAGTCTAAAAAATTTAAGTTAATAATTTCAGGTAGTTGGGGAATTTATGGTTTTTTTTTTCCAGCACGATCATGAGAAGGATACCCTGTAGAATATCGGTTAATTAAAAATTATTTATGATAAAACACTACTGTACTAGGAAATAAACCTCCAATTTTATTTTCAATCTTTCAATTTATAAATATTATTTAGCGTGATATTTTTACAAAAAAAATAAAATATGTTTTCTGTTCATTTGTAAACAATAAATTATTTTATGAATTTTACAGTTTCCGTAGAGAAAACAAAGACTGCCCCAGTTCGCCCTCCTCCGCCACCTTCTCCAATCCCGTCTGTCAATCAGAGGATTGAATCTTCCGGGGTTCCGCCTTCACGACCAGCTCCGCCGCTGCCTATTCCTGTCCCATCGCCTGCACCTGCACACGTCGCCGACCTCCTCAACATTGAAACCCATCAACAAGGTAAGACACACATCAATAGTTAAAATGAATATATCTATGATCTATTCCATAAACGGGCAAAGTGCAATTTTAGATATTTTTGAGCACTTTGTGGTGCACAAATGTTTTAAGTAAAATCTAAATAAATGTATTTGTTATTCCTTATAAGCTTTGTTCTAAGCGTTAAGATTAGGAAGTTATAGTATTAAATAGTTTTAAAACATGTGTATAGTAAAATCATAGTGTAATATTGTTTTAAAGGCACTTAAAACATTTGACTTTTTAACGTTTCAAAAATTTGCTTGCACGGTAGCTTTAGTGTTGTAGACTTTTTTTAAAAAAATAATTGGTATGACCTAAGTCATATACAATTATTTTGGGCCCTACTCAACTAGGCCAAATGCGCCTATCCTTGAGTCAGGGGAGATGGTAATGAAGTGTTAAAAATGGTATAACCACGTGCGGATTCGTTCCCCCGACCTTTAGACCAATAGTCCAACGCCTTAACTACTAGACTACCACGATCACTAAGACAAATCTACAAAGACTAGAACAAATAAGTAACGATCAAAGAGCAATCCAGCCGCGTCAACGATAAACTTCATGTCCGCTTTACAAGTAGCTTAAATTGGCATAAACCTAAGAAGATATCTCGTTTTCGGGAGATTTTTTTCAGCCAAATCGTTAAAAATAAAATCTGAAAATTTGACGGGATCCTTAATATTGGACCTAATAAAAATGCAATTTCCAACTCCGGTATCGACCGCCTGAAACCTT
Organism: Neomicropteryx cornuta; assembly: GCA_020383195.1. Classification (NCBI taxonomy): domain Eukaryota; kingdom Metazoa; phylum Arthropoda; class Insecta; order Lepidoptera; family Micropterigidae; genus Neomicropteryx; species Neomicropteryx cornuta. Next base: position 17,688,921 of record JAHKQU010000021.1, on the reverse strand, counting down.
CTTTCACCAATTTTCGAATAAGATTTGCCTTTCATTTCTCCAATCTCTTTGTTAAGAGCATCGGATATATCCCCTTCGGCTTCTTCCAATTCGACAGCGGGATCACCATCGCCGCTTCCCCCTCCATCTGAATTCTCCTTCGCGAAAAATATATCTGCCTACTCGTTGAGAAGATTATACGATTCGCAAACGCAATCTTTTTTACGAAAATTGCATGTGCATGTAAATCTTTCGACTAGTCATACTACAATTTTATTTTAAATTAGTAAAACTAAATGATAGTATCTTTAAACATTTTCTTTCCTTTAGCCTCTGACAGTTTGAACTCACTGTATTAAGATAATGTGTGTTAAAAAAAAGTATATATATATAATACGCTAATGCGAGTGTAATTTAATTAAAATTTTACTTTAGCGAAAATCTATCATCGGTCAATATTATACTAATTGTATGTACCATTTCTCATATATTGTACTGTTGGTTTTATAAATTAACAATAAATAAATAAATAATTGAGGAATTCTGAAAATTACTTATATCGTCGGTTTGGAGCATAAAGTCATTAACTAACAAGAAGAAGATGTTACAGATATCACTCAATTTTTGTGGGGCTTTGGAGTTCAATAAATGTAATAATGAAAAACTATTGTAAATAATATATACATATATTAACTATAAATATAAATAATATACATATTAATGTATATTAAAGTAATTCTGTATATTTACTCAATAATTTTCATTTGAAGGTAAACTTTAAGTTAACTTTTTAGTCAACGATATTTAATACACCAAAACAAAACTCTTTTAAAAAAGCTGTTACACCTGTATACAATACTATAATTATCATTATAGCGACTTAGCATAATAGTATAAAAAAGTTTTTCTTTTTCCAAATATTGCAACAGATGTAGTTGAACCTGAACCACCGAAAGATGAAAATAGCAAATTGGAGGGAAAACTGATCGGCGGAGACTCTTTCGATTTCTTTTCCAACTTTGATGGGAGGCAATCCATCGATGAGAATACAGAAAATGTTCCCGATAACTCCTTCGGAGATTTTCTCGGAGCCAAGCCGGAGACATTAACAAACGTAAGTAAATTGTTTAAATATAGGTGATGTTTTTAGAGGCGTGGTTTTCAAGAAGAGATAAAACGCATATAATTTGATGTTATGGCTAAGAATTTAGTTTTATTATAAAGATAAGGGTTTGCCATTATGTTTTAAAAATGATTTCGGGTAAGTGGCCGCCGCGGCTGACTCGAACAAATTCCAGCCGAGAGGCCCAATTTTCAACCACTTTTTGCAGCAAGTTGGGCCGTATGTCAGCAATAACGCGCCGAATATTCTCTTCCAAGGCGTTAATCGTGTCCGGCTTATCTGCGTAGACAAGCGACTTCACATAACCCCACAAAAAATAGTCCAGCGGTGTTGAATCGCACGATCTTGGAGGCCACGCCACAGGCCCACAACGCGATTTTTACTAAATTTGCACTATTTGCAAACGTTCAGGAGTAAGTCTATTCATTATGAAATGGCAAACCAAACTGAGCATAAATCAAGTGACAGCTGTCAAAAACACCAACTACGAAAAAGTAGTGCCAGATTAAAAACCACTCTTCTAAAAAAAACACCCTATATTTTTGGACTATAAAAATATTACAGTTCACTATAATATCTGTCCATGTTTCATCCGATGCCATGATTCAGAGCTACGTTTAAAGTACATGAAAGCTAAACTAAAAAATTGGGTGCATGACTTCTTATATTGGTCGCCATGACCATTATTTCAAAAATAAAAATAAATTTTTAGGTAAAACAATATAGGTTTCAATTGTTTCCTTTAAAGGACAACACGTGAATGCAATGTCCTATAAGTGAGCCCTTTCCTTATTTAAAGTTAAGTATGGATCAATTTTTTTATCAATTCATCAATGTTTCATCAAGAGGGGTAATTAATGAAGGTAATTGATGTTGAAACGGGTTGAAATATAGAAGAAATGCAAATGTTATAAAATAAAACATGAATGAAAATAACATGAATAAAAACAAGAAAGTTGTCCAGGGATCTGAATTTAGCTTGAAGTTTATGAATGAAAAAATGAAAAGATTAACATTAACATGATCTATTGCGGAATGTCTTACGCACGGAAACGGATTGGCTGCACTTACTTGATGGTAAAACCTCTTGAAGATGATCGCGATCCTCTTGTGGTTGGCTGGCACTGACTGCAAATTTTGTATGCAGAAATGAATTAGTTAAATATGACAATTTTTATTATGTCCTACCCCTCTTATCAGTCGACTTCGGTTGATAAGGGTTATTATTGCTTGAATTTCTATAAAAATATAATCTAAACTACACCTTATGTACTGTTTAATCGCTGTCTCTAATAAGCTGGTGCACTTATATTGTTATTTCGTTCTGCCAGGTTAAAACTGGATTGTACTAGTCCATTTGAAGGTTGAGGAGAAATGACCTTCTAAATGTGTGTTTTTTTTTAATAGGGTTTGTTACGGGTTCTAACCCATATACAACTACCCTTTTGCCTAACCATCTGATTTAGTGTCCTGTTTCCTCCAAGCCCTGCAGGTGTAATTTTGCTAAGTCTGCCCGATGTGTTATTTCCCATAAAAGTTAGAAATACATTATAGTCCTGGTATATTTGTTTGGTTTTGTTGTTGATATTTTAACAACGATAATGAACATTACTAAAATAGATACACGACAATGCCCCCCTCTTTTCGCAGAGATCTTAAATTCCATCTCCCAACTGACAAGCCAGCAATAGGATTATCATTGAAGTGTTTCAAGAGATCACGTTGATTCGTAAGTGTTCACTCATAAAATTTTACTTTCAGGATGTTCAGTCATCATTTGAGGATTTCCTATCTTACGGTGGATCAGCATCGACTGCAGATCCGAAAGTCCAAAATGGAAACATAGGCTTCGATCCCTTCGGTGTGGAATCGTCGACAGTCAAGAGTGAAACGAACGAAGGACCACTTTTAACACCTCATGTTGTTAACAAAGCTAACGCTGGTAAGGATATGCATGAAGGCTTTATGCATAGTCGCATTAGTACACTGATAAGATCTTAAAAGTGACCAATAATTATACAATCTGTCAGTTTAGTCGGTTTTACTCGATTATGGATACAGATGATTATTAATTTAAATCTAAAATAGTGAAATTGTAACTAAAAGCTCGCAGTTCGAAACTAAATGGTTTAATTTCAAAATTCTATTTTTGGTAATATTCAAAGAAGGTACTTCAATTAATACCGAAAAATACTGAAATCAGAAACAAAACCAGAAAATCCCATATAGTCGGTTTGGAACATAAAGTCATTAACTAACAAAAAGAAAATGTTACAGATATCACTCAATTTTTGTGGGGCTTTGGAGTACAATAAATATAATAATTAAAAACTATTGTTTAAATATGCGTACATATTATGTACATATATTGAATGACATCTATTACATTTCTTTTTGTTAGTTAATGACTTTAATGTTCCAAACCGACGATATCTGTGTTTAAAGATCATTTATTAATTTTAAATCATCAATATAAAGGATAATAATATTATAAAATTTATGGGAAATGCTCCATTTTTACCCAGAATCAGTTTCTTCTCACCTATCGTATGAAGTTAAAAAAAATAACTCCTGGGTCTAATGGTGGGGTCTCCCTTGTTGCAACCTATGTTTAGAAAAGTGGATAAGTTCCATTCCAATCCATTTTGTTCAGAAAAGAATAGAAACCAACATTCTTCTTTCTATCGGTCACTAGGCTATGTATTTATTTATTTGTTACTTTAACAATAACTTTAATTTAGGTACAAACAAGGTTTGTATATTTAAAACTGTATTAGTGAGCGTTTTATAATATTCACTAAGATTAGTATAATCTTAAAATACTCTTCTTTCTACCTAGAGCACCAGGGTCAAGCTCCTGAAGCAGCGGTCAACGCGAGGCGCGATCCATTTGCAGATCTCGGCAACTTGGCCGCCGGATTATGCAGCGGCAATGCAAGTCAGCAAGGAAGTCCAGCGCACCGAGCGACGGGTACTTACATGAATCTTGGCGTTGCTCCAACCTCAGGTTCGAGTCCGTTTGGCAGTTTATCCTCGACGAATACACCACTACATACACCGTCCGCTTCGCCACATTCCTTCGCGGCCCGCAGTCCAGCCCATCAACCCGATTATAGGTATGTAAATTTTACTACAATATTTCTCACTATTCAATGATCAGATTTGACCGAATTCAAAAAAAATATTCAAAAAGATTGTGCTACATCTTCCTGGCCTTATTTAAGAACGAATGAACTATCAAACATCACCATACCATCAACACACGTTACTCCACTTAAACTATACTTTTAAATACGGCGGCAAAAACTATGTTTAAACAGAAAGTTAAAATGTGTATCTTGATTACATTATACAGTTTTGTGTTAACGCAATTTTACCAAATTTTAAAAACGATCCGTCTGGTTTCTTCATTTTTATCTGATTTTTCAGCCGCGTGCATTTTGAGCCGCCCAAACCGCCTGATTCTGATAAGCCGAAGACAGTCGGAGACGTCTTTGGTGATCTGCTCGGCAGCCAAGGCTACGATTTTGCAGCCAAGAAGGACCAAGGCCCGAGGACGATGAACGCCATGCGTAAGGAAGAAATCTCCAAAGATATGGATCCCGAAAAGCTTAAAATATTGGAATGGGTATGAGGACCGTTTTATAGCTATGTATTTAATTATTTATTAAGCAAACAAAACACAATTAGAGAGTAGCGTAAAAAATGGTTATCAACAAATGTAGGTAAAGTAAATTTTTTTTAGGGAAAATACCCGAGAACCAATAAGGAGATACAATTTGTTCCATTAAATGAGCAATGAAAAGGGTTTGTGCTGGTCCATTACCAAGCCACATTTCTCCGATTTTATTTAATAGTGTGTGTCCTTTACAATCCAATAAGTAAAATGTCATCTTAAAAAAAATATACTAATATACTAAGATTAGGTTTATAGGCAAGCAGTGCTGTGGTAATATGACAGTGCTGGTGTCATATGTAATGATAATATTTTAAACGCCTTGATTTTGCACACTATAATTAAAATATTTTTTGTTTAAATTCATATTGTCCCTGCAAAAAAAAAACTTCTGTCGAACCATCCATTTGCAGACGGAGGGCAAGAAGGCGAATGTGAGAGCTCTATTGGGCACACTGCACACTGTGGTGTGGATGGATTGCAAATGGAAGAAGTGTGACATGGCGTCCTTAGTGAGTCCCGCAGATGTCAAAAAGTCATATAGGAGAGCCTGTCTCGCTGTACACCCAGACAAAGTAAGTATTAGTTTTATACATTTATTACTTTACTATATTACATACTATTTTTCCCAACAACTCAGTATATTTATATTTTTCCTCGTCAATACAAATGTGTTTCTTAAGGGGCCTCTTTCCGGTGGCGCTCTTCTCTGTCTAGCGCGTGCTTTTGAATCATTCTGTCTCATCTAACGCATAAACACTCTGTACCGTTTTTCGTTAATTATGAAACACAATAAATTTATGCCTAAAAACTTACTTGAATTTGCTTCTTTATAAAATAAACTAAGCTTCTGTAGTTTTATCTTCTCGATTCTTGTATTCAGACAATAAGATATTTATGTCTAAATTTTGATAAAATGTATAGAAAAATACAGACTTTTTGAGGATCTTAACTTTTAGACAAATTAAAAATGTAACTTTGTATTTATTTAGAAGATAAAACGATACCTACTATTACTTTTCTTCCACATCTACAAATAAGAGTCACAACGTTATGGCGTTTTATGGAGAATGACCGGGTTGAGCATAATATGATAATTGTTTTGTTCATCTTTTCAGCAAATGGGCACTGATAATGAAAATCTGGCTAAACTGATCTTCATGGAACTAAACAATGCATGGAGTGACTTTGAGAATGATACAAAACAACAGAATCTGTTTCAAACGTGAATCAAGAAGGAAGACTATCTACTTCTACAATATTTTAAAATATAAAATATCAGTTATACAGGGCGGGTTTTTAAATTTAGGGCACTCCTTTAGGATCACTAGGATGTTGATCTATATTGATAATTAAACATTAATCAGCAAAAAATATTTATCAGTTACGAAAAAACGACTTCAAAATTAGATAGAAATCATTTTAATGTTTGAGAGCGTGGTTGAACGCATGGTACAACAACGGTCGGTGATCCCCGCACCACCAAGCACTTCGAAGTTTTTTGATGATATAATTACTATAGATGATTTTTTTTTTAAGATGATTTTTTTTCATGAGATCGGCTTAGTTATCGATATAGATCAACCTCTTGTATAATAAAAGTAGCTGCTTTTGCGAATATATACATATACAAAATATAACAGGATTGTCCATTTAGCGTTACTTATCAAGTATGTTATGATCTTGAAACGAGAAAATATAACTCTGATCGCTCCTTGTTAAAATGGTTGAAATTACACCAGCGAGCAACAAAAAAGCGTGTAGGTTTTCAAAACCCTCTTCCAGCTTTAACTTTATTTCCTAGTTCCGTGGTTGGGGTATGTTGTTTTACCTTTAAAAGGAACATTTAAAAAGTTTGCATTGCGTTTAAAAAACAATGTGGTTTTCCCATATTTTTATTTGATTTTAATAGTTGCGATTGCGATATCTTAAACAATTAAGTGAAAAGTTCAAATCTATCCCCAGTGACAGTGACCCGGAATCGTATGCCAAGTCGTCTGGGTGCATACAATGTACTACTACCGATGCATACAGTCGTGTTGTTTCAAATTTTATTGTCCAAAAAGTATATGTTGAAGGTAAAGTTAAAGGCCCATAATAGTGGCCAAAGGGTGGGGAAACTGACTGAGATGTCGTATACCCTATATTAGGAGTCGCCAATTAGTTTTATGGAAGTCCATTTTAGAAAGTCGCTGGGCTTTCGGGTTCGTCTTTATGCTAGAATTGCGGAGTGGGGTGGGGGGGGGTGATTCGCTCACCTCTAGGAAATCCTTATTTATTTGTTTTTGCTTAACTGTAAAATGCATTACAAATATTTATTAGCTTGTAATCCTGATTACGAAAAAAAACTATTTAGTTTGTTTTCTTTAATATTTATTTTTCTCCGTTACTTTCTGTCTCATTGTATCAAGGTAGGTTAAATTGTTGTATATATATTTTTTAGGACGAAGGTGTATTATGTTAAATAAACGTAATTTAATCTCAATAAGTTATTCTGGTGAGTTAACATTTGCCACATAATGCTTTTAATATTATTAAAAAGTGTATTTTAATTGTATGTTATGTTAAAAAATAATTTTGTGTACCAATAGATTTGGTAATGTTTCATTTTAATATTGCTTACTATTTACTTTTACCAACTGGCCATTTTCATCAAATCTACCGAAAGTCGTACTTATGTAGTTATGAAACTTTTATGTTTAAAATTTCTTTGGTAGTATTGATGATTTATGTTGTTGTTTTCATTTTGATTTATAGACGTGTAGTAATATTTTGTGACTAAATCACAGCAAATCATCAGTTTAATGTTTTCCAGCATGTCTATGTATTGGTTAGTGTCATTCGTTGCATCGCTGGGTAAAGTACAAACGAGTTTGCTCATAAAAGTATGCAGTAATTGTATTGTAATTGGCATTTTTATGTACATTTTGCTGAAACAGTGTTTGCCTTTATTTATGGCCACACTATGTATAGTCTAAAGCCGTTAATTATCTCTTTTTCTACATTTAACTCAGGTGCAGCCAGGACTTAACGTGCTAATTTATTGTCCTATTATTAATGATATTAAGCATAAGGCGACACCTCAGCGATCTTTTTTGACATATCAAAGAGATTTAGCGCGTCACTCATGGCGTTCTTGTGGCTACACTAGCATTTGTTTATCATTGTTTATGACAGTTACAGATGTGTTTTACGGTTATAAATATGACAATCGCCAAAAGCAACTCGGTCTCCATTGTAAATGCAGTTGTAACCACTCAATTTATGCGTATTTTCATTCGATATTTTTGACACCCTAAAATGACGTTAGATGTTGAAGTGGTAATGTATACGTACCCTAACCTTATATGTGGTTATTTATACCTGCTCACCCTTTTTTCCTTACCGGCAACGAGCAAGCAACACCTTAGTTTCCGGGACAACTGTAACCTGAGTTGGAATAAAAGTATAGACTTGTCCCGAGTAGTTTTATTGTAATATTTAAATATCCACTCGGGGCGAGAATATCACATTTATACCTAATGGAAAAGAATAATCCAGATAAACAAAATAATAAAAAAAAAAATGAAAAGAAGCAAAATGTCCAATGCATTAAGTGAATATAATCCTAGAGTTCGTTGTCGGGGTACATGTCTATAAATTTACATCTAACTTCTGCAACCATCCGTGTATCATTTATCGATACATATTTATGAAAATTGATGTTTTTTTGTGTTTACAGCACAAACATTCAGCCATGGGCCCAAGTTTTGCTATAAAAAGCAATTTAATGAAATGCAAACTAGAATAGTTCTTTATCCCTTTTTTTTACATGGTTTGTTCACCTTTAAATCTTGATGGTATAAAATTTGGAGTTGCGGTGTGTACTTTGATTAATAAATACCAGATTTTCACTGTGAATTGTGGAAACTGATTTTTTAAATGCCCTAAATTCCGAAATCATTATTATTTTATTAACGTAATTGAATTATTTTATAATGCTGATACTATAAATTAGTCAATATATAAATAACTAATTCAACGCTCTTTCTGTACGCTGTTATTTTTAAGAAGGCGACTGTCACAACTTGGCGTATTTAAAGGGTGTTTTCTGATTTCTTATTGGTTCACTATGTTTTGATTATATTTGGTGTTTAATTTGAGTACTAAGTTATTTTCTAATAGCACAGTAATTACTTAAGGGATAAAAGACCCCCTTAGGGCCGGTTTTATAAATGTTAAACTTTTTTCCATTCGTTAAAGTCAACTTAACGACCGGATGAGTAGTAGGAAACCTTATTTACGAATGAGTGTTTTATGAAAGAAAAGGCCCATCCGTTAGTAATTGCAAACGGTTCGTTAAATTCTATAATTTTGACAATTGTGTCTATGGTCCCGTCAATCCGCGGGCCAAATGCAATTCTAACCTAAAAAAATTTACTTGTTTTTTTGTCAGTTTCCGGGTTTTAAAAATGTCTACATACGATATTGGACAAGATGATTACGGTTAATATAATTATCTTGTTTTATTCCTAATTGCTATTTTTTTAGAACTTTTATTAATATAGGTACCTTTATTTTATTAGCGCGTGCTTTAGATATCCTCACACGAATTGGTAATTGGAACTGGTAGTTGCTGAACATTCTCAAACGTCAAACAAATAAATGATATGAAGAATATTATTTCAAATCTCGAAACTAAATAGCATGATTCAAATCATACAAAGTAACAATGAGCGAAATGACAGCCAATATGAGTTGAGCCGACGCGATGATGCCTACCCGACAGCCAAGCGACTGAGACAAAATATCGGTCAATGGAAAGAGCAGTTCCACTGATGGTTTTTTTTGTCATAATTTGTCCACTAACGAGTCGTTTAGGCGCTTTACCGACCTCTAGCCGCCAGTAACATGCAATCGTAACATTTTGCTGTCCAGTTTACTAACGGATGGTTATAATACTGAAATACTGAATATCAATTTTTCGTTTATTTGATCTAACATTTAACAAACAGATGTTTATAAAACTGGCCCTTAAAGTTATTTAACATTTTAAATTCCCAATAAGAATGTTAAATGTCAAATAAACTTAAAGGGTGTCCACTTTTCCAAATTTTATCTTAAGTACACCGAAACATAGTCAACTTGAAAGCAACGTATGAAAGGGCAAGACTCACCCTTCCAAGTAAAGAAAGCGGCGACTAAAAAAGTGTCGTAAGTGAAATGGCTCAACAACTTCATAATTTCTTGTTATATTAGTCCTTAAATAGGAGTAAATGTCAAAATGAGGCTCTAATATTATTGTCGGAAGAGTAAAAAAAAGCACGATTATTCCTTAACGCTAAGAAAACTTAGTTATTTAGATATAATGTTTAAGATTACGAAAACATATGTGATAATAATAATTATGACTCATTTAATCTTAGATTTTTTTTAATATAACCGCCATTATGTCCTATTTTAAGAAAATTCTATATATTATTATATTATTATATATATATTATCCTTACGTCATTGTCATTTTAAATAGAAGCCAGATTTTTCCAATTTTTCCTACAATTTATTGTGTGATTGTGACCATATTAATTAAACCTAGTTCAGTAGCTGACCTTTACTACCCCAAATGTAGATAGAGTGGCTGACGGTCTTGGAGAGTTTTTTTTACCTATGAACGGTAATCATTCTCTACTATACTACTAACAGAGTAGGTCTAATAACTTTGTTCTTCTTGAGAAAAAACAGTCATTAGTTTAATTGTAACAAATACATACACTATTTATCATGCTTTAAACTTGTTGATAACATTTCTGGAGATTATTTTCCGTTGAATGTGGTCCAGTTTTTTTCATCAATCCTACCTTATCTAACAATGGCAGATGCCAAAGTTATTCTTTGCCCAATGGTTGCTTTTCACGAAGCATTTGTATCGACTGATGGAGAAATAATGATATTTATATTGTTGGTGTTCCTGCAATTCCTGTTTATAATTCCAATTCAAAAAATTTAAATATTTCTTAAATATCATCTCCAATCACTCTGTGTTAAAATATATTTAAATAATACAATAATCAGACAAAAATATGAATATGCGAATTCAGTTGCAATTTGAAAGCTCAACTAACAGCTAAACAGCTGGTTAGCCAATATGGCGGTGGTAAGAAACTCCCCTAAAGTTTTTAGGACTCCGGGTGACTTAAAAAAGAGGTTTACTTAGCGCACCTAAGGAACACCTAAGCTTCGGTGAAACTCACATTTTGATTTAGTGAATATTTAACTCCCATTAGGAGAGTCTTAGCTTAAGATTTGGTCTTGTGAAAATTGTTTTTACGGTAGGATTGCGCCGAATGGAACTTGACTTAACTGGTCAGGCAGGTATGAATTTGCAACTTTTAGTAGTAGGTATAGTATACCGCAACTAACACATTCAATAAGAGACACTAGAACAATTGTCATATTTAAACACTTAATCATTAAAAAGTGTTGAACGCATTTAGCTTTAGGGTCTTAAGTTTTCTTTATTACTCTGTAAACATTCTACGAAGTTTATAACTTAATGTTAAATATTCCATTAATTTAAAATGATCTAAGATAATCGATAAAGGTATCCAAACTAAAAGAATCTGTTTCATTGTAAACTGAAATAATAAAAAAAGTCAGAAAATATTGTATTATATATCTGTTGATTATATATCGGGTTTACAGGTCCCCTCTGTTCATTTTGGCTTATCCAATTTAGTCTCGTAACTGAAACCTATTATTTAAAATTTTGAATGGATCACATAATAATGTTGTGTAGTTTAAAATGGGTAAGAAAAGCAAATTCGCTGGGAAAAAGAGAATTAAAAATTAATTTAGAATGTAAATTAAACATAATCTGGATCATTCTTTAAATATTTATAAAACTTTTAAATTTTTTCTTCAGTGATAGCATAATATTGAACTAGTATAAGCAATAGTGTAAAAATATGTTATTGGCTTTTAAAGTTATGATACTTAATATTCTATTTTTATTATTATATTAAAAAAAAAATCCACTTTAAAATTATTCAATTGAATAGATCTACTACTAGATAATATTATTAATGGTTAGTTTAAAGGGTAGCATTAAATAAAGGGTTAGTCCAAAAGTAATGCACAAAATCAACACATTTTTAGAAAATGTAATTACTCTATATTACTTGAAAGCAAACTAAGACTTTTATGACTAAGATTTCTTTGAGTGCTTTACTTTTGGGATGACCCTGGTATTTTATCTACACGGTTTAAATCTAGCTTTGTAGATAACGACTCAATTTATTGCACAGAAGTAACAATACTTTTTTGGTGAATCACTAACATACCTAAGTAGAGTTACACAGTTTGTCATTAAACTTATAATAATTCTGTTCAATGCGAAATATTATTGCTTCCTATGACAATGATGTATAGAAAATAAGTTAAGTAATATTCTTTGTAGAGTTAGTTATTCGTCTATCTTGAAAATAATCTTCATTGTACAGATTTAGTCTTAGGAGAATAAAGACGAATTAATATACCAATAAAAGAATGTTTGGTGCAAATATAAAACGTTTTTTAATTAGCCTTTTGGCTGCCACTATTTTATAGTAGAAATGCTCCAGTGTGGCGTTCACGTAATTCATAAATTAAATTAATTAATCATATTCTAAAATTAGGTGAACTCCTCATCAACAGGGAAATTTGCGCCAAAATGAATAACAAATAATAGTCCGCATGCGGCAGCCCGTCGATCAAAAACAATATAGGTGCAAAGCAACCAATGCGATTAAAGAATAAGTAAAGTGATGCGGACGGGAGAGAGAGGAAGCCACGCAGGCAACGCTATAACGAAAAGGCAGTGAGTGTCTGCATATATTTCCAACCGACGAGACATATACCTTGCTCGGCATAATCCAGTGCGCGATTCATACGTAAAAGTGCAAAAAGTGCTCAGGAAAAGCAAAAGTGCTAAAAGTTCATAAAAGATAATATCGCGCGAATAGGAATAAAATATAAAAGCTCGAATATGCGAGACTTCAAACATTTTGGGAATCCATTAAAAAAAAAGGAAATCGCGTAAACAGCACTCAAATACATAATAGAATGCGTATTTACAATATAACATACATATTAAGAAGGTAACTAAGCTTCATATTGATTCATTGAAATCACAGTGAATAAAATAAGATAAAGTATATAGGAAATAACGATCAGTGGTTAAGGACTATATAAACCTATAGAATAAATCACTATCACGCATTATAATTCAATAGCACTTAAAATGCATAAGGAGACCATATTGGGCACGGTGAACAATCTACTCTAGAGGCGGCTTGGACAAAGGTGAAACACCTAAGAAGATCACTAGGCCACAGGAAGTTAATTATATATTTAGGTGATTTTATCGATAATGCGCAAATAAAGGTGCCCATATTTGTTAGTATTATCGTTAATTAATACTTTAATTCATTGATAATAGTACCGGTTAAGAAATTAATAGATACTTTTATTTGCCCATATTTCATGTAGGAAATAGAATAATACCATTTATACTGAACTCAACACAATTTTAATAAGATCTTCAAAAGTTAAAGTAGATACTGATTTCTGTAATTTGATTATTTTATTCAGGTTTATTAGACTAAAAATCATTATACTTTAATAATCTTTTAATTAGTATGAGTATTACCCTCGCGACCAAAAACGGGTAACTTTAACGGCTTAGTCTGGTTTTATTTTGTGTTATATTTTAAATAAATATATCACATTATATAAAATGTATACTATAGAACAACGTACCAAGAGGTTTTTTTATTTTATATTATATTAAATCCTACAGCGTGTGTCGAAGTAGCACCATTTCTCAAAATCAACACTTTTCCGAGCTCTATTTTGGCTAAAATTCCAGTGCTACTCTTACAGATAAATAACAAAATCATAGCTTTATTCACTATAAACAATCTCACGTCGCGTCACTATAATTTTTCGTTTTATTGCTAAATAAAGCCAAAAATAAATTATTAGATTGGCTACTAATTGCTGCAAAATTCATCAACTTTAATATTTTTTTACGGCCAGAATGGCTATTTCTAATATGTAACATTAATACCATCATAATGCCACACTCGTAGTTAGTAGACTTAGATATATATTTTTTTTAAAATGTATCAATATCAAGATTTAAAATTGATTTCAAAACAGGTTGTTTCGACGAAATAAATATTCACAAAACGAAAGAATTAAAGCCACTCCTAGAGTGGCGTTCGACGGGAGAGCACGTTTCTCGTTTCGTTATATTATTATCACCCTGTATTTTTGCGAACTCCGCAAATCGACGCGTCAGTCCGAGTCTCTGAGCGATTTTGTTACGTCCGCTTTACACAACTATAGGTAAGTTATTTCAAAATACTTATTGATTTATTTTGTACTAATAGCTACATAAAAATATATATATCTTAATATATATAAATCTCGTGTCACAATGTTTGTCCTCAATGGACGGCTGAACCACTTAACCGATTATAATAAAATTTGAACACCATGTGCAGTTCGATGTGCACTTGAGAGATAGGATAGTTTAAATCTCAAATTATAGTCGCAATTTTAATTTATCGCTAATTATTTGTCTGTTATTATTTGGCAGTCATAAAACTGACAGATGTCGATACCTTTCGACTGGGTTGATGGCGCTAATGTCTGTTATTATTTGACAGTGACAGTTATTCGACGCAAACGTATTAAAAGAGCCCATCAGTTGGCAGAACAAATTGAATCAAGAAATCCAGCTCAAAGAATCAGGACAGCAGGTCATGCACAAGAATCTCAAGAACAGTGTAACGAACGTCTTCAAGAGAATATCATAAGAACAAGAAAATTATTATTTTCAGTCAAATGCCACCGAAAAAATCTAACCTCAACAACGCGAGCGGCAAACGTCAAAACGCAAACGTCAAAACTACGATCGGAATAATATATTCACTTACGAGATGCTGTTGCTGGAAACATCGATGGAAATTTAAATCCCAATGACATCGGTAATGCTTTCATTTTACCTTCAAGCTACATCGGCAGTCCACGGAACATGCAGGAATACATACAAGATGCGATGACTTACGTACGTCATTACGGCCGACCGGATTTATTTATTACATTCACATGTAATCCGAATTGGGAAGAGATACAAACTTTACTATTGCCAGGACAACAAGCCATTCATCGTCATGATTTAACTGCACGTGTGTTTAAACAAAAATTGAAATCCTTAATTGATTTTATTGTTAAATATACAATTTTTGGTATCACACGTTGTTGGCTGTATACGATAGAGTGGCAAAAGCGAGGTTTGCCTCATGCCCACATTTTGGTTTGGCTTAAAGATAGAATCCGTCCTGAAGAAATCGATCAAATAATTTCAGCCGAAATTCCAGACCCATTAATTGATCAAGAATTATTTGATATTGTCACCAAACACATGATCCATGGGCCATGCGGTGTTTTCAACATGACCTCACCGTGCATGGAAAATGGAAAATGTAAAAAAACTTCCCAAAGCCGCATACGAATGACACGATCACGGATATTGATGGTTATCCAATGTATCGCCGCAGAAGTACTGAGAATGGTGGCCACACATTTACAATGCGACTGCCGAACTTTCCAAATCAAGTTGAGTTTGATAATCAGTGGGTGGTACCATACCCACCACTACTTTCAAAAACTTACAAAGCTCATATCAATGTTGAGCTTTGCAGTTCTGTTAAATCAATTAAGTATATTTGTAAATATGTAAACAAAGGCAGTGATTTGGCCATATTTGAAGTAAAAAACATAAATAAAAATGACGAAATAGCACGATACCAAATGGGCAGATACATTAGCAGCAATGAAGCTATTTGGCATATTCTCAGCTTTCCCATCCACGAAAGAGATCCTGCTGTCCAACATCTGGCAATACATCTTGAAAACGGTCAACGTGTATACTTCACTGAAGAAAATGTTCTCCAAAGAGCGTTCGAAGCTCCGAAAACGAAAACTGAATTTTTTACATTGTGTCAAAAACCTGATGTTTTTGGCCAATTCGCGAAGACATTGGTGTATGGTGATGTTCCACGTTATTTCACATGGAACAAATCCAGTAAAAAATGGGAGCCACGGAAACAAGGAAAACCACATCCTTCCATTACAGGCATTTTTATTTTTTACCTATTGATTTCTGCTTAGTATCAAGTGTAAGAACATTTTAATTAATTGTGTTCAACGTACTTCCCCTTCAAATCTCAATCCAGTGAATTTGTATACCAACATCAACATTTTCGTCTTTGTTCGTAAATAATTTCATTGTACTAAAGGGTTATAGTAGTAGAAAGTCAAATAAGGAGATCACCATATTTTTTTACAAATACCATCTGTGTGAAAAAGCATAGTGGACTCCGTGACTGATGTTCTCTTATTGTTCCTCTTAGATTGTTTACTATAATGTATTATAACAAAAACTTTAGCCACAGCAACGCGTGGCCGGGTCAGCTAGTATATATATATGAAGATTATTCGAATATCTCAGTGGTTTCATATGTATTATTTTACCAATTTTAAATTTAATGTTATGAATTATTATTACAGCCATGGGAAAGATATTGAAAAAGGCTTTCCAAATGAGGCACATACGTGACAAACGTCGACAGGTAAACTATGGCCGATTTTTCAGGTTATTATATTTCTAAATAACAGTACTCTATAACCTTTTTTATATATAACCTTTTTTAGAAGAGGTAAACAACTGAACCTGCCTGCTGTTGCCAATACCTTATTTTATTAAATAAAATAAAAAAATTGAATAAGGCTGTAATAAACTGCGTAGTACAAAATACCAATATAAAACTTATTATTATTAAATAAAGAATAGTATCGAATAAATAACCTATTTTGATAATTTCCTCATTATATTTTATGCAAGCCTTTATAAAATTTCTCTTATTACATTTTCCCAAAACTCACTACAATCAAATTTTCATCACTTTTTTCAAATAGTTTTATATTAGATCTGACAAGTCCAAGGCTTAGATGTCTGAAACATAAATTGTTGATTATTAAAAGGGTATTATGTTACACTTTGACCAAATTACCAACCAACCCATATTTTACCAATTCAGGTTTTTGAACGGTAACCATATTGATTGGTGTAAAAAGGATCGAATGGTCATACAGTACAAGTGGTTTATTTAAGAGCTTGAAACATCGGTTGATGATTACTAAAAGGGAGCATGTTGTGCACTAAGCTTGATTTTAATAAGTAACTGAAGTCCGGTTGACTGATGTCAAACACTTCGTTTGATAGCTTGCGTTCACTTAGAACAGAGGTTCCCAAAGTGGTCCCTGACAGGAAGAAAAATATGATTCCACTATACAAAAAAACCTATCACAGTGTGGGAATCCTGGGGGAGGGGGTCCACGAAGGATAAAAAATACTGGTCTGGGGGTCCACGGGGAAAATAAGTTTAGGAAACATTGATTTAGAAGACGGCGTCTAGTTTAGGAGGCAGGGAACATCAGTGCAGTAGATTCCGGTCGCTTGTTGGTTACATAAATTGCCATTGAACTGTTACTACTGTTCTGTACATATATGTATTTTGGTTTATAAGAATAAATAAATAAATAAAATAAATAATAAAAATCTTTGTTGTTTAATTAGCGTGCGTTTTTTTAAAGAAAATTTAAAGATGGCTGAAAATTTAAAAGAAAGCCTCGTTTCCTCAGAAGAAAAACGTATCTACAGCTCATACATACAAGAGGAGCACAAACATTGTTATAAATGAATTAATTTGTAATATATGCGACTACATTAGAAATTAATCAGTTTTTTTTTTAATATCTTGCAAAGTTGAAAATATTATATGGTTTCCTTTTTAATAATCAGTAAGTTAGTTGTTACCTTGTCGTTAAAATGTGCTTTAATGCTAATATACAAAATATTTGCCACTTTTGGAATGCCAATACGTTTGATGAAATTAAAAAATGAAGTGGTTGATGTTCGGAAAAAATAAAAAGTTAATAATTTACGTATAAATTTATAAAAAATGACATCTGCACTTACATTTTAATTTGGTGTATTAATTATTATTAACATTTTAAGATCCGTAAGATCCTATCACAGTTTCGGGTTCTAAGAAGGACTAAGATTCTTCAGATATTAAATTATATTATTATAAATCAGACAGGATTCCCAAGAATGTAAAATAATAAATAAAAGAAAAATAAAAAAAATAATCTTATTTACTGATTTTTAACATAGAAGTTATGAAATAATGGAATATGTTTTTATTCTAACTTGACGTCCATGCAACCATATTTCTCGAGCAGCTCCTGCTTTCGTTTTCTTAATAAGGCCTCTTCGACGTCTTTCTGGGAAGGTACAGGTATGTGCAATAACTGAGATCTTGGTATATCTTGGTCGGTTGATTGCTCTTCGTTGTTATCCTAGAAAAAATAAAACGATTATTATCATGGCATAGAACTGTTTCAATTCTAAAGGAAAATGAGATGGTTTTCTTATGTTTATAATCATTATTGTATGGTTTTACTTGTTGGCGAGCGCAGTTCTGACTGTCTTGTTATTTTCGTGTTACATTCTTACGGCGATCTGTGGGTACTTTGCCGTGTGCTGCTGTGGCCGCTATATTATTGAAACTGAGCTGGCGTGTTGAGATCTTGATAGTTTTGTCCTCAATATCTGGTAAGCTATCCTTTAACAAGAATAATACGCGTACTTTTGTTGTTCACGATACGTTACCTGTATTGTTTTCTTTTTAGTCTTGAGAATTCAATTGATTGACAATACTGCCGCTGGTTTCATAAGTCGAGATGGACAGCAACTACTATACCTCCTGGGTCAGTCCATGAGGAGTCCTGCTAAGGCAGTACCTTGAGCACCAGTAAGGCCAACAATCAAGGTACTTTCAGTTTTTATTTCCAAACATTCAACAAAAACCCTTGCTTTACGGCTGAAGTCTGGTGCTCGTGTCACGGCTCCATTCATCGTTTTTTCCCGTTCTCCTAAATATTAAGCTGCCCAACATCCATATAGAGATGATACACATCTTATTCTTATCTTCAGAGATACGCTATTGGTACATGTTATAAATCTATGTTATTGGTCAAATGTACAGAAAGAGAACACATTAATTATTGATTTAAGCCCTCGACCGAGATAATCTTTTTGTTAGTCAGGTAATTTTATTCTAGTTTGCTGCGCAACCATTTGTGTCTGTTATGTAAAGATAATAAAAAATATATATTTTTACGGCTTCCAATCATTATACCTTTTTTTATTACACTAGCCTATTACACAAAGTTCATTACACCCGCCATAATAAGTTTGAAATACCGAAGCATTATGCAGAGGGCCGAATTCATTGACAATGTGTAATAAATGTTGCTTGATACAAGAACCAATTTATTCAGTGCACAACTATCATTGCAACAAGAATGAATTTATATATTACATGGTAATCTATTAGATTAGGTTTCGATCTCCTCGCTTCACGCACCAGCTGTACTTTTACATAGATATCTTGAATGTGACAAATAGTTCTGCCAATCAAAACTACATGTTTGCCTGTCCTCTAACATAGGTTAAGGTAATTCAATGAAAACACACAATTCGATTAATAATGAACGTGAGGAACCCAAGGCCGCAACGCCATACACCGCATCGATGCTGACTCGTCACGCAAAGAATTAATTTGTGTGAGGATACCCTGATTTTCTCTCGAGTTTGCCATGTTATAATAATAAATATTATTAAAAAAAATGTAGAAACTTAACCACTAATTTTTTAATTCTTTACATAGGCCGGCTTTGACGGCAATATCACCGCAAGCCAATTATTTTTTTAAGCATTCCTTCATACCTCTTCAAAATTTTCCATCCCTCCTCATTTTCAAATATAAATCTAATTTAACATGTCACAAGTTTTTCTGGGTTGCAACATGTACAATAAGCTTGCCATGTTTTAATGTGTTAAAACATCTACAATGTCACAACACTACCACGATGAGATTAATATTCGAGTATTACTCACTGTTGAATTAGGTCCATAAATATCCTCTTCATGCGGTGGATCTTCATTTTCACCAGTTTCATTTCTTTCCTCTTTCTTGTTTTTCCACTCTTCTATTGATTTGATTCGCGCTGTAATCAATACAATATTCTGATATAATTTTATTAAATAAAAAAACAAATCAAAAAAAAGCAACGCCGAAGCAGAGGTTGTACCGTCTCTTTCCGCTTCATTTTCTAAGGGTATCAACAGACCATCGTCATCATCTCTATAGCCATAATAATCAGCATCAATTTCTCTCATTAACTCGGCTCTTGTTTTTCTCGGAGGAGGTGGAGGCTCCTGTGCAAACAGTTCTCGAACACCTAAAACAAAGAATTGATTCTGTTATTATTATCTATTCTTTCATAATAACATATGGAACATTAATTGCTAGTAACTGAGAATTAGATATGAGCATATCAGCTAAATAGCTGCTTGCTCAACAAACAATAATAATAATAATTTTCAACCAGTTAATCAATGCTATTTACAAGCTATTAGCATTGATTAAACAGATATTTTTTTATTGAACAAAACAAACACAAACTATGCTCAAAACGCAACACTACAGAATATGTCATGAATATAACAATAATCTTTCGGAATTAGACGTGTTTAATTGTATTTTGAATTCAATCAATACATGTAATTTTAAGGTAAAAGTCCTAAATATTTATGTTTATCGTAATAACTCTAACAAAACCCATATTCTAATTAATAGATATTTTTATCAGTGTAAATATGCAAAAACTAAACTATTTTATTTACGTTTCTCATCATTTTCTTTTTTATGTAATCAGTTCTGAGTGAACCTACCTTTTAATTCAATTGTTAAACAGTGGATTTATGTAATTGGCCAAATTAACCAGTTTTTTTATTGACTTAAATAACTATGTATTTGCTGTTTTATAAATTAAGTTACGCTGTATGTTTCCCTAAAATATATTAAATAAATAAATAATCCATTTCTAATAGTACACAAAGAACGCAGCTTGCCAAATATACATTAAAAAGAATAAATTAATTATCACAATTAGTTAAAAAAAAATTAAAATCTATTATTTGACACTTCATAATCTTATCATGTCATTGATTTCGGGGTTGAGAATAAACTTTAAACCACTTCCCTACATACAGCCCTCTGCTTCTATCGATATTCTATTGTACTTCTAGCACAGATATCAGAATATTTAGATAATCCACTATGCAGCTTCAGTATTGAAACCATCATAGTAGCTAAAAGTCTAGGCAAAAAACGCTCAAAGACGAGAAGAGAACGCTTCTCCACCCATCACAGTGGCAGGCTCTACCTTGAATATATGACGATAACAGGTCTTCGAGGGAAACGCTTCTCGACTCATCACGGTGGCGAGCGTTGCCTCAAATATGTGATGACAATACCTCTTTGTGGCCAGGATCACACCAACAAATCTGCATCATATGCCTAAACAACATCCCCGAAGATCACATTTCTCTTAACTCCCGCTAGAAAAATGATTTCAAAGTATCGTTTTGTGCGATCGAGGTTAGCGCTTACTTCATCACCCTCTGGCCAGACTTAGAACGGACTACATGACCAGCCAACCAGAAAACATTAAAACTTATATTATTTCTTTCTTTTCTACATCTGAATACGAAGACTGGTCAGTAGATTTTAAGTTAGTGCCATTTAGGAGGTCGTAAATTCATCGAACGTTCTTTAATCTCTCCCACAAACGCAGTGGATTTTACATCTCTTAATTTTAGGGATCACGAATAATAATTTGTTCCTGTGTTGGTTCCTCTCGACCCTTTCCTAATGAGCCTAACTTTGGCTGGTGATTTCCATTGCAGCTTAAATGATAGGTGCTTATACAATCGAGAATTTTGAGGGTCAGAGACATCGAAGCCCCTAGAGTAGAAACTGGCACAGTTTCTAGTAGTAGTTTTCTAGCGGGAGCCGGCGATACTGAAGGATTATACGAATATTATAATTAAATTAAATTGAAAACTAGAATTTATGTAATTACCAGGCAAATCTTTTGCAGCGCCAAAATATTTGTATCCTCTGTTTCCAGGCACCTCTTTTCCATCCTGATCCAGCATCTTCGGTCCAACCCTCGCATGATCCGGTCCGCCTAGGGACTTAATCTGCGTTTCCCAATGTCGCTTTTCTCTCATTAATTTGTTTATTTCATCGTTTAAGTCTCTTATTCGGAACTCGCCGAGGCCAGCTGAAAAAAATAATAATTATCAATTATGTGGGTAGTTTTGGTATATTCAATGGAAGCAATGTTTTGAAATTTTGGATTGGCTTTTATGTAATATGTTGAAAAACATTTGCCACATACTTTTATTATTATGTTTAAATAGTTGAATAGCTGTAATATATAATAAAATGTACAAATGTCGTACAGAGTATAACCATAAAACAGATATATGAAATTATTATTAAAATAACGTTTATATCAATAGCGCGGAAACATTAAAATTGTATTTTTTTCTTTTACAACATAAAAAGTATACAGCGTGAAATAAAATTCATAATTAGATAGTATAAATTATATAGCATATATTTTTATTTTTAATATTCGCTTATGTTGGTGCATACATTTGGTTCAATAAATTTTTGGTTTGTGAAATTTATTGGGCCGGCGTAATGACAGTGCTATAGACAATTTCATACTGGCGGGCAGCTACACGTTACGGCATAGCTAACCGCATCTCATACGTAGGTATGTACCTATGTACAAGTGTTTGGTTGTGTAAGTACATTTCAGGGAATGTGTAATAACTTAAAGCTAGGTTAATAATAATGTCTAACTTATGTTTCAACTACAACTTGAAAGTAGTCTATCTGTAGGTTGTCTCCAAAATAATTCTTAGCAAATGAAATAAGCATCAAATATAGTTTGGTAACCAAATGCCGCTTGTAACTTGAAGACATAACAATGAAAGAAATAAAATGAAGAACGAACCACAACAGCATTATCTGGTAAAAATTAGCATGCCTTAGAATTAAGGAGGGTGAGAAATGCACTGATGTGTCATATCAACGCCAATTAATGTGATTGATTAGTTAAATTCTCAGTGTTATTTACCATTAATTAGCAGTGTCGCCAATTAATGGTAAATATCGCAGTGCTGATGAGCATATCGACAATATACGCACATATATCTGTCTCATTTTGGCCTTTTAAGCGCCCCTAATAAGCATATCAACAATATATGTCTATCTCGTTTTGGCCTAGAAGCGAAATTCACTGCGTAGAAAGAGGCAGTTTGACTACGAAGTTCAAGATGAATCTATTCAGTAAATTATTTTTTTAGAATATCAGATGTAGTATGAATGTCAGTAAAAGAAAGGTTTGTCTTGATATCGAAACACAATTTCATATTTGGATTTCTTTATAATTTCAGCGATATCCTTACAGTGCCAGCGCCAGACAATATATTTTATTAGAAAATTGTAAAACATTAGATAAGGCCATAATAAAATACGTACTCCATAATAATAGTGAAGGCGTACATGCTCAGAGTTGATAAGGTAAATAAAACTATGTTGCAAAATAAAGCAATATTTTAATTATTTTTAAATATTTCTATAAATGTTTTAATTTCAATATTAAATAATATAATAAAATATGCCCTGAATGCCCATGGGGAAACCTTTAGAAATGAGTGGTTATTAGTGGTTTAATTTAATTAGTTAGGATTATTTTTTTAGGAGAATAATTACAAAAAAATCTATTACATAACATTTCAGGAAAATACTTAATTTTATGTTGAAATATATACGAGTATGATATGTAATCTATGGAGGGTCAAAACAACAAGGCAAGGGGGAAGGGCAAAAAAATCACCTGCGAAGGAGGGGGGGGATGGAGCACCAAACTCCATTATGAATTATTTAATATTAATAAACTTAAAATTATTTTGCATAAGATGTAGTTTCCTTTTTGAAAAATAGTGACAAAAAATAAATATTTCATTAAAAAATAGAAAAAAATAAATATCGCACCATTTTGTATTTGTGCAACCTTCTTGGCGACTTCTCTTACGATTTGCAACCGCCACTTTTCTGCTTGTGGCAAGTCATTGCACTCGGAGGCTAAGAAAGGACGTCGCTCCTTGACGGCTCCTCCGCTTTCTTGGACTTGCGCTGCTCTCCATCTTGCCAATGTTGTCCTGGAGATTATTAATTAATGTAGCTGTGTGAGGTCTTTATTATTTTTTTATTTTATTATAATTTAAAGACAAAAAAATAAACTTTTAATGGTGATTGCTACTCTTGATGTGTTTTCTTTTTTTCTATATTATTAGAGCGAAGCTCTCATAAGACGACTCCAATTAGAACTTTGTCACGGGCTAACTTGGTCATTCTTTGACCGATTTGAAAAATTTTTGATTTTGAGAGAATCTACATGCAAAAGTGAAGGTCGTGACGGAGCTTGATTTTAAATATTGTCAAAAATAAAATTTTTGGGGTCAAAAGAAAATTGTCTATGGGAATATCCATTATAAAAAAGTCACGCGCTTTTTTGAAAATTTTTTATTCGAAAATAATTAATCGAATTTTATTTTAAATTGTACGACAATTCACTGACAATTACGATATGTCAGTGAAGGAGAAATAATGACTGATGAACTTGAACAAGATTCATTGAATGAAAATTGTGTTCCTGAATTTTATATACAAAAATGAATTTCTCTTTTTGTATATAAAAGATTTCAAGAACCTCATTTTAGAAAATTATCCATTCGTTGAAAAGTTATGTTTTCAATTTCCCGATGAAATTCTCTTGTACATTAGTATTGAAGATATTTTAAGTACCTCATTTTAGAAAATTATCAAAATCTATCCCGTCGTTAAAAAGTTATGCTGTTGATTTCCGGATGAATTTTTTTTGTGCATTTGTATCAAAGAGATTTCAAATACCTCATTATAGAAAATTATCAAAATCTATCCCGTCGTTAAAAAGTTATTGTCACAGACTAAATTTTATTTAGAAAATTTTAGTAAATCGCTTCGCTCTAATATGTGCTGCAGCGAAGCAAAATGCGAGCGACTGCGGCGACCTAGTTAGAGCGAAGCTCTCATAAGGCGACTCCAATTAGAACTTTGTCACGGGCTAACTTGGTCATTCCTTGACCGATTTGAAAAATTTTTGATTTTGAGAGAATCTACATGAAAAAGTGAAGGTCGTGACGGAGCTTGATTTTAAATATTGTCAAAAATAAAATTTTTGGGGTCAAAAGAAAATTGTCTATGGGAATATCCATTATAAAATTCCGCAGAGGAACAAATTCTTTCACGCGAAAGCAATTCCCCCTTCAACTTGCATATGCAATCAGCATCCATCGTTCCCAAGGTTTGACTTTGGACGAAGCAGTTGTCGATATTGGAAACATAGAATTTGCACTAGGGTTATCTTATGTTGCCTTCTCAAGGGTTAGGAGTCTTGAAGGATTATTTATTTCTCCATCGTTCCCCCTTGAAAGACTACTCAAAATCAATGATAAGAAAGGATTACCTTCCAAACGTCGAGAACTGCAACGCTTGATTTCATTGTCTTAACTTTAAACATTTCTTTAAAATAAATTCATTTGTCTTATATTTAAATAATTGTTAAATGAATTTCTCTTTTTGTATATAAAAGATTTCAAGAACCTCATTTTGGAAAATTATCCATTCGTTGAAAAGTTATGTTTTCAATTTCCCGATGAAATTCTCTTGTACATTAGTATTGAAGATATTTTAAGTACCTCATTTTAGAAAATTATCAAAATCTATCCCGTCGTTAAAAAGTTATGCTGTTGATTTCCGGATGAATTTTTTTTGTGCATTTGTATCAAAGAGATTTCAAATACTCATTATAGAAAATTATCAAAATCTATCCCGTCGTTAAAAAGTTATTGTCACAGACTAAATTTTATTTAGAAAATTTTAGTAAATCGCTTCGCTCTAATATGTGCTGCAGCGAAGCAAAATGCGAGCGACTGCGGCGACCTAGTTTATATTAAGGTAAGTTCGGACGTCGGGTAAGATCGACTAGGTAAATCAACTATTCGATAGTTAAACTCCACATTTGACCTCTCTAAGACAGAGCACACTGCAAATCATGAAACGTCAATCCACAGCAGCCATTTTGTTTTCTAACATCTCAGCTCGGCTCAGTGAAAGTACATCTCGATGTTATCCGAAATTATCTATGTCATCTTAATAGTCTGACTATGATATATGTGGAAAGTTTGTTGTATGATGAATATATTATTAGATGAATACTTAGGATAAGACAATATCTTACAAAATTGACAGATTTTGTGGGGGCCGAAGTTTGCATGCATTCGAGTATGTCCCACATATGTGAATTAAAAATTTTGAGAACTTACCCGAAATTTAATTTAAATAAATTCGATATTTATATTTACTAGGAAAGGTATTTTCAATATTTCATTGGTTTTATTTTTGTCGAATATCTATCGGAAATACAATATCGTTCATATATAAAAAAACCCAGATAACTACATGTTACTTGGCAAAAATATCTTTATGATGAACTTTTCCGGCTTAAGATGAAATTTTAAAATTTTCTAAACTTTTGAACAATAAAATCATCTGCAAGTGACCACAAAATTCAAGAGAAACCGATTTGTAACGATTTCATCTGTTATTCGACTAGAGCAAGGTTTATTTTGGATTTTTATAGAATAAATATCTATTGCCATAATTAAAGTTACATATTTTTAAATGTACTTAAATTAACTTACAATTAAATAAATATTTCTTTAATCAACTTATGAACATACTTATTATTTTTAGTGGTTAATATAGGCCTCTTGCAAAAAAATCCAGATATCGTATTACCCTAAGTAACTTGTCTATTGTCTCCGTCAATACTGCTAAGGATTGCGAATTCCACAAAGTGTTCCTTTATTGCACCACTTTTATGATAGGCTAGATGGCGGATAGTGATTTCCATATGGGCTGAACTCTTACCTCTTACTCGGTTACGCTATGTTATGCATAATCGACATTGGAATAGTAAGAAGCGATAAGAAGCTTCTCTCCGATAGTATAATATCTCATTAATAAAGTAAAATCTTATTCTAATATAATCTTGTAATATTAAGCGAGGTTCAAATTTAAAAAAAAGTACTTACATAGCTTTTTCAGCATTGCGAGCCTGAAACAGAATAAAGAAATCAAAATTATTTATCCAGAACAAAAAAAAGACATTTGAATTATTAATATCTTAGTGACCATTTTTAATGTTAATATAACAAATATTTGGACCAACCATAGTTAGTTTTACAAATATAAATTGCAAATAATTACATGACATAATAATATCTGCTTTACATTTTACAATTACATGGTTCCATAGAATTATCTGCTTAAATATAAAAATAAATATGTATTTTTATTTTAGTTGGTGTTTAATGCAGGTATGCACCTTAATATATGCAAACTAATTTTCTTTAGGACAGACTTTTTAGTTCAGTTAAGAAGAATGAGAACAGAGGTTTCAGTGGTACCCTCGCTCATATTTTTTATTTTGCTACAAATAGTTATCTGTACCCTAAGTTTGCCAATGACCAAATGCCCAAGAAAAAAAAATAGTCTTTTCTATTGTGCTCCGAATTAAAATTCTACAAATGCTGATTGTCAGTCCAATGAGATCAAATGGTGGTATACCAGAACATCACTTATTTAAACTGTCTGATCAAACTTTTTAAGACAGATTATGGGGTATGGGCTATGGTATGGGTTCCCTCATGATACTTTCACACTCAAATACTAAAATTATGAATCAATAAAGAAAAAAACCTATGTATTTACAAACAGTGCCTAGTATAGCTTCTTTTTATAGGATCGCCATTGAGCGGACATTGAGTTTCTAGATCTTTGCAGGTTAAACTTTTAACAGCTCGATTTGTGGAATTTTTTGTTTGATTTGAAGACAGTGGCTGAATGAGTGGAGCAATAATTAACAAGGAAAATTCATATTTTAAAAAACAAACAGTCTAACAGCTCAGTAATCAGTAAACCTATTACAAACAAAACAAAAATATAAAATGTCAATTTTTTACTGCAACCCTGTTGCACTAGAAAAAAAAAGAAACAATTAGGAAAATGCTCTATCACAAACACCAGCACATTAAACACATTCGTTATTATGGGATATATATCGACAATATCCTTTATGAAAAGCAATATAAACCTAACCTAAAAAACATAAATTTAAGTATAACAACGTTACCATTTTTATTTACACAGGTTGTAAGTTTAATTAAATTAGTCGTCGTTAAGAAACAACCTAGAAATGGTATTTATGTTATTAAATATGTACACATCAAAATAAACAAATCAAATTAACAGCTTCAACTTTCAACTTGACAGCTTGATTTGACGTTGGATTTTTTTTATTTCAAACTATTTTATACAGCCGTAATCATATGTTGTCTATGAAAATTAATAATTATTATTTTTTGTCGTTACTCCACTAATAAATGTTTTAATATTACCACACATTAAAAATAATATAGCGGATTATCAGCAAAGCTACTAATAATTTAAAGAATAATATATATTTTTAATGCTGCGGTATTGCTTTCCCAACATATCTTAATATACATTTTGCATTTAATTTTCAAGCATTTTGTACTATGTACTGACCGACGATGCTCAAGATGTTTTGATTGATTTCGCCAACCCCTCTACTCTCATTGGAGGTATGGATGGATGACATTCTTATTAGTTTGGTCTAGCTGCTGCCGTATAGCGCTTATTTATGGCAAACGTTGGTTGGACGGTGAAAGCTTGGAGAGTGTGCATTGTTACTTCGTTTCACATTTATCTCTCTCTTTATTTGCGACAGTTCTGCTTGCGGTGATCTATTTCGTGTCTTGTTAAAACTCATAATAATAAAATAAAGTAATACTTAATGTGTGAAAAATAATACCTCTCGATATTCATGTGACACAACGTCGGCGGTCGGTGCGTTTGTGTTTAACGAGTGTTTATCATTAATTTCTTATTGGTTTAGACACCTGAAGATTTTCAACGCGGTGACTTAATTTGGCGAATACGTTTTAATACAGTTTTGTGAGTTTTCAATATTAATTTGACATGTAAAATGTTGGAGAATTCCATCCATGATTTTCAGTTTTGTATACAAACAATTAAGAATATTAAAGTTCTTTTAAAAATACCTGTCATGCGATCGTGCGATTGCCGCTTTTCATTTTCGCGTAGTTTTCACATATCATAAAAATGTCAATCGAGCGTGTTACATTTGACATCAAAGTTGAAATCAAAACATTCAACTTTTCACCATGTACGAAATAGGGTAGGTTTGTATGGTGAGAAATTGCTAGTTTCTTTCTGTCGTTCAATAAACTATAATGCACCACAACAAATATTTAGATGGGAGTTACAAGAAAAGTGCAAACTCCCTTGAAGAAGGTTGCAGGAGAAAGCCAACTAAAGTTCTCAAAATCGCGGAGAGTTTTACGAACCGCGATGAGGGCTCGCGGTACAAGAAAGCCACTTTCGTCCCGAAGGCTGTTACGAAGGTGGCCAAATTGGACATTGGACAGGCGAAGATTTGCAGTGAGAAGAGTGACTTGGACACTGTGAAGTCAGCTCCGTGCGCGATGCAAGTGATGAACGTAGAAAGTGTTAATAGTGACGATACGGAGAGTAGTTGTGCTAGTTATGTGAGTAATTTATGCGAGGACGAATGCCTGTCAGGCAATACAACACCAGGAAGTGATCGCCTCGTTACTGGATCGTCGTGCAAAGCGCTCCGAACAGCTGTTGCTGCTCTTTACCCGTTCGACGACTTCATTCCCGAGAAGATTGGATCCGGATTTTTCTCTGAAGTTTTTAAGGTAAGATTTACTTTACATCACTATCTGAACACATACCTACCTATTGACTACCTGTATTAAATAATATGTAAATTATAAAGATTTAACTTACATTTTTAATAGTAAGCACATTGTTATTAAGCGCAAATTTAAATAAAAAAAAATATTCTATAAGTAATTACACACACACATATCTTAGCTGGCATCACAGCTTTTCTGTTTAGTTGAATAAAAAGATATTTTTTTTACATATAAAAATGTTTTTTAAAAGATTATTAGACGCTTTGTTTTATGTATTGAGTGCATTGGAATCTAGTCTATTGTCAGAATTATTGTGCCTCGCGTTTTCTCATGTATGGCTTCTTTTTTTTTGTCGCGTTGATAGGTGACTACAATTATATGGTGAATGTTTTTTAATATTATTATACTGTATATTATACTATTATTATACTGTAATATTTTTATTGTTATTGATCTTCTTAAAGAATAGGTTACATTACGGACTTCGCTTCAGGCCTCCTTCCTTATCTATCTGTATAATTTAAGAGCTACACTCTTATCGGTGGAGTAACCACCATTCCTCTCTTTCTTCTGCAAATGACCTGATATCTTGATTCAACAAGGCATTAACTTTCACTTGAGCAAGGTAGGTGCGTCTAGGTTTTCCTCTTACTCTTTACCCCTCGACCTTACCTTTGATGGTGTTTTTTAAGAAACTGTCATGTCATATCAAGCATACTATCATCTTCCTTCTTCTGTTTCCAATGGTTCTTAATATACATCTTTTTTCCTCTACCATTCTCAGCACTTCCTCATTAGAAGTTTTCTCCGTCCAACTAATCTTTTTTATCCTCCTCCAGCACCACATCTCAAAAGCTTCCAGCCTCTCTTTATTTTTTTGCACTAATGTCCACGTTTCACTGCCATACATTGCGATGCTCCAGGTGTACACTTTTATGAGGTGTTTCCGGATTTTCTTTGATTTTAAAAGATGTTTTTTGTTGATAAAGGCTCTTTTAGCCATTGCAATTTTGGAGACGACGTCTGAATTGCATTTGGAGTAATTGGGGAGCTTTCTAATTATCGTTTTCTAAGTATCGTATATGAAGTTAGAAGGTTGCAAAAAATAAATATATTTAATTTCACCTGGTAGAATGGGCTTTTGACAGCAGTAGCGAGACACAATAATCTGTCCTGCATGTTACCGTTAGTCAACCACTGTGGGTGTACTTCAAGTTTCTGGACACCATATATATGTTACAGCTTTCAAATTTTGATTTATGTTTTCTCTTTTGGTAGCGATAGCCCTTTGCAGGCCTTAGGTTTCTCCTTAAGAAGCCTGCCCTATTCTCTGTTTTAGCCTTCCAATTGGGTGCATTAAGGCTCAAGCATCCTCTTATACGCAGTCTTCCCATATCCTTTTTGGTCTATCTGCTGTTCGCTGTCCACCTGGATGAGATGCCGAGGACCTTTTTGGGCAGTAGGTACTCCAATGTGGTCAATAGAGCTGGTTTATTGAAAAACACTCCCGGTTTATGGTTCCACTGTATTCTCCATAGTGCACTTTCATTCACCGAACCATAAATTCTATGTTAGTTTTGTTTTTTAAGACAAGTTCAAAATAGATTAATTCATTTAATATTTTGGATTTTGTTACCTGTTGTGTTTAATCAATGCTGTCAATTATGTATCACAATTTCTTTTTTTGAGAACATTTGATAGATGGTTTTATATAATGTGCATAGATAGGTAACCTAACCTACTTAATATTACATCATATTTCATATCTGTATATATCTTATATACACAAATAGTAGTATAGTTCAAGTTCAACTTATTTATTTTCCACAATATATTATAATATACAGGAATATCATATATATTAATATTTCATTAACATTAAAATAACGACGATTAAAAATACAAGAGAAGATAGTAATATAAAGTTAAATTACCTACAAGTATAACAGCAATAAAAAGCCAAGAATGATAATAACGAATCTCATTTCACCATCATCCTTCATCGTAATCACATATCCATTATTTTTATATTTTTTGTTAAAATATCATCCTTTCCTTATTTCATCTAATTAGATGGTTACATAATATTTGACAATATTTTACACTAAAGAGGACAGACAGGTGGGAGTTGAAAATGCATTTTTATAAAACTCAGCCTGGGTTTAAACCGACATCCTGCGCTTGAGAGTACAGGACCTCTTTAGTACCTTTATAAATATTATGCTATCCAGAACTAAATCAAAAAATTATTGAAAATTTTTCAATATTGTCAAAGATTGTGTCATTTATCTTTTCAGGCGATTTTCCGTTATTAAAAAACAATCATCAAATATAAGTCAAATATATATATATTCATATATATATGGAATGAGAATGGATGTTAGAAAAGAATTTAACCGGTTTTTTGGGATAAGTACTCAGCATATTTAAGTTTCTTTTGACAGATAACCTAACTGCTTTACCTCACAGGTCTTGCAAAATGAACAGTAAAAGAAAATCCAAAAAGATCAGTCTTATGGTGAACGGAAATTGTGCAAGCGTTATCCTTACTTGATCAGAGAGACAGACCATGACTTCCAAGTTGGAATAAATATGTATTCTGAATCTGTGTTGAAATGGATCATGCTTTTAACGGACTTCAAAAAACCTACCTATTTATGTTTATTTTTTCATATACTCCGGATCATTACTCCGGATCCGCTTGAACAATTTTGTTTTTTGTTTGTATGGTGCGGAATTTGACATGGGGTGGTCCCATTTAAGTTAAGTTAAGCAAGTTACTTCTGGTGTCGGTTAGAAAAAATATATAAAAACTATGTTTTCGTGTCAAATTGAATTTAAGCGATTCCGATAATTACTTTTGCAAATTCTTCCGGAATGCTCAGAGTTGTTTCTATCGAAGTTTTGTTATGTTACCTCTGGTGTAAGTTCTCCCAAATTTCTTTGTTTGAAAGGTGACTTAATCGAGAGTGTTCTTAGCTATGATTCAAGAAAATCTGTTCAGCCGTTTGTGTATCAGGGTTTTTTTTAATTTTTAATAATTTTTTAAGTTTGTAGCCAAGCCACTTCTTCACATCTATTGACGATACAGTTACTACGGTACTAATCGAAATATCGGCACTCAAAAGTTTACATTTTTCGAGTTCCGTTTTTCTGTACCAAGAATGTCACTCCTATGGGTCCTCCCCGGGCGATGTAAGCCCACATAACATGAGTACATTGAGTAATATCATATAGTAAGAACAGGGTTGCCACTCTGCAAAAACAGGAAAAATCGGGTTATTTTGCTCGAATCTAGATTTTTTCCACCCATCATCTTGGTTAATCCAAACATATTGACGGTCAACCTTGAAATTGGGTGCTTTTTTTATAGGGCGTCAGGTTTTACTCTTTGCCTGTAAGCAATTGTGGATTTTTATTTAATTACAGATTTATAATATAGAAAAAAAAAACCCTTCTATGTTTCATACCCTTCAATTGCGTTTCAATTACTATTTTTTGTGATTAAATATTCAATGGTTACCAAATGCCAGCTATAGGAAAAAAACAATTTTAATCGAAATTAATATTTATCCTTTGGATTCGCCTTAATAATACAATTTCATTAACAGGTCAATTCTTACACTTAAGTACTTATTTATTTTTAATGACCGCCGCGATTGAAGGCTTCGTCGAGCATTGAGTTTACTCAGAGAAATTAAAGAAGTTTGAATAAGCATTTGATTCTGGCAAACATTTTAATTACCTACTTGGTTCCGAGTATTTGGCCAAAATATAATTCAATGTAACTTTATAAACTGTAACATTATAAATTTAAACTTATAACGGGTTATAAAAGTAATGTAAAACCCAGGTTTAGTAATACGAGTACGTACCTATTTTCTGTACATTAATTATAATATTCACTTTATTTTACGATAATACATTTATGAATCACACTGCCCATGATGACTAATTGCCATTGTACCAACTATGTAATCGGAAAAAAAAATCTAAAAATTGTCTTGAGGAAAAAGTGGCAACCCTGAAGAAGGTTGTAAGTTCTGTGTAAAGAAGTAAAGGGTTACACCCTTTTCCCAAAAGCAGCCTTTTATTGCTCGCCTCGGGTTACTCGGGCCATCACCCTACCTTCTTAGTTTGCCTCGAAACCAATAAAATTGGTATGAGTGACTCTGTTACCGTTAATGTGGGATAGACGATAATGTGCACATTGACTGTTTAATCAGCAGATTACCTGATGTGTTCCGCTAAAGTACGAAATTTCCTTTTAAATAGTATGTTTCTTTTTTCTACCCAGTTATTCTGCACATCAACGTATGCTAAGCGTAAATAGGTGTGCTTGTCGCAAAAACAATTTCTATGTAACTAAATGTCACCAATCTTTAGATTATATTAGTAAGTAATCAATTTAGTGTCGTACTTTTTAAAATATTGTATCATAATATTTACTTATTTATTTACTTTAAGATAAAACCTTAAAACTATTTAACTACTTAACCTAATATTGTGAAAATTTACAAACAAAAATTGCAATTACGAAATTAGAGTCAATTTTAACAGTCATGTCATGTTTTATTAAAGAAAAGATTCTGTTATCTTTACGTTAACTAATGCTTGGTCGTTACTCTGTAGATTATCTAGGGAATCTGCAGAATAACTAGGTAACCTGCGATGCAAAACCATTTTTCGTACTTTAACGTACTTGGGTAGTTAATCTGGAGAGTGACCAGACAACTAGACCAAGCGACGTAAGTATGTGAATGCAACCACTGATTTTTAATAACCTAGATCACTAGTACTAGTAATTCAGCGAGTAGGTTTATTTTACTCCCTAAAACTTTACAATCGCTAACATGATCGTTTGCTTACTTTTGCGTAGGGTGTCACCAAAATAAACAAGAATGGCTGTGACACCATGTAGAGATGATTTCGTGGTGCACGGAAGCCTAAAATGCAGTCAACCATGAACTAAGGTCATACTTTTTTTTTCGTCTTTTGTCGTTCTGTTCACAATCGGCTACATAATCAGTTTTTCGAAATTACACATATATTATAACATAAATTTTGTAAAATGTATTTCTTAAAAACCGTATTTAGATATTTTTTTTAGATTATAATAGGCAAACGCCGTAAACTTACATTACACGAAAGTCTGACAGTATATTATTTACAAGTGGAGAATTCGATTCTTTTTAATATTTTTACAGATAGAATTTTTTCAAACAAACCCCTGACCATCAACCAGAACCATAACCAGATTGTCCAAAGGAAAATTAATATCGACACCTACAAATACTTGCAACGCTTGAGTGTAATGCACGCTAAATTACATACAGGCTTGTATTTTATGAAAGCCTACTCTCACCTGTGCGCTTATGAAATTAAGGCGCCACCAGTCCCTAAAACGTGTTTTGTAACGTATTTTGGTGCATTTTGTTGAAGTTATTCCCAACAAATGGCTAAAACTAAAAATACCACAATATTCTACATATATTAATTTAGTCCTTTGCTTAAAAAAAAAACGAAATACACCTTATTATAGTAATGAAAATAAATAAATAAGAAAGTGTTGTTTTTTTCTTGGAACGATTTTCTTTTAAGTTGTGTAAGTGACGCGAACCTAATTTTTCTTTCTAAAGATAGACAATATAATAATCTAGGACATTACATAAAAAAAAACACTTTTTTCAAATGATAATAATTATTTAAATACAAAAAACATGTTTCATCGATTCCAAATGAGTCGGCGAGTATATCCGTCTCTTTTCTACACACCAATGTTCGAATAAAGCCTACTCTTTCTAATCTTAAGGACAAAGGCGTCCCGGGGCGCCTTAAAGTAGTAAGAAATGACCTAAAAAGGAAACAAGGATGATAGAAAGCGACAAAGATGTAACGAATTTAAAAAATGATCTAAATACATAAATACGTAGACATAAAAGCATACATAATCAGTTCATATAAAATGTTCTTAAATTTCTAATTACCTAATCGTACTTATATACATATTTTTATTTATTTCCTATATATTTTACACACACCCTTATTTCGTAGAGCATCACACACAAGCACGTATTCAATCGTAAACGTATTAATCGCCCTATTTTTATATTTTATTTTATTTATTTATTTATTGTACATAATTAATTTGACAAAAAAATAGAAAAGTAGTAGTAGAAATCACAGTTACAAATGAATCTTATATATGCACCGGGAGCGATTAGCACTACTACATTTTGTGCCCTGCCTTCTTTACTACACTATGTCTGTACTAAGGAAGGCAGTGTTGTATTGTGCTACAACTGAGAATATCAAACCGTCAGAAATATGAACATGTATATTTGTAAGATTTTTTTTTTTTTAAATACATAAATATATATATATAATTACAACTCAATTATATAATTATATAAATAATACGCACACTAATCATGTGCTTTAATTTTACACTTTTACATATCCATTATTTTTATCAACTTCATACATAAATCACTCATAAAATCATTTCATTTCACCATCAACCTTCATCGTAATCACATATCCATTATTTTTATATTTTTTTGTTAAAATATCATCCTTTCCTTATTTCATTTAATTAGATGGTTACATAATATTTGATAATATTTTACACTAAAGAGGACAGGTGAGGGTTAAAAATGCATTTTTATAAAACTAAGCGCTGGGTTTAAACCGACATCCTGTGCTCTCAAGTACAGGACCTCTTTAGAACCTTTATAAATATTATGCTATCCAGCACTTTATCAAATAATTAAAAACAAGACAAGTATTCAGACAAGTATGTCTATATATATAGTTGCCTAAGTTACCTAAGAAATATAATAATAAAGATGGTCATTAAGATGTTGAAACAAAATGTTTAACAAATCAGCAGATCCTTGTCTTCCTTTATCTATCAGCCATATGTTATTTTTTTTCGAAAATATCTTCAGGTTACCTATTTCCTTTATGAACTCCGGAAGATTATTGTGGAGTTTGGACCTAAGAATTTTAAGGACCGTTTGGTATCTCTAATAAGTCATCGCTATGTGCTCTTGTTTTATGACCATGATCTATTTTTTTCATATTTGCTATGTGTTTTTGGGCATATCTTAATATATATAAATCTCGTGTCACAATGTTTGTCTTCAATGGACTCCTAAACCACTTAACCGATTATAATAAAATTTGCACACCATGTGCAGTTCGATCCAACTTGAGAGATAGGATAGTTTAAATCTCAAATTATAGTCGCAATTTTAATTTATTGCTAATTATTTGTCTGTTATTATTTGACAGTCACAATTATCTGTTAACTCCAAATGATTCTAACAGATATCGATACCTTTCGACTGGGTTGAGTAAGTAATCAATAGATGGCGCTGCTATGGTAAATCTACGAACGTGTCATATAAGCTACATTTTAACAGCATAATTACCACGTGTTGTTGACGCTATAAAATTAATTAAATTTATTTTGTAGTAAACGAAATACCGTATAATTCAATTATTTCCAATAAATATCAAGGTCAAACAATGTCAATTTATGGTTTAGATTTGGAAAATCCATGTTTTTCTCATGGGCAACTATATGTTGCGTGTTCACGTGTTGGGAAACCGTCGAATCTATTTGTGTTAGCTAAAGACAGGTTAACCAAAAACATTGTGCATCGATTGGTGTTAAATTAAATTGAAATTGAAAGTATTTATAATTCAACAAAAAAAAAATATTAATGTTTAAAAGTTTAAGACTGTCTGCCTTGCCTACCTCATTCATGAGTTTAAGCGTCACATGTTATTTACTGTATTATACTGTAATATACTTATATTTGTTATAAAATTAAATGGAAATAATAAATCTGATAAATTTTTATTTTGTACCTATTGATTTCTGCTTAGTATCAAGTGTAAGAACATTTTAATTAATTGTGTTCAACGTACTTCCCCTTCAAATCTCAATCCAGTGAATTTGTATACCAACATCAACATTTTCGTCTTTGTTCGTAAATAATTTCATTGTACTAAAGGGTTATAGTAGTAGAAAGTCAAATAAGGAGATCAGCATATTTTTTTACAAATACCATCTGTGTGAAAAAGCATAGTGGACTCCGTGACTGATGTTCTCTTATTGTTCCTCTTAGATTGTTTACTATAATGTATTATAACAAAAACTTTAGCCACAGCAACGCGTGGCCGGGTCAGCTAGTACATTTATATAATGTACTATGTTTTACTTTACATAAATTTTCTAATATTTATGAGTTAATTATAAATGACAGGTTTTTAAAACTTATGTGACTCGCGTACACGACATGTCTTTTGTCTTTAGCAGTAGTGGATTAGTCATTGTAAATTATTTGAAGGAAATGATCATTATGTTGGTTGTATGCAGACTTCCTACTATGGCGTTTCCTTATCTGAGAGTAGGCAGAGTTGCCTCAGCAGCGGAAGGAAGCTGTCCGCGTAGAGATCGGTCCGGTCGGCGTGGAGGAGGGAACGCGCTCGTGATATCCGCTGACATTCAACCGAGACACGCGTTGATGTGATAAGCATTTGATTAGCCGGCGAAGATTTAAAAAATGTGATATTACTTTCATATTTGATGTTAAGATGTGAAATACTTTTTAAATACATAAGTATTTTATTTGAGAATGGAGAGGCGTAGTTTATTAACGAGCTTCAAAAAAAAAAAGTTCTCAATCCGATGGTATTTTTTTCACATATATTCACTTATTACTCTAATGGCTCAGGCAACTTCGAATATATTTTTGTAGTTATATTCTTTGCGTCCATTGGGATGAGATGTTGGTCGAGAAACCGCGTCACGCGTTAGGAGTAAAATCCGTAGAGTGCCTTTTTATACGTTCTCTACCAAAGATACCCCAAGAGTCTGGGTGGGTCAGCGGTTAACGCACTCGTCTCCTAGGCTAGAGTCCCTGGTTCGATCCCCGGCTGGGATTTTTTTTTTCACAAATTATACGAAAGTATACGAATATACGAACTTAATAATGATAATGTATAGGTGTATAGTATAATAATGAAGTGACTTATAATAATGTATTGAAGAGAAATATATTGAATAACAGAGATAAATGGCTTATATTTTTATATCCTTTCTGTGTGTGTGAGTGGGTGTGTGCGAATGGTTAAAGAAGTATAACTTCCACCGTCTGGTCCTAAGCAGACCCAATTTTTTTAACTATAAATGGAATTTATCAATTAGTTTAGAGAAATTGCGCCTAGTGTAAGGCAAGTTTTCCGCTAAAAATAGTTACGATATTTGCGTTAAAAAATATGTTTTCCTGCGTCAACAATTATGTAATAAAAAAATGACCATAAAAGTTTTTTTTTTAATTAAGTATTTAGGTATTTTTCCCCTTATACACTTATAGTTGGTAATAGACACAGCATACACAATTTACTCTATTATTTAAATTTAAATAAAATTAAAATTACTACTTTACGCTTACGAGTGTTAAATTTTTACTTTAATTTCGCATATATAGAGAGTAGATGCCTAATTGTGAATCCACACCGTTCATCAAATTCAAGTATTTTATTTAGTAGTAAGTAGGTACTAAGTAAACGAAATTGTCTCCAATAGATGTCTGCGCTGGATCGAATTCGCAAATTATAGTCTTTCATTCAGTTTTTTTTCAGTAGATTTTTAATGCTAATTTTTCTTGTGTGTTTTAATTTAAATTTTACATTTTTCGTATTTGTGTTAAATATCATTTTGCACGAATATATGTATCATGAATTCATACACTTTCATTGATTTTTTTCGTTTAGAGAGAAATAGTCGGCAAAATTCGGTAACACTCGTTATTTATTTATTTAGTATATTTAGGGAAACATATAGCGTCCCTTAATTTTTAAAACAGCAAATACATAGTTATTAGTTTGGCCAATTGCATAAATCCACTATTTAACAATTGAATTGAAGGGTAGGTTCACCTAGAACGGATTTCATAAAAAAAGAAAATTAAATGAAATCGTTTAATTTTTGCATATTTACATTGATAAATAAAATATGGGTTTGTTAAAGTTATTATGATGAACAAAAATTTTTGGACTTTTAGCTTTTAATTACCTGTATGAAACATTTATATTTTACTACCTTGTTTTTGATTGAATTCAAATTACTGTTAAAAATGTCTTATTCTGAAAGATTACTGTTATATTCTCTCATTGTTGATTCGTCAGAGTACGTACTCTAAAGTGGATACTTGTAGAAGCTCTGGGCGGTCTATTAAATTATTGAATAGTAGTTTGATTAGTAGCAGTTGATTATTGAGTTTTATGGCTATGATTTCAGTATCATTTAAACTAATTAAATATTATCGGAGTGAAGCGTAACTCCCATGGATCGACTCCATAGCGAAATGTTTGTATTAAAGTTTTAATCGAATCTACATAAAAAAATTACGTCGTGATGGAGTCGGAATTTTATAATTCGGAATAATAAAAAAGTTATGTTTAAAAATATTTTCTCTATGGGAATCCCATGTTAAGTTTTTTCGCGCGTTTTTTGTACGAATTTTAGCAAAATAATTATTTAAATGAAGTTGGCATTTCTCCGCTCAAATATGCTAGCATAGGTTATATTGCGACTGCGCGCTATTTAGTATCTTATAACCTGATGAATTAATATAAAATACGCATTTGTAATGATAAAAATATTTGTATTAATCTTAATCTTTATGTAATACGATGTTACCGTCCGTTACCTGGAATGCATGAACCTTATAAATATAGTATAAACCATGTATCTATAAAAGATTTTTTTTATCAGCTATTGTGGTATCGCTCTTCTCATTATCTTTATGTTGTAGATTTTGTGCGCTACATATCTAAAATGCTGCGGTCCAACTTCATTATCTCCGGCTGACGACTTTGTTGTCTTTGCCTAGTTATAAATGATAGCGAATAATATTGTTTGGTTCGTCCTTCAAAAGGCGTTAAATATGCTCTTAATTTAGAAGAAAACCTTTACCGTTTATCTATTCAAGTCGCAAATCTGATATCATTTTTTTTCACACTCTTATTCGATAAGATAACGGTAATAATATAGTTTGCATCCGTCGTTTTTAGCATCCATACATTCATGCGAAAGAGTTGAATTTTTGTGTGTAGATTGATGCTCCTGATTATCCCGCACCATAGGCTGACAGTTTAGGAACGAAGCTAGGCCCTACAGGCGTCATTAAAGGCATCTTCCACCCAGACTACTCGCACCTGTGGTACCAAATTGTGATGGGTTGCCTCATTTCCTATCTCCACTTATGCCCGCGGAACATTTAACCTATTCGATGTGCGTTTTGGATGGCAATAGTGGTGACAGTTATTTTTTTAAGTCTGAGTAGATTAAAATAAAAAAAATAAAATCTATGTACGAAGTTGAATACATTTCTTATATTATATTTTAAATTATCTTTTCCTACTGGCATCTATCTACATTCAACAATGTTTCTGCACGTCTATTTATTATAAGAATAAAATCAATAGTATGCTTGAGGAAGATATTATATTAGCTTGATGCCCGCGCACTATTTTTTATACCTACACAGTTATTTTGCACCCTACTCAAGTAAGCTAAATGTGCTTGTAAATGTACTCAAGGGAAATGGCCCAGATATATAGATATATTGAGGTCTTCGTCCCAAATTGCGCTTTGCCGACCTTGCGAGCTGCGAGTATAATCATGCGGCCAGCCGCGAAGAAAGCGCGCAGTGGCTTCGGACTATTGCATAGTCGCCGCTCGCCGCGGTTAACATTCTTCTTTCTTTACAGTTTACACTATCTCTCGGCGTTGCGACAGTTTAAGAGCCGACGGTAGAATTTGTGGTAGGAATCATTTGGGCGCCTTCATACCCAAATGCAGTGGCGGTACTCCATAGAAGCCGAAAAGCCGGGCTTGTCTAGATTTTTGACAAAAACAAATACGCCTATATTTTTAAAATTCTACGCGCGATTTTTGAACACGCGCCATATGATGATCCATTATAGAAACTAACTATACGAACGAAACACAGAATTAAACACTCATATTGCACTGTCGTCGAGTGTCGGCTTCAGTCGGCAAGGACAACTATCTCACTTGTACTTATTGGATTCCTACGTGACTTTATTTAACTCTGTCGCACATAAACTTAAATCTCTAGAAAATCATACGTGTATGTATATATGTAGCTCCCCCCCCCCCCCATCCCTACCTATCCCATGGTCAATTGGCCTGTGCATACGAGGAATTTCTAGAATTCAGAATGATGTCGTCGGCTCTCCGCCTAAGCGAGTCCGCGGTAGGAATTTGCGGCGCGCGCGCAGCGTCCCGTTCCCCCCGCCCCCGCACTGCCAAGGTCGATGACCCGGCGAGGTGCAACGGAACGCCTTCTTCGCTCACAGACTCCCGTGGACCACTTCGCTGTCCCGCTTTTCGGCCCTCGAACGCTGATGTCGAAGATCTGTTATCCCATCTCGTCGCTGTCGACACCGGTATCTTATATGCTCCCGCTAAATCCAATCGAACTATAAACAGTATAAACGAATGCACAATTGCAGCGAAGTACGGGACTATGCATTAGGCCGTATATCTCTTTTACCAATAATAATGCGAGTATAAAGTAGTTTATAATATTTTCTGCTCTTTACAGTCAAACTATACTGTTGTACATAAAATGGAAGCCCGTTAAAAACGGGCCAGATTGAAATATACAGGTCCCAAGACCAATCCCACAAACTTTAGGGGGTGTTAAGTTCCCTTTTAAGAGTAAGAAATTATGTAACAAAATGCGAAAAATTTTCATCACCAAATTTATTATTTTTGTAATAAAATTGGTGTAAAT
Source organism: Neomicropteryx cornuta (assembly GCA_020383195.1). Classification (NCBI taxonomy): domain Eukaryota; kingdom Metazoa; phylum Arthropoda; class Insecta; order Lepidoptera; family Micropterigidae; genus Neomicropteryx; species Neomicropteryx cornuta. The sequence goes on along the minus strand of JAHKQU010000021.1, from coordinate 17,646,352 downwards.
CGATCTTATCAATCGATAAATCAATATTATCTGTCGACCAATAGCATCCCTCTTACAACTGACCGCGGCCTAGTGACCCAGTGACGTAGTTATCCGAGGGAGGAGCCATTGAAAATATCTGTTTTACATGATTTAGAATAGAAACTTTAACATTTTTTTTTCGAATACCATAATGAATTTTGATATAGTTTCATAACAAATGACACTAGGAATCGTAGGACCTATTAGCTGTTTTTTTTATTGGGATTGACCTTGGGACATCCTGTATTTATCTGAACTGAACATTCTATGCGATAACATTGAATGTGTATGTATTTTAATTTGTTTTTCTTACAAATAGACACATTTTTCATATTTCTCTATAGATTGACGGTTTGACACACAAACCATAATAAAAAAAACTGCCTTCCTTAGTACAAACATAGTCTGATCGGCTTCTATGCATTTTCAATAGGATAACATTTTAAATCATTTTAATCTTTATATCGTAGTAATGTTTAAAATTTGTTCATTTAATATAAAGTCTATGACTGTATAGCTACTTAATGTAGGTCAAAGACTGCCATCAGCGATCAGGGTTCAAAATATTGTATATCTCCTGTATATGTGTAAACATTTTTATTACATTTTATTATACGGCATACTGGTAGAGTGTAACCAAAATTGTCATCAGTAGTTTAGCCTCTGCAGCGCCGGCCAATGTCAGGATATTCGCTTTGGTCATTTATTTGCACGCGAATTAAGTTCTATACAGTACCTATATTGATATTAATGTTTGATACTTAAACATGTGACTGCGTACATAGTGAGAGCATTTTTTAGATTTTTCTTTTTATACCGATTTCATCGGTCTTTCGGCGGGCATAACTCTGTTTACAAGCAAGTCATTAAAATATATTTTAATTATATTGGAGCTGTGTTTAGTATATAAATGTATTTCTCCATAGGGATTACCATTTATTTTTTTATAATTCTTTGCGCAATCAAATGTATATGTTTTTTGGTATCTATGCACAGAAGACATTGTCATGGTCATTTAAAAAAAATAATTATCGAAATCGGGCTTGTAGTTCTAGAGCCTTAGTCCGTGAACGGAGTGACATTTGAGTCACCACAGGGAGCTTCGCTCGCTCCTCTCCAATAATATATATTTACATTTTCATAGTCACCCAATTAAATGTCAGAAAGATAATAAAATTGTTTTGCGCTTGTCTACTTACTCATAAACAGGAATGGGTATGGCACCTGTAACTATTATATAATATTAATCGCTTCTATACTTTAGTAATAGCAAAATATTTTACTAAGAACCTGACGCCTTACAACTAAACCCTACAGGCGTCAATAAAGGCTTCTCCCATCCAGGCGCCTGCGGTCCTTATGTGGAACTTGTGATGGGCCTGCACTTGTGCCTGCACCACTTTTAGCCTATTCATATAGTTGTCGATTAGATCAATCCACTAAAAGGACATCAGTAAATTAAGTAATCTTGGGATTACTTACGCAGTGTTTTAATTTTAATTATTTAATGTGTCGCGAAGTGTCACCATAGTCACAAGAACAATGTGTCATTATGTTGAGACGTTTAATTGTTGAATTTGTATGCTAAGATACCTACGAAAAAGGCACTAGCCTTCGTGGGGTTGTATATGGTGCATTACTCAAAATATATATATATATATATTTATACAATTATATAAATAATACGCACACAAATCATGTGCTTTAATTTTACACTTTTACATTTCCATTATTTTTATTTTTTTTCATCAACTTCATACATAAATCACTCATAAAATCATCTCATTTCACCACCATCCTTCATCGTAATCACAAATCCATTATTTTTATATTTTTTTTTAAAATATCATCCTTTCCTTATTTCATCTAATCAGATGGTTACATATTATTTGACAATATTTCACACTAAAGAGGACAGGTGCGAGTTAAAAATGCATTTTTATAAAACTCAGCGCTGGGTTTAAACCGACATCCTGCGCTCTCAAGTACAGGACCTCTTTAGAACCTTTATAAATATTATGCTATCCAGCACTTTATCAAAAAAATATTCAAAATTTTTCAATATTGTCAAAGATTGTGTCATTTATCTTTTCAGGTGATTTGCCGCTATTAAAAAACAATCATTATATATATATATATATATATATATATATATATATATATATATATACAAATACACCTGTATATATTATTATATATATTTTGCATAGAATAAATATCTGCAGCTTCATACACCTCCAATAATTGAACGAATCGAGTTGGGTTTGCGAACCGACTGGGCAACACCATTTTACTGACGTTGAATACTCGTACCTTGGAATGAGCGTGTATGGCCGCGACCTTCCGAAATTGTCTTTCCAAAAGCCTGCAATGTACTGCAACACACTGTTTTGCGTGGCATAGCTATTTGGTCTAAAACATTAGCGTTTCAAATGCGTACATTGTTTACTAAAGCAGGTACTCCTATTTACGAGTGAAGTTGGGGTAGAGTGGGGAGACAAACTAAAATGTATCTTTTCCTTCTATTTTTTATCATTTTAGTTCGATTTTGACGTTTGAGTGTTTATATGAAAAGTGCGCTAGTGAATTGAAAGTATTTTTGATAAATTCGACGGTAAATAATTCGATTTGTATTCGCAAAGGCTGTCAATTTAATACTAGAATAACTAGAATCGATAAAATTAAACTACAGAAGCAAAGTTGATTTAAGAGGTGTAATTAAAAAAATAATTAAATAACATGTTACTAGATATAATGTCTATTCTAGTGAGTATCTGGTAGAAGAGTTGTCAGGCTCTTCCAGAATATATAGACGGTATACTTGAGATAACTGAAATAAATTTGATTTATTTTGATTTGAATTATTAACCAATAACGGTACAGTGTGGTAATACGTCAGATGAGACAGAACGATTAAAGAGTACGCGCTAGACAGAGAACAACACCACCGGGGAGAGGACCCTTAACTCGCACATTTAAAAAAAAAAACACTTTTTAATGTCTTCGCATCCTTCATGGTTTGTAAAGTAATTTTTTTTGTAAAGTTTGTAAAGATTTTTACTCTATCCGGTTATTCGCATTACCCTGCATCTACTAAATCGCGCACGTGGGGTTGAGCGTGCTTTTGTACATACGCCTTCGTTTCCGTAATCGTGTTAGTAGACTTTAGTAGTGCTGTCTTTGTCGTATTGTCGCTCCGTCCTACCTTGAAATGGCTGCAATCGCGCATTACAGCGACTTACCGTCATTTCTTTAGTAATATTCCTTCTTAAAGTAAAAATCAATATTTATTATAGGTACATCCCTATTTAGGTAGAAAGTGAATAATATATAGGGTGTTTTTTTTAGAGGCGTGGTTTTCAATCTGGCACTACTTTTTTCGTAGTTAGTGTTTTTGACAGCTGTCACTTGATTTATGCTCAGTTTGGTTTGCCATTTCATAATGAATAGACTTACTCCTGAACAACGTTTGCAAATAGTGCAAATTTAGAAAAAAATCACTCTAAATTTTAAATCATTCTAAAATAAAGTAAAAATTGCTGGACTATTTTTTGTGGGGTTATGTGAAGTCGCTTGTCTACGCAGATAAGCCGGACACGATTAACGCCTTGGAAGAGAATATTCGGCGCGTTATTGCTGACATACGGCCCAACTTGCTGCAAAAAGTGGTTGAAAATTGGGCCTCTCGGCTGGAATTTGTTCGAGTCAGCCGCGGCGGCCACTTACCCGAAATCATTTTTAAAACATAATGGCAAACCCTTATCTTTATAATAAAACTAAATTCTTAGCCATAACATCAAATTATATGCGTTTTATCTCTTCTTGAAAACCACGCCTCTAAAATCATCACCTTTATTAATCATGCCGCGCATACATTACTTAGGCGCTGATGATTAATATTTAGCTAAGAAAGTAAATCGAAATATGATTTTTTTTTGACGTTCATGTTAAGTATAAATGGGTGGTTTTCGTACAAAATAAATAAAGAACTTCAGAGTTTATTTTTACCATCTGTATTGTTTGAGGTATATTAATAAAAGCCTAGGTCTTGAGGTACATGACCTCAAACGCACAATTCCAGGATACAAAAATGTGTGTAATGAGTGTTTATTAAATATATTGTAATATCTACACAACTTTTCATTTGATTCCGCATCTAAGCAGATTATTTGGTACAGTTTACAAGAAAGTTTTGTTAGGTGTACGATTTATCATTCTACAGGAATTGGTTTGTACAGTCTATCAAACAGATTGTATTCACTACAATATCGGTACCTCAGTTGGGCCTACTAAAATTCAGTAGCCACAACAAATTATGATTCTTCTAAACTTTTCGGTTAACTCAGAGCTTGATATTTTTTTCAGTCAACCAAAAACTAGCAACTTTGACTTTTATTATTTTATTAATATCAGAAAGGCTATTTTAATATGAAACATTAATACCATCATAATGCCACACTCGCACATAGTACTAGATTTAAATATAATATTATTGTTTATAAAATCTATCAATATCAATAAAATCGATTATAATTAAAAATAAATTATTATTCTTTTAAAATAAGCGAACTTTGCCATCTCTCAGATTAAAATTTCACCTTCAATGCCCTGAATTCTATCAAAGGGGATAATCATCCTAAACAAAATTATTATCACGAAGATAAATTAAATACCATTTATTGTTACTCTTGGATTAACATGATCACTTTAAGTAGGTTAAGAACCCGTTCTAAGAGAGCCATAAATATAGCAAGGGTGCATAAATATTTTAAATTACTTTTTACGCACGTGAGAACAGTTAAAGCCAAAATATATTCCTTAAAAAATTATATGCTGCAAAAAACCCTGAAAATATTAACAACATTAAAATCATAAGACGTGAAATAAATTCATACGTACAAATACACGGAAGCAATATTATTAAATATTATTATTTTCTAAACTTTTTATCATAATAAAAGACAAGTTGATGTATGATATTATTTACTATTTACATTTAATTATAATAATTCGTCGTTCACGAATTTTTACACACTGTGTATAATAGAATTAATACCAACTTTTCGAAGATGATCACCCCACCCGTATTTTTTCGCGGTAAGTCCGCTAAAAACTAATTTTTGTAATGAATTACGACAGTCAATTACTATAATTATATATAAAAACCAAAGGTAATTGCATTAAATTCAGTTCATTGCAAATTTCACGGAGATTACGAGAACACCAAAATTAGTTTTTTTGGATGAAAAATACCTTCATAACTACATCTTCAATGATTCGGTGAGTTTTTCATTTTTTTTCTCATTTCGCTCGACAGTTGATTGGCCAGTCAACTGGTTTGGTGGATTGGTTGATAACCCGTTACTTTCACGATTGAAAATGGAAAATTGGAAAATTACAATTTTTAGTTTTTTCTCATAAAAAAGTATTGATACAATTGTCTTTCTTGATTTACGCGTTTTAAATGTATATATACTTAATAAATAAGTCAGTAATCCGCGCGCGTATGGCTAAAGCTAAACACACTATTATTCATTGTAGGTGCAAGCCATTTATATAATTAAATAAATAAACATTCGTAAAACCGTCTTCTACGTGCATCGAGTCCCGAAGGGCGGACAAATTTGTGTTTTTTTTTTTATCTCATCTTAAAAGATGACTTACTGTGAGATTGCTTCCTCGTCTAATATATATATATATATATTTATTTACCTACATAGGTGTGCGCTATGATGCATGTCCCAAAAATATCTCACGTCGTCTAGTTCACACGGAAGCTGCGACTGAATGCTTTGATATGCGCCTGCGTATTTGGACTCGCTTTTATAATATTGCTATAACTTTGGCAGCTATTCAATTCATTAAAATAGTTATTATGCAAGAAGTAGATGCGATCGTTCGTTCTTTGTGATCGCAGGAAAGATGTCCGTGGACGCCTCTATCTGCAGGATTATTTTTATATGTAGATATTTATAGAGGACGAACATAAAATCTGAGTGATTTTGGACATGAAACTTAGCAACTTTTGTTCAACAAGTTTCCGTATAATAAAAGTAAGGAAGAATATATCAAGTATATACAAGTATACACTACCAAATAACTACATTTATCTGTTTATTACATTATAACTTTTTTATATATTATATCTTATAGATTATATTTTTTTCTCTCTAAGATGAAACGCTCATCTATTGTTAGTCGGCAACTAATCAAAATAGGAACTGCCTTCTATAGGACATGTCTACATGTATAGGACACTTCTATAGGAAATAGGAATATTGAACTGCCTTCTTTAGGACAGATATTTAGTCTAGTTAAGAAGGCAACGAACAGAGGTTACAGTGGTACCAAACGCTCACTGAAAATACTATTATTAATATGTACACACGAATCTATTGTAACCTCATAAACTATCATGTAATTTTTGTCAAATAAATACAATAATAACTACCCGTCGTCAATGTCGTCAATGCGTTTGTAGGTAGGTACATGGCCCCGTGGATTAAGTCGGTCGGATGGATATTTTGTTATGTGACCATACTTCGAAATGTTTTTAAGACGCTTTCTTTTGTCTTTTTAGACTAGTTTATTTTTTTTGCTTTATTTACAAAGTTGTTTAATTTTATGTCCCCACTGCTGACTTCTGTATAATATGTTATTTGATCGAGATCTTTTTTGTTACCATATTTCACTTCAACCACTCGAATTTAGCACCTCCGCCCTCAATCGAGAAACGGTCAGTTAATCGTTATTGGATTATAATATAATAAAATGAAACGTACTTTTCCTTTTTTCAAAAATCAAGTTTTTCAAGACTCGCGGGTTATAGGATAAGTACGCGAGGTTCGGTTTGACATCGGATAGATAGCCGAGCATTTTTTTTTTCAAAGCGTTATTTGCGCAACATTGGTTAAAGTCGTTTTTTTTACCACATCAAACGTCCGATCCGGGTTTATCCGTTTAACTAGCACGCGAAAAATACAAACTTGCGTGGATTAAGGCCATTCTCTGAAAATGATAAAAATACTCACAAGAAACCATAAAAATACTGCCAAAACTTAAGCTATTGTGGGGCAAGAGATATGTCCACTAGAGCAGCGCTCTGTAACCTTTTCTCACCTACGACACACCAAAATTCTTCCTAAAATTCCGCAGCATACCAAAAGCTATTTTGTCAAACTTAAAGGGTTATTTTTTCATTGTTTATGACTAATTTGGTGCAGTCATGGTGTGTACAAAGCACACTGCGCAGTTTTCAACAATTGGCACCAGGCGATGGAGAAACATTGAAAAATTATATAATAATTATTTTTATTCTATACTAAAATATCAAAATACTTTGAATTTTACCGCGGCACACAAGTGTGCCACGGCACTAGAGGAATGCCTCTAGAGCACTGCACTAGAGGCATTTTATCCTCATCCTCATATCATATATTCTGGTTGCTTCATTTTTAAAGTTGGACAAAAAGCGGGCTGTAAATTTATTTATTAAATATATGAGTTTTCTCTGTTTTGACTTCAATATTAGAGACCGCCTCATTTTTTTTTTATTTCTATACCCTGTGTCCCAATACGATTCCAGATGATTAGTCCTGCTATTCAAGTATTATTTGTGTGGACGGTATATTAAAATTCATTACTTCCCGAGAAAAAATGTTAACTTTAAGTGATAATAATAATTAAATGGCTCGTGTAAACGTCTCTGGCTGGCGTGCCGCGTCGCAATTTACTCGCCGATCGAAAAGACTGGTAATTTACACTGTACCTTTAAAAAAAAAATATTTGGAAATGAACACAGTGGGAAGTATATTGGGACACCTGTGCACCCGTGACTATGTTTTAGTCTTGTGTAAATGCAGAATTTAAAATGTTGTGTTTGTGTTAAAGTGTTTTATTTTATAGCTTTAGCTCTACGCGCGCGTAGACCCGTAGAGCCGTAGAGGCGCTCGGATTACTCACGTTTTACAGTGGGACAGGCGCAAAACACACGGTCGAGTGGCTAACAACCACATTTTAAAATCGTTTGCTGAATTGTTCAGATTTATCAACGACGCCCCCAGCTAGTTCAAAAAATATAGACCTACAGTTAGCATTTAGAACGGATCTGAACCTGTGGACCAATGGTCCAATGGTTGGTACTATCAAAAAAATGTACTTAGATGAGTTTTAGGCCCTCATCTAAGGAAACTATATTAAGAAAGTTATAGGAAAATTCCACTTTTTCGAAAAAAACGCCCCATTCCCGCACCCCCGGTCTGATTTTGCCCATTAACGAACTTGACCTAGATTTAAGTGCCCTTAAATCTTATGTAACAATTTGAAAGTGATTGGTATAAAATTACGGTAGTCATCGTATCCATAAGAAAGTGATCTTGATACATAGATAAACTTATTTATAACATTTTTCGCGGCGTCCTATCATGTTAGATTTGGACACTGGTGCGAAGATAGCGCCGTGTACACTACTATTGCACGCTTCTTCTCGGTGTGTCGCCGGTCCCAATTCGGATAGTAACAAAATAATTTATTTTGAAATACAGAAAAACATTTTTAAATACGTAATCAGGAATGTTACCTTTATCTCTGAGTGCGTTTTTTTTTCAATAACCAACATAACCAATATAAATATAGACACCGCCTGAATACTTTTTTTTTACTCAGCACACAGAATAAATTTACAAAAAAATAGCCAGGAATGAAACTAGACTAAAGTTCAGTGTATTTAATTTTTTTTTATATTTGTAATCATTATCACTTCTGAGAAATCCTTTATCTAAAATGCAAAAAATCCTTTATCTAAAAAGTTTTTTTTTTGTTAAATTGAAGCCACTTTTCGAGCGTAAGGTTTATATTAACATCCGTTATATATAGAAAGTATTCATTAGATACACAGATTAAACGAAAACTTCATAAAAATTATTCTCATGATTTGGCGCTTAGAATGTTTCTATCTCGTCCGCAAACGCTTGTCGCGAGTCCCCGCTTCATGAAATGGCGTGCTCTAGTGTCGCTTCCAGTTTATTTTCGTACAATGATAGTACTGGGTACTAATATTTCCGCTTCGTGGGCGAATATCTGCCGTCCCGCTCGCTCGTGTTGCGCAACTCTCGCTCGTCTCTTCTAATATTATACTCATTTACCCACATATTAATAACCGGCGCGTCGCGAAATGGGTCAAACGCCTAACGCCGTTTCCTCTCTATTTGGCGTTAAAAGCGCATGCGCGTCAATTGCGGTATAATCCGGCGGAATCAATTTATTTATATCCTCATTACATGCACTCTTAGGGCTGAAATTTCAGTCCGTGCTTAAAGTCGTTCTTAGTTAGGATCAACTTAACTTTTAAGCATGACTAAAATTGAATTGTGTATTTCAGTAACTTTTTAAGTCCGACTTTGTTAAGAATATGTTTTCGCACTCGTGATTAGTTCGCTACTCGCCGCTATGGTATGTGTATACAATATCTGTCACCACTGTCGCATAACTTTTGACATATGAAGCGTCATCTGACGTTTTGAGGTTATATTGTCAGCTGTAGGATTACTAGGATTTTGCCATGCGTGTTTGCTTAAATTGAAAATGTTCAAAATATGCAAAGTACGAGACGAAAACCACAGATGGCAATACACTCGCAAATGTGTCACGGCGACTGTAACGCCGTTAATGTACTGAAATCGCTCCTAGTAGCGTATTTTAACCACTGACTTAAGTTTGACTTAAGCCTAAAGTCGTGGTTGTTTTGATTCTTCGCTAATGTTGACTTTAAGTTCCACTTAACGTTAAAAGTGAGTTAAATACGATGTTTATCGGTTAAGTCTAACTTAAAATTTAGGTTAGTGTTAAGTAGGACTTATACAGGTGTTTGGTAGGTCGATGCAAACCTTTTAGGAGCTGATAAAAGACGTTATTTAGAACATATTTAGCCAATAATTCCGAAGAATCCGAAATATCTTGAAAATATAACTAAAAACTACCTACATTTTATTACGACATGAGTACATATTACATTGAGTATACTCAATTTTATTACTTAAAATACTTACATATAGCGATATCGACATTTTTTTATTTGCATAAAAGCGACTTTATACTCAATATAAAAGAAACTCTCATAGCCGACTGAGCAACTGGTTGCGTGAGGCACTCACCGTAACCTTGCGCAGCGAGAGTGCGTTATACTGTGCCGTAAGGGTTGCTCATATCAACAATTGTTTCTAACAAAAGTTGTAGGGAAGTATAGGGTTGTAATTTATATTTTAGGTATGATTTCTTGAATTTTGGAAAACTAGTTTTTCCCACTCCTAGGTTTGTGCTATCAAAAAAGTTCACTGAGATAAGTTTTAGGCCCCTATCTGAGGAAAAATATAAAATTTAAATGAATTCGATATCTTATATACTAAGAAAGTTATAGCAAAATTTCACTTTTTCGAAAAATCTCGCCCCCTGGTCTGATTTTGCCTATTAACAAACTTGACCGAGATTTTGTGCCGTCAAATTTTATGTATCAATTTGAAAGTAATTGGTTAAAATTAAATTAAAATTACTGCAGTTATCGTGTCCACATGAAAGTGATATAGATGGATAGATATATAATTTTTTAAATTTTAATGAAATCTACCTAAAAGGTGCTGAGTCGCCTTTCAACCCAAATTACCTATTTTGCCATTATAATGTCTCGTGTCACAATGGACAATCGCTTGGTCACAATCTCTGCATAGCGTTTTCGCACTGGTAAGCAAACAAAATGGATGCCCTTTATAAATATTACTAGGGCGTGTCCGTGACTTCGCTATGCTTTTGTGGTATTTGCAAAACTCAATGTCATTTGACTGGCTAGTACGAACGCATTTTTTCGCTAAACTAAATTTAAAAATACCATTGAAGTCGAAGGGTGTTCCAAGACCGTTCCCGAAGCCTTGAGGGCTTGTGTATGTTCCCTATTACTTGAAGTAATTCATGCCCAAATTTATTAATATTATCAATGCTCGGTCAAGGTCGTCAATGTACCAGCGCAGCGCGGCCTCACTGGCTACCGAACTTACGCAAAAGTGATTTCATATTATCACGAACAGTTTACAAATTTTTTACTCTGAAATCATGATGATTTTTGATTTGAGTTCTAAACAAATCATGTTTGAAATCACAGGGCCGATAAGCTGATGTTTTTATCGGGAATGGTCTTGGAACACGCCTTATATTTAAAAGAAGTATATTCAATTGTTCATAAAAGTTACTGAATGTTATTAATTAATATACTTATTTACAATAATTGTATAGTTTTTTTACTGTTTTTTATACGCGCGATTTTTTACCTATTTAGTAAAGGAGACAATAATATTAAGGTAAAAGTAATTATAATTAGGCTGCGTCCGCAGTCTGCATTATATATAAGTTCATTTACATATACAAATAAACAATAAATACAAAACAAAGTATTTTATGATACTATTGGGTCATTTTACGCAAAAATGTACAGATTATGTATGGTAATGTGCAGTTTCAATAAACAAAGGTATCACTGGTTAAATAGATGATACAAATAAAAATATACTCACCTAATAATATTTCGTTAAAAAATATATATACAATTTCAAAAATAAAAAATCATACTAGAATCTGTAGAACCGACTGTACTTTGATAAATGGAACAATGTAGTTACCAGAATTTAATTTTCATCGCAACACGGACCTAGATTATAAATAAATGCAAGATGTCTCTTAGATAAATTACTCAAAAGATGCTGATCTATTGCTAGGCTGTAGTATTTTACCAATAAAGAAATATTATTATTATGAAATCATAACGACGTTTAGCTCAAAACCTTTCGTTATTTATGACCTTAAATACTTTTGAAAATAGTCTTATACTAATTTATTATAAATTTAAAATGCAGAGTGCTTTTCGTGACCGTTAAGGTTGGTATGTGGGCGCGAGTAACGCTGCCCTGATTTCGTTGGAACACTTTGAACCAAGTGGGTATAATTGAAAGAAGGAATAAAAAAAAAATAGGTTTATTTCTAATGCAATTCGTGGTCTCCATTCATTTATTATATTTTCTGATTGATTTAGCTACAAAAGCACGAGTTGTGTAATTTTAAAATAAATTTATTTCAAATATTGTAAACTAGCTTCGTGAGGGATTTTTTTTTTTACCTAAACCAACCTCCTCAATCGACGCTCTAATACATACAGAGCTATTATCTCAGTCCTTCTGTCCGTTGCGTCTTTCAATTAGAATAAGTGATCTTTTAAAACATATAGAGATACGGCATGTCATACAAATCTTCCTTGTGAAATGCTGGATAGAGACTTATCGCGATGACGTAGGTGTGATACGCGAGGAGTGTACTCGACGCAAAGTGGCGTACTTGGGCGTGGTGTGTTTTTCACCCTCAGTTGCCGTATCTATATGTTTTAACAGATCGTTGATTTAAACATTAAAATTTAGGGTGGAAATTGAAAGAATATTTTATGTGTGTGTTATGTTATTGTATGTTTTTTTTTTATTTTTATCTACTCTGACCTAAATAATAACACACGGTCGCCCCATGGCCATCCTAATTGCACCACGAATGGGCTAAAAGTGCCGCAGGCACAAGTGGAGATAAGAAATGAAGTAACCCATAGTATGTTGCTACCACAGGCGCGTGCAGCCTGGGGAGAAGATGCCGTTAATGCTGCAGGATATCTTTCTTCTAATTAGTAATTTTACGTCAATTGCATTACCTATAGTCGAAGAACCAAGAACCAGTGGGCCTAGTCTCAAAACGATGGCGTAATTAGTCAGTTTGACGTTTGTTTAAGGGGTGCAGCAGTCTTGTTTAAAAAATGGAAATTAGCACAAGAAAGATATTTATCCCAGCGTCCTACTTTATTGTTCACGTCACGGCAGATCCCTACATGAGTTTTTTTTTAGAACAATCGACGGCAAAAAATGGCTGAAAAAAAAAACATATAAATATAAATATAGACACTGCAAATTTTTTTACTCAGCCTACAAAATAAATTTACAAAAAATAGACTAATGGAACTAGACGAAGGTTCAGTGTACGCTTCTCTCGCTCGTTCGCTAATCGCGCTCGCGTTTTGAGACTAGGGGCACAGGAACCAAGCTATTCAACAGTGAAAACCCCATTCGAATCCATTCAGTGGTATTGGAGTAGAAACTTAACAACGCGAAAAGCAACTCTTATTGTATTGTTGTATTATTGTAGCAAGTTGTTGTATTGTTTTATTTATTTACTTGTAGCAGCCAAGCCCAAGGCTTATCTGCTGGAAACCAGGTGTGTAAAATACAGATATTAATAATTGTGAAACTTGTTCAAATTATTTTGTTCTGTATTTTACACGTCCTTTACAATATACACGGTGGTGGAACTTTCCCCACCCTTATAAAATTATTCTCCTAATTAGTGGCTAGAGTTGAAATATTATACCCATCGTGGTCGAAAAAATAGCAACATTTTTAGGAATGGTCATTAATATCCAGAAAAACCTTTAGGTGAATTTCTAATTAATTTCAATGGACGTGCTTTGGGCACATAAAACGTTAGTAACTTTATGGCGCGAGGCGATAAATTCTATTACGCGATCAGCTCTCGTCCTTAATTTAACCGTGGACGAATATTAATGTAATGTCCCCGATGGCCTGATAACGTTCGGCTACTGACAGCTGCGTCTGATTTATTCGCTCTGATGTCGCGATGGCAACATTCAGCAGCTCGACCGGTTGTCGGCACAGCTTAGTGTCAAGGTTGTGAACAGGCATTCGACGTGTCGAAATCTGTTGTGCACACGAAACGACTGTTTTTTTCCGATATTAATTGACTATCGGACGCCCCAAATGCCCATTAGATTGTTACCTAACTTTCGACTCTAGATTCAACATTTCGGAGACATTCACGGCACATTCCGAACGGTCGTGCATTTGTTGCGAAACATAATATAGGGTGATGATTTTAGAGGCGAGGTTTTCGAGAAGAGATAAAACGCATATAATTTGATGTTATGGCTAAGAATTTAGTTTTATTATAAAGATAAGGGTTTGCCATTATGCTTTAAAAATGATTTCGGGTAAGTGGCCGCCGCGGCTGACTCGAACAAATTCCAGCCGAGAGGCCCAATTTTCAACCACTTTTTGCAGCAAGTTGTCAGCAATAACGCGCCGAATATTCTCTTCCAAGGCGTTAATCGTGTCCGGCTTATCTGCGTAGACAAGCGACTTCACATAACCCCACAAAAAATAGTCCAGCGGTGTTAAATCGCACGATCTTGGAGGCTACGCCACGTTGTTCAGGAGTAAGTCTATTCATTATGAAATGGCAAACCAAACTGAGCATAAATCAAGTGACAGCTGTCAAAAACACCAACTACGAAAAAAGTAGTGCCAGATTGAAAAACACGCCTCTAAAAAAAAACACCCTATATATTGAATTTCGTCGAAATGTTGAAGCCAGATACAAAAGTTTAATAGATGATGCGTGATCCTAATGAAGCAGTTATCTAAGAAATAAACTATAGCTCAAAGGGCGACGAAGAACACAACCGAAACACCAAATTTTGATTTTTTAAAAGTTTCAATATTGTAATACGCGAAGAGAAAACTTTGCGCTTACGGAGTGAGGCATACTTAGTTAAAGTTTATATGGAGCAGGAGTGCTGGCTGAAACTAAAACTTATCTGTACGGTTGTACGGGGGAGCGGACCGTATGTTTAGATGGATTGGAAGGTTCACAGCTGAGAGTAAATGGCAATCAACAAGAAAACAAAAGACCAACCTTTGCGGTGCTATGATGTCCGTCTGTGGTTCGCCTGCCTTTGCCTATTTTTCTCACTGCTTCCTTGATGTTTTTAGTTGTTTTCGCGAGCTCGGTGAATGATGTCACGAGATGTCACGGATTGCAGTTCGCGGCCAAAAAGGGTGTTAATTGCACGCGCGATCACGAATTGCAGAGGCGTGGGTATACCCTCTTGCATTTCTTTTCCAAGTGACACTTACCGACAGCTTTGATAATGGAAAAAGGTTGCCAGTAACAAAAACAGGGGAAATTGGAGAATGGTGATTTTGCAATGTATAATAAACATAAAATAATAATAAATATTAATATGATAGAATATTGAATTTAAATAAAATAAAACTTTCATACTTCATATTGACAGAATGAGTTTCGAGCTGTGAATTTTGTGTGATTTCAAATGTTCATTTTTTAATAGTCTGACAATGTACTAATGTTAAGCAAAAATATTTATTAATTCCATCTTATACTTCTTATTATGAATGTCTCATTTTTAAATGAAAAAATTAAAAGTGATAATTGTATCAAAAAATAAATACAAATACAAGCTGTAATTGTTTTTTTTTTCAACTATTACTAACATTAAATTTTATTTGTATTGCAAAGAATTAAGGCAAACAACACTATTTGTACACGCTCGTAGCAAATGTAATAAAACAAAATTTAAAAAAAATAAACCACATCACCTCATTATATCAAACCTCGATAACGTTCAACCTTAACATTTTAATGAATTTCGGTCGAATTTCGACCACTGTGCGACCACTAGTTATAATAAACATACTATATTTAAGTATAGCAATAAATTATAAAATATTCATATCAAATGCTCAAACGCCACGATGTCGAAGTCTTCATTAGTTTGAAAGTAGCTTGGTTAAGTAGGTATGATATTACCCTTAGCATTTAGATCGTCTCATTTACCGAATAAATATTTGAGTTTTTCATACATGTTTTAAATACGGGATGTTGTAGGGCAGGGCGTGGGTATCTTCCGAACTAAGGAAGATAATAACACCCATACATCGGTTCATTTCCACAACACAAGGAACAAAGATAATTTTATTCAGCCGGTACCTCCTCGCACGTCTAAATTTCAAAAAACTAGTTTATATAGAGGACTAGAAATGTTCAATAAATTACCGGGAGAATATAAAAACATAAAAAATATATTAATTTTCAAAAGAGCCATCAAAACATATTTAATTAAAAAAAATCTGTATGAATTCAAACACCTATAATTGAAAGGAAGAAATGTTATGTATCAGTTATTCTTTATACTCATTTTAAAATAGTATATTTAAGCATAATTATAAAACTTCTATTTTATATATTTTCTGATGTTTTTTTTTAGCTTTGTAATAAGAGTACGATTAGTATAAATGTCGAACACTCTAGGCATGATGTGTCTGTATATTACATTATATCAATTTTTGTGAACCAATTGAAAATTGTCTTTCCTATGCATTAAGTTGTTCTTGGAAATAAACTTTTACTTTACTTTACTTTACTGCTCTAGTATGTAAAGCCTCTTCTTATTATTACGATATTTATGTCGATGTAACAATTTTTTTATCTTGCTTGGTAAATATTAATAGAATAAATCTTCTCTCATGCTAGGTATTCTTATCTATATTTACTTATATATTTTTTATCTATAGGTGCAAAACTATATACTTCGGCTTGGTGCGAAACTCTGTTTGCCAAACACGCGTCACTGAGGGGCGGGGATAGAGTAGATTCCTTTGGTCTTCACGGTCTTTCTTGCCAAAGGATTGCTGGCCGTTGGTCGCGTCATAATGCAATAAAAATTCCTTTAAAAATTATCAGCTGATTGGAGCCTCCTGACATGACATTGATAGACGGGAAAAGGCCAGACGGAGTCACATTAGTTCTATGGAGCCTTGACGTGGGATGTCACGTGTGCAGACACAATCGCAGAAAGCCACGTCCACAACACCTCAAAACTGTTAAACTTGGCAAACTCTTGCGAGAAAAGTCAGGGAATCTGCGCGGGTTCATTTTTTGCTCAGCGAGTCAGTTTGGAAGTGGTGCGTGGTAACGCAGCCAGTGTTCTTGGTACACTCACAGTGTCGGAGGTTTTGGAAGAAATTTTTTCAGAAATTCTAAAGTACTCTTACTTCTACAAATGATTGGCGTCTTCTTGGAACAGCACATTGTGCCATTAACGTGATGCACAAAAACTAATCCATTGCAAGTGATTACAAATTACAATAATGCACGTTATAAATAATGTATTTGTATGTGTACGCACCATTGTTGTTATATATTAGAGTACGGTGTAAATGACGGTGTAAATAAATAAATAAATCTTTTTTCCATCTGCGTAAGTGTTTGAGCTCGCATTTGGCTTACTAACTTCATGGGTTATACACATTATTTATTATTATAATATTTTCATATTATTTGAATTATTTCTACAACTCCGACATAATGTTGATCTATTTGTTGCACTATAAAATATAATCTTATCTAAAGTAACCTAGAGTTTCCATCTAATTCTTGTACTACACTCGAAAAAAATATGTCGAAAGGTTTGCCTTCAAGGTTTTAGACTATTTGTCATTCTGAAGACTGTACCAAACTGCTGAAAGAATTAATTTGAAAGTTCCCAATTTGTGTGAAAACGTTGACCGCTATGCAAATTCGCCTCATACTGCATGCTTGAACTCGTTTGTAGGTTGAATTTGAATACGCGTTTTTGGAAAAGAAAAAGTAAATCAGCTCGCTACAACGAAAACGCTCACTTGTTACCGGTAAAGGGACTGAAATAACAGAAGAGTGCAATAAAAACGTTTAAACTCCTCTCGCTTGCACTGACAGCTTCTTTCGTTCGCCAATCGCACTCGCATTTTGAGACTAGCCCTGCAGGTCCACCAGTGTCTGTACCTATATACCGATCCATCTTCATTAGGAAATAACGTAGCCGCTAGAATCTATTAAAAGCAGTCGTCTAGACGTTGAGATAATTTGTAACAGGATATATTTAAAAAATAATGAAGCGTTTCAAAATATTTGTATGAGAGTCTGTGATGAAAGTTTGAGTGATAATTCCAGTCGTGTAATCATCCGAATTATTCTTTTTAATATGAATCATAAATAAGCACACAAATTAAATTTGGTAAATTACTTCCATTCATGAACATATGTTGTGTTGTGGATAGGTTAGGTTCATAAAGCCAATGATTCTACCTATAGGCACTATCGCACTAAAAATCTTCAGCTGCCGAACTAATTATAGTAGCATTGTTGTTATTGTTATATAACATAAATATATATATATATCTGTGGCTTGGTAAAAGAAGTGCCTATGTCATTTTTTTCATTGTTGAGTGTTATGATGCAATATACTTAAAAATCCCCAAATTTTAAAACCCAAATTTAAATTTATTTTTTTTTTGTATTTTTTAAATCTTTAAATTAGGAATAGGAATTTTGACATGGGCACTTGTACTGAAAATTGGGGATTTTTAAGTATATTGCATCATAATACTCAACAATGAAAAAAATGACATAGGCACTTCTTTTACCAAGCCACAGATATATATAGGTAAGTCTGATTTTAAATGTAGCGCATAATAATCAATGTTACTATGTTCATAGTAGCATTAAGTTTTTTAAGTAAAAAATGATTTTATTAATTTCCTTCTACATCTTTACCTAACCTAAACATTCAGTAAATGTTCACAAAATATTCTGTTTCGGCTTAAAAAAAACAGTTCCGGTTGGATGCTAGTAATAGGTAACACTCTAGTTTTAAAGGCATCATAAGTGAACGTCAGTTGCCTAATAATTACCTAATAAAGACGGTAAAGACTATTTTCTTGTACGCTATGCAGAACGAAATTTACCAATAATGCCTTTTGCGAGAGCAATTTAGCATGTGTCACATGAGATTGGCGTCTGCATATGCCCGAACTATGTGTTACATAATGTAATAATGAATATTCTGCATCCATATTAATGTTAGTTTTTTTATTGATTTTTTTGACAATAATAATAAAGGTAGTGTAATTATAGATAGATCAATTATAGGCAATGAACAACGTTCCCTGATCTAACTAGAGTAATCTTTGTATGTGCTAAGGAAGTCAGATTTCGAAGCGGCCAAAAAGAAATGTTTGTAGTCAAAATGGAATTCAATGTGAATTGATGACATCAAAAGAACAGCGTAAGTGGCCCAGTGCCTGTGGCCAAATCTCGACCTTCGTAACCACCTGTATGAACTGATGTCCATATATTTTGCTCTGTCCAGTTGTTGTCGGTTAATCGATCCGGCGAACGTGAAAGTAACGCCGGCACTCTTCTACTCTTATAGTAGGTACTGATACGAATGTCGGCCATCGCGCGCATTCATCATTTTGTAATCTTGCATATTTCATCTGCGAATAAACTTAAGGCGCCTACGCACCCGAATGCTACCAATTATTCTAGGGAATTACTTAAACATAAGTGCTTGAATGCGCATACAAAATTTCGTGTCTGTACTGTTGACCTTTGAGGAGTTCTTCCGTCTGGAGCCTGTGTGAAGAATATGTCATGCTTACAATAAATTGATTGTCATCGAAACTAAACCATGTCAAATTTAAACTCCGTAAAAAGAAGTTTTTCTAATTCAGCGTGCAAGATTTGACCTAATCCGACATACAAATAATGCAAGCTAAATAAAATCTTGTAAAAAAAAAAAATCAAAATCACCATGTATAATAAATAGCATTTTTTTTTAAAGTCATCCGCTTCTGAAACCAGAAACATCCCGTATAAAATATATATATATATATGTATTTATATGGCGAGAATAAAGTCGAGAAGGGATTTACCTAAGCGGTTTGAGATATGTGGTTTAAAAACTTAGAAATAAAATAACGAAGTTTGCTTAAATAGAAGATTTTTGTTTTAATTTTTAAACATGAAAACGAAAATTTGTGCCGAAAGTTTTAAAATTTTCAGAAAATGCTTGATTATCATTAAATAAAAATGATTTTTAACAACATCCGTTATTAAAAAAAAAAAAAACTAAATGCTGTCAGTATTTCATTCAAAATGGTAGGCCGCGGTTTGTGTTATAAGCGCCGTTATGCCCGTCATAGAGTTCACACCTTTCCGTTCATCGTACAAGGCTTCTTTTTCCAGGCAACGATTTTTAGGTCAGAATCGTTCAAATTCACAGGTGTTCTTCGTTCACGTAGAGGTCAATAAGCTATAAAATTAAATATCCTGATATGATTTGAAATACTGCTTTTTTTTTAGTTCGGTAATTACTTTAAATATTTTCATCTTCTTAGTAAAAAAATAATAACTATGAATTAATGTGACGTATATATAAAATTTAGTAGTGTACAGCAAAGGCACTCGGAGCTTTACCCCGAGCATTTTAAGTTGAACTGCAACGCGTGTGTCCACTGTAAGAACCACCGTTTTTACACCCTGTATAAGCGTAGATGAGGTTAATTTTACACATACATACACTCTACCCATTCGCCTTACGAGTTAAAGCTTTATTTGCCGTCGACCTTACATACAACTGGGAAGTTTCGTTAATTTGAATTTTGTATTACCTCAAAGTGATCTTAAATCGATACATTTAAGATGTTTAAAAGGATTTTAACAAAAAAATTCATGGAAGAATATATGTTTTTTTATTACCGCCTTGAAGTTAATCGACAATATTTTACATTTTAAAAATGACAACTTTCCTTTATTTCGCTTTAGTACATTCATATTAGTATTTTTATTATGAATGCCGATTTCCACTATAATATTACATTAGTATAGGTTTTAAGTACTTCATGACTCGAGGGCCTCTAAAAAAATATACATTTAATGAAGAGGATTTTTGTTTTTGCTATGGGTTTCAACTTTGCCCACCTAGATCTAAAAACAATCTTGGGGAGGGGGTAAAATGTCAATGATACTTATTTTCAATTTGCTGAAAATTCGTCTACAAAAAAAATCGGCTTATTAAAATTCATTTAATACAATTCAATTCGTCTAGAACTCTCTCGGAAAAGACAAATTGTAGTTAGACGAATTTCCCGCAGATTTATTTATTTCTCCCTTTCTTTGGAATACACACATACCTACATATAGCGAAAACCTATAAAATAACTTTGTTTGCAATTAAGGTTGATTTATTTAATTTTTTCGAATTTATCCCGCTTTAAAAAACAATGCAATAGAAAAGGTATAGTCTTTTTTAAATATTAAAAAATATGAAAGAATTTTTATAGTTAATATGTCTGGTGGTATGACTATGATATGGTATAATATGAAAAAGGAACGAACATTATAGAATGTGTACTGGTGAGTGTTATTGGGGGGCGGGGGGGGGGGGGGTAATTACACCCTTTACCCAGTGCCGGTACTTCCATAGAAGCCGAAAAGCCGTTTTTTTCTAGATTTTTTAACCAAAAATAATAGGTACTTTAAAAAGTTTTCGCAGCGATCTGGGTGGATTCCGCCCTCCCCGGTTTGCCTCTCTCTTTATGCTGTGACGTCACTGCCTTTACCCCCCCTGGGATCACAATCGCCTTCTCTCATATTATTATTATTATAGCTCGCGCTGTCAGTGCAATGCATGCTTTATTTATTCATTCTGGATTTCATTTTATTATAATGTATCGGCGTCGTTAATCAAACGCGAAACAATTGGTCCGCCTTCCCAGGCGGCGACGGCGCGTAATTAAGATTTATATATTTTTTTTGCGTAATTGAAAGCTAAATTAATTACGACCGTTCAATTGGATGGGCCTGCGCTAGTGACGGCTTCTACGTTCGACTCACATACATTCTAATCTCGCTTAACTGAAACCTCTTCGTCTTATTTTACTTTCTATTGAGGTAATTCGTTGAAATTCTCTTCAGAGAAGTTTCTCTTCGGTGTTATTTCGATTTATTTATTTATATCGTCATTTACATTCACTATTATGTATAACAACAAATAGTGTTCACACAATAAAAGTACATTGCTTTTTCGTAAATTACTGTAATATCCCTTAATAGTATTTTGACGCAAGCTACGGGACTTCATAATAAACCTATAATTATATAATATAAATAACGTTAACAACCTGTTAAGAAATACGCGTATATATATATTTTTTGTTAAAATATCATCCTTCCTTATATCATCTAATTAGATGGTTACATAATATTTGACAATATTTTACACTAAAGAGAGTTTAGAAAATCTTATTATTTTTTTATATTTGATGATTGTTTTTTAACAGCGGCAAATCGCCTGAAAAGATAAATGACATAATCTTTGACAATATTGAAAAATTTTGAATAAGTTTTTAATAATTTGATAAAGTGCTGGATAGCATAATATTTATAAGGTTCTAAAGAGGTCCTGTACTCTCAAGCGCAGGATGTCGCTTTAAACTCAGCGCTGAATTTTATAAAAATGCATATTTAACTCGCACCTGTCCTCTCCAGTGTAAAATATTGTCAAATATTATATAACTATCTAATTAGATTAAACAGGAAAAGAATATTTTAACAAAAAAAAAGAAAAATATTGGATGTCAGGTCTCTTTTTTTATTTCGCATACTATCAGAGAATGGAAATTCTTAACTAAAGAATGAAACTTTCGGCAAAATAAAGAATACCTCCATGTATTTGTAATAAATGTCGGGTAGCTGCGGTCCATTTGCGCTGTAAGATTGAATTACGAGCGAAATGGCAGCGGATAGTAGGTACCTACTATTCTAGTAGGGAAATAATGAAAGAGGCCTTACGCAAGAACTTCGTAATTATCTCACAATTAATTCACTTCCGAAATAAAATTCGCTACTTGCACAACAATGGCGAAGCGAACGACCTAGAGGTGGACTAAACTGAATTATTCGCCGGGGGCTTAACATTATTTTTTAAAAAATACTGCCATTTCTAAACAAAACTGTGTAATTTCTACTTAAATAATTTATTTATTTATTTCAGGAAACAACAGCTTACTTAGTAATTACAATAATAACAAAAAAACAAAACACAAAGCCAATCCTCCAAACTTAAAAAAAATAGAAAACACATTCGGGAGCGAGGCCTGGACCAGGAAGTAGGAGGGGCTGGGGAATCCAGACAATCACCAGAATATAATATTAAACACAATATAATATAAAATATAATAAATTCTACATATAAATATGAATATAAATATACTATTCAAGGGCTAGAGTAGACACTCTCTTGAATGCCGGGAAAGTAGTGTTAAATATGTCGATGTCACTTAACATGCTGTTGTAAAGCTTACATGCTCGATGTATATATGAATTCTGTGCATAATTCGTACTCAACCGTGACAGATGGAATGTCTCAGACTGGCGAGTGGGTCTAGATGGAACCCTCAAATCTATGAGCCCCAGAAGATCAGAGCAGTCGATGTGAGCATTGACAATTTTATATAAAAGTGACATATCAGCTCGCGATCTTCTAAGCTCAAGACTCTGAGTCCTTAGAATTTGGCGCATTGAGCATAGTCAGAAAATTTCAAATAATAAGCAAAATAAAGTATAGTCTATTTGTTTGATGTTACCTTAGTATGAGAACTTCTCAACTTCTGCGATGTGGTTTTTTTGTTGTTTTTGTAGGATATTTATCTAGGTATTTAGACTTACCTATTTAAATATGTATATATACATTTCGAAAACAATTTTTACTTGGACCAAACCGCTGTAGTCAATCCTAACACGGATCAAACAAATTCGGTCAATACTCGATAGAATAAAACATTGTCCAATGTTGATTAGTTAAAGTGCTTTAGCCGTAATTAATGTACCGATTTCATATGAATTTCAAAAATGCTCATTGCGACGCAGTAACTTAACTCTTTTCTTATCTAATCGTTCCGCATGTAATTAAGATTCATAATATTTATTATTTTCACTCTCATTTTCACAAATTTTTATTAAATTGGTCTCGTTAAGCCAAAACTTCATCTGAAGAGAGTTTCTCTATTGTTTTGACTGCTTTTGAGATAAGGCCTCTTAATTTTTCATGTTTATGCTCATTACTTGTGTCCGGAAGTAATAACACCCGTTTTTAAAGTATGACGTTTATTATTACTTAACGCTTTTATATTATGGCCTTAAAAATGTCTATGCTTAAGTACGCGCGTTAAAATAATTAAATAATTGCACCCTAAAATAAAAATAACATAAAAGATTTCCGCTATTTACGAGTAGGTATTGATTTTATGTAAATGACTGGTACCCCCGGTTAAATCAGCTTAACACATTATCAGCGAATGTCTACTGAAAGAACTGTTGTATTAGGGATGTTAGGCTTTAATATACTCGAGTTTAGGCGACAAGGTCTATCTTTTTAAGTTATTCGTGGATTCATCGCGAATCCCACAGTACTCGGAGAGATTGGTTTCTTTGTTCCGGACCGTTTCACTAGAGCGCGGAAGCACACGCTATTTAGGCGATTAGCGTTGTTGTACCGACGAATACAAATATAATTTGGAGAGCAGTCAAATTATTAAACTCAATTTCCGTGGATATATTCGTTGGTTCGCCCAATAGGATTAAAAATCTGCTTTCTTTTGCACTTTTGTGAGATCAGCGTGAATTATTTATTTGTTATTGTTCGCCTGGGAGCGTGTTTTTAATTATTATAGATAGTTACTTTGTATTTTTCTTGATAAGTTGTGGTTATTATTTGGTTTATAATGTTGTTTTTTTTTATTAATTAAATATGTACATGGGACACCTGTTAAATAAATAAACTGCACCATTTAACTCCTTATGATCAAAAATGGCGGTATGAACTTGATTTCGATATTAGACATATGAATACCTCAAATTTACATACTGCAAATAGACATATCTACGCAGACCATTTTCAGAGTGAAGCGTAGCTCCCATGGATCGAGCCCAATGGCGAAATGTTTGCGATGTCAGATTTCAATGAATTCACCACCGATTTTAGAATTTTAAAATTTTAATCGAATCCACGCGTAAAACACTAGGTCGGGACGGAGCCGTAATTTAAAAATTCGGAATAATAAAAAAGTTATGGTTAAAAGTATTTTCTCTATTGGAAAGCACATGTTAATTTTTTCGCGCGCTTTTGCTCGAATTTACAAAAAGAAAATATCTATTTGAAGTTTTGCATTTCTCCACTCCGATATGCTGCTAGCATAGGTTTCACCTTTGCGACTACGGCTACCTAGTTTTACTTACAATTCAATGATTATGCGAAAGAAGAATAAGAATGTTTTATATTGTGTAGATGCAGAAGTTAAATACTTCTTTCTTTTAAAGAGCAATTTAAGAAGATCATTGATAAGGACATACCGAATGACGCCCTTTAGGATCCGACAGTAGGAACTACATAAGTACCTATCCGTTGATAGCAAAATCTTGAATGGTGAAAACGACATTTCAAGAAAGAGTGAATGTCCGGTGATAACAAAATCTTTCTTCATTTTTAAGATTTTTAAGTATAACGTCTAAAAATTACTAGTCGCCTCGTGCATAATGGCGTTAGTTCGCTGCCAAAGTGACAGCCCATGCAATTTAATATGGTTAGTGGTTATTTTTAAATAAGCGTAGCAACGCACTAAGTCGGCCGTAAGTCTCTATATTCTAAGTTCTACAGGTAGGGACAGTACATTTAAATAGAATCTCTCTATTTCTATACCAACGATAGCATGAAAACAGCTGCAGTTCTGAACCGAACAGTGTGTATTTAAATTTAGGGCACTCCTTTTAGGATGTTGATCTTTATCGACAATCAAACATTAATCTCTAAAAAATATTAGATTTTTTTTTCTCAATTACGAGAAAAACGACTAAAAACGACGAAAAACAAATTAAGAATCGTTTTAATGTTTGAGAGTGTGGTTGAACGCATGGGCGCGAACCGGTCAGTGACCCCTCGAGGTTCGGGAGGAACTTCGAAGAAAAATAAAGTTTTTTAATAGTATAATTTTTTTAATATTATTTTTTCGATATAGATCGACCTCCTAAAAGGAGTGCCCGAAATTTAAAAACACCCGTAACGGTTTTTTTACGAATCTTTCGGCGAAACCCTATATATCACCCCCTCCCCCCCTCTCCCAAATGCACTCTTTTACGATGCTTGGCGATTACTGGCGTTTTGTTTGCCTTAAAGAATTTTTTTATTTTCTGAGACGAAGGAATTGGACGATTTTGTAATTTTTAATTTGGTATAGTTAATCGATTATTAGGTTTAGTAAATTAAAATACTGATAGTGCACTAAATGAATAGTTGGCGGGTTCAGACATTAAGAGCAACAGATCTTAGTTAGCTATTTGTAGGTACGGAACCCTGACAATAGACCGACCTTGTAGTGTTTGTTAGCCGTCACTAATTGAAGATCCGCAGCGTCGTTCGTGTAGATATGCCGTATTCAAGAAATAATAATTATTCCTATTGTCGCGCATTTGTGCTGCGTGCCTTCTTTACACGCTAATCTCTCTGCGGGCCATTTTCCTTGAAGACGTTCGCAAACTCTTTTGTCTACCGTGCATCCGTTTGCTAATTGTATAGTTCTAGCATCAGAGACGCCTATTTAAAATTATCGTCACACCTACATATTGGCAACCAACCTCTTGCCTCGTACTTCGGGCAGCGGGATTAGTTGCGTCGACGATCTACACTCCGAACGAAGATACTTCAGCGTCGAGACGATTATCGATTACCAGTCAGACTAAGGCCCCAGTAAAATTAGGGTTTGAGCATGCTCCATTTTTATTTATTCAATGAAAGTGTGCCTAATACGTATTACGTATTACGTATTATTTATCCAACAAATTTTAATTGTGCATTTTTTTTTACATTAGACAGTCTTCATCTCCAGTTACAAAAACAGCAAAATATCTGATCCAGGGAACATTTTTAAGTGATGCCAAAAATAACCATATAAACAATGCACATGTCAAATTGTTGGATAAACAACTCATTTAGTATCGTACTTTCGATTAAATAAATTAAATTATGTCTAATCTAAATTAAAGTCAAAAGACCGGCCCATATTCAAAATAGTAATATTTTCTTACGCGAAAATAAAGATTTTTCTACCGTTTATCGAAACTTTAAACCTTTTAATATTTTTATGTATCAAGTTTAAAAAATCAAACCTTAGCTGCATCGCAAAATTATTGTCGATCATATTTTATTTCATCAACTTTTCTACAAGACAAGCAAGTAGATTATTGTTGATGTACCCGCTAAAATAATGCTATATACTATGAGTCTTATTATGTTTTATTGTATTCATACACGTATAGTTATGTTTTTAGGGTTTCGTACCTCAAAAGGAACAAGCTTATAAAATCACTTGGATGTCAGGTTGTCACAGATGTTTTACTCAAAAACTTTAAGGTTTCTATCTAGCTAGGAACTAGCGGTTTTATCATTAGCCTGTTGCCGAAAATAAAAAAAATCTCGTTGCTAAACTAATACAAGTCGAAAAAAACGCTTTTTGGGCGCTAAAATAGCTTACCCAAACGAAACCATCGGCTACAACAAAATCTTAAGATCGCGAGAAATTTGTGAGATCGTGGTAGTCTAGGGGTTAAGGACTATTGACCCAAAGGTCTCGGGTTCGAATTGGCTCATGGTAATACCATTTTTAACGCCGTTTACCACCATTTCCACAGGCACATTTGGCCTAGTTGATTAAGTCCCCGTATAATTGTATATGACCTAGGTAATGGCAATTCTTTTATTTTAAAAAATATATAATAATTAGACACTTGGATTAAAATACACTTTAATTCGGTCGATTGACCGATTGTTATTAAAGTTCAGGTACGGAACCTTGATTGCGCGAGTATGACTCCCTTTGACCTTTTTTTTTTAATTGATCCTATATCTGTATATACAGGATGAATTTATATTCACTGATGTCCTTTTAGGGTGTTGGTCTATATCTTTAATCAAACATTAATGAGCACAAAATATTGGAAAAATGTTTCCCAATTACGAATTCGAAATTTAAAAGAAATCGTTTTAATGTTTGAGAACGCGGTTGAAAACATGGCGCGAGATAGGGCAGTGACCTCACGCCCGTGCGGTTCGCGAAGTGCCTCGAATAAAAATAAAGTTTTTTAATAATATAATTATTTTGGTATGATTTTTTATTCGAAATTATTATTTTTATATAGATAAACCTTCTAAAAGGACATTGGTGAATATAAATATATGCTGTATATAGGTATTAGTTTGATAGAAATATAATATTTTTTATAGGAAATTTATTGAAAGTAGTCTAATGGGACATCTTCGCTTATTTGTTGATGCAATCAATAATATTAAAAATATCTCGTATAATTTAAAACGCACATTATTCTTTCAGATGTACTGGTACTGGTGGATGTGCGAGTTTTCATCTATACACGCATCTTCGCTAACTCTCGTTATGCTAATCTGACGATGGTTACTTTTTTTTAGAAAACAACCATTACTCATTCGTATTTTGTACTTAAAGACGCAATTACGCTCATCTGTGGAGACTTTCCAATGAAAAAGTGCGCGTAATTAAATCAGCGCGATGTAAAACATTCCACTTGTGGTTGGTGACCCGCCATTGTTCAACACATGGATGGCGATGCCTTCTCGCAACGGCCGATGGATCCAAGGCGAAAGTTGCGCGCGGTTGGATCTGGAACCTACTTTATGGCACCAGATCGCGGAGCGCTACCATCATCTAAATAATCGGTCCGTCTTCGGACACCGTCCGTGCCCTCAATTTTCGTTAATTTTTCAAAATAAATAAATAACTAATAATAAAAAATAAATGCTATCAATATTTCAGACGAAACGGTAGGCGGCAATTTGTGTTGTAAGCACCGTTTATATCGTCATCCAGTTTATACCTTTCAATTGAAATTGGATCAAAAAGGCAAATAAGATAAATAATTTTTAAAGTTTTGAAACTTTGGGTAACACTCATTTGGGAAATCCCTAGGATATAAATTTTAAATTACTTGTGCCTTCCTATATGGATCTATGTTTCTCTCTCCTTACGTCCGTCGGTAGACTTTTAAATAATAATTCAATAAATATTGTTGACGCACGGAATGTGACAATTCTTAATATTTGTATTTTTCTTCTATTTCAAGTGCACAAACAAACTAACATATACACTGCGTAAAGATTTCTCACGTAAGATTTAATATATATATATATATATATATATATATATATATATATATATATATATAATATTTTACAAAGATTTTTCGTTTGTTTAAACACTTATTATTATTAGACAACAGATGGAGAAAAAAAGTAGAGGAAGATAGAGATTAGGCGAGTACCTCTGCTGGACGTTTCGGAGCTCCGTGGCCCCTTCTTCAACAGCTAAACGAAGACTGGTCTAGGTACATCATCTGTCACCTGAAGTACCTACACGTTGGTTTACCTGCTAGCGGTCGTAGTGGGGAGGTGGGATTGATATAAAACATACAATATAATACCTAAAAAGTTATTATAATATTATTTGAAATTTCTAACTAACATATAATCATTACGCGTTAAAACTTTAAATCATGTTAAATAAACCTTAAAAAATAAATAATAATTATAAAAAAATAAATAAACAAATAAAAAAACAAAGAAATACTATAATATTAATAAACAAAAAACGGAAATAATATAATTTAATTAATTACCCAGTCAATTATACTCCGCAAAAATAAAATAATTAAAAACCCAAAAAAAGATAATCATCAGAAAATGTTGTATGAGTATATCTATATGTACATTCAAAACAGGACTTAGCTATGAACATTCAAACCACTCCCCTGGCAAGCGCCTAAAACCCAAATATGGGCCAACTCGCAAGTCTTTAACTTAAGTACGGGCGTATTTTCAGGGAACGACCTAACCACCCTTACGCTGTAACACTCATCAAAACTCCTCCCATGCGTCCGCGCGTGAGTCGGTATTGGTAAGTTCGAGACAGCGCCACTGACAGATGCGCGATGGTTGTTAATTATGGTTGGTTATGGTGGATGGTTGTTATTGGTGGTTATTTTTAACCATGACGATTCATTTTCAGATAAACTACGTTGAACGTAAGTTATTCTTGTAAATATCCATTAAACCATTCACTTCTCATTCATTATACGTCATATTCGTTACATTTTCACACTTTTTTTCATAATTATTGTTTAATTTTTAAATCATTTATTCACTACTTTAATGAAAGTTTGACCATATTGCTTGAAGCACAGATAGGTAGGTGAGAGTGAAAGCTTTCATAAAACACAGGCCTGTGTTTAAACCAGCGTGCATTACCTCAAGCGATGCAACTATCTGTGCTTTCGGTATTAATTTTTCTTTGAACATTCTGGCTATATATTTTATTTGCAAAAATTTTCAATCCTTAAAATATTAAAAAGCATTCGTATTTTCCAAATGTCAGTACTGTCAAACTTTTATATATGTTAAACTAAAGGTGTTTACCTATTTTAACATAGAAATCATCTAATTAACGGTATTTAAACAATACATTTTACTATTTTACTATATCTTAACGATTTGCACGTAATGTGCATATATTTTACACTTTTCTTTTTATTTTTAACCATGACGATTCATTTTCAGATAAACTACGTTGAACGTAAGTTATTCTTGTAAATATCCATTAAACCATTCACTTCTCATTCATTATACGTCATATTCGTTACATTTTCACACTTTTTTTCATAATTATTGTTTAATTTTTAAATCATTTATTCACTACTTTAATGAAAGTTTGACCGTATTGCATATCGCACAGATAGGTAGGTGAGAGTGAAAGCTTTCATAAAACACAGGCCTGTATTTAAACCAGCGTGCATTACCTCAAGCGATGCAACTATCTGTGCTTTCGGTATTAATTTTTCTTTGAACATTCTGGCTATATATTTTATTTGCAAAAATTTTCAATCCTTAAAATATTAAAAAGCATTCGTATTTTCCAAATGTCAGTACTGTCAAACTTTTATATATGTTAAACTAAAGGTGTTTACCTATTTTAACATAGAAATCATCTAATTAACGGTATATATATATATATATATATATATACTAGCTGACCCGGCCACGCGTTGCTGTGGCTAAAGTTTTTGTTATATTACATTATAGTAAACAATCTAAGAGGAACAATAAGAGAACATCAGTCACGGAGTCCACTATGCTTTTTCACACAGATGGTATTTGTAAAAAAATATGCTGATCTCCTTATTTGACTTTCTACTACTATAACCCTTTAGTACAATGAAATTATTTACGAACAAAGACGAAAATGTTGATGTTGGTATACAAATTCACTGGATTGAGATTGATTTGAAGGGGAAGTACGTTGAACACAATTAATTAAAATGTTCTTACACTTGATACTAAGCAGAAATCAATAGGTAAAAAATAAAAATTTATCAGATTTATTATTTCCATTTAATTTTATAACAAATATAAGTATATTACAGTATAATACAGTAAATAACATGTGACGCTTAAACTCATGAATGAGGTAGGCAAGGCAGACAGTCTTAAACTTTTAAACATTAATATCTTTTTTTTTGAATTATAAATACTTTCAATTTCAATTTAATTTAACACCAATCGGTGCACAATGTTTTTGGTTAACCTGTCTTTAGCTAACACAAATAGATTCGACGGTTTCCCAACACGTGAACACGCAACATATAGTTGCCCATGAGAAAAACATGGATTTTCCAAATCTAAACCACAAATGGACATTGTTTGACCTTGAGATTTATTTATAGACATGGCGAAAGCTAAACGAATTGGAAACTGTAGCCTTTTGAAGGGTATGGTAGAATCTGATGGTATCATCGGAATACGTGGCAGCAGGACCACTTTTCCTTTAAACTTCCCAGCCAAAATGGTTGCTTCAAGAATGTTTCCGGTGATCTTTTTGATGACCAAACGCGTACCGTTACATAATTGAGGTGGATTCAAATTACGGAGGAGAATAATAGGGGAACCAATCTTTAATCGAAGATTATGTGGTGGCATTCCAGGGATATCTAATGAATTTAAAAATTCAATCGGAAAATTTACACTTTCATTTTCATCAACAACAGTATCGATTGATTTAAAAGACATCAGATCGCCTGGTAACAACTGTTGTATCTGGAAGTTAATTTCGTCAACATCAACGTTTTTGGCTGCCAAAATCGCCCGTTGACTAAGCCATTCATGATTCAAATAATTATTCTGTATATCCGGGAAAATACTCTGAATCAATTCAGTTTTATCCTGAACAACAGTGCAAAAATTGTCTGGTAGTTTAATGCATTGCGTATTTGGTTGCAGTTTTATTTTACCGTTCCCAATATCTAGTAGTTGTTCGGAAAATATTAGTGCTGATGGATCATTTTGCAATTGTACTCGCATATTTATGGTCAATCGAAGTGTTTCAACACTTCGCCATAAGAATGATTGTTTCAAACATGCATTAATCTCATCCGCGAAAGTAGAGCGAGGTATAACCGGTAAGGTCTGCCGGAAGTCACCAGACAAAAGTAAGATAGCACCACCGAAAAGTTTATTATTGCTGTTTAAATCTTGCATAGTTCTGTTTAATGCTTCAAGTGAATATTTGTGTGCCATTGTGCACTCATCCCAAATTATTATAGAACTCTTCCGCAACACTGCAGCTATTCCACTATTCTTTTTGATGTTACACATTGCATCTGGTTTATTATGAACGTCCAATGGCAGCTTGAATGTTGAATGTGCTGTTCGCCCACCATCCAGTAAAGTAGCCGCAATGCCTGACGATGCTAATGCTAATGCGATGTTTTTGTTGCGACCGTATTTTGGCAAGAATCAACGATATTAAAAATGTCTTACCGGTTCCACCGGGTGCATCCAAGAAAAAAAAACCGCCTTGTTCAGCAGCAACAGCCAGCATAATCCGATCATAAATAATTTTTTGTTCTGCTGTCAGTAATGGTTCACTGTTCATGATAATTGTTGCTAAACTTCCATGGTCATATTGATTTTCTCGTTGTAAATCGGTATTGACTAAGTCGGTGGCTGGACGATTAGGTGATGGCATACCATAATGATTAAGTGGTAAATTTGAAATAAGAACACATAAATCCTCGATCAAGACCAATGCTTCATTGTACATCTCTGGTGTATAATCTATGTTTTGGCATTGATTTGTTTGTCTAATTCGGTGCAAGATGTCTTCTGTCATACAATTTTTATATTTTTCCCACAAAGTTTGTGCTTGCGAGGGATAACATGTCGCCAAAATAATTGCAAACAACTGACGAATGTTATTCGGTGTTGATGTCAACGCAGCATCAGCAAGCGTTAAGTCCCAATGGTTATCGTCTTCTAGCAATTGCAGTTCACGACATGCATCCTGGTATGTATTGAATACTCGACCATTAGCTGTTCGTAAAAATTCAAAAGACGTTGGTCCGGGAACATTCACCAATAACAAACGTAAATAGAAGCACTCACGTTGCTTTGGATGTACCGTGTAAAGTCTCCCCAATGTCTTAGCTTTGAATATGCCTGTAATGGAAGGATGTGGTTTTCCTTGTTTCCGTGGCTCCCATTTTTTACTGGATTTGTTCCATGTGAAATAACGTGGAACATCACCATACACCAATGTCTTCGCGAATTGGCCAAAAACATCAGGTTTTTGACACAATGTAAAAAATTCAGTTAGAGTCGTTTTCGGAGCTTCGAACGCTCTTTGGAGAACATTTTCTTCAGTGAAGTATACACGTTGACCGTTTTCAAGATGTATTGCCAGATGTTGGACAGCAGGATCTCTTTCGTGGATGGGAAAGCTGAGAATATGCCAAATAGCTTCATTGCTGCTAATGTATCTGCCCATTTGGTATCGTGCTATTTCGTCATTTTTATTTATGTTTTTTACTTCAAATATGGCCAAATCACTGTCTTTGTTTACATATTTACAAATATACTTAATTGATTTAACAGAACTGCAAAGCTCAACATTGATATGAGCTTTGTAAGTTTTTGAAAGTAGTGGTGAGTATGGTACCACCCACTGATTATCAAACTCAACTTGATTTGGAAAGTTCGGCAGTCGCATTGTAAATGTGTGGCCACCATTCTCAGTACTTCTGCGGCGATACATTGGATAACCATCAATATCCGTGATCGTGTCATTCGTATGCGGCTTTGGGAAGTTTTTTTACATTTTCCATTTTCCATGCACGGTGACGTCATGTTGAAAACACCGCATGGCCCATGGATCATGTGTTTGGTGACAATATCAAATAATTCTTGATCAATTAATGGGTCTGGAATTTCGGCTGAAATTATTTGATCGATTTCTTCAGGACGGATTCTATCTTTAAGCCAAACCAAAATGTGGGCATGAGGCAAACCTCGCTTTTGCCACTCTATCGTATACAGCCAACAACGTGTGATACCAAAAATTGTATATTTAACAATAAAATCAATTAAGGATTTCAATTTTTGTTTAAACACACGTGCAGTTAAATCATGACGATGAATGGCTTGTTGTCCTGGCAATAGTAAAGTTTGTATCTCTTCCCAATTCGGATTACATGTGAATGTAATAAATAAATCCGGTCGGCCGTAATGACGTACGTAAGTCATCGCATCTTGTATGTATTCCTGCATGTTCCGTGGACTGCCGATGTAGCTTGAAGGTAAAATGAAAGCATTACCGATGTCATTGGGATTTAAATTTCCATCGATGTTTCCAGCAACAGCATCTCGTAAGTGAATATATTCTTCCGATCGTAGTTTTGCCTGGTTGAATCGAAGGAATCGCAAGCGTTCGCTTTCGACCTTAGCATACATATCAACAATGTATTGATGGAACAGCTGACGATATCGAAGGATATAATTGTCTTGATGTTGTCTAACCATTATTCGGTGTGCGTAGTAGTTCATTGAGCTAACTTTATTATTTCTGTAATCACCTAAAAAAATAAATAATAAAATGCAATACGAAATTAAAATCTATACATACAGTAAGAAAGTAAATAGATAATTGTCAAATTTACCGGTATTTGGATCATACTGATTGATATTAAGGTGATATTCATCTTGTCCTTGCCAAAATATCAATGGATATTGTAGTGCGTCATATGAACGGTGTAGATCCGAAATCGTACTGACAGTGTTGTCTCGCCGTGTAATGTTTATAGATCTTTTGTCAACTGGATCACCAACCATGATAACAGCAACCTCATCAACAGTTGGAGCGTTGAATCTACCAGCATGTTCACCTAATGGTACTTTGTCGGCTTTTATGACGATTTGATAATTGTCATTTTGCAGTCGTGGCGAAACTCTTTTGATCAATTGAATTAGTTGATTGTGATCTTCTAAAAAATTTCCAATAATATCACAATTGCTCTTTCCTCTGCTTGTTCAATAAAATTATACAGGCACCGAGTCGTCACGCGCTCTTCACAATCGCCCATAAAATAAAAAGGTATCGACATCTGTCAGTTTTATGACTGCCAAATAATAACGGACAAAAAATTAGCGATAAATTAAAATTGCGACTATAATTTGAGATTTAAACTATCCTATCTCTCAAGTGCACATCGAACTGCACATGGTGTTCAAATTTTATTATAATCGGTTAAGTGGTTTAGGAGTCCATTGAGGACAAACATTGTGACACGAGATTTATATATATTAAGATATATATATATATATAGATTTGATGATATAATATTTTTTAAGCTTTCGCCATTCGGCGTCGTCAGAAAATATATGAGATATGACGTTTAAAATGCAACCTTCATAAATTCATAAATATATATATATATATATTACTTGAAGGATTCACCTTTCTAAAAGCTTATACTTACTAGTGTTAACGTATCTTAACGTATCTAGGTACGAATGTAGATTATAGTGGCATTTACCGTAGGTAGGTTTCCTTTTCTCGGTATATATACTGAAAAAAAAAAACATAATGAAGCATTGGTCAAAAGAATGTCGTGATTATAAATGAGGAATAAGAGGGGGGGGGGGCAAAGGTTGTTTCATTACTAACTGAGCCTCAAAAATTTAAAAAAAAAAAAGCTATATTGGTGTTGAAATTTATGTTGAATGTCATTAATGTCAGGTACCACAGGCGCGAGTAGTTTGAAGGAAGATGCCGTTAATAATTCTAACTGGGCTCTCTAGGCACATGCCTAGGGGTACAGTTTTTTTTTTAAATATTTGAATATGTACCTACCATAAGGATTAATTTAAAATAAAAAAAAAAACCGTAACTGAATTGTTTTTATTTTCATTAACCAACAATGGATAATAATTATTATAAAAATGTAGGTAAATACCTACCCTCCTCCCACCCCGCCGCCGCCCCTTTAAAAAATGTTAGGGGCGGAAAATTCTTTAATCTGGCCCTTGCCTGCAGTGCCTAACCGTAAGACGTCTGCTTCTTTATATATGATAGCTACAGGATGTCACGGCGTTATTTTAATGATAGGCGCCCGGATGCGACAGGCCCCGCGGCCCGTAGCCGGCGGGCAAATACAAGACAGCTGTCATCACACGGCGAACAGTGGGCATTCTTCTCCGCAGTGTCTCATGCATATGAATCGCGTCGCGGGCCACGCTGAGCACTCTCACTTTTCCCACATTAGCCGCGACGGCCGTCTTTATTTATTTTCCAATAACACCTGCGGAGGCGCCGGCCATTGTCTCGAAAGGCCGATTTTCCGTTTCATCCCGTTCTCCCATACTTTCGATCTTCGTCTTCTGTTGATAGATGCGCGCTAATATAGCTTCTTACGTCGACACTGCCCTGTTTTTATAAAAAATTACTGTGCCGTAAAGTCGCTCATATAAAAAAATTGTTTGAAACAAAAGTTATAGGGAAATTATGGCTTACAATTAACATTTTGAACGAATTTTATCCTGTGCATATGAAGGGAGTTATGATTTTTTTTTATTTTTAAAAATCAATTTGTCGCACCAATGGTTTGTGTTATCAAAAATGTTTACTAAGCTTTAGGCCCTAAACTAAGCAATAATATAAAATTTAAATCTATTCGATATCTTATACATTAAAAAAGTTATATCCTGTAGAGTCTTAAGGGCCTAGTTTAAGACATCAGGTACTGGTAAAATAATTTACTACTACTAAACAATGTATAGAAGCAGTTGATACTCGTATTTTATGATAGCTACAGATGTCATAGCAATTCTTGTTTTTTGGTTGATTTCATTAGGAAAGCTACGTATTGCAATATCTTTGAGTTTCACATCCCCTAGAACCCAAAACCACCCGCAGTTAAAAGTATATATATCATTCTATCTATCTATAATACTTTCTTGTGGACACGATAACTGCCGTCATTTTAGATCACCAATCACTTTAAAATTGTCACATAAAATTTTAAGGTACAAAATCTCGGTCAAGGTCCCAACAGCTTTTCTTTGAAACAATTTTTGACATAAGCAACCCTTACGGTAAGGGATGACCAAATGTTTCACCACTTTGATTCGGTGAAATCTTCCACCGCCTTCCGGCGTGCCGACAGGATTTTTTCCATCAGTTAAAAACATTACTAGAGTCGCTATTACGAGCAGTTTGCCGTAACTCAGAGTTAATGTCTAATTATAGTGGTATTTCTTCGTATCGAATGGTTTTTTTGGCTGCATCACGACCGACTCCCGAAATACGCGTCACACTCACTGGACGCGTTGGGCTCACGGAGACAATGTTGTTATCTATTTTTATATTTTTTGTAAACAGCCGCTGAAGCGATCGCAGTTCACACATCGCGCGCGCAGGTATTGCAAACGCCAAGACTTACCATTAGACTTCGTGAAAATCTCTGTTGTCATAAAGTGCACCGATTTACAATAATCCATTAGAACGAATTTCATATAGACGCTCAATCGAAAAGAAATGATTACTATATATAGGTTGTTTTTTTTAGAGGCGTGGTTTTCAATCTGGCACTACTTTTTTCGTAGTTGGTGTTTTTGACAGCTGTCACTTGATTTATGCTCAGTTTGGTTTGCCATTTCATAATGAATAGACTTACTCCTGAACAACGTGGCGTGGCCTCCAAGATCGTGCGATTTAACACCGCTGGACTATTTTTTGTGGGGTTATGTGAAGTCGCTTGTCTACGCAGATAAGCCGGACACGATTAACGCCTTGGAAGAGAATATTCGGCGCGTTATTGCTGACAAACTTGCTGCAAAAAGTGGTTGAAAATTGGGCCTCTCGGCTGGAATTTGTTCGAGTCAGCCGCGGCGGCCACTTACCCGAAATCATTTTTAAAACATAATGGCAAACCCTTATCTTTATAATAAAACTAAATTCTTAGCCATAACATCAAATTACATGCGTTTTATCTCTTCTTGAAAACCACGCCTCTAAAATCATCACCCTATACTTAAATCCCTTAGGAGCCCTGAAAAAAAAACTCAGTGACGTGCCCAAAACTTGTATAGTAGCAAGTCATATCGCTGGGGGGTGGGGTGGGGGGCTATTACCGACCTCCCTCTAACCTCCGTAAGTGAAATTTGTTAAGCGATACCTAGTAATTTAGTCGTAATAATTAAATAAAAATAAATGAAAAAAAAAAACAGTTACCTACATAAACCATACAATAATCTATGCGTATATATGTGGGTTTTTACTGTTGGCAATCTATGCAAGCCTGGTTGTATGCCAGCGACTTCTAACCCCTATTTAAAATTGTAGTTTTTTACTATACATATAACACTTCTAATCAAATCATATTTTATATCTCTTTTATATCATATAAAGTCTTAACGTAATTGTTAATTATAATGTTCAATTGGGGCGTTTTTTTAATTCTTTTTCATAATTTTTACTATTTACAAATAATCGATAAACAATATTCCTTACTCGTTATATTTAATTAAATTCCTTTAAATATGACTTAGGTTAATTTAAGAAAAAATCTTTTAACATATATTCGTAATATTAATTTAAATATATCTCATATCGTACAGCAAACGATTGGCGTAAAAGCGTCCAAAGTTTGCTCTCTGTTTGTATGACAAATATTCAATAAGAAAAACAATTAACTACTCCTTTGTAGAAGAAACAGAAAGGGTATTTATCGTAATTCTTTTATCGTTATTTTTTTTAAGATTACCTATGACATAGGTCTTATACAATTGCCCTAATCAACTAAGCTAAATGTGCTTGTACCAGAGTCAAGGGATGATTGTGATGAAGCGTTAAAAAATGTATGAATGAGTACGGATTAGAACCTACTACCGCTGAGTTAATGACGTTAGTTAAAAATAGATTGATAATTAGTAGTTTTTTTCCATTTAGACACCCACCGAACTCTTCTCCCGGAACTCTTGAGTACGGATTAGAACCTACTTCCGCTGAGTTAATGACGTTAGTTAAAATTAGATGGATAATTAGTAGTATTTTTCCATTTAGGCACCCACCGAACTCTTCTCCCGGAACTCTTGAGTACGGATTAGAACCTACTTCCGCTGAGTTAATGACGTTAGTTAAAATTAGATTGATAATTAGTAGTTTTTTTCCATTTAGACACCCACCGAACTCTTCTCCCGGAACTCTTGAGTACGGATTAGAACCTACTACCGCTGAGTTAATGACGTTAGTTAAAATTAGATGGATAATTAGTAGTATTTTTCCATTTAGGCACCCACCGAACTCTTCTCCCGGAACTCTTGAGTACGGATTAGAACCTACTACCGCTGAGTTAATGACGTTAGTTAAAATTAGATGGATAATTAGTAGTATTTTTCCATTTAGGCACCCACCGAACTCTTCTCCCGGAACTCTTGAGTACGGATTAGAACCTACTACCGCTGAGTTAATGACGTTAGTTAAAATTAGATTGATAATTAGTAGTATTTTTCCATTTAGGCACCCACCGAACTCTTCTCCCGGAACTCTTGAGTACGGATTAGAACCTACTTCCGCTGAGTTAATGACGTTAGTTAAAATTAGATGGATAATTAGTAGTATTTTTCCATTTAGGCACCCACCGAACTCTTCTCCCGGAACTCTTGAGTACGGATTAGAACCTACTTCCGCTGAGTTAATGACGTTAGTTAAAATTAGATTGATAATTAGTAGTTTTTTTCCATTTAGACACCCACCGAACTCTTCTCCCGGAACTCTTGAGTACGGATTAGAACCTACTACCGCTGAGTTAATGACGTTAGTTAAAATTAGATGGATAATTAGTAGTATTTTTCCATTTAGGCACCCACCGAACTCTTCTCCCGGAACTCTTGAGTACGGATTAGAACCTACTACCGCTGAGTTAATGACGTTAGTTAAAATTAGATTGATAATTAGTAGTATTTTTCCATTTAGGCACCCACCGAACTCTTCTCCCGGAACTCTTGAGTACGGATTAGAACCTACTTCCGCTGAGTTAATGACGTTAGTTAAAATTAGATTGATAATTAGTAGTATTTTTCCATTTAGACACCCACCGAACTCTTCTCCCCGAACTCTTGAGTACGGATTAGAACCTACTACCGCTGAGTTAATGACGTTAGTTAAAATTAGATGGATAATTAGTAGTTTTTTTTCCATTTAGACACCCACCGAACTCTTCTCCCCGAACTCTTGAGTACGGATTAGAACCTACTACCGCTGAGTTAATGACGTTAGTTAAAATTAGATTGATAATTAGTAGTTTTTTTCCATTTAGACACCCACCGAACTCTTCTCCCGGAACTCTTGAGTACGGATTAGAACCTACTTCCGCTGAGTTAATGACGTTAGTTAAAATTAGATGGATAATTAGTAGTATTTTTCCATTTAGGCACCCACCGAACTCTTCTCCCGGAACTCTTGAGTACGGATTAGAACCTACTACCGCTGAGTTAATGACGTTAGTTAAAATTAGATTGATAATTAGTAGTTTTTTTCCATTTAGACACCCACCGAACTCTTCTCCCGGAACTCTTGAGTACGGATTAGAACCTACTTCCGCTGAGTTAATGACGTTAGTTAAAATTAGATGGATAATTAGTAGTATTTTTCCATTTAGGCACCCACCGAACTCTTCTCCCGGAACTCTTGAGTACGGATTAGAACCTACTACCGCTGAGTTAATGACGTTAGTTAAAATTAGATTGATAATTAGTAGTTTTTTTCCATTTAGACACCCACCGAACTCTTCTCCCGGAACTCTTGAGTACGGATTAGAACCTACTTCCGCTGAGTTAATGACGTTAGTTAAAATTAGATGGATAATTAGTAGTATTTTTCCATTTAGGCACCCACCGAACTCTTCTCCCGGAACTCTTGAGTACGGATTAGAACCTACTTCCGCTGAGTTAATGACGTTAGTTAAAATTAGATTGATAATTAGTAGTTTTTTTCCATTTAGACACCCACCGAACTCTTCTCCCGGAACTCTTGAGTACGGATTAGAACCTACTACCGCTGAGTTAATGACGTTAGTTAAAATTAGATGGATAATTAGTAGTATTTTTCCATTTAGGCACCCACCGAACTCTTCTCCCGGAACTCTTGAGTACGGATTAGAACCTACTACCGCTGAGTTAATGACGTTAGTTAAAATTAGATTGATAATTAGTAGTATTTTTCCATTTAGGCACCCACCGAACTCTTCTCCCGGAACTCTTGAGTACGGATTAGAACCTACTTCCGCTGAGTTAATGACGTTAGTTAAAATTAGATGGATAATTAGTAGTATTTTTCCATTTAGGCACCCACCGAACTCTTCTCCCCGAACTCTTGAGTACGGATTAGAACCTACTACCGCTGAGTTAATGACGTTAGTTAAAATTAGATTGATAATTAGTAGTTTTTTTCCATTTAGACACCCACCGAACTCTTCTCCCGGAACTCTTGAGTACGGATTAGAACCTACTTCCGCTGAGTTAATGACGTTAGTTAAAATTAGATGGATAATTAGTAGTATGTTTCCATTTAGGCACCCACCGAACTCTTCTCCCGGAACTCTTGAGTACGGATTAGAACCTACTACCGCTGAGTTAATGACGTTAGTTAAAATTAGATTGATAATTAGTAGTTTTTTTCCATTTAGACACCCACCGAACTCTTCTCCCGGAACTCTTGAGTACGGATTAGAACCTACTTCCGCTGAGTTAATGACGTTAGTTAAAATTAGATGGATAATTAGTAGTATTTTTCCATTTAGGCACCCACCGAACTCTTCTCCCGGAACTCTTGAGTACGGATTAGAACCTACTTCCGCTGAGTTAATGACGTTAGTTAAAATTAGATTGATAATTAGTAGTTTTTTTCCATTTAGACACCCACCGAACTCTTCTCCCGGAACTCTTGAGTACGGATTAGAACCTACTACCGCTGAGTTAATGACGTTAGTTAAAATTAGATGGATAATTAGTAGTATTTTTCCATTTAGGCACCCACCGAACTCTTCTCCCGGAACTCTTGAGTACGGATTAGAACCTACTACCGCTGAGTTAATGACGTTAGTTAAAATTAGATTGATAATTAGTAGTATTTTTCCATTTAGGCACCCACCGAACTCTTCTCCCGGAACTCTTGAGTACGGATTAGAACCTACTTCCGCTGAGTTAATGACGTTAGTTAAAATTAGATTGATAATTAGTAGTATTTTTCCATTTAGACACCCACCGAACTCTTCTCCCCGAACTCTTGAGTACGGATTAGAACCTACTACCGCTGAGTTAATGACGTTAGTTAAAATTAGATGGATAATTAGTAGTTTTTTTTCCATTTAGACACCCACCGAACTCTTCTCCCCGAACTCTTGAGTACGGATTAGAACCTACTACCGCTGAGTTAATGACGTTAGTTAAAATTAGATGGATAATTAGTAGTATTTTTCCATTTAGGCACCCACCGAACTCTTCTCCCGGAACTCTTGAGTACGGATTAGAACCTACTTCCGCTGAGTTAATGACGTTAGTTAAAATTAGATTGATAATTAGTAGTATTTTTCCATTTAGACACCCACCGAACTCTTCTCCCGGAACTCTTGAGTACGGATTAGAACCTACTTCCGCTGAGTTAATGACGTTAGTTAAAATTAGATTGATAATTAGTAGTTTTTTTCCATTTAGACACCCACCGAACTCTTCTCCCCGAACTCTTGAGTACGGATTAGAACCTACTTCCGCTGAGTTAATGACGTTAGTTAAAATTAGATTGATAATTAGTAGTATTTTTCCATTTAGGCACCCACCGAACTCTTCTCCCCGAACTCTTGAGTACGGATTAGAACCTACTTCCGCTGAGTTAATGACGTTAGTTAAAATTAGATTGATAATTAGTAGTATTTTTCCATTTAGACACCCACCGAACTCTTCTCCCGGAACTCTTGAGTACGGATTAGAACCTACTTCCGCTGAGTTAATGACGTTAGTTAAAATTAGATTGATAATTAGTAGTATTTTTCCATTTAGACACCCACCGAACTCTTCTCCCCGAACTCTTGAGTACGGATTAGAACCTACTTCCGCTGAGTTAATGACGTTAGTTAAAATTAGATTGATAATTAGTAGTTTTTTCCATTTAGACACCCACCGAACTCTTCTCCCCGAACTCTTGAGTACGGATTAGAACCTACTTCCGCTGAGTTAATGACGTTAGTTAAAATTAGATTGATAATTAGTAGTTTTTTTCCATTTAGACACCCACCGAACTCTTCTCCCCGAACTCTTGAGTACGGATTAGAACCTACTACCGCTGAGTTAATGACGTTAGTTAAAATTAGATGGATAATTAGTAGTATTTTTCCATTTAGGCACCCACCGAACTCTTCTCCCGGAACTCTTGAGTACGGATTAGAACCTACTTCCGCTGAGTTAATGACGTTAGTTAAAATTAGATTGATAATTAGTAGTATTTTTCCATTTAGACACCCACCGAACTCTTCTCCCGGAACTCTTGAGTACGGATTAGAACCTACTTCCGCTGAGTTAATGACGTTAGTTAAAATT
The DNA here is from genome assembly GCA_020383195.1 of Neomicropteryx cornuta. Taxonomy (NCBI): domain Eukaryota; kingdom Metazoa; phylum Arthropoda; class Insecta; order Lepidoptera; family Micropterigidae; genus Neomicropteryx; species Neomicropteryx cornuta. Next base: position 17,602,566 of record JAHKQU010000021.1, on the reverse strand, counting down.
AGATTGATAATTAGTAGTATTTTTCCATTTAGACACCCACCGAACTCTTCTCCCCGAACTCTTGAGTACGGATTAGAACCTACTTCCGCTGAGTTAATGACGTTAGTTAAAATTAGATTGATAATTAGTAGTATTTTTCCATTTAGACACCCACCGAACTCTTCTCCCGGAACTCTTGAGTACGGATTAGAACCTACTTCCGCTGAGTTAATGACGTTAGTTAAAATTAGATTGATAATTAGTAGTATTTTTCCATTTAGACACCCACCGAACTCTTCTCCCCGAACTCTTGAGTACGGATTAGAACCTACTTCCGCTGAGTTAATGACGTTAGTTAAAATTAGATTGATAATTAGTAGTTTTTTCCATTTAGACACCCACCGAACTCTTCTCCCCGAACTCTTGAGTACGGATTAGAACCTACTTCCGCTGAGTTAATGACGTTAGTTAAAATTAGATTGATAATTAGTAGTATTTTTCCATTTAGACACCCACCGAACTCTTCTCCCCGAACTCTTGAGTACGGATTAGAACCTACTTCCGCTGAGTTAATGACGTTAGTTAAAATTAGATTGATAATTAGTAGTATTTTTCCATTTAGACACCCACCGAACTCTTCTCCCCGAACTCTTGAGTACGGATTAGAACCTACTTCCGCTGAGTTAATGACGTTAGTTAAAATTAGATTGATAATTAGTAGTATTTTTCCATTTAGACACCCACCGAACTCTTCTCCCCGAACTCTTGAGTACGGATTAGAACCTACTTCCGCTGAGTTAATGACGTTAGTTAAAATTAGATTGATAATTAGTAGTATTTTTCCATTTAGGCACCCACCGAACTCTTCTCTAAAAAATGCTCTTTGTCAGTACTCTAATAATATTGTTTAAAAATCCCCTAATGTATGTATCAGTTTTAAGTATGAACCATAGCGATCTTGACATACTTATAAATATGCATTACAAAAGAAAGACAAATGATACCATTTCATATTTAGACTTATTAATATGGAAAGTGCGGTAGATAAGCTATAGAATAAATACAATTAAATTATAGATGTCACATTTATGCAAATCGCTTTATGTGTGCGTAAATGAATTATTTTGCTCTTTTATATGCATAGGTAGCAAACGCCGAAAAACAATCAGAAAATAATAAAACCGACGTGCGAGCGAAACAGAAGATCTCTCATTTCCGCAACCATATCAATTATATGCATCGATGACCCTGTCCTAATTTGTATTGCCAGTCTATGGCAAGGGGCTGTTTTCGGAAGGGTGCGAGAGTTGATTTCTTTGGTTGCAGAGTTTGGTTAGGGGTGGCACCGGGTAGAAGTGCACGCTGGTTGAATAATTTTCTACTACTAAACAATGTATAGAAGTAGTTGATATTATTTGATAGCTTCAGGGTGTCAGCCATTCTTGTCTTAATATATATAAATCTCGTGTCACAATGTTTGTCCTCAATGGACTCCTAAACCACTTAACCGATTATAATAAAATTTGAACACCATGTGCAGTTCGATGTGCACTTGAGAGATAGGATAGTTTAAATCTCAAATTATAGTCGCAATTTTAATTTATCGCTAATTTTTTGTCCGTTATTATTTGGCAGTCATAAAACTGACAGATGTCGATACCTTTCGACTGGGTTGATGGCGCTAATGTCTGTTATTATTTGACAGTGACAGTTATTCGACGCAAACGTATTAAAAGAGCCCATCAGTTGGCAGAACAAATTGAATCAAGAAATCCAGCTCAAAGAATCAGGACAGCAGGTCATGCACAAGAATCTCAAGAACAGTGTAACGAACGTCTTCAAGAGAATATCATAAGAACAAGAAAATTATTATTTTCAGTCAAATGCCACCGAAAAAATCTAACCTCAACAACGCGAGCGGCAAACGTCAAAACGCAAACGTCAAAACTACGATCGGAAGAATATATTCACTTACGAGATGCTGTTGCTGGAAACATCGATGGAAATTTAAATCCCAATGACATCGGTAATGCTTTCATTTTACCTTCAAGCTACATCGGCAGTCCACGGAACATGCAGGAATACATACAAGATGCGATGACTTACGTACGTCATTACGGCCGACCGGATTTATTTATTACATTCACATGTAATCCGAATTGGGAAGAGATACAAACTTTACTATTGCCAGGACAACAAGCCATTCATCGTCATGATTTAACTGCACGTGTGTTTAAACAAAAATTGAAATCCTTAATTGATTTTATTGTTAAATATACAATTTTTGGTATCACACGTTGTTGGCTGTATACGATAGAGTGGCAAAAGCGAGGTTTGCCTCATGCCCACATTTTGGTTTGGCTTAAAGATAGAATCCGTCCTGAAGAAATCGATCAAATAATTTCAGCCGAAATTCCAGACCCATTAATTGATCAAGAATTATTTGATATTGTCACCAAACACATGATCCATGGGCCATGCGGTGTTTTCAACATGACCTCACCGTGCATGGAAAATGGAAAATGTAAAAAAAACTTCCCAAAGCCGCATACGAATGACACGATCACGGATATTGATGGTTATCCAACTAAATCAACTAATTCAATTGATCAAAAGAGTTTCGCCACGACTGCAAAATGACAATTATCAAATCGTCATAAAAGCCGACAAAGTACCATTAGGTGAACATGCTGGTAGATTCAACGCTCCAACTGTTGATGAGGTTGCTGTTATCATGGTTGGTGATCCAGTTGACAAAAGATCTATAAACATTACACGGCGAGACAACACTGTCAGTACGATTTAGGATCTACACCGTTCATATGACGCACTACAATATCCATTGATATTTTGGCAAGGACAAGATGAATATCACCTTAATATCAAACAGTATGATCCAAATACCGGTAAATTTGACAATTATCTATTTACTTTCTTACTGTATGTATAGATTTTAATGTCGTATTGCATTTTATTTTTTATTTTTTTAGGTGATTACAGAAATAATAAAGTTAGCTCAATGAACTACTACGCACACCGAATAATGGTTAGACAACATCAAGACAATTATATCCTTCGATATCGTCAGCTGTTCCATCAATACATTGTTGATATGTATGCTAAGGTCGAAAGCGAACGCTTGCGATTCCTTCGATTCAACCAGGCAAAACTACGATCGGAAGAATATATTCACTTACGAGATGCTGTTGCTGGAAACATCGATGGAAATTTAAATCCCAATGACATCGGTAATGCTTTCATTTTACCTTCAAGCTACATCGGCAGTCCACGGAACATGCAGGAATACATACAAGATGCGATGACTTACGTACGTCATTACGGCCGACCGGATTTATTTATTACATTCACATGTAATCCGAATTGGGAAGAGATACAAACTTTACTATTGCCAGGACAACAAGCCATTCATCGTCATGATTTAACTGCACGTGTGTTTAAACAAAAATTGAAATCCTTAATTGATTTTATTGTTAAATATACAATTTTTGGTATCACACGTTGTTGGCTGTATACGATAGAGTGGCAAAAGCGAGGTTTGCCTCATGCCCACATTTTGGTTTGGCTTAAAGATAGAATCCGTCCTGAAGAAATCGATCAAATAATTTCAGCCGAAATTCCAGACCCATTAATTGATCAAGAATTATTTGATATTGTCACCAAACACATGATCCATGGGCCATGCGGTGTTTTCAACATGACGTCACCGTGCATGGAAAATGGAAAATGTAAAAAAAACTTCTCAAAGCCGCATACGAATGACACGATCACGGATATTGATGGTTATCCAATGTATCGTCGCAGAAGTACTGAGAATGGTGGCCACACATTTACAATGCGACTGCCGAACTTTCCAAATCAAGTTGAGTTTGATAATCAGTGGGTGGTACCATACTCACCACTACTTTCAAAAACTTACAAAGCTCATATCAATGTTGAGCTTTGCAGTTCTGTTAAATCAATTAAGTATATTTGTAAATATCCAAAGCAACGTGAGTGCTTCTATTTACGTTTGTTATTGGTGAATGTTCCCGGACCAACGTCTTTTGAATTTTTACGAACAGCTAATGGTCGAGTATTCAATACATACCAGGATGCATGTCGTGAACTGCAATTGCTAGAAGACGATAACCATTGGGGCTTAACGCTTGCTGATGCTGCGTTGACATCAACACCGAATAACATTCGTCAGTTGTTTGCAATTATTTTGGCGACATGTTATCCCTCGCAAGCACAAACTTTGTGGGAAAAATATAAAAATTGTATGACAGAAGACATCTTGCACCGAATTAGACAAACAAATCAATGCCAAAACATAGATTATACACCAGAGATGTACAATGAAGCATTGGTCTTGATCGAGGATTTATGTGTTCTTATTTCAAATTTACCACTTAATCATTATGGTATGCCATCACCTAATCGTCCAGCCACCGACTTAGTCAATACCGATTTACAACGAGAAAATCAATATGACCATGGAAGTTTAGCAACAATTATCATGAACAGTGAACCATTACTGACAGCAGAACAAAAAATTATTTATGATCGGATTATGCTGGCTGTTGCTGCTGAACAAGGCGGTTTTTTTTTCTTGGATGCACCCGGTGGAACCGGTAAGACATTTTTAATATCGTTGATTCTTGCCAAAATACGGTCGCAACAAAAAATCGCATTAGCATTAGCATCGTCAGGCATTGCGGCTACTTTACTGGATGGTGGGCGAACAGCACATTCAACATTCAAGCTGCCATTGGACGTTCATAATAAACCAGATGCAATGTGTAACATCAAAAAGAATAGTGGAATAGCTGCAGTGTTGCGGAAGAGTTCTATAATAATTTGGGATGAGTGCACAATGGCACACAAATATTCACTTGAAGCATTAAACAGAACTATGCAAGATTTAAACAGCAATAATAAACTTTTCGGTGGTGCTATCTTACTTTTGTCTGGTGACTTCCGGCAGACCTTACCGGTTATACCTCGCTCTACTTTCGCGGATGAGATTAATGCATGTTTGAAACAATCATTCTTATGGCGAAGTGTTGAAACACTTCGATTGACCATAAATATGCGAGTACAATTGCAAAATGATCCATCAGCACTAATATTTTCCGAACAACTACTAGATATTGGGAACGGTAAAATAAAACTGCAACCAAATACGCAATGCATTAAACTACCAGACAATTTTTGCACTGTTGTTCAGGATAAAACTGAATTGATTCAGAGTATTTTCCCGGATATACAGAATAATTATTTGAATCATGAATGGCTTAGTCAACGGGCGATTTTGGCAGCCAAAAACGTTGATGTTGACGAAATTAACTTCCAGATACAACAGTTGTTACCAGGCGATCTGATGTCTTTTAAATCAATCGATACTGTTGTTGATGAAAATGAAAGTGTAAATTTTCCGATTGAATTTTTAAATTCATTAGATATCCCTGGAATGCCACCACATAATCTTCGATTAAAGATTGGTTCCCCTATTATTCTCCTCCGTAATTTGAATCCACCTCAATTATGTAACGGTACGCGTTTGGTCATCAAAAAGATCACCGTAAACATTCTTGAAGCAACCATTTTGGCTGGGAAGTTTAAAGGAAAAGTGGTCCTGCTGCCACGTATTCCGATGATACCATCAGATTCTACCATACCCTTCAAAAGGCTACAGTTTCCAATTCGTTTAGCTTTCGCCATGTCTATAAATAAATCTCAAGGTCAAACAATGTCCATTTGTGGTTTAGATTTGGAAAATCCATGTTTTTCTCATGGGCAACTATATGTTGCGTGTTCACGTGTTGGGAAACCGTCGAATCTATTTGTGTTAGCTAAAGACAGGTTAACCAAAAACATTGTGCACCGATTGGTGTTAAATTAAATTGAAATTGAAAGTATTTATAATTCAAAAAAAAGATATTAATGTTTAAAAGTTTAAGACTGTCTGCCTTGCCTACCTCATTCATGAGTTTAAGCGTCACATGTTATTTACTGTATTATACTGTAATATACTTATATTTGTTATAAAATTAAATGGAAATAATAAATCTGATAAATTTTTATTTTTTACCTATTGATTTCTGCTTAGTATCAAGTGTAAGAACATTTTAATTAATTGTGTTCAACGTACTTCCCCTTCAAATCTCAATCCAGTGAATTTGTATACCAACATCAACATTTTCGTCTTTGTTCGTAAATAATTTCATTGTACTAAAGGGTTATAGTAGTAGAAAGTCAAATAAGGAGATCAGCATATTTTTTTACAAATACCATCTGTGTGAAAAAGCATAGTGGACTCCGTGACTGATGTTCTCTTATTGTTCCTCTTAGATTGTTTACTATAATGTAATATAACAAAAACTTTAGCCACAGCAACGCGTGGCCGGGTCAGCTAGTTATTATATATAGTATTGTAGTATTGTTACTCATAATACTCGACTTTTAATATAGTTTTAAAACCACTTACTTAATTTTGAAAAATTACTAAAAATATTTTAAACATTCGCTTAATGGTAATTTTACAAAACACATTGTTATTAAATATGAATACTAAATGTACAAGAGTAAAAACATTAATACATGATTCAGACGAGTAAAATTGTCTATTATACGATATACTGGTTCTTAAATACTAGTACGGGTTTAGAATACTTCCAAACTCCGCGTTAATTCCCTGTCGAAGTGACAGCCATACATTTTCTTGTGGTCACTGGTCACTTCCAAGCCGCAGTGGTCTAGTGGCCGCAGTGGTGGTGTGTGTCAGCCCCAATAGATAAATCCATCAATTTGCTTCCCAAAATTACGATCTTTCGGACCTGTTGATTTTAGGTTTCCGAGTTACTTTTTAACCAAATCAATCGCACAGCAAAAACTTAGTACACACCTGCCATAATGTGGGGTGTATGTATATAAATGATGAGTCTCCTAACTCCCTACCTTAAGGCGCCCCGGGACGCATTTGTCCTTGAGATTAGAAAGAGTAGGCTTTAATCGAACATTGACGCGTAGAAAAGAGACGGATATACTCGCCGACTCATTTGGAATCGATGAAACATGTTTTTTGTATTTAAATAATTATTATCATTTGAAAAAAGTGTTTTTTTTTTATGTAATGGCCTAGATTATTATATTGTCTATCTTTAGAAAGAAAAATTAGGTTCGCGTCACTTACACAACTTAAAAGAAAATCGTTGCAAGAAAAAAACAACGCTTTCTTATTTATTTATTTTCATTACTATAATAAGGTGTATTTCGTTTTTTTTTAAGCAAAGGACTAAATTAATATATGTAGAATATTGTGGTATTTTTAGTTTTAGCCATTTGTTGGGAATAACTTCAACAAAATGCACCAAAATGCGTTACAAAACACGTTTTAGGGACTGGTGGCGCCTTAAGATATTTCGACCACGCAGCAACTCGATTTGAGAAGCGTCGATCTTTAAGTTGAATGGAATTCTCGTACGCGATTTCTCGACCCGTTTTAATAGCCGTTATAACAACCATCTGTTCGCGTTCCGTGCGACCGATGTAATCCGATGCAAACGCGCACTTAATAATAATTCCGAATATCGGTCTTCTAGGCCCGGAGGCAAGGCTGAAATGTAGACAAAAAATAGTTTTTGGAATCTTACTAGCCCTTTTTATTTAATTTAATTTATCTTATTAGGGAAATAAAACAGTTACACATGAGAAGAAGGGGAGGGAGAGGAAAGCAATTTCACGTTAACGTTTCATTTTTTATAAGTCTTTTGAACGCCGCCAAATTAACATTGAATACATCAATATCTGGGTATTTTGATTTAAACACATTCTATAAATGGGTTCGTTTGCCCATAGTTGGTTCTACAACGTGGGATGTCTAACAAAACGTTTGATCTTGTCACACGTGAAGGTACCCTGAGATGCATCAGCTCAAGAAGAGAGTTGCAGTTAACTGCACCTGAGATTATTTTGTACCCATATACAGCACCAGCTTTAGACCTGGTCATGGTGGATTGGTCGTATAACGGTGGATCCCTCGTTACCGGTAGGTAAAGTATGAGGGAGGATAGAGATAAGTTTAGACAGGGTCACCAGGTAGTTTATTGAAGTTACACACTCATCCTAACCAGTTTCTGACTCGGTAGGAAGACCAATAGAAATTAATATGGTAATAGCTTCGACTCGATACAAAGTAACGACTTGTATGCTAGTTGCGTTCCCGGGCTAGACCTTAGAAGGTCTAGCCTGAAGGCTGAAGGCCTGAAAGTTCCTTTCTTTGATTATGAAAACAGTGAGAAAGGAATTTATAAATCAAATTCAAATATTCTATTTCCATTAATACAAACGTATATAGAAAAAACAAAACAATAATAAAAAGATTTTAAAAAATTATGTCCAGCAAAACAACAAATCATCAACAAAAATAAATATTCATAAGAAAGTAAACCATAGAACAAGCGACAATTTAAAATACAATCAAAACATTAAACCGATAAAAATAAATAAAATAAAAAACAAAGAAACAATAAGAGAATTATCAGAATTCATTTAAACTGTAGATAGTTTGTTCAATAATATGCCGTTTTAGATCCCTTTTGAATGTATTGCAATCATCAATTTCATTTAGATTAGCAGGCAACATATTGAAATATTTTAAACCTAAGTGTTGGCAATTGTTTTGGAACTTAGATGTATGGGCTGATACTGATTGAATATATTGATATTTAAAAGTGTATTATGTATTACTCGTCCCAAGACAGTCTCTGATTACGACGTGTGAAATGCAACTTAGCATTTTTTGAAAGCTAGTGGCTTTATATGCCAACTGCCTGCAGTCTCTCGTTATAATCTACGAAATAGTATCGAATAGTCGTAAATATCTATGAAATACGAGTGAATATGTTATGAAATAATTTTGTACGTCCCAGCACCTGGTCTATGATAGAGCATAGTAATTAATTAATTAAATTAGCATTATAGCGTTCGTCCGTGTGAAAGTGAGCGTGCGAAGTGCAGAGGCGCGCGTGCGCGACCGATCGCTAGCCCTCGCGTGATCCTAGCAGCAAAAAAATGCGAATACTACCCGCCCCCGTGATGGCTTTCTTGTCGTAACATTCTTCGACTATTTTGTTTCATTGGACTCATGACTAGGAATATTTATCTAAAAGCATCTCCCCCTCCCCCATTCTCTAATTTTAATTCTCTAATTTTATACTCACTTGGTAGAAATATTTAATTGGTTTTATTTTATACGCGAAGTGGTACCATTGTTTTCATTGTAAACAATGCATTGTAGTCAAAAGCACTATTATTGATACTAAAAATATAATGACAAATTGAAAATTCTATTTATAAAAGATAAACTTAACACTTTGTAAATAGAGTAAAAAAAAAACTAATCCTAAAAGACAAAAAAAGAGTACTAAATTTTTTTTTAAGTATGGTCGCCTAACAAAATATAAGTGTTAGGAGCCAGTACCCAACTGACTCCAAGGGGTACCGTATTGACCACAGTGAAAGACGGGTAATTTCCCGCGCGCAAATATCGTAATGTGGGTCAATTGGATAGGTCAGGAACACAACAAAACTCAACCCAACGTTCAAAAGAGTATTTATATTTTTATTTGTTTTTTTTTGTTAGTTATAATAAAACCTGTTGAACAAAAGTGGTTTAGTTGCATGTCCAGAATTAACCATTAAAAGGATACTGCTGATTTTAAGTTCATCCGGTATTCAAAATTTTAAAAGCATTTAATTTTAAAAAAATCTGGTTCCTGGCTCGAACAACCTAGAAATAAAAAGCTAGGGACTCATAATTTTATAAAAGACGATATTGTTTGAGGCCCTACACATAAACGCGATAGTAAGCTGCTCGGAAGTGACCGCTGACCATAAGTCAGCGAACTGACGCGACTGTGCATGAGGCCGTTAAAATATTTCGGCGTTTGGAAATTCATTAGAGTATTCTACACCTCTAAGTATTTGGTTTTGGATCTATTTGGCAATTGGTTTTTATCTTTTTTTAAGCGTATTTTGCATCTACCAAATGATCAATTATCCTGGTTGTAAAAACGAAAATTCGACTAAAATGTTTACTTCGGCGAATCAATATTTAAGTAAATTATTTTACACTTGCTTTACGGTTAGGGAATAATTATTTAATTTCAATTAGAATAAAACTCAAGTTTTACTCGTGCTTATTTACAAAAATATTGATTTTAATCTCAAATTTTCCACATTTCACTAGACACTCAACATATTTTTCTTGTGTAATTAAATGAGGGCGTCTGCAGTGTCGCCGCCTGGAAAAACTAGTTGTAAAAACGCTTTCGACCCAGTTTTTTATTGACGCGTGTAAAAATGTTTCGGTTCAGTGGGATAAATTACGACGTTAACCGCGGCACGCAAGGACGCGAGAGGGAGGGCTGCGCGACTATGTAGTTTTTATTTATTTTATTCATAAAACATTAAATAACGCAATACATGTATTGAACATGCATTCTGTCCAAGATGCAAGATCGGTTTTCATTAAACAAAATCAAATATCTGACGGACAGCTGGTGCTGATTTGTCGAAATTAAAAATTGTAACTAGGCAAAAAACCCATTCATCTTGAGTTGCGAAAAACCTTAAAAAACTAAAAAATAGTAATCTTTGGACATCTTTATTTTTCCTTTGGCCTCTGACAGTTTGAACCAACTATTGTTTCAAAATAATATAGGGTGTTTTTTTTAGAGGCGTGGTTTTTGACAGCTGTCACTTGATTTATGCTCAGTTTGGTTTGCCATTTCATAATGAATAGACTTACTCCTGAACAACGTTTGCAAATAGTGCAAATTTAGAAAAAATCACTCTAAAATAAAGTAAAAATCGCGTCGTGGGCCTGTGGCGTGGCCTCCAAGATCGTGCGATTTAACACCGCTGGACTATTTTTTGTGGGGTTATGTGAAGTCGCTTCTCTACGCAGATAAGCCGGACACGATTAACGCCTTGGAAGAGAATATTCGGCGCGTTATTGCTGACATACGGCCCTTGCTACTCCCTCAAAATGCTAAACTACATCTATAAATGATTGGTGTCTCCTTGGAACAGCACATTGTGCTATTAAGGTATTGCAAAAAATGTATTTATTGTGTAAACACTATTTTGCTGTTGTTTTGTTGTAAGAGTGCATGTAATTGACAATAAAATTGAATAAATAAATATGATTACTATACGTACCTATTTGAATTCCTCCGCTGTTTGTTGCATAGCAGGTACGCGCTGTTTCGGCACGTTGCCAAGCGAATAGGTAGACGGCTTTGCTAGCGAACGTTCCGCGAAATAGAAGGAAACCGGACGGACGGGCTACTATGGAAAGTGAGAACTTGTATCATCTCCGGGTGCTATATCGGTCGCACTCGCTGCGACATTACTTCGTATTAAGGCGAGTTCGCACGATGCACTCGGCGAAATATTTTCAGGTTTAAGGCGCCCCGGGACGCATTTGTCCTTGAGATTTGAAAGAGTAGGCTTTATTCGAACATTGACGTGTGGAAAAGAGACGGATATACTCGCCGACTCATTTGGAATCGATGAAACATGTTTTTTGTATTTAAATAATTATTATCATTTGAAAAAAGTGTTTTTTTTTTATGTAATGGCCTAGATTATTATATCGTCTATCTTTAGAAAGAAAAATTAGGTTCGCGTCACTTACACAACTTAAAAGAAAATCGTTGCAAGAAAAAAACAACACTTTCTTATTTATTTATTTTCATTACTATTATAAGGTGCATTTCGTTTTTTTTTAAGCAAAGGACTAAATTAATATATGTAGAATATTGTGGTATTTTTAGTTTTTGCCATTTGTTGGGAATAACTTCAACAAAATGCACCAAAATACGTTACAAAACACGTTTTAGGAACTGGTGGCGCCTTAACAAAAATGTATTTTTGGCGGAATACTCTCTGGTCTGATATCGCATTCAAAGGTATAAACCCACTTATTTGTATGGTTAACGAAAATTTAACGATTTATTTAATTCCGACTCTACTTAACAACTTGCCAGTTTCATGGAAACAGAAAAAAACGTTAGTCAAATTTAACCTAAAATCGAAATGCTGTATGAATTTGCTACCGAATAAATACTGAGATTGGACACTTGATAAATACTCGCAAAACGTTAGATACATAAGATATTTATCTCTACTTACTATCATTAAAATACAATTTGAAATGTACAAAATCTCTAAAAACTTAATGTAAAAATTACCTAATATTGTCTTATGCTAATTGTGAAGGTGAATCATGCTCTGTACAGACCTACATCAATCATTGAACCTACAAAACATGCTTCGCTCAATGATTTCCAACTGATTTACTTAATATACAATATTTTAATAAAATGAAAAAAAAAACACATTAACTTTGAAAATTAACATAACAAGTTTCCAGCACTCGATACTCGACGCAGAAAATTTTAACAGAAGACTATAGTGATGGTTTTTTTTTCAAACTACGCCAGAGTGGTCATTTCAACCATTGCTTGTCGATTGAAACGGCATTAATATTTCAAAAACTGTCCAATGGGCGACTTGCAAAGCATTGCCGAATAAACTCATTTTGAGAACCACAGGTCTTATTTATACACCGTGTCATCGTGTTTCCGAGAAAAATTTGTAAACTTTACTTGATAATATTAAATAGTTCTTGTCATATGTTTGTCCGGTTAATTTACACGAATGTTTTGATAAAAAATAATAAATTTGGGTATGAATTATTTTCGCATTTTTTTTTACACAATTAATATACGTAATAGGGGGACGTAAACACCCCCTTAAGTCTTCGGTAATTGTTTTAAGTCGATTTTGCCATTTGGTACTTGGTAAGATTTGACAGGCGAGCGATTTAGAATCGCCAAAGATTCATTTTTGTTTAAATATATTTAAACAAAACTATGCAACGAATTACAAATCGTGTCTCTTGCCAACCGCCTGACAGTTTGTTGGCAAGAAAAAATACCTAATTTTTAAATTATCCAAATAATTAAATTGTTATTTTTATGTGAACCTATGTTTTTTTTTTATGTTCTTAGTTGCTTAGGCGATTTCGAAAATTTTGCATGTGGTAGGGTTGTTCGCGAATTAGGTCGTGAAGTTACATCTAATGAGCAAGTGATAAATTAAAAAGTAAGTTTTTCCTTTGAAATATGTTCATGTCAATATCAGGTTATTTGTATGTTGTTTTCAGTTTGATGTCGGTTTTATATTTTTAATGATTTTTTTTTTTGCAAATATTACTATACCTCATTTTTTTTTAAAGATTCGTCGTGAAACTAATTTATACTTGTCAATGTTGTTAATAATATATAAATAAAAAAGTTGAAAAATAATATTCTTTACGGTGATCGGATGTTGCGAAAGTTGGCTAATGCGAATGGTCGGTCATTTTGTTAAATTTACGCAAAGGAAAACCATTCGCTTGATCGCTGGCATTGACTTTTATGAGCATTAAGATTTAAATCACATCTAATAAATATTTGTCACGAATATAGAAATCTATCGATTGATTTTTAGGGTTCCGCGCCGTACTAAACCTTATTCTCCTTTCAGTTTTTAGCCTGTCCGTCACTACTATAAAATCTACTAACTTCAAACTGTTTACGTCACCGTGCTTCATTGTTATTGTGTCACTTGCAACGAGATTTCCGTGTCACTGTCACGGACAGGGTAAAAAAATATAGGGCGACTATCAAAATAGTTACCATACGGTGTCCGTCTGTCTAAAAAATCTAAAACCCGCTTTCATTTCAGATATGCACAAAACGCATTTGCACGCAATGCCCCCCTACCTGCACACATATGCACATCACGCGCCCATCACCTCGCACGCACACAAATGCCCTCAAGCGCACTTTCCCACACAACTTTAAAAAGATTTTCCACATAACATTTACCATAGCTTCAATGAAAAGTTTTAAATGTACGAAGGCTTTTACTTTTTGTACATTTATTGAACTAAATTCATTTTGAGTATTGAAAATTGAAATTTAATTCAGCTAATACATTAAGACAATATTTATTGATTCTGAGGCGGTACTAAGTCCGTTGGGTCAGCTTGTAATACATTATAATTATGCGAGAAAGATATCGCCTTATGAACTCAACAAGATAGCCGGAACTGCGCGTAAAAGTGTTCCAAAGCAATTAATATTCACTCAATCATACTCATCTCTGTCTTTCCTTCGACACAAACCCTAATTTGACAGCGAAGGTCTATTTATGTAACACGGGACGGGAACGGCATGGAATTCTTCACTAATATATTTTAGAGTCACATTACGGTTTGACTATTTCTCATTTTGATAAGAGCATAAAAATCTATAATATTGATCAATAAAAAACAAATTAAGTATCCATCCGATAAGTTGGAGTTCTCGGTGTACGGAAAAGTCTGCATCAATCAATAAATAATAATTATTTAATTAATAATCACAATCATATTTAATCGCACGCACATGGATATCACGATATCACAACAAAAGGTATTTCGTCTAAAAAAACATTTCTTTGCGCGTTGAATTTATAAGAAAGCGCAAAAGTTGTTTCAAAAATAGTTTCTAAAAATAGAAAAAAGGACGTCTGCTCTTGATTAAGGTAGAATAGAAACGGAAAGGCATATAAACTACCATTCATAAAGAATTGCAAAATCTACTCTTCTGTTTATTTATTTCTTTTATCATAAATAATAATATAATTTGTTATTATTTTATATTACAACTTATTGTAAGTGTACGGCACACCACTCTCACGCTCAAGACTGTACGTAACGTTTTCGGAAGATTTTAAATTACGAAAATTAAACAAATAGCTTTAGGAAAGCGGAGTAAACTTCTAGCACTATTTACGTCAAAATATTTTTAATTTATTTGTTATTTAGCTTTCCTAAAGAAATCTACCTAAAAAGAGTACAAAGTTTTCTCTTCGTGTATTAAATATATAGATGGTGAAGTAGAGATTAAATTGAGTCATCCATTGTCAACGTCTCTCATATTCCGTTTGGCTTGGAAACAAAATACAATTTGAATTTTAATGATTGAAAGTGTTTTATTTTTGGTGAGATAATTAGGAATGCCGACGAACGTTCCGTAAATGTCCTATGCAAATTTCCAAATGTTGCTCAACGTGCGTTGCGTTGTTCCCCGTTTATGAGCGTGCCTTCAATTGCAAGGCCGGCCGTTGTGGCCTTGTGCCTAAATGTAAAGCAGTAAGATATCGGGTTGATAACCCGATCAAATGACATGCTTTTCAGTATTTCCAAACCATTTATCCGTCGTCCGTGTTAAAGTTCGGAATGCGATCATCTCCTAATGTCAAGTTCTCAATTAACGAGTTCGTTGTGAATTGGTTAATTGAGAACTTAAAATGTGAAAATGTTTAGTTTTGCTACAGAACGATAGATCACGCGCTATGGTGGTGTGAGGCTCTCGGGAGGTAGCGACAATCAATATTAACGGATATTTTTTTGTTTTCATAACGCAGAGATGCGTAATATAGTAATTAAATAGGTCTATGTTCTAAGGCACATATTACATACACTAAGATAGTTAGGAAACATAAGCATTATGCACATTTGCCAGATACACAGTTCTCATGCCCAGTTTAACTGGAAGTTTTGTATTGACGTCAAATGCAACTAGAAATAGTTATTTTGCAAATTCCTTTTTAAAAGTCACAAGCATTTGTTTTGTGTGGAAAAATGGTAAGTTGCATTTCACACGTCGTGACGTCAATCAGAGACCAGTTATAAACCAGAGCCGAGTCGAAGCCATTACCTGTAACTCTTTCTCTATCCTCACCTTTTCCTTGTCACACGTTAACGAGGGATCTTCATCCATCCACCGTTACATTGCGATTCATATTTTATTTGAAATCTTACACCCACTAAAACTAGTTAATCTTATAAAAAATACATTTGAAATTAATCTATCGTTTATCGCAATAAATACCAAATCCAGCTAAAAAGCTGTTCGGAGTCTCGAGCTGAAAAATGCCCGCTGTGCGTCGAACTCTCCTCACTACTGCGCTTGGGTGAGTACGCGGACGCCCCTATTTTGGGAAAACTGGACTAAATGCCTGTTTTTAAAGTCGATGGTTTTGTATCGTCCTGCAAACGTTACATCAAGTGTTACCCTGGTACCGGAGTGAACTTCTAGTACTATTTACGTCGACATATTTTTAATTTATTTGTTATTTTAAATCTATCAGTGGGCACATACACCGCGGGCGTTGGAAGTAAAACTTCTGTAAAGAAGTTATTAAATTAGTTATGTTATTTTTCAAAATTATCACCCCATACTGGCTCTACATTCAGTACGCCTATTTACATAATAAGAAAATTAACGTGACAGATAACTAAAAATGTAGTGGCGCACTTTAGCCGAATAAGCGTCTCGCAATTTCTTGCCTAGGAAAATTGTGCAGCGTGCGCTTAAAGAAGTTTTACTTCGCAACTAGGTAGTTATTTCGTTGCCTCTACTTCCGAAAAGATGCAGACTGCAGATATCTCGTGCGCAACCACTTTCACAAATTAATCGCCGAGATATTTACATTCGTCTCGTACCTACCCGCAGGAAATCTGCGCGCCTAGGCGAGGCGAACCCACCTCCTGGCACCAGACATTAAACGTATGGCCGAGATCCCATGTGCATTATTCATAGTCGCGTTATTTCGCTGCTAAAGTGACAGCCCATACATTTTCTTATAGCTAGTGGTCTGCGTTGATCTTAGCAGCGTACTATACGCGTCTATACATAGGCCAACAGTTTATAAGAAATAGTGTAAAAATTCAAGTTTAGCATCTTTCGTCGAAACCTTCTAAATAGTACATATTATTTATTTGGAAAATTAACTAAACTTTATAAGAAATGGTACATACAATTGTGTTTACTCATATACAGAAATACACGAAACAATTAAGATTAAATTACACTCGGCCTAGCGTATTATATTTATATATATATATATATATATATATCATTTTTTTTAACATAATTTTGAAACATTAATGGTTTAAACTGTCAGAGGTCAAATGAAATAAAATGTTCTCTAAAGATTATTATTAATTAGTTTTACTAATTTAATTAGTTTCTTAAATTTAGAGTTTCTCGCTCAGGATGAAACGGCTATTTATTTATTAAAGATGAATCAATCGAAGAGAATAAATCGTCATATTGACGACATAATCGTGTGACCGCGTTTTAGCGTTAGTTATTATTTATTTATTTAGTTCCACAATACATTTAGACAATATTTATTTAATTTTGAATGGTATCATGTTATCAATTATTCTTAGACACATAAATATTAAAATAAAGAGAGAACACCACATGCATATGGAGGATAAAACACAGATAATAAATAGAAACAATATAAATTATATATTGTATAATAGATTACTCGTATATATATGATGTTTTACGTTAGGTTAATAATTTAGGCATTCGCCGTAACCTTACATTATATGAGAGTCTGACTTCGCTACATTTTCATCGTTTTTTATTATTATTGTTTCCCTATTTAAATCATTTTTTTTACTACTATAATGAAAGTTTGACCGTAATTCATAAGACGCACAAATAGCCAGGTGAAGTTGAAGGCTTTCATAAAATACAGCGCTGTATTTAAACCAGCTTGCATTATTTGCGTGTTTCGGTATTAATTTTTCTTAAACATTCTGGCTATATAATTTGTTTGAAAATTTTCAATCTGTGAAATATTAACAAGAATTCAAATTCTCCACATGTAAATAATATACTGTCAGACTTTCATGTAATGTAAGCTGTAATGTAATGTAGCGTAATGTAAAAAATGATCTAAATACGGTATTTAAGATATACATTTTTACTATATTTCGAAAGCAATTCAAGAATATGACTTTTGAATTGGCTGGCTATCATTGAAAATATCAATCCGATTATATTTATACAAGGTATTAAAGACGACAGTATATTATTCACAGTAATGGACTTATAGTATAGCAATTAAGAATTTAGACTTCTGTATTTATTTATTGTTATTTTTTACATAAAAACTTACAGCTATACATACAATTATTACAAAAAAGAATTTTATCTATAAACATACAAAGAGAAAATGTGATGTTACTTAGATGTTATTGTAATTCAAACTGCATCTAAATTCGAACTTGGCATGTCAGAAACTTCACCGTGTCCATCTAACTAGGTGCTGAAGACCTGTCCTAAGATGGACTATCTATCTGTTTTCAATAAAAATCTACCTGATTGCAAAGTATACGGGGCAGAAAGGGCAGAAATGTAAGGTTCCTAATAACCTATAATAAACAAAACAAAAAAAAAAAAAGAAGAGAGAAAAAAAGAAAAAGAACATTAAAGGAGATACTTAACGCTAATAAAATATAAATACGGTGTTATTATGTAGAATAGTAAAAAATATAGTCTGCAGTGTAGTGTCGTGTAAAGTAGTGTAGTAAAAACATTTTTATGTATATGTTCATACGATGATTACGGAACCCTCTGAGCGTGAACAACGTATAGTTTTTCCTTCGGTGACTCACTCACCCGCTACGGCGCGGCCGCCATAAAATAAAAAACCACACGAGGATATTGCACAGAGGTCGTATTCCTTTTTTGTATGGCGCCTGTAACCAGTCGCGCAGCCGGCGATCACAATCACAATGGCATCATTGCAGATGGTCAGATGGTCGACGCGACGAGGAATCGGTGATGAAAGAACTATTACGATAATCGATTTGACGCACTCCCGCATAGCCCTTTCGGTGTTTCGTAACAATATATTTTTTTCGTGGGTCCAGATATGGGCGGCGCTGTCGAAAGGAAATACAAGGATAGGTTCTTTTATCGCGCACTGTACCTACTTTTATCATCCACTTAAAATTCGCTCCCCTTCAGGATTTAGAAGCTGGTATCTTTTGCGAAATAAATTCCCACATTTTCCGAGTAAGTTTATTTAAATATCTTTATTTGGGAAATAAATCAGTTACGTAACAAAGAAATCTCTCGCTCGCCATTTCATCCCAACCACAGAGCAGAGAAGTACCTGGAGAGGACTCGGGGTCTGATTGCGTCTCGCGGGTATAATCCTCACGTCAAACGACCGAATTTGAACGGAGACCGCCGTTGCAAGCGTGTGTTGTCAGGTCTTATTTAATAGTGTGAAAGGGATCATGACATGTCATATTAACCGATTGCTGTCCTGCCCGAGGTGTTTACACACACATGCAAACAGCCTGGCGAGTCCTATGTGTATGCTCTCGAATATGGGTGTAGTAGAGGAAGCGATTCATTTCCCTTACGTCAGGGCTGCTTCAAACATAGTGTATAGAAGAGGGCATACTAGCTTCTCTAGGTACTTCTGTGCTCTGTGGCCCCAACCACATGAGTAAAGAAACGGGTTCCAACCGCAACAAAGAGACCCTGCCTCTCGTTCGTTCCGTGAATTTCCGTGATTTTGACATTATCTTTTTTTTTATTTCAAATTCTACAATATCTTCACTGGTGAATTATCACCAGGGTCATTAACTCATATATTTAGGAGTGAAATTTGCTATAATATAACAAGGCGTAATTATGAGCGTGCCGGGCAGTGAGTACAAACATTAATCGAGAATGCACATTTCTCCCATTATGCGCGAATCTTAAGTTACTATCTCAAACTACAAATGAAACATCTGTGAAGTTCTTCAGCCTTACGCTTTGACAATAGAGGGATAAGCTATGCAAGTCCCAAGCAAAAAACTAGACGAAAAAAATATATTTTAAATAAAAAAAAAACACATCCAAAAAGCAAAGTGAACTAAACGTTCATGTTCAAACTAATATATATTTTAGCTGCTCAAACAATACAGATAACTTTCCTTTCATTATTTTTTTTGCCCTATCGGTTAATATTTATTTTATTTTATTTATTTTTTCTTCTATTAAAAGACAGTTATATAAATATTACATTAAAAAAAATAAGAATTAATTAGATAACAAAACCGGCTATGGTTTTTCTTCATATTCAAAAACATATTATTATACAGTAAGTGTGATGTTTTCAAACTAAATTGTTGTAAAATGTTTTCAAACTAAATTATATTATTTAAATACAAATTGTGTGTGTGTGTGTGTGTGAGAGAGAGAGAGAGAGATATTGTGAGCCAGTGAATTATTTAGGTTTAATGTAGGTATATTTATATACAATGCTAAATGGATGGAGTGTTAGATTATTTTTGGGTATGAAAATAATGTTTTATGTGCATTAGGTATAGATTTAATAGATATACAATATATATGTAATATGTAAATATAAATGTTTATGTATTAAGAGTATATTTTTTTTTTGTGTTTTTACTATAATAATGTTTCAAAAAGTTCGAATTGAATTTATTCTCATTTTACTACAATACGCTAGGTTTAAAATGGTACATTTTTACTTATAAGGAAAAATAATCCTAAAAATAAAAATATTCGAAAACTGCTGTTTTAAAATTGATCTAGATTCGACATACAGGGTCTGTTTTATTTTTTCGTTATTTTTTATATCAATTATAATAGCCGTCAGCTGATACTTTCGACAGGAAGTCACTGTTCTACTATCGGAAGATTAGTGAGAATAAAATTAAATTTCGCCTTTCATTATTTTTTGGGCCGATCATAAAAAAATCTAGGTCAAAAATTAAATTTCTTTCTCAAACATCTTTTTTTTATATTTAAAACTTTATACACTTACATTCAACAAATCATTTTCAGAATCACCTCTTAAAAGGATACTACTGACTTTAAGTTCACTCTGTATTATGTTTATGCCAAATGAATTTATTTATATTTATTTATTCAATATGGTACAATAAGAAGATACAACAATTAATGATATAATAACACTGAACAAGGAATTAAATTAATATAATATAGACACACTACTTTATTTTAAATATTTATTTATATATTTAAAAAGTATATTTATGTATTTAACGGTTGGACACTTAAGTTACATTCATTTCTTATATCAATAATTATATTTGTGCTTAAAATTCATTTTTATGAGTTTTCACAAGGTCTTGCGTAGGTCCTTTATACTCACACTGTAGCACTTAATAATAAATAACCTTCCTTAGAACAGATAACTCGTACCAAGTAAGAAAGGTAACAGACCTTATCAAATCGGCCAACATGACTGGTTGGTTACTGGGTACTCCGTATTCGACTTTCTAATTTTTTTACTAATGGATATTTGTATTTTATTTTAATATTTAGTTTATGTTAAACTGAACATTATGGTGCCGATACTTTATTTTGTTTAACAAAATTTAAAAAAAAATGTAGGGTATAATAATAAAAAAATAACATAATTTTAACTGTCAACTGTACTTTTAATAAATTTCAAGAATCAGAATCGGGAGTTGTGTAATTCTGTTGTATGGAAAAGAACCATGAAATTGTAAATTCTTGGATAAGCTATTAGGGATTTGAAAGTTGATATATATTTATTTTAATTTATTAAATTGTCCATTAAGTAATTCTTACAAAAGCTTTTCTTCACTCTTTTGCGGATTCTAATGTGGTGTTACAATCATTTTTTTTAAATATTGTATTTAGTTATTTTTTTAATTCTAGTATTTTTTTATTGATCTTTCATTTATGTTTAATCTTTACTTGTACTAGTTGAGTGTCGGCCTTACTTTTCTTGTTTATGTTTAAAATTGCCATGTTTTAAAATTTACCTTTTTTAATCTTACACAATGTATAAAGATATTTTGGATTGTTAGATAAATTCGATGTAACATTTGAAATACACACATTACGTAGTTTTATTTCCGTATACTTCTAGTATTATCTGTTTATAAACTTATGTCATTAGACTCCAATAATATAAGTGATTCAAAACCTTTAAATATAATGTATCGTTCTTTCAACAAATATTGCAATGATTAATATTTTTCATGACAATTTTGCTTCTATTAAAAATCACTAGATTATGTTGTTTAGAGAGTAATCATTGTATAACATCATAGAAAAATAATAAATATCATTATGAAGTTATTTTATTATTAATTTTATATTACTTTATGTCTCTTAAGTGGCACCTAATTATCTATTTTCCTGTTTTTCCTCTATGGTATTATTTTTTTCTCTCACATTCTAAATAATGTTAAAAATTATAAAAAATTATAATCAAATTCACATGCATGTGTTCTACACATGAAATTGGAGAGTATCGAAACCTGTGTATGAAATATTTGAAAATGACTACTTTTACTCTCTATATGTTTACTTTATAAAATAAATAAATAAAATGTACAAGATATGATTCTAAACAATGTATTTATTAGCTTTTAAATTATTTAAAACTGTCGACCCGCGAGTATTTACTTAAATTAATCACGGTCGGTTTTGCATCTTCAGGTGACGCATAAGACTACGGGCAAGGTGATGGTACTGAAGATGAACCAGCAGAGGTCCAACAGACCTAACATGCTCCGGGAGGTCCAGCTTATGAACAAACTTAACCATCACAACATCTTAAAGTAAGTAAATATACTTTAAAAATGTGATTAAAGGCATTTACCCTGTTTAGGGTGAACTTAAATACAGCAGTATCCTTTTAAGGGATGGTTCTGGACATGAAACTATCCAACTTTTGTTCAACAAGTTTTCATATAGCTAACCAAAAAAATATAAATACTTTATTGAACGTATTGTTGTGATCCTGACCTATATTACAATATTTTCGCGCGGAAAACTACCTTTTGTTCACTGTTGTTAATACATTTATAGGTACGGTGCCCTGTGGAATCACCCAGTTTCTGGGTCTCGACGCCGCGCTGCCTGATATTTTAATATGTAATCATACTTTAAAATGTTTTAAGGGCGCTTACTTTTGACTTTTTATACTAGTTTTTTTTATAAATTCTTTTCCGACTGACATTCATCATTCTGAACAGTGTAGGGTTTATTTTTCTGTATCCAAATATGGAGTGACTATCAGAATAATTTCCGAATTACATATTATTAATTTACATAATAATTATTATGTTTTATAATAAATACAAAATGTTTTATTTAAAAAACAAGAGTAGCTGTATAATATTATAATATCAACTGCCACTTTACATTGTTTAGTACTTTTAATATTCTAAAAAATACACACATCGAATTGAGAAAACTTTTTTTTAAATCTGTTAAAAATATTTTTTAAAGAAATGAAAGAATCAGAAAATAAATGAATGCACTTATAAAGATTTTACCAGAAATACATGTTTTGTAATCCAGAATCAAAACATGACAAAAAATGTCATGTGTAATGAGCATTTTTAATATTAAATATATTAAAAATCTTATAATATGAATATAGCTCTAATCATTATATATGATTTTTATATTCATTGATTGTATTAAGGGATATGCTGAAATTGGTTACTTTTCTTTAAATGTAGATAGCTACTTTATATATTGGCATGTATATATATATTTATTAAATCCTATTTTTAAGCACGTCATCAAAAAAATATTTACTCTTTATTTCTCGTACACCAACGCAGAACACTTCCTCCTTAAGTATCTATGCAGGTATAGTTAAGGAGGCAGGGAACAGTAGTACAGTGGTGTCGATTGCTTGAACGTAATTAAATAGCTAATTTAGTCATAACATTCTACTTACGGTTCGTATGTTATTGTGGTTATTAAATAAATAAAGTTAAATAATAATATTCTGTAACTGAACAAAAAACATTGACTAATAGCCCTGTATATGCTAAATTGCATATAATATGATTTTAAAATGTCTAAATTGACATTGGCCCGATGTGGTCTAAAATTAAAATCTCTTACCTAATGGCACAATATTATAATGAAGTTAAAGAAAGGACATTTGTATTTTTCAGATTCATGGGTGTGTGTGTATACGAGTGCCAGCTGCACGCACTCACGGAATACATGTCGGGGGGCTCCTTGGAGCAGCTACTCCTTGGACCAAGACCTCCAAGTCCTCGTCTGGCCGTCTGCCTTGCGGCTGATGTCGCAAATGGGCTTCAGTATCTGCACTCGCAGGGCGTTTTTCATCGGGATCTCACCGCCAAGGTTATTTATGACTACTTGTAACATATAGCTGAATGTATAGCTAGATCAGCCCAGAGTTTATACAGTAGCTAAATAAAAACAAAAAATAAAATAAAAGAATGATATATGCAACCGCTGTCGCACACCGTAGCTGCCGATCGCGAGCAGTACGGGTGTTGCTAATACCATCTTCAATATTATTTAAGATGGTGTTGGCGACACCCGTACCATACGTATATTTAGCTTGGATCACAGATGGAGTGTGTAAAAAAAATGCATAAAAATAACTTTGAGTACATCTGCGCTCTTTCTTGTAAAACTATAGGCAAGCCCGGCTCTTCAGCTTCAAGGAACTATCACTAAGTGGTCTACATAGATGCAGTTGAAGTGGTCTAGCTGTCAATCACATAGCAACCGTAATAGATGTGAATGTCCATACCTAGTCCATGTGTGTGTGTACCTAGTTGCAACGTGAATAAAAATGTGTTAGTATATCAGTGCTTCTTATAATAACATCAAAACCACTAATTTTTACAAACATATATAAAAATTACAATACATATACTCACACACCGTCATACTCTCTCCAATCCATTCTGTTCGATAAAATATTAATGAACTATAGTTTTTATTCGATGATAAAATGCAGCGCTAAGTATTGGATCGTGGTAGATGGTAGTCTAATGGTTAAAGTGTTCGACTATTAACCCACCAGCTGTAGGTTCGAATCCACACACGGTCATACCATTTTTAACGCTTCATTACCACCATCTCCCCTGGCTCTGGCACCAGCAAGTTAACACTAGATTAGTTGAGTAGGGCCTAAAATAATTATTGTATTTGAACTAGGTCATAGCAATTTTTTTTTTTAAATTTTATTATATATCGGTACATGGTTAGAAAAGAACAGTAACATACACATACCTTTTTCCTCTTTCAACAACTGTTCACCGGCCCGCCCTCCTTAAAAATAAAATGAAATCGCCACACTGCACACAGAGCTTTCCTTAAGTTATGTGGCGAGCGCCGAAGACAATGCACCTCGCGGAACTTTTTATCGGCCTTGAGTCCCTTATGAGAGACAGCGTACCGCAATGCGAAATGCAATGCTGCATTATATGATGCAGCTAGATATGATTGATTCGGTTAAGTGAAAGCGGATATATACTCAGTTATATGTGCGATACTCAGTAATGTGGGGAAAAAATTTGGGTGATTTTGTTTGATATTAAAAATACATTTTTGTTTAATATTTTTCAGGGCTAACTGCTTCATTTTTAGAAAATATAAAAAAACTTTTAGAGATAAAATATAGTGATAGAATTATTTTTTGTTTTCACAGAACGTACTACTTCGGAAAAACACAGACACCGACCAGCTTACAGCCGTTGTTGCTGATTTTGGATTGGCTTCGAAAATACCACATCCAGTGTAAGCATTAATTATTTTGTTTTTTTATTATTATACAAATTTGTCTATAATGGTCCCCTTTTTTTAAAAAACCGGTTTCGCGCCTTACTCTCGGATAATCGAATTCTACCAGTCGGGAATCACAGACTAGAGGAGGAACGCTGTCATGCTAATTCACTTTAAGAGGTTTGAAATCTCTGCCATGGGACCTGCTTAGTTTTTGATGCCAGTTTCAAATCCCTATTTGACTACGTTAGGTTATACAATAGATGGCTACGTTTAAAAGTGACCACTAACTATTAGAAAATGCATGTGCGGTCGCTTTAGCAAAAAACTAATGTAACTATGCATAAGGCCGTATATTATTTTAGATTATTTCTTTTTCAATTTTTTTTTCACTTTTGCGTTTCCTAAAACCATCGGATCTACTGTTCAAAAGTACAAGGCCTTTTGAAAAGCATTTTCTATTGTTTTTCTTGCTTTGAAACAGAAAACTTTGAATTTTATATCAGTATTTAGGTAAACAATAAAATAGGTAAGGTAGTCCTTCATGAAATAATTTTGTTATCTATATCTTATTATCTATCCTTTGTTTTTTCTTTTTACATTCTTTTGCTTTTTTATATGCTAATATTAACTCTATATTAGTATGGCATACCTTGAGTATTTTGTAAATATAAATATCTTATCTTACCTTACCTTATCTTATCTAACATTATCTAGATGTTCATGCTGACTATTTTGTACTAACCGTGAAAATGATAGTTCTTTTGTCTGATTTAATCATAAGCGCACGTCATTAGGGTTCATTTCTATCAATGACACTGAATGATCTCTTAGCGAAAATCATCACTGAGATAATTCATCACAACCGTCGTTAAATTAATTTAATTAGTTGTAAACAGTAACTCGGAACTAATGTAGACTACTGTGAATCATAAGAAAATCATAACAAGAAAATTCTCTCACATTAAATTAACTTTTGCTCAAATGTACAACCTTCAAATGGGGTCTCATTTTTTTTTCTTTTACGCTTACATCCTTAATGAAATATTTTAAAATAAATTAAATAATGAAAAGTTATAATCATTTTCTTTCTTATTTTAAAAAAATCCGCGCATGGTCAAGTAACTGCTGGGTCGTCATATAAGACTTTGATAGAGTTGTGGCGCTATGCTAGGAATCTGGACTTTGATAGAGTTGTGGCTCTATGCTAGGAATCTGTTCATTATGGGTTGTGAAGTCATGCAATAAATCTCGACCTCAGTAAAATTTAAATATTTTTGTTATTTATCAAATCCTTATTCCTAAAGAATTATATATGAAAAAAAAACACTTGTGAGAAACGATACTTCCCCATTCTTTATTCTTGATCTTATATTTTTTGTTACTACGACATTATTTGAAAAATGATTGAACATCCTGAAGCTACTAGCACTTAAAAACCAACCTGGGAAAGGAAATTTAATGTCAAGGGACTTAAGAGGTTCAATACACTACAATTTTTACCCGCAACCTTATATCTCAAGTTCTTGGGCAAGCCCGAATTTCAGGGGCAGTTGACAGATTTTTATTGTATAGTTTATAACGCACAAAAATGTCATAATTCTGTGCCTAATATGGAAACGGAATAGCTTGAAGCTGGACTTAACAGTTTAGCTGTAATAAATTGTTTTGTAATTTTGTAGAAATGGCTATCGCCTTCCGAGTGTCGGCTCTCCCTGGTGGATGTCTCCGGAGTGTCTGAAGGGCCGCTGGTACGATCATCGCTCAGACATTTTCTCATACGGAATCATTCTTTGCCAACTTATAGCTAAGGTGTATATACTGTTTTTATTTATATTACTTACACATATAAATGAAAAATTAATAAAATTAATTGTAGTATGAAAGACATACACTGTAATAATCCTGGTCAGATTAAAAACCGGCAGAGGCATAGAAGCATGCTATTTCATAAGGCGGAGACTTTGACAAGTGTGTACAGGAGAGATAGATACATAGTAAGCACAAAATCAAGAGACCGCTAATAGCTACAGAGACCTTAATATGATTTCTTTTTTTTTATAGAAACGGTAAGATATGTAGCCAATAAAATGTTTTTCACAATCTTTATATTTACTTTTATTATTTTTAATACATAGTAACATTTAATCAAAATAGCAGCAGTAAATAAAATACACTCGAAAAATAGCAAAATTTCTTAATTTACCATTTGTTTGAGCCGACCTGACGATTTATACATTTTTTTTTTTACTTATTTCAATACTGTTTTTATTATATTATAATAATTTAAATTTTCTCTAACATTCGGTAGAACCAATAGCACAAATGTGTATGTCCATTTTTGGCAAAAATGTTTAAATGTTAAGTTTTGATGGATTCATGGATGTCCACTTGAACGAAATCTTTATCATAATTTATATTATCTGTCTTTATGAAACGACATAAATATTGTGCACATATATATTATGTCACTTACCAAATTTGTACACTAGTGGAAAAACTGTACTAAGAGTACATTTATATTCTTGTCTAAACATAAAGAGTGTTGTTTGCACTATAATGATTAATTTTAACTTATAAAATACCATAGACTATTTTTTTTTCAATAATTCCATGGTTTTATATCCCATCAAATAATCCTGTCAGTCGAATTTATTGTAATGTTTTTATTTGTTATTTTCTTCCTGATCTTTGAATTCATATAAAATAGCAAAAGTGTAATAAATTTGTAATTTAGCTTAAGAAGCGGTTCTCATTGAACTATTTTCTAGTAGCTTGATTCAAAACCATTAGTATTTCACTACTATGTTTCAGTAAGAGAAGCTACTCCATAGAAATTCACCAGTCAAAAGTTCTCCTAAAACAGTAACGCGAGGCATACCTATACACTTATGGTGTATGATGTTAGACAAACTCGTTTAGTATGAGTCGGGCACACAGGTGCCGTCATTACGTGCATTTCAATAATAAGAACATGTCAGTCAGCTGTGAACGGTCATGATCGACTAAACCTATTGCTGCCAAACGACCGCAACTCATAAGACTAGATTTGAACGATAAATGGCAACTCGAGTGAAACAATATTTTAATGTCTGTCTAACCTATTGAATTGTGACTTGTGACACGTAGTTCTGACTGTCTTGTTGTTGTCTTTATGATGCATAGGGAATATGTATTAATAAGTTTGGATTAAGAATATAGTTCCAATTTCAGGTTGATGCCGAACCCGATGTGCTTCCCCGGACTGGCAACTTTGGTTTGGATTATTTGGCATTTGTAAAGCTTTGTGCCGATGACACTATACCCGAATTCTTGAAGCTGGCTTTCAACTGTTGTATTGTTAGTATCATTTTTATCATCTTTAAAAACATTCACTTACAATTTATTTTGTTACCATACCGGTTGCCTTTGACGGAGCGTATATGGCGAGCACAAACAGACGCCGTTTGCTAATGACGTAGGCTACGTATTTTTTCCTAACGACAATTTTTTTTATCGCTTATCGTGAATATACTTTTATTGCTGGATATACCAGAAAAATCCTCTTTCATGGCAATATATATATTTTGCTCGCCGCCAAGCATTTTTGTTAAAGAAAGCAATTTGAAAAAGACAAATTTTATTTTTTACGCAACTGTGATTATATCTTAAAGGCATATATGTGTATTTTTGTAGAATTTTCGATTGACTACTTATTTATTGCTGCGAGGTATTTGGATTGAAATTACTTTTTGATTTGGAAATGTGATATAAACAAGGTGTGGATTGCTATTATTCTGCGGGAACCGCTTGTCTGGATTTTCTCTAAATAACTTGACTATCAAACCTATTTGGAATAAAACTTTTTGTAAAAGTGGTAATAAACATTTTTTTTCAGTAATTGGATAAAACCCTAATATAAATAGTGCCAATTTTATTATATCGAAAATTGCACATCTCAAGGTTATTTTGATTTGGTAGTCAAAATTTCACTAAGTAGTAAAAAATTACATAAATGTTGTCTTAAGACATTTTTTTTAATACTTTTATTTGACAATTTCATATTCTTTAGAGATACTGAATTCAGATATTTACATATTAGTTAGTTTTTTTTTTCAATAATAAAGTGCAATTTGAAAGTTTCTTCACTTTCACTTTTGGAAGTTAGATATGTTAAAACAAATGAAAATATTCAAATGGCAAGTTGAATGATAAAAAAATATTCTATTTTCATCAACAGTACGATCCGAAGAGCAGACCTCTATTTCCTGAAATAATCACAAGATTGGAGGCCATCATTGATTCGTTACATGAGTACCACAATACAGTCGAGCCTGTGGCACCAGAAAAGTAAGAAATATTAATTTTTAACTACTTTTATTGACACATTGAGTGTCGGCTATTATTTCTCGGGTATTATAGTGATCGTATTAGCATTCAAACATTGCAAAAATTTGGCCGTAAACAAAACAAATTGTGTATTGTTCGGATTGGCCCTTAGGGAAACTGAAATATTTACCATGTGAAATTACACCATGTAACTATGGATTGTTATGTAATTGGTACTCATATTTTCTTAATAATGAATAAATGGGTACATATTTCCATTATTCAATATTTTGTTCACAATAAATAACATTTAACGCACAAAAAATACAGGTTTTCACTTGATAAAATATAATATGTTCGCATTCTATCATTCTTATCTATAACATGCCTAATATGTGGTAAATACCCTCAATGAGCTGCGAACTTCCGCCATTTTGCGATTTATATGCTTGCCAGTGGTACGTTGTACTCCTCTACTCCTTTTAAGTTTTTTTTCTTTTCCTCTTGTTCTACAAAAATGCTAAAAATTATCTCCTGACGTTCATCAACAAATGATCAATTCTATGCCTCTGTCGAAGGTTAGCTAAAGTACTTTATACCAATATTGTCATACATTGGCATTTTTCAGTTAGGTCATATTTCATTTTATTTTCTCATTTTTTGTGTAATTAGTAGTCATATTAGTTGAGAGTGGATTTTCTATGCCGTGCAAAAAAAGGCTGGCTTCATAGAGAAACTGTTAATCGCTTAATCTTTTAACATATTTCAAATATTGTATAGGCTCCATTGATATAGACTCTATTGACTCCATTGAATAGGTAGCTAATTCATTGTACTACAAATACAACTGTAACTGTATGTAACTTCAAATACAGGGTGAGTAATCAGGTAAAAGTTTAGGTAGTTCTAGTTAGTATTTAGATTTGACAGCTTTTTGATAAATATAAATTAAATCTAAATTGTAGCCATTTGATTTCAAATAGCATATAATAAATATTGTCAAATAATTATATTTTAAGATACAACAAACAAAAAACGAATACCTATCCAAGTAACTGCTGGGAATATTTCCAAACTTGTTTTCATATTAGCCTGCATTTAAAATTGGCTTTGAGGTCTTTACATACACAAGAATCTATTTTTGGACTTATTGGTTACACTGACCTATGTAGTAAAAAAAAAAAACCCAAATCTTCTATCAAGTAAAATGTTTATATTTTACTAGAGTGCCTTTTATAAATATATTTATTTCAAGTGAATTGGCCCAAGTGTTTTTGAGGTGATGGTTAGATAATATTATATTTTAATAATGGTATTTCTTTCAGAACCTCAGATGAGTTCGATGATGAAAACTGTAACAGCGAAAAATCTAGGAATAAAGCAGATCTTGTGCGGGCAAAGTCACTCGCTTACGAATACAATGAGACTCGAAGGAAATCAGAAGATTTGATGAACGAGACAGTGCTTATATCTGAGTCACTATTCAGCGATACCCGCAAGAAATGTGAGTTCAAAATTTACTTTATTTTTTATAACTATAGCTTTATTTTTAGTCCATTGTCTAGAGAGCAGTAGGTCTCAATTTGTGAAAAATAACACTAAGTCTAAATGTCAGATTTTGGTCCAGCACTCGATACCTGTCAATTATTTTCAATATGAAATAAGTCATTATATCCTGCATTAGAGGTCACCCAAGTTAACAGTTGCGTAAATTTTAGTTTTGGCAGTACACAAAAATATTGTCGCAATTTCCAAATTGATTTAAAGATACACTAACTATGAATTTGAACTAGTGTTTGTAGTTAAACACCTAAACCTCTAGACCGCCACAAGCTTTAAGAAGTAAATTTAATAAACATCCTCTGTAAATCTTTTGAAAGTTTTATCTGATCTAAATAGTCATTTTTTTTTTGTGATTTCAGTACGACATCGTCGTTCCCTGTCCGAGACAGAACAGCGTTGCAAAATAGACACCTTGAGGACTTTGGGTGACGTCACACCAGGAGATCGAGCCAGACGTCACCGTTTGCAAGCCAACCTCAGGCGGACATCAGCATCTGCTGTTACTCTGGCGATAGAGAAGGCTGCAAGGTCATCAGGGCAAACGAATAAACACCGTCAGCTGCGCAAACTCGCTGAGGTGGCAGCCCTGCGTGACGCACCACCTCCCCGTCCTCGGCCAGCCGCTAAGGACCCTTTCACGGCGCTGGCACAGCTCCGCGGTGTTAAAAAAATCGTAGATGGTGCTACTGCCTCTTTTGACTCATTCTCCTCTTGTCTCGAGCTTCCCGGTCGTGTGGCCAGCAGACCACCGGTGGAACCTCCAATCAAGGAGACACCTGTGACCCATTCTGCCCAAATTGATTCCCAATCGGATGAGTCCCCGAAAACTCATAAGGCACTTAAAGCAGTTACTCTTTACACACATCCCCTGTTCAAAAGTGGGGCTGTAACTGACCGAGATAATGCAATTTTGAATGAGACATCACTTACTGCAAATACCGACAAGAAATCCCCCATTCGGCTGCAAAAGAGTAATTCTAGTATAGAACTTTCAGCGGAAGGAGAATTCTCATCCGTAGTTCTTAATTTAAAAGGTGGTGGAGCTTATCTTAAACGCAGAGGTTCTTGCGAGAGTGGAATTTTTTCTATAGCAAATGAAGACCTCGGATGTGGGAGGTACCCGGAGTGTTTGCGTGGGACCGCTGTCTGTTCGTGTTCATTGATTCCATGCTGTCGTTGTCGTCACACCCTCCATAGGAGTACCGCTAAAAATGATGGGGAAACATGCTCATCAGCAGAAGACTGTGAAGCAACAGTTCAAATGATGGACCCGGAAGGAACGATAAAGCGGAATCGAGCGTTCGACGCTTACGATAATAACCTAACAACGGCAGGAGGCATCGTTAGAAAATTTTCACAGGACAAGGGGTTTGGTGATGTCGGGCATGGTTATTCAGTGACGAGCACTCCCGTTAAATCAGAATGTGAAAACCAAGTATCAATATGCCAAGCCTGTTTGGACAATTATTATTATACTTTACACCATAGACAATGTTTAAAAAACCATAATGTGGAGAATGCGCATGATGGTCGTACGTTTTCAAGTAGTTCCGCCAATTCCAGTGTTTTATTTTTAGATGATTCGGCTCTCTCAACAACTACAATTAGTTCTCTGAGAAGCCTTGATGACATTGACTATTTTAATCCTTCAACTTCAAGAGAACAATTAAAATCGTTCCCGGAATTAGGGAATAGTTGTTCTTCACCTTTCATCTGCAAAAATAGAGCCGAAGATCAAGCTTGTTGTCACGGCAATTCCATGTTCATGTGTGGAAAGCAGCAATCAAATGACGATTTGGATTTGGAGAATTTCCCTGATGTCGGAAATGAAAATATAAATGAAAAGATGCATTCCCTCTGTAAAGAATGTCACATTTTGAATTCATGCTGTTTCAGTAAGTTTATGCATAATTGTTTTGTAAATAAAGTAACCGATATAGATAGTAGAAGTGTGGATCTCGGGTACCTCAATAGGTTAGCGTTAGATGAAGAGTTAAATAACATGTTATACCAGTGCAACCCACTTGTTAACCAGCTTTTGTACTCTAGCAAACGCACTTCAAGCATTTACACGGACAGCTCGGATGATATTTCCTCATTAGCCGGTTCGGACTCACTGTATCATGATGAGAGAGTAACTTATTCGGGAATAAATAACGCTCGCTCAGCGCAAATATCCAAAATAGTGGAATATTTTGAGAGAAAAGGTACGGACTTCAAGTATGACAGATCCGCGTTCAAACCAAGCTTTTCCACGGCCTCATCTTCTATAGGTAACTTTTCAAGCGGACCGAGATTCAAGATGACGGGTAGTGGCAGTTTTGTTTCCAAGATAACATCCAGCGATATGCTCTTCAACAAGTCCAACCGTAAGATGCCAGCCGACACAATGGATGGACGAAGGGGGCATGACGCTGAAGGCAGGACTATGATCGACTCACAGAAAGATCTCCACTTTGGCGAGAACTCGCGTAGGTTTGCGGATTTTAGGCATCGTTTGGCCTCAGGCCAGAGTAAATTTAACGATTTTTGTTTGAACGTAGATGGTAGTAATAATACCAGCAAAGATCAAGGTCCTCAGTTTCCGTCCTGCGTTAGGAAATGTATTTCGCAGCAAAGGCTGTTAGTGTGCGAAGGAGCAGTTAAATCTAAATTACCTCTCTTCGATAAGAAATCATGAGGTAAGGCTAAATAACAAAAATAGACCTTTCAAAGTTTGTACTGTGAACAATTCTGCTAGGTTTGTTTGTTATATTTTAGCGCAATATTCTTTTGTTAACGTCCATACGTAACAATTCAAAAGCAGTCATGAGATTAAATAATTATTGTAGTACGATTGGTTAACACTATTATGACAACAGTTCTATAAAATCCGTAGTCATGCATGCGATTTTGAGAAGGGTGGATTTTATTCCAAAACTTCGTATTGCGTTTGTGTTAAGATTAAAATGCAGCAACGATAATAAGAATGATTAAGTCAGTGTAAAAGTCATTATTTTAATAGTTATTGTTTTATTCTCAACACTTGTAGTCACACATTTTTATGTTTCATTGTGTTCACCTTCACTCTAGACTCGCTGCAGATATTCCCTGCATGTGGGGTTACTACTGCAGATTTTAGGTGTTCCAAAAAATGATGGCACTGCTTAATGCGAAAAAATCAAGGTTAGTCATCTATGGCGACTGAGCGAAAATATAACTATACTTATGATTTATGGGCTACATGATGAAAGGATTTATTGTTTTCCACATAAAATAGTAAAAGATTGCTCTTCCTTTAGAGATGGACAGTGGCAGGTCAAATGTTCCTCGGTCTCTTCTGCAGGTAGGTTCTATATAGTGATTTTTAGTCAAATCAATAGACACCCAAGAAATAATGCCGAGTAGTAGGTGGTACTATTTTTATACGATAGATCAGACGCAAACCGCATAGAAGTCAGATTTAAAAAATGTTTAGTTTAAATAGCGCAAATGGTGCTTATCTACTTCATTCATTTTCAGTTAAAACTTTAAACCCAAGGTTTATCTGCTGGAAACCAGGTGTGTAATATATAGATCTTAATATTTGTGAAACATGTTCACATTATTTGGTTCTGTATTTTACATGTCCTTTACAAGATAAATACGGAATATATTACCATTACGACTTTCATTAAATTATGAAACTGCACTTTTTTCAGTAAATTACAATGTTTGAGACGTACAACATCTGCACCGTGTTTTAAACACTAGAGAGTGGTCGTCAAATTCTCCTTAGGAGTTGAGGAGTTCTCCTTAGGGCTAAAAATCACTATATTATCAATGCTATTGTTATAAGTTGCCGGTCAAGGTTGTGGCTCTGCCAGGTTGCCTAGCCTAGTAGCATTCAAGTGGTCTCATATGCCTGAACGGTTTACTCGGGTTGTATGTTAACCTTTTATTTGCGGCTGACGCAGTCATCGTGTTTTTAGGTTCACCGCCACAACCGTGCCCGGACAAAGTACCTTTACCCTCCATTATCATTTTCTAATGTAATACCAAAAGTTGAAATTCGCTTCAAATGGTACAAGTACTAGCATTTTTTTCTTAATGTTTGCAAATTAATCCAATAGCTTGCATCAACACCATAAACCAATACGCTTGCACACATAATGCATGTGTTGAGTATTTTACATCATATAAAACATAAACCCTTTGTATTGTTTGGTATGCTGATAATAAATATTGGGATCTTTTATTTTATTCCACTATTTTTTTCAATTGAAACAGTTTTCCTCGGCGTTGCACGAGAACCCAATTTTAATTGGATGCTTAGTTTTTTTAGTCACTAGAAGAGATTAATCCAATATAGCATATTTACTGATTTCAAGTGATATTCGATTACACAAAACACACGGGTGTTCATTTATTTCTGTATCATTGCTGCATTTAATATCACCAATATAAGGTTAATAAAATTGTATGCGAAGGGGATGACAAAATTCAATTGTTTAGATATTTCGCTACATGTTATTGTTTGTTTTATTTGTTTAAAAATTTGAAAACTAATTGGAAATGCCTTATTGTCTCTTCAAATGATTAGCATTGTTGTGATCACTCCTTACTCCCAGATGTTTCAATATACAGGATGTCACAAGACCATTCCCGAAAGCCTAATGGAGGTGTTTATGTTCCCTATTATGAGTAAGAAACTATATTAAAAAATGCGAAAATAATTCATCTCCAAATCTATAGTTTTTATTGGTACTGGTGTAAATTAACTTTCTTATAAGCGTTAACGTAACCTTGGCACGGATAATGATCTCTCCGCGGATGCGTAGATCACCTGCGTACTTATTTTTTTTATCGAGAATGGTCTTGGTGTATAGTCCATTAAGGCAAAAATTTGTAGTGCATTTTTGCATATACCGGCAAAACATAAATAAATCTGTTAAAATAAACCGGATACATTTTATCGTTAACCCGGCTGAATTCATGCTTTGTTGAAAGGACTTTAGTTTCCTTTTATCTGCCAATCTATTCTTAAGATTTAACAGTTAAATAAGAATTATGAAAACAATAACGAGGCACTTGGAACTATATGATAAAGACAGTCCGTTGGCATAATTTAACATGCATAATGCGACGGTCAACGTTTGTTAGTTACAACATTGCGGTTGTTTTGAATCACCAAGCAAAATGCTTGCGACATTGACTATTTTGCTTAGATGAATTTGTGTATAAAACATGCTTTAGTTTCAATCGGGTCTCGAACTTTACCTGGGTTTAATAAACCACATTTGATTTGATGAGAGGTGATCAAAAAAGTAACTCATATAATTTTGGTCTTGACAAGTTTAGGTTTAGGGCAATATTTTGGAGGGATATTATCAAGATATCTCTCCAAAATATTGTAATTATGTGTGTTAGTGGATGTGGGGGGTTTTTCCCCCCGTGTACAGCGTCCTTTCTAGAACTATTGTACTTTTAAATCCACTTATAGCTCACCCTCTAGTCTCGTACTGTAGATAAAGTTCAGTAACTTTTTGAGTGCGATGGTTCTAATCTCTTCTGGCTTGAGGTGATGGTTGCCTAGAAGCTGGTACCTTTTGTATATAAGGGGTCCACATATACAAAAGGTACCAGCTTCTAGGGGTCTACGAGGGGTCCACATAAATATTGTAATTAAGTAAAAATGTAGCAATTTTATGCCAAGGTTAAAATAAACGATTATTAATTACTAGTTATAATTATTGATCATTTCGTTTAACCTAAATACGAGGTGTGTTCAAAAAGTATAGCGAATTTTGTGTTTTTTCAAAAATTATTTATTTATTCATGAATATCTATTTTGTCCCATTCAAAGTAATCCCCATGAGATATTATACACTTGTGCCAACGGTTTTTCCAATCTTCGAAGCACTTCAAAAAATCATTTTTTTTTATCTTGTTCAGCTCCTCCTTCGATGCCGTCTTTATCTCGTCAAGCGTAGCGTAACGTCAAGCGTAGCAGCTTCCATTGAGATGATTGAGCTTTGGTTTCCACGTCATAACCATAAACCCACGATTCGTCACCAGTTATGACCCTCTGGAGCAAATTTGGGTCGTCGCGGACAGAGTTTAACATCTCATTAGCAATGTTCATGCGATGCTGTTTTTGGTCGCAATTGAGCAATTTTGGTACGAATTTCGCGGCGACCCGTCTCATGCCCAAATCATTGATAAAAATCGAATGGCATGAGCCAATCGATATGTTTAGGTCCTCAGCAACTTCTCTAACGGTGATTCGACGATTGGCCAATACCATTTTCTCCACTTCATTAATTTTTTCGTCTGTTGTTGAAGTGCTCGGGCGTCCGGCACGCTCTTCGTCGTTCACATCTTCTCGGCCTTCTGAGAACATTTTGTACCACCGATAAACGTTGCTTTGGTCCAAGGTAGCTTCTCCGTATGCCACAGTCAACATTCGGAATGCATCTGCGCACTTAATTTCGTTTTTCACACAAAATTTGATACAGGTTCTGTGATCCATTTTTTTGAATAGGTAAAAATCGAAGACGATCCAAAACACGTGCAAGCAAAGCAGCTGTCAACAATTAAGTGAACATTCAAAATAGCCGATCTTGTCGGCATAAGTGAGAGACATTAGTACCAACATAACGCCACAAAAAAATCGAAATTCGAATATACGTAACCCGCGAAAATTCAAAATTCGCGATACTTTTTGAACACACCTCGTATACTTTCATATTAATTTTGATACTAAATGTGCTATTTTTTTTACACGAGTCCTTGAACTCACTAGCAATCGGTACTGGAGTCACCTAAACTTGTCAAGACCAAAATTATACGAGTTACTGTTTTGGTCACTCCGATCATAGATCTAGTTGGAGTGATCACATAACAACGTTCATAAATATCAGCTTATGTAATAAAAAGCAAACTTAACAGAATATTTCCCAGTTTCAACATTAGGACTAGTTTTTATACAAATATAATTATTTACAGATTTTTCCGATGTTCACCGCATCCTTTAATAATCTCTTGACTGAAAATTATATTTTTTTAGTAGTAAGCCAAGTCCTAAAAAAATTTTTTAATGTAAAATGTATATTATTATATTATCTAGATTCTTATTAGTTACGAGTCTTTGGCTAGCTGTTACTTAAATGGTTTTTAAGTGTTCGTGGGTACTTCTAAAACAATGGTACTAAGTATTCAAATCTTTGGAATAATGTCTAAGTTTTGGTTTTGCGGTTGGCCATTTTTCATATTATAATCATGTATTAATTTATTTATGATTATGGTAATGTTATCTTTGCTTTTTTTATTTGTGTTCATTTATTTTTCTAACTTGTTATCTATATCATGATTCGGAGTAAATAAAAGATGTTAGTGTAGCAGTTCTTTAAATGGTATTATTTTCACATGTAGTTTTTTCTTGTAAGAAGGGCCAAATGCAATTTATATTTTTTTTATGAAGTAGAATATAACATTATTTTAATGTATCCATACTAATGAAAATGTTATTCAATATGTAGGTCTTAACAATAAAGTCATGCCAAATTTACTGTGTTATTGCTTTTGCATATCTTACCACGGATTCCATAGGAAAAATCTTTTAGAAATATTATGAATTTCTTTTATCTGCCGCTGATAATCATGTTATATATTGCTACGACCTAAAAAAAGTCAAAGCCGCCTGTATGGCCTAGCTGCCAACACGGGGCGACGCCCAGGGTTGAACAGCTAGTTAAAATATAAAACAGGACGTGCTGAAAATCAGCACCTTCAGAAAAGTGGCCAGCCTAGCAGTCCTTTTATTAAAAAAAAAATGCTCATTTACCCCTATCATTTATTTTTGTTTTACATTTTTCAAAACATTTTTTTTCTTTTTAAATAGGCCTGGTGAAATTTCCAATTTTTAAATACTGTGTAATTTTGTCAATTGGCTCAATCTTGGTACAATTCCTATGCTTTCCTACTCTATGATCCTGTAGTAAACGAGTTATCACAGCTATCTTTCCACTCTCTTCGAACAGTATGGCAGCCATAATACGGGGCATGGGTACTTATTTGGTGCAAAGTGATTAGAGAGAAAGAAAGAAAATGTTACTTTTTTTAATAATATGACTTCTCAGTCCTTCTTTCTGAGAAAGAAGGGGATTTTCCTTTACTATTGTTTTTTATTGTTGCTAGTACAATGGGTTTTCTGTAAAGTTATATGAATGTTGTAGATGGGATGGGTCATTCTGGGTATAATTTAGATTTTAAGCCTTAACTAGATGGATGGTCATAACCTAACCT
The DNA here is from genome assembly GCA_020383195.1 of Neomicropteryx cornuta. Lineage (NCBI taxonomy): Eukaryota > Metazoa > Arthropoda > Insecta > Lepidoptera > Micropterigidae > Neomicropteryx > Neomicropteryx cornuta. The sequence goes on along the minus strand of JAHKQU010000021.1, from coordinate 17,562,949 downwards.
AGCAGCTCTGACCTTCCAATATCAGGTTTCACAGCCAGGCTAAAATCTCTTTATTGTTAGCATAAGGCCAGTTAGGGAATTATTATGTATTTTAAAAGTAGAAATTGCTTTTTACTTATATATTTATGCAAAAATTGAGAGCAGGATGGACATGAAAAAATTGGAAATTGGATGGAGAAGTTGGAAACATGTCTAGAAAATCGGTAGGAATTTATTGAATTGTGGTTGTGTAGAGTCTGGCAGAGAAAAGTAAACTCTCAGTTGAGGCGCAGCCTTGGGAACATTCTGGTTATAAAGTGATGCAGATGCCAAAATAAAAACTTAAAGCTGTGTATGATACATATGAATAACATTCATTTTAGGCTTGGGCTAGAGTTGTATTTTCTGCTTGAGAAATTGTTGGAAGTGGGCAGTGATGATGCATCTCGTGGCCATGTTATCGAAACCCACAAAACTTGAGAGAAATATACCACGGGACCGTGGATCAGTAGAAACAGAAGAGTCGGAACCAGATAAATGAACAGGCTAGAATAAAAGCATTCTATATATATTTCTTTTTTAAGACATTCTATGAGTGTACAATCGGTCTATGTTGAACCTTAACATTTTCAAGTGGTAGTCGTACACATCTTTTGTAACTTTTAGAAATATATGAAGTGTTAAAAGGTTTTTTTTTATATATATAATGCTACCTGCCTTTTTGGCATTGCTTGTTTCTGCCTCAATTCGTAGGTTTCCTTTTTCTAATTCCTATATTAAATACATTAATATGTAGTCAATGTGTTTGCCGTGTGCAGGTTTGTCAGGGTTGTCAGGACTTTTATTAGTTTCCTTTATTTATTAATTGATTTCCAAAAACTTTGCCGTTGTTGGAATATCATTGGCATTTGTGAAGGATATAAATTAGTATACTGGTCTAAATTTATGGGACTGTGATAAGAAACAATATGAAGCTGACTAACTATAATTAAAATAAAATATGAACAAACTAATTAAATTACTTATTTCTTAAAAAATTTAAGATATTTCTTAGCATCGTAGTTGTCTTTAATATCTTCTACCAACTTGATCTTTTGTTTGGGTTTTCGGCGGTCTGTTCGCAACTTGCGCTCCTGTTCCGACAGCGTATCAATATCGAGTGGTAGCTAAAAAATTAAAAACACATTTTACTAATAATGACATTCTTTAAATAAAAGTGAGCCTGGTAACTGAGTGCGACCCTCAGAATTAAGTAAAAGTACTCATTTTCAAATTAAAGAATTCCTAGTTAAAATTGTCATCACTTTGCACAAAGCACTTCGGCCGAACTGTAGGGTTGATTAAACATATGTCGAATTTAATCTTTGTATGGCTTGTGTTATTGAAAAAAAAGTGTTAAGTGATGGTTCGACCCATTCCATATTTTTTTTTATGGAAAGGATGAACATTTACTATCAGTTCAAAAGACGGTTCGAGGTAGGTTAAATCTTATGAGTTCACATGTGACAATCCATCGTTACAGGAGATTTTCTGTGATCTATCACCATTTTTTTCTTTGCTCTAGAAACTAGGTTTTAATGATTGTAAAATATATAAACTGAAAAGATTTCACTTAGGCGTTTTAAATCTTTAATTTTAGTGACATTTAGAGTATTCATTTTCCACCATATATACATAATATTTTTCCATGGTTTTTCGCATATATTTAGGGTGACAATTTTCAAACTTTCTCATAGGACTAAAGTTTAATTTAGTCCGTTCTTGCAATGCATTTATTTGAAAGGATCCGCAAGCTGGCGAGACATTTGCTCACATTCTATATTTAATTCGATTTGGATTCGGAAAGTAACATTTACCACATTTATCGGTTGACTGAATAAATGCAAGACGGAGATGTCAAAGTAACAATTAAATTACCGTGATAATTTTCCTAGGTTCGTGGTATCTTATGCTAATGCTGGAGCCGTCTGGTAAAACCAATATTGTTGGATAAACTCTTGCAAATGTTTCTCTGTGAGTTTTAGTAATCATGGCACTGTTACTATTTAACTGACGCTTAAATGTAAGTATCGGTAAGTCATAAAGTAGTCCGACAGATCGACTAAATTTTATCATTTTGATGGTATATTCTTAGTTTTAGTTAGGTTACCCAAGTAGGCAATAAAAATAAACGTCACTTGTCATACCATAAACAACAAAATAATATATTTCTTAAATGTTATTTTAATGGCAATGTTTGTGTTGTGTTTCATTTGTATGCATTCACAGTAACATTTTGATTTTTTTTTGAAGTATTTGGTATTAACCAGAAATAATCGTGTTTAACAATATTATCATTAAATAAAATATAAGGAATGTAAATTATGTATGATTTACAAATTTGTAAAATATATATGGACAGGTACTGCAGTATTTGAATCTTCTTTAGTGGTTATTTGAGTACAGGATAACCGCGAGTTCACTTACCTGGAATGGTTTTCGACAGATCGTTGGCGTTGACTGTGTATGTTTGAATTAACAGCGCATATTGAGAGAAGATATTAATATAAACGTTCAGGATGGTGTCCGCTCTGAAAGAACATTCAAATTGTTCGACGTATTTAAATGTTTTTAAGTATATTACTTTTTATAGGAATAAAAATCTCCAGAATGTTATGTCACACTCTCATGTTATGACATACTCTACAGGAAGTAACAATTTTATGAATAATACCCGGTCGATCCGCAACTAAAGCACACAAGTAATTTTAATTTTTCAGTGTGACTATTCACTACTTTCTAAGTTTTAGAGGCATTCAACCGTTTCGATTCCTATTGTGGAAAAAATAAGCAAACTGTGTGTGAACTGAAGTAAAACCACGAGTGTTATTTGGTGGAAAGAATTCTTATAAACCCAAAAAAAAAAATTTACGGAAAAATTTAATTGCACGCTATTATGTTTTCGCTATATTCGAAATATCAGTAAGGTAAACAGGTCTTACTTCGAAGGACTCGATTTTCCCTCGTAATTCCGAAGTATTTTTATACTCGTGATAACGAAAAGATAATCAATTTTTATTAGTACGTGAAGTAACCACACGATAATCATTTTGTCTATGTTTTAGTTTATTACGATCGACACGATCCGAACTTCTTGAACTGTTCGAAATTAATTTAAATGGCTAGAGCTGTCCCGTCGGTGACTGACTTTTCGCGCACATTTTCACGGTTTTCCCGCGAAAACCACAAAACTGTCGTTTAAAGTGGTATTGGTGATGGTGGTAGTGGTATTTTGTTGCGACGTACAGATAACTTGTTTTTCATCGACCTGGGGTAAGTTTCTCATAATATATTTCATTATAAACCGTATAATATCAGCCGATCGAAATTGGACCGATTGTTGATATCTAGCCGAATTTCGACCTACAGTCGGTTCATACTAATCAAAATAAGCTAAATTACTTAGTTTTTATACTTATAATATTATTTACGTCCACATATTTATGAATTTGAAATGCTTATGTCAGTTTGAAGTTTAAGAAATATTTTCGCTTTTTTATGAACAGATCAGAACATAAATGACTATAAAAGTTTTGCAGAAAATGCCCTATTTTATCTACTTTTAATTAGGTAGGAAAAAAGTAGTATTTAAAAGAATTTAATAGGTCAATTTTGGAACATAAAAGTCCATACTACCTAGGTAGATATAAAACCGAGCGTCACGTTATTATTTATTTATTTATTTAATATGTTTTAGGGAAACATACAGCGTAACTTAGTTTTTAAAACAGTAAATACATAGTTATATTATTACGTCTGTCTTCTTTGGTTGTATTATGACCGTTTTTACATACCCGGGTATTTTTTCGGTTAGAAAAAATAGAGATTACATTCTTAACTGATTGGATAATTATATTATTATTATTATACACGCTATAACAAAATAACAACGACAAACGAAAGGGATGAAAAATGTATCTGACGCTGATACAAAAATAAAAATAGAAGTGGAATAGGATTAATTATTGTATTATAAAATATTAGGTAATTACAGAAAAGTTTAATCAGCTTTAAATTTTGTAAATGATTTTTTTATATTTTTCAATAATTAACGAATTTATTGAAACAATTTAATATTTTTAAAATCGATAGACTAATTACCAGTGCTAATTTTTTACTAACTTTTTTCATCGTCCATAAGCAATTACAAATTTAAATTAAATTTTAGGTTACAATTGCATTAAATTTAAAATTAATAAAAATATTCCATCAAAATTTGAAGTGACTGTATTATAATCATATATGCACTACTCATTAATAACATAATGACGTTTTAATTACTTAATGAGTTTTTATTTAATTATCGGCGCGTGATCTTACTTTCACGGATAAATCTGGTGGCCCAAAAAATAAAACTACCAAGTTGAGACCTGACGACCGATGAAAAATGATAAAATTGAATCCCTTAGGGCAAAGCCAAAGAATAAACATTAATTTTGATTCATTTAGACCCCTTTTTATAAGTGGCATTCGGTAACCATTGAATATTTAATATAAAATAATATATATTTTTAGATACCTTGATCAATATAGAACATAATACCTCAGTGGTACGGCCAACCATTTTAACATAGTTATACTCATCGAGGTTATTCTTTGTTAGATGGTTATACTGTTTATAAACAATTTCATCATTTAATTTAGTGTTTTTCAACCTGTCGGTCGCGGCCGCCCTGAGGGATCACAAAGCCTTGCTTCGGGTCGCGGTCGCAAACAAGGTAGAAGTAAAAAGCAAGGATAAGTCTGTAAGGGTCCTTCACTACACAAAAATACAATAATTATAGTGAGAAGGCTGTGCCTGTTTATTTTTTAACAATTTGTCAAATCGATGTCAAATATTTTTGAGACGCAAATAACCAAATCAAATTCGATTGGAGTCTAATGCTCTTCTTAGTTTTTAAATCTACCATTGAAGAGAATGTTAGTTCACATGAATAGGATATGGTGAATGGTCATAATAGTGTTAGAGCTTCCGTTGCCAGCTCAGAATATTCTTCTTTCCTCTTCATCCAGAACACTTCGATGTTTTGCGAATTAAATTCAGTACACAGCGTTTATTCTATGGGTATGATCTCAAAGTGGGGTGAAATCACTTCCTCGCACCAATGGCCTAAGCCCTAATCCCACCAGAACCGGGGATTCTCGTATCTAGATGCTAATGATTAACTAGTACTACAAATGTGAAATTTTCTTCAAATCAAACTCTGAGTACCTACAGGTTGAGGCCATGACTGATGTATTTAGTTTGTTTTTTTTTTCATTTTTATTTTATAAAAACAATATTCACGGTTCCCTATCCTAATAAAATATGAATAAGTAACTACATAGGTACTGAGAAATATATCAGAGATACGGTGATACTCGTACGATGTGCATAGAGAGCATTTGTCAGATCTAAATAGAAATTACAGGTCAGATTTTACTAGCTCGTTCTTGTGAATACCACTTTCGGATCTCGTGGAAGATTCGGTCAAGGGAGAGTGGCCTTTGCAGTTATGCCAGTGGCGAGCAACCGCGTCAAATAAAAAGCCTTATGAGTACCGTATCTACGCCATTCCAGGCAACTAGGATGAATCCCCCTCTCCCGTTATCATTAAGGTGCCCCGGGACGCATTTGTCCTTAGATTTGAAAGAGTAAGCTTTATTCGAACATTGACGTGTAGAAAAGAGACGGAAATACTCACCGACGCGAATTCGTTACATTTGGAATCGATGAAACATGTTTTTTGTATTTAAATGATTATTATCATTGGAAAAAAATGTTTTTTTTTAAGTAATGTCCTAGATTATTATATTGTCTATCTTTAGAAAGAAAAATTAGGTTCGCGTCACTTACACAACTTAAAAGAAAATCGTTGCAAGAAAAAAACAACACTTTCTTATTTATTTATTTTCATTACTATAATAAGGTGCATTTCGTTTTTTTTTTAAGCAAAGTACTAAATTAATATATGTAGAATATTGTGGTATTTTTAGTTTTAGCCATTTGTTGGGAATAACTTCAACAAAATGCACCAAAATACGTTACAAAACACGTTTTAGGGACTGGTGGCGCCTTAAGGCCGTGCGTGGTCGTGTCCGTATATTTTTGCCTTGCTAATTCTTATTCAAATCTGTAATCACTCGGAGCATAATTAATGAATGCGTTGGAGTAATGTGTCTTTATATATATATTTCTAACACTATATAAGAATGAATGGCTGAGACCCTGTAACTATCATATAATATCAACTGCTTATATACACTGTAGTAGTAAATTAATTAACCAGAACCTCACGTCTTACCGTTAGGCCCAATAGATGACATTAAAGGCATCTCCCACCCAGACTACTCGCGCCTGCGGTACCGAGTTGTAATGAGTCGCTTCATTTCCCACCTCTACTTGTGTCTGCGGCACTTTTGGATTAGAATGGGCGTTTTAAATGGCCATAGAGGCGTCAGTGGTTTAATTTTTAGGTCTGAGTAGATCAAACTAAAAAAAAACATACAATGGTATCATGGCAGTCTTTCATCATAAATGTTAATACTACTTTAGTTTTTTTTTGTAATTTGTGACTTTGTGGCTTCATTATTTTGTTAAATTAAACAACTTTTGTAAATAATGACCGCTTATGACGTATAGTTTCCCGCCCGCACATATTGTAATCTAGTCCAATTGGATAGGTCAGGTTAGTTTACGAAATCTCGCCACAAGGCTTCCTGCTTTAAACCATTTTGGTCCAGTCGGTAGATACAAATTGAAAAAAATAAACGTTAAAAGTAAAAAATACTCTATAAATATATATATATTCCGTACGCTAAGTATGGCGCCCTGTGCTGCTACTCAAATTTAAAGCTATGCGCGGCATTAAGTTTGTCCCACTAATTAGTGCATCAGCGCTCTCGACGGCTCGGCTCGTTGCACACTTCACGCAACTCTTTAGAAGAAACTCACCATACGTCAAAATTAAGGAATTTGAGGTTAAGAGCGAATTGTTTTGTTAAAAAAATATTAATAAAACGCCCCCGTTTATTAAATGCATATCATTAAAATGTAAGTGCAATGACTTGTTTTGCCAAAATTCGCTTACTCTGTTGGGTAATGTCTGACATCGTTTTTTTGACTTTATTTTTTTCAACTAAGTTAATTAATTAAATTTGTGTTTGCTTATTCTTCGCTGTTTGCGACTTCGTTTATTAAAAAAAGTTTGTCAGGATTGAAACCGGACAAAAAGGCCAGGAATTTTCTTTCACCTATGCCGGGGAGGTTCCAGGTCCAGGAATGATGAAGACTTCTCCGAGTTCTGGATCCGTTTATTTACATTTACAATGAATCCCTTATGGGAGACATCTCAACGATTACAAGTAACGGATAATTAAAATTGTATAACGACGAAAATTAAAATAACAGAAAATAAAATATAGTCAGGACAATAATGTCGCCGGCGCGTGATGCGCGCGGTGGCTTGCGAGCCTGCCGACCCGACTGACTGCCTGCGTCGCTGGCGGTCGGCCGTGCGCCGTTCGAATGCGCGCCTGCGCAGATGCCGACCAATCAGACGCGCCCGGCGGCGGTCGCCCGTCGCCGGCCAAACCGACGCTGCCGCCGCAGTCCGCCGCTACACGCCATTAACTTATCAGTTCACGTTTGTTTCAGAACATACATTTTGAATTATTCCAAATTAACATGATTATTAAATTAGTTGAGAAAATATGTAATAACACATTAGCGTTACACAAGCGTTTTTCAGCCGGCCACCTTGCGTTTTTCAGCCGGGTTTTTGAAGGAAATTGAAGGAAGGTTTTTATATTATATTCAATTTAAATATTATTTAAAATTTAAATATTTTCGCAGCACGGGTATACTTATGGGTGGCAAAAGTAAGTATCTACTAATATAGATGTTGCTGAGAATTAAGGAAAATCTTGAATCTCGATTATCAGTATTTATTTATCGTATGGCAAAAATGTACAAAAAATGTCAGAAGTTAGAAATAAAAATTAAAGTATTAAACATAATAATATATAGGACTATATGTTTATGTCCAGAGTATATCCAGTCGATAGCATTTGGTGTGAGATTGTGTAAATCTTGTGCAGGTCCTTTAATTAAAGCGTCGAAGTGGGCAATCACTGATGATATGTTGGATGGTTTGGTTATCGTGTCCGCAATCGCATTTGGGGCTTTCTGACATTTTCCATCTATAAAGCATGTCCTTACTTTTTCCGTGGCCTGTTCTTAGGCGGTTCAAAGTGCACCAAGATTTTCTGGGAAGGTTAAAACCTGGAACGCATTGAGTTGGGTCTTGGATGTACCCATACTTGTCAGGATTTCTATTAAACCATTCACTTATCCATGCGTCGGCCATGTTGAAATTGCCTAATGTGAGTTGTTGTCCACTCTTCCAGGATGGTTTGCGAGATAAGTCGCTGTGGTTTTGTATTTTTTATGTCATAGTGTATAACATATAACGATTATCAGTAAACTCACACAAAAATGGCTGAAAATAAAAGCACACACATAAAACGGAAACGTCTAAAGTTTTTCGTTCTTAACTTTTAGACAGAGTATGTAGACACGTGTCTTTTTCACTCTTTATTAAACCAGATAATTATGAGATAAAACGAGATGCAATTTAAGTATTTTTCTTCTATAAATAAAAAAAAATTCAAGTCACAACTCTGCAAAGTTTGTACGGAGAAATGATCAGAACAAGATTTCTTCTTGGAAAATATCAGGTTTCGTACTAGAACGAAACCACCTTGATTTCAGATTAGCATGAATCAACGCGAGTTACTAAGTGGGGTGGGGTTCACACATACTTAAGCTTTAATAGTTTTATTTTTTTTGCGTTACTATTTAGGTAAAATGTTTTCGTTAAATTCCTATTCAAAAATGCACATCAAATTCGACTTCAAATGTTTTGAATTTGAAAACGGTGGCATTAAATTAGTTTCATTTCTATTTTCTTACCGGGTGCGATAATTCGGTCGGGATATTCTTGAGGTTAAGTGGACGAAAAAATGTATGAGAGGGAGTCTATTTCTATCTTTTAACCATCTATATTTCTATCTATTTATAGACATTTACCTACATTTTTAATTCTAGTTTATGAACACATAAACCTTGATTAGATACATTATTAGGGGCATTGGAATCCCTTAGTGGCTTTTAATTTAATTTATTATACCATTCCTTTTTAATACTTTGCCAAGAACTTTACTCAAAAGTAATATTTAATTTAAAAAAATAATGAAATCTCTGAAATACACTCTCTTCTCTTTAATTGTTTCTAGATAAACTTAGCTTGTTAATTATAGTATAACATTTTTTTGTAATAACTACTAAGCTATAAAAATATACATACGATTATTATATTTATAACGACGTGCAAAATACGGAATTAAATAATGTGACAAAATTTCACAAATATTTGTTACTGTATATTAAATACCTGGTTTCCAGCAGATAAGCCTTGAAAATTGGCTGATACATACATAAAACTAAATTTATTGAATACATAAATAAAAAAAATGTAATTTTTTGCACTATTTTTTGTGAATGAAAAATATAAAGCGTAATGGAATTCATTGTTAATGTACCTATATTTTCTCAATTTATTTTATTAATTTTATATCACATCTATTTGGGTATATTATTAGTATTAGTATTAGTATGTGCGTATCCTAAGGAGGACTTAAAAGTGTTCGCCTTTTCAACAATTGGTATTTATGTGTGTCGCCGCGGTGGCCGGCTGAAAAACTCATTCATTCGTTTGGTGTCCGGTGGCTGGTGTTCAGCGTACCCAAGCCATTCATTTGCTGACCTCCTACTATACATCCTTTGTTTGCTGTGAGACATTTTTACACCTTGATTTATGGATTGACTTTGTCGCCCCTGCCCCGCTCTGCATGCGCTATGCGACTATTTTTACAAGCAAAACATCTTGCTTCTAGATAATAGGCACTTTAGATCTATCACTACTCCGCCGAAACTAATCTAAAGCCTATACCATCAGGCTGATTACCATAAAGTAAAATCACAGATACCAGAAGGCTTGGATAAGCACTATACAGCTTCAGTTCGAAACCATTCTAGCACGCAAGTTGAGAGGGGAACGTATCTCAACCAATCACAGCTGTGAGCTGCCCTCGAAGAGGTGTCGATAACACCTCTTACTGCCATTTTCACCAAACCTTACTTAGGGCTAAGAGTCCCTTAAACTGAGATAAGTATCCCTAACGTCCATAAAAATAACCTAAGCTTAAGAGTTCCTTAGTTAGGGAAGATCTAAGGTGCGATTGGTAAAAACGGCCGTTACTCTCGCTGATTACGCTGATTGTGACCAAATAAATGTACTATAATAATTATTACGCTGATTATATTGATTATTAACGCTGATTGTTAAATTTCAAAGGTTTTAATTGGAAGCCGTAAAGAAGGGGTATGTCGCGGTTGGTTGGACAACTGCTTTAAATACTAATTATAGTAGGAATATTCTATTTTTTTTTTAAGAATTGACCTAGGTCATATACAATTATTTTGGGCCCTTCTCTAGGCCAAATGTGTCTGTGTCAGGGGAGATGGTGGCGAGACCTTTGGGCCAATAGTTCAAGGCCTTCCCACTAGACTACCACAATCTCAGTCACTAATTATGCTATACCTTGATCTTAGATTTATCTATTTCATCACCGCCGCAATCCGACCAATGGCAAACCAATCATCTGGATGCAACTAGATAAATACAGACCTTTGTATAAAATGATCAATGTTCAGTATATATATAAAACAAAGTCGGGTTAGTTAGACCATTTATAACTCAAGCACGGCTAGACCGATTTTTATAATCTTTGATTTGTTTGATAAATCTCCGCCCCGAATAGCAGAATAACTATTAAAATCGGAAAAAATCACGCAAAAATATTTATAAAGAAAAATCATTTTCTCATACATTTTGTATGGAACGGCTTTGTACTCGTATATATTTTCAAATGGTAAGTTGCCTTCGAAGATGTTCACTTTGTGAAATTATCACATTTGTCATTGTGCGCGCATCGTTAATTGTTTCATTGTGTAATTTTGAATTGTGTGAAAACATTTATTGAACTTAATTCATTTTGAGTATTTTTAATAAAAAAAAAACTGAATTTAATTCAGATTTATTGATTCTGAGGCGGTACGAAGTTAGTCGGGTCAACTTTTTTAATTATAAAAATAATTATAGATTATTTCTTTTTACTCGGAATAGCGTTGAAAGTTAAATCGAAGATTTTGTCACCGCAGTCGCCTACAGGTTCTAGGAATTGTGTATGGTGAAAAGCTACGATGGAAGCTACACGCCCCCACCCCCGTTCCACCCCCCACTCTCGTCTGCGTCGACTGAAGACTGTCTAATCAATTTGAATCTTCCCCCGCCCCCAGCTCCCTCCCCCCGTTCCCGTAAGGTTCCGTCGCCAGGGCTGTCAGTCTGAAGCAATTTCGTTCCACCTTGCTTTTTTCCCACCTCGGGTGTCGCCGAGATTGACAGGAAATCAAACGCGTCGCGGTCGCTGCCTGGGTTTCGTTACATTCTTCCCGATTTTCCATCTCTTCCACTTTCCTTAACCACAGGGTGATTCATATCGGCCGATATTGCTTACGAACATGAGATACCTCATTTAAATGATCCACAAAAACATAGTTACTTATAAATATAAAAAAAATACCTAACTACGTTATATGTTTTTATTTTTATAACAAATTCGACCGAAATTCATTATTTTTTATAGTTTGAGCGTTAAGCATTTATACCTCTATAATGAGGTGAGTGTAACATCTAATCATTACATATATTTATTTTTATTTTTTTTTTACGTCAACATAAATCAACTGTCGATATAAATAATGTTTCCTTAAGTCCCCCCCCCCCTTTCTTGCCCGTAAAAAACCAAATTATTAATCAAGTGTATTATATCTAGCTATATTTTTGCAGCAGTCTAATAGTGGTGCGAACATTCGGTAGATATGAATTACGCGTATACAGGCTGTCCTAAGACAATTCCCGAAAATTTATTATTTGGGTAATCTATTATAAGTACGAAATGATATAAATAAGATAATGCGAAAAAAAATCATCGCAAAATTTATTATATTTTTTTGTATTTGTGTGAATTCGGTTAGCGCGCGAATTCCAATGTCACGGTAATCGATAATGGCCTTGACCCCGTTACGGCGTACGGCGATTGCTGAGAGCTCACAAAAAACAAATGATTACATGATCCTTTTAGTATTCGATACGATACGATCGACGCGATACCAATATAGGTTGTTTAAGCGAATGTGTCATGTGACTTAGAAATAGTTGTATCGAGCACAGTTCGATTAATGTTAATGTACCATTTTTATTAACTAATATTAATATTACTGTGCCCACTGCACAACAATCCAGTTACAAATTCAGTGCCGCGCGAAAACGCCTAATAGACGATTCGCACACTGTAAATCTCCGTAGAAATGGACAAATGCAGCCGACTATTTCTCACATTTCATATTTCAGAAATCCATTGTGTCGAAAATGCGTAATTGCAGTTCGCACACCGTTTGACGTCACGAGAGGCAAACAGCGAGATACTCTAGAAATTAATTATGAATATATATCTGGTAAAGAGCACACCTCAGCAATAATTATAATATAGTATTTTTACGTTAGGTTATCAAAAGGAAAAACATTTTACAATAAAAATAAATCTATATAAAATGTCGACACAATCTGATACATCGCCGACTGGCGCTTTAGTTTATTAGGCTACTGACTATAATTTTTAGGAATATTTTTAACAACCCTGTAACCAATTTAATAACCCTTCAATGCAAAAAACGTGAATATCCTTCGACTCTTTGAATGGTGCCTGTAATTGCAGATGACTCCGAAAGCTTCTTTATATTATGAATATTCTCAGAATAAAAATACTGCGAGAATACCGCGAGAAATGATGGAAATATTATAAAGATTAAACAATTCAGGCGTTTTAATCCGAATGCGTAAGGCGAAATGTTTATCCGGTTTAAAATTATGTGTGTTTCACAACTATGTGTGTGTGTGTGAGCATTGTTTTCACTAACCTCCCCAAGTATCTGCATCTGCATCTACTGCAGCAGCCGAATCAATGATACGGGGTCCCCGATTCTTTCTATGTTCCTATGTTGTTATGTTCGAGTGTTTCTATGTTCCTATGTTGTTATGTTCGATTCTTTCTATGTTCCTATGTTATGTTCGATTCTTTCTATGTTCCTATGTTGTTATGTTCGATTGTTTCTATGTTCCTATGTTGTTATGTTCGATTCTTTCTATGTTCCTATGTTGTTATGTTCTATTGTTTCTATGTTTCTATGTTGTTATGTTCGATTCTTTCTATGTTCCTATGTTGTTATGTTCGATTCTTTCTATGTTCCTATGTTGTTATGTTCGATTCTTTCTATGTTCCTATGTTGTTATGTTCGAGTGTTTCTATGTTCCTATGTTATGTTCGATTCTTTCTATGTTCCTATGTTGTTATGTTCGATTGTTTCTATGTTCCTATGTTCGATTCTTTCTATGTTCCTATGTTGTTATATTCGATTGTTTCTATGTTGTAAACCTTCTATATTTTGATTATAAAACTACACTATTTAAAAAACATTATAAGTACAGTGTTTGTAGTATAGTTGTTTCATTTAAATATACTTATTTTGTAAATGTTAAGTGTTTTTGTTTATTTAAACAAAAAATACTTTACTTTCGGGCTTCTCTGCAGTCGGGTAAAAAGGGTCCCCCAACAAATTTTGACACAGGGCCATTTAGGAATAGTTACGCTACTGGTATCAGTGCTGGGCTTTAACCGCCAACCCTCAAGGTCAGAAATGGTTTTATAGCATTTTTATTATTATTTTTTTATGTATTTTATTAATCTGAATCAAACTGTGAATTTTGTGTCATTTCAAATGTTCCTTTTTCAATAATCTATCAATGTCAATAAAAGCAAAAAAGCATAATTATTAAGTTAAAAAAAAGTGAGTACATTTCATTATATAAATTAAACCCTGTATAATCTTAATTTCAGTAATTTAATTTTACATGTTAAATTTTTAATTTCGGTAGTTTCATTTTTTTTATTACATCCAGATATTCGCACAAATATATGTGAAGATGCCTTCACAAAGAACTAACGTGAGACACAAAGAAAAAGGAGGAATATATATTCACGTGAAAATCGAAATAGTGAAAATAGTATTACAAAATGAGAAAATTATTTTGAGGAACATATTTAAATGTGCACTTGAATGTCATTCTAAAAAATTGAAATACTTTTGATTTGTATTTACAACGCAGGTTTTACAATGCAAAACATTTCGAATCTGAAGTCACTTCAGGTGAAAGGTTGCATTCACTTCATGTTGTCATAAGGGTAAAACATATTTGCCTTATCATAATGAATACTTCAAATTATTGTATGATCGACTTAAACCGACCGTCATAAAGTAAAAAAAACCGTCATAAAGTAAAATATATCACCTGACTATAGTTTCATTTCCTTCTACGCCGTAGTAGGAAGCCATGCTAAGTGTCCCGTTAGCACTCATAGTTGACTTTATTTATGGTCCAGACGCCTTTCAGCTGCCGTCGCGACGCCAGAAGCGTGGACTCCGATTGAGAGCAACCCTTAGAACATAGCGCTTCTATACTTATTTATACAGTATGTATTTAAGGCGCATACAGTCGTGTTTAAAAATTGGAAATCGCCTTAAGAAATACATACATCGCTGCGTCCTACTCTATTGTTCGCGTCACGGCAGATTCCGACACTGGTGCGAAGAGAGCGGCGTGCACACTACGATTACACGCTTCTTCTCGGTCTGTCGCTGGTCTCAATGCGGGTAATCACAAAATAATTTTGAACTATTAAAACACATTTTTAAATAAGCAATCAGGAATGTTACCTTTATCTCTATATGAGGTTTTTTATCTCTATATGACTAAAAATGGCTCAAAGCACCCTATTAATACCGAAAGATTATTTTTTTTACTCAGCACACAGAATAAATTTACAAAAAACTTAAAACGCAAAAAACTGGCTTACGACTGCCCGCTTAAGGCCCAGCTAAAGGCGAATAGGAAAATCTTCAAAAACACCACATTTTTGGTGACGCACTACTCCTCAACCACTTGGAGTATTTGGACGAGTAGTTTATAGCATTATTAACGCTGAAGATTTATCTTTTATCTTATAGAGGCTAATTTTTTAAATTAATTTTCGTTTTTGAAATATAAATTAAATAAAAAAACGTGCTCACTTTTATTTTTCGCTTGGAGTTCGATAATGTATCATACGATTTATCTGATAAAACTGTGCATATTGTAGAAAAAAAATAGTGCAGTTGTTAGCAAAGCCACACCTTTTAATTTTATTATTATTTTAGAGATAATTAAATGTTATTAAGTTAAGTTAAAATATATTTCAACGAGGCCGTAAATCAACATGCACGCACGCCGCGGCAACTATCGATCATCACTTTTACGGATAAGGATTTAAGGTCGACATTGGCATGATCAAAATCTGTGTGTCATGTCTCGATTGAATAATATTTGGGCATAGGGTGGGCATCATTTTTTGGGTATTTAAAAAGCCATATTTAAGCATTTTTTTGAGTTTAAATATTTTATTACCAGCCGCAATTTTAAGAAAAATTAAAACGCTATTATCGAGCCGCTGATTTTGTGCTTTCAATGTTTCCATCTCATCAGCACACGCTTGTAACTAGTCCTTGTGAAATAGCATGCTTTTCCACCGCTCCTAGTTCGGAGTTCACGCGTCTGTCGTGAAGAGGAGCATAATCATAAAATTCAGTTTTGCAAAATCTATTTTTTTTTGCATATACGGTAAATATATGCAAGAACGGTTAAATAAAGCCTTTTACGATGTTTAACTATTGTAACTACTACAAAAGCCGTTTGGCCGTCTCAAGAATATAAGGTTCTCGGTTTATGCAGCGAGGTCGTCCACATTTCATTCCAAAGAAGGTAAAAAAATCTTCGGTAGAGTTTTCAATACAATTTCGAAGTTACTGTTCTTCCAATAAGTGAGATATCTAAAATGGTGTTGGTTTTGTAATTGAGTATGAAAGAATTTAGTCACGTGAAAATATTGTAAATGCTTTGAGAAGCCAACGATTTGAAAAATTATGCATTCGTGTTGGTATTGTATGCAATTAGTGGAAATATAGCTTAGTTGAAATATTTAATGTCTTTTCACAAATATACGAATGTTAAACAGAATGTGCCGTTTTTCGAGACCTTTAAAAACCATATTTTAAATAGTTTCTTTCGCTAATTGGCGGGTAGAACTAAGTCATAAATCATAAATGGTTTTTTCTCCGCATCTACCTTAGTAAAAGCGTCAGAACATTTGCGTATTTAAAGATAACCTTAGACATAAATTTAAAGGTTTCGTGGTTCTCTTAACATCGTGTTCAAAGGGTAACCTTAAACGAAGAAGTGCTCAGAAGTGCTCGAAGCCGAGAAAGAAAAAACACGAAGGCTGTTAAGTGCGCGCTCGCCCTTACGACGGGCACATAAAGGCGACAATAAAAAACATATTCGCGAAGGGAGCAATACGACCTTGAGATTAAGTGACGTCATCGAGGTATTCCTGCTTATTTTTTATTGATATTACACAAGGACAATAGTGTAATAAGAATAGTGTAATAGTGTAATAGTGTAATAAGCTCGCGCTGGAGAATAAGCACAATACCACCGGCGCGCCTTAAAGTCTTTCTTAGTTAGGATCAATTTAACTTTTAAGCATGACCTAAATAGAATTGTGTATTTCAGTTACTTTTTAAGTTCGACTTTGTTAAGAATATGTTTTCGCACTCGTGATTAGTTCGCTACTCGCCGCTATGGTATGTGTATACAATATCTGTCACCACTGTCGCATAACTTTTGACATATGAAGCGTCATCTGACGTTTTGAGGTTATATTGTCAGCTGTAGGATTACTAGGATTTTGCCATGCGTGTTTGCTTAAATTGAAAATGTTCAAAATATGCAAAGTACGAGACGAAAACCACAGATGGTAATACACTCAAACACGGGTCACGGCGACTGTAGCGCCGTTAATCTACTGAAATCGCTCCTAGTAGCGTACTTAAGTAGTAGTTGTTTTGATTCTTAGCTAAGGCGGACTTTTATGTTCGACTTAACGCTAAGAGTGAGTTGAAATACAATGTTTATCAGTTAAGTCTAATTTAAAATTTAAGTTAGTCTTAAGTAGGACATGATATTTCGGCCCTTAAAAACCAAAACTTGCTTTACCACTATCTTGCTCAAACCGGCGAATGGTCTGCCATATCTAGAAATCTTAAGTCGAAGCTTAAACCTGAATAAGAGATCTTCACCCGGTTAATCTAGCCGCAATCTGAATGACATCTCATTTCCATCTAAGAATATTAGTTACTCAACCGTTCAACCAGTACGACAATAAATCCACACGGTTTATCTCAGATGGCAACTGAACGATATCTCATTTCCGGCTTAGAATGATAGTTACTAAACCGTTTTATCTCAGTTTCAACTACTACAATAATAAATCCACCCTTATATCCTCAAATACTTTGGGTAATCCTAAAATTCTATCTAATGCATTTAACTCCTTTTAGCTTCTTATAAATGAATCTATAAGAATAAACTATCTAACTATCCCCGTCCTTTGGCATTCAACTGGAAAAGTACAAATGCTTCCTATTTGTACTGAATTTTTGTTAAGTTGAATTTTTGCATGTAGATTGATACTCTCGAAAAACAACCATAGCTGTTTAGATCATATCGGAGGTTTTAGTACTTAATGAAACATTGAAATATCGATAGAAAATAATATATTAAAATTTCAAAAATTTGCTGTTGGACACTTGAAACGATATTAGTTTTTACTGGCCAGTTTAAATTAATACAAATTCATCTGTGTGCTCAAATAGAAACGGGTAAAAGAATGTTTAGTTCTAAATTTTAATTATTATAAATAGAAATATTATGTCCGCGTTTATTTATTTATTGTGGTTACCCAACAGAAATTGTACACAATACAGGTAAACTGAAGTATATATTTCTTAAACTGGGGAAGCCCAATTGACTAATAAAGATAGGGGTAAAAAAGAATAACATTATAATATATTAAACGAATTTAAATAATATAAAGTAAATAAGAAAAAAAATATATTTTATATTTAAATACAAATACAAAAAAAAGGACATTTTAAGCTTTTGATTTTTTATATACATAGAAACAAAAAAACTGATACATAGAACTAACCTAGAGTAGAGTTTTGCACTGTAGAGTAGTTTAAGACAGCACTCGTTGCGAAACTTTTGCAGAGTTATTGAAAAACGATCAATTTGGGAGAAGTTAGTATTAAATAAATCACAAATTCATATAGAAGCAGTTCATATTATATGATAGCTGCAGGTGTTATAGCCATTCTTCTTTTTATAAAGGAAGGTAGTGCGTTTATCTCTCGTATTTTATTTCGTAATTTGTATAACTTTCAATCTGGCATTGCATCCCGGACTATCAGTTTCTCGTATCAATTTTATCACAGATACGACACAATTGATCGAATTTCTGCTTTCCGCCCGCGGCGATCATTTCAGACCCAATCTATCGGATAAATACACAGAAATATTTACTTGGTTTCTTTTGAACCAAAATAATAATGCGATATATGAAAGCAAATACAACAGTCCGAGTATTCTAACGATAGTTACATACTTGGGTGGTCTTACAAGCTTTAATTTAGCGTTGAATGTTTGGGTGTCGGTTTAGGTCAAATCTTGCAAGCTGAATTATAACCACTTCCCCTTATCGTACGGAGTTGAAATTTGACATGGCGTTTCAGTTCCGATGACATTGCATTTTTATGGTAAGCATGGCTCCAGACGAAAGAACTCCTCAACGGTCAACAGTACTAACACGAAATTTTGTCTACGCACTTAAGCACTTAAATAAATACTTGTTTTAAAAATGTATTTTTACTAATAATTTATTTATTTATACACATAGGTATTTATATTTTTTTATTTTTTATATTATTACGATTTTTATGGCACGCACATAATCATTATTTTTATGGTAACAGAATTACAAAGATTCTGATTTTTATTCTGTAACACAGTACTTACAATTTTGGGTTTTTTCGGACATGAACTAACCATACACTAATTACCATACAGTTAACCATACAGTTATTTTATATTATTATTTTATGTTTTTATAAAAGACACTCTAATTTTTACATTGAAGCCACGAGTACTTTAGAATCGGATACATTTTCAATGGTAAATAACAGGAAAGTCGTCCATCTTAGAGCACGCTAAATTATTATTATTATTATTATTATTATTGTTTGTTGAGCAAGCAGCTATTTAGCTGATGTGCTCATATCTCATTCCCACAATTCATTAATTCATTAATTCATTCTCATTCATTCAATTAAAACAGTTATTTTGATTATGTAATTACATTAATTTTAGATAACGTAAATTTCCCATAAACGAGTACATAGTTAGTTGTGTGATTTACGTAACTCGTTATATCAGTATTAAAAATGATTCTGAAACATCAATGGCGCTATTTTTTTTGCCAACGAAATATTGTTCATATTTTATTTTAATTCGTTGACTGGATAGCCTACACGCAAACTGTATAGGATCATAATACAGAAATTAGAAAAGCTTATCTTGCCAATTTACAGATGGTGCACTGTTTTGCAAATAATTTTAATAATAAATGTTTTATGGATTTGTAAGTTAACCCTAGCGTGCGTAAGTTTCAATTTAAAAATAATAAATAAGAAGTGTATCGTGCACCTGAAGTTTAAGTGATAGTTCGTTCATTAAAAAAAAATATTTGAGTGCTCGAGTTTTGAGGGTTTTCTCATTTATTTGTTAGATAACATTGTTATAAATTTATATAATATTATATAATAAATTCTCTTAGCGCGTGCCTATGGCAGTAAATCCCTTTCGGCAAAGCAAGCATACGGAATGACCCTAAAACGATCAGCTGCTGGAATTTCCGGCGATCCTGACATAATGTCACGGGAGATAAATTATATTTCGAGAGTTCGGCAGCTCTGGAACCTCCCCATAAATCTCCTAGCCTTGGGGGTTGTTGACACACCAAACAGAAGCGATTTCCTTAGGTCAGCGTTACATTTGCTGATTAAATTCTAGAGGATGTGTACACACTTTTTAAGCATTCAACGAATGTTTTCTATTGGCACCAACTTTCTTACACTTCGGCTGGTAATGGAGCTTATGTGGTTTTAAAAATTGGGTCCTTTAAATAATATAATCTTTTGTAATAATAATCTTTTGTATAAACGCGTAAACTTGAAGTGACCAGTTTCCTCGGGAGAGAAATAAAAATAGGGCACCTACAGTTCGGGAAGATTTAGGGCCGAAATTTCAGTCCTTGCTTAAAGTCCTTCTTAGTTAGGATCAACTTAACTTTTAAGCATGACCTAAATTGAATTGTGCATTTCAGTTACTTTTTTGACTTTGTTAAAAATATGTTATCGCACTCGTGATTAGTTCGCTACTCGCCACTATACACTTGTCGCCACCGTCGCATCACTTTTGACATATGACGCGTCATCTGACATTTTGAGCTTATATTGTCAGCTGTAGGATTACTAGGATTTTGCCATGCGTGTTTGCTTAAATTGAAAATGTTCAAAATATGCAAAGTACGAGACGAAAACCACAGATGGCAATACACTCGAACACGGGTCACGGCGACTGTAGCGCCGTTAATGTATTGAAATCGCTCCTAGCAGCGTATTTTAACACTGACTTAAGTTTGACTTAAGGCTTAAGTCACGGTTGTTTTGATTCTTAGCTAAGGCGGACTTTTATGTTCGACTTAACGCTAAGAGTGAGTTGAAATACGATGTTTATAGGTTAAGTCTAACTTAAAATTTAGATTAGTCTTAAGTAGGGCATGAAATTTCGGTCCATAGTGCCACACCGCGAATAGAAGATTTTTGTAACCTACGCGTATTCATAAAATGGCTCGTTTAGAATCAAAAGCGATCAGATTACTGTTTTAGATTATTATTTCTTGCTTCAATTTGTGGGAAAGATGAAGATGTTTCAAAATCGATAAAAAACCTTATAATGATATTTTTTTTCAAGTGCTTCTAGGGTATTTGGTGTTTCGATTTGGAAGGATCAACCACGTCATTTAAATCAGGGATTCAGGAAACCTGAGGACATTTATTACGATTATTCACAAGAAAAGATAGTTCAACTTCAAAAAAGCATTAACTATGTAGCTACATTTTGTTTTTCCATATTTATTTTTATCATAACATAAATTTAGCTATAACAAAGCCGTTTACTTATAGCACATTTTTTTTACGTTGTGGCCGCATTTGTTAGGAAGGTTAAGTCTCAATAGCATTTTAAGTTTTTGTTTTATAATAAAAGAAGGTGTCAAAAAATGGTTAAGTCACACTGAAAAAAATATCAAACTATGTTTTAATCGAAAAGTTCAGTAGAATGATAATCTATTGTAGCTATTGAATTTTAGTAGGCCCAACCGAACTACATACAATCTGTTTGATAGACTATACATGTAGCATTCAAATGAAACGTTGTATAAACTCACAATACTGTTTTGTTACGTCTACCAAACAATCAGTAGTAGACTCACTTGCGCTTCTCGCCTATTCCGCCATTTTGTTTCTCTACCGAACATTTCGGTAGCGCTTACGAAGTAGTTTGTTTATGTGTGCCGGAGTTCGGTTAGACATACCAAACGTTGGTTGAGCCCATTACAAACTTTAGTAACGGTTACCAAATAGTCTGTTAAGGTTACAAGACCCGTTCATTCGTGCGGACAGGACTGTAGTTGTCACCATATCTACAGGAATTGTGTAAAGCGAACAGGATTTTTTTAAAATAAAAAATGAACATTTAATTTCGTAGTACCATACGGTATCTTTCGCTATCTAGTTTTACGCCCTCCACAAAGTTGTTTTAATGTTGAAGCACTAAGTTAAACAGGGTTTTAGGTTAAACAGATTTATGCATAGCTGTGTTAGTACGCTTCTAAGCTTAAAGTTACCATTGTCCATACTGAACCATGCATTGTCAGCTTAGTAGGATGTTAAATCGATTATGCATACTGCAGGAGGAATTACTTAGCCACCAGTAAATGCGTCGGTGCAAGTTGCCTTTGATCACACGAGCGCGTTCACAGATTATTGTCCATCGGATTGACGCGCAAAGCAAACGCTTTGCGCGTAGCAGAGATTCTAACTTCCTTTCTCGTTTGTCTGTAAATATCCCCGGGAATTACCCAGCCGCAAAGTCAAAGTGTAATTTACAAAAAACAAAAAGCCGTCAGGAAGGAAAAGGATAGCGTGATGGGTGAGGGGGACGGGGTTATGGGGGGCAGAGGCCAATTATTTCTGATAAATTTTACCGTCCTCTTGGGAGGTTGGCGGGATTACTTTATAATCAAAAATGCACTATTTTATAATATAATGTTTATTTCATATATTGAATAAACGATTGCCTACCTTTGTTTCGGGCAGACATAGCCGATACTAATCGTTAAAACTGCCCACAGCAGTGGCTGGTTTAAATGGAAAATATAATTTTATATATTTACAGCTGAAATATTCAATTTTGCATCTTTTTAATTTCGTCAAACGGTTCTATTATCCGTGATTCTGCTTTCAGGCGAATTATACTGACAGTCGACCTTTTATTTCGGTGCTTTGACAGTTTGACAGTTGGTTTTTATTTAATTACAGCTTCATAATATAGAAATAAAAAAAAAACAATCTTTTCTATATTTAGACCCTTTATTCGCATTTTAATTGCTATTTTTACTGAGGCTCTATAATGTTTTTAATAAGAGAGCAATTCAGTTGAATGATAAACGGTTAATAGTTCTTTTTTAGTTAAAAAAGAACTATTAACCGTTTATCATTTATTAAATTTCTCAGAAATAGAATTGAAATTTAAAAATCTATCCTTACTATGTTGAAGATATAAGATCGAGATATCTAAACATATTTTTTTATGATACATAAATAATAATAAATTGCTTGTATTTACAATATACTATTTTAAGAATGGTTTTAGACGAATTTCCAACGGACGCACTTTTCCACATTTATTTATTTCTCTTATGGGGCCAGGAAGAAGTTGTCCTGAGGGATGCTGTAGGTCCTAACTCCCGGTAAAAGGTAGAATAAAATTCCATTATCCAGTTCGATTTCTTCCTTCGGTGCCATAGAGTTTATTTGCGTGTATCCCAAATGGGAATACTCCAATAACTGTTGTATTTATTAAAACTAGATACCAATCGTAAAATATAACGATGTGTAGAGTCCTCAGCGCATATAATGAAAAATTTAACGCAGTTGATATATTTCAAGAGAATAAGTGGTTATTTATGCGTGGAATTCGTGACGTAAGTTTATTTATTTATTTATTTATTCTTTATTGAACAATCCACAGTATTACATTTTTACAATTACAAACAAAACTTATTAATAGTATATAAAACCAATTATGGATTTCGGTCATTTTACACAATAACATTAGCATAAAAATTTGAACAGTGTTCTTAAAATATATATAGTTATGATAATATTTAGTATACAATATATAAATAAATATTATATTCATCATAAATATTAAACATTCGTAAGTATATTTTGTTATTTTAATGTATTATATCGCTAATAATATGTAGGTTTATATACACACGCTAAGCACACACACACACGCGCATGTCCCTACCACAAATGGCACCACACTCCACACATAGTACACATTATTTTAGTTTGATTTTTTAAGTTGATGTTTTTAACCATATTCATATTTTGTAAATTTCTTTGGCCATTAAAATGTAGTATTAGAGAATTATCTTCATGTATCATGAAGATAATTCTCATGCGAATTCGCTTCTTGATGCGCGTGATGGCTTGCGCCGCGCTGGCGAATCGCCCGTGCGCCGTTCCAATTTGCGCCTGCGCGGATGCCGGCCAATCCGATGCGCCCGGCGGCGATCGTACGATTGCGCTTCTTTTTGAGGCGAGGGCTGGGCAGTGACAGATTACGTGTTCCGCAGTCTCCTCCTCTATGTTGCAGCCTCTGCAGATGGGGCTACCGGTGATCCCCGGGGGTCTGTTTGGTCTGCAGTGGCCTGTTATCAGTCCAGTTAGGATGCGGAGGTTTGCCCTTGCCATCGCTGTTCTGGCCTGGCTACATTTTGCACTGTCCCACCTGTCTATGTGCCTTATCTTAAATAGTTAACTGATAATGGCAGGATAGGTTCTGGGCAAAATGTGTTCGTTATTCTTGGGGAAGGGGACGGGCGGGGGGGAGGGTAATTACACCCTGTACCCCCCGTTTATTTGTCATAATATTACGGGTCACTTTAATTTAAAATAAAATACATAAATATTTACACGATAGACCTGGATTTTATCTTGCGATGTCCTCCGAGAAAATTTAGCCAAAGGCTCCTTCAGCCACTCTTTTAAATTATGAAGTGGCTTACTATCTCGTATTTTCTATTTTTGTCTTTATAAACAGCTCACCGAGCGTGCGGCTTCGTTTAATTTTTCTATTTATTTATTCTATAAATATAATTAACGAATTTCCTATTTTATTAAAGCGGTTTTAAACAAAATCAGCATTTTAAAATTCAGTGTCGTGCCTAGTATGTAAAACTTTCGTGTTTGGCATGGAAGTTTATAGTATTCGATACTAATAATGTTATATCTTTATAAGTACCGTTTTGGAGCCTGTAAACATTACATATAAATAATATAAAGTTACAATACATACCGTCCTGTCATTATGTTACCTGTAAAATAATTTTAGAAAATCTAAACTTGTGTTTAAAGGCCAATTAATTATGAAATCAGTTTTGTTTTTGTATGAATTTTGGTTTTTCAGCTGATTTTGTTTCATAGTGCCCGATTAGCTTGACTGAGTTTGTCTTTGTAACAAAACAATCTACGAGAATTGAAATAACCTACATATTTCTTATACTTTGAGATCTAATTTTTAACAAAAGCTTAAAAATAATATATACAATTAAAATATTATTAAAGAATCACAATATATAAAGTACATGTCATACATCATCATATGTATATATTAAATACAATACACACTTTTAATAAATATATTATTTTAATTGCGTACATATAATTTATACATTTACAATCAAACCGATATACAAACATATTAGTGAAGTGTTAAAATCCATGCAAACCTGTACTACTATAATAAAGAACCGTTACATGCAAATGTGTTTTGTTTAGAAGTAGTCTTATTTTACCCAGTTTAATTAGAAATATAGTTTGAATAAATAAATTTTACAAAACTCTACCCCACTAGAGGGCGCCTGTACTAAGGTAGGCTTTATTTGTTGTGATCTCACTGTTTGTCTCTCATGACGTCAAACGGTATGTAGACTGCAATCTATGCATATTCGAAACAGTGGATTTCTGAAACATGAAATGTGGGAAATAGTCGGCTGCTAATTAAATGTAACAGGAATGTTGTGGCAGTTCTTACTAGAACCAATTTATTTTCTTGTATAAGCACTGTGCTTTTTTGCATTGTTCATCTGGACTGTTGAGAAGTTTTCGTTCACGGAAATGGAGATGTCTTTACCCAAAACGGGCAACAATGGTTTATAATTCCACATAATTTATAGGAAATAATGTTATGGTCGTATATTGGACGCATTGATCGTTAACTGACTATTTATTCCCACACTGCGAATTACCGAAAGGCGTCGCTTTGTCATTAGGGAATTTTTATTTGGCGGACAGAATTTAATTTGGCGCCGTTATTGGATTTCGACTGTCGAAACGCGTCCCGCCGAAAACGGTGACATTTTGGCGGAAAGCAAATAAAGAGATTATATGCATTATTCACCCCAATTGTATATATCACATACACATGTATTCACATTAACCTCTCTTCCTTTATTACAATACCTCTCTTCCTTACTCCTACTTCCTTATCATTAAATCTTTTACATATTAATTTAATCATTTGCGGTTAAATTTTTTTTTAACACACAACTACCATTGTTTAGTTTCTAAATCATGTAACTTAGTTTATGCTAAGTTAATACTTATAACTCATGTAGGTAAAATAAAATAAATTATGTAGAGGTACCAACTTAAAATACAAGAAAAACACTTATATTAAAAAGTGCTGAGTAAAGATTTAGTACTTTTCTGTGGCATTCCAAAACGCACATCGAATAGGCTAAAAGTGCCGCAGGCACAAGTGCAGATAGGAAATGGAGTAACCCATCACGGGTTGGTACCACAGCTTGAAACCTAACCTAGCTGTAAGACGTCCTTGTTCAATTATTAACTACTACTAAACAATGTATAGAAGCAGTTGATATTAAATTATAGCTACAGGGTGGTCATAGCCATTCTTGTATAAATAGTGTAACGTAATAATTAACTAACTTGGGTAAAATAATATAACTTTGTTGATTTACCAACTTAATATACAACAAAATAAAAAAATATAAAACATAGATTTCGCTTTACTACGACTGAACTCGTATGTGTATAGTGGACGCGTTAGTCTTTACATTATTCTATTTTCTTTATTACATTATTAAACTATTTTTATAGATAAACGTAGTAATAATGTAATAAAAACCACGTAATTACATAGGTCATCGAAATTCGCATTTAAAGGCATATCGGAATCTTCACCGCGTAAATCTAACTAGGTGCTAAACACCTGTCCTAAGATGGACCATCTATCTGTTTCCATTAAGGCGCCTACATACCTGAATGTTATCAAAATGCGAATTTTTCAGGTTTCAATGCATGTTGCGTGCGTATTTAGAGGAAATACCGCTAATCTACTTTATTTATATTAAAGATCATTTATTATTATAGGGAAATAGCTGTAGAAAATTTCTTTAAACATTGTCAAAAAACATTAAAAAAAAAAACAAATCCACCATGTTTTTGAAACATCAAATTTTTTGATGCACCCCGCCTCTGAATCCAGAAACATCTCATATATAATAAAAATATTTTTTGAAGAGAATCTAGTCGCGGAGGGATGTAATTGAGCGAATTTGCGATATATGGTATAACAACTTAAAAATAAAATAACAATGTTGACCTAAAATGGGTGATTTTTGTTTTAGATTTGATATATGAAAATGAAATTAAATGCCAAAATTATTTAGATTTTCAGAAAATATATGTTCTTGTATTATTAAAGGAAAAAGACCAAATTGAAAAAAATAATTCATTATTTTTCTGTTAATTTATTGTTCATTAATTTTTATAATTTTTTATTGTTCATTAATGTATCTGAGTATTCACAAAAGTGCAAGATGATCCGGCCGAGATTACATATTGCGTTAGTTCAGTTTGATGATACCACACCATAAGGTCTAATTTAAATTGTGTATTAAGCTTGGCACTTTTGATAGCATTATTAAGGCATTGAAAATTTTTAGTTTAAATTTTATATTTATTCAACAAATATGTTTCGTTTTGAACTTGTCCAGTGCAATATGCAAGGATTGAATTTTAAACAGGTCACAGTCGAAAAAAGTTACGATTAATTTATACCTAAAAAGTTGCGAAACCGTCAAATCATTACGATGTCTAAATAAATCGAGCTCATTATTTTTATATTTTGAGCGAATTGATCTCGGTATTATTAATTTAAGGATTCTTTGTAGATTTTGAATTCTGTCGAGCTAGGTTTGGTATGTGTAACCATATTCCAAAAGACCGCAATTTATTATTAACTCTACTAGTGATTTAATGAAACTAAACTGAGACGCGTCTTTGGAGATTAGCATACGAATCTAAAGATAAATAATCGGTGTGAAACTTACAAGTCTCTATCCACGCGTTAATTAGAAACTTTGCTTTGCTGCGCATTCGCCGCGGCTGTATCGCCACTGTTCAGCTGGCTGAAGCCGACTGAAGCCATTGTTGCCCCCGACTGCTGGATCCGGGAGCCGCAGTGCTAAACTCCGACTCGTTCAGGACTTAAACTGCAATTCTGCGCGGAGGGCGGCGACGTGCTGCAATTATTCCGCTTTCATTAGATGCGCGTAATCAAACTACCCGACGGTGTTAATTCGGCGGAAATTTTGCTAAGTTAACTGCACACCTACCAGCTAATGTCTTTGTTCTATTCCTTACCGGCGCAGATAACTGTATTTATTTATCAAGGTGCAAAAACTCATACATAATTTTATTTATTTATTGATTATTTATAAAAATTACAAACGACTTGTTACGAAACTGTAAAAAATCAAAAAAACAAAATTCATCATGGTTACCAAGAAAAAAATTGTAAACTTTACGTGACAATAGTAAAAGGATCATTAATGTCTTCGTTGTGAACGCTCAGCTGTCGCCGCACGCCGTAACGGTGTCGAAGCGATTATCGACCGAATTAACACCATCTGTTTTGAGGGTGTTTTTTTTTTCGCATTTTATTATATCATTTCTTACTATGAATAGGTTACACAACACCCTCCCTAAGTCTTTGGAAATGGTCTTGGGACACCCTGTAAAAATTCAAACGATAAATTACTATTAATAAGGCCGATTAAAAGTAATTAAATAAGGATAAGGTATATATGAGCGAAGCAGTTATACATTAGGAAAATAAAGGAAAGGAAAACCTACTATACAAGAATATTAAAATGAATTGCAAGCGTAAAAGGAAGATCATGTATGAGTGTGTGCAATAAAGATGCATGAGTGTAGAGGTTGGCGGTGTGTGTTAGCTTACAACCATAAGAAATCTGACTTTACCCTTGGCAGTTTACTCACTTGACAATATAATGTTTCGACCGTGTCAAGTTCAATATAGTCCGGGTATGTCGCAACTCTTTTTTCTTATTTCGATATACCATACTTTTGAAATAACGCTTTGGCTATATTCTTTTTATATTGGTAAAAAAATCATACTAAAATATATCAGCTGGTAATGGGTAATTAGCTTCAATTTGAATATTTAATTTATACGCTTGAACCCAAACTTGCGTATTGATTTTTGCTAGTAAGTAAGTATAATTATTTTTCAACAAATAAATGCAATTAATTAATATATGATAACAGATATAGATACAAACTAAACATAGTAAATAAGTGAAATTATAAATTTTTTAAAATTTGTTGATTATTGTAAGTATTACACTGATTATCATAGATATTTAAAATTATAAATAAGTATGGAATTTTAATTAAAAGTAGCTAAGTAAAAAAAGATCTTTCAGAGTAGCGTTTTTTTTATTTAATCAATTCCATGCCTAATTATAATATTTACAGATTGTTTTTTTAACAGATGTAAAAAGTTATTAGTTTATTTTTTTCATATTTTCGCATCGGGTTTCCATGGTATTTATTGTTATTGAAAGGAAATGTGATTTCCTTTTGTGATTTTTATCCAATTCGAAAATGTGAAAAATATGAAAATAAAATTGTTAAGAAAAGTTTTTTCTTATTAGTGTATAAATTGTCAGCTGAAGATCCATGTTTATAACAGATTACATCACCTTAACACAGCAGTAAACGCTATAAAGGTGATGTAATGGATTTTTTCTGTATAAAATAATAAATAATTATTGTTTAAACACTCCATAAGCATAAAAATATCACTAATCTGAATTAAAGCTTGCCAGAACCTTAACTTTATTTCCTTTCATACCTTCACAATGCCTTCTTAAAGGAAGGCATTGTAATGCGCTATCATTTTTATAAACATTACATTTCTTCCTGCATTTGTTAGCTAAGGACAGATAATATTTTGCAAGATTATTTGCTGAGATGTTAATAATATTTGTAAAGATTCAAAGAGTGACCCGCATTTGAAAACGAAACGGAGAGAGATACCAGGTGCGTTCGTATGATGAATCTTGCCATTGTTGCCCACTTAATTCGCGTTTCTTGTGTTGAGGGAACTTTAATTTCTCCGCATAGTCAAAGTTTATACGACGGAAAGTAACTTTTCCGAGAAAATAACTCAGACGCGGATATTAGACCCGCTTGATCAAACTACTCCCGCCGGAAGCAAATGTGAACGCGGCGTGGCGACGCTAAGGATTAAACTGACAGTAGCATTTCATTCTTGCGTCGTCGATGTTTTTAATTGGGTCGGGCCATTAAAGGCCGGGCCATTTAAACGGACTGCAAGCCGCGTCGCAAAATATGGTCGTAATTGACGGCGCCGGTGAATATTGTCGATGGACAAAAATGCACCGCCAAAAATATCTTCCTGATGTTCGAACACAAGACACAAATTCAGAAGCACGCGTTTGCGACATTGACGTATTAAGGCGCCACCAGTCCCTAAAACGTGTTTGTAACGTATTTTGTTGAAGTTATTCCCAACAAATGGCTAAAACTAAAAATACCACAATATTCTATATATATTAATTTAGTACTTTGCTTAAAAAAAAACGAAATACACCTTATTATAGTAATGAAAATAAATAAATAAGAAAGTGTTGTTTTTTTTTTGCAACGATTTTCTTTTAAGTTGTGTAAGTGACGCGAACCTAATTTTTCTTTCTAAAGATAGACAATATAATAATCTAGGCCATTACATAAAAAAACACTTTTTTCAAATGATAATAATTATTTAAATACAAAAAACATGTTTCATCGATTCCAAATGAGTCGGCGAGTATATCCGTCTCTTTTCTACGCGTCAATGTTTGAATAAAGCCTTACTCTTTCAAATCTCAAGGACAAATGGGTCCCGGGACGCCTTTAGTTTTATAGACCTCCGAAAGGAACGCTAATTTTGCAGATGTAATAAAGTTAACCCTGAGTTTAAACTGGCTTTCGAACGTTATGCTTGTGCTAGCAAAAAATATCTCCATTCAGTTACTTAGCATAAAGGTTACTTTTAAGTAAACCTTTCAGGTTCACTTCAAGAGAAGTAAAAATAATGATTAACAGACAAACTCACATCAAAACAGTTTACTAGCAGCGTAGTTGCATTATGTGAAAAATGTTATAGGAAAGGACACAATTACATTTCTCAACCTTGACCATTGCTCCAACAGGGCATGTTTTGGGAATAAGCCTAGGTTGAATAAAATGAAAACAGCCTTTGGACAGAAGAGTTTTTTATTTTCTCTCTGGTAAATTAATGAAGAAATTGTATCCGAAGTGAACTGTAACTCAATTAAAAAAAGTAGGTATTAATAAAAAGCTAATAAACTTGGGTATACACAGTGAAGAATTGATTGCAATAGCAAAATACTGGTAAAACTAAAGAGAATTAGTTGTATGATTCTCTTTATATTTAGACTATAACGCACACGATTTAGTGGAACAAAATGATGGTCACTCTAGAACAGATTAAAGTCTAGTTGAGTAACAATCAACCCTTATAAAGGATAATTATATTGTTCGTATATAGTAAAATATTCCTTCTGTATGTTATAATTAATAAGGAGAGTTTTGAATTAGAATTTGTATAATATTTTTTTAACTGCTTGAATATTGAATACTATTCCTACGCGCCGAATTGCTGTGTAGATTGAAAAAAAAAAAAAAGTCTTGCACCTTGGGGGCGTAATGAATTCGTAAATACCTACAAGTGTCTATACGGCCTTTATTTCTACGCCGCAGTGACGTTCAAAACACATCGCATCCTTCGGGGTTTCCTAAGGATATTTCGTTCAAGGATCAAAGGATCTGTCTGCAAGCATTTTGGTATAGGTAGATTGTTTATGTGCATTTGAAAATATTATATTTAAGATTCTTTTTGCAAAAAAAACGTCTTGAAATAATTAATTAATTTATTTTATTTTAATCATAAAGTGTAGTTATACATGCATGGATAAATAAATTATCAATAATATTTTAATTATTGATATTATAGTGTACACGGGTACCACCATGAACATAGCTGGATATTATTGTTGTAATTTGCACGTCGCTCATATGCAGACATGCACCGCCCTTATATATTTTGTAATTCGAAATATTATATTAAAATACGGTAAAACTCAAAAAATATATCTTTTTGGTCTGAGATTAAGAGTGTGTAACGAAAGTGTGAGTGATAATGCTCGCGGGTTTGTGAGAGTATAGAATATGTCGTCCTATGACTTAGATTTATTTTGGTTAGACACGTATAAAATGTTAAGAAAAATAAAACCACAAAAGAATATTTCAACAATATTACTTTTATTCAGAGATTATTTTTTAATATTTACATTATAATATTACCAATATTGGTTGTCAATAGAAATGAAATTGGTTACTATACATTCTAGTGTAATCTATTTACAACCACCGCATAAATATGTAACAATGCACACAAAAACCTCACTACGAGTATTCAATATTTTACTATTATATAATATATTTAAATAAAACTCAATATTTGACACTCGATATAAGGTCAAATATAAATAAAACTTGTACATAACATTCGATTTTATTGACAGGTAATATTATCTTATTATTTAAAGTTACATACACCATTTAAAAAAGGCGCCCAAATTTCACAATCGTATATGTTTAAAAATCTGTTTTTGGAAATTAAATCTTACATTGAAAAAAATATTGTGAGTTAATCGAAAAGTTCAGTAGAACCACAATTTGTTGTGGCTACTGAATTTTAGTAGGCCCGACTATTCTGTTTGATAGGCTGTACAAACCAAATCCTGTAGATTGATGAATCGTTCACCCAACAAAACGGACTAGCAACCTGTACCCAACAATCTGCGTAGATGCAGCTTTTAAATGAAAAGTTGTATAAACACTACAACACTATTTTGTTATGTCTAACAAATAATCGGTAGTAGACTCGCTTGTGCATTTTGTTACTCTATGAATTTCATAAATATAAAACTTATAAACAAACGTATTTATTTCATATACTTTTGATAAATTTCAGAACATTATTCTGTTTAGTGTATATTGAAATACACTATTATTTATAGTTCAGAATGATCGTTGTTATTCATTAATTTTATAGCATATTTTGGTAACTGAAGTCATTAGTAAGTTAAAATACTTTTCATTTCGTAGCAAAACCATATGTACGACCGAGAGCAAATTAAGCTTTACTATGAAAGGCGATTCAGTGGACCAATGACCTGATTCAGTCGATCAATGACCTGATTCAGTCAATCTCAGTCTATGGGGGTATGTGTATATAAATACGAACTTTACGCACATTCACAGATGCGAGAGCGGCGGTTGCATGATACGAGATTCTTCTTAATCTTCTCTTTCACTCGTTTTAGGTCAATTTTAAATACTCAGGGTTCCCAGGTGCACCCGACCTTGCTTTGAAACTTGAATAGCTTTTGAGCATCGCTCTGCAACATGATATTTAATATAAATGCTGTGAAATGTGTGTGTGTGTGTGTAGATGCTTTTTTTCATGAAATTACCCGACCTCATTTTGCAAGGTTATTTTCGTAGTAGAGCGCTCCAAACAAATATAATAGTTCGAGATGTTACACGTTAAGTTTATGCAGAGCTAAAAGTTATAAGAGGGTTAAAATTATGCCCCTTCGCCTCACCATCGAAGCTTTCCAATTCGCAGTGGCTGGCGTTCGCGTACCAAGAATCACAACTCAAAACTTTATAAGTCGGAAACTAATGCAACTCTCGGAGGAGAATGTAAAATTGATATAATCTCATATATAAATTTGATATTATATTTCATGCACGCAACCTTCAAATATTTTCTAAACGGTATTCCACAAATTAATAATAATAGACCACAAAATAAAAAGAAATGTTTTGTAAATATCTTGTAATTGAAAGATTTATTTAGCCAACAAGAATGACCAAAGAAAACTAAATATGGTTAAGAATTTAAATAATATTTTTGATGTGTACACATTTATAGCGAAACCAGAGGATTTTTCAACGCTAGAGTAAATTGCGATTTAGTAATGGTATGCTATAAAGATATAGTTTAGACTAGACCAGAAGGAAAGGCTGTTTCATAATTACTTAGTAACTGACATTTATTGTTTGGAATCAAAATAAATGATATCGATACCCCCAACGAATAACATCGTATATCACTTTTTGGCGGTTTTGATCTAGGATTTTATTCAGGGGCAGATAAAATGACTATTTTTTCTGTATATTCACTATCATCAAAGATATCGTATGCATGTGAATATCCTAAGTAAGCTTTTCAAGTAATATTTAATAGAAAAACATCCCAATTCTAGTTAAGTACAGTATTATCATAAGAGAATACAATTTTACATGGAATAAAATCTTAACTGACTTAAGAAATTATCCAAAAAAACAAAGTATGGAGATTTTTTAAAAATTTGTTTTGGCCCTCCTGAAAAGTTGCTAAAAATGACTTAGGATGTTATTCGTTGGTGGTGTCGATATATCAGTATACCATATTTTATTTTATCTTATATTTATTTTGAATCATTTTAAGTTTGTAATCTTTTTATTATATTTACAGATGACCGTCAATGTTTACACATCTTAATCGTGAGTGCCGACACTTCAATTTTTTTTTATTGAACATATCAAAAATCATAGTTTTTTTTCTATTAGTAAAAGGTTTAGCTTGCTTTACCCTACATCGGTACATGGTATTTCAAACATAGTTTTTTTTATGCACACATATAGTATGTACGCGAATCTACGTTATTTTTTATAATATTTTAAAAATGATATATTAATGTTTCAACAATCATAAAATTTCAAAGCATTCAGTACGAAAGATAAATCACCAAAATGTTCAGGGAAAAAAGTGAACCATTTTAATATTATTAACAGATTACCGATATTCAGTAATATAATAAATAATCCGAAGCAATTACCGCAATTGAGCAAATACTACTGGAAGTAATTTTCTTAGGTAATTAATGCATTTAAATGTTTGTACTTACAATATCTACAATCGAATATTTACAAAAATACGTTTATTATTACAATTTTATTATAATTCAGTATTAACTTAGTTACAAAATGTGTAAACAAACAAAAGATTTATCTTTACAAATAAAGTGATAGTGGATAGATAACACAACAGGTTCGTTTGGTTAGAACTACTGAATGAATATTGTGTGTTTTGATGTTTGATTTCACGGAGTTCTTAATGATAGGTTGTTTTATATTTGTGATTAAACATTTTTAAGATTGAAAAAAAAAAAATAGTTTGCAAATAACATAAATTATTACGTTACATTTGCAAAATTGTACTGTAAATGAAAACATTCACACCAAAAATGTTTTGGTATCGCTGAAACATCATGAAGCGTAGATTTCAGGCCTGGCTGTTATCGGAGTGTCAAGAGCAGACAAGCGATGATGGCTGCTGGTAGGGATTGCAATCCAGTTTTTCCAGAATTGATGCTTCCTGTTGAAGAAATTTTGCATTATTGATGACGTTTTGTATAGGGGGGGGGGGGGGGGGTAGGACTTTTTGGAGGCGATTTGGTAACATTTGAACTCAGTCGCTTGTAAGAGCCTATCTCAGAAAGAAAGAGAGTACATACTGCTGCTGTTATTCAATTACTAAGTAACTGACATTTATTATTTGGAATCAAAATAAATAACTAATCAATTACATACTATATTCATTTATATTTTATTAAATTTCAATCCTGCCATTACATTCTCAGACGAACGCTGGTGTTTACACATCTAAACACAAAAACCCGTAGGGGTTTGTATATTTTATGTAAATATACTTTCCCATATTTATATTTAATTTGTTTTAAAAACTTTATTTATCAGTATTTCATTTATCTAATTTTACCTATTGTTTATTTTAACTGTCTTTTATTATATTTATAACCCGTGGAAGATTGAACGACATTGCAACATACTACGATCGATTTTGACGAGCATTCAACTTATAGAATGAATCTGGCCATCTTCATTATTGCCAATTTGTAAAATATCTTTTTTTCTACATTTAAATACGAAGATTATTATTAATTTTGAGGTTGTGAAAATGATTTGAGTGTTAGAACTGTCACACGTTATGCGCATCCTAAAATAGAGGTAAGTTCGAAAATTTCAAACATAACTAGTTTACTAGAGATTGACGCTTCTACCTATTTTTTTGTTCTGTGGTGGGGCATGTAAACTGAAACGATAATTTCTACGTCTAGCCGCAAACTTTGAGACGATATATAGATAGATACATATTCGCCTGAAAGAGGCTGTGTTCAGTATTCGTTCAGGATGATTGATCGTTGTTCATAAACTATCGAGAAAAATAGTCGATAGTTGAATGACGAAAAAAAGAAGTGGCCATAAGACCACGACCATCCGTGACAAGTACAGGGTGAACATAAAGTCAGCAATATCCTTGATTTTTCATATAGCCATATAGCTAATAAAAAAATATAAATACTCTATTGAATGTTTGGTGCGCGGATGTTTGTGTTCCCGACCCACCCAATTGACCTACATCACAATATTTGCGCGCGGGAAACTACCCTTCGTTCACTGTCGTCAATACATTTGTAGGTACGGCGTCCCGTTGAGTCAGTCGGTTACTCCGCGTTGGGTCGCGCCGTCTGATATTTTTTTAGGTGACTCTCTTTCGCCTTTTAATACTAGTTTTTTTTTTGCTTTATTTACAAAGTTGATCGTTTATGTCCAGCCTCTTAAAAGTTCAAGTTTAAGTTCAATGCCGTCAACAATGGCGTTTATGTCATCATTGTATTTATTTATTACAATAAGGTCTGTCGACAGGTCCTTTTGTTAAGTTTCTAAACTATCAATATTGCATACATAATTAAAAGTATAAAGAATACATGCACTTTTGGACAAGGTAGATTTTGGCATAGGAAAAAATAAAACATGAAAAACAAAAACAAACAATAGAAATAATATAAAACCTAACATGACGTAAGGCAAGTTATGATAATATTTAGTGTAAAATGTATAAATAAATATTATATTCATTAAAATATTAAACATTCGTAAGTTTATTTTGTTATTTTTAAATTATTTATTATATCGCTAATAATATGTAGGTTTATACACACGCACTAAACACACTACACACACGCGCGCGCAAACATGTCCCTGCCACAAATGGCACCACACTCCACATTATTTAAGTTTAATTTTAATTTGTTGTTGTCAACCATTTTCATGTTTGGTACATGTTTTTGGTCATGTAAATGTAGTGTCAGAGAATTGTCTTCCTGTATCGCTGTTATGTACTTTCTAAATAAATGACACATAGCACATATTTTAGTAGTACATATTATATCATGATAAATACTACTAAGTTCACCGTGTATACAAGTCAATCCTTTTTGATAGAAAGACCTTAATAACGGTGCTTAGGTGGTCCTGTGATTAAAATTGAAGATGCTCTCTGATGGGATCACCCTAATCTCGAATAATAAATATTATTCGAAAATCCCCGCTGAAAATCGACGGGGTGCGCGGGCGGGCGGCCCGGAGACGGCTGGAATTAGGCCGCATAAATTATGAGTTTTATTGTGTCGGTCTTACGGCACAATACGGAGAGTGGAAATCGAATTTCACAGCGTAATTCCGGCTCCGGACGACACAATAACAGCGCTAATTTATGCGAGTTCGCTTCGGACGGCTGCCGATTGCGATAACCCGAACTCTTGGCGCGCCGACGAGAGTGCTGTTTGATCGATGGCTGTTATCGGAATAAAAAACATGGCGGTCGTGAAAAATATCCACCTCAAATTTGTTTTTATTAAATACATAGCCGGCAATATTTGAAAACACGTGGATAGTATTTGTAGAAGATATACATTTAACTCTCTCTCTCGTGAGAGAGAAAGGGAGACATTGTCATTCCCATATATTTGATAGTGGGTATATTCTACGAATTGTTATACGATGAGTTTTTTTTTTTATTATTGAGAAATCAAGTTGGCCGATGAGCACAAGTTTATAACCTTCGTAACTAGGTAAGAGTTAACTGTTCTAAGGAAGGTTATGTATGAAGTGTTACAGTGCATACAATAGACCAGCGTAAAACTCAGTGAAAAATATCAAATTACCTAAGGCACAAATATACACACCCTCACAAACACACACATGAATACAATTTTTGTTTACTAAAGAACACTTAATATATGAAAAAATTAAATGAACAAATGAAACAATTAAAAAAATAACAAATAAATAAACAAATAAATGAAATGAATAAACAATTATATAGGTAAATAAATATTCGATATAAATAAATAAATATTCAATATAAAAATAGTGGTATACTACATATAGTATAGAAACATATCTTATATATAGTGAAGTAGTGATATATATATATATATACATTGGGCATAAACATATTGGTATGACATATCTCAGTAAGCATATATATTTTTTTTTATTTTAAACAATCTAGGTAACTAAAATAATACACAGATATTTTTTATTTAGTAGCTAAAGTCGACTAAATTTAAACGACTTAGTAGCTAAAGCCGTTTCAATTACAGTATTATTAAATTTTATCTAAACAACTATTTCTGAAATTAATTTCTCAGCAGCATCTCTACCCAAAGAGATTAACTTTAGAGACTA
Source organism: Neomicropteryx cornuta (assembly GCA_020383195.1). NCBI lineage: Eukaryota > Metazoa > Arthropoda > Insecta > Lepidoptera > Micropterigidae > Neomicropteryx > Neomicropteryx cornuta. The sequence continues at coordinate 17,524,338 of JAHKQU010000021.1, read as the reverse complement.
GCTTTAGTTTTAGCATCCCTAATTTCATCGCTTATCTGATTAAATATTTTTGGGCCCAGAAAAATGAGATGTCTTTGTCCAAAAGATGTTTTCATTATTGGTGCCACTAAGTGACCTCTATCGTTCGATCTTGTCTTCATAGCTTTAGTGCACTGTATATTACTAATTTTATTTTGCCAAACATGTATGACTACTTTTTTAATAAAAGATTGTCTAATAGTTTTGCGTAGAAATAGAAGTTTAGATAGTCGGATGAAACTTTTTAAAGATGTTTTTCCCGACACAAACATTAGTGCGACAGCATTTATTAAAACATGTCCATAACATTGTCATGACGCTCACTACTTACAAATTACTATAATTGCAACTTAAACGAAAATGCATAGGAAATAAAAATAAGGCTTTACAGCAGTGCGAAGAGTGTGGCTTCTAATGGTCGAGGGCAAAAAAAAACGAGGCAAAATCGCAGGTCTTCAGGGCGAGGAAGCTTCCGTATCCGACTTTATAATCGACCAGTGCATCTAGTCTCAACACGCGTTTTGAGACTAGGTGCACTGGTCTGATGAGCTCCTTTATCGCACAAAAGCCCACACGATTTCTTATGAAAGTTGCGCTTAAGTGTGTATCATAAACAGTTTATTATTATAATATTTATTTATTAAAATATCCAATATACAATTAATATTATTAAATGTGTATTACTATGTAGCATTTTATTGATTTTTTAGAGAAGAAAAGTACAGTTTGTGTGGATTAGTAACACCTCACAAGCCAAATGCCTGTGTCGAGGTGTTACCTATTTGAAGTATATAAGTAAGGAGATAATAAGAGCACGAGGTCTATATTAGAGATCTGACATATGGTTTTTTTAATATAAATATATATAGTTAAAAACTTTTAATATACACAAACACACACAAAAGTACAATTAATGCTGTGCACACCCGATTCACTAAATAGGCCGTTCGACAGGTACCTGATGGTACTAATATATCTACCTATCTCTACGTATGGGCAAGAACAATATCTGTAAACGATAATAATATACTGTTTTTTTCTTCCTCCCTGTCTCTACCCGTATTTTAGCTCGTCTTTCTTCGTATCCAGACGCCAGGACAGAAAAGCTTAGGTTGCTATATAGTTGTTTTTTTTATGTTTTACTTATTTATTTATTTATTTCAGGAAACAACAGCTGATACAATAATAAAGTTACAATTAAAACATAAGGCCAACGAGAGTTTCCTCCAAACTTTATAAAATAGAAAAAATATATTCAGGAAAGAGGTTGGAATTAGGAAATAGGAGAGGTTGGGGAATTTACATGATTACCAGAATAAAAAATACAGCATAACTCCTTAAAAATAACAGATTTTACACATACAAATACTAACCTCTGCCTGAAATTTCGATTTTTAAGAAATAAATTCTAAATACAATCGATGTGATTACAAAATAGTAGTTTAGAATCTAGGTATATTCCAAGATCTCTAATAACACTTTTCCTAGGGAGATCGAAGTTATTAATAAATATTGTTGGTCCCTGTATTAAAATAGTAGTAATATTACCTGCCGCATCCCTCGTGTCCAGCACTGACGCAATCTGAGGTTTCTCCTCCTGGAGTTCCAGTTCGGCTTGCGCTGAATATATCGTGTGGACGCTTGCCACGCAGACCAGCTTAATCCGACCGGTGTCGAAGTACTCGGGAGTGATTTGCAGCTCGAGAATGCCGACGCTCGGCCGGCGGACCCACGTGGACCTGACGCTGATCGGCGACGTCTTCGAGGGTGGTGTGGTTTGAGTGGATGTGGTCGGACTGCTTTTGTCAGGAGTATCAGGTTTAAGGTGGTCCTGTATGTGCACAGCGACCGTGGAATTTTGATGTGTTGGCATGCCGCTTACCTTTGGAAAAATCGTTTAGACCCGAATTTAGTTTTCACCGCAACACGGATATTATCTAGTGCGGTAGGAAACAAATCACCTGGTTAATTAGCGTACGATTATATTTATATTTATTTATTTATTTCGGGAAACAACAGCTTACACAGTAATTACAATAAACAAAAAAACAATTAAAACACAAAGCCAATAATAGTTTCCTCCAAACTTAAAAAAATAGAAAACCCATTCGGGAGCGAGGCCGGGACCAGGAAGTAGGAGGGGCAATAAATGTTAATAATAAAATGACTGATACACAATGACTTATTTTTTTTTACTTTTTCAAACTTTTTCTATTGTAAGATGTGGTTAGTAGATAACAGTACTCAAAGGATACTGTACTATTGCTAAGACTCCATTGTCATCAGAACTGAATTAACATGTCAAATTCCAACTCCGTAGGATAAGAGGAAGTGGTTCTAATTCAGCTTGCAAGATTTGACCTAAACCGGCATACAAACATTGCAAGCTAAATAAAATAAGGATAAATTACCTTTCGAGAGTGGACTAACCCGTAAGATACTTACTATTGGCATGGAATAAAAATAATGTTAAGGTCATCCTTAACATTATTTTTCCAGGTCAAGAAAATATTTTCGTCCACAACGTTCGTGTTCTTTGTTCACTACCGACAACCATAATAATTTCAACAACTGTTAAAACCCCTCCTGAATCTGCGCGAAAATGGGCAAAGATGCATGCGCAACAAACCAGCCTCCCGTTGACCATCCAGGCGATGGACGCCGGCGGATCGGCGGGCGGAGATGAGCAGTTGGCGCGCAGGACATCTCCCACCGAGTACCAGGCCTTCTCCGCTAACAGCACGGGAGCCGAGTGGGGTAAATCTGTCAAAATAAATACACTAGCATTGCAGTATTTTGTAGCGCGGTTTAGGTTTTAGCATAGAATATATACAGGTTGAACGGTTTTTCATGTTGGTCAGAACAAAACCTGTTCAGTTTGCGATGTGTACCAAACTTAACGAGTTTTATTCTGATTAAAATCCTAAAAGGGGGGCCCTTAATTTATATATGTGTGTTTTATGAGTGTGTGTATATTAAATATATTTATCAACATATATATTTATATGAGTATAACTAAAATACCATAAGATGTCAGACTCTGATATAGATCTCGCACTTTTGTTATCTCCTTGTATATTTCAAATAGGTGACACCTCGATACAGGCATTTACCTAGTGAGGTGTTACCAATCCACACAAACAGTATTTTTCTGCTCTTAAAAATCAATATTTATGGCATGCTAGTACATATATTTTGAAAGGAAAACATTATTAATATCACGTTTAAATGTTTGCGAATGTTTAGCTTTCGTTTTTAAATGAGATGGCTTTAAGTTCATCGATCGTGACAAAATGATTTTATTTTGTCGTTCTCCGTAGAGATATTTAAATTTTGGAATTTTAACGGTTTTTTTTATCAAATTAACGCGTATTATATTTATATTTTAAAATCCTATATTGCAAAGATTTTATTTTATCTAAATAACTTTTATACGACCGCCCGCATACAAGTAGGCCATATCATTATCGCCTAGGAAAATTGTGTAAGGTTATTTCAACAACAAAGGTACCCATTGAATTAAGAGGGTGTATCCTTTTTTGATTTCGGCTAAAAATTAACAATAAAATATTATTTATAAATAATACCAGCTGTATTAATATATTTCGATTAGCATAAATATTCCGTGAAATAAAGCCGACAAAAGGAATGGAAATTTCTGGATGAGATTATTTCTATTGCGACCCATAAGTAACTCTCGCGACCCCATTCAGTTTTGAATCAGTATAATACAGACTCGCCTTAATTTGATCTTCAGAATTCTGCTCCGAGCTGTCATCGGAACCGATATGTGGCCATTGCCTATAGAACGGATCGAGACCGTACAGCCAAGATGACCAACCCTCTGTTATGGTCTGAGATACAGCAACCTCTTGACTTGAAATTTTACTTTATTCTGAACTATTACATAAATAGAATATATAATACACATGGTTCGAATATACCATAAGCACTCACATAAGGACTAGTTACGTAAACACAATATTATATATGTTATGTTACGTTAGTGGGCATGGGGTGTTACTTGTTACCGCGTCGTTTGCAGAACTATTTATTGCGATGGTTTTATTCTCTTCAGACTTGAGAAGATGGTTGCCTAGAAGCTGGTACCTTTTGTAGATGAGGGGCCCACATTCACTAAGTAAGTGTATACGGCTAAACCTAAGTATTATCGCTTTATTTTTGCGCTGTTCACTCCTTAAACGTTACTGTAACAGACTCTTTGTTAATCTGAGAAAAAGTTTTCAAAATTAAATTTGATAAAACAATGTAATCAGTCTAACAAAAATAGCTATTAAAAATATGAGTATTTTTCAAGATAAGGCGATGGTTTTGCACATATGCGACAAACACATAGATGTATTATTGGTATGGAGATGCCCAATGTGTCTTCCAAGCTGCTCATTCTGTTTCAATAGCACGAAGCGAAAGTCCTCATTTTGGACACACTGGTTCATTTTTAATGTTTTGTACTATTATATAAATATTTATTTGTAGAAAACTACAAAATATAAAATATTTATTAAATAAGTAAATGAGGTCATATTTCCAGTTTTTTTTAATAAATGTACCTTTTTATTTTTTATATAACTCTTGTGACTTTAATATTAGAGACGGCTTTATAGTTTCGTAGCCATGTTTAAAAAAGCTTGGTTAAAAACCAAATTTTAAATTGGTGTTTTTAGATATTTTTGAATCAATATTACAGTAATACAAATACTGATAAATAGTAATGTTATTAATAGTAGATATTGATTAATAGTAATATTTTTATTGATCTCAGTGTTAGCTCTACGCGCGCGTAGAAGCGTAGACGTGCGCGTATTACTGAGTTTTTTTATTTGCTGCGCTTGCTTTTTCTTCGATAGATTTTTCTATTTTAGGTATTTCTTTGCTGCAATTAAATAATTAGATAAGAAGAACCCATTAGTCATAGATTGTCAAAAAGATTTTTCACATATTTTTGTTTTTGTTGAGACTATAAAAAGTATTTTTTTGGTTATTGGATAGTGTTGTGCTGTTTATTTTTACGTTTATAATAAGTGTGCTCGCCTTGTAGTGTAGAGCAGGCTTCTATTTCCACATTGAATACGCAGAGAACAAAAGTAATGGTCTATAGTTAATTTTATTAGACAGATTTGTAAATTATTGTTAAATCTTTTTTTTAATGGGTTCTGCTAGTGACTGATAGAGGTACTTTAAAATATCATAAAGTAACTTTTTTTTTTATGCCATAATAAACTTGTCCGATTCTCAGATATTTGTGTTTTTCAATTTGTTCAATTTTCAAACAAAAACACAGTTTATACTGTATGCAGACATTGTTAACTATGACGTATTATATTAATACGGAAACTTAACGAGATATTTTTTGTGATTTTCGAGCATGTAACTATTTAGTTTTTGAAATATTATAGAATAAAAGTGGCCATGAGACCAATTAAATGAGGTCTTTGACTTACTGGTTTCTCAATTTTGTTTTTTGTTTTTTAAATTTTGCTTGTGTTTTTTTCTTAATTTCTTTTGATTGTTATTGGCTTATAATTTGTTCAATTATCATATTTTTTATATGTGTTTCTGTTTTTGCTACTATTTGAATTTATTGTATGGCTATTTAAACGTTTAGTCACGTTTTTAGTATTTTTTGTTTTGTTTTGGTTCATTTTAATTTTATTCTTTCTAAAAATATTTTTTTTGTGCCTGTAAAAATAATAACATTTGACACTGTTGCCTTGGTGTGTGAGCCCGGTTCACAATTAACGAGTTTATTTTTTAACTGCTTCGTTTTCTCTTCAATATTCATACTAATCCATACTATCCATACTAATATTATAAATGCGAAAGCCTGTCTGGAATTTCTAAGTTAACGCAACTATTTTCAGTTCTCCCGAGTGCCGTGGGCACGAGACGTCGCGTACCGAAGGTGCCGTTAAAGCGGCAGACGGAGTTTAGCTGTCAAAGCCGGCCGAAGCCGTTGAAACAGCTAGTTTTTATATAATATAGAAAAGTCAATAAATGGTGGTTGTACTTCGGCTATAACGACGCCATTAAATCTTGACCCGCGACTGTCCTCGACGCCAGATAAGGCTGGCCATTATTTGAAATGAAATTGGTTATATTGTTCAATGTCCAGGGCCGGCCGGTCGGCCTTCGGTATTGGCTGCGTCTTGCTCTTTATTGCTCATTTAGATAAAGGACTCCCGAATCCGCTCCCCGCTCCTCGACGGATTTGTCAAGTTGGGACTACAATAACCGTTTCGATATGTGATCGGTTATAACCTAGGCACGTGAATAATGTTAATAATATGTATGATCTGTTGGTTAAATCACAATGATTTGATATTAAGGTTCTATTTTTTTCACAATTGTCAACAAAACCCCTCGACAAAAAGTATGGTAAAAAATCCTCCCAGTTAAGAGAAAAACGAATTTAAACCACCACGATAAACTGTATTTATAATATATTTAGTTTAGTACGAACATTTTTTTTGCCGTGAGATCGGGTTAGTTGTGGATATAGAAAGGAGAAGTAAATAAAAAATGTGTGTATGTAAGCGATGAAACGCAGTGGTAACACATAACCTGGTAACACAGTAGGTACCTACCTTCCCGAGGTATCTGCCTACCTACAAATACGATTGACGGACGAATCGAATTGGCCTGTCTCTTAAACAAAACAAAACCTTGTCCTAAGGATTGTTGACGTTAGTTTGAGCAGTGTGCCAACTTTGTTATTGTGCTATACCGTAACGCAAAAGCATAGCATGTTAAATCTTGCAAATTCTATCACCACAGTACATTCAATTCAAGTGCAATTCACTGTGAATATTTACAAACATTTCCTGAATGGATATACGAGTAGGTTAGTATAAACCTTTCCTTTTTCGAAATTATTTTATTTTTTCATGAAACCCGATTGACTTGTCACCATATATCAATCCCCTAAAAGGACAGCAGCGATTATAGTAGTCTGGTGTTTGACTCTTAATCCAGCGGTCGTGGGTTCAAAGTCGCGCTCAGTCATACCATTTTTAACGTTTCATTACAACCAACTCCCCTGACTGTAGCACAAGCACATTTAGCTTAAATGAACAGGCCCAAAATAGATTTATAGATATTCTAAAAATATATAATATAGGGTGATGATTTTAGAGGCGTGGTTTTCAAGAAGAGATAAAACGCATATAATTTGATGTTATGGCTAAGAATTTAGTTTTATTATAAAGATAAGGGTTTGCCATTATGTTTTAAAAATGATTTCGGGTAAGTGGCCGCCGCGGCTGACTCGAACAAATTCCAGCCGAGAGGCCCAATTTTCAACCACTTTTTGCAGCAAGTTGGGCCGTATGTCAGCAATAACGCGCCGAATATTCTCTTCCAAGGTGTTAATCGGTGTTAACCCCACAAAAAATAGTCCAGCGGTGTTAAATCGCACGATCTTGGAGGCCACGCCACAGGCCCACGACGCGATTCACTATTTGCAAACGTTGTTCAGGAGTAAGTCTATTTCATTATGAAATGGCAAACCAAACTGAGCATAAATCAAGTGACAGCTGTCAAAAACACCAACTACGAAAAAAGTAGTGCCAGATTGAAAACCACGCCTCTAAAAAAAACTACCCTATATAATAGAGAAGTCTACCTAAGGACGGGGGTCGTTCAGTTAGGTAGAAGTTCGCATGTTAAATGTTAATGTCAATACAAATAAATGATACATTATTCCAATTCATGTTTTATAAGAAACTTTTAGAAGCATTGTTTCGTTTGGCTAGTGCAGCATAAAGCATACAGACCGCACCCTGAACACATGGTGCGGCGTCATGGCACACCGCACCATGTGGTCGGTAAAAGCAGAAAGACTCTTACCTACAACGTGCATGTAGGAGGAAGACTGCTCCGTATGGAACGATGGCGCGTCGGCAGACACCTCACACCGATAATGGCCCGTGAGGTTCCTCGTCAGACCCTCGAGCACCACCTGGTGCTCGCCGGAGCGGCTCAGCTGCGATCAACACGAAACAGACATTAATAAAGAAACCTCTAGATACACATAATTTATATACAAAATTGAAGGGGGTGAACTGGCAGCCTAAAATAGGTTTATATATTTTTATGTTTTCCTAAGGTCTTTTAAATATATTCATTCGAACGATTTATATATACGATATATGTCGGTTTAGGTCAAACTTGCAAGTTGAATTAGAACTACTTCCTCTTATCGTACGGAGTTGAAATTTGATATTTTGACTCAGTTCCGATAACAATGCATTTTTATGGTAAGCATGACCTGATTCTCCACCCAGGAATGACTCCAGACGAAGGAACTCCTATACGGTCCACAGCACAGACACGAAATTTTGTGTACGCATTAACGAACATAAATAAAAGCTTGTTCAAAACAATGTATTTTTTGCTATGATTTATTTTTGTTGTTATTTTAGTGGTAGATGAACTTTTTTGTTACGCTAAAGGCAAAACTAAAAACTTATACATTTAAAAACACGTACATTTATGGTCAATCAGGGTGAGTTGGAGGGGTAGGTGTCTTTTTCGGAAGCATAAAACACCTATATATTTGTAATCGCTGCACCTATCCAATATTACCATATTTCTAAAACGTTATTACCAGTAAAGTTAAATATAAGGGTTACGATTGAAATTAAAGTGATTGCTTTTGTGATTTTAGCATGATCGCCCTTCTCTTAAATAGGAAAAATATAGCAACAAATATTTAAATATATTGACATTTAGAAATTCGAATTCTTTTCAATATATTTAAGGATTGAAATTTTTTGAATTGAAACACAAATAGTTGCATCGCTTGAGTGTAATGCAAGCTGGTTTAAATACAGCGCTGTATTTTATGAAAGCCTTTAACTCTCACCTATGTATATGTTTATAGATACATGGTCATTTCTATACTGTGGTGGCATATGTTGCGCAGTAGTTGTCCCATCACTGTCGTACCAACCAATCAGGGAACGATCCTCATGACAGTTATCGTGTTTTTGTTGTATCGCTGTCGTATTGACCGATGAGACACGGGCCTAAGGATGCACATCTCTACACCGCACAGAAAGACTTATCATTCTCCATCAAAATACGAAAATACCCACATCAACATTGATCCCCTCGTGCGTGAAGACCCTCGTGTGCGGAAGCTCCTTGGGCAGATACCGGTAGAACTCCTGCCGACTCCTGTACCACTTGACAGAGTATAGCGTCTCTCCTTCGTCGAGGGACCACCGGCAGTCGAGGTTCGCAGCGCCACCCGACGATACCACCTTCGGTATTGACACCACCACATCTCGTAGAGCTAGAGTGCCTGAGACAAGAGAAGGTTACATTAGGAGGCATTGACATTAACTCATTCTCCTCCTTAACTTATGTCAAGGTGCGCTTTCCTGCGTTTCAATATTCTTTTTTCCCGATGTAATGTCTTATTGTAGGTTTTATTATTTCTCAAATTTGCCTATTTTAGAACACGTAACCACTATAAACTAAATTTTAGGAAAATGTAAATTATTTGATCTTTAATACTGCCCGCAGTAGCGACTAGTCTAATAGTAAAAAGTTAACATTTTACATAAAATAAAGAATAGAAAATTAGAAAATGTTTTTATACTAATACTAATCGTCATCATATCTGAATTTGTGATCCCGGATTTCCCTGTCTGTCCAACTCTATGATATTTTCGAACGAGTTGTCAAATTAGTTACTTTTATAAATCTTAATATATATAAATCTCGTGTCACAATGTTTGTCCTCAATGGACTCCTAAACCACTTAACCGATTATAATAAAATTTGAACACCATGTGCAGTTCGATGTGCACTTGAGAGATAGGATAGTTTAAATCTCAAATTATAGTCGCAATTTTAATTTATCGCTAATTTTTTGTCCGTTATTATTTGGCAGTCATAAAACTGACAGATGTCGATACCTTTCGACTGGGTTGATGGCGCTAATGTCTGTTATTATTTGACAGTGACAGTTATTCGACGCAAACGTATTAAAAGAGCCCATCAGTTGGCAGAACAAATTGAATCAAGAAATCCAGCTCAAAGAATCAGGACAGCAGAAGGTCATGCACAAAAATCTCAAGAACAGTGTAACGAACGTCTTCAAGAGAATATCATAAGAACAAGAAAATTATTATTTTCAGTCAAATGCCACCGAAAAAATCTAACCTCAACAACGCGAGCGGCAAACGTCAAAACGCAAACGTCAAAACTACGATCGGAATAATATATTCACTTACGAGATGCTGTTGCTGGAAACATCGATGGAAATTTAAATCCCAATGACATCGGTAATGCTTTCATTTTACCTTCAAGCTACATCGGCAGTCCACGGAACATGCAGGAATACATACAAGATGCGATGACTTACGTACGTCATTACGGCCGACCGGCCATTTATTTATTACATTCACATGTAATCCGAATTGGGAAGAGATACAAACTTTACTATTGCCAGGACAACAAGCCATTCATCGTCATGAACTGCACGTGTGTTTAAACAAAAATTGAAATCCTTAATTGATTTTATTGTAAAATATACAATTTTTGGTATCACACGTTGTTGGCTGAATACGATAGAGTGGCAAAAGCGAGGTTTGCCTCATGCCCACATTTTGGTTTGGCTTAAAGATAGAATCCGTCCTGAAGAAATCAATCAAATAATTTCAGCCGAAATTCCAGACCCATTAATTGATCAAGAATTATTTGATATTGTCACCAAACACATGATCCATGGGCCATGCGGTGTTTTCAACATGACCTCACCGTGCATGGAAAATGGAAAATGTAAAAAAAACTTCCCAAAGCCGCATACGAATGACACGATCACGGATATTGATGGTTATCCAACTAAATCAACTAATTCAATTGATCAAAAGAGTTTCGCCACGACTGCAAAATGACAATTATCAAATCGTCATAAAAGCCGACAAAGTACCATTAGGTGAACATGCTGGTAGATTCAAATCTCCAACTGTTGATGAGGTTGCTGTTATCATGGTTGGTGATCCAGTTGACAAAAGATCTATAAACATTACACGGCGAGACAACACTGTCAGTACGATTTAGGATCTACACCGTTCATATGACGCACTACAATATCCATTGATATTTTGGCAAGGACAAGATGAATATCACCTTAATATCAAACAGTATGATCCAAATACCGGTAAATTTGACAATTATCTATTTACTTTCTTACTGTATGTATAGATTTTAATTTCGTATTGCATTTTATTTTTTATTTTTTTAGGTGATTACAGAAATAATAAAGTTAGCTCAATGAACTACTACGCACACCGAATAATGGTTAGACAACATCAAGACAATTATATCCTTCGATATCGTCAGCTGTTCCATCAATACATTATTGATATGTATGCTAAGGTCGAAAGCGAACGCTTGCGATTCCTTCGATTCAACCAGGCAAAACTACGATCGGAAGAATATATTCACTTACGAGATGCTGTTGCTGGAAACATCGATGGAAATTTAAATCCCAATGACATCGGTAATGCTTTCATTTTACCTTCAAGCTACATCGGCAGTCCACGGAACATGCAGGAATACATACAAGATGCGATGACTTACGTACGTCATTACGGCCGACCGGATTTATTTATTACATTCACATGTAATCCGAATTGGGAAGAGATACAAACTTTACTATTGCCAGGACAACAAGCCATTCATCGTCATGATTTAACTGCACGTGTGTTTAAACAAAAATTGAAATCCTTAATTGATTTTATTGTTAAATATACAATTTTTGGTATCACACGTTGTTGGCTGTATACGATAGAGTGGCAAAAGCGAGGTTTGCCTCATGCCCACATTTTGGTTTGGCTTAAAGATAGAATCCGTCCTGAAGAAATCGATCAAATAATTTCAGCCGAAATTCCAGACCCATTAATTGATCAAGAATTATTTGATATTGTCACCAAACACATGATCCATGGGCCATGCGGTGTTTTCAACATGACCTCGCCGTGCATGGAAAATGGAAAATGTAAAAAAACTTCCCAAAGCCGCATACGAATGACACGATCACGGATATTGATGGTTATCCAATGTATCGCCGCAGAAGTACTGAGAATGGTGGCCACACATTTACAATGCGACTGCCGAACTTTCCAAATCAAGTTGAGTTTGATAATCAGTGGGTGGTACCATACCCACCACTACTTTCAAAAACTTACAAAGCTCATATCAATGTTGAGCTTTGCAGTTCTGTTAAATCAATTAAGTATATTTGTAAATATGTAAACAAAGGCAGTGATTTGGCCATATTTGAAGTAAAAAACATAAATAAAAATGACGAAATAGCACGATACCAAATGGGCAGATACATTAGCAGCAATGAAGCTATTTGGCATATTCTCAGCTTTCCCATCCACGAAAGAGATCCTGCTGTCCAACATCTGGCAATACATCTTGAAAACGGTCAACGTGTATACTTCACTGAAGAAAATGTTCTCCAAAGAGCGTTCGAAGCTCCGAAAACGACTCTAACTGAATTTTTTACATTGTGTCAAAAACCTGATGTTTTTGGGCAATTCGCGAAGACATTGGTGTATGGTGATGTTCCACGTTATTTCACATGGAACAAATCCAGTAAAAAATGGGAGCCACGGAAACAAGGAAAACCACATCCTTCCATTACAGGCATTTTTATTTTTTACCTATTGATTTCTGCTTAGTATCAAGTGTAAGAACATTTTAATTAATTGTGTTCAACGTACTTCCCCTTCAAATCTCAATCCAGTGAATTTGTATACCAACATCAACATTTTCGTCTTTGTTCGTAAATAATTTCATTGTACTAAAGGGTTATAGTAGTAGAAAGTCAAATAAGGAGATCAGCATATTTTTTTACAAATACCATCTGTGTGAAAAAGCATAGTGGACTCCGTGACTGATGTTCTCTTATTGTTCCTCTTAGATTGTTTACTATAATGTATTATAACAAAAACTTTAGCCACAGCAACGCGTGGCCGGGTCAGCTAGTAACTTTTATAAATAATAAAAAGTATACACATCCATACCATACTTAGCTTCAAATTATTCAATCTCTTTTATTTTTTACTCTCGCACAATATTTATGAATTCTATATATAAATATTTTGTATAAATCTATGCATCCATAGTGTCTCTAGTTAAATTTTCAGTTGCACATTTTGTTCATTTTTTTTTGTAGGTCAAATTATTTCTTTTTTAGTTTATGAATTGTCAGCTGAGGATCATTATTTTTATAACTGATCACATCACCTTAATACAGCAGTACACGCTATAAAGGTGATGTAAGATTAAATGTATTGCTTATTATGTAATAATAATATAATTAAAATATATAAATATAACGTAATATGTGTTGGGGGTTTTTTTCTAAAGATTTTGCATTTGCTGAGTTTTATGACTTGAAACAGTCATGCAAGCAATTTTTATTAAAATATTTCACAGTATGTGGAACGATGTTAATTTATGAATAATTGTTGAACCGAAGTCTAAATGAATCGAAATTAATATTTATCCTTTGGCTTCGCCTTAATGTGTAGTTAATCCCTGGCTTTCGTCATCAAAGTCGAATGAGCAAAACGCTCTGCGGTTAGAGTAGGTAGCAGGGGGATAGTATGTGGAGAGCGGAGTGACTCGAGCGAGCGCTCACCCATTAGCGGATAGCATTTCCGGCCGAGGGGAGTCCGTCGGTCGCCGTCGGCTCGGCTCGGCTCGACTCGGCTCGGCTCGGCTCGGCTCGGCTCGGGACGGATGACAGCCGCGTCCTGCTGTCAGACAGCGCTGCGACACTCGCCGCTCTCCGCATCCGTTCGAGTGCCGTTTACAGCCGCCGACACACTCAGGGTGTGTTTAGCTTGTTATCACATTCATTTATTTATTTTTTATGGGATTATTAATTTAAAATATTTGTTTAGTGGTCATATTATTTATTAAAAAACTCACACATATATATTTGCTCACACATTTTCTAAACATCAAAGCTTTTCACTCCCTAGACACAATCATATAGACTGCAAAAGGGAACTAATTTAAATAAATTATTGATAATATGGATAATTAATTCTCCAAGTCAAAGGATATTATGAAAGATATATTGTCGGCATAAATATATAGTTTATTATATTATATAAAAAACATAAAGTACTTACCTATCACATTATTGTAACTAAATTAAAGTAATAAGAAAAAATATAAGTTTAAGTAGATCTTATCGTATTATTTTAAGTAGTTAAATTTAATAAGTATGTATTAGTACACTTACTTCTTAATATTAATATATTAGTGCATACACGGGGTGTATTTATATTCTCATATGTGGTTTTAGGTGGTTTATAGAGATCAGTAATCGATCATTTATCAGCAAGAAATATTGTAAAAACGGTTCCCAAATACGACAAATAAGACTGAAATTTTAAACAAATTATTTTAATCGGGGCAGTGAATATAAATACATCCGGTATATTTTATATATGTTTGTATGAATACATTCAGATATACCAAAAGTTGGTATGTCTGGGTGGTAGATACCTTAAATGACGCCTGTAGGGCCTAGCTATAAGATACTAGTACTAAACAATGTATAGAAGCAGTTGAAATTAAATGATAGCTACAGGTGGTCTTATCCATTCTTGTTTACTGATTACTGGAATTATGGCACTATGCTTTTTTTGAATGGTCTATAATTTTATCGGCACATCCAACGGATGTCATTCGAGTCCACTACTACTTTCGGTAGACTACTCTGACTAATTGTATTAACAAATATTCGAGTAAATGAACTAAAATAATGCAAATAGGTTCCACATAGATTGTGATATTACGCAGATGACATTCGGACGGGCCTCGAGCCGAATGCAAATATCCAATACTGCATTTGACAGTTTGGGTGACGTACGCTCTGATGAAATCACTTCCCCTATTACGGAACAAGCTGAAAACATAGCGAATTTTCAGGACTGAAGATAAAATTAGACCGCTATAGTGCTTTTGTGTTACAATTTAAAGTTTTTTTTATCGTTGAGTTAACGGGTACGTTTGTTGGATCGCAGTATATCAAAATAATTTTGTAATAATCGGATGTTTTACGTATTATTTTATTATAAACATACAAAAAAAAAAACTCTCGCAGGAATTATCATAAACAAAGTGTTCTAAGACCATTACCGAAGACTAAAGGGGTTATTTATGTTCTCTATTATGTGTAAGAAACTGTATAAAAAAAATGCAAAAATAATTCAAGCCCAAATTTATTAATTTTATCAAAGGCGCTCGCTCGGCAAGGCCGACCTCAGTGACCCTGCACGGAGCCGTCTCGCTAGCGACCGAACTTATGACAAAAGCGATTACATCTAAAAGAAACACTGCTTTAAACTGAACCACTTTTGAATTAAAAGGTTTTTCAATGTCCCAAAAAATAAATAAAAAACGCCGCGCGATTTTGGCCTTTGCGCGGCGTTTGGTGGTTTGCTTGCAGCGAGCGAACCAAACGTTTCCAGGTTTATTATTTATATTTTATGGAAAAAAATATGTTAAAATTAAGAAAACTTGTAGAACCAAATCTGCTCGGTTTGGTGTGTAGAATAACGCCATAAAAAGTTTACCTGTATAAATATGAATGTATTCATTATCTTACCTGCCGCCATTTGTAGTAATACTGCTACGGCAAGTCTTCGCAGAGTTGAGGATTTCCATTTGAAATCCTGCATCAGAAACGATCTTCCAACATGAAGCCTTCGGACTCCTGCATTGCGAAGTTCCTTTCTTCTCTTGTTGAACATCATTTTTCTACATCCTAATGGATTGCTGCGGAACCACGGCTATCTGTCTTCCCAAAGTTTGATGATTATTCTCAACATTGTGATAATGTTTCTTATTGGCCAGATATGTTTGTACCGGGCTTGATGAAACTTGGTATCTGCAATCTGACTGTAAATCAGAAAAGATGCAAACTTTCGAGATCAGTTAAAAAATATGTGAAGAGATTTTTGTAGGTACTCGGTGAGCGGATGATTTAAGAATAGTCCCCAAGTTCTGTAAAAAAGGAAAATTAACCAAATAAAATACGAAGCTATGAAATATTTTAATTATTTACTTACGTCACGTTATTTATTTGAGTTACGTTAACTTAATTTGTAAGTATTTTGTATTATATGTTATGCATGTGTATTTAAATTATATTTAGTTAAGATTAAGAAACCGGCAGAAAACACAATATTGGTTCTATTTGAATATTGTATATATTTGAATAATAAAAGTTGCGTCTGGCAACGTTGAAATTGAAGCAATTGAATTGAAAAGAAATAATTTACTGACAACAAAAAGATAATATCTCCACTCGTCAAATAACAACTACCTTAGTGTATTGTTTTACATATTATTTTGAAAAAAACAGGTAAAACTCCTACGTGTTTGTTGGATTCTTAGGATGTTAAGTAATCCGAAAAATGTCTCGACATGAATTGAACAGTGGCGGCACTTTTATAGAAGCAGAAAAGCTGGGCTTGTCTAGATTTTTAACGAAAATAATTTATTGTTTAAATAATAAACAATATAATATTATGACAAAAGCAGCGAAGAGGGGGCTCTTACCGCCCCTACCCCGCCCCGCAATAGGGCTTGCCTACTGTACAAATTTAGGGTACGCCACTGGAATTGAACTAGGTTTAGTTAGGAAGGTGTTTAGTATAACCCTAGGTTTATGGGACGAAATTTTAATAAAAAACTCCCCGAAAAAGTTACTTCCCTTGTAATTAAAAAGTCCAACTCTGACGATTTCAATTGAAATCAGAATTATAAACGTTACTTCTGGTAATATTGGAAAATAAATATGCTAACGAATTCCTATTAGGAGCTTTGGAAAAATGGTGAGGATTGCCAGTCAATTTGAAACACACATTTTACAGGGCCGAATCGACCAGAAAACTCATTAAAAAGGCTATCGATTCCAATTACGGTTCTTAACAAAAATATCGCAAAGCAAACGCCCTCTAATTGGATGGAGGCTGTTGCTTGGCGAATAATACAGATGAAAGGACGATAAAAATGACTTCCGAGAAGCTCTTGGGCGACGAGACCCCAAAGCCGGCCCTGGACGAAAAACGTTTGACTGACCCGATGATAAATAACATCAAAATGGACGGAGAAAAGCAAAATGGAGCAAAAAAAAAAATTAATGCTTAACCAGATTCTTATAAAAACTTTTTGTATCGGGTATCAAAATAAAACCTTTTTGTAAACAGTAGCTATCAACTATTTAACTCTGGAAATCAATACTTTCATTGTATTATTATTTTTTTAACAATGATAAAAATTAGGTACTTTACAATTTTTTTACTATACCAAAGAAAAATGCATTATTTTGTAGAACAACTTAAACCGATTTAAGGCGTAAAATTTATCGTCTTATTAACTTATTTAAGGCCTACTTGAAGTTCCCAGCATGGTCTTTGATTAGTGAGCAACTTCGGAAACCCTTTTATATTGGACGAAAGGACCATTGCCATAAAATAAAGAATATTTTCAGGAGTAAGAATGTCGGATTTCATTCTTTTCTTCCACGTACCATTAGTGAGTGAAATCGTCTCAACTATAGCATCTTCAAATCTTTTCCTAAGGCCCCTTAGCTAAAATTTGGCTAAAAAATACATTCGTTGTAACACCTTCCAATCTGCTGTACCGTCGGAGGAATCGATTCCTTCAAAGTATATATGATTTTATATAAATAAATAAATCTCCAATTTAACATATATTTAAAAGAACTAACCTTAACACAACTGGTATTTTGAATTTTATAAATTTAGGTTGTTAGGTTTATGGTTCAAAAGAACAGAGAAAATTATGCATGTTAAAATATGTAAGTGTTTTAGTGGAAAATTGTATTCGGGTGTGAAAATAGGATTGTGTATGCATATGTAGTGCGGCTGAGGTGTGTGAGTTCGCCTATCCCCTACTTTGATCCGGTGAAATCTTCCTCCGCCTTCCGGCGCGCCGAAAGGGACTTTTGAAATCCCGCACGACGCAGTGTTCACGTTTTCTGAACGCCTTTTTCAGTCTTGTAGAGACGCGGTGTCCTAACTGTAGACTTTAGGGGAACATATTTCTGGGGAGGCCTAAAAGTAGATGACATTGAAGTAGATGTCACGCGGTCGACTGTACGCGGCCTACAAGAATTTATCGTCGCGACTGTACGCATATAGTCGTATAGTCGTAAGTGATTTTTCTCGGCCCGCGTCGGGCGAGATGAGAGTGCGATATTTCAGCGAATGTCTGACGTGCGTGAAATTGCGGCGGCGAATTAAATTTATGATGGCCGCCGCTTCGATCCGATCGGCTGCGCTATTACCAGTTTATTTTTTGTATGGGTTCCTCGAGGAGATGCCTTTCATGGGATCTGTATACAGATCCCATAAAAGGATAAAACGGGGTAATCAAAACCGATTAACTTTAAAGAAAAATTGTAATCGAACTCTGGTGCCCCAGGTTTTTTTTCATAATTTATTTAAACGAAATTCATATGTTTATCTGTATTTATTTTTTTATTTTAATGAAAAATCCTACAGTATTAATTTACACACACACACACACACCTTTTTCGTAGTAATATTAAGATAGCATAAAAAATTAGAACAGCGTTCCCTTCCTAAAATATATTAAAAAAAACAGTATTTTCAAGCTATGTTTTAAATAAGTGATCGTATGTACCACAGAATGATATTTATTTATTTATTTATTTGAATTACAAACAGCGTTACAATACAGAGTGAACTGAATATCAGCAGTATCCTTTAGACGTAAATTAATCCGTCTTATTGATTGAACATAAGCATCGAGAAGGTAAAACTACAGAGGCATAATTGATTTCATAAAGATCAAATTCAACGGAATTTTTTAAAATACATAATTCTGTTTTTATAATTAATCGTTATCGGCACAGAGTATTTCAGTGCAAACACGCAAGCAGTTTCGGAAAGAGTCATGAATTAATCATCATTACTTGCAATTCAATATAATATCGACATTTTTCAGGTTAACTTGCATCCTATATACGAGTACTTATCCAAAACTTTTTAAGTTTCGCAACGCCGTCTTAAAATATTAGACCAATGCACAAAACCACGGGCAAATTCCTAGTTTAGTTCTATATTATTTTTTTTTATTACTGCGTATATATAAATAATCAAATATTAAATAGGTGTGCATCATGTTATTATATGTATTTTGGTTTAAATATAAAATAGTTCAATTTTGTTTAAATTTAAATCTTAAATTTGTTTATTATATTTTGATATTATTATTTTTATCTCTAATTATCATTATTAGTCAATTGGCATACCCTAGTTTAAGGATTGTATACTTCAATTTATATTTTCTTTATGTCATTACCTGTATTGTGTACAATTTCTGTTGGTTAATCACAATAAATAAATAAATAATTACAATCTCACACTATTATTTTCGATATCCTATTTTAGCTTATTTTGCCGGTGATGCGTGCTAAGCATGAATAATTAATATTTATAAATATTATTAATTTTCATACGATAATAATGTAACACCTTAAATATATCTGATATCGCTTTGTGAGAATTTTCAGCCAATTAAGCGCATAAATGCTCTTTTCGTTTTCAAAAGGAAACATTTTCCCTCTTTCACGCGTCTCTGTAACACTTGAAATTTTATCGGTATTTTTCACTGGCAACTTTCGCTCCATCGTTTATTTCTCAATTAATTGGAAATTCGACATAGGAATTAAAAATGTGAGGTTGGAGATCCTAAATACCATCTCGCACATATTCTTCGATTGAATTAATCTTTTCCGAATAATAACTATCGTAAATTTTAGTTTATTTAATATAATTTTAAACTGTTAATATTTCTATGTACTTTAGTGAGTTTTTTGGAGTAAATAAAAAGATACAGTCAGGAAAAACGACACAGACTTATTTAAAAAAAACTATAGTTTTCCTCGTCATCCGGAAGTACTCATTAATTGTATGCACATTATTCACTATAACTTTTTTCCTATATTATAATTAACTTGAACAGCGACGGTCTTATATGAATAGTCGCATTAGTAACACCAAGCTTAGAAATGACGTCGAACCATAATAAAATGCGTGCGCTGTCATTGTAGCAGCAAAATAACGCAACTTTGCATTTGATTATCTTATTTTTGGCATTGAGCTGTTGAAGTTTTAATGAGAGCAACCTATAGTTAAACAACCCATTCGAAACAATAAATTAAAAAAAACCATATAACTGTATTTAGGAAACATAATTAATTAGATTTGCCATTATGTTCTTTTACAACAAATACGCATATTAATTATACGTTTCGTCAAATAGGTATTGATTAAAAAATTAAATAAAAAATATTTTATTTACTACTGACCTTTTCCTTGGTTTCATGGATGTGTAGATAAAATATTTATATACAGAGTGTATTTATATTCACTAACGTCTTTAGGAGGTTGACATATATCGACAACTAAACCGGTCGCACGAAAAAAAAAATATAATATCAAAAAAAAATAATCATATTGAAATAATTATATTATTAAAAAACTTTCTTGTTCTTCGAAGTGCTTGTGTAAATTCCCTTTTTACGTAAAGTATACAGATTTTTGACTCTGATACCATGATAAATTTTGGTATGAGGTCAAAACAAATCATGTTTGAAATCGCAGGGCCAATTAGTTGGATTTTCTATCGAGAATGGCCTTGGAACACGCTGTATATGTTTTGAAATCAAGTTTCCGTCTAGATGTAATGGTTTCCCTACAAACGGTCACGTTATTTGTAGAATGTAACTGCAGATAAATTTATCAATTATGTGTATTATGGAATGCCTGCATGCATTCCGCGGAAATGTTACTTATATTAGTTAAAATGGATTTTTATAACAGACATTACTGGCATCTGCTGAGTCATATGCAAATTATCCGGAGGCTGGGACCTGTCATTTGGTAGTAACATTATTATAATTTGTAATGTTTAACTTGACAAAACGTCGCAGAAATTGTCCATTAAAAGATGGTTGGCCACGGCTGAAAAAAACACCATAACTAAATAGGTACAGTCGAGGGCAAATGCATCTTTACTTTGAAAGGCGAAGCGGAAGAGTGTAGGTATCTATGTGTAAAATTAACCTCATCTACGCTCATACGGAGTGCGAAAACGGTGTTTCTCATAGATACAGTACACACACACGTATCTCTTTTTTTTTATGCGTTTCAATATAACTTTAAATGCTCGGGGTAAAGCCCGAGTGCCTTCGACTGTAGATTCGGTCGCGCAAAGCGGGTCATTTTCGCCTTAAGGCCAAACTATTTACGGAGATTGTAATTAACCGATTATTGTATTGTGCATATTTTCACACAACTACCTTGAAAACCTATAAAGTTAATATTATAAAAGAATTTATTTATAAATTCAACGAATTCAATAGGCAATAAAATTATACGAATAATTAATATATATATTTAAACCTATTTATTATGTCATATATCATGTGAATTCAAGCCATGTCTGCATTTTTATATGATTAAGATATTTTATTATAAGCATTAAGCATAATTTAACTATACATGTTTAGTTTCTTACTTAGTTTTTAGTGTTTATATTAACAGTAGAAATCTTTGATTAGTTTTACAAATACTTTTTAAGAATGTAAACTTATTTTTAATACCAATTTTTAAGACTGTCGATTTCTCTTAATAAAGAATAAAGAAGTATATTATTTATAATTAACGATGATATAGATACGTTAATTCTCTGATCTTTTTAAAAATAAGTTTCCTAAAAAAAATTGTCAAAACACTAAGATTTTTCCATTTTGTTAAAGTCACGAGACAGATCTTCGTGTGTCAATCATGCATTGAAATAGTTTGAAAATTCCTCTGATAACGGATTAACCGATCGATTAACGCTCGTTAATCAAAAAACGTTTGTCGTTTTTTTGGAAGTCGCTTATCTTATCAGCCGCGTCCACTTTTGAGAAGTGCTTTTGTTGGCGGTGAGTTGGCGCGCAATGAACATCGGTCGACTATTGTTCAGGGCTTTTTGTACAAGTCAAAATGGCTAACTCCGCCATTTTCATGTCATAATCCCGCGCCGTCATTAATCAAAGCAACTGACCGCCTGCCCGCGTTGGCGTCCAGCGCCCGGACGCTGACATTCGTGACATAACCTCGGTTAAACGTCTCACTTTATGACACGCGTCGCCGAATGTTTAACGCGAGTTTTTAAAAGTCTCTTTTTTATAGAATTTACGAATTCAGTTATAAACTGTATCGGATAAACGTAAAACCATAATATTAATAGTAATTATAGTTTAAAGCAAAAATTTGAATATTTATGACCTTATTTATATTTATTAGGCCGTAAGCATCGAGAATCTGTGTTTATTATAAATCCAATAAATGATGGCTATTGATGCTCGGGCCGACAAAAAGATTTAATAGTTTCCATAATAAAACAAAACTATAACCCTGCGAGCAACAAAACATACGCTAGACTTAAATATTAAGTACACAACCCACTTGCTGGACAAGTCTCCGGAAATTATTTCAGGACTATTGTCAATAAAGAACCTTTTATTTTATACTATTCTATTATATAAAGATTTAAACAATAAAATGGCCCCAAAAATATTGACGTATTTTTCATTTGTATAAAATTTTTCATTGTTATTCAAATCAAACAATTGTATCTATTATAGATAGTAAAAAGTGTCAAAATTCTTGTATATTTTTTTATTTAGATACGATATAAAGATAAAATAAACAAATATAAAAAACAAAAAAAAATGTAGGTTAGCAAACAGCAGTTTTTTTTCGCGATTTTTGTTGTAAGGTGGGTAGGTATTTTAAAAAAAGTATTTTCAAGTGTTATAACTTCTAAACTATTGAGAATTGAATAACCATATTAATACTGAACAGTGAAATTATGTTTTACACTCAATATATTAGTTTCGTTATTAAAGTTTTATTTATACGATGTTATTAATCATATTATCGTATAAGTTGCGTAATATAGGAATCTGTGTTTAGATTTATGAAGTATTAACTTTTTTGTCTCTTCGTATGTTAATGTAAATTATTATTTATGAAACTGTTGATTTCTTTTAAAATTAAATTAATAAAAAATGTGTTTAATTAACATATCAGTCATTAACCTAACCTAGTTAGAATGGCCATTTTACTCCAAAAGCAACAATAAATGACTGGTATTTAATTTGTCTTTATCATCAGCCTTCGGTGTTATTATAACATTTATTGTTGTAAAATCTTCTTGTGCCATTATAAATATATAAATAAATAACAAACAGATAGCATATCTCTTCACCTCTTTGTTCTTGGACATGCTTTATAAGCGATGGTGCAAAAGAGAGGATTTATAGGCACTGCAGCAAGTTCGTCGTTTGCTCATTTTAATTCCTATCGATGCGAGAGGCCACTTTAGTAATAAACTGGCCTCTCGCAAGGGGGGGGGGGGTTAGTAGATATTTTTGCTTAGCACCGCGTCTCATGTTAGTACCGAGGCACTTTCGTTGTCAACCTCCGCGCGCGACTGCACCGGTCGAGATTGGCGTGGCATCAATTGCATTTATGCCCTAATGAAATTCCGATGCATTTCGCACGAAGGCGACTGTCACAGTTTTATGCTATTTATTTATAGCACAAACTGTCACGACGGCAACTGTCACAGTTTTATGCTATTTATTTATAGCACAACATGTCGTAACTTCCTGGCGCGAAGTTATTTTCCTGCTGCTAGGTTAAGTTTATTTAATAAACTCAAATAAAATAATCAAACGTTAACACTTATATGGTACGGTGAATGTGAGATAGATGATAACGTGCACATTAACTGACCAATCTGAAGATTACCGGGAGTGCTGCGTTAAAGTATGAAATTTCCTTTTAAATAGTTTTAATATCTGCACTTTACCAAACTCTCCGCTATTATCTCATTATGTCAACGCGTCGCGTTCATAGGACAATTGTTTCCTGTTGTTTTTAAGGTTATTACAGTTTCACAAATAAGTATTATAAAATATATTACGCAAATAAATAATATTAAAATATTAGTAAGTTAAAATATTGTAACTAATTATTTAGTTTAAATTAAATTTCATTAGGGTAAAGTCTTAAAAATATTTACCTACTTAACTTAAATTGAGAAAATTAACGAAAGAAAATTGCAACTACCAAATTAAAGGTAATTTTAATAATCAAGTCATGTTTTATTAAAGAAAAGAAACAATTATTATCTTTACATTAACTAATACTTGGTCGTTAATTTGTAAATTATTTACTGCATCTGCAGAAAAACTAGCTAATCTGCGAAGCCAAACCATTTTTCGTTCATTAACGTACTCGTGTAGTTAGTCAATCTGCGGAGTAACTAGATAATCCGCGCATTAACTGTTTTACGAACATTAACGGTGACATATACATAAAACTTTTTATTTTCGACTATAAATAATTTCCCATAAAATTTGCGTATAATCAAAGGTGGTGACATGGTACTTTAATTATGAATAGTCCTTTTAGTTTTACTTGTAAATGCTTAGTTTAGCAGATTTTCTATATTTATTTCAATATATCTTTTTAAAAACGTTACCGTCTCCGATATAAAGGATGTATTTAAATTCACTTATGTCCTTTGTCCATTAAACCGGTCATAAAATATACTAAAATAATTATATTATTAAAAAACTTTGTTTTTATTCGAACTATTTCGCAAGCCGCGCGCTTGAGTTGTCGACTTTCGACCTCTCGCCATGTGTACAGCCGAGCTCTCAAACAATAAAACGATTTTTATTAAATTTCGAATTCGATTTTCTCGTAATTGGGAAACAGTTTTCGAATATTTTTCACTGATTAATGTTTGAATATTGATATGGGTCATCAGTAAATTTAAATACACCCTATATACTTAGATGAATTACATTAATTTGTATACAAATATTTATTTCGTTAGTTGTCAATATCGAATTATCTCTATTTTTTATTTCAATCTTTTATTTAGCTTGCAATGTTTGTTAATCTGTTTAGAACCACTTCCTCCTATCCTACAGAGTTGAGATTTAACATGTTGATTCAGTACCGATGACAATGTATTTTTATGGTAAGCATAGCCTGATTCTACATCCAGGAATGGCTCCAGACAATGGAACTCCTCAATGGTCAACAGCACAGACATGAAATTTAGTACACGCATTTAAAATTTTGTATTTAAAATGCGTTTTTACTACAAAATGCAATTTATTTGGGATATGCATCTATGGAAACTTTGTTACAATAAATCGAAATATTCAAGAATCGTGTATAACCATTGTTACCTACCTCGTATAGTGTAAACCACAAAAAATCTCTATCTTTGTCCTCACAGTTCTACTTTAAATTTAGTATTATAAGTATGAGTGTCTACACACTCATGGGGTCTCTTTTTCAATTTTAAAATTCATTCGTTTCATTCGTTTCTTTTAATTTACGAGTAAGGTTACGAGTTTAGCGTGCGACAGAGACATAAACATTTTGAACGTAAAGCGTTTCCACGAAAACGTCTCGCTCACGCTATTTTCGTTAGCGTTCAGATTTTGAATAAAATTGACATAAGACATTTTAACAAAGATACATAAAATAATAATAAATAAGTATGTAATAAAATAAATTAACATTGAAAAAACATTTCTCAAAACAAGCTATCAGCGCTTGATTGCGTATACAAAATTTCGTGTCTGTGATGTTGACGGTCGAGGAATTCCCTCGTTTGGAGCCATTCGTTGGCATAGAATCAGGCGATGCTTACCATAAAAATGCATTGCAATCGAAACTGAACTGGCATGTCAAATTTCAACCCCGTAGGATAACAGGAAGTGGTTCTAATTCAACTTGCAAGATTGACCTAAACCGACATACAAACATTGCAAGTTAAATAATTTGGGCAATTTAGTTTCATTTTATGTTACACATATACGTTATAATACGGCATTACATATGTACATATGTACATATGAACATATGTTATGTTCGTGTTATACTGACTAATATTGATTTGCGCGATCGTTGCAGGTATTTAAAAAAATTGTAAATTTTTCGTGATAATATTAAAACGTTCTTTTCAAAATATCGTCGCTTGCGCACGGCTAAGGCCGTCAATGTCCCCGGCCCGGCGCGGGTTCGCGAGCAGATGAAAAAGCGAAATACAAAAAGGGAATTTACACGACCGCTTTGATAAAATTAATAAATTTGGGCATTTTTTTAAACATTTTTTTTCGTGTAATGGGCATTAAAAACAACCACTAAGGCCTTCGGTTATGGTCTTAGGGTATCTTATATATAAAGCTTTTTTTTATAATTAATTATTTGTTGATATTTTAAATATTTAAATTACACACGACAGACACAAGTTTTAAAATGAATATTAATGATATACCAAAAGTAATAAAAGTAAAGTAATATTTGCCTAGTGAACCTTTCATCAAGTAAATAGTAAAAACCAAGAAAAATATTGTGAATTATCCGAAAAAAAAATCTTAATCATGTGGTTCAAAACTAATATTTTAGATCCTTTAATCTATCAAAAAATTATAAATGAAGTCATATAATTCTAAAAAAAAACGTAATTTTTTCAGGAGGTGCGAAACCCTTAAATGGCAACAATTGGACAGTTTTTGAAACTCCATAAAATTAACAAAAAGATATGTAGGTACATATTTCCAGATTAAAAATGATAATTTGATATTAATTATTATGTAACCACGTATTTAGCAGAGAAAAATCGATAAAGCAAATTCAAACAAGCGATTAACACTACTATGATGTGTTTCCTGCCTTCTTAACTAGACTATCGTCCGTACTAAAGACAGCAGTCTTTTGATGTCTTTTTATTTAAGCAAAAAATTTTTTTATCATTCTAAAATTTATTATAATACGTATATTGCCCATTTCATGTAATGCCTTACTTTGCCAGTTCAAAAATATACAAACATTTTGTAACAAAAAAAATCCCTTTCGACACGCCGGAGTCGGAGGTAGATGTCACCGGATCAAAGTAGGGGATAGGCGAACTCCAATTGTACGAACTTATATCAAAGTCGCGCATCTCAACCGTATACTGAATCCCTCTGTATACTGTGCCGTAACAGTTGCTCATATCAAAAATTGTTTCAAACAGAAATTGTAGGAAAATTATAGGTCTTATTCATTCCATCAAACCCATTCAATTAAAATTTTGAATGGGTTTGATCGCCTATTAAGAGAGGTATGATTTTTTGAATTTTGAAAAACCACGTTTTCCCACCCCTAGGACCAATGGTTGGTGTTATCAAAAAAGTTTATTTACATAAGTTTTAGACCCATTACTTTAGACCGTGATTGATGTAAAATTACGGCAGTTATAGTGTCCATAAGAAAGGGATATAGATAGATAGATATATTAAGTTATATATAAACTTTTAAACTGAGAGTGGTTTAATGTTCAAGGGGATGTGAAAGGCGAAGATATGTCGAAATTTTCCTGAAGTTATGACATGGTCCCATTAAAATAGGTAGCTTTCCTAATGAAATCTACCTAAAAACCTAACAAAATAAATTATACCAAGATACACTACTCATCTAATAACTTAATGCTAAAAATGCACTTATGTTGTTAATAAAGAAATATTTTAGATTCAGCAACTTTAAATTAACTATTGCATGCGGTGACAAAACATATGACATTAAAAATATATATCAAAATACCTCTTGGTTTTTTTTAATTCACACAAAATATCATCACTCTTAACGATATTATTTCACAATTTCACTAAACAGTAAACACCGCCTCTTAGATAAGGGTTTTAATTAGGTAGCTTCTTTTTTTCACGCAATGACGCCGAGGCGAAAAAAAAAAGTTCGCAGCGAAGTTGTCGTCGATAACGGACTTTATTTATCGGCTGTAACGGCGTCGAATCGGCCGGGCGTCGAGACGGCGCGCGTCGCCGCTGTGCCGCGCGAACGACTGATGGGCGGGCGGGGGTCAGCGTCACGAGTGAGCGTCGCCGAACACGCCCGGCCACAACTCCTATGGCGTTACCAGATCATACGAATTTCATTTATTTTATTTATTTATTTATTTATTTATTTAAGTAACAAAAACTAAATCATTGTTATAAATCACGTAGTCTAGCTTAACTGGGCGAACGCCTGTTCTAAGGTAGACCTTTTTGTCGTTTTTAAATATTGCGTACAGCTTCTAAACCTAAAATAATATTAATATTGAGCTAAAAATAAAACATATATTTTTATAAAATATAAATGATACCTTCTATAGAATAAATAGATATATTTTCTTATGTACACTTAAAATAAATATTACAAACATACAAACATAATGAAATATAAATTAAAAATATACAGAGCCAACATAACAAAATACAATACTAGTTTTTTATGCACAGTACTGTATCAGCATGTTAATTGCCTTCATCTATCAGCAGATTAATTATATACCTGTTCCACCAGCTAGCAGCTAATTTCATAGTTTTAGGTTAGGTTAAACTTTAATTATAGTGGTAAAAAAATTATTAAAAAAAAACCAGTAATGATAAAAATGATGAAATTGTAATGAATATGATGTAAAATGAATGAGAATGATGAGAAGTGAATTAACTTAATGAATATTTACAAGAATAACCTACGCGCAAAGTAGATATATGT
This sequence comes from Neomicropteryx cornuta, assembly GCA_020383195.1. NCBI lineage: Eukaryota > Metazoa > Arthropoda > Insecta > Lepidoptera > Micropterigidae > Neomicropteryx > Neomicropteryx cornuta. Next base: position 17,495,575 of record JAHKQU010000021.1, on the reverse strand, counting down.
ACATGAATCGTCATGGCTAAAAATAAAAAGAAAAGTCTAAAATATATGCACGTTACGTGTAAATCGTTACGATATAGTAAAATTGTAAAAAGTATTTCTTAAATACCGCATAAATATTTTTTTTACTACTATAATGAAAGTGTGACCTTATTTCATAAATCGCACAAATAGTAAGGTGAGAGTTAAGAGTTTTCAAAAATACAGCGCTTTATTTAAACCAGCTTGCATTACTGTGAACTATGAATGGTCTATTCGTACATAAAGATATTTGGATGCTGCCTAAAATAAATATTAATTTGTAACTTAAAATGCAACAAAAACGTTTTTTTTTACACCTGGCAGCACCACAGCGCCCGCCATACGAATGATCACTTGGCGTGTCATTCTTACTGCAGCATCCTGCCTGTGGCCCTACTGTCCAGCATCGGGTTCAGAGTTCATCTCTTCGCCTGGGGTATACATGACAATATCGTCACAATGATAATGCATCCGGCGTACGAGGATAAGGGTATAGACATAAAGAGAGTCTATGCAGGAATGTTATTGCTAAAGCGTGCAAACCACAGTGAAGCATTTAAACAGGCGTTTCAAATATATTTTCAAAAATAAAGGCAAATATTCAGTGCTTGTTAACTATCATAAAGATATAGTCAAAAGCCTTAGTGCGTAAAAAAATATATAGGTTTATTAATGACAATTTCTAATGATTTAAATTTAAAAGCGTTTATATGAGGCTTTGTAAATATTGAAACCATTTGCTGAGACTGCAGGGTCAAAGATTGTGTAATTTATCTTTTCAGGCGATTTGCCGCTATTAAAAAACAATCATCAAATATAAATTATATATAATATATATATAAATAATAATACATAAATGTACCGTTAATAACTAATACATAATTTTAATAATAATTTATATATTATAAAAATATAATATAGTTATAATACACATATATACACTCAATATAAAACCAAATAATAAACTAATATTAAATCAATTCAAGATATAGTATCTACACAGAAAAGAAGTTTATCTTGGTATGTAATAAAGTCGCTGTTTGCTTTCTGCCGAGCTCAAATAGCCAACGAGAAATTCGTTTTTTATATGTTAACAAAGACAAAGTCTTGCCCAGAATATCTTTAATTTTATTATAAATACTCGGCGCTAAGAAAGTGAAGTGTCTCTGAGCAAACCTTGTCTTCGCCTTCGGTATAGTATGTTGGTGGCTACTAAGTTGCCTCGTAACTATTCTGTGACAAACTACCTTATGGTCGTCTAGTTGTTTTAAATAAAACAAAAGACAGCATTTGGCGAAGTTTGTCTTATGTCCAAAACCTCGAAACTTTGAAAGAGTTTTTCTGATGGATAGCGGAAGGGTCTTTTGGTAATAACTCTGATAATGGACTTTTCAGCTTTTATGACAGGATCAAGACAACTCAAGGTAGTTCCACCCCAGCAAATAATTCCATAGGAAATAATACTATTTACCAGCGCAAAATAAACGGTCCTTATTAGGTCTTTAGATAGAATATTCCTTAGTAATTTAAACATATAAATAAGATTTTTTACTTTTTTACCTATTATACGAGTATGATCTTCCCAGCAGAGTCTATGGTCAAATGTTAAACCCAGATATTTATAGGAGGAAACTTTTTCTATGTGCGGGCAATGACATTGATGGCGATTTTGAAAACAGGAATGTAATTTTATTCTATTCTACTAACGATTTCGCACAGATTACATTCATTGTAAAAACACTTTAACCATTTTTTGTTATAGAAGAAAATTTATCTGGGGATATTAGCAGCATTATTGTCAAAGTTGAGTCATTTTCATTTTTGAAGGAAATTTTAACACTCAAACAACGCACCTTATATTTACACGAATACAATACAAACACAAAGAGCGATCGAATACCACGAAGTTTGATGTTATCAAACAATTTCGCCCGACAAGGCGCTTGACACGACTCTTACATAGTGTAGCGACTATATCCGCACCCTAAATACATAATAGATGTGTACTTTCGGTTGATCTGGGAAACATTTCAACGTACTGTTAATTAAAAGCTATGCGGAGTAGGATATCACAGGCAACAGTACGGTCTCTCTGCTATAATGAAAATTCAGGACCTCATAGCATGATATAACAATATTTCCATGAATTTAAGGGAATAATTTGAATCTAAAACATCATATCATTTATATAAATTGCATGTATTATAGAAATAATGTTACTATGCAAAATACCTTACTGATAAAATATTAATCCAGTTAAAATACTCTAATGACTGCTATTTAATTTGTCTCAATGAAAATAAAATTGTTCAATTTTATTATACCATTTAATGTTGTCTTGAGCTATTGTTTTAATAAAAAAATAAATAGGTATTGGTCGCTTGTTCAAAGGAATTGCTCTTAATTGTTGTTGTTTTTATTTTTCCCATCCAAAAATTCGCCCGACTCTTGCGTTTCACTTAAAAAATCAAGCAATAATACACACATAATAATGATTTTACAAGTGGTCGCCTAGTGGTCGAAATTCGACCGCATTTAATTATTTTTTTATGTTTGAGTGTTATTACGGTTCTTATACCTCTATAATGATTATACCTCTATAATCATTGCATATATTTTTTTCGAATTTTGTTGTTACATTAGCTGCAAGCGTCTACAAATACGTCATTAGCGTTGTGTTTGCCTTAATTCCCTGCAATACTTATGAAAATTCAAATTTAATGTTAGTAACAGTGGAAAAAAATCAAAATTGCAGCTTGTATTTGTATTGATTTTTTTATACAATTCATTGTCAGTTTAAATCTTTTCGTAGAAAATTCGTAGAAGTATAAGATGGCATAAATAATTATTTTTGCTATATAGACATTGACAGACTTTTAAAAAAAATCACACAAAATTTATAGCTCGTAACTCTAAATAGTCTGTTAGTAATATGAACGTTTAATTTAATGTATTTGTAATACATATTACAGATAAATTTTAGCTTTCAGTACTCCATTTCCATATAAACTTTAACCATGCCAAATCTCACTTTCCTCCATGTGCGTAATATGCTTAAAGAGGGGTACGAAGTCTTCTTTTCACTTACTAATAATATGTAGATAGTAAATGTCAGATTATGAATTTCTGTCGGTTTGTGAAAAAGATACCTTTAATGATTTTCGTTACGATAACTCAATTCGAAATCCCAAATAATGCTGAGTTTTGATCTTTAGGTATAGATACAGTTCGAGCCGTGTTTATATACTCCCAAGTCGAGGTATAACGTTAAATCACTTTAGCGAGTAATCATGCGCTCGTTGGATTCGGGGATGTGCGGGGATGTGCGGAGAGGGACACATTTGGTACTGAGAGCGAATCCGTTCCCGTCGATCCTTGGCTAATGTGAACAAATGATTATCGGAAGGAGAGGATGGAATGAAAACGGCGCTCAAAGATTAAACGCAAAAAAAAACGTTCTCATAAGTGGCTAAAAACAACCTTCGCGAAATATACAGGAAGACCCTAGACTTAAGGGGGTGTTGATGTGTCCTTTTATGTGTAGGAAATTGTATAAAAAATGCGTAAATAATTCATGCCCTAATTTATTAATTTTATCAAAGCGCTCGTGTAAATTCCCATTTTGCTGGTCCTCGCCAACGACCGAACTTATAACGAGAGCGATTTCATATGATCACTTAAAGGAATTTTGATATAAGCTCAAAAGAAATCATGATTAATATCGCAGGGCCAATAAACTAGATTTTTTTATCGGTCTTGGGACACGGTGTACTGAGTTTTTTTTAATTCAAGTATCAAGAATATTTACCAACTATATAGATACTATTAACTAGTGGACCTAGCTCGTAGTCTGGATATAAATGGATCGACATAAGCAAATAATTTGCTTATTTTAAATTAAAAAAATATTTTAGGTATATTCATTTATTAATTAGAGTAAGACGCGATTTATAATTATTATAAATCGCGTCTTGCTCTAATTTATGAATGAATATACCAAAAATATTTTTTTTCGTAAAAGAGAAATATGAAATGACAGAGAGAAAAAAACACGTAAAAAATATTTCCCACTGATAGTATTTGGGTTAACCTTTTGTGTCGATAAGAACTTGTTAGTGCGAAGAAAAGCTAAAACGCACCATTTACAGGTTAAATGCACAATGCGTTCGATTCAATTTTTCGTTTCAGTAAATTAACTAAATTTTGATTATAATTAAACTTAATTTAATTTGTTTTAGAAAAAAAAAAAATACATTCACGCCCCCCCCCCCTGTTCGATTTTGAGATTTTGTGCCCTTAAATTTTAGGAATTAATTTAAAAGTGATTGGTGGAAAATTACGGCATTTATCGTGTCCAGAAGAAAGTGATATAGATAGATATATACACTTTTTACCTGAGGGTGGTTTTGGGCTCTAGGTCATGTGAAACGCGAAGATATGACAACATTTTTCAGAAGTCATTGCAATATGTAGCTTTTCTAATGAAATCTACCTAAAAGTATATTTTTGGAGTAAGGAATTTATTTTACCCTTGGCCGAAGTCTGTATTCATGCGTGGTAGTATTTTTTGTACATTCCTAGTATGATTTTTGTGTTATTGCGTGAAGTCCCTAACGCACATATGCGAAAGTAGTAATTCTTATAGATACAGTAAAGAAATATTCTTTTTTTTTTATTGTTTAAAAGTACACTACTAATAAAAACGAAATAAATTCAGTTACGTCTCAGTTCAGTTACATTTGGATAGTAGGCCCGGATAGATAAGTACTTCCGAGCTTGCTTTCTCGGTGGCAATCATCTCCTGGGGAGGCTGTTAATCGAGTATCCTTAATATAAGTTACGTACGTGAGGAATGATCAAGAAAAACTCCTTTTATCTCATTTCTATCCCGGGCACCGCTCCACTATACTTGACCGTCATTTATCTGCTAATGGTGTTTTCGATCGGTTTGTTCCTGCTATATATTTATTTATTTGTTGCGTGTCATTGTTGCAATTTCAAATGATAAATTTATGATTTTAATACTTCATCAACCCGGTCATTTCTCCATACAAACGCTGTAGTATTGTGACTCTCTTATTTGTTGAAGAGAAATATTACTATAGGTATCGTTTAACCTTCTAAATATCTAGGCTTCTATGGAATTAATAAGTTAAATTTTAATTTTATCTAAAAGTTAAGAGCCTCAAAAAGTCTTGTAATTATGTACCGTTAATAACTAATACACAATTTTAATAATAATTTATTTATTATAAAAATGTAATAAAGTAATAATACATATAGTATTAGTAAATTATGAACAGGCGTCATTAGAGGCATCTCCCACCCAAACTAATCGCGCCTGTGGTACTTTGATGAGTTGCTTCATTTTTGAAACTGAAACTAAAAATAAAATTCTCAACAATGCACTGTATCCCCAAACCCTCGAGATTCGCGTAAGCGGTGCGCGATTCAAATTGGTATTCGGTTGTTACGAAGTTGAGATACTGCTTACAAGCTACTATATTTATAGAGTCGCGTTGAGCCAACTCAGGCTTCGTAGAGCTGGCGAAATAATGAAAGTGAGCAAAGCGCGTGTCTACAGCTCGGCTGTTGCGGCACCCCGTAATATCAGATCCGGCGGAATCCGGTTATAAGAAAGCCATTTCGGCCCTGTCGTGTTTCCGTCTCCTTCCGTCGCCTTCGCGGGATAACAAGATAAGCACTCGCACGACGTTCTTGGGGTCGCGCGGGGGAGCGGGACGGAGAATCCGTGTAAGCCTCCTAATGTCTTGGCAAATGCGATTTTCACATCTGAGGTATAAACAAGGAGTTACACCTGAGATACCTATCAGTTGTTTTTATAGACCGAGAGCTGAAGATAATGTGACCTACATTAAAGTATCGCTAAATATTTCAATATCTAATATTAGAACATAGATTTCTGTGACACAGGGTTGAATTAGTGGCCACATTTAGGGGAACGCAACCTTGTTTATTTCTCTACAAAATTATGTTGTAGAGTTGTTTTATTCTTTTTGTAGATATAAAAGAATAAACAAAAAAATAATGGATGTGTATTTTTATCAAAATTTTACACTTTAATATTTTTACTTTTTTTTGGGGGTAGCTCGAGTATCTAGTAATAAATATATTTAAATAAACAAATATTATGTCTTACAGATACTAACTTAAACTTATATAAATTCCATAAAGATACAAATTCAACAGTTTTTTTTTAAATACATTTATGTTATGTTTTACAATATAAAGATAATTTGGTTTATCATTTTGTGACGCACTGTTTTTGTTTAAAAATATCGCGTGTCTCATCAAGCTTCTTAACAGCCGTTAGAAGAAACAGAATAATTTAGACCACGCTCAACACGGGCAAAGGCCTTTCGGAAAGAGGCCCCTTAGCTTGGCAGCATTGTAAAGGCAATGTTAAACCATTTAAAAAAAATCCCAATATTACCTGCCAAATCTTTGCAATGTTTAAATACTGTGGCGAGTTTGCAAGATTTACTTTTGTACGCAGTAATTATGTTTAACGAGAATGTGTATTGTTTTATTAAGAATATTTACTATATAAATTGCAAGTTTTGGCAAATAAATGATGCGTTTTATTTTAGAATGGTTCAATAAAAGCGCAGCTTTTGCATAAGATCGCTGCCATTTTCGAAGATGTATGTGCTAGTAGATTACCAATAATAATGAAAAAATATTTTTGAAACGTTATACGGAGGTTTGTATTGAACTTAATTTACGGTTATTTCGGGTATGAAATTCATACCAGTTATATTTATTATCAAATAAATAAGTTAAAATGTACCCAAATGTCCGTGTAGGTACGTAAAACTATGAAATATTTTTATCACTTTGTATCATCATACTAGCTGTTCAACCCCAGGTTTCGCCCAGGGTTGGCTGCTAGGCCCTGCAGGGACATATCGGTATTGAGCAAATTTCGTAAATATCATATTAATCTTTTATTAAAATAAATACAAAAATACGACTTATATTTTTCTATTAGTATTTTGTTTAGATTGACATTTTTAAACTCGTAATATCTTTTAAATCAAATATCCGATTTGAATATTCAAAATGTAATTTACAGTTATCGAAATAGTCATGAATGCAAAATGCGTAAATATTTTGATAAGGATTAATACAAAGGTATGGATAACATGGTCTGATTTTGGTCGGCATTTCTATTAACTTTTAAAATGTAAAAAAGTTATAGTGAGATAACTACAATAGTTGAACATATGGTATCATAGAACATTTTTTTGTTCCATCATCAATAGTTTCCGTTGCCCATGCGATAAAAGACATTTTATAGCTAATTTTTGTATTATTTTTTCTAGTAATAAATATAGCCTATGTTACTTAGGGATAGTGTAGCATTCGAATGGTGAAAGAATTTTTGAAATCGGTCCAGTAGTTTTTGATTTTATTCGTTACAAACATACAAAAATACAAATCTTTACTTTTTATAATATTAGTGTAGATTTTTACCTTTCACTATTTTGTGCATATTAAATAAAGTCAAATTAATAATCATAGAAATATGCCTTAAAAGAAGCAGATATGGCGTTTCCTCTCTTATTAATAATGATTTAATGAGCTCAATTTGAGAATAAAGGGCATATAGACAGAACGTTATGCAAGCCGACCACGACAATGTTAATTACAATCAGGTTGTCTCCGTACATTTAATTAAACTTCTTTAATTAATCTCTGGATTGCGTCGCATCCTAAAGCAGAGAAAATGGTCCAAGAATTTTATTTTTGGGCAAATCTATAGGCTCGATATATAAATGTCGTCTATAAATTAACTTTGCCCCGTTGATATAACCTAATTTACTGTATTAATTGAATTACTGTATTACTTTAATTTATTTGTATTGCCGAGCAATATAAAAAAAATAAGCACGCATTTAACATACAAACAATTGTTCGTATCGAACTATCTATAAAATTATTTAATTTTCATCTTCTGAAATAAATACGAGTATGTAGTAATAACCATAGAAAAATGCATATGCCTTGATCAGCGAACTTGTGATATTACTTTTGTCCTAATGCGTGGTGCCTAATTCTATTAAATATTATATACTACTGATTTTTTTAATGGATTCAATAATAAAAAAAAAAATCAAAGGTGAAGCGGTGTCAAAAAATCAATGAACGATTTTTGTTAAATTTTATTTGTTTATTTACACTTTAAAAGCAATATCTACCAGTTAACCAACTTATGGATTATACATTCGTAAGTGGGACTTAAATAAATTAAATTACAGAAACAAACTTAATGAAATTTAGACTAATAATATTTCAGTAATTATAACTAATGGAGATGGGATAGAGACCAGATAATGGATCTGAGGGTTAAGAATGAGATACAACTAAGTTATGCAGATATTAATGGTTATATCTAAATATTTTAGCGTCGAGTTGGTTCCAAAGCGGACAGAGTGTCAATAAATGAATTTGTGCAAAGGGATGGTAAGCAGAGAATCATTTTGTATATTTTTAAAATGATCATCCGAAGGGCCTGTTAAGGTGTAAATTTGGAGTATATTATTGGGTGTTTTTACTAAGTTTAAAATTCTATTTTTTTACATTGAGGTCTATACATTCACCCTAAAATAAGAGACAGTCAAGAATTTTACTTTAATCGGTGTGTTTAAGTTTGTTCGCCGACGCCGAGATTCTTGATTGCGTGAGTACAATGAACGGTTACCTCCGTTTGATGTCATCCCTCTCTAATTCGTAACATTTCCATGATTTGCATATACCTAGGTTATTTTATTTTTCATCAACAACTCGCTAACCCCTTGCGCAGCGAGAGTGCGTATATTGAATCCCTCGTTATACTATGCCATAGTCGCTTATATCAAAAATTGTCAAACCGAAAGTTATAGGGAAATAATAAGCCTACAATTTACATTTTGAATGGATATGATCCTGTGCATGATTTTTTTAATTAAAAAAAACGGCTTGTTCCCGCCCCTAGGACCAGGTCCCCCATTTCCGCCCCCCTCGTCTGATTTTGCCCATTAACGAACTTTGCCGAGATTTGGCACCCTTAAATTTTATGTATCAATTTGAAAGTAATTGGGGTACATACCGATTTTTTTCGAATAGATTCTAAAGTGTCCCCTCTCACAGAGAAGATTATTTGAGAGTACATTGTTTCAGATCGGGTAGAAATGACACTTAAACAAAATGTTAGAAATTTTTGAGTCATAATTATTGCTGAAAAAAAAACATGAAAGATATAATTTTAGCTTCATTAAGTTCAAAATAAAATGATCAATTATATTAATCGAAATAATGAATCGGGATTCTGGTTGATTTAACTAACATTATGCATTTAAAAATGAATGTGTTTTCATAATTTATATTATTATTTTTCACATTTTAACTTTAGGATCTACGGTATTAGAAAATCCAGAACAAACTGATCTACGGAAAACTTTTGTTTTAGCTAAAAACATGATGCTATTATTGTTTTTTTGGGTATTTAGCTAAAAAAAAAATGTTCCCCAGTTCAAAAATTTTCCCATACTAGGCGAAGAATACGGGTTTTAATGTTTTAAAAGGGAGACTTGCGTATCATGATTTTTATGCGAAAATGTGAATAATAGTAATAAAAAAATGTAAATTAAATTAAATCAAAAAACCCCTATGTTCTTTTACTGATCTATAACGGTTAGAACAACCATGAAACAGTAACTATACACAAACAATGACTTCGCGTGGGTAAAATTTTCTCCGTGCGCATTTTTCATTAAAATGCACGATCATTTTATTTCATTTGGGGCGCCGCCTGCCTGCCCCCCCCGCCCCCCACTCGCCCCGCCGCCGCGCGCCCGCTGAATATATCACCTGTGCTGGGGGCCCCGGGGGGTTCGTCCCCCTGCGCCGGCCCTGGATTTTATTTCTGTTTTGAGTGACGCCCCGCATGATTAATTCTTCCCCAGAGGGGGCCCCGGCTCGTTCTTATCTTCGCTGATTTCGCATCCGACGAATACCAATGCCTGCGCGGCCTTTTATCGCTATAGAGTAGACGTTTTCGACTTATATGGATAATAAAACGCATTATTGACAATAATCGAGTGGTGCAACTTAGGTTTTAATACTTCAATAGGTTTTAATGCCTCAAACCGTTTTTATTCATTAGGGCGCCTACATACCTGAATGCTAAAAAAATACGAATTTTACTGGTTTTCAAAGGCGTTAGTAGAGATATCCAGACGAAATATACGCAAACTAGTTTATTTACATTAAAGATGATTTATTATCCTAGGTAATTACCTAAGGAAATTAATTTAAAAATTACGCAAAAATTATAGAAAAAAAAAAACAAAACCACCATGTTTTTGAAATAGCATTTTTTAAAGTCACCCTCTTATGAAGCCAGAAACATCCCATATAAAATAAATATAGTTTATAATGAAAATTAATTGAATGAGGGATTTACCTAAGCAATTTGAGATATATGGTATAACAACTTAGACGTAATTAACACTAAAAATTTGAGATTATTTTTTTTAGTTTCTAAATATCAAAATGATAATTTATGTAAAAAATTCAGAAAATATGTGTTTTTGTGTTATTATATAAATATTGGATTTAATAAACGTATCGGTCTTCGGTTTTTATTAAAAGTTTTATATCTTATAACATACCCAAAACAATCTCTTCAAGAGCGCTAAGAATTCTGGGACTATCCCAACTGGGATTTACGACGGCATTGTGTTGCATCAAGGATTAAGGTAAAACCTTGTATTAGGAACTGACCAACAAACTCAAATCGAGACGGATGACGAGTTCATACTTTAAGCTTTACAGTACAGAAATACTTTTATTTTACACTTTTTAGATACCCATTATTTTTATTTTCATAAACTCCATACATAAGTCACTCATAAAATCATCACATTCACCGTAATCCTTCATCATAATCGCATATCCATTATTTTTAAGTTTTTTCATTTTTAGTAAATGATGGTTACATAATGTTTGATAATATTCCACTAAATCCTAAACACACTATAGAGGACAGGTGGAAGTTAAAAATCTATCCCGTGTCGACTACGCCACTGGTAATTTACACCAGTCTCTGATACAAATAATACCCTAGGGAATTATTTTCGCATCGTTTTTATATAATTTCTTACTCATAATAGGGAACGTGACCACCCCCTTAAGTCTGCGGGAATGCTTCGGGACATCCCATATACTAAAATTCATCATGGTTTTTGAGAAAAAAATGTAAACTTCACGTAATAATATTGAAAGTTTCTTGTAATAAATATGTACATTTATTACCTTTTTTATTATACTCCATGGTAGATGAGTGGATTTAGGAAAAGCGGGATTGCTGCGATGCCAGCACCAGTTAGTTTCATTTGAGGTCAAGGTGGTCAGCTTTATCCCACGTTAATTCACACCATTACGTTAAAAACAAAAATAATTTTGAGCATCAAATATTTTCGCATTTTTTATATAATATCCTGCTCACAATAGGGAACATACACAGCACATTTAGTCTTCGGGAATGGTCTTGGGACAATGTCGTTTTATCATTTTCTGTTCAATATGTCATTTTTCCAATCGTTAAATCATTGTTAATTATTCGGTTATTGGTTTAGTCTTAAAAGGTTAGGTTGATGAACTTAATATAATTTAATGCGTTGTAATATTTTAGTCAGAGAGTTGTGCTTTTTCCGCGCGACTCCACCGAGATGAGATTTCCATTTCCGCGTGATCAGATCCCCTTTCAGTTTTCCATCCACCTTTCTTAAGCCCCCAAGAAACCACCGGAGTGATTTATCTCTTTAATTGATGGAATTGTGCCGGCATCGTTTGAAGTATGCGAATCTGTTTGAAGTACTTTGAATGAGCTCCTTAGACAGAAAAACACATTTTATTAGACGTGTATGGTTAAAAAATATTTACCAGCGTGTTGAGAAATCAAAATTAGAAACCGGTTAGGATTTCTATTATGAAATCATATAATGTTAATGACATATGAATTAATTGGGTACTTTATTGTAAAATGTTTTGAATAATAACAAAAAATAATCGTTGATATAAAAGGTAGGGCAATACTTGCCCTTAAGCCACCGCCGCGAGTTGGTACCGTAAGCAAATTTCACACCTGTGAAATTGCCAGATACACAGTTCTCGTGCCCAGTTTAAATTGAAGTTTTGTATTGACGCCAAAGGTAACTAGAATGAATGAATTCTTTCCTGAAAATCACAAGCATTTGCTTTACATGGAAAAATGCTAAGTTGCATTTCACAAAATATGCTGTCAATCATAGAACGTCTTGTGACGATTCGTAAATTCCTTTCTCACGGTTTAGTTTTCATATTTAACGAGAGGAACTTTCAGTTTTCAGTCTTTACTTACCGCGTACTCTTGTAGGTAGTCAACCAACATACGAGTTTTTGGCTTGTTATAGAGTTGAAGCCATTACCTGTTATTTATTAATTTCTATTTGTATTCCCACTTGAAAAAGTCAGAAACTGGTTAGGATAAGTGTGTAACTTTAATAAACTACTTAGTGACCCTGTCTGAACTCTATCTCTATCCTCACCACACGTTACGAGGACTTATATTTGATCCACATTTATTTAATAATATAAAATCGAAATTAAACAAAGAAAAAAAAATGTTTAAATTAAAATTAATATAAACACGTTATAATAATTTGTACGGGTGTGGTATTCAGTCGTGTGTTGCTTTTCGGTTCTATTTTGTTTTCTAACCAAATATAAAAGCTAAGTAAAAATATGTTTTAAATGAAAACAAAGGTTATTCCTAAAGCATCTTTAATTTTGTTGTAAATATTTATTGCGCTAACTTGTCTCTAAATTTTAGTATAGTACCTAATCAGCTATATGTACTTGGTATAGATATTTAGTACCTATATTTGATTACTCAGGTTAAATGCACTATCATTGAGAAGATCGTTGATTATTGATATGAAACATATCTATGAAGAAAACATTAAAATATATAGAAGTAAAAATAATATGGCCGTCTCTAAGATTAGTCACAGAAATGTCAAATTGTATTGCATTTTTAATAAAAAAATAGTAGCATCATTGCTACATATACTTATATGATTAAATAAATGTGGATCAAATATAACCCCTCGTAACGTGTGGCGAGGATTTATTAGATGCATAATAATACGAGTTCATACTCGTATCATACTAAATGCATCTAATAAATTTTACAAAACACTACAAAATTGTTTACTCTATGAATCGTACACCTTTGAAAAGAGAATGAAAGTAGATGGAATTAAAAGTGATAGAAAATAGAAATACTGATCCTTCACAAAATAGCGGGTGTTAAAATGACGTCATTATTACGCTTGGCTTATTAATGCTGCCATTTGACGTAACACAATAATACGTCAAACGATAGGATTGTTTAAATTGCCAGATGAACCGTCGGCTATACGGTTAAAATGGGAATATATGGGCATAGTGCCGGAATGCAGAATGAATCACATCTAACCACCGTTTCTGAATGCCGAAAATATTCAGAAGATACTAAGAGAAGTTTTTGCGGCAGGCGTTGGCAATTCCCCGCGCGACACTTCCTTCGAATATCTACCGTCATTTCCTTCCTTATAGTTAACTAACTACACAGAGCTGAAATTATATAGTCAGTGTTGCCAGCGGTGGTGACGCATAGAGGTGCAATAATAATTCCCCCCCATCGTCCCCCCTCCTTATTCTCGTCGCCATCCCCGACTCTTAACAGCCACCGCTAAATTGACATCTCTCATAATAGAAGAGAAGAGACTTTAAAACGCCGCCGGGACTTGAAACTACCCTCCGTTTCCTGGTAGTGTCCTTTCACACTAGCCAGTAATTCATTTAGAAAATATAATATTGACATTATTCCCTTTATACAATGTAAATTCCATAATTATTGATAATGATTTAATTGAAAAACTAAAAACAAACATTTAATAAAAATTAATGACGTAACGCAGTAAAAACATATATTTATTATAATTGTGTGATCATTTACTAAAAACGTGCAAGCGAAGGAGAATATTTTTTTTATTGAATCCAAAATATACATGTGAAATATAGGGTGTTTTTTTTAGAGGCGTGGTTTTCAATCTGGCACTACTTTTTTCGTAGTTGGTGTTTTTGACAGCTGTCACTTGATTTATGCTCAGTTTGGTTTGCCATTTCATAATGAATAGACTTACTCCTGAAAGTAAAAATCGCGTCGTGGGCCTGTGGCGTGGCCTCCAAGATCGTGCGATTTAACACCGCTGGACTATTTTTTGTGGGGTTATGTGAAGTCGCTGGTCTACGCAGATAAGCCGGACACGATTAACGCCTTGGAAGAGAATATTCGGCGCGTTATTGCTGACATACGGCCCAACTTGCTGCAAAAAGTGGTTGAAAATTGGGCCTCTTACCCGAAATCATTTTTAAAACATAATGGCAAACCCTTATCTTTATAATAAAACTAAATTCTTAGCCATAACATCAAATTATATGCGTTTTATCTCTTCTTGAAAACCACGCCTCTAAAATCATCAACCTATAGAATAAACCAGTTATATAATAAAATAGTTGACCATATTTTAAGCTAAGCTAAGAAACAGCTGCTGGTGTGGATTTTACACCCCACTAGACAAGGTCTGTTGGGGCGATACCTGCTCAAATTTTGCTACACGGCTCTATTTAATTTTTTATTTATATATATAGGAAATGTTTTAATGTGACTCACGCGTGACGTAGCTATCAGCTAAAAAGACCGTACGTACGAGATAAAAGCAACTGCCAAACTAGCATTTCGAGACTTTCTATAATACATCCTCGAAGTGAATAATGTTGCGGCAAGGGAAGGGTAAATTCAGCCATTTTCAAGTTAGTCCAGAAGCGGAAGTTGAATATAATGCTAGACTTTGATGCATATTTTACGTTCCTAGGCGAACACAAATCTCAACTACATTAAGGGGCATACTTATTTTGACCTATAGAAACACATCTAAAAAAAAGTTATTAGGAATGGAATTTTGTTACCTACACCTCTATGTAAGGTTTTTTTTTCAATAATCAACGACCAAAAATGGCTTTAAAAACCCCTATAAATATAGAAACCGCAGGATTATTTTTTTTTACTCAGCAACATGGGTTTGTGCCAGGTCGATTGACCTCTTCCAGCTTATTATATTCAAATTATATTCAGAAAGCATTTGATAAAGTAGACTACAAAATACTTCTCTCCAAACTTTACTATAATGGTATAAGAGGTAACTATGTCCTATGTGACCAACAGAAGTCAGGTAGTCATACTGATTGGTCGCAAATCTGACATTGTCCACATTACATCCGGGGTGTCCCAAGGGTCGATTCTTGGGCCACTGTTATTTATATTCATGGTTCAAAATTGTCTATTTCTATTGTAAGCTGATGATTTAGAAATATATTGCAGTTGATAGTTTACAACCTGCGCCAGCAACATCTGTATTCAATGACCTGGGCGGCGCGAGCGGCCTAATATTTACAACAACGGTTTAATATTATCACGCAAAGTTTACATTATTTCTCTTGGATGCCATAATGAGCATTGACGTCTTTATAAATCATATTTGAATTCGTAGGGCCATTTAGCTAGTTTTTTCCGGGAATGGTCTCGGGACCGCGTTACTGTGTAAAACTGTGTTTTTCCAATAAAGATATATAAATAAATAGGTAGGTATGCTACAATGAAAGATTGTGTAATGCGCAAACTGTGACAATGGCCGTTGATAATATGTGTGATTACACCGGTATCAACATATATATGTAGGTACATATGTGACGGGATTGGTACCCGCAGCGTTCCCGTTCCCATATTGTGTTCGCCGGATCCACAGACACCAAGATGGATGGACGTTTCACAACCGTGACAGGACGGGGAGAGCGAGAAGAGGAAAGAACGGGGCGGGAGGGAAGGGGAGGGGGTATCGCAGATGGAAACGCAATAGTTGCTGAAATTCGTGGCTTGACTGATGAAAGCCTCTCGTGAAACCATATTTCTAGACTCCTCATTATCATGGTTTTCGTGACATTTTTACACATTTTTTATCTTGATTATCGCTTTATACAGCGTGATCTAGGATCATTATACTTAAGGGGGTTTTGTGTTATGATATGAAAATATGATTACTAGTTTTACGTTTTTTTTTTCTCGGCAACCGCGATTAATTTTGTTATAGTTTCTTAAAAACACTAAACATCACTAAAAACTAAAAAACAAAAATCGCAGAACCTATCAACTATTTTTTTTTATCGTGAAAGATAATTATAATTATTTTCAAGAAGTACAAAACGGTAAATATTTCATAAAAAATACGCACCATTTATGTACGCAACAGCCAAAGGTATGTACCCAAGAATTTATTAAATATAGAAATTTATTAATTAGAATTTATTAAATAAGAAAAAAATGTTAATTTGTTCTTGCAATCGCTGTTACAGTACAAAATATCGTAAAACTTTTTCTTACGCCCTTTTTCTGATTTTATTTCAAGGGGTCATTAAATTTGCCTATGATAAACGATTTAAATATTTTTTCGGCGGAGTCAATAAATTTAAATACTATATTTTTAATATACGAATATCAAATATACCTCCCATATTAAATATACATAGATAAAAAGGGTTTATTTATAATAACAAAATATATAATATAATTTCTTACTGAAGTGGATGAAATAAAATTTAAAACAAGCCGTATGCTTCATTTATTTTTATTGTGTATTTAAGTACAACTGCATATAATTTTATACCGCCACAGAACGGGCTCGCCTAGTGTTGGCGGTATAGAAACCATTTTGCACGGTATTATTAGCGTGTCTTCGTCACCTTGACATGGCAATCGCTGAAGGATAATTATAATAATGTCATATAATACTGTAATATATAACACAATGTTTTTTTTTACTGTGCTTCTGTACAACTGCACTGTGCACTGTGCACTGTGCTTGTATATGTTAGTAAAAAAGATTGAATTGAAATTATGTGCTTTAATGGAAAAGATGATTTTCATTAAATGCTTAGGGCGACTAACACATTTGCTTTAATAGTAATTAACACTGTGTTGTTCAAAAAGTCTTTCTAAAAAAACCCCCTATTTTTAAAACAAAATTAAATGATTAAAGGACAACCCGCAGGAAGTATTTTTATCACTTAATTTTGTATGGCTTAGCACAAGAGATATACAAAATGAATATAAAATAAAATAGCAGATCTTAAAAAAATCTCCAAAAACTATGACACTAATGTTTAAAGGACAACCCACAGGAAGTGTTTTTAATATTACTGCCACAGTTTTTGTAGAATTTTTTACCCCCCCCCCCCCCCAACTAAACTCCTTCAAATCCTTTAAACTCCTACGGCACTACGTCACTCCTACGTTGTTAGAAAAAGTCTGTGACAGACTGAAGGACTGAAGAATAATCTTAAGAGGGTTCCATTTGTTTTTGGGTACGGAACCTTAAAAACCCCTTTTTTAAACTACCTTTATTGTATCATTTTTTATTCTGTTTTCTTTTCACGTGAACTGTCTATTTTTAAAGTACTTTAAAAGCGATTAATTGTGAGGCATTAAAATGAATGTTCTTGGTATTATTCGAGGCATTAATCCGTTTTTTTTTTCATCTTAAGCCTACCACAAACTAAGATAATGTAATAGGTAGATTTATCTCATTCTTTTTCCCCTTTTGAGCTTTGTATATTTTTTTGAACATATTTTTAAAATATATATTCAGAGAACCCGGTTTATTGTTGTTTGTTTATAACTTATTCCAGAGAAATAAAAAAAAATACAAAAAGGTTCAAAAATATATATGATTATACTATTTAATATGAATAGTTATTTATTTTTTAAGGAGTTAGCATACAGAGATAGATTGTATTAAATAACGTGTAAACTATATATTTTTTAAATTTAATGCTTTTAGTGTTGTAAAGAATGGGATGCTGGGAAGCCATCGCTGCAGCAATCTTTACATGAAACTATAGACTGCATCGATCAATTACCGTTCCTCTAGTTAAAAGTTTGTCACTGCGTGGCAGTCTCTTGGATGAATTCAGAGAATGGATCTTGGATAAATTCAATATAGAAAAGGGGAAACAATCTTCAAAGTACCGTAAATGTAAAGTACCGTGCTATACAAAGATCCACTTTTCAACAGTATTAATCGATTAATATCTTGAAATAAAATTACTAGCGCTCTCTAGCGATATAAGTCCGAACTGCATGGATTACATGTAAGTAGTTTCACATATGTGCGAGTCCATCTCGCATCGCGTACGATGCTATCGGCTTACTCTGGCGACAAAAGCATCACTGACACATCCGTCAATGTCACCAAATAACAAATCACTCACCCCAAAAATCATTAATTACATTATTAAGTAAATTACAAAGAATTTTAGGCATTTTACAAAATTTCGATTGTTTGTTGCCGACCTTTTCGAAGTTACTTTCAAATTCAAGGTTTTTATTAAATAAAATAAGGTATCGGCTACATAATTTTCAGTTTTACACTAAATATTAAAATAAAATACAATATCCAGATATAGAAAATCGAGTACCTAGGTACTAGTCATTTGATAAGGTCTGTTACCTTTCCAACTAGGTAAGAGTTACCTGTTCTATGAAAGGTTATTTTTAAATGTTACAGTGTTAGTTTGAAAGACTTGTGAAAAATAATAAAAAAATAATTTTAAGCACAAAAATACATAGTGCAATATCAATATACAGGATGAAGTTGAGGTCAGCAGTCTACTTTTAAGGGGTCATTTTTGACATTTTATAAATAAAGCAAAATATAATGGTCTAAAATGGTAAAACAAAGATTCTCAAAAAAAATTTAAAGTGTGGTCACAGAAAAATACCAGAATTAACTTTAAGCACAAATATATACACACGCACACGCTAACGATACACACAACTGAACGCAATTTAAGTGTCTTAATATATAGGGTGTTTTTTTAGAGGCGTGTTTTTCAATCTGGCACTACTTTTTTCGTAGTTGGTGTTTTTGACAGCTGTCACTTGATTGCTCAGTTTGGTTTGCCATTTCATAATGAATAGACTTACTCCTGAACAACGTTTGCAAATAGTGCAAATTTAGTAAAAATCGCGTCGTGGGCCTGTGGCGTGGCCTCCAAGATCGTGCGATTTAACACCGCTGGACTATTTTTTGTGGGGTTATGTGAAGTCGCTTGTCTACTCAGATAAGCCGGACACGATTAACGCCTTGGAAGAGAATATTCGGCGCGTTATTGCTGACATACGGCCCAACTTGCTGCAAAAAGTGGTTGAAAATTGGGCCTCTCGGCTGGAATTTGTTCGAGTCAGCCGCGGCGGCCACTTACCCGAAATCATTTTTAAAACATAATGGCAAACCCTTATCTTTATAATAAAACTAAATTCTTAGCCATAACATCAAATTATATGCGTTTTATCTCTTCTTGAAAACCACGCCTCTAAAATCATCACCCTTTATATAAATACGTTGGGTGTTCGCTGCCTTCTCCACGGCCTTGCGACTGGGTGTCGTACTTGACGACCGAAAGAAGACCGGTGTCACTGAAATTGCCAATATCGTAATTATTCGGATACCGCAATATAGACGTTACCGGCTTCCCATAACAAATGTACTGTACCGTACCATAGTTTCCTACCCTTCAATTGTACCTTAATGGAAGTGCATCATCGGAGAATCTTACAAAGATACACGTCAATGTAACCGCGATTTTTCAATGAGTAACAGTCAGTCATGGGCTCATGCTATTTAGTTATGGAATAACCAGCTAGTATTACGGCAACTGTCATAGGGATGATATGCGTTCAAAAAATTTTTATTAAATTTCCAGTCCATCCCACAACTCTCCTGTACGTGTCCTCACTGAGTGACTGCATGCCAACGTGTGAGGGGTTATTGGCCCTGTCCCACACATTTAGGTCTGCCCCTTTGCATCAAGACAAACCACCGAGTAACTCGGCTAACACTAATGCTTGTATCGATCTGCAATCGTTAAGCGGAAAAGCGTAATTTCATCAATCAAGTATTCAACAGGATTGGATGCTCTCTCTCCAGTTAATTTTCATAAAACAAACGCACAACTTTTGTTTGCGTGGCGAGCCGGTTTGGGATACTACCGTGGTGCGGCTGCCCTCCCCGGCTCTATTTATTTATCTTTTGCTTCTACTTTGCAAGTTGGCATGAGATACACTTGTGAGCATTGTACGACCGTCCTCCCCCTATGGGGATTTCGATCCGGTATTGATTACGTCACCTTGCAAGGATGACGGCGGCCTTTTGCCATTTTATGGCGGCCTCGAAGGGCGAGTAACTCTCACCAGAGTCGGCTCGTTGGTTCACTAACTATTGCCCCCCCGAAAAGAGACGATAATTAATGAGTTGATCAATCTGCCTTCTCAATTGCGTGGTCGGACACTAAAGGGGGTAGCCCACTGACCCTTTTCTGCTTTGTTGTTGTTTGGACCACCCCCACTTAGCTTTACAATCGATTGTTCCACTCATTCCGTTACGTAGTTACCCATAACGGAGACCTGGAGAGAAGGGGTCGGACCGGGAGCTTCAATAAGGCATCAGCTTTGATGAGTAGTCAGGGACCTTGGTACCCATTGATAGACCGCTGAAACTGCAGTTGGCCAGGGTCGTTCTGGACTCGGTCGGAGCTTTACATACAGTCGGCCGCCCTGACACCGATCACTTCCGTATTGCACGGGATAGAACCACATGGATTTCAAACAATGGGCGTAAGGCGGGCCCGAAGTACCCGCCTCCCACACACGGCCCTCATAGGTCCGGGGAACACAGCCCACATGGGGTCCAAGGAACACAGCCCACATGGGGTCCAAGGAACACAGCCCACATGGGGTCCGGGGAATACAGCCCACATGGGTTCGGGGAATACGGCCCATATGGGGTCCAAGGAACACAGCCCACATGGGGTCCAAGGAACACAGCCCACATGGGTTCGGGGAACACAGCCCAGATGGGGTCCAAGGAACACAGCCCAGATGGGGTCCAAGGAACACAGCCCACAGGGTGTGAGGCGGGCCCGTAGTACCCTCCCCACTTTCCCAGACGCCTATCTTTCAATTGCGTCCTGCCGATCGGCAAGCGGGAGATTCATGTTCCACACTTCCGATACCTCGGCCTTTCTTGTTTAATAGGTAGGGCTTTCTTGCCCGCTGGGTGCCACATGGGGTCCGAGGAACACAGCCCACATGGGGTCCGCGGAACACAGCCCAGATGGGGTCCGGGGAACACAGCCCAAATGGGGTCCAAGGAACACAGCCCACATGGACATGCCCAGCCTTCAATTACATTCCATGACACTACATGGGCGGACAGCAAGGTTTCATGTACCAGTGTCCGGTTCACCGACTTGTGTCGGTTTTCATCGTTATGTCGGGCGGAGAGAAGGACACCACGTGCCCACATCCGCTACCGACCAGAGAGTACAGGGAGCGATATATAGCTCGGGTAAGTTCTGACAGCTACCGTATACTTGTCCCAGATTCAATTCAAATACAGACTTTACTTGTAACGCGCCGTTCTATCTTATCTCGTTAGTCCGGTCAGTTCAGTTTAATTCAACACAATTTTTGGGCACCGCCCGTTAAGTAGTCAAGGTCGCTTGTAATCACGAATCTGTCCTACGGGTCATGGTCCACTAGAGTTATTTCTCCAACTCCCAGATCGTGG
The DNA here is from genome assembly GCA_020383195.1 of Neomicropteryx cornuta. NCBI lineage: Eukaryota > Metazoa > Arthropoda > Insecta > Lepidoptera > Micropterigidae > Neomicropteryx > Neomicropteryx cornuta. The sequence continues at coordinate 17,473,784 of JAHKQU010000021.1, read as the reverse complement.
TCGTAAATCACATCTGGTTGGGGTTCAAGCTTTATTCTATGGCATTGCTATAAGGTAGGACCAGTCCTTAGGTGTATGATATTATTAACTTAATTCAAACATGAAAGAACATTATCGATTATATTCAGGGATGAGAGATTATTAATAGATAGTCAGAGTCTCTGCTTCTTCAATCTCCTCATCGAGCCATATACCCACTGGACCTTGGGTTGACTTCAGCATATGAAGGTGGGGGGCATCTAAAATAAAAGGATTTGATTGATATTTGATGTCCCTCAGAGACGAACGAGGTTCCTTGTTCGTGACTCATGGGCAGTTAGGAATGAAGACGGAGATGGCCAAGGCCCGGCGACTTCTAGCCGGTTGGACCTGCCGGCCATACTCTGGTAGGTTCCATCCCTAACACCTAGTAACAACACATATAACAATAAACATTGAAATTTTCAAAGTGTTTGTGTTGTGTAATATGCTTTTTCAAAAAATTTAAATTTTCAAAATTTTGCAAGTTTGGAGTCAACGTGCTTCGGTGCAGCCTGGTGAGACCTTCGTATCAGTTCAGGGATTGCGACCTGAATTCCGAATTTAAGCCACGCTTTTTGACATGTCAACGCTCTTCGGCTGATATGGTCAATCACCCGCTCATCACGGAAGGACACAGATCCTCACAAGCCCCTCCTTGAATTTAACTAGCCTTGAAAAGGCGTGTAATCCCCGTGTGTTATTATGAATGATGTGACACAAATGAGACAGGTTAAACACAGTTAAATCTAGTCCTACCTTACTGCTTGCAGTCGCTTGTCGAGATCAGCGGCTGAGGCGTCCCGTCCGAGCACTCCTATTTCATTTAAACTTAAATTGAGTCTTTTCTCACTATAACTATTTATTCTAAAATCTATTGTCTTTGGATCACAAAAAGATTTCAAATATTAGTTATTCAAACACTATGGCTGTGAAATGTTTCATCAGCTTTTGGCGCTTACAGACGAATATTTATTTTCAAATTATTCGAGATGCTATCATTTTTAATTTATAAAAATGTTTCGTTTAGGCAAGACGAAGAAGATCGCTTCTTTATTTCGAACGTATGTATGTGAATATCTATAATTTTAGGAATGTTTGGCCTCCTAAATTTCACGATCTTAACAAGAGTTTACTGCGTTTATTTACCGTCAGAACTTTTCCATGTTTCGTTATTTGCCACTCGCCTAAATGCGTTGCTACCGAATCCACCGGAAAAATTGACTATTTTAAATATTTTTGGTTTTCAATGAAAATTCGACTGTCATTTAATTTTTGAAAAATTTCAAAGTTTTTTCAAAGTCGTCCGATTTTTATCTGGTTAGGAACGAATTGCCTAATCGACTGCGGCGTTAACGAATCTAATGAGATAATTGATAACTTTAAACTTTTGAAGTTTTGCCGCAAAAACTTAAATCAACTGTAAAAAGTTTATTTATTGTTAGATCTTTTTCAAAGCCTATTATTTTTCAACCGCTCGGATACGGTGGTACCGAATTCACCGGAAAAATTGACTATTTTTGAACATTTTAATTTTCGATGAAAATTCGGCTATCAGTCAGATTCCGGGAAGAATTTCAAAAGTTTTTTCAAAGTCGTCCGATTTTCATCCGGTTAGAAGCGAATTGCCTAATCGGCCACGGCGTTAACGAATCTAGTTAAATAATTGATAAATTTAATCTTTTTGAAGTTTCGCCGCCAAAACTTAAAAGAGCTGTAAAAAGTTTATTCACTGTTAGATATTTTTCGAAGTCTATTATTTCTCAACCGCTTTATTACGTTGTCAACGAATCTGCTATAAAAAATAATTATTTTAATTATTTTCGAAATTCCCGACTTGTAATTTTTTCAAAAAATATTATCGAATTTTTTCAGAGTGATTAAATTCGCGACCGAAAAGATGTATGTAACGTGGCCGACCGAGGCTTAATGATTCTAAACGTAATTAATTTTGAAAGAATTTACTTTTTAGCTAACACTTGCTTTTAACACTGACTTTAGTCGCTGATGGCTTTGAAAACACTGACTTTAGCTATGGGTGGTTCAACGCCTGAAATCGCCAAGATTTTCCAGGCGGAGCCTTTGCGCGTACTTTTCCGAAGATAGCCTCGACACGTGTCGACAACGGCCATGTAGGTATTTTCACTGAATGCGGTAGCCCCCCGCGCTCCTCCTTTTAAGTACTGTTAAAATTCGGCTAGCGCCTCCCGGAAATTCGACTTTCCCTGCGCTGTGATTGGTCCATTTTGTGACACGTGACCATCGAGCTTTTCTAATGCCTATATAAACCTAATTTTTTGCGCAGCGATTTTTCCGATTTTCGTCTAATCTATGTAATTTATAGCTCAAACGAAGCGCCCCATCGAGCTGATCCCGAATCTGCAATAAAATTCATTATCGGACCAAAGACTAAAAAGATAGAACGGTTTTAATTTTCAAAAAATTTTATTGTTTAAAAATGTTCAGAACAACATTTCTGAAAGATAATTGTATGACAATTTGGTCGTGACATTAATATATCAAAAGTTACAAGCAATTATAAGTCCAGGTTTTGACATGCCACTTTGGCTGTCAGCATCTTTGTAATGGTGCGTCCAGCGTAATTTCAGATAGGATTTTTGAGTCCGTCGTTAAGGCTTTAATGAGCTTCGATGTCCCCCATATCACCCCCTGCAAGATATTTGTAGTTATTCATCTTTTGAGGTTTATTTCAGCCATTTTTATAGCTCTTCCTTTGTTAGAAAACTCAATAGCTTCAAAGGGTCACGTGAGCGGCGTCCGAATTTCGGACCATTCGCTAGTCCATTAGCATAGCTAGCTAATGAGTATTTTTTCAGAGTTTTAGCTCTTCAAATTGATTTTATACGAGTTTTTCAAACTCTCACTTTTCTTTCATATCGACCCGCCAGTGACTACCCACAGTTTGGCAAAAACTCAATGGTTCAAAAATGGGTCGATGAAAGTTTTCAAATTTCGACACACAGATGCTCAGTTAGCTTCCGCATGCAATTATTATTTTTCCAGGATTTTGACTCTGCAAACCTGATTTATCAGAGTTTTTCAAGAAATCTAAATTCGGCTTATTGACATGAAATTTGATGGCCGGCGTCGCGCTGTCCGCGCGGTCTGTCGCCCTTTATGGCCAAAAATTTGAATTGTAACGGTTTTCTCACCGGCGTTCCATTCGCCTTTCTCCGTTGCGCTGTCGACTTTAGCGGGATATTAGATTGAGTATTGATCGTTTTCATAGTAATTCAGAGGTGAATTTATTTCGCAGGTATTTTCATACTGCGTTGTCATTTAGTTGCCGAATGCTCTTAGCTGCTGATTTCATAGAATAAAGAAGGGGGGTTTTGCTGGGGGTGCCTTATTTCGCTTGCATTTTCATACTGCGCGAACATTAATTCAGGTGCATTTATTTCGCAGATATTTTCAGTCATTTCATTGCCGAATGCTTTCAGCCGGCGATTTCATAGAATAAAAGAAGGGGGGTTTTGCTGGGGGTGCCTTATTTCGCTTGCATTTTCATACTGCGCGAACATTCCCCCCCCCGTACTTAGACTGCGTCTACAGTACTCTCTCGTGTCTGCACTTCGAGCGGTATGACTTTGTTGACTGGTCGTTTCATTGTGCCTGCTCTTGTTCTGATTTCTACTACTCGCACTTGATCGTCTTTGCCGGGGTATGTGTTGATTATGATGCCCCTTGGCCACGCGTTGCGCGGTAGGTTATTGTCTGCTATCAGCACTAGATCACCCTTCTTCAACTGCAGCCCCTCTTTGTGCCACTTAGTTGTTTGGTTCAGTGTGGGTAGATATTCTTTTACCCATCGGTTCCAAAACATATCCGCTAAAGCTTGAGATATTCTCCATTGCTTCTTCGAGTCAAAATCCTCGCTGTTATGCTCTCCCATTACCATATGTCCTGATGATGCTCCAATCAAGAAATGATTTGGCGTCAAGCTTTCATCATCTTCGTGATTCAATGACACTTGTGTCAGTGGTCGGCTGTTCACCATATGTTCGACTTCAGTGAAGAGTGTTGCCAGAGCTTCCTCTTTAGGAGCCCTTTCTTTCAAGGTGCTGCTTAGTGCAACCTTCACGGAGCGCACCAATCGTTCCCATGAACCTCCCATATGAGGAGAGGCTGGTGGTATAAAGTGCCAGGTTATACCACGCATGGAAAGGTCCTCTTGCATTCGTGTGTGGTCAATTTCCTCGAGGGCTTTTCTGATCTCATTGTCAGCTCCCCTCAGGTTAGTACCGTTGTCAGAATACATGTGTCTTGGTGTGCCCCTTCTGGCTGCCATCCGTCGGATGGCCATTATGGCTGAGTCTGTAGACAAAGACGCTGCTAATTCCAGATGAATCGCTCGCGTGCTTAAGCACGTGAATAGTACCCCATATCTCTTCTCATGACGCCTCCCGATGGTCACATCGTAGGGTCCGAAGTAGTCACATCCGCAGTTCGTGAATGGACGGATGTGGTGTGCCATTCTCACCTGCGGCAGCTTTCCCATCATTTGAGCAGGTGCCTCATTTTTTCGCACCTTGCATTGTTGGCAGCTTCGCACGATCTGACGAATTGCGGATCTGGCGTTTAAAATCCAGAACCTTTGCCTTAGTTCGTTGAGCACTCTTTCGTGCCCGTGGTGCAGAGACTTCTCGTGCGCGTGTTTGATTATCAAACGCGTATACTGATCTTTGGGATCCATAATTGCCGGCTTCCTTGTTTCAATAGGGATGTTCTCTGCCAAGCTTGTGCGGCCATCCATCCTTAAAACTCCGTCCTCATCGATATACGGCATGAGTAGTTTCAGACGGCTGCTAGGGTGTATGGCTCGCCCTTCCGCTAGGGCTTTCAATTCGGCTGGGAAGTGATTCCGTTGACTGGATTTTATCCACAATGTTTCAGCTTCGTCCACGTCATTAATGTTGAGTGGTCCGTCTACTGGTTGCTTCCTGCAGCGTTTGATAAATCTTAGGCACCAAGCCGTCGCTCTCACCAGGCGTATCCAAGATGAGAACCTACTGATGTTTGGTAGGCTGTCAGTATGTTCATGAGCCTTTGTTTCGGTATCTGGTTTACACAGATTGGACAGGTTCGTCGGAAAGCTTTTTGATAGCGACCTCCTTGCCTGTCCCTGTGCCTCCCCTTCAACCTCCTCGTTTGCCATCAGTACGATCTCTCTCCTGATCTCCTCCTCAGTTGTTATCGGCCTGGATGGTTTTGCCACTGGCCATTGGCTCTCGGGCAGACGTAGGAATTCTGGCCCGGCGAACCATCGTGAGTTAGGTGTCAGGTCAATGGGTGCGTTATCACGCGTCGCTTCGTCCGCAATATTTTCCTTCGTCGGTACCCAACGCCAGTCGTCGGGAGTCGTCACTTCATCGATTTCGCCGAGTCGGTGTGCAACGAACGTTTTATAGTTCCTGGGATCTGAATGTATCCACTGAATTATGGTCTTGGAGTCACTCCATATTACTAATCTCTCGATCTTCAGTTCGTGAGCCTCTTTGATAGCGGTCGCTAGCCGGCTGGCCAAATGTGCTCCTTGTAACTCGAGTCTCGGGATGCTCATGGGTTTTAGTGGGGCAACCCGAGTTTTACTCGTCACAAAACTGACCTTCACTCCTGCATCAGTTTCCTGTCGGAAGTAGGCCACTGCCGCATAAGCCTGTTCGCTTGCGTCACAGAAGATGTGGAGTTGCACTGCTTTATTAGCCTGGAGTTGGTACCATCTCGGGACTTTGATGCCCGAGATCGCTTTCAGCTCCTCCATCCATCTCGCCCATTTGGCGTTTGCTGCGTCGCTTAGTTTTTTCGTCCCATGACGTGCCCGTACGCCATACATCCTGCATTAGGATCTTTGCTTTTATCGTGAATGGGGACAACAGTCCCAGCGGGTCGAATACTGACATGGTGATGCTTAGCATCTGTCTTTTCGTTGGTCTGACAGCTCCGGTCAGCACCATAGGAGGCACCCTGCTAAATTTCAGGACAAACGACAGTTCATCTTCTAGTTGGTTCCACTGCAATCCGAGCACTCGCTCGCTCGGCAAGGTCGTCCCCTTTTCCGATGTGATATTCAGCTTTACGCTCGACTTAGAGTGTTTCTCCATGGGTTATATTTTCAGTACTTCGCTGCTACTGCAGGCCCAATTATATAAGTCAGAACCTCCCTCACAGTGTGCGCCTGACACTTGAGTTATCAATTCTTTTGCAGTCGCGACGTCGTCGACGCTATCCAAATAATCATCCATATAATGTTTTAACAGTATAGGGTTGACTGCCCGAGGATACTTGGTGGCCAACTCCTTGGCATTGATGCTCTTCGTATATTGGGCTGAGCAAGGAGATGATTTTGCTCCGAAGATCATTGATTGGATTTTCACTGTTCGTGGTTCGGCATCCAGATTATAAATTTGGTTCATCATTCCCTCATGACTTGTCCGATCGCTGCTTGCACTGCATCAGTATCTCCGACCTGAGTTGTACAATGGAGGTAGTTCCCCGCGTCTGAAGACCGACATCTACACGCTTATCATTTGGCGCTACGTGGGTCTCCTTTGCACAGTGTTTCACTTCACTGTACCTTTACTTTACCTTCACTTTACCTTCACTATACCTCAAGGTACATTACCTCACTTTTACCTCAAAAGGATTACTCCATTGTACTTCAGGCCGAACGGTACCTGATTTGGTTTAATTGTACCGTCGTTGCTAGTGCCTTTATCAGCTACGGGTTGTAAGTCCGTTCCGGAAGTCATGTTCAGGTTGTTCTCGAGTGTGTTCGAGAATCGCGCCGTCGCTGCTCATTCAGTTGGACATTAGGTAAGCTTTATGCACATTTATGGGTTGTATGGAGTTTCTGCTGCGTTGTTGACAGCACTGTTCAGATCATCATTCACATGATGTTTGTAATGTATTGGTTTGCCACAGACGTCCTTCGGGGACATCGGAACCAGTGGCAATCTGCCATGTATCACCTAGCCCAGTTGTGATAGCGTCGCCATGGGTGCGTTCCTTTCTGGTCTACAAATCTCCAGTGGAATTATCAAATTCCAATTATCTTGTCCGATGAGTAGCTGAGGCCGGCCCCTTATGTTTCGAACGGGTAGATCGGCCAAACGTGGCCATCTTCGTATCTGCTCCACGATGTCCACATCGTGCACAGGCAGCTTCAGATCGTTGACGGTCTTTGCCCGCTTGACTGTTGTGTAAGTGTTTTTCCACTTCCTCACACAGAGAAGTTTATTAACTCAGAGTCCTTTTTGGTTGGTCGCATCGTTCCTGCGCCGTTGAGTTTTAGGGCTATTCGCTTTCTTTCGTCTCCGATACACTCGGCTATGGTCCCAATCCATTACCGTTATCGTTGAGCCTTCGTTAAACAGGGCCAGTATGTTGGCCGTGCCCTTCATTTCTTTTAACTGTTATGTCGCCGACTCTGAGAAGGCTCTTCTCTTGTCTCGTAGTCTAAGCGCTGGCACACGCTTCAGAAATTCCCGCCCTTCGCAGTCGAAGGTTGGAAACCTTTAGATTTCGTAGCTCTCGGCCTCGCGTGCTTCGGCCTAAGCTTGTTCTTGGGTTGCTGTTGCTGCCTCTGTGGGTGGAGTGGTTTATTGTGCATGGCGTGGTACTTTGATACTCCAGTTGGCACCTGTTTGCACTGCCGGGCTGTGTGCCCCTGACGCAAACAGTTGTAGCAAGCCCCTGTTCTGTACGCCCAACGGCGTTTGTCGGCCACCGTGCCTTTTAGCAATTTTCGACACTTGGCTGTCGGGTGTCCCCTTTTCAAGCAGTAATCACACTCATATGAGTTGACGACCGCGTTCAGGGGGAGTCTACGCCTTCGAGGCGTGTTGGGTTTTCGGGGAAAAATCAAATTTTTCACCGTCACTGATTCATGGTTGTCGTTCACTTCCAATATCATATTTTTCCACCATGCCTTTGGCGAATCGACAGGGTGTGGTCCACTGCGGTGTACGCTTTTGTGAACCTTTCGGCTCCTTTTCCCTTTGGAGTTCTCGTCGGACCAGCCCTTCAGCTTGCGCTTCTGGCGGCTGCTTGAGGTGTCAGGTTCAACTGTGATCGGCGATTTCTCGATCTGTTGATTAGTTTCTGGTGCAACCTTTGAAACTTCGACTACCTCTAGTCCTGTGGTGTCGCTCTCATTGATGACAGCTTCTAGTTCTCTTATTAGGCGGTAGAACTGACTGTCATGTGGTTCACCGACTTCGACTGACGAGTGTTCAGTTGGTGTGCGTTCACGCACCTTCAGCACAGTGGTCGTTTCACCTGCTGAAGCAATTTGGAATTCCAGCGCATCGCGCACATCTTCCAGAATTGTTTGTCCGGCGGTTGTTTGCCCGTCTCTGGTGCAAACGTCAGCTTTCTTGGTTGAGCCCTTATTGAAAACAGTTGATGCTTCATTCAATCTGGCCTCACTGGCCGGCTCCAATGGGTGACATGGTAATGGGGTCTTCTTTTGTCTTGCGGGGGTCTTCGACATAACCTTCTCGGCTATTGCTCGCCTTACTTGTTTCAATTGAGCTTGCAATGCTCTGCGACGCACTTCGTGGTCGTCTTCAATCGACTCGGTCTCACAGACCTGGTAGTCTTCATTGTCACTCATTTCGCGTTCCTAGCCTTCCAACCACCAATTGACAGGGTTTTCGGATAAGCTCGTTGGCTTAGATCCGGCTCGAAGGACCAATGTTCGCTGCCTTCTCCACGGCCTTGCGACTGGGTGTCGTACTTGACGACCGAAAGAAGACCGGTGTCACTGAAATTGCCAATATCGTAATTATTCGGATACCGCAATATAGACGTTACCGGCTTCCCATAACAAATGTACTGTACCGTACCATAGTTTCCTACCCTTCAATTGTACCTTAATGGAAGTGCATCATCGGAGAATCTTACAAAGATACACGTCAATGTAACCGCGATTTTTCAATGAGTAACAGTCAGTCATGGGCTCATGCTATTTAGTTATGGAATAACCAGCTAGTATTACGGCAACTGTCATAGGGATGATATGCGTTCAAAAAATTTTTATTAAATTTCCAGTCCATCCCACAACTCTCCTGTACGTGTCCTCACTGAGTGACTGCATGCCAACGTGTGAGGGGTTATTGGCCCTGTCCCACACATTTAGGTCTGCCCCTTTGCATCAAGACAAACCACCGAGTAACTCGGCTAACACTAATGCTTGTATCGATCTGCAATCGTTAAGCGGAAAAGCGTAATTTCATCAATCAAGTATTCAACAGGATTGGATGCTCTCTCTCCAGTTAATTTTCATAAAACAAACGCACAACTTTTGTTTGCGTGGCGAGCCGGTTTGGGATACTACCGTGGTGCGGCTGCCCTCCCCGGCTCTATTTATTTATCTTTTGCTTCTACTTTGCAAGTTGGCATGAGATACACTTGTGAGCATTGTACGACCGTCCTCCCCCTATGGGGATTTCGATCCGGTATTGATTACGTCACCTTGCAAGGATGACGGCGGCCTTTTGCCATTTTATGGCGGCCTCGAAGGGCGAGTAACTCTCACCAGAGTCGGCTCGTTGGTTCACTAACTATTGCCCCCCCGAAAAGAGACGATAATTAATGAGTTGATCAATCTGCCTTCTCAATTGCGTGGTCGGACACTAAAGGGGGTAGCCCACTGACCCTTTTCTGCTTTGTTGTTGTTTGGACCACCCCCACTTAGCTTTACAATCGATTGTTCCACTCATTCCGTTACGTAGTTACCCATAACGGAGACCTGGAGAGAAGGGGTCGGACCGGGAGCTTCAATAAGGCATCAGCTTTGATGAGTAGTCAGGGACCTTGGTACCCATTGATAGACCGCTGAAACTGCAGTTGGCCAGGGTCGTTCTGGACTCGGTCGGAGCTTTACATACAGTCGGCCGCCCTGACACCGATCACTTCCGTATTGCACGGGATAGAACCACATGGATTTCAAACAATGGGCGTAAGGCGGGCCCGAAGTACCCGCCTCCCACACACGGCCCTCATAGGTCCGGGGAACACAGCCCACATGGGGTCCAAGGAACACAGCCCACATGGGGTCCAAGGAACACAGCCCACATGGGGTCCGGGGAATACAGCCCACATGGGTTCGGGGAATACGGCCCATATGGGGTCCAAGGAACACAGCCCACATGGGGTCCAAGGAACACAGCCCACATGGGTTCGGGGAACACAGCCCAGATGGGGTCCAAGGAACACAGCCCAGATGGGGTCCAAGGAACACAGCCCACAGGGTGTGAGGCGGGCCCGTAGTACCCTCCCCACTTTCCCAGACGCCTATCTTTCAATTGCGTCCTGCCGATCGGCAAGCGGGAGATTCATGTTCCACACTTCCGATACCTCGGCCTTTCTTGTTTAATAGGTAGGGCTTTCTTGCCCGCTGGGTGCCACATGGGGTCCGAGGAACACAGCCCACATGGGGTCCGCGGAACACAGCCCAGATGGGGTCCGGGGAACACAGCCCAAATGGGGTCCAAGGAACACAGCCCACATGGACATGCCCAGCCTTCAATTACATTCCATGACACTACATGGGCGGACAGCAAGGTTTCATGTACCAGTGTCCGGTTCACCGACTTGTGTCGGTTTTCATCGTTATGTCGGGCGGAGAGAAGGACACCACGTGCCCACATCCGCTACCGACCAGAGAGTACAGGGAGCGATATATAGCTCGGGTAAGTTCTGACAGCTACCGTATACTTGTCCCAGATTCAATTCAAATACAGACTTTACTTGTAACGCGCCGTTCTATCTTATCTCGTTAGTCCGGTCAGTTCAGTTTAATTCAACACAATTTTTGGGCACCGCCCGTTAAGTAGTCAAGGTCGCTTGTAATCACGAATCTGTCCTACGGGTCATGGTCCACTAGAGTTATTTCTCCAACTCCCAGATCGTGGTCGTAAATCACATCTGGTTGGGGTTCAAGCTTTATTCTATGGCATTGCTATAAGGTAGGACCAGTCCTTAGGTGTATGATATTATTAACTTAATTCAAACATGAAAGAACATTATCGATTATATTCAGGGATGAGAGATTATTAATAGATAGTCAGAGTCTCTGCTTCTTCAATCTCCTCATCGAGCCATATACCCACTGGACCTTGGGTTGACTTCAGCATATGAAGGTGGGGGGCATCTAAAATAAAAGGATTTGATTGATATTTGATGTCCCTCAGAGACGAACGAGGTTCCTTGTTCGTGACTCATGGGCAGTTAGGAATGAAGACGGAGATGGCCAAGGCCCGGCGACTTCTAGCCGGTTGGACCTGCCGGCCATACTCTGGTAGGTTCCATCCCTAACACCTAGTAACAACACATATAACAATAAACATTGAAATTTTCAAAGTGTTTGTGTTGTGTAATATGCTTTTTCAAAAAATTTAAATTTTCAAAATTTTGCAAGTTTGGAGTCAACGTGCTTCGGTGCAGCCTGGTGAGACCTTCGTATCAGTTCAGGGATTGCGACCTGAATTCCGAATTTAAGCCACGCTTTTTGACATGTCAACGCTCTTCGGCTGATATGGTCAATCACCCGCTCATCACGGAAGGACACAGATCCTCACAAGCCCCTCCTTGAATTTAACTAGCCTTGAAAAGGCGTGTAATCCCCGTGTGTTATTATGAATGATGTGACACAAATGAGACAGGTTAAACACAGTTAAATCTAGTCCTACCTTACTGCTTGCAGTCGCTTGTCGAGATCAGCGGCTGAGGCGTCCCGTCCGAGCACTCCTATTTCATTTAAACTTAAATTGAGTCTTTTCTCACTATAACTATTTATTCTAAAATCTATTGTCTTTGGATCACAAAAAGATTTCAAATATTAGTTATTCAAACACTATGGCTGTGAAATGTTTCATCAGCTTTTGGCGCTTACAGACGAATATTTATTTTCAAATTATTCGAGATGCTATCATTTTTAATTTATAAAAATGTTTCGTTTAGGCAAGACGAAGAAGATCGCTTCTTTATTTCGAACGTATGTATGTGAATATCTATAATTTTAGGAATGTTTGGCCTCCTAAATTTCACGATCTTAACAAGAGTTTACTGCGTTTATTTACCGTCAGAACTTTTCCATGTTTCGTTATTTGCCACTCGCCTAAATGCGTTGCTACCGAATCCACCGGAAAAATTGACTATTTTAAATATTTTTGGTTTTCAATGAAAATTCGACTGTCATTTAATTTTTGAAAAATTTCAAAGTTTTTTCAAAGTCGTCCGATTTTTATCTGGTTAGGAACGAATTGCCTAATCGACTGCGGCGTTAACGAATCTAATGAGATAATTGATAACTTTAAACTTTTGAAGTTTTGCCGCAAAAACTTAAATCAACTGTAAAAAGTTTATTTATTGTTAGATCTTTTTCAAAGCCTATTATTTTTCAACCGCTCGGATACGGTGGTACCGAATTCACCGGAAAAATTGACTATTTTTGAACATTTTAATTTTCGATGAAAATTCGGCTATCAGTCAGATTCCGGGAAGAATTTCAAAAGTTTTTTCAAAGTCGTCCGATTTTCATCCGGTTAGAAGCGAATTGCCTAATCGGCCACGGCGTTAACGAATCTAGTTAAATAATTGATAAATTTAATCTTTTTGAAGTTTCGCCGCCAAAACTTAAAAGAGCTGTAAAAAGTTTATTCACTGTTAGATATTTTTCGAAGTCTATTATTTCTCAACCGCTTTATTACGTTGTCAACGAATCTGCTATAAAAAATAATTATTTTAATTATTTTCGAAATTCCCGACTTGTAATTTTTTCAAAAAATATTATCGAATTTTTTCAGAGTGATTAAATTCGCGACCGAAAAGATGTATGTAACGTGGCCGACCGAGGCTTAATGATTCTAAACGTAATTAATTTTGAAAGAATTTACTTTTTAGCTAACACTTGCTTTTAACACTGACTTTAGTCGCTGATGGCTTTGAAAACACTGACTTTAGCTATGGGTGGTTCAACGCCTGAAATCGCCAAGATTTTCCAGGCGGAGCCTTTGCGCGTACTTTTCCGAAGATAGCCTCGACACGTGTCGACAACGGCCATGTAGGTATTTTCACTGAATGCGGTAGCCCCCCGCGCTCCTCCTTTTAAGTACTGTTAAAATTCGGCTAGCGCCTCGCGGAAATTCGACTTTCCCTGCGCTGTGATTGGTCCATTTTGTGACACGTGACCATCGAGCTTTTCTAATGCCTATATAAACCTAATTTTTTGCGCAGCGATTTTTCCGATTTTCGTCTAATCTATGTAATTTATAGCTCAAACGAAGCGCCCCATCGAGCTGATCCCGAATCTGCAATAAAATTCATTATCGGACCAAAGACTAAAAAGATAGAACGGTTTTAATTTTCAAAAAATTTTATTGTTTAAAAATGTTCAGAACAACATTTCTGAAAGATAATTGTATGACAATTTGGTCGTGACATTAATATATCAAAAGTTACAAGCAATTATAAGTCCAGGTTTTGACATGCCACTTTGGCTGTCAGCATCTTTGTAATGGTGCGTCCAGCGTAATTTCAGATAGGATTTTTGAGTCCGTCGTTAAGGCTTTAATGAGCTTCGATGTCCCCCATATCACCCCCTGCAAGATATTTGTAGTTATTCATCTTTTGAGGTTTATTTCAGCCATTTTTATAGCTCTTCCTTTGTTAGAAAACTCAATAGCTTCAAAGGGTCACGTGAGCGGCGTCCGAATTTCGGACCATTCGCTAGTCCATTAGCATAGCTAGCTAATGAGTATTTTTTCAGAGTTTTAGCTCTTCAAATTGATTTTATACGAGTTTTTCAAACTCTCACTTTTCTTTCATATCGACCCGCCAGTGACTACCCACAGTTTGGCAAAAACTCAATGGTTCAAAAATGGGTCGATGAAAGTTTTCAAATTTCGACACACAGATGCTCAGTTAGCTTCCGCATGCAATTATTATTTTTCCAGGATTTTGACTCTGCAAACCTGATTTATCAGAGTTTTTCAAGAAATCTAAATTCGGCTTATTGACATGAAATTTGATGGCCGGCGTCGCGCTGTCCGCGCGGTCTGTCGCCCTTTATGGCCAAAAATTTGAATTGTAACGGTTTTCTCACCGGCGTTCCATTCGCCTTTCTCCGTTGCGCTGTCGACTTTAGCGGGATATTAGATTGAGTATTGATCGTTTTCATAGTAATTCAGAGGTGAATTTATTTCGCAGGTATTTTCATACTGCGTTGTCATTTAGTTGCCGAATGCTCTTAGCTGCTGATTTCATAGAATAAAGAAGGGGGGTTTTGCTGGGGGTGCCTTATTTCGCTTGCATTTTCATACTGCGCGAACATTAATTCAGGTGCATTTATTTCGCAGATATTTTCAGTCATTTCATTGCCGAATGCTTTCAGCCGGCGATTTCATAGAATAAAAGAAGGGGGGTTTTGCTGGGGGTGCCTTATTTCGCTTGCATTTTCATACTGCGCGAACATTGGGCATAAACATATTATAATGTGAAGTGTACGGTATGAAGTAAGTATAGTGCACGTTTTCTCCAGTTTTCACCAGTCCCTAAAACGAGTTTTGTAACGTATTTTGGTGCATTTTGTTGAAGTTATTCCCAACAAATAGCTAAAACTAAAAATACCACAATATTCTACATATATTAATTTAGTCCTTTGCTTAAAAAAAAAACGAAATACACCTTATTATAGTAATGAAAATAAATAAATAAGAAAGCGTTGTTTTTTTCTTGCAACGATTTTCTTTTAAGTTGTGTAAGTGACGCGAACCTAATTTTTCTTTCTAAAGATAGACAATATAATAATCTAGGACATTACTTAAAAAAAAACATTTTTTTCAAATGATAATAATTATTTAAATACAAAAAACATGTTTCATCGATTCCAAATGTAACGAATTCGCGGTCGGCGAGTATATCCGTCTCTTTTCTACACGTCAATGTTCGAATAAAGCCTACTCTTTCTAATCTCAAGGACAAATGCGTCCCGGGGCGCCTTAAACAAATATCTAACTAGCCATTCTCCGAAAAGGGCTTAGCGGCGTTCGTTTCTCTCGCGCGGTCGCCTCCTAAATAAGTGTTTTGTTTATCTGTTCGACCATAATCCCATCTCGCTCTCGCGCGCAGTTTGTCTTTATTTTTCTGGGCGGTATATTTACGTCGCCTTTAGCGTATAAAACCGACGCCTAATCCGAACGGAATTGCCTCCCTAATGGGTCCCAACTCCTTCCGGAGGCCATTTTCCCTGGCGCTGGGCGGCACTCATTTCTTCAGCGCTTTTTCCGAACGTTTGTTTCTTCTCCTGAACGTTTCTTTGCGACAGCGGCCAAGTTTTCTAATTTGTTACCGAATTATTCGACGGAACAAGCTACCATACCGTTTACTGCCTAAAAGGACCTTAAAATATGGGGGGGGGGGGGCAGTTTAAAATTAAATAAAGAAGCCACTAACGGCTCCGTAAAAAACGTAGTGTTTGCCCCTAGATACCAACTTTGTTCGCGCAATCAAGTCAAATCAAAATCAAGTTGCCTTCCCCTAATCTTTTTTTTTTTATTAAAATAATTCCTATGACCTAGGTCATATACAATTATTTTAGGCCCTACTCAACTAGGCCAAATGCGCCCGTGCTAGAGTCAGGGGAGATGGTGGTAATGAAGTATTAAAAATGGTATGAACATGTGCGGATTCGAACCCGTTATTACATTGAACTGGCCGGCTTAAAGGGAATACAGTCGTGTTTGAAAATTGGGTTCTATTCTATTGTTAACGTCACGGCAGACACTGGTACGAAGAGAGCGTCGTGCACACTACTATTGCACGCTTCTTCTCGGTGTGTCACCGGTCTCGATGCGGACAATAACAAAATAATTTATTATGAATATTCAAACACATTTTAAAAAATGTAATCAGCAATGAACATTTGTTACCTTTATCTCTGCTTGAGGTTTGTTTTTTTCAAAAACCCGCTACTAAATATTGCTCAAAAAACCCTACTAAATATAAACACAGTAAGAACAGAAGAGTAACTTTTTGTTACTCAGCACACAGAATAAATTCACAAAAAATACCCAGGAATGAGACTAGAGAAAGGTTCGGTATATATATTTTTTTTTTATTTGTTTTTTATATTAATAATTATAAATTGAAATTTTAATGAACGTCTTTTACTTTTTTCATTTTGCACACATCAATGAGTTTTTTTTTTTTTTTTTTTTGTTATGGAATATAAATTGGCCGATGAGTATAAGTCTATAACCTTCCTAACTAGGTAATAGTTACCTGTTCTAAGGAAGGTTATATATGTAGTGATAAAGTGCATAGCAGAGACCAGCGCAAAACCCTGAGAAAATATTAAAAAAATAATAAGGCACAAATATACACACTGATATACACACCCACACACACATACACACATGAATACAATTTAAATGTGTACTCAAGAATACTTAATATATGAAAAAATATAATGAATAAATGAAACAATTAAAAAATAACAAATAAATGAATAAACAATTATTAAATATATAGGTAAATAAATATTCGATATAAATAAATAAATATTCGATATAAAATAGTGTTATACTACATATAGTATAGAAACATATCTTATAGTGATATATATATACATTGGGCATAAACATATTGGTATGACATATCTAAGTAAGCATATTTTTTTTATTTTTTTAAACATTCTAGGTAACTAAAATAATATTAATAATACTATTTGTATTAATACTATTGGTCAGCAATAAATAACACGTTCCATCAGCCATGCAGTCATTTTTTTGGAATTCTAATATGATTTTGAGCACTCGATCGAACTGTCAATGTTACAATGATCAGTACTAAAAAATCCGATTACTAAACTGCTATAGTTGTTTTTTAACATGCAACAGACCGACGGCCAAAGGACGGGTAAAGTAGTTTCCTATACATAAACGTATAGAAGCTAAAAGGTATTCAATATCGGTTCAGTCATTGACAGGCAGATAAGGCACCTCCTAATTTTACTTATTTTAGGGCTAGCCTTTAAACTTTAAATGACATTAAGGAAGGCGTGCCGCAAACGTCCATTAATCTTATCCAGACAGGCAGTTTCCTGGAAAATGCACGTTTTTAAAAGGCATTCAACTTGTAACCAATTCTGCTATTTGACCTAAAAATTCAATTCATTTTTTTTTCAAATTTTATATTTAAAATAAAATAGTCTCATAATGTCTATGTAAATTAATGTTTAAATATTTAAAAATAAATAATCTAAACCTACAGGTCATTAAAAAAGAATAATACGAACTAAGTATACAGTTTCTCTTTATTTAGGCCATTTTATAAATCATACATGTTTTGTACCTACTTCAAATTATCATTTATAATTATAGTTTTTATTTTTTATATAATTATCAGTATTTTTATAAGTATTTTATTTAAATTTGTAATCAGTAATAAAGTTATACTTTAAAGCTAACACAATTTCTACAACATTGATGTCCTAATTATAAAGTTTCATTTGTTATAAATATTAAAAGAAATAAATTTTCATAATTTTATTTTTTTATAGGAACAGTAACTGTAAACCATTTTTTGTGTGGCCATTTTATTATTATCATAGTATTTGTTATTATTATGTTTATTTCTTGTTTTATGGGCTAAAACTATTCTATAACTAACTCTACATATGATAGTACAGTTATTTACTTAAATCTAGCGTAAAACGGTAGGAATAAGCTCTACCTCTCGATACACGTAATTTTGGCGGGGTGAAACAACTTTATCTAGATTTTTTGTAGGTCATAAAATAGGTAACCAATAGATAAAAAATAATGGAACTACAAGCATTTTTTTATGATGTTTATAATTATTAAAATAATTATGTATGGTTGTTTCAATAATAATTAAATTAAATATCATTTCCGCTCCAGCTAAAATTCAGACAAAAAATATTTTTGATTTTATTGATCATATTTTTTTTAGATATGGTCAATTGTATTCACCGTGTCTTGAGACCATTTTAGATAAAAAAAATCCTGCTCTCTTATATCATATCAAAGCGATCACATATCAAAATTCATAATGTTTTCAAAGAACAAAAAATGTCCGCTCGCAACGAGGTGATTGCCGCTATCGGTAAAGGCCGAGCGCGAACTAGCGTAGCAAAACGAGAGCAATTACTTTTGTTTTTTTTTTATATTATTTCTTACTCGTAATAGGGAACATAAAACCCCTTTAAGTCTTCGAAAATGGTCTCGGAATATAAATGTCATATTTTTATCTTTAGTGTATAAATCTGTTTCTGGTTTCCTAAATAAACGCATGCTTACCGTGGACAAAACTGATTGTAAAAGGCGCTGGTAAAAATTATGAAATGGCGGCGCGTACGAGTTTATTCTTCGCGCAAAAAGGAACATATTTAGTTAAGAATGAGCCGGATCGGCGGATGGCGAAGATGGCACGGGAAAAGATACCGCCGTGGCCGACATAATGGCGCGGCTTAGTCCGCGGCCACCTTCGCGATCCTTCAATCCTGCGGGATTTGCCGTGACAACGGCGCGCGGCCAAGGTCCGGTTATCCGGATTCAAAACCCAAACGAACACATATTAGCAAAGATATACCCATTCTTCTTCTTCTCCCATTATTCTTAAAAAAAATATAACACACACAGAAATCAACAAAATTAAAAAGAAGAAAAAAACATCAGGGCAATTATGGTAATTTATTTAATATATTATAAGGAAAATCATACAGTGTAACCTAATTTATAAATTAGTAAATACATACTTAGTAATTTGGCCAATTACATGAATCCACTGTTAAACAATTGAATTGAGAGGTAGTTTTACCTAGAACTGAGTACATAAAAAATAATTGAGAAACATACTTAAAATAGTTTAGTTTTTGCATATTTAAACTGATAAAAATATATGTTAAATAGAATATGGGTTTTGTTAGAGTTTTTATGATAATTATGACTTTTACCTTCTAATTACTTGTATGAGACGAGTATATTTTACTCAAGTAAAATTTTTGAATGAATTCAAAGTACAGTTAAAAACATCTTATTCTAAAATATTACTGTTATATTCATGACATATATCAAAAATTAAATTATAAATTATATTTCTTAAATCCGTACAGATGATTTTTAATAATATTAGAGAAATACGCTGTAACCTATATATATAGAGCCTGACAGTATATATTTTTTTAGGGATTGAAATTTTTTAAACAATTCTAGGGCCGGAATGTTTTATAGAAAATTAATACCGAAACGCATAAATAGTTGCATCGCTTGAGTGTAGTGCAAGCTGGTTTAAATACAGCGCTGTATTTTATAGGAAGTAAAAAATCATCGCCCGATTTCTAAATGTATATGTATTTGCTGAAGCCATTTTGTGGAAGCAGATTTTTATCCAGCTTGTATCACATAACCTAACATAAAAATACATTGTTTGACCTGGTTACGCCCGCAATAAACGGTGACATCTGTTATTTATGAATTTTGAGAATAATTCAATCAGTATTTAGACTGATGGTCTATTTAGATTTTAAAACAATTTTCCCTTCAAAGAAATGACAAATTTAATTTGAAATAGAACATAAAAATGACATGACAAAAAGTAAAGAATTTAATATTTACTTTAATTGACATTAAATATCACTGCTTTTAAAAACTAATTTTGAAATAGTAAAAATTATTTGAGAAATTTATTAGTAGCAAGAAATATTATGATTATAAATACCATCTAAATAACCCAAATACACCATACATAACCCATAAATACCCCACTCCACCCTTAAATAACCTATAAGTAAATACCCCATAAATAGTGTAAATTTTTATATTTTGTTATTTTAAAATTATTTAATATATCGCTAATATTATGTAGGTTTATATACACACAGAGACACATCATACACACACACACACGCGCGTAAAAATGTCCATGCCACAAATGGCACCACACTCACTCCACGCACACTACATGTTGTTTAAGTTTAATTTATTAATTTGATGTTTTCGACCATATTCATATTTGGTACACTTTTTTGGCCATCTAAATGTAGTATTAGAGAAATGTAGTATTTTTTTGGTTTTTTTTTTAATAGCTTATCGTGTCGCAATAGTGTAACGGTGGATGTAGATCTCTCGTTAACGTATAGGATAGGGTGAGTAATAGAGATAGAGTTCAGACAGGGTCGCCAAGTAGTTTATTGAAGTTACACACTTATCCTAACCAGTTTCTGAAGGAATACAAATAGAAATTAATAAATAACAGGTAATAGCTTCCATTCGACAAAAAGTAAAGACTTGTTTGTTATTTTAACTACCCCAGGAAGGCGTCTAGTCCAGGAACGCGGTGAGTATATACTGAAGACAGAAAGTTCCGTCTTTGATTATGAAACGTGAGAAAGGAATTTATAACTCGACTCAGGACGGTCTGTGAAATGCAACTTAGATTATTTTACTAATTAGGTCTAGTTGCCTTTGACGTCAATAGAAAACTTCTAGTTAAATTGGCAATGAGAACTGTAGATCTGGCAATTTCGCAGGTGTGAAATATGCGTATTATCAACTCGTGGCGACGGCATAGTTGCCCTCATAATTTTTTTTTTTTTATATTACAAATCGATCAGGTTTTTTGCCAAACTTAATACAATCCAAACCATATGTTTCATATTAAATTATACTGTTTTTAGTCTTTACGTTTACATTTAGTACATTTCTTAATTCTAGTTTACATAATGCGTCGATAAAAAACTATTTTAAATAAGCATACAAAAGAAAAAACATATAATTAGTATTTCATTGATTTTCATTTGCATTGTTTTTTTCCGTGGATTCATTTCCAGCATACTTTTAAATATATTTAATGCAATAAATGATCCTATACATATTTTTACTCTGTGCTGTAGTATTAGAGCATTGTTACAATAATAAGAAACAATTATAGAAACAAACTATCACATATAATTTTCATTTATCTCATATAATAATATAAGATATATATAACATAAGAAGACAAGTGTACTACACACGTATATATATTAATGTATTTCTATTTAATATAGAAAACATTTGTAGAAAATTTTGAATTATATTATATACATTTTTATAAATTATTATTTTGTTATTAATTTGATATTATTTTATATTTCATAAACGGCACCAAATTGTTATTATGTATTATATTTGTTTTTCCTCTTTGCCATTATTTTTTTCTCACATTGTATATAATGTAAAAAACTAAAATCAAATGTATTAAACTTTTATGTAAAATTCACTCAAGGTAAATGCCAAATAATTACATACACATGCATCTTTCGTAAACGTGAAATTGGAGAGTATCAAGTTCTGGCAATCTGTGTATGAAATATTTCAAAATTATTGCAGTTACTCTCTGTATGTTTACTTTATAAAATAAATAAATACATATATACAATTTTCTATAGATGTTGCAGCGATCAGATTAGTTACGTTTACCCTAAAAGGGTTTTCCTATTAGGATACATATTAACTTAATATTAAAACAGATAAGGATAAGGTACACGAGAAGTAAACTCGACCAATTGTATATATTTTTTCAAAAGCGGTATAACGTTATTTTTTAGGTTATGTATTACGTCAAAGTAATTTAACCTCAGTACGAAGTATCAATATTCGCCGGTTCATCAATAATGTGAAAATGAAACCTAACATTGCCGCGCTCGCAGTGTTTTTTCCCCGAATAATCCCCCTCGCCAGCGAAATCCCCTTTGCCTTCGTGAAATCACCCGTGGGATTGGCGAGCTTAATAGGTTTATCGCTAAGTTTGCGAGCAAACTAATTTTCAAAGTTTGCTTTAAACAAAATGCGTCGGGATTGGAGATTGGCGGCCGTCTGTGGCCTCGATTAATTAATTACTTTTTACTTAGGCGGGCGTTGATTGATTAGGCACGCAGATAAGTGCCGGGTTAAATCTTGTTTCGGTGAGGTTTAACGTCGGTCGGGTTGTTGTGAATAAAACATTGACATTGGGCTTTTAAGATCGCCAAGCTGAGGCACCTAAGTACCTTATTCCGAATTAGAGTAGCGTGCTACAAAGCCATAAATACTAAGTAGCGGCTAACGATATAATTTACTAACGGCCATGTCAAAGAGTAAAACCTGACGCCCTATAAAAATAAAGCAACTATTCAAGGTCGCCTGTCAATAAGGCTTCGGAAGTTTTTCTGACAGTTGTCCAGACGGCAGTTGATTGCGTCCACCGTGGCCGGGAGGCGTCGGGTTCTGGAGGTAGGCTCTGCAGCGGGTGTAATAACTGTCTCCGCCAATAAAAAGGTATGTGGTCTCACGTGCCGGGCCGGGCCGGGGGTGGGTAGCGGCGCGTGCACGGAAATAAAAACACGCCGAAAACGCGACCGGCATGCGGCATTCGAAATGGTCGCAGCGCAGCCGTCTCCTCCTCATATCTGCCGAATTATTGCCACAATAGAAATAAAGTTATTTTATGAACGTTTCGGAGAGAACCTTCGAATACAACTCATATCCATCATAAAAGAATTATTTAATATTTATTTTATATACTTATTTATTGAAACAATTACAAACCCATTTTGTAAGGTTACAGATTCGTATAGGAATACTGCAGTATTTTATTTATTAAATAGACTTATGCCATAATTACAAATTGTAGTAACGGGTTTTACCAAGACTGAAAATCTTCTACTTCAAATTTAACTTCTACTTCAAAATGAAAAAAACTTCAAGATATTTCATGACAATATTTTACTTTTAAAAATTATATGAAAAGGCACCATAAATAAATTTAAATTAGAATAGTCAAAATTACGTCTTAGAACAAAAATACCTCTGACCATGATAAAATACCATCTAGGCTCGTAATTATTGAACATATAGGTCAAAGATGCTGTAACAAGTATACAGGAACATTGTTTATATACAATTATTATTTAAACAATATTTATTGATTTTTTAAAAAATATATTGTGCAGTTATAACTGTTAGACACTTGTGTTTCATTTGTTTGTGCGTACTTTCGTTTTTAAAATACATTTTAATTATTTTTGACAGGTGATATGGATTGCCTTGAAATCCGCCCATAATTGACAGAGTTCTTTAGTTTACAAACTAAAAACAGTTTTCTTTTATATATATGTATAATATATTTCCTAGATATACAGGTTGTATTTAAAAAGAATATCCTTTTAGAGGGTTCATCTATATCAGCAAAAAATATTAAAGAAATGTTTCCCATTTACGAGAAAATTGAACTTAAAGTTAATCATTGTGCCCCTTAATTTGATATCACTTTAAGATAGCCACCATCCCAGTAAAATGATGTACTGTCATAATAAGGTAATTTTACATACAAATATATTTTGTTTAAAAGTAGTTTTACTACCCAATTTAAAAAGAAATATGGATGTTAAAATGAATAAATAAATAAATATTAATCAAAATTGTTCGACTGTTTGAGAAATAAACATAATAAATAAACTTTTTACACATTTCTTAATAGTGTCAGTATTACAAATATATGTTATTTTAGTTAGTGCATCAAATATCTATCACGTCGATAGACATTATACCCAGTGGAATCCATTATACTAGTACATATATTTAAAAAAAAAATCTAATGGTGATAATAATTATATAAAAAGAATTGTATATTATATGAAAAAAAAAACTTTTTTGACAAATGGCATTTATTTTTCTTTTTTGTTTTTTTTTAAAAAAAATACATTTAGGTTAAAGGTATATTTATAAGACACAGATATGTGGTACAAACCTTCACATTTATTTATAACCTATCAACCCAAGTTACCAACAGGACTGTTTTTTTACTGATTTCATTGCCATGTAAAAGCATTTTTGTTTTACCTCGTTCGAATTTGTTAAAAATATAGGACGTTGCCAGGTTGAATTTCGATCATACACTGAGCGACATCGTTGGGTTGGACATAAAGAAACCGGGTTTTGGCTGGTTATAGTTCAATAAATATTGCATTTTATTTTTTAGACAACTCAACCTCAACCTCAACCTCAACCTAGGTGGTACGAACACAACTCCATATAAATAAAAATATAAAGATAGTGCTTTGTGTTCGTTAAGATTTACAGTATGAGAGCTTTGACAAAAAGCTACGAGTCAACTGTCACGAGCGACAAATGTTCGCCAATATTACACACTGGCCAACACACGAACCCCAAATTATATCATTCTATATATACTGCTACGCGATGATAATTTAATTAATAAATATTTTTTTCTACCAGCTTGACGTGATTGGAATATCAGTAATTATTTATAAACATATAAATGACTTTCGTTTCACTCCATTTAGGTATTTATTTTTGTAAAAATGTATAATATTTTTTTTATTGTGATTTAAATAAAACTCTGTTATAAAAATAATATAAAAATCTTTTTGATAAAAAAAATATAGTAGAAAGTAAAGTTTTTTACAATTGGATGTCGCACGGTACTTTTTAATATATTTGCTTATTTATTTATTTGAGAAATCAACAGTTTTACAAATTAAAAAAAAACATACTTGTATATAAGCTATTAACAGTTAACGATCTATAAAACTAAAAAAGATTTCTACTTAAAAATTAGATTGTTACAATTTTTGTATAAAAAAAAAATGCTATTTATTTTAAATATTTTCTAAAACCAAAAATAAGTTTTCGTATAATATAACATGTTATAAATTATCTAAACTTTAGAATTAAATTCTTTTATGCAAGGTGTACCAAGAGCATTCCCGAGACTTTAGGGGTGTTTATATTCTCTATTAAGAAATCGTATAAAAAATTGCTAAAATAATTCATGCCCAAATTTATTAACTTTATCAAAGAGCTGGTGTAAATTCCCTCTGCTCTTTCGTTCGCTTGCTCGCACTCGGCCAAGGCCGTCAGTGACAATGATAGAACTTATGATGTCAGTACAAATCATGTTTGAAACACAGGGCCAATTAGCTGGATATTTATCGGTAATGGTCATGGTTTAGTGTTTAGTCGATAAAAGGGCAGGTAGGTTTTAAAGCCTAATTGAAATATATTATTATTACAGTACTAAAAACGCCCTTTTTTGAAATTTCTATCAAGCACGGAATATATATATGTTTATATAATTATGCATATATCTTGTAATTTATTTTCACTTATGTACACATACTAGTGGTCGAAATTTGACCTATTTCATAAAACTTTTAAGTTAAACATTATTGAGGTTCTTGTACCTCTTTAATACCTATACTGTGATAATACGGTGAGTTTATCTCTATAATTTATTTATTTATCGTTTATTTGGAAAACCAACAGTATAATATGAAAAAATGGTACATACAATTGTAATTGTAATTATACATAATCATTGCATATATATTTTTTTTAACTTTGTGTTATTACGTCGGCTGCGAGCGTGTACAAATACGTCATTAGCGTGTGTTATTTGCCTTAATTCCCTACAATACTTATGAAATTTAAAATTTATTGTTAGTAACAGTTGAAAAAAAAACACAATTAAGCTAGTATTTGTATTTATTTTTTGATACAATTCATTGACAGTTTTAATTTTTTCATAAAAAATGAGACTTAGCATTCAAAGAAGTATAAAATGGCACTAATAATTAATTTCACTTGACATTATTACTACATTCAGATTAATAGATTATAAAAAAAGAAACTATTGAAATCACACAAAATTCACAGCTCGAAACTCATTCTGTCAATCCGTTGTCAGTAGTATGAAGGTTTTATTTTATTTTATTTAATGTATTTGTAACACATTGTAAATGTATTTGTAAATTTTAGGAGTCAGTACTCCTCCATGGAAACTTTAACCATGCCAAATCTCACGCTCCTCCGTGCGCGCAATATGCTTAAAAAGGGGTACAAAGTTTTCTATCGTGTATTTAATATATTGATTATTTAATTGCATACATTTTTAGTTGCAATTATTCAAAATTGTAATATTTTACGACACTCGGATCTGTAACTATGATAAGGTCAAAAAGACCATCAGGAAACAGTTTGATCAAGAGAATTGGGTTCGAATACTCTTCTGTAGATAGGTAGATGTCATTAGGAAAGCTACCTTTTGCAATATCATGACTTCCGAAGAGTTTCGACATATCTTCACTATCACTTTTGTGGATACGATAACTGCCGTAATTTTACACCAATCACTTTGAAATTGATGCATAAAATTTGAGGGCACACAATCTCGGTCAAGTTCGTTAATGGGCAAAATCAGACGGTTCTTGTTAAAAAAGTGACATTTTGCCATAACTTTCTTCGTAGGGGTGGAAAAAATTGGTTTTTTAGTATTAAAAAAAAAACACAGGATCAAATTAGTTAATTGTAAGTCTATAATTTACCTACAACTTTTGTTTGAAACAATTTTGGATATGAGCAACCCTTACGGCACAGAATAAAGAGGAAGATCTCGCGCAATGTTTGATACAATTGGAGTTTGCCTATCTACCTCCGCCTTCGGCTTTCTTATACAGCATCTTTTTGCCGCAATGCCAAAAGATATTTACATTTATTTCCTCGTATGTACTTTCCGCTCGTCTTTGCTACTCACTGGGGCTTAACTTCTATTCGAGGCATAACGAGGCACCATTGACGCCTCTCCGGAGTATAGTAATTGCATTTGATCATGCATGCCCCCTGGCTGAGGAGTTCTCTTCAATATGCCCAATACATACGCGAGCCAGTAACGCGCCAATCACCTGATCGAAGCCATGAATCGAGATATCCTTTAACTCCCAACAATTCCTTGACGCTGCTATATTAGGGCCACTTTATGGAAAAAAAATAATGTTTGTAACAACTTTTTGATAAACCGTTTTATTGGAATTTATACTTATTATTGAATCCTAAAAAAAATCATTTTCAGTTGCAGTGTTGCCTGTGTCTTAAAACCATTTCCGATAAAATCCTAACTGTCCAGCGATTTCTAAGATTATTTGTTAAAAAAATAATTGAACCAAAATTCATTCAAAACCAATCAAAACGACAAACTAAAATGTAAACTTTACATGAAAATAGTAAATGCAATAATAATAATAATAATATTTCTTTATTCTTTTCTGAATACATGCCTTACAAATAATAACAATAACAATATAATAGCGTCATTGTGAGCGTACAGCTGTCGCCGTACGCCGCAGCGGTGTCAAGATCATTGGCGTGGCATCGAAATTCCCGCGCTGACCGAAAAGACACCATTTATTAAAAAAGATGGGAATGGTCTTTAGATACCCTATATAACCTTAAATTTGCCGCAATTTTCATAGTATATCTACATTTTTTTTTTTAATACAATATTATCTTATAAACATTTTGTACTCAAATAAAATAAATCACAGATATTAAACACTATTTATATACTATTTCGATATTTTCATTTTCACAGATTTTAACCACTAAGATGTTGTTAGTACAATGGCCTTCGCGGCGGGTTGGGAAACGGCCAGGGCCGGAGTTTAATAAATTGGAAATGGTTTGAAGTAGATTACACAATATTTAAAACTCCGTAACGGTAGGAAAGAATAACTACTCGGTCAGCCTAATGCGTACCTGTAGATGAGGATCTGCAAAAAACGTGCAAATCCGAGAATTTAATCACTATTCACCCATTACTCAGAATCAGAATCACTTCTCACGAAGACACTTAAATAGGAAAACATAAATATACCGACATAATTTACAAATACATTAAATACTATTCGGACATTTTACGCATAAATGTACAGATTATGTATGGTAATGTGTATAGTTCCAATAAAACAAAAGTATCATTGGTAAAACGGATGTTACAAATAAAGGTATAGGTAAATTCAATTTCATCGGGATAAATAAATAAATAATCGCGTTTAATATCACGTAATAATATCTGGTTTAGGAAAATATGCATAAAATTTCAAAAATAAAATATAATAACATCTACAGAACCGACTGTACTTAAACGGATTAATGCAATTACCCGAATTTAGTTTCCAACGGATATTGCCTAGCGCGGTAGGAAACAAATCGCGTGGCTTTTAGCATACGATGGACAATAAATGTTAATATTAAAATAGCTGATACACAATGACTTATTTTGTCCTTAGATAAAAAAAATATACGTATTTTTATTGTAAGATGTTGTCTCTTAGATAACATTACTCAAAGGATGCTATTGCTACTGTTTGTACTATTTTATCGATTAAATTTTCGCTAACGGTATCAAATTTATTCGTTTATTTCAAGCAATTTTCTTCTTTTAAACTTATATCATATAATATAATTGGTTAACTCAGATTACTTTAGTTATTTCTGTCTTTAGGTTAAATTATTTTTACTGTATTCCATAATTTATTTTTAAAAGAAATCCTCAGATTTTCATAGTAGTTACATTTACATACGCAATATAAATCTTAACTCAGGTTCCTACATTATTGCTCCTTTAGATAATAATATAATTAATAAACATCACATATATGCTAAAAAAAAAATAAACATATTTTTCAAATCAGCGCAATTGCATTTGATTAATTTATTAAATAACAATTAAAAGTAACCTATGTTAGTACGGGTAAAGTCCGGTTAGGTATGGTTATGTTATTTAACACCTAAGAAATATTTAAAAAACAAAAATTAATAAATAAAATAACTAAATCACGAAAACTGATGATACTTTCACGAGCTAAACGACACATCTTACACTCAATTTGGTTATCAATAATCCGATTGATGAAGACCTCACCAAAAATGCGAATATATAAAATCTCCCAAGGAAAAATATTCCGACCGTGAATGATTCAAATGAGATTCAGCGGTAGAAATTAAATTTTCTTTCTTGGGACGTAATTAAATACCACGAGACGTGGGGGGGGGGGGAGGGGCGTACGCAAGGACAAACGAATCAAAATCCTCAAAGAAACATTAAATGTCAATGATTCTTTTGATGTTGCCTCAGGGATAAACGAATAAGCGATTAAAAAAAAAAACAAAATAGATGGTAGCTTTTAATATTACAAAAAAAATGACCATCTATTAACAAAAAAATATTAAAAATCATCAACCAGGTCTAAGAGTATAATATTTTAATATGTATTTATTTTTTAATTATACATCACCTTTTATATTATATTAATTTCCAGACATAAAGTTCTCATGCCCAGTTTTCTATTGGCGTCAAAGGCAACTAGACTTAGTTAGTTTGCAAATTTGCAATTGATAGTAACAAGCATTCGCTTTGTTTGGAAAAACCACCCTCCTGAGGCAAGTTATAAATTTCTTTCTCACTGCTTAGTTTTCATAATCGAAGACAGTACTTTTCAGTCTTCAGTCTGTAGTCTGTAGTTCCTATGTAGTCAAACTAACATACAAGTCTTTACTTTGTATTGAGTCGAAGCTATTACCGGTCATTTATTAATTTCGATTTGTATTTTTACTGAGTAAGAAACTGGTTAAGATAAGTGTGTGAAACTCAATAAACTACTCGGTGACCCTGATCTGAACTCTAACTCTATCCTCACCGCATGTTAACGAAAGAGATAATCATCTAGCGTTACATTGGTGACCCCGACATTACACTCCCTATATACAGGGTGGCCCAAGGTCAATCCCACAAACTTTAGGGGGTGTTTAAGTTCCCTATTAAGAGTAAGAAATTATGTTAAAAAATGCGAAAAATTTTCATCGCCAAATTTATTATTTTTGTAATAAAATTGGTGTAAATCGATCTTATCAATCGATAAATCAATATTATCTGTCGACCAATAGCATCCCTCTTAAAACCGCAGAGAAGGAGTAAGGAGTTACCCCTTCTTCTTAGACCGCCCTCTGTTCGACCAGTAATATCAGACAGCGATCATTTAACTCCGCCCTAATGGGGCGTTTCGTACAACGCGGCAGGGCATTAACCTCGATCTTGAATGACCGCGGCCTACTGACCCAGTGACGTACTTATGACGAGGGAGGAGCCATTGAAAAATATCTGTTTCACATGAATGAGAATAGAAACTTCAACATTTTTTTTCTCGAATTCCATAATGAATTTTGATATAGTTTCTTAACAAATAACACTAAGAATCGTAAGACCTATTAGCTGTTTTTTTTTAATGCGCGGAACCTTGGGACACCCTGTATTTACCCGTGGACATCAAGAATCAAGAGAATTTATATATGGCATATTAAACATGAATATGCTTGGTTCACATTCAATGCTTATCAGGGCGTGAATTCGGTGGGGGTTGTTTGCGAGCGGGGGTAGGGGTTAAAATGCAGAGCGCGGGCGGTTTGAACCGGTTCTGTCCGCTTGGCGACCAGATCCAATTATCATTACCGGCCGAGCGCGACATTTCATTAATTGTTTTGGCTAGAGGCCACAGGCACGTTGACGTCTCTCGCCGAGCCCACCTGTCCTGAATTATAAAGCCACCTATCCCTAAAACTAAAGCCATTCATTTATTTATTAGAGTGAAACTTCTTCGCGCGTTCGGTCGCAGTATTTATGTGACCGAATGTATGTTCTTTTAGGTAGATTTCATTAGAATTGCAATGGTTACCATGTTATAATTTCTGGAAAATTTCTGCATATCTTCGCGTTTAATACCCCCTAAAACCCAAAACCACCCTCAGTTTAAAAATTTAGGACACTTTCTTGTGGACACGATACCTGACGTAATTTTACGCCAATCACTTAATTTAATTTTCTCAGGGTTTTGCGCTGGTCAGGTTAGAACAGGTAACTATTACCTAGTTAGGAAGGTTATTGACTTACACTCATCGGCCAATTTATATTCCATAACAAAAAAAAAAAAAAAAAAAAAAAAAAAAAAAAAAAAAAAAAAAGGGCACAAAATCTCGGTCAAGTTTGTTAATGGCCAAAATCAAACCAAGCGAAAAAGGTTTTTCGAAAAAGTGAAATTTTGCTATAACTTTTTTAGTATATAAGATTATTATTATTATTATTATTAGTTTTAGACAGGCAGCTTATGCTGATAAGCCTAAATCTGCACTTGTATCGTCTCTGATAAACTCGTCTAATCTGTTCTTAAATTCGTTCACATTTCTGGCACTTATCACGCACTTGGTAACTTATTCCATGCATTCACCACTCTATTTGACATGAAATTCTTCCTCGGATTAGAACTAAAGGTTGTACTTGAGAGTTTTTGTACTTGAAAGGTTGTACTTGAGATATATCATTTATTTAAATTTTATACTTCTAAAATTTATTTAAGTAAATTTTTTTGATAAGTGTTTTGATTTTTCAAAATTCTAAAAAATCATTCTTCCTTAATAGGCACAAATGTTTGATACAAGTTCGTACAATTGGAGATCGCCTATCCCCTACTTTGATCCGGTGAAATCTACCTCCGTTCTCCGGCGTGCCGAAAGGATTTTTTTAATAGCACTGTTTAGACAAAAATTTATCAATTTACTACGCAGTTACGCGTATCGAATTACGCTCAAAAGATAGAGTTTAGTTTAGGGTCTATACACATCGGCTGAAACAGAGAATTAATTAAGCTTTTTTTTTGTACCCGACTTATTTAGGTGGTACCTAACCTACTCGGATCGTAGCGGCGAAGAGTAAGCTCACACGTTTACTTGATACTCACTTAGGGCACAGCGATCCCCGCCCCTTCCCTCTCGTTCCTCATCGGTTCATTCCCGCAATTTCCACCGCGTGCCTTCGCTTGAGGACGAAATCCCCACTTATACTTTTCAATTTACTCAAGTGGGATTTTTCGTCTGCGCTCGTGATATTTCACGCCGAGCGCCATGGCCTCGAAAATGCCTCATTGCAGCCTGGCCAGGGTAGCGGGCAAAATTGAAATTTACCAACACGATTTTTATATCTTTAACTCGCACGAAATGCTTAAGGCGAAGCCAAAGTACCCAACCCTCAGAACCCTTCTTCAGAACCCTTTTTTCAGGTTCAGAACCCTTTTTTTTTAAGGCTGGTATCTATTAACTATTGGATATTTAACCATAAAAAAACATGTTTAGATACTTTGATCTTATATCTTCAACATAGTAAAGGCAGATTTTTAAGATTCAATTATATTCCTGAAAATAATCACTTAATCACGAAAGAAACTAAGCTAAGAAAAAGGAGTTTAAGAGAACCCATCATGACAATAATATAGACAATGTTCCAATACCATTCCAGCTAATTGGGATCCTGGATTTCAAATATTATTTGTAAAGACGATACATCAAAATTCATTATAGTTTCAGGACAAAAAATGTTAACTACACGTGACAACATTACACAGTTCTTGCAATAGGTACGTCAGCAGAACGACGCGTCAAAAAAGGCTTTGTCAATCGCGGTGATCATTCGGAATCATTGTGCATAAACGCCGCTGATAAGAAAGGTATATAAAGTTTTTATAAAACTCAGCGCTGGGTTTAAACCGACATCCTGCGCTCTCAAGTGCAGGACCTCTTTAGAACCTTTATAAATATTATGCTATCCAACACTTTATCAAATAATTAAATACGTTTTCAAAATTTTTCAATATTGTCAAAGATTGTGTCATTTATCTTTTCAGGCGATTTGCCGTTATTAAAAAACAATCATTAAATATAAGTCAAATAACTTTACAACTCAATTATAAAGTTATATATACAATATATGTATAATTTTACAACTCAATTATAAAGTTATATATATATATGTATATAACTTATATTTGATATATATATACATTAGTTACAAATAATATTTAACTCCTTCATTAATTTGTGCCTGTTTTTCAAAAAACTATAAGTAATTTGTATGGTTCTTGTATTCACGTAATTTAATAAATATTTGTAATAGAATTTTTTATTTAATTATTGTTAAGTCACAGAAATCCAACAATAATACAATTATCAAAACAATATAATTTTAAAAAATATCATTTAACTGGTTATTTTTATATAAATTGTAACACTAAAAAAAATAACTTTCGAACATCTATAACACAAAGCAAAAAAATAAGTAAAGCCATGTAAAGACGGTGTGATGTAAAAAAATATGGTGTAAAATCGTTAAAAAAAAATAGGCAAACGAGGAATCCTATAAAAATAAAATGTTGCGGTCATATTTCCAGTACACATCTGTCAATATTTATGTGTTTAAATATTGACAGATATTAATATGTATTTATATTTTAAATAAGCCATGTGGATAGGTTATTTAAGGTAATAGTAGAACTAATGCAAAGGTTACATTTTCAACAGATCTGACAGTATCTATCGTGATCGTGAGTTAGTAGTTTATACAAAACATATTTATTTATTGTTTATTTGAAAAACTAAAAGTTAATTATAAGAAATGGTAACAGGTTTTCGCTAATGTACAGAAATACACGAAAAGATTAAAATTAAATTACATTCGCACATTATTTTGAAACAATAGTAGATTCAAATTGTCAGAGGTCAAAGGGAAACAAATGATGTCTAAAGATAACTATTATTTAGTGTTAGTAATTTAATTTGTTTCCTAAATTTAGAGTTTTTCGCAACTCGAGATGAAATGCTATTTATATATGCATTAAATACATTCCATACTAAATAGATTCAGTGTTATGAATGTTAGGTATACAAACAAATTATTTGTATTGTTTACGCACACACCTTCTTTTGTAACGATTTTCCCCTTTTTTCCAAACTGATTATAGTGCTTCGTTCCTCCTGGAAAATCCAATAACAAAATGAGACTTCCCTCCAATCGCGTTATTATAAAGTTCTTGCACTTATTTAAACCCCTTTGGCTGTACAAGCGTACTCTATACAACGTGTGTCGTGACTGCATTCATAACTCAAAGCGAGTGAACGCGGATTTATTTACTCGCTACAAACAACTTGGACGGACGCTCTTATCGAGTTGCGACTTTTCAGGCCACAATAGGTGCCAGCGCAGGCGAACGGGAAAACTGACGTATGTAGTTTCGTGGACGCCTTTTGTGGACGGGAAAGACGCAACGGATCCGCCATGTTGGCTATTTCGCTCTCATATTAACCTAAAACTATAATTTATGTTATTGAATTATAAATTATACGTCCTTATGTTAGGATCTATGCGCCTAATGTCTTGATCTAGACAATGAAAGAAAATTAATTGCGACAACAACATTGTTACTATTTATAGGTAAAGGAACCGTGATTTAAATGTTTTAGACGGTGCGTTATTTTATTTTATTTATTCTTTATTGAAAAATCCAACAGTATTAATATTTATAATTACAAACAAAACTTATTACTAGTATACAAAACCAGTTATGAATTTCGGTCATTTTACATATTAATATTAGCATAAAAAAATTGGAACAGTGTTCTTAAAATATATATAGATTATGAATATTATTATATATTTTATTTATTATAATACGTAATATATTATATACGTATACAGTAGAATTTTTTGATGTGTTATGTGTAATTTGTGAGTGATGTTTGTGGTAATTGTGAGTGTGTGTGATTTATATGTATATGTTAAAATTAAGTATGGTTTTAGTATGTAAAGAAATAATTTATGATAAAGTTAATATAAATATAATATATATATATGTATATTCTATATGTAATTGCAATAACAAGTACTTATATGTTACTATTAATCATTAACAACATAACAATCTAACAATACAATACAATTAGGTTTTATTTATCTTTACTATTGATGATATTGGAAATCTCTTTTTTGAATGATAATAAGGAGGTATTCAATATATCGATTTTTGAAATATTGCTATTGTTATAAAGGGAACAGATACGTGGTATGGTGCTATTGGTCATTGAATTAGTATGATAACGGGGTATACGGAATAATTCTTGCTGCCTAGTTGATCTGTATGATACATTTATATTTATTTTTTTTTCTTGCAATAAATTTGGACAATCAAAAATACAATTAAAAATACCATTTACCATACCAGCATTTTAGAAAATGAGTTTTAAAAACGGTTTTTTAAATTCTCTTTTTGTTATGATTATACACAAATATTAGCTACTTGCAAATTAAAATCACAAAATATTTTTGTATTTACTCAAAATATTTAAATATTGACTGATATTAGTATATACTCGTAGAACTATAATCAGCCTTGGCACGTACCGTTCATTTTTGGTTGGTATCTAACCACGTGCACGTTTGAACGCCCATAACTCCCGAACGCCTTGGAGGATTTAGCTAGTATTAGTACCGTTCGAATATGTACGCTTAACACTGTAATCAGCCTTCGAGATTATCGTTAATTTTTAGTAACCATAACGGACCTTTGAGTACCCATAACTCCTGAGTTATGTTAAAAGTAGGCTTCGAGTTTTGAACATTTATTTTCCGGACAACTGACAACAAACCGAAGAAGTTTCTAAATATCTAACAATAAACTAACTACATCTAATTACGTCTAAACAGGGTTTAATTGTTTTTTTAGGTTGAATTTCATCAGAAAGCTGTTTATTGCAATGGGTATCATGTCATGATTTGTCACGTCATGGAAAATGTCGAGATATATCTCGTGTTTCACATCCTTTAGAACCCAAAACCACCCTAAGTTTAAAAATTTATATATCTATCACATTACTTTCTTGTCGACAGGATAACTACCGTAATTTAACGCCAATACTGTCAAATTGATACATAAAATTTAAGGCCACAAAATCTCGGTCAAGTTCGTTATTGGGTAAAATCAGACCAGGGGGGCGGGAATGGGGGGTTTATTTTAAAAAACGAAATTTTGCTATAACTTTCTTAGTACCTGAACAACGTATGCAAATAGTGCAAATTTAGAAAAAAATCACTCTAAAATAAAGTAAAAATCACTCTAAAATAAAGTAAAAATCGCGTCGTGGGCCTGTGGCGTGGCCTCCAAGATCGTGCGATTTAACACCGCTGGACTATTTTTTGTGGGGTTATGTGAAGTCGCTTGTCTACGCAGATAAGCCGGACACGATTAACGCCTTGGAAGAGAATATTCGGCGCGTTATTGCTGACATACGGCCCAACTTGCTGCAAAAAGTGGTTGAAAATTGGGCCTCTCGGCTGGAATTTGTTCGAGTCAGCCGCGGCGGCCACTTACCCGAAATCATTTTTAAAACATAATGGCAAACCCTTATCTTTATAATAAAACTAAATTCTTAGCCATAACATCAAATTATATGCGTTTTATCTCTTCTTGAAAACCACGCCTCTAAAAACATCACCCTATATTAATAAAATGTTAAATTTTTCTTTAAAACAATTTTTGATATGAGCAACCTTTAAGGCACAGTATACGGGTACGGCGCAGAGAGAGCCCGCCCCCCTCTTTGCCTCTGCCTCCGCCTTCCGGCGTGCCGAAAGGATTTTTTTTTTATTTTCAATTATATATGTAATCTTTATTACTGGAGTGTTGTAGGTACTTCGCGGAGACGCCATTGGCAGTGACGTCGACAGTTAAGCGAGGCGGCTGGTGGTTGGTGGCTGGTGGTTGGTGGCTAGTGGCATTGTCGAGTCAGTGGTCCGCGTAACAAGCTGTCAATTTGCTGTCAGGCGGGCTTTTTTCATTCCGCGCCGCTGTCCGCCGAAGACGGAAGTATAGCCGACGAACCCTTCGGGTCGCGAAGATAAGTACGCACCTCTTTCTCTATCGGCATTTCAAGGCGAATCATATTGACGGTGACCTTGAACTTTGGCGCTTTATAGGGTGTCAGGTTTTACTCATTACCAATTGTTACCTTTTAATTAGCAATTATTTTTTTTTTTAAGCTTTTTTTTTATGTCTTTAATAAGAGAGCAATTTGACTAAAAAATAACTACTTATTAGCAATATATCGTTTATTGAAATTTTTAGAAATTAAATTAAATTTTAAAAATCTGAAGGCAAGGTTAAGGTATTTAAACATATTTTTTTTACGATTAAACTAATCAAAATTATTATTTATCATTTGGCTTCGCCTTAAGCCCTCCGATATATAGCGATTTTTGTTTCTGTCATTTCCTGTATAGTCACTTTATTAGATCTCAACTATTTATTTTTCTAAAATGTTAAATTAATTTTTGTTTCATTTTCTTTTTAGAAAATTAATTAATGCAATTTTATTATATTCTTCGTGTATTTTTATTTCCACATTGTTGTATGTTATAAGTTATTATGTTATTCCTATGCTTACATTTTTGTATGTGGGCCCAAGACCATTCCCCGGCGTTTTATGTTCCCTAATTCGTTTAAGAAATTGTATAAACAATTGCGATAAGCGCTCGTGTAAATTTCCTTTTTGCTCGCAGGCGATCGGCCAAGGCGCGTCGCGCTCTCGCTAGCGACCGAATTTATGACGAGAGCGATTTCATATTACTTTACAAATTTTGTGGTCAAACCAAATTATCCTGATCCTAATATGTATCCATCAGCATTTGTATTAGGGATGTTAGGATTTAACACGCTCGAGTTTAGGCGACAAATCCATACTTTGTGTTATTTTTATAAGGTTATTCGCGTTTCATCGAGAATCCCGTAATACTCGGAGAGATTGGTTTCTTTGTTCCGGACCGTTTTACTAGAGCGCGGAAGCACACGCTATTTAGGCGGTTAGCGTGTCGTACCGACTGGGAGAGCAGTCGAATTATTAAATTCCATTTCCGCGGAGATTGATATATTCGTCTTTTCGTCCAGTAGGATTAAAAATCTGCTTTCTTTTACACCCTTGTAAGATCAGCGTATATTATTGATTTGTTAATGTGTGCCGGGAGGCATAATTATAATTTTTTAATTGTTATTGTTTTTTTGTTTTTGATTTTCTTTTAGTAGTTTAATTTGTTTTACTTTAATTATAAAGTGTACATGGAGAAACCTGTTGAATAAATAAATAAAAAAATAAAAAAATCATGTTTTTGAGCCAATACGCTGGAATTTTTATCGGGAATGTTCTTGGAATATGGTTATGGTATGGTTCACATTTTCCCGAGTTACATATGTGCAATAATTTATTACATCAAATTTTACTTAGGTTCATAGTGACCCGATTCGTAATCTATTCAACAACAATTCTATTCTATTCTATTCAATTCAATTCAATTCTATTCTATTGTATTCTATTCTATTAAAACATTAAAACTTCTAGATTGAATGTTCTTGTATTAAAATTGAAATATTTAATCGTTTTAGTGTGTATTCTTTGCTCTGGATAAAAAGGAATTTCCTTACCTTCTGGCAAACCAGACGACATGGTAATAAATCCTTTACCTGTTGGGGCATATTCCGTAAATAAAGTTACTTCTCGTCGGATCCAGGAGGTCTGGCGAGCGTGATCCTCGCGGAAGCCAAAACTGACTCGAAACATCGCCCTGGCTTTGCTCCAAACGTCAAATAAAATAGATGTACCAGCAGCTACGTGCTCGCATCTCCACTTATATTTAAAACCATATACAGGGTGTCCCAAGGTCCCACGCAAAAAAAAATAGCTAATAGGTTCTACGATTCCTAGTGTTATTAGTTAAGAAACTATATCAAAATTCATTATGGTATTCGAGAAAAAAAATGTTGAAGTTTCTATTCTAAATCGTGTAAAACAGATATTTTTCATTGGCTCCTCCCTCCGATAACTACGCCACTGGGTCACTAGGCCGCGTTCAGTCAAAATCGAAGTTAATGACCTGCCGCGTTGTTCGATACACCTTATTAGGGCGGAGCTAAATGATCGCTGTCAGATGTTACTGGTCGGAAAGAGGTCGGTCTAAGAAGAAGGGGTAACTCCTTTCCCCTTCTCTGGGGTTGTAAGAGGGATGCTATTGGTCGACAGATAATATTGATTTATCGATTGATAAGATCGATTTACACCAATTTTATTACAAAAATAATAAATTTGGTCATGAAAATTTTTCGCATTTTGTTACATAATTTCTTACTCTTAATAGGGAACTTTAACACCCCCTAAAGTTTGTGGGATTGACCTTGGGACACCCTGTACTATTTACATGTAGCTAGAGTTTTTACACTTTTTGACGAGTTAAAAATATATTTTTTTAACTCATTTACATATTTGGGCAGTACTTTTTGGGGCCGACTATGTAGATTATACCATATGGTTTAAAATATGTAAATATTTACTCCTAATATAATTATTTTTATTAATTTTTTTTTTAATTGATTTAGCAATGTTATAGCAATTCCTAATACGAAGTTACACGATATGATTAAGATATCCTCCATGTATTTGTGATTATTGATCTAAATCGTTTTAAACTATTTAATGCCAGTTTGATTCAAAATGAAAACGTTGCATATTAAACATTGATACATATATAAACAACATATATGATGTTCACACACACACACACAACCACAAACAAACTCACATACACTTTACTACCATAACATCACATATACACCTAAAATATAGTTAATTCTCACACTCCTCCGTGCTATACTCCGTGCATATACTCGTACTTAAAAAGAGGTAGCAAATTTTCCCTTCGCATATATAGATACTTTTATGTGGAATTAGTAATAATAATTTAAGCTCAACAAAGTTTTAAATACTATTTCTATTGTATATAGGCATGTGTTCCGACGTCACCCTATAAATTACGCTATTTAAATACAATATTGTATCATATTAATATTTATCCTATAAATGTATATTATGTTTATTATATATTGCAATATCACTATTCTCGAATTTCCCCAGTTTTTATTACTAGCAACCCTTTCCATTATCACAGCTGTCGGTAAGTGTCAGTTGAAAAAGAAATACAGGAGGGTATACCCGCGCCTCTGCAATCCGTGATCGCGCGTGTCAAAACAACGCCTTTTTCGCCGCGAACAGAGGCACTAATCCCGCAATCCGGGACATCTCGTCGCATCCTTCACCGAGCTCGTGAAATCAACTCAAAACCATAAGGAAGCAGTGAGAAAATAGCTAAGGCAGGCGAACCGCAGACGGCCATCATCGCATGTCGATTACCATTTGCTTTCAGCTGTGAACCTTCTAATTATTCAGCCGGTACCTCCTCGTATATTTCAAACCCCTAGTTTATATAGAGGACTAGAAATATTCAATAAATTACCGGGAGAATATAAAAACATAAAATATATATATATATATATATTCAAAAAAGCCATCAAAACATATTTAATTAAAATCTGTATGAATTCAAAGACCTATAATTGAAAGGAAGAAATGTTATATGCCATTTATTCTTTATACTCATTTTAAAATAGTATATTTAAGCATAATTATAAAACTTCTATTTACAATTTATATATATATTTTTTTCTGATGTATTTTTAGCTATGTAATAAGAGTACGAGTAGTATAAATGACGAACTCTCTAGGCATGATGTATCTGTATATTATTACATTATATCAATTTTTGTGAACCAATTGAAAATTGAAATTGGAAATAAACTTTTACTTTATTTTACTTTAAATCCCTCAAAATCTACACTCCGCTTCCTCTAATCCATGTGCAACCGTACAGCATTTATATGCTGTACAGCATTTATATGTATGTCCAACCGTACAGCATTATATGCTACTATTTCGTTGTATGCTTACCTGTTTAATAAATAAACAAATATTTTAAACTCTCTCTCGAAAACGTTATGTCTGATCAACACCGAAACATCCATTAACACGGTTTGTTAATAAATACATTTTAATATTAATAACATTTTTTTAGAGTGTGTATATAAAATTTTGCTGTTGACCGTTGAGGAGTTCCTTCGTTTGGAGTGTAGAATCGGGGCTTGCTTACCATAAAATGCATTGTCATCGGAACTGAACCATGTCAGATTTCAACTCCGTAGGATAGTAGGAAGTGGTTCTAATTCAGCTTGCAAGATTTGGCCTGTAAAAAGGCTGAATACCGCTGCCATTCAACTACTAATAAGAGTAGAAACAATATGTAGTTTATTGTATGTATGTTAAATTATTGAGATGGTTATTAAATTTGGGTAATATTTAAGCACCAGCTCAAGATAATAATTATGTTAAGAGTACATATATTTTAGTGTCGGGTAATCTCGGTAGATAGCCGTATGCCGTTGTTAAGTGCATTCTACCAACCGGCTACGTTGCTGCGATTAATTAAAACTTCCCTGAATGGAGATTTTCAAACCGGGAGGCTGCAGATATTAAATGATACATATTTTGCGTAGAGGCGGATACATATTTTATTTTCCCACAGGTAAATTTAAATAATATGTTTGTAACTAATATTAACGCATTACATATTTTATTTTGCCACAGGTAAATTTAAATAATATGTTTGTAGCTAAGATTAACGCATTACATATTTTATTTTCCCCACGGGTAAATTTAAACAATATGTTTGTAACTAAGATTAACGTATTACATATTTTATTTTGCCACAGGTAAATTTAAATAATATGTTTGTAGCTAAGATTAACGCATTACATATTTTATTTTCCCACAGGTAAATTTAAATAATATGTTTGTAGCTAAGATTAAAGCATTACATATTTTATTTTCCCCACGGGTAAATTTAAACAATATGTTTGTAACTAAGATTAACGTATTACATATTTTATTTTGCCACAGGTAAATTTAAATAATATGTTTGTAGCTAAGATTAACGCATTACATATTTTATTTTCCCACAGGTAAATTTAAATAATATGTTTGTAGCTAAGATTAAAGCATTACATATTTTATTTTCCCCACGGGTAAATTTAAACAATATGTTTGTAACTAAGATTAACGTATTACATATTTTATTTTGCCACAGGTAAATTTAAATAATATGTTTGTAGCTAAGATTAACGCATTACATATTTTATTTTCCCCACGGGTAAATTTAAACAATATGTTTGTAACTAAGATTAACGTATTACATATTTTATTTTGCCACAGGTAAATTTAAATAATATGTTTGTAGCTAAGATTAACGCATTACATATTTTATTTTCCCACAGGTAAATTTAAATAATATGTTTGTAGCTAAGATTAAAGCATTACATATTTTATTTTCCCCACGGGTAAATTTAAACAATATGTTTGTAACTAAGATTAACGTATTACATATTTTATTTTGCCACAGGTAAATTTAAATAATATGTTTGTAGCTAAGATTAACGCATTATATATTTTATTTTCCCACAGGTAAATTTAAATAATATGTTTGTAGCTAAGATTAACGCATTACATATTTTATTTTCCCACGGGTAAATTTAAATAATATGTTTGTAGCTAAGATTAAAGCATTACATATTTTATTTTCCCCACAGGTAAATTTAAATAATATGTTTGTAGCTAATATTAACGCATTACATATTTTATTGTTTCCCGTCGTTTAGAATCCTCTTTAGAAAATCTAATTCTGAGAAATGACACACAAGCTAACTACCTTCCTTAGTCTTTTTAGTGTTGTTAGTACCAAATGCTCACTTATACACCGTGTCCTGAGATCGGTCCCCATAAAAAAAACGTCCAATTGGCCCTGCGATTTCAAGTATGATTTATAAAGATGAAATATCGAAATTCATCAGTGTCCGATGAAAAAATTGTAAACGCACGATTACTGTACTACGCACGCCAGTTGATCGTTCCCTCGGGCAGCCGTGTCATTTCCGCGCGCCGGTCAAGGCTACGAATATCGCTGAAAATTATTGGCATGATTACAACACCACAAAATATAAAGTCTACATTAGGGAATTATGACTCAGTTAGGTCAGCCTATTTTATATTTAAACAGGATGAACTTAAAGTCAACAGTATCCTTTTATGGTGTGATTCTTGGCATAAAATCCATACAAAAATATGAATACTCTATTTGGAGT
The DNA here is from genome assembly GCA_020383195.1 of Neomicropteryx cornuta. Classification (NCBI taxonomy): domain Eukaryota; kingdom Metazoa; phylum Arthropoda; class Insecta; order Lepidoptera; family Micropterigidae; genus Neomicropteryx; species Neomicropteryx cornuta. The sequence continues at coordinate 17,430,961 of JAHKQU010000021.1, read as the reverse complement.
GCGTATTGATGTATTCCTGGCCTACTTTACGATATTTGCCTGCGAGAAACTACCCGTCGTTTAATATCGTGAATGCATTTGTAGGTACGGTGCCCGTGAAGTCAGTCGGTTACTGGGTCGCTACGTCGCGACGCCGCGCGATCTGATTAGGTGACCATACTTTAAAATGTTTTTGGGACTTTTGTATAGGTGTTTTTTTTAGAGGCGTGGTTTTCAATCTGGCACTACTTTTTTCGTAGTTGGTGTTTTTGACAGCTGTCACTTGATTTATGCTCAGTTTGGTTTGCCGTTTCATAATGAATAGACTGAATCCTGAACAACGTTTGCAAATAGTGCAAATTTAGAAAAATGGCCTCCAAGATCGTGCGATTTAACACCGCTGGACTATTTTTTGTGGGGTTATGTGAAGTCGCTTGTCTACGCAGATAAGCCGGACACGATTAACGCCTTGGAAGAGAATATTCGGCGCGTTATTTCTGACCCCACTTGGCCCAACTTGCTGCAAAAAGTGGTTGAAACATCACCCTATATTTTTAGATAAAGTTGTTAAATTTCATTACACTACACTTTATATTTTAATGCAAAATTTTATGTTTTATAAATATAACCCCCTGGTAATAATTACCGAGAAAAGCAGTTATCTCCGCAACTATTTTTACAACCAAACGACATTACTTCGAGAGCGAAAAAATATAATGAAGCGACATTTTGTCACGTGTTGAGTGCACGCTTTTGGTATTAATTTGATCGCAGGCCGCTGGATTTTATTCTAAAATTTTACAATACATTTTCCTACCGCCATCTTTAATTGCGTAATACAATATTATGTGCACTCGCGTACTGAATATATGATGTTGTTAATTACTGATTCTGATTCACTCTATCTTTGTTGCTCAAGCTAATATGCAAATAATGAAATTAACGCAACAACCGTTAGTCACAAATTAATGTTTTAATTACATATTACTAATATAAATAACATGTACTTCAATATTTTCGAGGTATGTTTATGGTATTGGCGGGTGATAGCACTTTGATAGTTAACACTCTGTTTTAAAATAAAAATAAATACCACACTTATATTAAAATACACTAAAAAGGAAAAAATAAATTTGAACTAGGCAGACGCACTCGCAAAGGTGAAACCTTTGCTTGCAGCGTATTGGAGCGGAGAAATGCAAACTTCAAATAAGTAGTTATTTTTATAGAATTCAAACAAGAAGGCTCACAAAAAAAAACATTTTTAAACATAACTTATTCGCATTTTAATTTTTATTATGACCTACTATTTTTCACTTAGATTCGATTAAAAGTTTAAACTTATAAAATCGGCGGTTTCACATCACAAACATTTCAATACTCTTTGTGAAGACACCAGTTCTTGCGCGTGGAACGAATCCATCTTTGATTTGGTCACCTAAATGCATGTCAAACGAAGTTGCAGAATCGCCGTTTAAAATAAGTATCGACGGTCGTATGAAAATTTTGTAACTGTTGTAATATTTAAACGTTTCATACAATTGTTGCATTATAATACCCATACGAAAAGGGTTTAATTGCTTCCAATTAAATGTTACGCAATTAGCATATGGAATCCTTTTAACGGAATGTCGAACTCATTACTATGCACTGGCCGTAATACTATTTACTCAGTTCAATAATGCATTAAAAGGGGGTGAGTCGGTGAAATATTATTGCAGTGTGAATTCAAATAAATTCATACGACTTGTACTCGCACCCTGGTATTTGCCAACCGTGGTCGCGTGCTCAAAATATACCCGTATTCTAAAAAAATTACATTTAGGCATTATTTTAAAAAGTGACATTTCGACGAATTAGCCAACTTCTAAATTTTTTTATCGAATCGTATTTTTATCGAACTGCGTAATTAATCTTAACTTTTCTATTGAAACCATTCTGCTTTGAGTCAATAAGAAAGAAATCACTTTTGTGCAATGCTACTCCGTAAGGAATGCCGCTGCGAAGCGGGTAGGAAATTGTAATTGGCGCGAGAGTTTCCTTTACAGCTCGGGTCGGAGGGAATGAGGGGGAGGGACATTTTCAAAGGGAGAAAAGCGAATGGCGCCCGCGAGGATGCAGAAAAATCATAAACTATCTCAAAGAGCCGTACTTTCAGAGGATTCATTCAGGATACCGGGTGTCTAAACATTGCGCTTTAATTAAATTTAATCATAGTCCCATACTGAAATTCCATTATGCGATTTACAATACCATACGAACTTAAACGTGTAATATTTTATACCTGTAAAATACAAATTATTAAAATTTAATATAACCCCGACGGCTGAACGGATTTTCTTGAATCATACCTAAGAACACTCAAACAAAAAAAAATTAAATCGAATCTTCTGTTTGGGAGCTACAATGCCACAAACACGTTAACCTTAAAACACCTTACTGTTTGCGTCGGTGGTTAAAAAACATTCTTATCGACTTAAAAATCCATATTATCCATATCGATATTAGTCCATATTATAACAATATATTATTATAAATGTGAAAGTATGTCTAATCCACTTAAAAAAAAAACCAACCTCCAAGAAAGTGAAATAGGAGATAGCAGATTGTATGGAAAATAAACCTATTGGTAATAAGCTAGGAATGTATTTTAGGGCATTACGGTAAGCTCTCCGAATTGCTGGATCAATGCAACTACTTTCAGTCCTCCTGCAATCAGCTAATCTGCAAATATTCGGTTTCAAAGGCCATACCACGCCTATATTGACCCCAGTTTACGGTACACTAACATTATAAATGTGAAAATTTGTCTGCCTATACCGCTATACCGATTTTGATGAAATTTGAGCGCTGGAAAAGGATATAGGCTACCTAAAAAAACATCACCTAAGAGAGTGTAGATGGAAGATTTAAGTAAATGCAACGGAATTTTTAGGTCAACGCAATTTCATAACCATTGAATATTATGCATAAAAAATATGTTTAGATACCGTGATCTTGTGTCTTAAGCATAGTTTCTAGAATTCAATTCTATTTCTGGGAAATTTAATAAATGATAAACTGCTAATAGTTCTTTTTTGTTGAATTGCTCTCTTATAAAATACATTAAAGATTTAGGAAGAATAGTAATTGAAAGACAAATGAAGGGTGTAAAACGTAAAAATGTTTGTTTTTTTAATTTCTATATTATGAAGCTGTAATTAAATAAAACCCAACAATTGCTGCTGACCGCGCAAAGTTGGCCTTAACGACATTACAACGATTCGTGCGCGCGCTCTATTAATTTATTTACGATTATTATTGGAATAAGCCGACGGCCCTAGGAAGACCATTAAAGTCACCGGAGTAATAGGGTGCAGTCAATATCCGAAGGCTTCAGAGCGAATCGCAAAGATGCTGCGGACGCCTTCTTAAGAGCCTCGCTTTCAACTTGATCACGTTCGCCCATACTCGAAGCGAGACCTGAGACCGCAACAGACGTTCTTGAGGATAAATCAAGCTGCCGAGAAAAATGGCTGACTGAGGGGATTTATTCATTTGCTCAACGGACGCGGAGTGGCCTCTAAGTTTCCGATTCCGAAACGCGAACGTGCGCACTCGGGCGGACGGCACTCGTCATGCACAAACGACTCAATCAAACTCGCGCCGTCTCTTTCCTACCCGCATAATGCACATGTACGATTGACGACGGCGCGACGGCAGCGACCGGAGAGTCGATCGTCGTTCGTCGATTGGCATTCATACTAACTAACCCCCTTTTATTAGTCCGTCCTCTATTAATTAACTATGCGGTTGGCATCTCCGAAAATCGAATGTACTAAATCTAAATGAACCACCAAGCTGCAAGTCAATCGATGGGTTGGCAATTTGATTTTTTTCCCAATTCTGCGGTGTCTATGGCGGCTACGTCATCTCTGTTTTAGCTATGGTTCAATAGAAAGCGACCTATTGCATGGGTACTGTAAGTGTAGTGTATGCATATACCTTATAATAAATATCCCCACTACACGACGTGAGAGGTGCAGGTGGTGGCAACACTGCTGTCAACTGTCACGGGCAATCAACGAGCACGCGGAGTGTAGAGGGTCCATGAATAAATGATCTTTGTATTTAACTACACCTAAATACATCCTAATAGTGCATTGTACAGGTACCATGTCGTGACTTCCGGAAAATGTTGACGTATCTTCGCGTTTCACATCCCCCTTAACCCAAAACCACCCTCAGTTTAAAAGTTATAAGTTTATATATATCTACATATCTATCTATGCCGGGGGTTCTAGGTCCAGGGTTGATGGAAGCGAAATGAAGAAGTCTTCTCTGATGATTAAAGACTAAATAACAAATATATAACGGAAATAACAGTGTAAAAGATATAAATAGTCAGGTACAATTTATGATGTCGCCGGCGCATAATGCGCGCGGTGGCTTGCAAGCCTGTCGACCCGACTGGCCCGTGCGCCGTTCCAATAGGCGCCTGCGCAGATGCCTGCCAATCCTATGCGCCCGTCGGCCGTACGTCGCCGTCGGAAACGACGCTGCCAGCCGCAGTCAAAATATGTAGCGCCGGTACATATTTATATCACTTTCTTGTGGACACGACGACTGCCGTAATGAGTTTATTTATTCAACAGGTGTTCACATTTCAATTTATAACATACAAGCAACAAATTATAATACTAAAATAAAAAAAAACAACATTAAAAACAAAAAACAATAACAATAAAATAACCAAAACTAAACAGGAAAAAAAAATAAAGTAAAAAATAAAAATAACGCTCCCAGGCGAACAATAACAAATAAATAATTCACGTTGATCTCACAAAGGTGTTATTACACCTATTCTGTTGTTTCTATTGAAAGCAGATTGTTAAACCTATTGAAAGCAGATTGTTAAACCTATTGGGCAAATAGACAAATATATCAATCTCCACGGAAATGGAATTTAATAATTCGCCTGCTCTCCCAATCCGACTATCCGACTTTTTTACGTCGGTACGTCACGCTAATCGCCTAAATAGCCTGTGCTTCCGCGATCTGGTCAAACGGTCCGGAACAAAGAAACCAATCTCTCCAAGTACCATGAGATTCTCGATATATCCGCGAAAAATCTAAAAAAAATAGTACAATGTATGGGATTGTCGCCTAAACTCGAGTGTATAACATCCTAACATCCTAACACAACAGCCAACATCCTAACAGTGCCTAACATCCTTAATACAAATGGGATACGTATTGGGAAAAAAATCATGATAATATCCATACCTACGGAGATGAAGGTATCTTAAGAACCTCCTCCGAGTAACCTGTAGAATATTACAGTAAGTAATTTCACGAGGACTTTAGATAATGGAACTATACTCCAACTCTATATGGAACTCCTCACGAACGCGCAGTATGACTTCGGCTGGTTCGAAGCACGAATCCCAACATTTTATTGGCACACACATAATGACAGAATTCATTTATGCTTTCATGCCGCCGTTTTTTGTGTGGATAGGACATATTGCTCGGCTGCTCAATCTCCCCTCCTCTTCCCCGCCTGATCAAACCCAACATTCAAAAGGAAAGAAACAAGGAACGCACTAAGTTGTGTTGTATAGTAATTTAAATATAGCATCTTAACCGGCATCCGACAAATGCGTCTCAATATATCTTCCCCGGTGCCTAAGTTGGTCCCGTCATAAAACGCTTCCATCCATCTTCAGAGACGAAATCCATGAGATGACGTCGTGCATTAATCAAATTGCGGGTAGACACAGATTTTCTACGTAAAATATACCACGTAATTTATATGCATGTCTATTCGCGACTAAATAATTACCCCGAAATGCCCGTTTACCAGCTTTCGCATTCAACCAAATATTATTTGAAATTGTATGATGCAAGAAATTACTATTGTAACGAAATCGCGAATTTCCCCCTTGAATAAACAAACCAATGCCATCTGCCGTTTATTTCGATCATTATCTATGTCTCCAGTTTGGTTTGATTCCTAGCTGTAATGCAAATTTGTTGCTTGTTGGCTGGTAATCGGGTTTCGCTCACGGAGAGGTAGTTTTTGGATTTTTTTCGTTTGGTTGGATGGGCGATTATGAACTGCTCCCGAATGGCGGCCGCAGTTTGATTATAAATTTTGCTGTGCGAGGGAATTAAAAGGAACGCTAGTCAGCCAGGACTGCGCTATCCATAAGCCCGTTCTCCTGATGGAAACGGTAAGTAGTTATTCGATTTACCATTGATTTAGTTCTCCACCTTTTGATGTCGAGTTAATTGCTTTTTTTTTTGCTCGTATTTCAGGGTACTATAGAATACTATAAGCTACTATAGGATACTATACGCTACTATGTTTTTGTGGGTTACTTATCCCTAATTTAAAAGAAAAAAAAACATACATTTTGTTTCGGGAAGGTCCCTTACGCTTTTGGGCTCGCGATGGCATTCCAGGAAATTTCTAGAATAACGGGATTTCGCTACTAATGGCATCGACCAGGCGGCCTGGAACCTTTTTCCTTCTATCCAGATACGTTATGTGTTTTTTTAATTATTTATAAGTTTACCAGTTTACTCATATTGTTTTTTTTTTGATAATAGTTTTTTATTAAATGTTTTAATTTCCTTTTGAAATTGCAAACCAGACTTTTTTATTTTTTACCTCGATCCTGAGGGAGATCCGTTGCTCTCCCGGTAGTACTAGTCGGTGTGTAACCTTTGAGTTTATGGTTCATTATTTAAAATTTTGTTTTCTGTGGCTTAGTGCACAGTGGCGCCCTAATTTGTTAAACGAAGAACTTAGACTTATTTTGAGGGTTATACTATGTTCGACTGATGACTTGTAGCTATCAGACGGACAATCAGTGATATGACTTTTTTGTATAATATAGTGCACTCAAAAGTTGGTACTCCATTCTTACTGGATGAAATCTCTTTTTGTGTGCACCCTCGTCTCTCACGCGCTCCTTACCATCGCCTTCCTTTGTTTCGCTTACTGAATGTAACTCAACTTACGCACAGAATGCCGTGCTTAATAGAATTCAGGACACTTATAATTAAAAGGTTCCAAAGCATTGATTTATTCCATCTTAGGCGTTATATTGTCTATTGTCAATCTGGGAGTTAACTTGTTGTTGGGGATAATATTAATTGTAATTATGTCTCTATTTCGCTGTTTATAATTCTTTTTAATAAATAAATAATATCAATACATCGTTCAGTAGTATTAAATTATCTAACCAGAACCTGACGACTTACAGCTAGGTCATATAGACGTCATTAACGGCATCTTCCCTCCAAATACACGCGCCTGTGGTACCAACTTGCTATAGGTTGCTTCATTTCCTATCTCTCCGCTTAGCCCGCGGCAGTTTTAGGTTAAAAGTGCCGGAGACACGGATGAAGATAGGAAAAAAGTAACTTTTAGCCCATTCGATTTGCGTTTTGGATGGCCATAGCGCACAATCGCAGTGTCAGTTTCATCAGTACAAAGAAATTGTAGACCTTAAAGGTTAAATATCTTTATTATCCGGACAAATTCAACTATTTCGCATTTTTCCTTTTCGAGTTGAAAGTTGCGACAGACGGACGGCCAAAGGACGGGGATAGATAGTAAAACCTCTAAAGTAAAAATTTTTTTAGGTGTTCGTTGTTTAGGGTTGTCGTCCTGCTAACCGAAAAGATAAATATTAATTTCGATTCATTTAGAAGCTTTTTTCTATAACTGATATTTGGTAACCATTGGATATTTGATCATGAAAACAATATATGTTTAGATACCATGAACTTATGTCATAAAAACATAAATAAAAACTAACAATTGCTTACTGACCGCGTAGAGAGTAAAACCTGACGCCCTAAAAAATAAAGTACCAAAGTCGACTGTCAATATATGCTTCGCCCTAGGTCGTCATCAATAATACTGTAATCTCTATGGGCATGTATGCTGAAAAACTGAAATCTATATATATAGTAGCAAACTATATGGTATAAATGTTATACTAATCTCAAAATATTTTTTTCTAAACGAAGTTGTTTTTTTAGGGGTCTGACCCATGTGCTTTATTTATTTAAATTAACTTTACATCTGATCAAATCAGTGATGCGCTAACCCTGCCACGAACGATATTATTTACCTTACACTAAAAGTAACTTACTGAAACTTTAAAGGAATCAACGTCAAGCATTTCAGTATAATTTGCAAAAATAATTTTGAACGGAAAACATAGTTTTTGACTTTTTACGAGAACTTGAAGGTTTCATAGTTATGAGTGGGTAGGTAGTAATGACGATGATGAACTGTCAAAAATAAAATAATAAGACTCATGGAAATATTTGACAATTTATTTTGTTTTCATTTCTCGGAGGAGAGGGGGTGGAGTTGCAAATGTAGGGTACATTCTCTAGTTCAGAACAATGACTAATCGAAAGAAAATTGGCCAAACAAATCTGAGGCTTTCTTTCTCATTAACAAAATTAAACTTCGACAAAGTTTTCATTAAAATTAGGGAGATTAATTATTCCGAGAGAAAAGGCGACGGAAGTCCATTAAAAGCGATAATTAGTTTGTTTTGGTATGTCACGCGGGACGATTAAAATTGTTTTTTTTTTTAATGTTGAAAGAAACAGTCAGAATGTGATTAATTAATACGTATGTTAAGGTACTCATAAAACCAGACCAGTAAAACTAAGGTGTATCTCAACGCCTCGTGACTGGCCCTTGGTGAACAAATGCGTAATTCATTTGTTTAATAGAATGAATTAAAAATCACTTCTCTACTTTTAGGAGGTAGATCTATATCGAATAGCCGTTCAAATCTTATTTGCTTGTTCCTCCACTGAAATCACTCCAGTCAACTTCTTCAAACTAGATGTTAGCACTCTGGCTTTTGCAAAATTTAACATTGCTAAAAGGCATTATTGCACACGACGTTAGCCAGACGGCCCTTGACTAATTGTGGTCAGTCAGAGGGCCGTGCCACCGCCATCTTTAAAGATGGCCGTGCGCATCTGACGGATTACGTCATATGTGTTACTAGATTGTTGTTAGGTTCATATCGCATCAAATTCTCAGTCCAGAGTTAATTTAATTATATATAATATAATGGATAATCTTCCAACCACTTCCCGTACAACACGGTTTCTTGTAAAAAAAACTTGAGCGAGTTCACTGAACGCGTTTTAACGAAAATAGATGAACCAGCTGAAGTTGACGTCAATAATAAGGCATTTGACAGATTTAATCACCGTATTCTAATTGCCAAGTCGAGGCAGTAGGTATTCACTGTGATCTTTTTAGATGGTTCAAATCCTATACAAGTCGTCGCTGGTGGTCACCGTTCAAATTTTGTAATAATTCCATCTGGTGTTCCACAAGGACTCACTTGGGGCCTTTACTCTTTAATGTGATATTGCTAACTGTTTTCACACCTCCGAACACGGCCTCTACGCTAATGACATGCAAATTTATTCAGTAATGTCTAGCTCGAACGATTGCAATACTATACAGCCTTGACGGTTTATCTCTTTAATCATCATTTTTCTATTAATTTTAAATACTAAAAAAATTTCAATTTAAATAAAAAATTAATATTATATAAAAAATTATATAGTTTAAGACAAATAATAAATAACACTTTCAAATTAAATATATAAGTTGATCGTATCGATATCGTAGATAAGTCCCTCGAATTAAAATAAAAATTGATGCAATTAATATAATTTTAATATAAAAGTTATATATAAAATATTATTGTTTATAAATAATATAATATTAATTATTCTTATAAAAAGAATTCTTGAATATTCAGCTAAAAAAATAAAAGCAAATAATCTTCTTCTATATTCAATATTAAATCCAGAAACTAATTCTCTTTCACCTTCTGTTAAGTCAAAAGGAGTTCGATTAGTTTCTACTAATCTAGAGGAATATCATATTATTATTATAGGAAATATTATATATATTAATCATATATATTGTTGGTATAATTCTAATTTTATAAAATTAAAATTTTTAATAATAATAATAATTGTTATTAGGATTAATGCAAATCTAATTTCATATGAAATTGTTTGAGCTATTCTACGAATTCTACCTAATAAAGCATAATTTGAATTTGAAGCTCACCCTATAATTATAGTTATGTAAATAGATAATGTTAGGCAACATAAAAAAAATATTATTCCTAAGTTAAAATTAATAAAATTAATTCAATAAGGAATAATTATTCAAAGAATTAAAGAAATTAAAAAATTAATTATAGGAGCTATTATAAAAGGTATTAGATTACTTTTTATAATAAAAATTTGTTCTTTTATAAATAATTTTATTCCGTCTCTTATTGGTTGTAATAATCCATTATACCTTAATTTATTAGGGCCTTTACGTAATTGAATATACCCTAATATTTTTCGCTCTAATAAAGTTATGTAAGCAACTCTAATTAAAATAGCTAAAATTAATTTTACTGATCTAATTATTATTATTAATATATCAATAAATATTATTTCTAAATATATAGAATTATTATATTAATATGAAATCTAAATTCATAACATTATTTGTTTAATTAGATGATAATTTAAATATAATATAAAATTTATAATATTCTTGTATGTAACATTTTAATTTATTAATATAAAGAAATCCTTTCGTACTAAAAATATATTTTGTGTATTTATATAAAGATAGAAACCAATCTGGCTTAAACCGATTTGAACTCAGATCATGTAAAATATTATTAATCGAACAGATTATTAATTTAAATTTTTTCATTTAAATATATTTTAATCCAACATCGAGGTCGCAATTTTTTTTTTTAATAAGAACTTAAAAAAAAAATAACGCTGTTATCCCTAAAGTAACTTTTTATATTAAATTAAATTTTTAATTCAAATTTAAATGTTATATATTAATAAAAAAATTAATTAAATTTTTTAATTACCCCAATTAAATAATTAATTATAATTTAATATATATATATATATATATATATATATATATTTATAATATAATTAAATTATAAAGCTTTATAGGGTCTTCTCGTCTTTTATATTTATTTAATTTTTTTAAATTAAAAATTAATTTCTAATTAGATAAAATTTAGATAGTTTATATTTCATTAAATCTTTCATTCTAGACTTTAATTAAAAGACTATTTATTATGCTACCTTTGTACAGTTAAATTACTGCAGCTCTTTGCATACTCGATATTGTAATTATTACAATTCCTTCTTTCGGGCTTTCTGTTCAGCAAATGTGTTAACATTATCAAAGTTTAAATGTCGTTTTCTTACAAATGCATTCAAACCTTGATAATATGAAGTGTATATACTTTAGTAGGTAAATTAAATTAATTAAAAACAAAGATAATTTATATTAAATTTTATGATCCTACCGTGCTCGCGGCCGTCTTGGGTCAGGGGCCTCCTCTGGCCGAGGGCACATGGCATTTTGCCCGCTATGCCACCCTATTTATTTATTTATTCATATAAACCAAAATGTACAGAGCAGTAGTAACAGTTTAGTGGCAATTAATGTAACCAACAAGCGACCGGCACCTACGGTACTGATGTTCCCTGCCTTCTTAATTAGACTTCCATTGCGTAAATAATAACATGTCTTATATGAGAAATATTAATATAATCAATTTCGGTACGGCTAAAGAGATATAATTTAAAACTACCCACGATCTAGGCTTACATCTAAATCACAAATTAATCAACAATTAACATATATCACAAATTGTTGACAAAGCATATAAAACAGTTGGCTTTATATTAAGATCCTGTAAGTCTATTTCAGGGACATATGCACATATATCCCTATACTTTGTGTATGTTAGAGTTTGCATCTTCTGTTTGGTCAACAACTTGGTTTGGTTGGCTGTTTGGTCTCCGAAATGTGATGTCTACAAGAACAGAGTGAAAAACATTCAAAAACGATTTATTAGACATATCGCACGTCGCGAACACTTGGAATTTAACACATATGATGGGATGGCCCATTATTTTCATATGCAGACTTTCAAAGACCGACGTACCATAGCGGATATGGCACTTCTTCACGGTCTCTTGCATAACAGAGTAAACAATCCATATCTGGTATCAGGTATCAACCTGCGAGTGCCTTCTCTGTTTCAAGTGCCAAGGCGTAATGCAAATTATGCTAGTGAACTCTGTATTTACCGTTTACTCGCTACAACACCAAATTCAGCGAGGTTGATGTACTGGACCTGAATCGTGGCAGATTTCTCTTGAATATCTATTCGTTGCAGGTCCGATTCAAAGTGAAAATTTTGCATACCATTTATTTATCTATACACAACATGTGCGATGTACATACATACACATACACACACAACCACTCACACTTTTCTATCTTACACATATACTTTCTAAAATATAGTTAAACTCATCAAAGATTTTAAAAATAATTAGTATACAGGTGTAAGCTTTAATTGGCCTTAATATTGACTATTTGTATTCAAAGTGTATATGCTGCTATTTCGCTGTAGCTTACCTGTTTAATAAATAATACTTACTGCTACTTCACCTCCTATAATGATGCTCAATATCGCTCAAGCGTTAAAAAAAAATATATGTTAAAAATGGCAATAACTTAACTTTTTTGGTAAATTTTGTACTTTGTACATAATTCATTAAAAAGGCAAGTTCATATGTGTAATGCCATACGAGTAACAAAATCCACTTTGGTTTCAGAAAACATTTGGGAGTAAAATGTGTTAAATAAATGTATGAAGATATATTCAAAACTTTGCGTCAATCAACTCTCCGAAATTCTGGTAATGTTGTTCTGATGACCAGCCAAATGGAAGAACGTTAAGAGTTATACTTAGACAAAAAGGAGATATAGACCTAGAAAATATAGACCCATACAGTTCTAAATCTATACATTATTCTCAAAAATAAAGATAAAAGAATTAAAACTCATATCAACTAAGAGAACAAGCTAGGTGAGGTTACTGTGGTTTTAATTTTTTTCCAATACGGCCCGTTATTAACGGGCATCCAGTTTTGTATATGTAGAAAAAGACAGATACACAATTTTAAAAAGTTTTATTCTTACTTAAGCTACAGAAAAGGCAAATTGATACAATATAAAACAATTCAGAAACTAAAAAAATAAATAAATACAGTTATAGGAACTCTTTACATAATTATACCCTGGAATGTATATGAAATAAAACTCATTTTTGGTGGCCACTGGCATCCAATTATTCAAACAGACTTATTCAAAAGAGAATTATTATTAGAGAGAGAATTATTCAAAATACTCATTTTTTTTATTATCACTGATATAAAATATAAAAGCCCAGGAATGTTGCAATTTAACATTTAAAAAAAAGGCACCTCCTTATAATATAATATAATGAAACGATACATATAAAAGCTATATATTTGACATGTCATCCAATTATATAATTTGATGCTATTGTCATGTTCTCTAAGATGATTTTAGGGTAAAACAGGTATTTTAAATAAATTATAAATAATAAAAAAAAAAATCTTTCCGTTTTGCAAGATAACACCAGATCTTCATATGCATGGCAGTTAACTATGAGCATTGAATACAAAAGTGATTCGAACACACGTTTAATAGCAACTCATTTGCTGTCATAACTATCTCTCCCATATTTGCGAGAGAAAGGTTCCGGATTTAGTCTCATAAGACTAAATCCGGAGCCTTTGCGTGTCAAATTGTATAGCTTCTATAATAAAATTTATTATTATTTATTAAGGCAAGATGAAAAAATATTATTTTACTAATTATTGGGTTCCTAACATCTAAAAAAAATTATTAATAAACTTATTAAAAGAGCAACGGTCGTAGCTCGGCCCATACATACGGTGCTTTCAGATTGCTTGCGGTATATAATTTGAGAGATAATAATCATCAACTTCTAATATAGATTTTAGAAAAATTACCTCTTTCAAAGTTATTGTGTGTTTAAAAGCCGTTTTTGCTTGAATTTAAGCTATTTTTTGAGTGTAAGTATTTTATAAACAGTCGTTATTTTTAGAAAAATAAACACAAGTAAATTTCACAAAGATTACGAAAGTCAAAACGTTTTCGACATACACACTTAGTATTTACTATAAAACATTAAAAGTGTATATTTAATTCAATTTAAAAAATAAAAGTGAATCATTTCAAAAAGAGTTCATTATAGTTCTTCTTAACATAATCGTGTTCCCATTGGGAACCAAATTTTGACAGAGGCTATTAAAATTTGTTTTTATTGTTTTTTTTTCAACTTTTATATTTCCACTCATCTCAAATTCTCACCTAACACAGTTTAAACAACGCAGAATGCTTGTATTATTAACTCTCAATTATGTTAAAATTCCCTCGGTCATCTGATTAACTCTCGACTGAGCAAACATTAAATGCATACCGATACAAACTAAATTTGCTCCAGACTACCTAGATTTTGAGTATATTATTTAAAAAGGTAAACTTTCTCTATCCTTGATATTGCAATGACAAAATACAACACTAATTCTTTAAAAAAATTACACTCGTTCAATTGCCCAAGAACGAGCATTGTTGAACAATTTCTGCCATGGTGAATTTTCACGTTTGCACCCATTAGTCATGGGATGTGGGCATTGCCAGTTCAGCACGCATCTTTCAGGATGTGGCATCATTGCTAAATGTCTTCCGTCCACCGAGGTTACGCCTGCAATGCCATCTGAAATCGAAATTATACATATAACAAAAAAAAATACATCCAGTTTGCTTATTGATGGAATATAAACGGGTCACAACAGTGGCGATAATTCCATAAAAACTGATACATCGGGTTAGCCTAGACTGTTATAATGAAATAGGGCAAACACATGGTATTTTTTTATAACTCAACTGCGCATTTTTTATGCACATGTTCCACGAGCAAACGAACTAAACGAAACATTAGCTTACGGTGAACCAGTCGGCTTGGCCACGGTACTTGACGGCGGCTCAACGCATATAACATCTTACTTATTCCTCGGAGCTTCTTATAGGACTTTGGATTAAGTTCAAATTTCTCTGTTGTAAATTATTTTGCCTTTTCTCATATATTTTATTAAATTACTTTATTAAACTACTGGGTTTTTTTGTTTTACTATATTTTATAATACTCACAGGGACTCCCATTCGGATTCATAGGATACTCTTCAGTTGGTGACCCGGAGTCATCCACATATTGGATAGCAATTTGACCATTTAATCTGACCAAGTCAAGGATGGCGTTACTGGCGAAAGAGAATTTTCCTTCTCCGTGAGCAACCCAAACTCCCAGTACGCTTCCCTCCATCTCGGACAGCCAGACATTTTGGAATCCGGGTTTTCTCGCCGGTTCTGCTATCTTCACCGTGCTCCAGCGGCATTCGAATCTGTCGAAACAAAATCATTGAGAAATTGGGTGGTTATTGACTGTGAAAAAAAAATCTGAAAAAAGAAAGCAGACGAAGATATCAATCTCGGCGGAAATGAATTTTAATAATTCGACTGCTCTCCCAATCGGACTATCGGATTATAGGTTATGAGCCTAGCCATTAAACCTTAAAGCGAATCCAGTTTCCCCTTTGACAAGCATGAAATAACCCTAAGTGCTACAGGCGAACAGCATCTTCTTATGCTTCATTCGAGAGTATCATCTTCCCACATATTTTTCCTCATATACGAGGTGTGTTCAAAAAGTATCGCGAATTTTGTGTTTTTTCAAAAATTATTTATTTATTCATGAATATCTATTTTGTCCCATTCAAAGTAATCCCCATGAGATATTATACACTTGTGCCAACGGTTTTTCCAATCTTCGAAGCACTTCAAAAAATCATTTTTTTTTATCTTGTTCAGCTCCTCCTTCGATGCCGTCTTTATCTCGTCAAGCGTAGCGTAACGTCAAGCGTAGCAGCTTCCATTGAGATGATTGAGCTTTGGTTTCCACGTCATAACCATAAACCCACGATTCGTCACCAGTTATGACCCTTTGGAGCAAATTTGGGTCGTCGCGGACAGAGTTTAACATCTCATTAGCAATGTTCATGCGATGCTGTTTTTGGTCGCAATTGAGCAATTTTGGTACGAATTTCGCGGCGACCCGTCTCATGCCCAAATCATTGATAAAAATCGAATGGCACGAGCCAATCGATATGTTTAGGTCCTCAGCAACTTCTCTAACGGTGATTCGACGATTGGCCAATACCATTTTCTCCACTTCATTAATTTTTTCGTCCGTTGTTGAAGTGCTCGGGCGTCCGGCACGCTCTTCGTCGTTCACATCTTCTCGGCCTTCTGAGAACATTTTGTACCACCGATAAACGTTGCTTTGGTCCAAGGTAGCTTCTCCGTATGCCACAGTCAACATTCGGAATGCATCCGCGCACTTAATTTCGTTTTTCACACAAAATTTGATACAGGTTCTGTGATCCATTTTTTTGAATAGGTAAAAATCGAAGACGATCCAAAACACGTGCAAGCAAAGCAGCTGTCAACAATTAAGTGAACATTCAAAATAGCCGAGCTTGTCGGCATAAGTGAGAGACATGAGTACCAACATAACGCCACAAAAAAATCGAAATTCGAATATACGTAACCCGCGAAAATTCAAAATTCGCGATACTTTTTGAACACACCTCGTATCTTCCCTTGTAAAACTAGTTGGAGCTGCAGATATTTGTCATTATTGAAGTTGTGATCAATGCAGTATTTGCAAGCTCAATTCTTTTTGGTAACACAAAAATGTAACAGACAAACCTTTCGGATTGATTGTGATCGAGTGTTATCTGAGGACTCAAGTCATCGCCAGTTCGGGAATCTTGTACGTTGAGCCATCCCAAGAGACCCATCAGCTGGCAGCCATTGCAAACGCCCAGAGAGAATGTGTTCTTGCGCGCTTTCGCAAAATGGTCAAATTGTTTGTGGAGCCTTTCGCTGAACAGTATTCCAGCCGCCCACCCTTTTGCCGAGCCCAGTGTGTCTGTAAAATAATAAAAATTAATAGTTTTAAAAGTTTTAATTAGGATAAGATTAAAAACAATCAATTTTCGGATACTGACACATATCTACCGCTACTTGATACAATACTTATTAAAAAATGTAAAGGTGAGCGAACGAATAATAATCTCGAAAGAAATTGAAATATAATTATAGCAAGAAAGTTAACATAAAGTTATGAATTCATACAATAATATAAATATAAAGTTCATAAAACAATAATTGAAAAGTGCAAATAAGTTTTTTTTTAATAAAGTATTTATTTATAAAAGACACTTAAGTATTGCATTAAATGGGTTCTGGCGGCCAGAAACTCAGCTTTATGGCAAAATTGCATACCAAATTTACATACAATATTTAAACTAGAAATAAAATAAAGTACATGAAAAATAAATAAACTAAAAATAAAATAATATTAACACCAAAGGGAAAAACAATTCACTATTAAAAAATAAACAAGTTAAAGTAGGTTTTGATATCACATGACGGATTCATGTGTTGTATCATATAAAATCTAGTGATTTTAAGATTGTGACAAGTGAAATGCTTATAATTTATATAAAAGTCATATGATGAGTTGTTGTGAAGTTATTAGAGTCTTCGTGACACATGGTGGCAAATTCAAATCTTGCATTAATTTTTGGACACCCATTATAAGAGAGTAAATAAGACTCACCGGCATAACTGAATCCACCCGGGAAGATCACACCCTGGAAGCGGTCCAGCGTCATCTTATCTTGCAATAGATCGTTCATCGTCACATCATATACTTCAAAACCAGCTTTCATCAAAGAAGCTATCATTTCTCTATCGCCGTTAGTACCTAAAACAGTTTTTTAAATTATTTTATTTTTTCCATGGATACACAGATCTACGTTAAAATTACTATGTTTTCACGACACAAAAAATCTTCTAAATACCTTCTTCTCGGATAACTGCAACCCTTATGGAATTTTCCTGAAGGAGGACATCAACTGAAGGATCAAAGGTAACTTTATAAGTAGGTCCCTTTCTTTTTTCAAAACCTGAAAACAAAAACATATGTATTTCAACCTTAGAATATGGTTTAAATAGACAAATCAGTCATTTTTTTTATTTAGAAAGTAGACATGATATTCATTACTTTAGAGTGAGATAGAATTCTGTTTTAACCGCAATAGAGCATTTAAGGGGAAATTTAGGTCTGAGACAGGGCCAAAAAACCAAGATTGAAGCGATATTCACCTCTGTGTAGACATACACAGATGTTATAATGGCGTCAGCTTGTGACATTTCAAAACACATGTTTCATAAAAATAATGACACATATGGTCTTCAGCGCCAAGACAGTTTTGAACAACAAATGTTCCATAAAAATAATATGACATGTGTCAGGTAGTTAGACTAATGATATTTTTTTATTATTTACTTATTACTCTCCAAAAGTGTTTAAAATCAATCTGTCTAAAAGTGCGTAAAATGTAAAAAATGGTTGTGTGAAACGGGCATAAAAATAATATGATAGATATAAACGTGACTGACACATCAGCTGAAAATCACATAAAATCGGTGCAAATCGGCATTATTCTGTCGTTCCTGGAAATATATATTTCGACAATATGATCTGATTAGAAATCAATTTTATTATTGGTACATTTTATAAAAAAATATATTTAGGTTTACTATGTACAAGTGTTGCATTCATTTTGCATATTAGAAATAGCTATTCGGGTCATAGAAGAATATTAAAGTTGATGAATTTTGAAGCATTTAATACCTAACATATTAAATTATTTTTACTTTTATTTAGTAAGAAAATAAGAAAGTTATTGTTTATAGTAAATCAAACTATGACTTTGTTTTATCTGTATATGTAGCATTGGCATTTTAGTCAAAATAGAGCTAGGAAGTATTGAAATGATTGAATTTAAGAATTTGCACTACTTCGACACACGCTGTAGGATTTAATATAACATAAAATTAAAAAACCTTCCTGTAAAGTTCCTCTATAATATAAATTTTATATAATGTGATAAATTTATCTAAGATATAACAAAATAAAATCAGAATAGTCCGTCAAAGTTGCCCGTTTTTAGTTGCGAAGGGAATACTCACTCTTAAATTATTACTTTTTCACAAAAACAAAAAATATAATATATGAGGTCTTTAATAGTACATATTGTTTTTTTTGCATAAACTAATGGTGGGGGGGTGTTTTGTACATATTATTTGCCAATTATAATCAATTATAACTTAAACTAAAAAAACGGGTGTCAGTTCGGTCAACGTACTTCGCAAATCGGGCGGCAACGCGTACTCCGCGCTTTTGATGTACGGAGTTGAATGTGTTAAGTGGTTACATTACCTATCCATTCCTGTTGTATGCACTTGGAATTAGCCTGCAGTAGCTCCAATCGGTAGCTTGTCTCCTCCCAAAGTTTAAAGAGGGGCAAGATAGTCTTGTCCAATACAACTTCATCATTGAAAGTGACTTTCACTGGTGAGGCCATTCCATACCCAAGAGTTTTTCCAATATCGACACACTGAATATTGTGGTCTGAATATAGGGCCAGGCAAGCTGCTACGTTGGCAGCTGATACTTCCAGAACTAGAGCGACTTCCTCACTGAAGAGAGCTTCAATTGGGGAGACGCTCGGAAGGTCGATGTTGACGTTGATTCCTCTTAGTCCACCGAACGCCATTTCCAAAATGCACGTTATGAGACCGCCGTCGCTCACGTCATGACCTGATAATATCTTTCCCCCTGGAGAATTTAGATATACAAAGTTAGAGTTATAAAAAATATAGACATTTTATGTAGCCTTTTGTGTATTAATTTTTCATTAGATTTTAAAATCTTTCTGGAGGGATCATAGAGCTTGTGAATGTTAGACTACAAATTGTAAGCAAATTGAAAAAAACATTTAGTTTACAAACATAGAGGAATCGACTAAAGGATTCCTAGAGGCTGAAATGATGAGTAAAATTTAACAAAATAGAAAAAAGTCTCAAACATTATAATACAATTATAAGATTATTTTTTGTTAATGTTATAAATTTCATAAAGTATTTCAATATTATTTATTTATTTAATTATTTATCCATAGTAGTACAATACAGTATGCACAAAGTTCATAATTCTAAGTACATAAGTTCATAGTTCATAAGTACATAATTCTTTTTTTTTTTTAAATATGGGTGAATTGGTGTGAAGTCTATATTTTCAAAGCTTGCCGCAAACTATTGCTAACTAACTAGCTCTAGATTGGCCACTCTCCATATTATTTATTAATTTACCATCACTCATGCACTCATCGGCCGACTTGATTTCTCAATAAAAAAAAAAATGAACTTGTTATCTAGATGTCAATTTGAGTGAATAAGTGAGATGAGTATATGGTAATACTCATGTAAGGGAATGGTTTGTAATGGCCCAATTAGCAGAAGGTGCGGGTTGGTTAATTAAATAAAGTACGTAGAGGTTTACCATTACTGTTCACAAAATTCACTTAATTAACCTTTTAAATATGAATTGGAATGACTCCATAAATTGATACAAAATATAATAATATATGAACACTCCGAAATACAGTTTTAATACAATCGAGTTAGGGCACAGAACAGAAAGCCCACTGACTATTAGTCAGTCGGGTTAACCGTTAAAGTCGGGTGTTAATCGCGCAGGAGCTAAAGACTAACTGAAGAGCTGGTAGGCTATTTCACAGATGTGAAACGCGTTTACCTAGTTTGACGTCATACGGCTTGCTGACTTGCATCATAGATTCATCCTCAAAAGGCCGATAATTAAAGCAGTGCTTTTGTACTACCTGTTATTTAAAATTATACATTGAAAAATGATTACCTAGAAAACTGTCGACTTCGGTAAAATTAACTAGAAGTGTCTATGAAAATAATTCATCGTAAATACAGTATGAGAAATTGTCAGCGGCTTTTGATTCTGTTAATTAAAATTCTATGTATTACTGAGTGAGAATTTGACTTAACAATTTAGATGGGAACTATGTTAAAAAAGAGGTCGCTTATCGCTGACCCTACAGGTTAAACTAAGCCACTTCCTCTTACGGCAGCAGTGACATCGGCCATTATACTCTATTTGAGCTTGCTCGAGAGATGGTTTGATGTGTACTTATCGATAATTCTGTAATCTTTAAAGTCTGTATGACCGAATAAGATAGCTGAGATCCATAGGTGTGATTTCTTGTATGCCAGTCGCTGAGAAAAGTCCGTAAGATGGCTTGAGCATCAACATAGATAAAATAAATTTATTAAGGTGAAAAATAATCTTCTGAGTTAGAACCACTAACAAGCCAAGGGACCTAAACATGATTACAACTTTGTATCTAGTGATGGAGGTAGAAATTATGTAAAAGTTCACACTGATTAAAAGGACATTTAAAATATGTATTTAATTAAAAGGCTTCCATAAAATATACCTTTAAGTAATTTCTGTGTTGCGTTAAATGCATCTTTTAGAAGTTCTAAATTATCAGCATCTGGACATGAATCGCCTTGTTGCTTGTAACACTGGGCGATTGCTGAACCACCGAGCCTATAAAAAATAATAACACATTATTTATTAATCTATCTATGGGTCATCTATTCAGAGAGCTCTGTAATAACGATGTTACAGGGCTTTTAAAAACAAGCTGTTGAACCCATGACCTTATTAACATTGCCTCCAGAGCCATATGACTTAGTCCTGCGGCACTCTCGACTCATGACTCTTTGCTCTTGGGATACGTCACATGGCTCCCACCTCTTACTCGCACTTGTGGCATTCAGGTGCCAGACGCATCGTACCTTCGGCACTCAAAATGGGTCCCTATGCATACGTAATATTTTTGTGGGCTTTATATGTAAGCAAATCTAATAATATTGTTAAAAAGATAGAAAATTTTATTAAAATCTGTACTAGCGTTTTTTTGCCACCTACATTTACAAAAGCAAGCAACAAAGTTAATTAAAAAAAAAACGTTTGGAATAAATAATAAAAAACTTACACATATTGTAGCATAAATAAATTAATGCTAATATGTAGTCTGTGTAAATTTATAACCTAACCTAAAATTCGTAATTTATTCTAAAACACTATCTGTGTAAATATTAGAATTTAGTTTAAACTTTCATAAAATCATATTTATTATTAGTAGGAAACATATATTTTGTATTCCGTCCACCGCTCAAATTTGGTGTTTAACGCCAGCAATTTTCCAAATGACGCAAAAAAGTCTATGCGTTCGCATCCGACATTCTTCTCGCAATGGCGCTGAAATATGCGATACGATTTTATATAAATCCATAGTAAATTTACATAACTGTTTCTGCTGTGTTCTAAATCTAATTACCTGCTGTAATTTCTAGTTAACTGGTAAATGCAGTTTAATATCCGTTAATTGCAAATGTTTCATAGTGTTAAGAGTGCGTCTTTTCTCCCCACAATCGTTGGCTTTCCCGTTGTTTGGATGTTAATTTCCTATTAACTTCGTCGTAAGACCTCCGGTTCACTCCTTCGTCGCTACCTCTTCAGATTCTCAGACGGCGCTCTAGCCGCCTCCGGTTGTGCAACCGTCGAGGCTGCCGATGACTATACCTCTGGCCATCAAAGTCGCCAGAAGAGAGAGCCGAGTTTCGGCCACCAGCCTGCTCGTCCTGCTCTTCAGTGCCGGGCGGCATTTGACAGTCATCGAGACCTCAATCTTCGCCGGAAAGAAAAGCATAATTTTCTGTGCCCTTGACACCTTTTTCTTTGACTCTAGACTTTTTTCTTGATTAATCAAAAATCCTTAAGGATATGAACAATTTCTACGTAATTTTAAGTCTTCACATTTTAAGTTTTTTCATTATATCTACAATGCCTATGTTTTCTTGTTGCATTTAATTTGTTTCTGTTGGAATTATTGTTTAATATTGGTACATTATAGTTTGATTTCTGAACTAGTAGGAATTGTGTTTTAAAAAACCTCTCTTTCTCTTGGCAGGTCTACTTCTGCCAATAATTAACCCTGTAGATGGCATCCCTGCCTCCTGTTTAGGTGGCCGGTTTATTTACCATCGCACTGTTGAAAGAAAACAGTTTGTTTTAAATATATATATATATATATACAGGGATGTCCGGAACTGAGAGCTAAGACTTGATTGGGTGTTTATGTTTCCAAGTATGACAAGTAAGAAAATATATAAAAAATTTGAAAATATTTCATCCTCAAATGATTATTATATTTATTAAAGAGCTGGTGTACTGATATCTTTCTTATAAACGGCAACGTAACCTTGGCCACGACGTGTGGATAATATGTTTGCCATGGTCGCGTCGATCAGTTGTTGTGGGTATTACAAAAACCGTGTAATATTATCACGTAAAGTTTACATTTTTTTTCGACAGAAACCATGATGAATTTACACATACAGATAAAAATCAAAATCGCAGGGCCTTAAATCTGGGTTTTTTATCAAAAATGGTCTTGGGACACGTATACATTTTGTAGATTCTTAATAAGCTTCTTCATTACAAAAATATGATTATTAATATTAAAAATATATTATTCACGCAAGTAATTGTAACTGTATTTGCCAGGAGCGATAGGTACCCAAAGCAATGTTGATCCTTCTGCCTTTGAGAGCTAAATCCAATTTTACGGTTATATCCGCGCAAGGAGCATATGTGGATACTACAAGTGTACCTAGAGATTTAGCTGAAATATAAAGGCATATGAAAATATAACATGTAATGCTACCTGTATTTGCCAGGAGTGATAGGTACCCAAAGTAATGTTGATCCTTCTGCCTTGAGAGCTGGATCCACTTTTATGGTTATATCTGGGCAAGGAGCATATGTGGATACTACAAGTGTACCAGGAGATTTTACTGAAATACAAAGGCATATGAAAACATAACAAGTTTTGAAAATCATAACTTGTGAAATTGGCTTCGAACAACGAAGAGAGGCCAAACTCAATCCTCATCATTTTGATTTCCAGATCTCCAAAAACTAATCATTAACTGGCATTAATCTGAGCCGAGATCATAGTGATTTAATTATAAAGGCGTTACGCATTCGAATCTGCACATTTACAGCTCTAACACTACTATCTCCTGAGACTCTTGTACGAGTGAATTTAGCTTAGTTAATCAGGTTCAAAATGATTGTGAGTCAATTATTTCAATTAATCATGACAATTATTTTTATTTTTACAAAAACATCACACATATACATTTTAGAGCAATGAATTCCCATCCAATTATCTTGACATATCCTAACAAAACTGAAATACTAAAATGCTATTCCAGAAGGACCAAATAAGATTTTTTCAGTCGATAAATTTAGCCGCACTCCACTCACCTGTATCATCATTAACTCTCGCCGTCATTGACATTGAGTCTTTGCCGCCGTCCACAGCCACTCCTAGAATGGCCATGCCATCGCAGAGTGCCCGACAAGCTCTCACGAGAAGTGCACCATCTTTGCCAGTTTTACCAGGCCACATCCAATTACCCGAACATTTCACGTCACGCAAATCCGAAATTCCAGCAAACACCTGTATTGGGGGAAAAACTAATTAACACTGATAGTTTTAAATAATATAGGTATTATATTACATCCTTAACTGTCAACAAATGCAATATATGAAATATATAAACAGTGACAAGAAGGACATAGGAACCAATTATTTAAATTTATCCAATTAATCAACTCCAATTAAATATGCCTACTTGAAAATAATAAAAAGTAATAATATGTTTACATAGTACTTAAAAAACAGTAGACCTTATCCATAATACAGGGTGTCCCAAGACAATCCTGACGACTTAAGAGGGGTGTTTTGTAACCTATTATCAGTAATAAATGATATAAAAAAAATAAAAATGGTTTCACCTACTGATCAGCTATTTCACCTATGCTATGGAATAACATATCCAACGCACAAAATATAAACTAAATCCGTATAGAAAAAATAACGGAAAATAAATGTAGAAAATAATAAAATCTTTTAATGGAAACAGATTTACGTGCAAAGATAATTTACCAAGTTAGTGAGAGACTCTGCCAATGTCATTCTCCCACCGGCCTCCGGACTGACGAGGCCCTTCAGGCATTGAGTCCCTATGGAGGTGGCGGCTCCTTCTAAGCCCCAGTAGGACAGGGCGATGATTGCATAGTCTGACAGCGGAGTGTGTAATGGCCCTACACATTGCTGCTGTGCTATCAAACCAGAAACACATCTGTCCACCTGTAACCATAACGCACCATACATACCATACATAACGCACTATTTACACACAACAATATAAATACCAATTTTCACACCTATAACATCTTTTGTTGGTGTATTATAGGTATCCTCTTTAAAAAAATACCCCCTCCCTTAACTGGATTATCGGAAAATGGTAAAATCGTAGTTTCCGGTTTTCACACCTAAAACATCTTTTGATGATATGTAGATATCCCTTTGAAAAAATCATCCTCCCCTTTCCACCTCCCTTAATTAGATTTTTGGAAAATGACAAAACATGTTTTACTTTTTTTTTTAAGAATATAAATAACAATTTTCACCTTTGTAAAAAAAATCAGACCCTCTTTTCAACTCCTTAGGAACCCGTTACGTTAATACAACTAGTATCCGACCGAAACTGACTTTTTAAGCCGAAACCGAGAAGGAAATTGAGGAAATATTTTTTTTTTTCTTAGAAAACTCAATCCTACTATAGGTTACATAATAATTATGTATCGTTTATTATAAAAACTTAAAGACTTGAAATATTAAGGACCTAAAACTAATACTAAGCTAATTTTAATTTATAAGTATTTAAAACATTTTTTTATTTTAGATTATTGTCTTTGCAGAAGCTATCAAATACAAACTAAGACTTATGGATTTAGGGGGTTAATTAGCATAATTATAAAAAATATTTATTGAAATGTAAAAAAGTTAATAGTTGTATTTAGTAGTCAAAATTCAATAGCCTTATATTAAAGATTAAAACAAAAGCATTTCGGCATTCTCGCCTAATAAATTGCTTCTATGGTCGCCTGCAATCTGAAGTGTCAATTAAGAAGGCGCAACAGGTAAACGAATGCAGTTTCGGCCGTCATTTGGCCGAAACCGAAACTTTGGCTGAAACTTGTATTTTGGGCCGAAGATGGCCAAATCCGAAACCACTAGAGAAAATACCTACAAAGTAATAATAAAAAATGTCTGAATAATAAATGAAAATATAAAAACTAATAACTGTTTAATTTTCATTACAAATACTGAAGGAAGACATTGATTGAAAGTGCAGGAAAATTAAAATATTGAAATTACCTTGTTAGTTAGATATCTCTTGCTTCCAACAGCAACTAGCCTCAGAACCCTTTCTAATGCACTCTCAACAGTTAGATTGCTCGGCAAAATTAAAGGGTTTAATTGAGATTCACCCGATGTTAGATGGAATGTCTTCCGGGGCATATCACCTGTCAATATAAAAAAAATATAGCAACACTATGATATTATTGGTAATAACAAAGATGAATGATTGGGATTTATTTAGATATTACAATATTTAAAAGCTAGCTCACGGTGATGTGATATTGTTGGCTTTAGTAGGTGAGGCAAAATTAATGTTTAAAAATTCGGAATTAACAAAAACTTTGGTATACGGAAATGGATCAAATGCTGACCCATCTGCGAATTGTCGGTACGTTCGGTTAAGAATTAAAAAATGCAATAACCACTTACAGTAAAAGTAACATTAAATAATACCATACACAGCTGTAAAATAGTTTCTGAAGTTTTTAGTCACAAATTCTTACGACGTTCTCATTCTAGCAGTGATATGCTAATAAAACAATATCCCTTTCAATAATGTACGGAGATGGTCTTTCATGAAAAAAAATTTGAAAAAAAATCTGAAATTTTAACAATAAAATAAATTATTTCGCAATAAAATTATGTAGATAAAATGTATATATTACTTATGAAAGCACACAAAAATCTATTCAAACATGGCAGAAACTCCTATTGTCAGACAAACATAAATTCGAAAAATACATTTTTGGGGTTTAGCCCCGATAAACAAAAAAACAAAGGATAATCGAAATTTTTTAAAAATTATAAAAAATACAATTCCTTCGTGTTGCATTTATAACTATGTACTGGTAGTCAGAAACGTGTTACAGCGATTGCACTCTGGGAAGTGACCAATTTGTTTTGTTTCTTACCTAAAACGGCTTCCAAGTGCAAATCGAAAGGCAAATCAAGCTTACTCCTGTGCGCTCTGTCCATGTACTTATCCATGTGGTTATAGGAGTCTTCTATGAGGCTGACATAGCCATCTCCAGTGACTTCACCTACAAAAGACACTGGACATCTTTCCCTGTTGCAAATACCTGAAAATATTTATCCGTTAATTAGAGATTGTAGTAGTCCGGTAGTTCAGATAGTTTGAATCCGCACATTATAGTCATACCATTTTCAACGCTTCATTACTGCCATCTCTCTAGCACAAGCACATTTAGCTTGGTTTAGAAGGGCCCAATTTAATTGTATAAGACCTCGGTCATAGCAACTATTTTAAAATAAACAACAATCAACATTTAAAATAAAAACTATAGAGAGAAACAAAAATAATCGTGTTTTATTGTTAATTGAAGTAGTTTTAATCTTAGTATCGGAATCTTATTAAACACTATTTAAGTAGGACTTTTTCAACGTTGCCAGAAGCAACTTTTATTCAACCAAATATATACAAATATATTTTAAATAGATCAAGCGAAGACACTGTCTTTTCTGCTGGTTTCTTAACCTTAACTAAAATATAATTAATTTATACGTGCATAAAATATAATACAAAATACTTACAAATCAAGGTAACGTAATTCGCGTAATATAAAAACGAAATGGAGCGAGAATGTCAAGTTAATTTAATTAAGATATCTAAATAATTTTCATTTGTTTTTTTCCATAAATTCTTTTAATTTAAGTTTTATTAAAGATTTTCTTTTAAGCAATCTAACTTCTAGAGGTATTTTATTAAATAGGCTGGGTATTGTATATTTTAATTGTCGATACCCATACATATTTATACATCTTTGGACAATATACTTTTCATTCAACATTTGTTGAGTAGAGTACTTATTAGTAACAAGATTTAATTTCATTTATCTTTCATTACTTGACAGCTCACCTTCTAATAATTTCCTGTCTTGCTTTTTGCATAGCAGGGCATTGTTCTCCTGATATTCCGCACCCCAAAGTTCCAACGTGGTGATGGTGGGGTCACCCAATTTGAACTCCTTGCTGAATATTATAGCTCCGATCGGCTCCACTAATTCTTTGAGTACATTTCCATTCCCTCCGGCTCCTTGGTCATGGATTGCTGTTCAAAATTTTGAATTACGTTTTATTATGTTAAGTTACGACACATTAAAAACAGTGGCATTTATGAAATTTTGAATAAGCATTGTATTGAGGCGGGCAGAAAAACACATTATTAAAAAAATAAATATATAACACTGCAGAAACCCCCCGGATATGATCTAGGGACTCTATTACTATGGGGTAATGAATTATTCCAATGTAACCATAGCCCCCTTTTCTGTATTTTCAATGTGGTTCTTACGTATCCATAGTTATTGTTCTACTATCTATATTGCTCCTACTATAGTTTGTGATTAGACAAGGGGGTAAAATTACAAAAACCTGTCATTCAGACAACACAAATCATACGATAAATACGCTGTAGCGGTCCTGCATGTCTGGTGATTGGCACAATGGAACGAGTCTGGAGATGATGGTTGATGTAATGAAGCAGTTCAGTCGTCGGGAAGATTTATTTAGTTAACAATATTATAGAACCGTAACTTAATATATAAAATGATAAACTTAAATATTACATGGAACTAGAGTCTGCTACCGAAAGCAAGGCAGGACTGATATTGAAGAAGGACTAAAGTTTCCACTGTGTACTTAAGGAAAACTAGCCGTGTGAAAATATTCCTTTTAAATTCTCCCACATTTTGATGACAGGCGTCACACTCCCATTCCTGTGATAATTTACTTCGAAATGAAGCGGTTCACTTTTGTAAGCAATGATTAGAATTTGACACTGTTAATTTGCTGTACTTTGAAAACCTGACATGCAACATTATTCTTCAGAAACTACAAAGTTATTTATTCACTAGAAAATGAACGTGGCTACCGTCGACTGGTAGCTATCCATGCGATGTGTGAATTGTATATTTTGCATTTTCACATCGGCAAACAAATGCATACCTAGAAGCTTATGACTTGACGTCATAAAACAAATATCAGACTAGCGAAGAAACTCACCTTGGACAGGGTTTGATTTAGCCTCAAGGCATCCTCGGACGGCTCTGTTCAGTCGGTTTCCCATTTCAGCATCGCCCCTCTGAACGGCACCAAAGTCCAAAGCGTCGGCTCTATCGCCTCCGCCCTGCACGGCGACGGAAGATGCCGCTCCGCCGCCAACTCCTATCCTGTATACCGGTCCACCGATCTTCACAATCAGCATTTCTTTCTCAGGTTTGTTCTTTTTTATCATGCTGTGCGGCATGTAACCGATGCCACCGCTGAACATTATCGGCTTTATGAATTCCTCACGTTCTTCGCTGGCGTTGTTTAAGCCGTACGAATTGACAAATCCTGTTAATACCATTTGAATATATTATTTTATGAAATACTTTAATTAATAATAAAATCATTTATTTTTTGAACAAAACTCGTGCAATATAAAAAAGGCAATAAGGGTAACGAAGGCAGAAGAGAATCTTCCAAAATTACCTTATACTCATACTCTAACATCCATTAAAACGGACAATCTTTTGAGTAAACATCGAACAAAAGTTTTATTTAGGCATCGGAAAGAGACCCCGCCCCCTTGATATTGTATTTTCATTTAAGTTACCTGATATTAACGGCTCCCCAAACTTATTTCCATAATCGGATGCGCCATTACTTGCTTCAATAATAATATTGAGAGGCGATGCAAAATTGTGCGGGTAGCTCCAGCTCTTTTCCTCCCAAGGAAGGTCATACCCTACGAGTGCATAACAAAATATATGTTATTGACAGAGTCATTTTTCACATTTATTATTTAATACCTATGAAGGTATTTACAACTTACTACTGCATTATCTAAGATTCAAGCATCCCTCGTTTAGCTTATTTTTAATAGATTTCTGAGATTTTAGCAACTCAGGTGTGCAAACATCAAACAGTAGATGATGGTTAAGGCGTTTGACTATTGACCCAAGAGTTGCGGGTTTGAATCTCCATTTAGTCGTAACATTTTTAATGCTTTATCATCATATTTATAAGTAATACAAATTAAGCTGAGTTGAGCAGAGCCCAAAATTATTGTATATTTATAGCTTCAAACTGATAATCACATATCTTTAGTCTTAGTGTGTTTGTCTAGTATAGTCATCTAGTCTGTTCTTAAATTGATTCACTAATCACATTGAACGGTGAACTATTCCAAGCGCCAATGACGCTGTTGGAAAGGATTGCTTCTTTGTATTGGTGTTGAATCTGGTACAGGACAATTTCATTTTATGTGCTTTTTCGTTAAGGTTAAAATTTTACATTTGTCTGCATCCTGGAAAATCATAAATTCCATTCAAAATAAATCTGTGAGATCTCCACAGATAACCCAGGTCATAATAAATATTAAATTAAAAAATAAGGAATAAACCGAGTACATCAAAACCTCAGACAACCCATCGCTATTTTAAACACAATAAATAATAATGCGCAGCTA
Organism: Neomicropteryx cornuta; assembly: GCA_020383195.1. Taxonomy (NCBI): domain Eukaryota; kingdom Metazoa; phylum Arthropoda; class Insecta; order Lepidoptera; family Micropterigidae; genus Neomicropteryx; species Neomicropteryx cornuta. The sequence continues at coordinate 17,400,225 of JAHKQU010000021.1, read as the reverse complement.
CCCGGTATCAAAAGATTTCCCACGCTGTAGCCAGCAGTCCCAGCAACCGTATGCCCACCTCTACCGACACCTTGAACATCACGAATTCGTCCACCTGTTCCTGTAGTGGCACCGCTGAATGGCGCAACACCGGTCGGCATGTTGTGCGTTTCGGCTGTGAAAATAATGTCAGACTGGACAAGCTCACAGACGACTTCTGACGCAGTTGTGACATCTTTTGGGGATATTTTGTAATGACTGAATCCTTCTATAGCGCTGTTAAATTAAGAAAACAAAGTTAACAATGTTGCAACTGTTATCACTTTACCTACTAGCTTTAGTACCTACTTGTACCTAGTAATTTTACACTGATCACTTGGTAGGCTGTTCCATTGATAATATGGTTGAATATGACTTAGATAACTTATGCATCTTGAGCTTATGGTAGCCAAAATAGATGTTGATCAGGATTTTTAAAAAAATGTTTAAAAAACACAACCTTTTCAAGTTCTAATAAGCAATAAAACTAAGTTTTATTGGCAATAAAACTTGTAAATTGTGATGTAAAATGAAACAATAATTAGCAAAAAATATTTCAAAAATGTTTCTCAGTTATGAACGAATTTAAAATTTAATAAAAATTCATTGCAAGTTTGGAAAGCGAGATGGTGAGCCCGTACCAAACCAATCAAACCATGACCTACTTATGTCACATTCAGTTAAGCAGTTCGGTGCAATGTTCAAAGTAAATTGTTTAAACAATTTATAAACTATTTTTTTTCAAAATTGAATATTTTTTTCTTGAGATCGGTTTATTTATCGATATAGATCAACCCTCTGAAGGACAATAAAATTTTAAATAAACCCTGTAGATAAAACAATAATCTGGTTAAATCTGTTATATTAATTAAACCAAAAAAAAAAATAACACTCCGATATTAAATATTTAATTATAAAATAAATATTTTTTTGTTATTAACAATATTTCATTACATAGAAAACAATCAATGTAATAATTTAAATATCATTTATTACACATTCAGCAGTGTTACATCATTCATATATTATTTTTAAATGAACTACCAATTTGAAAAACGATCAGTTATCAAATGGAAAAATCTGAAACGTTCACTCAAAACCCCAAAAGAAATTGAGCCTGGGATCTCAGTGTGATATCCTTCACACCATAGCATGGATGTGAGAGTATGCGATGTAAGCTGATTATAACCTACTAGTAATGCTTTATTTCAAACTGTTAAATGATCGAACTGCCAAATGATCAAACTGCCAAATGATCAAACTGCCAAATGATCAAACTGCCAAATGATCAAACTGTCAAATGATCAAACTGCCAAATGATCAAACTGCCAAGTGATCGAACTGTCAAATAATCGAATTTTAAAATAAATCATGTGCAAGCACTGATGACACTCACCTACTATTATCACCGAACTTGATAACATTGTTATCATTCGACGTCTTTTGGGTGTTAGCTATAATATCAATCAATGAATCTTCATATTCCTTTCCATCTAAAACTATTTTACCCTGAAAATAAAATATACAATCAGTACTTATAAATAAAAACAAGCGTACGAACCGAATTTATTGAAGTTTTTACCTTAAAAAACCAATGCCTGGAATGTTCACTGTTGCTTTGAGCCAAATCAAAGCATTCTACACTGGTCGGATTCCTTTTGAGTTTATTTACAAAGAGGTCCGTGTAAAAGTCTAAGTCCCAATCATCGAATGCGAGCCCTAAAAGAAGCAATTTATAACGCATATATCACAATAAAATATCCCTAAAAGGCCAGAAAATCTATATATTAATACGTGAAGGGAAAACTTTGTACCCCTTTTTAAGCATATTGCGCGCACGGAGGATTGTGAGATTTGGCATGGTTAAAGTTTATATAGAGAAGAAGTGCAGAAAGCTAAAATTTATCTATGTGTTACAAATAAATTAAATTTAATAAATAAAACGTTCATACAACTGACAGCTCATTGACAGAATGAGTTTCGAGCTGTGAATTTTGTGTAATTTAAAATGTTCCTTTTTCAATAGTCAATGTAGTAATGTCAAGCAAAAATAAATATTAAGTAATGCCATCTTATACTATGAATGTCAAGTCTCATTTTTACATAAAAAAAATTAAAACTCACAATAAATTGTATCAAAAAATAAATACAAATACAAGCTGTAATTATGTTTTTTTTTCAACTAATACTAACATTAAATTATAGAGGTAAACTCATCTCATTATAGAGGTATAAAAACCTCAATAATGCTCAAACTCAAAAGCTTTATGAATTACGGTTGAAACTGGGTACACTAGTATATTTAAACGTGTTATTTAAATGTAATTATGTGTATTCTTTTTCCACAAATGCATATGAAAAAAAACTGGACAGTGAAAGGTGAACGTTGGTACTTTCCACCGACTTTTATCAGAATCCTCACTCTACCCTCAGAATCCTCAGACTCTAATTGTGAAATGTTACGAGACCCTGTCCGCAACAAGGAATGAACGGAACATAAAGTTTAATCGTAAAATAAATATCCATTTATATTTTTATGTGGAATTTTGAATAGTTCAACAATTATCTACTTAATTTATATATTCTGAAAGACAATATTGTCCTATGTATTGAATAAAATAGCTTAGCGAGTATCCGAAAATCAAATGCTGCCTTTTTCTGTTCCCTACATTCTTTATCTAAGAAAAAGAAGCTTCCTACTTCTTTTTATTTATTGCGTATCATGATATAACATGCTCATGATATGAGCATGATGTAACCTATGATGTTACAGTACTTTACTTAATTACCTACTAAATAAAGTAAAAGATAATGGATCATACCCAACTTCTTATTAACTTCTTCCATTGCTTTCCTGCCCTTCTCGAGAAGTGGAACTGTGAACCAAGCTTCCAAATTTTTAGGAAGTCCCTCGTTGAAGCTTCTTCTTGGTATATTTTCTTCGGTATATATGCATTCCGTCATCCGATCGTACAATGGGGTGGACAGCTGATGGAACACTTCCGATGTGAATTCTATTCCAGACCGCAACGTAATCAGATAGCGTTTGGATACTTCGAGCCTGACAATATCATTTAGACCTACGCTCAGGCATATTTGCACTGAATTGCTGGAATCGGCTGTTGAAAAGTTGAATCTGTGAATTAAAAATAGTTTTGACTAAAATCGTTAAATACGTGTACAAGTGTAACATTTTGTAATAATGAAAATTATGGTTAAATAAAACTGTTTTATTTTAAATATTCCTATGATCTAGGACATACACAATTATTTTGGGTCCAAATCTCTAGTCAGGTGAGATGGTGATAATGAAATCTTAAAAATGGTACAATGACTACAATGTGCAGATTCGAACCCGCAACCGCTGGGTCAATAGTTTAATGTGAAAATTTATATGCCTCAGATTAGATGTGTCAATTCAAACTCACTATCTATGTAAACATAACCTATAAATATTAAAATTCATAAATATTCACAGATTCACTATTTATTTAAAAATATTTAATTTATTAATAAAGATTTTTTTCATTATTCTAATTTAGTATAAATATAACCACACATTCCAGAATATTCAACAAAACTTAAAATTTGGGATCTTTTCCATACCTGCAATCTACAGAACGAACCACGTAATACAATCTTGAACGTTATATGGATAGTCTGACAGCCGGAGACCGCTGTTTGGCTAAAGAAAGCGTCCATCACTCGCGTCCCGCGATTAGTTGGCGTCAGCGAATGAGATTTCGGTATGATACTAAAAAGCTTTCAAAATTTCTAGATTCTGGTTTTCTCTATAAAAACTAAACCCCAGCCTCCCCGGCGGCAGTTGGAAAGCAGCATGTAGGAAGACGAAGAATCTCTGCCCAAACGTGCTAAATAAGCAGTGAGCATGTCAATTATTTTTTCAAATTTATTTCTTGAATATTTTGTATTCAAGAAAGCCGTCATTATTTCGATAATAATATGCCTTTACAGGTCCCTGATCATCCCGGATTAAATCCAGGAAAGCAAACTCCAGGATCCAGAAAAAATTATTGTGTACTGTGTAAACCATCTCGAGATCAGTTTAAAAGTATTTTTCCCAAAGTCCAGGGGAACTTTGGGAAAAATAGCGCATCCCTATCTAAAGACTATCTCTACTGCCAAAAGACATTTGCTGTGAAAAAAAAAACATTTAAATTTATTTAACTTTTAAACTATTATTCTTTTGGTATTTTTTTTTTCTGTTTTACCATGTTTAACTATTTTGCTACCATTGAGTAAACTTCCCTCTTCTATTTTGAATATGTTTATATCAATAAATTGTACGCTTTGGTCTCTCAATTATATCTTTGTTTCTGATCCTGAGCTGAAACCTTTTTAGGAGTCAGTATATCTGTGGATTCTTTCTCTAGTAAGAGAGTGGCATTTAATAAAAGTGCTTTACAGCCCTTATGTGCAAATTTCACTCCATAATAGTTAAAATCTTTAACAACTAAACTCAATGATTGAAACATTAGGTTACGATTTGCTCATTTATAGGTAGATCTTTATCAGTTTGAATACGAAAGGAATGAAAAAAAAACAGTATTATTTAACATTAACAGTACCAACTGTAAAAGCTTATAAATAACTACTGTCTTGTAACATTAACGGTACCAACAGCTAAGCTTAAAATCAGTTCTAGTAATTTAATATTAATAGTAACGACAATAAAAGTTTAAAGCCTGCTACAATGGTGTTACATAAGCAAAACACAGGGAAAGACTAAAATTACTTCGCTGCATGTAATATTAATGGTACCAACAGTATTTTATGTTTAAAATATGTAACATTGTAACTCTCAAAGCTTAAAATTCATAAACGGCGAAAAAAATATTCAGCTGGTATCATGTAGCACTAACCAATCTCTCTGTAATAGACGTGACCTCACTCATGATTTTTATGGCAACAGTGCTCTTGTAAGATATAAAATATAAAATATTTAAACTACAATATCACATCATCAAATATCATCACTTCTATTTAAAATCAAATTGAATAAAAAGCTAATATAGTTACCTTGGCCCGCATTCAATGACACCTTGATTAGCAGCCAGTCCTCTTCTGAAAATTGATTCATTCTTTAAGGAATTGGGCCTCAACGGTGACGCCAAGATCCATTGTAAAATCTTGACTTGGCGTACGTTCAAACTGTCGGAATTTTTGGAAAGTTCCACGTGGTAGCACAGTTCAGTCTTCAAGTCAATCACATTTTCGTTTTTTGCTTTTAATTTGGTTAAGACTTCATCGGTCTTGTGTGCACTAATAGCAGGTGATGCATAAAATCGTAAAATCGTCATCTCGCCTGAAAAATATATATCACAATTTTAAATCGTTCTTTTCCACAGTTCTGTTATCTTCTGTGTCAAATGAAATTATACGAACGTAACAGACCCCAAGGAGCGATCTTAATTACATCAGTTATTTCGACGGGGTCACACTAGTTTATCTCTGACAGTGTCAAATGTAATTACCATGTTGTTCTCGTCAGTGAAACAATAACTCTACGTACATATTTTCTCAAACTTTGTACTGATAACATTTTTTTTTACCGCTGCCTATTTAAAGATATTATTTTTATTTGAATGCTTTTATCATTAAAGCTGTGGTGCTGCTTGAGACCATTATAGTCTCTCATAAAAAAATCAATTACTAGTCAGCCACTTACGATATACAGAATGAACTTAAAGTTAGCAGTATCCTTTTAAGGGGTGATTCTAGGCATGAAACTTAAGTGAAGTTTACATATAGGTAACAAAACAAATCCATAAAATATATAAATACTCTATTAATAATATTATGCTCCTGACCTATCCAATTGACCTACAGAATCGCCCCTTAAAAGGATACTGCTGACTTTAGGTTCACCCTGTAGTTCACTTTAGGTTCACAACATCAAGGCTTATTAAATAATGTAATAAAGTCACGACCAATGACTTCTTAGTACACAATCTCGATCACTAGCTTCATTGCAAAGTACATTCTATATATAATTAAAATAAATTTATGGTATTTTGTGTCAATAATTAAACGTGGTTTAATTAAAAGGAATAATAATTGATCCTGTACAGAAAAATATTTAAATAATACAAGGCATGATTTATCACAACCAAGCTATTAAATAGTTCTTTACAGTAGCCTGACAAAGTATTTTTACAGTAAAATATTTTTATTCTTATATTAAACCTCTCCATTAAAACTCTACAACCGCGAGATAATTCTACAAACGAAAATATTTCTTAACTAACAGAATCGTTGACATATGGAATCAACTCCCACAATCAATAATCGAAGCCAGCAATACCAATCAATTTAAAAATCTACTGGAAAAACACACTGAATCCAGTCGTCATCAATGAAGTTGCAGCTGTGAAGCGGCTGGGCGAGTCATCGCCAACGCGCATCGAGATTGGTGAATGTATCGACTATGCGACGGTTGCCGAGTAAACCCCATCGACTGCGCCGGCTCATCAGCTTGCGGCAAGCTAGCCATCGCTCGATAGGCGGATAATTTTATAATTTAGTATCTGGTTTATATACTTCGACTTTCCTGTTAATTATTTTCCGTTGCATCTACATCAATGAAGTTGCAGCTGTGAAGCGGCTGGGCGAGTCATCGCCAACGCACATCGAGATTGGTGAATGTATCGACTATGCGACGGTTGCCGAGTAAACCCCATCGACTGCGCCGGCTCATCAGCTTGCGGCAAGCTAGCCATCGCTCGAGCGGCGGATAATTTTATAATTTAGTATCTGGTTTATATACTTCGACTTTCCTGTTAATTATTTTCCGTTGCATCTACACTTGTTATTTAGTTTTAATTCTTGTTTGTATGACGCAATTATTGAAGTGATTTCCTATTGGATTCACGTAAATAATGCCGCTCGCCTCTAGCGGTTCAATGATCATCTGAGTTCGTCATTTCTTCTCATCCTGGACCCTAGATCCCCGGTATAATTAGTCTACATCCAATATTTAATTACACCGTTCGATGGCCAAAGGATCAAAGAATTTGTTCACTAAGTAAAGACTATGCATGCGGCGAAGGGGGGGGGGCACACTACCATTTTGGGTTTGTTTCGCTCCATATATAAACTTCCGCACAGTATAACTTTTGGCTCAGAGAAGCTACGATGCTCATTTTGATTTTATTGAACAGCTTTTGTCGTGGTCTATCTATTCATTATAAAAAATATACATCAACAGTAGTTATGGTGGAGTTGAAAAGAGTTTGAAGTTAAAAATTAACCAAAGCCATGTTGGACTATACTGATCAAAAAGCAAAAACGAAATACCGTAATAGTAAACGGTTAGATAGACCATTTCGCCAATAGTCCAGCTCCATATGAGCAAATAAAGACATTTCGAAAATGTAAGAAATTCGCCGCCGCATGTCTTCTACCACAAACGATTTTTAACTGGGAACATCCTTACGTCAATCCCTCGACTGTGCATCCCAAGACAGTCACACCCAGTAGCAAACATTGAAGATTTATTCAAGTCATCTGTCTGTACCCGTGACAGACATAGCCGCTTTTTTTTAATAGTTTTAGGTCCTCAGTAATATGCCAATATATAAAAGGGTAACTGTAAATTGTTAACTACTTATCAATCTAAACACACCTGTTTATTGTCAGCTATAGCAAGTCATAATTAAAAAAAAAAATAGAAATAATATAGGGAACAAAGCAAATCCCTGAGGTACACCGACATGTATGATACTATCAAACTGCACAGAAATTGATCTGCTCTAGGGAAGTTAGTCCGGCCATTCGCTGATTTATCGAGTTAGATGCCGAGCCTATCCGTACCATGGAATGTATAATATCAGTTTTTTTATTAATATCAGACTTTAATAATGAGGCAAATGCAATACAAAACCTATTCCCGAAACTGTTTCTGGTTAAAATTAAATTTTTGAGAAGTTTGTAAAGCAGCGAAATCTAAATTAGTTAACCGTCAAATTAGTATCGTAAACTTCTTACTTGATAGCATTTTGAAAGAAAGCACGATAGCACTAGAAAAAAAACACCGGCAAAATTAACAATAAACAATTGACAGATGGTTGACTGACACTTTGGTAGGTGACAGCAGAGACACGTGCGTACGGTGGTTCATTCATTCTAAATAGCAGTAGGCTTTAACGCGATAATCACATATACAAGGTTACGTTATAGGCGACTTCAAAATAGCGTAATACTTAAACCGCTACAAAATAACAGCGCGATTTTGTAGTCATTTAAGTACTCATCTCGTGCTTGAACTCTCGTAATTGTGAACTCATCAGGGTGCTTCATTGCCATGGTGTCGCTTGCAACGAGATTTCTTTTGACACTGAAGCTGAAGACTGGCCGGACAGGGTAAAAAATAATAGGGCGACTGTCGAAAGGCGACTATCGACTACACCGACCGCTAAGCGTTCAAACTTTCGAAGGACTACGAAATGGATAATCTATTTCCGAAGTTTATTTTAATTGGATAAATATGTTGTATATTACTAGTAATGGTAATATACAACATATGCTCATTTTCTTGAACTAAAATATTTTTCTTTGTTAAACTACATTCCAGAAACATTTGTTACTTTGTTATCATCAGAAAGCTGTTAAAAACAAAAATACCCGCCGGCGCACCCAACAAAGTAGTCAGTAACTAGTATGTGTATTAGTTTATTTGGACGAGAATATGGGAACGACAGTCGGTTAAATCAGAGTAGCCTAGTAGTATAGTCTATAGTCGCGAGTACTTGAGTCATGTTAACGCAAATCATTGCATTTCGCTATGAGACTTTTTGACAATAGCAACTAATTATATTATCAATTCGGTATATTTTAATGTTTTATTACCCATCGTTATCTTGACCATCATGAGTTCACCCATCCCTATGTGTGATGAATCGGAGACGAAGAGCATTTATTTTCCTCTCGTGTACAAATAATCAAAACCCAATTTTGTGATCTTTTCCCTTAAAATACAACTTTCTTTAAATTTACCATTTTTACTGGCATTAATTTATTTCAAGTTATTTTAAAATGCACTGGGTACTCTTAATGACCTTCAATGTAATTCTTGTTTTTTGTAAATTTGCGTTCATTTTATTTGTGTCCATTTTTGCACTACCAATTTTATTGCTAATTGCTTTTGTAAATATATTTTCATTTTTTTTTTCATATTTCACGCCCGTTAAGTTCAGTTTTATTTTACTTTAAATATATTTTTTTAAAAAAAGTAATAACAGGCAAACGACTCAATAATTAAGAGCCACTTTCCGTAAGGAAGAAGATTTGGAGGGAAAGGTTCGCTCGTTTTCGTCTAACCGGGCTTAACCGGCAAGTTTTGACTTGCAGCAGTGTCAGTCAGGTGTGTGTGTGTTTTGACTTTGTTGGTTTACCGGGTTTTCGAAGCGCTGTTTCGTCTTTTCAAAATATTGAAGTTGTCAGAATTTACTAAAATTAAATACATTTCTGAATTATGGCAGAAAATTTACCATTTCAAGTGGAATACGCCAAGAGTGGCCGTGCCAAATGTAAAGGATGTAAAGAAACAATCGAGCAGGGGAAATTGCGCATTGCTGTAATGGTTCAGGTAAGATATTGTCGTTTTAGAGTACAGGTACATGGCCTGGTACTTTTAGTGTACATGGCTTGGTAGACACTGCTCAACTGTAATATTTTAATTATCGTTTCAGTCTGCTTTTTTCGACGGCAAACAGGCTAATTGGTATCACGAAGAATGCTTCTTCATGAAACAAAGACCCAAAGCTATCAGTGAAATTAGCCAGTTGCACTCCTTACGACAGCCGGATCGCGAAAGAGTGATAGCAGCTGTCGGTGAGTTTTTTAAATCTAAAATATAGAGAAAAGTTTCCTGTGCAAAAAAAATTTACAGATTAGGACCGATTTACCCTCTAATGTTACAACAGAATATTCATACACGTACGTGTGTGGTCTTTGAGCATTTACTAAACGACGTTTTACATTTTTTCTGTGTGATACTTCTAAATAGTAACAAAGTTTTTGAGTCTATCGATAATTTGTAAAAGTCTTAAAAATTTAGTTCAACGTCTTCGCTTTAAATATTTTGGAACCACGGCCATCTGATTGCCAGAAAGTAATATTATTTTGTCCAAGGAGGATTTAAAATAGTTAACATGCTCCTAAAATCAAACATTTAAGGTCAATCCATGCCTTTTTTTATTATTTTGATAATATTTATTCGACATTAAATACGGATTTAGGCCGAGCTCTAAAAAAACATTAAAACAGCATAGATGTTTGTCATGAATATCTCTAAGGTCCCTCTAGAGGCAGTAATAAAAATAATGGGTAATGCAAACTCACTTCTTAACCCAATCATAGAAGGAAGAGGTGCTCACTAGTGCTATGAAAATAATTAACTTTTACTTTGGCCAAGGCGCCTCAAATCTTCGAATCAAAGCTCACAGCTGATTGCTCATGGTCGGGCCTCGCCCCGCGCCTCTCCGTGAAACGGTTTTGATAAAATTTTGAATTAGTTTTTCACATAATAATTGGGCAACATTTTTCCAATATTTTCTGCTGTCGGCCTGTAATGATTGGCCCTGCAATGTAAGCCATTGGATGATAGAAAAACAAAATTGAAAACTTAACAGTTAATCATACTAATTATTAAATATTATTATTCTTCCAGAATCAACGGGTACAGGTGTGGTTCTTCCTATTGAAAAAGGAAAGGGGAAAAAGTCTAAAAAGAGAGTCAACGATGAGGCAACAGCCTCCATCGCTAGTCTCAAAGACTTCCGCACCGAGTACTCTAAATCAAGTAGGGCAAACTGCATAGTGTGCGAAATGAAAATTATAAAGGTCTGTCTGTTTTTATTTATATCAAATATAATTATAGTAGTATATTTTCACCAGTCACTTTCTTTTGGTTTCAAAAATTTATTTACAAAATATTTGTCTTTAACATTTTGTAATATTTAGTTCTGATTTGAAATTGTTACGGCTATATACGGTTATTGGTATAAAGGTCAAGCTAATATACCAATGAAATTTCAATATTTATATTTTTTTATTTTGTTACACCTGAATATGGCTACAAAATACTCCTGTTGAATAGATTTTGGAGTAATAGACAAAGCTAGGGACTTTAACGATACTTCCATAAGTCCGCACCGCAGTCGCATGCTGTCGAGACCACTGCTCCCCGTTTATGCAGCAAATCAGCACATCGACCGTGTCCCGTGCGAATCTAGTTTAGTCTGGACCATGATTGACGCGGTAACTCGAAACTGGGTGGCCGAGTCCCGGGTACATTCAACCTGGCATTTTCCCACTCCTGGAGCCTGGAAATATTCTCTTTCAGCGTCTTGGGTAGATTGTATGGACGGTGTCAAAAATGTAAGTCTGTGCTGAGCAGGCGACTTGATATCTGCGTGGATTGGTAATTGAGGGTTTGAACTCTATCTTGATAAATTTGTGTAGCAATGAGTGCTGCCTTCGCAAGTGAGGTGGAGATATATAGCTTATCATATTAATGTTTATAGTTATGGTACAAATTATTTCGAATGGAGATGCATAAAATAGAATCCGAATAGAATATTAAGATCTCAACTTTCTACCCAATGACCGACATTGATATGGTGAATCAAGTTCACTTAAAAAGTATTCAATATTTGAGGAGGTTGCAAACAAAACCGGGCAATTACAGGTTTAGATTAAATTAGAGTATTGGTTGTTTCCGGGTCAATTTTCTAAATTACATCCAAATCTGCAATAAAAAATGAACCAATATCAACGAAAAATGCTATTGAAAATAGGGGTTTCATCCAAGCAGCAAGTTTTATGTGAATTTATTTAAATATAAGAATCAAAACCGGGCATTTTTCAGAGATAATTGTTTATTTTTAATAAAACGGACTTTTACATCAAAATATCTATCAAGTAAAAAAATACGTAATTATAAATGTCATTCAAAGATACATTTAAAATATATATATATCTAATACACCCATTCAAATACTAGGTTTTCACCATTTACTGAAAAATGATGGTTGAAATAAAGGTCCGGTTTTCTTCGCCACCTCCTCATTTGTAACGTGTTTCAGGGTGAAGTGCGCATTTGCAAAGTAGTCTTTGATACAGAAGTTGGCATGAAGTTCGGAGGACAACCGCTCTGGCATCACGTGCAATGCTTTGCCAACGATCGTTCCAATCTGATGTTTTGGGCTGGAGGGGAACACTTGCCTGGCTTCGGTACACTGAGCAAAGATGACCAAGCAATGGTTAAGAAGGAATTGCCGTTAGTATTCCATTTCAAATTATTTTTATTTACTGCCGAACAACAGACAAATATCGCCTTAGGGCAGCATAGGTGTGAGTGTGTTTATTTAATAATTTTGAATCCTGGCAATATAGACCTTTTTCCAATACCATAAAATCTCCATTGATTTCTACATCCCATTTTGTGAAGAAAAACGGTTTGTTACATTAAATACCAAAAGTTTTGCGGTCGCTTAGTAAGCAGTTTCGTTTGTTGTTCGGGAGTTTAGGGTAAACTTAGACTCTGTTTTGGAAGGATTTTTGACCATAGTGAGTATAAGCTATTATTTTTTATAATATTACTTAAACATAGTGAGAAAGTATATTACAATTTATTTTGCATCGTCGTACCAAAGAATTTAAAAAATATGTTTCCCGTTTCGTTTTTGTTTGATAGCAGCCGCCATTATGACAACAGTCGATAATTCAAGAAAGTAATATATTTCTTATATTTTGTATGTAAAAACATTTGGATAAAGATTTCAGTATAAATTTTTATTGCGAATCACATAGGCAGTTCGGCGGTGGTCGACGGTGTGTTTTAGTGTTTGTGATGTGTTGACAAACATACAGCGGTAATTCTTTTTTAAAAAATAAATGTTTAGATATTTATTATAACATCTTTCTGTTTTCGTTTAGAAATGTCATTCCTTATCGAAATAAATAGAAGAAATATTAATTTTTTTATCATTTTATCAAAAAGTTACATTATAAAAATATGTATTTTTTTCTACCATTCTTTAGTTTTTTTTATATTTTAAAAATTATACATAATTTTAATTTATGAATAAATAGAGAATAACATATAACGCGACAATAATTAGAAACAACTTATTTATTTCTTATAATTAGTCTTATTTGATATTTATATGTAAATAATATTAAATATGTGCCATTGCTTTACTTTTTCTTTTATAAAGTATCAGTTATAAAATTTGGCATAATAAAAATGTTTTGCAACTTAGACAGTTTAGGAGGAAAATCACTACGGGCAATCGGCTTTTCTTTCATAAAAGTGGGGTGGACGTCTTCGGGTTGAAATATCTGTTAATTTTTATACAAAAGAAACAACAATTGCTATTCATATAAACACAAAAAAATATATATTTAAATGGATTTAAAATTAATGCCAAAATTGTAAATTAAACACTGCAACTATCCTAATCAAATTGCACCTAATGCACTTGATACAAACCCTATCTTTACTGTAATAATGTCTTCGTGTTGTAGTTGGATAATTAATTATGTCACATATTTTTAAAATATTCAATTTTTGAAAATTGTTTGCAAAAGGTGAATATGTCTTTGACTTTAAAGAAAATACATAATACGTATCGTTTGTATTTTTAAATCTACGAACCGTAAACCATTAATATTGTATAACCTAACAAACGCAGCAATATCACGGGAGCATGCTCCTAAATATTGGTAATATTATTATAATTGTTTCAGATCTGTAAAGGCGACTGAAGTGCCTGTAAAGAAACTGAAAGCTGAAAAGAAAGATCCAGAAGACATTAAAAAGGAACAAGATGACAAGGATAAATTTGATGCCCAGAACAAACTCTTTTTCAAATACAGGTAAAAATGCTCTTGTGGGTAATTAAATAATATCTGTTGATTTTCTCTATTATATTTTTTTCACATTTTTAACTATGTCAATTACAGAAAATCCCACCTTGCTCTAGCAGTGTAATGTATTCCATTTGAATGATTATTTAACCCCTGGACTCCGTACAACGTGAGTAGACGTCGATCCGCGCGGACATTTCTGTGTCCGTTAACTCCGTACGACGTGATTAGACGTCGAGAATACCTGCTTGATTTTGATTATTTTTAGTATTATTTCAGTATTATTCATTAACTTGACGGTTTTTTCATTGAAAATTACAACGAAACATTTTTGTTTTTTTTTTTTTTCATTTTAATGTAGTTTCTACTACTATTTATAAATGTGTATTGAAAATACACTAATGTTCCAATATCTATAATTTTTTTTTTACTTTTTTCTTTTTTCCGAAATATGTACATATTTTGGAAGACTTTTAAATTGTAATATATAGTTATAAATATATGAAAATGTAAAAAAAAGTGTTGATTTTGTTTATTTCGTAAATTAAAAAAAAAAAAAAAAAATGGCAACATTTTTATTTTTTTCTTCTTTAATTTACGAGACAAACATAATCAATGTGATATGGTGTAATAGAAAATTTTAAGGTGAATCCGATGATACCAGATTTGTAAAAATTGAACGACTCATGCCTGCACTATGGATTTTATAGTAGTGAGTGATTTTTCAAGGTCATTAACTACGGAGTCAACGGGTTTTGGCGCCAAAATAAACCACGGAGTTTAGGGGTTAATCTTTTTTATTAATGGTTATCTATTTACAGTTTAGCTACGATCTTTATTGCTCATTTAGCAGTGTGATTTAAATATACTTATGAAATTCAGCGGTTTTTCACATTTCCTTCCACATTTCAGCGGTTTTTGTTATAAACATAGAAAAATTAATAAATGATAAATGTTTAAAGCCAATGTTTTAAATGTACAATATCTCAACAGGGACAGCTTGAAGAAAAATTTGTCAAAAAAAGACTATATTTACCTACTGGAAGCCAATGGTCAGGAAGTACCCCCAGGAGAAGACCGGGTATTTATTGTATAGTCATTATTATTTAGTTTTAATTAGGTAGCTGCGCATTTTGATCATACAGGAATGAGGCACGCTTCACAGCGTTGTCACAAGTCTGCACACAGCCTGTAATGGTCTCCGAAAATATTAGAAAACCTTATGCAGCCAATTTCGCACCAAAAATATGCACAGGAAAGGCTATAAAGAACCAATTACTTAAAGAAATAAAAAGAATTCACCTGTCTACTGTAAAATCTGAAGTGCGGGCATGAGGCGTCCAATCGCCAGAAGTCTTATTAGAAAATACTAATGGTAGATTTTCTGATTTTCTTATACTGATTTACTGTTCTCCTATATGACATCTGACCAAATCGAAGTTGGTAGGTAACATCGAGCTGGTTAATCATTCTAGCCCGATTAATGCTGTTCGATGCAGATTGAGAACTATCTAACAGGTGTAGTAGTCGCCGAAGATCGAGTTTATCGATCGGGATAATTTGTTTTTATAAGACAGGCTAATCGAGCAGGTGTAGTGGCACCTTAAAAGCTCAGAAGAGGAATAAGCCCTCCTGCTACTTGTTACTGTCGAAAGCACTGCATTGTTTTGCCCACTGCTTCAGATATCATCACCGAAAACCTCCTACCAGGACTTCATTAAGTATAGGTTGTTTTTTTTAGAGGCGTGGTTTTCAATCTGGCACTACTTTTTTCGTAGTTGGTGTTTTTGACAGCTGTCACTTGATTTATGCTCAGTTTGGTTTGCCATTTCATAATGAATAGACTTACTCCTAAACAACGTTTGCAAATAGTGCAAATTTAGAAAAAATCACTCTAAATTATTTTAAAATCACTCTAAAATAAAGTCAAAATTGCGTCGTGGGCCTGTGGCGTGGCCTCCAAGATCGTGCGATTTAACACCGCTGGACTATTTTTTGTGGGGTTATGTGATGTCGCTTGTCTACGCAGATAAGCCGGACACGATTAACGCCTTGGAAGAGAATATTCGGCGCGTTATTGCTGACATACGGCCCGGCCCAACTTGCTGCAAAAAGTGGTTGAAAATTGGGCCTCTCGGCTGGAATTTGTTCGAGTCAGCCGCGGCGGCCACTTACCCAAAATCATTTTTAAAACATAATGGCAAACCCTTATCTTTATAATAAAACTAAATTCTTAGCCATAACATCAAATTATATGCGTTTTATCTCTTCTTGAAAACCACGCCTCTAAAATCATCACCCTATAGAAGGTGCAAGCCTACATTTCTTTCATCCCCTATTATGGAGTTCTAGTATCAGACGCTTGGTTCTCTCAAAAAGTTTTTATTGAAAATGTTGGTATTATGCTTTAAAATATCGGGGCATAAAGAGTAGAGCAGAAGGCTGTGTCCATTTTGAGGATTCGATCTACTGCTTTGTCAATGATAGTAATAATGATTAGGAGGGTAGGTTTGAGTGTGAATTTCATAAGTTTTCTGGTTCCAGTGCTTGGATAGGCTAACAGACTGCATAGCCTTCGGTGCCTTGCTACCGTGTAAAGTCTGCAAGAATGGACAACTTGTTTTGGAAACACACACTTACATTTGCACAGGTAATTTAGATTGTAGGTTTTTTTTATTGTGCTGACTTCTGGAGTAAATGAAGAGTATGAGATAGGGTACTTTTATATATTGCAGGGTGAACTTTTTCTCAT
Organism: Neomicropteryx cornuta; assembly: GCA_020383195.1. Classification (NCBI taxonomy): domain Eukaryota; kingdom Metazoa; phylum Arthropoda; class Insecta; order Lepidoptera; family Micropterigidae; genus Neomicropteryx; species Neomicropteryx cornuta. Next base: position 17,383,562 of record JAHKQU010000021.1, on the reverse strand, counting down.
GCATATCAAACTGGACAACTTTTGTTCTAAAAATTTTTCAATTTATCCAATGTAAAAAGGCAGTATAAGTATAGGCAGTGGGTTGGGGTTTTTCTTGCATGCGAAGAAAAACTATTCACGGTATTTTTTTTGTAATATAAGCAAAGATCCATTAGATTTTAGTAGAAAATCCAACAAAAATACACAAACGGCAGCCACGGAACAAATAACACACATGTCGTTTTGTAATTGCTTTGTTGACAAAATCTTGTCGTTTTGTAATTGCTTTGTTGACAAAATCTTATATGAAGTTGCTTTGTTATGCACAAACCATCTGTGCAATCATTTTTATTTTGGTTATAAGGCTTTAAATAAATTTGGCGCTTTGCCAATAACCTAATCCAATATCCTAAATTCCACAGTGCTCATTACGGTGTACATAACAGGGCACATTTTCTGCCTATCCAAATCATTACACATGCGTATGCATCCACATCCACCTAAAACCCCAAAACCTTCACAGAGTTCAGGCACCATGCATGCAGTAAGGTTTATAGCGGAATACCAATCACATAACCTGTGAATATAACGCTTACAAAGGTTAGGTTACAAAAACAGTTTGACCATTCCATAGGAAAGTAACATCCCGAAAAACTACATTTTCGGAAAATCAATATAATGACTTCTTCCACCAACTCTTACAGATCTATTGGTGAACAAAAACCATAATCACCTTCCTTCAGCTTACTTCAAAAACTGCTCTGGCAGTATCATTTTACTTCTGAAAACTGACAAGGGAAGACTGGTCAGACTGGACTGGTCATAAGACAATGTCTACATATGTTATATTAAAGTTGTTGTTGTTGCAGGGGATATTTCCGAGTGGACAAAGTGTTCCGCAACTACTCGTGCACCAGAACGTGTACTTTTTAAGGTGCCCAAAAAATACAAAACGGATGTTCCAACCTTCAAACGTTACAAACCCAAAATCATCGAGAGGATATTCCTCGCGGACGCTCCAGTCCAAAATATTGTCAAGCTTGAAACTGAGGCCAAGTAAATATTTATTAATTATTATATTTTTTTAATATTCTTTATTATAAACAAAACATATAGGTTCTATTTGATTGTTCACTAAACCCTTGCGGGTTTTTATGTATTTGTGACAGCAATTTAATTGGTGAATAATGCGCGAGGTTAGGTTATGTTGTTCCTAGGAAAGAAAAATTAAATTTACAGATAAGAAAAATGTATATTTTTTGAAAAAATTTAGAATTATAAATATACATTATATTAATATTATATTGTATTTTTGTTATAAATATGTATAAACATTTTTTTTAAATAAAGCATTTTCTTTAAGTTTATAAAGCCTTCTACTTATATTTTATTTTACCTCTACCTGATATAATGTTAAAAGTTTGCAATAGTGTATTAAGTCTCAAAGCATCCTGGCAAAAATGTTAAAGAATTATAGCGATAAATGTCAGAATATCGGCGCCAATGACGGTTGGGAAGAGCGATACTTCTTTTTTATTTTTACGATAAATGATTGGCAAATGATACATCGGATTTAAATAATTACATTGATTTTTAAAAAACAGTAGTATTTCGCAGTACACGATTAACGCTTGATTGACGTGAGGGAGTTTTTAAAAAACAAATATATAAAAACATTTTTTAAAGTTATACAATATTTTTCATATTAGACCAAAGACAGACAGGCCACCACCGCCTTTGAAGAATCTGGATTTCTTTATTCACAAATCAACAGGCAAGAAGGATGAGGTGAAGAACAAGATCTTAAAGCTCGGGGGAAATGTCTCTTCTAGCATCCACATTAACTTGGCAGCCGTTGTCTCCACTGAAGAAGAGTTGGAAAAGATGAATTCGAAAATGAAACAAGTCCAGAGTAATGATATCCAGGTACTTTCTACTCTCTAAACATGCTCTATCATTTGGTTATTTTGTGCTTGCCAAATAACCAGCACCAGCGTTTGTTGCATAGAACAAAGATAGCGGCATCAGCCGATGTGTCGATAGGTCGTTAACGGCGCTTGTACAATTCTAACACATTCTTAGTTCTGATTTTTTGCTCACATTGACTTATAACGATAATTCGGACACAGGAGCCACAAGTTTTATTTCTCGACATTATTATTATTCGTTGAGCAAGCAGCGATTAATGGAACAAAGAGATTTAGATAACTTCATTGAATGGCCGCAAAGGTGCATGTTTTGGTTAAACATCAATATGTCCTTAATGTTTGCACAATTATAATGTCTAGTTAACACTTTGTAAGTCTCAAAAGATCACCATGATTAAATCACTCCTGTAATTAGGTCAATTTTAACACCGAGAGCCTTTCTTCATGTTCCAAGCATTTTAGTTGTGTGCGTATTTTTGTGAATCTCCTTTGAGCTCCTAGCAATTGTATGTCCTCTATAAAGTATGAATTCCATATTTGATACCCATACTCAAGCAAAGGCCGCACATATGCCTTATAGATCTTCAGCATTATTTCAGAAGATAAATATGATTTTTTGATATATAATGCTTTAATTGCTTTAATGCGGGCCTCCCATTTCATATCGGCTAATATAATGACACAGAGATTTTTAACCTAACCTACTAATATTTTGTCTTAGTCATTTCTTTTTTTTTGAGTTAGCTGGTAGAGATTGTTTTATAGCAATAAGCTCACCCTTTTATTACGTATTTATGTGTGTCAAATAAAGTTATTATTATTATTTAAGGTTGTCACAGCCGATTTCTTCGATCTTATCAAGAAAGATTCGGGAACAATTCCCGAAAGCCTACAACTCATCATTGAGAAAAATATAGCCACTTGGGGATCTGATGTAAGTTTAATAAATCGTACTTGTCATTTGTGAGAGCTTGTACATGCCCAAACCAAACCTTGAGACTCAGTTATACTTGGGATGGAAGTTGGGTGATATTGGTGGATGGTGGCTATAGAGTAATGGATGGAGACTTGTTCCTATTCCCAAAAACCCACTGGAAATTCCAATCTTTCAGCTGTACCTCAAACACAGCAACCAGCAAACAAATAAAGTGATTTATCTACTAGTATTTGTCTCCTCAAGTGGTCAAAGCACAGCTGAGATTGAAGCCCAAGAGGAACTACTAAAAAGGAGGACAAATTAATGTATGTATGTTGTAAGACCCTCCTTGATTAAGCTACAAAAGTCTCCTCAGAAATTAAAAATAAAACACTTATTCAAAATCATTTTAACTCGTACAAATAAAATTTAACCAAAAAATAACTAATTTCAAAATATTGAAATAAAATCTTAAACGATACCTATATATGAATATAATACGAGGGCTGTTTAAAAAATACACGGAATATTTTAATTTCAAATTTAAATATGTCTCTGTAAGAGATACATATTTATTAATATGTCAAAAACTAGACCGTATTAATGCCTCAGCCTCCGCATTTAGCAGACTTGGCCCCGTGCGACCCCTGTTCCCAAAGATGAAGGACGATGTTTTGCGACCATAGAAAAGACTTTTGTAAAGACCCAATCGCTGAAGGAACTGAAGTCCATATTAAAAATGTGTGTTCCAAAAATGCTTTAACCCCTGTAAGCCGAAGTTTTCCCCCAAAAATTTTGGCGCCTTAAAGGTTAGAAAAGACGCTGGCAGAAATGTTATTATATACGACGTTGATAACTTTAAAAGGGACCATATATTATTATGGTATATCTTATAGTTTTTATTTATTCTTATATCTATTTTTTTTTAAGTTATACAATAAAATAATACTAACATTAATACTAATAATAATAATATTAATACTAATAAATAAATTACACAGAAATTGCATATTTTTTGATCACTTTTTGTGATTCTTGATTTTGTGTATTCACTTCATTTTAAAATACAACAGCAGATTGAGTAATCTACTACACAAAACAATTACAAACAACACATAACACAAAACTCTTACAACACAATACTTTTGGACATATTTATAAAAGTTTTTTTTATACTTTCAGCCTGCGAAGCGTGTACCACAAGATGTGATTGACGGAAAATCGATTATCAAATCCAAAAGCCTATATAAATCCGGCAAATCGTCCAAGAAAATGCTCAAATTGAAAGGTCAGATTTCTTCATTATGCTTACTATACAACCGTGTTGCTAAGCTCTTTTTATGAAGGTAACACCTTTAACACCTGTAAATATTCAAGTTACTATTATGCTCGTTGTTTTAACTCTGAATTTATTCAGTAATATATCCGTCCCGATATTTCTCTTTCTAATCAATCCTCACCTACCTTAAAAAGAAATCTCTCTGTGCATACTCAAAGGGTTGCTTAATACTTGCATGGCCAAATGCTATTAAGCGCACTGATGTTCTCTTTTTCTAGATCTGTTAGTTTTTTTTTAGTAAACCTGAGTAATATACTTTGCTGTCACTACTGGGATTAGGAAGATAATTTTTTTATAATGCACACCAGTATACAATTATTTTGGTAGATATCATTTTATGTGTTGCCTGTAAGACATTTATATAATTAACCAATCAAAATCCTTGCTTTTTCTCTGAACCAATTACGTTTATTTTTTTCAATTTGGACCTCCGTGTCAACTCCACAATAGAGCATCCTCGGAGGATTAAGTAGTCACTTTGCTGACCGTATAGAACTAGAATATGGAATGGATTTTATGCACACAAAAACTAATCTAGAACGATCGCCTCGGTGACTCATGAATTGTTGGAAATACGCGGGCCGGACATGATAAAATAATAATTTGATGTAAACAAAACCTCCATTCTGCCTTCGCTCTGAAAGATGAGGTACAATTTCATGCGGAGTCGGAGCTCCATTACAACCTGATTCTATGTGTTCAACGATGTTAAGATGTTTATAGTGAACATTAGTAATAATAAACAATCCCTATCACCAATTGAGTTACGCGAAAATTACCATTGTACATAGAATGTACTATGTTTATAATGGTGTTTTCAGATCAAAGTTAATAAACACATGTTACGTAGTAATAAATAAAAAATAAAATTGTACACATTTTATTATAAAACATTTTATTATATTCAACATATTGTGTCGAAAAGCTACAAAAAAACAGTAAAAAGTTTACTTTGGCTGGAAAATTTCAACTTTTCCGAATTAGAGCTTAAAAAAACTGCAATGATGGTACTAAGATTTTGCCGATAGGGCCTCAATAAAGAAATGCTTGTGTGATTTTTGAAGGAAAAATAAATATTTAGGAAATCTGTCGCTGGTTAAAGCCATATAAAAATATTGTCTTAGTCATTTCATCCTATGTTTGCTAATTCATTTTTTGGATTAAACGGAGGCCAACCCCACCCACCACAACGGAGGCCCACCATTTCCTCACCACAATCATGTCATTAATTAAATGTCTAAATTTGTAGATATTTCTATGCCATTTAAATGCTGGCTATAAACTGAACTGTCTGTTAAGTTTCTTTTAACGTGTTACAGTTCAACCTCTGTCCCATTTTCTTTTTTACAAATATGTCCATATGTTGTTATTATGTAAATGCGCCTTAATTAAAATTTTACAGATGGATCTGCTGTAGACCCTGATTCCCAGTTAGATGACCAAACCCATGTTTATAAGGATGGCGTTAGTTGGTCTGTAGTTTTGGGTCTTACCGACATTGTGTCTGGTAAAAACTCATTTTATAAAATGCAATTGTTGGAGTCGGACGTAGGCCGCCAGTAAGTATTATTTTTTATCGATATTTTCTTACTACAACTTTCTGCAAATATTTTCAGTCCAAGCGTACTTCTCATTGTGTAGTTATAAACGAGTTATCTTTGAAAAAACTTCGCTTGCCTTATTCACAGATCACAAAAATCCAGTATGGTTTATTTGTTAGTATACTTTTATTTTAAAATTGAGCTTTTTGTTTTAGGTTTAAGGAAGCAGATACTGCTAACTTAAAATGTAGACTACATTTTAAATATATACAATTTCCAATGAATTGGCCATTATTTGTATTTATTTATTGATTTACTCCTAAAAACTTACCAACTTTTTGCATAGTTGCGTCAGTTTACTACTAAATTAAATACGAATGCTATAGTTAATGGTTACTTTTACGCATGGCAGCATACTTATGTGACTATGAACGAGACTGTTACGAGAATGCGAATTCAAACCTGCAACCGCTGGGTTAATAGTCAAACACCTTAACCACTAGCCTACCACAATTTCATTATTAATTCCATTGTGACATTATTTTATTAAAATATAGTTGCATTCGATGAAGGCTGTATGCTGTATCAATACATATTATTAAGTGTCTAGGTAACTGTAAAAGAAATGTGAATATTAATATAATATCCTAAGCTAAATACCACTCTAAAGCGTTGTTAGAATTGTGAATTGTACGCTAAATAATTCCTTTGCAATTTTATATTTTGTGTATAGACTGTCAATATTATTAGATCGTATAAAAATCCACGCTGTGCGTAAAACGCCACACGATGCCGCCGTCCGGTGATGGTCATTCGCCGAAAGAAATACCCGTTTTTTAGTTTCTTATTATTGGCAAATAATAAGTACAAATCAATGAAAATGTTTGTTTTTTATATTGACATAGCTTTTGTAAATAAAACTCGAATTATTTACTGCCAAATCCGTCAAAAAAATCTTTCAATTCACTAGCGCACATTTCACATAAAACCGAACTAAAATGAAAAAAAAATTGGCGATTTGTCTATATCTTTTTTAAAGATGCCACGCTTTTAAATATTAATGGAGATGCAGTTAGCCGATGACACAGCATCTGGCAATTTACAGCATGATGAGATATCTCGTCATCGGCGCTGAGTGTGTTAAATTCATGCAATTTATCTCTCCGTGTCCGTGACATCTGTTACTTAATGTAAGAACTACAAATCTCTTATCTTTCCCATACGTTGTACTTTTTCCCTTTCATTATGGGATGACCTCATTCAGTGATTTATCTTACCATTTATTAATTCTAAAATCAATTTGATTAATTACTTTTACACTTTCTTCAGATATTGGGTTTTCCGATCATGGGGCCGAATAGGAACCACCATTGGAGGTTCTAAAACTGACAGCTGCAAGTCACTGGATGCCGCTATAAAGTTATTTGAAGAAATGTACATGGATAAAACTCAGAATCCATGGATGCCTCATGATAATTGGAAATTCCAAAAGGTGTGTTTTGTAAATAATTCTGTTTTATCTGAAAATTTTTACTCAGATCGTTCGTTTTATTATATGAGAGCCATCATATCAGGAGCCAGACCGCAAAAGGCTTTAAACCAATTGAACTTAACGAGCTATATCAGTGCCGATTAGTAGAGTGGCCTCTTTATACTATTTTAATAGACTCCGTGGTCCTGCCGTTCACTGTAATAATTAATATCTACCGATACATTACTTCAATAAAGTACCAGAGGACTAAACAAATTTATAGCTTTAATATTAAAAAAACAAGAGATTAAGTAATTCTGTTGTTTTGCGGAGTTTTTATAAGTAGTATTTATTCTCTTTTAGTTTTAATAATACATTTATAAGTAAAACATACAATTTATTATATAACTTTAGTTTGTGTTATTTCCTGTGTAGGTACTTCTTTATTGTTTCTCGTTAATTTCTACTCTCAAACCTTAAATATAATTTGTTTTATTTTTCACAAAGAAATTTCGAAAATCTACTTGTTTAATTTTATTTTTAATTTTTTCAATATGTATTTTTGTTTGCTAAGATTGTTGTATTTTGTATGTACCTTTGGTAATATAAAATTATCTTATCCAAGTATAATAAAAAGGATTTCAACATTATTTCCATGATATAGTAAGTCACAAACATGCTTTTTTTTTTTCACATGTGTAAAGGTCTTTCTTTATACACGCAAATATTCACATATTTAATTAGACATTTTCACAGGGGTTGAAAAAAAATGTTTCTCTTTTAAAGGTCCCCGGTAAGATGTATCCAATTGATGTAGATTATGGCGATGCAGAAGGCGACAATGTTAAATTGAAGGACACGGATGTAACAGACAGCGCTGAGTGTAAGCTGGATCCAACCGTTCAGGATTTAGTCAAAATGATATTCGACCTTAATCAAATGAAAAAAGTGCTATTAGAATTTGAGGTTAGTGCATTATTTAATTTTTTATTAAACTAGCTGCAGGGAATCGGTGGAATGAAACCGCTTCGTGATTGTCAGCGTGACCATTTGAGGACAGCTTTTACTTTGATTCTTCTAGGGTATTTAAAACCTTCTTGAAACTTCAACATTCATTGATGCATGCACAACATTATAACACAACAAAATATTTAAATATGTTTTCAACAAATGGTATACGATAAATTACATACTTTATTTTTATTTTTACTATTGTTTTTTTTTTTAATTTATTTTAGTAATGCAAAAGCAAAACCCTATAATGCATGTCTTTTCCATAGGTATCCTAAACTATGTAGGTACTGTTAGAATATTTTTTTCTCTAATAATTCACATGTCATTCAACAATTCATACTACACACTTTAGACAATTAAACTATAATTAACTATTATAAGCAATACAAAGAAATTAATTTATTTTATTTTTAATATTATCTGCTTAACTAAGCTAAGTTTGCTTGTACAAGTGAGGGGGGGAGATATTTGTGATGTAGTGTTAAAAACTGTGTAGTTGAACGCTCAACCCCTGGGTTAATAATTAGCATCGCAATCTCATTTGCGGTCGAAGTGCTGGTAGATCACTTGGACATCCCGGTTGTATTTGTAAAGATACTTCCAATTAAAAAATTAACCTTGTTCCTCCAGATAGCTGAAATAACCAGCAACCGTAAGTAGTATTCTAACCATAGAGTTTTTTTAGCACCCTATTGGGATAGAGATGCGATATGCATCGTACTGAATTGAAGAAGCCGCGACACAGGTGACAAGTAAGATGGGTTTGAATTTACTTTCACTGCTGTGTATTTTATAGGGAAAACTTTCCATCTTACTCTTTTATGTAATAAAATTTAACTTAAAATCTACTCAATAGGTCATTTTTAAAATATACTTTCTTCTTGTTTATAGCTTGATACAGAGAAGATGCCACTGGGCAAGCTTTCCCGAAAACAAATAACTGCTGGCTATACGGTACTTAATGAATTACTGGGTGTCATTGAGAAGGGTATATCCACATCCTCAGCAAAGATCATCGATTTCACTAACAGGTTTGTTCACTTAGACTTAATATTATCGCCAAATCATAGACTAAGAAATGGCTGGGTAAGGCATGTACGTATATATTTTCAAATCTTCTTTCAACTACACTAATGGAACTATGCCTGACATTTCAGTATTGAACTGGTTCACGCATTAATAAAATTAAAACAGAAATCTAAGCTTACTTTAAAAATTGAACTATTTTGTTCCCTTCACCTAGATTGTGGTCTAGGTTATAGTGTTGAAGAATGCACACTAACCATCTATCCTAAAATATAATATTGCCAAGGAAAAAAATACTTACTTTACCTGAGGCTGCCATAATATTATTATTTCAAATCAGTACGTCGTCCGGTAATAAGTCACTTGCCCGTTTGTTCACTTGCCGCTTTGACGTGACTGCAATGTGATGCATTTAGTATTGTGAATTATTTGCTTCTATCTCGACGCTGTTGGTGCATCTGATATAATTTATTTATTTAATATATTCTAGGGAAACATACAGCGAAACTTAGTTTATAAAACAGTAAATACATAGTTATAAATTTACCCAATTACATGAATCCACTGTTTAACAATATAATTGAGATGTCGGTTCACCTAAAACTGATTACATAAAAAAATAAAATTATAAGAACCGTACATAAAATAAAATAGTTTCGTTTTTGCATATTTACACTTATAATAAATATATATATATAAATAAAAAATGTATTAATTAGAATATGGGTTGTATAGTTATTATTATTATTATTGTTTGTTGAGCAAGCAGCTATTTAGCTGATGAACTCATATCTCATTTACAGTTACTAGTGATTTGCCTAGATTCAAGAAATTTATCAAGGCGGTTCTTGAACTGGTTTACACTTATAGCTTCCACCACTTCCTGTGGTAGCCGATTCCAATTATCCACAACTCTATTATGATAAATACAAATATTTAGGACTTTTACTTCTAATTACCTGTACGAGACGTGTATACATTCAAAGTACAATTAATGATACACTCTCATATACAATACTATTGAATCAAAAACTGCTGAATCAACCACGATATAACTGTAAATGTTAATAATTGCCTAAATAAAGCCTTAATTTTATTGCTTTAACTAATGCCCGAGCCATTTGCAAAATATGACTCGATTTGCACAGTAAGAATTTAAAAATTGTGGTAATTAGGAGCGTTTGCCAAAATGCTTATTTTAACCTGCACTATTTTATATATGCTATGAAATTCTCTAGAATGTGGTTTGATTACTAAATTTTCCTAAAGATTAAAATAAAACTAATTATTTCAAATTTTTTACCATGAGAAAAAAAAATAAAAAGTACCCATAGAGACCTAAGGACTCTTGTCACCTTTGCCGTAATAATTATTTTTAAATAATTACAATTATATATCTCTTATATTTATTTGGATAAAGAATGAAATTCTAAATTAAATCAGTTACGAAGATTTTATAAATATTTGGAGATTGAAACATTTAGATGTCTAAACATTTATATTTATACATAAATATAATTTTCACTAGACAGATTCAATGAGAAATTGCTATGAAATTATTTTTTACAGATTCTTTACATTGATCCCACATGATTTTGGAATCAAAAACGCCCCATTGCTGGACAATATAGAAGCCATCAAAACTAAGACCAGCATGCTGGATAATTTGCTGGAACTGGAGATAGCTTACAGCCTGCTCAAATCTGGTACGAATGTTTTTCTTCTAATTTTAGCAATTTGTACAATTTTATTTGTCTTTTGTGAGCGTCCTTCGTGCCCAACCGAGAACGGTATCACCTCATTGGGATATTTCGATGATATTGATTTGGCATTTGATTTATATCCGAGTCCACATACTGGCTGCTTTTCTTTGCAGGTTCTACTCTAAAAAGCCAGTCACCATTACTTTTTAGCTTAGAAACAATTATTGTAGTTTGATTTTGCGAATTTATTAATGTGATCTTCGGTTATTTCTATTTTGTAAATATTCTCAAATTTAATGCATATTTTATTATAATGGGAAAGGATTCCACTTTTCTTGCTGCCCTTTGGACTAAACATTATTATTATAAGTCAGTCATTATTATTTATATAGTATTTGCATATAACTTATTTTTGCAGCCGTATGCATAAGGTTACAATATTATACCAAACCAAGAGTATTGCTACAGAATCTTCTAATAATCCTAACAGCTGGCAACACAAATTCCTTTTGAATCACACACTTAAATCAATCGCTAACGCTCATTAAACCATAATAACATGAGTAATTTGTTCTGCGGCCAGTTTTTCTCTTTACTGGTACAAAATTATTATTATCACTACTTTTATTGTGTTCTTGCTTAACAGAGTATAACCTTTACATAATCTGTTTAAAATGTATGGAAATAAAAACTATTAATTTAACTACTATTATTTTATTTTATAGGTGGTGGTGGTGGTGGCCTCGAAGGCTGTCATATTGAGGCCAACTATATAAAACTAAAAACAGAGATTGTACCTTTGTCTGTGGGATCTCCGGAATATGAATTGTTGCACAAATACGTTAAGAATACACATGCAAAAACTCACGCGCAGTATGATTTGGAAGTTTTACAGGTAAACTATATTGTATTAATATTTTACTTTTCCATAAATTGGTTGCATCAGTGAGTCACATGACAAACCCTGTATTGTAAACCCATTGGTTTGTTAGGCAGTTAGTCGCCGCCAAAGTTAGTCATTGAATGAGTTGACTTGTTGGGTTGTTACTGTTATTCTGCATTTTGGCATTTTAATTTTGCAGGTATTCAAAGTTGTCCGTGAGGGTGAAGAGAAACGTTTCAAACCATTTAGAAAGATTGATCACCGCAGGCTCCTGTGGCATGGTTCCAGGGTGACAAACTTTGCCGGAATTTTATCCCAAGGTTCGTATAATTTAGTCATTAATGTGTCACATTCCGATCAAAACCTCAGCCCATTCAAATCGCAGTTTTTATCAATGGACTGCTTGCTCGCTTAACTTTGAAGTAAACAGTAGTCACTGAATAATAATGATTTTGGATAAATCAAGGCTGCTCATAAACTTATCACCTCTTTATCAGTAAACTTGAGAAATTTCTATTTAATATACAAACATGCATACGAGGGCTGCTATTTATGAATCCTGAATAACAAAAATATATCATTTAATATGGTTTTATTGCTTTTCAAAATATTCACCATGATATCACTTTGATATTTTGTGGTACAACAACCGATTTAGGGCGAACTTCTTTAAATTCATCCGGAAGCATAGACCACCCGTGATTAAACTCACTGTGTAGTAATTACTTTTTAAATGTTGTTTTGTAAGTGGCCAGTTCCAGATTCATAAATAGCCGCTCTCGTACAAGCACACAGACATTTTTCCAACCTTCTTAATCGAATTGACTTAGTCAATTTCAAAATTCAGATTTCCGTCGAAAACTCTCAATGCCAATTTGTTGACAATTACAATACTTATTAGTACAATAATAAAACTATGATTATTTTTCAGGATTGCGCATCGCTCCCCCTGAAGCCCCTGCCCAAGGCTACATGTTTGGCAAAGGAATCTATTTTGCTGATATGGTATCCAAATCCGCCAACTACTGCTGCACAAGTAAATCCAACCCAGTCGGTGTTTTGCTCCTGTGCGAAGTGGCCTTGGGCAAGATGTAAGCTTACGATCGTGAATTTATTTCGTTTTATTTGTTTATTCAATTTGGTCCTTTTTCAAATCGAAAATTCAAATTTCAAAATTTAATAGACATCGTTTTAATGTTTAAAAATGCAATTGAACGTGTGGAGTAAGATTGGGCGGCGACCGCTCGAACAGCCGGCTCGCGAAATTGAAGATTTGAAATCCTAACAGCTAGACCACCACAATTTCTTGTTTGCTATTTATCATTTTGTTCATTCTTTTATCATGTAAAATTATCAAAGTTATTTTTTTTATTAATGTTTACTTTATTTTTTTCAACCTCTTCATTACTTTTTGACTACTCCGAGTTTATTGTCTCAGATTTCTGTCGTTTCGAGAGAAAAAAGCTTGAAATTAATGGCTAACACTCATATCATCAATTAACCCATTAATAATACAATTAAATATCTTTTTCAGGAAACAATGTCACAATGCCGAGTTTGTAACAAAACTGCCATCCGGCACCCATTCGGTGATGGGAGTAGGTCGAACTGAACCAGACCCAAATATGAACCACATTCTGGACGATGGTGTCATTGTTCCACTGGGAACACCAATTAATAAGCGCATCACGACGTCGCTATTATACAACGAGTATCCTTTTATCTAAACATTATTTTCGTTCATCGCATTCACAGCTTAGAGGCTCAGGTGTATAAGCGCCTGCTTCTGATCCAAACGCTCTAGGTTTGATCCCTAGTGGGACAAACTGGCCAAGTCTTCTTTGGCCATTGAGAATATTCAACGGCGCTTTACTCAATACTGTAATGAGTAAAATAACGAAACATTACTCATTTAATTACTGTCTTGCGAGATGGTTATCTGTAATGATTGACCTCGCATTATGAAGACTAAAAGAAATTAGTCGGAACCGCGCTTAGTAATGCCCTTCCAACACCACAATCTATACGATAAATAAACCACATTCCTTTTTAATCTATTCTTTTTCTTAGGTAATCAGTTGATGGACGTCCTATTTTTGAAAAGAATATTTCTAGCTCATAAAAATATATTCTATATATTCATATAGAATATAGAATATTCTATATGAATATTCTATAAAAATATATTCTATATGTTTGGCTTTGTGGCTGGTAATAGAATGTTCTAGAATAAAAAAACATTAGTGCAAGTAGGAACTGTTCAGTTTTTATGAAAGCATTTCAACACACCAATCACCTAATCTGCTAGTTTATTCCAAACAATAACCAGTCTTTGGCACAAGATTTTTTTTCTTCAGATTTAACTCGAACACTTTATGATTTTTTTTGAAAGGTACTGACTTGGTAGGTGGGGATTTGGTAGTTTTTATTGAGTGAACATGGATGGAGTAGAAAGCCACTTACAGTTGTTAATGGCCACTCAGGATCTTGAAAGTCTTGAAAAACCTGACAATATGGCTTCAAGTGTCCTCGTGACCTTGGACATTATAACATGTCGAAAACAGTAGGACCCAGAAATTTGCCAAGAGATACGGTGGCTTTAAAATTGGCTGAAGATTCCAATTTTCAGCAAATTATAAATACTAAATCAGAATTCTGAAAACTATTTTATAAAAACAATTGGTTGCTGTATAAATTTCTTAACACTATTTTTTCAGATATATCGTCTATGACGTCGCCCAAGTAAACGTCAAGTATCTTTTCCAAATGAAATTCAACTGGAAATTTTAAACTTTTTGTAATATTATTTTTTGAAATTTTTTCACTTTCTTTTTCGCTACTCATTCATTTATCACCTGCTTAAAATAATGATTTTCTACGGAATATAGGTTTGGAAATTTAAGGAAGTTAATGAGAATAAACACGAGTGATTTGAGAAAACCTTTTTTCTTACACCTAAGGTGTAGTGTTATTTGTTATCTATAGTTTTAGTTACTACACACATTCGGTGTTCAGATCAAAAGAAACCTCAACCCAAAACACAAAAAAAAATGTTACACATACCTACTGAGAAATCTGAGGTCACCGTGTTTAAACCCAATGCTATATATTTCTAGTAATTTTATATACTTCAAAATGTTTTATTAAATTGTATCATTTGTATTATATCCAATTGTATGAAAAATCTTCGCTCAAAAAATCAAGTGCAAAATAACCACTCAATGATTTGGTTAATATTCTTTGGCAGGTTTCCTCGCTGCACCCATACAGGCAAACGATATTAACCAAAACCTGTAAGTTATTCTATTTTACTCTTATGATTAATTAATAATACATGTAAACCTTCCATTATTTCCTATTTACTTAAGATATTGTTTTGTGTTTTTTTTTATGTTTTTGAAATTGCGTAATTTTGAACTGCATATGTGGGTTGCCAATTTAAATAATTTGTTAATTTTTATAACTTGCGTGACAACTATTGTCTTATTTTTGTTTAGAGTTAGCCAGTTTATTAGCTAAGAATCTCTTTAATACGTAATAATAATATGTGAAATGCTCTTTTTGACTATTTTTTATTATGTTATTGATATTTCCCATTTTCATTTGATTCGGTAAGTTTTCTATATTTTTGTTATTTTGTATTATCTTTTGGAAAATGTTCTTTCAAAATCATGCCTTAAGTATTTAACAATAAGATTAATAAATGAATAATAAAAATATTTGTATTTTTTATCTATGTACCTTACTTGTTATACTCGAGGCTCAAATAAAGGTAGTGCTGAATTAAAAGTACTAATTTAAAAACCTAAAAGCCAGCCTAACATAGTTTTTCCAATTTTTTTGAATATTTAGACAATATTATATAATCGTTAAATTTAATTTAACTAAAGTTTCACCTACCATACTTGATAAATTTTAATTTAAAGTTAATTAATTGCTAAATATTGCCATTAGGACAGTAAGTTTGGTTATCAGTCAAACAAAAATGACCACTTCTAAGTGTCTCTGAAGGGCTGAAAGAACTTCACCGTTTATATCCTGATGCTCAAAAATGGTTGCACGAGCTGGGAATAGATATTTGAACTATAAATCTATTTATTTATTTATTGTATATACACTAGCAGCATCAAGCTGATGCGTGTATTTCCCGTATTGAGTGCATTTAATAGGTTTTTTTAAGTATTTATCTAATTTATTTTTAAAACTGTTAAACGCGGGAGCGACTTTAACTGGGATAATAACAATAACGTAATCGCTATGCGCACACTCTGCGCTGACTGTAAAACGAACCAACATGAAGACAACGATGGCTCGCCGACCAAACTGTCATATAAATATTGCTCATTCTTCCATTATACGGGAGAGGCCGACTAAATAAATGGCCGCGCCGCATCATCTGTGTTTGGTTTATGGTTGCTACAGAAAAATTGATAGAAGAATTAAAACGATAGAACTTACTGCAATAACCAAATCATCGACCGACTGCGAATTGCATTCTAATGAATAGTATCTCCATCTAGACTTCTGATTAAAAAGATGTTGCAATCTTTCTAGCAATAAAGGATTGTTAGACTTTTGTGGTCTTTTCGTTTGGTTGAAATTTTGTCACCCGCCAGACCAGAGCTAATTTCTAAATATTTATATCATTTTATTCAGATATTACAATATTTATGAGGTAGCTTCGGAGCTGTTGGGTTTAGTAGGTGAATTATTATTAATTCACTAACTCTAATTAACTAATTAAATAATGTTTACTAACTCGAAGCCCACTTTTCAAAAAAACCTTTTAACATGAATGTTAATCTAACGCTGACCTATGAAGCGTATTTCATTCGTAAATTTTCCTCGACAGGATATAATTAAATAAATTGCCTAATATTATTTTAATTGTGTATAATTATAATTAAAATCCACAAATCTGAAGTCCAAAATTTTCGACCAATATGTCTTTGTACCAATTATTAATGTTGACGTTTGTTGTAGACATCGTTTTAAGTTTGAAAATAACGATTTTTTCCATGGGGTTTTTGTCTGCTGTATATGCAGCATAGCATGAATAACAAGAACCCCATTGTTTGAGCCATTATTAAATGTCGTTCAAACTAAGTAATTTACTCTTCGTGACAAGGATATTCCTGTCTATTTCCTACCCACAAATATTCCCCCGTTCCGCACCAAACCAACAGAGACGTTTCACCAATTGAATGGTGCGGCTGTATGGACCTGTTTGCTCTCGCGCAGCGCTATGAGTACTTGTCGGCCCATAAACCGTGTCGCGAGTGCATAACTACACCGAAGTCACCTGTGAAACTCACCAACTTCAGCATCCGAACTCATCAGTTTGCCTGGCAACTAAAGGTTGGTGAATCTATTTGTAGTTTGGTGTATTCCGTGTAATCTAATTCCTTTCTGCTTAGATATAATCCAAATCTAAATACCTAAACCTACAGTCCCCTAGTAGGTATATCAAAAATATCTACCACCAATTTCTCCCCCCCCCCCCCCCTCCCCCATTGGCCATTTTGCATAATTCGAATTGTATATCCACTTGCTTTTTTTACCAGTTAGAAGTGTTCACGTTTTATATTTTTTTTTTTTAAATAGGTGGGAAAAGGATACATGATAATATGCATTAACTTGTCTTATTTTTACAAAAACTAAGGATTTTTTATTAATTATAGTATTACAATAGTGGGTTATTATAGGTAACAACAAAATAAAATTAACAATACAGGTATTTAAAAAGTTAACCATGGCAGCCACATTTTAAATATGTGATTATTTTCAAAAATAATCGTCTAAATGAGTACACGGATTAAAAGTAATATCACAATATAATTTTTAAATTAAATATAACAAATAACACGTTACAATATCAGAAGTGGGATCATGAGCGCGTTCCAAATGCGAAGACTGTCTATCCGCACCATGATATATCGGATTCAAGGAAATGCCTTCCCGTGATGATCGGGTGATGGTGATGATCCCTCGCTTGCGGGGGAGTAGGGCTTCCATGCAGCAGTTCGCACATGAAGGCGATGTACGTGATAGCCAGCCGCAGGGTCTCAATTCTGGATAAACGCTTTTCGTAGGCGAATGTAGGGACCTCAAATAGTAAAAATAACCATATTATAGATGACCTAGTTTAAGGTTATACTATTATTAGTTATTTATTCAAATGGACTACACGTTGAAGATCAACCTCGGTGGTGTAGTTAAATGAGTAACAGGTATTATTTAGCACAAAACCTTTGTAAAGTGGTTGGATGGATAGAGAATGGGGATAAAATAGATGTAGATATCAAAAGCCTACAAGAGAAAGGGATAGACTCAACCGCAATTAGATGGATCGAATATATGCTTACTAATAGATATGTTAGAACAACTATCCTAAACGTAACTCTAGAAGTTAGAGCCACAAGGAGGCGTTCTGTCGCCCCTCTTGTGGTCCATTGTGGTAGATACTCTACTAAAGTTACTAAACGAAGCCCAAATTGATGCGCAGATGCAATTATCATTTGGGGCAAATGCACATATACACTATTTCAGGACTGCTACAAAAAGCACTCAATATCGTAGCAAAATGGTGTACGGACTACAAGCTATCCGTCAATGCCAATAAAACTATTCTAGTACCATTTACCAAGAAGAGGATCACAGGTAAACTAAGAATACCGTACCTCATCAACCAGGCCATTGCATTCTCCAAGGAAGTAAAATACCTTGGAGTGACACTAGACAGGAAGCTCACATGGAATTCACACAACGGCAACATTACACAAAAGGCTACCAAGGCAATCTGGACATGCTGCCGATTTGCTGGGAAGACCTGGGGCTTAAAGCCCAAAATGGCCCTCTGGCTATACACGGCCGTGATTAAGCCCATTATTACATACGCAGCTGCTGTCTGGTGGTCGAAAACATTACAACACACCTGCAGGAAAAAACTGAATAGTCTACAAGGACTAGCCTGCAGAGTAGTAACCGGAGCCATGGGCTCAACCCCGACTGCAGCACTAGAAGCCCTGCTGAACTTGACGCCGCTCCACATACAAGTGGAAAAAGAGGTAATAGCGGGCATGGTGCGGGCTAACACGTCGAACGGTGCAAAGAATTGGCTTTCGAGTACTATCAAAAAGCTCAAGAACCAAACAATGCTCAACCCAGTAATGGAAATGATCACAGACAATCTGACAACCGAATACAACTTTATCAGAACATTTACCACGGAAATACCAGAAAGAACCAAATGGGACAATGAAGGACCCAACTTCGAAAATGAAGCAATTATATGCTATACCGATGGCTCCAAAAGCGGAAACAATATAGGATCAGGCATTTGTGGGGCGATACCCAGACTCGAGAAATCGATCAACCTGGGATTTCACTCTACTATATTCCAGGCAGAGCTACATGCCATCATTGAGACTGCGCATGAAAGCATCGAAAGATCCTACAAGAATAAAAACATATACATACTTTCAGACAGCCAAGCGGCTCTGAAAGCTATCAAATCAAAGCTAGTGCTAAACTGTGTACAAATACTCAACACTCTGGCAACACACAACAGGGTCACACTTATGTGGGTACCAGGCCACTCAGGCATCGATGGCAATAAGAAAGCAGACCTCTGGCCAAGAAAGCTGGCCAAAAAAGGTACTAGCATGACTATGATAGACCCAGAACCGGCCTGCGGCATAGCTAAAAGCACTACCAGTAGGCTGCTAAAAATTTGGGATTGGAAGCAAAGCCAAAAATACTGGCAAGAACTGCCCGGACAAAAGCAAGCCAAAGAACTCATAGTAGGATTCTCGCAAAAAAGACTCTCGGAGCTATTGAAGTTAAGCCGATACCAAATAAGGATCCTAACCAGAACCTTAACTGGCCACTGCAAGCTGAACAAACACCTGCACAAATTAAGCCTATCGACCGACGACAGGTGCAGGCTTTGCCAAGTGAGCCCAGAAACTCCGTTACACCTACTGGGAGAATGTGGAACCCTCATGTACAAAAGGTACCAGCTTCTAGGCAACCATCTCCTCAAGCCAGAAGAGATTAGAACCATCGCACACAAAAAGTTACTGAACTTTATCCACAGTACGGGACTAGAGGGCGAGCTATAAGTGGATTTAAAAGTACAATAGTTCTGGAAAGGACGCGGTACAGGGGGGAAAAACCCCCACATCCGATAACATACATAACATAACATAACATAGCAGAGGCCGCGACGCAAATGGAAGGTTATATATCCTGTTATGTTGGATTTATAATGAAGGATCATTCGTGAATGATCCTTCAACCTAGAATGAAAAGTTGTAACTTTTAAAATTCTTTCAAGTGAGATGGCACGCTTAAACTAACTACAAACTATTATATTTATTTGGGAGAGATTTTTGCGAGGTCAGTAAGAGGCATTGGAGGTTTGCTGGCCAGGGGCCAAAAGGTCAAAAACTCTTTCGAGCGTCTCTCAGGGGGCCGGGAGGGGGGGGGGGGCGCCGATACGGACAAGGAAAACGGTTAAAAATCTGTATAAATTTTATACAATAATTTGAAATGTCACAGCTCTTAGCACACAAAGTGGGTACGGTTAACCACCTTCAAAACTTGAGATTTAATATGAAACTGTTCTGCAAAAATATAAGAATATACGAAACTTGCATGCAAGAGGTGGGCTGAATTGAGTAAGATTGCCATCCACAATTTATTTTAAAAGCTGTGATTACTAGTTAAGTATCACAAAAAACTGGTTAACACCAACCAGGCGAAACGTTTTCGAGGCGACTGGGGGTGTGCAGTGTCACCCTTACAGCTTATTATAAGTCTAACTGCCAGGGTTGCCATACGTCCCGGTACACCGGGACATGTCACCGGTTTAGAGTCTCGTTTGACCCACCATGTGTCCCGGTAAACGTATAATCATGGTTTTTTATCATTGCTAAAACTATGCGAATAATTCGTGGGACGACGTTAGGTCACGTTGGCTGGCGGTGAAAGTGTGGGGTCAAGGGATGTACTGACATTTTACAAATATTCTTCCATATTTACAGTACGGTATGAAAGACTGAAATATCTTTGTGAGGGAGAGCTGATGATTTAATTCATGGTAATTTACAATCTCACTCAAAAACTAGGCGGTTAACTGTCTTTGTTCCCGGCCATTGAACGTATTCTGAAAATGTGGGAACCATTGAAAGATTTCCTTTTTTCACAAACCAGATTGCGGCGCCATGGGGGCGGAACCCCCCCCTCCCCGTCCTCCTCCTAGAACTCCCTTATATTTCCTCCTATATTGATATCAGTCCCGGTCGGAGCCAAACCATTTATGGCTACCCTAGAAGTACCTTAAATTGAGATAAGTAAGCCTAACGTCCTAACGGCCATTTTCACCAATCCCACCTTGGGTCTTCCCTAACTAAGGAACTCTTAAGCATAGGTTATTAATAGGCAAACGTTTGATGTATCTCAATTTAAGGGACTCTTAGCCCTAAGTGAGGTTTGGTGAAAACGGCTCTAAGAATAACCTAAGCTTAAGAGTTGCTTAGTTAGGGAAGACCTAAAGTGGGATTGGTGAAAATGGCCGTGATTTACACGCTGCACAACTTTCACACTCAACCATCCTTACAAAATACGGACGTATGGCAACCCTGAATAGTACAGTAAGTAAACAGGGTCTATGAAGCTTCGAGGACTCACCTTCCTGCGCAGTTTATCGAATGCCTCGTTCAGGTTGAACATCCTGCGTCTCTCCCTGATGTTGGCCGCCCTCCGCTGCGCCACGGAGGCCACGCGCCGGCGGGTCTTCTTGCCGGACGAGCCCCCGGAGCCGCCGCCCCCGCCCCCGCGCCCGCCCAAGCGAGCCCCGCCGCCGCACTGCTGGTGTGGCCACACTGGACAAGATAGGCCATTAGTCATATATAATTGTGACATATGTGGGTATAACAGTTGATTAGGGATAATAAAATACGAGAAAAGCAAATGACCTAAAAAGAGCACAGAATGTTATAAGTCGGGTTATTAATAAAAGAGCATTTAGGTACGATACTGAAGATTGTTCAACGAATATCGACTTTCGGACATCCCTCAATTATATACTAAAAACATAATCCTAATGCATAAGAAAAGAATAGACGAACGTGAAAGAACGAAGGCAGATAACCTAAAATTCGTAACTAATGGCCAAGATTTCAAACTACTACTACTTCTACTACTACTACTACTACTACTACTACTACTACTACTACTACTACTACTACTACTACTACTACTACTACAAGACACTACTTTTAAAGACACTACATTTCTACGAGAGCTTTTAACTCCCTAGACACAAAATTAAAGGCTGCGATAGGAAATTAATTTAAAAAGCTTTTGACAAAATGGCTAATTCTCCAAGGCAGAGGTTATTATGAGAGATCTATTGTTGGTATAAATATATAGTTATATATTAAGGCGCCACCAGTCCCTAAAACGTGTTTTGTAACGTATTTTGGTGCATTTTGTTGAAGTTATTCCCAACAAATGGCTAAAACTAAAAATACCACAATATTCTACATATATTAATTTAGTACTTTGCTTAAAAAAAAAACGAAATGCACCTTATTATAGTAATGAAAATAAATAAATAAGAAAGTGTTGTTTTTTTCTTGCAACGATTTTCTTTTAAGTTGTGTAAGTGACGCGAACCTATTTTTTCTTTCTAAAGATAGACAATATAATAATCTAGGACATTACTTAAAAAAAAACATTTTTTTGAAATGATAATAATTATTTAAATACAAAAAACATGTTTCATCGATTCCAAATGTAACGAATTCGCGTTCGGCGAGTATATCCGTCTCTTTTCTACGCGTCAATATTCGAATAAAGCCTACTCTTTCTAATCTCAAGGACAAATGCGTCCCGGGGCGCCTTAAGTTATAAACTAAGTGGATATAATAAATATCCAATCTGGTTTTCGCGCCCTCTAATCAAATTAAAGAAAGAAAAATATAAATACTTTAAAAAATGGCGTCTCTTTAATCGTCCATCTGACTGCAACACTTACCGTATTCTCCGCTCCCGCCAAAAATATGTTATCAAAGAATGTTATGAACAATTCATATCACGAACCGAATATAACATCTCTCGCAATTGTAAAAGTTTCTGGCAATATATTAAATCGAAACGTAATAAATCTGATTAACCTACTATAATGAATTATGAAAACGAACGGGCCGAAAATGGTCACTCAATTTGTTTTGAGTCTGTTTATGAGTCAGATAGTCATCAACAAATCCCGAACATATCCGCGCAGACGCAGTCAGCGTCGCCCACTAGTGAGGGTAATACTATCGATATTCGAAATATCGAAATCGATGTAAATCTACTGACGAAATACATTAATAATATCGATCCTAACAAGGGACCGGGCTCAGATCTAATAAGTCCCATATTTGTTAAAAGGTGTTGCAAACAACTGTTACTGCCTTTGTATATTCTATTTACCAGGTCCTTTAAAGACTGTGTCTTTCCCACCGTCTGGAGAAATGCATTTGTCACTCCAATTTTCAAGTCCGGGATTAAAAATTACCGTCCGATTTCTAAATTATCTGTCTTTTCAAAACTTTTAGAAAAAATAGTCTACGACCAATTACTTCCTCTTGTCAAAAATATAATCCCACGGGAACAGCATAGATTTTACCCAAACAGATCCACTGAAACAAATTTGATATCATACTCTGACTACATCAAAAAATCTCTAGATCAGCGTATTCAAATAGTTTCCATATAAACCGATTTTTCAAAATGTTTTGATAAGATTAACCATAGCATTCTGCTTAATAAACTATGGTCTCTGGGTATTCGAGGAGATTTATATAGTTGGTTTACATCCTATATAAAAAATCGTTACGTCTGGAGTGCAACAGGGAAGCCACTTAGGTCCTGTGTTATTCTCTATATTGTTGCATGACATTATAAAATGTTTTCTCTGCAGTACGCCGATGACATAAAAATTTTCATGCAAATCAAATCTTGGGCAAATGTTTGAATTTGCAAGAAGACCTTAACCGATTTTCTTCATACTGCAACAACATGAAGCTTGTTCTTAACATTAAAAAATGTCACCTTGTCCGATTTACCCGTAACTCTACTAAAATCGAACACACATATAGTCTTAATCAGACAGAATTATTAAATTTAGAAAAACTAAGGGACTTAGGAGTCATACTCGACTCAAAACTGTCCTTTAAATCGCACATACTTACCATAACAGATAAGGCGTATAAAATGTTAGGTTTCTTAATAAGAACCTGCAAATCATTTAAGCAAATAAATACGATGAAGTTACTCTATACAGTTATTAGTCCGTTATTACAGTTATTAGTTACTCTATATAGTTATTAGTCCGTTATTACAGTTATTAGTTACTCTATATAGTTATTAGTCCGTTATTACAGTTATTAGTTACTCTATATAGTTATTAGTCCGTAGTCAACTGGAATATGCGTCTGTTATCTGGTGCCCTCAATATGATATATACAAAAATACTAGGTCGCCGCAGTCGCTCGCATTTTGCTTCGCTGCAGCACATATTAGAGCGAAGCGATTTACTAAAATTTTCTAAATAAAATTTAGTCTGTGACAATAACTTTTTAACGACGGGATAGATTTTGATAATTTTCTATAATGAGGTATTTGAAATCTCTTTGATACAAATGCACAAAAAAAATTCATCCGGAAATCAACAGCATAACTTTTTATGAATGCTATTTTCTCTTTATAACTACGACCATAGAGATGGTTTTTAAAAATAAAAATCTTGATAAATTATTCAAAATTAATGCTTAATTTAGAAAATTAAATCGAAATTAGAATAAATCGCTAAGAAAAAAAGTGACGTGACCTTCGAGCGAATTTTGTTTTTTTTTACTATTTTTATGCGTGAAACTTACCTAATTATTTTTTGTATTTTTATTTATTGTTAAAAACGATTTATTATTGTTAAATTGTATTAAATTAATATCAAATTAAATAATTTAAAATAAAATTCGATTAATTATTTTCGAATAAAAAATTTTCAAAAAAGCGCGTGGCTTTTTTATAATGGATATTCCCATAGACAATTTTCTTTTGACCCCAAAAATTTTATTTTTGACAATATTTAAAATCAAGCTCCGTCACGACCTTCACTTTTTCATGTAGATTCTCTCAAAATCAAAAATTTTTCAAATCGGTCAAGGAATGACCAAGTT
Organism: Neomicropteryx cornuta; assembly: GCA_020383195.1. NCBI lineage: Eukaryota > Metazoa > Arthropoda > Insecta > Lepidoptera > Micropterigidae > Neomicropteryx > Neomicropteryx cornuta. Next base: position 17,358,530 of record JAHKQU010000021.1, on the reverse strand, counting down.
AGCCCGTGACAAAGTTCTAATTGGAGTCTCCTTATGAGAGCTTCGCTCGCTACGCTCACTTCGCTCTAATGATTGAGAATATACAAAAAAAATATATAAAATACCTAAACTATAAAACAGGAAAATATATACACAATTATAAGGCTGCGATTTTAGAATATGCTATTGAACCACTAAATGATCGACGAATTATAAGAGATACCATATTTTTATACGATACGATTAATAATAATATCGATAACATCGATTTTCTCCAAAATGTGTCATTCGACGTCCCTTCGCGTAGAACGCGAGAATACCCTCTTTTTTCGCTCCCGCGATACAAAACAAACGCTATAGCGGCGGTCGCTCGAATGTGTCGGCAATACGATGACAGATATATTTCTATTAAACAAATATCATTTTCATTGCGAGTTGCGAAAAGCCTTAACTGCAAAAAACAGACTAAATTAGCAAAACAAAAAAAAAATAAAAATAATAATAATAAAATAGTAATCTTTGGACATCATTTTCAGTATCTTTTCTTTGGCCTCTGACTATTTTTAAAACATACCATTATTTCAAAATATTGTTTCAAAATTAAAATGTATTTAGAGTGCTAATGCGAGTGTAATTTAATTTAATTTTACAAACAACTCTATGTACCATTCTTTCTTCTTAAATTATACTGTTGGTTTTTCGAATAAACAATAAATAAATAAATTATTATTTAAAAAAAAATACATATATAAAACACTAATAAGTAGTTATTTTAGTAAGTAGTCGAGTATCTAAGATGAATATGTATTACTATGCTTGTAAGTAATTTTTATATGTAATATTTATTTACTATACTTACGAATGCATTTTTTCATATTTTTTTTTTTTTGCATGGCAACTATACTTATAAGTATAGGCAGAATAGCTTCCTTAGAACAAGCAATAACGTGGTTGGCAAGATATTTTGCATTGTAGCATTATTTTTATAAGATTTGCAAAAATAAATAAATAATTAACGCACGCGTAGAAATATAATCCTAATGTTGCCAACTTCCACTTTGCCCGTCACCCCCCCCCCCCCCCCCCCCCCTACACCGAACAGAGTGTTTTCATCTACCCGTATCTAGCTGTGGTGTGACAGCTGAGTAGTGAAATCCGTTTCGCTGTCTCGTCGAGAGACATCCCGCGTCCAGCTCGAGGAACCCGCGTGTGGTTGGTGCAGATGCTACATTCTGGCAAATACCTTCAGGGAGAGGAAGGCAGATAAGGCGGATGTTGAGGAGACGGGTCGCGGCGAAAGGGGAGTACCAGTTCTTTTCCTTTCTGACTTTGACCAGAACCTGACGTCTTACAGCTAGGCGTCTATTTGCTCGCATAAATGAATTTTTCATCGGGACCTCCATTTGCATTTTATATTTTGAACCTATTTTGAAAAAGCGAATTATTGATCCAGGTTTCTTTTAATAGCATTGTAGATGACGGACACATACCCAGATCGGATGGCGGGAATCCAGCTAGAATGTCAGGATATGGCATGGGCGGGGTCTGGTGAGATTCGGGCCAAAGGGGACCATAGCCCGGTAATTCGCCCTGAAAGAAACATATTCAATTATGAAATGCTAAGCATTTCTGATATAAATTTAATGAAAAATGAAAAATCGCCGCAAAATGATATTAGCTAATTCTATTACGAGTAAGAATTTATGTATAAATGCAAATATAACGAATCCCCAAATTTAATTATTTTTTTTTAAATCGCCGCCGCGTTGGTGCGACTTGCCTTTGTCGTCGTTACACGCGATCGATACCCGTAGCCTTGATCGGAGCGCGGGCAGCGGCAGCGTATTACAACAACGATTTATTATTATTATCGCGTAAAGCTTATATTTTTTCTCGGAAACCATGATAAATTTTGATATGTCGTATTTACTAATCATATTTGAAATCACACGGCCAATTTATTGCATTTTTTGGGATTGTCTCGGGACACGCTGTATAAAGAAGGGTGGCTGCAAATGCTTTGTATTGTAGTGAGGTAAAAAAAACTTGCTTTCGTGTTTAATACGAGATAGGTATCATTTTTCGTTATTAAAAATTATACCATCACGAGTACCTACAATACTTTATATATATGCTAACCATTGATTATATAGTGTTAATATATAATCACTATATAATCAATGACGTTCTCTCTGCAGTTCTCATAACACAAAATGTAATTACACACTGTAACTAAGTTATATTGGTCCTTTTGTATAGAGTCATTTTGGTTTTTGGACATTTTGGAAAACTCTCGGAATTTCTAGGGCAACGCAAGTATTTTCGATTCTCCCTAGTCCCGCAGGCACGATTTGTCGGGCTCCAAAGGTGCCAACCCGGAATGTCCAAGGCGGGGGGGTTGGACAGCTAATAAACAATCATAGTGTAATATTTTTGAATTGCTGATAAATTGTAAAATTATTATTAAAAGTTATAGCACCATACGTTTAAATCTACTAAAAATCTGACTTTCGGACCAATTTTCCTGTATTTTAATGGTCGCTCTTAAAGAGGCTCTTCCCGAAAGCGCTCTTCTCTGTCTTGCGCTTGAGCATAAATCGTTATGTCTCATCTAACGGTTAGTACCACTTTGTGTAATAATAAAAAACAAAATCAATGTATTTAAAAAAAATAATAATTAGTTGTTCCTCATTATATAATGATTGGTTAAATAAGGAAGGTTTTCTGATTTTTAATATTGATTATGTTTGATTCAAGATTATGTTGTTTACTGAGTGCTTCTCTTTCTACAAGACTTAGATGAAATAGAATGATTTTGACCACGCACTGAGAAAAATGGTTTACCTAAACTGCTTAGCAAATGGGTTTTTACTAAACTTATCTAAAGTTTAGTAGATAACTAGTTATTGTTTAGCTGTGTACACAAACCATTTAGCTATTAATTACTAAGAGTTGGGCGGCACCCAAACAGCTAAATTTTGAGCTGTCTTTTGCCGAAGTTCGTTTGACAAATTGCCAGTATCCAAAACTTTTTTTTCTTTTGGTTTATTCTTAATATACGATCTACACACTTATAATATGACTTTTTGAATATCTGTGTATATTTTTCATCAAGTTGTGCGCATATTTGAAGTTACAGGCATGTGACAGACATGCGGGAATAAAAGGGACAATTTAAAATTAAGTTCAAATCCCTAATTATTGCTTAAGTTATTGCTTGAGTTAGCAAATGAGAGTAATTTAAGTGTTGATAATACATATACTTGTATTTATAAATCTTATATTATTGATTTTAATTTTTTTATTTTATTTATTCTTTATTGAAAAATCCACAGTATTACATTTTATAATTACAAACAAAAGTTATTACTAATATATAAAACCAATTAAGGATTTCGGTCATTTTACATGTTAAAATTAGCATAAAAATTTGAACAATGTTCTTAAAATATATATACAGTAGTTTTTTTTTTTTTTTTTGAAGTGTTATGTGTAATTTGTGAGTGATGTTTGTGGTAGTTGTGAGAGTGACATTTTTATGTATATATTAAAATAAAGTAATAAATTAAGTATGGTTTTAGTATGTATAAAAATAATTTATGATGAAGATGATATAAATATAGTATGTATGTATATTCTATATGTAATTGCAATTACAGTACTTATATGTTACAATTAACCATTAACAACACAACAATCTAACAATATTATTAGAAACAAAATCAGCGTATTTCATTTAATTAATTTATTACCTACTATCAAAACTTTTCAGTATTATAAACATGTACCCAGATACTTGTTTATAACTATGTTACAATAATTATATTTGTTGTTATTTTATTAGTGGTAAATCGACGGACATGGCAATAGAAGTCCATTAGAAAATCAGTTATTATTATAATGGTAGGTTAGGTTAGGTTTTAAACTCCCCTCTCTTTAATTTGTGTGTAAAAAGAAGATTTTTAAACATTAAATGAATGGAAATTATAATTAAATTTAAAGACTGGATTATGAATAATATCAAAAGCATAATCATTTTATTATCTACGCTAAATATTTAATAATAATTAAAACAAATTAAGTAATAGGTACTTTCACTTCAATTAAAAATATTCCTCACTCTGTCTTGGTATTGGTATTGCGGGTTAATATACCAGTAAATTTTATGTTTTAAATTAAATCTCTAATAAATATTTACAACTTACCCCCCCACCGCTCCAGCCGTGAGCCTGTTCATTTGGAAATGACATATAAGTTGGATTAACAAAATAATTATTTTAACTCCAGTTGAAATCCAGTTGAAACGAACAAAGGGATTTGTTTCACGTGTAACTTTCGTCGAAGGCAATGTGTAACATCCACTGCTCTGCCCTTTAAGGCCAACGAAACTGTAATAATAAAAATGACAGGGGAAAGAAATATTAATCTTCATTTTCCATCAGACATTCGCTAAAATAGCCCTTGTGATCCTAGTGACAAGGGCGAATACCGCGAGCAATGGAAGTAGTATAAGGGTATGGGGTTAGGGTAGCAGTCTGCAGGCATCTGATTGGGCGATTCAAAAAGCGAGCTCGTGCTGTGATTGGCCCTCGGTAGCGAGAGGAGTGAAAATGGATTTTTCATAATTTGGCTCCTCCTCTTTGGGGCATACGCTGAAGGAATGTAGCATAAACCGGTCACATCTGTTATCTGTGGTAATTCAGTCTTAGACTTCAAAATAAACAGTTTTTTGATCGTCTTTCCGAAGGATGTCACTAATCTAAAGGAGATCGATGATGATTGCGTACAAGTTGCCAATCGAGGGAGATGGGTGATGCCACGTCGGCAAACGACATGCGACAAGAACATATAAATATGTAGGTATGTTATGTTATGTATGTTAGTGGATGTGGGGGGTTTACGTCCTTTCCAGAACTATTGCACATTTAAATCCACTTATAGTTCGCCCTCTAGTCCCTTTTTGGGTGCGATGGTTCTAATCTCTTCTGGCTCGAGGAGATGGTTGCCTAGAAGCTGGTACCTTTTGTACATGAGGGGCCCACATTCTCCCAGTAGGTGTAACGGAGTTTCTGGGCTCACTTGGCAAAGCCTGCACCTGTCGTCGGTCGATAGGCTTAATTTGTGCAGGTGTTTGTTCAGCTTACAGTAGCCTGTTAAGGTTCTGGTTAGGATACTTATTTGATTTCGGCTTAACTTCAATAGCTCCGAGAGTCTTTTTTGCGAGAATCCTACTATGAGTTCTTTGTCCGGGCAGTTCTTGCCAGTATTTTTGGATTTGCTTCCAAGCCCAGATTTTTAGCAGTCTGCTGGTAGTGCTTTTAGCTATGCCGCAGGCCGGTTCCGGGACTATCATAGTCATGCTCGCACCCTTCTTTGCCAGTTCGTCTGCTTTCTCATTGCCATCAATGCCCGAGTGGCCTGGTACCCACATAAGTGTGACCCTGTTGTGTGTTGCCAGGGTGTTGAGTACTTGTACACAGTTAAGCACAGACTTGATAGCATTTGAGTTGATAGCCTTCAGACCTGCTTGGCTATCTGAAAGTATGTAGAGGTACCTACTGTATAAAAAAAATTGAAAGGTCTGTTTTTTCAATAACAAATAATTTAGGACGCCACTTTGAAACAGCCGTGTATTCCGCGCCAAATATTTGTTTTCAAAATTAAAAATATATAGTTTTATTTTTTTAAATTCATTACTTATACATATTGGTCGCAATTTCTATCTTTCTGTCGCAATGATCGCTCGAAGATTAATACCAAGAAGTCAGTCTACTTACAATAAAAGTAAATCCATAAGAAAATATCAGGGTAATAGTACCTAGCTAACTATTATAGTAATAAAAACAATACAATTTAGGATACTGTAAGAAAACCCTTTCAGCGTAACTTAAACATTTGAAACTCACAAAATATAGTCAGTTTAAGGTTTAAATTTGAATATTTCACAGCTTTAAATTACATAAAAAATATTATTACTGCCAATATGATGAAGAAATTGTTAGATAAACTAATATGAATTAAAGTAAAAAAGAAAGAGTAAGTAAATTGGCCATTAGGTAACATAATTTTATTATATTACAATTACAATATTTAAGAGCTAGCTCCGGTGATACTGATGAGTTTAAGGTGGGGAAAAAATGAATGCTTAACAACTCGCAGCCTACACTTAAAACAAAGAAAAGTGTCAAAGACTGACCTATGAAGAGTATTCCACTGGCGAATTGTTCTGAAAAGAAACGAATTGAACCCAATGTTCCGTTTCCCCAAGATATATTTTATCTTGGAAGATTGGTCATTACGACCAATATAAGAAGGCTTAGACAGTTGGGAGCTTAAATCAAATCGGGCAGATCATTTGATACATTCTTACATAAACTAGTTTTTCCGAATTTAAAAAGCCTTCTAGTTAGTGGCTCCCAATTAAGAATTAAGATATCTCGGCGTTCTTTTCTTTGAACTGTTCGAGTTCGTCTTTAAGACCTGAGGAGTGAGGATCCTACGTTCCTGATAACTGATAACTGATAGCAGTATTCAGCGGCAGGACGAACCAACGAATTATAACCGTAGTTCTCCGCTTGAAGGAACATAGTAAAAATATTTTTTTCGATTAATTTCTACTTTCATACTTTACTTAATATTATGCTATCCAGCACTTTATCAAAAAATTGTTCAAAATTTTTCAATATTGTCAAAGATTGTGTCATTTATCTTTTCAGGCGATTTGCCGCTATTAAAAAACAATCATCAAATATAATTATATATATAAATACATTAGGTATAAACATTAAAGTATGAGGTATCGCGTATCTAAGTAAGCATATATATATTTTTTTTTTGATACATTCTAGGTAACTAAAATAATGCAGAGATGTTTTAAAATTTTATCTAAACAAATATTTCCGAAATTATTTTCTCAGCAGCATCTCTACCCAAAGAAATTAACCAGTTTAATATAGATTTAACGAGACTAGCTTTAGTTTTAGCATCCCTAGTTTCATCGCTTATCTGATTATATATTTTTGGGCCCAGAAAAATGAGATATTTCCATTAATGGTGCCACTAAGTGACCTCTATCATTCGATCTTGTCTTCATAGCTTTAGTGCACTGTCTAATACTAATTTTATTCTGCCAAACATATAGTTTTTTAATATTAAATTTTATAACTATATAATTATAGCTTTTATTGATAAGGGTGGGAGTCACCTTCGGCGTCAGCGGGCAGAGGGGTGAGAGATAGCAATGGGAGGGAGGGTAAGAGGGGGTGGTGTGATTAGCAATGGTTATGACATATTGCCCGACGTTTTTATTATAAATGGAATAATTGAAGTATATATTTCAATAATCTGCAACAACAGGAGCGTGTAATAAGCTTACCCTAATCGCAAATATCCGACACAGAGGCGTGCCTACATTATAATAATTGTAATAAAATTCCCTCGCTTCCCAGAAATATGGTATGATCAGTCATATTTTTATCAATGAGCAAGTATATACCTAAACTAACTGCACAGGCGGCAGGCGGCGTTAATCACACCAAGATTACTCGTATCTGTGGCACTTATGGTGGATCACTTCTTACCCATCTTCACGCAATCAGGATGGCCGATACCGAACCAAAAAAACACGCATGGCATTTGTATCATGAACGAAATTTGATAAACTGTACCTTGCGATCTATAGTGAAACGTATAATAATAAAAAAATAACATTAGGCACCTATTGGATTTGCGTGCATTAACGAAAACACGATATTTTATTTAACCTCTCAATTTAAATTAAAGCTTTTGGTCTAATCATTTTAAAACACTAAAACCTCTCCAAGAAGATATATTTATATATATTTTTATTTATAATAATATTATATATTTTCCTAAGAACTATATAGTACAAGCCAGATATTAACTAGGTGTCCTTAGATTTCAAAAAAAATAAATCCATCTACAAAGCCTACCATTACATTTAATAATCGCTTATGAGGACTCACTTTTACTAATTATTTACTTTTATTCCATTTTTATTTTAAATTTACTACACACGGTGAACTTTTTCTCGTGCACATACTTTTATCTGGTCATTCTAACTGTTTAACTTTCAATGTGCCAAACTTCAAAGTTTTTCAATGCGTCAAAAAAAGTAAAAAACAAAATCCTATTAGCGTCTAAACGTATGGTCACTCCTCCTGACTGTGGCCGCGGCGCGATCTTTGCTCGCGGCGAGCGAACCAAACGTTTCCTGGGATATCATGGGATATCATGGGGTTGTGTTTGCGAAAAAATGATAAAATTATGAAAAGTTATAGAACAAAACTTGTTTAGTTTGGTGTGTAAAATAACCCCATAAAAAGATGTGCATGGGAAAACGTTCTCACGGAAGCAGTCAAGTTATTCGAGGGTAGATATTTTAAAAATCCACGGCAAAACAATATAAGTTGTTTGAATGCATTGTTATGTGTAATTTGTGAGTGATGTTTGTGGTAGTTGTGAGAGTGTGACATTTTTATGTATATATTAAAATAAAGTAATAAATTAAGTATGGTTTTAGTATGTATAAAAATAATTTATGATGAAGATGATATAAATATAGTATGTATGTATATTCTATATGTAATTGCAATTACAGTACTTATATGTTACAATTAACCATTAACAACACAGCAATCTAACAATACTATTAGAAACAAACCAATGCCAAAATACCTACCTAGTGCCAAAATAAACTTTTTAGAAAAATTAAAATATATTTTCCGTGAAACAAATACGAAGAAAAAAGGAATTAAATCACGCCAGTAAAATTTTTACCAAAACGTAATAAGTAGGTATATTATATTTAAAGTTTTATTATTTTAAAATTGGTTATGATATAATATTTTTTTTTAAATATCTTTATTTGTAAGAATATATTTCTACGTTATAAAGCACAAAAAAATAAGAAATATTTATTTAATTAAATTATACGTTCTTCAAAAAGTATAATGCACGTCAATGGATTTGATCAAATCAGAACGGCGTTATTGCACAGCGCCCCCTCGCTCACTTCTTTCGACTCCTGTCAAAGCGCCCCTAGATTTCATAACACAGATGCTTCGTTTTGTTTTTCCGCGGTTTAACCAAGTCTTTTCTCTGAAATGAAAGCTCGATGTATCGTCAAACAGTTATTCAAGCATAGGTACTTTTATTTCATGCAACGTGCCAAAAGTTTAATACTAAAATGTTAATTCTTTATTAAGTTATGATTCAAACGAAGAAAAAACAAGGTTTTTTTTGTTAATAATTGCTATGACCTAGGATATATACAATTATTTTGGGCCCTACTCAACTAGGCGAAATGTGCCTTTCCTAGAGTTAGGGGAGATGGTGGTAATGAAACGTTTTGTCCACGTGCGGATTTGTCCATGTGCGGATAAAAACCACTGGCTAAACCAGTTATGCGTTTTTAGTGTTTTGGTGAGGTTGTGGGGGCGGCAAAAGACGTACGGCTACGGCCCTGTAAGACGATATTTATTATTATTTTTAAAAATTACATATACTTTGGGATATTATTAACTAGTTACATAAGTACTAAAAAATATAAATCTGTCTTTAGATTTATGTAGTCGCTTTAGTATTTTCGAAAAGTATTCCATTTGACGTATCGTCGAGGCCAATTTGACGTCAGACTTTAATTAAATACAAATTAGGGCGCCAAATATGACGCGCGGCGGCGTTATATTTGGCGCCCTTCGAATTTGCCGCCAAAATTGGCGACGCAAATCGGCGTGACTGACGGCATTTGACTCGGACGTAGGGTGACCGTCGGTCGAGGCTTTCCTGGACATCTACATATGATTTGTAGGTTTTTTTTATAGGATATTACTGGTTTACCTATTCTAGACGATTTGTGTCAAAATGGAGCGAGCGCAGGGAGTAATTTGTAATAATTTTCATAGCGAAGCTGTAATAATATTCTCACAGCCCCTCAGAACCCCGTTGTGTCCATATTTGACCCTCTCCCTCCAAGATTGAGGGCTATTTCCGCCCGTGAAATAGAGATGTTTTGCATTAAAAATAATAAATAAAGTAATATATGTTTCAGCAAAACTTATGATGTAAAAATTTTACAGTAACGGTGCTTTATCTTTTATACCCATAACATTTTTATTCGTATTATTTTTTTATTTAAATTTTTTTGATTTGATTTTCCTTTGAAACCGTCTATAGAGTAGGTACATGACATTTTCGCTAGTTATTTTGCTGTTCAATAATTGCGACCCATTTTTTAAATTTTCGCTTCGTAAAAACCTAGTTTTTAATTTTATCGTTTAATAATTACCAATAATTTCGAAAATCGTCAATTGCAAAGACATGGGTATAGGTACCTTTCGCCATCGGACTCATTGCATGGGAGCTTCGCTCACTACGCGACTCCCTTCAATAATTATAATCTTACATTGAATAGAACTAAACTTGTTTTTTATTTATTTAATTCTTAGAAATTCTTACTGCTATACATATTGAAAATTATATAAAAAATACATTAGCGGACAACTTAAGTCGATTACAGTTATAACAGTAATTTTACCCAAATTCGAATGAGTGAATAAAATAGAACATGGGTTAAACCAATTAGGGTGGTCACCCTAGCGGACAGAAAGAAACTACAGGGCGCACGTGCTGTCCACTCACTCCTTATGACTACCCCCTCGAAGTTGGGGGAAAACGCGAGATATCTATTTGGATAGATATATTTATATCAATACGAAATTTAAAGGTTGTTGTTTATGAAATCTTCCCTTCCCAATGTGATTTTGTAACAATAAAATAAGTAACAAAAAAATAATATTGCTATAATTTCAGAGCAGGTATCGAATCTTCTTCTTATCGTATGCATCAAAAAAATATTGTAAAAAACATATAAAAAAATAATCAACATTTTTAAAGCTTAAAAACATATGTATTTCTTTTGTATCTATATAGAATATATTTTCCCAACACGGCTTTACTTGCTCACATCACCAGATTGCTGGCGAGACTGTCTTTCACCGGTGTAACTTTGCAAAAGTTTATATATATATGTAGGGTCATTTATTATTAAGCCCCCCAAGACCCAAGACCACTCCCGAAGACTTAAGGGGGGGGGGGGGGGGGTTGGGTAACCTATGAGTAAGAAATTATTTATTATATTTTCTAACAGATAGTATCAATTCGGTCTGCGTGCGAATTTCAATGCCGCACCGATGAATAATGGTCTTGACACTGTGAGCGTTTACAATAAAGACATTTTTACATGATCCTTTTACTATTTTCACATAAAATTTACCTGAGACGGGCGGAAAACGAAGACTGGAGAACTAAACGAGCGATATTCACCTCCGAGTAGACGGACAATGATGTTATAGTGTCTGTTTGTCACTTTTCAGTACAGATGTTCATACAGATGTTCCATGTTTAATTATATACTTTTTACCGTCTAAAAGTGTCAAAATCAATCTGTCTAAAAGTGCGTTAAGCATAAAAACTTGTGGTGTGATACGGGTGTCAAAATAATATGACCGACCAAAGAGATCGTGGTAGTCTAGTGGTTAAGGCATTGGACTATTGACCCAAAGCTCGCGGGTTCAAATCTGTATATGGTCATACCATTTTTAACGCTTTAGAGAAAAGAGTGCTTCTACTATGAGAGCCCAAAAAGGAATTCCATTATTCTGTCGTTATGTAGTGTATATATATTTCATCAAAAAGGTCTGATTTGAAGTCGATTGTATTATACACATTTTATAAAAAAAAATAATTATAATAGTAATCAGGTTTCATATTAGAAATAACCATTATGGTCTTAATAAAATATTAAACTTGAAGCATTTGTAGCTTTGTTTAGTGGGAAACGAAAAAATTGCAAGAATATCGAGCGACAATTAATATTTTACAACAGTTTGACTGCATTAATTTAGTTCAATGCCAATTCAATAAAATGAGTGACATCGTAGTCTTGGGGTTACACCGACCTCACGTCACATCCGTTCGATGATTGAGAACGGGAAGTGAGGGAGAGGAGATGTTTGATTGCCAGCAAATGTAGTAAGCTGCACGTTTAGTAGCTATACAGAGTCAAAAGTTACCGATACTAAAAGTTTGTTACTGTCACTATAAGCGTTTTTGGATATTTTCAATTTATGGGAATTTATTAAAATCTACGCTTTTAATTAAAAACACACCACCCACCCTAAATTATTGGCGATTACCATGTTTTGATATCTATTTTGTAGTATCCTTTTCAAGCCACCTGCCATCATCTGCGGAGATCCGTTTGTTGCTGAATTGATAATTAATCGTACTGCTGTCAGAGTAGAGCTCGTGGTCGACTCATCACTTTTAATGAGTTCGCCTTTCAATCAGCTTCCAACACATCTTAGCGACGAATCTCAATGTCCTCCCTGCCTACCAAAGGGAGCTTACATACATGCGGCTTTGGGTGGCGATTCCGTACAACCAGCGGAAACCCATTTATTGAAATTATTTTACACAACTATGTGGTCAATGTCAAAAAAGACAATTTTCGTCCATTAATTGTTAAAGTATGACCTTAAAAGTCATACGGCTCTGTTTCGTATTTTTTAAGTGTAGGTTAAAGTTTGGCGGGAAAAAGTTTGTATCAAAAGAAAATTAACATCAAGCTATGATTTTGGTATTTATCTGTACTAACGCGACTGACTGCACGCCAATGAGTTTTAAAATCAATTATAAAACTCAATCTGATTATTCCTAATCCTCCTCTCCTAATTAGAATTTTGATGAAATTCATGAGGCACTATAACTTTTAATATAATTGATAAAAGAAAATTATTTTACAAATGCTAGCAGACGAGTGAATGTTACCTGATCATACCATACGATGTATCAATAAACTCATCCCCATAGAGGTACTTACCTAGTTGGATGGATTTAAAGTTTTCCATAAAGCTTACATAAAGTATTTCAACCTATATCTAAAGCTGTTCCCCTCCAAATATTTTCATATGTATAGCATTTAAATATTAATTCATTCTACAGTACAGAGGGACTTTATAGCCGGGCGAGGGAAGGACCAAGTAGTGTAGCTGACCTGAATAGTCATGTTCCTTAGGCAAATGATACGGTAACCACTGGCTGCAGGGGTTGGCAGCAAGAGAGCTTATTATGGATGCTAACCATATTAGGGCGTTCGGTAATTAAGTAATTACCATAGACAACACATAATTTTTACTTCAAATAAAATAGAAGACATTCACGAATATTGCTTTATTTTCTCTAATCCCTTCAATATAGCTCTCTGACATTAAGTTGGATTTAGACTAAAAATAAACCAAAAAGGTGAGTAAAAAATACACAAATTAGTGTGAGATGCATTTCATTTTATTTATTTATAAATAACTTCGCATTGTCGCTTTTAAGTATATTGTGGTCATAGAGTGAAATGTGATGGTTAAACAAAACAGTACTTCAGAGAAAATCCCACTTTTAGTTTTGGTGCAGACATGTTGAAATAAAAATTAAAATATACAAAAATATATTAGCAATTATTAGACTATAATTCATAGCTTCTTTATTCATTGAAATAAAATACCACGCACACACACAAACAAAAATACATCTGAAAATAGAAAATACTAATAAAAACTTACTTGTCACTAAATTTTTTATTATTGAACTTAAAATGCACCTTATCACCTTACACGGCAGTTGATACAGCCATGATGGTTTGTTCTCAGATTTAGTCACTTTTCTCATAGAAAGAGGATATCACAATATGTAGTTAGGTAAAATAAACTCAATTTCGGAAAATATGACACATAGTCACTTTCCGCCCTACGACCACAATATTTTGTAGGAATAATTGTTCCTACAAAAAAAAACAAGATTTTTATTATACATATTACCGCAAACTTTATGTATATAAATAAAGTTAAGTAAGCATTTTGATAAACAATAAATTTGTTAATAGAAATGGTTTAGTAAAAACGTAAATCAAAATTGATGTACACATCAACGTATAATTATAGATTTGTTAAATTTTCCTTGGGTTTAGTTTAAATTATATATTTACACTTTTAGTTCTGCCAATATTCACTAGCTTACCGACTATTTAAGTTGATAACGAGTCAACGAGTTCCTACTTTGGTTAAGGATTATGATACACAATAAAAATATCAAAATTGTGTAACAGCATTTTTGCCGCAACACGCTGTAACAGTATCAATAACACAAAAAACAGTAGAAAATAACTTCATCATAGGCATTTCATAAATTAAGTACTACGTTAAGTCACTAAAATAATTTACTAATTTAATAATTTAAATCTAAAAAAAATGTTCATTATTTGCGATTTAACAATAAATTCGTAAAAAACAAGGTATAGCAATAATATACAAATTTAAAGTATGTTATTTCAATATTTACACTAATTTATCTTTACATTTGCACATATTTTGAAAATGTGTTAAAAATATCACTAAAGCAAGATACGAGTAAGTAGACATGAGTTTGCCCTGCTTAGTGAGAGGAACATATAGTGCCTTGCTATTTTATTCATTATTTGACATATTGAGAAATTATAACATAATTGAGTGATATTTATATTTTTGGCCGTTGCAAAATGGAGACGATACTCTGATATGATACGAGACAATATTTATGTGAATTCGTGGAACAAAGAAATAACTAAAAGAGGCACCTCTACCATGTCCCGTACGAGTATGTTAGTCATAAACTTCTGACAGTCATATTATTTTATCACTGCCAATTTTTTGTTTTAAAATGGTTTTGCTATGCTCTTGGCATTGGATAATTTGCAGTACTTGCAGGATAAGGAATTTAACCTCCAGTTAAGACGTTCGTGCAATGGCCTTAGGTCTGTAACAAAATAATTAATTTAACTTCCGGTTAAGATGTTGGTGCAAGTGGCCCTAGGTCTGTTACAAGGTAATTAATTTAACCTCCGGTTAGAATGTTGATGCAAGTAACCCTAGTCTGTTAAAGGGTAATTAACTTAATCTCCAGTTAAGATGGTGCAAGTGGCCCTAGGTCTGTTTGAAAGTAAGTAATTTATGCATATAATGACTGGGATATGATCCGTGAGAGGTATCTAAATTATATATAAGCAATAGCAATAGACAGTAGGAAAAATCAACGCATTGACATTATTATTGCAATAGTAACTTACTCTTGACCGTGGCAACTGTAACATGACGGGAACATTGAGTTCTTGTTTACTAACTCCATTCTCCAAAAATAAGTTACTGAGTGAAATAAACAATAAATAAAATCATTGAGAATTTTCATAATTGTATACTGTATGAAAATCAATTCTATAAATCTTTTTATTACTGCTAAGATTGTAAAATGACAGTAAAGTTAACATAATCTCACACTTAAAATAACATAGCCTCTGGGAATTAGTACATAATTATTTATAATTAAGTAATATGCGTTAAACAGTTATAATATTTTATCTTTTACATATCTCGGCTACAGATCCATAATTTTCGCTCTCAGACTGTTACAGCTATTTCAATGTTTCAGGTTGTTGCCTTAATTTTAAAGCGTAAAGATAATGTATTGTTTTAAACAATATATTATAATATAAAGATGTCGAGCGACAGGATGCGGTTTAAAAACCTTCAATATAAACAGAATTTGTAAATGCCATTTATTCGAGGTGAAGGATAAGTTGCGCTTCAATTAAACCAATACTAGAATATGTTTATCAAATATGGAATCTCTCCTTCATTAAAGACAGATCTAATAGATGCAATGAAATACCAATTCAACTGAAAAATCTGGAATATGAAGAAAGGCTAAACATACTTAAATTAAGATTAAAGCATAGGCCGACGAGAGACGATCTTAAAGAGACCTCGAGATATTGACTCACTATTATGATCGTCCAAATTTTGAAACCATATACACAATTAATACAAATTTGCACTCACGAGGATATAATTTAAAACTCTCAAGTACAACCTTTAGTTTTAATCACAGGAAGAATTTCATGGAATAAGTGCCAAGAATGTGAATGAATTTAAGAACAGACTGCACAAGTTTATCAGAGACGATACAACAGATTTAAATTTATCAGCATAAGCTGCTTGCCTAAAACTAATAATAATAATGAAGTGACTTATGATTCGACTGTCTATATTGCAATTTACCTGTAAAAAATTCTCGAAGGTAAATAATAGGTAAATAATAATAACACTGAATTATAAATTCTATTGAATTAAACATTCTGTTAGGTCCGTTCTGAAGATAGATCAAATTTAAAAAATAGACTAGTTGATATTTCTAGTAAGTAATCTTACAACAAAATAAAATTCTGTCAAAAATAAAAAAATATTTAATTACTAAATGGGCATTTATGTAAATGTCTATCATAATATTGCCAATTTCAAAAGCTGCACCAGCAATTAGGCAGGTACAACAATTGATAGGTATTGGCATACCTACTACACCACAGATATAAATATTTATTCTTAATTTTAAAAATGTTACAATTTTTTTTTATTTTATAAACCATATAACGGGGGTCACACCCATCATAACATAAGTTTAGTTTTCAAGTGGATATGATTCATTTAGATGCGCACCGAGTTACTAAATGATGACTCAATTTAGTGAAAATGTTAATTATACGTTCAACTTAATAACATCTAATTAAGTAAATAAGATCTAACAGGAAACCAAATAATATTGCAAATAACATTTTTTTTACAAATTATCACATGTAGTAGGAAATTAAATTAATTATATGTAACATTACAACACAATTATTATATCATTATATAATTAATAAATGTTTATTTATAATATAATAGAGTAACAGAAATTAATAGGATCATGACATGTATAAAAAAAATTGAGATAATTTTGGTTAGCCCATAGTTATTTTGTTTCATATCAAATAGTTTCACTTAATATGACCATTTCTAACAATTTAACATTAAAAATTGTAAACTCAATTGAAAAATTTGATTTGGTGCTCTGCAAAATAACTATGGACCCAATTATACGACTACTTTTGGTCATGGCATCTCTTAATTTATCTTTTTCTACTAGTTGGTATTCAGAGATTGTTAATTATGAAAATATCCAACTACCCGAAATTGAGTACATTGAATTTTACCCGTAAGGACTATATTTTTATAGATCAATATTTTTTTTTATAGACCTAAGAATTTATATTTTTCATAAAGGGAAATAACACTTGTTTGATTTTAAACCCCTTTAATTTTTATGCAACTAATTTTATTTTTACAGCTCAACTTTATTGCAGAGGTTACAACTCCACTGCTGTGGGTTTCTCATCTCTGTTATTCATCTATTACTATATCCGTACGTAGTCCCTTTGGTTCCGGCCCAGGACTGATGAAGTTCTACGGTAGCATGTTACCGACTGCAAATTAACTTTAGAATTTTATTTTTTTAAATTTAGAAATATCAAACTTTTGATAATTTTTAAATACTAGCATTTCTAAATTAAACATATATTGCCAACCAATAGACTGGTATTTTAACCCCCGATGCAAACAGAGGAGTGTTATAAGTTTAATGTGTGTAAGTGTGTGTCTGTTTGTGGCATCATAGCTCCCAAACGGATGAACCGATTTTAATATATTTATATTTTCTGACGACGCCGAATGGCGAAAGCCTAAAAACAAAAATCATCAAAAATATATATTTATATATATAAATTTATATATATATATATATAAATATATAGATTGGATGATACAATATTTTTAAGCTTTCGCCATTCGGCGTCTTCAGAAAATATATGAAAAATGACGTTTAAAATGCAACCTTCATAAATCCGAAAATCGCATTTTCAACTAAAAGATAAATATATCCAGCCACTATAATTATTATTATATAATTGCAGTTTTGCTAGGTAAATCAATCATTATCATGAAATGAAACTAATATGAAGCATCACGCGTTAAATGCCGTTAAGTTAGTTTAATTTTGTCTATTTAGACCTACAGATCTGCAAGCGCCCAAGACCCAAATGTGAGACAGTTCCCATGTCTTTAAATCAATTTCGCGGGCAAAGACTTCAAAACTTTTACATTAAAGCAAGCATCGAAATCCCTGCCGTGAGTTCTCGCGTGAATTGGAACGGGTAAAGCGGAAAGTAATTTGGTACAGGATAATCTATGATTATTAATTCTAATGTTTAATGGCGTCGTAGTAGATATATCTATATATTTATATATTTCCTGACGACGCCGAATGGCGAAAGCTTAAAAAATATTATATCATCAAATCTATTTATATATAAATATATATAGATATATTTTATATTTTTTTTGAAAAGTTACTTGATTGAGAGTGTTCTTAGCTATGATTCAAGAAAATTCGTTTAACCGTTTATTTTTTTAAATTTTCTGAATTAATTCTTGTTATTAAATGTTTTTAAGGTATGCTGTTATTAAACGCAGCATATCGATATTAAATTTATTATTTATACATTTCTCCTTCTTCCAATGCTGTATATCGTTAATAATTAAAATTTGCTCCTTTTTAATTTTTTTTTTTACTTTGTCCTTTTTTTTACAGTTGTAGATAGATTAACTGCTTCGGTAGAAAACATATGTTTATATGAAATTTTATCATCTCAAATTTTTACACATATGGGTAAATCAATGATTTCAAAACAAACAATCACTGAAAAAAAATGTACAAATCACATTTATTTATTGTGTGAGAACATGTGATGACAAATAAATATTGAATCTTTCCATTCAGAAAAAAATATAATTAAATTTTGTATGAAAAGTATACATTTCAGGCTGAAGGATGTTGCCATATATTGTCAACATCTTCCAGACCAAATGTATTTTGAGTTCGCCTCCATTATTAATACATTCAGATCACATTAAATATAAAGCGCTGATTCCGAGAGATTTCACAGGAGAATAAATATGAATGAAACACAGCCTGTTCCGTGGTCGGCCGGCCATTCATAGAGAACAGATAGGTATGGGTCAAAAACCGATTCACTCTAGTGGTCATTTTACACATTTTTTTTATAACCACGCATCATTGAGTATCACAATAAAGTTGGATTTTAAACAAGCAATGCTATATAAAAAAAAACCCTACGGAAATATTTAGTAAATCTAAAAAAAATGACTTAGACATAACCGCATAGGAATTAAATTAATTCATTTATTACGAACTTAATTATTCCTTAAGTATTACCATTGATTATAGTTTTAGATAGCTCAAATACATGCAGTTAGTAGGTACCCAAAAAATGAATCCAAGATAGTGCTACTCTTTTGCCAACGAAATATTAATCAAATCTTATTATTATTTCGTTGAAAATAGGCTACACGCAAACCGCATAGAAGCATTAATTTGCCAATGCACAGTTTTATAAATAATTTTCAGTTAAAATCTAAAGAATATAATATATAAATGATGATACTACTATGTGTTTTTAACAATAAATTACAATATTTTTAAGCAAGTTTAAGACTTAGTGCATTATGCTTCAGTCACTAAAGAGTGGTTTCCAATTTCTTGTTAGCAGTTGAGCAATCTAAAACTACTATATGATCAATTTATTACTTTTTTATTTAGATTAACGCACACCATCTAATCAAAAGGTTTCAGGTTAGTACGGTTAGAACTAAACTGAAATTAAATTAAAAAGGGGGGTTCTTTTTTTGTTCACTATAAGTACATCCATTTCGTTAAGCTGCTATGTCCGTTTCATAAATAATAAAAAGTATTCAATGATACAACTGTCTTAAATGCGTTCAAAAAACTTATCCTTAAACGTGAAACATTTTTAAGCGTCCAGCATGTTATCTTCCCAAATTGAAATCGAAGAATACAGTCGAAGAGACGTTTCAAGAATAGACATGCTCGTGGCGAATGTCAGCAGTCTATCTGCGCTTTAAGGGAATCGAGCCAATGCTTGCCCTCCATTTGTCTGATGATGGTCTTGTATTTGTTCTTGGTCTGTATTTTGCTGGGCGTCATCATTTGCATCGCAACTTTGAACCAATACGTCTCCGACAAGCAGGCCTAAAAATGTTGTAATTTTATTATTTTTATATATCTATGTTTTTGAAGGTTGAATGAGGCAATTCTGGCTCATCATTCACACGGATAGTTTGTCAGTCCGACATGTTTCCAGAACATTTTCGGAAGTTTAGAGCCCAAAATAGGTGTCACCAAACTTATGAAGTTAAGAGTTACATTATCTTAAGAGGATGCGACCCGGTCATTCTTTCATACAAAAGTTGTACTAGTATGAATCTCTTTTTTATAGATATAAAATCTCTTTTTTATACTGGCTATCGTTTCACTTTATAATTATTTAGACTTATATAGAATGAGAAAGGTAAATTTTTACTTGGTCTAAAAGTTAAGAGCCTCAATATTTTTCTATTCATTTTATCTCTAGCTAATTTAATAAGGGTGACTGCAAACTAAACAATATCCTAAACCAATAATTATCCTTATCCTATAGTTAAAATGATTGTAGAGTTTCTCACCTCAATCGCTGCTGCAACCAGAAGATGGATAAATGGAATGATCAACAAATAGAATCGAAAATAATTCTGCTCGGGTTTGTTGGCCAGCCACATTTCTAGCTCAAAGAAATCCGCCAGGTATTTCCAGGGACTCATCAGCAGATACGTTGTAAACAAAGTCAATGTAGTCAATGTCAATACTAGGTAAACTGTAGGCAAAACATAATATTTATAATTTTATCAGTGCAAAATAATTCAGAAATTACAGATTATCTATATATTAATATGGGAAGAGAAAACTTTGTACCCCTTTTTAAGAATACTGCTCGCACGGAGGAGTGTGAGATTTGGCATATTCAAAGTTGATATGGAGAAGGAGTGCAGAAAGTCAAAATTTATGTATATGTGTTACAAATACATTAAATTTAATAAAACAAAACGTGACAGCTGATTGACAGAATGAGTTTCGAGCTGTGAATTTTGTGTGATTTCAAAAGTTCCTTTTTCAATAGTCCAGTTAATGTCAAGTCTCATTTTTACAAGAAAAAATTAAGACTGACGATGAATTGAACCAAAAAAATTGTATGAAAAAATAAATACAGCTGTAATTGTATTTTTTTTTAACTGTTACTAATATTACATTTTAAATTTCATAGGTATTGCAGGGAATTGAGGCAAACAACACATGATAATGGCATATTTGTAATGACAAAATTTAAAAAAAATATATGCAATGATTATAGAGGTACTAACCTCGTTATAGAGGTATAAGAATCTTAATAACAGCCAGAGAAAAAAAAAAATATGGTCGAACCTAATAATAACCTAATCGTTAGATGGGAATTGAAATTGTAGCTCTCTACTTATCGGGGAAAAAAAACAATATTATATGGCGAAATCCTTTTAGATAAAAGGCTAGATAGCCCGTTTTGTAAAATACTAGTTGGCAAACTAGTAAATTTGGCAAACATTTTAACAGTAGCAACAAGAAGCATAGCATATGAAGGTTATGTGTCATCAATACTGCGTGATCCATTTGCGATCAACCTTCAAGTCAAGTGTTAATTCATTTATATCTTCTAATGAATACATGTCATTTATCGAAGCCTATCTGACTGACAAAACTATGTCTGTCAAACCGGGCTAACTTCATTGAGCCTACTACGTCGCTCACGACTACTCAAAAGTGACAATTCAAGTCTATCGCTCCCTCCTCCACCATTGTTGAGGTTGGTCACTTTTTGGTCATATTGTCACGACTGTGGTAGTGAACAAAAACCACTTTCGACCTCGCCACAGCTTTTGAGGACCAATCTGTGTGTGCTTCAAACCACATTTAACTCCGGCTACAGAGCTATAGCCACTGCCGCGGTGCTTATAGAGCATTTCAGAAGAAGGGACGAAATAGTGCAGTTCATCAAGATGACGTACATAGTGTTTCTAATATAAGCATTTTAGTAAGCAAACATAATTAGGCCATTTTTATGAAAACTTGCCGTAACACTGGACGAGTATATTTGTCAAGACAGTTTCAACACCATTCGAGTTAACTATAGGAGTAATCAGTATAATTTCCGCCTGCCTGTTATTAATAAAAATATAATATAATGATAAAAATGCAAAAACCTCAAGTAATTAATTAATAATGACTCGGTCAGTTTTATCACTATACTTACAATTTATCAATATGGTTGGACCACAGTCAAACAATTTACTAATATGGATAAAGAAAGTGTATTAACTATTAAGGAAATTACTTACAATTTGTACAAAATGGTTGTCGGAAAGGTTCACCTTTGGAGTATACACAAGCAAGTATTAGGTATTGATAACAGCTGATGGCGAAGAGAACCGTGTTTTCCCAGCAAGCCACTTCTTCAACGTCTGGGCCACCCACTACTGGATGAAACCTACATAGACATAAAAATGATATTAGAAACATTTTTGTTAAACTTTACTGTTTTTTTTTGTGATTCAGTATACAAGTACTTGTGGATTCTACTAAATGTAGTTTGTATTTTTCTTTGTAAACCTAACGTTGAATCTTTATCAAATAAACATACTAACCAAGTCTGTAAGTAGAGCAATTTAAGAGCGGTGATCTGGGCGACCAGACACCCGACGACCTGCAGTATCAAGGGCACCGTAGTTCCCAGTCCAACCAGAGACACGGGAGGAGAGCGAGCGCACATGATGGAAGGGGGACCAGCACGGCCCATAGCCAACGCCAGCGAGGTCGTCAGAACCAAGTCAATATAGAGAAATTGCATGTTGCCTAAGATTGAGTAGCTCTGAAAATTAAATTAATTCTTTATTATAAATAAGATTATTCAAAATTCTTAAAAAAAAGTTATTTAATTTTAATAGCTTCACTATATATTTTTGTTGCCTCGATTAAGTATTCATATATTTTAAATAATAATTGTAATAATTATTGTATGTTATAAATAATATAATATGTGCCTATCCTATGTATATTTTTGTATGCCTTATGTTTTTGTTTTTTTTTCTCTAGTTTTATGTTTATATTTTCTCCTGCATTTGCAGGATTTGATGTGTTTACTTTAGTTTTTTTCTTAGTTTGAGGTAGAGGTGACACCTCAACAGGTCCTTTAACAAAAAACCTAAAAAATATGAAAACAGTTTTCGAAATACATAAAGACATTCTTCCAAAAATGGTCAAAATGACCATCTGTAATGACCATAAGATGAAAAATAACAATAATTTCCTTACAATGTAGAATTTGGGTTTCGAATCAAATAAGTAAAAATGGAAACCTTATAGTGAAACCTCTTTGTCTATATTTGTCTAACATATGCCTGTAGTATCTAAAACAGATCTGCAAGCCATTTTGCTAACGTAACCTCTAATTCTTCTTTTTACAACTAGGAGTTCTCCTGACCAGCAGCATCTCTAGCGCAAACGCTGCTCACTCATTGGCTGTTTGATATAAAAGTACGGAAACAAACAACAGTTTCGTCACTTGTTTTTAACAAGACTCGTTCTTCATAGAAGGATCAAGAGGTCAAAATGCTGCTAGCTCCCAAATTATTACGCCAAACAGCCAGCGAAAGAGCTGTGAGTGCGAAAAAAACAGGTGCAGGTCTAGACCTGCGCCTGCCCGAGAGATAGATGGGAATATGCATTGTCAAAGAAAAAATACTTACATTATATAAAATGAGAACAGAGAAGAATTGTATGAGAGAATACAAGGCCATGTATTTGAAGATTGCGAAAGATGTGCTGAGCGCACAGCGACCTTCTAGCGCGAGTTGCTTCACGCAAGTTATGTTTTGAATACGGGACGTGAACGGAGCTGCAACTGTAAAAAATACACAAACACGAGTTACTAATTATAAGGTAATTATTTTATTTTATTCCAAAAGCAATTGAAAATTAAATCAAAATTTATTTGTAATAACCTATTAATAAAAAATTATTCAAAAATTTAAATTTACAATTAACAAAAAATGACAAAACATACGAGTAACTTAATTCGTTATATACACCGATCCGAGATATTATACGATAAAAATAAATGCAAATGTGTTTGAAATATCATTGATAGTAGAAAATATTGCTTCATACCTGATGCTTCAGCCTCCGATAGCGATATCCCAATATGGGCTGCTTTCAATGCACCACAATCGTTGGCGCCATCTCCGCACATCCCGACCACATAGTCCAACTGCTGCAATGCGACCACGAGCTGCGTCTTCTGGTCCGGACCAAAGCGACCAAACACTGTACCTGATAAAATAAATTGGAATTCTTTCATACCATTTGTTCAGGAGCCACCACCCAAAAACAAAAAATCCCAAGCCGATACGAAGTGACATTAAAATTGTGGTAAACTTTATTCTTTGTTCAATGTTCAAACAAGTTTTGTGTTTCTCGAAACAACAAAAAAAAACTATTATAAATCCCCAGACACAAACAAAATGTTTTTGCAGATAGGCAGTGGTACACCACGCGGCGGCTACGTCAAATGGTTATTGAAAACCAATAACAAAAAGTCAATAGTATACTTTTTCTACTAAGTTTTAATCTTAGAGTAATAATAGGATATAGAACCATAATATAGATCTTCGTACTGCTGTGTCCCCCTGTTTCGATTATGTTTCTTCCTCTTTCTCTCTTAGCCATACTCTACCTATTTATTATTATTATTATTTATTATTATTATTTCGTAAAAGCAGGCAGCATTTTAGCCATATATACAGTAAACAAGTATCCATAGAAGAACTGCTTACATTTAGCGACATGACAAGCTCTATACCTGTATTATTTCTCTAAGGATTTAAGATTAGACGATTAGAATTATCATTTTATAATTATAAAAAATCAAGTACCTTTGGCTACTATCCTAGGGACAAGATCAGGGTAATGCTGTCTCACAACATTCCAGGTTCGGCCGTCCATCGCAAAGCAATATTTCTCATTAGAGAGTGTGTGAGAAAGGGACCTAGAAAATAGTCTTTATTATTAATTTTATCTTTTTTATATAGGTTTTGTAAATAACTTTAACCCATTAAGAAATGATCCCGCATATGTAGTGATTTACTACTATAAAATCTCACGATTGTGAAGAAAAATCAGCTTTGATGGCCTGGGACGTCCAATTACCACAAATTTGGTGTCATATGTTCACCATAAAATTCTCTATTAGAAAATATCATTCTGGTCACTATATGCCTTGAACTTTTTTTTTTAAAAAAACTGCTATTATTGCCTTTTCAGGCTGGATACCCAACTTTTCACTATTTTTCATAAATTTTATTAACTATTTGCCACTTTTAAATATTTGTTACGTGTATAAAATAAATACATTACTTTGTATAACTTGTTAAAGAAGAGTATAGTTGATAACATTTTTTTTCCAAAGTTTTTTTCCAACATTTTTTATACACGTTGGCCAACAAATGAGCGCTATGAGATACCGGCCGGCTCGACGTGTGCTGACGTCGCCCAACCTCAATGGGTTAATTACCTAAAGTAAATTATTTGTGCTACAGTAAGAAAAGCTGATAATGAACAAGATTCAAGTCCTCTGGTAAAGTAGTCTTCTAGTAGCGAAAGTGTTTGACAACAGTTGCGAGTTCAAATCTAAAACGTCAAGGGGGGTCAAAAGTAATTAAAACAAAAAACACAATTTCCTAAACCACCGATTCACCTCAATCTCTTAACAATGCTTTCATAACCTAACTTTTTTATATTCCTGAGGCATGCATCTTAGAACGTCTCGTTTTTTCTTATCAAATCCTACGGCTATCTTACAGCCATAAGTAATTATCAATCTCTTTATGATTTGTCCCAGTTTGACAAACTGCATACTTAGGCAGTGCTCTTAATTATTGCAAAAAGTTGAGCACTTGGTACCGACAAAATCCTCAAAAATAAAATGTGTTTAAAGCGTAATGCTGTTAATTAAAAAGAAACTAATATTTGAACTACTGTTGAGTTGTATAGTGTGGTTAATTTTCTAACCTCGTGATTTCGGGCTGTGTTGCAGTCGGCGACTGCCCCAAAACTTCGAATCGGAGTTGGGGCTGAGGTCCTTGCCCGTCCAGATGTTCAGCTGGAATAGTAAAGTTCTTTGGCGTCTGCGGCGTCGTGTGTGATATTAGAATAATCTTCTCGTGAGGAGGAACCATGCTGCAATCCCTTGATACCGAGATGGCTGTCATTATGTTGTCACCTTAAAATAAAGGTATTTTTTAAACTTACCTTTGTCCAAAATTTTCCTTATAAGCGTCTTTATGAATTTCATTTTACAACAATTATCACTTTATTATACTACAATCAGATTATTATTCTTTGAATGGACAGAACTAGAAACACCCGCAAACGAAAATGAAAATCATAGCCAGCGATAGCTGGCAAACTGCCACTATATCTACATATTACATAGTATTGGCCACAGTATGTAAACAATCACTATAACTAGCAAATTATAATTAGGTAAAGAATAATAGGTTTTTTTGATTGATATAGAATGTTAAATAGAAACGAGTTATTTTACAACAGAAGCAGAATAAAACAACAGCTGTCTAACCACTTATACACATAAAGAAGTGTATGTCCTTACATCACCATCAGATGCTGGTGTTTTCATATACAGTATAACCCCGATTATCCCAATTTTGGTTATAAGGATGTTCAGTTATCCGGATTTGAAAATTTGGTGTTACAAGCTAGTTTTTTTTTACGTGATACATACATTTTCGATTAATAATACTAAAACAGAAAAGAGTTGTATTAACCTTAAAAGACAAAATTAACACTGTGTTTAAAAAGTTTTTTAAAAAAATAGTGACTGATCGCATGTTAGCAGATAAGTATGAAGTGGATACTTCAACAATATCTGACATTAAAACGAATTCTGAATCCATAATTAAATTTACCTGCATTCTCGACAGTGAAGACGGAAGTTTTTTTCGTAAAGTTATGAAAAAACCACAAAACGAACTCCTAGAAAATGCATTATTCACTTGGTTTTTACAAAAAAGATGATCTAGGCAGTTAATATTTGAACCCTTATTGTGCGACAAAGTTTTAGATTTTAATCTAAAACTGGGCGGCGATAGTTCTTTCAAGGCTAGCAGTGGATGGTTAGCAAGGTTCAAATCACGCAATGGAATTCGAGAGTTTGACATTCAATTAATGGCGATTTAGTTAAAGAAATAACACTCAAGTCAAAAATCTGTAAAAACTTGGCGCAAGGCGTATGGAATTAGTGTGGTGTTGTTATAAAGTGGTTGAGTTATTTATTTTGTATTTTAAAGGAATTTACTATGTACTCTGAGTTTTTTGTATATATATTATATATTATGTAAGCATGTATATATGTAGCCCAATCTAAAAACATTTGCTATTTACTAAGAGTTCTATTATCCAAATTTTCGATTATATGGACTACACCTGGTTTTAATTAGCCTGGATAATCGAGGTTCTACTGTACTCATCATAAAAAAAAATGTTTTGCAAAGAGAAAATGCCGAATTGAATAATTAAGTTCTATAAAATCAATTTTAATAATACTAAAATAAAATCTCATTACATTTCAAATTGTTTATATCAAATTGTTTATACTTTTAAATGATTTGATGCCCCAAAATGGCACGGTCAGCAGCAGTTAGATAGGATTTATGTGTCTAAGTTTAATTTATAGCTAAAGCATTACATGAACTTTACATCACTTGAAGGGTGTTAAGTTGAACTTCGGTTTACTAGCTTAAAATCCATCAACCCCAGGATGTCATTCCTTTGCAAGACAGGTTAATGTTAGATTATAGCAATTATACATTGACATAATACGCTCATAGAAACATGATATTTATTTAATTAAAAAGTTATTGAGTGTAGAAAAAGTGATTTAGGTTAATATTGATTATGGAAATATTACCGTTCACAAAGACCAAGCATGTTCAACCTTCTCCTCCCCCCACCCCCCCTTCAACCGGCTTCTAAAATTTATATGCATAATATTTGTAGTCATTCACTAACCAGTTATCATAACCATTCGTATGTTGGCGTTATGTAGATCTCTGATGATGGGTTCCGACTGAGGCTTAAGACTATTCTGCATGATGAGAAGACCCAAGAATGTGAGGTCACATTCGAGCTGTTCCCTTTTCACCCTTTGTGCGTCGACCCATTTCATTTTGCGGTCTAATTTTTTGTAAGCGAGACCGATGACTCGAAAGCCGTTTGACGCGTACTCATTCAGAACTTGGCTGAAGTTTTCTGGAAGCGTACTCGAATCACACATGCCTGACACCTGAGAAAATGGAAAGGCATCTTCTCAGAATTAAAACTCATTAAATGCGATTGTAGAAACTATTTTCATAATGCAAGTTGGATTACTCGGAACATCATTTTTGATGTTATAACGAGCCTGAGATTTTTACTAACATGCAAAGGTGTTAAAGGAAGCCAGTACAAAATAATAATGAAATCATATTTTTTTTACACTTTTGATACGGTCAATATAAACAAAAGTATTCCAAATAACAAAATTGTATTCTAATCTACCACAAATTAAATATTATTAGAATATTGTAAAGGCCGAGTAAGCTTAAAATATTATATTATCTTGAAGTTAGGTATGTAATCAATATGGAGATTAAGTTGGTTTAGGACAAAAAAAGATACCTAAATCTTTAGATTTATCTACACTTTCCAGACATATCCAACTCAAGTCATTGTCGAGTGTGATTGCATTAATGCGTCTACTAACAATACCTTACATTTATTTAATTTTAGTACCATTTTATAAGCCTAATACAATATTCATAAAGGTTATTAAATACTGGCGTAAAAAATGCATAAGTACTAAATGTATACTCATATGCACAAACCTTCTCAGGCGCACCTTTGACAAAGTAAAGCATCTGTGGCTGACCCAACACACGGGCAATCACACCCATAGATTGCTGAGTTGACGAGAAATGGAACCGCCTCAAAATACCAATCTAAAAAAAAATGCAAACAAAATAATTTATTTAAAAAATATTCAAGTTATTAATAATAAACTGAAGATATTTTACATAAAATAACCTAACACAAAATCAATTAATTCAAAGACATTCACTTTTAATTGGTTGAAAGGGTGCTGAAACAAGTTAATTATGTTTTTTTCTCATGCACACCATTTTATGGGTTTATTCTACACTTCAACTTCTGTTCTACAAGTTTTTCACCTATTCACGTATCAAAAAGCAGGTAAAATGAGCAAAAACTTAGTATTGCACTCGCGTTATGATCTGAGTCGTTGGGTCATAAATCACTTTTATCCGTCTATCTTGCTCGAACTTTTAAGCCTTATGATGTGATGTAGTGATGTGCGTAAGAATGATAGACAGCATATCGATAAGAGGATACAATAATGATATCTAATTTTTAGCTATATATGCTAGGAAGACTGTATTAATTTTCATTACATTACATATTTATATCATCGTAACGACCAATCTGAAGTTGGGGGGCCAATGAGGGCACAGAATAAATAATAGACACACATTTATATATTATGTAATGTTCATTTTCCCAGTACCTTCCGAAGTAAATATGAAGAAAATAAAATTATTCGATTTCGATAACGATGGTAGCAATAGTTTACCTAATTACCTTCTTCGGATGAAGTTACCCTCTATTACTTTCTCATATTGCTTTGTGTTGATAGGTGCGAAGTATGTAGTTCATTTAAGAATATTACACCATGTTACGCATTAATAAACTTTAATTGAGTCTTTCGGTAACTGATATAGAGAAAACTTTGAGCCCTTTTATTTATTGACTCATCGACCGCACATGCTAAGCTAGCTATCGATAACAAGTTGCACATTCCTATCGCTAAAATGATTTATGACCCTACGACTCAGATCATAATGTGAGTACATTAGCGTTTAAACTCATACTAGTTTCTTTTTGTGTAGAATAACCCCATAAAAGGATTCGCATGAGAAAAACCTCAATCTTTATATAAATGAATAATGTAATTGATGTGAATGTACCTCATAGGGCATATCTAGGGTGAATGGATCGAGGTCTTCGCTTTGCGGTGCGGCTTCTTTAGCACTGGCTGGTTTCACTATAGCAGGGTCCAAGTTATCGTAACGAGTATTCTCTGTTCCGGGCTCTTCTAATATCTATTAAGAAAATATCGTTTATTTATATTATTAATTTGTAAGATGTACTACTCATTAAACTGTTATTACTGACTAAAGGTCTACAGAAATTACAAACTCGTTACAAATATTAAAGTGCTGAATTTCTGTAAAGTTTCATAAAACTATAAAAATTCTAGAATGAAATTCAATATCTTTTACCGTAAGTTGAGACTTAACACAAGCCTAACATAAAAAACCATAATAAAAATTAAATACAATCGGCGTAAGAGCAATTTCATCGAAACGCACTTAAATTTGGCTTAAAGGTTAAATAGTTTTGTCCACAAATAATAAGCACCAATGAATACCATTCGCAATAAACATTGAAAAATTGTAAATCTTTGTTATTTGATAAAATAAAATAGCACAATTTTAGTATTTTAGTTAAACGAAATGATTAATAATTACTAGACTGCCGCTAGATGGAGTTGTCTAACTAAAAGTAGAAAAATTTAAATTGTAGTACTTATCTGAAAAACCTACAATATTTTAATGGCGGAATTGTTACTTAAAATATAAAGCTTGTTCTTTAAAATAATGTGCAGCATCAAATACATAAAAAAATATTTTCCGATGGTATAAAAAGTATTTCTCAATGTTCCAATATAACCAAAGATTTTCTAAATTCCACCAGTATTTTTTCTTGGTAAAATAACAGTAAACATATAAATATCATTGATATCTGTGGTAAATAATGAAAAAGCACACCAAAACAGTCGACATGATTGCTCGTGTCCTTGCTAGAGCGACACAAGTGACCGACCCTGCGCAAAAAGAATGAGAAAAATTAAATTAAAAATATAGATTTTCAAATATCTAAACCGACCAAACCTAAATATCAATAAAACCATTTTATCTAAAATGTATTGGCAATCAACATGTAAAGAATCCAAAATATTCAACAGAAAAACAACACATCTTTATATAAGCCCCTTAAGAAAAACAGCATTTTTAAATGAAAATGGATTTTTGACAGTTATTGATATATTTTCTTTACCGCTCAAAATATATATAAAACCAGGTTCAAAAACCCCCTTATTTGTAGTTGCATTATTAACACACACAAAATGGTGTCAAACTCAAAATAATAATAAAAATGTTGCTCAATGTTAGATAGATAATTGAGAATGCATAGAAAATAGTTTTAGAAATGACTGACCCAATTGGTAGCCTCAAACATGTTAAGGTCTAAGGGATCCCCAGTAAGGCGTCCATCGATGCTGGTGAGAGAATGGCAGCAAGCCAAGGCCTGCATCAGAGGCATCTTGACGGGTAGAGAGGTCACGTCGTGGACGGGCTTGCCAAAGCATTTCTTGTCGTCCGTCGTGTGCGGCAGCACGCCATAGAGGTCGAGACCATCCTCCGTTAGGGTACCCGTCTATTTCAAATTCAAAGTCTTTACTATGCAAAAAAGGAATCAACGACACAACAATAAACAATATTAGCATTGATTATATAGGGTCTTAGGTCTATTGCCTGGGTAAGAGTTACCTGTTCTAAGAAAGGCATAGAAGACCTTTGCAAAACCCTGTAAAAATAATAAATTTTCAGACAAATATACACACACACCCACTACATATACACATAAATAAATGCAACTTAACTTTGACGCTAAGTGCCAATCATTTCTAATTTCAATGTTCATTCAGGCGCTTACTGCTCCGGTGTGAAGACGCCTGCCTCGCCTTAGGATTAGATAATTCATTATGAAAGCATATCATTTTTTATACTTTTTGAATTAAAAGTGTTTTTGATGGATTTGGTAGTAAATAATTCGAGTTTTATTTACAAAAGCTATGTCAATAGAATATTAAATATAAAAAACAATCAATTTCATAGTTTTGTACACATTATTTGCCAATTATAAGAAATTATAACTTAAATTAAAAAAACGGGTGATGGGGGATATTCCCTTCAGTCAACGAACTTCGCCGATCGGGCGGCAACGTGTGGCCTGCGCGCTTTACGTACTGAGCGTAATGTGTTACAAGTCACTGTAGGAATATGGCAAAGGGAAAAAATCAGTTGAGTGTGAAATGAGTTCAGATGCGAGGGTTCTATTCTAATTTTATATTTCTTTACACAAGAATTTATGTTTACACTGTTTTACATAATTTTTTTGACTATAAATACATGCCTTCGGAAGTAAGATAGTTCATAATCTCAAAAGGTATATAGAAAGTGTCAATATTATGTCATGGTTCCTAGATTATGCACATTTTGAGGTTATATGTCTCAAAACTCTAATTATCTTCAGGGATCATATTTGAGGATACAATGTGTTTGTAATGGGCCCCACTGTGGTGGGCCCGTAGGATAGGTAATAATTTGTGAGTTTGTTATAAGATTTATTACTCGATCCTTTTGTTACATAAATACCCGATATTCGATATAATATTAAGAGTCGCATTATGCCAGGATATGGGCCGGCGTGGCGACGACAGACAGCGTGGCAGAGAAAGGCGGCAGCACGCTGGAGATCGACCTTTGGTATTATAGGCTACCCGGTGTGCCAGAGGGGAAATCCTATGCCTTAGCCTAGATACATTCGGTCGGTGTTACCCTCTGTCGACGGACTTTGAACCGGGCGTCTGATGATGTCATCAGCGGAACCCAGGTGAACATGTCGTGTGTACTCGTGACTCCTGTACCTTGTGTGACCTCCACAAGTTCATGGGAATCAATATACCCATGCAAATTAAACTTACTGGCATTTTAAGCTGTTAATTTGAAAGATCTACATATAATTAAAATCTAACCTTTTCTATAATTTTCCACACTATAGCAACACCCCATAATTCGTCACAAGTATATCTTTATAGAACCAATACTGTCCTTAATTATATTTGTGAATAATATTTCTTTTAAGAAATATTAAGAAACTTTCTTGATTCACTTATTTTTATTTCAATTATTCATAGCTATTTTAAGCATTCTTTATGTAAAACATTTATTTTCTTGCAGTTATAGATGTTTCTTTTCATAATTAAAAAACGTCAGCAACAATAAATAGTATTTATGAAGTGATTTTGGCATTTTACTAAATTTTTCAATAAATTTATATTAAGTATTGTATTCTTGCATTACCTTAAAGTGCCTTATTCAAAATAAATGATTACGGATAAAAGTGTTAACTGTTTAAAAAATAGACTAATATGATGATAATATCATAAAACCCAGTAAAAAGTACATCTAATTACAATAATAAATACACTGAAAATTTAAAAACATAATAGTAAAGTACTATCTCGGAATAATTAATTTGTTAGTTAACACCTTCCATTCGCCTCTTCAATTATATTAATAGGAAACCTAACCGATTATTTTGAGTTGACTCATTAGACCAAGTGTTGAATTATTATAATTGGTTATTTCAAGTATTTTCTTGAGTCACCGATAAATTTGTCTAATCTGTTTTTGAATTGATAAAATAATTGCTTCACTTGAGTTTGTTCACATATCAGTTACTCTATTTCACCGGAAAAGTTTCATGGCATTGGAGAAAGTTGAAGTACGAGATAATTAGCTAATGACCCAGAAATAACTGAGGATAAAGAGTAAGGGGTGTCTTGCTGAGAGAGCTCTTCTCTGTCTTGGGTGTGGTTTTCAACTATTCTATTTCACATAACGGTTTGTAGTAAAAGAAACACACAAATAGGATAATCTTGCATGTATTATGTAAACTTTGTGGAATTTACATCTTGATGAAATCAACTATGTCACTGTAGTTTTATTTTTTCTTATCAGTTGGAAATCATTGAGCAAAGCATGTTTTGTAGATTCCATGATTGATGTAGGTACAGAGCATGCTTCACCTTACAAATTAATTTTATATTGTTTTACTTATGTCTAAAACATTATCAAGGACTAACAAATTATAATAATACAATATAATTAGTAGTATAGTAGTATAATGCCATAAAGACATTTTTACATTAAGTTTATAGAGGTTTTGTAAATTTCAAATTCAATTAGTGATCAACATCTTATGTTATCTTATGTTATATATATGTTATATATATATGCTTATATGTTATATATATAGTACATATACGTTTATATATTATAAATTATGTATTATATATATATATACCTTTATTATGCAGATGTTTACAAATTTGCAATATTTATTCTTATAGTTTATTTACGCGTGTAACTTTTTCAAAAGTTTTCCTTCTAGTTTAAATAACGAAATAATTTCAATTAACAAAAATCGACGGTCACTGCTTTCTTTGGTACAGACAGCGTCTAGTTAGTAAGGCAGGGAACATCAGCGCAGTAAGTGCCGGTCGCTTGTTGGTTACATTAATTGCCATTGAACTGTTACTACTGTCCTGTAATGTATGTATTTTGGTGTTTAAGAAGAAATAAAAAAATAAATCTAAAGTTATGCGAGTATCCAATCTCAGTATTTATTAATCGTTACCAAATTCATAACACTTCGAGTTTATGTCATTTTTGATTAAGGTTTTTTTTCTTGTTCCATGAAAGTGGCAAGTTGTTAATTAAAGTTGAAATTAAATAAGGATGTTTCCGTTTACCATAGAAATTATTTGGTATTTTTGTTTTATTATTTTGGGTATTAATATTTTTATTAATTGATATTGAAATTTTTAAATTTTGTCTAAATATGATCTGAAGGTGTTTCCGTAAGTCATCATTCCGTACTTATAATAAATAGATTCAATTAGTGCAATGGAAAGTATTTTGAATTCTTTTTTGTATAATACCCTTATATTGGTAAAATATTACCATAATTAAACGCAGTATATCGCATAATGAATCTATATGAGGCCTCCATATAAAATGTTGATATTTACGTCTAAAGTTTTGATAAAATGTATGGAAAATACAGACATTTCGAGTGTCTTAACTCTAAAACAGTGTAGACATTAATCATTTTCATACTATATAAACCCCGTATTTATGACAAAACAGTAACCAGTATATTTTCCTTCCATATCTACAATAAAGAGTGTTACAATACTACATCTTTTGTATGGAGAAATAACCGGATTGCATCATCTTAATATTAACATTTTAAAAGTTTTCTTGTCTCTTCTTAGAAATCTTTTTATTTTCTTCTGTATACTTGAAGATATTTAAGCATGTTACCCGTCTTTGAGTCATTTTCAGAATTATAGCATCCCTTGCAAAGAAGGGTGAGGGGAGGGAGTGGCTAAATTACAAACATAACATACCTTGTCGAAGCAGATCAACTTGAGTTTGCCGCAAATGTTAATCCTGAGCGGGCTGATGCAAAATATGCTGTTAGCTCTGAGACGTTTCTGGCTGTAAACGGTGCCGGCTGTCATTGCTGCAGGGAGAGCGGGCGGCACCACTATAGTGATGATGTCCAACGTCCGGAGAAGTATCGTCTTTAGTCCGCTCTGTAATGAATTTAGGTGTCATTAAAATAAATAAATTGAGAAGCAAAATTTTTAAATAAATTTAAAGTGAAACAAGTACAGCAAAGTTGAATTTTTATCATTTACCAATGACATAAATAAAAAGTAGTAAAAACCTAGGCATTGGTTGATAATAAATACCTGACTGATTACAGGTGCTTAAGCTTTAGTTTTTTAGTTTTCATATGCCTTTTAAACTCATGTGCAATGTTCATCCATGCATTTTTTTTTATTTATTTATTTATTTTAATAATTCATAATGAATGCATTTCCCAAAATGAGTATTCATTTGCAATTGAAGCAAAGACATTCATAATTTTTCCGCTTTGTAATCCGTTTAAAGCACTAGTAGTCCTGTACAAATTGAGACAGAACGAACATTAGTTTTCTGACGCCCGCTGTGGCCATACCATAGGCACTTGAGCCCTTTAGACTGTTCAATGGTGGTTCAGTCCCTGCCCGCCTTTAAAGATTATTAACCATAAATTTTGGGAACACCTTTTGTAGATTTTATGAGAAGTCTACGTTTCGGGTTATAATGTCATGTTCCTGAGGACACTGGCTCCGGGTTAATTTTATAAGGTGTGAAATGCACCAACACTAAATAGAGATACTAATGCCAAAAGCGCGTATTTGGGCCGATGCATTAGAATACACAAGGCCGACCTATTCATTATATTATAACCCATAAGTTAAGCAGCTGTAATATAAATGATTACTCACCCCCCTTTCAATATACAGCCATACACAGTATGCCATTCCCACAGCTGACAGGCTAAATAGGAATATCACAAATTTGACAGCGTCTTTGTAGAATTGGAAACCAATTGGTTTTGGGAAGAGAATACTCTTCACGAGCTCCCCTTTTGATGTGTAGAAACCAGTCCTCACCACCTTGGCCAAAACCTTTGGAGAGACAACAGTTTGTTCATTAAAATTTATTACAAAAAAAAGTAAAGGAATAATGTAGAGTTTTTTATCACTTTACTTTTTAGGTTAGGTTAGGCTAAATGTTTTAAAACCTTTTAATTAACCACAGATTTTTTTGAAAGCAAAATAATGCTTTTGTTTATATAAATAATTGGGACTCTGCATAATATAGGTTTTAGTAAATGAATTGAACAAAATAGTAATGCTTACTTCAAAACCTGATTATACTCGCACACTGAGCGAAAAAAAAATAAATTAAAAAGTTTTCCTTTAAGGTAAATTTTGAATTATTTTTTATCAACAGTGCCAGTTTTTTTTACCCCTTTACTCCCCAAGATACGGTTGTCTACTTAGCCAAAACTGGCACTTGCCCCTTTCCCAACGCCTCCCTTCCCTCGCCACCAAGCTATCTACTGACTGGTATTTTGCCACTCAAAATAGGATGAACATTGGAATCTCCAAAAACATTTTGAAGGATTTAGAACAATAAATACACCTTGAAAGAATCTGAAAAAAAATAAGAGTGTATTTCGATCTGTCATCTATAAGCGGGATAGATATTAAAATATTGCAGTTACTAAATAATGATTGCAATCCGTTTTAATCCGGTGCGAAACTCCGGAGAAGCTAACATGATAATTCAGGGTGGAGCAGATCTTCATAATTATTGCAAATTCAATTGTTGAGCTGGAATCCTAGTAAATAACTGAATGTAAGGAAAAAATAACAAAGTGGTAGGACGACATTCACAAATGAAAACATTTAAAATCAGTTTGTTTCAAATGGAATATAAGAGAATTTATTATAGAATATGCTTATTGTACTACCACCTTATAATGCACTAAATTTGCAAAACAATAAACAGTAAGATATTGATATGGTCGCACTTTGTTATTTCCATAGAATCGTGTCTGTATGACATTTGTTCCAGCGAATAGAGTGTGTCTTTTGTGCGTTGACGTCGAGTAGTATTCTGCGCTCATATTTGGGGGCGACTTTACAACCGGAACACTTTCACCTAAAAAGATAGAGCAAGAATATCATTAACAGGATGTGTCCGGTATGTCATATATACCAAACATATACAAGGACGATCCAGGTTTTGAGCACAACTTTCATTAAATAATGATTTAACCAAAAAATCTGCAACAAACCACAATTTTTTTTATAAAGAAGCAATGTAGGCCGAAAAAAAATCTTATACAATCAAGATTCTTTCTGTACTATGATTATTCTGAATTAAAAAATATCTTTACCATGTATATGTATGTGGTAACCATTTAAAATTGTCAAATAGTTTTAACAGATTCTGCTCCGTACGGAAAACGAGTGGAATACAAGTTGCCACCCGTTTGGTGTAGGTCATCGTTTGAACGAAATATCCTACGTTGGGCAGTCATAACAATCAAAATAAACATAATCAACACGATAGTCTGAAAAGTAGTTAAAAAATAAATGCGATTTAATTACTTATAGTCTTAATATTGCTAAAAGTGTATAGATTTAAAGTTTAATATTTGTACTGTGCAGTGAGATATGCGAAATAATAGTTCTTATTGAAATTACACATACATTATAAATGTCATAATTTCTTGTAATCTACTAAGATAACTACGGAACAGGCATCAGCCTTCGTGGCATTACTCAAATAAAATAAACATTTTTAAAAATTATTTGGATGTGCATTTAAAATAACAACAGAAAAACCTAAGAATTTGCTAACCTATTTTGAGGTTGTAGTAGCAAAACGGCCGACACATGAACAGAAATTGACAATATCTCACCTGTAAGCATACCCTCGTTGACAATGCATGTTCCGGTAAGAAGCAACGCATCACAAGGCATGACACA
Organism: Neomicropteryx cornuta; assembly: GCA_020383195.1. Classification (NCBI taxonomy): domain Eukaryota; kingdom Metazoa; phylum Arthropoda; class Insecta; order Lepidoptera; family Micropterigidae; genus Neomicropteryx; species Neomicropteryx cornuta. The sequence continues at coordinate 17,320,192 of JAHKQU010000021.1, read as the reverse complement.
TCCGCTGGCCGGCAAGATTAGAACATCTCCAGGCACCAGGTACGCTGCTTCTGTGAGGCATTCGGTTCCATTTGGTCTCGCCAAAAGAACGTTGCCAGTACTAGACTTTTCCACTAGCTTGCGAAGGTCGAGGCTCAACTGATCGAAAAAAAAATGATTAAACATTTACAATCAGCCTACTAAATAGAAGCTAGTAAGAATAATGACTCAGTGATCAAATTGATTAAAACTTTACAATAATATATTAATACGAAGAATCCACATTAAGTCCACCAGGACAGGTTTTTATGTATTACTCTCACTGCATTCATAGCACTAGTGTCATAGCAGGGAAAAGTGACGTGAAAGTGCGATGTTTAGAAAGCATGCTTCGATGTAAAAAAAAATATGTAATTAAATTAACATAAAATTAAATGTAAAACTTTCCCAAAAATGAATTGAAATAGCCGAAGATAATATTCAAATATGACATGCTTTGTGTTCTGGCATCAGAATATTGAAACCAACTTTGTGCAACATGTTTTTAAACTGGTTCAAAGTGTAGTTCGTAATTACTAACTATAAAGTACAGATTAATAAGAAATGGCGCAGCAAAAGACGTGTTTGAAATCGCAGGGCCAATAAGCTCGATTTTTTTATTGGGAATGGTCTTGGAACACGGTGTATAGTATGTGTCGCAAAAAGTCAGATGGAGTCGGAAGGTTCACAGTTAAGATTTTGTCAGCGTTCGTCTGTGATTATGATGAGAGGACTGAAAATTTAAATAAAATGAAATATATTTCCATAGTTCCTTTATTTTAATTCCAATTAATAAAAGTCAGTTACTAAATAATAAATACCAACTTCCCCATCCCTCAATTGAAACGCAGCTGACCACTTTCTATTTAGATATTAAATGTCAGTTGCTCAGTAATTAAATACCAATCTCCCCGTCCAGGTTCATCGTGTCGCAGTGTTGCATAGCGAACGTTCATTCGAACGTCAAAGCCACGAGTGTTGCATTCATGAACGTTACCAAATCGCAATTCACACAGGGCCCCCCCTTATAAATATTTACACATCATCAGAAATTTTGAGTAAGTACTGACCTTTTTAGTTTGATAGAGGGATGTTATCACGGACCCAGCAGACAGGATAAATACGCAAACTGCGTAATGATAATATTCATCTAATGACCAGAGAATTATAGAGAACACTTGGAACACATAGAAAGGATTGAAAACTTCTGTGACGAAGAGAGACCAGTAGCTCTTAACCTCCACCTCAATTGCATTATTTCCATATAATTTTAAACTGAAACAAAAAAAAAACATTACCATTTTCTGCCTAATATTTGAAATACACCATATACAAATTATTAGAATAAAATGAAAATCAAATGTATTTGTCACAAGTCGATTATATAATTTAGAATCTTTACGACCCGCCCGATTACGTAAAATTGAGTTTTATTTGGCAGCGCATGCAACAGTATGGTAGATTGATTGTCCATACAATGGCAGCGAGTGTCAACGAGATCTAGTGATGTTACACGAGTATCAGTTAATAATTTGATAAATACCGGAGATTGTGAGCAATAAGTAAACCAAAACAGTACATTCAAAGAAAAGTTTAATATGAAAATGATTGATTACTAGCATGATCACATTACTATAAATTTACAATGCGGCTGTATTTGTGGTTTTTTTCAATCGACCTAAACATAGTGAGGCACATTTTAAAGCACGCTGGAACGACTATAACTTAAACAAATTGTATAGGTATAAAAAAAAAGACGAATTGTTTTGCTTAGCTATGAAGATATTAACCAAATGCTTCGCCAAACTTACATTTTATAAAGTGCAGAAACTGACTGAGAAAGTGGACCATCACTTTCACCCTGTAAGGCATAGTAAATTTTGTTAAGATTAGTTATCCTAAAAATGCCACGGGTTAAAATTGAGATGGAACTGCTAGTAATAATAATAAAGACATGCATCCATGGAAATAGCATGAAGTATTCTAGAATATGCATCATCTGATGTTGCATATTCATGTTTAAGGAGAATAAAAATACTCAACAGTTCATTTTGTTGCTTTTTGGTGAGACCAACAGTATTTTCCATGAGAAAATTGAAGGAGAGTTTCTCATTTAAAGAAACGACGTTCACGAAGGCTGCTTGATCCTTAAGCCATAAGTACCTCGTGAGTTGGTATATGAAATAGCGTACTTTACTTTCTGGGTAGTGGGGAAGGTCCAGGTCCATTGTTTGAATCACTTCTACCTTACACGTACCCTCATTATCAGTAACTGAAAAAAAAATCTTTAGGTAAAAAAAATGCTCGGTAAAATCCAAATCACTTTATGGTTTAATGGACAAAAAAAAATTTTTTTTATTGTGTCATGGCAAAACTTGAAAAATATGTAAATTATAAACAAGTAAATTGGTTACACGGCTTAATAAGGTAATTAGTGAATAAAAAGTGAATAAATTTAAGAATAAACTATTTATTACACATCTTAAGAGTAGTCACAGTTAGCTCAAGGCTCACTAGCATAACTCCTGTACAATCTTAATCTTAAATTAATTTACACTAGGTTATTTTTGACTAATATTATATAGCATTATTTTACAGTAGGCACCTACCCAAAAAAACCTATGTGCATCCCAATGATGACTGAAAGAATGTAGTATGATTGGGTCTGCCTAATAAGAGATATTAATTTAACAAGGCGAAAGTTAACCTGAAGAAAACCTACGGAAGAGGAAAATTTTAAGTCTGGACCCAGTTAAAATGTTAGTGGAAAACCAGGCCCTGAAAGTAGTGGACCACTATATCAACCTAGGCCACAGTGTGAAGTTAGAGGGTGGGCTTACATAGACGGTATTCAGAAAGCTCTGGGTTCAACCTCAAGAACCCAAAAATGCTCATAGGTGAAAGGTGTTGCGTAAGTAAAAAAGTACTGCGAGCTACCAGTAGACAGTAGCACTGACAAAGGTAAGCGCCAATCGGCTAAGGATTTGCCAAAGAGCCATAGAAAGGACAATGTTGGGGATCAGTTTCAGGGACAGAGTGCGCAATGAGGAAATTCGAAGACGAACTAAGCTAAGAAGCCTGGAAAGCTGACATTCAAACGAAGACCAAAATTCACCCGCATCAAAAATCTTTTATTAGTATTGGATGTCATATTCTTGAGCTTGCTAATCAGTAAATCTTCTACCTAAAATCCACCGCATTTCATGGAAGGCCATTTAAATGGAATAATAGTACATAATTAGCAGGTAACATGATTTGAAGCCAACTTTCAATGCCTCTTGCCCCAGTGCGTTGGAAACTTTTTCCCATGAAAATTTCTAGGTTAGACGGACAATAAAATTTGGACGGAAGGGTAAGATATTGTATCATATAAGCCCATCACCTTTAACCCACAATTTTTTATTTTACACATCAACATGCTAAGGCTAACTGCACATTTATGCCTCGTAGTTTAGTCGTACGCGTATTTATTACGTATGCTTTTTAATTTTTTGTATATTAACTATTACATTAGTAACAAAATAATAGTTCTGAAGTGATTACCAAATATGCGGTCGGCTGTTTTTAAGCTGCATTTGACATACTTCAATTTTCTATATTTGGGATACCAGCTGACGACAAAGTAGGGTATTCCACACAGGAGGCAACTCAGGAAATGGAATAAAAACAGTCTTAGTCTGCTGAACCTGTAGCCGTAGATTTTTAATATAAGGTCGTCCGTACCCTGATGAGCGTTCTCCAGTATCTGCCAGTGTGCCTCGCCAATCACTTCATATTCGCCTGCAACAGTAACACTCATCTGAACAACCGTCTGGGGATATTGTCGGCTGTGATGTTGACCCAAAGTGTTAATGCGTAACATATTTGAATACACCGCTAGAAAGTCGCAATCTATTCTCTTCAATTTGCATTGCGAAAACAAAGAACACACAGCCACCGAGGGACGGTTTGTTTTAGGCACCTTCAAGGTGTGACACCATTGTTGCAGAGAGAGTTTGTCGTTAATCTGAGTATTGTCAGTGTGCCGTATTACTCTCTAGTAACCTTAAAATTAAACAACTACACGGACGCATTTCCCTTAAATATTCACTCCCTTTTAAGATTTGACTCTGCAAGCAAAAATGTTAACTATTGTTCATGATTGACGTCTCGAGTAAATGAACATTTTAATTTTGATATCTTTGAGGTAGAAATGACAACTACCGTCCCTGTTCATATTATTAGAAACAGTGCCCAAATTTTGAAAATTTACCATTAGATGTTGAATAACTGAGAAATAATCAAATTAATTACAATTTTATATTTTGTGACAGATTAGTGTATGCATATGCTTTAAAAATAGAAATGTGGCAATATTCTCCCAGTAGCAGTATTAAATTTTCGGAATATTGGCAGTGTTTCTAATAATATGAACAGGAATTTTTGAATCGGACCTTCCTCAAGGAAAAATTAAAGAACAACTCAGCCATATGGGGGAATTTCTGACTACTTCACCTTCCATTAAAAATCCTTTACAAAAGATAAAATTCCTAAGAAAAAATATACATAAGAAGTTAATTGTACAAATTATGCGGTATTATAATTGCATACATAAAATCAACTTATCAATCGAAAAGGACGCTCTGAACACCGTGTGTCAACATCACATGAAGCTTGCAGGTATTTTCGCAAAGTGATAATATATTAATAAAATATGTGTATAGGCAAGTAATTTTGTTAGTCACAAAAACTATAACAAGCTCCACCGACAGTATCCCCAGCAATATTGTAAAAACAAAAGCACAAAAAACACATAAATAAAGCTCATAAATAGAAAATTAAGTTAAGCAATGTAGTTATGAGAAACTGGGTAAAGAGGCGGTGGCTCTGTCTCAAAACGAGAGCGCAATTAGCGAGCGAGAGGAGCTCTCAGTGTGGAGCTGTTAGTTTAAATGTTTTTATTGCATTAAACAAATGTCAAACTGATAGCTCCTCTCGCTCACAGATCGCGCTCGCATTTTGAGACAAGAGCCCCTGGTGCCGCGCACTTATAATGGAGGAGCCACAAAAATTAAATAGCTACTAACACTCCGGTATGCATAGTGGCCACTCACAACGACTGTGAAACAGACAGCGGGTAGCATAATACTTACCATAGTTTACCTCAAATATAATATAGGGTTTTTGTTTTTTGGTTATGTAGCTAATACTCGGTTTTGGAAAATTTTTGGTCCAGGAAAAGAGAGAACCATAACTTTTCAACTCCACTAAACAAAATCTGCAAGCACCTAAGACGGTTTGCTTCAGTTAACTATGGTTATTTGAAAAGCTGGGGGTTGTTAAAGTGACGCCCCCTATTTTCGCTTATTATACTGGTGACAAAACATAGAAACAATTTATTTAATGGCATGTTGAGAGAAATTGCCAGAGGAAACCAGTAGCATTATCAAATTGTAAATATTTATGTAAATATATGAAATACTTAATGAGCAATTTCAAAAGTTGAGTAAATTTATTTAATTTTAAATTTACTGTTAACAAGATGCAATTTTAACAAAATATGTTAAAGACACGATGATATGAAAAAGTCAGATATAATAATGGAACCAATTAAAAGGTCATTTTAAAGGATTTATGTTTTTTGGACTAAAGGAAAATTTTCCAAATCTGTTTTAATTTTGAAAATCGTTTAGTTATAACCAACAGATTAAAAATAATGGCAGTTATAACTCCCATTCTGAGATCATTGAAGGAGGTATTGTTTTGTTTTATATTGTCACCTATCAAAAAAATATTATTATAAATATTTTAAATATTATGACATGGTAATCCGGACAGCTGTGGCAGGCAGTGCGGCCATCCACGGCCGCTGCTTGTTGACCTGGCTCAGGCTGGTGGTAATACCTACTCATTAAGTAATCCTGCACGCACGTGTTAATACACCTGGGAAGTCCTTAGTCACGAGCTTTCTAACCCTAAATGTGTATGTAAAAGGCGAATAAGAATTTTGGTAAGGTATATCAGTAAATACATACATGAGTTGACTTTTGGGACCTTTGTATCAAAGAAATGGCTCAACGTAAGCACTAAATGACTAAACGTTAGCATTGAAGGACCAAGTGAGAAATCTCCAGCTATAGTGGCGAAAGCTATCCCGCAATCGTGAAGAAATAGGGAACCGGAAATCGACTATAGGCGACATAAAAAATTTTATATATAACGAAGTTTATTAGGTGCACAAACAAGTAAATTAGTATAGTTAAGTAGGGCCCAAAATAATTGTAGATAAACTACAAAACAAACAAAAACAGATACATACATACATATTTAAAAAACAAATATAATTTTAATTTTTATGATTTTAATAATATGAAAACAAATATAACTATAATCTTTATAGTTATTATATAAACCTAAATGTATTTATTAAGTAATAAAATAGTTCATTTCAAAGACTTTGATTGTGGTGTTTCATGTTTCCATGTTCCATGCTTTTGCCAGAACCCATTTAATGTATTGTGTCTATTTTTGAATAAAAAAACAAAAAAAAAAGTTAAGGCATTTGACTATTAAGTCAGTGATCGCTGTTATAGTCATAACATTTTACGTACCACTTTATAATTATGATCGCCTTTCAATCTACAAAAAAAATTAACAGATGGCAGAGATTTGGTATAGGCCTTACATGTTCCTGATCTGCAGTTTTAGATCCGAAAAAAATAACGTTCAAAATAAAGCCGTTGAAGGAAAAAACTCATAGTTCCATAAGCGATACATTAAAGTCTAAGTAATTGTAACAACTTAATGAAAGGATATATTCCTTAAACCGCCAGTGTTTTTAAATGGTTAATGTCAATCGTTATTAAGTCAACCCGACGGTTGAAGATGGTGTAAAGACCCTCAGTATTTATCATTATCAGAAAGATGAACAATTAATACTAGATTTTTATAAATTATTTTAGTCGACAATTGATTAGCAGCTAAACAAATTAATTGAACCAGACTATTATATGTACACATAACACCCACGTGCATTAACTTTAAAAGATAAGAATAAAATTCTTGATTAATCAATGACTCATGCCAAAAATGTTGGTAGTACACAACAATTTATTAGCCAATTATTATTTTTATTATTCCGGTGAAAATTATATTATAATTAAAAAGTGCACAAACTCACCCCCATCATCGTTTGGAGCATTATACATAGCTGACAGATTGTTTCCTCCAACTATGAATATAAATAACCAAAAGCTTTGATGAACCCACAAATTTACACGTTTTGGGTACGGAGAGTACCGATGCTATCTAATTCCACAGTCACACATTTTGGTCTATTAAGGTAAGATCAATATATTACAAATTTATCATAATGTTTCAGACATGAATTACCGAACTTTAGACATCGCTTTTTAGGTCTGTCCCACGAGCGCTCTCAAACAAAAGTCAACTTGGTCTTGACTTGACATGTATTTGACATTTGTCATTATCAAATTCGTGATTGATAGTTGGTTAGACAGCAGGAAGTTTTGTTGCTAGTTAGCAATACGGGTTTCTACAAACTTACCTAAAGGAAAAGGATTTTTTCCCTGTACATTACGTGAGTGTAATGTTTAATTAAAGGATTGACGATGCTAAAGCGTGATCTGACTTAAAAAATCTTTTCATCGTAATAAACCTATTTCTTGATATTTGATGGTAACCTTTTTATATTTAACAATAGATATAATCTTATTTTTTAATATCAGTTAAATTAATGAAATAAAAAATTCTGACCATATCGGCATTATTAGCCAACATTCGTAAGTCTATAATTGAATGCTTCAGAAAAACATTATGAATATGTTCCGCAGCTGAATTCGAATCAGAGTGGTACCCTGAATCAAAATCAATCGAGCCTATTGCTGATGTTTGTCTTGTGCCAAGCAGGCATATATACCTAACTGCCAGTGAATTGGCATATTTACTTTATTTTAAAAGCCTATCCAACATATAAACAAAAAAACGTGAAATATTTTGCCTTATACATACATATTCGCTAAAAAAAACAATGACTCGAAATGATGTGGCGACGTTTTATTTCCGGAGCCGGAATCTGATTTTCTATGCTGGCAGCACAAGTAAAAACACTGACGCACTGTCGAATTTATTAGTGTTGCCTTTTTAACGAGGTTGTCGCATAGTTTAGCAAGTTTTCCTGTCAACCAACATTAAAATATTTAGCTACAGTATTTTTTTTTATATATAATATTAGCTTTATACGACATATTTTTTGCGTTAAAAAATTGCATCCAAACTTTGTTTTATTTTGAACTATAAACTACACTTAACTATTATGCCCAAAACAAAGAAAATCATTTCGCGTGACAACATTTATTGATTTTGTTTATTTTCCTTTTGGGTGAGTGAGTAAAAATAAATGTGCTGCTAAAATACATTTAGAGGCAATTATTTTACGTATCTAATAGGGTTATGCGTTTAACTTTTAAGTAAATATGTAAGTCAAAAACATGAAACTACGCATTATAAGTAGGTAAAGTAAAATTTAAAAATAATGTACTAGAAACACAATAATTTGTATACGCTAAAGTTTTATTAATTATAATTTAAAACCATTTAACTATTAGAGTATAACTATTCTACTACTACGTGTGTAACTCATTCCCCATTTTTTTTTTTTTTTTAAAGCTGTCTAAATCACGTATTAAAATACAATGCATGAAGTGCGGGATGGTTTTTTTTTTATACATCCATAATACTTTTAAGCAGCAATGCACTTTGAGCGTCGAAAAAATATTACTTGTGCTCAAAAGCCGAAAATAATGATCTAGAAAAAATACTGGCGAATTATTTATTTAAACTTGCATGTAGCATACAATGATTATCTAGATAGGGCTTTACTATTCCAACCGTATGTTAATTTGTATATTTTCAGGATATCAATGTTATTTTTAATATTTTATTGTGTATGTAATATTTTGGAAAAATCAGTTTTTTGGAAAATTATTGTTTAAATAAGTTTTATTAAATGACAGTTAAATTTCGTGCTGAAATACAAAAAAATAATCTTTAAACTGCCCACAAAAGTGGCTTTAGAGTAAAATATACCGGACAAAATTTAAACAATTGGGTTAGTAGCGGAAATATGGTATCTGCTTATATAAGAATTTAGAACCATTAAAATCATGTGATTTGTTTTGCACTCGTTTTTTATATTTATTAAAATATTTTTTGTTACAAGTACCATTTTTCAATGAGTTTTTGTATTTAGCGGTTAGTTTAATAATCGATTTCTAGCGACTTTTAGGATGGACTTAGCGACTTTTTTGTGTGGCAGCGCTGTTTCGTTGGTACTTCGTCCGGTTCTTTGCTTCAGTTGTCTCATGTTTGGCATTTTTTCTCGACTGATCCTCTTTCATCGGGTCGAGGCGCGTTGTCGACGAAAATCAATAATTTACAAGTCTCATCCATTACAATATGTTTGTATATTGCGTATACTGAATGGAAAGCATTTGATATGGTAAGTGGCCATTCTACGGGAGAAGTTATCGGATTCAACGAGTGAAAAGTTTTGCAAAATCTCGAGCAAGATGATGTACACGGTAAGTCTGGTTTTAGGCATTGTGCGCGATTTTGGTTGTTTCTTTTAATATATTAATTTTGTTATATGTGTATATTCTTTAAAAAACATTTTTTCTTGCGACACTGCAAATTAGGGGACCTCCACCGACCAGGACACCCGCTTCAGCGACAAGGAGAAAAAACTCATGAAGCAAATGAAATTTGGAGACTGTCTCACTCAACAAGTACGTAAACCGAAATAAGGATTACGTCTCGACGTTTACTTTATCTAAAATTTGTCGTATATATTTTTAGGTAGATATGTCGAAAGTGAAGTTGGACGTCATAAAACCATGGATAACCCAAAAGATTACGGAGATATTGAAGATGGAAGATGACGTCGTTATTGATTATGTCAATAACCAGCTAGAGGAAAAGGTAAGATTCAGCGGATTGTTTATTTACAAGTTATTTTCCATTAATTTATCAAATGTTTATTTAACGGCACTATTGAGCGTTCTCTAATTGCTGTGTATCTACTGACAGCGTGTGGCAATTTTTATTATCCCGCCCGGTTAGCTCAGAGCGTCGGTGTGCTGTCGACGCTTGGACACTTGCGGCTTTGTTCCTGATCATCTGTCGCCCCTTCTGCCAGCAGGACCGTGCCGCAATTGGCGCGCCTCAATCGGTATTTAGAGGGAATATTACATTCTATAAAAATACAGAGTAGGACATTTTAATATTAAACTACTTGAACTCTGCCCTACTTTGAACGTTTGTAATTGAATTTGCAAGTTTGTGTTTTGGAGCACGGCAGCCATTAAAAAATATTAAATTGAGTTCGTACGTATAACTTGGGTGCAATGACGAACCCCTTGCAGATTTCATCGGCTGCGTTGGTGAATTGCATCGGCCGTCGCTGCGTCAACCACCGTGGGACAACGTGGGATCATTCACCTGTCACCGCATTCGTCGTCGCTGCAACAGTACCTTGGCTGTCGCCTGTCGTCACATCGGGCAACGCTGCTTCCTAATGCAGTCGCCGCACTGCACTCCGACAACACCACTTGGTCGGTTGTCATAAATTTCTTGTTATTTTAACAACTAAATGGCTGCTCGTACTATTTCCTTCAGAATCTGCTCCAAAATACGTTGATTTCTTTATTTTGAATAAGTGATTATTAAAACATAATCTACCAATTTATAAAATCTTAAGCTTGCAAATTTCAATACATAATAGTTGCCCTTCCCATATTTTGTTATATTTTTGTCTATATATGTCTAAAAGACAACCATTTCAAAAGAGTTAGGTTATGTGACATTGCATAGTGTCATTAGAATATTGAAGATTACAAAATAATTTCCAATTATTTATTCTGCATCACATTATGTTAGGATTTATTAATAGACTGCTAAACGCTGTAAGATTTCATAATTGAACAAAACTCAAATGTTAATAAATTAGACCATTTTCCAAAGATTTTATAATTTTGTAGATCAAGTGATATTAAATGACGCCAACTTACTTTTTACAAAATAAGCAACAAGCAACCTAATATCTGTTAAAGGTGCGATATGAAGAATTTTCGATATGATTACTAGGTTTGTGAACTCGGGCTTAAGATAAATTTATGCAACCATAATGGATAATTATTTTAAAGTGGTTTTTGCATTCGTGGTGCCTTTTTTCACTTCTTATGCTACAAGAGAATAGTATCAATCGCATACAATTTGCGACCCGTTTATCGGCGTATTAATATATCTAAAATTAATGTTTTAATCTTTACTATTTGATGCAAAGTAAGTCCATTGAAGTGTATCTATATAATATACAGTATAAAATGCTTTTTTTTTTACTACTCAATATTTGATCCTGATGAATTTATTTATGCATTTTTAGTATTAACTTACAGTAACTGATTTAATTTTTATTTTCTCTTCCCTCATCCTTGCCACTTAAGTTTCCCTGTCCAAAAAAGATGCAAATCAACTTGACTGGATTTCTAAACGGGAAAAACGCTCGCCTGTTTATGGGTGATCTTTGGGAACTATTGTTGAGCGCTCAGGCCTCTGAGAGTGGAATACCCGAAATCTTTATACAGCAGAAAAAGGAAGAGATTAAGAAACGGATGGTGAGTTTTTTTAAATATACTAAAACTTTTGTCGCTTGCTAATATATGACCTTTGACCTGTACTCGTCCTCTTTGAAATATTCTTTGAGTGTCCATAGCATAGTCTGTTTGCCCTAATTTCAGCAGCTAACGCAGGAAAGTGAATATGGGCCGTTATTTGCCAATACTTGCAGGTACCTTATTAACTGGCCAGTGAACATGTTGCATTTATTGATTTTTTTTATTTACTGTTTATTTTTTCATTTCTGATGTCGCTTCAATACTGCAACTCGTCCATACCTCTAAATTGACCCTGAATTTGCAATCAAAGTAAACATGGTTATTGTTTTTTTTTTTCTTATTTTCTGTAAATATATTTCATAAATAACATTAGTTTCAATATTCGTTTGATACAGATATTTATAGTAAATTAACATTTTTTTTAAACAAATTTATTGATTATCCTGTACTTTTTAAATTCGACCACCCTAATGGTTTTAAGATCACCACCCTAAGGTAGAAAATAATAGTAATAATATTTCTTGATGCTTTCACTCCATATTTTCTTCCTGTAGTTTTCCCTCCAGTGTAAATAAAATATTACTTATTAATTTTTTGTTTGTCCATTGTTAGGAAGACGAAAAGGACAGACGTCGATCCCGTTCTCGTTCCCGTCGCCGTTCACGCTCGCGTAGAAGATCCAGGTCACGTTCCAGAAGGTCTGGCTCTGGAAGAAAGGAATCCAGTAGACGGTAAGTTTTACCTCTACTTATATGATTTTTAATTTAAGGTTTTGTGCTATCACTTTGTTGCAGTCCGCCTGTTTATCGGTTCTGCATAGGCCTCAGAGCTCCTAAATGTTAACTTACGGAACCGAAATTTAAAGTTTTAAGTTCAAGTTTCCAGTCTTAATAAAACCCGTCACTTATGTGTGGCAGGTTTTATTTTATCTAAAATATCTATGATGAAAATCGTAGTTAGTAATTTTATTTATTTATTATTTATCTTTATTGGAGAAACCAACAATTTTACACAGTACATATAAAATAAAAAATACATATGATGGAACGATAAAAAACTATGTAAAACTAAAAATAGGATTCTACTAATAAAAAGTATTAAAGTTAATAACAAAAATAACAAAACCATTTTATATCAATATATATACATATCTACTACACGAATTTAGAACAGTTAATTTTTACACAAAAGATCATTGCTGAACACTTTAAATTGCGATTTATTCAGAGTCAATTTATCGAAGCAGTTAATAGTTTCATTAAAATAACTTTGCATCCGTGGTATCGGCGAATGTAGAGCGTTATTTGAGGAGCATGAGGGTACTTTAAAGACATTGTAATGACGGGTGCGATGTGACGACGGTACATTGATGGAGAAGGATTTCAAAAGATCGGGGCAATTAATAGTTTCGTTGAAAACGGCGTTTATGAAGCGCAGATCGAGCAACGCTCGTCTGTCGTACAGGGAGGTACATTCGTAAAACTTCATCGCGGTAGGGATGTATTTTAGTTCGACTCCACGAAAATATCGATAGGTCAACGCGCGCAAGAAAAGGCGCTGGACTCTCTCGATTCTATTTGAGTGTGTGACATATACCGGATTCCAAATGACAGAACCATATTCGAGTTTACTTCGAATTAACGAATTAAAAAGGACGATAGCCGCCTTAAAGTTTGAGAAGGGTTTAGTCACCCGTAATATAAAACCTAATAGCTTCAGAGATTTTTTAATTATATAGTCTAGATGTAGATTGAAACTAAGCTTTGGGTCGAAAATTACTCCTAGGTCCTTAAACTGGTCTACCGTATAAACCTGACAACCGTTCAGGGTATAAGAAAATGACAATAGTTGTTTTTTCCTTGTAAAGGTCATCGTTTTGCACTTATTGGTATTTAGAAATAACTTGTTTAATTTACAATATTCGGTGAAGGTGTTTAAATCACTCTGGAGGGCTGTCTGGTCATAATAGGAAGTAATTTTTAAATATATTTTTAAGTCATCGGCGTATAACAAATAATAGGAAGACTTGAAACAATTGTTGATGTCGTTTAAAAATAGAATAAATAAAATCGGACCTAAATGGCTTCCTTGCGGAACACCAGAGGTAACATTAATAAACCTGGAGGTGAAACCATTTACTTGTACGGCCTGAGATCTATTACATAAGTACGAGTGAATCCATCTAAGAAGGCAGCCGTGTATACCTAAGGAATGTAATTTTTTAATTAGGGTATTAATATTAACCTTGTCAAAGGCCTTAGAGAAGTCGGTGAAAACTACGTCGACTTGTGCACCAGAATCAAGCGCTCGGGCGATGTAATCTGTATAGGGTATAAGATTGGTATTTGTAGATTTACCGGACATAAAGCCATGTTGTTCGGGAATAATGATGTTTTTGAAGACTGCAGTTAATTTTTTTGTTATTAAACATTCTAAAATTTTACCAAAAATACTCAGTTTTGAAATTCCTCGATAATTTGTGACGTCATTTTTATTGCCGTCTTTGTATATAGGAGTAATATTTGCGGATTTCCAAGCGACCGGGAATATTCCGTCCGCTAAAGAAAGCCTGTATATATATAGCAACGGTTTGATAATACCAGGGCAAGAGTTTTTAATAAAAATTGGTGGAATCCCATCAGGGCCAGATGATTTATGGTGATCAAGATTATTGATAATGAGTTCGATTTCCGAGAAAGAAATAATAATTGTCGATAACGAAACTGTCGAATTTACCTTCTACTACTACTACTACTACTCACTACTACTCACTACCTTCATCGAAGGCGTTATCAGCGGGTGAAAGAGACGGAGTGTAATCTGTGATGGATGATACGTTTTGGCCTATACGACTGTATAGGGCTGTTGGCTAAACAATGTATTTGTCATGTATTCCCTGGTTTGATGTTAGTATTGTTACTAATTGATTTTGATTGATGATTGATATTAGGATGTATGATGTTAGTACAATTGTAGACAATTGTGTGACGACCCTATTAAAGTATGTCTTAATGGTCTTCATATACAAGTGCCTTACATCTAATGCTTTGAAAGGTGTAGCTTTCTGTTGATAACTATGATAACGACTTTTTGAATTTTTATCATATAATCTAAATACGTTTCGTGGTGCCTAACCTAGCCGACCGTATACATTTTTTGACTGAAATAAACACGGCTTAATTATTAGTAATTTATTAGCTTTTATATGATTTTAATTTGCATTTTTAGCAGGTCTCATTCTCGGCGACGTTCATTGTCTCCGAAACCTCGACCGGTCCCTTCGTCAGGCGGCGTCAGTCCACCAAAGTTAGTGACCGAAATACCTGAACATCTAAAGAAAGACAATCACAAAAATGGCACAAATGACGTTGAAACCCGAGGTACAGGAAAAATAACAAGTATTTAAATCACTTTTTTTTACCATTTAAGTTTTCAACTTAGTAATTATAAGTGCAAAATCGATTAAAAAAAATATTTCCCTTCTTGACTCTTAAAAGTGCATCATTAAACATTATTATAAAAAAAAAACTTTTGTCATTTTTGAAATAACACATCTGAACATGCACCAAAGCCACTCTAAATTTTGTCCATTTCGGGAACCCTAAATCTCTACAAATATGGTTTTTGTATTTTCATATATTTTTTTCTATACTAAAACGAGAGTTATATTGTGTTCAGGTGTAGATAAGAAACCGTGTTTGTGGAAATCTCTTCTATTGCTATTTTTGCCACAATTATTATTTTCCTTGGTTTAAAATATAATATAATTTATTTTATCGTTCTTCTCAGTAGGATATGGTTTCCAGTGGATAAATAGCTTAATACTATTGCATCGTATAAACTAAAAATAACTTTAATATATTGAAGGGATCGTGGTAGTCTAGTGGTTAAGATCCAAAGGTCACGGGTATAAATCAGCAAATAGTCATACCACTTTTAACGCTTCATTAACACCATCTCCCCTGAGTCTAACACAGGTGCATTTAACCTACTCAACTAGGCCAAATGCACCTGTCCTAGAGTCAGGGGAGGTGGTGGTAACTTTTCTAATCTTTCTTTGCCTAAAAACCATCTTCAAACTATTACGAACATTTAAAAAAAAAATATAGCTAAATCGGTTGAGTAGTTTCTGAATTATAATGCATATTAATTTATATTAAATTTAAGTCAATCCTTTTAGGAGGTTGATCTATTCGCCCACCCGGGGGTCGCTGATCGAGCTCGCTCCATGCGTTCTCAAACATAGAAACGATTTCTATTTAATTTTGAAAACATTTTTCTCCTAATTGAAAAGCATTTTTTTAATATTTTTTGCTGAAATGTTTCATTGTCGATATAGATTAAAATCTTAAAAGGAGTGCCCTAAATTTAAAAACACTTATATACTATATAGATTGCATATTACCAGTATAATGAAACAATTACAGTTTATTTTGTGTTTCTGTCTTTTGACATTTTTTTTCCTATTAGCAAACAAACTGCAGAAATCAGATTTGTGACTATCATATAAATCCCAACATTTCATAACATGTTATGTTGTCTTTCCGCATAAAACTTAAGTTTATATAATTTTCCTCAACAGAAAATGGCGATAAATCGCCGAAAGATAACAGCAGTGTGGACTCACCACAAAAGAGCGATGCAGACGGCAAGCGGGAGAACGGAGACGATGAGGATGCTCGCGTGAAGTCCCGGGCCAAAGACAGGGATAAGGGTGATAAAAAGAAGGATAAGTCCCTTTCTCGTTTACAGGAAAAGTTAATCAATTTGGCAGGAAATGCCTCTCCGAAAAAAACATCTAGATCGCGGTCTAGATCCGCCGCTAGGTATGTACGAAACCTTGCTCTACTCTACTCGCTGGTTTTGCTTTGAAGTCTTTACTTTTGCGGATTGCATAGAATTTATTTTATGACATTTCCACTAAAAAAGGATAGCGCTTTGTTTTTTATTATAGAAAGGGGCTGACAGATAGGCGGCAACCCCAAACACAGACAAGCTGTTTATGGGGTTTCAAATTCTTCTGTTCTGTTTCCCAATAGAGGAAACTAAAGGCCTCTAATTATTTTGCTACTGAAAACTTTAACTACATTCTAAAGTAATCAAAATCACTAATTTATAGAAATATATATAATATAGAATTTATTTAAATTTATATAATATAGAATGTCAATTTTACACAGATTTTAGATAATAATAGTGCTAGTTTTTTAGTGTTATGTATGTGTTATGAAAACGTATCATGAATAAATAAGTTGAAAGAAAAATCCGCTTAGATATTCAATCTCACTTGCAGGTCTTCGAAGGGACGTTCGCGATCGCGCGACATTAACAACAAAGCCAAGGAGGTAACCAAACGAAAGTCTAGCAGTCGGTCCGCTTCGCGTCACTCTAGCCCAGCGAAGAGAGCCTCAAGTGGTAATAATGATTATCAGATAATATCACCTAACTTAGGTGATATAAATGATCGGTTGCGGATGTCTACATGAACATTGCTTCATCTCTAGACTAGTTGTGCGCGTTATAATACGATGCCATGTAAATCACCCTATTATTTTAGAGCAACGAATCACTGCGTTACTGAAGGTGACATTCACAGCCATAGCTACAGAGTTGTGTTTGATGGAAGTCGCTTGTCTATTATTGCCCATTGCCTGGCTTGCACAGATAGACCATACCACCATATGGTGCATTGTCGGCCGTAACTACTTTGCCATTCTCTCTATTATTTTTTGACTTGTCGGGGACAAACTCCAGCTAAAGTGGCATACATTGAAATCTTGTTGCAAGTTTGAAATCCATGCTCGTTCTACCTGCACGTCTATTTTGCTTACGAAGTGGTTGAACCATGCTAAAGAGATGGAAATATAATTTTATCAGTATATTTTTTTTTTTTCATACGGATTGACCTTGTTAGCAAATGTAATCTCTGTGTTTTTAAAGGTGTTTTTTTGTATATTCTATTTTTTTATAAGGCTGCATTTTAACTATTTGTGTTAGTATGATATCTTTAAATTAAATAAATAAAAATTTAAAGATGTCAACTATAGGTAGAGGTCTTCATTAAAAACATTACAATTTCAGCAGTATTCATTTAATGGAACAGTAGTTGGCGATTACCACGAACAACAAGAAACATGTTACAAAATAGCGCTGCGACGTGTTCAGCTACAAATTATGCAGCTATTTTGTAGCTGTTTAAGTAATAAGTTTTTTTAAAACCACTTTTAAAATAATATAGCCTTTGTTACATGATTATCGCGTTAACGCCCACCGTTAACGCATAAAGCTGTGATAACAGGCCATCATAGAAAGATCTATTGGTGATCTGCAAAATAGGTGGCTAAGACATAGTGTAATCACCTATAAATATGTACATACAAAACCGTTCTTATATTATTATAAACATGATAGTAATATAATAGGAATGTATTTAAATTTTTAATTAATTAATTAATTTTTAATTTACATAGGCAGTCGCGGTAGAAGTCCAGCCGTAGAGGCGAGAAAATCGAACTCTGCACATCGACACAGGCATTACCGTACCAACAGGGACTCATCGGCCAGTCCTAGCCCTAGGCGCAGTTCTAGGAGGGACAGGTAATTCATTTGTATATTTGTTGAAGTTCCATCCATTCGCTTTTTTTGTTGTTTTTTGTTTATTATTTTGTTTTTGTTAGTAACATCGATCATTTCATTTCCAATTCTATAATCTCCGTTAAATTTTACACCTGATTTTAAGAACAAATACAGTTTCTCTGCTATTAAATGTCAAAATAATTCTCAATGATCTTCAGTATACGAATTTCGTTTTGGTCTGTATTTACGAATGTTTTTTAGCATTTATAAGTGCTTAGAAGCTATTATTTCTTTATAATATTACATAAATATAATGTTTTAAGTGTTGTGTATAAAAGTGTCACAGAAGTGAAAAATTAAATATGTTGTTTGTGCCGCCATGCTTTCACAAAGGTAAGTATAATTTAATTTTAGATAATCTTTTATTACATTTGTATTTAAAAACAATTGAATATTGTATTCCGTATGAAATTTTATTACGCATAACATGTGTATTCTGAAATGTATATAAATGTTGATGTCGTAAATTTGGCATTTCGGAATGGTTGTCGATTTGTTTACGATTTTACGGGTACTATTGACACACAATCAATGATCATTTTTTTTAAATATATGTTATAACATCTTTCTAACGGATTTCATTTAAAAATATCATTGTTTATCAACATAAATAGAAGAAATATTCTGTTTCTGATTATTTTACGAAAAAAAAAATGTAAATTTTAAACATAATGTAAATTTTTTTACTGACACTCTTTAGTTTTTCTTTTATATTTTAAAAACTACATAATTTTAGCAAAAAATAAAGAATATAATCAGTAGAAGAATAACTTATAAAGCGACAATTAAAAGAAATAAAATAAATATATTATTATAATTAAAATATTTTAAAAAAAAATACGGCACAAGTGACGATCACTTTAAGTATCTATAGATATATATATTTTCATGGTAAAAAAATATATTTTACTTATAATAGTTTCATATGATATCTGGGAATATAATTAAAAAATAAAAGACGAGTGTTATTTTTTTATATTTTTTTTTATATACAATATCTATAGTTATTAATAAACCATTTTGTAGAGAATTTCATAAGCTATTCAAAATAGTGTAGTTTATCAACATTAGTTTTTCTAAAATGAGTATTTTAGCAAGCGTCCGTAATTAAGCAATTTTGTAAAATATCGCTGGGCACCCGAGGGTTATTTTGATTTATATAATTTTTGATAATATAACCATTAGTATTTTTTGCCAAATATTTTCGACCATAAAGCAAATCGTTCAATTCAATTTCATCGGACCAAACTATCTACATTGTTTAGAGCTATCCCAAAACTCTTGGTCTAAAATACAAATCTTATTAAATTGAATATAAATTTTAAACATGAATGCTAATGTTACTAATACATAACTAATAAAAATTAATGCTTTTTTCCGTTAGCCGCAGCCGTCGTCGCAGTCGGCGAAGTCGTTCGCTTGAGCGAGAGAGAGAACGGGAGAGGGACAGAGTGCGCCGTGAGCGAGAGAGGGAGAGAGAACGCGAGAGAGAGCGTGACAAGGAGCGACGTAGGCGCATGGAACGGGAGCGGGCACTTGAAAGGTATGACACATTATGATTCTTACTTATATGTTTCAGGAGGTATATTTTAAATATACGATACTGTGACATCATCTACAATCATTGCAAGATGGAAAGGCTAGCACAGCATAGCAGTGTATAATCTGTAAATTTAAAAATGTCACATTGTGAAATTCTAGGACTGATTCTATGTCTCGATATCTTACAGAAAAAAAGAAATGTAATTTTTAAAGCATTTAAAAAAAGTTTAATTTATTTGAGTCTTGAAAAAACTACAAAATTTTATAAACACAGCATATTTTTTACTTGTATTAAATCATACAATCAGTCCTATCAATTTACCAGTAATATTTCTTGAACACCCTGTTTGCAGTAAACAGCAATACGAGAATTGTAAATGTGATCACAGCCGTGAGGGTATGACTTTGTTTAATTCATTTAAAAATATTCAATATCAATTTATATGACCATTAAGAGTTAACAAAACCCACAAATATAAGTTTTACATAAAAAAAACATTTTCCTGTTTGTAGGTCACGTGAACGACGACGATCGATGGAACGTTGGGAGAGAGTGCGCCGGCGTTCCTCCCGAGACAGGTTATTCCCTTACTTCATTATTATTTTAATAATAAGTGAAGAGGTAATGTACCAACCTTCCGAATTGGTACATTAATGTACTGTGTTCGTTTATGCACTAAATGTATGCAATTTTGTAATACTTCTACCTCTTAGGCAGTAGTCAATGCTAGATTATAACTTTTATTAAAACAGCAGTACCTATATGTACCAAGATTAGTATGGATGTTTTATCCTGTTCAGTCTCCCCCGTTTACTTTTGTGCCTTCGCTATATTCACAAATAGTTAAGTATCATTGACCGATTACTATCCATCGTCCTTTAGGTTCTTTCTACTGTCCCATCGTCACTTTTACGTACACATGTACTCACACAAACCTAACAGGGATTCCAATGGCAGCTGTATTTTGCACTCAGGACTAGATACAATGGCTTCTTTGTACTGCAGAGGATTTCTTTTATATGGATAGTAACTGGATTCCAAAGCTCAGAAGAACAAATGTCAGTCCTGTAGACACCCTAAATTCTTAAAGGGTGGTAAACTAATTAAGAAGATGAAGGTACAATAAAAAAAATAAAAGTCATAAGACCATTTCATGTTAATTCTGTTTTAGAACTCATTTGAAAATGATTTTATGGTATAACGGCTTTTATGATAAAAGTTTTCAACAATCATAACTACGCACATTATGAATAGAAACGCATCAATTTAAAACCTAATCTTTCAGTTATTATAAAATATAAACAAATTAAAATCTCAGCTAAAAGTGGTAATATGTCATTAATAATAATTTTGATACTAAATAAGATATAGGCCTATCAGCTATGCTGGCTGCCTATTATAATTATAAAATATGTAATTTTTTGTAAAGGTTTTATGTCCAATTTGACCAATACCACCACTACCAAACTATTACCACTAATTATTTAAAACTGCTTAAGGTAATATAATAAAAATTAGGACTCTGTTTTCAAAACTTATGCAGACTGTTGGATCATCATTTTACGATGATAAATTCAAAATCATGGTCCCACTTTTTAATTTTAAAGTTGAATGTGTTATGATAATGAATCCAAAGAAAAAGTAACTAAGTCCGATGAACGGTTCAAAAGTTGTAAGATTTCAAAATTCTTATTAGTTTGGAGCTGATGATGCTTTATTATATCAAACATTAGATATTACGGAATACCGAAATTTAATATAAACTGCATTCTTATAACTTCAATATCTATTCTTCATAAACTAACCTTGCCAGCGATAAGAAATTTAAATATTTTTCTTAATCTGGCTATCTCCGTAAATCGTCATCTCTGTGATCTACAACATGATTGATATTATTAGGAAACAGCATTACAAATTTCTACAAAATGTTAATTTAATGTTGTATTTGGTTTAAAGGCGCAGTCGGAGCCGGCGCAAGTCCCGCGATCACCGAAGTAGAGATAGATCTAGAACAAGGAAATCGAGGTAACCTTCAATCTTCCTTTTAATTATAATTCTAATAGTTTTGTAATTTTACACAACATGAGAATACCAAATTTAATAGTATAACATAGACTTTCCAATTACTTTCATAATCTAAGATAACTGTGAATGAGATGTGAGGATATCAGTTAAATAACTGCTTGCTCAGCGAACAACAATAATAATAATAAATTACAATTATCTCAAACTTTAATACATGTTTTTTTAAAACTAATACTATTATGGTCAGTATGAGCAATATCAGGCCAGCGATCTTAGATGATAATCTGATATGTAGAATCAGTTTATCATCTAGGATCAGTTCTCAATGACTTTGATTTTAAACAATAAGGCTCCTTTTTTCCTAAGGGTAAAGTTAAAATCAAATATCTCGTAATGTTATGCAAATAGTTTTGTCCTTAATTTTGAAAATCACTGTTGAATATTACATTGTGTTATCATTTTAATTAATGATATTTTTATTTTGATAGGGAACGTCGATCAATTGAGAACAGATCGCGCGATCGTAAATCGAGAGAAAGAAAGTCTCCAGACAGATCAATCGCCAGACAACGGAGGTCCCGCGATAGGTCCGTCGACAAAGTCCGCAGTAAGAGGTCACTAGATAGATCGCTGGACAAATCGAGGGACAAATCGCGCGAGAAGAGCAGCAGCGTAGAAATTCGATCTGTCAGCAGAGATAGAGGTCAGTAACTTGCAGTTTTCACACTTAAGCGTCGGTAGCAGGGATGTAACGGAGATGATTTTGTGTATGAAAATATTTCTAACATAATTCTGTCAGTGTAAGCGGTTAGCTTATATTTTATTATATTATAGAAATTTTACTTTTAGAAAGTTGTGAACCATGTCAGCATTTGATGTTTGTTCTTCTTTAAGAGCAATCGGTTTACGTAGACTTGAAACTTAGTTGACATTCCAAGTATATTTTCCACAACAATATATGGCTTTGATAGTTGTCAATTAAACATTCTTTCAATGCTCTCTTTGAGATGATCGCCAGGAATGGTGTCATTGTTTCGCCGGAAATACAGCAGTCGCTGGCCAAAGCCAATAATTTTATGCTCGGACCTGTTGAAATGTGCCAAAATTTAATGGCTCCAAGGCCAGTGTTGCAATAACTGGAATCCATTTGCAGTTTTCAACCACTATTTATTTGTGGCCATCTGTAATAATACAATAAGTCAGGTTTTTTTTTTTGTTTTTTGAAAATGGCAACACACAAACCTTTACAATCAAGTTTTGCTAGCCTACCGCACACCTAAAAACTAAAAAACACAAGTACCAACCCTTTAAGTATCACTAATGTAACTAACAAAATGGTCACACAGCAAGGTCAAATAAAAAAATTAAAAACCCTGGAAGGCCTCTTCACCTTGTTATAATTTAAGCTGCAGTACAACAAATGAAAATGAAAGTAATTACATTGTTGAACGTGATTTAATTGGGAAACTGATTGCAAGAAAAATATATGAGAATCTTTTTAAAAGAGAAGTCACTGTGAAAAATATTGATGGATGAATATATCGGACAATATTAAATATATAACGATTCACCCTCAATATTGAATGTCTCTAGAAACTGAGCCTCCCTCCACCTTCAATAATCATCACAATATTACTATCACAACTGCATTCATGCGTGTTTTAAAAGTATCAGAGACATGAAATGTGAAAATTAATTTGTTCCTAGTAATGCTAGTATACCTGACTTGTTATAAATGTTATGGTTTAAAGAACTAATAATAATAAAGCTTAGAAAAACATATTTTTTTTACATCAATCCATCTTTTATAGTTATTTTTTTAGGGTATTTTAGTGTTGTCTAAAAGTGCCGCAGGCACAAGTGGGGACAGGAAATGAAGCAACCCATCACAAGTTGGCACCACAGACGCGAGTAGTCTGGGTGGGAGATGCTTTTTAACGACGCCCGTTGGGCCTAGCTGTAAGACGTCAGGTTCTGATTAAATAATTTAATATTACTAAATAATGTATAAAAATAGTTATTATCGTATGATAGGTATAGAGTGTCATCCATTTTTGTTTTCAGTAAACACGTCTATTTAAATTTCTTATTTTTTTAAATATGAATTAATATAATATGCTTTCTAAATGTCGGAACCAGGAATCTTTTTTTTTTTACAAAAAATATGGTTTTTCTATTACTACCATTGTTAATAAAATGTTGTTGTTTTATCGTTTTCAGTTAAGATTAAAAATGTCTTAAAAAAAATATACACCCCGTGTCCTAAGACCATTCCCAAAAAAAAAACAGCTAATTGGTCCTGCGCTTTTGAGTATTATTGGTAAAGGATGTGTATCAAAATTCAACATGGTTTTCGAGAAAAAAAAAATTAAAACTTTAAGTAAATACTAAACGGATCTTATAATAACATCTTTGTTATGAGCGCCCAGCTGTGGTAAGCCATAACGCGCTCAAGGTTAGGTTAGTAATCCGCATGCGTGTTTTCTCGGATGGGATAAGGCAAATTGTGAAGATGCACTAATTATAATCATTTATAATATATAATAGCAATCTTAAAAATGCATTGTCCTGTTTAAGGTTATCCACTTTTTCTTGCTCTTAATTTTCCTCGGAAAACTTTGTATATCGCAATAAAATTGTTTTATATGCATAATTAAATACAGAAAATGCTCAAAAATACTTAAGCCTTGAAAGCTCCTTCTTGCTTTCGCATAGCAAAATAGAAAATCTTTGTATTGCGTCCCCGGTTCGTTAATTGTAACAATTTTTACACAAATTACATTAAGTCCTAATTTTTATCAAGTTTTGTTTGATTTATTTTTAATATATATATTTAATAGTTCTAATGAATGTCTCTTAATTTTAACCCAGCTGTAATTCATTCGTTTTCCACTCTTGCATACTAACAGTCTTCTGTCCCTCAAAAAAATACTAATACTATAAGGTCAAGGTCATTCTACGTTGATAAATACATTTTAATCAAATTTATTGGCTAAAACAAAAGGCAGAACTCTGCACTCTAAATAAGTAAATTTACAATTAATGAAGAAGAGAGACTACTTGCCCCTACGTTCTCATTTTTTTTTTGTAAGGATTTGACTACTGGGTAGATAAATTTAAGTGGCCAGCCTGGCATATTCATCATTAGAAGTGCCGTAGAGTAGCATAGATGGGTATAGTGAAAAGGTTTAAGGGGTTGAATAAATATCAACCAAAGAGGTGATACACAAAGCAATTTGTACCAACACCATTTCAAAACGTGGCTATATTTGTATGTCATACACTATTGTGTTTAGGATGTCAGAATAGAATGATAATAGTGTTGATAGCTTATAGTATTTCAGAAAACTGTTTTTTTTTTTACAGTATTTTTATAATAGCTGTTTTTATTTGTTACTTTTTAGCTCCAAAAGAGAAACCTGCAGTTAAAAAGCGATCGCCGGATAGGAAAAAATCAACTCAAAGAGAATCTAAAGAAAGACGAAAGAGAAGTAGCAGCCGCGAATCTGTAAAAGCCAGCGATGAAGAAGTGAAGCGAAGCAAAGCAAAGAAAACATCATCAAAGGCCGCATCGGAGTCATCGTCTGATGAAGATGAAGAAGAAGTCAAAGAAGACTTTATTCCAATACCTCCGCAGCGCCAGTACTCTCGAAGCATGTCCCGTACGCCATCGCCATTTCTCAAAAAACATGAAATCGAAGCCATGAAGAATGCAGAGAAGTCAATAGACGATGTGTCTCAGAACGATGCATCACAGACAGAAAGTAAAGGTCGAGCAATCACCGCTGAGAAACATACAAAACCAGCACCCGCTAAGACAAATACCAAAGGAAAAAATAGTCAATCGCATTCGGAAAGCGACACGTCCGGAGACGATGCCAAATCAAAGACAAAACGTTCAAAAGAAAAAACTCAAAGTAAGAATAGCAAACGCTCAAAGAAGGAATCATCCTCGAGTGACAGTGATTCTGAAGACTCGTCTTCAAGCGAATCTGAAGATTACAAAAAAAAGAAATCTAAGAGAGTAACGAAGAAGAAAACAGCCAAAAAAGTAAAAAAGAAGCGAAGCAGATCAAGCAGTTCCGACGATTCGAGTTCAGATGATGATAAGGAGAAGACGAAGAACAGCAAGCTCAAACAAAAGGCCAAAAGAGACAATGAAAGCTCTGAACCTGATAAAAAATCCAGGGTGAGTTCAGACACAAAACAAGATCAAACCAAGAAAGCAAAGTCTAAGGAAAGCGATACAAAAAAAAATGCTGACAAAGGAAAAGCAAAGAAACGGGAATCGAGCATCGAGGAAGTGTCCTTTAACAAAGATACTACTGTGGCGATCAGTTCGGAAAGCGAGCAAGAAAAGAGTGATAAAAAATCAAAAAGGCAGCGTTCGGCAAGCTCCTCTGACCGAGATTCAAAAAAGAAAAAACCCACCAAGGAAAGCACAAGCAAACAAAAGTCTCCCATTACTGGGACAGACAAAGCAAAGAAGGTAACCGACGAAAAAGTTCCTGCCAAGGGTCAGGTGGACGTCAATGCCGCGGGGGATGCTAGTAAAAAAACCCACGAAGATGACAAAAAAAATAAAAAGCGCGAAAAAGACAAGGCCGAATCGTCGACAGACAGCGAGAAAGTGGTTGCTAAGAAGAAAGCTAGGAAGGACAAAAAAGCATCGGACAGTTCTGAGTCGGACAGCGATGAGCCCAAAAAATCCAAGAAGCATGCTAAAAAGCACAAAAAGCATTCTAAGAAGCACAAAAAACAAAAAAAGCACAAGAAAAACTCAAAGAAGAAGAGTGAAAGCTCCGAAAGTGAGGTAGAAGAAAGCAGCGAAAAGGCGAATACTGAAGATCTGGAGAAAAAGCTGCGCGAGAGAGCTCTCAAGTCAATGAAACGACAGAACAGTATATCTAATTCAGAATAGATGCTTAACTGTTTAATGGTATGAGTATGTTAATGTGTATCTATGTATTGAAGTAAGGTCATATTTTATTTTTTTCTGTATGTTTCTAAATGTTATGTTTTATTTAAACATTCTACTTAATACAGTAAAAAAAACCTGTTCAATGTGCATTTAGTAGATGCAATCTTAAAAAAAGTTAGTTCAATCATAATGTAAGATTAGTCACAGTAGCAGATGATTTGATTGTAATTATTATTATTGGACGAGCCCTTTTGAAAATATCCAGCCCATATTGTATTATTGTTATTGTATGTTTCAGAAGTTGCAATCTTTTTAAGCACTATAGTTTCATAACACGTACGGTTATTAAGGGATGATCACAATTATATTGTTATTATTATTAACAGAACCAATCTGAAAATACCTGATGAAAAATTAGTTACGAATATGTTCTTCTCCTTTACAGAAATCAATCAATGGCAATGGGTTCGAGTAATGATATGTTTCATGATTCATTTATAAATATTGTACTGAAATAATAAATTTTTCTCTCCTATTTAAACGTATTTAATTTAAAATATCTTTCTCTGAGATGAAATTGTTGAGCTAAAATGGGGATAAACTGGCTTCATCTACGAGATATGATTTTTCAAATTAAGCTGAAACAAGTGAATCAGAACTCTCTTAAAAGATACATATATTTAAAAAAAAAACCACAAATCTGATAAATTGAAGAGCCCATCATCATCCAACCATCATCAAAGAATCAATCACTCAAGCTATGAAAAATAATATTCAATAAATGAATTAGGCTGATATTTTAATTATTACTGTTTAAGTAGTTATGTTATAGCTTGAGTGAGGCCGGGATCCCCGTTGGACAGCAATCCTCATTTTACAAGGGTAAGCTCCAATCACTGCAGCTGCGGTTCATTACTTTGAGTGATGAAAAATTCCACATCCAGTAAGTTTAGTCTCTGGCGCACCTGTTTGACCTAATATAAAGGAGCTATAAATCACAAAAAGCGAGATGGATGACCAAAATGTACATATTTTGTAAAAAAATAAAGGAAAATCAATTTTTTATCTATACAAACTAAACTTATTTCCAAGTGTATATTTAACCATTATATTAAATTTTTATCGGCAATCAATGTGTTAAAATTGGTTCTATCAATTTATTGACTTGATTTTTAACAAATTTTGTTAAAATAGGTTACCAAATGCCAGCCCTAAAAAAAAGGGTCTAAATGAGTCGAATTTAATGTTTCTTTGGCTTCGCCTTAAACGGTGGACTAAAAAAGCCTAATGGCATCCTTAAACCAGGCAAAGATGACAAGGGCGACCACCAATGCGTTGGACTGCCGACATCAAACGCTTCGCGGGCCACTACTGGATGCAAAAGGCGCAATACTGCGAAGATTGTAAAGTACTTCGGGAGGCTTATACCCTGCAGTGGGCAGATGCAGGCTGACGACGATGAAGATCGTTAAGTTAGACCAAGTGGCATCCGCTACACAACTTTTTTTGGAATACCATTTTTGTTAATTCAGCCCATATTCACAGCATACTCGGCATTTTTTCGCTGCTTGTTTCATACAATGTAAAATTTTCAAACTAATCATAGAATGTTTTGTTTGAATACAGTTATAAATTTTTAAATTACTATACTTAATCGTCCCAAACATTTGATTAGACATTTTAAATTAAATTTACAAATTCTCGTATCTTGTACGTAATATGTTGTATGGAATAGAGCCGTGATACTGATTTATCAATAGTTCCAAGTAAACAGAAAACTACTGTAGCATAAAGAACTGAACCCATTTTAGACTTCTTTAGGAGCCCCACAACCCCCACCACAAATTCAATAGGTTAATTTTACGCTCTTAATTTCTCTTTTGATCCGAAACATACGGACAGCAAGCTCATAGTTGTGACCACCGCTCGACTGCAAGCTTCCCGTTGTTGCTCCCGCTAATGGAGTTACGGCAAGGCGGTCGCTTGACCGTAGTGAAAGATACTTATAAATCCATCTTCAAAATTCAAACACGTGCAATCCCATCTTCAAGCCAATTGCAACTTGAATAGAAAGAAACACACTCCTGTGTGTTGCGTTTATGAGATTAGTATGGCATCAGCTTTCTGCTGCAACACGGCAGCAAGGTCCAGTCTGCAGCCACTGCAAACTGTTGTCTCATTATTCTGGCCTTCAATCAGTGATTTCCATCGCAGTCACCAATTAGCTAGTCTACGAATAATAGGTGAGGTAAAATTGAAAAAAAAATTAACTCATCTCTTACCACATTAGCGCTTGTTTTTTTTAAAAAATCTCAGTAGAATAAGTTACAAATACCAGCCATAATAAATTTACACGTCGTAACATAAATTAACGTGGAGGCAGTAGGCAGGCCCAAGAAGGTGGAGCACCGCCAGTCTGGGGTAAGGTCACATGGCAAAAGTAGGAAATAAGCATGTGAAATAGACTCCGTGCCTTTTTTCACATAAAAATAAAAATATGTTTAAAATCTGTCATACTTGACAATGACAAAAGTTTGCAGACAAAAAAAAATATTAATAGCTATATTTAAAACTTTTACATTAGTTCTGGTATAATTTACATATTATGTATAGAAAAGGAAAATATGTTTTTCATTGTTTAAGTCCGTCGAAAGCAAAATTCCAGCTCCAGCTTTTTTTATTATTCCAAGACAAATTTCTAACTGTTATTATAATGGCTGGAATTTCAGTGGTTTCCATGACAGTCGCTTAATTTAATATCCTACTACTTGCCTTAATTTAATTATTTATTTGCATTAAAATGCTGCCTAAAACTTCTCTTAATAATCTGTTGTAATGTGTTTTATCATTAAGTTAGTTCGTCGCCGTTTACAAGGCGGTTCACCGTTCCTATTTTGTAAGGAGGTGAAAATATTTTTGAAGTTATAAAATATTATTAACCACTTTTTAAAATCATTTATTTTTTTAACAGAATAACCGATGTTTAAGGTCCTTAGCATAATGTTTGTTTGGGCATATTTCCCAATAAAGTTTAAAAAAAAAATGTGTTTTCGCATGATACATGGCACTCATTTAGTATTGTTCTGTGAACAATATCATTGATTATATAGGATGTTTTTTTTAGAGGCGTGGTTTTCAATCTGGCACTACTTTTTTCGTAGTTGGTGTTTTTGACAGCTGTCACTTGATTTATGCTCAGTTTGGTTTGCCATTTCATAATGAATAGACTTACTCCTGAACAACGTTTGCAAATAGTGAATCGCGTCGTGGGCCTGTGGCGTGGCCTCCAAGATCGTGCGATTTAACACCGCTGGACTATTTTTTGTGGGGTTATGTGAAGTCGCTTGTCTACGCAGATAAGCCGGACACGATTAACGCCTTGGAAGAGAATATTCGGCGCGTTATTGCTGACATACGGCCCAACTTGCTGCAAAAAGTGGTTGAAAATTGGGCCTCTCGGCTGGAATTTGTTCGAGTCAGCCGCGGCGGCCACTTACCCGAAATCATTTTTAAAACATAATGGCAAACCCTTATCTTTATAATAAAACTAAATTCTTAGCCATAACATCAAATTATATGCGTTTTATCTCTTCTTGAAAACCACGCCTCTAAAAACATCACCTATATAATGTTTTCATAAACAGTTTCCGTTAAAATGTATAGAATCTAGCAATTGGGATCAGTTGGGTTGGACGGTTGTATTAATAGTTTATTCAATTCTGCTAGCCAGATTTTGGCGCTTCCCGTTGACCAGTGTAGTCATTTGTAGTGGCTGTATGGATTCGCTCTTAAAATTCAAGACGGCACACAGTATGACTGATTATAACTGGGTGTTTTGATCATATAAACTGTTTTATTATAACAGCAGTGATGGAAGCTTTAAATATTTTATCCGGTTACTTGTTTGTATAAATGCAACGACACATAAAAACCCGCAAGGGTTTAGTGAACAATCAAATAGAAACTGTATGTTTTGTTTATAAATAAATAATATTTAAAAAAGAGTAAGATCATATGTTAGTGCTTAGAGGTTAAAACTTTGCAAGGAACCTTGATTTTTTATATGTATTCAGGGAACATGAGATTGATGTTTTTTCCCTCGATTCGAACTTCTGAAAAGGCAGAGAGAACTGCGAACATATCTTCACCATGTTTAGCACGATTGCTAGTTTTGACATAAAATCGTGAATTACATTTTCATTTGACCCGGAAGATACTACCAATACTAAGTTACCAGAGCTAAATGGAACAGAAAATCTAGTGAAATCTAAGCGGGGAAAATAATTTGAAAGACCCTATATACAAGGAAATCTTGCACCATGGCTATTGGTGTGAAATGTAATCCGGTAGAATAAAAAAATATATCAATAGCTTGCATTATTAATGTATATGTGTAATAATAAATAAAATAATGGTAAACCTTTACAACCTTGATAAAAAAATATGAACCTTTACTGATAGACCTTGTTTTGTTTGCCTTGAGCCGTGTTATGAAACCCAACGAAATGCTGTTGGGCCACAAAAGCAATTAAATGATTTGACCATAATATGACTCACAAATCAATCTGTCACCAAAGTGTTGGCCAACTGGCATTTGAGCCAAAACAGATAATGCCAGAAGAGATAAATTCAAGGTAAATGATAAACCTACTCCGCCCCCTGCTCAGTGGCAAAATGATTCATTTATTTTTGAATATTTTTAATATCAATCCAATATTAGGAAATACCTATTCAAACCAAACATTCATCATATTGATATGCAAATTTTATTTCAAAATATCACCAAATGCTCAAAAGATGCCATCGTTGGCTACAATAATACTCACAGGAGCGTTAATGGCACTTTAATACATTATTATTATATTATGTTATTTAAAATTAATTAATTACCTAAAATAATAAATATATCTCTTAAAAATAATGTGTATAATTTGTAAAATTGCATCTTGTACAATGTATTTAATTATCTATTTAGGAATCTTTATGTATATATATTCTTATAATAGGTACTTCTTTAGCTGCGTAACACATTACTAGCTCTATATTTTTTATATACCTAACTTAATATACTTAATAAGACAACTGGACGGATATAATTTCAAAAAAGAAATACTGACAACACTAACATATTTATTGTTAAATTATTATCGTATCCAGCACTATAAGTCTTTTGTCATTTACACTTAAAATATTTAAGTACCGCAATATAATTACATCGGGGGAACAGACAGATGTAATTATAAAGCAATATTAATAAGTAAATTGCATAAAAAATTAATTACTGTTACTATAAAATACTGCTATATTTATATTATAAATAGATAGATACTTATCTATTTCCATGTCAAGACTGAATCGTTTAACGATAATTTTTGTACCATGGTACATGATAAATTGTCAATATAAAAATCTAAGATTATTGATTGGTAGCCTCGTAAATAATAAACACAGGCACACGAATTACAAAAATATCTTAAAAATCCCGAGATGTATGTTTTTATTATTTGTTTGCGACTATGTGTCGGTTATATTAATTAATGTATCTAATTTAAACAATTTTATTGATTAAACTTTATTATTTAATGATTAAAACGATTAAAATGATTAGCAGTAAAAAGTGCCATACTTTTAACCTGCATACCACAGTATTAAAACTTGGCGAAGCAACCAATCACTATTCTCAGAGGCACATACGTACGTGCTGAGCTTAATAAAACTTTGAACAAAAAACCATTTTTAATTTAATAATGATTATACTAAAACATTAAGCAAAAATGCTATACATGTTAAAATATTAGGTTAAACATTATAAATAAAAATAAAAGCAATGGCAAAATGATAAAAGCTTATACTTAATATGTAAATATATATATATATAAATTGTATAAATGATTGAATTATTGTAAACTTTATAAAATTATACAAAAAAAAAGTACCCTAAAACCAATTCTACTCATTCAATATTAATTTGGTAACAAACAATATGACGAAACATAAATATGTAAGATGGTGAAATAAAATTCAATGAACATAGAAAGTGCATTCAAACTCTCGGTTATTCACATAAGCGCCTCGGGGATCCCACAAAAAACAGTCTTGAGATATGCATAGCATTAACAATACAATACCTTGTATAACAATAATTGTGGGAAAAATGCATCGCGTAAAAAAAAACATAAAGAGCAGCGATAAAGCATTGCAACTTGCGAACTATAAATGCGTTGTAATGACAGATTTTCTATGAATTATGGTAATCTCTTTCTCGCCCGAATTGGCAGGTGGACTCGGCTCAGAAGAAACTAACCAAGGCGACAGCTGTGAAATCGATTGACTACTTACATTAGCAAGATCCGCCTTTTTTGGTGGAACGGGAGACGGGGACTGAACGACCGGGACCCCAGGAGGCTCCACCACTACAATGGATACATACTGAGACGTATTGTTAGCAAGCGGAGCCTTCGGCCCATCGATTGAATTCTGCGGTTCATTGAGAACTTTGGGCGAAGGAGTCGACGGCGAAGGCAAGTTGACCGACGGAGACTCGGAAAGTTTGCTCTCGCTTTCTTTTGCTTTCAAAATATTGCACTTGAGTTGACCGGGCAGTAGAGGTTTCGTCGACGAGGAATAGTATTTCGTTTGATTGTTGGGTATTTCGTTAGGAATGGACGTATCGATGAGCAGCTCGTGGCGCAATTCGTTTTTAGAGTCATCCTTGTTCAATTTCTCTTTAACAAGGCTCTTAAGCAAATCATTCAAAGGATTGACTGCAATCAGAACGGTTTCAGGGTTTGATGAATCTCCTTGCGCATTAGTCTCTCCTTCAGAAGACTTACTAGGAATGACTCCTTGGACGGTTTCTTCCGAGAGAAGTTTGACTTTAGTGTCATCCGCAGAAGTGTTAGCAGATTTATCAGAGCGCTCGCTATGGTTTCTCGAAAAGGATGATTTTCCCGTCACACTTTCGACAGGAGGCACTAAAGGTGTTGGGACACGAACGGATGCCATGTCAGATGACTCGGCTTCAGCAGGTTTTTCTGTCTCGTCAGGCTTTGCAACTTGTTTCTCCCTTTCGCGGAGTACATGCGACTGTCTGCGTGCGAAGCGCTGGCTGGGTCGTCTCTCGAACTGCACAGACCTCCTGGCACGGTTCTGCTGTGTTGTCTGATATTCGGTCTTCCCCGAGTATTGGAAACGCGAGCCCATCCTGAAAAAGTTTTGTCTTGCAGATGGGCCTTTGACAGGTGCCCGCAGCCGGAAAAATGTGTGATGCTCGACAGCGCATTTCCATAGGTGCTTGCACGCTTTCTCATTATGGAGTCGGAATACAAAGGTGTGCTCTTGCTCCCTTCCCTGATCGTCATCTTCCACCACCACCAGCGTCAGTTTTTTCCGTTTAAAGTCTAACTTGCTGATCTTGGGCCAGAAAAACAAACCGATCTTCTGGGGTCCTTCGAATACGAGGATTCCTGTCGGTGTAAGGCCGAGGTGATACTCGCAGCCATCTTTACCGAGGACTATATGCATGTCGACTCCATACATTTCCAGCCACTTGACTTTGTTTAAATAGTTTACTTCAGCTTGCGCCGGCGTCAAGCCTGTGCACTTTTTATATTCTTCTAAAATTTTAATTTCTAGATCTTCCGTTTGG
Organism: Neomicropteryx cornuta; assembly: GCA_020383195.1. NCBI lineage: Eukaryota > Metazoa > Arthropoda > Insecta > Lepidoptera > Micropterigidae > Neomicropteryx > Neomicropteryx cornuta. The sequence continues at coordinate 17,285,729 of JAHKQU010000021.1, read as the reverse complement.
TTAGGTACGAAGCGGAATTCGGACACAGTCGCAGCCGTATGCACTTTGGGTTCGAAGTCACCGAGCTCTGATTGGAGAGCGAGCGCACACAGCTCTATTGTGGTTTCGTTGGGACATTCCAGTAAGCCGTCGAGGAGGTCTTTCTTAAGCTGTAGAAAGAACTGGTAACGGGTCAATTCCTCTCTGAGGGTGTTCGGCTCCGATGAGTAGAACTTTACGCGCAGCCTTAGAGTGTATGGTGGACCGATTTTAACTTGCTTCTTGATAGCCTTTGTGGGGTCGAGCCAGTGTTTGACGTTGTTAGTGTCTGTGAACTGCAATCCAAAGTAGTCCTTCTCTATCAAATCGAGCGAATAGAATACTTGCTCGTACAGATCGACGGCGGTGGCCTTCTTCGAAAGGTTAATCGATAGGTCCGTGCCGTCGAGTAGTATTACTCTGCACTGGACTAAGTTTTTATTGACGGAAGATTTTTGAGTTTGTCGAGCATTCCTAGCTTGGTTCGACGAACGACCACGTCTACTCAAAAAACGTAACATGACGGAACCAGCTATTGTAAATTAGGGCGTTCGGAATCATAAAAGAACCTAGGTTTGTCGTGACATGTCAATCGAAGACTAAAGGGAACTTATAAACGGTTTAATCTCAACAACACAACAATCACTTAACCTCACCAAAAACTAAGTAATTAATCCAATTATCATTTATGATTTGAAAGGGATCATGAACACCGACACAATGATGATCGAACGGCAAACAAATCGAGTTGAGACCGCCGTCCACACAAGCCGCAGCGCAACCCACTTTGGCACATTTTTTAGTTAGCTAGCACTCGCATCGCACTTCACGGCGCACTCCCTCAATCTTCTCAAATATTAGCGAGTTTGCGAGTTGCCACCAAGCCCAGAAAAAAATGACAACGTAACCCTAATAAAATACCTAAAAATAGCAACACAAAGAAAAAGTAAAGTGTGAATTTGTAACGTTATATCATTATAACGATGACAAAAACATTCTAAAATAATTATTTACTTTCTGTTAACCTGTTTCCGCTATGTTAGATTTTATTAGAAAACGCAGAATCTCAAAATCCACGTAGGTAAACATTTTTTTTTCATAACCAGGTTTTTGTATTTATTCGAAAGTATGCCAAATTAAACCTATTTTGGGTTTTTGTCCAACAAAAGTTGTATATGTATTTTTTTTATTTTTCACATTTTCGTTTTATCTCCAATAAAAATCATAATAGACAGATCTCTCATTTAAAACATTAAGGACCGTGTTTATTACTCAGTATCAGAAAATCTAAATGATTTCATTAAGGAGATATGTTTTTTTCACTAAAACAAGTTTATAATTGTATCTTAAAATCATCCTAGCATTTTTTTTCTAGAAAACTATTAGAATGCTAAAAATTTTCTTATACCAATCACTAAATAAAAACAAATTAGAATAAATACGAAAATACGTAATAGGAGAAGTCCGCCAAACTTGAAAATAACAGTTAAAATGAGAATAGGTAGGTATTCGATAAAACTGACTTTCGAGTACTCAGCAGCTTTTGGAGTTATTTAATATTTATATACAGCATCTATTTTAATTTACTGGTGTCTTTTTAGCGAGGTTGGGCGGCTGGCTCGCGAAGTACTTTGAAAAAAAAAACTTTTTTAAAATAATTATTCATGTGCTTTTTTTTCTTTAGTAGGACCAGTTTGTTTATTGATATAGATCAACCTTGCTCGCCCAAAAGGACATCGGTGAATTTAAATACATACTGTATAAGCGTGATTGTCAAGAGTACCCTTCAATGGCCGGTAACTGCTAATAAGTCCTGAGCAACAAAGGGTATATCGTACAGCGTGATCTCGATAGCTGCAAGGCAAACTTGATCCATTGTTGTATTAATAAATTAATGATTTGACAGTTGAGCGAAGGATTTACGATGAGAAATTGTCCAAGAGTAGCACCTAGCAGAGACATGATTTTTAACTGCCCCTGATATTTCAAGCTGTTATTAATGAAACCGAATTTCATTTGATTTCTTTAGGTCTAGGGAAATTTGGTCCAGTGCTACCAGTGAAAAACCAGTTTCTCGAAACCGAAAGTTTAACGAGCACTGATCGTTGTGACAGTTGACTTGACACTTCCAAACAATAAGCTAGTAGTTATGGAGAGTGTCGTAGTTATGAGGCTCTTTGCATTTCAGCATCATATTTTTAAATAAATTAGCAATTACATTGAAAAAATACATAACAATATTGTGAGCTGTCACTAATTTTGATAGCTATGTTAGCCGTCAGCGGTGAATGTCCGTTTCATTACACGTTTCAGTGGGTCAAAGAACTGTATTTTGTGTGGTGCTTTGTGCGTGCACTTGTGCAGTTAACTTGCGTGCCAAATATGCCAATTCGGAAGTAAAGTGGCGCGAATCGGTGTCGATCGCTTTTGGTATATCGCGACAAAAATGGATGAAAATTGCGTGGTCAATTGGACAGCCGATGATGTTAAAAAATGGCTATTAAAAGAGGATTTATCCCAAACCGTGATTAATATGGTTCACCATAATAATCACCTAGACGGTTCGTGTATTTTAGCTTTAAATCAACAGGATTTCAGCGAATTCCCACTGAGTGAACTGTCGTTGAGGGATAAGAAGAGGTTCCTGCTTAAAGTGAAAAGTTTGCAGCGGAGCAACCATGATGCGATGGTGCTACTGGGCCTCGTTGAAGACAATGTGCTGAACTTGACATCAGCCAATGTCAATTTTGTGGGAACAAACCTGTCTTCCCACCTAGCCTTCAACGGTCGCGTGGGAAGCGAATGTCACGATGCAATTCCACAGTACTTTGAAAATGATGCTCACTCAAGACCTGGATCCGAAGATGGTCGTGCATCTAAACTAAAGCCCGAAATTTGGAAAGCATTCATAAGCTTATGTAAGTAAGCTTATTTATTTTAGCGTTATTTGGCTTTTGTGGTTCTATTGTCTTTGGCTTTGAAAATCTGAATTTTAAAGGAAGATTTTAAATACCTTAATATTGGTAATTTTGTAATTTTGGTGTTAGGGTTTAAATATTTCTATCTCATCTAACGTCTTGTAAAAACAAAAACACTCTGTGTTTTTATTGGTTAATCATGAAAAACAGAATCAATGTATTTTAATTGAATTTGCATCATTATGATATGTACTAATTAGTTTTATTTTCTTAAACTTGTATTCAGTCAATAAAATATTTACTTACATCTATAATTTTGGCAAAATAAATGGAAGAATACCAACTTTTCAAGGCTCTTAACTTTTAGACAAAGTTGAAATTAATATTTTTAGTTCTATATAAGTAAGCCTAGATAATAATTATGAGATATAACGATATTCCAAAATATTTTTCTTCATTATTTACATTAAGAGTCACAACACTACAATGTTTGTATGGTGAAATGACCAAACTATACGTACTAATACGTAAGAGGAGTCTCCTCTTACGTATTAGTTGTTAATTTAGTAAAGTATAATGTGAGTTTTTTGTAAAACTTTACATATACTACATACACACAATTTACGCATACACTACTTTATTTGCTTTTATTACATTCCTATATTTTAGTGCTTATTTACTGATTGTTTAAATCTGCCCACTTGTATCATCACCATCTATTATTATGCATGGTTTGATTTTTCCCGGTTTATTATGCATGGTTTTCCGATGTAGCCGGCTTTTTTAAACACTACATAAATACTTAAATACATTTTTGTTGTGTTTTTAATAAAACTTAAATATATATATACCACAACATTTGTGGTTGGGTTCTTAAAGGAACTCGATCCGGTCATATCTCCATACAAACGCTGTAATAATGTAACTCTCTTATTTGTAGATATAGATGAAAAATAATAGAGGATATTCTTAGTTTTATCTCCTAATTATTTATGCATCTGTTGAATTAAAAAGTAAAATTACTACTTTGTCTAAAAGTGAAAGTCTCAAATTGTCTGTTTTTCCATACATTTTATCAAAAGTTTAGACATAAATATTTTATTGACTAGTAGAGATTGTAAAGATAGTAAAACTACAGAAGCATAGTTAATTTCACAAAGATGCAAATGCAACTAAGTTTTTATAAATAAATTGATTCTGTTTTTGATAATCACCTAAAACAGTAAAGAGTGTTTATATATTAGATCATGCAGATGACTCAAAAGCGCGCATAAGACGGAGAAGAGCGCCACTAGGAAAAGGCCCTTAACATATTTATATTCTGCAAACACATACATTTCTAGACCCAAGCAACCCTTTCCGTTAGAACAAAACATTTTGTCATCTTTGATCTTATTGCTCGTCCTGACATGTTGTCTTGTGCAACTAAAAAATCACACTCGAACAAGATAGTTTTTTTGATGGCTACGGCTTTTATTCGAATAACTATAAACATACTTATTTATATCTAGTTAAATGTGTAGATTATAATGGTGTGGCAAATGAAATAAAAAAAGATTGAAACAAAAATCAATGAAAATTTCACATTATTTACAACACTTCCACGTTATCACACATTCCATCTAACGCTGAACACGAGATTTTAAAGAATACTAGGGAATAACTAAAGAATATGTACCTAAATTTCAAGAAAATTTGCAAAGACGCATAAAATTTAACCAGCGGCTTATTTGACAGACGGCCATATCGCTTTGTTATTCTCTAATTACAATTTTGTTTATATGATATCTTTTTAATTATAAATTGCCGTATTTTTTTTTATTTTTAAAGTGTTTTTCGTATTAAAATGTTCATCATTTATTTATTATTTTATAGGTAGGCAGTTTTTTCATTTGGTAAACGTAACGTATCTTTGATTGTTCGAGTGGCTGAATAATTGAAGGTAACTAGTAGGCAATTAATTCTGTGTACTACTCTTTATTCGCCAAGTTCTCAACCTTTCAATTGCCAGAAAAGCAATAGCATAGTAGGTATAATAATGTTTTTGAAAGTAGCCGCACTTCCTACGAAATATCGGAAGACTGCCATTGACCTTGAATGTTTGCAAATGAGAATTTACATAGAATACTTACTGTTTATACCTAAACTATTTTTTTGTAAACAATTTTAATTAAATTTACTGCTTACCTATTTCATTTACTCTTAAAAACTAATAATAATTATGCAGTGAGATATGTAGTTATTTTGTTGACACAATATTATCAGTGCTGTAATTGACCTATTTTTGTTCTCTGAGAATTATATTTTTGTGTTTGTGCAGGTTATGTGTTCTTTGTGACGTGGATCAACGCAGTGGTAATGGTTATTGTCCACGACAAAGTTCCCGACATGAACAAATATCCTCCTTTGCCGGATCTCTTCCTGGACAATGTTCCACATATCCCATGGGCGTTTGATATGTGTGAAATTATTGGTACCGTCATGATGGCAATCTGGGTTGTGGTTCTTCTGTTCCACAAGCACCGGTTTGTAAATTCTGTTATTTTTTTAGACATGCGCTTAATTTCCAACATTAATATCAAAATGCTGGAATGCTATGCCCGATAGTAAACTTTCGCTTTCCTGTGAGCTTAGTGTCTAATGCAAGAAAATTCGGTTCCATGGAGCTGAACCCGTTTAGAGGTCTCCTAGTGATATTAGGTCGCCATGAGGGACATTTCTCGAGACCCACGTGATATAACGGTATATGAAAGCCCTCTTCAAGATTGTAGTTACTGTTCTGTGTTGTGGATGTATTACTTATATAGTTGGGTTAATGTAATTAATGTTGACGTTTATGTGGGTGTTCTTATGTTATTACAACATATTTTTTAATTTACTAAAAAAAAAAAAATGGAACTAGCAGTGGTAAACCACTGAGTAGCAAAATAAATCTTTTAATATACAAGTAAACAGAAAATTTAAATACTGCTTAAATAGCTAATAAATGAAGTCGTTATGTTTTACCGCAAAGCATGTAGAAACTACCGATGTGTAAATGTAATGAAACTCTATGAACGGCTCACGTCTGTGGTTGGAGAACTTGCTACTTAAGTGTTGAAAAAAGTGTCTGCAAACATGATAATATTCTCAGCAGCAAACCTAACCTGACCGAGTTTGACACAATGGGAACCAACCCTCCCTCAACAACAAAAATATTATATTCTTTGTAATTTCAAGGCCCATTTTTTTATTGTTAAAAAGTGTGATATGTTATTAACCCACAAAAAATAAATGTCCTCTTAATTAATACATCAGCATCATTTTAACACTAATTGGACGAGACTGATTTAGATAAATGCGTTCCTTCCATGCTTTAAAACAAAAGATTAATATCAAGATGGATATGATTTTATTAGGTAAAGACAAACTTCCTTATGGCAATATATTATACTATATATTTATTGTGAATATATGACATTTTAATCTCGCTATAAATTAGCAGAAGGTCGTCACAAAACCAGGAAAAATGCTAAATCACATAAAATTGGTTTCTGCTGTTAGAGGGGGTAAAAATGAATTCTGTAATCTGGCTACAGTAAAAGCGAGTTGGGTGAATTTTAGTGCCGTGAAGAATGCTAAACGCATTTTTTGAAAGGTTCAGATATATTGGAAGGAATCATCCAGGTGTTCTCTGTTTCCTATACTATTTCCTCTTTCCTCTCATGGTAGTTTTAGACCAGGTCAGTGTTTTCCATGGCAGCTGCGTTCTTGACACAGTTTAACTTTTGTAATAACAGAAAGAGATAGCGTAACACTATCACCAGACCAGCAGTCTATGTTACAGTCAACTGTAGACAGAATCCGTGAAGATCGTTAAAGATCGGCCACTGCTCGGGTCGCCTCACCCGCCGTCGGGTGAGGCAACACCGCCATAAGGTTTGCTGTTGGTCTATGTTTAGAGGACAATTAAACTTCAAACTATATTTAAGAATCTTCAGTTTATACTGATATTTTTAACCCCAAAAAAACAATCATTTTTCTTTGTTATCAATGTTAATATAAAAAAATATTTAAATATTAGAATACCTTCTTTGTTTGTTGATAAATTTCCTTTTAGTTATATTAATAAAAATATAAATAAACGTTATAGTTATTCAAGAATCAAAACCAACTTAAAGTGTAGTTTTTTATTTTATTTGTATATTGCCAGACCGCTATTACCACAATGGAATGTCCGCAGCTGTTGGCATTACTAAACACTCCTTTGTTTGGTGTGTTCTTAACCAATTTTGTTTGAGTCACACTCATAGAAACAATCACCAATGTTTGTTATCAAAGCTTTGAGAGGCCATTTACTGATTAGACATATATTAATAGGTAATTTACATGCAAATATTTATGAGAAAATCAAAACGAATAAAAATTATTTAAATATCAATTTTGACATTTTTGTTTTTGCGATTGTTTATTTTTAGATTATTTACTTTCCAATGTTATTTCATTATTTGCTTCACTGTACTATCTCATAATAGATATACACCATGGCGCAAAACAAATAGATTACATTTATTATAAAAGGTCTAATCTAAGATTATCAATAAAAGGTTAAGATCAATAAAAATATGTGCAAGGCAGGATCCCTTGAGTAGATGTGAATCAGCCGTTTTGATCCTGGCAATATTGTTTCTTCTAAATGAAAAAAAAGATATTACTGAATGTTGAATCCTTTTCCTACTCTGAAGATTGTCAGATTAGTGAATTAGGAGTGTGAAATTGTATTATGGGGATATTCGGCTGCTAGCTGTTGGATTGTTTATTTTATTGAACAATCTTCTCGAACTGATTTTAAACTTTTACGGTCGTCATTTATTATACACATAATTTTATGGATTTTTGCATACTATACACTGTTTCTTTCGGTTTCTCAATTTAAGTTTGTAACGGTGGGACATGTCACTCTTTCTGAGGACAAGATGTCCCCAAAACGTCAGGATTAAACAGACTTGTGCACACAGTATCTAAAAATTTCCCAAGTTATATGTTTATGAGGTTTCTTTGATCTGAAAATGTGTACTTAAATGCGTTTGTTTAGTATTGTTATATTGACAAATGAGATGTCAATTTCATTGCTTTTTCGGTCGAAGCATGCTCGACATATTTCGACACATGAGCGGTTTGCCGTTGTCATAGTAAATTGCTTGCACTAAATACCTACTTTCACTCTCTCGAAAAATGTCTTATTGTATGGGATAAGTATGCTGTGCTGTGACTTTCTGCGTTAGAACAGGTTTTCTTACTACTCAATAGGAAAAGAGTGCACTCTTGCACAGGACAAAGCTTTTTACGCCTACTCTGAGGGAGCCACCAAAATTGTGTTAGCAAGAACTATGAAATCGCATCTGGTGACAGAAAAAACGGGCCTGCGCAGATCACAAGTTCAATGTCTGTGAGTTTAATTGAGTACTTTGCAGCCCGGTGTTCAAGTAGAATTTGAGCATTTCTGGAGACCAGTTGTGCAGAATTACTTTCAATCGGAGAGCCGGAGACCCAAGCTTTTTGGTCATAGTCCGTTTTATTCAAATCTTGACACATTTTGGCTCTCGCTTCTTTTAACTGTACATTTCTTTAACAGGTTTATCCTTATTAGGCGTTTCTTTGCGCTGGCCGGCACTGTGTTCCTGCTCCGTTGCATAACAATGATGATAACATCGTTGAGTGTACCGGGTTCGCATCTCAAGTGTGCGCCGCGCCGCTACCCCCCCACGGATGCACCCTACGCGGACTGGGGTCGACGTCTGCAGCAGGCTTACGACATTTGGAGTGGTGCCGGCATGTCCGTGCGTGGCGTTCGGACGTGTGGCGATTATATGTTCTCCGGGCACACGGTCGCATTGACGTTGCTCAACTTTTTCATTACAGAATGTTAGTATTAAGAACAGTTTCTTTTATCATTTCAATGTAATTCAAATAATGGTAATTATGTAACTACGCCTCACTATCAAGCATCTTGTGTTAGAAGCTGGATACTATATTATTATCTCAGTAATTTAGAATTATAATATGTAAATTTTTAATATTTAAAAAATAAATTAGAGCATTTCGCTTATTAAGGTTTTTGGAATGTATAATGGCTATAACTGTCATATAAAATTGAGAAAAAGGCTCATTTCAAAATGATTTTCCACACATGGTTGTGTATTGACAGTCACATACTGTCACAACGACCTTGAACTCACATTCAGGTTTTGTGTATCATAACTTAGTGCTGGGATGTTTATTTCTCTAGGACTATTTCGCTTTATTTATTAGGTATAAATAAAAGTCTCAATTTTGCCACTGCTGATAAATTGCTAAAATGTGACTTAGGACATTACGCTCTTCAAGTACAGATTTGTAAAAATGAGGTGGTATTCTTTCTCATGACTATACTAACAGTTTCAAATTTTAATTGTGAACACAATTCTACCACATAATACCTCTGTTTACAAGTATAGTGAAGCTGTTTGTAAATGTTCGTAGGAATGATTTTTAAAATTACTCCCACGAATTCGTGGGAGTAATTTTAAACCATCCATCCATCCTCCATTAAGTCTTCTGTCACTGTCAATCAAATTGCGGAATATTAGCTAAAGAAACCCCATAAATATACTCCTGCGTCCAAGGAATAATTCAAAGATTAATAGTTAATTATTTAGGTATTTAAATATGATTTTTAATTGATATTGGCTGCTTATTTAGATTAAATTCGAGATACAGTTAAAAAATAAACATAAATGGGGTTTTTAAAATCCTGCGAAACCTTTGTACTTACAGGAATATAGAATCATATCAACTATAATACTTAAAAAGCGTTTTTTTCTAAATTTCTATTGCTTATGTCATATATTTAGAGTCCTACAGTTAATTTTTTAGTTACTTTTTATCCTCTATCCAATTGACATGGTAAATTATAAATATTTGATTATAATCTATTTATATTAAGTTCAGTTTAAATTACTGATGAGATACTGAACTGTCACATAAAACTAACTGATCTACAACAAAACATTTAAATTATTGGAAAAAAAATTTGCTAAATCAACATTTGTTTTAAATTCAATTTGTTAGGTTAATCGCCAAATTTTGAAAGCTTTAAATGACATGGCCTGTGCTTAGGGTTCCTTTTCTAGTGCATTAAAAGCTGGGGCAAAAAAAGCATCAAATAGTGAAACAAAAAGTAAAAAACGCTTTCAAAATCTTGGCGTCCTTTAAATCTCGGTGCCCAGAGTCACCCTACCCACAGGCCGGTCCTGATTATGAGATTATATAAAAAATGAAAAAAAAACCGCTAAATTCAGTATTTTTTATAAAGCGCCAGTGTAAATTACTTTTCTAATAAGCGGCGCCCAATCGATTACGTAACTTTAACCGCGTTCGCATACAATACGCGACCAACGACACCTAAATGAATGCTCACCATTTAGAGACTGACTGCATTTTTGACATGTCGATCAGCTGATGATCTTTTTTGATATATCGTCTTTACAAATAATACTTGAAATTGCCATACTAATTAGTTGGATTTTTTTATTGGGTATGGTTTTGGGACACTGTATATTTTTGCTCTTCATCATGATTATTTTTTAGTGAAAACTATGGTGAGTTTTCATTAAAAGGATGTTATTAAATAAATTATTGTTATTGCTGTGTAGCAGTTCCAATACGTAAAGTTTTGAATGCGTTGAAATACGTATTGAACGACCTTTGCTTTATCTATATATTTGGTAAACATTTGTGATTTGAGCCTATCTTACTTATGTAGTTTCCACTACTTGGCCATGTGATTTGTGTGATATTGATGTGTGTTTATCAGCCATACATAATTCTGTTATCAAATTATTGCTGACGCATTTCTCTGAATGATTGTTGTTTTGAAGTTGTCAGTTATGATGATATAACCTTTGCACTCTTTTGTAACTTTTAAGAATTTATTGTCATCAATTTTTACAGATCTATATCTAAATAGCATAAACGAGTAGGTACTCATTTAGTGACTCCATTGACTGATGGTCACAGCCCTGTAACTTATTTTGAATTTTAGCTTGCAGAGGCGTTTGGCTATTGGCCCAAAGGTCGCAGGTTCGATTCCGCACATGGTCATACCATTTTTAACGCTTCATTACCATCTCCCCTGACTCTAGTACAGGCATATTTGGCCTAGCATTTCTTTTAAAAAAAATAAAGACAAACAAGACTCATTTAATTATAACTATTGGAGTCACAAAAGCACCATTTTAATAATAGTGATATAATACTATATGCTTAACTATGATACAAAATAGCGAGCTGATTGCCATAGGACTATTTTTACCGGCTAACCCAGAAAGGTTTTATAATAAATATTGATGTGTCGGCGAAAACAAAAGCCTTAAATTAATGTTAATAAAAAAAATTAATTACTGACACATAAATGAACCACTATACACTGGCCATTTAATATGCTCAAGGAGAATAGGATTTGGAACGATAATAATTATATAGAATTAGAATAAGAAGATATTCTTTGAAACGATGTTTAAAAATGGCAATATTGAGAGATTCTCACAGATATTACGTTCTGCAGTCTAGCCGTATCATTAAGCTAGAAATCGTTCACTGGAGTAAGCATGATTTATCTTGCGGGTGCCGCAATAATACAAATTTGACACACACATACACTATTTTTTTTCTTCAAACAGTCCAGATGCACGGGTCCTCATGTGCAAAGCTCTCCATTATTTGACCTAAACTGTTTAAATAATTAATTTAAAATTAAATATTTTGCATTTGTGTTGTGCATAAACTATTCTATGCGAAAGGAATTTCTGTCGTGCTCACTGTTGGGATGATAGTTTTTCAGTGGTATTGAATCCCCAAGACCCAATATAACATAAGGTGGTGAACTTCGCTCGCAAGGCCAGCTGTGCGGTTGAATTATTACTCAAAAATCTGGTTATGAAACAAGTTGTGAAATTGATATATTTATTTTGATAATTTCAGATACACCCAGGAGTTTATATATTCTTCACATAATATCCTGGCTTATCAACATGTTTGGCATCTTTTTCATATTAGCTGCCCATGAGCATTATTCTATTGATGTGTTCATAGCATTTTACATAACATCGAGATTATTTTTGTACTACCATACACTGTCCAATAACCAAGCGTTAGTGATGGGCGACTCCATGAGGTACGCAACTTTATTTTAGTTTTAATTATTAAAAAAGAATTAGCTTATAAGATTTTTATATCAAAATAAATTGCATTTTTTACGATTTTATTGCTATTTATAAAAGTATTGCTCATCCTCGATTGAAATGTTTTGTAAATTTGTGAGAAAGTAGTTTGTTCCGATCGCCTGTCGGATTTGTATCATTGAATAACTACACATGAAATGCGCAAGCCAATAACGCATGCTCTCCTAAGATGTCTATTATAACCGACATATACACATACGGTTATATCTGTTCTCTGCCTCCCCTCTCTCTCGCTTGTAACACTGCACTGTGGCGAGGACCGGGCAGCGGCGGCACCGAACCATCTTTGACTTTCAGTCGCAGTAAACACCTCAATCTGGCGCTGTGTGTTTCATTTCTTACCTACTCAGTTGTACTTACATAGTGGAGTACCGAGTGTGACCTCGGAGAAGTCACACTTCCACTCTCGCATAATGGTATAGGTTTATCATTATAATATTATCCTTACGTCCATTATAACGGTGCACTATTCTCAAATTGATATTATTATTATTATTAGATTATGTCATCCATAATGGCTTAGGCAATTTTCGCAAATAATAGTGAATTTCTCAAGGGCAGTACCATATTAATATTGTAAAGTTAGTCTAGCATAAAGTACTTTGTAATAAACAAGTTTTAAATTGTAAATAAAATAAATATTTTGCATTCACCAACAGAACGAGGATCTGGTTCCCGCTGCTGTCATTCTTTGAGAGCGAAGTTGACGGAATAGTGCCCAACGAGTACGAGAGTCCTCTGGCTTGCATATCCAGTATCTCCCTTTGGTTCACGCGGAAGAAGAACAACTTAGGCGAGCACACGGTCACGTGGCTCGCGGGGCAGAACGTGAAAGCTGTCGATTTCTCCGTCAACAAGCTCATATGCAACCTCAAACGCAACTTGAATCTGGTCGAGGCGACAGCGGAAAAAACACCCAATAGCGATAAGAATGTGCAGACGGGATTCTCGGAGTTGAACAGGCCGCCGGACTATTTCGATGATGTACAAGCATTGAATATAGCCTCGCTCGAGCGACACATCTCCCAAGCCGATATTATTCATAAGAAAAGCCTCTGACGACTTGAGGAGGATCAGGACGTCGGTGAGTTGTTTTTGATTTGTTTATTTTTAACTATTTGTTGCATGTTATTCGTTTTTAACAATTTCTACCCGTCAATAGAGCGTCACTCGTGTACCACGATCTGCCACTGGTGTGGATGTCACTCGTTCTCTTTGAAAAGTCATTAAATCCGTAGATTTTTTTTATTCTTTATTAATTTTTAATTATTTTATAGCACCGTTATTTTTCCCCACAAAGCAGGTTCTTTTTTGTGAATAAAAAAAAACAAACTGCAATAGTATAAAGTACATAACAACAAAAAAGTAAACTAGTAAAATAAACTCGAAAATAATTAAAAAATAAAATTAAATACATTATTGCGTACAGTTCTTTATTATTTCTATATCATTAGGTATAACATCTGGCTTGAATCTAGTAACATTGTTGTTTCACATTGACACTCATTTTTCATAAAAGTAAATAAGGTGATCTCACCTACCATTGCCGTCAATAGATTATAGTTTCTCGCTGTCATTCTTTGACATGTTTATCAGAATGCTTTGAGATTACCACACAATTGCAAAATTTTGACGTTCTATCAGTGGTAAAGGTAAATTAGAATAAAGGTAAAACGCTTTTATGCATTACAAAGTGACAGTTTCAAACCCTAATCACTGAAAAGATGTGACGGAAGTCGCAAACCAGTTCACAAAATGGACAGCGTTTGGGTAATTATAAGGTATGTTAAAACAGCGGATTCGGCTTTCTTGATTGTGTTTAAAACTATCCGTTAAGTGCTACGGCCTTAAGATAAAAGCTAAGAGGGCAGTCTTCGCTCAGAACCTTTATAAGAACGCCGTTCCCCATTTACGTAGTTAAATTTGGTGTAAAATTACTTCTTATTACAAAAGAACTCATCAAAATCTATGTTTGCCGGGAAATTGATTTGTGTTATAACAATTTTAGGAATTATTAACAAGAGTTGGAAAAGAAATTATTTTAATTAAACCTTATATTCTGAATAGACGAGTAATAATATTTTGTCAAAGTTACGTTTTAGAAATATGGGACCTGCTGAACCATTTCTTTCGAAATATATTTAAATCACCCACAAATAATTATTAAATAAGTGGATTTTGAAAAACCCTTCGTAAGGTGCTTATGTAAGAGTTAACATCGAGAGTTAATTGAGCGGTAGGATATATCTAACCCGGCTGAAACAGAATTTAATTTCGCCGACTGCTCTTCCATTCGGTCTGGGTTTTTATCATTGGTATTTTTAAATTATGATTTAGTGTGTGTGTATGTGTATATTTGAAACCATATTGAAATAAATCTATAGATCTCTCTATTAAGGCTTAGCACTCTCTCAGTCGGCAGTCTGTTTTCTCTAAATCATTGATATATTAATAAATTATTTACTTGCAGGTGTTGTCAACGACCAATAGACTCCTTAATTAAATGCAATCTCTTCCTCGGTCGTCTTCATTTTGGATTCTTCCGGAACCTTCCTTTGATTTTTAATTTATTTATTATACAGATCTTGTTTAAAGTCAATTGTTAAATTATTGTAATATTCTAATTAGTGAATACCAACATAGAGGCAAACAGTTGTGATATTTTAAGTTTAAAATTTATAATTTTATTAGTTAATTGCTTAGTAGTATATGTTTTCCATTAGATAGGTGCAAATTGAACATTATTTGCTGAATATTTTATAGGGATGCCCTAATAATAATAATTATAATTGTCAAAATTGTATTTTGCCTCGTTTAGGGCCGAAAGCACTTTTGATTGTGTTGTCTGCATGTTATTAACATGTTTTTGTTATCTAACAGACATTAGAGAAAGTTACTTGTAAATTTACTCCATTGATCTAGGTCATTAAAAAATACAAATTTTTTATAACTATTCCTTAACAGTCCGTAACCATTCGAAGAATATACTATTCTTACAGTGTAAGCAGCTTCTTTATATTTTTTTGTGAATATAGTATCCTGTAATATTAGCAGGATCCTGTTCGCTTTCCTCGTCAGGTACTTTGTATCAGAATCAAGTTTTTTGTTTAATGTGCCAGTGAAAACCTCTTGAATCCTTCTGAACTTGTTTTTTTTAATTTAAATTAAATAAAAAAAACAAAAAACTATTTTGACCGTAATATGATGCATCCCAATCTTTCAAGACATATTTTTATTTTTGTAATGTATTAATTGCAAATATAAGGGTATTAAAGCTCTACTTTAAATAATCAAAGTGCTAGTTCTCAGTAGCTTCATTATTGTGCAACATTCTAACCCCTGTTCAATCTCCTAACCAATTCTAACTAATTTGTGGTTCCAATCTCCTAACCAGCATTGGATTACCACCGTTTTAATTACTGTAAAGTACCAATGAATGATCATTCGATATGGCTAACATTTTTGGACTGTTTTTTATTAAAATATAAATATCTGCAGTGTCAAAACATGGTCCAAAGTGATATAGTTTTCCAATTATTCAAAATGCAAGAGTTTGAGATATTTGTTGTTAGTGTATTTGTTCTCTTCCGTTCTTTTCAGTAGTTTTATGCATTCTTATGCGGATTATAAAACATTTAACAATGACCTTTTAGGTTATAACGTTACTGTGTTTATTCTATGGCATTTGGTTTTGTTATTTTTTAGGAGAAATCTAAAGCTATGAAAGTAAAGCTATGATATTTTAAATAAACTGAACTTATTATTTTTATTATTTAAGTTTTATTATAGTGAATCAGTGAAATTATTATGTTCCTTTTGCATATTTACAATAAAATATTAGTTAAGAAGATGCACAGTATAAATACATTTAAAGTACTTTTAATTGTCTTAATGTGTTCCGATATTCAATGTGGTTATTGATATAACTAGTGTAAAATAGATTAAACAGCGATACAAAATTTGTTTAAGTTGAAATAATTTTATGCCATACACGATTCCGTTAAAATTCTGGTTACTACTGTAAATATACTATTTTATTCTGCAACTTGTAAAATGTTGATAAATACGATATAATAAATATGGAGCTTAATTTGATACATGTTCTGATAAATTACTATGATTTTTAATTATGTAAAAATCTGTCATTTTAATAAAAATAATAAATATTAAAAAAGGGACGGAAATGATGTAAACTGTGCATTTCATTGTAGGAAAAAATTAAAGTTAAAAAAAAAACAACAAATATTAAGATTTATATCTGCCACTTATCATTTATTATTTTAGGTGATTATTATTTTGTATTACTTTTGAAAGAGATTCAAACTTGTAGTTCTGATTTTGATATTTTCTTTTCATCGGTTAAATTTATGCCTAATTATTATTTTAATATGTACTCAATTAAATTTTCTTGCACTCAATTAAAATTATTCAAATAAAATATTTCCAAGTTGTTGAGCTTTGATCTTTAAAGTTTAAAAATAATTAACTTAATTATAACCTAATATAATCAGCTTTATTTTGACAATGTTATACAATACGAGGGTTGCTATTTATGAATCCGGAATAACAAAGAGAAACAAACATAATATATCATTTAATATGGTTTTATTGCTTTTCAAAATATTCACCATGATGATCGATGCACTTTTGCAATACGTTGAAACCAATTTTCATATTAATTTTCCATTCTGATTGAGATATCTCCAAAATGTGCATTTTGAACGCTTCACGGCTCGAAAAATGTTGCCCACGTAATTTTTTCTTCGCGTTTGGAAATAAATAGAAATCGTTGGGTGCCAAATCGGGCCTGTATGGCGGATGACCTGTCAATTTTATCTCTTGACCTGTCAAAAACTGAGTTATATCGTCCGACGTGTGACAGCTAGGATTGTCATGATGCAGAATGATTCTGCATTGTCGGTTCTTATTTCTTCAAAGACTTCTGGCAAGCAAATGGCCGTATACCATTCCGAATTAACCATTTTACGATTTTCTAGTGGCAATGTAGCGACATGTTCATTTACAAAAAAAAAAAAAAACAGGCGACCATTTGCTTCAAAGTGCTTTTTGCACGAGTAACTTAATCATCACCTGTGTAGTTATTATAGACAAAGATATTTTTGCACCAATCGACACGAGCCTGTTTTTGATCAATTCTCAAGTTGTGTGGAATCCAACGTGTGCATTTTTTTTTATAGTTAATGTTCGTGTAATATCTTATGTATGCTCGTCATACTATGCCCAGTGACGCCTCCATCTCGCGATATGTAACATGACGATTTTGCATTATCAGTTCCCGCACATCATCAATATTTTGTGGTAAAACAACCGATTTAAGGCGAACTTCTTTAAATTCGTCAGTGACCATAGATCGCCCACAATTAAACTCACCAGTGATACACAGTGGTTTTCGATGGTGCTTTATCCCCAATAGTCGAAGTGAGTTGATCGATACACTGTTTTTGAGTTAGCCCACACCGAAAATCGTAATAAATCATCGTACGAAAATTTTCACGAGTTAAATCCATGGCGATGAAGACACAATTTTCAAAATGACACCACAATCGAAAAACAATTGTCGGTTACATTAAACAAAATGTATTATACAGCCAAAGAGTTTCATTTTTAAATGTAGTAATTACTTTTTAAACGTTCTGTAAGTGGCCAGTTCCGGATTCATAAGTAGCAGCCCTCATATTGATACATACAAAATTTTATATGGCTGGCAACCATATTTTGAGTTACGATTATTTTTATCGAATGAATTATGTATTTTTCTTTTGTTTTTATTTAATTCATGTTATCCAATATTGGTAAATTTTATTTTTTCTTGTTAAAATAAAAATGTAATTTTTAAGTTAAATCCTAAAAAATTTGGCAAATTATTCTTTAGTCCGTGTTATAGCTGCAATTAAAATGGTTAAAATGTATATCCATATTTAAAATAGATATGGATTTTTGCGTTCCTTTTTGTTTACTCAGTTTGCAATCTTTTTGATTGTTAAACAATTAAATGCACAAATGTTCCAAAGTTAGTTGAGGTATTTTTTGTTATTATTTAATATAACTTATACCGGAGAGATTGTTGGCTGATATATCAGTAGTTTAAGGTAAATTTATACATTATTGTAAAAATATTTATTTTTCTTTACAAATTCTGCGTTTTTATATGTACGAAGCCAAGCCATCCCAGGCAGAAAATTGTAATCAACAAAAACCAAACATTACCGGATGAACAATAATTACCCTTTCTTTTAACTGCACAAGGGATACATCAGTTTATTATGATTTTACTGTAAAAAAAAAATGTTTGTTAAAAATATTACCGTTTCAGCCTGAGGTTCCATTTAATTTCGCCTGAGGTTTAAGTTAACTATTCTAATAAAATATTCATCAATTCAACATTATTAGATGGTTACAATCGTCGGCAGTCACAAGATATCTATCAATTATGACTTAAATGAATAATGACATAGATATTCACCAGATCAAAAAAAAAATCCAATGAAATGTCACAAAACACTAAGAATAAACATTGTTTTCGGATAACCTGTTTGTAGGTTGATATTAAGATGTATGTTTTTTTTAGTACATGCGAGGAGTCTAGTATCAAAGAAATTGTCACCTAGGTTGTTTTTTTGGTAAACATAAAAAACTTTTTCGTGTGTTGCCCTTTTAAAAAATTCAATCAAAATATTTTATTTTTATTTAATAAATTTTATACAATATTAAGTCTAAGAGCAATATTATTATAAATTAAGCTTATTTAGAACTGAGTAAAAAAGCTTTTCTTATAAAATAATTATACAACCAATGTGATTCGACACAGCTACATTTAGGATGCGAGCATGCGTAAAAGGAGGTAACTGTCTCAAAAGAATGGCAGCACTCTATTGGTGTAATGCACATTACTGTTTGATCCGAGTAACTCGCGGCGAGAGATGCTGCCTTTGAGCTGGAACCACATTTTAGAGACAATTTGGTTGACAGTTGATTAGTCAATTAAAAATTTTGACATTTTTAACTCAAAGGTGACAAAATACGGAGATTCTTATCTCTGATACTAGACTACTCATGTCATGTTGCGGTACAGTGGCTAGAAATCACCGACTTAGCTTAGGCACATCACGAGAGGTAAGAGAGGGTAATTCCAACTTAAGTCTTAAAAGTTACCAAGCGACTATTGAAGAACTTTGGGCTGATCTGAAAATATCCTTTTCCGAGCCCGTCCCAGTATCCTACAATTAGGCCAATCAAATAGAGGGTGAAAAATATATAATTTAAAGTCTTTATATTTACAAAGCATTAAACCATTGTTTTATGTACTAAATTTGCAACTCATTTACGAACCCGGAAAATGTTTTTAGTGTATATTTTTCACAATAAATAAAAGTTTTGCAAACTGTAATATCGATTCAACTAGAGTTTACAAATATAAATATAAATTTGCAAACGAAACTGAATTAAAAAATGGTAAATGTGTTTGAACGAAACTACGCATAAACGAAACATCTCCCTGCCCGGTCGCGGCTGTCCGCTTAGCCAGGTAAACGGGGAACGTTGCCGGAACGAGGCAAAATTTAATACCTACCAAACAATACAATCTTTATTTAACTATCGTCTTAATTTTCTTCCCGTGTCTCAATCGGGTTGCAAATTTGAAGATGAGTGTAAAATTATAAATGCTTATAACACTTTTTTGCGATTTCCGGGTTTGTAAATGAGTCGCAAATTTATTCAGAAATTGAATACACGGTTCATAATAAATTAGTGAAATTTGGAAACTGTGAATTTCATTTTTATTTTGACTGGCCTAAATGGCAAAACTCGCCACCTAAAAAGACGGTGTCAAAAACTTTATACCAATAGGAAACATTCCGGACTCTCTCTCTCATATATCAAATAATAACATTCTTTGCTATGTTGTGTGATTTGATCGCTCAATTTACACTGCTTTCTAATTACACTTACCTCGCTGGCTTGTTGTAGCGAGGGTTGATCCACGGCTACGAGGGCATAACCATACATTTTTAACAGACCGGGATAAAGTTATCTACAGTCAATAAATTCAAGTTTTGCTTTTTAATCCGTTCATTTGATAAAAAAATTATATTCTTATAAAAGTTAACAAGAAATATAAAAATTCCTATTTTCCCACTAGACATTTTAACCCAATGATTGCACCTATGTGCAATGTTTAAAAAAACAAACACCATATGTACTAACTATGCTTATTTTACTTATAATGGGATTCACTAAAACTATAGTATAAGCTGGACTATTTTGTCATAAAACATCTCTTGTAATAAACAATGATTTAAAGTTTTAGTAGCTCTGAATCGTAGCGTTTTTAGGGAAAGCATTAATAACAAATAAAAAAAGCTTTAGTTAATTTTTTACAGTTATTTGATTTACAGCCTGACAACATCATGGTTGTTGGATGACGATAATGCCGATCAGATCAATTTTATTTTTATATCTTCACATCATAGGGTCTAAAAACATTATAACACACCAGATTCAGTCCGATTTCTATATATTATATCTGCATAAAATTATATTTTTGGTAAATTAGGAAAAAAAAACAAAAATTTTGAAAATTTTACAATTATTAGAGTAATAACTAGCAATAATAATGATATAAATAACATTAAATTTAAATTTAGTCAAAATTATTCTTTTTGACCGGGCAGCACTTAAAACTCCAGATTCAATCAATCAAATCTAATGGTGGTGAATCTTTTTAGACTACTAAAAGTATGAAACAGATTTGACAGTTTTAAGTCTGTTAAATAATGAGTTTGTTAATTAGACAAACGGAAGTATGGAAAAGAAGTTAATTA
The DNA here is from genome assembly GCA_020383195.1 of Neomicropteryx cornuta. Taxonomy (NCBI): domain Eukaryota; kingdom Metazoa; phylum Arthropoda; class Insecta; order Lepidoptera; family Micropterigidae; genus Neomicropteryx; species Neomicropteryx cornuta. The sequence goes on along the minus strand of JAHKQU010000021.1, from coordinate 17,264,690 downwards.
AATGACGTTTGACCCTAGGTGACCCTCCCTTCCCTCCACCCTAGTATAACCAATAGTATCATATAAGTGAGGATTTTTCCTTAAATTCCATATGCAATAGGTTATCTAATGTACTTCCACTAGGCGGATAATATTGCCAAATATTACAATAACTAAAATAATGTAAGAAAATCAATAAATATATTTTATCCTGGAAAAAATGTTAGGATATATTATTATTGTACCTGTATTACCAATATACTTGACCGAATCGTAGTTGATGTACTTTTTATTTAAATACTGTTTTTTTTTCTGTATTATATTACCTAGTTGAATATAGCACAAACTTTCTGCGAATTTTATCTAAGGTTTTATTACCAATAAAGTCTGAAAAATCATATTTGTTTTATTACACATTACATAACACCTTTTGCTTTAGAGTAAATACAAATAAATAGTTTGCTCCCATCGCCAGGCTTCGATCCCCGATGGAGTCAGAATACAAAGCACTTTAGTCACAATGTTCTAACTTGGGCCACAATCTTCTAGATCTATTGGTCATGAGTTATTGCTGTACATCGCCAGATACCATGCGCAGCAATATTGGGTTTTCGTCTTACTGCATTTCTATAAAGATTTGTAAACAAATGACGCGTATACCTATATTCATAAAAGGCATAGACTAATCATCGTTTTATGTTCATCTCAGTTCGGTTTTGACAGCCATTAGAAGCAGACATAAATAAAATTGGTAAATAGTGAACATAGTTTGTGTGTGGTATGGCTGCCATGAAAATCACCGACCAAGGTAAAATGGTTGAGGGAGCAACTTTGGGAACAGGGTAAGCTGAAACCGAATCATTTTAAAAGGTTATGTAAAGATAGGTTAGATAAAAATTTAAATATTCATCTAACCTAGTAGATGAAAATTAGAGTAGAAAAAAATTAAAGAAAAGTTTTGGGATCGTCAGTCTAGTGATTAAGGTGTTGGACTATTGACCCAAAGGTCTCTGGTCAGAATCCACACATGGTCATACCATTTTTAACGCTTCATTACCACCATCTCCCCTGACTAGTAAATCTTAAGCTCATAGCATTTGGATGTGGTGCTAATCAATGTGTAAATTAAATCTTAGTTTTGTATCAAATAATACGCCCAAATCTTTATTTGAGTAACTCTCGTTAGAGTTTCATAAAGTACTGTATGGGCTGACGTGATCTGCTGAATGTCATAGAGTTAGATTTACCAATATTAAAGATATATATTTTTTTATAATATTCAGATAATCTGTTAATGTCTGCTTATAACTTATGACAATCTTCTAATGAATTAATTTTTATAAAAACTTTAAGATCATCAGCAAACAGTAAAAAAGGGAGTATCTAAAACAGCAACTGGAATTATCAAAATAATAATAAGGCATCATTCTGTAAATAATTATAAATATGAAAAAAAATATTTTTAAAATATCCGATAAATAGTAGATATAGGGAAAAAGGATAGTATCAACTAAAAACAGTTATACAAACATTTACTCTTGCATTATATTTTGTAATAAGTAAAAAAATATTTTCTTGCATTCGCATTAGAAGCTTTACATTTCGCATTTAAACTTTTACTTTACACTAATGATTGTTGAGTAACATACAATATATAAATTCACAAAAGTGATCACTATCTCTAATGAGTCTATAAGGTATGAAAACTATGTTTTATAAAATTAAATAATATATTAATAAGTAGTATTGAATTTTACACCTTTTATCTTGCTGACCAAATTTCATAGATTTCATTGGATAAATCTTTTCGGCGCGTTTTTTCTAGTGCATTTCTCAATTCTAAAAGCCATTTTCCGCGATCACAACGGCTCTCGAACACATGTAGGATTTCATCGATTTTAGCGGGAAAGTCGTGGGATGCGGTTCGTAGATCGATAGCTTCGAGTTCAACTTCTTGAAGGTTTAGATTTCTCCCGAGACTCCTATAGTTGGTGCCGGTTCTTCTTCGAAGTAAATCATAAATCTTTGTTCTATTACTAAGGACAGTGGAAATGGAAATTGGTCTTCCAGATATCGTATGATCTGCAAATGCAAAATGTTTATTGCTAATGAGGATTCAGTGTAATATTTTTTATGTTCAACTCGGGGTTAACCCCGGGATAGCGGCTAAAAATAATTATTAAGAACTGCACTCCGCTACATTCTCCCACAACTATTCTTAGAAGGTTGTTTTACTAAAGGATATCGCCACTGTCCCTTGACTGAAAATTTCGTTGAATTTTCTGGAGGGATTCAGACAAAAAAAGTGCTGGGAAATATTGGATGAAAAATTTTGGGAAAAAAGCTCTAATCGTTTTTATGAGATTCAATCATCAGACACCAGATAGACTATAAAAGAAATTGACAAGATATTGTGTCTGTATTGTATTCTAACCTTTCATTTCAGGCTCCACAAAAAAAAAGAATGTCGAGATGGACACATTTTTATATACAGTAGGACCTTGTGGATGGTTGTGGCGGGTAATACTAGAAGTAATACCTATGTACTTATTGAGTCATCGGCGCGAACGCATTTACACTGAAAGACCTGTGAGTTCCCCGGTAGCGAGTTTGACGGAATGCAGCCCTGTAATTCATAAAACCCTTAAGAAGCCAGACAATCCAATTTAAGAAGACGTTCTTTATACAACAGAGAAACCGGCATGTGCCCAATAATTCAGAGAAAATTTGCAAAAGTTGTATCATTTAATTGTGAAATTACTTATTTTAATTAATCTTTCAATACTAGTAAAGGCCGGTTGGATAAATTTAAAAAGCGTCTGGGAAAAACTACAGCATACTATAATCCGGAAGCCTTAATTATCCATCGGTGACTTGTTTCATATCCATTGTCTGCCAGCTACACCCTAGTAAAATTACGCAGCATCCTAGATCTGTCAGAACTGATCTCCACATATTGTGCCGTCGTTGAATCTCATCTTCGATATGGTATTCTTATGTGGGGTACGACGCCATATTCCATAAAAGTTTTCAGATTACAGAAAAGGCAATTCGTATATTAGTTGAAATACACTCCAGTGAATCTTGTAAGCCATATTTAAGTAAGCTTGGGATCTTAACTTTATATGACATTTTGGTTCATGAAGCACTGTGCCACTTCTTTATCAATAAATCAAGGTCAATGACACACAAGTCTACCCACAACGTAATAAAATACCGTTATAAAACACCCGAAATAAAATTAATTATGTTCAACTTATAAGACCAAAATCAACTAAATTTAGTAGAAGTAGTTGTAAGTTTAGTAACCTATTTGGGTCTTAAATTCTACCCGAGAACCTTAAAGAAATATGTGATATTCAAGAAGGCTATTAAGTTATATTTGATGAGTTTGAATTTATATAATATCAATGAATTTTGATTCTCACCTTTCTATTTGTATTTAAGTAAAAATGTATGAATGTACAAATTCGCATATTTAAAATTGTTTTCATAGTTTTTTTTCCTCGTTTTGTTCAAAAATAATTTCTACAAAAAATTGTTATGGAAATAAATATCTTGTATCATCCGGACTCTTATAGTCCTAATACCTATATTATTAATCTGACAAATTAAAATAAGCATTTTCATCGACTAGGTGCAATGTTACACAGTTTGTGGCACTACGGATTTCAGATTAACCCATTTAGTGCTCAGACAGTGATGAAAGTTTTGGCTTGTCGGCACCGGTGCGGGTAATTACCCCATTTTTTTAAAATCTCTCGGGGCACCAACAAGTCACATTATGCAAAGTGCTCAGGCAGCAGACAGGTTAATGTGGCAATGCAGTTTCAATGAAACAAAATAAAAATCAACTGTTAAATCTAGATGAAAGGTCAATCTGAACGAATTCAGAAATTAGTAAGACCCCCTCACTCGGATGCACAGTGGTTTGGACACCCAATGTAAAGTTAGGAGATTTGGGTCTGAATCGTAATGGAAAAAAATATGGTTGCTAATAATTAGTCTTATGGCGATAGGCGGTCTGTTTCTTGATGTTCCTGTCTCACACAATCTCACCGACTTGCCGAGAACATGAACGATAATATTTATTAATACCATGCTAAGAGAGCTGAATGGGTACAGGGTGTTTAATAGGTGACGATTATTTTGTAAAGATATTTATTGTCTACATAAAAATATAAGCCATAGAGAAAAAGCTTTACCTCGCAGAGGTACACATCTCATAAAATTTTCTTCAGATTTTTTGCTCCTCTCATAGTCCAATATAGTTTTGTTCAAGGTAGAAGATTTTTCATGGCTTAGTTCGTGTGATATTTCCTTGAGTGGATCGATTTTAGCAGGACATAAACAATTTCGTATCTCTAACACCAAAAATAGTTTTTCTAAATTCTGAATATCCTCAAAGCGCCTCGGGGAGTCAATGTCATTTTGGTAACGGAGTTTTAGCTTATTCAGTATTTCCATCGCATTATGCGAAGTATTTACTGCGTGTATGGTAGTCAGTTTTAGAGTATTATATTGGTCCAGTGTACTTTCTGTAAAAAATATTAAATAAAAGTTTATTGGTAAAGAGGGCACATAATATAAAACAAGACCAAACTCCACCGGCAACTATCAAACTCAAGAAAATTTATTGCAAATAGAGAGAACAAAAAAAACATATAGAATTACGCCTTAAGATAATTAGAATAATGTCGTCATTTTTAATAAATACATAATTTTTTAAAAATATACATCGAACTATACTGATTTGTCTAATTTTCATTGTAATTATCTAATATTTACTTTAAATACGTGATGTAGTACAGAAAAAACATAATTTTAAAATAAACATTGTTAAATAGGTCATAATGACATAAGAAAAAAATATTAGTTTTTATAATTAAACGCTGTTGCTACTATAATTGCTTAACCAAAGACGAGAATCCATCTCCAAAATATATTTAAAAAAAATGATAACATAAATTGTTGAAAAATCGGACAAATGTTGACTGAAACTTTTTTGTTCTTAAGTTACTGGACAATCTGTATAACCCAGCGAAAACTTCCTTTTTCGAAGTTTAAGACTATTTCTTATTTCCAAATTTGAGAAAAGAGGTTTGAGGATGGCTCAGCGAAAAGAGGTTTAAAGAGATGTCAATGAAACAAATGGCAAGTTTCATTTTTTTTCAACAAACAAAAACATATTGTTCGTTGAATACTTAACACTTATTATATTGCCTAGCATGTATTGATAAAGGCTAAACCACCCAATATTAAAAATATCCTTTCACAGTGCAGCCTACAACCAGCCTGCGCATAAAACCACACCATAAGGATTAGGGACGCAGGAAAACAAGCATATTGTGAGAAGGGAATTTTTCCATAATAATAATTCAAAATTCACATATTACATAACCTCTTTACCCAAACCCAAAATCTTTGTGCCGCATTGGAGTCACCCTTTTTTGTGTTTGTGTCTCCGTAATTCAATTTTTTTTAAAACTGGAATTATCACCTGGATGCAGCATGTTAGTGAGTTTTCATCCAGGTTCGTAAATGGAGTTAGGAGCTGCACTTGGGACGCTTGAAACATGGTTATCATGGTATCATTCTTTTACTAAATAAATGTTAATTTCATAATATGTTTAGGTATTTAATATGCCATTATAATTATAATTCGTTTGACATAGGTCAGGTTAGGTTGCGTAATTGCGGTAAATTGCAAGAAATTGACAAGTAGGAGTTTGTTTATTGTTGATTTTTATAGTGGATAGTTCAATAAAAGATCAGCAGTTAGTCTTAATTATCTGTTCCGTGGGAAGATTACATCTTCAGAAACCACCCTTTAAAATAAAATTAATATAATAACCTAACTTCAACCATCAAAAACCATCAAGGTATGATTTTATGGCACCTAGCTTCCTAAAGATCTATGGCTGGCCAGAGAACAAAATCTGAATACACGACAGGGGAGTCTGGTCAGTAGAGTAAATGTTTGTACCGTAAAGAATTCTTAAAACCATTTTGGAGGTCCTACATTTTTTAGCTGTTTTTCCAGTCTCCCGCAAAACTTAATGCAAATCTCATTCTAAAGTCCACAAACCCCTAAAACGGTTTTAATACAGAAACTATATGGTATGATGGGCCACACCACGGTCACTGATTTTCAGGGTAACTATGCCTTACCAAATTTAGGCGGTTAGCGTGTCGTACCGACGTATACAAGTATAATCCAATTGGGAGAGCATTCGAATGATTAAATTCCATTTCCGCGGAGTATTACGCTTTTGTAAGATCAGCGTGAATTATTTATTTGTTATTGATTGCCCGGAGGTATTATTTTAATTTTTAACATTGTATTTTTCATGATTACTTCTAGTTATTTTTTGTTTTTTTTGTTATTGTTTTTGATGTTGTTTTTTTCTTTTAGTAGTTTAATTTTCTACTTTAATTGTAATGCGTACATGGGGAAACCTGTTTAATAAATAAATAAATAAATGTATATTTAAAAATATTATATTCTAGTGTCAAATGAGTTAATAGGCTTACATAAAACGTTTTGTTATTTTGCCAATGTTTGCAAAAAACGCAACCATTATTATAAAATTGATAAACTATGTTCATCCGAAAGTAATTTGTTAAATCCCTATCATGATCACTAAACAAATATTAAAATGAGTGCCGTAAGAGCGAGGCTGCCATGAAAACCACCGACTAAGGTCAATCCTATCACAAAGGGAAAATAGTTTTTTGGTCTTTAAAATTACTTCTACTTAATTACGTAGAATTCAAAATAGATGTTGATTTTTTTCAGATGACTGAGGAGACCATAGAACAGCTGAAAAAGTTACAACCTCCTAAATGATTATGTTCAAATGCGCTACCGATGTTACCCTGATTTTGACACTAAGTAGAGATAAGGAGACTTGTTGGGGGATGCATATGTGGATGTGGAAAGATATGTACTTCTGCAAAGATGTGAACTACTACAGTAGTGGTGGTTATAAAAGCAGCAGTGCAAAGTTGTAAAACAACATCAGATGGTTTATGTAATCTAGCGCCATCAAAACGATAGGTAAATAATTTAGGTTAAGCATATTTTTTACAAATTAACTTAAATTAACAGCTTACGTCAGTAAATACAGTTCATTCCACCAATTTGCAGACGATACTGCGTTAGTAGCATCTCATAAGGACCTTTCGGTTGCGACTGATCAAATGAATTTTGATTTTTCTCAACTAGTGCGATGGTCTCATGACAATGGCCTTATAATAAACCTCCAGAAAACAAAAGTCTTGTATGTGACCTCTCCCTACATACGAAGAGGTGAGGTCAAAATCAAGGCACACACATACGCATGTCTTGATTCGGACACTCAACATTGTGTATGTCCGTTTCTAGAAACTGTCGATAATCATAAATATCTTGGTTTAACACTTGACAAACATTTCAATTGGGGGACGCATATAGAAATACTAAGTGATAAACTAAGGTACTTCCTTAAAATATTATTTTACATCAAAAACATTCTGCCATATAATATAAAGAAAACTGTTTATATAACCCTCATTGACTCTATTTTAGCATATGGGGTAAGAGTGTGGGGTCTCACTTTCGATACCTACATCTCGAAAATCGGCAATTTACAAAAGAGGCTTCTAAAACAAATTGTACCAACGGAAATTAGAGCCGAAAGTAGAGAAAACGAGCCTCAATTATTTAGATTTGTCAATGTTCTGCCAGTGAAGCAAATGATCGCTCACCGAATCCTGATTGACCACTTCTCAGACGCCTCATATAAGGATCCCGTAGTTCATGCTTACACCACAAGGCAAGCACAAAGACACACATTGAATGTTCCTCGTATTAATAATTACTACGGATCACGTACTTTACGTTACTTAATCCCTAAACTTTTTAATGAGCTAGAAAATGACATTAAAACATTTAAAAACGTGAAGTCAATAAAAAACCACATCAAAATTACACTCATGTCAAAATTATAAATTATAACTTTATTATTATTATTTTATTTTTTTTGTTTTTTTGTTAATTATTACTTATGCTGTAACGCTGTTGTTTATGTTGTTGTCTTATTATGTATGTTTATTATATTGAGTGACTACTCAACGTCTCTAGTATACACTTACATTACATTATATTGTATAAAGGAAGGATTACTTGGGATTGGTGTCAGCGCGCAGTGTTTTAGTTTTAATTTTATTTTAAATTTAATTAAGGTGTTGTGTAATTATATTGTTGAATTGTAAGCTAAGATACCCACGGAAAAGGCACCAGCCTTCGTGGGGTTGTACATGGTGCATTACTGTAATAAAAAAAAAAAAAAAAAAAAAAAAAAAAAAAATCGTTATCAAACAAATCGCTCTAGCCAAGAAAGAGTAATAATTATTATACTTACTTGTACTAGGTATCAACATCATGGTAACACGAATAAACCTAAGTTCTGCCTGTTTCTGACATAAATAATAGTAATTGTATGTTCTATTATGATAATTAGAACAAAATATTCGAAGCACAACACACCCAAGCACTTGACAGTTTATAACTTTATACTTGTTTGTTTTGTATTATGTATTGGCGATAGGAATATAACTTTATAGGCGACACTAAATTATTATACGTAATAAACACAATACAAACAGCAATGAATCAAAGTAATGAACAACTTCTTTTTTAACTTTTTTTATTGGCTGGCAATATATATATATTTTTTGATTCGTTGGGTATTCACTCATTTTGTGCGATTTTAATTAAAGAAAATTGTTGCTATTAATCGATTATTATTTTGTTAAAAAAGTGTTTCACATTAGTTCGTTTATAAATGTATTGTTTCACATTTCCTTTATTTATTTCTTTTTATTTTTTATGTTTCACTGATTTTAAAAGAAGATTACCTCTTTTTAGCAACATAGTACAAAAAAAACATGTCTAACGCGTTTATACCAAAGCATAAGGCCGTTAATATTTCAAGATCAAACAACTTATGTAAAGAAAAAGAGAGATGAAAACTTAAATCAATCTTTTTGAAAACATTTTTTTTTAGAAACTAAAAAGTGCATTTAAAAACAAAAATGCTGTCCAATAATTTTAACAGGTGATACAAGCGTTGAAAGAATTTTATGTAAAAATTACGGTCCAATCTGAGATTGAATATTTGCTTTTTAGTCTTGTTCGTGGCCCGCGATACAATTCGATATGTCGTAATTTGTTTAGTATTTAATATTTGAATCAGTAATTAATGGCGAATGTTTCGGTAGTTTTTGTATAATTAAGGCCAAACTTTCCATGTGTTTTTTTACAAGAATGTTGGCGAACATATAAAAGTATAACTAGGTACGTAAAAGTAGGTATTTATATATATTTTTTATTATCGGTAAGTACGGACACTCTTTAATTTAAATATAGTACGTTTTTGACCATTTGGCATTTTTTAATCGCCTACGCCGTTTGAGCTTTCTAAAATTTTGGCACTTGGCAACATCGTTAAGTATGACACTTCGGTCATCGGAAGTATCGGAACTTGCACGGACGGACAGAGTCAGAGGCCCGAAAGCAAATAAGTAAGAACACTGAGCGGAACGGAAGTTGAAAGCGAAAAGAACGGTCGTCAAGCGGGTTTGGTTTGGTTTGGTGAGGCAAAGTGTTACGTTTTGCAAATTGGGCACAGTGGTTTATTTGATATATTTATTCTCTAATTGTGTAGTCATAGTTTTCTATTCCGATATTTTTATTCAACGCAATGGTTGTAAAGGTCTACGTAAGCGGGACATCAGGAAACAAGGAGGTGAGCTTTGTACATATCTGTTAATTTTGGCAGGGATTCTGATTAGATTAGTTTTTAACGAAAAGCCAAATTATTGTGAGGTGCAATAACAGCATTGGCTCCCGTTTCGATATGATGTCATGTTGGCATTCTAATAAATCTATAATAAAACAAAGTTTGACATTTCCACCCAGTGTAAATTAATGTCACATTGAAGTTTCATGAAAAGCTCCCGTATGCGTTAGCGAAGACTTCTTGTTTACTTCTTGACCATAAATAGTCATCTCCCACGTCATTGAGTCTTCCTCAATCTTTAATATTTAAATGAGTCAATATTTCATTTATTGTGCTTGCAATATCCGTAACGATTTATAAACCAATATGTTAATTCCTGAATCTAACTAATAACTTACTGGTTCTAAAATTGTAATGGGTTAAAAAAACTTTCTTCATTATTCTAGGAGTTTATCATTGTGCATTTTAAATGACAAAGGCAGTATTTATTATTTGAAAATATGTAGATACTTAACTATTTTTTATATATAATAATTATAATAAACATTTTAATTTAAAAACAAATTATGTTGTCTTTATAAATTCTGCCCTTTAGGTTGTTCTAATTGGTTACTTCTTTGTTGACAAATATGTTTTGTTGAGTTGAATATCAAATAATAAGTAGTTGATTATAGATATTTTTTCAATATCCCTAAAGTTAACTCTAGTGCCAAACTGACGTAACTGCATTTGTTTTAAGTTTGAGCTTAGTGTCACTCAATTTTATCAATTCATAGACTTTTTAATATAAAAACAGCATACCTGAAAGCCTCACTATTTTGCTTCTAGATTTCAGAACAGATAAAATATAATTAAAATTTGAATAGTCAAAAAATTACTACCAATTTGCACATTGGTATTACAAGCAAATATGGATATATTTTAATGAAGACACATATTACTTATGTTTTTATGCTCATTATAGTGATTTTTTTAAAGAATTGTATTTATATTCACTGATGTCCTTTTAAGAGGTTGATTTATATCGCCAACTAAACCCGTCTCACGAAAAAAAATAATAATTTTGAAAAAAAACGTTCATACTAAAATAATTATATTATAAAAAAAAATATTTTTAATTGAAATGCTTCGCGAACCGCGCGGGTGTGAGATCTTTCTTCGATCTCGCGCCATGCGTTCAACCGCCTTCTCAAACATTAAAACGATTTCTTTGATATTCAAATTCGTTTTTCGCGTAGTTGGGAAACATTTTTACAATATTTTTTGCTCATTAACATTTAATTATTGATCTATATCGACTTCCTTAAACGACATCAGTGAATATAAATACATCCTGTATATACATATAAGATATCCACCAAAAAATAATATATATGAAAAATTTATAAACACAAATGGTAATTTTTTAATTGCGATAAAGAAAAAATGCAGCAGCAGCTTATGTTTATAGCTTATGGATTTGAATTGTGTCTTCATAATAATTATCAAAAGCTATCATGATCCTTATATCTACTTGCAAAGGCTTCTTTTTCGAATCTTAGGTGAAGAAACGTCAACAACGCGTTCTCATGATCCTTGATTCAAAAAGTGTTCAGTACGATGTGATCGATATAGCGGAGCCAGGAATGGACACGCAGAAGGAGTTCATGCAGATCAATTCAAAGGCGAATGGCGGAACTGTCAGCGATCCAAACCCTAGGCATCCCCTACCACCTCAAGTCTTTAACGAGCAAGAGTATTGTGGGGTGAGACATTCTATTATTTCACATTTTTTTTGTAAATCATCATGGTCCAATACACCCCTTAGAGTGATGAAGTGTTTATCTGAGCATGAAAGCAAAATTAAACGAAATTTTACGATTTAGAGGTAAAATGATTTAAAATGCATGCTACTGTTACGTAAAAGTGGCAAAAACGCCCGGGAGGTTTTCTAAAAATGGTCTAATTACGGGCGCTAACTTATTTAAAAAAAAACTATGTATGTTATGTTGATAAACTGCACTATTTTGAATAGCTTATGATATTCTCTAGAATATGGTTTTATTACTAAGTAGCTATACAAAATGTAAAAATAAAATAAAAATATACTGTTTTTCTTTTAATCATGAAAAAAAAAATGAGAATTTTATGGCGATGGAAAAGAACACCCCCTGAAATTAAAAGTATTAAAAATTAATTATATGATGATCTATGATCGTCGCCGGTCCGGCGCGTTAATGCCACGGTTCGGGTTAAGATGTCATCATGAAGTAACTGAGTCTGATGTAGGGAAGTTCGAAGCCAAAGTTGCATTACTGTATTGCAGCTGCTGGAATAATACTTCATCTTTCGTGTAGAGGTAATGATGTTAACAGATCAACGATTATGACCTATTATCACAAGGATATTTCTAAGTTATTTGGTAGATAGGTTACATGGTATTAATAAATCATCAATATATATATTAAATGTGGTATCATATTTTGAAGGTTCATTCTCGACGCATAAAACCTTAAAATCATAAAAGTCAGTTCCAAAAATACAATACCTAAGATTTTTGTAGCAAGGGTTAATTCAATTCCTCAAATAAAACAGAAATGCTTTCCAAACATTTATAATTACAAAAGCATAAATTTTACAATGAAAAATTAAAATAAAAAATAGGGTGCAAAATGCAAATAACAATCAAAAACTAAAATTTGAAGGTGCTATAAAATATAAGAATATTCATTATTATTAAAGATTACAAAAGTTAAATTAAGTCTCGCTGACGTAAAAGACATCATCAACCTCTGGTAAGATTTTGTTCAGCAGTCCTATCGCTCTCCTTACAAACAATACCATTGGCAAGTAAGTTGGTTCTACATAACGGAAAAGAAAATGGTCTGCTGACGACTCGTTAAGTAATTATTGGCCACATACTGAGAAACTTGCAAAATACAAGGATTTCTAATATTGCTTCTAATTATCTGAAAGAAGTTGCTAAGTAAACAGATTTCTCTTTTGACCTTAATGCTGTTAAATGCTAAGCATGCCCAAAATAAAGACAAAATAATAGAGCAAAGTATAGTGATCAAATTCTCTCATTTACTGTAATGTTTAAAAAAATGTTTTTTTTGACACAATATGTAGGTCATTTCATGAGTTAAGCCCCTTCTAACTAGTGAGAAAGCTTAACTGCACGGTTATTTCTAAATTAACCTAAATTTAAAAAAATCAAACATTTTTAAGCTGTTTTGCATATACTCAATAAAAAAACTTTTAAAAACAGCACTTAAATGCACTAAAAACTGAGAAAATAGATTTAAATAAGTGTTTAATAAAATCATGACATTAGTAATTATAAATAATAAAAGCGTGAAGCGCTAACTAATCTTCTTGGGCGCTCCACGCTTTAATTATTTTTAGTCACTAATGTCATGATTTTATTACGCTTATTTAAGTTTATTTTCTATTTTTTTTTGTATTTTATTATAAGAATTGGTTTTTTTAAAGGTTTTTTCTTCCTCTTATTTTCTTCTTTTTAGTGCTCTAAAAAGGTCAAATGTTAAGTCAAGTAGTATCGTCATATGACGATAGTACTTGACTCATTCGAGTTGTGGAGCATTCGAGTTTGCGTCTTGGCTAAGTGCTTTTAGTATCTCCGCTACCGCTCTACCATTTGATTGCCCTGGTTTAAATCAATCACATTTATTTTGACACTTTCGACTCGGCAAGCATAAGCTTTGTAAAAATGTCAACCAAGGGTCAAATCTTTAAATTAAAATTTTCAAAATCATTGGTACCTAGGTTAATTATACTTAAAATGAAATTATTATTCAAAATTAAACTTAGGTGCGATTGCTGATGTAAATATTACGCGGCATTTATTTGTCATTGTCGAAGCATGTGTTTTTTTCTTTTTAACAATGTTTATTTACGCAGCTGCACAAAGCTATTTCGATAATATTTTCCAGTTTGCATGGCAAACTTATTTAAGAAAAATATTTATTAATATGTATTGATGGAATTTGAATGAGGCTAATGCAAAATTGGCAAAATGTACTTTTAAGTTTTACTATGCTAAGAATTTAAATTATCATAATCTACACATTTTTTGTGAAATATATTTTTTAAATAAAAGAATCAGCGATGTTAAATCTTAGATATCTGAGGACATTTGGGGTAATAAAAGTATTTTCTTTTTCTTTCAGGATTACGAACAATTTGATTTAGCAAATGAACTTGACACACTCGAGCAGTTTCTGAAAGTGGAAGCGCCGAAATCTGAAGAGGAGAACATCTCAAAGCTGAACGGAGAAACGAGTGCTATCGAGGTGACTATTAATATACCATATATTATATTACATAACAATTTAATGTTTATGCTGTACTTTGTCAATTCTAAGTAAAGCTATAACGGTTATTAACTTAATATTTTTTTAAGCTCCTTGGAATAATTGCTTTAATACCAACAAACCGCTAACCATAACAAAGTGTACTCGCTGACACTTCAGGAGTTAAATTACGCAACTATTCTTCAGCCAATTGAGTCTAAAAATTCACTGAAGTTGGTTTTAACCTAGCACTGACGTTAAAAATATAGTTTTAACTGTCATCTGTCTCTTCAATGTGAATTGCCATTCCCATTAATTCATTGCTAAGCATAAAAGTGACCTTACCATATGAAAATACATGCGATGCCTAACAGCAAACTAATGCGACTGATTACACATACATCAGGTCACAGATACGTAGAACTTAAATAGGTTTCTTTTAATAAAATAATACAATCTAGGAAATCATTTCCTATACATACTACTATGACATTGGTTGACATTAAGTTGGTAATGCATATTATAAATTTCTCTTCCTTAATACGGCTTACATGCAAATAGTTTATGCCTTCATATTTTTTGTCCCAGAAGGTGCTTTCTTAAATTGCTTGAAAAAAAGTTTCACTTAACACATTCAGCTCCGTACGTGAAATGCGCAGATCACGCGTTGCCGCCCGAACGGCAAAGTACGCTGACCGTACAAAATATCCCATGCGAAACTGACACCCGTTATAATAGGCAAACGATATGTACAAACTATGAACAAATTTGTGTTTTTATATTTATTATTAATATTTTGACATAGTTTTTGTAAAAAAAAACTTGAATTCACTTCCAATTCCAATTCACTAGCGCACTTTTCACGTAAACGATCAAACTTCAAACAATCAAACATAAAACCGAACTAAAATGGAAAAAAAACGAAGATTAGTCTGTCTTTCATGAATTTAGGTATACGTGACATGCTGCGCTTTTAAATATTAATATAAATGCATTAAGACGGTAACGGATTTACCCGGAAACAGCCTGTTATCGGCGCTGAGTGTGTTTTTTGAATAGCTGTGTTGTATGCATGTATGTAATAATTATTTTTAAACCATATTTTTAATGATTGTTATTTATGTATATAATATTATAATGCTATAATTAAATAAGAAAATTTTTTATAAGTTCTTTGGCAGTTTTAGTGTATTTAAAAGAATTAGAAAAAGTCACTGACTAGCATTTTGACTGAAATAGAGTTATTGCCATTTTATACTTTTTTTCAAATACTTATATACTTCATTTACGATTGCTATTTTCTATATGGTTAGAGTTGCTCCTACTACTCTTAAACTTTATTTCTAATCCTACTATTTATATGGGTTATTTTTATCTTGGTCTTTTCAATTGTCATTTTTTTAAATGATTATTTATTAACCCTTCTATTGTCACACGACAATATACAGGCTATATTAAAATCACTACTCTCTTTTTAAGAGGTTGATCTATATCGATAACGAAACCGCTCTTACTAAAACAAAAAATAATGTAATCATCTTATACTATTTAAAAAAAAATAATAAATTTAATTTAATAAATATTTAAAAAATAAATAAATAGAAGAATAAATAAATAAAAAAGTAGTTCATAAAAACTAAATTCAGAAAGTATACTACCCGATACTCCTGATTTGGTAGGAAATTTATCCTACATTACTTATACAACAATTTTAACATAAAATTAAAAAATAATATAATCAATAATATATTTGGAACTTCGTGAAACAAAAAAACAATCATGTTTTCTTCTAATTTTCAAAATGTATGTGTTTACTAAAATGAAGTTGTAGTAAATATTTGTGATCCAATATTTTATTATAAATATAGTGCTAAAAGAATTACGAAGATTTATTTATAGGTTATTGAGTAGTTTTACTTATGTTTAATAAAGGTACTATATTTTTCGCAAAGGGCTAAATTTACACGGCAAATAAGCGACAAATAAGTGTCGCATTGCGCTTAAATGACAGGAGAGCAGTTAAGATAATATTTTTCTTACCAATGCAAATGAATGTGTTGGAATATCATATTACGAGGTCTGATTGAAATTTTCCTTTTTCTTCTTGTGAAACTTTGTACTGCAACAGTTGAACCACTTTTGAAAAATGTTTAAAATTGAGCATTGTACGATATCACTCAGTATTGCAAAAAAAGGGTTTTTCACCTGAACCCCTTCTTTTCTATGAGTTATTTTCATGATTACCTCCTAGCGTGTTCATGGCTCTCAGATGCTTGGTATGGCAGCAATATCTGCACTTTAGTATTATAATTCTAGTTTTTATTGCTTATTAAACTTTATTTTTTGTACATTTGAGCTTTCCTCCAGCCATGGCAGACAATGTAAGATGTGCTTTATTTTAATCTTTTACTTTAAGATATACATATTACTTATTATTTTACTGCAAGATATATTTTAGCCAATTCAAAACAAAAGCGAATTATTTTAAGTTTTTTTTCCAGAAAACGAAAATATTATATTATTTTAATGCATAAATGTTTTCAAAACAATTTTAGTTACATTTGAGATCTGGTTGCATAAAATACCACTCCGGTAGCATCGTTTTACATTCGGGAAAAGGGATACGGGCCATTAGAACGATTATTGGTATTATTATAAATTCTTAAACCCATTTAGGAGGTTGTAAACCCTCCAGTCGCAGGTCCCCGGCGACCCCTGCAAACTACATACGTAATTTTTACATCTCAACATTCTAAAGTTCACTAGTGCTGCATTTATTTTGCAATAGCCCTGAACTCGGTTAATGATTTCCACGGCAGCTATGCCCTTACGTAGATTACGAGGATTGTCTAAAAATATCCAATCTCTGGCAAAAAATAACTTCCTTAGTTTTTCTATGGATCCTTTCTGATTTTTAGTTGAAAATTCTGATTAATCACTAAAACATGGCGCACGTGCCACCAGCAGAACACCAGAGGTTGCTTGGCAGTCATACTAAATAGGAACCATCAAACTCAGGTCAAATTATTATTTTATTATAAAATAATAGTTCATGTGTAGGTATTTTTTCTCCAACAACCTAATATTGAAAGTCGAATGTCTGAAAGGTAACACATTTTCTCTAATAGATAATGACTTGAGTATCACTCCAATTCAGTACATTTCATAATTCGTTGAAAATACCAAATTTCAGAACCAGGTAAACTAGTATGTTCCACATCAATTATTGGTAAAGGGGTTGAAAATCATCCAACAACACATTTAAATATATTATATTAAATGGAAATAAATAACCTCAAAAACATTAACTTTGTCACTAACCTCTGATATATTCTGCATGTAGTTCAAAATTGCAGCTGAAAAAAAAAAGTTTTTATTCTCCTGTAAAATTACAGCTTCCCATTTATTTTTTGGCTCTAATGTTTCGCCAGCTTCGAAATCATTGAATTATGTCTGAAACATTGTCAATAAAATGTATTATGGATTTAATATCTCCAAATTATCAGTTGAACAGTTTTTTGCACATTGTAACGTAATCAAATATATCATTTTAATTTTCAGGAAAGCAACGAAGGTATAAGTACGAAAGCCGCGAAGGAAAGTGATGGGACGAAAGAGGATTCAGATGTGGCAGATGAAATAAAATCAAACGGTAAAGAGGACAACGAATCAAAAGAAGTAAGTGAGTCAGCCCAAGAAAAGGAAACGGACGAGGAAAGCGAGAAGAAGAAAGAGAATACCAACGAGCCTGAAGAGTTAGTTGATGAAGTTGTTACAACTGATGATAAAGTTGATGAAAAAGAGAGTCGTAAATCTGAGTCGCGAGAGCCTTCGAAGGAAAAAGAGGTGAAAAGCAAATCTGTATCACGAGAGTCTTCGAAAGAGAAAGACGCGAATATGAAGTCAGAATTGCGGGAGCCTTCAAAGGAGAAAGACGCGAAAAGCAAATCGGAATCGCGAGAGTCTTCAAAGGAAAAAGACGCGAAAAGCAAATCTGAATCGCGAGAGTCTTTAAAGGAGAAAGACGCGAAAAGCAAATCTGAATCGCGAGAGTCATCACAGGAGAAAGATGCGAAAAGCAAATCGGAATCGCGAGAATCTTCAAAGGAGAAAGAAACTAAAAGCAACGGCGTTGTTACCTCTGGAGATACCGAAAATTTAGAAATCCCCGTGAAACCACAAACTGAACCGGAAACTAAGAAAGACCTAACACCTTCCGAGGCTCTTCTCGATAGTGAAAAGCGAGCAACCGACTGAATGACAATATTTATGAGTTTACACATTTTAACGTAAAGCTCAAAGCTGCCTATTTTAATCTTTTTTTTTACTTCATTTTGCTTTTTGTACTATTGTTGTAAGTAATTTAAGAGAGTATTAATATTAAATCTTACATTATTTCGTAAAATTATATTATAAGCCGATTATAATGTGGAATTCAAAAATTCTATCTCCTATATTTTTGCTTGACTGAGTTGAGCAAAATAAATAATAGCAGTAAAAATCTTTGCGAGGAAGTGCAATCAATATATTCAAAACAATGTTTTTGGATATTGACGTAAATTATAGGTTATACCATTATTATTGTTATTAACCAGATTTGATGGTTAATAACAGTTCACCAACTTTTTGTAACGACAACAGTGTGGCCAAAAAATGATGAAAGTGTTTATATTTATCGAAACATCTTTTGTGATTCTAAAAACTCGAGCGAAAAAAAAATATTTTGCTCGAATCAATTTTGGCGCTATTAGATATTCACAGATATTTGACATGGTTTGTCTCTGGTTGAGTTGCTCTCGTAGACTTATCTCCCGCATTTTCGTTTAGTATTGGATTAAAGATCTTATACTTATGCATATACCTATACCGCCCACTGGTCAAAGAATGTCTCGGTTGGCACGAAGATAATGTTCCCCGGATGACGGAAGGTACGATTTGTATACACAGTCGTGTGGTAGCAGATCAAGTTTTGGCAAGCGAGTATTTCTAGCCTATCGGAAAGCTATAGCAAAATACGACAATCTCATCTAGTATTTTTTAAAAGTTGAACGTAAAATAATGGAAGTTAGTCGTAATGTAGCAACAATAACTATGAGGTGTTCGAAGCATTTTTTGATATAATGCATTTTCACACGTGTACGGACATAGGGCTTGTGTTTGTAGGTATTGTTAATAATTGTTAATTTTATATATATATATATATATATAATTATATATTAAACTAACTAGTCAGGTTATTAGCATTTTCACATCGATCACTTTTGATGGTGCTCTATTATTGATTTAAATTTTTATATATATAAATGAAATTGTAGACTAGAATTAGAACAAATATATTTATTAAACTAGGCATGCGCGGGCATATTTATTTTATATAAATAAATATTCAGTCCCGCGTGGGATATTTCATTCAGTCAACGCACTTTGCCGATCGGTCGGCAATGCGTGATCCTCGCGTTTGACGTACGGAGCTAAATGTGTTAAATAGGAATGTACAATGTCAACTCTGATATAATAGGAAATTACAATGAAGCTCAACAACCTATATATGATGAGTTGGTGTAATGACAGATTGTATTAAAAAGGAAACATATTTTGTACAATAGGGATCTCCTTACTTTAACAAATTGCTCTTGCTATTTTAATGTTCAATGTCTCCATTTAACACACCCGGAAGCAACTGTGTATGTATATCACAGTAAAATCTTGAAAAAATGCTAAAACAGTACCGTTACCATTATGGTTTCACCGTTTTCAGCTAATTATTTAAAATGGATAATCTTTGGTGCTTCTTTATATTTTAAGTCTTTTTATACCTCTCTGACCTCAGAGGCCTACCAAGAAGGATCCATAATATGTGTGTAAACTTGTTCACTGTTTGTCCCATTGCAAGCTTTGCAAAAGTTAGTTTTTTTTCTTATAAAGAATTGCAAACGACCTACAAAGGTCATATTTTATACAATGATTTTGGGCCCTACTCAACAACTCCTGACAACTCAAGTCGGGGAAAATGGTGGTAATGAAGGGTTGAAAATGGTATGACTAGAATGTGCGGATTCGAACCCGCAACCGCTGTGTCAATAGCCAACCTTAAACGCTAGAATACCACAATCTCTGGTTCGCTAGTTAAAATTTACTTTAATGGTTTGTTCGTAATTTATATAATTTTATTGTATCATGTTCTCATAGAATAAGCTCTACATTTTGATGTGCAATAATCCATTATGAAATATATTTCAATATATATCCGTTTTAGTTTGCCATAAGCAGATGTCACTTTTTAACTTTTTGAAAGCTACTAAAAGGTTTATTAAAATAGGTGGGGTGAATTTCGATTTGGTTCGTATCAGTCAGTGTCACTGACATGTGTCAAATCGAATTCGCACCTGGCTGACATTTCGCATTTAAAATCAATTTGCTCTTTAAGAACGAAATACGCGACTAACCAACCAGTGTGAGGGAATACAGACGAACGCTGATCATGAACGCACATCCCAACTGCGAGTCCCGGTACTTGTATATTTTTTTAAAATTGATTTTTTAAAGTTTTCCAAATTGGTTTTTATTAAGAATTCACACAATGAGGTTTAGCATACTTCGTACTTTTGGATTTTTACAATTACCAAAATATTAAAAAAAAACATTCAAATTTAAACAAAGTGTTGCGACTTGCTGCCAAAAAAAATGACATCAAAACCGAGTTTGATTCAAAATAAAAAAATGATCGATGATTAATATTTACAGTATGATTGTGGAAGTGTAATCATGCCATTCTAATACGGTTATAATAAAGCTTATAAAACTATTTTTTGCACAATCATGATGGAAAAATGTTGTCATTTTTTTTAATTATTTTCAGTTATTTCTTAATATTGTGATGTTATTTGGTTTTCATTTATTAACGCGTATTTGATATTATATAATTTGATTTGGTCTATGAATTTTTAGTATTTTTTTGTCCAATGTGCAATATTACAGTAGTTCAATATTGTAATATTCAATATTTTACAAGGTCAAAAAGCATTTTGTGATTGCAAAAATGGAGATTTTTAATAGGATTTATTGACAACTGTAAGGTATTAAAAGTGTTTTGGAAATTATGCAAGAGGAGGAAGAACATATTTTTTCCAACCCTCTAATTCTTGACATTAAAAGCATGATTGTTTGCCCGTCCAGTCCATGTCGGATACGTGTAGAAAGTTATCTATAAAAAGAACTAGATAAATGTGCACAAAACTATAACCTCTAACTGTCGATAAATAATTTATCTAATGGCGCCTAGATCGCTAGATGTTGATCTGCTGCACTGCATCAAGTTTGCATTTAATTGTTTAATATCCATTACCAATTGTCAAAATATAACGTATTATTTTTTTAATTTTTGGTAACACTTTTTGTATTTTTGGCCATTTTTAAAATATGAGGTTTTATTATTAGGATAACACGAATTCAATATTTTTATTAAATTTGTTAGTACCATTTTGGAAATTTCTCGATTGATAATATCAATAATTGCACTTGCCAAAACTATTGAGCCTTATTTACACAATTTTATCTGGCTTATCAGCTTTGTACATATTTTATAAAAAAGTATTTTGTTTCCTTAGTCATTTTATATTGTTTTATTTAAAATTAAATTATTATGATTTCCTATTGCATTTTATTTTCCCTATAACTAATTGTATGCAGAAAATACTATTTTTAATCAGAAGACAGGCTGTTAAACCTCAGTCTCCGCCCCGGGTTGGCAAAAAATATAGTGTAATAAAATTTATCTATTAATTTATTTTTTAGAAATGATTACAGCTATACAGTAAATAAAAAAATTATTAATCAACAACTTAAGCCGACTACAGGCATCTCCAATTTAATTATGTTTACCTATGTTAAAAAAAATAAAACGAATTAACATCTATATATTTTAAATGGACATGACTAAAATTTAACAACTACTGGTTGCAATGGTTCAAGTTACCCTACTGGTGACCGTGCTGCACTGGTGTGGCAATAAAAATGTATTAGCCGAGTGAACGTGCCGCACCCATGCGGCATAAGGGTACATTCAATTTATTATTTTTTCTTTAATGCTGGTAGCATTACCAACACTATAAATACCTCCATTGAATTCTACGTCCGTTTAAAAAAAAAACAGGTTTGCTGTATTGAAACGTCAAGAAAAAAATGCCAAACGTCTTACAATAGTACGAGTTCACTTTTTCGGTGTTTACGGTGGGGTTAGTGTGATGTTGTGCTATAGTTTGGAAGGATTTTTGGCCATAATAAGTGAGTAAAACCTATTATTTTCATTATAATATTACAGAAACATAGTGAGGACCTATTCTACAATAGTTTTTTTGCACCTGCCGTGCCATAAGATTGAAAAAATAAATGCTTAACCTATATGGACAAGAGAACTAGGGTCTTGTTGCCACGTGATACGTGGAAGAATCTTCCATGATCTTCCCTGGTTTTTTTTTCGCGGAGGTTGTGAAGGGTTTCCATGAATTTTGTTACAGAATCAAAGATCATTGACAGAATCGTTTTAGTTGCTGCCTTGTCGAATATAGTAGATACACAAGACATGTAAGTTACAGCCTGAATCCAGAGCAGAGCCTGGGTGGGATCGTTATTCAGACTGTTTCAAGATCCTTGCTAGTCCAGTCGGGGTTGAGTCTCACTGTCCTTTTCTGATTCACTACATGCCATGCAAGCTGTGACAGAACCATGTATGCATTGGTGTATAGAAGCGACTTTATAACTTAGCCATATCCGTTGGCATCAACGATCGTTGGTTGGCATTAACTACCGTGGAAGCAGCCTTTAGCCAACAACAAGCGCTTATAAGCTTATCATGATATTCAGGTACGGTCATGTGGGATTTTCGGCATCACATCCACGTGGATTTTAATTTCATTGCAATATGCTATTCATATATAGGTACGTTTTAAACCATATGCCAGTTAAATGAAGTGCACATCCCTTATTCGTATCTCCGTGTTATGGCTCGCTAATCATTTGTCAAATATCAAAGATAATTGAGATGGCCCGTGACCATCTCAATTATCGTACATCTGGCAACGCTGAACTGACATTCCAAATGTGCTGTCAATGTCAACACAAAAAACGTTGACTAGTAAACAAGGCAAAGAACGTCACTCACTCCGCTACTGACCGGTACGAGCAACAGGCGAGTTATTTTGATCTGTCAATTTTATACTTTTATATCAAATTTAATGTCTATGCAATACACACGCCTGGATTCTTTATTTTTTTGGTTTAATTAAGCAGACAATGACTAAACATATTATGAGTTACCGCCGAAGCCAATACGCTCTCGGCTTACGGCTGTCGAGTTCGTTAGATATCAATCATGGTAAAAGCAAATCTATGGATACTATTCCGCCCTTTGAAGCCACATGTACCCGAAACGGAGTCAAAACGGCCGACCTAATAGAGACAGCAAGTTTGGCGTCTGGCTGTATAATCGACGCGAAGAACGCTGAAGAAAGTTCTACACCTAAACAGCAGGAAAAACTTAAGAACTTCGAAGATATTCCAGGTCCAAAATCTCTCCCTGTGATCGGTACACTTTGGAAATATGTACCATTTTTCGGTAAGTTTTTTGTACGTATTTAGGAAGAATATAAATGTATAAAAAATTAAAAGTTAGCAATTAGATTAGCGGAGCAAACGTTTTTAAGCCCAAGTGAGCATATTAATATTAGCCAATTATTCCATTCACATCGAAGCAAATCTTCAAATGTTCGTTTAGCCTCGCTTGGTAAAGAGATAATAATAGGGCGTGCAACTTTTGTTTTGTTTTGACTTGGCCACCGGTGACGATAGAACGAAAATATATCTAGTAGTGTTTTCCATTCGAATAAATCAGTCATAGTTTTTAGAATGCTTTTTATTTATTGAAAAATAAAAACAGCTTTACAGAAATTTGATCCTTATTAAAATCAAAATTCCTGCATTTTATGAAATAAATTAAAAAAAAATAGGATTATTGCGCTTTATTAGTATATTAAGTACTTAATAGTATTTTAGTCTAGAGTTTGCATGTTCGTATTTTATATGTTGTGTAATTGCAAACGCGAATGTATGTTAGCATTCCATTTTTTCACACAAAACCCTAATTTTATAATCAGATGTATTAAAAATATCCACATTACTAAATATAAAACTGTACTTACGTCTACTTATATATTTATATAAAAATTGGGGTGGTTTTGCTATAGTTGTTATATGTTCAATCTATGTCAGAGAGATATGAAAATTCCAATATAAGTGCCATTACTATATAATATATTATTTAAAATGTTTTGCTCTTTTATTTGGGATTGAACCAAACACAATTTACTGCTGAAAATCTTTTTTTTATTTTAAACTAGCTGACCCAGCGAACTTCGTACCTCAGAATCAGTAAATGTTCAATAAATGTACAACATTCAAAATAAATTACACAATGAAACAATTATCGATGCGCGCACAATGACAAATGTGATAACCTCAGAAAGTAAACTCTTCGGAGGCAACTTACCGTTTGAAAATAAAATTCCACAAAATACAAAGCCATTCTATACAAAATGTATGAGAAAAATATTTTATTTTATATATTTATTTTTTTGTTAATTTTTCCGATAGTTACTCTGCTGTTCTGAGCGGAGACGAACCCAACACATCGACAATCATAAAAATCGATCCAGCCGTTCTTGAGTTATAAATGGTGTAACTAACCTGACTTTCTTTTATATATATATAGATTAATGTAATATATCTAGGCAAAATAACAGTAATCTTTTTGGATGATTTAGGGAGTTCAACAATCAATACGAATTAACAATCGTTTATTTAGATTTTTTTAAAAGCAATTTTATAAAATAATTTAAATTTTATCACTAAATGATGAAAAAAACCGTATGTATATTAATTTTTAAACACGCACAGTTTTAAGATTTTATTATTGGTAAATTTTCGGGAGTTACCATGTGGAGGTGTATTTTGCACACAATGACGCTTGCCATTGTTATGCTTTGTAATTTTTATAGAAAGCTTTCTATTGTACGTCCCACCTAGTTTTCTGTAATAAAGCACTTTATTATTATTATTCTAGTCTGTAAACGCAACCCTCATTAGCGAGACGGCAAACGCGCGACGGAAGTTGAGGGAAATAATAATCCATAAAAAAAATGCAATTCGCGACCAGTGAGCGAGGCCCCATTCAAACTGAGATTAGATCTTCTGATTACAAGGATACTGGCACCAAATTTTATCAAAATGGTAATGTTCAAAAATTGTTTCTAATAACTGTATCTATTATGGAAAGTGGTACAATTTAATCCCTTTAAAGCTGTAGATTTTCATGACAAAAATAATATTAGTACTGCAAATAATGACAAAATACCTAAAGATGTTAAAGTGTCATAACTTGTAAATATGACCTGCAATATAGGCATTTAAAAAGATAACTTAAATAATAACATATTATTTTAGGTACATATGCTTTTGATAAATTACACAAAAACGGGATGAAAAATATTGAAAAGTACGGAAAGATAGTCAGAGAAACCGTGCTGCCCAATGTGAATGTTTTGTATTTGTATGATCCGCGGGACATAGAAAGCGTCTTCCGGAACGAAGGGAGGTTCCCCGAGAGGATGTCTCACCTGGCACTCGTCAAGTATAGAGCCGATCGGAAAGATGTTTACAATTCCGGAGGCCTCCTGCCAACGTGAGTATGATGGTTGGATATTTTACACAGTTGTACGATCTGTAGTAGTATCGAAATGTGCAAAAAGTCGATGAAAATCTGTCGGACAAACTTAGTGTTAGGGTTGATCTCAATAATCTAAGATTGGTTCCATATTATACCATCTACCATTAGTAATACGAGTTGATGCTATCACGATAGATGCAACGATAGATTAATGGAAATATCACTTAGATACCGCAGGAGTTTTAAATCACAGTTATGAATGTAAGCTATAATTTTTTATAATATTAACATCAAATGTTTGATTTCCCCGTGAGAAATTGACAGCGAAGAAAATGGTCTAATGACTTATTGCATGACATTTGAGATAGGTACCGAGAATTATATAAGGCAGTTAAATTGACTACCCAAAGAACTCTACTCTCGAAATATGATGACGGTCTTAGAGGTGAAATAGCATAACATAAAGTGAAATTCCTAGCCATTTCGGTAAACTTGAGCTCCCACTTAAGATTTAAGTTTAATGCCACTTAAAAAAATGAAATTACTTATGTGTAATTAAGAACTCACACATAATTATACTTTTATTACTCTAATACACTTTGTTGAGTAGTTATTCACTTTTCTTAGACTTGCACATTTTAATTATGCAAGATTTATCTGCTAGTAATCATTTCTTTTAATTTATTGATTTATTTATTCAATCAAGGAAAAACAATATAGTTTTACAAGGTTTCACATATAGAGTGATTAATTTCAATAGAAATTTATTATAACTATTTGCTTAATGATGGGATCGGAGATGAGTATCTAACAATAACAGTATCTAACAATAACAATATCTAACAATAATCACATTTTTCAATGAATGAGTAGGTGTATTTTAAAGGTGGTTCATGAAAGTTATATAAGTAAATAGTAAAAGTATCAATTTATAGCAACCTATTAACCCATCACCGAGACTCAAAGGTAGGCAAAGAGGCCTACTGTGGAACTTCTATGCAGCAACTAACATCCTGAATGCAGCGAGCAAGAGATATCTGGGTGGCAACCAGATTCTAACCAGAATCTATATTCTGATTTTGTACAGATTGATGGTTTAATAAAATGGGTGTCCGTTTGCCACTGTTTTTTTTTTAGAATTCCCACTATTGTATAGTATGTTAAAATTATTGCTTCACTTCTGATTTATATTTTAGAAACGGTCCTGAATGGTGGCGCCTCAGAAGCAACTTCCAAAAAAGTCTCTCTAGTCCCGCTAAAGTGAAGGCCTACATAGAAATAGTGGACAAAATTGTTTTAGAATTCTCCGATCGAGTCAAATTGACTAAATGTGGCAACAAGAAGAAACGAAAAGTTGATGATTTTTTAGATGATCTCTCAAGACTGAGTCTAGAACGTGAGATTATGTTTTCATTTAATTATTAATATTATTAGAAGGTGGCGCAATTTATCATGCGATTCGCTTTATCTGTAACTTTTGCAAATAACAATTTATATCCATCAGGATTTTGACAGATGACAGAATACTGTGAAATCCACAAAGATTAATAATGCCTCAAATGTTTTGTTCTGCCGATAATATTGAATATGTGCCGATAAGTATCGAAGAAGAGATGGTTATGACCTTGATTAGACGAGCCATGAGGTGTTTCGAGACATTCAAAGGTAGTTTCAGCCGCGCCTGTAATTCAGTTGGTTCAGCCGGTGCCACTTAAAGACCTTATCTGCAATACAGTCAAATCATCATAAACCTCACCAATGAAGTGGAATATGTTTTAATGACATTATGAGGCGTATTTCCATCTGTTGGAATACGTTAACAGTCGAAATTATTCTCGCTCCTGGGGATGGAAACCCTTAAATAATTTACGAAACTTCTATCCATTATTAAATCACATTATCCCATAAATAGTGAATATGAAAGAAGAGGATGAATGTTTACTGGTAATTTATTTATAACATGCCTAATATATGTGCAGACCCTGCATGTTTATCAATGATAATTTTTTGAGATAGAATCCAATTTGTCAATTTTTTATATCACCG
Organism: Neomicropteryx cornuta; assembly: GCA_020383195.1. Taxonomy (NCBI): domain Eukaryota; kingdom Metazoa; phylum Arthropoda; class Insecta; order Lepidoptera; family Micropterigidae; genus Neomicropteryx; species Neomicropteryx cornuta. The sequence goes on along the minus strand of JAHKQU010000021.1, from coordinate 17,236,866 downwards.
CAATATAGTTTCACATTTACTCTTACACAATGTGCAATCAAAGATAAGGTACAAGCAGTTTGGTACATCTAGCCTAGGTGAGGAACTGTTGTAAAAATCTCGACCACACCACCTGCATTTAAGAAAGTTCTGCTCACAAGAAAATACTATTTTAAAGTTTAATTATTTAGTCTTTTTTTTCAGTTATTTGTGTTATTGCTTTCGATATCCGACTCGACAGTTTTGCTCCCAATGAAATGTTGAAGCATTCGAAGACGTCGAGGCTCATTCAAGCGGCACTGGTATCGAATTCTTCTACATTAAAATTGGACCGCGGAATTCTGTGGAAATATTTTGAGACTCCACTCTATAAGAAATTTTGCAAAGCTCAGGAGTATTTGGAACGGTAAGTAGTCAGTCAGCTGTTATTATTAATTTTTAAATATGACTCTTGGTTTTCCAAAACCCTTTTTCAAACACAATAAATTAAGATTTCAAAAAGTTGCATTGTTTATAGTCCTGTTTTTGGATATTGTCAAACGTGAGCACGAAGTTCCAATATTTATGCGAATTAACACAATAATATGCTTAGTACTCACAGTTAGCATTGACGCTAAGTAGATACTCTATGCTTCAGTTACACATATGTGTAACTAGCCATCAGCCCTGCGGGGCGGGGGCTAGAGTGGGCCTGTCATTGCGACTTGGGATCTTTTAAAAAGTAAAATGAATGTGGGTAATAAAAAACGTTTAATATCGACCGAACAAAACATAATTACAAAATCATTTTTACCATACCTGCAAAGTAAACAAATGTAAACTATGTTTTTTTTATATAACATGAAAATTTATTAGACAGAAAAATACCGCACACTTGGTTTGCGAACTTACATGGGCGATTTTATAATACTCGTATTTCGGAAGTCGATATAACTCAGCTATTTCCTGGTGGGGGCCTAACGAGGTCCGGGAGGGGCCCGGCCCTCCTGGCCCCCCAGTAGTTACGCCGGCGAGCGTAGAGTAAAGAAGTTATTTTAAATGTTAGTGTTTGAATGTCAAAACTATTTCTTAAAGTAATTTTGTCTTCTTTAGTTAAATTTTCGCCGATAAAAGTATTAAAATGTAACTTTTATTTTAGTAAAAATCAATCCACAGACACGAACACAGTTTCTGACAGAAACTTTTTTTCAAAAAATTATATATGGTCTCAATATCTTTTGCATTGAGTCAAAACAATACATAGATAACTAGTTTACTAAGAAATTTGAACCCTGTGTTGGTTCCTACATTTCTACAGAATTATAAATAAAACATTTTTTTTCAAAATAGTTTTGATCATGTGCAATTATTTTGGACCCTGCTCAACCAATCCTGCTAGAATTAGGGAAAAGGTTAAAACTGCTTGTCAATGCGCAGATTTGATTTTGCAACTGTTGGGACAGTTAGGTCATTGAACATTAAACAATCAAATTAATACAAAATCATGTCAGTGAAATGATCAATAATCTGAACAGATTAATGTTTCATGGGCTTTCATATCTTTTTGCATATCAGTCTGATTTTTGACGAATAATAGAATCAGTGGTTTATTCATGACCCTAAAACGCTATTCGGACATTTTGTCTCGACAACACATGTTTTATTTATGAATTACGAAAGTTGTTTCTTAAGGTTGTTTGTGATCACAATAAAACAATACCGTCTATATTTATTAATTTATTTTTGAATATAAAAATATTATTTTATATTAATTAATGTTTAAGACTTGAGACATATGCCTATCGATAATTGAAACCAATCTGAGGAGCACTTTACAGAGTGGGGTTGGAAGAGTTTATTTTTAATTTCAAAATACCCTTCATTTTATAAAATGTCTTCAAAACTGAACATCAATTTGAGTTGGAATGTAATTATTGTATCTCTTCATTGATGGTGGACATGTGAGCATGTCTGGAACGTTGGTATTGCATATTTGTGAGTACGTAAGAATCAACAACTGAATAAAATTTTTTGCCATGCTATCTCGCACGTCCAAGCTCAATATTAAAATCGGTTTAACCATACCTCTCGAAGTGAGAGACAAACGAACGCAAATTCCGAACTCTTTGATTTATGGTGAATTATTTTCTGTAACAAGATTTTTTTACTTTTTTTCCCAAAAAAATGCCTATGTTTATAATACTTAGGGTTGCGGTTGATTTGGTCTCCCAAAAGATGTCATTCTTCAGCGACAATGTTCACAACGATTCAGACAAGACCCGAGAACCGTCACTCTTGGAAACGTATCTCTCTAATTCTGAGGTCGATCTTAAGGATATTCTCGGAATCTCCGTGGATTTTCTTCTTGCTGCAATAGATACAGTAAGTTGCTTGTATTTACTAGTGTTCACATTTGTGACATGTATTTGTTTAACAGCACTCTATCCTAATAGAGAGATAATTATAGACTTACGAATGGTGATAGTAGAAGGTTTTACCGAATTGGACTTAAAACAGGCCTTAATTCAGATATATGTTGATGTTGAGGCCTCGATAAAGTTGACTCCTTAGTGCTTCAAGACAACTTTTCCAGTAAAGCCGTTGCCAGCGGCTCAAGAAAGAATTGAAATGATTGTAAAGTGTAAACAAATTTAGAATAACTATCACAATGTCCTTGTAATAAGTTTAAATAATAAAATAAGATATTAAAATTATAAGTAGATTTAAAATGGATCAAACTATAGGTGATGATTTTAGAGGCGTGGTTTTCAAGAAGAGATAAAACGCATATAATTTGATGTTATGGCTAAGAATTTAGTTTTATTATAAAGATAAGGATTTGCCATTATGTTTTAAAAATGATTTCGGGTAAGTGGCCGCCGCGGCTGACTCGAACAAATTCCAGCCGAGAGGCCCAATTTTCAACCACTTTTTGCAGCAAGTTTTTTCTAAATATGCACTATTTGCAAACGTTGTTCAGGAGTAAGTCTATTCATTATGAAATGGCAAACCAAACTGAGCATAAATCAAGTGACAGCTGTCAAAAACACCAACTACGAAAAAAGTAGTGCCAGATTGAAAACCACGCCTCTAAAAAAAACACCCTATATATCTGTTGAATATATCTGTTTTGATTATACCTCGCATCATGCGAAATCCTTAGCATATAACATTTTGTAGTATTGTTGTTTCACGTGCAGACCATTTTTATATGTTTAAAAATATAATACAGAATAACATTAGTATTCAACTTTCAAGATAATTGAGTCGACCTATACAGGAGATGATTTTACGAGTATGAATTATATTAACAAATACAATGTAAATAGTTTAAAGCACAGCATAGTACGTTTATTTTATAACATATTTATAATAAATATTCCATAGACTACATACACTACGAGTTTCCTGTTGTATCATCTGGCAAATAATCCCGCAGTGCAAGACAAATTATTTAAAGAAACTTTGGCCTTGCTACCAACAGCTGATGACCAAATAACTTCCGAAGTATTGAGCAAAGCAGCGTACACAAAAGCATGCCTGAAGGAAACTTTAAGGCTCAATCCTGTTTCGGTTGGAGTAGGTCGTAAGGCCTCAGCTGATACTGCCATATCTGGATACCACATACCGAAAGGGGTGAGTTTGCTTGCATGTTTTTTAAAACTAATTTCATCGCGTGTGTAGGGTTGAAATGAAAGTCTACTAGATGGAAATTTATGTGTAAAATTGTTATTGAATGAGGAAGCAGCAATTCAGCTGATATGCTTGTGTCAAATCGGTTCATGTTTCACTTTTTTGTTCATAAAACTTGTCAAGTCTGTTATTGAACTGGTTCACAGCTTCTTGTGGTACCTGGTTCAAGGCATTAACCACTCGATTAGCTATATAATTCTTGGATTTGACCAGAATTATGTTTTTGTGAGCTTTTGAGAATGTCCCTGTAGATCAGGGTTGAAGATATATATAAATATATATTTCACTTAAAAATTTAAATTTAAAAAATAATTTCACCACATTGTCGCCTGTCAATAAAAGTTGGTAGATGAAGAACTTTGAGTCTCTCAACATATTCCATATGCTTCAACTGTCGGGGGATTTTCATAAATCTCCTCTGGAACTTTTCCAGTAAATCTACATCATTATCAAAGTATTCGAAATCTGGAAAGCATATTCAAGCAGAGGTCCGAACTTAACCCTTGTAGATTTTTAGCGTTAAATCTGGAGTTAGTCATCAAATTTCCTAGTTATAGAGTTAGCTCTTTTAACCATTCTGGTGATTTGCAGCTCCTCCCATTTTAAATAATGTAATATGGTAACATCCAGGTTATTTTGAGATTCCACAGGCCTTAATTGAGTCCAGTTTAGTTCATACCAATACCCAGGATTATGTTGCCAATATGTAAAACACACATTTGTTAATATTTAAAGTGAGTAACCATTCGTGGGTCCATTGAAAGATTCTATTCAAATCTTGAAGTTGACTATAGCTTATATTGAGATTTTCAAAAATGTTTGTGTCATCAGTAAAGCAACTGGAAATTGGTTCAATAATCTTATGTAAGTCCAGTAAATATATAATGAATAATAATGGCCCGAGCACTGATCCTTGAGGCACTCCACTGAGTGTTTTCTACACGTACAAGACATTTTCGAATGGTTATAAATAAGCCGTAATCTGAAAAAAGACCTCTGATACCAATATGTTCAATTTTGTTAGTCGTTTTCGAATTGGACCACGATCGAAGGCTTTTTGAAAATTCAAGTAGGGATGTCAAACATTTTTTTTTATATATTGGGGTAACAGTAGCACTTTTCCATATTTTTGCAATTCACCACTAGAGAATAATTGCTGCATAATTTGCGACTGAGAATAGTGGCTTCTTGGTATATTGTTTGATCATGTACTCGTATTTCTAATAAGTATTTTTCAATATATGTAGGGCTAAAATCAACATCACATAGGGAGTTGCTTATTCGTGGCAAGTTTTTTTTAACATACACATAGGTTTTTTCAAACTGAGTTGCAAAGGAATCAGCTATTTGACATGGCATTTAGCGTGCATCAAAAGGGAGAGTGCCACAAAGATTAAAATCAATAATGGCGATCGCTGCAAATTTCAAATTTTCTAAAAACTTTCTAGGAATGTTCTTCATGGTTGTAAGCAACATTATTTGGTCATCAACCACTATAGAACGACCATTAACCCAAGAACTCTCCTAAAGTCATGTCTAGCTGGTGGAACGGAGAACTGGGTACAATGCAAATGCAAAAAGCCTATGCGTAAGAAAAAGGCCGCTAAACTTTATGACGACGTCATAAACAGATTGTTATCTGTCGGCCCGTATTACGCACAATAGCAAACATGAATAAAAATGAATTCAATTAATAATAATATTATAAAAGCACATTATTATTTTGACTTACGTGAGTTGCTTTGTTAATATTTATACTATTTTCATTTTAAATATTATTGTTAAGATCCGTAGATACATTTATCTTTTTAGTTCAGTATTGTCCTCAAAAGCGCTATGCTTCTGCCTAAAAAGTATGGGATGGTTCTTCAATCAGCGGTCGTACTATATAATAGCAAAACTCTCTATATTAAATGTATGATGATTATTTCTCTTTCACTATTTTTTGTGGTTCACCTAAGTGATTAAAACAAATAAAATTACTTTTGAAAATTTGATTATTACCATAGTATGTGGAAAATTTTATTTATTTATTTTATTTGTATTAAATGTGCAATTGAATTTACTTATATGATAAAATTTTACATTTTTACAGACAGTGATTGTGACACAGAACTTTGTAAGTTGTCGATTGTCTGAATACTTTCCTGATCCATTACGATTCATTCCGGAACGTTGGATCAAGGGCAGTGACATGTACCGGGTTCAGAATCCGTTCCTGGTTATTCCTTTTGGCCATGGACCAAGAACATGCATTGCCAGGAGACTAGCAGAACAGAATATGCAAATTACACTGATTAGAGTAAGTGTTATTTATTAAGAGTATACTACCTCGAGTATTATTATACAGGTGTCCCAAGACCATTTCCGAAGACTTAAGAGGGGTGTTGTGATGAGTAAGAAATGATATAAATAAATACGAAAAAAAAACCATCTCCAAATTAATTATTTTTTTCGGTGATGCTAATTCGGTCAGCGAGCGAATTCCGATGCCTATCGATAAAATGGCCTTGACACCGTTACGGCATACGGCGACAACTGAGCGCTCACAACAAAGACATTAATGATCCTTTTTCTATTTTCATGCTAAGTTTACATTCTTTTTTTATATGTAACCATGATGAATATGATATAGTTTCTTAACAAACAATACTAGAAATCGCAGTACCAATCAGCTGCTTTTTTTACTAGGAATGGTCTTGGAACACGGCGTATAGTACCCTTATTTATTTTTAAATGATTAAGCTCTATGATGCTAATTAATACTCTTAATGGGTAATTGTTAAAAATCGTAATCTTTGCTTTTTGTGGTTGTGGCCATTTTTGGCCATAAATTTCAAAATAAAATTCAAATTTAAATTAAAATTTCAACTTGATTTTTATTAATCTTTTAGCGTCATAGCATTAATTTGTGACGCATTCGGCAAAAGTGTTTTATTAATTTTGAATATTTTTGTTTTAGTTAATACGGAGGTTTGAAATCGGATGGGCTGGCCGTAAAGTAGGAATCAAGACCTTGCTGATCAACAAACCTGACCAACCCATCAACCTAACATTCCAATACAGAAATATGTGATGGATGGACCCATTGGTCGATGTGAAAAGAGTACAATTTTGACATGTTTATAATAAATTTGTTTTCCACAAACAAATATGACCAAAATAAATGTTTTTAAAAAAAATTTAGAGTGATTTTTTCTAAATTTGCATTATTTGCAAACGTTGTTCAGGAGTAAGTCTATTCATTATGAAATGGCAAACCAAACTGAGCATAAATCAAGTGACAGCTGTCAAAAACACCAACTACGAAAAAATTAGTGCCAGATTGAAAACCACGCCTCTAAAAAAAACACCCTATACTTATTTTTGAAGTTGAGGATATATCCGGAGGAGAAATAAACGTTGACATAATAGTTATCCATGTTTATTTTTTTTATGAGAGTCCTTAAAAGTAACATTTTAAAATTATTCAAATGTTCTTCATATTTATTAAAAAATATTATTGTTAATACATTTAGTGCCATTTATTTTACTGTGCCTCGGTGCATGGTTAAATTCAAAGGTGAGATTTAATGGCATGCATATATTTTGTATTTTTTCTAAAGGAAAGGTTACCATACTAAGGTCAAAGTTTCAGTTTAAATTATTCAATGCAAGGTCATAAAGTATTCTTTCTATTTTGTCTGATATCAATTGTGTTTACTCTGGGTAATATGTTAATATTTACGATGAGTCTGCTCTAAATATTTGTATTTATTACATTTTTTTCTTTTCGAAGAGGCATTTCATTAAAATATAAGATAAGATAATTTATTTCCAAAAACAAACATAAATTGTATAGGAATGACATTTGCAATTGAAAACAGTACAGCGGTTAAAACATGTGAAAAGCACTAACAAAGGTATAGGTACATATATATAAACTAGTAACATATTATAGATACACGTAGATAAGGTAGTACAGATTCGTCTAGTTAGATAAGATAAGATAAGAATCTTTATTTCCATCACATGTATAAATGTACCAATGTACAATGTACAATGTACAATGTAGGAATGTCTTTACAATAAATACCTAAAATACAATAAAAAATTAGAATACAATATAATGCAGCAATATTCAATTTTACATTAAAAGAAAGAATCATTGATTAAAAATAAGATCACAAAGTTTTAAATATTAATATAAATTTTATTACAAAGTATGTTTTAAAAAGTGTAATTTATTTTAATCAAATGAGCACATTTATACAATGCAAGTTGAAACTCTTTATGATTCGACAATAAAAACACCCTTTAAACTTTAAGAATTAAGTTAATTTAATTAGTTCTTCAATCCTTTGTAGAATGTGATAAACCTAAAAAGCAGTTTGCGGTGACGAAAAAGACTGGCAATTTGCAACATCATGTTAAAATAAATAAATAAATTTGATTTAGTTTTGCATTTTTTAAAATATAATTTCTTACCCATAATAAGGAACACAAACACCCCATTAAGTATTCGGGATAGGTTTTGGGATACGTAGCGATTTTCTAATAAATCGAAGACTTGAAAATCGTTCAAGAAAAGGCGAGTGATAAAGACTTCTCGTAGAATCAGGGTAATATTTTTGAAAATATTTCGGAAGAAAGGGTTGCAAATGGGGCTTGCAAACATTTCACAAGCTACAAGCTTTTCAACAATTATTTACGCTGATAAGGTAAGCTGCTTTCCTTGAACAATTGGTTGCCTCGTTTACCCTCAGGGCCTGCTTAGATTGCAGAGCGGCCGCCTTGAGGATGGCAAATTCACTACAATTTCCATTTAATCTACTAAAATTAGTCAATGAAACTTTAGATTCTAGCGGCAGGAAAGTATTAGTCGCTAGATATTGTTATGTCCTCATTTTCCAAATTTGCCGTCATAGACCATGGACTACTCATTTTTTTTTTGTGCACTTGGGTTTTGCGATCTGGCCTTCATTTGAACATCGAGATCCGTATATTTGCGTATGTGAAGTTCGCTTCCAAGTGAAACTAGAATGGACCATATTCCACGCTTCCTAGAATATTCACTAAGATTTTTTTACATTATCATGACACATATATTAACCCATTTTTACGAACGTACCTACCTACCTATTTAGGTATGTAGAAAAAATGTGTTAGTATATGCGTGTGTGTGTTTACACACATTTCAGTCAAGTGTGTTTTTTACACACATTTCAATAACTTCAAAGGCTAATATTTGAACTACAACTAACAACAACAACACAACTTTGACTTCGTTGACAACTAATAATAACTACTTATGTACAAAATTCTGTTACTTATGTATGTATCATCTAATCAATCAATCGAAAGTTTTATTTTGCCTTAGTATAAATTGTAAATTACAGGTAAAAAAAAATGATTGAAGTTATTCATTTGTTTTTAATAATAAATTCATACCTAAATTACTATTTTTTACGAGCTTTTATTTAGCTTGCAATGTTTGTTAGTCGGTTTAGGTCAAATCTTGCAAGATGAATTGGAACCACCTCTTATCCTACTGAGTTGAAATTTGTCATTTTGGTTTAGTTCTGACGACAATACATTTTTATGGTAAACATGACCTACTCTACACCTAGGAATGGCTCCAGATGAAGGAAATCAGGAACGGTCGCACACACAAAATTATTAGCTTGTCTTAAAAATGAATAAAATGTTGAGTATTTTGTATTATATTATTTCTTCACTTTTAAAATGTTATAAATAGGTAACTAAAGTTACCCAATAATCTTACTTAATAATAAATTTAACCAACTAGCTATGCATTTTCCAATTAACATAATAAAAATAAAATAATATTGTAATATGTTTTTAATATAAAAATATTTACAAATAAAATAATATTGAGGTGAGTATTTCTTATGAATCTGGATAAAATTAAATATTCACAATAAAAATCCTCAGAATTTGAAGGGCACCCCATATTCCTCGATGATTCTTGGTGGTCCATATACTGGAGCCGGTGCTGGGTATGGGGCTAGTTTGGGTGGTCCGTATTCCAGAACTGGAGCAGGGTAGGGTGCGAACTTTATTGGAGGTAGGGTTGGAGGGGGAGGAGGCGGAGTTAGAATTTTAATTTCCGGTGGTCCATATTCAAAGGCAGGGGGATATGGCGGGAGTTTGGGTGGTCCATATTCTAGAACCGGTGCTGGGTAGGGTGCCAGTTTAATTGGTCGAAGGGTAGGCGGAGGTGGCGGTGGTAGTAGCGGGGGTCCATATTCCAAAACTGGTGCAGGGTATGGTGCGAGTATAGGTGGTCCGTATTCTAGAACCGGCGCAGGGTAGGGTGCAAATTTGATTGGTGGCAGTGTGGGGGGAGGCGGAGGGGGTCTCACGATTTTTATTTCTGGTAGTCCATATTCTAAAACGGGTGCGGGGTACGGTGCAAGTTTAGGTGGTCCGTATTCCAAAACCGGTGCAGGATAGGGTGCCAATTTAATTGGTGGCAGTGTGGGAGGAGGCGGAGGTGGTCTCACGATTTTTACTTCTGGTAGTCCATATTCTAAAACGGGTGCTGGGTACGGTGCAAGTTTAGGTGGTCCGTATTCCAAAACCGGTGCAGGATAAGGTGCCAATTTAATTGGTGGCAGTGTGGGAGGAGGCGGAGGTGGTCTCACGATTTTTACTTCTGGTGGTCCATAAACCGGTACCGGTGGAGGATAAGGTGGTAGTTTAGGTGGTCCATATTCCAACACTGGTGGAGGGTATGGTCCCAAATTGGGTAGACTGTACTCCAGAAGTTCAACTTTTGGTAGTTCATAGACTGGTGCGTCATAGGAGCTGAACCCTGCGTTCTGCTCGTCTGCCGTTGCGATGCACGCCCCCGCGAGGAGGGAGAGCAGCACTAGCTTCATCTGCAGAAAAATAAATTAAATTCAGTTTCTATTTTAATCTTCTGCCAACCTTATGAAAGCTTAATCCATACAATTATTTATTATATTATCTATCCAAATACAAATGAAATCAACTAATACACATACATAAGGCTATAAACAACGATCTTTTAAAACATATAGATACGGCGTGTCACACAAATCGTCCTTGTAGAAACCCGACACCGACGATTCCCACTCCGTCATGCATTTCTCGCTTGCTCGCCAGATGGTTATGTAATTACATAAGTTAGAATATGTAGTTTTTTGGTCGTTTGGCCTTTTTAAATTTTCTTCTATTCAAACATTTTAGAATAGGTAAGTAGTTAATATTTTATACGAATGTGTCTTAAGCATTCGCTGCTAATCGTAGCAAAAAGATAGCGCTATCAGAAAAAGTTATTTAACACGTTTTTAAAGAATAACCGTTACTGATTGTATAGGGTGTTTTTTTTTAGAGGCGTGGTTTTCAATCTAGCACTACTTTTTTCGTAGTTGGTGTTTTTGACAGCTGTCACTTGATTTATACTCAGTTTGGTTTGCCATTTCATAATGAATAGACTTACTCCTAAACAACGTGGCGTGGCCTCCAAGATCGTGCGATTTAACACCGCTGGACTATTTTTTGTGGGGTTATGTGAAGTCGCTTGTCTACGCAGATAAGCCGGACACGATTAACGCCTTGGAAGAGAATATTCGGCGCGTTATTGCTGACATACGGCCCAACTTGCTGCAAAAAGTGGTTGAAAATTGGGCCTCTCGGCTGGAATTTGTTCGAGTCAGCCGCGGCGGCCACTTACCCGAAATCATTTTTAAAACATAATGGCAAACCCTTAATAAAACATAATAAAACTAAATTCTTAGCCATAACATCAAATTATATGCATTTTATCTCTTCTTGAAAGCCACGCCTCTAAAATCATCATCCTATATTAAAATATCTCAGTTATAGTGTTTTTTTTTACTTCGCTCCTAGTTATTTTAACCATTTTTACACAGCTATTATTATTACATAGCATACAAGCTATATTACTTCAGTGCAATACATTAAATATATAGATAAATGCTCGTATTTGAACTATATTTTTAACAAGCATCGTTTATGAGATAAGTTAGCAAAATGAATTAGACTTTATTTGATGTGGTTTGCAATCCTTGCCTTGTTACGACGATCCAGTGGGCTAGTCTCAAAACGTCCTCTCTAAACGCGCTCGCGTTTTGTACGAACAATGACGTGTCAATCCAGCAACTCACATGCACAGAGTGGCAAGTAAAATAATAATTTCACTTTCATAAATGAATAAGTATAAACTTTATAGACGAAAAGTATCCACATAATAAGTAGGTTTTAGGCTATATACTCGTATATACAAAAAAAAAAAAATAGGAAAACTTACCATTGCTAAACGCGGAAGGTCCAGTGCACCTGGTACCTATACGTTTGAACGTCCGATTGCTTATGACAAAATATTTTCTCTAATTACTTTTATATGTTTCTTATTGCGAACAAAAAAAAACTCGTTATTTTAATCGCAATTAGTTATTTCAAATACTGTGAAAATGCACATTAGGCAATTGGCGATTGAATGCATTTTGATGCCAAACTTGTAGGTAATGTTGCAATGTTGTAGGGCCTAGGTAGGTACTATCCATTATAACATTGACGTTTGTTAATTGTCCGTACTTCGACCTGAAAAATTTAATAATCTACAACAAAAGAAACCTACCTTAGTTAGGTAGTTTTAAAAAAATATTTTTGTGTAGTTTAAAAACTAATAAATAAATAATAATAATTATTAAACTGTGGGCGTTTCTAGAACATTCCTAGTTAATGAATGAATGAGTGATGAATTTATTCATTTATGTATTAAATTTAATTGTCCTGGCAAAACATAGTTTTGGCTGCGAGAAATCAAAGAAATAAGATAAAACATAAAATGTTCATAAAGAAACGTATAAAAATATAGTTTAAAGATACTTATTGAAGTTTTTTTTACTGTTCAAACCTCTGCGGACATTTTACTTCCACGCGAATCGTTTGTCAAAATCGGTGTCATCAGCCCTGGTGCCTGTGCAGTCCTTTAATCGACGCACGTATGTATGTGTTTAGCTTTGGAAAAACGGAAATTTTAATGGTGGTACAACTATGCCTAAAAATAAAGAAAATCCCTTTCGCCACGCCGAAAGGCGAAGGAAGATTGCACCGGGCCAAAGTACAGGCGAACTCCAATTGACAAACTTGAATCAAACATTGCGCGAGCTGCCGCGCGATCAATTTCCCGCGCACCTCAACCGCCGCCGCGCCGTACCCTTGCGCAGCGAGAGTGTGTATACTTAATCCCTCTTTATACTTATTTATTAACGCGTGCATGCGCTTAGCGAAAGCTTTATTATACAGGAACCTCGAGACCATTCTCGACTCAATGGGGCGTTTATGTTTCCTATTATGAGTAAGAAATTATAAAAAAAAAGCGATAATTTATTAGACAATTGGCATTGATATCAGAATTGTGCAGGCTCTACTGTTTGAAATATCACACAAGTCCTCAACTTCAATAGAAGCCAACACCCTAGAATAGTTCGCCAGTAAACTTGTACCGGGTTACTGCTCCTTGGACACAGGATTCCCTTATTTATGAACTCCGACTTCAGCATTGAGAAACCCTCTGTGCACCAGATTCCTCTCCAGGTGCTAATCTCATCTATAGTTTTGTCTACCGTTCTCCTGAAATCATCAAACCCTACATTCTAATTTGTTTTTCACCACATTCGCCAATGACCTGGCGATCTCAATTAGTTCTCATTCTCTAACCAAGCAAGCCTACTAGTCAAGCAGGATATTTTAGACCCATAACCTTATCCTCGTGCGTAGCCAAAATTGCATGGAAAATAGGCTTGATCTTGAATCGAATCATGAAATCTCCAATAATCAGTTCGGATTTCGTCACGGCAACTTCACCGTGCATGCACAATATTAACATCGTATGAAACGTCATTAGATTGTACCATCTCAGAGGAGAATAATTAGTAGCGGTTTTTCTAGACATCAGCTCAGTTTATGATAATTGATAGTGTTAACCAATCACAACTTACCTTTAACCAATCACAACTTTTGGATTTTAGGGTACCCGCTAAAATAGCAGCGTTCATTTTAAACCTCTCTGTAAGTATCGGCACCTTCCTCTTAGCTCTCCTGTTACAGATCGCGTTTCCTTTAGGTTAACATCCCTCATAAATGAACGGGTTTTCGTTTCTTAATATATTTTAACACCGCTTCAGCGGAGTAAACGTGTCGTCACAGGGTGTATGAATAACCTATCAATGCTATTATAATGATTGATTAAATTTTGGTACCACCTTTAATTTATAAATATTTTTTTTACTTTGCAGTCGCTTTTATTCTAGGTCAGTAATATTTCTTTTAAACATGTTTTTTTACAATGCGTCAATGCCGGGATTAATATAGGATTAATAGACGACTTTAAAAATATACATTCGGGATTAAAATGAAAAGACTATAAAATACTTTTTGCTAAAATTACATTTATTTAGAAATATATAGTCAAAATGCTTTAGCTATCGTATAGTAGGAAGATCGTACGTTTCCCCAGACACTCCAGCGGGTGCATAGGGAGGTAGAACCGGTGGTAAGGTTGGTGGTGGGGGAGGCGAAGTCAAAACGACGGGATATTCTTTATATTCTGCCACAGCTGGAGGAAGCGGCGCAAAAACGATGACAGGAGAAGGACCGTAGAGCACCACACTAGGTCGTCTTGTTGGCTCTTCGGGAGGTGGTCCATAGACTGGCGCTGGAAAATGGGAAAACGCTGAAGGACCATTTATAGCGGGAGATAGGTGGGAACCTTTCTTAGGCGGTTTTTCTGTTAGAACTTCAGGCGAGGGACGATAAGTAATCGGGGTAAGAGTAGGTGCCGGTTTTGAGTGAGTAGGTTTATGTGTAGACCAAGAAGTATATACCTCAGGCGGTAGTGTCGGTGCTGGTTTTGGGGGAGTAGGTTTGTATCGTAGCATAGTCAGTGGTGTAGACCTGGGAGTATAAACCTCGGGCGACAGAGTTGGTGCTGGTTTGGGGGGAGTAGGTTTATGTGTAGACCAAGAAGTATATACCTCAGGCGGTAGTGTCGGTGCTGGTTTTGGGGGAGTAGGTTTGTATCGTAGCATAGTCAGTGGTGTAGACCTGGGAGTATAAACCTCGGGCGACAGAGTTGGTGCTGGTTTGGGGGGAGTAGGTTTATGTGTAGACCAAGAAATATATACCTCAGGCGGTAGTGTCGGTGCTGGTTTTGGGGGAGTAGGTTTGTATTGTAGCATAGTCAGTGGTGTAGACCTGGGAGTATAAACCTCGGGCGACAGAGTTGGTGCTGGTTTGGGGGGAGTAGGTTTATGTGTAGACCAAGAAGTATATACCTCAGGCGGTAGTGTCGGTGCTGATTTTGGGGGAGTAGGTTTGTATTGTGGCATAGTCAGTGGTGTAGACCTGGGAGTATAAACCTCGGGCGACAGAGTTGGTGCTGGTTTTGGGGGAGTGGGTTTATAATGTGGTGTAGAGCTGGGAGTATAAATACCAGGTGTTAGAGTTGGCGCTGGTTTTGGAGGAGCCTTAGATGTTAGTGCACTATGTGGAGTTATTTCGTTTATAGACGGTGGGTATGGACCTATATTAGGAGTATGGATTGTTTCTTCTGATGGTTGATAGGGAGCAAGTTTGTGGGGAGATGCAGTTACAACCAAAGGTTTGTACTCGACTGCAGGATATGGAGCCCATAAATCTGTCCAGGGGCCATTCTTAACTGGTGGTAACGTCGGTGCTGGTTTTGGAGGAGCCTCCGATGTCACTGCACTAGGTGGGTTTATTTTGTTTATAGACGGTGGGTATGGACCTATATTAGGAGTATGGATTGTTTCCTCTGATGGTGGATAGGGAGCAAGTTTGTGGGGAGATGCAGTTACAACCAAAGGTTTGTACTCGACTGCAGGATATGGAGCCCATAAATCTGTCCGGGGACCATTCGTAACTGGTGGTAAAGTCCGTGCTGGTTTTGGAGGAGCCTCCCATGTCACTGCACTAGGTGGGTTTATTTTGTTTATAGACGGTGGGTATGGGCCTATATTAGAAGTACGGATTGTTTCTTCTGACGGTGGATAAGGAGCAAGTTTGTGGAGAGGTGCAAATAATGTTTCGTATGCGGCTGCGGGATGTGGAACACATAAAACACGTCTGAGTTCATCTAGGGCCAGTGGGAACGGATCACTATACACTGTGTGTAGTGATTGTGTAGCTGGTGGGTAAAGACCCAAGAGGTATTCTTGGCTGCTGCGGTCCTCGTCTGCGGCCGTCGCCACCCCCAGGATGAGGTACACCAGTAGGAATAATTTCTACAGAAACAAATAGTTTAACATTTTTTTTATCAATTTATAGATTATTTATTTATTTTATTTTAAATACGTTACGAGTACCTAGCTATAGTGATTTCTTAATAATGAGTTAAGACATGAAAACTCAACAATATCCAATTGAAAACTACACGTTTTTCACAAAAATATAGAGCAATCCATTCCAGAAAAATATACACATAAATGCATATAAAGAAGAAGGTAATTGTGAATGATTGTGTGTACCTAAGTGATAGCAGATATATTAAATTCGGGTCTATGTGGTTGTGTCTAAATATAATAATAAACGGGAGGGAAATAAAAAGAATGTATAGGTTTTTGTGGGCCTCTCATTTACAAAAGGTACTAGCTTCTAGGCAACCACCTTAATTTTGAAGAGATTCAAGTCATCCAACCAGAAAGATACTCAGTTTTATTTACAGTACAGTGTTAAAGGGCGAACTATAAATGGATTTCAATGTACTGTTCTGCAAAGGACGCGGTACGCGTTTGGCAAGTAACAACTTTATAGCCATCAACATAAATATAACATAGGTTTTTGTATGAATCAGCAATTTAAAATTAGGAAATCTATTCTATTTTGTTAAAATTATAAATCTATTCTACCTGCCCCCTTAACTAGACTATCGTCTGTACTAAAGAAGGCAGTGTTCCGTCCTTTTCAAGTTTTAAATGATACGCGATACATAGGTTACTGTTTTCGTTTTCAAGAAAGTTTATTTAGGTCATTATAGTATTAGTTTTACGTTATGCATTTATAGTAAAACTTTTTTAAAAATTTGTAAAGTTTTACATTATATTATGTAAGACATACTTAAATATATAAATATATAAACTTATTATTTATATTATACTATGTTACTTGTTTTTTATTGCCAATAAGAACGTTCTTAACTTAGTAAGTTTTATACGTGTAGAAACGTTTGAAATGCATATTATATTTTTTATTATAAAATTAAGTAGGTATATAATAAGTAATATTTACCAATGAATGAATGAATTTAGTGTCAAAGGTATCCATTTAACGGTACATAACAGAGTTCCGTGTATAATAAATTTTGCGTTTGATGTATCATAAATTGAAAATATGTTACTTTTCTGAAATATGGTTATATGGTATGGAAACAAACTCAAAAATAATTAAATTTGGGAAATTTTAAGAATCTGTAGGTATCGGTCGAATTTTTGGACGTTTACTTCATTACAGATACATTGTTATTTGTTAAAAACTCTCATGAAACAAGCTAAAAAGTTCAAAATGTAAACGGGCCCTAAACATCTATCAAAAACCGGCAAATTATGGGGTAAATTTGCCTATTAGCTAAGGTTTTCGTAAAGTGAAAAACTGTCGCGACAAAAGATAAGTTCTACATTGATTTCCTAAAATTGCATGTTTTAACTTTTTTTGATTTTTTTGATAAATTTTTTTTTTACAATGGACTTACTGATACAATGCATCTCTGATACAAATTACAAACATTTTTGAGGATTTAAGCCACGGTTTAAGAGATAACCTTCCGTCAAAACACAATAAACGCCCTAGCAGATTATTTTCACTACTTCAAAACCAAATTAATGTCATGTCAAAAGACAGTTTTAACCGCGTGATTAGCAAATATTTTGTTTTGAAAACTTATCAAAAACTAGGTGAGAGCCATTTAACATTAAAAACAAATGCTATCCAAATACGTATGTTGAAGAATTATATTTTGTTTATATGATTTCCGATGTATTCTTAAAAGGAAATTTTACTCACCTACATATTTTTTTTCAATGTATTACTATGGTATAGTAATATAGATATTTTTTTTGCAAATAAACGCGCTTAATGTCATTACTGTCTTTTGTAAAGTAACCAATAAATATTTCATATTATTAGAAATGTTTCAAAACCATGCAAGTGATAACCATAAAAAAAAAAACATTAAAAATGGAAACAATTCAATTTCTGTTTTTTGAAGTGGTTACCTAACAGATCAACTAACTCGTTCACACCAAGGATGTTATTACACACAGACACTAATCAAAGTAATTAAAAATGTCGCAACTCACCATAGTTAAATTAGCCAATGCACACGCTGCATTATTTTTTGGGCTGTAATTTATAAAATAATGTCATAATTCTTTTATACTTCGCAATACCTGGCATGACCGGTGTATAATTATTGTAATAATTAAAAAAATTGGTATTTTAATGTCAGACAAAAACGCGTCGCGTCGTTAGATGACTTCACGGAACGGGCCCACTAAAAGGTGCAAATTCCTATTCTAATTACATTTACAATTACTAAATGCAATTAACGAACACATTTAATGAGTGCACTAAGAAGCTGTATATTTTAATGACGAATAATTGACGTACCTACCTAAATTATGTGATCTCTTTTCAAAAAGACATCTTAATATCGACTGTGTATTAAGTAACACAAATTAAAAACACTAAATGCGATATAAACATGATTTTAAAGTCTGGGGTAAATTTAGAAATCTAAATATTCGGATAGATCAGTTTTTTATCACAGACATAATATTATTAATTGATAATATAAAAAATAAACAATTTGCCGTGGTAGCAGAAAACTTGGTATTAGGTTTGGTATTTGGTATTTGCCCTGTAGGTAATTTAGAAGAAGATGAGAAGATGTATTATCCTTGTTTTTTTATCATTTAGAATTAAGATTAAGTTGTTATTTTGTTTTATTTATTTTTTTGTGACTTGTAAATAATCTTGTCAATATTCATTGGTATGTAGGAGGATATAAAATGAAAAAAGTCAAAATGCAAACACGTAGTATTAATTAAAATCAAACACACATACAACTTATTTATAACACTATATATCTTGCCTGTGACTTTTCCGTAGGACTATATGCTACATTTTTACCTGACATAGTAGGTAGGTGGGTTTTAGGTTACTTTTGAGTATTTTTAGACCCAAGGAATGTACCAGTAGTTTTTCTGTACCAACTCTTTAAATACAAAACAGTACTATCGCAAGAAATAGAATGATATTATTGTGTGAAGGATAAGTTAAAAAAAATTTAACCTAATGCTTTAGAATCGGTGTTGTATTTCCACTTTGTTAACTACAAATAAAATCAAGAAATTAATATTCTACCGATACCTTCATTCATTTATTACGTTTTTCCCTTACATTGAGAGTGACAGTGAATAACTCAACCTTCATATTTTTTTGTCTCGGGGGTGGGGGAAGGGGGGGCGGGCTGTGCTCCTCTCTGGACCCGCCCTTGTCTGCTAGTACTTGAGGAAACCGTTCACTCTATAAGCGAAGTTTATGCACGATTAATTGTTTTTTTTTTTTTTTAAATTTTAACATGGCCGACGCATGGACGCATGAAAGGTTTAATAGAAATCCTGACAAGTATGGGTACATTCAAGACCCAACTCAATGCGTTCCAGGTTTTAACCTTCCCAGAAAATCTTGGTGCGCTTTGAACCGCCTAAGAACAGGCCACGGAAAAAGTAAGGACATGCTTTTTAAATGGAAAATGTCAGAAAGCCCCAAATGCGATTGCGGACACGATAACCAAACCATCCAACATATCATCAGTGATTGCCCACTTCGACGCTTTAATTAAAGGACCTGCACAAGATTTACACAATCTCACACCAAATGCTATCGACTGGATATACTCTCTGGACATAAGCATATAGTCCTATAGATTATTATGTTTAATACTTTAATTTTTATTTTCTTTAACTTCTGACATTTTTTGTACATTTTTGCCATACGATAAATAAATAAATAATTGTTTTTGAAGCTAAAAGTGTTTTTTTGTTCATGGCCGATTCCTTATTTGGCTTATCTGATTTGTGAGTGCAATGAAGGCCATAATATTATATACTTCAAAATACGAATAATATCAATACGTAGCTTCTAATACATATTAAGTTAAGCTAGCGGTTTTGAATTTGAAATCTCTTGAATAATGTTTCCGAAATGTACTTTTTACATTCAAAATAATTCTAGATTAAGGCATAGATAAAACGATGGTTGAAATATTATGAATATGATTGAATATAAAATAGCCGAAGAAATAACATTTTTTTTTATGGAGTGGCATCGTTTGAACATTTGCGTACGCCGGTGTCGCGTCACAGAACACACGGAGCGGTTTTTATTTACAGAATGAATAAATAAACCCTATTCACCATCTCATGGATAGTGAATAAACCATATTCACCATCTCATGGATAGGTAAATTCACAAGTATATTGTTTAAATTCCTAGGACATATATAAGATGCTTTATTGTATCATTTTAAAATTTGGATTTACATAATTTTTCTATCTTACTTTATTTTTTTAAAGATTGTTTAATACATTGTATATACCTAATTTTGTGATGTTATTCTAAATATACAACACTTCACACTCAATGGGTGTCATTGTGGAGTAAGTTGCGGTTGTCATGTCGCCATCAGCGCACCATGTGTTGTGCACCATGTGGGTGTGCATTTGTAACACGGAGTACCACTAACGCACTCAATGGGTGCCACTCTATAGATAAATACCCGCAACTTCTTCAATAGCCGCGACTTCAGCTCAAATCCTCTTTCGTTCATCAGATCTCGGCTCATTGAACCGTCTCTTGTTGCATTGGCTCCGGGTTAAAATGATAACATTTACCGAGACTATTATACTATAGAAGAAAATATTGTTCAGTTATACAGGGTGTTAATCCTTAAAATTACCTAGCGGACAGCCTAATAATGTTTTCATTTAAGACTAATAAAAAAAATAAAAATATGGCCTTTGACATTTAAGTCACAGAAGTGAAGGAGGACAATTTTGTATTTTTAATATTTTTTTCTGGCGATATAAACTCATATATCTATGTATTAGCACACACGTTTTTTTGGAATTTCCTCATTTCTTAAATTTAACTTAGGCATTTAACTTAGTTTTTGCAGGAGTAATAGATGTTAACCATCTTAAACAGAGTGCTGCTATTAGGAGTGCGTGCGTTAGGTAAAAATAAAACAAAAAGTAAATAATTTGTTGTTTATTTCAGTTAAATAGTAGATAATAAAGCACATTACCAAATTCAAAATAATTGAGTACAAAACAAGCTCCCATTTCGCGTGTTTGGGCTGACGAAAATGGAAAATCATCATTGAACTCTATTATAAAGGCTTTAATATTAAGCTCAAGACAAACCATCAATGGAAATACACTAGTCAACATCATAAGAAATAAACATTAGAGAGCTTCGACGCAAGTAAAGGTGGTAGTATAAATTGGTACACAATTTTGTTTAAATGGGGAATTGGGCGTTCATCTTTGGTGGGTAATATAGAAGATACATTACAATTGACCAAGTAAGAATAGGGTATTTCAGTGACCAAAGCCTTTGTTTGTTTTCAATTATATGCTATTACCATACTTTAATATTTTAATACTGATAAACATAAAGAAAAGAGAACGACAGAGTTGGCATAAGGAAGAGAGAAAGAAAGAGTTTTTACTACTTATAAAGAAAAGAGAACGAAAGAGTTGACAATACACATAAATTTATTTATTTATTTTTAGAAGGTACTCTAACAATATTTTGAGATACAGAACATGTTAATAAAGAAGAGGGAACGAAAGAGTTCGCACTACACATTTAGAAGAGAGAAAGAAAGAGTTCGCACTACACACTGGGAAGTTTAAAGAAACTTCAGCGTGTATCAATACAATAAAATGGTTGAGTTTTATAAATTTGGAACAAGTTTTAAAATAAGAAAAAACTTATATGTTAACATTTCTTAACCAAATTCGCTAATATACCCATTTAGTAGACCTTTTAAGTTATTTTTAAAAGTATTTCAATCATTTTTGTATGAAATTAGTAAGCTGTTATATATATTTAAGTGGTACGTGTAATATATGCTTTTAGTTTTTTTTTAATTGCGTAAAAAATTTAAAGTATTATTATTTAAGAAAAAACCTTAAGTCGTAGATAGGACATTGAGTTTTGGGCCAAAATATTTACTTTGACTTACATACATAAATTGCGACAATTAAAAAAAGAGGTCAAATTTTTGTTATCAAGACATTGCGTGCAAAAATAAAATACTTAGTAAATAATTAAACCCAACACTAAAATCTAAAATTTAAAAACTATGAAATAATACAAAAACGTCTTATTGTCAGTAAACAATAAAAAAACTGATCAACCAAATTTTTGACTTATTTAGTATGTTTTTTTTTTTTTTTAAATTTATGCTCATCATTAGTGAATCATTCTATTTATCGGGGCTGTTGTGGGGAAGAAACACTAAAGTTATACCCGATCGGACAGTGCTCAGAATTCAGAGTTTTCAGGGTCAATCAATTCCACTTCAGACTATCTATACTGCCGGAAAATTTGAGTTTAGGTAAAACTAATATATAAAAACAAATTAAGAACAATCAAACCTTTTAAAATCAAAAATGACGATTATATCATAATAGATTTACACACGCACTGTTTTTTTTCGGATAAAGCATTTTATATTATAAATAAAATGATAATATTTGAATAATTAATCTATTTATAAAAATACATTAAAAAACTTAATATAAAAGCTCGTGAGAAAGTTAACAAAATTTACAGCGCCATTTTTAACTTAAGCTATATTATTTGGTTTGTTAATTTAATTTAAGTATTTAGTAGTAAATATTACGCTATGAAATTATTGAAGATTTTGTAGGTAAAAAGCGTGATGAGGCCGAATTTTAATATTTTAGGAAATTTGGAAATTTTAATATTTAAATAATTTAAAAGTGTAATAGTAACGATATTTTATACATTATTAAGTTTCATAGTCGGGTTTTCCAAATACAACAAAAAAATATACACAGTTTTCTGATGGCTAATTGGCCCTGCGATTGCAAACGTGATTTATTAAGACGAAATATCAAAATAGAACTTTATTCGATAATATTAAATCGTTAATGCCAAATGATCGCCGCTCGCAACGCGAAGGTCGTTGCCCGCACTCAGTCAAGGCTACGAATATATCGATCGTGTCTTGCGACGGCAAAGACAATTTACACCAGCGATTTAATAAAAATAATAAATTTGGGGATATTTTTTTCCGCATGTTTATATATTTTTTTACTAGTTATCGGGGAGATAATATACAGTGTGCACTTTTTCGCATGGACATCCTTTTACGGGGTTATTCTACACATTAACTTTTCCAAACAATGGTATATTTATTTCCATACAAAAAATAATATCCCAGAATAATGAGTTCTACGTTTGGTTTACCGCCCCCCCCCACCTCCCCAATACGCCTCGCGAAAGTAGGAGATACATACTAGTAAAGTGACTATGCGGTTAAATGTTTCTAGGATTTTTTCTATTATTTATTATGCATAGTTTTTACGTCACACTGAACTTTTAAAGCAAAAATAGTCTAGTTTGAAGTGAAGCGTCGGTGCATATGCACCAGTTCGCTACGCGTGACATGATCATTTCTTTATAATTGCGTAAAGTTTACAAATTAATTTCTCTGAAATCATGATAAATTTTGATATATTTTCTTCACAAATATTAGTGGAAATCGAAAGACTAATTAGCTGGTTTTTTTCCGATTGGATCCACACAATTGTCAACATTTAAGGCGTAATTTACTGAACGTACGAGTATAATTAACATAATATGTATTGAAATTTTTATTTCAAAACTGAAATAAAAAAAACAAATCGGTTTATTGGTGCCAGTAATCTGTTAATATAACTGGTAATCGAGTCATCGTAAAATCCACAGTGAAATCCGGAAATTTACAAATTTAGGTAAGGTTAACCGGAATGAGGGTTCCGTATGGCATTTACGAAAGAAAATAATCTTCCTACGTAAGACACGAAGCAATTTGGCAATATTACCACATTTTGTTGCATCTATTCGCAAATCACTTCGTTAGGGCACGGATACAGTAGCGTCACATGAGAAGCGATCAAAGAGGCGAGTAAATTATTATTAAATCACTTATATTTTTATGAGCTTCAACTGCAAAAAAATCCAGTAATTCTCAAGGAAAACAATCGACTAGAACCATTTCCGGTATTTTTATAAAATTTGGAAAGCATTACGTTAGATTTGGTGCCTCTGTTCCTCAACTCGACTCATGATACTATTTTAAGAACACAAAGAAAAAACTGAAGGAATGTTAATAATAACAGATAGCCTTAGTTCATTTTTTGGATACAATTTATTTCATCAAAAGATATATAAAGCTATATGTACAAAAAAATATATATATCCCAGAAGATATAAGAGAAAAAAATTAAATTAATTCAGAATGTTGCTGGCGAATGAAGGAAAAATGGTGGAGGTCTAATTAGATCAATTATATTAGCGTACTTGATTTCATCTATATCTCCAAAATTATTTTACTTAAAAGTGAAGAAGAACTAACATCACTTCTCGTCTACTACAAATATTTTTTCAGGCATTAATATATCAGCGTTAATGTCTTTTAACGGAAAGCATAGGAGTGTTGAACCAAATTTTTCAAATCATTGGTTGGATAAATATACCAATTGAGGTTTAAATACTTTTTAAATATAGTGCAATCAAAAATACTTTAAAATATTACCGAAATATAGAAAAAAGGATAACCTAAAACTGCTAGAACCGCTAATAGAAACCGATAGAATAAACCGCTATTTGTGTGTAAAAAATTAGCGTGATCTAAATTAGATCTAATTAGACAAAAAACGAAATTACCATTTTTTAAATTAATATCTCCCTTCCCTTTACACGAATTACATTAATTTCTGCGATCTTACTATGGTTGGCCGTCGATTAGATGACAAATAAGATGCCGTGACATTTTAGCTTGACTCGAACGTGTGTTTCGGTTTTGCGTCGACGCATCACCATGTCATTACCTTTATACTTTGCTCAAAACGGACATAAAAGATAATCACGCCGCCCAGTCGTTTTGAATTCCCAAAACGACAAGCGTTTATTGTATTGGCGCAACGAACTCAAATTAAGGTCGCATTTATTATGATTGCCTTATAAATTCAATAGCACACAAAATACTGATTTTATAATAAAAAATGTTTAAAATGTTATGCTACTTGCGTAAAATAATTCTTTTAGTAATTCTGGCCTCCAGATTTCATAAATACTAATCTAGTCGCAATCTAACATAAAGTAATATAAAAGCGACTGTTATCCATTAACGGCTCAAGAATTTCTAAATAATATTTTACTTTTAAAACAAAGAGAAAAATCTTTTTTTTTGTAAGTAGTTTTTTTAATATCGTAATGAGATTTTGCTTAAATAAAGGTTACTCACTTTTAAATAGGATTAAATAAAAGCCGGTGCAGTTTTCATAAAATTAAATTTTGCTACTTAAAATTGTTTATTATTTTTTTGATTATGGGAAATTTAAAGACATATATCGTTTTTTGACAATTGAACCTGAACTACGGTAAATTATTATGTATGTTTAATGAAATTATCACGAGGAAGAATCACTTATTTTGTGGTGTAATGTTGTAAAAAATAGATTGTACCCTATGCATAATAACGTGTATCTTTGTAACAACTTGATGCATCTTTTGTAACTTTCATTCGTTAGTAGTAGTCATTTTTGCTAGCGTCTACTGTTGCAGAACGTTTGAATATTAACATTATTATTATTAATTAATATATAGATGTTAAGGATGAGCCAAAATAGAATTTTAATTAGTACAAAAGTCAAGCTCAAAACATGATTCATTTTGCAACAGCTCTCATAAAGTCAGACGGTATAACTATAAATACCAACGAGCATAAAACTAGATTTGCATTAATATCATAAGTCCATTAGGGTTTCGACATCCGTAAAGGTGGACGGGCGATACATAGTTCTAATCTCAATAACTGGTTATGAATTTGAAGGATATATTTTAATAAGTCTGCATACTGTAGGAAAGTGTTGTATTTAGGGCACTTCTTTTAGGAGGTTGAACTATATCGATAACTAAACCGGTCACACGGAAAAAAAATGATATTATATTTTATTATTAAAAAAACTTTGTTTTTACGCTATCAAACATTAAAACGATTTCAAATTGATTTTGAAGTCGTTTCTCTCGTAATTGAGAAACATTATTTCAATATTTTTTTCTGAGTAATAATATTTGATTGTCGATATAGATCAATATTCCGAAATGAGTGCCCTAAATTTAAGTCACTATAATACATACGTTCAATGCCTAATGTATTTGTACTTAAAATTATTATATTATTTGAAAAAAAAATACATTTGAACCGTGTTTATTAGCACGACTGTCGTGGCTTGAATTTTGCAAGCGATATTTTTAGATTACATTCAAGTTGGTAAGTTTTGGTATGTTTGAGTGCTAATATACCTTCTAATGTCTAGCAATAGATTAAAAAAAAAACAGATTTCTTAATTTTTTAGGCATTTAAGAGCCATATTAGATTGAAATTAAACTATTTTTCGAGTATCTCTGATTTCTTGCACACGTTTCTATCTTATCTGATCTTATGAAAGAGCACGATTCTATGACGCGTCCAATTCTGAGTTCGCGCGTCAATGCAAATGTTGTAATAATTAATAAGGTCTAATGTCAAATACAACGTTTTACATTTTATTTTATTTACAACACTACAAATTTCTTTTAAACATCTCCGGAAATATTGTATGTATAGTAATTTCACTCTTTTGTTCGTGAGAAGGACTTATTTATACCCACGGTTTAAACTTTTCAGGCGAGCAATCATCAAAGTCAGATACCTTTATAAATATGTAGATAAATCTCAATTATTGGTTGTCGAGATATGGGCGAAATTATGTCCGAAAATGTTTTTTATGTTTAAAGTGCAAGTGATTAAAATGTCGAAGTATGGAAATACGGCTTTAGGTAATGTTTACAAGGAGTCGTGTCGGGGTATCGGGGAAGGGATTTTTATGTTAAATAAATGTTGTTTATTTTAAAACAAGAGAATAAATATACTCGGACACGATTTAACCCAAAGTGCGTTGGCACACGGGCGTTAAATTAACGTGCGTTATTTTAGCGATTTATGAGATATGTCGCGCGGTAGTTTGTCGCCCATGTGAAGGCCGTCAAACGGCTATTTTATTCGCGACCCAAAGTCCTGCGAAAGTTTTGGGCGGGTGCGTGGGCGACGTGGCGTTAGCAGGCATCGCTCTTATCAGAATACCATTCGTTTCCGCCCACGACGAGTCACTGAGCCCACCGCGAGCAACCTTGCCACCCGAAAACGGACGGCTACAAAAACGCGTTGCGCGGACACTCGAACCGTTTTTCTAGCGGTTGCAATTGGTCGCGTTACCGCTACGGCCACAAACGTGACAATGACCTTGAAAATTAAGGGGACGGATTTCGCGCTCATAAATTTCAGACGGTAAACATTATTACAGTTTATTTTGTGTGTAAGTCGATACGGGACCATTCATAATCACAACACGCGTTTCATGATTTTTACACACAGATGTGACAGAATGTCTCATTCGTGTGACTCGCTGTGTAGGTTTTGAAACAACTAGTATTGTTTCAAAATCGTAATATAGGTGTTTTTTTTCTAGCTTATTATTATTATATATTATTTATCTAGTATATGAAAACCCAGAAGATCTCATCCAGGGAATATATATTTTTTAGCTAGCTACCCATAAGACGTATAGTAATTAAGTACACTTTCGTACATACAACAAAGCTAAAAAATAGCGATATTATTGGGGTCGCGGTCAAAAATAAACGAGTTAAAGTTAAATGGCCATTGAAAAATCTTCAGAATATGTAACTATAATAAAAAATCCGACTAAGAAACAACACTTAAATAATATTATTAAGTTATACTATACTTACATACAAAGAAACTACAGATTACTGGCATTGTTTGATTTTCAACGTTTTTTTTTAAGATTATACGAGTAATATGTTAATCCTATGTACAATTAATTAGTCAGTTCGGGGGCGTTTAATAAGTTATTACCGTTAATATTATTTCTAAAAACTTAATTTTTAAGAATTATGTTAAATATTTATCTATTTACGAAATCTATAGTTCTAACTGGTTCTTCTACAGGAAGAAATTACGGAAATATAACTAAATATTATAATAAACGAAGTGGTACTGAATTATAAAAAATAATTGATGTTTTGATAATGTTACGCAAGCAAGTTTAAAATTCGGTCGTAATATTAATGAAAACTCTCATCATTATACTCTTGGCAATTTGACCAAAATAGTCGCTCTTACTTAAACAAAAAAAAACTAGATATTCACATATAGTCTCTACTGTATACTTAGAGAGGTCTAGGGTCGTAAGGAGTACCGTTATGACCAACATATCTATTGTTTTTCCTAATCTGGAAGCCAGTTCCTGGGGCCGTATTGTAGTAAATTACCCGTCTTATACCAAAGGGATCTACATATCCAAAACTACCAGTACGCATAGCGTCGTCTCTAGAACTCTCTTCCTCTTGATATTGTTTTGGAAAGTAATACCTAAAACCATTTTTGGTCACTGAAATACCGTCGTAATACGGGAACTGTGGATCGTACCCGTTGCCCAATTGATTAGCCCTGTAACCATTTCTGGAACTTCCGAATTGGTATTTGTTCGGGTTGTACCGAGGTTTATTATAACGGAGTGCTTCTAAAGAATCGCTTCTATCGATGGGAGCACCCTGGTCGCTGTATGGATCTAGATTTAAAGCGTTTGGGCTGGTTCGTTGGCCGTACGAATATGGATCATAGTCATCATAATCGTTGAGGTCATTAGACGGCACGGAAATTCTGAACGTTGGTCTGTACGTGGTGGCAGGGTATGGAGGAATCGTAGACTTCAGAATAGCCACAGTGTCGGAAGCTGTGCCGAAGTTGTAGGGTTTTTCAGTGGAAGCGCCCAGGGAATTCGGTGATATTAGCACGATGGGCGTTGAAGATGACTCGTGGTAAGGCGCGACTGTACTCAGAGGACTGTACGGTGACAATGTGCTGCTCGGAGTGGTGTACGCAATGGGCGTGGGCCGGTACGTGGTGATGATCGGAGTGCTCGGAGTCGATGACACTGCTATCGTTGGCGACTTCACCCTCTGTGGCCTGCCGGGATCCACGAGGATGCCCGCGTCGGCTGGGACATGTTTCGATACGTCCAGAGCTTCCTGAAATTTGTAAATTGTCGCGCATTACGAGTAGATACATAAAAGCAGATTAGATATACGCGCATTCTTATTGTATTACAAACACAGTATATTTACGAAAGCTTGAGAGTTCAAGCGAGAAGTCTGCAAATGGACCATGATTAAAAAGAGAAGCGAATGTGAGGCATTGATCACAAGTACCTTATATTATTATCTTATTTTTCTGTTTTCCCTTCCTGCTTCTGATTTAATTTAATTAATTATATTTTTTACATTAAATACACGAAACTTAGCCTAAAATATTTTTGATCTTATCTTAAAAATAAATAGATCGGAAAGTATCATTTCAACGTATATATTTTTCACAAATAAGACATCGAAATATAAACTTATATTAAATAAAGTATTTTTTTATTTAAACTCTGAATTTTTAATTCTAAGACTCCTGATCAGGCAGGCTGCAAGTATTTATCGTTAAATGTACGATAAATTTTGATAGATATCCGCCCTAGATAAGAGTCACTATGACCCGGAAGCCGGACGGACACATGGGGAATACTTTTGAACTGGAATTATCTAATGTCATCGACAGGGCCTAATTTAATATAAAGAAACCTTTTCTAACAATGGAAATACGATAAAAGGATTAGGCAACGCAATACCAGCAGTTTTATATTTTAATGCATATAAATAAGTATACATATATGGATGGATTTTCGAGTGTATTCCATTTATTCTTCAATAGTCTTATTGCCCTAAATTTAAATAATTTACTCATAGGCTATCTAAAGTAATATTTTTCTTACGAAATCCTCACCACAACTCGATAATCTTCAGTCCATTTTTGGAAGACCTGTACCGACATTTCAAAGCCATCTCTAATCATCTCGGCGCATCTTGCGTTATATATTATTATTTATTTATTTATTATTTATTAAAATATCCATTATACAAATTAATATTATTAAATCTGTATTACTATGTAGCATTTTATTGATTTTCTAGAGAAGAAAAGTACAGTTTGTGTGGATTAGTAACACCTCACTAGGCAAATGCCTGTGTCGAGGTGTTACCTATTTGAAGTATATAAGTAAGGAGATAATAAGATCTCCTTACTCTATCAGATCTCTATTATAATAGAGATCTGACATAATATGGTTTTTTTTTAAATATAAATATCTATATATACATAAAAAGGACACGACACTGGTGCGAAGAGAGCGCCGCGCACACTACTATTGCACGCTTCTTCTCGGTCTGTCGCTGGTCCCAATGCGGGTAATCACAAAATAATTTATTTTGAAATATTGAACCACATTTAAAAAAAATAAAATCGATGAATCATTAGAGATAATTTTTTGAATGCTGTCCAGATATGTGTATTGTAATCTCATGACGAAATAATACGGTCTCTTTATAGTGTAACTATGTGGTTTGTTGTGGTGTGGTAACTATGCTGTGTGGTCCACGATCACACACAAACGCATACACCAATGACATGAAATGTAACAAACCTGTTTGAAACAGCATAGTTTGAAATCTCAAAATTCCAATGGTTTGAAATATTTTGAAATTTGAACTATATTTTGATTCAAATATTTCGAGTTACACGCGAATTGAAATATTAAGAGACAAATGATTTTACAGATTGATTTAGAATGTTACCACTAGCTAAAATTGCTTATGATTAAACTTTGGCGGAAAACGCACACATTTGTTAAAAATGCGTTTACACGTTTGTTTTTTTTAACAAATTTTTGTAAATAAATTAGCGGGCTATAAATAATAAAATGAATAAAGGAATAACGATTAGGCTGTACCTGTATCGGTCGTTGAGGTCCAACGTAAACGGTCTTGGACTTTAATATCCTATATCCTAGGGTATCAGCTATGTAATCCCTTAGACGCAGGTAGCCGTCAGCATCCACCCAACCGTAGGATCCTGAAATTGAATATTGCATAAATTAAAAAAAAAATAGGGAGAATATCTTTCATTAGGAAAGCTATCTATTGCAACGGGTACAGAGGATCAAAACAGTTCAAAATTTTAATCGTAGGCCTAATAAATTGGAGTTCACCTATCCCCTATTTTGATCCGTTGAAATCTACCTCCGCCTTCGGCATGCCGAAAGGGATTTTTTCATTATTTGTAAATAGCAAAATAAAATTTACAAAAATTTCTTAATAAACTTTTCATATTTTAAAGGTGGATGTCGAACCTCGTGGTAATCTTCGACCAATGAGTTTCGACCGTAAATGAATTGCTTCTTCCGCGCAGGGGTGGCACAATAACACGCACTATGTTGCAACCGTATTAATCTATATTTCAAACACCTACATTGCATTTACATCGAACATTGTTTCCGCTTGCCTATTATTTATTTATTTAATTAATTCTTAGAAATGCATACAGCTATCCATAGACAGTTACTTTATTTTTATACAGTACTCCAACAAAATATTGGACATATAACATGTTTACATTAATTTTAGACACTTAAGTAAGAAAAACCTTATCAATATTTAAATAAAACGAGAACACCACATGCATATAAAAGATAAAACACAGATTATACTAAATAGAAATAATATAAATTATATATTATGTGATTACATACAAATAAATATATAATTGTGTAATATGTACTTTTATATTTTTATTATCTCGGAAGTAATTCAAAAATATGACTTTTGAATTGACTAAGGCTATCATGAAAAATATTAATGCGACTATTTCAATGTAAGGTATTATGAAGACGACAGATGCTAGGTATTATGTTATTAAAGGCTATTTTGTTATATATATAACAATTTATATATTATTCAAAAACTTAAGCCGACTACAGGTACAGGTATGTTTAACAGACCACTTAAACATGAACATGAGAGTTTCCTTTATGTTGAGCATAAAGTTACCTTTATGCAAATGAAAAATCTCTATATTTTTAAAATGTGGTTATATATTTTACCAATATTATAATCCGAGCTATCCGACTATAATTAATAATAATTTTATCCGAGCGTCCTTCACTGCATAGAAAAAAAAATATGTTGGACATAAAGAAGTTTTACGTAAAAAAAGCGCTTCCTTACCGACGACAGTTCCGTCCTGAAGTCTCTTTTCCTTCCTGTACTGGCCGCTCTGGGTCTGGTAGCGGAAGTAGCGCTCTGGTCCTTCGTCCGTCTGGATGTGGTACTGCGTGCTGGGAGAACTGTTCCATCCCGAGTACTTCGTTAGCGAGCATCCCACGATCGTGAACTATGGAATAAAATATACGTTTTACGTACAGCAATTTTACTACCGTTGAAATTATTTACAATATGATTTCATATAAATAAATAACCCAATGTACGAGTATCTTTGACATATTTTAGTTTCTTTTTGTTTTATTAAATATTCTGCTTTTATGATTTATTTTAATTTTGTTTTCATAACTTCATTCTATCCAATTCCCTTAATGTGATTAATTTTATTTTAAAAATTTCCATCCCTATAAACTCCCTTATAAATTTCCTTCTAAAATTGAAATGTTTATTATTTCAAATTTTCGTAATATTTATTTTATTGATTAATTTATTAATCAGGTTTGCATACAGCGAAATAGTAGCATATACATTTTAAATCCGAAAGTTTAATAATTTGACTAATTAAAGCATGCATATGTTCAATATTATTTAAAACTTTGTTGATCTTAACTACATTTTAGAATGTGAGAATGAGGGTGTTCGAGGTTGTGAATATCAAAAGATAAAGATAAAAATGATACATAGTGATTAATCTGTATCAGAAATCAACACGGATACAATACAACTGCACTAAGGTAAAAAATATTTTTGACCATTAAAGCAAATGAGGGCATTGTTTTTTTTATAATTTCATCATTTTTCAAAAACATCCTCTCGCTATCTTATTATTTTTTGAGATTTTGATTGCCACTATAATTTACTAATCTAATACTAACGGTATCATGTAATAACTACGTGATTAATAAGGTCATGTTATAGCATCATTGCTTACACTTTATTTACAGGCTATTTGCTTAGCTGGTAATCTCAATATTACACAGCACAATTTGTTTAATGCCTAAATTATTAAATTCTTTAAATAGTTTATTTGAGGGTTAACTATAAGTTTGTATCATTATCGTTTTAATGACAGCTTGTTGCTACTTCTAATGCCTTATGATTGGTTTACCTGTGTATGTAATAATATGTTAAATTGATTGAACATTTCGCGACTTTTTGTTCACATCCCACGGCTGTAAAAACATTAATCGTTTATTTAGTTATAATTCTGAACACAAGCGTCGTAACAAACAAATTGTATTTTCGGAATTTCAGCAATGATGCAATACTCCTTGTATGTAATCTTAGCGACATTCGCAAATGGCAAATTCGCATAAATAGGATTATTTTAATATTAAGCTTTTATATAAGTCAGTTAATCAACATTGATAAAATGATGTGAATTGTTTGTTCCGATATTTTTTAACTCACCCACATAATTGAATTTTGGCCATGTCCCAATAAAATCGCGTATCATTTATTTTCTTCGACACATGGATAAGGCATTTGTGGTGCGAGTTTGCTGTGGATTGTGGTTCGACGAGAAGCTGCATAGTGGCTGTACTGTATTCTACTGTTCTACTGTCTTCTGTTATCCGTGGTTTTAGCGTATTTGGTTAAAATCATTTTTATTGAGATATCATTTTTATTTGTCGTTTTATTACTTCTCATACTGTGTGCACATACCAACCAACATGTGACTGTTAAATAAAAGCTGGTATTTAGTATATAACCCTGTTCACCATCTATCACCAAAGTACTCATAGAGGGAATTCAAACGAGCCCAAACTCGAGAGGTGTAATTCATGCAATTGACCTATGACCTTTTGGCCTTATCAGATCCTGGTCACCGTCTATGACCAAAGCCCTTATCGAGACTAGTTATACTAGGCCAAGTTTAAGGGTTTTTCATTTCCAGTGACCGCCTTCAGGCTCGATCATCAGACCACCTCAGTGATACACCATTGATTTTTTAACAGAACTACACGTGTATTCACTCGACAACAGGAAGTGGAAGATCAACATCGACTGTAAATACGAGATTATTGATTATTGTTATTATTTAATAAAATAATACCTACGTTTATACTAATTATCAATGCAAATGAAATACAAATATAAAAAAAAAACTAAAATTCGAACAGGTCCCTATTACCCCCTCCCCCAGTGGACACAAGATCACATCAGCTGTAACTAATATATTAACATTGTGTTATTCTACCTCGCAAGTTTTATTATGGATTAAAAAAATAATAAAAGAATGAAAGTTTGGTAATATGAAAATATGTTCTTGTACAAAAATGCGTGCGTCAGATTCAGTTTATGCAATTTCATCTATAACAATGACGAACGTCAAGGTTATAAAATGACTATACTATAAAGTGTATATATATTATTTATGCGTTTATGTCTCGACTCTCGAGGTATTTCCCTTTCATTTCTTCGCAGAATCTCGAATCGTCTGTGCATTGTTTTGAGTTCAAAAACAATGGGCAGTTTTATCATTGCTCAGTTCTCGCGCCTTGCGCAGACTTCTTCCGTTTCCGCTCTCAGTTCGGGTTTACGAAGGCGATTATCATCAGCGCTCGCCTGACCGAATCACTTACTTAATTACGCACATTAATTAACGCCAACATTTGAGTAGGGCTTCGAAATGTGTGATAATCTATCGTTTAATGTACTTCCATCAAAACCACGAGGAATATCTTCGCTAAAAACCTCGATACAAACGCCTTTCCTTATTTACAGCGCTATTAAAATATCGCATAAAATTATTTCTTATCATTCTTTGTTAAAAACCCATTTAAGAAATTGATATATTTAACCTTAACCTAGTGTTGTTCAAAAAGTCATTAAAAACCAAACTAACATGAAATTTCCCTTTTATCGCCGTCCCCCTCTCTTCATCTCTCTGATTTTACACTTCTAAGTTGGTACCATTGTTTTTATGGTTTTATTATTGTGTAAATGAAGATAAATACATAAATGAAATAGCTTGTCAAAATCTTTGATTACTGGCAAATGTTTTCTTTTTATAAATATTTGACTAATTTGGACTTAAATTGTGGCATCCTTCCAAATCCCAATGAGCAAATACCTAAGTAGTTTTTGATAAATAAGAATGACTATCATATAATATCAAACTATACATGGTTTAGTAGTAAATTGTTTAACTAAAACCTGACGTCTTACAGCTAGGTCATACAGGCATCTCCCACCGAGACTACTCGCGCCTGTGGTGCCAACTTGTGATTGGTTTCTTCATTTCCGTTGGTTGGACTTCAGGACTTGTTTTTCGTGTATTCCTGAAAGATTTAATCCAAACCGCGCTCGATCTTCGTTTTTTTAATGCCTCGCCCACATTTATAAGACACTGCTTATTAAAACCCATCAGTTAGGTGGTTACCGTTCGCGTGGGTCGCATCGACATTGATTACTTTATTGGAACGCGCGAGGCTGCGCCGCGCCGTGCGCAGACTAACAAAAGTATCCAATGTTATAATAGCTGGTTATGCAAGTGTTAATATTATTGTTGTAAATTGTATTCATTATTCACGCATAAAATCTCTACCAAATAAATACCTTGTAGATCTTCGCAATCAGATTGGTGGCCTTTATTAAATAAAATAATATCCTCCATAATTCGATTAAAAAAAAACGATTTTTTTTCAGAAACGCAACTTAAAACGTTTATTAAATATTAACGACCAAATCAACCCACTCGGTAGATTTCCCCCCCCTCATTTCACATTAGAATGTAAGATAAAATAGGGTTTTTTTTTTCTTAATATTTTTCACCGCACTCAGGAAAAAAGGACGACAGATTTCGATATAATTCAGAACTCTTTCGCAGCTTCCATATAAATTATACGCGTTTTAATCTAAATCTGAGTACCGCCAATGCCTAATGAGTAGCTAATTTTATTTATTTATTGTTTGACCGCACCGTAGTGATAATAATTACGAAATTAAATTGTATTATTTAATTTCGATAAGAAATCTCACCTTACTATTTTACTGTAGAGTACATTTTTTGATGTTATACTTTGGGCCCGTTGTACTCATTGGGATGGGATGTTGATCGAGAAACCGCGTCACGTGTTAGGAGTATTTTTTACGTTTGTGGAGTTGTAGAGTCCAATTGCTTTTTTACGAAATATGTTTGTCGCGTGAAATTTGAAGCTAATTGTATGTGTTTTTTTTCACAAATTATACGAAAGTATACGAATATACGAACTTAATAATGATAATGTATAGTATAATAATGAAGTGACTTATAATAATATATTGAAGAGAAATATATAGAATAACAGTGAAAAATATCTTATATTTTATTTATATATCCTGTATGTCTATGTATGTGTGTGTGAGTGGGTGTGTGCGAATGGCTAAAGAAGTTTAACTTCCACCGACTGGTCCGACAAAGACCCATTTTTTTAATAGTTTAAACCTTTTAATAATTGATACTTTAATTAAAAATGTGAACATTGAAGCACAAAATAATCTTATCAATATTAAAAAATATAAATAAATAAAATATTTTATAGATTAGTAATGTCATTAGGAAATGAGATATATCGTACTCGTACAACATTATACAGGTTGTCTCAAGACCATTCCCGGAGACTTGAGGGATGTTTTGTGTAACCTATTATGAGTAAGAAATGATGTGAAATGCGAAAAAAAACATTTTCATATTTATTATATGTTTTAAGAGATGGTGTCAATTCCGATGTCGCACCGATCGATAATGGCCATGACACCGCTACGGCGTACGGCGACAGCTGAGCATTCACTAAAAAGCCATTATTGTTATTTATTTATTGTTATTGTTATTTTCACAGAAAAAACTTACAGCTAGACATACAATAATTATAAAAAAAACATTTTATCTATAAACATACAAAGAGAAAATGAGATACATCTCATCTCATCTAGATTCGCACTTAGTGGCATGTCAGAATCTTCACCGTGTCCATCTAGCTAGGTGCTGAACCTGTCCTAAGATGGACTATCTATCTGTTTCCATTAAAAATGTATCTGAATGCGAAGTATACGGAGCAGAAAGGGCAGTAATCTAAAGTTTACATGATCGTTTTACTATTTTCATGTGAACTTTACAGTTTTTCATGATGTATGTTTAATAACCATGATGCATTTTGAAATAACACTAGGAATCGCAGGACCTATTAGCTCTTTTTCATCGGTAATGATTTTCCGTATCTTTTGAGACTTTTCCGCGACACGTGAAGCGATCGCAAATATCATAACAATTATTGTGGACTCGCAGCCGGCTAACGACATCGCTGAATCGTTCAGATTGTAATCCGCAGAACATATGTAAAATTATAGACGAAAAATTCGCTGCGCACTGACGCAATTCTTTGTGTGACATAATGGCATCATTTTTGCGCTAACAGCAAATCAACATTCACTATACTTAGAGATTTACATATTTAAAAGTAGTATTAAAATTTAACAAAGCGATAAAGTTCGGTAATATGTTATCTTCAAATTCCTCACATATTTATTGTGATACGATGTGTAGTAATTCTAAAATTACGTAACTTATGTGCGTAATTAAACCGTATCATTAACGATTTTTCATTGACACACTTAAGAAAGTACAATTTTCAACAGATTTTTTATTTAAAATTAATACTTTTGTAACATAAAGTAAGCACATTCTGTTTGATTTTATAAATCTTCACCGCATTATAATGATTAAATAATGGCTACCGCGGTTGATTGAGGCCAAAGCGGACAATTTAGAGGCTGTATATATAAATATATATATTAAATTAAAAATCATCTAATTAACGGTATTTAAACAATACATTTTACTATTTTACTATATCTTAACGATTTGCACGTAATGTGCATATATTTTACACTTTTCTTTTTATTTTTAACCATAACGATTCATTTTCAGATAAACTACGTTGAACGTAAGTTATTCTTGTAAATATCCATTAAACCATTCACTTCTCATTCATTATACGTCATATTCGTTACATTTTCACACTTTTTTTCATAATTATTGTTTAATTTTTAAATCATTTATTCACTACTTTAATGAAAGTTTGACCGTATTGCATATCGCACAGATAGGTAGGTGAGAGTGAAAGACTTTCATAAAATACAGGCCTGTATTTAAACCAGCGTGCATTACCTCAAGCGATGCAACTATCTGTGCTTTCGGTATTAATTTTTCTTTGAACATTCTGGCTATATATTTTATTTGCAAAAAATTTCAATCCTTAAAATATTAAAAAGCATTCGTATTTTCCAAATGTCAGTACTGTCAAACTTTTATATATGTTAAACTAAAGGTGTTTACCTATTTTAACATAGAAATCATCTAATTATATATATATATATATATATATATATATATATACTGCGTATAAACGTGTAAACGTATAAGTGTAGCGTATTATAAAATCCAATCATAAGCTGCGTGCCTAATTGTAAGTCTAGCATCTGGCAATTTAAGATCACACAAAGATAGTTAAACTATTATTGCCAGCAATTTAAGAAAAACTCGTAAAATAAATATAAATTTATGTATATATATCATCAGAAAAAGCTAGCAATGAAACGACAAAAATCATAATATTTATTTCAAATTGATATTCAATTTATCAGGCTGTATATGAGAGGTTCCAGATAATTTTCTCGATTCTCTTGCGAATTTGGAAACCGATGTTTAAAAAGCATAAAACCCTTAAAATATTGAGGTTCTTGAAAAAGAACGAAAATAAAAACACGATTATTAGAAAATTTATTACTTTTTTTGACGCGCTCGTGTAAATTCCCTTTTCGTATTTCGCTCTTTTTGTATTTGCTCGCTCGCGCTCGGCCAAGGCCGGTCAATGACCCGGCGCGGCATATTTGATGAATTATTACTTTTAGGGCTTTCGCGGTGAGAAATCTGAAATATGGCATTATTGACATTTACATTTCGAATAAACTTTTAAACGTTTTTCAAGGATGGAAATTACTACCTTCAAAATAAATGTATAGAGCTAGAATAGAATAATAGCTTAGGTTTTGTGCAAGCTGGGTTAAACATAGGTCTGTATTTTATGATATTTTTTATTCTGTCGATAATGTCGATTATCTATCATATTTCTCATAGCGAAAGCCCTAAAATTAATAATTAATCAAATACGGGATCTAAGAAACATAACTATGTATTTATTTGATTATCGTATCGAATACGAGGAATCTGAAACTTATTTAGTCAATTTGTGTGTTTAATTGCCTTTGAACTATAATAATCCGAAGGAAAGGTAAGCATTTCTCAGAAAATATTTCTATAAAGTCTAAATATTCAAACTATTCGAATAAAGCTTCGTTACACGTCACCAAATCTAACCTATGAGGTGTATAAATAAATAATTATTTATCTTGTAGGTCATCCGGGTCGTGAGTCATGTGTTTTACGCTGAAATGTTAGAACAATTACGCAAAATCGCCTCGTGGCATTTGACATAACGCGAATAATGCAAACGGGCAAACAATGCGTGTGTGGGCATGCGGGGATTTTTACGAGAATTACCAAACCACTGAAATAGCAATTGCTCATTTTGTCACAATGAGCAATCCGGAAATCGGTGATCACCAATGCTGTCACACGCGCACACCTTAAGGCGCCGACACGCCCACGCATTATCGGCAACCCCTGGTTTAATTGTTTAATTCTTCTTGATTTTTATACATTAATATTGCTATATTTTATTGTGAAAATATATAAATCAGTACATTATAACATATATTTCAACTAGAATTTAATCTAAAATGGCTATTTTTTTTCAACGCAGCGCTGGTAAGATAAACATAATTTATGACTACACCGCTACCAATTAAGTCTACCTTAATACGAGCATGGCTCAGTTAGGATAGGCTTTTTTAGATTTTTTTATTTTCATAAGTTCATTCATAAATAAATAAACCGAATTTAAATACACATATTTATTTATTTCTCTTTATTTAACTTTTTTTATGTTCCAGGTAAGCCCAGGGTTTATCTGCTGGATGCCGTGTGTGTAAGATGCATTACATATCTAGGTATTTCATTTATTTTACTTTTAAATATATATTTACACTTTTAAATATATTTCAAAAATTACTTAATGCGCTTTACACTCCGTTTACAATATTAAAACTACTAACTATCAGTAACATTTTACATTTACAGAGAAAATACTTTACCTTATTTAAAGGCACAGAGAAATGACATAGGATATAATAGCAAATAAACCTTTTTTTTTGTTTTTTAAATTTGACTGATATCAAAGCAACACATTTTTAATTTATTTTTTGTGGTCTTGTTCAATTTACAGTTTTTTAATTCATATAAACACATATGGTTTATAAATATGGAAGTAGATAGAATGTTTTTATGACTTTTTACTTTTAAGCTGTGAATAAAGTTCATAGTAACATAAAGAGGGCTTACTGAGTGAATGCTAGACGTATCTTTATATAACTTATACTATAAAGAACAAAAAAAAAAAAATATTTATAAAATGTCAAAAACGAAACGCAATGATAAACTTTGTATGTTCGAATTCAGTTTCTTTCGCGACACGGATATCATTTAGTACGGTACGAAATAAATTACCTCGCATTAGCACTCGATGGATAATAAATGTTAATGTTAAAAGTAGCTGAATCATAATAACATAATCATTGTCCTTAGAATAACAACATTTTATTGTAATATGTTTGT
Organism: Neomicropteryx cornuta; assembly: GCA_020383195.1. Classification (NCBI taxonomy): domain Eukaryota; kingdom Metazoa; phylum Arthropoda; class Insecta; order Lepidoptera; family Micropterigidae; genus Neomicropteryx; species Neomicropteryx cornuta. The sequence goes on along the minus strand of JAHKQU010000021.1, from coordinate 17,195,963 downwards.
CTCTTTGATAACATCACATAAAAAAAACTGTAAAATGATTATTGTTAAGCCGTATTTTTTTACCAATAAAGAGATAATAATCATTCAAATAAAACACTAAAAACTACAAATCATGCAGAATAAAGCACTAACGCATAAGTACTATCTAAAGCACTATCGGATAACTTATTACAATTGCACGCTGGTATTGAAATAGCACGTTAATTCAATGTGTTTTTGGATTCGCCTTAAAGATTTACTAAAACAATAGACTGCACGTTTAATGGTTATTAAGTTGTTTAGTGCACTTTGAAGGTCCTTTCTGTTTTACAATCGAAATACTTTACGCAGGTAGTTCGATTCACACCTTGATGTCATAATTATTATTGCAATATGTTAATTTTAGAAAAACGCGCAGTTCATTCTTAACAATGAATATAACATTATTATTTTTTGTAATATGCTGGTATCCAAAGCAGATTCACATTTAATTATTTCCATTAAACTTAAGTAACAACCTAACCCAGCTTTAGGGTAATATGTTAGGGTAGGGTAGGATTGTAGTTTATGTATTGTAAAATACTGCTTTTTCAATACAATAAATTACTGTAACAACGTATTTTGGAGCAGTCCCAAGCTTATAGCAACCTAAGCGGCGGTCTGAACCATATTTTAACCAACATTTGAATTTTGGCCAAAAAAAATTAATTTATACATTTCTGTATATTCATTTATTATAGATTACATCACATAAGAGTAGGAAGCAAAGTTACGGTTATACACACATGAAATAAAAACACGTGTTAAAGCTGACAAGGCTGAAATCAGGTTAAAATTACTCCTAGGGTATAGGACTATTTCAACTGAAAAACGTCGAAGCGACTGACATATCTCCCAGAAAAAAAACACGAAACTCATGTTATAATTTCTGAAGTGTTAAGATTCAGTCAATGCTACTCTTAGGAGTTAGGTGGTGTCTCGCGGCGCGAGGCATATTATTTCTATACAAAATTATTCCCTAAAATATATTTTTTGAAAATTCTACGACTTTCTTTAGGTTTATTAGTTCCTACATATAGGGTATCCAGAACGATTTAGCGGCCTCGATGAGGATGATATGGTGGCCTAAAATATGCATACATTAAAAACAAAATACATTTTCGAATTGGAACGACTTACAAGGGATATTTTTATACCAGTACCTAAATAAAGCTTAGGTGCTGATAGAGGCATGACAACCTTTTTAATTGCGTTGATATTTTTGTATAGAATTCAAATGACATAAATGAGTTCTATTACTATTCCAAAAAGAAATTTGTGAGAAAAACACCTAATTCGTCGACGTTTCGGCCTGGCGGCCGTTACGGCTATTTTACAAACATCAAAAACATCACTCACAAATTACGCATAAAACTTAAAAAAAAAAAATCTGTATACCTATATAATATTAATAATCTATATATATTTTAAGAACACTGTTCAAATTTTTATGCTAATCTTAACATGTAAAATGACCGAAATCCATAATTGGTTTTATATACTAGTAATAAGTTTTGCTTGTAATTGTAAAAATGTAATACTGTGGATTTTTCAATAAAGAATAAATAAATAAATAAATTCCGTTCATATCGGTTTATAAATATAGAAGTAGATAGAATGTTTTTATGACTTTCTACTTTTAAGCTGTGAATACAGATCATAGAAACATAAAGAGGGCTTACTGAAAAAAAATATAAACATCTTTGTATAGATGTGCAAAAAAGATTTAATGGATGAAAAAACACAGTAATAATAATGCTTTCTATTGAAAATTGTTTAATTAAAAAATATACAGAAAAATGTAGATAGATCCAGCTAAGACAATGTCTTTTCTACCGGTTTCTTAATCTTGACTGAAATACAATTATATAACACATGCATAAAAAAAAATACACTATACAAATACATACAATCAAAGTTCCTATAATTTGTATAAAATAAAAAGAGAAGATTTAATATTCGATCATGGAGATCGTGGTCGTATAGTGGTCCAGGCGTTGGACTAATGACCCAAAGTTTGCGGGTTAGAATCCGCAAATGGTCATTTTTTGCGCTTCATTACGACCATCTCCCCTGAATCTGGTGTAGGCACATTTGGCCTATTTGAGTAGGGACTGGAAATATTTGTATATGACCTAGGTCATAGCAATTCTTCTAACAAAAAAAGTAGTACTAAAAACAGTTCCTATACTCTGTACTATAAATATTAAATATTACATGAGTATTTAAGTGGCCATTTTAGGTCGTGCTGTTTACGCGGGCAACAAAATCTCTACTTAGAGATATAGTGATAGAAATTAATATGAATTTTATAACGAGCCAGTGAACATAAAATCCCGAAAGGGAACAAATCCGTACGCTGAACCCTTTGTTCTGTAGTTCGTGAACTGAATGTTACGTAATAATCGATTCTTTATGAGATATGCATGTAACTCAGTGCCGGACTCGCAGCTTTGCGGGCGCCCGTTAAATGTGTATATTAAACATATACTGTTTTAATGACTCTAAATATTGACTATGACGTCATATATATATATAATTATAACAATACAATAAGTATTGAGAATAAGGGATTATTTATTTATTTATTAATACGGAGAAATTGTAGCATATACATTTTTTCGAAGAGTTTATAATAACGCCAATTAAAGTTTACGCCTTGGTACATACAATAGTATTTAAAAATTTGTTGATATTAACTATAGTTTAGTATGAAAGTGTGAGCGAACGAATGAACATCGTATAAGTTGTATATAAATAGATAAATAATTGTTTAATATGCAACGTTTTCATTTTAAATCAGACTGGAATGAAATAATTCTGATTTTTGAGAGAAAGCCGCCACGATTATGCTAGTATTATAAAAAATGCTTTGTTTTTTATTACTAAATTAACTTATTATTATCATTATTAGATAAAAATCTAACTGTCTATCTGAATGTATGATATTATATAAATAGATCTGGTCATTCGTGATGTGTGGGTCAAGGAGGCTTCAAGGCTCGCGGGTCCCTTCAGGGCCTCCTGGGCCCGTGGGTATTTTCCGAATTGCTAATATGGCCAGTCCGGCCCTGATGTAACTGAACGCTCAAAGGCCTCGTTGTGATCTTGAATATATTTAAATATCGAAGTAGCGTATTTCTTAGGCCTTAGACATCACAACAACGTTCGAGCATTGTTAGGTCCGTCAAGTTGCGATCTTCGAGGACACCTCCGCGTTGACCTTAATTACCTAAATTTTGTTGTCCCAACAATGCCCCATGTCATCTACCTGTAAGGCTGAGACCTGGCCTTATTTTTTTATGGCTAATATTATTTTCATGTCACGACAAAATGTCATGTTTGTTAAAATTAATACACAAAATTAATTATCTTTTGGGCATTTCATTTGCCATGGACATCGACAATTATTATAATATCTTGAATTTGTATAAAACGAATGCGCTTTTCGTTAAGTGAGCTATTAACGGACGCGCGGACTCGAGGCATGCTATTTCATGAGGCGGAGACTCGCGACGAGCGTGTACGGATGAGATAGAAACATAGTAAACCCGAAATCAAGTGATTGCTATGCAGCCTTAGGATGTTTTAATGTCACGAGAAATTTCCTATCAAATGCAAAAAATGACTGAACAGAGTAATGACTGAACAAACAAAATAGCATAAATATATTTCCGTACGTTTATTTATATAGCAATAAAACCAAAAATATTTCAACTGCATAATGTATTAATCTATATATCAAAATTATCACCATATATACTGACTTCTCGAAAGCTTTCGATATAGTCAATTATTTATTGAAATTATTATTATTAGTTCAATAAATGAATAGGCGTGCGGTTATTTATTTATATAAGAGGAAATCAACGATGTCACGTCGTGCTGTCGCTAGGCGCAACGCCGACATCGACTTCGACTAACCACATTAGCCGTAGTCCTCCGAAGCGCGTTGCCGAGTTTTCACGAATGTACCCGAATAGCGTGTCGCATTAGATTCATTCACCGCCCGGGAAGAAAATGTATGAAATGCGCGTAAAAAAGTTATACATAAAAAAAAACATACGCATCGAATTGAGGATTCTATTTTCTTCTTCTATTTTGACGTTGCGCGCTCGGTTAAGGCAAACCCAAAGGATAAATATTAATTTCGATTCATTTAGACCCTTTTTTATGGCACCACAAAAACCAAACCTCACAGGTACCTCACAGGTCACAGGTCAGGCAGGGTTTTTAGAGTGGTATTTGGTAACCAGTGGATATTTAACCATAAAAAAAATGTTTAGATACTTGATCTTATAACTTCAACGTGGTAAAGGCAGATTTTTAAAATTCATTTCTATTTTTGAGAAATTTAATAAATGATAAACTGCTAATTGTTCTTTTTTAGTTGAATTGCTCTCTTTAAAGATTTTAGAGCCTTAAGAAAAATAGTAATTAAAAGGCAAATGAGTCTAAAGCATAGAAAAAATTGTTTTATTAATTTTATTAAAAATCTGTAACTAAATAAAAACCAACAATTCCTTACTGACCGCGCAGAGAGTAAAACCTAAGGCCCTATAAAAATAAAGCAGCGAATTGCAAGGTCGACAAGACGTAATGTTTAGTGTTATTAAATGGTATTTAAATCAACAATTAAATATAAACAAGATATTTCCAATGAATTACAACGGTCTATTAATTTTCATTGCATGTTTTTAATTTTATTTCCCGTTCTATTGATTAGCACAAATTATTTATTGTTGGCAGTCCGATGCAAAACGATTCTCTTGAAACATCTTCTATCGAAGAGGTTATCTCCTCTTTCAATCGCTCTAGTCATGCAATCAATATTCCAAAATTTTTCATTTTTATACACCAACGATTAATAACGCCAAGCAATAATTATTGAACTCTTCGAAGTATGGCGGAAATAGCAGAAAGAAATATGTAATATTTTATAAATTCATTGTGTCCTAAATGAAATTTTATTGTTCAAAACTACAGTACTTTGAGCTATAATAACATAACATAGTATGCTATTCTATTATTATGATGTCAAGACATCAAGATACATAAACATTATACATCAAGATACATAAACATATGTATCAAGATACATAAACATTATTAAGCAATAAGTTATGCAATGATTATTTATTAAAGTTTTTTTACGGTTCTCATACCTCTATAATGAAGTGAGTATACCTCTATAATCATTGCATATATATATATATATATATATATATATATATATATATATATATTAATTTTGTTTTATTAAGTCAGATGCGAGCGTGTGTTGCTATAATTCCTTGCAATACCTATGAAATTTAAAATTTAATGTTAGTATCAGCGAAAAAAAACACAATTACAGCTTGTATTTGTATTTATTTTTTGTTACAATTCATTGTCAGTTTTAATTTTTTCATATAAAAATGACATTTGACATTTATAAAAGTAATAGCATTAATAAATATTTTTGCCTTGATATTACTACATTGACATTGATAGACTATAGAAAAAGGAACATTTGAAATCACACAAAATTCACAGCTCGAAACTCATTTTGTCAATGTGCTCTGTCAGTTGTATGAACGTTTTAGTTATAAATTTAATTTATCTGTAACACATATTATAAATAGACTTTAAATCTCACACACCTCTGTGAGCGCAACATGCTTAAAAAGGGTACAACGTTTTCCCTTCACGTGTTAATATGTAGATAATATAATACTTATTAATTATAAAACACTATTTTTATACTTGTGGAAACAAAGTGTTAAATCTCATGACATGGCACATGAAGTTGTCATGACAAAGAAATGGTAATTATATGTTGAACAAAAATTACTTTAAAAATTAAAAGACCAGTCATTAATTGGTTACCTTAATAGTTATATGACTATTCTAAGTAGGCGATAAAACTATTCTTAGGGAGGCCAAAAATATCAAAAGGAGGGGGGGAGGGGGTAAGTATAGATCGTGTTAGATTAGTTATATAAAATAGTAAATACCTTTACGATTGAATCCTTACAATTTATTAGGTCCCAACACTAATCTGGTGCGATATCGTACTAACAAGATTCCTTGTTTAGCGTGGGTTAGCAAGAAATCGTCGGAAGTATCATCTCCGACGGCTGTTCCTAAATAAGGTCTGGGATACAGAAAGAAACTTCCAAGTACATTCGTGGGATGACGGGACAGAAATATGACCTCGCCGGCGTACCATGTCCGCGATCTGAGGTCACCATACGGTGGGAAGTTTGCGTAGGTAACAAAAGTACGGGATTTTTCAGAACATACTCGTATTATTCTGCGTTGATTTTGAATCCGAATGATAAGTTTAGTGTAAAACGTTGCGGTGAGAATGTGGATTTCATGCAGTGATAGTCAGTAACCTAATTTATTCTTAAATCGTTTATATTTTAGTAAATTTGTTTAAAATAAAGTCATTTAATTTAATATACATAATTAATATTGATTTCAACTAATTTTATTTCGAGGTTATTAGACTCTCAAAAGCTATCTTTTGATAATATTGACTAAGATTTTGTTACGACGAATAGGCACTTGAAACTATCGTCTATGCGTTGACTTGTCTATGCTTGTCGGAGTAGATTTCGATATGTGACTCTGCGCTGTTACCGACTCAAAAAAACAAATAAATAATGTGTAACGCATCGGAGCCTCGACCTTGCGTCAAGCAAGACCCACGCTACCGCAATGACAATTATTATTTTATTGCGACTAGCAGTAACATAGTGACAGATGACAGTTGACGGTGGGCTCACGGGCCCTGTTTATTTATTTATTAAACAGGTTTCCTCGTGTACACATTACAATTAAAATTAAAAATTAAACTACTAAAAGAAAAACAAACAACATCACAAACAAAAAAACAATAACAATGCTAAAAAAATAAAATAACAACGAGGAACACAGATTTATTTTAAACGTGCTTGTCTTGAGTGTAAACTCATTTATTTAAGTATGCTCATATAAAAAAAAACACAGGCTGCACATGAATCTAATTGCGACACGTTCATTTGGTCGAGCTCGGCTAAACTCGGGATGACTCTCGTAATGCGACACGCTCGTTCGGTTACAATCGAGAGAACGCACGGAGGCGATGTACTCATTCGGCTAAAGTCGTTGATATTTGCCTTATCTGTCACGTTGATTATATCTCTCCTTATATCAATAAATAGGCGTGCGGGGTGGAACCACATAAACCCAGTTCACTATAATAAATTTTTCTGCTACTTACTCCATTTTCTTGTAGCTAATAGATTTCTTGTGACGAATATATATATATGTATTAATTTAACCATCATCAACATTATTATGTTTCTGTTTTTAGATTAAACATAGGCATGTTTAAGTACTGTATTTTTAGAGAATAAAATAAATGACTCCATAGTCGCTTAAGGGTTTTTCTTTAGGCTAGGAGGGTTTTAATTAGTTATTAACCTGTAACAATTGTGTGTAAGGTAACAATATACAAGTATTTTAGGCTTGTTTTGTAACTGAAAGTTTGTTTACCCCTGCGAGGAACCGCGCAACCTTTTAGAAGAAAATGTTTCCCATTCTAGTGATAAGCGATTGTTATTCCATGCATACTGGCACACTTTATATACAAAATATACAACTGGATTGCTATAAACATCATTTATAATCATATAAAAATTGCATTTGCGACACAATTTCTTCATATAACACCTAGTTAACGCACTCTCTTTATCTTACTAACACACACACATAAATACATACTCAAATATAAACACACATTATTATTTACACTACATTTAGATACAGTCTGTTGTATTATTTAATATTAAGTATTTAACTTGTGATTTTATGTTCAAATATGGATATCATGTTGTTTTTATTGTTTAGTTTTTCCTTTATATTTAATTTTAAATGTGTAACTCTTATCAACCTTGTAACAGTTCATACTAATCTATAAATATGTGTAAAGTGTGAGTTTACCAACGAGTTAAAATATATATATATATATATATATATATATAAAAACACTTATTCAGGAGCGACTACTCAGGTCTTTTGGCGAAGACGCTTGGCCGTAGCACCAATTTATGCGTGAAATTATGAAGAATCATTTTGAATATTGGCGACCTCTTCTTACATGACATATACTATGTATTAATATGTACCATATTATACACGTATCGATTCATAACAAAATCTTTAAGGATGTTAAAAGTCACACCCACGTTTCTCTGAACCCTTGATCGAGATTTCGCGTGGTCCAATTTATATCCATGACGCAGTTGAAACCCTGAAACGCTCGCGAAGGTATTCTGGCTAATCCTAATAAATTAAACATGTAAATCAGAAACTATTTGTAATATTTTAAATAAAGAATGTACATTTAAAGCCAAGTAAATAACACTTACACTTACCAGCGTCACTTTATAGCAAAAATAATTTAATTATTATATTAGAAATATTTAGAATCTACTTACGTTATATTGCTAATTTAAATGATTTATTTTAGGAAAATAAATAGCTTAACTTTTTATACATACTCGTAGTTTCTAGACCAGCCGCCGACTGAGCAGTTTCAAGGACTTAGTCTTTATATCTGCCCAACCAAAGCCATCGTTTATTTTTATATATAAAAAAAGCAATACAAACATGTGGTTCAAGAACAGGTGACCCATTGATTTTTAATGTATACATTTTAGTTTTATAACCTTGAATAAGTGCGAAGATTATCATCGAGCGGAGGACTAGAACCGTAGAGAACCCATATCCCCTAGAAGGGAGTGTTGTTTTCCCGGGCGAAGTAGGGAACCGCACACTACCCGAAGTTGTGTTTATGTTTACGCGAAATCAGCAGGCCCCTCGGCAGGGGTACCCGGTCTTTCGAGAACTGTCCATTTAGTAAACCACACATTTAGTAAACCATATTCAAACCATACATACTCGTAGTTACAATAATTTAGCCAATCATAAATCCACTGATTGAATAATTCAATTTTGATTATATAAAAAAAAAACAGCACAAAAAAAACAGGACGTTTACGCTTTAGGGTTAACCGATCTTACTGCCCGTCCAAAGCAAAACCACTTTTATTTTCAAAAGATTACGCGATCGCGTTCAATGCAAGTACAGTCATGAAGATTAATTAAGCTCACTTGCGAGACAATCACTTACTAGATCTTTAATAGATATGTACGTATATCCTGGCATACTTCTCGTAATAACATTGAAATGTAAGTATTATTTGATACATTTTATCAAATTTGTCTTTAGGAAAACTGACTTCTGTCGACGAAACTGCCTTTAACAATAGGTTGCGTCCGTGAATCATTCTACAAATCGCAAAATATAATATGTTTGTTTATAAGCGGAAGTATGAATAGATATATGTATTCTGTCATCTCGTCTTCTCTAACCAGTGGTGTTATATTATTATTATTTCAATCTTCAATCTTTGATTGACAATAACTCAATGATAAAGAAAAAGAAACCAAGAATTACATTAAAAACAAAATTAAATTTATGTAACAATTACATTAAAAACAAAAAAAAACATATGGCATCCGTAATAATTAAAAATATAAGTACGAAATAAACTTACAAAACAAACACCAAAATCAAATTTGGTATCTTGGAATTCTTCTACTCAATGATTTAACTCAATGATAAAGAAAAACAATTAATGATTTAACAGTGTTTATGATTTTTGCACAGCTGTCAATGAACGCGCCAAATCTGCACAATTCAGCCATGGTTTAATTTCTATGTTTCACATCGTTCTTATATATTTGTACTAAAGATGCCGACGTTAATGAAGTTAATCGTCATTTTTTGTCGTCACTGTACTAAAAGGCGTGCGCTTAATCTCGCGGGATTACAACGAGCGGACATTCGCTAGAGATCGTGGGCGGGTCGAGCGGGTCGAGCGGCCGAATGCATGTAATCGCTAATCGCCGGCTGGCGAATTTGTCATTATATGCGATGCAGTGATCTGGATGAGAGGAGACTTACGCGACTAGGTCCTAAGCGAAGATCTAGGACCTAGAAATAAAATCCGGAATCGTGTTTTATGGGTACTAGTGGTCGCCGAGGGGTCAAAACTCGACCGTAATTTATTAAACTTTAAAATTTCAGGTCCTTAAATACCTCTATAATACGGTGAGAATACCTTCATAATCATTGCATACGTATTTAACGTGTGTTGTTTGCCTTAATTCCCTGCAATACCTATGAAATTTGAAGTCGAATGTCAGTAACAGTTGAAAAAAAAACCAATTACAGCTTGTATTTGTATTAATTTTTTGATATAATTCATTGTTAATTATATTTTTTTTTACATGTAAAAATGATACTTGACATTCATAGAAGTATAAAATGGTATTAATAATTATTTTTGCCTTAACATTTACTACATTGACAGATTATTGAAAAACACATTTGGGGGACATTTGAATTTACACAAAATTCACAGCTCGAAACTCATTCTGTCAATCTGTCAGTTAGTATGAACGTTTTATTTTATTAAATTTAATGTACTTATAACACATATTATAGGTAATTTTAACTTTTTGCACTCTTTCTCTCCATATAAACGTTAACTTTGCCAAATCTCACACTCCTCCGTGCGCGCAATATGCTTAAAAAAGAAAATTCGATTTTTTTCTTTCCACGTATTAATATATAGATTTATCGTATTAATATTGATAAATTCTATATACAAAAAAAAAAAATGTTTTAATTTTCCCTTTCCTTACACTAGACGCAATTCAATTAAACTAAAAAAGGACCACCCCTGTAATATTGCCATTTGCAAAAAAAATATTCGAAATCGCTCAAGCCAATCCTGTGTAATGAGTGAAAATATACACGCATGTAATTGAGAACATTTCCCTTTTGTGAAGTCGGTTAAAAATAAGTTATAATGCGCATTTTGTCCGGATAGAACATATCCTTGGATATGTTCTATCCGGACAAAAGTAGCTATTCTTACCTAAAAGTAGCTATTCTTTTCAACTGATCAAAAATTAAATAAATGAAACCACCAACTTTCAAAGACAGATATTTTTTGCAAATAATTGTAACGTCTCGATAATTTATAGTCCGCAGGTTCACTGAACAAGTAATTAATGTGTGGCAACAAATTGTGCTCCGTGCGTTCAAGTTGCCTAGTGTTCAAATCTTAATAGTGCAAACGGTATTTAGCGTTATTCGCTTTAGTTAATATAGTATGTTAAGCATTTGTATCTCTTCTCTTTTCTTCTTCAATCTTTATAAAATATGCTAAACAAAGTCTGTGACTGATTTGTTGTTTGTGATAATCTCTGGAACTGATTACAAACGGATTGGCATCATACAGTTAATTTTTCTGTTAACATAAAGGACCAAGAAATACAATTCCTTTTAATGATTGTATTGTATGTAAAGATATCGTTTTTAAAATTCATCGACCCCAATTTCAGGAGATCGTTTGAAAACAATATCGTCATCCGTCATTGTGCATTTTTCGCTTATTTCTTGGGCAGTGTGTGTGTTGGGTGTAAACAAATGTTTATGTGTGGCACATTTTTATGAACAATGTTCACTCGAATAAAATAATAAAATATCTCGCATGTAAAATAAAATATCAATATTAACACAGAGAGGGCTTAACTATAGGTATCGTCCTTTTGAATAAACTGCAATGCGAAGAAGTTTGAGTGCCAATTCTACTATGTAACAATGCAATTTAATGAAGTCGTTGGTAGGCAGGTCGAACGAAGGATGAAAGTCCAACTCATACCTTTGAATTGGAGCTTATCTGGCCGTAAAAGAGTTGATCGAGCGATTGTAGATGACGGTTTATGAATTAGTGAATACGACATATATATAGCCAAGGCTCACATAATCGCGCGTAGAATAATTAATGTAATTGTGTGTCATATGTTATCTGCCAATGACAAAGTGATAATATTATTTATTCTAATGGCTTTATCTGAAGCTGTTTACATTGTTCAAATTACATCAAATACTTGGAAGATACAATAATAATCCATTTTGATAATTGAAAATGAATCTATTTATTTATCGACTTAGTCATATAACATATAATTTGACATATATACAAAGCTCTATCTAACTAGGCGATGTCCGTCCTAAGGTAGACTTTTCTATATTAAGATTTGTTATTTCTATACATATACATACGTTCTGAGCAGCATGCACTTTGCTATGTCATGAATATATATTTTTCAGGTTATTTGTAGGATAATAAAAATTACAGTGTGAAATAGAGAGACTGTACATAAAATAATAAGGAACTTTTTCTAATAAGTTGAATTGTACAATATTACTTAGGTGTATATGTTATCCAGGTTTCTGTTTCATTTCTTCCCAGTTGAAAGAACCATTCTGTAATTTTTTTCTTCGGAATTTTTACTTTTAGAGATACTATTATTCCTGCATTCTTTATTCTTTATTAAGATAAATCAACAGTCTTACAAAAAATTGGTAAAAATGATAAATTTACATTCTTAAAAAGTATTTGTAACACTAATCAGAGATTTCTACTGTTAAATAAATACTAAAGACTAAGTTAGAAATTAAACATGTATAGTTAAATTATACTTTTAACTCTCAATCATTAATCATTCTATTTGTGTTGTGCGAGAAAACTAAAATGCCTTTGCCCAAAACTCGTTTTACTTTTCGGAACAGAATGCTGGTTAGAACTAGCTCCTCGTCTTACAATCCTATGATTGTTGTTTGTGGTAATACGTAATAACGGTCTTTGCATATATGTGCCTTAAATACAAAACCTCAAATTCATTAAATAGATGGTTTGACGGATAGTAAAATGGTTTTTTCTTGATTACTCTAATAATTGCTTTGTATTCCTAAAAGGAACCTTATCGAGGGTATGTAATAAGCCCTAAAATGTGCACCAACTTACACAATACCTTTGAATTATTATTTTAGGAAAAAAATGGTACTTCCTATACCGCCAATAGTATCTTGGCAAATCATTAATTCTGTCCAGATCTAACCCCTTTGTCAACCAATGCAGCTTTGATATACCTACACCTCTGTGACCCACCGATCTGGTAGATTCTCTCCTTGTTTCTCTTAATCCTGATGCTAACCCGGCGCTGACGAGTAACATGGTTCTCTCTGGTAATGTATTGCTACTTTCATAGATTCCATTATAAATGATTATCCTTGAAATAAGTACGATTTTCTTGTAATTTAGAATGCTGAATTTTTCGGGGTGGTTATTTCGAGAGACGGGGGGGGGGGGCACCCCGAAGAGAGGTGAGTATTTTGCGATGTATCAATTCCTGTGACTGCGATGCTCGTGACGTCACGAGCGTACTCGATGCGAGACGATGCGTGCAAGTAAATTATTAATTACTAAGTGAATGATATAATTAAGTAATTACTTAGAAAATTATTAATTGGGATGTTGGCATTCAATTACATAGTAATTGATAATTAGTACTAGCATTGACATTGGCGATTTCATTTCAATTCACAAAACATTATCTCACCTATATTCCCCTCTTACACCGCAACCGCATACCCCACCTAACCCAAATATGATGTCAGGGAAGGTAGGAATTCAGTTCAAAATTTGACTCGGCCGTCGTCTGTGTGATAACCTCAAAACCCGCATTTTTCGCCCGAAAATTAATACAAAGCTTCCGCAAATTAGGTTCGCTACATTCGAAGTGTCAGTGCATCACTCCAGCAGCAGAACCTGGAAGGGGAGCTCTCCTCGAGTCGCCTGCAGCCGACCCAACAGTGAGTACCTACTATCGACCTGCTTTGGCATCTCTCTTCGTCTATCCAATCAAGTATTGTTGGCCTGAAGTGTGCCAAGTCACCTGGTGCAAATTCTTCAGTCCACTTAAACATAACAATAAACCATTAATTCCAGGCCACATCAAATGGTGCCTAATGTAAATATCACATGGACACGATTCGCAGTTTTTTTTGCCTATTTTTACAGAATTGGTATTTATTATTATTTTTCTGCTTTTGAAACTAAAGTTATTTGATTTCTTATTTTGTTTTTAACGCGTATTTACTGCTCGTTAATAATTTTTTTTTGATACGTAAGTATTATAGTTTTTTTTTCTGGGTTTATGTTTATATTTGATGTGTTTTATTGTAGTTTTTTTTATACTTTTACTGTTTTGTTTGTAGAAATTGAAATTCATTGGCGGAATGAAGGATCGCTCTAATATATTGCGTTGATATTATAATGTACCTAATAGTTTTAACAGTTTATTAATAGATACAAAAACTTCGACGTGATTTTAACAGAACAGTAGCCGTAACAGTTCACCCGCAGTCAATATTAGTTTCTCAAATGCGGTTCCGCTATAGGTGTGACGTCATCGATAGCTGTAGTTGTAAATTACTAAGCTCACGTGGGCACAGTCATGTCGCTGGGCACTATAGGCACCTACTCGCGTCTACCGGCGCCGGCGCCGGCGCCAAAAGTCGCTTGCGTATCACACTTCATGAGGCTTATACTACAGGCTTCGGTAGGGTGACAGTGATAATGGACACGAGGTTTGAGTAGGTTCTTAATCCTCCGTTCTCACTTTGTAGTGTTGACCTTGATTTATTAGATAGTATTATTATTTATTTATTTATTTATGGCTATTTTTGAGAAAAACAAAATTTGAAATATATAAATATATTGAATGTTGTCGCATAGAATGTTCATGTTCAGACAAATATATGAATTTTTATAGTTAGACTAAAAGAAAAATAAAATACATAATGATTATACTGATAATGCTCATGCTAACGTAGCAAACACACGATTTCATATTACTCAAATAATGAGTCGGTTTTTGGTAAATTATACATACATACAATATCATACAATTTTTTGTAAAAAATGACGTATAGGTCATACTTTAATAATTTTGTAGACGTTTCGCGCATTCTCAGCTGTGCGACGTGACGTCGCGTGTGTCATAACACTTGATTATCCTCGTGACCAATATGAGCGCGTAACGTGTGTGTGGGGTACGAATGAAAACATTGAGGATCCTTCTATGGTATGGTCTACTTATCTGAGGTAATAACTTGCTCGAGCACCCACGCGGAAGAGTTCGGAGAATGTTGACGATTCGACCGATTCAGATGCATAATATAGGAAGTTTATTATTTATAAAAAGTCCGCCTAGTAATGTTAAACTTAGTGTACCTACGATAATTGAAGGTAGATTACTTTAAACTGTCATTGTAAAATGTATATTTATCATGTAACGGATAATAAGTATAATGAAATAACATATTTGTAAGGCATGTACTCAGAAATGAAGAAATAAATATTATTATTATTATTATTATTATTAACATCAGTAAACTCACAGCGCTACATCGATAAAAAATACAATTATAAGGCCGATTGTAAGTTACATCTTTAAATTTAACAATAAGATGACAGCGGAAAACAAAATGAAAAAAAAATACGTATTTTTTTTTTATTTATTTATTTATTTAATATGTTTCCCCATGTACATTATAATTAAAGTAAAAACAAATTAAACTACCAAAAGAAAAACAAAAAACAATAATATGAAACATACTATGCTAAAAAATTAACATAATGCCTCCACAACCCCTTACCCCCCCTTGTTTATATCCCTAACTTAAATATTCTACGTAAATTTGGTACGCAAGTTTGTAAGACTTGCCATAAAGTCAAGTTTCTGGCAGACAAAGCCATGTTTTTGTAGAACCGATTTAATGTAATAAATACTTTTCAATAAATACTTTTATGAATAAAAAAAAAAATAGGTTAATGTACGCGCAACTATAGTTTAAGTAATAATGTATTTATGCTTGTGCTTGCGTGTGTGTGTGTGGGAGTGAGTAGCAGTTTGTAAACATAATATTTTTTATAAATATGTTAGCAAAGAATAGCGATAAAGTTTTTTTTATTGAAGACTTGAATTTTTAGAGCATTATCCTATTGTACTCTACTTGTTAACAATGCAATATAGTATTATTTTGACACAATATTCTTCAGGAAGTTTTATTTTTATTTTATTATTATTCCTCCTCAATATTTTATAGCTAGTTTTCATGATATTACTGAGTTGGACATGTGGTTGTCTGCCTTGTTTATTTTTATTTATATAATGTGATCCAACAAACTGACAATTGTAATGTGGCAATCATCAATTGTAAGTATACCGAATGTTTATAAATTGGGCGATTAGCACTGCTTCGATGACAATTACCAGCCTCCTGCACTATACTAGGCAATGTCCGTACTAGGGATACAAAATTATATTTATTGTCCTATGAAGACAATGTTCTATTAACCGTCTAATGACTAATCCATTAGTCTATCTATATATTTCAGCGTATTACCCATTTCGCGATAGGCATACAGAATTCAACCGTGCTGTACGCTCGTCCACTATACGACTAATATATTTAAATGTTTCATGAATATTGTTGTTTAAAGAATTGCTATGACCTAGTCCATATACAATTATTTTAGACCCTACCTAATTAGGCCAAATGTGCCTATATTCGAGTCAAGGGATTCGAACCGTTTGGGTTAAAGTCCAAAGCCTTAACCACTAGACTACCACGATCTGTCTTTATTTTATAAAAGAGTGTATTAAGAAAATGATCATAAGAAAAGAAATAAAAATAAAATATCTTACAAATTATTATAGGCAGAATTATAAAAAATATTAATAATCGTCAGTAATGAAAACCGTAATTATAATTATTCTTGCTAATTAATTGATCCATTTTAGTAGGACCGTCAAGCAAATTTCAGACAATGCAGGTTCATTAGTAGCAGCCCTCAATACATTGGTAAGCCGAAACACAGCATGCCCCACACTAAGTGGCTCCTCTTAATGTTGTGACATTAATTCTGTTTCACTGATTAATAATTTTCTACAATAAATATCGCGACTAAAATGCCCAACGAATGCGACAGTAGATCGGTCTCTAGACTGACATTGTTTTATAGTATTTATTGATGATATTATTAAATGGCATAGCTTATTACTAATTAGGAAGTTCAATTCCCCAATTTCATAAATGGGTAACGTTAACATATTCAACAAAAGCAATGGATAAAACCGTGTTTCTATGGATCTTTTCAAATTGGCAAACGTAAAAGATATTTAGCAACGTCCCAAGTAGCCAAAAAGGAAGTATTCGGTATAACTGTCTCTCCGGTTTAGGTAAACGGGGTCATGAACTCCTACGACGCAGTCGGTACAGTAATCTTACGTTTAAGGGCATTGCAAAAACTGCTGTGTAAGAATTAGACTGGTAGCTTTTCCAGTGAATAACGGTAATATTGACATTTAACACGTCGGTCAAAGATTTGTTATTTTTTAGTCATAATAATATTCTATTCACTAATTCATAAAATATGGCTCAGGAACACATTGATATTAGTTATCTTTCATCTGTCTAATAACAGTCAAAGTCGGTATGTACTATAAAATAATGTTAACTCTTTAAAAGTTACTCATGTCCATTGACTATTGTCTCTGGTTTGCGAAAAAAGAAAAACGTAAAAATTATCGAAAATATTCTACAAAAAATGGGATTTATTATTGCGATATCTAATATTAGTATCATACATAACTTTACTTATTACCGTAGGCTATATTTGATGATTACATGAAAGTTAGGCAATATCGCTATATGACGAAGATAATTTATTTCTTATAACCGATACGAAAAAGAGAACGTTTGTTTTTATTTTCCATATAATATGCTCATTACGCAGTGGCTAAAGCGGTTTAGTTTTTTTTTTGCTAATCTTAATATATATAAATCTCGTGTCACAATGTTTGTCCTCAATGTTATTATTTGACAGTGACAGTTATTCGACGCAAACGTATTAAAAGAGCCCATCAGTTGGCAGAACAAATTGAATCAAGAAATCCAGCTCAAAGAATCAGGACAGCAGGTCATGCACAAGAATCTCAAGAACAGTGTAACGAACGTCTTCAAGAGAATATCATAAGAACAAGAAAATTATTATTTTCAGTCAAATGCCACCGAAAAAATCTAACCTCAACAACGCGAGCGGCAAACGTCAAAACGCAAACGTCAAAACTACGATCGGAATAATATATTCACTTACGAGATGCTGTTGCTGGAAACATCGATGGAAATTTAAATCCCAATGACATCGGTAATGCTTTCATTTTACCTTCAAGCTACATCGGCAGTCCACGGAACATGCAGGAATACATACAAGATGCGATGACTTACGTACGTCATTACGGCCGACCGGATTTATTTATTACATTCACATGTAATCCGAATTGGGAAGAGATACAAACTTTACTATTGCCAGGACAACAAGCCATTCATCGTCATGATTTAACTGCACGTGTGTTTAAACAAAAATTGAAATCCTTAATTGATTTTATTGTTAAATATACAATTTTTGGTATCACACGTTGTTGGCTGTATACGATAGAGTGGCAAAAGCGAGGTTTGCCTCATGCCCACATTTTGGTTTGGCTTAAAGATAGAATCCGTCCTGAAGAAATCGATCAAATAATTTCAGCCGAAATTCCAGACCCATTAATTGATCAAGAATTATTTGATATTGTCACCAAACACATGATCCATGGGCCATGCGGTGTTTTCAACATGACCTCACCGTGCATGGAAAATGGAAAATGTAAAAAAAACTTCCCAAAGCCGCATACGAATGACACGATCACGGATATTGATGGTTATCCAACTAAATCAACTAATTCAATTGATCAAAAGAGTTTCGCCACGACTGCAAAATGACAATTATCAAATCGTCATAAAAGCCGACAAAGTACCATTAGGTGAACATGCTGGTAGATTCAACGCTCCAACTGTTGATGAGGTTGCTGTTATCATGGTTGGTGATCCAGTTGACAAAAGATCTATAAACATTACACGGCGAGACAACACTGTCAGTACGATTTCGGATCTACACCGTTCATATGACGCACTACAATATCCATTGATATTTTGGCAAGGACAAGATGAATATCACCTTAATATCAATCAGTATGATCCAAATACCGGTAAATTTGACAATTATCTATTTACTTTCTTACTGTATGTATAGATTTTAATTTCGTATTGCATTTTATTTTTTATTTTTTTAGGTGATTACAGAAATAATAAAGTTAGCTCAATGAACTACTACGCACACCGAATAATGGTTAGACAACATCAAGACAATTATATCCTTCGATATCGTCAGCTGTTCCATCAATACATTGTTGATATGTATGCTAAGGTCGAAAGCGAACGCTTGCGATTCCTTCGATTCAACTAGGCAAAACTACGATCGGAATAATATATTCACTTACGAGATGCTGTTGCTGGAAACATCGATGGAAATTTAAATCCCAATGACATCGGTAATGCTTTCATTTTACCTTCAAGCTACATCGGCAGTCCACGGAACATGCAGGAATACATACAAGATGCGATGACTTACGTACGTCATTACGGCCGACCGGATTTATTTATTACATTCACATGTAATCCGAATTGGGAAGAGATACAAACTTTACTATTGCCAGGACAACAAGCCATTCATCGTCATGATTTAACTGCACGTGTGTTTAAACAAAAATTGAAATCCTTAATTGATTTTATTGTTAAATATACAATTTTTGGTATCACACGTTGTTGGCTGTATACGATAGAGTGGCAAAAGCGAGGTTTGCCTCATGCCCACATTTTGGTTTGGCTTAAAGATAGAATCCGTCCTGAAGAAATCGATCAAATAATTTCAGCCGAAATTCCAGACCCATTAATTGATCAAGAATTATTTGATATTGTCACCAAACACATGATCCATGGGCCATGCGGTGTTTTCAACATGACCTCACCGTGCATGGAAAATGGAAAATGTAAAAAAACTTCCCAAAGCCGCATACGAATGACACGATCACGGATATTGATGGTTATCCAATGTATCGCCGCAGAAGTACTGAGAATGGTGGCCACAATGCGACTGCCGAACTTTCCAAATCAAGTTGAGTTTGATAATCAGTGGGTGGTACCATACCCACCACTACTTTCAAAAACTTACAAAGCTCATATCAATGTTGAGCTTTGCAGTTCTGTTAAATCAATTAAGTATATTTGTAAATATGTAAACAAAGGCAGTGATTTGGCCATATTTGAAGTAAAAAACATAAATAAAAATGATGAAATAGCACGATACCAAATGGGCAGATACATTAGCAGCAATGAAGCTATTTGGCATATTCTCAGCTTTCCCATCCACGAAAGAGATCCTGCTGTCCAACATCTGGCAATACATCTTGAAAACGGTCAACGTGTATACTTCACTGAAGAAAATGTTCTCCAAAGAGCGTTCGAAGCTCCGAAAACGACTCTAACTGAATTTTTTACATTGTGTCAAAAACCTGATGTTTTTGGCCAATTCGCGAAGACATTGGTGTATGGTGATGTTCCACGTTATTTCACATGGAACAAATCCAGTAAAAAATGGGAGCCACGGAAACAAGGAAAACCACATCCTTCCATTACAGGCATTTTTATTTTTTAACTATTGATTTCTGCTTAGTATCAAGTGTAAGAACATTTTAATTAATTGTGTTCAACGTACTTCCCCTTCAAATCTCAATCCAGTGAATTTGTATACCAACATCAACATTTTCGTCTTTGTTCGTAAATAATTTCATTGTACTAAAGGGTTATAGTAGTAGAAAGTCAAATAAGGAGATCAGCATATTTTTTTACAAATACCATCTGTGTGAAAAAGCATAGTGGACTCCGTGACTGATGTTCTCTTATTGTTCCTCTTAGATTGTTTACTATAATGTATTATAACAAAAACTTTAGCCACAGCAACGCGTGGCCGGGTCAGCTAGTAGTTTATATATTTTTGGATTTTCCAATATTAATTTTATAAAGTTACGCCTAGGTAGCGCAAAATCAAAAAGTAAGTTTTCCAATAAAATTGTAATGTGGTTATTTTTTTGTATATTTATTTTATTATTTTAAAATTGGTTTAAATTATATTTTGTTTTTTTTTACGCTGCGCTCATACGCATTAAATATACTAGAAAATGCCATGGCGACTTTACTAATCTTAAGATTATAAATCTCGTTCTTAGTATAGTTTACTACATCAAACTATTTACATTATATTATAATAAATTTACAATACTAGCATAATATATTTTTTCATACTACTACGTTCATACTACTAATATCTGATTGACAGAATGAGTTTCGAGCTGTGAATGTTGTGTAATTTCAAATGTCCCCCAAATGTGTTTTGATGTTTGTTGTGTGTTAATGTCAAGCAAAAAAAAAAATGCCATGTTATACCTCTATGAATGAGACATGAAAAAAATTAAAACTAACAATGAAATGTATAAAAAATAAATTAAAAAACAAGTTGTAATTGTGTTTTTTTCAACTATTACTAAAATTTTAAATTTCATGGGAATTAAGGCAAACAACACACGCTAATGAGGTATTTGTACACGCTCGGATCTGTATAATATATGTGTATTCACCGTATTATAAAGGTATAAAAACCTCAATAATTCTCAAACCTAAAAGTTTAATGAATTACGGTCGAATTTCGACCACTGGGCGACCGCTAGTTTAGAAAAATAAGACAAATTAAAAATATACAATTAAGGCAGTTCACACGATATCATCTCGTTTTCAACACGTCTAAAATCCTAATCTAGAGGATCGTCGCATTCATTTTAGTTTCCTATTCTTAACAGTTTCCCTTATTGAGTTTTTCGCCTAATAATTACTTGGTTAATTAATATCTGTAGTACATACTAAACACGCACTACTTATCCTAAAATTGATGGTGAATATTTAAAAAAAACTCTTGTACTACGTACCTTTATGCCATATATACCACACTCCCGATTGCCAGTCCTAGTTGTAATTTTCTCTTCAAGAAGTTGGTTTCAAAGTGTGACGGCCAAAGAGAAAATTGCAAATTGTAAATTAAAAGCAGAAGTGTTACTATGTCCATAAAATATTATATTAAAATGAAATGGCCTGCGAAACGAGTATCGATATAAACACTTGAGTTGATTTGCGGTAGAAGGGGAGCATTCTTAGATACTGTATATTTATCATTAAAACACACTAACACTTCTATATAACTATTATATTACTCTATATTGTATTCACTATTAGAGGTAATATGTAAACCCTTATAAAATAGTTGTTTTAAATTTTCCTTCCTTAAATTTAACTTTACCTTAAATATTATTAGTTTACCATCCATATCTACTTTTTTACTATTTTTATTTTTTTATTGTCACTGTTACGTATTTAACATACTTTAGCGCAACCCTACAATTGGAGCGTGGTTTATTAAAAGTATCTGTGTATAATGCTTTTTAAATTGTAATACTTATGATCTGTTGGATTTCCTAATAAACAAAAAATAAAAATGTTTATTTATTATTCGATACAGCGTAACAGCGTTAATTTAGCCAATTACATGAAAACACAGGTTAAATTATGAAAGGTAAATATAAGTTTAACTAAAATTAACTATACAAAAAGAATTTCCACACTATATGTTTTTCTTGGTACAATATATACGAATTATTTTATAAATTATGTAATTTCTGTTGCCATTGTACTATTATGATTACTAAATTAAAATAATAATAATAAAAAAGACACATTTGGTAGCATTCAAATTTGTCAGGGCTCCTTTCTTAAACGGGTATCACTCGGCACCAGTTAGGTGATAGTTGTACAGGCATTATTTATGCCTGTCATTTGACTTGACATAACGTTACATCTATGCCACATTAGGAATATTATTGCTAAAATAAAACAATTTTTTTTTACTTGAGCGAACACCCTGGAAACCGAAAAAAATCGCATATAAAATTATGCACTATAGTGCACTCCAATCGCGTTCTATATTCACCAAAACAAGCTGACGGGCCTAGTTAAACTTGTACATATAATCGCAATATCTCTTGCTAAGCATTGTATTAACACAGTTAGAGAAAAAAATACTAAATCGTTAATAGATAAAGTGCTGATAACACAATAGTAGAATAATAGTTGGTCGGTGTTTTTTTTTTATTTTAACGGCCTGGCAACGGCAATCTAATAGGCCATTATCCTTAAAAAAAAGAAAACTTAAATCCGTGACAACACTTCCTCTAAAAAAATAACCAATATTTACTCATTACAACCTATCGCGATACGAATCTGACGAACCGTATCGATTGCTAATGTCAATGAAGCAGTGCCCAATTTAAAACATCGATACTATTTCGATGTGCAATAGAGGATGATTTGTTCGATTTTAATTGAAGGTTAAAACAAAAAGTAGCTCTGTTTGTAAAAAATAAATAAACGTAGACATCGTCCTCAATAGCTAACCGTTCGAATCGATCTGATTTGGTAAAACAAAGCGATTAGTCGATTACTATAATTGATAATTTTATTTATGTAGTTACAAGAGGTGATCATATTGAAACTTCACAAGAGGTGAAAGAAGAGGATAAGAGGTGAAGAGGATTGTACTCAGAAAATATAACCAACATCGTTATATATAACCAACGTAATTCGATAAGCTCTCTGGCAGCATCGTTTCACATAATGACATATCCAGAGAGCGGGCACTGGGGGCCATTGCCACCCCCCGAGACAAAAAATAAATTAATTTAAAACTAAGCGTGAGTTGTTCACTGTCGTTCTCAACGTAAAGGAAATCGGCAGCATATTCATTTATTATTGGGGAAGAAATAATTACCAATATCTATTGAAAATTGTAAAAATACCAATAGTACACCAATAGTAAAAATACTGGAACAAAACACTGTTTCAAACTACTTTTACTAGGGTTTAAAAACACTCAAAAGTGGCTACTTTAACTGTGTTTTAGGCCTCATTTCTTTTTAAATATTTCCGTGGGAGACCCCTCGGACCCCGCTAAAAAATGGATGGGAGGAACTCCATAGCTCCGGTTCTTCCCCTCCTTCGTGTGCCCTCCACGAGAAAGGAGGAAAAATATAGGAAAAATTGAGACTCGCTATTTGAGTTTTACCCTATAGGGTAAAACAAAAAAAAAAACACCTCGTGTAGGAGGTCATACTCGTAAATAATGCAGCTGTATTCTCTATCAATACCAATTTTCCTTCATTTCCTACTTAATTGTAGAGACCACGAATATTTTAGTCCCTTTAGATCAGTGTTTTTTTATGGTAACTACGCTCTTACTTTTAAAGGTGGTCACTTGAGGTGAGTACTTACTGTAACTATCACAGTGTTAATAAGCGCGTAGTGCAATAAATTATATCAACAAAACTACTTTTTTAATTAGACTATAGCCGTAGCTGCGGGCAGTTGTAAATATTAAAAGTCATATATTCGCTCGAATCTTTAAAGGTAGGTATACTCACCGTTTATCCAAATTTTTCAATATTTCATTCATTTGCTTTCAGCCAATGAATGAATTAAAGTCGACTATAGATAAAATATGCTCGTAAACTGTATGTATTGTGCGTATGTGTGTATACGGTTTAAATATGCTACACTCGCTTTGTGCTACGAACAACGGCGTCAGCGACAATCGAACTGACACGCCATAATGTCCCTGAAACCCACACGCATTCCATGCACACTCGGATCTATTTTGCCTGTTGTTTGTTGCATATACGCGCTCGTTTGTTTTGTTTGACAACTGCGACCGTAGCGTGGGAGATTTTTTGTTTTTTTTTGGAATTCCGTTCGAACCATCAATTAATTTATTATTTTAATTCCATTGCTACACTGGGGAGATTATTATTATTTTCTCTCAGATAATTAATATAGTAGGATAATAATATCACGTAGTAAAAAGGGTTTGTGCCATTTGTGATATTATTATTATTACGCCATCATCATTATTATTATTGTCATATATCAATATTATTATCGTATGTTTGGGACCTGATATAGCCTAAAATGTCCATATACATACATGTTCTACCACTGATGCCAAGGCGCCAGCAGTTAATGGCAGCGATCTCATTTGCACAGTTTGCGCACGTTTGACTAACACTTGCCACGCTCCCATGGCACAATCCCTTTTTACTATAAACTAAGGGTTTTCTTTATTAATGGTTTTTTTTCTTGCCCTTATGAAACGGGGATATTGAGTGTATCTTGTTACTTTAGTCAGTCAATAACTCTAAGTAAAGATCTGTAGAGTCTTGATTCTGTACACGTATTTTATGTATGTAGTTTTTTACACGTTTAAATATAATAGATAATCAGCACATCTAAGTTTAGTATTCGTTTTTTTTAAATTATTAAAATTTTTATGTTTTTTTTAATTATCTTTTATCCCATATAGAATTATTATTTGAAATCGGAGAGTATCGAGTGCTGGCTTTACTCTCTGTATGTTTACTTTATCAAATAAATAAATGTATATATGCACACACACCTTCAAATATATACGCAGACACACTCGTACACTTATTATACTCGTACAAGTTCGTCGTGGAATAACCTAGAAATCGGGATTATTTTTTTTATATCTTCACATTTCTTTTTAGTTACAAATCGCCCGGTAAACTTTGTAAATGTATGGTTTTGGCTCTATTATCATATGTTTTGTAGCAAATTAGCGATATATTTACAGCACAAATTAATAAACTTTAGAATCATTTGTGAGAGGTACCTTCATATAGGTTATTGTCTCGCCAGTGCAACTTGCTTTGAGTCGTAAGCTGATCTAGCTAACTGCCTTACCAAATCCAGTTAGGTATTGTAAGTTATGTAGTAAAATAAATTCTAGTGCGTTTAATATATTTTTAATTTATTATTATCGGAATTTCTCGTTATCACACCTTTATTTATTGATTGTTAAATTGTTACGCCTCACGACATCATTGTCGCTGTGAATATAAAAACGACGCGTACGATTTTCGTTATTTTAAAATCTTACGCAATTGCTAATATATAATACCAATAGAACTTGGACCGGCCATGACATTGAATGACGTGTACATAGTTTTTATAAAAAAATTCTTACATAACATGTAGGTACGCACCGTAATGATAAGGATGTATTTTCGATTCTACAATATCAACTGATTATAATATATGATACATAAATCATTTAACCACAATGTATGATTGATGTTATTAGATAATTTTACTAGTATTGATGTATAATTTTGCACTTTATTGGCATTACGAAGTGTTTTCTTGTAAATGTATGAGTTGACTTATTTGAATCATGTGAACAATGCTTTAAAAATATGAATTCATCTAATGTTTTTTGGAAAATCAATAGTAGCAACAAAATAGCATATACTAGTATGTGATATTTAGCTACAAATATATAATTGTTGCATTGAATTCACTCGGAAGTTTTTACAGAAACTAGCGGCATGTGTGATAGTTGTCATTGTAATTATTTCGAAATGAAAAACATATGCATAAGCTAATCGTGCGTGGGTCTATCCTCAATCCTTGAAGAAACTTCAAAATCTTAAGAGTGAGTGTGGATTTGGGTCAAAGTTAATATCACAGGTAGGTGGCGATCTGACCATAAACATGAAATTTGAATTTGTAATAAGCAGGTATGTACTATTCACCAAATATGCACGATTAAGTTTTTTTTTCAAATATATTGTTTATGATATAAAGTATTGCTGGAATTATACATAGACTTTTAAAGAAAATGTATAATATAATGACTTACATAATATAATTTAATTATAAAATATTTCGGTGACAAAAGCAATGACACATTTTTTGACTATATGAATATTAATATGAAAGTGTTTGTTTTGAAACAACGAGGCAGTCGGAACTGCGTCTAATACATCCTCCCCGATAATGCAATCCATATAATAAAATTAGTTTAACTTTATTCGGTTTATTAAATTAGAGATAAATATAAAAAATTGTCATGACGAAATTCGAATATAAATATTATTATTATTGTTAAATATAAATTATAAATTATTACTAACCATGCACTTACCTAGTTTTTACAGTTTTTAATTAAAAAAAAAGCTTAGAAACGAAAAGTCGCCATTGCGGAGAAGAAATAAATTTAGTGCAATAATTATACAATAATTAGCTGCCGCCTGTTCCGAAGTAGTCAGTGTTGGCAATTGTAATAGGTAATGTACTTATTTCACGAATTAAATATTGGTCTACATAAATAATATTTTTTGGGTAGGTTACCCACATAAAATATAAATAATTTAAAATAAAATTTATAAAGTTTAATAATAATATGCATACATATTATATTCCTTCTATTCACTATGGTATTCTTTTGATTTTATTTAAATTATAGTTTATGTGGGTATGTTTCATTTTTTATTAAAGGTTTTAAACATTATCGCACACATCTAGTATGAGGGTATTAGAAACATTTCAAGAAATAAGAACCTGTGAAAATAAACAGTAATATGAACTTAAGACCAAAATAATCATTGTTATAACTTATGTCAAAAATATGCAGTATTTTGACCTAGGTTAAAAATGTGAGTGTTTCGCGATCGTCATGAGTTCATGTCTAAAAACGCAATGCAGCCGCTCCGTGATGCTCGTTACGTCGCGGCCGGATTGTTCTCATTATGTCAGCTGACATTGAGTTTATAATGACATTACCGGTTAATAGACCGAGAGAAACCGACAATTGTTACGCAACTGTCATTCATGTCAAACCGCATGACAATACGACGTTTTAGCAAATTGAATGTAACTAGGGTGGTCGTCCGTAGATTTAGGATGATTTCTGAATAGGTTCACTTTTTGACAACTGTTTTACGGGCGTGTATTTCTTTTGTTGATTAAATACTATGTTAGGATTGTCTGTAAGTCGATTTTAAAATTTATATAAGGCTGTTGCTAATAAAACATCGGTTAAAAATTCATTACAAGCTCGCCAAGCCAACACACGTCGTACGGTTAAAATAAACCAATTTTGAGAAAGAAGAATGTCAGGTTCAATTCTTTTCCTTCTCGAACTATTCTTGTATGGAATGTCCAATAATGATCTTACCTTTTACTCCCTTATCACAAACAAAGACTATTAAATAACCAGCATCTGCCAATACTAGCAATTATCACCGGGTTAACTAAATATTCTAATGAATAAATTACAATAATAATAGGAAAAATGATTTTCCTTGATTTGAGGAGATAAAAAACATGAAAAAATCAGAGGGGGCGGGGGAAATTCTCGTTATTTCTAATAATAGTTTAAGACTAATATTTTTAATAGTGGATAATTTAGCTTTCTCTTCTCGTTACTTCAATTACTATCCAAAAATATGTTTACTTGTACATTATACTTTTATTGCTTTTATACTTTACTTTTATAATGTTCCTATAATAGATTCTATTTATATTACATTAAATATCCTAATATATATCATTTAACAATATGTTCTTTAAAAATATCAAAGAGGTTCATATTTTTATTTTATATTAGTCATCGAAATGTATATGTAGTAGGTTCGAAGATTAAATAAAATATGGATCGAGTAGAGGAAATAAATATTTAGGATAAATATTGGACTCTTCTATAAATTAGATCTGTCTATTTTTTTCTACATTATCATATCGACTATGCGTATTTTTTTATAAAATTTTTGATTTAATTTTAACTCAATATTTATGGTTTAGTAAATAGTAAATATGTTTTATGCTATTGGGCTAGGTGTATTTTTTTAAATTTCTATTAATTACTATTGTTTGTTGTATATATATTATTTATGTAATGATAATTAATAAAGAATATTATTAAAATGTAATAATTTTAACGGCATCTATTTTGTTGGACCACATTTGAAATAACACCAGTTTACTTTGTTTTTGCGTATAATTTCGGTTTTTTATCTAGCTAAAATCTAAAAATATACCAAGTGTGATTGCTTTTATAAAAAAATTAAATAAATACATTTACCTACTGTCAATGGCAGTGACAAATTACCTATGGCATTCTAGAATAAAAAATGTTTGTCCCGTCGTGCAAAAAATCGCGAAGTGTGAATGCTATGTAGTTAAATAAGAATACTGGTTTAAAAGCGGATATCAACCAGTCCCCTGATGCAGCATTGTTGACAGTGAAAGTGATAGATAACTCGATAAGTCGGATTGTTGATATTATCTGCGATTTTATTAATAGTTATCTAAACCGAGCGGTCGTTTCCGCCCTAGTTAATCTACTGGCAATATTGTGCACAATCGAAAAAGTTGAAAGGACATTGTCAGCGACCGACCAAACTTAAATGCATTTTAGTGTTGCTAGTAGCGCTAAACTCTTGCATTTTTATGGTTCTGTACGATATAATTGTAAGCAGGAAACCGTATAGTGAGACGCTTTCTTAAGTTTATTAACCGTCTGCTGGTCATTCTTAGAAACTTATGAATGGTTGGTCGTATGCCTTTGAAATTTGGCATGCAGACAGAGTTTTGCGAAATAATTACAAGTTAATTTTAATAAATATCTTACCATAGAATGAGAAATAGAAATTACGTTGAAAATTATTGATCTACGACAATTGTTTTATAAATGTAAACTAATAATATGTCGAGACTATCTGAAAACTTTCACACTTTTAAAATCGGTGGTCAGGATGTATTAAATTATATCCTTGACAATACCCCACAAAGACTGGTGTCTTTTCTGTGGGGTATTTATTAAACATAATTTATACAGTTTTTTTTATTACACATCTAAAATAAAAAAGTGAAATATTACTAATAGTATAATAATAATTTTACGCTATCATTAAATACAAATAATAAAATGATTAAAACAAAACAAAAACGTAGTAATAACTATTAATGATCAAATAATACATATTTTATTTATAGTAGATTGTTACGTAAAGTTCATACTACTTGATTTACACAATTTTAAATATATTTAACTTTATATTCTATACCTACTTATCAAAACGACCATTTATCTTGTAATAAATTTTATACATAAAATGTAGAATAAATAGAATTCTGCGGTAAAAATGCACAAAACACTAACAAAAAAAAACGCTTGTTTAAATCTTACTTTTATTGTAAAACAATATTTCTAAAAAGTAAACAAAGATCAAATACTGAATACTGGCTTCTATAATAAGATCGACGAATAAAAGCATTAACAAAACAATGAAACAATTAAAATTAAAAATAGCGAAGTAAATTATTTTTAAAATAATTATATAGTGTCGCAGGTCGTCAATACTATTCAAATTCAAAATATTCTATTATTTAACTGTGGGTAAAATACATTTTACAACTATTAAGAGTAGGTACTCCACAATTTCCTTAGAGAGCTTACAATAAGTCATCGCATAATTACACATATAATAATAAATATAATATATTACCTGTAAACGTATAATTTACTTAGCAGCAACATATATAATATAGATTTAAGTATACAGTAGATAATTTATATATTATACATATATCTTTAATATGCATACATCAACTATTTAATTCAGCGTTGTTAAATAAAGTAATAATAAACGTGTATTCCAAATTATAATTTATTTACTTTTTATTCCTCAGCTTTAAAATTAAAATATTCTTCCATATTCTCCTTTTTTAAATAAAATCTTCTCAGATATCATTTTAAGATTTTTTGAAATATAGTTATAAATTTCTATCGATGAATGTAAAGGACCATTTCTAAAAGAAGGTTTTATGAGCCTTCGAATATACTAAATGGTGCTTATTTCGCATATTATGCTTACGTATATTACTTTTCTCAAAATATTATGGATATTTTTTTTACAAATAAACAATATTTTAATAATAATATTGAGGTTAAATGTTAAAGTTAAAACCGAGAGTTTCTTAAATTGTGGCCTACATTTCTAAAGGATTTGCTTGCATAATATTTCGAATTGTAAAATAAGGCTATTTATTTTAGTGACCTCCAATCGGCATTTAATTAGTGCGAATTAATGAATATTTCTAAGAAAATTATTACAAATTTTAATTGAAAACATTATTCATACGATAAGATAAGGCACTTATTACAATTTATAACCGCAACCGCATACGTACATAATATATATAACAAACTGTTAAGATTCCATGCATAACTCACCACAACTAACATGTGTTTATCATATAGTAAATTTGATTACCAGTAAATATTTATTCTATGCATTAAAAATTAATTTTATATTGTCCATTATAGCGTTTCTAAATGATAATATATATCTTTTTTACCTAATTGAATATGACCTAAGTCATATACAATTATTTTGGGTCACACTCAACTAGGCCTAATGTGCCTTTCCTAGTGTTAGGGGAGATGGTGGTAATGAAGCGTTAAAAATGGTATGACCGTGTGTGGAATCCAACGCCTTAACCCCTAAACTACCACCATCTATTATTAATATTTATAACAATATTTTTGTGTAAGATCTGGTGATATTGCTGGTATTGGCTTTAATAAGTTTTTTCATAGAGTATAATCTATTTTTTCTTTGAGGGAATGGGGTAAAAATATATCGCTTACAAAATGAAAAAAATTGATTTGAATCCAACTTTATCTTTCTCAAAAAGTGGTTAATTTTACCGTGATATCCTTTGTTGGTTTGGCAAGCTTTGAGCTTATTTTAATTCAAGTTCGGTCGTAGCGACAGCCTCATATACATTTTTTATACCTACATATTTTTCACATAAGCCACTTAAAGGTGCTTAAATTATAAATTTATCGTTTTATTTTAAGATGTGGTAATGTTTTATTACAATGTGCCCGTGTCACTTCTAAACCTATTCCATCCGCACACTTTTTAGTTCTCGAAATTTTCGACTATTATCAGACAAAAGTTAAACTTCACACTTTTTCGACAGATACGTTGAGGTTCTTTATGTTTGTAATGACATCTGTATATATATATATATATATATATATATATATATATATATATATATATATGCCTTATTGTATATGCCTATGTCAGAGCGGTTAAATGCACCAACGAGATTACTGTAAATATTTAATTTAGCAGGAACCCATATGAAAATTAATTAATTATAAAATCCGAGCCGAGCTGTGCACCAATTATATATATATTAATTTATTTTATTATTAATTAAAAAATACACTATAAAGACATTTTAAGTAACTCGCCTTAATTTAAAAACATACATTCCAATATTAACAATATAGATTAGCGGCAAAGGATATTAATTTCTCAGATCAGGATCAGTCAGACCGCGCCTGTGGATCGAACCACCCCATTTGGCATTGTCTGTTAAGGCGTGTCACGTAGAGTTTTATTTTTTATAATATTTTGAATTACTCTTGAATTCTAATAATAGGATAATAAAATATTATAATCATATTAATGAAACAAAAATATTTAAAGAATATAAAAAATCAAAATATTTAAGGAGAAATATTGGAAAGAAGAGTATCGGCTGTTAGATTATAATAAAACTATTTGTAAAAGAAATGTAGTTTTTATTAAATTATACAAAAAAATGTATCCGTTATTATGTTTAATCTATACATAAGACATCAGAAGTAATATATGATACCTTACTAAAGATTTTAGAAGGCTCAACCAACGTTTCGTACGCCTGACTGAACTCCGGTACACATAAATAAACTACTTTGTAAGCTTTCCCGAACTGTTCGGTAGAGAAACAAAATGGCGGAGTAGGCGAGAGGCGCAAGGTGTGTTTGCGAGTCTACTGCTTTTTGTTTGATCGATGTAACAAAACAGTCTTGTAATGTGTACGCAACGTTTCATTTGAAAGCTCGTTTATACAGTCTATCAAACAGATTGTATATATAGGTTGATGATTTTAGAGGCGTGGTTTTCAAGAAGAGATAAAACGCATATAATTTGATGTTATGGCTAAGAATTTAGTTTTATTATAAAGATAAGGGTTTGCCATTATGTTTTAAAAATGATTTAGGGTAAGTGGCCGCCGCGGCTGACTCGAACAAATTCCAGCCGAGAGGCCCAATTTTCAACCACTTTTTGCAGCAAGTTGGGCCGTATGTCAGCAATAACGCGCCGAATATTCTCTTCCAAGGCGTTAATCGTGTCCGGCTTATCTGCGTAGACAAGCGACTTCACATAACCCCACAAAAAATAGTCCAGCGGTGTTAAATCGCACGATCTTGGAGGCCACGCCACAGGCCCACGACGCGATTTTTACTTTATTTTAGAGTGTTTTTAAAAAAATTTAGAGTGATTTTTTCTAAATTTGCACTATTTGCAAACGTTGTTCAGGAGTAAGTCTATTCATTATGAAATGGCAAACCAAACTGAGCATAAATCAAGTGACAGCTGTCAAAAACACCAATTACGAAAAAAGTAGTGCCAGATTGAAAACCACGCCTCTAAAAAAACACCCTATACTACAATATACTTCGGTTGCGCCTACTAAAATTCAGTAGCCACAAAAAATTATGATTCTATAGCTCGATATTTTTTTTGATTTTTCTGACGTATATTTAGCATATAATTTTGCCACAATAGTATAACTTAGAATAAGATTACTGTAAATAACTTTGTAAAAAACAAAATTTAATGCGATCGACTTATTATAGTGAATGACGTAGGTATGTGACATAGGACTACATAGGACTATTGCTGTTCATGATAATATGATAATGTCCATTATTTAACAAAAGAATAACATAGCACATATGTACATTTCAGCAATGCAAAAAGGTCTCTATTAAGTCATTGTCACTGTTGCCGCTTATGGTTTGTTTGTGGTCTACCATAAACAAACAATGGCCGAAAACTACTTTTAAAATAATAACAATGCCGCGTGGATAAAAAGGGAAATTCACATTAGAAACGGTCATGAGATTTCGATTGTTTTGACGAAGCATGTTATTTATAAAAATGATAGAAGAAAGACATTGATGTAGGCAAGTGAATGTCGAATAGCTTAAATATGACTATTCTGTGTGTGCCCAAATAATTAATTGTAATTTTACAATGGCGATGTTACGGCATAATGACGATGAAGTTTAACAATGGTTCGTAATCGCTGCGTTAGCTTAAACGCCGTGAAAGAAAATGTGAGAGCTTTAATTACTACTGTTATGATTACACATTTTAAAATAGTCCTATTAATAATTCGCATTGTAAATTGTAAACAATATTGGTTTCCTTAGGATTTAAAACTCCGCGCTCCCATGTCAAATTAAGGATTTGATCACCTGGAAGAAATGATTAGGTTTGCTTTTAATAAATTCATACGAAATCATTGTTATCCCAAAAAAAGAAAAAAAAAAAATACAAGGGTAAAATAAAATTTTAATAAAAAATTGAAGTCAAATCAAATTTATTTATTTGATGGTAATTTATTTTTAGGCGTACAGTATTAATATGAAAAATAAACATTTTGAATCACGAGGCCCGAAATTACGTTTGCAAAGTTTACCCGATAAAAAATTGAAAATAAACGTTTAATCACAATGACAATGAGTTTGAATTCGCACTCAGTGATACAATTTTTAACGCTTCATTACCACTATCTTTTCTGATTCTGGTACAAGCACATTAATTGAGTAGGGCCCAAAATAATTGTATATTACATAGGTCACAGCATTTCTTTAAAGAAAAATCGGAGTCGAAGGGTATTTTATTTTTTGGTCAGGGTCATTGTAAGTGTCTACATTCTTCAAAAATGGTTATTCTTTGATGGAGATCGCATGCCATTTATAACATGCCCTAGTCTGTTTTAGTCTGGGTACCAGAACTGACTGGGGCTTCAAGCCGACATTTAACCGTTCCCGGGAGCCATGCGCTTTTTCAGATTCTAAATGAGCATAATGGTCAGTTTAAATTTTTTTATATTTTTCGAGGATCCAATAAAGTGAACAATAATATTGAAACGGCAATTTTTACGAGTTTTTCTTCCATCATTCTTCTATATATTCTTTCTTCGAAACAATAGTGTACTTGATTTGTTTTATAAATTTAGCCACAAAAGCCACTTTTTATTTTGTAAAAATTATAAATTTGGCACCTTGAATTTTAGGTAGATTTCATTAGAAAAGCTACCAATTGCAATTGGTACTTTGTCATGATTTTGGAAAAAAATCGATATTTCCTCACGTTTCACATCCCCTAGAACCCAACATCATCACCCTCAGTTTAATCTTAATATATATAAATCTCGTGTCACAATGTTTGTCCTCAATGGACGGCTGAACCACTTAACCGATTATAATAAAATTTGAACACCATGTGCAGTTCGATGTGCACTTGAGAGATAGGATAGTTTAAATCTCAAATTATAGTCGCAATTTTAATTTATCGCTAATTATTTGTCTGTTATTATTTGGCAGTCATAAAACTGACAGATGTCGATACCTTTCGACTGGGTTGATGGCGCTAATGTCTGTTATTATTTGACAGTGACAGTTATTCGACGCAAACGTATTAAAAGAGCCCATCAGTTGGCAGAACAAATTGAATCAAGAAATCCAGCTCAAAGAATCAGGACAGCAGGTCATGCACAAGAATCTCAAGAACAGTGTAACGAACGTCTTCAAGAGAATATCATAAGAACAAGAAAATTATTATTTTCAGTCAAATGCCACCGAAAAAATCTAACCTCAACAACGCGAGCGGCAAACGTCAAAACGCAAACGTCAAAACTAAGATCGGAATAATATATTCACTTACGAGATGCTGTTGCTGGAAACATCGATGGAAATTTAAATCCCAATGACATCGGTAATGCTTTCATTTTACCTTCAAGCTACATCGGCAGTCCACGGAACATGCAGGAATACATACAAGATGCGATGACTTACGTACGTCATTACGGCCGACCGGATTTATTTATTACATTCACATGTAATCCGAATTGGGAAGAGATACAAACTTTACTATTGCCAGGACAACAAGCCATTCATCGTCATGATTTAACTGCACGTGTGTTTAAACAAAAATTGAAATCCTTAATTGATTTTATTGTTAAATATACAATTTTTGGTATCACACGTTGTTGGCTGTATACGATAGAGTGGCAAAAGCGAGGTTTGCCTCATGCCCACATTTTGGTTTGGCTTAAAGATAGAATCCGTCCTGAAGAAATCGATCAAATAATTTCAGCCGAAATTCCAGACCCATTAATTGATCAAGAATTATTTGATATTGTCACCAAACACATGATCCATGGGCCATGCGGTGTTTTCAACATGACCTCACCGTGCATGGAAAATGGAAAATGTAAAAAAAACTTCCCAAAGCCGCATACGAATGACACGATCACGGATATTGATGGTTATCCAACTAAATCAACTAATTCAATTGATCAAAAGAGTTTCGCCACGACTGCAAAATGACAATTATCAAATCGTCATAAAAGCCGACAAAGTACCATTAGGTGAACATGCTGGTAGATTCAACGCTCCAACTGTTGATGAGGTTGCTGTTATCATGGTTGGTGATCCAGTTGACAAAAGATCTATAAACATTACACGGCGAGACAACACTGTCAGTACGATTTAGGATCTACACCGTTCATATGACGCACTACAATATCCATTGATATTTTGGCAAGGACAAGATGAATATCACCTTAATATCAAACAGTATGATCCAAATACCGGTAAATTTGACAATTATCTATTTACTTTCTTACTGTATGTATAGATTTTAATTTCGTATTGCATTTTATTTTTTATTTTTTTAGGTGATTACAGAAATAATAAAGTTAGCTCAATGAACTACTACGCACACCGAATAATGGTTAGACAACATCAAGACAATTATATCCTTCGATATCGTCAGCTGTTCCATCAATACATTGTTGATATGTATGCTAAGGTCGAAAGCGAACGCTTGCGATTCCTTCGATTCAACCAGGCAAAACTACGATCGGAAGAATATATTCACTTACGAGATGCTGTTGCTGGAAACATCGATGGAAATTTAAATCCCAATGACATCGGTAATGCTTTCATTTTACCTTAAAGCTACATCGGCAGTCCACGGAACATGCAGGAATACATACAAGATGCGATGACTTACGTACGTCATTACGGCCGACCGGATTTATTTATTACATTCACATGTAATCCGAATTGGGAAGAGATACAAACTTTACTATTGCCAGGACAACAAGCCATTCATCGTCATGATTTAACTGCACGTGTGTTTAAACAAAAATTGAAATCCTTAATTGATTTTATTGTTAAATATACAATTTTTGGTATCACACGTTGTTGGCTGTATACGATAGAGTGGCAAAAGCGAGGTTTGCCTCATGCCCACATTTTGGTTTGGCTTAAAGATAGAATCCGTCCTGAAGAAATCGATCAAATAATTTCAGCCGAAATTCCAGACCCATTAATTGATCAAGAATTATTTGATATTGTCACCAAACACATGATCCATGGGCCATGCGGTGTTTTCAACATGACCTCACCGTGCATGGAAAATGGAAAATGTAAAAAAAACTTCCCAAAGCCGCATACGAATGACACGATCACGGATATTGATGGTTATCCAACTAAATCAACTAATTCAATTGATCAAAAGAGTTTCGCCACGACTGCAAAATGACAATTATCAAATCGTCATAAAAGCCGACAAAGTACCATTAGGTGAACATGCTGGTAGATTCAACGCTCCAACTGTTGATGAGGTTGCTGTTATCATGGTTGGTGATCCAGTTGACAAAAGATCTATAAACATTACACGGCGAGACAACACTGTCAGTACGATTTAGGATCTACACCGTTCATATGACGCACTACAATATCCATTGATATTTTGGCAAGGACAAGATGAATATCACCTTAATATCAAACAGTATGATCCAAATACCGGTAAATTTGACAATTATCTATTTACTTTCTTACTGTATGTATAGATTTTAATTTCGTATTGCATTTTATTTTTTATTTTTTTAGGTGATTACAGAAATAATAAAGTTAGCTCAATGAACTACTACGCACACCGAATAATGGTTAGACAACATCAAGACAATTATATCCTTCGATATCGTCAGCTGTTCCATCAATACATTGTTGATATGTATGCTAAGGTCGAAAGCGAACGCTTGCGATTCCATCGATTCAACTAGGCAAAACTACGATCGGAATAATATATTCACTTACGAGATGCTGTTGCTGGAAACATCGATGGAAATTTAAATCCCAATGACATCGGTAATGCTTTCATTTTACCTTCAAGCTACATCGGCAGTCCACGGAACATGCAGGAATACATACAAGATGCGATGACTTACGTACGTCATTACGGCCGACCGGATTTATTTATTACATTCACATGTAATCCGAATTGGGAAGAGATACAAACTTTACTATTGCCAGGACAACAAGCCATTCATCGTCATGATTTAACTGCACGTGTGTTTAAACAAAAATTGAAATCCTTAATTGATTTTATTGTTAAATATACAATTTTTGGTATCACACGTTGTTGGCTGTATACGATAGAGTGGCAAAAGCGAGGTTTGCCTCATGCCCACATTTTGGTTTGGCTTAAAGATAGAATCCGTCCTGAAGAAATCGATCAAATAATTTCAGCCGAAATTCCAGACCCATTAATTGATCAAGAATTATTTGATATTGTCACCAAACACATGATCCATGGGCCATGCGGTGTTTTCAACATGACCTCACCGTGCATGGAAAATGGAAAATGTAAAAAAACTTCCCAAAGCCGCATACGAATGACACGATCACGGATATTGATGGTTATCCAATGTATCGCCGCAGAAGTACTGAGAATGGTGGCCACACATTTACAATGCGACTGCCGAACTTTCCAAATCAAGTTGAGTTTGATAATCAGTGGGTGGTACCATACTCACCACTACTTTCAAAAACTTACAAAGCTCATATCAATGTTGAGCTTTGCAGTTCTGTTAAATCAATTAAGTATATTTGTAAATATGTAAACAAAGGCAGTGATTTGGCCATATTTGAAGTAAAAAACATAAATAAAAATGACGAAATAGCACGATACCAAATGGGCAGATACATTAGCAGCAATGAAGCTATTTGGCATATTCTCAGCTTTCCCATCCACGAAAGAGATCCTGCTGTCCAACATCTGGCAATACATCTTGAAAACGGTCAACGTGTATACTTCACTGAAGAAAATGTTCTCCAAAGAGCGTTCGAAGCTCCGAAAACGACTCTAACTGAATTTTTTACATTGTGTCAAAAACCTGATGTTTTTGGCCAATTCGCGAAGACATTGGTGTATGGTGATGTTCCACGTTATTTCACATGGAACAAATCCAGTAAAAAATGGGAGCCACGGAAACAAGGAAAACCACATCCTTCCATTACAGGCATATTCAAAGCTAAGACATTGGGGAGACTTTACACGGTACATCCAAAGCAACGTGAGTGCTTCTATTTACGTTTGTTATTGGTGAATGTTCCCGGACCAACGTCTTTTGAATTTTTACGAACAGCTAATGGTCGAGTATTCAATACATACCAGGATGCATGTCGTGAACTGCAATTGCTAGAAGACGATAACCATTGGGACTTAACGCTTGCTGATGCTGCGTTGACATCAACACCGAATAACATTCGTCAGTTGTTTGCAATTATTTTGGCGACATGTTATCCCTCGCAAGCACAAACTTTGTGGGAAAAATATAAAAATTGTATGACAGAAGACATCTTGCACCGAATTAGACAAACAAATCAATGCCAAAACATAGATTATACACCAGAGATGTACAATGAAGCATTGGTCTTGATCGAGGATTTATGTGTTCTTATTTCAAATTTACCACTTAATCATTATGGTATGCCATCACCTAATCGTCCAGCCACCGACTTAGTCAATACCGATTTACAACGAGAAAATCAATATGACCATGGAAGTTTAGCAACAATTATCATGAACAGTGAACCATTACTGACAGCAGAACAAAAAATTATTTATGATCGGATTATGCTGGCTGTTGCTGCTGAACAAGGCGGTTTTTTTTTCTTGGATGCACCCGGTGGAACCGGTAAGACATTTTTAATATCGTTGATTCTTGCCAAAATACGGTCGCAACAAAAAATCGCATTAGCATTAGCATCGTCAGGCATTGCGGCTACTTTACTGGATGGTGGGCGAACAGCACATTCAACATTCAAGCTGCCATTGGACGTTCATAATAAACCAGATGCAATGTGTAACATCGAAAAGAATAGTGGAATAGCTGCAGTGTTGCGGAAGAGTTCTATAATAATTTGGGATGAGTGCACAATGGCACACAAATATTCACTTGAAGCATTAAACAGAACTATGCAAGATTTAAACAGCAATAATAAACTTTTCGGTGGTGCTATCTTACTTTTGTCTGGTGACTTCCGGCAGACCTTACCGGTTATACCTCGCTCTACTTTCGCGGATGAGATTAATGCATGTTTGAAACAATCATTCTTATGGCGAAGTGTTGAAACACTTCGATTGACCATAAATATGCGAGTACAATTGCAAAATGATCCATCAGCACTAATATTTTCCGAACAACTACTAGATATTGGGAACGGTAAAATAAAACTGCAACCAAATACGCAATGCATTAAACTACCAGACAATTTTTGCACTGTTGTTCAGGATAAAACTGAATTGATTCAGAGTATTTTCCCGGATATACAGAATAATTATTTGAATCATGAATGGCTTAGTCAACGGGCGATTTTGGCAGCCAAAAACGTTGATGTTGACGAAATTAACTTCCAGATACAACAGTTGTTACCAGGCGATCTGATGTCTTTTAAATCAATCGATACTGTTGTTGATGAAAATGAAAGTGTAAATTTTCCGATTGAATTCTTAAATTCATTAGATATCCCTGGAATGCCACCACATAATCTTCGATTAAAGATTGGTTCCCCTATTATTCTCCTCCGTAATTTGAATCCACCTCAATTATGTAACGGTACGCGTTTGGTCATCAAAAAGATCACCGGAAACATTCTTGAAGCAACCATTTTGGCTGGGAAGTTTAAAGGAAAAGTGGTCCTGCTGCCACGTATTCCGATGATACCATCAGATTCTACCATACCCTTCAAAAGGCTACAGTTTCCAATTCGTTTAGCTTTCGCCATGTCTATAAATAAATCTCAAGGTCAAACAATGTCCATTTGTGGTTTAGATTTGGAAAATCCATGTTTTTCTCATGGGCAACTATATGTTGCGTGTTCACGTGTTGGGAAACCGTCGAATCTATTTGTGTTAGCTAAAGACAGGTTAACCAAAAACATTGTGCACCGATTGGTGTTAAATTAAATTGAAATTGAAAGTATTTATAATTCAAAAAAAAAGATATTAATGTTTAAAAGTTTAAGACTGTCTGCCTTGCCTACCTCATTCATGAGTTTAAGCGTCACATGTAATTTACTGTATTATACTGTAATATACTTATATTTGTTATAAAATTAAATGGAAATAATAAATCTGATAAATTTTTATTTTTTACCTATTGATTTCTGCTTAGTATCAAGTGTAAGAACATTTTAATTAATTGTGTTCAACGTACTTCCCCTTCAAATCTCAATCCAGTGAATTTGTATACCAACATCAACATTTTCGTCTTTGTTCGTAAATAATTTCATTGTACTAAAGGGTTATAGTAGAAGAAAGTCAAATAAGGAGATCACCATATTTTTTTACAAATACCATCTGTGTGAAAAAGCATAGTGGACTCCGTGACTGATGTTATCTTATTGTTCCTCTTAGATTGTTTACTATAATGTAATATAACAAAAACTTTAGCCACAGCAACGCGTGGCCGGGTCAGCTAGTAGTTTATATATCTATCTATCTATACCGCTTTGTTGTGGACACGAAAACCGAAATTTTACACTAATCACTTTCGAATTGATACATAAAATTTAAGGGCACAAAATCTCGGTCAAGTTTGTTAATAGGTAAAATCAAACCAGGAATCCAGGTGTCAGGAATGAGTGGTTTTCAAAAAAGTGAAATTTTACTATAACTTTCTTAGTATGTAAGATATCGAATTCATTTAAATTTATATTATCTCTCAGATAAGGACCTAAAACTTAACTATATAAACTTTTTTGATAGCACCAAGCGTTGATCCTAGGGGTGGAAAAAAGTGGGGTTTCAAAATTCAAAAAGTCATACCCCCCCCCCCTTAATAGGCAGAGTATCAAATCCATTCAAAATGTAAATTGTAGGTCTAAAATTTTCCTATAATTTTTGTTTTAAACATTTTTTTATATTAACAACCGTTACGGCACAGTATAAAGAGAGTATACGCAAGTGCTCTTGCTGTACAAGGATCCGGGCGTGGCGGCGGGTAGAGGTGCGCGAGCTGCCGCGCAATGCTTGATACAAGTTCGTAGAATTGGAATATGCCTATCCCCTACTTTGGTTTCGGTGAAATCTGCCTCCTTCACATTGGGACATAATTGTTTATTAAAGCTGGGACCCGATTGGTAAAGCTGGAAGTTTAAAAGGCAAATCAAGATGTGCATGCTTATAATATTTATACTTTGGAACAAACATTCGTTTTTCTAAACATGATGCCTCAACGTAAAAAAAAAACAACTCAACTGCATGGACACGTGTTTTAATATGTTTAGTTGACACTTTTAAATTTAGCAGCGTACTGACAAGACGCGACTCTAACCTAATTAGTTCGCTGATCGGTTAGTTAATCCGCCGGTCTAGCCAACATCATTAAGTCGATTTACAAATTAGATGTAGTTAATTAGGCAAATGATTTCTCGAAGTATGCCGCTAAATACCGCTCACATCGCTCGTGAATTCTGAGCCTAACTCATTTGGGATTGTGTAACACTTGATCTGCGGGGAAAAGCAGAGCAGGCGTGGGCTAAGTACATTCGAAAGGCATTAAGTGTTAACGACATTCTTTTCTATATAATTATGGCAGCGTCATACAAAAGGTTATTTAAAAATCATAGTTTAACATTAACAATAGGTACTTATGCGAAATGGATCATTTTAACTGCGCTCGTGAGCATGGAAGGACACGAGCACGACGGAAGCGAAGATTATTTATAAACATCTGCAATCGTACACACGAAGTAGGAGTCAAGTTTGGTTTATGGGGTAATCCTCAATGGGAATATATTTATTATTATTATTATTAGTTTTAGGCAGGCAGCTTATGCTGATAATCCTAAATCTGCACTTGTATCATCTCTGATAAACTCGTCCAGTCTTTTTTTAAATTCGTTCACATTTTTGGCACTTATCACTGCGCTTAGTAACTTATTCCACTTATTTATTATTTATTTATGTATTCAATAAATACATTTTTTTCTTGTATCTACCAGCCAAGTCCAAGACTTGCAGGAAACCACAGGGGATTTCACAAATATTATTATACAGATATATTTGTAAAATATGTTTACATTATTTGTTTCTGGTTCTGGTTATAGCATTATTTGGTTCTGGTTATAGCATTATTAGGATTACTAAATATTTTTTTAATTTTAAATGATTAAAATAGTATTATTTTTGTTTGTTTGTTCTTATGATAAAAAAATGTTGAATTGTCGTACGATAAGGAAAATATTCTTAAGCAGTTATGTTTCCCGATACTTAATTGTGTTTGTGTGTTTTTAAATAACATTCAAAAATCATATTATTATGTTGCTCGTAGTTTTTTTGTGCGCTATTTAATTTTTCCTTCGCATACGAGACTCTGCCTTTTGCACAAAAAAAAAAATTGAATGGACAGCAAAATAGCAAAAATGCTTAAAGCGCTATAAGCGAAATGAAGAATTTTGTAAAAATGATTTGTTGCACAACAGCGACCATGCAACGAAAAGTGGTTTTGTATCAGCTCGTAGCCATTTAAAGACCTTTTATTCAAAATGCCGGTCAAACAATTTTAGTCAAATCATTTTTAATTTTAAAAATTTTAATAATAAATTGGACGCGTACGTTTTTATCAAAACTAAAATATTATGAAACTAATATACAAATATTGATTTATCGCGTAAAGGAGATGCAATTTAAGATGAATATCTGGTTAACAGTGAGTAATTTCAGTTTTTTAATAATTTAAATAGTAATTTATACCAATATTCATTTTTTTTCCATTATTTATCTTCAGTTTAATGAGAAATTTACGAGGAATGTGATGGTAAGTGTATATTTTGGTTTTCGATCATTAAACATTTAGGAGTGCCTTTTTATATTTTTCTTGTTTTTTAAAAATAAACTTTTATATTTTTGTTCTCTTTAATTTATTTCGCTATATT
The DNA here is from genome assembly GCA_020383195.1 of Neomicropteryx cornuta. NCBI lineage: Eukaryota > Metazoa > Arthropoda > Insecta > Lepidoptera > Micropterigidae > Neomicropteryx > Neomicropteryx cornuta. Next base: position 17,151,720 of record JAHKQU010000021.1, on the reverse strand, counting down.
CTCCAAAATAATAAGTATAAATAATATAAGAATATGTGTTTTCAACGTCGGATGTTTACGGATTGGAGCAATATCGCTTATGAAAAACTCGATTTTTGCGAATCTGGCGTAATAGTCTCCTTAACCTCGTATTTTGGATAGCGTTTGTAGCATGATCCATTTGGTACAAAGAAAAGAAGGCGCTCGGAATAGGTCTTTTCGCTACCCATCCTAGTGACTAGTGACTGCGGCACTTGGTACCGATTCAGACAATGGTTGACCCAGACATCAGAAAAGGTGCTATTTAATATCCTAAAGCAAACAAAATTCGATTTATTTCGTAGCTATTCTCAATATTGAAGACATTTACATTTTTAAGTTATAAATATGATCAACATATGTTTAGTCGTTTCAGTCACCTATGGCTAAAATATTTTTTTTTTATCTTAATTAAAATCTTATTTATATCATTCAAAAACTATGATTAAAATATACAAGTGTGAGAAATGGTACATACCAATATTCGTAAATGTAATAAATTAATCTATTTACGTAAATCTTATTTTACACGAAAAATGTCAAAGCCTGCAGATACATCTAGTATTGGACTTTTCGGCTAAAACATTCGTATTGCTGCGCGTGAACTAAAAAAAAAATTGTTTAAACTATAAATAATATCAGGAACAAATAATTTACAGTGTTTGACAACAATTCTGTTAATTAAGATAAAATTAAACAAAACCTTAGACAATATTAAAACAAACGTTGTGTTATAGTAGTGCATCGTTTCATCGTACTTAAAAAGTATTCACAACCGAATAGAGGAAAATAAAAAAAGTTAAGAATGTTCCGTGTTCAGAATGCATTTGTATTCTGAGACATTGTGGCTTGAATTGGCGAATTGCCCTCTACGGCCAAAACGACTTTTGTCCGATTTTAAAGCGCGTGTCCGCCTTATAAGGACCGCTTACGGCGCTCATAACAGGACAGCAGTTTGCAACCGACGGGAGAAGGTTTTACACAAAATATGACCGGAAAAACATTTTCTTAACACAAATTTATTGGCGTATTTCGCTGCGATGACGGTATTAGATTATCCGGGAGGTTGGGGGATAATGAGAACTATTAGATGCGCTTTTGAATTTCGCCAATCGATAGCCGTTTAAGTTATCTCGATTTATGAGAAATGGAAAAAACATCTAACACAGCCGTTTCAAAAAGTGCCAAGCATGAATTATTTATTTTATAAATTAAAACTCCAGAAGGTTAATATAATAATTTCCAAATTACTTTCATTTATCTTATAATGTATTTTAGTATTTTTTCAATAAAATTTTTGTAAAATAATTTTAGGTTTTTTACAAGTATACAAGTATAGTAAATATTTTATTAAGGTAGACATTTAAGTGTTAATTTCATATTATTATTATAATTGTTTAAGCATAATAATTCATTTTTAAAATCATTTTTGATAATCATTTTTGATTTGATAACATACTTTTATGGTTTTAAGTGTACCAGTCGGTACTCATTTTATTATGACCAACTTTTTAGTTTTTTAAATTTTTCAAAAAAAATAATAATAAGGTTTAATTAGGTGAATTTAATAACACCTCGTTTATTAATGTTTTCTACACATTTACACAGGCTTCTTACCCTTTCCTCTATTTCACTATGTATTTTTATAACTTAATTTTTTTTTTCAAATAAAATTGGATTTGTTAGGGTTGGCCCAAAAACTAGCCCTTTGCTCGTTAAATAAGTAAGAAAGTGTAGCATAGTTACTATTTGTGGAAGCATTCAAATATATAATCATACAAAATTTTACGTACTCAATAAATGAAATTAAAATTTGAATTTGAAATTAAAGTTATTATATAAAATTAAAGAAAAATTAATACCGAATGCACAGACAGTTGCATCAATTAATGCACGCTTGTTTACATAAATAAAATACAGGCCTGTATATTATTAATACTAATAATAAACAATTATTATTATTATTATTATTATTGTAATTTATATTATTTTATATCTTTAACGCAAATAAACTTAAAGTTAGGAAAAAAATAATATCAGTTATTATTTAAATAATAATATAAAAACCAAACCTTACCATTTTAATTCAGATGTTTTTGGTTAAGATTGTTGTTTATCAAAACATAATAATTGTCACCAAAACATCAACAATTACAAAATACATGTTTTTTTTGTATCTTAAAAATATAATTAAGAGGGATTTACTGGAAAAGTTCATCCATAAAATATCACAATGTTAATTTAGATAGATTAAATGCTTACATGTTTTAACAATAAATTACCACTTTCGGTTCGGTTTAAAATTCAGTATTCAGCTCACCGCCAGTATAAAGGGGACACTGGCCCGTGACTCGAACGATATTAACGGGGAATGTGATCTCTTTATGTTTAAATGGGGTTAAATTGGTAGTACTTCTTTTTAAAATTGTATTTGCATTGAAATGTTAAATAATATATTTTTCGTTATGGCGTTGATCTTTCATTATATATATAGTAACTTATGTTTTATTTACACATGGATTTGGTGAATTTAAAATGAATATATATGAATATACAGTAATTTTATTATCAAATCACTACTATTTATTCTTCCCCGCCTGAAGTGTCTCTCCATCTATCTTAATCAAATTTGTAAAGTGATTAAATCACAAGTCAAATTCAAGTAATAAGTAATTGTGTTTTGTAAATATTATTACTTAAAAAGAAGGAATTATCAATATTGGCTTTATATTTCACGTTTAGTTAGAAATTTAATTACATTTTCTAGTTATTAATTATTGACCTATGTATTCATTATTGTATTTTATTTGGAAATCCTAAAATTGGGATCAAAATATGTAGGTTTAAATAAGGATTAGACTAAGTTCTATTTGATTACCTAACAAACTGCAGCAAATATTGATTGACAATATTGATACATTAAAAGCTTCAAAAGTAAAATTAAAAGGAAACAAAAGATATCGTTACCACTTACATATATAACACTCATAAAGATTTGATGATAAAATATTTTTAATCTTTCGCCATTCGGCGTCGTCAGAAAATATATGAAAGATGACGTTTAAAATGCAACTTTCATAAATTCTAAAGTCTCATTTTAAACTAAAAGATAAATATATCCAGCCACTACAATTATTATTATATAATTGCAGTTTTGCTAGATAATTCAATCAGTATTATGAAATGAAACTAATTTCTTAAAAGAATATATCAAGCATCATGCGTTAAATGCTGTTAAGTTAGTTTAATTTTGTCTATTTAGACCTGCAAACCTGCAAGCGCCCAAGACCCAAATATGAGAGAGTTCCCATGTCTTTAAATCAATTTCGCGGGCAAAGACTTCAAAACTTTTACATTAAAGCAAGCATCGAAATCCCTGCCGTGAGTTCTCGCGTGAATTGGAACGGGTAAAGCGGAAAGTAATTTGTTACAGTATAATCTATGATTATTAATTCTAATGTTTAATGGCGTCGTAGTCTCACCAAAATAGAACGCATCACAAAACTTACATAGAAGCTGATATACAACGTTTCTGGTGGTGCACGTTATGTTAGTGCTAATTTTATATGTATTTTTATTGTTCGCGCTTGAAAATTTATCGTCTTTTACAATAATTTTGCATGTTTTACAACGAGGTCTTTTACATGGTTCGACCCCGTTTTTTAGAAATATAACACTCATACATAGGGAATATTTTTTAACTCTTAAAGCAGTAACACATAGTCAGTTTCATGATCATGACACTCGCTACGAGAGCAATTATGTACAAACCGTCATCCCCAAGTCAGTTTAGATTAAAAAAAACGAATAATTATCTAGCCGCTCATTTCTTTAACAAATTACCAGAGAATATTAAACTTATTTCTAAATTTAGCATTTTTAAAAAAGAGATTAAGAAACTACTTTTAGAAAAAAATATATACAGTTTTGAAGAGTTTTAATTAATCTCTTTTCAGTTTCTCTTTTTATTTTTAACTATATTTATGTAAATTTTGTTTTTTTTTTGTATTTCCTGTGTATACTTTATTAGATCTCTTTAAATATTTATTTCTCTGCGTTGTTAAATTAAATTTGTTTTATTTTGTTTCTTGAAAATCTTTTTGTGCAATTTTATTTTATTGTATTTATTGTCTATTTTTTCTATCTACATTGTTGTATGTTAAAAGCTATTATGTCATTCCTATGTACATTTTTGTATATATTGGAAAATAAATCTATCTTATCTTATCTTATCTTATCAAATTGACATACTCTCATAAACGAATTTTTGTTTGTAAAATACACGTTTGTGTATGTTTAAAAATATATATAATCTGTTTAGATTTTCTTTTTCTTCCCGATGAGGATTTTACATGTAGCAATGTACTCCATTTGGATAATTAAAACATTATTAATATGGCAAAATTTTATGTCAAGGCTGATATAACATTATATGTCGAAACATCAATCAATTATACGAATTTCTTTTGAAATCGTCCATTGGATTTTGAAAAGTGACATTTACTCGTTCGATGCCTTCGATCACAATTTATTAAATATGATTAATGAATAGATTATCCTTTAATTATGATTATAAATATTCATTAAACTAATGTTAGTCTTTAATTAGAGGTTTATAATTTTGGACATTTTTTTCGTAAGATACGTTCGCTCATAATTTAATTTTATTAATTTAGTATTTCGTATTCCGCTCAAATCTGGACCCGTTCAAATTTATTTAAAAAGGTTATTTTTTATTGATTTTATATTTTTCATGCACAGGTAAAAACAAACACTCTTTTATTAAGCAATGGCTTGTTTTATTTGTGTAAAATAAGTAAACGTCAAGGTAACACAAACTTAATATGTGTTTGTCACATTTATTATTTATTTCAATATCTAAACCCTTTATCTATATCGTATTCGATTTTTTGACATTTTTGGAAAAATGTTTTTTACCCAACTGTGTAAGAAAAAAATAGATGTTTTTAAAATGTATAACATGTATCTTTTATTGATATTAGTGCATAAAATCGTGAGTAAAATAATGCAAATTTCTTTATATCCAAATTTGGCGATTTTTAATAAATATATAATTACTTTACATAAAAATCCAAATTAGTTCAGTGCATTGAAAATTTCACAAAGATTATGAGGACATCAAAAATGATTTTTTTGGATGAAATATACCTTCAAAATAATATCTTCAATAAATCGATCGGATTGGCAAACAGTATACCTAATCATAGTAAGTAAGATGGTACGATCTAAGCTCTTAAATGAAAAATTCTTATAAAAACATTTTTTTTTAATTTTTAAAGAAAGGGAGTAAAATTTCCATAATATATGTACTTCTAAACATATCTTTCTAGATATTGTTACTAAACTATTTAGTGTAAAGTTTTCAGTACCAATTTCTAAATTTTACAAAAGGACCCAAAATGTCACGTTATCACATAATATAAAAATTAAGTATATTTTATAATAGTTAAAATAACATAATGAAGAAAAAAGTTTTTTTTTTATAATGATCACAATTAAGAATACGATTGAAAAGGTTGTAAACCTCTGCGCTGCTATGGATTCGTCATCATAGGTTCCGATTACGGGACATGATGGAACCATTCGCCCAAGAGCGGCTTTCACTCACGATCCGCAAGGAGTCGCTACTGGCTCCTTTTGGCTAGTTATTTGACTATACTGCTCATTACGACGAATATTTAAGGTGTGGCGCGGAACACCACGTGGATTCACCATGTGAATGAAGAAAAACGTGGTGCTCACATCAGTGTTTGTTAAGGCGAATATTATTTTCCACTGTAAAAATATGTTTTGATACCTTTAATGTCTTCAACATAGTAAAGGTAGATTATTGAAATTTAATAAATGACAAATTGGTAATAGTTCTTTTTTGGTTGAATTGCTCTCTTATAAAACACATTAAAGATTTAGGAAGAATAGTAATTGAAAGACAAATGAAGGGTGTAAAACGTAGAAATGTTTGTTTTTTTAATTTCTATATTATGAAGCTGTAATTAAATAAAAACCAACAATTGCTTACTTACCGCGCAAAGAGTAAACCCTAACGCCTTATATAAATAAAGCACCGAATTTCAAGGTCGAATGGTAACAGTCCACCATTTTCACATTTTCTTTATACCAAATTGGCTTTAGTACCTTTTGTATCCCAATACGCAGGATGGTGTCAAAACATTGTTTGAAATCAATATCAGTAAAAAAAATCTTAGTATTCAGAAAATATAATAAGAAAGAAGCCGGAACTACTCTTAGAAAACCCACCTAGACAATAGAGGTTATTTGTTAAAAATAGATCAATTTGTTTTTAGTAAATAAACTGCATCCGCTCCCAAATACCATTAACTACACAAAAGCAATCAATCAATAATTTAATTACCCAATCAATTTATATTAGAAATATTGTCAATGTAAAAAAAAAAAAAAAAAACCCATTTGCGAAAGTTAGGCTGATATTCACGTTAGCCCAAAATATGTACACCCATTTTGGGTTAACATTGTTTTTACTAATGTCTTATCTAATCTCATATCTTATTCGAAAAAAGATAATTAGCTTCAAAATATTCAAAAAATTGAATCTAATAGGTTGTAAAATATAATGCTGTACGAAAATGGGAGTGTTTAGTATTGACGATTTGAATGCGTTTGCAAGTCCACTATCCGTGCGATAAGTGTTGCCTGTTGTGACATTTCAAACTACAAAAAGGCAATCGCGATACTTTGGCAACGGAGCGAATTTCCTGTTGTATTGATGACGAGATTTGTAAGTACTCGATTGTCGTGGATCGAGTACTCGATAGAACGAGAACAATGATAAATATACAAGAGAAGTCACAAACAAAACAATTTTCAACTGAGATTTCACGAGTTCATTATGTCAATAGACCGGCAGTGACTCAATTGTAAAAATAGCTCAATGATTTCGTAATGTGTTTGTAAGCTTGTAATACAAATCAACGCTTCTGTTTACAATCAATAAGTAACCTCTGGGTTTGGACGGATTTAAGGTAAAGCCATCGTAATACATAATAAAAAACTACTCCTCCTGATTAGACAATAGTCGATCTCACGCGCCATTATATTTAATGTTGAACCTTATAGCATCAGCATTATCGTAGTTCTGATGTGAAGCTGAAACTCGAAGTATCGTTTGCTGTGATTTTTAGAATAAAAGTGTATGGAGTGTCCAAATACAATAATTGTTATGAATAATGCGATTTATTTAATATTTCTCACATTTATTTTGAGTTTTGAGAGCTGACCAACAGGGTTTTAAAATATATTATAAATCTTCCATTTTTACCGTAACATGTATTATTCTGTTTAAAATATATGTCATAAAAATCTTCTCAAATTGTATTTTATATATAATATATGTATACCGTGTCCCCATCCAGCTTATTGGCCCTGTGATTTCAAAAATGATTTGTATTGACCTCATCAAAATTCATCATGGTTTTCGAGTATAAAAAGTTGTAAACTTTACGTGAAAATATGAAATTATAAAATCATCTCATTTCACCATAATCCATATCCATTATTTTTATAGTTTTTGTTAAAATATTATCCTTTTCTTACTTAATCTAATTAGATGGTTACATAATATTTGTCAATATTTTACACTACAGATGAGAGTTAAAAATGCATTTTAATAAAACGCAGCGCTGGGTTTAAACCGAAATCCTGCGCTCTCAAGTATAGGACCTCTTTAGTGCATTTACAAATATTTTGCTACCTTACGCATTAATAACTACTTCTAAATTATTCAATATTGTCAAAGATTGTATCATCTATCTGTTCAGGCCATTTACCGTTATTTATTTATTTCATAAATAAATAATTAATTTAATTAATTACAAAACAATCATCAAAAATAAGTCATATATCTTTACAACTCAAATATACAAATTTTTATATATTGAATATACAATATAGCCGAACAGGTCAGACATTCACTCAGTAAACCTCTGTATTTTTCTTCCATCTGTATTAAGTATTTGAAAGTTGATAATGTAGTTATTTCTAAATATACATTTAATTAGCTAAAACATCACTTCTTTTTCTCACCAGTAAAACGGTTAAAAATTTACAGTATAATTTACTTCTAAATATTTCATGATCTCTTTAGAAGAAGTACTATGCTATGATTAGTATATAAATAAATAAATATTATGTATATAGCACTAATTGTAGTAGTAAGTATTTATAAAAAAGGATTTTAAAAAACGCTTAATTTTGGTAATTAAATAACCATTTGCTGAGGGTCTTTGACTGTGCTAGACTCTAAAGGCTTGATTCAAACCCACTGATAGAGTTTAACGCTCGGTAAAGTTAGTTAAGATTTCATTACTTTCTTCAAATTCTTTAATATATTAATTAATAGGAAAAGTTTTTATTTTAAGCTGACTAATTTTGGTATTTTGGAAGCTATGGGAGCCCAGGAATCACGGCTTCTGGGAAAGTACGTCTTGAAAAATGGCGATTTATCGAAGTATTCGTAATGTGGAGTTGAGTTCCGGTATTGCATCTACTTTTAATTATTTCTTCATTTAATTAGGGATTTAATCATTAAATCACTGATGGATTAATTAAGGTGTGGTTAGTTCGTACTTGCTGAAAGAGTTTAACTTTTGGTAAAGCTACTGTTTTTTTGTGGGGTATCATGAGTTTTATAATAAACTAAAAGTTTGATATCATTTTTAATTAATTAAAGAAGTAGGTAATTAATTCAAACTAGCCTAATTTTTGGTGATTTTGGAAGCCCAGTTAAAAAAACAGTACAACTACTTGGTCAATACGTCTTCGAATACAACAATACATCTTCCAAATTGGCGATTTATTTGAAGTAGGTGTTCGTGATGTGCACTTGAATTACGATATTGCATCTACGACTGTAGAATAATAGACATTTCTCAATTTATCTCACAATCTTTACGACGAAATTATTCACGATGGCTTTGTTTTTTTTTTGTTAAATAAATCGTTAATTAATATACGGAATTTAAAGAGCTTTGCGATTCCTTCAATGGAATTCATACATTTTGCGGTAAAATCGCCTAAGTAGTTGATCTAAAACAAACGGATTCGTTTAACAAAGAAAGTTATACATTATATTTACAAAATGAGTTAAAAAGTTGAACACATACGTACTACTTTATTTATTTATTTAGTTATTAATTAATTTATTTATTAGAGAACAATTTACTACTACTCGTTATTCACTTATTTACTTGTCGGACTGTTCTCGATATTAGGTATTTAAACATCGTTGATTAAATAAATGCATGTAAAGTCTTATTAAAAATGGAGCGAATGTTAACCTTGCTATTTGTAGACAATTATCTACGTTAAATAATAATAAAGAAATATATATTTAAGAACTAATTTACGATATTATAAGTAAGTGACAGGTTATAGGGAATACTTTGTTTCATTTTTAAAAAATCAGCATTGAATAAAAAAAGCAGTTTAATTATAGTTGCACAAAATAAGTATATATTAAAGTTCACTTACGAGTATTACGAATCGTAGTGAAGACATATTGGTTTCGCTGAGTTCGTTATTTCCCTAATATTCGTTGCTCGCCGATTTCTTGCCGCGTCGAAATGTCGTCTGCCTAAAATTAAAGAAAAAAAAAAATTACATAACAAAAACTAGTGTTTTGAAATATAAATAGATCTGAAAGGCGTCTTCTTAAATTTTGCTTAACATTTGGAGTACCGCTACATTATACGATGATATTCTAATCCTCTACGATAAGTGATTATTTTGAAGATGTCGCGAAACAAATTATTGCATCGGCAAGGCCATATTACGAAAAAAATGTAATTAAAAAGTAACAACTCAGAATTTTTCAAGGTCTGATTAAAATTTACCCGTACGCAAGTGTATGGTGACCTGAATTATAAAACGTAATTAATTATTATTTAATATTACATTATTATTTAAAAATCTATTAAATCTATAGAAATACACAAGTAAAAACAATTTTTCTCTAATGTGTAAATAAATACCAAAAGCGATTGATACGCATGAGAAATTATTGAGTTTATCATCCCATGGAAAGACAATGGTTTCAAGTACGATTAATATTATAGCGACCTCACTTCAGCCATCAAGGAAAAGGGTAGAGAAATATTACTTTATGCAGTTAAAAAATGCGCAAACGTCCTATAAGCCATAGTTCTTTTACGATCTTCCTTACGATACAAAGCTGTTCGATTAACGTAAAAAAATCTTTCTTGAAGGTTATTTGTTTGTTTGTTGAAAGTTGTTTGTTTGTTTGTTTATTTGTTTGTTGTTATTTGTTTTGTTAGTTGTTGTTTGTTTTGTTGTTTGTTTGTTTGATTCCTTGAAAGTTAGTTGTGTATAAACCGTTCTTAGGTTCCATTAGGTAGGTTGTAATCTATCAACTGTTCTTCGGTCTCTCCCAAGTCCCCCCTAAATCCAGTATATATATTTTACATTTATCCTCAGATTTACCCCTATTAGTAAGTCGCTAAAGTTAAAGTCGTTAGAAAACCATGATATGTCATAACGTGGGATTTTCTCTTTTTTATCTAACTAGGATTGGTAAAAATCATAAAGCAAACTTATTGTGAGTGATAATCTTATAGAATAGAATTTATATATTTAACAGGTATCCCCATGTACACATTTCAATACGTAACATACAAGCAAAAAACTATACACTAAAAGAAAATAAAATCATTAAAAACAAAAAATAACCGGAACTATTCAGGAAAACTACAAAGTACTACCTGTAATTAAAAATAACGCTCCCAGGCGAACAATAACAAATAAATAATTCGCTTTGATCTCACAAACGTGCAATAGAAAGCAGGGTGTAATCCTATTGAGCGGTTGATATATCAATCTCCGCGGAAATGGAATTTAATATTTCGACTGCTCTCCCAATCGGACTACACTTTTAATACATCGGTGCGACACGCTAATCGCATAAATAGCGTGTATTTCTGCGATCTAGTCTGGCCTTAGGTACCTGATGGGTTAATTTAAAGTAACTTTTTTTTATTTAATCGAATTTACCTACCTATGTTGTGTATTTAATGTTAGTATGTCTCAGAAAGAAAATAATTGACTAAGATGAAAGTGGTATATTTATTTATCATAATATAGCATATTAGGAACAAAATAGAAACCATTAAACGTTGTAATGAGATTAATCGTTGTAATATGTTAAATACTTCATATTATATTTAATTATATCGATAGTCGTTAATGTAGTATTTAGCATTACGTTATTTAAAATGTCAATGACAATGCAGTTTATTTTAAAATATCTCTTATGTTAAAATAGGAAATATAAAAATACGTAGAGTATTATACAGATGGACCCATACATTTTTAGTTCTAATAGGATCAGATAAAATTGATCCAGAGATATGCTTCACTTTAGAATATGTGATTTAAATGGTCATCTTGATACGAGTTTTATTTTAATTTAATTTGGTCTTTTTGACTTTTTGCCTGTTTATCGGACTGTCGTAACACAAAATGCCGATCTCAAAAGTATTCGAGGAGATTCAAATAAAGAGGTAGTCCTATTTTGTAACATTTATTTTACTCTTTTTAATCTATATTTTAGAAATGCAAAAACATATATACTAATCATTATTAAAAACAAATTTAAAAATAGGCAATGGGAACATAGAGAGATGTCCTATATATGCAGGTTTATTTAAAATCAATACTGTACTATTAAAGAATTGATTTATCGAAAACTCACGAAAAAAAAGTATTCTTGGAAAAAAAAGTTTAATTTAAAAATTTGTTATTGTAATTGTTGATCAAATTTACACCATCTGTTAAAAAAATAAATAAATTTGTGGATAAATTATTTACGCTTTTTTTTTACTAATTTATTACTTCTAGTAAGTCTTGGGACAACCTGCTTAGTTATTTCTAATATTAAGATATATTAACATTGCGGTGTCTTCTAATACAAATTGATTGGGAAATTTATCTAATTGTTATATTCGGGTTTAATACATATTTTAAACTGCAAGATATTAAACAAGCTCTACCTTTTGTTAAAATGGCCACAAAATTGCTACCAGTGGGTCAAACGCAGTTAGGATGAGAACCACCGATGAGAATATTCAACTGCGCTTTTCTCAACAAGACACAAAAATATTTATTCTATTAGAGTTCTGTTATAGTGCTGCAACGTGAAGACAATACGACAGCCAGAGCTGCGCTCAGTGGCGCTAAAAATACATGTCACCTCAAAATATTTTTAAAACCTGTCGTTTTATTTTTCACTCACTATACAAGAGTGCGAAATGAACGGTGAGGCACGATAGAAACACAAATGGACCAAATCTGCCTGTAGCAGGAAACACAAATTGAGTTAATGTTTTTAAAAGATACGTTTCGAAACAATGTGATTCGAATGACACACACGGTCGACCCGCCGGCGACCCCGCACAAAAGTTTCGCGCTCGGCTATGTTCCATGTGCGACTGTTTCGCGGGAGAAACTTTTACTCGCGACCTCGACATTAAGTGATTGAATGACCTAGGAAGGGGAAGTACGGATAGTTAATTGAAAACTTTACGTTATAATATGAAACGATTGTTGTAATAAGAACGCCAGCTGATTTGCTCGCGACGACCGGGTCATTAACCGCGCGCGGTCGAGATATCCGTCGGCACGCTAAAGGAAATTTACACCAGCGCTTTCATAATAATAATAAATTTAGGGATGAATTATTTTCGCGTTTTCTTTATAAAATTTCTTACTTAGGGAATAGTGAAGGGAATGGTCTCAGGGCACCTGTATGTACACATTTACAAACAAATGCAATTAATAAATAAAAAAAAGATGTTTAAACGTTTTATTATAGTTTATACCGCCGTCTTACTTTGATGTTGTAATTTTCGGTTTGCACTTTAATTTAAGGATATGTTCTTTTTTTTAATCAATTAAATTTCTTAAATAGAATAGTTTTCTATTGTATGGAATGTAGAAGGTAATCATCAGTACAGATGAGCTGTTTTTTTTTTAATATTATATTCATAAGGTGCTGAGAAAAATGAGCATCATTTTTGTATGAAGGCTTCTCTTCTAAAATTCAATTTATATATATATATATATATATATATAAAAAATATATATAGGCTCAATTTTCTGCCTAACGGCAGTGAATCAGCTGTTGAGTAGGCCACGAGGAACCGTCGATGACGCCATTGTGTAAGGCTAATTAAGATGGCGGATGAAAGCGCGAGTGGCGCGTCGCGATTGTTCAACGGTTGGACGCCATTTAAAAAAGATGGCCGCCACAGATGTTTACTGCCGGAAGTTGTCGTTAACATGTGGTTTTGAGGTTTTTGCATTTTCGCCGTTCTTACAATCTAGCGTTTATCGAACTAACTAAATAAGAAAGATCAGCGTTTGCAATAGCAAGGTTAATTGCACAATAAATATATTATTTAAAAGTGTTGGTTTAACTGTTTTAGGGTTAAAACAATTATAACATTATTTTCCAATTCTACCTATTTAGGTTATGTAGTATAATTCCTAATTTTGAGTATATTTGTGTAGGGGCGTTTTTTAGAATTATACGCATTAAGCATGTGCACATAACAAAACTATTCACTTTTTTACGTAGGCCAATTACTTTTATAGTGATATTGCCTTAAAAGCGCATTGCCTTAGGATAATTTAAATTTACTGATTTATGCTACACACGGTACGGTTTTGGGATACGGTATATATATACCGTGTCCCATGACCATTCCCGATAAAAAATCCAGCATGATTCCAAATTCAACATGGTTGACTAAAAAAAATTGTACTTCACGATAATATTAAACGATTGGATTAATTAATTCATGCGCCAGCTGATCGTCCGCTCGCGACGCCTAGGCCAGAAATCAATCAAGTGTCGCCACGCCAAAGGTAATTTACACTAGCGCGTTAATCAAATTAATAAATTTGTGGATGCATTATTTTCGCATCATGTTGTATAATTTCCGACTCGCAATAAAAAAAAAACAAAGGTAGTCGGGAAAACCTAGAAATGTTTATAATTCTTTTTTATATTTAATAAAATTGAAAATATATTTTGTAATTTATATGTATTTTAAATTGTAGTTAATACTTGTTGTTTTTAGGGAGAGCATTGGAAATTATCAATCAGATATACTTTAATGATCTTTGACGAAAAATCGTTCAAATATTTTGGAACAGCTAGGCTGTACCAAATTCGTGCTTGGTCACTGTCAATTTTTCGGAAATAATTGACGGATATCTAGGAATCTAAGTAGGACTCAAAATATAAAAAGTAATTTCTGAGGAAATAAAGAATGTCATGTGAGAATCGTTTAAGTAAACGAGTATGTACTTAAACATCTCATTTGATAATCTATTATTTAATTTTATGATACTACATAATATTAGTGTTATGTGACTTATTAGGTTTTTTAGTATTTATTAATTGTTAAGTTTTTTAATGTTTACATTTTAGCGTGTACTATTTTATCAATCCTGTTTTAAAATGCACTTAATTGGAATTAAGATTATTATCTTACCGATTTATTTTGTAATACAATTAGGAAAATTAATGGAATGGACTTGACGACATTATTGGACTTGCTTATTTATTCTATAATTAATAATAAATAAAAATACGCCGTTGCTGCTGAATTTGAAATAAAGTGAAATATTATATTTATTTATTTATTCGTCTTGTAAATTTTCAGCTTATATACTATCACAAAACTTAAGATAATAGACCTCCAAAATTACATTACTGCTTATATAGTTACTTATATACTGCTTGTTTAGTGGTAGTACATATTTAACCAGAACCTGACGTCTTACAGCTAGGTCATAAACCGCATCTTTCCTCCAGATTACTCGCGCCTGTGGTTAAAACTTGTGATGGGTTGCTTCATTTCCTACCTCCACTTGTACATTGATGAGTTTGTATTAATTTTAAATGGCCAGTTATAAATAATACGTACTCAAGTTTCCAACAGCGACACTGTCATATTTTTTGAAATTCAAATATGATATTTGAACGTTCTATCGAAAAAAATGTTGACTTTAATGTGTAATATAAGTAAATCAGACAATATCTTGTTTAAGATTAAATAAACTGTTGTAAATCAAATAACTCATACTGTTAGTGAATATCAGTGGATTTAGTTTTAAGATTTGTACTTGGTACATTTTTACTATTTCAACTATTCAAATGATTACTAATACTTAGTTTTTATAATCGTTTTTTTTTTTAAACTGTATTGTTCCTTGTGTAAAACCAAGATTCATTTACATCTTGGTTTTACTTAATATATTGTACTTTTGGAAAATATAAAAAAAAAACTATCGAGCTGCATGTTGGCCGCGGACGGTTGGACGAACGTGCGCTGCTACTGTCACAGTTTTTGATTTATAACAAAAGGTATTTTATTTTGTGTGTTCACCGCACTGTGATCACGTTCGCTTTTCCATATTTCTATATTCTATATATAATAATATATCTATATTATTCGATCAGCCTCCGATGTAATCTAAACGGCTATGTTTGATTTTCAAGAGTATCAATTGACACACAAAAAATCAACTCTTTCGCATTTGTACTTTTCGAGTTGATAGATGGAATATGAATGTACGAGGTGTGTTCAAAAAGTAAGGTGACTTTTCAAATTTCGCGGGCAACGTATTTTCGATTATCGATTTTTTTGTTTTATTATGTTGGTACACTCTTCCCGAACATCTGTACCAAATTTCAAGTGAATGGCATTTTTTGTTTGGTTGTGAGAGGCGTAAAGGTTATAAGTGTTTTGCGTGCTCGGCGATTTTTTGCTATCGAAAAATATGGATCAAAGAATTTGCATTAAATTTTGTGTAAAAAATAAAATTAAGTGCTCTGTAACACTTGAAATGTTGACAGTGGCATACGGTGAAACTGTTCTGAGTAAAAAAAATGTTTACAAGTGGTACAAACTCTTCCAAGATGGCCGGGAAGATGCCAATGACGAGCCTCGCTCTGGACGCCCAATCACGTCAACAACTGATGAAAACGTTCAAGCAGTGAAGAAAATTGTTTTGGAAAATCGTCGAATCACTATCAGAGAAGTTGCTGAGGATGTCGGTATATCGCTTGGGTCGTGCCATGAATTTTTTTCTAACGTTATGGGCATGAGACGTGTGTCAGCGAAGTTTGTTCCGAAATTGCTAAATTTTTATCTTTGCTTGTGAGAGATTTTTTGGCCAAAAACAACTCCACAATCATGCCTCAGCCACCATATTCACCGGATTTGGTCCCATGTGACTTTTTCTTGTTCCCAAAACTAAAGAGATCTATGAAAGGACGGAGATTTGCAACGATTGAAGAGATAAAGACTGCATCGCTGGAAGAGCTCAAGGCTATACCGAAAAGTGCTTTGAGGATTGGAAAAACCGTTGACATAAAGTGTATTGTATCTGAGGGGAGTTACTTTGAAGGGGATAAAATAAATATTGATGAATAAATCAATATTTTTTGATAAAAATAAAAAGTCACCTTACTTTTTGAACACACAGCTTATGTATAGAAGCTAAAAAATGACACTTGAATCATGACTTATTCCTTGTATGTATACACGACATATCGTGGTAGTCTAGTGGTTAAGGCGTTCGGCTATTGGTCCAAAGGTCGCAGGTTCGATTCCGCACATGGTCATGCCATTTTTAACGCTTCATTACCACCATCTCCCCTGACTCTAATACAGGCATATTTGGCCTAGATGAGTACGGCCTAAATTAATTGTATATGACCAGGTCATATACAATTATTAAAAAAAAATAATAATCGCGTAGCTGACAGATTGTTACCGATCCCGATGTTTTGAAACCGTATTTCGTAAGCACTAATAATATGCGCAAAAGCGGTTTGGCTCGGTAGAAAAGCTAAACCGAATTGATATTATTATGTTGCGGTTGCGGGAAGTCCGGCACTGATATTATTATCCGGTAACTAAGAATGACAAACGCATAGTATTATAGTTGCGCTTAAAACACGGTATTTATTAGACGGCAAAGTAGAAAGTACTATAATTAATAACAGGCAAACTTCTGACCACAGTCCGAATCCAGAACGTTTCACATGTGAAAATTACAATCTCAAATCGTATACCCGTTGGCTGAAAGTTTACAAAATGTTATTCGTATTTGATATATGAGTCGTATAGAATCACAGGCAGTTTTGTATCGATTTTAAAACTTTTCGATCTTTACCACAAACTAAAGCAAGAAATAATAATCTAACCCTATAAAACGTGTTTAAAATATTAGGTAGGAATCAAAAAAAACAATCTGAAGACATGCATTATGTTAATTGTGACATTAGTAGCAACATATTGGAAATCAAAATGGCGATTTACAGGACTCAGTTTTAAAAACAGAATTAAAAAACAACAGAAATTAAAAAAATAATGATGTACCTTATTCTGGATGTAAACTGAATTTATTAAATTTATTATTATTATTAGGTAATTATAATAAATTGCCACAAACACATTTACGTACTCAGATTGCTGCTTTTGATCCTATACGACTTATATTTTTTTTTTTAGGAATCGAATAATAAGAGTAATAAATAAACGATAAAATAGTGGTTTACTTTAAGTTTTGCTCTTATTATGTGCATATTTTTCATATAAGTAGTCAGCATCACCTAGTTCGTATAAAATTACTTTCGGTCACACTCAACTAAGCTAAAGCTGCTTGTGTGAGTCAGGTGAGGTGGTGATAATAATGCATTAAAAATAATATGACTATAATGCGCGGAATCAAATCACCCTACTAACTACTCCGATCTCTATTGTATATTTGTCAATAGGCACATTGTACGGTCGAGGGCAAATGAAACTTTACCTTAAAAGGCTATTCGACAGTGTGTAGGTATGAATATATAAGTATTAACGAAAGCGGTAGTTCTCATAGATACAGTACACACACACGTACTATCTCTTTTTTACGCATTTCAGTTAAACTTTAAATGTTCGGGGTAAAGCTCCGAGTGCCTTTGACTGTACACTTTACACAAATTATTTTTTTTGAATCGCTTTTTATTTTAAGTTGGCCTTGGGGATAATAATACACACTTTCATATATGCAAATTATATTATTTCTAGATGGAGTCAATGTATTATTTATTAAAATAAAATAAATAATGATTAAAATTTACAGCCTAGGCCAATAATGACACTAATCTTTCATTATCGTTTGTTTTAAGATGCGAGTAAAAAATCTTGATATATTCACCGGTGTTGCTTGCATTCACCTAACATTAAGAGACTCGTCAATCAATCAATGAAGCGACCCACAAGCCTCGACCTATGAAAACATAAAACAATAATAATTGCGTAATGATATTGCGAAACAAAAGGCAGTTTTGACAGACAAAGCACGAAGGCGGTAGTTTTTCTATGATTTATGGCCACGGCAACGGAACACAGAGAAAGGTAAGGAGCCACTCGAACACAACTGAATATGTGGATCACATATTATAATAATCTATGACATGAGACCCAACTTTCAATTTTCAATATCGCGCAACGCACGTCCAATCCGGACGGACATACCACGGCGGCCATTTTAAAACGTTCCTAAGCATAACGATAATAATTTCGATTTCGATTTTCAAAACGCATTCTGAATACGTTTAGTGTTAATAAACAACCAACCAACCAAACCTGGTTGGTGTTTTAACCAACTAAATATAGTTGGTTAAAATTCATAACAAACCTTCAATAGAAAAGTCATGGCGCTGTTAGAGTGAAGTCACCGGGAGATGCGTTGTGGTCTAATACAATTTTCTCCGGAAAACATCTATATATTAAGGCGCCACCAGTCCCTAAAACGTGTTTTGTAACGTATTTTGGTGCATTTTGTTGAAGTTATTCCCAACAAATGGCTAAAACTAAAAATACCACAATATTCTACATATATTAATTTAGTACTTTGCTTAAAAAAAAACGAAATACACCTTATTATAGTAATGAAAATAAATAAATAAGAAAGTGTTGTTTTTTTCTTGCAACGATTTTCTTTTAAGTTGTGTAAGTGACGCGAACCTAATTTTTCTTTCTAAAGATAGACAATATAATAATCTAGGACATTACTTAAAAAAAAACATTTTTTTCAAATGATAATAATTACTTAAATACAAAAAACATGTTTCATCGATTCCAAATGTAACGAATTCGCGGTCGGCGAGTATATCCGTCTCTTTTCTACACGTCAATGTTCGATTAAAGCCTACTCTTTCAAATCTCAAGGACAAATGCGTCCCGGGGCGCCTTAAGGAGATGCCAAAGGATAAAAATTAATTTCGACTCATTTAGACCCTTTTTTTTTTATAGCTGGCATTTGGAAATCATTGGATATTTAATAATAAAAAAAATATGTTTAGATACCTCGTTCTTATATCTTCGACATAGTAAAGGCAGATTTCTTAAATTAAATTCTATTTCTGAGAAATTTAATAAATGATTAACTCCTAATAGTATTTTTTTATTTGAATCGCCCTCTTATAAAATACATTAGAGCCTTAGGAAAGAAAGTAATTGAAAGGAAAATGAACGGTCTAAAACATAGTAAAGATAGTTTTTTTAATTTCTATATTTTGAAGCTGTAATTAAATAAAAACCAAAAATTGCTTACTGATGCCCTATAAAAATAAAATACTGAATTTCAAAGTCTACTGTCAAAATGCTTCTCCTTAATACGCGTAGGGAAAACATTATACCTCTTTTTAAGGAGTGTGACATTTGGCATAGTAAAAGTTTATATAGAGAAGGAGTGCAGAATGTTAATCTATAATATGTGTTACAAATAAATTTAATAAATAAAACGTTCATAGAACTGACAGCTCATTGAATGAGTTTCGAACTGTCAATTTTGTGCGATTTCAAACGTTCCCTTTTCAATTGTCTATCAATATCAATGTAGCAATAATGTCAAGCAAAAATGCCATCTTATACTTCTATGAATGTCAAGTCCTATTTTTACACGAAAAAATAAAAACTGGCAATGAATTGTATATATAATATAAATAATGTGTTTTTTTTCCATCTGATACTAATATTAAATTTCTTTGTATTCCACTATAGAGGTAAATAAACCCTAATAAGTAATGAATTACGGTCGAATTTCGACCACAGGTCGACCACTAGTACAGTGTAACTTATCCATAATAACATACACTAGTTAGTATGTATAGAATATAAATATTTTAAACAACATTTATGACGATAAAACAAATTTTGAATAATACGAAAAAGTGACATTTTTCCCAAGTGTAAAAATATACAATGTTAATGGCGAAGATATATTCGACGTAATGAGGAGAATTTTAATATGTAGCCTTACGCAATAAACGAAAACATAACGGCACCTTGAACGGTGTTCTGTAAATATAAAGAATTGCTATCGACAAAAGCAAAGTCAGAAGGCATTTAGAAATGTCAAACAGACGACACGAAAGTCAAAAAGACAAATGCTCGGACAAACACCCAAGTGGAAGTTCCAGATTGCATCTGACTTACGTCATTCTGCATTCGAGTGTCAACGACGCTTCTATCTAAACGACCCTCGAACATAGATGTTACATTTTAAAATAATTTCTGTTTAACTTTTCTACTGTTATCTAACTCGCATTTTATAATTCAAAGCATTTATTACATAGTCTGTAATATATTTAAATAATAAAACCGTGTAGGATTTAAACCCATAAAATTAAAGGTTTTTATGTTTGGGTATGGCACAATTATACAGGATGTTTTTAAATTTAGGGCACTCTTTTTAGGAGGTTGATCCTATATTGATAACTAAACCGGTCTCACGAAAAAAAAAATCATTTAATAAAAATAAATCACACTAAAATAATCATATTATTATTTTTTTTTAGGACACCTTTATATACATTAATATAATAAAATTTGGCATATTTGTTACCTTTCTATTAAAACAAACGATATAATAAAATTTACAGTTGTTTAAGTAAAAAATATATTATTATGTCTAAGTAAATATTTATTGCAGTAATTGCAACATGTAAATATTAATTGTGGTCATATATCACATTTCAATATTAGGCTGATAGCCCGGTTGAAATATAACGATTAAGAAAAAATAAAAACAGAAAAAGAAAAAAGAAATAATGTCAGATTCACAGATGCATGGCATGAGGATGGACTGAGAGCCTTGTAAATCAGAACCATGAAAGCCATAGAGTCCGAAAAAGGGAAAAAACCTAACAAACGGTTTATTGAAAAAAAATGCTCGATCGAGAAATAAAATAAATGAGTGGAAGGAGAGGCCCAGAATAGAATAATAAAAGAAAGAATAGGTTTAAAGAATTTTACACAAACTGAAATGTCCGTCTAAAATATCATTTGCAAATAATAAGGGCTGATTCTCAAAATCATTACAAAAACAAAATTTGATTACCTCTTGTCATTGCAATTTTTGTATGATGCACTGCGATTACATATAAAAGTAATAAATAATTGCATATTGTTTTATTTTCAAAGGGGCTTTGTTAAAACTACTACCGAGAAAAAAGCGCCATCCCGTCATTAGCATAAAAAATGATATGATAGGTTACAAGTCACTATGTCATACGGAATATTTAAAATTATGAAAAATCTAGGACCATGTGAGTATACTAAAATAATATGATACTTATGATACTTGAATAAATAAATAAACATATATTTTTCAATAAAGAATAAATAAATAAATAATCATATAATATCCGTATTTGTAGTGCACGTATTATATAATATATAATTTATGTAGTTTTTATTTAATCTGTGTTTTATCTTTCTTATTACTTTGGTGTTTTAAGATTAATTGTTAACATGGTTTGTATTTCAATATTTTTTTTGGGAGCATCTAAAAATAAATAAATAAATTAAATACCTTTTTGATAATAAGGGTTGAATAACTTTGCATATACATTTTTTTGTAATCATATTTAAATATTTCATTTTATTAACTCGTTAACCGTTAATTATAATCTCTCGATAACCGTTTTTGAACTTTTTTGTTCACAACCGAGTGAAGCGAATTTTCACTAAGGTTAGATCATTTGTTTAATATTTAGATAGTTGTGGTATTAGGTTAATATTATTTTTAAAATATGCGTATAGCTCCTGCAGTAGTTGCTAAAGTTCAATTCGAGATACGATGGCGTGTTTTCCAATATTAGAATAACTAATATTGTGTTGATTGATCACTGTAATAATATAACATCACATTAAATTTTCAACATAATTTCATTCAAATTCCTAAAATACGAACTTCGGTCCCAAATTATACACACCTTCAGGAGATCGAAGGCAAATTAAATGCTGTTTCTCCAGCAAGAGATCCGGCTGGCTCCGATAGCACTCACAGCCGAAAACGCACTCCGATAGCGTTCAGTTCGAGATCGCGCTGTTATCAGCGACGTTATCACCTAATCAGATCACAGACGAGATCGCGCGTTCGTTCGCAATTCGAATATCATGCTCGGTGGCGCCGTGATGCGCGCGCGCCGCCTTTCGCTAGACTGGCGAGCGTTTTGCCGCCCAAACGAGACCTCGCGCGGGTCCTCCCGCGTTCGCGCTTTTCCGACCTACGCGTCATTTTTTTATATACAGACTGTATTTTTATATACAGGATGTACTGACCTATTAGGGGGTTGATCTGTATCAATAACTAAACCGATATCACGAAAAAAAATTTTATAACAAAATAAAGATATTATAAATACACTTTATTATTCCTATTTTTTTTAGTAATGCTTACAGCTATACAGGATATATTTATACTCACTGATGTCCTTTTATTGGGTTGATCTATTTCGACAACTAAACCGGTCGAAGTCCTTCGCCAACAGCCTTCTCAAACATAAAACAGTTTCTTTTAAATGTTGTTTCCTTAATTAGGAAATATTCTTCCAATATTTTTTTCTGATTAATGTTTGACGCTTGATATATAGTAACCCCCTAATAGGACATCAGTGAACATAAATATATCCTATATACAGAGTGAACTTAAAGTCAGCAGTATCCTTTTGATGAGTGCTTCTGGGCATGAATTATATTAATTTAATTCATTAAGTGTTATTATATCATTTATTGTTGTAACATCTTATTGTACCATATTGAATAAAATAAATAAATAAATCTGAACAACATGTTTTTATATAGCTAACAAAAAATAATCCATATAAAAAATAAATACTTTGTACCCCTTTTTTTTTCGCGCACGGAGGAGTGTGAAATTTGGCATAGTTAAAGTATATATGGAGGAGGACAGAGAGCTAAAATTATATATAATATGTGTTATAAATATATTAAATTAAATAATATGTTCATACTACTGACAGTTGATTGACTGAATGGGTTTCGAACTGTGAATTTGGTGTGATTTCAAATGTCCTGTTTCAATAGTCTGTCAATTTCTAAATAGAGTAATGTCAAGCTAAAATAATTGTTAATGCCATCTTATACTTCTATAAATATTAAGTTTAACTGTTTTTCTGTTACTAACATTAAATGTTACATTTCGTAGGTGTTACAGGGAATTAAGGCAAACAACTCACGCTAATGACATATTTATATACGCAGATTTGCCTACATTCTTTATATGAATGATGAATTTTAAGTAATACTGAGTTGGATAATATGTTGTTATCCAAATCGCACATGTAGATTACCATTATACTAATTTCTAAATTTAATACTCGTATTACTTAAAAAAATATGTAATGTAATAGTAAAATTATTTATTTTATTTCAATTTTACTTAAGATAGAACATAATATATTTTAATTGCACATTAAATTGTCTGCAAAGGTAATTGTAAAACTAAACAATAGAATTACTTAAAGCGGAACAAATGATAGCTGTCAGAAATGTGACCTGAATTCAATGATTTGAAAATCTTTGATTTCTTTCGCAGTCCGCATACCACTGCCGTTTTAAGCAATATTTTTAAATTAACCTTATACATTGTTCTATTATCAGCATTGTTTGTGTCCACTTTATCCTAATTATTTGTGTAACTGGTATTTTGTACTGGTGACTTGCTGTCCTTCGAAGGTCGGGAACAGCCAGTCAGTACTCATTACCGTGCCCGTCGCTCCGTGGCCATGGGCTTAAATCCGCCCCTTCGAGTCCCACCGCGACAAACACACAATGTTCTCAAACTTTCGAAAGGTTTTTGTTATATTTGAAATTCGTTTTTCTTGTAATTGGGTATTTTTTTCAATATATTTTGCACCTAAAGGAAAGTAGTGATTTTAAATACATTTTTTTATATTTATTTTTTATATTTTTTATATTTTTATATTTTTTATATTTTTTACTTTATTACGGAAAACTCGGTAAATTTGGTATATTATTTGTTTTGTATATAATAAGTTTATTATAATGACAATAATTGTTTATTAAACGATAGAGAGCATAGTCTATGCTTTCTCTCGCGAATTAAATGTCCTTTGATTAAACATGGCGCAATCAGTACGGTACGAACTACGTTCATAAAGGGACAATTTTGTGTGCAATGATGAAGAATAATAATTATTGCACTCTGTCGACATTACTGTAAGTTTTGTTTTTGAAAGTAATCGTTATCGAGTATATCTGCACTCAACCCTCGACTGTGCTCTCTGTTAGTACCTTCATTCCTTCCCCAAACCATTGACAATATCACGATCTTTTGGCGAATTGTACTCACGAAACAAACTCAACCGCCTTTTTTACAGCACGTTTTAGTCATAGAGGCAAACCTAAAACTGAAAGTATCTACCCCTTAAAGATAAAGATAAATAGATAGTACGGTAAAAAAAAATAAAAATCTGGTTTGACCCATATTCTTAATTTGTTTGAGTAAGTAATAAGAATCTAGTTTTTAAAGTATTTATTTAAATAGCTTGGTGTACGGGACAAATTGGATCTCCACCAAATGTTTTTGTTTTGTTTTCGAACAACTATATCTTTTTTTAAGTGGATTTCTATGTTTTAAATAATATTGAAATTGTAAGGGTCGTGCCAAAAAACCAGCCTTTAGCTCGTTTAGTTAAATGAAGAATAAACCTAAATGATAATTCTGTAATATGAACCCACTTCCCACCCATATCCCACCCATACCATATCCCATAACCCATATCTTTACTTTGATAAAGATTATTACCGTGTTTTTTAAAAAGTCTTTGTATGAACTCCTATTTGTAAACAAATGTTAAAACACGAAAGTGCTTACTGTTTGTCATCTCTATAGATAAACATATACTCTAAATTATTTTTTGTAGATATGTTATAAATCTACAGTTCAGTAGTTAGTACGTTTATTTGGTGTATCTCTGATGGTTTGGTCGGCGTAAGCCCGAAAAGCTTATTTTGATTTTTTTTTCAGTAACAGGACAACAAAAAACGTAGGTATTGAAAATAAAAATTAAAAAATTGTTCACGGTTGTGATTGGTAGTTACCCTGATGGCCCATGTTACCTGAATAACAGCCGTAAGCCGTAACCCGTTCAGAGATGAAAACATTTGAACAGAAAAGTAATTATTTATTTTTTGCTTCCTGACACTTAACGTAACGTAATGAAGCTAATGTAAGGCCACCTTACCATATGAAAAAAAATCATCCAAACCGCATAAGCCATTTTGAGTAAATAGGATTTTTTAAAAAAAATAAAATATAAAAAAAAAACACTTCGTAACAACAACCTCCTGTCAATAAACAAACGCCTACTGCCATCTTATAAAGGTTCCGTTTATTACTTTTGAGGTACGGATTCCTAAAAATCAGTAAAATGTGCAATAAAAGAATGATCTTAAAATAAATAAATTTCATAATATTAAGACAAGGGAAAATTTAATTTTAAATAATATGAAATCAGTTATAGTCTGTCGATAGTTTTACTAATTTATCCTATATCTGAGACTAAACTGCCATCTGTATCATTTTGTACAAACCTGTTGCTAAATATTGCAACCATTATAACAGTCTATAAAGATCAATTCATTCGATGAGTGTCCTGTAGATGGCACATAAAATAAAACAAATGTAAAAAAAACCATAATTTCTTTTCTCTGATTTGAAATATTTTAAATATTACCTATGGTCATTTAAAATATGAGGTTTTACTAAATATATTTTTTTTAATTTAAATAAATAAGATCACAAGCTCATTGATGCAATCGAAGAAGATTGGCGAAATGGACTTTAATGGAAAAAAAGGAATTTAAAAAATGCGCTGCGTGGCTGCTCCGTTATAGCACCGTAATCATAAGCAAATTCGACATATCTATAAAGAATCGCAGAAAAAAACACGATATTAGTTTCTTCTACATAGCTATTTGCTCATATGGGGTTGCAAAGATGACACAATGTAGGTACAAAAAATGCCTTCTCTCGTGCTAGTAATTCGAATCCGCACATTAAGGTCATACCATTTTTGCGCTTCATTACCACCGTCTTCGTGACTATAGTACAATCACATTTAACTTAGTTGAGTAGGCCTCAAAATAATAAATGACCTAAATAGGTCATAACAATTCTTTGTCATAACATAAACCTTGGTGAATAACTCAAGTTTTATTCAATAAGCAATTCAAAGTATCTTCGTTCGATTTTATTTAAAATAAATAAAATAAAATTGCGATACTATTTACAGGTTATTGTTGAAGTATGTAATTAGTTTAATATTGAAATTAACGATTTATTATAATATTATCTTCAAATAACGGTAAAGTTTAACAAATGTCTTTTTTCTGAATAAATGTTTTTTTTTGGTAGAAATAAAATATAAAATCAATATGTAAAGAATATTCGTGTGCTTTAATATAAAAATATCGATGCCCGTACCTACTGTTAAGTATAAAGTACTCAGAAGTACCTAATGAAAAAAAAAAACAAAAATTCTATCACAAATTATATTAAATAAATTTAATGCTTTGTTTCATATTAAGACTATAATCTAAGCAATATTATAGGTTATGATATTTGGGTACATGAAACCATTTGAACTCATATCCTTTCAAACCAAATTCATTATTCTTTTCTGTGTCTTTTTTGGGTATTTTCGAAGAGTCCAATCCAATTTCTACTCTCGTTATGTTCGGCTGATAACCAAATTCGTTGGCCAAATAGTCAATCTTTTGCTGGGTGCCATCTCTGTTGTTAACGAAATAGTCTCCAACTTTATCGCCGTTGGTGTATCCATCTTCATGGTGTCCATGAAATCCGACTGTGTAGTTAAATCGATATAGCAACCTCTTCATATCTTCCACTGTTAGACCTTTAGGTAGACCGTTATCACCAGAATAATCAGTTTTTTCAGAGGAACTAATTTTACCAGAAACTAAACGTGGTTTGTTATTTAAGTTTGGTGTTTTTTTAATCGGATTCACTAAATTATCTTCATATTTAGTTGCTTTATTGGTGTTTTTCATTCCAGAAGTTACTTGGTTAGTATTTAACTCAGGATTGTCAATTCTTGCCTGTCCACGGTCAGAACCTAAACTTGGTTTGTTATTTATACTTGATATTTTTTTAATTGGATTCTCTAAATTATTTTCATATTTAGAACTTTTAATATTATCTTCGTATATCTTTAATCCGGAAGTTATTTGGTTAGTTTTTAAATCGGGATTGTCAATTCTTGCTTGTCTCTGGCCGGGAACTAGGCGTTGTTTGTTATTGAATTCTGATAGTTTTTCACTTAACGGATTAGCCAAATGATCTGTATGTTTTGAAGAATGATTATTAACATCATTGTGATCCTTTCTATCAGAAGTTGGTTGGTTACTGTTTGCATTTGAATTGTTAATTCTTGCCTTTCTATGACCAGGTCGAGAAATCGTTCCGTTCAGTTTCTGATTTTCGATAGAAGTCCGTTGTTTGGTGGGCTTTGAAGATGGGCTCGATTTTCCCACTAAAGTCGTTGGCTTCGAAGGTTCCGATATGAAACCTGTCATCTGTTTCGGCGGTAAACTGCAAGAGGAACAAGCTCGCTGTGTGTATTGTTGGATGTCTGGAGTTTGAACCTCTGACGCATTTCTGCTCCTCGCGTTGACTGAAGCCTCAAGGCGCATTATTGGTGCGGTTGTGGGCTTTGCGGTTGCCGGTGCAGTTGTCTGCAACCTTTTGGTCGGGACTGAAAAAAAAAACTTATTTGTAGCAGCACTAATATTATTGCCTTAGCCCGGGAAGAGTCAGGCTCATTCGAAAAAATCGGAAACTGCCCAGTCAAATGATACAATTTTATCGGCCCAGGTTTCATATAAAAATATGGTTCAAAAAATTTAATGACGAACTTATTTGTAGATATGAAGAGTTTGTCCGTCGATATATAAATAAAAAATAGATGAATTGGCCCCACTAAATTGCATTCCAAAAATCTACTACCTCGTCCGGAATCCTCGCAATGAGCTAACCATAAATCCGAAGAAACTCCAACCCAAGATGCACCTCGGGTAAGTGGGCTAGTGATGTTTGCAAGCACTTATATTCGTTGGCTAACTACACCAAAAATGCAAATGTTAACCACCTCCGAGATACTTACAATCAGAAATTAACCGATGCGGACATTTTCTACAAGATACCAGATATTTATTTCTATAACAATTTTTACAATGTTTTAAGATTCACACAGTACTTTGTATTAATAACGAAGAGAGAGAGAAAAAATAATACTACATAAATCTAAATATATATTCAATCTGTGTCAATTACCAAATGCACTGCCAATCAATCAAAAGATCAATGCGATTTACAACACAATTACATATATACATTTCCGCATCAAATAACAAAGTAAGGTTTAAGATTTAATAAAAATAAAAGCATAAATACCAACTTAAGTAGCTAACAATTAGTAGAATATTGAAAACAAATTAATTGAATAAATTACAAACAAAGGCTACCATCAAATACCCACGCGTCTCTATTTCGCAGTTTGACACTACTTTTAGTACAACAGAAGGACGCCGCTGATATTCAGAGCAGACAACAAACATTACAGCTTCTACATATTTCTTCAGTCTGCGGGATATATCCACCGATTACTGTCGAATGTTTTTAACACCCGTATATTTATTGAGAGTTCAGTAAGTCGGTATACTCACATGGCATCAGTCTAATATTTTTCATTGAGAGAATTTTGAACCCTCCGTTTTCGTCGGTCGCATAGACCGTCACGTGATACACGCCATCTGCTGTTATAAAGCCAAACTCTCCCATGATAATACCGTTCACGTCTGAAATACAACTTTATAATAAGAAAAACTTAAGATTAATTACATTTATATACAACTTCTGTTCACAATTATTAATATCTGTATTTTACACACCTGGTTTCCAGCAGATAAGCCTAGGGCTTGGCTGGTACATACAAGAATGATATTGTAAATTTGTTGAATAAACTAAATAAAATAAAAATTAGGAATATGCAAAGGGTAAAAAACAACCGAAAATATATCTTATCAAATAATTTAAAACAATTTACTACATATATGCCCTAATCTAATAACTTGTAATTCGTCCTAATACCCGGATTTTCAGATTTGTTTAATACGTTATACCTATATTAAAAGTTGTTTTTTTTTTTTAATTTTCAATTTCAAACAGCCAAAACCATAAAAAAGCAATATTATTATATCAGATTTATTACATTTATTTATCAAACACGTTTCCCCATTTATTTTAATATTATTTCTTGTTTATTATCTGTTTTTGTGTTCTTTACGTACCTTAATCATAAATATGTAATATATAATTATATATTTAATATACAATACATATAAACAATGGTTGAACACGTTTTTGATATTTTAAAAGTTCAAATATTACGCTATTCAAGTATGATATTTCGTTGCAGTAAACATACCAAATACTCAAAAACTACGATGCAATCTAATTAGGTATGACTTGCGATAATATTTTATAAACGTTTAGAAAAATGACGCAATTAAATACATTATTAATTAATAAGTACTTATTAATTATTAAGTATTTATTAATAAGTACGTACATTTTTTATGCCTGTATCAAAGTGATATAACAGTTAGATGCATCCATACAACTTGTATATGAATATATACTAAAAATATTCAATAAATAAATATACAAATAAGTACAAACGTAAAATATAATAGGTCCAGATATATGTTATCTTTTATTATTTGTTTTTTTTAAAATTAATATTTACATTTTATATATTCAATATTGTATATAAATTAATATACGTCGTTGGCCCTGTGATTTCGAGTATTATTTGTGAAGAATGTATATCAAATTTTACAATGGTTTTGTAGAAAAAAAAATTACGTGATAATAATAAACTGGTCTTAGAATAACGTCTTTTTTATGAGCGCGCAACTGAACTGACTTCGCGCTCGTAGCGTGGTCAAGGTTAGGTTATCGATCTTGTTAAAAAAATAAATAAATTTGGTGATGAGTTATTTTCGTATTTTTTTTTAACCACCAACACCAACACCCCATTAAGTTTTCTATAAGTATTAAGTACACTATAATATTTCGTTAACCTATTTACGATACAATATTAAAAATATCTTATAGCAATAATATGAGTTTTTATGAATTGAATTCCAATGGACATTGTGCTTAAGGCTAACCTATGTCATATTTGTATATACCTACCCTTATATTTAAGAGTATGAATATACCTACCCTTTTTCTCGTGTCTATGTTGTTCGCCATCAATGTTGAATCCAAATTCGTATGGTCTATTCTCATCTGTGTATTTATCCTTAGCCAAAACTTCAACGATAATAATTAAAACTACTTTTAGAAACAGCAAAGAGCGTATTTTCGGCATCTGAAAAAAAAATGTTTCAAAATGATTGCATTCATATGCAAAAAGTTAAACAAAGGTAATTTTGGTATAAGTGAAAATGAGTACAAATTTTAAGTGTTTTTAGATTGTAGTACATTGCTTATGAGCGCTTCCAGATAAGCGATATTAAATAGCATTCGTAGTATTACGCAAACACGAGTTGCTTGAATGGTAAATCACATCCAACAACGTCTTAACATAGTTGCCAAGCGAGCATCCCGCATGAAAGCTATGCAAAGTCATAGGTTAAGCAGTTTGATACCAGCGTGACATGTCTGCACCAGGCAGGCGTATTACACGACCGCGCGATGTTGATCGTTCGGAGAGCGTCGTACCTAAGCACCTATGTTTGTTAAGTGTAAAGATGTCACGAATGGTAATGCGTTATCTTTCCGAATGATTGCATATCAAATATATGGTAATTGAATTCACAAAAAGATATTTTGCCATTTTCGTGTCGTTGAAGTGAAGAACACATATTGTTTCAATGGAATCATTAGGTCCCGTTTTATCGCACAGAATAATGGTAAGACCTTTCCTGATGTAATATTTAGATATTACTTAATTATCATATTATTTATTAGGATTTAACCTTATAGTTTCAATCCAAACTTTGTAAATATGTAAATGTAAATAGCTTTTAAGTACAAAAATAGTAACAGACACATACACGCCAAAATATTCCATGCATCATTAATTAAAGTAACAGTAGAAAAACCACAAAAAACATACCTTTTGCAAATATTTTTAGTGGAAACATTAGATTATTGTCTAGAAATAACATTTAAAAGTGTCAACTAAATGAAAAAATTTTTTCCATATAAAAAAATTAAAGCTACCAGAGAGTTAAAAAACGTTTATAAAATAATATGAGAATCTGCGGCATTATGACCTAATAGTTAGTGAAGTTTTAATCTAACCATACGGATTCCATCTGCCGTTTAATTAGGCTTTTGTAGAAAATGCAATAACAGACTAATTTATTATAACTTTATTATTATGTAACGCTTTTAAAAGTGTATAAGTTAAATTATTTTTTTGAATTATTGTAATAGAAATATTTAAAAATTATTGATATTCTGATAATATTTAAAAAATATTATCTGAGAGACGTGTGTTCCGAGGTCCAATTTTTCATTTTTTAGTTTTTTAATTTAATAATATCAATATTGATTATTTATTGACAATGTCAACCGCGAATTTATTTAGATATTCATCAAAGATATTTCTTCGTTAATTCCAAATGGCGGTGTAATGCCACCAACTGACATTTGGCTTTAGCTCATTACATTTAAATTATCTCCTCAAACTCTTCATAATTGCGTTACTTAAAGTGAAAAGTACCTTAAGGCTCATACTTGCTATAAATTTTGCCTTAGACTTTGGTACTTAAAGTAAAACTAATAAATTTATTTATATAACCAATGTATCAAAATATATAAATTATAGATACAGATAAAATATGTCATTATAACTAAATTACTATTTGTTTTAAAATGGTTTAATTTTAAATTCATGATTGGTTTTAACGCCCTCCGTACAAAAATTCGTATTTCGTAAAAATGGATTGATTCGTTGACGTAAATATTTATACATTTCAACTACTTAAATCAAAACGATAAAATAAAACTATATTTCCATTCTGTCATCGAATGTAATTTGCATAAGTAAATAAAGTGACATTTTCACCTAATTTTAGATCCTGTGCTAATTGTTCTCGAATACGCTAACCTATGGTAATTGGCCAGGGTTGACACTTTTGAATTCTTCCCTTCACCTTTTATTTTATTTGGTATAAAAAACCATTTGAGCATAAGCCTAATATACAATATATAAAATTTCCATGATATTTTTTATATATATAGTTAAAATTAATATATATATATATATTTATATTTAGACTTTAGGGAGGCGGGTTGTGTTACCCGCATAGGTAAGAAATTATTTAAAAAAAAATGCAAAAAAAGTCATCCCCAAATTTATCATATTTCTTAACAGATGTTGTAAATTCTGTCAGCGTGTTAAACGATAATCCAACGCTTAGAATAAAGCACTTTCTTATGGTCCATTTAATATTATCACATACATTTACATTTTTTTGAGACGCTCAAACCATGATGGATTTTTATATACCGTCTTTGCAAATCATACTAGAAATCACAGGACCAATTAGCTGGATTTTTTTAATGGGGATGGCCTTGGGACACAGCTTTGGGACATGATATTTACTGCAAGAAAGTGCAGATTGTTAGTTTGTGTGAGGGTTTGTGAGTTTGTTTATTTTGAGGGCGTCTTTGTGTGTGTTTAGGAGGAAATGTGTTTAGAAGGAAATTGTGGTCTAAATGTTCACCTTCAAACTAAGAGCCTGTATCAAGCAGGCTTATTTAGGATTTCGTTTGAATACACTTGAGAACCATACGAGCGACATTTATAAGTGATACATATGAGGTATGGAAGGTGCTATACGGGATTAGGTCTGAACGTCGCTCTTACGGCCTAGCTTTGAGACCCTTCGGGGGCGATATGCTCGTTTTAATCATAAAATATAGTTACATCTAGTAAATAATCTTCCCATGCCATACACAAAAGAGCGAGAGAACAGTAGACACTGTCTATTGCTTTCTCGCTCTGTTGTGACTATGATGGGCTCATTTCAATTATTTGTTATTTTAGTTATGCACGACATTAATAATAAATTTAATAATATTGTATTATTACTATAATTGACTAATTTATATTATTATTTAAAGTAAATATTAGCTTAGTAAATTAATTATATTTAAAGCTAGTTATTAGGCATATCTAGTGCTGAATGGTGTAATTTCTATAATTTAAATATGCTATTAAATTAATTATACTATATTATTTTTATCATAATCAAAATATTTTCCTTAAATCTAAACTAGTCCGGTGTGTATTGAAGAAATATTAAATTAAATTTTAAATGCATTTTATTAAATGCAGTTTTAAAAAAGCAGTTTCACTTTTCATTACTGCTAAAGTTACAGTGAATTAAAGAAAATCGAACCAAAAACTCGGAAGCGCAGCCCTTTGGTTATAAAGTTATGACGTCAAGTCTTATTGAAAATTGTACCGTAGTTGCGAATATTTCTTGCGTGACCATCACTCTCCTAAGCAAATATTAACTGTGAACAATATTTGCATATCTAAATTGGTCGTATCTAAGTGCCCCTGAATGAAAGCTTAGGAGTTGAATTAATGGCGAATTTTTTGTGACCCTGAATAAAAAAAAACACATTCCGATTACATGAAACCATAAACTGATGGAAGAATAATTTAAACGTCATAAACATTATAATATTAAACACTTTATTTGACACGCATAACTACGGTACATAAGGCGAGTTTATTGCCGTAAGACAATTTCTTCCGGCTTCCGCGGAGCCCGGGGATAAAAAAATATTTACTTTACATTAAAACGATACGATAATTATCTATTTTCATTTTTAAAAAGAAACATAATGACACCATGAAAATGTTTACACACATAAGATTTCTGGGTTTTAAAATCCACTAGATGAAAAACGGCTAACCAAAAACATACGTCGATTAAGAAATTTAAAATTTGTCAGTAATTAGGAAGTAAACTATAAAAAGATAGTATTGTAAGCGTAAAAGTATTTTGCCTAATTACTTTTATACTCAATTAAATAATTATCTAGATGATACGCCCACTAATCTTGTGTTTTGTTGTTTTACATTTTTAACATTTGCATTATTTTTATTTTTATCAACATCACACACATATGTAGATAAGTCACACATAAAATTACCTCATTTACCCATAATCCTTCATCATAATCACATATCCATTATTTATAGATTTTTGTTATAGTATCATGTAGTTTTCTATAATTGTATGTTATAAATGAAATTGTGAAAATTACTTACAATTACTCAAGTTCAAATTTCCGTTTAATAATTATAACATTTAAGGCATGTGTATGCTCGGTATAAATTATTAATGATGTAAAAAACACAGTGTAAATCTTATTACGGCTTTAGGACTTGAAGTGACACTATAAACACTAAGATTTTCACCAATGCTCACGTTAACCCATTGCATGCGAATTACCTTATGATAGTCGCGCATGGGTTTTCTTACCTTTATTGACAAGTTTATCACGAGATACGTTTTGTATCGAAGATGTTTACGAATGGGGACATGAAAATAATAATCTGGAAGTACGATTACAGATTCGCTAAGCATTGTGATACTATTATTTATTCGGTGATTGTCGGCCAAAACGTATTTTATCGACAATTCTTCTGAATAAATTTTAATAAAAAATAACTTCAAATTAGGTAATAGTTTCGTAAGATTGGTAAAAGATTTATTTATTAGGTTTTAATACCTTTCCCTTTTATATAAAATACAGAAATAAACCGTTAATATTGAGTTTCTAACTAAAACAAAAATTTCGGTTTGGTTTTTCTCAAAATATCGGCAATCATTATCGTGCTGTTAGCATTAAGATTGTATATTTTTTAAGTTTAATTATTGGGTCTTCTTAAATAAGGCTGCTGATCATCTGAACTATTTTTAATTATTTATTTTTATATTTATAGCTGTAGCTGTTTATAGTCACTACTCCCCTTAAATTTGGTTTTCCCTAACAGCTCCTTGATTAACCGACAACTTGTGCCTGCGGCACTCGGGAGTTGCATTGACCTAAAACTTCTGATTTTACCATACAACCTGAAATTGCCATACAATTTTCCACCCCCTATTTTACCCTCTTAGGGGTTATTTTAGGTTTTTTTTTAAATAAGCTTATGTCCTTTTCCAGGGTTTGACCTATCTCCGTACCAAACTTATATAAAATCGTATTAAAAAGAAAATGACTTTTAGTAAAAATATTCCAGGTACACGTCGCGTCTTTTCCTTTCATATGCATTTTAAAAGAGACTCTCAGGCGTTCACTTTTAACAATAACAATCTTATTATCGTCATGTCAAATAGTTGTCTGACAGATACATGACACTAATACATCACCTTACACTAAGACAATGCGCAGTGTGTCGATTATATTTAAATTATGATTTATTTTTAAAAAAAATAAAAAGCGATTAAAAATCTTTAGTAGTACGATAATCGGTTAAAATTAAATGTTCAACCGCTAATATTTTTGAGTAACCGAAGCTCGACTGCTAGGCTTGCTTTGTCGTCTTTAGATGGGAGGATCCACTCTCGCTAGTGCACTCAATCACTCTGAGAGGGGGCCGTTTTATCAATGCGTTTGGAAGTCATATTGCGTACCTTCTCGCTCGTTTGGGTCTTATTTATGGTGAACGAGTGCCCACACATTACTTTAAAACGCATTCATACGGCATATACATTGTCGGTAAGTGTCTGAGAAGTTTTTATAAGTGCCACACGAATCGATTGAGAAATATTAAAGTCTTATAGTAAATTAGTTTAATTATCGACAGTAAAAAGTTACCACAGTTCTGTAATAAAATATTTTTTGAGTAAACTGTAATTTTTTCCTAATTATTTATAATATAGCTGTTTAGTCTTTTTTCGGTTTCCTACTTTATTAGATCATTAGGGTTTATAATTTATGATATTAAAAGTTATATATTGCATCTAAGGTGGAAATAATGATTAAATTTCCCAATACTCCCAATATTGACATTTTAAGATAGGTAAAATGTAGTATTAATTTTGTAAATATCAACATATTTGTAAAAGAAAGACAATAGAATTATATTCTGATATCACTGTACTAATCAGTTATTACTATTGTGTGCACTTTATAAGTAACAGACAA
Source organism: Neomicropteryx cornuta (assembly GCA_020383195.1). NCBI lineage: Eukaryota > Metazoa > Arthropoda > Insecta > Lepidoptera > Micropterigidae > Neomicropteryx > Neomicropteryx cornuta. The sequence goes on along the minus strand of JAHKQU010000021.1, from coordinate 17,115,021 downwards.
ACTGTGCACTTAAACACACGACACAACTGAAAACATACACGATTTGATGCAGAGTCGCGGTAGCCCGCTGCTAAGCCTAAAAGTGACCACTAACGATAATATTACGGTATCAATATACGCTACGACTTTATCAGTAAACTAACCAGATTATCCGTAACTTCATGTTTATTTAAAAAAAAGGCCATTTTTAAACTACCTACTCGTATATCTAAAAAAAGCTCCATTGCAAAAAACCAAATAAGTTAATTAAAATAGCTAATATTTAAACATTTTACATTCCATTGTATTTTAATTTGTACAATTTTGGCCACGACGTAACAAAAATTGCGCTGTGTAAACTTACGTACTATTTTTGGATAGCACAAGGTAAAGATTAATGAAAGCATTGGCCTCTCATAAGTATGCTATGTTTGCATAGCTCGTTAGTTTATATGTATAAATCTGCATATATTTTAGTTACTATTTGTTTAAAATTACCTAAAAATGTAACCTTGTATGTAATAATTTTATTAAGTCTCTACGAGGGTTTTTATTTTAAATCCATTGTGATACGAATAAGAGCAATGCGTTGTATGCCATGTGAAATGATCGCCATAAAACCATAATCTATTATCGCATAATGGAAAAAATAAACCTTGAAATCTTGAATGTTGATATTCTGGAAATTTGTATCCATCCAACGATGCATCGTGAATGTGCATTTGTACGCATTTCTTGTTGTACCCTTAATTACCATCTTTGTAAAAATAAAATCGACCTTTACTAAAAATATTTTTTTTTACTAAAATAAAATAAACACCTACATTACTTAATATTGTGTGTCATACTTAAATGCTATTTTATATTTATTAAATGTTTAATTACTACATTGTGGTTTATTTATTGTAAAAAAAACTCTATATATGGTTTGTACTTATCAATATTAAATGTACATCAAACAAAAATAGATAATAAAACAATCAAAACACCATTATAATTGACATGAAATAAATCGCTTGCAATTGTGCACCTAATTATGATATTTATAATTGCTTATGAAGAAAAATCACAACCAATTAGATCACAACCATGCAGTAATCGCATTTTTCTAACTAAAGGTATTTATTCCAATCTAGAATTTTCATTCGTTTTAAAACAACATATTTTTTGCACCATAAACGCATTTGTACGCTGCTAAGCTTGGAAGTGACCATTAACCTTAAGAAAATGGTGTGCTCTGTCACACTAGAAGAGTAAAAACGGGACTATGCATAAGGCCGTAACTCGCAAAGCGTTACTGTTCTTAGATTATTACTGTTACATTTAAAGAGATATACTAGTTTCTGACGCACGTAGATACCTATGACCCTTAAGATACTGTCATTCGTGTCAAATAAAAAATATCAGGTTGTGTCACAGGATGGTTTTTATAAAAATTCTATGTACGAGTATATCGCTCGAAACAGTATTGACACTTCATTTGCCCATAAAGGTGCATCATTTGTTTAAAATAACTATGGAAGCCTTATATACTACTTATATATGTATATTCGTTACAAACGTTGTGTCCCTTTTGATTTAAAATCAAAATGTGTAGAAATAAAAGAAGAAAAAAAAGTAGAAAAAATGAGATATATTAATGCGCCCACTTGGTACCATGGTAATAACTCGCAAATCATGATAATATAATTCTATATTATTTTGTTTATTTTTGTATCTACGTATTAATATAAATAATCAAATCTTAAATTGGTGTACAACACGTGTTTTTTTTTATTGTAAATCGTTTAATTTTGTTTAAATTAAAATCTTTCTTAAATTCATTTATTACGTTTTGATATATTCTTTTTAAGGTAGAAATGTCTAGGTTTTCTTTTCCTCCCTCAACATTTCCTTTGATTATGTTTTTTAAGAAACTGTCATGTCGTACCAAGTGCCCTATAATCTTATCTCTTCTGTTTTCAGTGGTTCTTAATATACCTCTTTTTTCCTCTACAGTTCTCAACACTTTCTCAGTAGATTTTTACTCTGTCCAGCTAATCTTTTCCATCCTCCGCCCGCATCACATCTCAAACGCATCCAGCCTCTCTTTATCTCTGCGCTAATGTTCACGTTTCACTATCATACAATGCGATACTACTATTATTTTGTATGGTATTACAATTTGGGGTATTACATATGAAACATATATACAGCGAATTTATATTCTACAAATACGTATCTTAAAAATAATTATTCCAAAAAGTAAAAATATTTTAATGCAAGGCGACTACTCTAAAATGTTCATCCATTTCAAAGTTTTTTCAGTACGTAACTTTGCTATTATAGAATTGCAATCAACCACTTCTCAGATGAAACATGGAAAAATCTTGTCACTAATAAGTATAAATAAGTCACTAATAATAATAAATAGTACTAGACAAATGTCAAATGAAAAATATATTGTCGAAAGATGTATAAATACATATGGCTATCGACAATTAAAATATGTAATACCCAGCCTATTTAACAATATACCTCTTGAAGTTAGACAACATAAAAGAAAATCGATAATAAAACTTAAATTAAAAGAATTTATGGAAAAAACTAATTAAAAATTATTTAGGTTTTAGTTAAATTAAGTTAATTTTGTTTGTAAATCACATGAGTTACGTTAACTTAATTTTTAAGTATTTTGTTATATTTTAAGCATGTTTAAATAAATTGTTTTTAGTTAAGATTAAGAAACCGGCAGATAAGACAATGTCTTAGCTGGATCTCTACATTGTAATTGTATATATTTGAATAATAAAAGTTGTATCTGGCAACATTGAAATTGAAAAAAATTAAAGTAGACTTTTACGAGGTGTTTCCGGACTTTTATTGATATCTTAAATTTTAGAAGTCATTGGTGACTAAACTTCCTAAGTACACCACCGACAAAGTGCGTAGCTATTAAATTATATAGATATAGATAACTATCTATTATACACTATGTAACAATTATTGTTGAATATAATTGTTGAATTCAGATTAACTAGTTTAGTTAGTTAGTGACGAATGAGTAATATTCCAAGATAATAAAACCTATCTTGAGAAAACGGAACATTGGGTTCAATTCGTTTCTTTCCAGAACAATTCGGCAGTGGAAAACTCTTCGTAGGTCAGTATTTGACCTATTTCCTTGTTCCAAGGCTGTTTTTAAGTGTAGACGGCGAGTTGTTAAGCATTATTTTATTGTTCCTTTCCTACTAAACTCAACAGTATCACCGGAGCCCCTAAATATTGTAATTACTATATTATTATTTTTTTAAATGGCTTTTTCGAGAGAATGTACATTCCATAAAAATAGTGCCATCAAAGAATCACTAAATGAATAAAAATAGTGGTTTATTTAATAATCCAATAAATCAACCTTCGCATGCTCTTCCTATCATTTTGACGGTTTAACACCAAGAAAATATGCATATTCAAACGTTATTACACGGCAATAACACTATTAACTGCAATGATTTATGATGATTATGCATATAAAATTACATTCTGAATTTTATGTTAAAGTACAAAAAAAAATATCTTTGCAATTTCCCTATATTAATTTATACAATGATATCAATTTTATTAGTTAATAACGTAAGACATAATGCTATACATTAAAATAAATTCAAAGCAATATAATATAAATGTATGTGATATGGTTTTTCTTATAAACACTTAAACATTTTTTTTTAAATAATTGGTATGACCCCTAGGTCACAACAATTATTTAAAATATAACATATACAATTATTTTAGGTCCAACTCAACTAGGCCAAATGTGCCTGTCCTAAAGTTAGGGGAGATGATGGTAATGAAGCGTTATAAGTGGTATGTGCGGATTCGAAGCCGCGACCTTTGGGTCAAAAGTCGATTGCCTTAACTACTAGGATCTCACACCTATTTAGATGGATGCGGTACATAATCCGACATGGTACTAAGTGCCAATTTAAGAAAGTAATGCGAGTACAAAAGTTGCTTAGTTTTTTATGTAGGTAAATTACTGGTTGTGTTATTTATGATATTAATTTATAGATTTTTTTATGTAAATCGGTAGTTGTTCTAGTGGTTTGTATATTTATTTCTGTAAAGTATCTAAACCTATTTTTTTTATTTAATTGTATTTTCAATGTAAAAAGTTACTTATAAAATATAATTGACTTACGTTTTCGATTTATTTAATATTATTCTAATAAAATACGAAAATACCTGGTGTTAATAAACATTATGAAACCCAAATCTTCAATTCTATTTTTTATATAGTTTGAATTTTGGAAATGACAGTAAATGGTCAATTTTGTAAATTACCTATTTTTTATTGTATTTCTTATGACAGATATATTTAGCGATAATATAAATTTTAATGTATTCTGACAAATAGTTTTTATTTAGTTTAATTTATTAAATAATAATATGTTATCCTTTGTAATAAAGACATAACGGTTCTTTTAGGATAACCAGTAGAGATTTTTTAGTAATATATACATATATCCAAAGCTTATTTAGAATCGTATTGGCAATAACAAGGATAACTTAATCATTTAATAAAAACAATTAATAACTACTATTTAATATTTGGAAAGTTAGTTTGTGTAGTGTAATAGTGTATATTCAGGGAATGTGTTAGACATTTATTAGAAAAAGGCGATATACGTTTATATCAGTGTCAATGCAATATTTAGGCAATATCCAGTTAGGTATGGTTATGTTATTCATTATCTAAGAAAAAAATAAATAAAATCAATAAATAAATAAACTAAATAATAAATATATATTTTTATACAATTATATTAGTAGGTAGCTATGAAGATGAGAAAGAAAGAACTATCAACATCCCATTCCACAAAGGAGACGAAAATTTCCCGAGAAAAACACACAAAATCCGTGAACTGACTCGCTAGGGAATTTATTGAAAAAATGTGACAAAAATGATTACTAAAAGGGTTAAATTTTCAAAGTAAAAAAACGTTAAGTCCATGATAAGGGTTTATTTAAAAATTTAGAATGTTTATTAGAACATTTATTATTTGTGAGTTCTGTCATTAGTGATTCGAACTACCTAATTTTGTTCCATTCGTTAGTTTTTTCGCGAAGGTTAATAACGTCACTCATAGATAGCACTACTAAAAAGCTAATAAAAAAAAGTCTGTTAATAAAAAAAGTTTTTGACAAAGATTTATATAACTATTAATCTCGCCATTATTGCATTTTTTTTAAACAAACCACTTACAATTAAGAGTAGTTTACGATACGCTCTACACGCTTATCACGTTATTTTTGGCAGTGAAGTTTTTATAAGGTTTTACATAAATATCATAGCACTATTATGATATCATGACATAATCGCACTGAAATTACTTTTAGAAATTTTTACAAGTTTTTATTTAGCTTGCAATGTTTGCATGTCGGTTTAGGTCAAATTTTGCAAGCTGAATTAGAACCACTTCCTCTTGACAGAGTCGAAATTTGACATTGTGGTTCAGTTTAGATGATAATGCATTTTTATCTTAAGAATGACCCGATGACCTGACACGAAATTTTGTACACCCATTCAGGCAAAAGCTTGTTTTGAAAAATGTGCTTTACTATTAATTTTATAACTTTACTCGTATATTAGCATCATTTGTGTTTAAAATTTGCATGGAATATTGCAAGGAAAACAATAGGAATATAATCGAATTGATTTTAATTTATTTATAATAAGGAGCTTAAGGCGGTTTTCAGATAATTCAAGCAGATTTGAAAGGTATACCTTAAAAAGAAAAAAAAATATAAAAGAACAAGAAACAAAATGATAAAATAGAGTGAAATTGCAGAAAGATTTTGACATCGCAGTCGGAGTAAACGCTTTTGCTTAGAGCGATAAAGTGTCCTCATTAAAGTGAAAAGTGCGTAAACTAGATTACGGAGGTTACACATTGTATCAAACTGTCAATAGACCGTTTATGTGACGCCGCCGCCTAGTATGCAATTCCTTCCACAAAAAGTTCTTTTATGGTTAGATTTGAAGTCTCGAAGCTCTGAACAATAATAGAATTCCTTTACAATCTTATGCGATCGTCTCGCTATCTTCATTTTTCCAGTGATGTTAGCTTCAAATGTGTCGGACGTTCTTCGTAAGTCAAATTCTCGAATCCCACAGGAAAAACAAATTAACATCTTTGCGAAGTAAGGACTTTACGTGTTGACAGTTTTCTAGTATAGGCCGTAAATAAGAATTGTCGTTTCTGAGAAACATTTCAGAAGTGTAGTGGAGCACTTTCTTGATTAGGTACAAAACAAAATTTGCCTTTCTTGTGATTTTGAGGATGTGTTCTTCCCATTTCAAGTCATTGCAGATAATAATTATACCAAGGTCTCTCTGGCAGTTTGATGATTCAAGTTGTACTCCGTCATGATGATACTGCGTATGAGGGTTGGTCTGAGGAGGGAGTTTTTGTAAATCTTCTGATAATAAATATATAGGAAAGCACAACACGCTACGTTATTATTTTTGCAATGCTTTGATCAGTTCTTTACTATAAATAGATTAATTTATAAATAAACTGAAAACAATTGGAAAACTGAAAGCAATAATTTAACATTAAAAGTAAAGTCCGATTTCTTTGTTTTTGACTTTCTGTCGAACCGTCGCCTATTTGTGAGGATTTATCCGCTCTCAGTTTTGATCCAATCCAACTATCGACCGTGCGCTAGATTCACCTTTGTATCGATCCAACCAACTATTAAACAACCAATTTCATATGAATTGTTATTAAGGAATAATACCATATTTCTGGCCGATGTCTCGCCGAAAGCCCGAGGTCTATCGCTGGATATCAAATATCTGATCTATTGGTTATTATCAATTTGGAAAACCAATTAAATATCTATTAAAACTACCAAAAAGAGTATTAATTTATAAAATTTATTTAAATAAGTAATGGCTAGTAATAAGTAGTGACTTAGATTGCTTACAATAATTTTCAATAATACAAATTGCTTAAGACATCACTAGAAAAAATAGAATTATTACTTACAATAGTTTTTTATATTAATTTCAATAAAGCTAAATATTCAATATGATAAGTGCGAATATAAAGGTTATAAAACTATTCCTTAGACTAAATGGTGTGTTTATTTTCCCTTTTATAAGTAAGTATATGAAAAATGCGAAAATCAATAATCCCAATGAATCAAATATTGTTTTGTAACGCAATAGTAAAAATTAATAACAACATGAACCTGGCGGCACAGAAGAGCGAGAGAGCGATAGACACTGGCTGTTGCTTTCTCACTATTCCGTGTGGCCAGTGAGCGCATCGCAACAACCCCGCTTCCCCCCTACCGTGACGTACCTATTACAAGAATCGTATAATATTATCAGTTTAGATTTTTTTTCTCAGAAACCATGACGAATTTTGATATACGGTTTTCACAAATAATTCTTTGAATCACAGGACTAATTAAACTGATTTTTTTAATCGGGAATCGTCTTGGGATACGGTGTATATTCTTTAAAATATAGTTCCAGAATAAATGTGTGATTGTAAACAGGATGTCCAGTAAATAGTGGATACAATTTTAAAAGGTGGTGGAAGGGATCATGGCGACAAAAAAGTCTCAGTTATCAGAATTTTGATATGCCGTCAAAACAAATCCTGATTGAAATCGCAGGGCCAATTAGCTGTTTTTTTTTTATCAGGAAACCATACATTTATATGTGTGCCTACTAGAAACACAGTTTTCAAAGGTGTAAATATTTTTACCAATTTTTAGTAAGAATCTTCTTACTAAAATTGGTAAAAATATTAGGTATTTTATTTTATTTTGGTACACAGAATACAGTGTACAGTCTCAACTTTTAACCTCACTCGTTCGCATGGCTAAGAGTAATTTTCTTACCCTAACCTCTGTAACTGAATTTTAAAACAACTTAATGTCGTCTTTTAGAGACCTGAAAAAAATTCTAGCTGGTTATCTTCATTTATCTTTTATATTTTGGTCCTCGTTGGTTTTTTTTAGTAGTTTTAGCACAGATTTTGCTACATGACAGCCTCAATTTTTAACATTAAAAGCTTCTTACTCTCGCGAGTTGCTTAGTCAATGTTAATATATAAATTATCACGAATACTTAAATCAACTATCACTACTTAAATCATAATATGAAATTTTTTATAATTGACATTAAAAAAAAAATCAGCAAAATGCTCAAAAACATAAATACAATCGTAATAAGTTTACGCAGACCCTATTTTACACAACTATAACACATTTTATTTTGACTATATTTTTTTTCGTATACAGGGTGTCCCAAAGTCAATCCCACAAACTTTAGGGGGTGTTTAAGTTCCTTATTGAGATTAAGAAATTATGTAACAAAATGCGAAAAATTTTCATCACCAAATTTATTCTTTTTGTAATAAAATTGGTGTTAATCGATCTTATCAATCGATAAATCAATATTATCTGTCGACCAATAGCATCCCTCTTACAACCGCAGAGAAGGGGTAAGGAGTTACCCCTTCTTCTTAGACCGACCTCTGTTCGATCAGTGGCATCTGAGAGCAATCATTTAGCTCCGCCCTATTAGGGCGTTTCGAACAACGCGGCATGTCATTAACCTCGATCTTGACTAACTGCGGCCTAGTGACCCAGTGACGTAGTTATCGGAGGGAGGAGCCATTGAAAAATATCTGTTTTACATGATTGAGAATAGAAACTTCAACATTTTTTTTCTCGAATACCATAATGAATTTTGATATAGTTTCTTAACAAATAACACTAGGAATCGTTAGGACCTATTGCTGTTTTTTTATTGGGATTGACCTTGGGACATCCTGTATATGTAGGTTTAACTATTTTTTTTTTATTTGTGTTGTTCCAAAATTCATTAAAATATCAGTATTCTTGTTTTTTTTTCTTGTGAAACTAGATGTGACCTAAAAGCACTTGCATCACAACATGAGCAGTTATAACATCGATTCCTTTCACAAAATACTCTCGCTCGCGCGATTCGCATACGGGCGTGTCCCGGTTTGAACTGTGGCTTTTGGCTTTGTAGCTGATTCACGTCACCGATTTGGGCAGGTGATCCGCGAGCGGCTGGTAGCCGTTCTCGTCCGCGACGTACGTCAGGTTGTATCTGGTGGAGCTGTCCAGCCAGGAGATGGTCCCCCGCACCACGAGCGTCTCGTCTTTCGTGCCAGGGTTGCGTATCTCTGCCTTCTCCTCTCGCAGCGTACCGTCGCTCGTCTCGTAACTGAAATAATAATGTTTTAAGATAAAATAATTTAAAAGTAAAAATACATTTTTTTAAAACAAGCTTTTATTTAAGTGCTTGAAAGCATATAAAAAAAATCATATCTGTGCTGTTGACCGTTGAGAAGTTTCTTAATCTGGAGCCATTCCTGTATGTAGAATAATACCATGCTTACCATAAAAATGCATTGTCATCGGAACTGAACCTTGTAAAAATAAAGCTTGTAAAAATATATAATGCTACATAATAGCTTTAATTTCAGAAACCAATGTAATCTTAAAATACTCGCTGTCTAAAATACTATACCAATGCATAAAACCACGGATCATATTTCTAGTTTAGTTCTATATTATTATGTTTTTTTTATATATATAAACAACCAAATCTTAAATTGTTGTACATAATGTTCTTTTTTCGTATTTTGTTTATATTTAAAATAGTTTAATTTTACTAGTTTAGTTGTACTTTAATAAATCATACTTTAATTCGTATAATATATTTTAATATTATTCTTTTTTACCTCTGATTATCTTTATTAGATAATTAAGCTACCCTAGTTTTGGGTTTGTATACTTTTTTTTATTTTTTTTTATTTTGAGTAATTCACCATATACAACCCCACAAAGGCTGGTGCCATTACGATATGCTTACCTCTTTTATTTATATATATATATATACTAGCTGACCCGGCCACGCGTTGCTGTGGCTAAAGTTTTTGTTATATTACATTATAGTAAACAATCTAAGAGGAACAATAAGAGAACATCAGTCACGGAGTCCACTATGCTTTTTCACACAGATGGTATTTGTAAAAAAATATGCTGATCTCCTTATTTGACTTTCTACTACTATAACCCTTTAGTACAATGAAATTATTTACGAACTAAGACGACAATGATGATGTTGGTATACAAATTCACTGGATTGAGATTGATTTGAAGGGGAAGTACGTTGAACACAATTAATTAAAATGTTCTTACACTTGATACTAAGCAGAAATCAATAGGTAAAAAATAAAAATTTATCAGATTTATTATTTCCATTTAATTTTATAACAAATATAAGTATATTACAGTATAATACAGTAAATAACATGTGACGCTTAAACTCATGAATGAGGTAGGCAAGGCAGACAGTCTTAAACTTTTAAACATTAATATCTTTTTTTTTGAATTATAAATACTTTCAATTTCAATTTAATTTAACACCAATCGGTGCACAATGTTTTTGGTTAACCTGTCTTTAGCTAACACAAATAGATTCGACGGTTTCCCAACACGTGAACACGCAACATATAGTTGCCCATGAGAAAAAACATGGATTTTCCAAATCTAAACCACAAATGGACATTGTTTGACCTTGAGATTTATTTATAGACATGGCGAAAGCTAAACGAATTGGAAACTGTAGCCTTTTGAAGGGTATGGTAGAATCTGATGGTATCATCGGAATACGTGGCAGCAGGACCACTTTTCCTTTAAACTTCCCAGCCAAAATGGTTGCTTCAAGAATGTTTCCGGTGATCTTTTTGATGACCAAACGCGTACCGTTACATAATTGAGGTGGATTCAAATTACGGAGGAGAATAATAGGGGAACCAATCTTTAATCGAAGATTATGTGGTGGCATTCCAGGGATATCTAATGAATTTAAAAATTCAATCGGAAAATTTACACTTTCATTTTCATCAACAACAGTATCGATTGATTTAAAAGACATCAGATCGCCTGGTAACAACTGTTGTATCTGGAAGTTAATTTCGTCAACATCAACGTTTTTGGCTGCCAAAATCGCCCGTTGACTAAGCCATTCATGATTCAAATAATTATTCTGTATATCCGGGAAAATACTCTGAATCAATTCAGTTTTATCCTGAACAACAGTGCAAAAATTGTCTGGTAGTTTAATGCATTGCGTATTTGGTTGCAGTTTTATTTTACCGTTCCCAATATCTAGTAGTTGTTCGGAAAATATTAGTGCTGATGGATCATTTTGCAATTGTACTCGCATATTTATGGTCAATCGAAGTGTTTCAACACTTCGCCATAAGAATGATTGTTTCAAACATGCATTAATCTCATCCGCGAAAGTAGAGCGAGGTATAACCGGTAAGGTCTGCCGGAAGTCACCAGACAAAAGTAAGATAGCACCACCGAAAAGTTTATTATTGCTGTTTAAATCTTGCATAGTTCTGTTTAATGCTTCAAGTGAATATTTGTGTGCCATTGTGCACTCATCCCAAATTATTATAGAACTCTTCCGCAACACTGCAGCTATTCCACTATTCTTTTTGATGTTACACATTGCATCTGGTTTATTATGAACGTCCAATGGCAGCTTGAATGTTGAATGTGCTGTTCGCCCACCATCCAGTAAAGTAGCCGCAATGCCTGACGATGCTAATGCTAATGCGATTTTTTGTTGCGACCGTATTTTGGCAAGAATCAACGATATTAAAAATGTCTTACCGGTTCCACCGGGTGCATCCAAGAAAAAAAAACCGCCTTGTTCAGCAGCAACAGCCAGCATAATCCGATCATAAATAATTTTTTGTTCTGCTGTCAGTAATGGTTCACTGTTCATGATAATTGTTGCTAAACTTCCATGGTCATATTGATTTTCTCGTTGTAAATCGGTATTGACTAAGTCGGTGGCTGGACGATTAGGTGATGGCATACCATAATGATTAAGTGGTAAATTTGAAATAAGAACACATAAATCCTCGATCAAGACCAATGCTTCATTGTACATCTCTGGTGTATAATCTATGTTTTGGCATTGATTTGTTTGTCTAATTCGGTGCAAGATGTCTTCTGTCATACAATTTTTATATTTTTCCCACAAAGTTTGTGCTTGCGAGGGATAACATGTCGCCAAAATAATTGCAAACAACTGACGAATGTTATTCGGTGTTGATGTCAACGCAGCATCAGCAAGCGTTAAGTCCCAATGGTTATCGTCTTCTAGCAATTGCAGTTCACGACATGCATCCTGGTATGTATTGAATACTCGACCATTAGCTGTTCGTAAAAATTCAAAAGACGTTGGTCCGGGAACATTCACCAATAACAAACGTAAATAGAAGCACTCACGTTGCTTTGGATGTACCGTGTAAAGTCTCCCCAATGTCTTAGCTTTGAATATGCCTGTAATGGAAGGATGTGGTTTTCCTTGTTTCCGTGGCTCCCATTTTTTACTGGATTTGTTCCATGTGAAATAACGTGGAACATCACCATACACCAATGTCTTCGCGAATTGGCCAAAAACATCAGGTTTTTGACACAATGTAAAAAATTCAGTTAGAGTCGTTTTCGGAGCTTCGAACGCTCTTTGGAGAACATTTTCTTCAGTGAAGTATACACGTTGACCGTTTTCAAGATGTATTGCCAGATGTTGGACAGCAGGATCTCTTTCGTGGATGGGAAAGCTGAGAATATGCCAAATAGCTTCATTGCTGCTAATGTATCTGCCCATTTGGTATCGTGCTATTTCGTCATTTTTATTTATGTTTTTTACTTCAAATATGGCCAAATCACTGCCTTTGTTTACATATTTACAAATATACTTAATTGATTTAACAGAACTGCAAAGCTCAACATTGATATGAGCTTTGTAAGTTTTTGAAAGTAGTGGTGAGTATGGTACCACCCACTGATTATCAAACTCAACTTGATTTGGAAAGTTCGGCAGTCGCATTGTAAATGTGTGGCCACCATTCTCAGTACTTCTGCGGCGATACATTGGATAACCATCAATATCCGTGATCGTGTCATTCGTATGCGGCTTTGGGAAGTTTTTTTACATTTTCCATTTTCCATGCACGGTGACGTCATGTTGAAAACACCGCATGGCCCATGGATCATGTGTTTGGTGACAATATCAAATAATTCTTGATCAATTAATGGGTCTGGAATTTCGGCTGAAATTATTTGATCGATTTCTTCAGGACGGATTCTATCTTTAAGCCAAACCAAAATGTGGGCATGAGGCAAACCTCGCTTTTGCCACTCTATCGTATACAGCCAACAACGTGTGATACCAAAAATTGTATATTTAACAATAAAATCAATTAAGGATTTCAATTTTTGTTTAAACACACGTGCAGTTAAATCATGACGATGAATGGCTTGTTGTCCTGGCAATAGTAAAGTTTGTATCTCTTCCCAATTCGGATTACATGTGAATGTAATAAATAAATCCGGTCGGCCGTAATGACGTACGTAAGTCATCGCATCTTGTATGTATTCCTGCATGTTCCGTGGACTGCCGATGTAGCTTGAAGGTAAAATGAAAGCATTACCGATGTCATTGGGATTTAAATTTCCATCGATGTTTCCAGCAACAGCATCTCGTAAGTGAATATATTCTTCCGATCGTAGTTTTGCCTGGTTGAATCGAAGGAATCGCAAGCGTTCGCTTTCGACCTTAGCATACATATCAACAATGTATTGATGGAACAGCTGACGATATCGAAGGATATAATTGTCTTGATGTTGTCTAACCATTATTCGGTGTGCGTAGTAGTTCATTGAGCTAACTTTATTATTTCTGTAATCACCTAAAAAAATAAATAATAAAATGCAATACGAAATTAAAATCTATACATACAGTAAGAAAGTAAATAGATAATTGTCAAATTTACCGGTATTTGGATCATACTGATTGATATTAAGGTGATATTCATCTTGTCCTTGCCAAAATATCAATGGATATTGTAGTGCGTCATATGAACGGTGTAGATCCGAAATCGTACTGACAGTGTTGTCTCGCCGTGTAATGTTTATAGATCTTTTGTCAACTGGATCACCAACCATGATAACAGCAACCTCATCAACAGTTGGAGCGTTGAATCTACCAGCATGTTCACCTAATGGTACTTTGTCGGCTTTTATGACGATTTGATAATTGTCATTTTGCAGTCGTGGCGAAACTCTTTTGATCAATTGAATTAGTTGATTGTGATCTTCTAAAAAATTTTCCAATAATATCACAATTGCTCTTTCCTCTGCTTGTTCAATAAAATTATACAGGCACCGAGTCGTCACGCGCTCTTCACAATCGCCCATAAAATAAAAAGGTATCGACAACTGTCAGTTTTATGACTGCCAAATAATAACGGACAAAAAATTAGCGATAAATTAAAATTGCGACTATAATTTGAGATTTAAACTATCCTATCTCTCAAGTGCACATCGAACTGCACATGGTGTTCAAATTTTATTATAATCGGTTAAGTGGTTTAGGAGTCCATTGAGGACAAACATTGTGACACGAGATTTATATATATTAAGATATATATAATTTGTTATTGTAATATTTTGTTCTGATATTACTGTATTTAGAATATTTATGGCAAAGATAAATAACGGTGTATTATTTAAATGTAAACCAAATCTGTGGCTATCAACCAGCCGCCAAAAGTTCATATTCACATGTTTTAATATATTCATTAACTATTTTCGACGAGGTCATGTTTCGTTGTTTTTGATATTTATATCCAAACCTTAAAAACTTATTGTCAGAATCTATCGTCTTTCGCAAATATTTCAAATTATATTTAAAGGAAAATTATACTTTTTAAATAATTTTAAATACATAAAATATATTTTCTACTCACAAAAAGTAGTATCCGGAAATGCTTTTATAGCTGTCATATCGAATTATTGTTGCATCCTTTGATTCTGTTATAGCAGACGAGTCCATGTTCACGCAGCTTGCCATCAGAACTATGAATATCTATAAAAAAGATGTTTTTTTTTTATTTAAAAAAAATTAAATACCCGTTTGAATCTCCTTTTATATTATGTAATTAATCTTTAACCGAAAATTGAAAAAATGACAAGGCATAATATTTCTAATCTCAATTATCCTGTCTGAACCAAGACTGAACCTCCTATCCTTGTCGTATACATTGCTTTGTTTACCTGTCTTGCTTCTACAATAATGACAATTTTTTAGCAAAAACATTTGATTTTTGAAATAAAAGTTATTATATCCAAAAAGTATTTTTTTGGGCCAAATTTTATTATGTCCCAATAAAGTGATTGCGGTCAACTATTATTTTTATGATACCTATTTTATTAGTTTGCCTAATATAATATCCAAAATTGGTTTGCCTCTAGTACTTAGGTTACAATAACAGCTAAATGCCGGTACAGTCGACGGTATAGTAAAAAACAAAAAAAAAAAATGTTTCTCGGTAATGGTTGACAAGAGACTCCTAGTTGACATGACCTTATTTATAGCTTTGATCTCCCACACCTTTCTGTGAAATTTGGACGCTGACTTTTGAATCCATCTGAATATACTTTTTTACCCAACTAGTTATTGTTTTAAAATAAAATTTACCCATATTTTCGTTATATTAGTTTTCTGTAAGAATCGTAAAAATATCACTCGTAGTGTTTTTCTTTATTTTTATTTATTTATTTTACTTTATCTTTTTCAATAATAAATCAAATAATGGACCAGAAACGTATCCATATATTTATGCGTCAAAGTACAATAAAAATATATTGATAAATTAATTTAGGAATTCATTTACTGTCCGCACTATAGTTTTAATTTTTTCAATATAAAACAAAAAAAAAACACAAAAAAGCCACATAAAAAAAAAATGAATTTAAAAACAATCTGCATTAAAAATCTTACATTCTACCGCATTGTAACCTCGGAGTGTTAACAGCGATTCCAATTAACGAAACTATAACGAGGTTAGGTGTCAGGCTATTGATTGCGAAATGAAACTGGATTTTTAGTTTTTTTTTAAATTCTTCTCTTAAATTTTGGCCTCCAGACCAGGTATTCACAGTTTTTTTGCGAGCTCATATTGAAAAAAAAACGATAATTTACCAGATTAAATCGTCAATCGTAAAAAAGATTAAGTTTTGAAATATTGGCTGTATACAAAGGCTATTTATTTGTACATGCTACTTTTTTGTCTTGTAGCGCATACAAGCTCTTTTTGGTGTTTATTTTTAATATTATTATTATTATTACAATATTCAAGAGATAGCTACGGCGATTTGGTACGGCAGCTGGCAATGTCTCTCTTTTTGATACCTCCGTTTATATATAGTTATGTTTATTATTTTAGGTTTATTAATTTTTAATTTTAGTTTCTTTTTTATTCATAGCCACCAGTAGGCTCATAGCTGTGAGCTCTTTTTGGAAGCGTCTTATTAGTAGATGCGTTCGTCAGTCGACGATTACAGACGAACGATTGCATACTTAGTTGGACATAAGCTACACAAGCCGAGTTTCAAAAGATAGTTTAAAGTAGACTAGCTTAGTAGGCTAGTTTGTAGTAGTAGTTTACTTTACTCTATCATTGGGCTTACCTAATATATATATATAGAAATATTATATTTCATTAATTAAGATATTTTGGAAATCCATCTTGAGTAAATCGTTTTTTTTTTATATAATTGCTTTGACCTAGGTTATATACAATTATTGTTGCTATATACAATTATTTTGGCCCCTACTCAACTAGGCCAAATGAAGCGTTAAAAATGGTATGACTATATGCGGATTCGAACCTGTGACCTTTGGGTCGATAGTTCAACGCCTTAACTACAGACTACCACGATTTGTTTTAGAACTTTATGTAAATAACGTCTAAAGAAATATTTAATAAAAAAAAACAGTTTAATAATCAGTTTGTTTATTAAAATATTAGAAATTATAGGTATTTTATATTTAATCGACAGAAAATCTTCAAGATTTTCAATCAACTAATAATTTCTGTATTTTTTAAATATTTTTATTTACCTTTAAAAAGTATTTATGTATTTATCATTAACCTATGATATTTTTACTGACAAAAAATCACCCCTTACCTTACTATATACATTTTTTTTATACTTGCATGGTATAGGGTTTGACGAATGTAAATTTGCGTCGTGTACTGACTATATACTATCAAAAACCCTAAAAATTAATTATTGTAATCATTGAAATATAAGGAAACGATTATAAGATGATTTTAAAAATCTATTTTTTATTAAACTAAAACTATCATGAAGGAAATGAATGGTTATATTATAGGGAAATCATTTCATTTCACGCTCATAAATATCCCGATTGGCTTCCTAGTATACAAATAAAAACAGCGCTATGATATATTACGATTGAACATAAAAAAAACTGCCAAGCGTGCACTCAGTTTATTCGCCAAGGGTTTCCTATCTACCTTAAAATAAAAAAAAAACTAATTTTATTTTTTCTACTAAAGTATAACACTTACATGGTTAAGTACTTGGTTATAATTTAAGCTTGGACATAATTTTCAAGTAGTAATAAATTATGAACTTAAGGAATAATGTTTTTAAACACGTTTTTAATTAATAATCACCTAGAACTCCGCCCAAAATAGAATTTAACTGATAAACTACGTCAAACGCGATAACAAAGAACTAAATGGTTCGGTCAAATGCAATAATTTGGTTATGCAAGAAAATGCTGTTAAAAACTATACAGTTACATAAAACGGCTGTCCCACGCCAAACCACAATAAGTGCTTTTGGCAAAAATCTTCAAGAAGCGGTAAAATGTGTTTTTGTGGGTGTATAAAGTGTTGTAGACACTGTATTGTTTTTATTAGTTCTCATTTTCTGTTATATTTCTGTTTATAATATCGTGCGGATAAAATTACTCACTAGGTTTTAAAAATAAATAAAATTAATTAACACTTAATTGTGAATTTATAAAATACAGTCAATGATATTAAGCGTTAATCATCATCGGTGTCATTAATTCTGAATAATCATAAAAATATCTGTACTTATTAGAACATAAAAATACATCGATACAATTGTGTAGGTGAGCAGAATTATCTTTTAAAGAAATTCTAAAAGGTAGTTCTAAAAGCCTTTTTATTTATTACCTGTAGTAAAATCTTGACGGAAATCGTTATATTTATTTATCTATTGTGGGTCCGAAAAGGATCTGTATCCGATACAGAGAATATTAGAAGAACAATGTAAAATGTATCCTTATGTTTGAGGTTATTTTAGCTGTGATTAACACCTTATTAATGTATTAGCTTAAAATAATGAGGCAGAGCGTACTCACAATTTTCATCATTCTGTTGCTTATTGCCATAATGTAAAACTGCATAGCTTTTCCTATCAATGCGATCACTCCAAGCGAGATGGTATCATTCTCTTAGCAGATGCATCAGCCACTCCGTCTCGCGTACATTGTCGATTGACACTCGCTCGCGCACAATGTGACTAAACATGAAGATTTTTTTTTTGTATTTCGATAGGAGCCTTTGCTCAACAGTACTGACGAAAACCACACGAGAACCTATTGAAATGGCGACCGCTCTCAATGTGAGACTATGCACCAAGGTATTGATATCACTAGCAGCAGTGGCTCGGAACATTTTCTAGTTGATGTTCGATGTTATTTTATTATATAAAACTACGTAGTTGTTTTTGCATACCTACATTAGTGCGTCAGAAAAATAATAAATATATTTTTCATATTTTGATCTTTAATTTACGTACGTGAGGGAAACCATCTTTTGTGGTTTTAAAAACTCTGCTACGACCTAAAATTAATGGATAGGTTGGGATTTGGGAAAGACGATCAAATGGAACATAAAATAACCGTTCAATACAAGTTGCAGTGATAGGTATATATACGCGTGTTATATATACTATTTAAAAAATATATATATATACGGGAAAACCTGTAAAATATATAAATATGTGTATTTTTATAAATGAGTGCACATAATCTGAAGAAATCAAACATATCTTAAAGGCATTTTTTATTATTTAGTAATCTACTTGTTTTTTTCGAACTGTCAAATAAATGCGAAAATGTATTTAATGAAAACGTAGCTCACTTAACTATATGCTAACTCCCGAAAACATTTTTTTAACAATTTTTATAGATTTTAAGAAGTAGGAGTAAAAATGAACCATTATTACAAATCTTTTAATTTAACATATTTCGCATATTTTGTTAAAATCAGAATTAAATAAAAAAACCTTTTGTTATCAACATTTATTTTTCTTTATGTGTATGTGTGGAATTATCAACATACAAATATTATAATATAAATCGAAGCGGTTTGGCCATGAACCAAAGTTCGCATACTACTGGCGAAGAGAGGCTCTTGTTGTTACGAAATGGAGCGAGTTTGACGCTTTCACAATCGTATCTTTATATGTTTTGCTTTGAAATTTATGACGATTATGAAAATTTCCACAGATGATTGACTTCGCTAAAAAAAAAAAATGGTCTTGGACTCATTTATAAAAATAACGGACCATACGATTTATAGTTTGAAATCAGTATTGTGCGTGTAATCACGTGTGTGCTTTTTGTTATTTTATTATTGTATGTATGTGAATCTCTTGTCAGAAAGCGAATTAAAAAAAAACACACACACTAACTGCATTTTTAAGATAAAGTTACTATTACCATAATATGCAATGTTACCAATCGCTCATATCTATATTATTTTAGTTTATTACAAATTATAATTGTACACAAAAAGGTTGATATTACATTTTTTACCGGCCCTAGTTATTCGTATACAATTTGCCACCACAAACACGTCGTATAAAAACTACGTCGAAAAAATACTAAATAATATTACTAGTTGTTACATCGGGCATCAACTATCTTGGCAGTTACAACTACAAAAGCATATGTAATTTACCAATTAGTGTATATTACGCAACATGCAAGCAGCACCTGCATAATCATGCAAGGTGTGAGGTGTAGTTTCAAGCGTACTTCTATACATACATTCAATGTTAAAGTACAAATGCGAAAGAGTTGAGTTTTTATGTGTGGATAGATGCTCTTGAAAACCAAACATAGATAGATGTTAAGATTACGTTGGACGCTGGTCGAATAATAGATATATACCATTAAAATCAACAATTTTTTTAGTACTAATAAATTAAACATTGATAGTTCGACAGAGCGCTCAAATTCGAATTTAAAAAATATGACAGAACGGCTACTATTACTTATTACTGACCGTTTAAAATTAATACAGGCTCATCTATGTGCACAAATAGCAACATGTAAAAGAATGTTCAGTGCCATTATTAAATTAAATATTATTTTAGTGTTGTTTCATTACTAACACGTTTTAAATGCACATGCATTCAAAGAGAGACCAAAAGTTTTTTACATATCTTTTATCATTAATGAGATTTATTTTTGAATGGTAATAGACTAACAAGGAATTTAATTTAACATTATTCTTTCTCCAAAGGAGTTTAATTTTAGCTGGACGATCAAGCATTGCGATATGTGTTGGCTTAACAAGTTGGGAGTTTATATCGAACCAAGCATTTTCATTAACCTTTGTAAGTCAATCCACAGAATGCTTTTATAATAACTGATAATTAACGCATTATTTTAATAGTTACTGGTTAACTAGAAGCTAGCTAGTAGTCAGCGAGTAGTGAAATCAGTATTTAAGAAAATATACAAACATATTTCTACACATTTAAGAGAAGCTTGTTTGTTTATTTATTTTTGTTTTATTATTTAACTTCTGATCTTCATTGAGGAGGAAGCTTATTTCAAAATGTGCTACCATTGAAACCGTCTATGAATATAGTCAAGAGGTATAAAGTTTGTTTCTAAAGGTGTAACAGAGAAGCAGATAAATAAAGATTGCATTTAAAGAATTACGATTTAAAGTACTCAATCTTGAGCTCCCCGCTTAAAGGATATTTTCATATCAAGTACAGAAAGTAAAACTAATTAAATTTTTAATACCTTTTATTGACTAGTAATAAAAGTATGCAGAGAATATAGACATAACAATATAGAAATAAATTTAAATATTTTTTTTAGAATAGGCAACTGAGGGCGTTTAATAAAAAAATAAAAAATATTGATTTACAAAAATATCCATATTGGTCTGAGATAACAATCATCTTAGGGAATGTTTGTTAAATCTAAAACCTACATTTAAAATAATATCACATGGCACATGAATTGGTAAGTTTGTTAATGAAAACCAAAGTCAAGTAACAATTTAAACTTACATCAAAAAGCGTTATAAAATTTATGGTTAAACATCTATTTATTAAAACATTTACACAATAGTTTATTTAATTAAAGTATGTAAATAATGTGTTGACAAATATAATTAAAGCAACTACCAATACTTCTAGCATATTAATAATAATCGTAAAAAAACAACAAATAATTATTTTAAAAAAAAATAACCTTTAAAAAAACATACATTTTAAAAAAATATTGATTGGAATTAAGTAAGCTACA
Source organism: Neomicropteryx cornuta (assembly GCA_020383195.1). Taxonomy (NCBI): domain Eukaryota; kingdom Metazoa; phylum Arthropoda; class Insecta; order Lepidoptera; family Micropterigidae; genus Neomicropteryx; species Neomicropteryx cornuta. Next base: position 17,093,516 of record JAHKQU010000021.1, on the reverse strand, counting down.
TTTTTTTTATACTTTCAACGAATTAATAAATTTGATTGAATCATAGCTAAATTTATATACATAAAATTATTACGTATACAGTACTTGATTATTTATATAGAAATCATGTTCCAAATAGTGCCAATCGAGTAATTAATTAAGTAGAACATAAGTTGTACAGCCACCGAACTGCATTCAGTTCGGAGAGTGATTTTATAAAATTTTACATATGTTCAACTTCAGTGAGTATTTGGATAGTGATATTAGTTAGGCAATTATCATACATATAATATAAATGAAAATATAAATAATATCAACTAACGAGGAAATAAGATATAAAATACAAAATAATAAATATTGAATAAAATGAAAATGGAGAAGAATGAAAAAATATAGTAAACCAGATAGGCATTGCCAAAACGACAAGTTACATAATAGTTTCTGATTCCTAATTATATTTTTTATTAAAATTTTGATTGTATCGCGAATAAAATAAAAGTTCTGTAGCACGTTAAGAGTTTAAGGTTTTTAATTAATGAATTTTAAACATTCGAGGGTATATGCGAGGCCTGCGGTTGGAATCCATTTTCGTCCGCAATGAAGTTGACCACATACTGTTGGCCGTCCTGGGCTATCCACGAGTAGGAGCCCTTCACTGAAAGGGCTTCGTTTTCAGTCCCGGCATTTTTCAGTTCCGCCTGCTCTTGCCTTGACGTTCCGTCGCTTGTCTCGAAACTGAAAAACGGAATGACATATTGCACAAACACAGAATTAAATTGAAATTTATTTTACCTAACTATCTGATAGTATAATTATTCGGAACATATTTGTTAAGCATTTAAAAATAAAACTTACAAAATCGTAAGTTGACAATTTTATGCAAAAGTATTGAAAATTGGTCTCATATAAGTTTCTATTATTATTAGGGACGTAGTGTATAAGTTTATTAAAAAAAAAATACATAGGATGTTTAACATGAGGAATATATGCATAATAATAATAATAGATAAATAATAAAGCAACCGTGATTTTGAAACACAGCGTAACCAAGGAATGTTTTTTACCAAATTATAGAATGATTATTTTTTTGGTTTTTTTTGAGGGTAGTAAATTAACACTTTAATGGCACTTTTTAGTGAAAAAAATCTTTAAATCCATAGCAGAATATTTCGAGTATTAATTATTTAATACTCGAAATATTATGCCCGGCTTATGCCCGGATCGAAACACAGAAGAGTAAAAATGTTTTCACTACACACCACCAGATTGCTTTGGCTGTAAAAATAAATAAATAAATAACTATGTTGATTCAAAACAACTTTCAAAGCATCCTTAAAAGAGTATAATCGATGGATTGCATTTTAAACAGGCGCTAAAAACTAATTGCACAAATCACGTATGAAGATAACACGAAAATAATATAACTTTTAAAAATAATTTGGTTAACGTTTTGAAATAAATTATTTCTGTAATAGATATTTGGCTTTGGTATTTCGGAAGCGGCCAGCTACGAGAAATTTTCTTGGCCATCTACATAAAATCTAAACTAATAAAAATCAGAGCCCCAAATACACAAATAAATATCTTAGTTAACAACAAAAGTTTTTAATATCTAAATGGCATCGCTTACTAATGCTCTTAATAAGTTTTGTTTTTTTTTATTTTACTATTTTTATTGCTTTCATTATGTAGTTTTGTTTAAAGATAAATTAATTGTTATCAAAATATTTTTGTAAATATATTTTTTTTAAATTGGACTGTGATACCTTATTGCTTTGTAAATGTGTCTGTAAATTTAGGGTGACTATCAAACTTTTGAGAGTATCTCTAATATTTTATCGATTTCAATTAAATTTCTACTGTCTCGACTAACTGTGTATTTTTTGAATAATTTGCTGTGCTGTGGTCAAAGGCAAATTATCGGTCATTCAGGGGTTCAGAGGTTAGTGTTAAAAATCATTTGTTGCGCGTGTCTTAATGACAATGCTTGGCTGTCATTGATATTAAAAACAATAAATTTCAAGGTACAAACCTATTAATTCTAAGTTAATATAATTTAATATTAATATTCATATAAAAAAAATCAGATTAAGCAAAATTGGAAGAGGAAGTGAGCCTATGTGGTTGTATGCCAAAATGACTCATTTGAAATAAACATTAAATATAAGAAAAAAAAAAATCCCGCATTTACTGACAGGTGGGTCAAATTAAAAAGTACTCACTCGAAATTGTAAAATCCCAAACCGTCATTGTCGTTATTAAACCGGAGTATTTGTACCTCTTGAGGATTTTGAGGTGCGGCCAAAACCACGGCGGACAGCGCGGCGATCATCAACAAGACCTATATCATAAAATACTTCTTTAGTTTTTTCTGTTGCAATATGCCAAAGATGTAGATATTTCCTTGTATAAAATGCCGTAAACCTCTTTGAAAGGCATAACGTCATTCGCCAAAAGCACACTATCCAACACCGGATTATCGCAAAAAAGAAACGCATTTTCATACTACAAAAATGCAAGAATATAGCGTAGCAGGAGTTTGTGACGTAAGCGCTGCATCGCTTGGAAATCACCCTGTTAGGCAACGCAAGGCCCGAACGCCCATTAAAATTCTTTATCATTGTCAAAATATTTGTTAGTGGTCTATCAAATATACAGATAGGTCGAATGAAGATAGATTTAAATAGATAAAGCAAAACACCTTATGTCACAATAAACAATAACATCCATCTTAAAAAATAATGTGTTCCATAAGGAGATACACATTTTAAAACATAGGTTAAATAAAAAAGCTTCTAACCTTTAAATGAACGAATGAATCGACCTATGTTAAAAGTTTTAGGAGAGTAGAAGTTAATTAAATATTACGAATGTAAATTATTATACCGTTGTTTGTACTGGCGTTATAAAATTTAGTACTAACATATCCGCTATCGAAAAATCTCATAAATGATTCAACTCGAAGATTTCGCGCGATGGTGATTTTTATGGACAATAAAATTACTTGAGCTAATTAATAATGATTCATATTAATAAGTTTTAGATTAATGATTCATTCATAGGATCATACATTTTGGCAAAAATAATTCAAGATAAAATATAGGTACAGTTGATTGCATTAAACCTATTATACCCGCTACAAAGAATCCTATAAGTCATTGAACTCGATGATTTCGCACTATGGTTATTTGTAGACATACATTTTATATATTAATCATTTAAATGGTATAAAAGAAATAATGACAATTTTAAAAACTAAATAATTACATGGTAGGATGATGTCTAGAGATATAAAAAGATCATATACAAATTTAGTAATGCTGACGTATTACATTTAGGATGGAATTTATTAAAAAATATTATATGTAATATTGAGAGTGGACGACAGGTGAGAGCTAAAAATGCATTTTTATAAAACTCAGCGCTGGGTTTAAACTGACATCTAGCGATCTCAAGTACAGGGACCTCTTCAGAAACTTTATAAATATTATGCTATGCTTTATCAAGAAATTAAAAAACTTTTCTAAATTTTTCAATATTGTTCAGCATCGTGTAGTAGTAGTATATATATATTTTTAGGCTTTTTGTCGCTAATAAAAAACAATCATCAAATTCTCATTCTCACATGCACTCACATACGTCCTTAGATCTTAACACCGTCCGTATGAGTCCGCACTATTTTTTATACGTATTTACTTGCGTTCACACATATTCATACACAACCATATTAATATGTGTGAAGGTTTACACATTTTATGTGATCATGAAAATGTATGCATATGTGTATTTGCTTTGAATTTTAAACAGTGTTACAATTTAAACACAAAATATATATTTATATTTAAAAAAAATAATATAAACAAGCAAAAGAATTGTCTGCATAAAACATAGTTTAAAAATGTCTTGTGCAATGGAATGGTGTTTGTGCATGTATTCTGTAAGTGCAGACTATTTGTTTGTAAATGTGCAATATTGATAATATACTTTACTCCGTCTTGTGCTTTCAATAAATTAAATTAATTCATTTTTTAAGAGAATGAATGTCGGATCCCATTCTCTCGGGTACTGTCAGAGAATGGAACATTCTTAAGTACCATCGCGGTTAAGAAGAAGAATAATTAAACATAATATGGTAAAAAATAACGGTTTATATGAATCCCAAAATTATATATTTTAAGAAATAAATGATAATATTTACTATTAACAAATTAAACTTTATTTGTATGATGCTTCTGTCCTAGAGGTTTCGGTTTCTCAGCACTTTTGTCTGACTTTAGTAGCAAAGCACACATGCAACGGCCTCAAAATTATAGACTCAGCAACTAGTGTCACATCCTAAAGACAAGAACGATAGTGTAACAGACCCTCTACGATATCTTGAGACACATTTTAAGGATAAAGAAGAGTTGGCGTCCGCAGGTAGGGTACCCCGGATGATCAGTCAGCCTTGAATATGGGTAGTTGCACTCTAGGTCAAGCCACCAAATGTGAAAATATTTCCTTTAAAACCCTAACGTGTCTATTTGAGAATATTTAGAATAAAATCCTACTATAATAGTTTGAAAAATAGAAATAAAACTTAGTAAATAAAACCGAGTTACTGAGTTACAAAACAAAGGACAAATAAAAAAAAAACAAAACATGCAAATCGATTAGAGAACCTTTTCCTTGCTGCTCTCATACTTTTTTTAATAAATTAATGTAATCCTACCTTCATAATTTTACACGACATTTATTCCTTGAAATGTACAACGTATTCCTTGGCACAGCATCAACTGACTGCATTCGGATAAATCCATGCATTTATAAGCCCTGCATCTCTGCGCAGAATAATTAAAGATGTCACAATGAACATCGGTGGCAGTTATGTACGTACAGTACGAGACAACTTGCGCACTGTACTCGTTGCTCGTTGCACAACGCAATCCAGATGTCGAGTGACCGAGGCGACGACGCGGCCCCCGCAGCATCTTCATCTCGCGAAATCTTCTCGTGTGCAAACAGTGCGCCGAATCTATCAAATCATAGGCACACGACCACTGACCGTGTTTTGTCAATCAAACAGATGATGCAAAGATATCCGGGTCTTTTCTTCAGCGTAAGTACTTGTTGCTGCGTTTGTGCTGAGGTAAGAAAGTTTGGGAATCAATGAGCGAAATCCCTTTAATCTCACGTTAAATAAATAAATAATGCTATGCAACCAATTACAACTATTATTACGTGCGTTTTGGTATTTAGACTTAATTATTTTTAATGATAGTTTTTTAAAAACGGGAAATCGTGTAAAAAGATGAATGACATTATCTTTGTAAATATTAAAAAATTTAGAAAAGTGTATTTACTTTTTGAAAAGATATTAAGTGAAAAAGTAACATAATTATAAAGGTACTTAAAAAACCTGTAGTCCCGTTTTAGTTTAAACCCAGCGCTGAGTTTTATAAAAATGTATTCTTAACTCTTTAGTATAAAATAAATTCAAATAATATTTTAATTCTTTTTAAAATCTCAATGATTTAAAAAATAATTAAATATTAGAATCGATCAAGCTTCGATTATGAAACATACGATTAGGATAAAGGAGAGTAAATGTGATTATTTTAAGTGACATGTACAAGATTGATAAAATAAAAATAATGTTTAGGTATCATTCATATTTGTACACACTATTGTTTAGTTAAGGGGAGGGGACTACATGGGGGGGGGGAAGCAATTTAATATATTCGTTTTTTTTTAATTTAGGCAGGTTCTAATTATCAATCATATTCGAAGAGCTGCACTATTTGTAGCAAATTATCATGTCCAAGTTTTTTGCAAAAGTACAAGGTAAAAACCAAGATAATTTTTTTTTCATTAATATTTCTAACTCGAAAACATTCTTTCATGTAATTTTAACAGTAATGAAACAACACATATAATATTTCAAATTATAATAAATAAAATGTGGCACTGAACATTCTTTTACATATTCCTATACGTCTTCAAATTTTCAACATCCGCGCTGTAATATTTTTTATGGTATTTGAGCTTTTTGTCAATGTTTCATTTATCAGCACTAAAAAAAAAACACAAAAACAATCAACTCTTTTGCATTTGTACTTTTTGAGTTGAAAGATGCAACGGACAGACGGGGATAGTAGCTTCTTATACGTGTATCCTTATGCGTCTAGAAGCTAAAAGTATTTTAGCTTCTAGCTTCTTTATTCAATAAGTAAGTCTTTTTTTTTGTATATTTGTAAAAATAGACTTTATCTTTTTCTTTATTTTAAAATTTCTACATTTTCATTGCATGAGCTTTACTTTTAGAAAATATAATTTGGTTTGTTTGCTGAAAAACAGAGCTTTGCTTATATAAATATAATTGTAAATTCTTTTAGTGAATTCGAAATTTTGGTCTTTAAAATTACGGCATTGGAAATAATACTTGTAGTAATTTAAATTATAATTAATAGTTCGGAACGTCATTATTGATTTAATACGTACTAATAACATTCGTTATTAGAAAAATCATACGCGTTTATCACATTTTTATTATAATTTACGGTTACAGCTAAAATTAAGTATTCAATTATAATAAAAAATAATGCAATTATAAATGTTGTTTATATTGATTTCAGCTAAATAGACATAATTTTGCAACGTAATCAAATATACTGCGTAAATTATAATATGAGTCATGTTATGACCGTAATTGATTTATATGCATTGCGTCTATAAAGAGGAAAATATGTACAAGGCACATATTTTAAAACGCATTATTTTTGCATCTTTATTTATTTATCTGCCATCTGCCATCTGTTAAGCACTACAAAAAAAAAATGAAATCACCAAAATGTACACAGTATCCCAAGAACATTCTCGATAAAAAAACAGCTATTTGGTGCTGCTATTTAAGTATTATTTATTTATGCTCTATATAAAAAATCATCATGTTACTTAAATAGTTTAGTGTATACGAAGATAGTGTCCAAGTTAAGCTGTGTCAAGCAGCTTTTTTTAGATCATGAGTTCATTGGACAAGAACGAGATATCCACCTAGTTTGATGACGCCCATCTGGTACGAATGTCTTGGTTTTCGAAGACACTTGTTCATATAAAATAACCAAAAGTCATACATAGATCACCAGAGCTTGAAGTAAGGACTTGTGGATACGATAAAAACGGTTGGAAGATTTAAGTTCGCCATTATGTTTACAGGTCAGTCTTTCAACCCTATAGGTACCTAATTTGACCCGTATTAAATTACTCTTCAGTGTGTAAATTTTATCAATATGAGTATAATTTGAAGAAATTAACAAATTAATATGGTTAGACTGCTGATCTGATTGGCTGGTGTCCCTGATTCAATTATATAACAACACACCCCCATGTTTTTAAAAGCAAACTAACGAAGACATCGTAAAGACTCTAACGGCCGTTTTCACCAATCCCACCTTAGGTCTTCCCTAACTAAGGAACTCTTAAGCATAGGTAATTCTTAGGCAAAAGTTAAACATATTTCATTTTAAGGGATTCTTAACCCTAAGTGAGGTTTGGTGAAAACGGCCGTTAATGATCTCACGGATAGTTTATACGAGGGCGGGCTGAATAGTAATCGACCTAGGCAAGAGATGGCGCCACTAGTATCAAAGCAATATTATTTTACGTAAATAATATTTTTCAAATAAGATTTGCCCAATTTTTAACCGGCTGCTTTATTTAGCTTGTGTATAAAAGCAAACAATTACGTATTTTTATAAAAATGAATAAATCGAATAGCGAATTAGGATACTTATTTTGAAACTCTAGGTCAGTCAACACCTAATAATTACACATTTAATAATTGCATGAAACCAAACCACTTGACCTTGTTATATAATATATATATATCATGTTAATAAAATAAAGCTCGCTTAATAATTTATTTATTTAATGCAAAAATACATATCAAACAATTTAATTAAAAAAATATTTATTTTTAAATTTTAATAAATTTTACTGGTAGTTTTTTTATTCGGTAAATATTTTTTTTCTTTTAAATGTGTTCTTTCAAATATAAATAAAACATTTTAAAAGTAATTAATACGCCAAAACTGTTTATGTCTTCATTCATTGTTGTCATTTGCTGCCATTATAAAACCACTCGTCGAGCACACCACCGTATTTATTATGACGGCTGATTTGACTAAAATTTGTCATAACGCAAAAGTTGGCTTTTTTAGTTTTATTGGCCTTCAATAATTTGAATCACACTGAATGTAACATCCACATTGATTTGTTTATTAAAAAATATTATTTGTGATGGATGTATATGTACATAGATTATTTGTAGGGCCAGGTTAGGTTAAGTTAGGTAATTAAATTTATAATTGCTGGGATTTTATTTTATTGAAATGCACCCGCCGAGAGTTGTCAATCCGAGGGACTGAAAGTAGTCATTGATTATGAAAATTAAACCGTGTCTAAGGAATTTATAAATTACCTCAAGTGGGTCTATTATCGACGCCATATCGTGTGATATGCATTTTTCCAAATAAAACAAGATACTTTTGTCTTTTAAGAAGGAATTTGCAAACTAATTAAATCTAGTTGTCTTTGACGTCAATGCAAAACTTCCAGTTAAACTGGGCATGAGAACTGTGGATCTGGCAATTTCACAGGTGTGACATATGCTTATATACTTCAAATATATTTTATACTTTTATGGAAAATTGGTAGAAAAATATAAATGTACACCATTTGATGTTCATTGAAAAAAATTACCCTTCTCTTCATAATGTAGTTTTAATTTCAAATTTTATATCAATATTTATTTAAGAAAAAATTGTATGAGAATTATTTATTATGGTATTACAGTGTTTACTATTTTTTTTGTTAAATTTGTATACTTAATAATAACATTAGTTTATTAAATTTAAAACTAGAGCTAACATGTTTACGGTTTTTACAGAAAATACTTTGTAAGAATTTATAAAATGTATTAAATTGAAACGAATGGCAATAAGAGGATCCAAATAAAGCTATAAGAAATATTCACAATAATACAATTTAAGTTGATGTTTGGAAAATGAAGTATTAATCTATTTTCGTATGACGTATGAATAATTGTAATACTATAATTAGAAACTTAAGATATCCTTTTAATTATAGTCCTATAGCCATATGTTCCACTTTTGTATGTCATCTCGTAATTTGCGCCATCCTTATCGGTCCAGTAGACGGCTCCGTTGACGTGCAAAGCCCTGGGGTCATCTCTGGAGTTTGCTTCCGACCTCAGCTGGTTTGGGTTGACGCCGACGGCACCCTCCTCGTAGCGCGCGATGCCGTCGCTTTGGTCAAATCTGTAAAGGAAGATGCATTTTTTTTAAACATCAAAAGTTAAAGTGTTTATTCCGTTTATTGAGAAAAGGCCTTATGTTTTATTGGGGAGTAAAAATTGAACGATCGTGCGGCAATTAGCTACATTTTACCTTTTTATTACTGATTTGAGAGATATTCATGAAAGCTTTTTTACAGATTTGGACCGATTTACCCTCTAATGTTACAACAGAATATTCATACACGTATGTGTGAGGTCTTTGAGCATTTACTAAACGAAGTTTTACATTTTTTCTGTGTGATACTTCTAAATAGTAACAATGTTTTTGAGTCTATCGATAATTTGTAAAAGTCTTAAAAATTTCGTTCAACGTCTTTGCTTTAAATATTTTCGAACCACGACCATCTGATTGTCAGAAAGTAATATTATTTTGTCCAAGGAGGAGTTAAAATAGTTAACATGCTCCTAAAATCAAAAATTTAAAGGAGCATCTATGCAGATGAATGGAATTTAGCCAGAAAACTCCTTCGTGCATTTAATTGATATAATATACTGTCGATGCCCTCCCTAGTCATAGTGGAGTTTTGTGATGTTAACCCCTGCGAGCACTCAGCGCTTCAAATAAGTTTAAGAACTGGAAGACTCGTTTGCTTTGCTTATTTATTTATTTACCACTTGATTTATGCATAACAAGAGTATTTAGTTAAAAACAGTATTTTGTAGAACGCTAATTAAACAAAGAAATTCAAATATAGATTTAATTAAGACTGATTTACACATAAAGACAATAATAATAAATTAGAACAATTTTGAATGTACTAATAAAAACATTTACGTAAATAAAATATGGATTTATTAAAATGTATAATATTTTCAAATGTGACAGGATTGTATGTTACAATGTTTACACATTTTCTTAAAATATACAATTGGTACACACAACATTGCAATATGGTATATATACCTACAGCTTTAATATTTTTAAAAAAATGTATTCGCACTAATCCTAAAAGATTACTGTTATTTTCGTGACAAACAAGTATTTTCGCGTAAGTGTCAAGTTCTGGGCACAGTTTAGGATATGCATTCTACTCTGGTTCTTTGGTTAATAATCTAGACTTACTGGATGGATAGATATCCACATATCAGGAAGTAGCATAAACGCATAACTAGTGGAAAGACGATCGAAGAGTGAAAGACGGTGGAGACTGTTGATGACGATCTCACTAAATCTATTACAACGTTAGGAATATAATAACTAATTTAAATTTTATGTACAAATTTTAACGATGAAGCTCGTTTTGCCCTTGGCGTTTCTGCATTTCACATCGAACTCGTGTCCATTAACAACGGAACAACATCTTTGAATTCTTCTCGCTGTAAAGAATATTCAAGGCAGACGCGCTCGTTATGGTATGAAAAGTGGTATTAAATAATATTTTAAACGTGCTCACGGTTTTGTAATACCGAAATATAATAAGCTCCGTTTCGAAAATATGACAAATACGACAATAACACAACGTTGAAAGTTAATCATATTTTGTGATCATGCCCCCATATATTGGGCGTTAAATATGTGTATTTTCATCATTGTTAAAGGTTAACTATCATAATAAAATATACCAACGCCAGGGATATATAGATGATATATAGATGTAACTAAATATATATTGTGGCAGAAATTATGAAATAGCAAAAGGAAACGAATGGTTGGCGCAGTACGAGAAAACATGTTTACATTAAAAAAACTTATTTTGGTGAAACTGTCTCTTTTTTGCAATCGGCTCCGTACGGTGGGCGGCGGGCAGCAGATTAATGCTTTCTGGGATTTTTTATGACTGTTGTTTATGGCATTTAAATTGAATATCAGTAACAATCTTTTGTCCGTTTGTAATGTTGTCATGTTTTATTTTTGTGTCTAATGTACTTTCACACGTGAAGACAACAGATTGCAAACAAAATTTGCATTTCATGTAGTAGGTATATTTGTTTCTGCAATACTTACATTATAAAGAACATAAAAAGCTATTATTAAAATAAGTTAAAAAAAAAAAAAAATTATTACCCGCGAATAATAAAGCTATATTTACTTTTTAAATATTTAAAATTACCCATTCTGTAATTTTCCATCGAAAAATTACCTATTCAAAATTATTCAATTTAGTTGATGCTCTATAGAAAAAATATAAATAATATAGAATAATAAATAATATAAATAATAATAATAATGTGTATGTATAATACATAAAGGTAATGTTAATGTTATGTTATTTTGTTCGTGCTACTAATCTGAAACCGTTTATTATGTATTTAAAAAGTCATCATAGATCCCAGTGTAAACCTTGGTTTCCTTAAGGAACCTCCACTTTACCCGGTTACTTCGCTTTTTCGCGCCAATTGTTGACTCCTAGCGCCTATACTAGCTCGTTGAATAGGTAGTTTGCTAATAGCCGTTTTTAACTGGTGCGGTAAGAAACAAATTACCTGACAATTAAACAGACGATGGACAATAAATGTTATTATAACAATGGCTAGTCCACAATGACTTGCAAATTGTCCTTAGATTGAAAAATCCCTTTCGGCACGCCGGAGGGCAGAGGTCATGATTCATGCCCATTTCAGGATTATTGAGAGGTTTTAGAGGTTCGTATTTCGCGTAGTTCGCAATAAAGGCGCGTGAATATAATCCGTATGGGTCTTGCCCCTCCGTAAAGGATTTTTTTCTGCAGAAAAGGTTGCACAAATCAAAAATTGATTTAAATGTTGAAAACCCAGTTTTTTCCACCCCTAGGCACAATGGCTGATACTATCAAAAAAATTTACGGAGATAAATTTTAGGCCCTTATCGAAGGAATAATGTAAAATTAAATAAATTCAATATCTTATTTATTAAGAAAGTTAAAATTAAACTTTTCAAAACCCCCCCCCATTCCCGCCCCCTTGGTCTGATTTTGTCCAACAAACTTGACCGAGATTTTATTCCCTTAAAATTTATGTATTGATTTCAAAGTGCACCATCTGTACTTTATCTACCATTGGTTAATTAATAGTCGGTTAATAATCGGTTAATGGTATTTAACAATTGTTTTAAATCTCAACTGTAACTTAATGGTTTATTATACAGTCGTTTGTAAATATTTTTTTTGAATCTAAAAAAATACACATTTGAATCAATAAATAAAATACTTTATGATATGATAAATTGGCTGTAATAGCAGTGAGGCAATTATGAAAATATGTTTAGAATGTAGAGGATTATTGGATAATTACAAAAGTTGAGGTCAAGTTTTAAATGTCACTTGGCGCGAGCGTTGGCCGACTCGTCGGTTTTGGAATTGTATTAAGACCTGTTCGCTTTCGTGTGACCCACAGACGTATTTTATCTAGTTAACTATGTATGTTTTTGAGTTCGAATACGATTCATGTCTTTCATATTAGATTACTATTATTTAATTATCATCGCATAATATTAGAATATATATAAGTAAATATAGTTAAATTGTATAATGTATTGCTTAAATACCATTCTAATTTTCGAAAAAATTTAATAGGCGTTCTCGAGTTATACGCTTATCAGACAGCATTTCATTTTTATTTAAATAGATGCCGCTAGTCGCAATCTCTGAAAGAATCACATTTTTTTAAAGAAATTACTTGTAATACAAACATACTTACGAGAATCTATATGCACTCGGACTGGGATGATCATTGTGGGAACTTAATATTTTTGCTGTCCCGGGCGATCCAAATTGAAGACAAGTGGATACTCCCAACGTGACGACGATGACTAGAATCTTAAAAAAATGTAAAAAAAAATATAGTCTAGCTCTCATATGTTAAATGTTTAAATCTTTTTTTTAACACCTTTCAAAACTCCCCATAAATATTTACTAAACAAAAATAATTAAAAAAAGGATGAAATTAAGTTATCTTTAATGCAAAAATCGTAAGAATAGCATTAAATAAATATTTTATACCTACTACGTTAAAATATTGGTTATCTATGTATTCGAAAGAAAGTAATGCACATGGCAATCAGATTTTCATTATTTATAAATTATTTTTTATTAATAAATATTTTCATTATTATTTTTAATCACAACACATTTTTCATTGTCTGTTTTACATTTTTAAAGTGTGTTAATTGTTTGTTTCTTTTGTCAATTCATAAGTTTTTATTATATATACGTATATTAGGTAGGTATTTTACTTCTTGGTGGTAATTATTTCTGTATTATATTATTATTCTGTGCAGCCGAATATTTTTAATAATAAAACAATCGAGTAAATTACTGATGTTTCGACGCAATTATTTTTTTTAATTTTCTAGATAGAGTAAAATAATCCTAATAAAATGAGTTCAACTTAATTTTCTGTCTTTTCCATATTTTTTTCATACAAAAAAACAACGCACGCATTTTAGTATTCAAATTAGGTTTAAGAAATTAAAGTAAAAAACAACATATTTATTTATGAAACCACTTACGACGGTTCAGAGTATCCAAGATTTTTTTAAAAACGAGTTTCCTTTGTTTTGTTATCATTCATTTATACTCGGTGTTTTTAATTATAAAAACATGTTTATGTTATGTAAATTCGTCTTTACATTCGTACGTGGTTTTTGACTAAACCTGTGCTATTCAATGTTCGTTTTGTTAAATTAAAATATTTTACAAATTGTGGAGAGGCAGTATCGTCATATAATTGTAATTGAATATTTGACAGTATTGTTTCTCTTATCTGAAAGTTGAGAGATAGTTTTAACAATTGCAAAATAGGCACAACAAGGTAAAAAAGAAAAACTCTGGTCAAATAACTCCACATGATTTTATTTAGCTTTTTTTTTATGCGAAGCTAGTAGCAATACTGATTATATTATCAAACTTATGAGGCAATAATATATATATATAAAAAAAAAATATTGCTGAAGCATTGCAGAATATTTATTTTATAAATAAAACAGTTTGTTGGTAATATATTTTATAAATAAATATAAACACAATAAGTATTACTTACACATAAAAAGAGACAATAAAAATAAGTGTTTGGTAACAAAAACCTCGAAATACATATATATATTATTAAATATTTTTTTTTATTACGTAACAAGCAACTTGAAGATATGATTGATTTTATTTAAGAAATAGCAAAAACAATAAATAAAAATAATTTAAAAGCGAATAGTACCATAGGTCCTAACAAAAGTGTATGCTGCTCAGCGTGTATATTTAAGCATAAAAATTAAATACTAATATAGAAAAGTCTACCTTGGGATGGTCATTGCTTAGTTATGTAGAACTTTGGATATATGTCAATGTCAATAAATAAATAAATATATAAGTAACGATACTTTTGTATTTCCTAATGTAATAGTGCATCTTTAAAACAATATAAATATAACATATATGTTATTTTTAAAATAATCACTCGCATATAATCATAATAGTTAAAGAGTTTATATAATTTAAGTTTTATAAATAATATGAATTCGTTGATAAACTTCTAATTAATATCAATGTAATTAATGTATGCTGTAAAAAAAATGTTACCTGTAACATCCTGTTCGATATTTGGTCACTATAACACAGAACAAACTGGTTAACCTCAAAATGGTCCAAAGCACAAGCCGTTTGACGTTGACTGCGTAGCACAACGAATCTGACAGGCGAGTAATAGTTAATGGCTTTCAATCTTAGCATTTCATCACGTGTTATACGCGGCTTAACCTTCCGATAGCTAAATGCGTTTCGCGGGGATGTTTATAAATTGTTACTAAATTAGTATACGACTTGGGTTAATTATATACTGGTTGTCCCAGAACTGTTAAGTATCCGTGAAGGGGGTGAAATGAGGGTTGCAAAGATGCATAGTCTATGTATTTGTTTTACTATAGATTGTACGGTTAAAAAGGAACATATTTTTTTTTAATTAAAAAAATCTTCAATGGTAAATGTTGTTCAGGGTTACTAATCAATCACTAATCAAATCCCTCGCACTCACCTTGATTAATAAAGGGTGTAAGGGAGAGAAAAAGCGATGTTGTCGAGTATACGCTCGTCACGCGGCTATATATCTATAAAAATATAGTTTTATTTATGTCACATACAATAGTAATAGATTGATTATACATATTTTAAGTCGACATTTCGCTCTTTTTAAGGTTGCTCAATAGTTTTGGGTTTTTTCGTATTAATATCTTTCATTTAATTTGGTTGATCGTAATGACCATCCCGTTCCAAGATAAAACCTATCTTGAGGAAATAGAACATTGGGTTCAATTCTTTTGTTTCCAGAACAATTCGCCAGTGGAATGCTCTTCATGAGTCAGTATTTAACCCTTTGCTCGTTGGCTCTTTTTAAGCGTAGACTGCGAGTTGTTAAGCATTACTTTTTTTCTCACCTACTAAACTCAACAGCATTACCGGATAACGCTCCTAAATATTGTGTGTTTGACTCGGGTTTTTGTAATTGAAGATTTATATGAAATGACAAATAAGAGTATTCATGCTAAAATAAAAATTCAACCATATTATACGATTGGTGGTAGTTTTAAATGAAATAATAAAATCGATCATCGAAAAATATTATGTCTACTTAACTTAAAGTAACTTACCAGTTACTTTAAGAATAATAATAAAAAAATATACTTCGATAGCAATTTTTAAATTTATATCTTTTAGAGCTGGATATCGTCTCAGGAAACGATCTTTCGATATTAATATATTATTTTTTTTTTTATTACGGGTTCATCTGGGAACATCAATTATTAGTACATCCTATAGATAATTTAAGCACACATAGTTCAAGTCAATTTGCTAGGTTTGAGCTTAATTGTAATTAAGGGTTTATTGCAATTAGGAATTAATAATCTCCCTAGAAGTGTTATAATATTGCCCCCTACCGGACACACGCAGATCGGAAGATGCAAATACGTCTGACTCCGTGATGCCTCGTTACACAAATGCCTCTAAGACCATGGGTTTTTGAACGCATTTCCAGGTCATGCTCTCAGTTTGATGTTTGCTTACTCGCGAACTTCAGACTGGCCCACTGTTTAGGCGACGCGGACTATCTTCTGAATAAGTATCCACTTAGGCTTACTGTTTGGGTCAGCCCTGCTCAGTACCTATCCCCGAGTTTAATCACTTATTTGGAACATAAGCCTTAGGTTTAAAGTACAAATGTAATTAATGTGATTAGAGAATTATCAAAAACATAAGATATAAAAAATCTTTTTTGTAATATCACCTAGTTCTACTTTTCGCAGTCTGATGGATGTATATATGCTGCTTGCATAAGTATTTTATGTACAGAGAATTAAAGAATGATGTCCGAATACCTATTTTTATTATTGGTATTGAGCTTAAGACTATTATTATACGATAATATAAACAGAAAATCAAAATAATAAAACTAAAAAATCAATTATAACTTAGTTTTGTTTTTATATAGATATAATAAATAAAAGCAGAAAATATTCACATTTATAAATATTTAATATATCTACCTACTTAAAATTAAAATCTGTAAAATCTAATTTTAATTATTCAAACTACCAAAGTATGTCCATTTTTTAAAACATTATATTTCATGTTAGGTAAATGTTTTTATATAAATTTTTATTTAGGGTACTTTTTATACAATAATAATAAAGAATTTTAAATAATTAATGTGATTTAGTTTCATTCATGTGAGTTTTTCATTATTATGGAATTATGGTTTTCTTAGTAGACGCAATGAAGTTCAATGAACCCAGACCGTATTTGTCTATTTTATTATCGACCATATTCTAAACACTGCTATTTGCTAGATCAAAGAATCCCATATTTGCAAGTAGTACTGTTTGCATTTCTCATACGAGGTCATTGGTATGACTATTAACGCTATAGTAATAATGCGATATAATGTAATGTATGCTAAGTAATGCGAAAAAAAAACCATGAAATGATTACATATGTTTTACTTTTAGTTACATAAGGGTATTGTTTGCCTGTAATAAATAGCTCCGCATCATAAAGATAACAAGACAACAACAACAACACTACCAACACCAATAGCAAGAACACATTTAATTACTGTAAATATTGTAGTAGTACAATAGTATTGTTGTTGTGTAGTAGTGTGTATTGTTATGTTGTTTGTGTATTGTAGTTGTTATATTTGTATGTTGTATTGTAGTATTGCATTGTATTGTATGTATTATACTCTAATAAACATAAATCGGACACGAATCATAAATACCAATATCATATTAAAAATATCTAATAATATTAAATAGAAAAACGACTACCAAATTAATTATTACTAAGTGATTGTTAATTATTTATTATAATAATGGCTCAAGCAGATTCACAACAATAAATGACATGATAATTGAACAATTTTTCTATTATTATTATTATTATTATTATTAACTAATTACAATATTTAGGAGCTAGCTCCGGTGATACCCCTATGTTTTTGCCAGAACCCATTTAATGTATAATGTCTTTTTTTTTTAATAAAAATATAAAAATAAAAATAAAAAATACTGTTGAGTTTAGTAAAAAAAAAAATTAATGCTTAACAACTCGCAGCCCACGCTTAAAAACAGCCTTGGAACAAGGAAAAGGATCAAATACGACCTATGAAGAGTATTCCACAGCCGAATTGTTCTGGAAAGAAACGAATTGAATGAACCCAATGTTCCGTTTTCTCAAGATAGGTTTTACCTTGGAAGGATGGTCATTACGGCCAATATAAGGAAACTTAGAGAGTTGGGATCTTAAAACGGATCAGGCAGGCTCATTCGTCACAGTCTTATATAGACTAGTTAACCTGAATTCAAAACGCCTTCTACTAAGTGGCTCCCAATTAAGAGTTGAAATTAATTCAGATGGACTATCATACCGACTAAAACGCCTAAAGACATGCCGGCTTGCTTGTCTATCATGTAGACAGATTAAATACTTAAATAAGTGATAACTAGGTTAAAAACCAATGGTCACACTATTTTTCTTTATACAAAATACTAACTTTCGAACGGCATTTATTGTATTATTTCAAGTTATCAAATCCTTTGTAAAATAATGTTCGACCGAACTGTATATTATTTTATTATAAAGATTTAATATTACGGTATAACAACTGAAACCCCAATCTATAATCAAGCTTGCATCAGGTCTTTGATTTGGTTTTTTGTGCTATGTATTTAGATCCATTAGATTTTACTTTACAAAAATAAGGTTTTGATTTCATTTATAACCTATTCACTTTTGAAGATTAGGACTTAAAGATTCCACCAGATGCGTGCTTTGTGTCCTAAAAAATATTCGTACTGGAAGTACCATTATTAAAAGTATGTTTTACTATTATTCAAGAAATATGCTTAATATATTAATAAAACGCATTTTAAAGTTCCGACTTCTCTCCATGTAAAAATATTCCTACACATTACGAATGCTAAACATACCTGCTAATAGTATAGGAATCTAAGATTATGATCGACCAGCATACATGGTGTAATTACTCACTATTATAATTAAATTGGAATCTCAATTATAATTGGAATCTCATCATAATAATTGGAATCTTATCTCGGAATTACCCTGTTCTCATGTTAGTGATATAGTAGTGAATAAGGCAACAGACATTTACGGTTTGTTATGAGAAGATGCTGCTGATTTTAAAAATACAAAATCAGTATGGGAACCTCACACCCAATGTCTTAAAAACGAACTAGAAGCAGTTCAGAGAAAAGTAAACAGACATGTTTTTAGGCGTTTTGGTCGATATGATAGTCCATCTGAATTAATTTCAACTCTTAATTAGGAGCCACTAAGTAGACGGGGTTTCGAATTCAGGTTAACTAGTCTATATAAGACTGTGACGAATGAGTCTGCCTGGTCTTCTTTAAGATCCCAACTCTCTAAGCCTCTTTATATTGGCCGTAATGACCATCCTTCCAAGATAAAACCTATCTTGAGAAAACGGAGCATTGGTTCAATTCGTTTCTTTCCAGAACAATTCGGCAGTGGAAAACTCTTCATAGGTCGTATTTGACCCTTTTCTTTCCTGTTTTTTTAAGGCTGTTTTTAAGTGCAGGCAGGCAGTTGTCACCTACTAAACTCAATAGTATCGCCGGAGTTAGCATCTAAATACTGTAATTACGTAATAATACTTAATAATAATAAAGATCAAACAAAACAAACACTACTACAACACAAACAAACACTAAATACTATGTGAAACAAATACTAAATACTTAACTAGTATTAGACAGATAACAAACGAATTTCATTATACATAATATACGAGACCAGGTCATCCTAAAAGGGATGCGACCACACCAGCACCGAATCGATCGTCTATCCTCAGGTCCTCTTCACATTCGTTTGCTGATATTTCCTCATTCCTCACAGAATCGGGACCGATACTAGGCGGGTGTGTTTCTTCGCTATCTGATGTAGTCACACGTGTATCTTTGGTGCCATTTATTTGACAAGGACCTGGAACAGTGCTATTATTATCGAAATCATTATTTTCTAGTGTAACTTCTTCAGCGTTTCCTTTCGTGGCATTATTGCTTCGTTCGGTGATATCAGAAGAATTATCGGAGGTATTTTGATTGACATTATTGTGGTTGTCGTTTAAATCTTTTTGAATAGCTATCGATTCAGTCTTATTTATAGATTCTAGCGTTTCTATGAGCGGTACGTGTTGATCATCAGTTTTAACAGTTTCCGCGTAAGATTCATCATCAGTTTTATTAATTACTTTTAGGTTGTTGAATTTCTCGTGTAAGCCATCATTATAATTCATATCATGATTTTCAGAATGAAGTGGATATCCTTCTACAATTTCATCGTTTGTTGATTTTATTGCTTGGTCATGGCCATCATTGCTCTGGATATTAACTACTCCATTGAACGCATTAACAACTTTTTTGAGAACATTCACAAGATCCGGATTATTATTTTGATACTGAGTATTTTTGTTAGAATTTTTTCTTTGATCACTATGTTTTCCTTTGTAATGGTTATTATTTAAGCCATTCTCATTATTACTGCCATCATAGTAGTCGGCGTTTTGGAATCTTGATTGTAAACGTCCTTCTCTGTCGTCTAGACTAGCATCTAGGCTTGTTCTATGTCCTGTTTCCTCTAGTCTTCTTGGCTTGCCAACGCTTATTCGAAAGGGATTTAACTCAGCAATGTTTAATTGAATTCTTGGAGTATCTTGAATGAATGTAGATTGTGTAATACTCTCATGATGGGATATTTTATGATGTCTTCTATGAGTGTTAGATTTATGGACACCGTTATGTTGATGCTTTGATCTATTATCTATTGATTCACCATCAGTAGGTTCTTGTCCCCTGAAAGTAGAAAAAAATGATTATATTTTGTACCTAAATAGTATTTATAATGATATAAGACTATTAACGTACGAGTATCTAAGCGTTAGAGTCGCGCGGTAGGCATTTCCGGTACGCGCGGGAAATAGAGTGGAATACTTATTTTCACAAGCAGCGATGAAGGTTTTTTCGGTTCAATTAACTATGTTTTTTTCAAAAATCGATAGTCTGGTTATTGAGTTTCAGTTGGACAAGTTCTGAAAACTAAATAAATGCGTTGAACTTATTTTCATACTTATTAGAACCGATGAAGGCGGTCTTAAGACTTATTTCCTGTGCACTCTGGCTGATTACCGGTGTTAAATTGCTTGAAATTTAAAAGTTTATATAAGACTAGAAACAGTTACGGATTCACGTAAAAATACTATGGTCGTCTCTAATATTAAAGGCACAGAAAGTGTCAGAAAAAATATAAATGTGTGTTTTTATTTGTTTTTCCGAAATCATGAATTTAGATATATAATTAATATATTCAAAGAAGAGTACAAAATTGTCCGATCTAAGTAAATGTACTTTAATTTATTGTCCAACATTCTAAATGACGCGGAGTATGTCAAAAATAAGGTTAAAACTACTACTAACACCTTACCTTAGTACGGATAGGGTAGTGAGGATAGTTTGCTTTATTTTAAATTATATTTATTAATTATTTACATTAAATTTAAAAAAAATATTTTTCTACTTTTAACTCTTAAATATGATTTGTTTTAGAAGTGAGCTACTGATATATTAACATAATCACTCCACTAGATATAGTATATTATATAGGTGGCTTACTTTTCTAAAATATGAAAGACCGTATTACTTACTTGCTACAAAAAAATTACTTGCTACAAAAAAAAAACCAAAAGATTCCAGGGATTCTTTTTTTTGGCCTAAAACACTGGCTAAAAGAATGTTTTTATTATTGTTTTTAGATTATGTTGTTAGAATTTGTTGCTCGGCTCTATCTCAATCAGATCTTTTGGTTTTAGAAATTATTATTATTATTTTTACTGTTATTTTTATTTTATTTTTACTATTATTATTACTGAATTATTTTTCTATGTGACAGCTTCTTTTTACGACGGCGGCGCTATGCTACAAAACGCCTGTTTATTTCCATCGGATTTATATCGACGGAAATCCCATCACAATCGGTCGAATGGTATATCCGCCAACTTGTTAAAAACGGCCATAGAAACGCCACGTCATATTTAGATAATGGATTTTTTTTGTGCGCGTGCTATCGAATATTGCTGGTAATGTTAATGTATTTTTAGATTTGTATGACTAACAATACGAGTCTAAATAACAGAGTAATAATATCTGGTTGATTTTAAACGTTATACTAACAGCCATTAATTGTATTTTGGCCTTGGGATAGCGGCTTTGCTGACGCGTTTGAGGAATATTCACATATAAAATATATTATATTTTATAGTGCTATTTACATCGAATGCAGAAATAAGCGGTCCAAGCGAGATAAAACCAAAACGGTCGTAGCTACCTG
This sequence comes from Neomicropteryx cornuta, assembly GCA_020383195.1. Classification (NCBI taxonomy): domain Eukaryota; kingdom Metazoa; phylum Arthropoda; class Insecta; order Lepidoptera; family Micropterigidae; genus Neomicropteryx; species Neomicropteryx cornuta. The sequence goes on along the minus strand of JAHKQU010000021.1, from coordinate 17,071,355 downwards.
GGAAACGTACATTTTCACCAAGGAATTAAGCTATATTTGGCTTCATGAATAAAAAAGATTAATAAAATAAAATTAATAGTAAAAGTACATGTTTAAAAACAAGCGGATATAAAATTTCCTGTCTGTGCTCTTAACCGTTGAGGAGTTCCTTCGTCTGGAACCATTCCTGGGTGTAGCATCATGTCATGCTTACCATAAAAGTGCTTTGTCATCGGAACTAAACCAACATGTGGAATTTCAACTCCGTAGTATGAGTGGAAGTGGTCTAATTCTGCTTGCGAGATTTGCCCTAAACCTACATACATACCTTGCAAGCTAAATAAAAGCTTGTAGAAATGGCGTATATTTTAAGCTATTTTGTATTTCAAAGTGTTCATTATATATATTTCTTTATATTATGTATAATTAATATGCAGAATTTATAATTACAAATATACATTTCGTATTATTATCTAACAACGACAAATAAATTCGTTTTGAAATAGCTTTTTTTATGTTTCTTTTTATAGTTTTATTTTAATGATGATGGCAGATTAGATTTTTAAATAAACGTAAAAATATGCAAAATTATATTATTTGATACAGGAAATAAGATATCATATATTTAAATTAAAAAATTTTTTTGTTCAGAAATTGTTGCGGTTGGAATTTCGAAAAAAAAAATCGTCGGCAAATTGTATTTTTTTTTTACAATACGCTATATATTATCATAGTAATTGTTTGCGTTACATGTAATTCTGTACAATAAAAAGTGTTTTTTAATACCATCCATGCGAAGGTTTTAATTTTTATTTAGGAAATTTCTTTTTCGAGTCGTCTTTATTTGTTACACAATTTCTATGGGTCGGCTGGCAGAGATTGTCTTTTGTAGGTAAGTTAAGAGCCTCTGGACAGTAGGAAACCCGTGCCTTCTGGATTAAAAGCAGGCGCTCATACCACTGCGCTAACAAGCCGATAATAATAGTATGACATTCTCGCTAATTCAACAAACAAAAAGAGGAATTAAATGAATCCCTTGAAGCACTTAAAAAAATAACTACTTACTCATATTGTTCAGTCCCCTGTTGCTCCATATAATTCCATATTCTGTCCAAGTCGTGATGTCCACGGCCGTGGCGATCTGGCATCGCAGCACAAATTGCAAGAATTCCAAGGAAAACCACTATTATCTGAAAGGAAAACATTATAATATTTTAGTCATTTATTCACCATTTAATATTCAAAATACACGATTCATTATAAAAAAAAATGATACGCACTTTGGCGTGCATCATGGCACTTGGGTTTCAACTAAACCATGCTGAGGTTTTTGGTTGTTGTTTGTAGAAACACGGATCGATCTGTGCGCCGCCCGGTGGAATAATATTTACCGAATGAGTTTCTTGACGTCTTTAGATGGCGACCAACAGCATCTCGATATAAAAGCCGGCGGATAAATGAGTCACCAATGCTTCATTAATCCCTAGATTCTGGTTTTCGTTAGTCTCGATACCTTTGTGCAACTGGTTCACGAAATTGAAGATGCAAGCTGTTTGATTTTACCAAAGATTATAATCCTCCGAAGTCAGCATCTTTGTGGATGGGTCTGAGCGGGTCTTATACAAAATCATCTTTATGCATACTTAATTTTTTACAAATAATATAAAACACTGTAATTATACCAGGCAGGTATTATTATATAAAGAGACAAAAAAAAAAAACTATCAACTGTTAATAAACATTGTTTAATAGTAGTAAATTATTTAATCAAAACCTGACGCCTTACAGACAGGCCCTATAGGCGTCATTAAAGGCATCTTCTCCTTAGACTACACACGCCTGTAATATCAACTTGCAATGGGTTGCTTCACTTCCTATCTCCGCTTCTGTTTCCGACATTTTTAATCCATTCGATGTGCGTTTTCGATGTGGGATATTTTTTAAATCTGGGTATAAAAATAAACGAAACAGGTTTAATGATATTCTTTCAATTATCATAAACATTTCAACAATATTACAGTGTATTTTTTTTTGTAAATTTTGTCTCACGGCTAGTAAAGAGAAACCCCCCTTTCCTTTCCTATTTACTAAATTTGTAATTTATTTAAAACTGAATTATCCCAAAATGACCACTTTTAATAACTCGGCAAAAGTTTCGCAACACTGTCTTAAAATACTACACCAATGCTCAAAACCACGGACAAAATTCCAAGTTTAGTTTCGTATTAAATCAATTTTAGCTTCTATACATTCATATATAATAATCTAATTTCCTCCCCTCCTTTGGCCTTCTGATATAGATTTATAAGATTAAAGTTAACACATTTTCAGTACTGATTATTGAAACTTGACATATCGATACGGCGCAGCGATACTCTGTTGGAAGAGGTCTGTATTATTAATATAAATCTAACCTAATATGGTACCCTGACTGCGTGAGGAGTATTTTATATTACAGAAACACGAATGATTATGCAATATCGACGGAATATATTTTTTGTTTTTTTAAAGATTTTTTAAAAATATTTTTATTATATTGACATTAAATTGCGTAAATCTCTCTTTTTCTTTTTTAATAGCAAATATTATCAAAGGGCTGCCGCGTCGTACCCTTGCGCAGCGAGAGTGCGTATACTGAATCCCTCGTTATACTGTGCCGTAAGGGTTGCTCATATCAAAACATGTTTCAAACAAAAGTTGTAGGGAAATTATAAGCCTACAATTAATATTTTGAACTTATTTGTCCGGTAACTATTAAGAGAGGTAAGATTTTTTGAATTTTGAATAACCAATTTTTCCCACCCCTAAGACCAATGGTCAGTGCTATTAAAAAAGTTTACTGAGATACGATTTAGGCCCTTATATAAGGAAAAATATAAAATTTAAATGAATTCGATATTTTATTTACTAAGAAAGTATATAAGATATCGAACTATATGTAACTACATATAGTTATGGTAATAGGGTATAGGTTATGTTAAAAAAAAAGATGATAACATACTATACGGCAACGACTTATAACTAGCTCACAGTAATATCTGCGAAAAAATAACGACTTTTTCTACAGGTATAATAAACATTTAACGAAAAAAATATAAATCCCTGTAAAAACCAACGTGAGTCACACAAAAGTTGTCAATAACAAAGCAAAAGCTACTAAACTGTCAGCTTCTAGGATATAAGTAGATCATTGGTGCAGTGACAGAAAATAATAATGAGACTTTGAAAAATATATGTATTTTTTTAATCTATCGTCAAATTCAATCGCGCAAATAGATTCCAAGCATAGCCCTTTTAATGGCTCGCTGTGCGACCTTTAATTTACACAGAAATTAGATTAAGTAAAAAAAAATAGAGGAAGTAATGTTACACATCAATAATTACGCAGCCGTATTTAGTAGTGGGTTTGGTAACGTAGAATGCCTTAGTATATTTATATAGTATAGTATATAGTATATAGAATTTAGCATAGCATACATAGCACGGCTAATTTTTACTTACGTTCAAATATTTTTTTCCTAGGGTTAATCAGAAAACTCGACTACGAAATACTATAATACTATAAATAATAAAAAAAGTCTTACCTCCAAATGATATTTAATATTAAAATAAGAAATATAAAACTTCATTAAAACATTCGTATATGTATCCAAATAAAACTTAACCGACTAACGATGCAATCAAGGATTGAGACAAAGTTAGAGCCTGCAACTGTAAAAAGTAGAAAAAAATATATATTTGTATGGTATTTATCAACGTTAATTACTAAGATATTTATTATATTTACAATATGATTATTTTGTAAAATAAATGCCACAATTGCAGTTGTAAATATTTTTAGCAACCTAAGCTAATCATTATGTCAATTCCGAAGTAATTATTCAATGTTTGGTCCAATATCAATTATATCTCGCTTTGGGTGCAGTGACAACACTGCCAAAAATATATTTAGAATTTTAGTTTGACAGTTTTATCAATTATAAGTGTATAAAAAAGTGATTATAAATAATAATAATGTAAAAGTGTAAAACTTAGAATGGCTTCTCACCTCTTGTATTTCAATTATAACATCATTTGGGCTAGATTCATCGGATAGTTTAAGATCTTTTTTAAAATGTGCCCACATCACGAAATGGCTGTCCTTACTAAAGGGTGGTACTGTAGCAATGATTGTATATCCTTTATCATTGGATCTGTACGCCGCTCCTGATTGCTGGCCGTCGTCAGTGTCAAACGCGTACGTTCCAACCACGTCAATATACTTTGTGCCGTTACTATTCGTACGTAAAATTCCCTCTTCTTCTCTGCGAGAGGAGGATGATTCGTAGCTGAAAGACGAAAATTGTATTTTTAACCAACTTCAAAAAAAGGAGGTTCTCGATTCAACCTGTATGATTGGGCGATTTCGATGGTTTGCCGATTTCGTGTCGCCGAAAACGTGGGCGAGTCGAGAGCAACCGAGTGGCAAAACCTTCATTATTTTGTAGGTAGTTTATGTATTTCTCACAAAACATATCCGATGTAGTACTACAAATAAAACAACATGGGTTTTAACGTGGACATTTTAATAGAACAATTACCGAACTAATAAAAATTAGGAACAGACAACTTATAGTATTTCCGTTGGACAAACGAGAATATCGTATAAAAAAAAAACATGTTTAGGATCGGTTTTAATAATACTCAATTCTTTTTTTCTTTCTATTGTTTGTTTTGTGATATTAATTTATTTTTGTCATTTGTTGAATTTTATTACAGTTAAATAAATAAATAACACAATTACCTCCCATTGTCCTTAAAAATAGAAGTATATCCCTAATAAGAGATTCTATAGCAATATCGTATACGAGTTTGTAATTCATACCTGAATTTGTATCCATCATTTCTCCCGAGATCTTCCTCAAAAGAGTTAAGTTTATCATCTTTCCAATTCCGTGGAGGTTTTGCATACGCTAAAGTAATTATCAATGTGGAGAGAATCAGGAACAGCTGAGAAATATCTTAAACATTTATTATAAATGTATACATATATTTATTATTAAAAAATGTATATTTTGCATTATGCTATTTTTTTTAAAAGTATGCAATAAATTTAATAAATAATTAATTTTAATTTAATTATTAGGCAAGGAGAAGATAATTATACCATAATAAATATGAAAAAAAATGGGTTTACTTTACGAACGTTACGTTATTTGATTCGTCGAGTCACAGTAAGTTGCGACTCCGGTATGTTGTTAATTAGTCAATTTTTATATAGATTTAACTTGAAACTAATGAATAAATATAATAATAAATTTCCCTGTTTTTACAGCATATATTAAAACAATGCACAAATTGAGACAAAAATATCTTCCAATCTACTAAATATAGAAAGAAATGTATATTATTCTTAAATCATTAGGAACTATGTTTATTAACAAAAATAAATTTAGCAATAAGTGTGCATTTAAAAAAAATATAATTTTATATGGTGATTTTGGGACGACCTTGCAAAATTTGTTTTTGTGAAAGAGGTAATTTTACAAAACAATAAGAGAAAAAAATCATATAACAAATGAATTGAAAAACTCATATATTCAAAATTCAAATGAACAGTTTTGTTGTAAATATGCATTTTATTAAAAAATATATAATTTATAGTATTATGTAAAAATGTAAACGAGAGTACGAATTTATGCAATAGATATACATATAATAACAATTTTCGTTTATAATAACTTATTATGATATAATTTATAGGTTATATTATAATTTCGAGAGATGCGTGGCAACATAATAAATAATAATAAAAAATCCTTCAAATAAGCGATATTCTAGTTAGAAAAAGTATGTAATAATTTTCTGATTAATAATTACCTGAAATTTAGTAGACATTATCCTATAAATTGTTATTATCGCAATATTTGCGAACCAACGGGCCTTATGATTAACTGAACAAATATGTATTTAATTAAACATATCAGAAAGCAAACACCTATTTTTTTTTTAGTAATGTCGCATCAATGATCTCATCGAAATAATTACTCGTGTGCAATAAATTACTGTTTGGCAAAAAGGTTAAAGTGCACGATTGAGCTCAATGCCGACAACTTAAAAAAAAAACCGTTACACATAGTGATGGACCTAGAACTTGCTACCGATGTTCCTAGAAGGCTAGTGTTTGCGCCAGTCGCATTGCTTTAGATTTTTGCCCCTTGAAATTTCCTGCTTCACATCATCCTTTAAATCACGATTGCATAATTATTATTTTCTATATTTTATAATCGTAATAAAATCGATATAGAGTTTTTGACTACGATATGAATATAGTATGTAAGTATGCGGTAGCAATGTTGTAACCGCGCTTAAGAGTGAGTGAAAAAAAAAATCCCTTTCGGCACCCCGGAAGGCGGAGGTAGATTTTACCGGATCAAAGTAGAAGATTGGCAAACTCAAATTGAACGAACTTGTATCAAACATGCGCGAGCTACCACACGATCCACTCAACCCACTGCCGCGCCGTACCCTTGCGCAACGAGAGTACTTATACTGATTCCCTTTTTATACTGTATCGTAAGGGTTGCACAAACAAAAATTGTAGGGAAATTATAAGTATGGACTACAATTAACGGATTTAATCCTGTGCCGGTTGTGTGTGACGGATTTGTAAGGGAGGTATGATTTTAAGAATTTTAAAAAACCAATTTTTCCCACTTCTAGGACCAATGGTTGGTGCTATCAAAATTTTTTACAGAGATAAATTTTAGACCCTTATCTAAAGAATAATATAAAATTTAAATGAATTGATATCTTATATACTAAGAAAGTTATAGCAAAATGTCACTATTTGGACCCCCCTCCATTCCCGCCCACCTGGTCTTATTTTGCCCATTAATGAACTTGGCCGAGATTTTGTGTTCACGAAATTCATGTATCAATTTGAAAGTGGTTGGTGTAGAATTACGGCCGTTATCGAGTCATTCCATTCTGGGAGTGTTTAAATACTTCTTTAGGGTACGCTATTTGCTTTCATTCTTTGATCCGATACATCCCGGTTATCAAGTAAGTATAGAGTACTTAAGAGATCTAAATAAAATGAAATATTTATACATTTATATATATCTTTTTTGTGTTAGGAATTAATACAGGCATACCTTGGTTTTCAGACAGACACAGCGAGAGGGATCGCTAAAATTGCCCGCAATGTGGCTGGTTTAAAACTCCTATTCTAAAATTATCTTAAACTTGAAAAACCAACTTTGCCAAACAATAATTATATTGATAGATTTGTCTAACGTCGAATGTATTCATTTCACTCACCATTCCTACAATACATAACAAGAATTTCTAATCTGTTATTCAAGTTGTTGCTTACACTTGAAATATATCTAGAAAAAACAAAAGAATTGGAGCTGGGATTACAATGTCACATAATTTATTAGTATATATTCTACAATTTACCTAAATAAGGTAAATAAACTATAATTTAAGGTTACCAATGCTCAATATAGGTATTTTTCACGAAATACCTAATAAATTTTATTTTATTAAAGTTCTTACGCTAGTTTTCCATAGAATTTAAATTAACAGAGAATCAAAGCGTCCGTAAAATTTCACAGTCTTTATAATGAATTATTTTCGAAGAGGTTTTTAGTGATTTTTCACGAAGGCGACAGTTTTGTAAGGACTCACTTTTCACTGTGTAATTCGTAATATAAAAAGTGATACAAAAGTAGCTCTTTCAATATCGGTCTTTTGAAGAACACCATTACGTCAACTCAAATTGGAACGCAGGAGAGTTAAGTAAACCCGTTTCACACATGTGGATTAGTCTACCAGCTCTTTAGGTACGTAGCATATTTTCTTCGGAGACCGACCACGCTACCTTTAGGCTGGTTTTTATTTTGGAGTTAATGAATTTACAACCGTACATGCAAGTAAAACCTTCGTTAGACTAAAATTAACCGAGCAAGGATGCCACTAAGGATTGGGATAGAGCCTTCACCTGTAAAAAGTAAAAAAAATATATTTGTATAATGTTTATCAATGTAAATTATAATGATATTTATTATATTTACATTATGCTTCTTTTGTTAATATTGTCATTAGGATTCTACCTAAGTAAGTTTGACTTAGGTTTGAAAAAGTGTGTGTGTGTGTTTGTAAAATAAATGCCACCATTGCAATTCTGATTTCCATGAAATTTTGTGTGTAAGCATTTTTAGATGTAAAGATTTTTACACCCTAATTTAATCTATATCAGTAAATATAAATACACCTTATACGAAAAAGTAGTAAAAAATCTTGGATGAATCTTTCCATCGTATAAATCCTTAATTGCAAGTATTAGTAAACAGTTAGAGAATGAAGAGTTTTATAGATAGAGAAAAGTAGAAGAAGATAGATAGAGATTAGTTGAGTACCACCGCTGGACGTTTCGGAGCTCCGTGGCCCCTTCTTCAACAGCTAAACGAAGACTGGTCTAGGTACCTCATCTGTCACCTGAAGTGCCTACACGTTGGTTCACCTGTTAGTGGTCGTAGTGAGGAGGTGGAATTGTGGTGAAATACATACACTATAATATCCATTCAATTAAAAACAATAGGTAATTATCACTGACCTATAACTAATAAAAATGTCAGTAAATGTTAAAAAATATCTAAAGCATAAACAAAATGTCGTATACAACAATAATTAATATAGATAAAAAAAAATAGGCAAATAATAATTATAATAATATAATTAATATATACAGAATTTTAGTTGTTGGTGTTGGTAGCAATGTATAAATGATCATAATGTAAAAGTATAAAACTTTGAATGGCTTCTCACCGCTTCCAATTTAATTGTAACATCATTTGGGCTTGATTCCTCGGATATATTAAGATCTTTTTTAAAATGTGCCGACATCTCGAAATTGCTGTACTCACTAAAGTGCGGTACCGTAGCGATGATTGTATATCCTTTATCATTGGATCTGTACGCCGCTCCTGATTGCTGGCCGTCGTCAGTGTCAAACACGTACGTTCCAACCACGTCCATATACTTAGTGCCGTTACTATTCGTTCGTAAAATTCCCTCTTCTTGTCTGCGAGAGGAATATGTTTCATAGCTGAAAGACGAAAATTGTATTTTAACCAACTTCTAAAAAACGGAGGATCTCAATTGGACTTGTATGAATTCGATGTTTCTGACTTTTGGTTAAAAAAAAATACATAAATCCCACTTCAAAAATAACGGCTCTGTGGCGTGCCCATTTAAGTGTGGGACTCACCAGCGGTAGTCGAGGGCAACGAGTAGAAAAAGAACCCGCACTCCAGTAAAGCTGGGTTTCTACGTCCATTAACATTATTGTATTTTTTAAAGTGAAACTTTCGACGTTCGGTGGAGTGACTAGAATCCATGCGATTGAACTTGTAGAAAAGCGCCGCACGCGCACTTCTCCGCGCTGTTAAGCTAGAGTGGGGTGCCGGAAAGGTTAGAGCTGCAGCGATCGTTTCAGGCAAATTGTAATATAAAAAATAATAAAAAATAAACGTCAATCTTTATCATTACAATACAAAGTAGTAAACAGTATACCCTAGTTATTTGTTATAGCCACGGGTTATAACCCGTATTTGTGTTTCAAAATTAGTTTGTTTATTGTATTGTACACGTAGATAAATTACAGACAAAATCATTTCTTTTATACATAAGTTACCTATTAATAATATTAAATATTATTTATGGAAACTTTATGATTAAATATAAAATACTTTGTGTGGTTCCTTACAAATTAATCGATTGTAGTAGTTGAATTTTATTATATTTAAAAATTACCTTTTCCTTAAAAATAGAAGTGTCTCATAAACAAGAGATTCTATAGCAATGGAATGTACGATTTTTTAAATTCATACCTGAATTTGTATCCATCATTTATCCCGATATCTTCCTCAAAAGAGATAAGTTTATCATCTTTCCAATTCCGTGGAGGTTTTGCATATGCTAAAGTAATTATCAACGTGGAGAGTATCAAGAATAGCTGGGAAATAATCGTAAACATTTATTATGAATTTATACATACGTTCATTATTAACAAATGTATAGCAATATGTTAGGGAAGATATTTTGCGTTATAGCATTACTTTTTAAACGTGTGCAATGAAATTAATTACATAAATAATTTAAGTTAGATTATGAGGCAAGGAGGAGGAAATAGAAGAATCATACCGCAAGAAATAAGAAACAAAATGCTTTACTTTATGATCGTTAAGTTACGAACAATCACTTGATACGTCGATAAATAATTTTGAAACTGAATTGATATAATAATAAATATTAAAACGCCCTGTATTTACACCATGTATTAAAGTAATGAGCAAATCAAAACAAAAATATCTTCGAATCAACTAACATAAAAAGAAATATATGTTATATTTAAATAATTAAGAACTATGTTTATTAGAAAAATAAACACACTAGCAATTAGTATGCATTTAAAAATTTTGTAATTTTACATGGCTATTTTTTGCTCGGAAAGTTCGTTTCCAAGGTAAGTATTCGTTATTTTTAAGTAAAAAATTTGAAAATAACGAATATGTTTACAAATAAATTTAAATACTGATGGAAACACTTTAAAAAGAAATAGTTTGTTATACACAAAGATTTAATAATAATAATTAAATATAATTTCTAAACATTATTTATATATTTAACGGCACGCTTGACGGCACAGGCACACGGCGCGCTTGCCCCAGTGCTTAGAATTGTCTCCCCTCGCTTGAAGAGCCTCTCTCCTGGTCCACTCATTGTATGATAGATAGTAATAGTATGACGTCCACGCGCGGTGATGCCTAATACTTCTATGGCGTCCTAACAATACCAAAAATTGAAATTAAATAATTAATAATGAATTAATTATTATTATTGATTAATTAATTAATTAATAATTAAGTATCATTGAGTATAATCGAATATTATTATTAATTAATTCATTATTATTATATATTAATTATTAATTAATTATTCAAATTTTTAAACAAACATTTTTGTTGTGATTATGCTTTTTAATAAAAAGTACATTAATTGTATTGTTATGTAAAAATGAAACGTAAATAAGAGTATATGCAATAATAATCATTTCATGCCACATATACAAACAAAAATAATTTTACTACATATAATAATATTTTTTTATAATCATAGAAATCATAGAAATGATTCAGAAAGTGTATTTGAAATTATTACGGTATAGAATCTGCGTACCACTTTAAGAATAGTCATTTATTGAAAAAACTTGATTGTTTAAGCTCGAAGAACCGACGCATACTGTTAGATATGACTGTACTGTTCAAAATATGTAATAATTACTTGTATTATCCTCAATTACTTCAACAATTTACTTTCCATGTACCGCCGAGACATGTGCTCTGAGCCTAAAAAATCTTTACTTATTCTTCTAAAGTCTTTTCAAAATACAGCATCCTGAAAACGAATCTTTTCAGTTTTAATTTTAATCCAACTCCATAGCTACCATGCTTTTCATTATTTTATTTTTATATAGATAAAATATTGCTTCTATAAGTTATTCTCGCAACTGTAAATACTCAATCACTCATTCTCATCTTATCTTATCTAACTAGACGAATCTGTACTACATTATCTACGTGTATCTATAATATGTTACTAGTTTATATATGTACCTATACCTTTGCTAATGCTTTTCACATGTTTTAACCGCTGTACTGTTTTCAATTGCAAATGTCATTCCTATACAATTTATGTTTGTTTTTGGAAATAAATGATCTTATCTTATCATGTTAGAAATCTCATCGATAGAAAATTTATTTATTTTTTTATTAGCTTTAGATATGAAACAAAACACTGAATATTACAATTTTAACACGGCAACATAATAACTAATAATGAAAAACGACGTCGTTTAAATAAGCGATATTCTAATTAGAAAAAAAATACATAATAATAACCTGAAATTTAGCAGACATTGTCCAATAAATTGTAATTACCCCAATGTTTGCGAACCAACACTTCTCATGTTTAACTGCAAAAATATGTAGTAAATATATGTTTCAGGAAGCAAAAGCCAACAATTTTTTTAGTTACGTCGCATCAATGATCTCATCGAAATAATAACACACTTACAATAAACACGTAGGTTACAAATAGAGTTTTTAACAGGTGTATGTATTTAAATGTTACCTTAGTCAGATTGACTACGACACGAATTAATTTCTATGTGTGTGTGTATATACACACATATTGTATGTAACATTGCGGTAGCAATGTTGTGACCACGGTTAAGAGTGAGTATTCCCATCGCCACCAAAAACTGGCAACTTTGACGGCCTATTCCGATTTTATTTTATTTTAATTTTGAAATAAATCACATTCAATAAAACGTATATTTACAACAACTCTAGCTGTTAAGAAGTCCTGCTACTTCTATAGTTGAATGCTTCATAAGTCCTTTTATTTCTATTCTTGAATGCATAAGTCCCGCTTCTTCTATGGTTCAACGCTTAATGATTAGCTGTAATGCTATAGCCACGTTGATATGTAAAGGCTATCAAAATATACAAAAAAATACTATATATTTTTTTCTAAAAGAGCTCTTTCCATCGATGCAGTACACCTTGTATGTAAAAAAAACTTTAATGAGTAGATGTACTGTTATGGTTAAATGCTTTTACAAGAATTTGCATATTGTTAATATAAATAATAATGAAACTTAGTTCAGACTCACATATTTGCTTATCAAATAAGTGACATTTGTTTCAGTATTTCGGCAGATTGTTTAGTTCAATAGAAATAATTTACTTAACTAAAAAGGATGGCAAAAGTTTAAATTTTCTATATCTTGGACTTACAAGTTTTATGTAAGTCTTCCTATCTCAATGTGAAACTACCTGAGTTTGGGATCACCGATGACGCCTGGTGTTTACTTTTTTGATATTTTTAACCTGCTTTCATAATAGTTACTATAATTTAAAACACGCGGCTGTCACAGGAGAACAATTTAAAATTATTCGTTATTAAATCATTTTACTTTTCACTGTGAATTTTAAGTGAATAAATACGTACAAATCCATCGCTTTTATTGTTTTGCTTTGCATTAGGAAAAATTTAACTATTTACTTGAAATTCGTTTAGACAATACAACTAGTAAAATTAACATTCTCATTAAAATTTGTCTTTGAATTTGGGTAATATAAATTACATCATACCGACAATAAATTGCAGTTTGTAATGCTTGATCGTATTGTAAAAAATACAAAATGAAAAAAAAAACAAAAATGTTTTACGAAGCCAATGGAAAAGGTTTGATTCAATAAAATAAGAAGCACTAAAAATATTGTCATATCTTTTTATATCCATTATTATGTATGTATTTTAATATCACGCTTTTAGTAATACAATAAAAATATTTTTTTTTCTTCTACCAATCTGCCTTTGCATATTACATAAAAAACGGGTGTGTTACAAAATATTGTATTAATAATAACACTATTATTACAATATTGCGATTAATTTTATCCTTACACGCATTTAGCATAGGATAATTTATATATTTTAGGATAGGATAATTTAGCACAGGACAATTTATATTTTTGCTGAATTGCTTTTTTTTCTTGGGGTGAAAACTCGACTACGTTGTTGTGAAATGTGAAGATTTATTTAAAAAAATGTGTAATGATTATATTAATAATAAAAAAATAAATGATATTCCAACTGATCTTTATTATTAAAATAACAAATATAAATATTTACAATATTCGTATGCGTATTCAAATAAAAGAATTAACCAACTAAGGAAGCCACCAATGAATTAGAGAGTGCCTGAACCTGTAAAAAGTAAAAAAATATATTTTTATGATGTTTATCAATGTAAATTACCATTATATCTTTTTTATTGATTTCGATATTTTATGATATTTTCGATAATATAGTTCATGAGGGATCAAACCTGAATACATAGTTCTAGGATATCTAAGTAAGTTTTACTTTCAATTCTGATTGCCACAATTGCAATTCTGATTTTTCTGAAATTATATGTTTGAACATTTTTAGTTGTAAAAATATTTAGCATCCTAAGCTAATCTGTATGTACAGTTATTTTATTTATTTCTTTATGCAAACAAACAAACAACAAAACAAACTTATAAAGTAAACCCTACTGATCCATGCCTGTACTAAGGTAGCCTTTTTTGTGGTGGTGTATTCATAAATTATGTTCATACCAGAGCGGTGCGTTGAAAATAAATAGCTTTTTACATTAAATTATAATTTAAATATATGCTATTATATACATAATAATAAGTAATAAATATTTCCTCAATAATATATTTTTATAAATACAAAAATAATAATAAGTATTAAACTAGAAAGAAATCCTTTAAAAAGTCACACGTTTAAATAACCTAAAAGATTAAATATTACAATAATATTATATATATATAATAAAAGGTATATATATTTATATATTACATAACCGAGTATGACACACATGTACGTATATACATATTTTATATTTATGAGTAGTATTTACAACATATAGATTATAAATAAAAGAGATAACAATGGGCATCTCTAGTAAACGAGATATTTTAAATAATTTTATGTTACAATTGTTGAGTTCAATAACCTACACTAGATTACCTATTACCTGCCGTTCAACATCCATTAACCACTTATTTAACATTTTTACCAACTTGTGTGAATTTTTAATTTTAAGATATTCAGGAAGTAGATTTTGAATTTTGTGGCTCTTTTTTTTTTTTTTTGAATTTTGAAGATCTCTTAAATACATAGTATTTAAGAGATCTTTGTCGAAATGTGGTAGTCATTTTTGGAACTTGTAGATGGTCATTCGCAACTGCTTTATTATGGTGGCTATGTTGAGCCTTATCATGCATTAAGATTAAGAATTACGATTTTTACCAGTTGTTACACCTTTAACGTTTAGTTGTCTCATGTCTAACATGTTATATTCTGTTTATAGTTTATCGGAGGATATATGTATAAGGCAGTTTTATTATCGTTTTAATGACAGCTTTTTGTGATACTTCTAATGGTTTAATAATGGTTTTGACACAATTTCCTCACCCCACTATACCATAGCTAAGAATAGACAGGGCACAGGACGTTATAGTAAAAGTATTAACACACCGTCTTAATCGATCATACCAGTATATATTTTAATATTTCCTTGGTTACATTCCTAACTAATTTCAGAAACCACATAACTAACTTCAATTCATTTTCCTTTTTTATCAGAAAACATAGACGAAAGAAACTGGCAGGTTTTTTAAATTTCTGGAGTCGTGAAACTAAAAAATCGAAAATTCAAATGCCAAATTACTGTTCAACGTTTGGGCCAATATCAATTTATATCTCGGCGTGGCCGCAGGTTCCGGCGACAACACCCGCCGAGGAATATAAATGCAGGTGTATTTATATTCGCTGATATAAATATATAATTTATATATAATATAATGATAATTATGTAAAAGTATAAAACTTTAATTGGTTTCTTACCGCTTCTGCTTGAAATGTGACATCATCTGAACTTGAATCTTCGGATAATTTAAGATCTTTTTTAAAATGTGCCCACATCTTGAAATTGCTGTACTCACTGAAGTGCGGTACCGTAGCGATGATTTTATATCCTTTATCATTGGATCTGTACGCCGCTCCTGATTGTTGGCCGTCGTCAGTATCAAACACGTACGTTCCAACCACGTCCATATACTTTGTGCCTTTACTATTCGTTCGTAAAATTCCCTCTTCCTCTCTGCGAGAGGAGGATGTTTCGTAGCTGAAAGACGAAAATTGTATTTTTAACAAACTTCAAAAAAAAGGAGGTTCTCAATTCGATTTTTTTAATCTGTCTTTATTGATTTTTCAGAATTAGCTTGATCGATTTCGATGTAATTTTTGCATTTGATAAGGATAGATTGTGTTATGTTTTATTTATAATATTCGACTGATAAAATTATTTAATCTTTGAAGATCAAATCTTTTTAACATACTCCCACATATTTTCACTACTTACTATCTATTATAAGTACTTATGATTATCAACATACTAAACATTATAGGTAAATACCTACATACATAGAAGAAGAGCATAATTAGGAGTAAACTATAAAATGTGATAGTTATATATATTGAAAAATATAAAAAAAAAAACTGATGTGTATTGGTGTTGGTGTAGTATTTTTTATAATAGACAGCGTTGCTAAACTTTTGTAGAGTTATTGAAAAAAGGTTAGTTTGGGGGATTAGTATTAAATTAATCACAAATTCAGTAAATTCATTAACAAATTAATGAATTTACTGAAATTGTGATCCTCCTCCCTCCCCAAAGGGGGGGGGGGAGGGGGAAGTATTCCTCAAAAAAAAAAATGAAATGGTGTTAAAATTTACGATAAATTGAATGAATGTCATCATACCTTTGTACCTATGTTTTTTTTTAATTTTAATTTATTCAACTCATCCCAAGTTAAAACCAGAGTCAGGCACGAGTAGTCTGGTGGAAATGCCTTTTAAGACGCCTATAGACCTAGCTGTAAGGCGTCTGGTTCTGGTTAAATAATTTACTACTACTAAACAATGTATAGAAGCAATTGGTATTAAATGATAGCTACAAGTGTCATAGCTATTTTTGTTTATTGTTTGTTTTGTTGGTGATATATAACAGACATTAAAAGGGAAATAAGTCAAAAAAGTGCAGTTTTAAGTCATGTTTAAAAAAAAATGACGTTTTTATCATTGCGTATACTTCAATAAAGAAACAACTTGAACGCGTAATATTGCCTGCCAAATTTCCTTTATTTTCGTATGGTTTTATAAGAAAAATCAAATAGTTCACTTTAATATGGTAATATGTTTTGGTTCCTTTTTGAAGTAGTCTGTAACATATCTGATTTTTTAAGGAAACAAAATGTATTAATTCTCTTTTGAACATTTAATTTTCAATATAATGATAATGCTATCGTAGGTATTCTCTTTATTGCAATTTAATTATTTAAAACAAATTTATTATTATATTATTAGATTAATTAATTATATATAAATTAAGGCCCATAATACTACATTTTTGGTGTGATTTTTTTTTAAAAAGTGTGTTTGTGATGACTCAAATTTTGTTTAACCGTATAATAAATATTTGAAAAATATATCTAAATTAATTTTATATTTACCGATATTTAAAATTGTAATTTTCATAACCTTTTTGACTTTTTATTTTCATAAGTGCTTCTTTGACTTGTTACCCTTTTCGAGTAAAGGTGCATTGTGTATGTAATAATTTATTATTTGGTTGCGTTGAATTTTATTACAGTTAAACATATAAATAATACAATTAACTTTCATTGTCCTTACAGATAAAGTGTCTTAAAAATAAGAGATTTTATAGCAATATCGTATAAGAGTTTGTAATTCCTACCTGAATTTGTATCCATCATTTCTCCCGAGGTCTTCCTCAAAAGAGTGAAGTTTTTCATGTTTCCAATTCCGCGTAGGGTTTGCATATGCTAAAGTAATTATCAATGTGGAGAGAATCAGGAACAGCTGAGAAATAATCTTAAACATTAATTATGAACTTATATATACGTTCATTATTATGAAATATATAGCCATATTCAGTTAGGCAAGATATTTTGCATTACCTGATACATTATCTCATTAATATATACTTGATACTTCGAGTCGCAGTAAGTTGCGACTCTGGTATGTTGTTAATAAGTAAATATTAATAATTAGTAATTAAATATAAACATAAATTTAACTTAACTGATGAATGAATATAATACATGCTGTAAATACACGGTGTTTTATTATTGAATATCAAATATTGAATATCGGTGTTTTGAATATCGGTGTTGAATTGAATATCGGTGTTTTATTATTGAATAAAAATTCATTCATCAGTTTTAAGTTAAATTTATATTTTTATTTAATTACTATTTACTAATATTATTTATTCATTCATTCATTTACTTATTAACAACATACCGGTGTCGTAACTTACTGTGCCTCGAAATATCAACTATTAATGAGATAATGTATCAGGTAATGCAAAATTCCTTGCATAACTGGATATGGCTATATATTCCACAATTAAAACAAAGCGCAAATAGAGATAAAAATATCTTCCAATCACCTAAACATATAAAAGTAAATATATTAATTTTAAATGATTAAGATATATGTTTATTAGAAAAATAACCACGATAGCATAATTGCTAGCGTGATTGTTATTGTAATTATAGCGTAATTGTAATTTACACCGTAATGTATGCAAATTACAATTTGTTTAAAATAAATAATGCTATTAACATTATAGGTTATATTACAATTTTGACGGACAAACACCAACATAATAACTAATGATAAGAAAGGTCACCCCTTAAACAACAGATATTCTAGTTAGAAAAAGTATCTTAACCTGTAATTAATAGTAAATAATAATAATTAATAATAACCTGATGTTTGGCAGACATTGTCCTATAAATTGTAATTACTCCAATGTTTGCGAATCAACACGTCTCATGTTTAACTGCACAAATATGTAATTATGTAGATATGTATATAATTATACGTATCAGGAAGCAAAAGGCTATATTTTTTTTTTAATGACGTCGTATCAATCAATGATCTCATCGAAATAATTACAGGTTTGTAATAAATTAGTGTAATGGTTTGGCAAAAAGGTTAAAGTGCACGATTACACTCAATGTTAAATAAGTAAAAATCCATCACTATTATTGTTTAGCAATGCTTTAGGTTAAGTTATATTTTGTAATACTTACTTATAGTATATAATTAGGATAATTTTCCTAGAGATAACTTGTATCTACTGTGATTACTATTTTTTGTAATAGGTAAACATATTTTTACTTGGGCCTTATAGCTGTTATCTTATAGAAATAGGTATATATCTATCCGTATTTTACACTGCGTTAGAAAAAAAACTAACTACTTGAAATTCATTTAAACATGCATACAGCTAGTAGAAATAACATTTTCTTTAAAATGTGGCATTGATTTTGGTTAATATAAATTGCATCTAACCGACAATATTTTGCAGTGTGTAATGGGTATGCCTTCGTCTGAATTTGGAGCATTGCAGTGCTGTATGAGAACCCTAAACCCAGTCTTCAAAGATATTTTAATGTCAACTTAGTACAGCTATCGCAAAAATGTTTTTACAAGATTTTGAGACAGTCCCATTGAAGCCAAGCTAGCTAATATGGAAGTCCTTTTTCTATTAGGCGATCGTTGTATGGGCCACAAAGTTACTCTGTAGTATTTTCTCTGGTTTCTAAATCACTACTTTAGAAGAAATGATCACCAACACAAATGATGGAAAGTTTTTGACAAAAAAAAAATAGTTTTTTTTAATATGTATCTACCTTCAAAATTTCCTTTCTATGTATCTTAAAAGTGGCACAATACGAATGCATTACATGGAACTTAAAACATTTTGAAGGGAAACCTTTTTTTTAAGTTTTTTTAAAACTTTTGATTAATGACTACATTACACTAGTAATGTAACTACGTAACTTTATAAAACTACCTACCCTTGAAAAATTTCAAAAACATAAAATACAAAAAAAAAATGGTTTGCGAGGGAGGAAAAAAAATAAGTAAAATAAAAAGCACCGAAAATGACATTATATTTTATTATATGAATTATTATGTATGTATTTTATCATCACTTTTTAGTAGTACCTTGTGAGTAGTTGATACATTACTTACTAAAATAATTTACAGGCAAACAACACACAACACAGAAACACACACTCAGAAACACACACACAGAAACTACAGAAAGATATTGGCACAGAAACAAAAAAGTCTAAATAGGTTAAAGGCTTCGACTATAAATATTAAAACTAGTAAATGCCAAAAAAACTAAAATATATTCTCAATAAGATTATTAAAAGTCATAAAATTAATTAGTAAACACTACAGCAGCTTCATTACTGACAATACTTACGCAAAGAAAAAATAATAAAAAAAAGTTACTTTAACATTTCTTTTACTTAAGAAATTATAAGTGATTTTGGTCAATAATTAATGTGTGAAGTATTAAAAGAAAATAGAATCGTTCATTTTGAAAAGAAGCATTTTTTAAAAAATGCTTTTGCGTTTTTTTTTGACTAGTTTTTAAAACATATTTTTTTTGCTTGAATGGAAAATAGGTTTTTTAATTACTTATTTGTACTGTTTCCTATGTAAAATGAAAAGTTTTAGATTGCACAAACAAATTTAATTCATACCTACATTATGTATGTATGTATTGAATTATATAGGCACCTACATATATATTAAAAGAAATGTAACCTTATGTAAATATAAATGTAGCTTTAATTTTCTAGTAAAAACAGATTGTGTCAATGTTATTTTAACAAAAATATACAAATAGGCAAACGACATAAATGTTGTTGGTATTTTTTATAATTTTATATAAAAATGAAAAAGAATACATTAAACAAAAAGTCTCTAACAATTTATTCTATTTAATTTCTAATTATGATATAAATTAATTATTTCTTAATTGATCATAATAAAGGTTAAATAGACATAAATTTTTAAAAATTAAGGTTTTTCCCAATTTTTATATAGTTATTAAAACCTAGTTATAATTTCTAGTAATAGAATACAAACTTGAAATTTATTATCTGCTTGGATTTCCGCAATAAAGGGTAGTGATATTTTAAGCTATTTAGATTCAGTAATTTGAAAAATAATAAATGTTTATTTATTTAAATATAACTATTGACTATTTATTTCTTACCACTGGATATTATTATGTTTCAAAATTACGATCTCAAATTAAATTAAAATATATTTTTTGATCATTTATCCAGTGCGTAGAGTTTTACATTTTTATAGTAGGTATTACATTATTTATATATCTTATTTCTCATCTTTTCTAGACGTTCAAATATTTTTTATCTGTAAATGAAAAAAAAAACTAATGAACATATTTGAAATGCAAAAAATAAAAATCAGAGAAAACATATTTTAGACTATTTTACAAACTATGTAGGTAGCATAAATTAAAAATAAAATTGGTTATTAAAGTACAATAATTGAAATAATAAATATAAAGTTATTAAAATTGAATAAAAGGCTTCATTGAATTTAATCAAATGATAAATGTTTTGTTTCATATTATAACTGAAACCTAACGTAAATTGATTCGTCGAAGAAATCATACATATACCTACTTAATGATATTTAGAACAGGATCCATTTAAAACGCAATTTAAAAGTTGAAATTGTATGTCTAAACTAACAAACTATCACAAGGACCTGAGGTTGGTAGATACTTACATTTAAGATAAAATTTCTAACTATATTTCGTATTAGTATGTCTTGCGAGCAAGACATGCGTTTGCTGGTATGTAGATGCTCTGCACTAGGAATCTAGGTGTCCATCCAGCGAGAATAATATTTCGTCGTAGTATATGTTCTGTGTGTCCATTAATTCATTTACCCACCCCCAAGGAGCGAGGGGATTAGTCCTGGTGGGAAACCAACTCTGTTGCCAACATCTTCTCCGTCTAATTCTTCTCCAGTCACCTTCTCTTCCACCTTCTATAATATGGAAACAATCATGTTTAAAATAAAAGCAAAATACCACCTAGCAAAAAAGTACTCTAAGGTAAAACTATGTTAAATGTATATGAATTTAGGGATTAAAAGAGAACAGCAGACAATATTATATCATCAATTAATTTCTTAATATTAAATAAGAAAAAATTAAAATTCTTAACAATAATAAAAGGAGACGACCTTCCTTTTAATATTAGTGATAAATTAAGGTTTTACGAAATAAAAATAATAAAGTAATCATTTTTATTTCGTAAACACCTCTTCATTCGGTCTATCACGAAATCCATCTTCTTAGAATACAATTCTACTTTCTACTTTCTATGAGAGGTATTAAAAGATTATTGTTTTTAATGTTTACTTATTCCTCTTTACCTTTCTTTCACTTTACGTTGAGGTTAAAATTCATTTAACCTCTTTCTTGTATTTAATGTTTCTTTAATATAATAAGTTAGATATTTAACTAATACTCTTAAAGTCATCTTATTTATTTTCCAAACTAAAACACCACGTATTATAATTTCTCATTGGCACTACTTTATTAATATAATTTAATTAGATTGTCAACATATAAGGGTCATTAGGGTACAAATATAATGTATATACAAGTATGTGTGCGTTTGGTACTACACGAAACTTTTTTTGCTAGACTCAAAAGTCGACCCTTACGAAGGATTTTTTTATATAAAAGTAAAAGTATAAAGGACATAGTTTACCTGTATTGTATCATTTGTAGCATTCGATGGTACTGCATCACTTAGAAGCGGAGGTTGTTCTGATGTTTCCTGGCTATTTTCAGATACACTACCTTCAGGTGTTACTTCATTAGTGGAAGTGTCATTATCGAAAGCATTATCCCAAATAAATAGTATACCATCAGAGTCAACATTCTTTGTTTTTCCTGGTAGTGAAGAAAATCTTCCTCTTGGTTTGTGTATACTTACTGAATTCTGTTTATTATCTAGGTTATGAAATCTTGATTGAAAGTGATTTCCGTGCGTGTTCGTATTGGTTATCCGATATCCTTTATCATCTGATCTGTATGTCACCTTCAATCGTTTACCATCGCTACCTGTGTATCCGTATGATCCGGTTATATCTATATATTTATTTCCATTTATACTAGTTCTTAAGATACCACGCTCTTCTCTATAGTTACCTAGTTCTGTTTGATATCTGGAATATTAACAAGAATAATTCAGTACATTTATAAAAAAAAACAATTATGCAATATATTGCATAATTTTTATATTGCATAATATATATATGTGAGTCATAAAATAATTACTCAAAAGCCAACAACATTTATAAAAAAACACAAGATCTACCACACCACCGCTACTTTATCCTTTAAGCATCGCGATATTAACTAGAGTTAACTAGATATAAAATAGAATTAATATTTTCGAAATTATATTTTTATTTTTTGTGAGACCGGCTTAGTTATCGATATAGATCAACCTCCTAAAAGGAGTGCCCTAAATTTAAAAATAAACTGTTCAGTGTTTTGCAATAGGAGTTAAAATCTACCATATTTATACCGTACGCATTCTTATATAATGAGTCTACAATTTTCATTTAAAAATGAGATAAAGGTTATGTATCGTTTCATTTCTTATAATTTATTTTTCAACACTATTTTATTGAATCCTATACCTCTTTGTTTCGGTCTAATTCGTAGCTGCTATCATAACTTACCGTTAAAATATTCATTATATATTTATTTTTTTGGTTATATTTTTGTTATATTATGTATGGGTTTTTTTATTTTTTTTTAAACCTAAATACTCGTATACTCGTATCACTATCTAAATATTTATAAAGTGTTGATTTCTCTAATAAATATGTAATAAATTATATAATAAGTTAAGTTAATTGTATAATTAATAAGTTTACAATGTTTTTTTTGTTTTTAGGTTTTATTTTTAGTCCACACACATATAGAAGAGAGGTAGATCGAAATAAGATAAAGATTATAGTGAGTGATTGCTTACTTGTATGAATACCCATCGGGTCTTCCAACATCTTGGGTGAAGTACACAATCCGGTCACTTTGCCATCTTAGCGAAGGTCTTGAGCAAGTCAAAGTTACTCCAAACAGAAACAGGTAAATCTATAAAGTTAAACAGATTTGTTTATTTTTGATATTGGAAAATTGTTGTGAGACCAAAATAAAAATGGCTATGAAACCTGTAGCTCCTACTTCTATACATTGTTTTGTAGTAGTAAATTATTTAAACAGAGCCTGACGTCTTACAGCTATGCTCACAGGCATTATTAAAGGCTTTTTCCTAATATGACTTTGAAACTTTGTTAAAAATTTCAAGTCATATTAAAAAAGTAACCATAATAAATAAGGTGTTTCTCAGTTTCGAGACTTATCTCGTTCGTATATATGGCCCTGGTGGAAACCCCTTCTTTATCCTCGGTTGTTTTATAGCGCTATATTTTAAAAAGCATTTGATGTTTAAGAAAGTATATGTAAGAAAATAAAAACAAGATATTCTAAATATTATGAAATGCAAATATTTTAAAACAAACTGCTAAAATACCGTTAAATTCGAATACTCGGTATAGAATATAATTTATACTAGGTGCGAGGCTATTTTTTTTAATAGTTGGTATTTACAAAGGATAACTTTTTTGAGACCTTTTTGGACTTTGATTATCTATAGACCGAAAGGTGGTGATAGGTTTAAGAATATTATAAGATTTTATTATAACAAAGCCTTCCGGTGCATATTTGTAAACTGCTCAGTAAATTTCAGACGTCTGAAATCGGATATAACCTTATGTATAAATACATATTTTATAAG
The DNA here is from genome assembly GCA_020383195.1 of Neomicropteryx cornuta. Taxonomy (NCBI): domain Eukaryota; kingdom Metazoa; phylum Arthropoda; class Insecta; order Lepidoptera; family Micropterigidae; genus Neomicropteryx; species Neomicropteryx cornuta. The sequence goes on along the minus strand of JAHKQU010000021.1, from coordinate 17,046,954 downwards.
TTAACTTGAAAGGGTACTTATATAGACAAATTTTTAACTTAACTTTTGACAGATCCTAACTCTTGCTGAACTACTTGCAGAAAAAAACAAGCCACTTGCAGTTCATAGCTGATAAATATAATTGTGCAAACATTAAATACATATTCATGTTTAACCAAAACACGGAATTTCGTGGCCATTCAACGTTGTCTAAATCAATTTTTTCTACTAATCTTAAGAAAAAGTTTATCTCTAATAGAGTTGTGGATAATTGGAATCGGCTACCACTGGAACTTATGAAAGCAGGAAGGTTTAAACCAGTTCATGAATCCCCTTGATAAATTTATTGAATCTAGACAAATCGCTAGTAGCTGAGAACGAAATTTGAGCATATCTGCTTAATAGCTACTAGTTCAGCGAATAATAATAATAATAAAATATCTCATAAATATTTACGGATCGTCTCTTTTGTCAAGATTTTTTTTATATTAGACTCTCTGTGTCTTTTCGCACAGAGCAGAGTCATCATGAATATGGTAATTTCGCTCAAGAAGACACGTTTTTACTAGCTTTATATCAAAATTAATATTGTCTAAACAAAATATTTCTAAAAGATAAAATAATGTCAAAACCTGTTTCATTGCAGCGCAGGCGCCTCGCCCGTCGACTTTTGACAGTCGAGAAACGTCAACACGCAAAATAGAATCAAGAAATGCCCGTAGACTTGACCGCTGTCCTCTGACATACCAAAACGACTGCTGGGCGTCTGACTATAGTGGATAGTAACATCTTTGAAGTCTCGCGTCTGTCAATAGAAGTGGTTTTAGTACGAATCCTGACGAACTCGCACAGAGGCGAAGATATTTTAATTTTTTTTACAAGATTTTATTAACTTGCCATGTTTGTTAGTTTCCTTAGGTCAAATCTCGCAATCTGAATTAGAACCACTTCTTCTTATCCTAGAGAGTTTAAATTTGACATGTTGGTTCAATTTCGATGACAATGCATTTTTATGGTAAGCATGACCTGATTCTACACCCAGGATTGACTCCAGATGAGGGAACTCCTCGACGTTTAACAGCACAGACGCGTAATTTTGTATAGCTATTTAAAAGTATGTTTTAAATAGGTATTTTCACAAGCAATATCGCTGAGCTTAATAGCCCTCCGGCATTGAAAAAAACATAATAATATGTTGTTTTTTAAGAATATGTCAAAGTGAATTAAATCGAGGTCAAATTTTAAAAATATCTACCTTCAATCCTACCTTCAAAAAAAAAAAAAAATAAATAAAATAAGGCTGTCCATAATTTTTAATCATCATATAGAAGTACCATCTTATTCCTTGCAAAAACCTGAAACCATTTATTGAAAAAAACAGATTTTTCTCTTTTATTCAGAGATGTTTAGTTAAAGTTATAATTGGCAAATAATATGTACAATACTAAGAAAATGTTTGTTTTTTTATTGATATAGCTTTTGTAATTCCATTCGAATTATTAACCGCCAAATTCATCAAAAACACTTTAAATTCACTAGCGCAATTTTCACAAACCATCAAACATCAAACCTAACTAAAATGAAAAAAAAACGACGGTTAGATATGCCAGGTTTTTAAATATTAATAGAAATGCAATAAGACGATGACGTGTTTACTCGCACATGGCACCTGGCGTATACAGCAATGATGAGATATCTCTCATCATCGGAGCTGAGTGTACTAATGGTAGTAAGTGTATTTCATAGCCCATTATTTGATGGAACAGTGTATGTATCCGCGATCTGTTAAAATGGTATGGAATATTAAAAAGAAAAGGACCTCAGATAGTAAAGGATACAGGTGGCCATAAATCCTAAATAAGTTTTATTTCTTAATTAGGGTTTTAATTTTTTTAATATTGCGTATTGCTCGGATTGAATCTTATTGCAGTTTTACTGTCATTATTATATAGGCAGCCGAAGTCTTACAGAAATAGCTAAAGTTTTACATTTAAATTTTACATTTTTTTCTCAGTAACCATGATAAATTTTGATATAGTTTCTTAACAAATAATATTAGAAATTGCAGCTGTTTTTTTTTTGAGAAATGGTCTTGGGACACGGTGCATAAACAATTAGTGATAGGTATAAAATATTATGTGGGTATATTTAAAAGAGTAATATTTCTCATATGAATTTTATTATTGTTAAGTTTTTAAATATGTAAAATAATAATTTTTAATTTACAAATTTAGCCAATAAGCGATGCAACTAAACCAGCAGACAATGTTCTCAACCTTGGCGGCGGGGGGGCTAGTGCCTAAAAAAACAAACACAAAATTAAAATGTAACTATTAAAATATTTACATTATCACTTTTATATTTTAGTTAACCAATGTATGTAAAATTTATATAGGATTTGAGATTGGATTAAAGTTTAATTTTACACTAATATTATTAAGATATGTTCTCAATACTAAAACAGTTACAAATTTACAAGATTGCTAAAAAATAGAAATATCTAATACTAATAATTTCTGTATAATATTATTATCTAGACAATATTTGAGAATACTTTGAAGCCCATGAGCGTAATTACCTCAAAAATAAAACCTTATTTATAAGTGGGCAGATTATTCTTTTATTTGAAAAAATGATTTAAATATTTGTAAAGCTTTATTGGCTGTGTGGAAGTCGTCAACTTAGACAAAGTCCCAGAATTAATTATTGACGGAATATTTTTCACACATTTGATTCCATCGAAGGAATTTACAGTTCAGACTAAACAAGTGAAATATTAAAAACCCGAAATTTTCCTTTAAAACAATTTACTTCTTCATAATTAGTTAACCTAGCCGCGTCGTTTGTCGGTAAACTTTACAACTAATCATTTGACGTCAGTTCAGACCTCCAATCTGAAATTCAGTAAATTAAATAAACAAACAATTTAACAAAACAAAAAAAATAACAAACAAATAAAACTTCATTTAACAAAGTCCGCTTCTCGGCCGAAGCGTCAGATACAAACGCTTCAACGAGACTTCAGTCTGCCTTCAGTCTCGGCACGAGAAACACCTAGCCATCGGCAGTCAGGCTTCCGACTCTGCGAGAGTATTGAATGCGACACTATACATTCGCTAGAGGTTATTTTAGAGTAACTCATTTTATAAGCTTTATATGTAATAAGTTATTCGGTGATTTTGTTCTGTGCTTCAATAAACCTGTAACTTATTTTAACTGGCATATCCTCGTGTAGTTACTTTCGTCATCAATGTACCAACTCCAGTCCATAAAATGCAACTGGGCCGTTACAGCTCCATTACTTTAAAATATAAAGTGTTTTTAACATAATCGGTAACTAAAATAAACCTGTCATTACCCGTGAACCTCCTATACCAGTGGGAAAATTTATTACCGAGTTTTAAGGAAGTAATATAAGTATTTGTACTTATACAATATTCATGCAGCGACATCTCGCAAGTCTCTATTTGAATGATTGGTGTTTTTTTCTGGCAATACAACTCATTTGGATTCACACCACTAAGCTAACATGCCGGAATTGTAATAATAGTAAATTACGAGGTTGATAGTATGAATTCTTATACGTTAATAGTACATAATTAGGATAATTTTCCTAGACACAATATGTACCTACTGTGATTACTATTTTTTGTAATAATCATATTTTGTACAAATAGGTATAAATCTGTTGTTATTTTGCACTGCGTTAGGAAAAATTTTAACTAATTTAAATTCGTTTAGGCATGCATAGAGCTAGTATGAATAATATTTTCTTTAAAATATTGCATTAATTTTGGTTAATATAAATTTTAGTAACCGACAGTAAATTGCAGTTTGTAATAGGTATGTCTTCGTTTCAATTTATAACTGCACTGTATTAGAACCCTAAACCAGTCATAATAACGTCAACTTAGTGCAGCGATCGCTATTAAGATACAACAAATGTATTCATATAATTTGGAAGACGTATGAAGCTAATATGGAAGTCCATTTTGTATCAAGCTATCATTAGTAGGGTTTTTGGGAGGTAAAAAAATATTTTAACTCCGAAAAACCATAACCAGAAAGTTGAATAGAAATAAAAATATAAGATAAACCGTAGATAATCCTCTCTACGTAAAAAGTGGTACATTAAAATACACTGACATTTTAAACGAAAAATTTTAGTTAAAATTACACGTTGAAATAACACATTACATGTTGAAACTATGACGAAGGCTGCTCCTGAAAAATCTATGGTTAAATAAATATGGTTTCTTTGAAGCTAAAAAGATAGAGGTTAACTTAAAAAGAATAAATAAATGAAAGTAATAAAAATCTTATCATGCTTTATTAGGTACTGTAAATACTTTCATATCACTCTTTTAGTAGTACCGTGTGAGTTGTTAGGTTACTACTAAAATAGGTTAATACTATTTTAGTAATCATACTAAAATAATGTCAAGGCGCTCATATACAGAAATATACGATTAAAGATTAAATAGTCCAGAGACTTATTAGACAATAAATATTAAAACTAGTAAATGCTGAAAAGACTAAAAACAGTTTCTTAAATTTAATAAAATTAATTAGTGTACAGTAATAGCAGCTAATTTACTTGCGACACTTGCGCAACGAAATATGTATTAAAAAAATGAATTTAATACTTTTTATTAGAAAATATAATTTTAGTGAATTAATGTATATAATAGAAACAGTAATTTAAAAAAAAAGTTTTTATATTTTACGAGCTAAAATCACTAGAAATATATTACAAAATAGTCCAAAGATATTATAGTGATACTTTCACTGATATTAAATTTAATAATACTTTTATTTTACTCCCGTGAACCACGATAGTAAAAATATCGGCTTTTATGCATTTACAAATTATTTTTGACTAGTTTTTTAAAGTATTTTTTTTTCACGGATGGGAAATAAGTTTTTAAATTACGTGTTTGCACATCTTATGTAAGTCAAAATAAATAATAATTGAAATATTTTGAATTGCAAAAAATCATAAAAATCTAGGATAAAAATTATACCTCAAGAGTTATAATTAAACGTATTATGCATGTATGTATTGCTTTATGTAGACACAAGACATACATATTAGAAGAAATGCAGTCAAACAAACTGTTGTTCAATTTTATGGTAAGTTTAAGCAGATTTTATCATGAATTATAAAAGCTTGAAAGATGTGTATGACCATTTGATTATGTTGTTCAAACAATCTAAAATAACCATACATAGAAATTAAATTAAGAATTTGATCACAGTGAAGGATAATATTCAAATACTTCATTCCGAACAGTTTGACATTAGAATCTTTAGAATCTTAGAAGTATATTACGGGAATAACTTTGCCTAGTTAAGTTTGTTTACTTTTATGTTCAGTCTTCTGAAATGATCAAATTAATAATTTATTGAAAATATCAAGCCAACACACCCACTATTCAAAGCATTGCACCTGAAATTCGTAATAGTCGACAAGTACAAGTGTACAATAAAATAAAGTAAAATTTCTTATCGTACAATTTCCATATGCCCTGGAAAAAAACATGCGTTTGAATGTATGCAGATGTCATGCACTAGGTATCCGTCCAGCAGGAATAGTGTTTTCAGGTAATATGATATGCGTGAAATGTCCATTTAACCCCCCGATCCTAGAAGGGAACCGATCAGCCCTGGCGGAAGACCAACTCTGTTACCAACTTCTTCTCCGTCCAATTCCTGACCAGCCACCTTTTCTCCCACCTTCTAGAATATTAAAACAATCAAGTTAAATTTGAACAAAATACTATTATTATGATAGCATAGCAGAAGTAGCAGTTGATGCTGCTACGATTATTTATCGAAGTCATACATATTATTGTTTATTAGTGACTTGTAAGAAGTGTTCATGTTGTTAACTTCGCATATTAATCGGAAATCATTGATGATCATGAATATAAAATGGAAAATAATGTTGATAATAAAATTTTGAAATCTGACCTAGAACTAAAAATTGTAAAATGAATGAGATATTGAGATAAAAGTAAGGGAATAGACGGATAACGCTTTCAAAAATAAATAATTAAACCCACCTCACCATCCACAACTGACCACCTATTTATTACAACTAAAAATTTTTGGCTACACTCTGGAACGTTGCAATGGGGCATATTTCTTAGGCAGACGACAAAATCTTACGTCTAAATTTATTCGTATTCATTTCTCGCCTTTTCATTCATTCATTCTCGATCTTTCATTTTGAGTTCGACGCAAAGATTGCAAATTCTTTATACTTGTTTTGATTTTATCTGAATCTAAAACAATCATTCTCATCTATATCCTGTGATTTCTTTCTAGATTAATATTATTATTTTATTACAATGTTTTTTTACTAAAGTAATCATACTTACTTGACGTCCGATTTGAATTGATACCTATTTCTTTCATTTTCGTTCCCGAATTTAAACAAATTATTAGAAATTGTACATACCAATTTTCATCAATTCATTACTAGTAATTATCTCCACCCCGCCTAACTAAAAGATTATTGGACCGAATAAATAATAATAATATTGTAAATAACCTCCCTTACCAGTAATGTATCATTTGTTGCTTTTGTTGGCACTACAGTGCTGATAGAAACGGGTTGCTCCGGTGTTTCCTGATCATTTCCTGGTATTTTTTCACCTTCAGGTGCTACTTCATTAGTAGCGGTATTATTATCAGAATCAATATCCGATTCAAATTCTATACTTTCAGGATCAACATTCTTTGTGGTTCCGGGTAGTTTTGAGAAAACTCCGTAAGTTGGCTTGTGTTTACTTACTGAATTTTGTTTATTATCTAAAGCTTGGAATCTTGTTTGAAAGTTAGTATAGTGATTTATGGGAGTCTTTGAGTTGGTTAATCGGTAACCTCTGTCGTCTGATCTGTACGCTACCTCGAATTGTTTACCATCGTTATCTGTGTATCCGTATGACCCAAAAACTTCCATATATTTATTTCCATTTGTACTGGTTCTTAAGATACCACGTTCTTCTCTGTAGTTACCAAATTCTGTTTGGTATCTGGAATATCAAAAAGTAAAATTAGAAAAGAAAATAGAAAATATTATACGATATAATTAAGTATAGAAAATATTAATATATGGCATAATCTACTGTATTTCGTTTCACATTAAAAGAACTTAATATAGGTAAAAGAATTATATATATTAATAATAAATATAGTATTAACGTCGTATTTTATTTCATAATTGTTATTTTTAACCCGATTTTATAATCTTGATTAATTTATTAGTATAAGGCGTAAGTATATTTTATTAGGTATATTTTATTAAAAAAATCATAAATTGTAGTAAAACTGTACAGGTCGATATATTTTTTTTTAATATATGTAATATCTTTGGAACGTCTTGCAACAGAGATACTGTGCTAAATAGATGAACTATTTGTTTATAATTCGATGGCGTTAAAATGTCATGTCAACAAGAAGAGCCCCGAAGGACTAAGATATGAGGCTCCTAAGCTACCCGCAGGTCTTAGTTGGGACTTTTAGTCGAGTCGATTGGTATTGATGATGGACGGACCAACTCAACAGGTAAAATTATTATTTTACCTGTTGAGTTGGTCCGTCTGGTTGGTGGTGGTTGCGTTGGTCTTTAGCTCTAACAACTATAAAAATCTGATGAAAAACAAAAAAAATGTTAGCCCAGATTATTAAACCATTAAAAATTAAATTACAAAATTAATTAATTATTAAATTATTAGCCGTTTAAATTATTAAACGGGTATTTTCGTCGTCCTAAGTCGCCGTAGAGTTTGTGCATGTTTTTTTTGTCGCGTGTTATAAAAATAGATTGATTGGTGAGTGACAGTTAATTCTTATCAGTTGGCATTACTTCGCCCGAAACAATAAAAAAAGGAAAAATATAAAAAAAATATATATGTACATAATATTTATAAAAAATTAGTTAGTATTTAAATGCCACTGTTCATTAACAAGTTTCTACTGTTTAAATTAATGAAGCGTACATAATTTGAAATACGATCCAAACGTATTTGATTACGCTACAAGGATCATATTAATTCAAAGAGTTGTAAACATATTTCATATTTTTTTTAGCAATCAGGATAAATAACCAAGTGGTGTTTGAGCTTAATTGGAATTTTTAGCTTCCGTAAGTCTTACTCTTAGTTCAAGGTAGCTTAAGGGGTTTGGTAGTTAAATCTAGGTAATCTAACCGATTAGGCCAACACTATTTAGCCTTAAACTAAATATTATACACATACAAATAGGTTTTAAAGAAATTCCAAATACTGCATAAAATGGTTTTTATTTGTTCAAGAGACACAAGGTTCCTTAAATATTTATCGGGTTTTTGCATAATTCCCAGTATTTAATCAATGTTCGCAAACGTTTTCTACCAACGATAATATTTTTTAATACCGGTATACTTTTGATATGCAGGTTTTGTTATTTCAAACATTTTTAAATAGTAGTGATGATTTATATATTCTATACAGGATGAGTTTTCATCCAAATTGAACATTTTAAAAGTATTGGAAAAATATTTTCCAAATACCAGAAAAACCAATTCAAAATCTAATCGAATATTTGAGAACATTCCAGCGCGTCTTCCTCGGAATTATATTATAAACTGTTTTTATAATATAATTATTTTAGTATGATTTTTTTTTTCCGATTTTGTTTTTGTGAGACCGGTTTAGTTAGCGATAAGAATCAACCCCTTGAAAGGTGCAAAGTGAATAAAACTACATTCTGTATATGTTGACAAAGAAATCAAGTATAGACTTTATTAATTAAAAATATGTATCATATTGAATTATCATAATATTTATTATATTTATTGCACTTTTATTATAAAGAAAGGCAGCAATTCTTATAAAAAAAATCTACCATCCTGTTTTTCAAGTTTGAGCTACATAGTTTTGCCACATTATTGGATAGAAAATCAGAAACAACTCAAATGTTAAATTTGTGTGGTTGGTAATGACTTACTTATATGAATACCCATCGGGTCTTCCGAGATCTTGAGTGAAGTACACAATTCGGTCACTATTCCATCGCGGCGAAGGTCTTGAGTAAGTCAGAGTTACTCCAAAGAAAAGCAGGAAAATCTAAAAAGAGTTGTATTTTTGTTAGAAATAACTGTTTTGTAACATAACAAACTACCCTGTTATTACTATTTTAATTAGATTATACTTAAAATATGTATTTTCCTGCCTAAATTGTTGTTTAGGAAGCGCAATAAAGCGCAGTTCCGATTGCCTTCTTACTGTATTCTTCAGGCTACAAACATTAAAATATCTCAGAAGATTATAATTTTTGAATTGAAGTGTTTGCAAGTCTTGTTAATTATGTAATACAAAAGATAGTGTAGAGAAAACAGCCGTTAAATATTCGCAGTGGCGAAAAATGGCATGGCCTGGCTGGGGTTCACACCCGAGATCTAATAATCAAAAAAACGGGACTGCATACCAGGCTGTTACCTTAAAAACTGGTTAATTAAATTGAATTACTTACAAAACAAAGGAAATTATTTATTGAACAAATCCACTGATATTTTATCTGCATTTTTAATCAACTGATCCATTTACAGAATATTTATTATATAAAATTTTACAGTGCATTTACCTTAAATATATTTTATATCTGGAAAGTGTTTTTTTTTTTAATAGAGCGTTTATTTCAATGTAAGATTTCAATATCGAAACATTTCAACTAGTAAAATTAACACAAAAATCTTAATTGAGGTTTATGAGAACCAGATTAGATCTTTATTGTCGTGAAAAAGTGCCGTCGAAATGGCAATAATTTGTCGTGAAAAAGTTGTAGCTAGAGAATAAGTTTGACGTAAAATAGCTGTGCGTTTTGAGGAGAACAGTGCCTACAATTAACAAATAATTTATTTAACAAAGAAAAGCCTGAAAATGGTTATTTTTCTGATTGAATAATGTAAGTTTCCCCCAAATTTTTGTTTTATTTATAAAAGTATAACATAGTAAGGAATTAATTCTCGGCTTTCGACGCAGATCGACAGTTAGGCTAAATTTAACGGATAGGCAATAAAATTAATAGAATGTTAATTGTATGTTAAATTAGGAAACGTGTACTAAATTTATAGCAAGACCATGATATTAGAATGACAGCTTTACTGTTAGTAAAGATGTATCTTGAATTAACGGCAAGAACAGCGCTGATTCTAACAAAAAAAAAACAAGTGATAATGTGATAGCTTCGCTGTAAGTTATTATAAACACATAAGCTTAATTACATCATATAGCATGTAGTATGGGTATTTAAATTTGAGGTCATTGAATATTTAAATAGTGTTGTAATAAAAGTCATATGTATAATATATGTATAAAAAAAATCTTCAAGAGTAGGCGAATATTGCTTAAACTGCAGTGCAGAAAGATCAGTTAGAGAAATACAATATGGGCACAGATAAAATGTGTAGGTAAATTGTTTCCACAACCAAGTTAACAAAATTTAAAAAGATAAACATTCATAAAAATGCACTTGAAATCGGTCATGGGTAAGAATATACTCAAATTATTAAAAAAGCAACAGCAACTGATGGCATTTTAATGAACGGATATGGGCACAATAAATTATTATCGTAAAAAATTGCAAAAATTGTTTTAGAAGTGTTTATGTCCTAAAAATAAAATTACTGCATGATTGTCGCAATCATGTAATGTATTATGGATGTTTTATATACGTAGAAGCGTTGGTTGTCCTTGAACGTTTAACTACGTGCAAACAATGCTAAAAGGAATTTTGTAAATCAACTCGTTATGTCGTTTATTATATATATTTAGTGCCAAAGTTGATATGATACGGAAGTGATGCTGAATTGTCTGAATAAATTGTAGTGAACTGTATCTGCGATAAATTTTGTAATAAATCTGTATTATCCCGCTTGTATAAATAATATTATTTAGTCACGCGCAGCGGGCTGTGAGTGTAAGTATAATATTAGTATGTAAGTAGTCATAAGTACGTATATTTTCAAAAACGTGCCTTAACTTCAATTTGGTCAGATGTCAAACAGAAAATCATCAAATCTTCTATTAGCAAAACACAGGTTATACTGCCAATTTTTATTTACGCTTGTGTTTAATTATTTATTAAATTCTTCTTCATTTTCTTGTGAATTTCTCTTTTTAAAATCAATAATCTTTTTATCACATACATTATTTTAAACCAAAAAGATTTTTTTAATAATATAACATCGTAACCAGTGGGTAGGTATTACAAATGGTTATTAGTAAAAAAATAAATTATTTTTTATTATTCACTTAAAGTGGTATTTAAAATATACGTATATTTTCTACCCGTACTCAATTTTGTGCTTGAATATATAGATATCTAAATTTATAATTATTCTATAAATATATCTACTGGTTTCATAGTTTTTTCGTGTCTTGTAAAGTAAACATAATTTGAATGTGGATTGTTATCAATGTTATTAGATTCATGGTGACATGGTCGATAGGCAGTGTGATCATTCGTGATTTTACTTTCAAATATGCTTAAAAAAAACAGGGCAGTACTGCGTTGTTCACAATGATTAGTTATCGCCGGTAATATCTGGTTGATACTTAGTTTTCAAGGTAGATAGCTATATGGAAGGATTTCAATTAACATTAGGCAAACTTATACTTAGTTTGAAAGGCCACACAAATATTAAATTTGAAGAAGTATATTTTATTATGAAGTGTTTAATGAAAGGGTAACTCTATTAGAGATTAACTAAAAAAAACTATTGTAGAGGGACATTTTTTCCAGAGAAAAACTCTTACTAAAGGACAACCATACCAGAAGGAAATTCTACCAGAAGAAAACTCTACCAGAAGACAACTCTACCGAAGGACTACTATACCAGAGAAAAACTACCATAATACAATTCTACTAGAAGACAGCTCTACCAGAGGACAACTTTAGCAAAGGACAATTCTACTAGAGAGAAAAGTCTACTACAGTATAATTTTACGAGGAGATAACTTTACCAGAAGACAACTCTACCGAAGATCTACCATACCAGAGAAAAACTACCACAAGACAATTCTACTAGAAGACAGCTCTTCCAGAGGACAACTCTAGCAAGGGACAATTCTACTAGAGAGAAAATTCTACTACAGAACAATTCTACGAGGAGATAACTTTACCATAAGACAACTCTACCATAGAACAACCCTATCAGATATAAACTCTCATGCTAAAAAATGTATGCTTTGTTTTTTGCATTGGTAAAAGAGTTATCTTCTAGTTGGTCATGTAGTCTGGCCGAAAGAGGACTTTACAGTCCTCATACACATTTTACACATTACACACATTTCCTCACACATCCTTCACATCCTCACATCCTTTACACATTTTAGCGTAAAGTAAATTATTATATCTTTAAAATGACCACCAATAAACATAGTGCGAATAAACAAGTTAAAAAGTGTATAAAGTATTGTTTGTTGCGTTAGATTTTGTCTTTCAACTCTTTTTCTTACTCGCATGATTTCGTCTGTAACAATTGTAGCTCGACAGTTTTTGAATCCTAATATTACCACATGCGTGACGCACTCGAGAGCACCTTAAAGTAGACTGATCTATTAAAAAAATAGGTCGCAGCTCTTTGAACACTGTATACTTTCTTTTAATTATCTGGGTACATCAGCGAATCTCCAAGTAAATAAATGAAGCAACAAAATTGTAAATGGGCCATTGATAAACTGTTAAAAAAAAGCATTACAAGTAATATATATATATATATTTTAATTTCCACGTTGCTCATCTTTCTTATGACATTAATTTAGATTCATTTGTGGGTGTATACTTCTGTGTATTATACAAATTGAAAGAAATTTTATGTTATAATTGCAGTTTTGTACTTATCCAACTAAGTAAAACATGAAATGTTCTCACCGACCTGGTTCATGGCGGCATTCACGGCTACGAAACGCCAAACACAAAATAAAAACAAGCGATGCCGGTGAACTTGCTCCAAACTGGTTCAAGTTTAAGCTCGAGCGAGGTCCAAGTAATGCTGACCGCCGTCTGCCGACATACCCGCGCGACTGCTGAGCGTCTGTCGCGGCGACGCGGCCTTTAATCTTCCGCTGTGGCTGTCAATTTTATTGTGGTGGTTGCAGCGCCATTTTGACGAACCTGGTCCGCCGGTGCGAACTCTAGAACATGCAAGGGTTTGCGAGTACTATCGGTAATTTAAGGCTGACTATATACTATCACTAAACATTTTATATTATTAAATTTTCTATACGAGCAACAACTGCCCCTATGCAGAATAAGTAGGTACAAAAGCGCCCTTCGAATAAAGCGAAAACATGCGTTTCTTTAGTAATATATTAATTTTTAAAAATTTGTCGTTTATTTTCATAAAACATTTAGTTGGTTACAAATAATATCGTTGCCAGTTTTTAGGATTCCGTCCCTTAAAACGTAAGCATAGTGTCATGCTTGTTGATCGTTTACCTGTACGTATTTACAGAAACGTTTAACTACCTATCTAAGCTATCTAAAAAATACATACGCACGTTTTTGGTTAAAATGCGTACTAGAAACCTCTGAAGGTTTTCTCATTTCAATCAGCTTAAAATCTAAGCTTGATTAGTAGAGACGAGAAAGGAGGGCGGTTGAAAAGGTTAACAGCATTTACTTCAAGTATATGTATTTTTGGAGAGTGGCGCACTTTGAACGTGTTCGTGATTATACAATTCGGTAAAGTAAATGTAGCGTTGAAACCGGTTCGTTAAATACGCACCTGCACTATCTAACACTAATATTTTCAAAGGGAGCCACTCACAAAATAAACCTCAGTTTAAACTCAGATTTCAAGATTCAAAAACAGATTTAAACCTCATTTAGCATCATTGAAAAAAAATTTTTTTTACCAATTATTTTTCTACTAGTAATATTTATTTATTTCAGTCGATTGTAAGAGGTTATTTTAAGACAATAATGACATTGTTGATAGATAAACAATCGTTTGTTTTTTATTATTTTAAAACTGAAATACCACTTCAAATATATTTTTCATAGTGTATAATTGGCATCAATCAGTGCTTGCATACTTGTTCACTGCTTGTCGACCTTAAATTTTGTATATAAGATCATGTGATAGTGTACGGCGAACACAACGTGTTCGCAGATTTCATGACGGTCAGTCAACAATCGACGTGTCCTTATGTACTATGCGGGGAAACACCTCGTGTGCTATCTATTGCGTCAGACACTTAAGTACATAATATATCTATACGACGACTATGTATCAAATCAAATCCAGGAAAATTTACCGGCGTGTTTTCCAAAATATATTTTTGTTTCCTATTTGTTAAAACGTAAATGTAAAATCCACTAACTATGATAAATAGGTCGTCCTTATATCAATGCGTGTAGTTTTTTTTACCATATTATGCATATTCATATGTAGTCTCTACGTAATCAGAATCTGATAAGGTTCCTACTGACCTAATTCGTATTGTCGGTGGAATCGAACTTTTGTTTTCAAGCAAAATCAAGGTTTTTTAAGCATTACCTCAAAAATAACTGCTTAATAGGTCACGGAAATCATAAACAAATAATAGTTTAGCGAACGAGATGCGATCTTACCTGAGAATCGCCATACAACAACCTAAGGTCACGGCGGTTTGTCAAAGAAAAATATATAGTTTCCAGCGGAAAATGAAAATTTTCGATTTTAATAAAATAAGTCACACATTACTTATTTACACAAACAATTACAACACACACTATAGGACAGTACAAAGTTTCAACGCTCGCTGAGCGGATATGGTAACAGAAGAAGATAAATGACTCAATACGGGATCTCGGTGAACGGGACTCTTTTTAAAGTGTCCTAGGAAACATAAAAGCCTCACTTTGCCATAGTCCTAGATTTATACTATCTAAAATGTAGTTCACATACAAATTCAAATTGAATGCTCAAACTAACAACCGTTGAATAGTCGTCGTTTTCGCTGTGAATATAATTAATTATTCTTTTTGTATCTTTGTCGGCGACATTATGATAATGGTTCGCTTTAGGATGCAGGCAATGATCTCTCAAACGGTACACTAAGAGCATAGACAAAATGATCGGATATGCCCAAAGTCACTAATTCAACATTGATTCAACCTATACAAAAAAACGGGATTTTTTTAAATAAAAATTAAATTTTAAAAACTATACTTTTAGGGCGGGTTATTTAAAAAAATATTGGCGAGCGTTCCGGTATAAATTGTGAAAATATTTTTTTTTATGGTGATACTTCGTGAAAAAAAAATACTAATATTATTACTAAACAAACGTACGTAAAATACAACGTATTCCAAGACCATTCCTGTTTATTGGCGTTTGTTTTGACCTCATATCAAAATCATGGTTTGCATATAAAAAAAATTGAACTTTACGCGGTAATATGAAATTGCTTCTGTCTTAAATTCGGTCGCTAGCGAGGCGGTGCCGCGCCGGGTCATTGAACGGCCTTGGACGAGCGCCTGCGAGCAAGAAGGGACTTGATAACAATAATAAATTTGGGTATGAATTATTCTCGTATTTTTTATACAATTTCTTACACGCAATAAACACCTCAGTAAGTCTTCAGAAGGAGCGTTTTGGAACACTCTGTATACGAAAATTACGTATAATTCTAATTACGTAAAAAAAATGCAAATGAAGACGTTCGCGAATCGTACAAAAATGTTTAAATCATTTGTGGGCATGACACGCATGCTGACCAGAGCTTTTAAGAGTTAAATAAATACTAAAATAAAATTAAATATGTCCCTCATATTAGCCATTATCGACATACTTCTTACTGCGGGTCTTATGATCTGTCCTATTTCACACAAACGAGGTTTCAGCGAGGAATATTCATTTTTCCTGGAATTGTGCTGAGGTTAAAATCATATATCTCGAGACCCTAGCGACTTCTTTATGGTTTGGAGTTTTGCTTATAGAGATTTAAAAAATCTTACAAAAATTAAGCTTACTAACGTTAGACTACGCGGAAGGAAATATGACGGTCATGTAGTGATAATTTAACCTTCGCTATAGATTACATGTAACTTCCTGGTTTTTCCAAAATTGAATATCTCATAATTCTGCTATAATAAGGGGGAGACATTTTTTTTAATTTATTTTGAATTTTTTTTTTAAACGGCAATCACAAAAATGAATTTCCAAGGAAAGTTCATTTCGTAGATGTAAAACATATCAAATGAATAAAATATAAATTCTTTAAATGTTCACTTCATTTTTTTTTATATATGCGTTGCACATTTAATCTGTATAAGAAATCACAACTTTATATGACTAACCATTAAGACGAACTTGCTTGTGTATGAAAGCTAGTAAACTTTTAAAAATGACGTATTCAAAATAAATGATGAAAATGGTTTTACATATCAAGAAATTCAGTTTCCCAAAAGGTTATCTCAAAACCCGGAAAAAACCTGAAAAAAGTACTGCGCAACTCGATGTGGTTAAGTTACATCTTTGTTTACAGATTACGCAAAGAGGGTTTCTTTAAAGATTTTTGATGTAGTACTTGCTCTTGTTACACTAAAATAATACTGTGTCACGTGGATAACAATGGGCATATACACGTAAAATTACAAAATGTTAGCATGCTGACATTATCTTTATAACGATAAAATTTGATGTGTATAACTAATGTGTTTAGTCAAAATCATGAATTTAGAAATTGTCTTCTGCAACCTCCCTCCAATTGGAGTTAATATGAATGTATCACGGTGTCAGTCGAGGTGCACGCGTCTTTCTATGCGGAGCATGTTGAGCATAAACTGTTTGTTACTTGTGCAGAAACTATTCACAAAAAAATAATAATACTCATCTCAGGCTTATTAAAGAATTAAATATTATTGGCATTACCTGTGATAGTTGACTTTTCAGACGGTAGATTTCGATAATTTAGATATAACATGAAGTACTGTGGAAAAGTGCGGTCGAGTAGCGAATGGCTGCATCTCTCTCTAACGCATTCGGTTGCGACGCGGGAGAGAGAATATGCACAACACCCCATCCCATGTTTGTGACAATAGGTTGTCATCAATTTGTACTGAAAGTAAATTAGTTGCTCGCCCCAATGAAAGGGAGTGAAAATAATTTCTATCTTCAAAGTAATTTAAAACAATTTATATACAGTTTTAAACTGTTAGGACAGATGGTAAGAAAAATTAATACAATATCAATGTAATTTAGAGATTAGGTTAGGGGTATTTTGAGGGTTGGGTGGGTCAATGGCTGACCTTTTGGCGAGATCAATTTATTCGATTTACCAATGGAAAATCGCCACCCGCGCGTGCGTTTATTCCTAATTATCACATAAAATAGATTTATAAAAATGATTAAAATCATTATAAACTGAATATATGTGGTTGAATAATATCTAGTTAACAATGCTTTAAAACTATTTTAACGAGAAACCGCGATGTCACTGATGTTTGCGAGATGAAGCTATACGATTCTACGAGTATTTGATGGTGCGTTTACTATCATTTATCACCTCGCAAGGATTAACTCCTTATTTTGTCACAATGACAAGGCGAAGACAAGTATAAACGCTCACAAGCCGAAACAGGAATTAATCACTTACAATAAATTCACATCACCCCGGACACAGTTTAATAAATTATGAAATATCTTAAAATGTTATATTTCTAATTATTTTGATGTTTTGATGTCCATTTCATCTGTATTGGAATTTCATTTGTATTGTATAAGAATTAAATATGCAAAATAAATAACACAATTTATAAGTCGGCTGCTCTAAGGAAAAATAAATTATCCAACTTTTTTCGAAATCAATATTTTATCATTTTTTGAATCGTCGGGACTTTTTGCACGTACTAAATTAAAGTAACTACAAAAATTCGTTCAAGAAACTGGAATTTTAAGGCTGCAAAAAAGGAAGTAAGTGAATTTTTCTATACATTTTCCAACTAAGAAAATAGTATATGCCAGTTTCTAATAAATAAAAAAGTAAGTGAACGTTATTTATTTTGTTTTTGCGTGGATAATGCATATACTTTATTCCTTAATTTTTGTCTGTCTCTGTGCTGAACCAAGTATGTGCTGAAGAAGTATGTCTATATACTTCCATGAATAGTTGGTGAACACTAGCAAAAATATGTATAGTATGGCACTTAAAAAAGTTTTACCTGGTTAATCAACAATTTTGGCTCTAATGTAAAATTAGGTCAAAAACAGATACATTGTTTTACCGTAGAGCAGCCTAAGTGTGAATTGTTATAAACATATTTATTTTGTAACTTTAATTATTAAACTATTTTATATAACGTTAAGGAGATTAACTTTATAAATAAAACATAATATTTAACATTATTATATCATATAAAAATATAATAATTTTCGCTTTTGTCAAAAATTAGGTCGGTCATTTTATCAGGGGGTTTGCCGTTATAAAAAATATCATAAAATGTAATAATTTTGAAATTAATTAAATATTTATATTTATGAATATATGCGTATTTACGAAACACTCGTATGCAACAATTATATGAAGATTCTTAAGAATTATTTTGATATTGCACCGCGGCATCGCACCTTCGAGTTTTTTTAACACACAAATAACTCTCTGTGCTCGATCGGCGATGACCGATTGGCCATGACACTTTTCATGAGTACTTGTACTAGCATCAGCACATAAAAACATTAACTCACTCATAGGATATCTTATATCTCAAACTCAACCTCTTAATATTTTTTCTACGGATCAATACGTTTTCGATTTAAAAAACAAATGCATATATTATAAACTATACGCAATGGTTTTGTCAATAATAAATCAAGCTGTGGTTTGTAATTAAACTGTTTTACAGACACACAAATTACAATATAAATCGATGAATCTTAAAACCAGTCTTGCCGTAATTGACGGACAGTTTGGTCGTAGGATAGATAGAGTGACAATTATTATAACTTCCTATTAGATTGATTAGCATGCTTGTTTTTATATATGTTTTAAAAAGTTTATTTGTAAAATTTCTATAGGTATTCTTTGTTTGTTTAGATTAATTTTAGAGACCGAATATTAAAATACATTTTGTCCGTCTCGCGATACGAACCGATCGGAATACAATTAAATTTAAAATCAAATAAAAAAAAGATGGTTAATTTCTTTTGATAAAATTGATAAATTAAATTGACTTTTAAGCGCAAATATTTTAAGAAACCTTCAGAAACAATTAATTTTAAAAATTTATTACTCAAACTTTATTTATTGGCCTAGAAAAATAGAACCAATTTGCGAGTTATTTTTTCTTTGTTTTTGTCGAAGTGCTGAGTCTTTGATAATTGTGTCTGCTTTTATATGCTGTAATTTTTTGTTGTATGAATTATAAGTTAATGAGAATCGTAAGGTAACGAAACCATTATATTTATTTAATGAAATTCCTGTATACTCTATTGTAGTATATTTAAAATAATAACATTCCTTTATCATTGGCTAATGTTTTTAATTTTATAATAATCTAATGGTTTTAGCTAAGTCTTTTTGTCTTTAGATCTTTTGATTTTTTTAAACAAGGAAAAGAACACAGAATTTAATGTTTTACAATACAATATTTACCTGATCCGAATATGTGAATAATAATTGTAAAAAATACACGTTCGGCCTTTTTTGGATAAAAAACCAAATGTAGTCTAATTAGACATCTTTGGATTAAATAAAACGTGTCTAAACCCCTTGCCCCCCCCGTGCCTTGTTAGCTAAAATTGCGCTACGCTTAGAAAGTAGGCCAGCTGCTGGTCCTAGATAATGCGCAAGGATAATTATCGTTTTATTATAATTACAATAAATACTCTAAGATAAAATAAATCCCTAGCCTAGATTTAAAATAAAAACAAAATATTTACGTACCTGTCTTATTTATCCCTCGAAGGTGTTACGCATGTTAAGTAATTGCAGTTTGAAGCAATAATAATTACACGTTTGGTACTTTATAATTGCTTAATTAAAACGTGTACATTTCTCAGTTTAAGAAATGTTCAAGTAAAAGTCAAGTTATATTATTTTCCACAATATGTTATAATTTACGGGAATATCAAATATATAATACATCATAAACATTAAAATAACGACGATTCGAAATTCAAGAGAAGGTAAAAAGGAAAAAAAGAAGATAAAGAGAACTATATAAAGTTAAATTACTTACAAGTTTAACAGCGATAACAATTAGAGTATAACAGCAATAAAAAACCAAGAACAATAACCTAACTACCGTCAAATTCATTTAAATCACCGTGCAATGAGGACCCTAATTTGGATTATAATCCTGGATCCGTAGATACAATCCTGGCATTGTTTGTATGCCAGGATTGTATCTAGGAGACTTGATTACCTTAATATAATTTTATTATTACACAAACTACAAAAAGGAAAAGACCACATCTACTCTGAGGGCACAAACTAATCCAAAAACTAGGACAAAAAAATCTTTTTTATTAAAAAGTAAATAAGTTACAAATAGACGTACAAAAATAATTAAAAAAAATTTTATTGGAAAAGATTGGGAAATGACACACCAGATAGCCGTACCCTGCTGAGGGCCATTGAAGTACCTCTATTCAACCTTTTATGCAATATGCCGCTGTCAAGTTTAATTTTAGCGCAATCATAGTTTCCCGTTCCACCTGTTCGTTTGTTTTCTATTCATTCATTTTATATCCTTAAAAATTTTACGACAATTAATGTTATCACCTTTTTTTTATTGGTCTTCAAATTGCTTTCTTATATTGTTACCAAAAACAGTTAATTTCAACCATGTGACAGTTTTATTATTTGTTCGATAATGTACCACGACAAAAAGACGATAAGTATTATCGTTAATCGCTCCAATAATATGTGCACCAATAATAATTGCATCCTTCACACGTTTTACCGCCTCATTAGTTTATATAATTATTAGTCTAAATATTATTCTGAAATACCAGGTTTGTATTTGGAAAGGGTAATTAAGAGAAAAAATATATATGTATAATAAAGCCATTTATTAATATGGCGAACAGTAACGGACTCACTAATTCTTTCACTCCTGAACTATGGTGATGTAGCATATGGCCCAAACTTATCCAAGAAAGTGCAAATAAAAAACCCAACCTAAAAACCAGTTATTGTTTTCGGAACTCATATCTCAAGCACATTAAACAAAACAATATTCTAAATATGGTCAATCGCGGAAAACTCCACTATGCTTGCTTCGTATTTAAAATATATTACAGCGAGAGACCACCATAGCTATTTAAAAAAATAGTAAAATACGGGTAATACGCGTGTACGGGTAATACTACGTAAAAATAAGTGAAATCGATGATACTGGAAAATCGAAATATACTGAAAAAATACGAAAGAGAATAAGAATAGACAACAGTGTATAAAGTATAATAAAGCCAAAAACATGATCGATAAAATAATAAAAAAAAAAGTAATCGAAAAAAACTTTTTTTCGACCAGATTTTAAAATAATGATATACGTCTAGAAAGTATGTGAATCTTTATTATTATAATCGATTTTCAAATATTAATAATGTTTCGGTCGGTTTTACTCGTCGTATCATACGAAAACCTGAATATTGTTTTATATATTTTCTATATTATATTCTGTATGATGATTTCCTTTTTACTGGACCCAATCTTACCAATTTTAAGATGTATTCATTGATGTATGGAGCAAATTGCTTTATTATAATCAATAAATGCACTGTTGCTACGTGATAGTCATCCCTAACCCCTATTTTTAGGTAGATTTAATTAGGAATGTTACCTATTGCAACGGATACCATGTCATGATTTCCGAAAAATTTCGACATATCTTCGTTTCACATCCCCTAGAACCCAAGACCAACCTCAGTTAAAAAGTTTATATATCACTATCACTATCACTAACTCAATATTCTATATCACTTTCTTGTGGACACGATAATTGAACTACCGTAATGTTAAATTTTATATTATTCAACTATATCTTAAAACTTATATTATCAACTAAATAGTCTAAGGGCGCGAATAGTTCGCGCCTCAAACAACAGGAACTTAGTCTTGCATCCACTTTCATAATTATATGATAAATTTTATGTTTTATAATGAATGACGATCATGAAATTTTAAAGACGTTTATTGGAACTGAAGATAATTATTATGGTAGTAAAATGTAGATTCACATTGCACTGTAATAAAGCATTAGTAATTATTTGAAATAATGAAAGCCTGATTAAATTAGCAAAATACTAGTCAAATATATATTAAGTTAGATTCAAAAATCGAAAACTAAGGTTCATAATCGAAATGTCATATTCAAACTAAATTTAAGAAGTTATCCGAGCAAAGATTCCACAAGACCAGAGCTGATTTTTCCATTACCTGGAACTTTGGTTCCAGGTGAAATTTGTTGACAGTTTCCGTCCTCATCGGCTTCGAAACTTCCTTTCCATAAATCTCCCTCTGGATCATGCCAGGAGAAAAATCCCTTCCCAACAGGCTTTCCATTTTTACTTGCAGTCCACCCTTGTTCAATTTTGTGTGTACCATCTGGTAGATCATATCTATATGAAAATAAAAAAATAGATAAAGAGTCCATGTTAAATAAAAAAAATATAAAATTTGTTTAAATCTATATACGGACACAGGTTATTCCATAAAAAAAATATAATCGTATATAGTCGAGTCATAAGTTGACCGAATTTCAATTCATAGGAAGGTGTGACTTTTAAAAACAAGCTTTTTCGCGTGTGTGCTTTTAACCATTGAGGAGTTCCTTCGTTCGGAGCCATTCCTGGGTGTAAAATCTGGCCATGCTTAGAATAAAAATGCATTGTCATCGAACTCAACCAACGTGTCAAATTTCAACTCCGTACAATAAGAGGAAGTGATGCTAATACAGCTTGCAAGCTTTGACCTAAACCGGCATGTAAACATTGCAAGGTAAATAAAAGCTTATAAAAAGGTTTTGATCATAATATAACTTTAAATATTTTTAAAAGTACTTTAAAGTGTCGAATTAAAATGCTCATATAAAGTTGGCATAAATAAAACCTATTTACATAAACATAAAACAAATTAAATAAAAAGACCATGCCATATGAAATAAATATCAAATTTATCTAAATATATATACAGATAGAGGTCATCCCATGAAAAATGATATAGTCGAGTAACCATAAGCTGACCAAATTTCAATTCAAAGGACGGAAGAATGAAATACGACTTGCAGAAATAAAATATGGTAATAACAAATATTACGTTTCTTACTTACTAGGGCGCCGCTTTGCTTCGCTGCGGCATACATTGGAGCGGAGTTTAGTATATAAATGTATTTCTCCATAGGCATTACCATTTAATTTTTTATAATTCTTTGCGCAATCAAATATATATGTTTTTTGGTATCTATGCACAGAAGACATTGTCATGGTCATTTTAAAAAAATAATTATCAAAATCGGTCTTGTAGTTCTAGAGCCTTAGTCCGTGAACAGAGTGACATTTGAGTCACCACATGGGAACTTCGCTCCAATAAAGCTTAAATAAATTTTCCGATTAAAAAAAATCCATTTAAATAAATATTGTTTTGTATTTTATTTTTATTGTTCGAGGACTTTTTTGTTACCATATTTCATTTCAGCATTCGTATTTCGCACATCCGTCCTAATTGAAAAACAGTCAGTTTACAGTTACTCGACTATACCTAATGAAACTTGTCAGGATCGTTGGGTTTTTGGGTTTATATCTCCATACTATCACGGTTTCGTCCGATATTGTAAAAACCGCCTATAGAATAAAATTCAACCGAATGACTATAGGAATTTAAAATCCATGCAAATAATATAATATTTAAATATTACATCTCAAGAAAATGTGTTTTTTTTTGTTTTGCTTACTCGTATTTGAATTGTGATCGGCCAATACTTTTGGTTCCATTTTTCATTATTTTTGTATCTGCATATTTTTCTTTTGAATTCTCGGGAGAAATGTTGTTCAGATGAGATTCTTCAAAATTAATCTTCGGAGCTGCTTCAGAGTAGGTTATTTTTAACAGTAAAATTGGAAAAAATAACTGAAATTAGAAAAAATAAAATGTGACTATTTATAAAAATGAACTGTGACAGATTTCAAACAGACGGATTATCAGCAAATAGTATGGCCATATCGGGAAATGTATAACATAAACACCTCCTGATTGCGTGTTAAGTTTACACACAGGCCTATTAGGTTTTATTTCTATTTTATTAATAAACCATTCTATCTATACCGCATATGGGCCAAATTTGCTATCAATAGAATTTCTCGTTAAATTTTGTACAAAAAATATATTATCTTTTTTTATAATAGGTTAATATTTTTCGAGATATCAAGGTTTTATTCGTCGGAAAGGAAGGAAATCGCTTTAGAAATCGTTATAATTGATGTTCACAAATATTATTTCTAAACTAAATTTATTAACATTATATTTTTTGTAGTAAATTTATTGTGGTAAGCAAATATGAATCTTCCTGTATGAAAATCATAACTTTGTTGTCTTAAAACAAGAATGAGGTCAGAAACTAAAGGATTTAGGGATATTCACGAATTGTCCTTTGCTATACTTTGTATACAAACTATAAAAAGTAATATTACAGTCCTATAGCGTAATAATTTTGATTATATTAAATTTGATTATTGACTTAACCACTCACCCAATATGTTATCATTGTGATGTCTTATAATCTGTTGAACTAACAAATTCAATATATATATATATATATATTTACCACAAATATACCGTTTGACCCACGGACTAGAAGTCCAGTGTTATATATGAGATGTCGTCAACCGATTTAGAGGCATTTGAGACGCGGAGCGTGCATTAGGGATGACAATAAATTTACTGTTGAACATTAACGAACCACATTAGCAATTGAAATTTCTTAGTTATAATATAGTATCAAAACCTAAAAATAATATACAAACATATATTTATTATCAAAAATACGTGTTATATATACAAACTAGTTCCAGTTATTATGAGGCCAATTTTTAAATATGCAATGCAATTTGTAACGTTTGACAATGTAATGTTTGCAGTAAATGTGCAATTTTCAATATAATAAAAACCATACAGATTAACTAAAGATAAGAAAACGTAACTTAAAAAAATAATAGTAATATATATATTATAATGTATAAGATAATAATGATATATAAGATATGATAGAAGAAGAAATTATTTTTAATAAATTGGTAAAAAAAAAACATTTTTATTACAAGCTTTCAAATGCTTATAAAAAAAAATGTATCTGTAGCGTTGACCGTTGAGGAGTTACTCCGTCTATAGCCAATCCTGGGTGAAGAATCAGGTCATGCTTACCATAAAAATTCATTGTCATAGAAAGTGAACCAACATGTCAAATTTCAACTCTGCAATATTTCTATTCCTCCCTCCACAAGAGGAAGTCTTTCTAATTCAGCTTGCAATATTTGACCTAAACCGACTAACAAACATTGCAAGTTGAATAAAAGTTGTGAAAATATTTTCATTCAATGGACAGAAAAAAAAATATAATAAAAAGTTTCAACATATTAAACATTAATAATTTGGAAGTCACTGTAGCATAACTATAACACTAATAAATTATGTGAATCCTTGTCACTTTGTATTTATATCTCAAAGGTAGCCCTTAAACCTATTTTAAAAAAATCGATTAAAATTTATGTTTACCTCACTATAAACAATATAGCAGTCATAAAATATTTAAAACGAAATAAAATATTTTAATGGTTATTACTAATTAATGCTTTTTTTAAAATTATGATTTACCTGTGAAGTTGTGATTTACCCGTCAAAGGAGATGCTATCTTACTTCAGGCTTGAGGTATGGCTTCTGCTAGTACAAATTTTCAAAGCACAGAAAGGCATGATTACACAAAATATTAAAAGTTTAACGCTGCGTACCAAAGAAAGCGTGTTTTAATATATATTAATTATCTGCTATTTTATTTAAAACTCATCTTGTTACATGAGAAAAACAGGATAAACGTGACGTCAGAATGGAAAAATAAATTATTTAAAAAATTTTTTTTTTGAACATAGAGGTTTAAATGATAAAAAAGTTAATTGACGATTGTTTTTTTATGATACACATATAAACAGTTATAATAACGTTCTTATACAAAAAAAAAATAGTACGTTGCTAAGCTTAAACGTGATAGCAGAAACTATTTATAAGAAAATGATTGTATGATAGTCCAAGCATTTTCTCATGTCCGTAATAAATGCTTTATTCTGGAATTCGTTGAAATTTGGTAGCTAGGAACTGTTTATTATTACAAATTTATGTGGGCACTTTTAGACGTCGAGCGCTTTGGCACTCCAGATGCGTCGCTTCACATTACACCTTGGCCGGTGTGGCGTGTGATGCATAATTTTATTTCAGTTATTGCACTCTTAGGTAAGCTTTGTACGGGACCTATAGTTTTAAGGGTGCTTCTCGTAAACTCGTTGGATTTTTGGTTGTTTAAATGCCTAATATTTACCATTTCACCCGTATACGAAATTTTAAAATCAATTTTGTTTAGGTAGTTGAGTACTAAATATACAAACAACCTTACATAGCTATAATACTTTGCCAATTGTGTCAAAGGCGTTTTATACTCGCCCACGCTCACTAGCGTGGTCTTAGTATCGTAGTCGACGTTTCGTAGTCGTAGTACCCTAGTACGTAGTATCGTAGCCGTAGTAAAGTAGTCGTAGCTAAGTAGTCGTTGTACCGTTGTACGTAGTGTCGTTGTCATAGTATCGTATTCGTAGTAGGGTAGTCGTAGTGTCGTAGTCGTAGTGTCATAGTCGTAGTGTCGTAGTCGTAGTACCGTAATTCTTAGTATCGTAGTTCATAGTATCGTAGTCGTAGTAGCTTAGTCAGTTTAGTATCGTAGTCGTAGTACCGTATTCGTAGTATCATTGTGTAGTATCGTAGTGCGTAGTACCGTAGTCGTATTATCGTTATAACTGCCGTAGTGTATCGTATCGACTATTAGTGTGCTTATACGTTTTATAATAGAGTATAGGGCGTATAAGCCCCCTAGTCGCTAAGTTGGTAATATGTAACTGATTAACCCTTAATGAACAAGAGGATTTAAAGAGGACCTATAAGATTTTATAGACTCATGCTCATTTAGCTACCCAGAATTGGTTCAGTCGAAAAAGATTTTTGCTACTTTTAAAATCTTTGCTGAAGGATGGTTTGAAATAATGAAGGAGCTGGAGTCCCTCTCATGGTAACTTCCGGTACTGTCGTAAGAATCGTACAAACTAAGTGGATGTTGGTGCTTCTACGCACTGAAGACCTGCTGTTTTTGTTTGTACCGCTGGTGAGTCCCACACATTTTGCACTGCAGAGACGCAACCCATAGGTTTGTACAGGCACATCTGCATTTAGGTTTTTTTTTTATTTTTTGTCGTTATTACATGTTATATTATAATTATTTTTATTTTTGTAAATGATTTTTTATTTGTACTGTTGCTTTTTTTTACAGTTTGAAGAAAAAATGGTAATATTCCACATTCATATTCATTAAATGTTTAATCGTAATATATTTGTACATGAATTTAAATGAAATATTTCTTAGTAGGCGAATTTGTTTTATATTAAAATGTAAAAACGTACAGTGCTTTAGGTAATAATTTAATTCCACAATTCTATAATATATTTTTTTTACCACATTAGTGCTTTTAGATTTATCAACATAAATATATAGTTATCCCAGGAGTGAGCCGATTACGCCAGCAGGTAAGCTGACTGATGGCAGAAGTTCTACTTCGACGTAGTTGCCATTGTCATCAGCTGTGAAAGTGACGAGCCATTTGTTCCCCAACTCATCTATCCAGGTGTAAGATCCAGTGACGGTCAGGACCTTCTTTCCGTCCTTCTCTACGAATTCCCCGTCTTCTTCCCTTTCAGTTCCATCTGTCAGCGAGTATCTGAAATAATCGAAATCTTTATTTAACGTGGCTAACAAACAATTTGATCATAAACTGAAAAGTATAGAGTAATACCACTGGATGAAGTTTAAAAGTGACCATTCTTTTCGTTACTCTACATATTTTAATACATATACTACAAACATTGTGTGGATATTGCTTCTAAAATGCTGAGTTGTATTGGTGTTCATAAATTTACATTTAAATAAAAATATAATTCTTTGGAAATATGTCAGGTATAAAATAAAAAAGGAGTGTAAAAATTATAGTAAAAGACTGATCAACATTTAGATTTTCTTTTTATAAGAATATAGAGAGGAAAAACAATCTGCGTTTTATAGTCCTGTAAAGCTCCGCGCTATAGAAGATCTTGAAGTTTCCCCACATCTGAGAATTCACTACCAAGCGACCCTATTCCACAATAGTAAATCTCTTATTAAATAAATACTTTAATTTTACTTGATACATATTTTCAAAATGTAAATTATCTACAATCGAAAACTATGATTTTCTTAAACTTAAAATATAAGCTTTTAAAGGTAAATAAATAAAAAAATAATGTATATAACTCATTAATATTACATAGGAATGTCAGGGGCCAATTTTTAGTAGAAATCTTTTTAGGTTTGTATAGAAGTAATGTTTTACTATATTTTTTTTATTTTGTGTTGTCACGAAAAGGGTTTAAAAAAAACACGATAAAAATGATTCGACTGCCTGGCAAATATTTTCATTTTAAAAAATAAATTCAAATAACTCACACGGTTTATCTTGTTAGGTAAACGAAGAGAGGAGGAACCCTTATAAAGGGGCCTCCATACTAGTAAGGTTATGTTATACGCTATTTCAAAATAACCTAATATCTAAAAAGGCTACAAAATAGTTGGGTGATTTGTAGGCGAACTCGTCACGGTGCTTCATTATCATAGTGTAACTTCCAAAGAGATTTACGTGTCACTGTCTGGCCGGACAGGGTAAAAAATAATAGGGCGACTGTCAAAATAGTTAGGGCCGGCGATGTAGCCGAATGTATACGGTCTCCATGTGTGATGTGCAAGCCAGGCAATGAGCAATAAATAGCAATAATAGTCAAGCGAAGCGACTTTATTGAACGCGACTCTGTAGCTATGGCTGCGAATGAACGCGATTTCGTCACCGCTATGAGCCAACTTTAGTAACGTGGCTATTTGTTGCACTAGGATAATGGGTGAGTTAAACGCGCACTCTACTCAGTACCTACCAAATTCGGTCGCGGGAAGTTGGCGAGATTAGGAAATAGTACATTCGTTTATGTTATATAATAGTTTATAACGAAATTTGTATATATCAATAAGTCAAACTGTTATATATAAACTCACCTGTAATGACGATTCATCTAAAATACGATATTTAAGAAATTAATTTAATTCTGTTCAATATTCAAACCTGCATTTTCTATTTAATTTTTCGCCTGTCTACTACTTACTACTCAGTTTATTGTTTGTAACATTTTTTTCCTTATATTCATTTTATTTAGAATCGTATTGTTTGCTGATTATAATAAAAACCGCCAGATGAATAGTTATAAATACTGTGTTTATTTTTTTAATATGATACCCAATAACGTAACATGGTGTTTGCGTAAATTAGCCAGTAATTAAACGAAAATATTTATAATAAAAAAAGGGTTTCGCTTACTGAAATCTGTAGTTTCCATCGACGTTATGTACGGATTCATAATTCGTCAATTCCACTTCATCTTTTTCACCACCTTCATTTGATGATCCTGAGCCTTGCGTGTTGGACAAGGGAATCGCTTGTGATACTAAGATGGTGGTATACAATATGCTGATTAACACGACCTAAAATGTAAATAAAAGCATAGAATTATTATGGTGCTATGACTACACCTAAAATGCATAAACTCATATTAATTTTAATTAAAGTTAAAGTTTTCTTTTACTTTATATTAACATTAAATGAAAAAAATAAAAGAAATATACAAATTGAGAACACACGAATTAGAAACCACCTTATTTTTTTAAGTCATTTGAGAAGGTCTGTGCGGGTAGGTTTGTTTTGTAGATTAACATAAAAAAAATAAAACCGACTTCAAAATAATATACAGATGTGCTCCACGAACATCCCTGAATTGAAATTGTGAAAAAAAAATGCGAAAATAATTCATGCCCAAATTTATTAATTTTATCAAAGCACAAGTGTAAATTATTCTCTTTTTGCTCCCGGGCGCTTGGCCAATGCCAGTCAATGACCCGGCGCGGCGCGGCCTCGCTAGCAACCGAACTTATCACAAGAGCGATTACATATTATTGCGTAAAGTTTACAATTTTTCATAACCAATCATGTTTGAAATCACAGGGTCAATAAGCTGGAGTTTTCATTGGGATCGGTCTTGGAACACGGTCTAAATGTACTATATTAAACGAAATATACATATAACCTAAGAAGTAATCGATTGATATGACTTGATTTTTCGCTAAAATAAGACTATCGCTAAGGCATTCTGTATAATATTAAAAAATATATATTTAAATCGCTTGAGCCACTCCAGAGCAATGAGTAATATACATAAAATAATGGTCTTGATGTGAAATGATTCAATATTAGCCTAAAATATATTTGTGATCTTTAGATTTTTTCTGTAGATCTGGTCAAAAGCAGCTTTTCTACTGAAACAATAAGTTAATTATTAAAAAATAATCCAAACCTTTCATCTGTAATTTATATTTAATAATTGTTATGTAAAATAGCCTTCAAAATAAAAACCAATTTAGTACACTTTTTTTATAATATCACGGAATCAAGTAATAACAAATGATGACCTGTACGTACAAATGCCATCAATCTGAAACAAAGTTCTTCCTCAATCTTCTAATATCGTTTAATTAATTACTTTTTTGGTTAGATGTTTTTTTTAACATCTGCCTACACTTAATTATGTATAGTTAACAATAGTTTAAATTGAGGATATTTATTTTTATGTTTATTTGTTCTGATATAAATAAAACTACTACTATAACATTTATTTATTTAATAAAAAACATGTATTTTAAAGATTTTAATTTGAATTTTCACACAAGAATTTTAGTAATACTATTGTTATATTTTTTGATATATGAATGAATTAGAGAAATTGTATAAAGGAATCGTACCTTGTATTTTTACTCTTTATTTAATTTTGAATTTAGTTTTTTTGTATATGTCAGAAGAATATTTGTATTATTAATTAATTACTTAATAATAGTTCAAAGTTGTTCCGACCGAGTTTTTGTAAACATTTTTTTATATTGTAATTTAAATTACCGTTGAATCGTCCTTCTTTTTAAACATTTATTTATTTCATTGTAAATCTTAGGTTTTACCTATGAAAGTTTTAAAGAAAAGCTCAAGGGGTACATTTGTAGATTCAATTTACAAGTGACCCTATTTTATAGATACAGAGGGACCGACGTGTGTGTTTCTTTCCTTAAATCTATAAATAAAGGTTTACCATATTCGTACACCAGGAAAAACCCATCCCTGTGAAATTCCTTATCATTAATCCAGAAAATATTTGACAACCGGCCACAACATGAGATATTATATTGTATTTTTGATTCCATAAAAAACATCTCTCTTTGAATATACTAAAAAAAATGGGGTGAGTTCTATCGCTTTGTAAACTGTCGCCCGGAACAAATTTTTACTCGACCAATTTATTATTTCTATGCTCAGCTTTGCCAAATAACTCATGGTACATTTTCTGCGGTGAAGCTATGACCGATTCCTGGGTGGCGCGGAGTGAATTTCAATGCTCTATCTGACCCCCTCTCCACTCAATGATGTAAACGCACTATCAAGCAACGAAAAATGATCTATTTTTAGTATATATTATATAAATGCCACTTGGCGCTACAGCCCTTGATCCACTAGATATAAAAAACCCCTAAAAATAAAATATAAATATTAATAATGAAATAAATTAATTTAAATATATCAGTATATAAATACATATTTAAATTTCAACTTATGCATTTCATCATTAACTCTGGCTGGACTATGTATGGTAACCTTTTTATAAACGTTTTCACGTTAAAACAATCTGTCATTATTGAATGTATTAACACGAAACAATTCACAAGTTTTGTATACTATGCAGTCCTACGTACGGTAAGACTATAAATTTATGTTGCCAATAAAACAATGCATTACGTTATTCTTCTTTTTAATGGAAACCGCCGAAGCTCCCTGAAGTGACAGCGCATGCATTTTTTTTATTATCAGTGTACTAACGCGACTATGTGTACGACCGTTAGTGTTTAAATCGTTCATTTAGTTTGAAGTTTGATACTAGGTGGCACTTTTTATAAAATCGCGCATACGTTAGAAAATAGTTATTATAAAAGATTGTTTAGATCGTATTATGTAAATATTAATTGATCATCGCTTCTATCAATTCATAAAAATAGTTATCTTCTTAATATCAAAAAGTATGATAATGAGAATAATAATCCATGAATATTAATTTCATATAAAATGATTTCATATTTAATTTCATATTAAAGTTGTAATATATATTAAGATAAAGAAGTACGAACCAATTTATCCATTGTAATTTCTTGATAATTAGGCCTGTTAACCGAAAAGGACACCAATATTTATCGAACTCAAAACAAAAACTAAATTTAACGAACAAGAGATCTTCAATATAAACATAATAGTGGCGAGTTTCTTATGAAGATATATTGACCCTGTCCTCACACATTGCTAAACATCCTCACGCGTCTGATCATAGAGACCAATAAAAAACAGGTTTATGATAAATATATCCTATCATTATTTTTTTTTCGCCACTAAGGTCATAATACCTTCAATTTTACTCTTGACCTGTTTAAGATAATCACGACGAAAAATAATTGATTGCGTTTATTTTGAGAAAGGCTTTAATTATGATTACACAGAGGCAAAGTTGTTGCGTGGATTGTCCGTAGTAACAAAGTTGTATGCATAAAGATTGTTTTGTGTTAAGAAACCTGTAAAAAAAAAAATTTGAGAAAAAAAAAATATTTATCATTATTCTACCTATTATTATATCGTTTATTAGTTATTCTTTCGCGAACTATACTTTGCTTTATTAACTTTTAACTGCGATACCGATGCGGCGCGCGCAACAGTACACGAACTCATAGTAAGCGGGCGAAAAAAATTAACATGGGATTCCCATAGAGAAATTATTTTTAAACCTAACTTTTTCATTTTTTCGAATTTTACAATTCCGTCACGACCTAGTATTTATCATGTGATTAAAACTTTAAAATTCTAAAATCGGCGGTGAAATCATTGAAATCACAATTTTTTCTATTGGAGTCAATCCATGAGAGCTACGCTTCGCTCTACTCCGTTTATAAGTAGATTAAAATGAGTATTTTTTAATTTATTCATTTAATCGAAAGTATATCTAATGTATTATTGCTTTTTAATTTTTAATATGGCAAAGGCGTTGGCTAAAAATCATACTAGGCGGGTTTCTTTTCCAAAACCTCAAATACTATGTTCTTTACCCAGTGTAAAAAAATCAAATAGATGTGATCTGATGCGGGGAACATAAACACCTTCTCACACAAACACACTCAACCTAAAAATTTTCTAATTTTAAAAAAAAAAGTTATGCTATAAGTGTAACGAACGAAAGTAAAACGAACACTATAAGTACTTAAAAAAACTTTCTTGAAAACGAAAACAGTGTCGTTTAAAACTTGAAAAGGACGGAACTCCGCCTTCTTTAAGTACAGATTAAGTACTAGTTGCGGAGGCAGGAAACATAGTATAGTAGTGTCAATCGCTTGTAAGAATTTACTGTTCTATTATTATTAATTGCCAAATATAGCCTATATTGTCAAAATGTATTATGAACCTAAATAAATAAACTTAAC
Organism: Neomicropteryx cornuta; assembly: GCA_020383195.1. Lineage (NCBI taxonomy): Eukaryota > Metazoa > Arthropoda > Insecta > Lepidoptera > Micropterigidae > Neomicropteryx > Neomicropteryx cornuta. The sequence goes on along the minus strand of JAHKQU010000021.1, from coordinate 17,013,056 downwards.
GGGTTCCTTATATTATATCATAATTTTTTTACCTCACTTTTTCTCTAACTCACAGATAATAACTCTTTAATATGAACAATCTTTCTAAAAAATATTAGTATAAAGTTAATAAATTATTAGAATAATAGTGTAATATTAATAAAGTTATTGTTTTTCTCTAACTCACAGATAATAACTCTTTAATATGAACAATCTTTCTAAAAAATATTAGTATAAAGTTAATAAATTATTAGAATAATAGTGTAATATTAATAAAGTTATTGTTTTTCTCTAACTCACAGATAATAACTCTTTAATATGAACAATCTTTCTAAAAAATATTAGTATAAAGTTAATAAATTATTAGAATAATAGTGTAATATTAATAAAGTTATTGTTTTTCTCTAACTCACAGATAATAACTCTTTAATATGAACAATCTTTCTAAAAAATATTAGTATAAAGTTAATAAATTATTAGAATAATAGTGTAATATTAATAAAGTTATTGTTTTTCTCTAACTCACAGATAATAACTCTTTAATATGAACAATCTTTCTAAAAAATATTAGTATAAAGTTAATAAATTATTAGAATAATAGTGTAATATTAATAAAGTTATTGTTTTTCTCTAACTCACAGATAATAACTCTTTAATATGAACAATCTTTCTAAAAAATATTAGTATAAAGTTAATAAATTATTAGAATAATAGTGTAATATTAATAAAGTTATTGTTTTTCTCTAACTCACAGATAATAACTCTTTAATATGAACAATCTTTCTAAAAAATATTAGTATAAAGTTAATAAATTATTAGAATAATAGTGTAATAATAATAAAGTTATTGTTTAAGTGTTGTCTTTTTGCTTAATAAAATATCTCATTTTTGACCAATCTCTGTGATGTTATCTCTGGTATTTCTAACAATAAATTTATACTTATCCAGTGTTATGAACGTTATTTAAAATTTATCGATAATTTTTCGTCCAAACACGTTTCGTTAAAGCATAAAGATTTAACGACCAAAGAAATGCCGAATTTTCATTATCTTATTTATAATATATGGTCGTAATAATCAAAGCGATGCGCGGTAATAATTTGTTAGCATATTATTTATGTCGTTGTATTATTTATTGTTTTGTTAGCATATTATTTATTTTTATATGAATGTTCGAATATTCGGATTATATTAATCATTTAATTTTAGAAATTTTAATTTGTTTTTTTAAAAATAAAAATATTATAGAATAAAGCACACTTTTTAGAAATATTTTAAACATGATTTTTTATTATCACGATATAATAATATGTTTGTTTTTATAATGCCTAATAAAAATCTGGATTTAGCATAGAAAAAAAGTTGAAATCTGAAATATAAGTAATAATCATCGTTACAATCCTAAATATAGGTAAAAGATCATTATAAATTTATAAATTATACTAAGAAGTTATGTAAGAATTTTTCCTTTGAGAATAGGAGTTTTTTCTGATAGCGAGGAAATGTCACGTTTTTGATACAACGCTTTAAGTATGTAACTAAAATAAAATAAATGATTAGCTATTATTTAAATCATACTTGTGATTTTCACAAAAAAAAAAATCAATCAACATATGTGTTTACTAGCGACATCTTTATCTAATTTATTTGTCTGTCTACTAAATCGTAGATAGCTCCATCTGCTACGTATTTAACGAATTATGATTGTTGTATGAATTGTGATTCTTCTATTTCCGCTAGATAACAGAAATATTATGTGCTGTTTTATTAATTAATAACAGAAATAAATATTATTTGTTTATAAATACTAGGAATAATATTAATTATAAAAAAAAATGTAATTATTGTTATATAGCTGAAAATGCTGCAGATTTTGATTTTTTAAAATGTTAAAATATTTTCCTTTATTTGGAAAAAAATGTTTGCAATTACATATGATTTTGATTTGATTGGTCACATTCTCATAAATTTTTTTAGTTAATACCGCTAGATAGCAGAAATGTGTAAGATTTGTACCGGATATACTCGTATTATATCAATTTATTATAAGTATTTTTTTTATATTACAACTGTTTAAATAAATTACGATCGAATTGGAAATTCCGGTTAGTAAGCTGAGGGCTGATTATTTACATACTTCTTCATTCGTATGGCTTGTGTTGCCGGGAGGCGTTACTGGGCGCAGTTCCGACTGCCTAATTATTTTATTCATTATGCGAGGCCATTCAGCAGCCAACACGCAGGCGTTTATCCTACAGGCCTTATTGCCTGAGTTCGGAGTTCGTTCAGAATATTGTCTGTAAAAACAATCTTCGGTCTCGTTTGTTATTTCATGCGCACGTTCCCGGAATGTCATTTTCTTATTTGTTTGTTACATGTTTCTTGTAAACAACTTCGTGATAAATTCGTAATTTTATGTTTTTTGATACATTATTATCAGAGATGGCTATATTATTTTTACGTCTGTATATCCGTAAGTATGTTTTTTAGCCTTAAGGGCCGAAATTTCAGTCTTTGCTTAAGTCGTTCTTAGTTAGGATCAACTTAACTTTTAAGAATGACCTAAACTTAATTGTGTATTTCACTTACTTTTTAAGTTCGACTTTGTTAAGAATATGTTTTCGCTCTCGTGATTAGTTCGCTACTCGCCGCTATGGTTTGTGTATACATTATCTGTCGCCACTGTCGCATCACTTTTGACATATGACGCGTCATCTGACATTTTGAAGTTATGTTGTCAGGAGACGAGAGCCACCGATGACAACACACTCCCACACGGGTCACGGCGACTATAGCGCCGTTAATGTACTGAAATCGCTCCTAGCAGCGTATTTTAACACTGACTTAAGTTTAACTTGAGGCTTAAGTCCAGGTTGTTTTGATTCTTAGCTAAGACGGACTTTTATGTTCGACTTAACGTTAAAAATGAGTTGAAATACAATGTTTATCGGTTAAGTCAGACTTAAAATTTAGGTTAGTCTTAAGTAGGACCTGAAACTTCGGTCCTTAGTTTCATTATCTCTTTCATTAACTCGATGCCCAGACTAGAGAAATCAATCAACCTGGGATTGCACTCTACTATATTCCAGGCGGAGCTATATGCCATCACTGAGACTGCGCATGAAAGCATCGAAAGATCCTACAAAAATAAAAACATATACATACTTTCAGACAGCCAAGCGGCTCTGAAGGCTATTAACTCGAATGCCATCAAATCAAAGCTAGTGCTAAACTGTGTACATATACTCAACACCTTAGCATCACACAACAGGGTCACACTTATGTGGGTACCGGGACACTCAGGCATTGATGGCAATGAGAAAGCAGACGATCTGGCAAAGAAGGGTGCGAGCATGACTATGATAGGCTCGGAACCGGCCTGCGGCATAGCTAAAAGCACCACCAGCAGACTGCTGAAAATCTGGGCTTGGAAACAAAGCCAAAAATACTGGCAGGAACTGCCCGGACAAAAGCAAGCCAAAGAACTCATAGTAGGATTCTCGCAAAAAAGACTCTCGGAGCTACTGAAGTTAAGCCGAGACCAAATAAGGATCCTAACCAGAACCTTAACTGGCCACTGCAAGCTGAACAAACACCTGCACAAATTAAGCCTATCGTCTGACGACAGGTGCAGGCTTTGCCAAGTGAGCCCAGAAACTCCGTTACACCTACTGGGAGAATGTGGGCCCCTCATAAACAAAATGTACCAGCTTCTAGGCAACCATCTCCTCAAGCCTGAGGAGATTAGAACCATCGCACCCAAAAAGATACTCAACTTTATCTACAGTACGCGACTAGAGGGCGAACTTTAAGTGGATTTAAATGTACAATAGTTCTGGAAAGGACGCGGTACGCGGGGACTCCCCACATCCACTAATATACATAACATAACATAACATAGCTCTATATGCGCGAGAAACGCTTGAATGCGCTTAATTATTTGTTTCTTGAAATATGAACTTATATTTTTGTCACAGAAGACTAGAAAACTGTCCGCCGTATTTTTTTTCTTTGTTTAACATTAAAAATGAAGCAACCAAAAATCCATTGTGTAGTTTAGAATAACTAAGCGAACAAACAGATTCACGCGGATAACGACTTTGCTTTGTACTATTTCGCAATATTTTATTTCAATTACTGCGGGTTAAAACAACTATTCCATAAACTTCATGTGTGACAAGAGCAAACGATTTGCTAGACATCCCACGTCGTAGAACCAATTATGGGCAGAAAGAACCAATTTATAGAAAGTGTTCAACCATAAATTTAAAATACCCAGAAATTGATATATTTAATAATAACCTAGTGCCGTTCAAAAATCTTATCAAAAACCAAACGTTAACATGAAATTTTCCTTTCCTATCCCTCTTTTTATCTCTCTTGCATTTTTAAGGTTAAACACTGATTTTGATACACACTCGGTGGAAATATTTAGCTGGTTTTATTTTATACTTGTAAGTTGGTACCATTGTTTTCATTGTTTTATATTTTTATTATTTTATACAGCCTGTATATGATTTATTTTATGTAACTGTCTTATTTCCCAAATAAATATAAATAAACTTTGTTCTGTGCGTTTACTCAATATATAGGTATAAAGCCAAGTTCAATGATATTGATATTTTTGACCCGAACCATAGCGAATATTTTACTGATGTTAAATATAGTTGTATAATTTACATACAAGTTTTTAATCCACAATGATGAATGCTTTAATTGGCCATACTTACCTTCCATACTTACTTACTATAATATTATGATTGCGGAAGTCCCATATAATGCGACAATAAAAAAAATATAAATCAATAATTTAAAAATTTGGACCCTGCGATTTTGCTTTAGATCGTCCATGAAAATGATATTCAGCAAATATCAGGTGATCGGGGTGGTCTAGCAGAAAGGTGTTTGACCCATCGGTCATGGGTTCAAATCCGCAAATTAAAGTCATACCATTTTTAACACTTCGTTGCCATCACCTTAACTGACTCTAGAACAAGCAAATTTAGTTTAGTTTAGTAGGGCCCAACATGATTGTATCGGTAACTGTTCCTCAATATAAACTGTTTTGGATTTAACGTCGAACATTTTAAAGTACCGTTAAATTTATCTTACGTGAAAGCTACCGGATATATTAGCTTGGATATTAGATAAAAATTTGTAGGCACGTATTTATTTTTGTTTTTATCATTACCATTAAACATATTCAATCATTATCTTATGTAAAACAACACGATAGAATATAGGTAGGTACTTATGATAAATTTAATCTTACATGGAAATCTGGTCTAAAGAACGTACGTACCAGAAGCAGTTAGACCTTGAACTTTCATAATTTTAAAAACTGGCCATACTTCATAGTAATATTTCCTCAATTTATTCAAATTGCGCGTATTGCCTGTTCAACAGTTTGACATCAAATCGGTATCATAAATAAATCTTTAGTATTCATTTCCTGTTTGAATACCATAATGTTAGAAGAAAAAGATTTACCTTTCTACTAAAAAATACAGTCAAAGAGGATTTTAGAACCCAATCTACCACCTACCCCTTACCTACATACATAATTCGTGTACTATAAGTCACCAGAGAAATAAGATATAAATACATATTAGTCAAAAATTTGATCTTTGTAAGTTTGACCATATTTCTACTTACCGTGATCAGAAAAAAATGGCTCGTTATTCGTAAGCTTAGTTCAGTTTAACAAATTCCCTACTCAAAAAAATCTCCACATAGTCAAATGCTTTTACTTTCTAAAGCCAGTCATATATGTTATAAAACATATATGTAAAAAACATGTTATAAAACATATAAAAAATAATATATGTAAACATATATGTTATAAAATCACGTCCGATTTACGCTGCCAGCTCTGTGTCTAATAGCATTTGTGCATGTGCGCAAATGTTTGCGCACTTATCTGGGACTGGCTTTAGAAAGTTACTTTAGTTGGGGTTACTTTAGTTATTTTTTGACGTGTTTGAGAGGGGAGGGGGTTAAAATGTAGTTAAATTTTACAAAAAATACATAACATGTTATATGTATAAGCACATGCGATGACGCTGAGATGGCTCTCTGTCTAATAGAATTTGTGCATGTGTGCAAATTTTTGCGCACATGTTTAGGACTGGCTAAACATGGAATCTCTTTTTGATTCTAGAATGATGCTCTGCTTATTATCCCTTTACGCAGCATCTTCACAGATTCACTTACATATATTCACTTCATATTCACTTTCCCCGTTGCACCCGTTTCCTGCTCTCTATTCTTCTATCAGATATCATAACTGAAAATATTATAATTAGTTTAAATAACAATAGGTTTGTTCTTATTAGTAAATATAATTAAATTTTCTGTTAATGGCTGTAAATAAAATAAATAAACACTAATTAAAATTTTCCACTACGTCGATTAAAATTAAAAGATGGCCCAATATTCTTTAATATGCTATTCAGGCAATTGAACTCGTGCATTAATTTAAAAACCATAAAGTCCTATATTTTTTACAGATTTTCATTTTCCTCGTATCTAGAAAAGATTCCTTATAAACACGCTCGCACGCACTCAAAATATACAAAATCCCAATTAAACAAATATTATATTTAATACAGTTCCATACAAATGCACTAAAACATACCTTAGTACGGGATTGCTCAATTAGGTGGAGGTTTGTGCTCTCTTGTAAAATTGTTAAATCAAAACAAATGATTTTATATTATTATTTTAATAATTATTGTTATAATAACTCTGCCAACGGCACATATATTTAAACTATAATTGGCCATACTAATGTTTTCCTTACCTACTTTTGTCTTGAAAAATGCATCGCTTTATCTTTACATTAAATTTAATAAACAAATTTATTAAAACTAAAAAAAAACTATCGTGGCGGGCGGAATTTTTATTTTAAAACGTGTATTATCGTGAACTTTTACGGGTGACCTTCAACTTTTGGTGGTTTCACTTTTGTTTCTTGCACACTTACACGCTAGTGCGAGTTATGATAATCTGAGCTGTGTCACAGGAGAATTCTGTAAATATTTTTATTTTAAATATATCTATGAATGATTAACATATTGCAACCATTATTTAAATGACGTCTGTATACTTGTGTGTACTTCTGTGAACACGACAGCGTCTTAACGCAGCACCGAAATTACTCTAAATTTCGAATTTAGGTTTGTTTATGCCTTAGCAAGGGTTGAGATGAAAATAAATTAATTCTAAAATTATGGGACTGAGCTGTGCTAATGTTGGCAAGGAGGATGAAAAAAATACTACTGCGCCACCTTACGTGCCCTTGCTAATTAATCTATTCGATGTATATCAAATATAGAAACGTAGATTTTAACTAGTTCTACAAAAAATTATACCGTCGTATAAATAACCTAAAATAAGCGTAAAACATATAATTTGGCAGTGTTTTCCATACCGTGTAAGAGTAATACTTAGATAATAATATCACATGACTTATCACAGAACTTATGACGGATCATCTCCGAAAAGTCGGGATTAACAACTTCCCTCTCCAAGAAATCTATTACATATGTGATTCATACGACTAAAATTACTCTAATTATAAGGGAAAGAATTGAACTATACTTCTTCTTTATCCTACTTCTTGGAATAAATGATTTATTATTATTTATTTAAAATTGTCCCATGCTTTTTACGTTCACGAAGCACAGAAAGAGATGGGTAAAATTTGTATAAAACCATGACCTAGAACGGCTCTTAATGGAACATATATTTATATGAAGTATACCCTAATATCACTAATAATATACTGTGAGGCATGGGAGAACGAAAATATAGATGTTCTAATTTTTGGTCTCTATACTATTTACTTTGAGCAAAAACTGTCTTTTTCTAATAAAATACTATAAATACCAGATTAAAAAATGTAACATTGTACAATAACAATATTTTTATGTGGGCACTTGACGTTATATATTATTTTATTTAATATTTTTGGAATGTACTCGTTATTTAAGTGTTAAGATTTAGTATTCGTTTCAAGATAATCCCGAATCGAATACTTAATAAGCCCAGTAACGGTAATTCACGTTAGATTTGGAATGTATGTCTAGACAAACCTGAATTTGTGCCTAATTCAACTAAAATATTAAATTTGTTGCCTCATAAAGGCGCCATTGATATTACATAATTATGCATAATATATTTTACAACATCCTATCAATTATAATATTAAGTTGTTTCAAAACAATTGTCATTTAAGCTAAGATCATCTGCAATGCTTATATACTATACTATGCCAGTTCTTCATTACTACTTTACATTTGATGTGAGAAAGGGATACATTTAGTATTGTGTTTCCCTAAGTAGGAAATGGATTTTTTCTTGTAAAAATTTGTTTCCTTAAAATGAAGAAAATCATCCTAGTAATTGGTTATTCATAAGGTATACGAGTAAATTGTAAAAAAAAAACAACTTTTTATGCGCAGAACGTTGAATTTCTATGCCTTCTGTTTTCTCAGAGTTTTCCAGGTTTGATATATTATAATTCACGTCGCTTTTCTTCAGTTTAAGATCTCATGGCCAATATTGTATCAGTGACTGTTAAGAAAGTACGAGAATATGTATAGAGAAAAATATTGAACCGATGGCGATGTTCGAAATTTGTCAACTTTTATTTTTTTCTCCTCATTATTCAAAAGATGATGGTGAAGGGGGGGAGGGATAGGGTGGATGGGTGAAGGTGATATAGAAAGGTCGTACTTTTTTTACAAGATGCTATATGTTTGGTATTGATACCCTAAGCAGGTCCGAAGTAATGAGTTAAGCAAAACTACCTCAACTAAACGTACTAAAACGTATTAGGACGTAAGTCAAAAAAACTAAATTTTGAAGAAGAATTCATGTCAATTCGAGTAATATTAAATTATGAAAAATGCTTTCAAGCATTGAAGGGCAACGAAAAAGTACAAATATTAACAGCAAATACTGGCGAATAAGTAAATATTTTACAGATATTCTCTATCTAAAACTACGCTTTATAAATATGTAGAAACTTAAGAAGAGCTTACTAATAATATTTCTACTGAAATGCGACACCCTAATTCTTTCCATTTAAAGCCCACAGATTGCACTTAAGTTTGGCAATAATACGTAACATAAAGATTGGCTACCTCATTAATTACCTCATGAGGTTGACTAACCTCGGCCTGTCCTCGAGAGGGTTTCCTAGCCACCTAAAGAACGGCAGTTGTTTGTCCAATATCTAAAGAAGGAAACAAGGATGGTGTAGTTGCTTTCGACCTATTTTCAATAAGTTTTCTAAACCTTTTATCAATTAAGCAAGACAGGTTATTCTCATCTCTAGAAGATTACAATAATTTCCTAACTAATAAGAAATATGGGAGCGGTTCAGATAATCGTTAAGTTTCGACTGCAAGAGCTATGGGCATCTCGTTTGTATATTGGATAATATTTATTAAATACTCGCAAACACTTGACGGAATGAATTATTTGTAAATAGTATTATTTCATTATTATTATTATTAAGTAATTACAATACTTTGAAGCTAGCTCAGGTAATACTGTTGATATCAGTAGGCGAGAAAAAAAAATGCTTAGCAACTCGCAGCCTACGCTTAAAAACAGCCTTGAAATCAGCAAAAGGATTAAATACTGACCTATGAAGAGAATTCTTTGGCGAATTTTTCTGGAAAGAAAAGAATCGAACCCAATGTTCCGTTTTCTCAATATAGGTTTTATCTTGGAAGGAATAAATTATTGAAAAAAAATATAATAAAAATTACCATAGAGTTACTCGAATAAGATTGCAGGATTTCAGTTTAAACTCGGCGGCTAAATTGTATTTTAGTTAAGATTAAGAAACCGGTCGAAAAGAGAGTGTCTTAGGTGGATTTATTTACAATGTATTTGTATATTATTTGATGAATTTCAATGCTTTTGGCAACGTTGAAATTGAATTGAATTGTCAATTAGACATGTATTAAAAAAAATCATGTATCATTTACAATACTACCGAACACTTCCTTCGGTCTACTTAAGGATCTGGGAAATAGCATTACAGTTGAGTCGATCGCTTCAACGTATTTAAATAGTGTATTTCATTTTCATTAGTTTATTATGCTACTTAATGTTTGTGTGAAGTACGTGTAATGTCTAATAAAAATAAATAAATATGGTCAAGCGAAAAATATTGACACTTAAACAGACCGAAATGAGCAGGGCGAAGCCGGGGGATAGAAATTAATACAAATTAGTAAAAATGTTTTAAACTCTACAATAAATTGGTGTAATGTCCACTGCTACATACTCGGTATCATAACTGCAATTAACTCTTCTCTAATATATTTTGAACAGTACATCCGCATGCTACTTAATTAGTTTTATGCGATTGGTTAGGTTGGTCGTTTGGAATTGAATTCGTCGGTTTCCTGTATTTTAAAGTCTGTAAAATTTTTCCGGACTATCCTTTTAAGTGCAATAAGGAAAATGTTCTGAATTGAAGTTGATAGTATTTTTAGGTATAAAAGATGGTGCAATCGAAGAGTTTATTATCAGTAGTTCTTCATCAGTCAATCGAACGTTGCTCACTAGAAAAATAAACCTACAGACACCATGAAACTGGTCAGTGATTGTTTCGTAATTTTAAATTTTAATAAAGCAATTCGAGTATGGTATATTTAAACACTAACACTTAAACACTTTAGAAGTACTTGATTTTATTTTCGTGTTAAAAAATATAATTGTAGAACCTCAATATTTACGAGCTAAGTGAATATTTTAAAGTCAATTGGGTAATAAGTAAAGGTTTTAAAACATCATTTGAATAAAAAATGCAAGGAGACATTTTCTTGTAGTTATTTTGTGGTAGTTTTGTTTTTCACTAATAAAATATTTTTAATTTACGTACAGAAAGTTAAAAAACCTTTAATTAAAGAAACCAGAGCTAACAACATAACGGTTCAGAAACATATCGACGAGAGATCCCATTCTATATTCAGAGCCCCCTATCGTCAGAGTTGTTTTTGAGGTTCACTAATCCACAAGACATATATTTATATACCTATTTGTTCTTCACCAGCACACGAGTTAGACATCTCTGTCAGGTTAGAAGGAGTGCCTTGATTTGTCCACAGTGTTAGCAGCTGATGAAAGATGCTGTTTACGCCTGAACTACACAATGAATGTGTACACAATGCACGTCTGAATGTCACATAGCGAAAAAGTGGGGGTTCAAATAGGTTTTATAGTAATGATAAATATTTGGACATGAAAACGCTATAGTAAGCTAACTTCAAGTAAGCTTGGGTCTCTCTATGTTTACCTATTATTTATCTATATTTTCCTGTGTGCTTTAGTTTTCATATTAACAAACGTGTTTTATTTTTATTTTGCAGGTTATTATTATCCTGGCCTTAGCTACTATCGCCTTCGCTGCGCCAGCTCATAAAAAAGATAAAGAAAACAAAGAAAAAAAACCTACACCGAAGATTACTCTTTATAAATTTGAACAGCAGCTCGATGGATCTTATATCTTACAGTTAGTTGAGAATTTGTTAACTTATGGTCAGATCCAATAAATCTATTATTAGTTATGATTTTATTAAACCACTGAATGGTCTAATTTGATTTCCTAATAGGAAATTACTGACTAGTAAATATGCCAAAGCAGTAACGATAACTAACCAGTAATTACAGATCATTACTTAACTTTTTTTTTTTTTTAACTTTATTATTTTTTTTTACAAAACACCTTTACCGCAAAGACGCAAAGACGGTGCCTTTTCTGTGGGTGAAAATAAATATTAGATAATACATATTTTTAAACTTTTGTTAGGTATAACATAACAATATTAAAAATAATTTAAACTTAGTAAATTAATATAGTTCACTTAAGTCAGTAGATTGTGAGATGATGATTTGTTACAATGACCTTATAATTTGTCGTCTATTTTCATCAGCGAAAAACTTTTAAGCGCTTATAAAAAATAATATATTACATTGTTGATTTTACTTCTTATTTAAGAAAAAAAATATCTTACATATGTAATTTAAACTGAAAAATTTTTTTACAGAGTCGAACAAGACGACGGAATTATTCGGGAAGAAAAAGGTATACTGAAAATAATCAAGGATGCTAAAGGCGAAGATCACCCGGTTATCGTGGTATTCGGAAAGGTCCAATATACCAATGAGGATGGTACCCTCGATGTGAGGACTTACGGAGCCGACGAAGGAGGCAGTAAAGTCGAAGGCGATTCTGTTCCTAAGGCTCCGCCCGCTGCTGATGAGGAGGAGGCGGCGAGTCCCCCGCAACGTCGAACATCACCAGCTCGCAACGAACCCACAGTTGAAGAAGAAGATGAAGAATAAACCTTTATTACTCTAAGTGTAAGGATCTCTACCCGACTACGAAATAGTAATTAACATTAGATACTGGTAGTGAAATATAAAAAAAACTTGAGCGGTTAAAATAAACTTGAGTTCGGTTAAAATAAACATTTATATAAAATGCAAACATCCATGTCAAATTCATAATAAATGAAAACTAGTCAATCAGTTTTAATTGTATAATGCTTATAATATATTTCTATATGTGTATTAAGAATCACACAAAAAACTAAGTTGCCAAATATCGATTTAGATGTTTCGATTCATTTTTTAAAGATTTTTTTCTAGAATGCGTTTTGAATATTGCAGAAAAATCCTTGTGTCTTGAGTACTTCGAGAAAACATACACCTTTATGATTGGTATCGAAAATCATATTGTATTAAGGTTTACATTTAATGTTATTTTGTGTTAGATATATGATAAAATAAATAAATAACGTGATATTATTAAAATATTTTATTTCTGAATTTAAAATAACCAATGGTATAAATACACCGATGGTATAATGATTTTATTTTTTTGAAATTAAACTAAAATGATTTAGTAGATTGAATTATGTGTCATTTGGGGCGATACCCAGATTCGAGAAATCGATCAACGCAGGAATACAATCCACCATATTCCAAACAGAGCTATATGCCATAATTGAAAGTGTGCATGAAAGCATTGAACGATCCTGTAGAAACAAAAGTATATATATACTTTCAGACAGCCAAGTAGCTCTGAACGCCATCAACTCAAACGCTACCAAGTAAAAGCTAGTGCTAAACTGTGTGCAACTACTCAATACCCTTGCAATATAACAGAGTCACACTTATGTGGGTATCAGGCTACTCAGGCATTGATTGGAATGAAAAAGCAGACGACCTGGCCAAGAAAGGTGCTAGCATGCCAAAGATAGGCCCAGAACCGGCCTGCGGCATAACAAAAAGCACTACTAGCAAACTGCTAAAAATCTGGGTCAGAAATCAAAGCCAAAAGTACTGGCTAGAAATGCCCGGCAAAGAACTTATAGTAGCAAGCCAAAGAACTTAGCAAGCAAAAGCCTCCGAGCTTTTGAAGTTAAGCCGGAACTAACTACGGATCTAAACCAGAACCACTGCAACAGGCCACTGCTACCTGAACAAATACCTGTACATATCCTATCCCTATATGAGCCTATCGACCAATTTTGCCAAGAGAGCTCAAAAACCCTATAGACCTACTTAGTGAATGTGGGCACCTCGTTTACAAAAGATGCCAGCTTCTAGACAACCATCTTCTTCATTCTGAAGTAAAAACCATCACACCCGAAAAGATACTCAACTTTATCTACAGTGCAGGACTAGAGGGCGAATTACAAGTAGATTTAAATGTACAATAGTTCTGGAAAGGACGCGGTACACGGGGGGCAAACCCCCCCATCCACTAACGTACATAACATAACATACTATTTAAAAAAATATATAGGGAAGTCAGGTATGAAAACGAGGCACTTAAGATAAGATAAGATATTTTTATTTCAAAAATACATAAGAATGACATATAATCTACACCAATTAGGTAAAAAATGAAGATAGAAAATACACAATAAAATTTTCTAAACGTAAAATAAACGAATTTAGATAACATTAATAATAAATAATTGTTAATGAAATTGAATGACCTACGCTGGAAATAACAGAAACAAAAGAATATAAAAGATACAACAAAAAAGAAAACGATCAAACTAACATAACAAAAATTCTTTTACACTGTATAAGTTAAGTTCTAATAAATATTCCTTAACCGCTTTTTTGAAATCCTTTAGAAACGTCAGGTTTCTTATGTGGATTGGTAATACATTATAGAAGGAAATACTCATATAATTACTGGTGTTTTGGAATTTAGAAGTTCTAGGTTGTGTCGAATGAACAAAAAAACCTTTGAACCTTGTATTGTGTGCGTGTATATTTTCATGTTTTTTAAAATGGTTTCTATTTTTAAAGAAATCACAAAGTGCTTCCAGAATAAAGATATCATACATAGTTTAAATTCTCAGCCGCTTAAAGTGAGGGCGGCATGATTCCCGTTGACCAATATTACAAATTGTTTTAAGGGTGGCTGTCCCCTCTCTGCCAGTATGGGGCTATAAGACCGCCGTTATCCCTCGGAATACTTGACCTCCCAAATTGAGTTATACTAGTTTTAACCATAAATTTTATAAGGGATGTTTAATCTGAAAGACCAAACCGGAAGTAGCAGTTTTTTTAACCCTCGATCAAGACACAGGGTGTATCGGGCCTGACACCCTCTTGACCACTAGCGGTCGAGTTGAACCCAATTTATCCGTCAATTCAAGGAAGAAACCTTTCATGCTGCCGGCTCTCCGATTAATATAATATTATCAAATTAACACATCGCAAGACTAGTAGGTACATAATGCTAAATTTAATGTTATATAAAAAATATGCCATATACGAGACTTTCTGAACAATGTTGTTTCAAATCTAAAGATATAGATTAAACTGGTAGGTAAATGTTATATTTTTATTAGGGTTTCTCTTCTCGGAAGCGTAATATAATGTCTAGTGTTGCTACTCAACCTTGCGCATGGTCGGCTCTCATTACGTCTCATCTAACGGCTTGTAAGCACAATTGTGCTGTGCCATTGTAATAATACTGTGCCAATAGTCATGAAAACTTACTTGAATTTGCATTTTTATGAAATCTACTACGTTTATGTCGTTTTGCTTTCATGAGTCTTGTATGCAGTCAATAAGATATTAACGTCTAATGTCTTAATAGAATGATTGGAAATAAAGATATTTTTGATTCTCGTAACTCTTAGAAAAAGTATAAATTTAACTTTTTAATTCTATAAGAGCCTAGATAATTAGGAGATCAAGTATTGAAATATCGAGAGTTCAGATCGTTTGTATGGAGAAATAACCGCGTTGAGTCCTCTTGATTTCATCACCTGTTGTTATATTTTAATGATTATTCTTTACATAATGTTTATTTATTTATTTTTTTATATAATAATCATCCTATATTCATTATTATATTTGAAAGGCCCTGTTATAATTAGTTCACTTAAACGGAGAAACTATATGTTATAATGAGTTCCCTGTTCGGTGACATTATAAAACGTTTTTTTTTTCAATATAAAAACCATTCAAAGCGAAAAAAACTAGTCCCTTAAACTATATAAAAGGTAAACGCTTCCTTAATTTTCATTAACAATCTGTATTTATATTTTATTTGCGAGCGAACAGAAGACTTCTGACACAATGAAAGTAGTAAGTTAGAATTATTTTATTATATATTTACTTTAATGAAACCTACGGCCCATGAAATGTTTTTTAATTGGCTTATTACAGTTACAGTTACAGTTTTAATAGTGATTAATATTTTATAGTTAATTTTTCAACTATTTCCAAACGGGTTTCGGATAACTCTTATTCATTTATAAAGTTAACAAACCGGAAAATTTGACCTATCGAGTATAGGTCAAATTTGACCTATACTCGACTTGTATTTTAACTATTTAACATGTTACCAATGTGTGTTTATAGTGTTATGATGTAGATACCTAATTTATTTTTGTTACGCATGTTTAACATAAAAAAATCTTTTTGATACTCAACGATTAGCCAAAATTAAAAAAAAACACCGGTATCCCTTATACCAATAAAATAAAGATATTAAAATAATAGTCTTTTATAGGTTACAGGTTATATAGGTATACCATGATTAGACTAAGTAGACTGAATAAAAAAAATGAAAGGCCATTTGATTAGGAATTCCTAAAGTCTTAAATGTATTTGAGGTCCATATATTTGATGTATTTGAGGAACTACAATGGTAGTTCCATCGGGTACTGATATATTTATGTTTAGGTCACGTTTTATGTAAACCGATTCTGATAATAAAATTATGGCAAGTGTAGTAAAATTAAAAGAAAGAAATATTTTTGAAAGTCAGAACATATTATTTACAAGACAAAAAAACAAGCTTAAATAGAAAGCATATAATCGAAAAACATGTGAAAGTAACCACTACATTTTTTTGATGGTTTTTAGATTTAATAAATTAACATTTCATCTTACGTATTTCATTAACATTATAACTTACGTAATTATATCAACAATGTTATGAAAATTTTGAAATGTAGGTTTTATTTTGGTCACCAAATTAAATATGTTACATAGTTTGATTCTATATATATTATACAGCAATAAAGATTGACGTCAAACGTCTTAATAGACCATCGAAATTCGCGTAATCTTTGCGTTTTTATTTATATTTTATTTTATCCATAATTCGATGTTTACAGCTATAGGAATGTTTTTTGTCTCTTTTCCTCCATTACTAAACTTTAAACGATACAGTACATTTAAAATACGTTTTTTTTCTTTTATTTTAATTATTCGTCAAAAACATACTGTATTTATTGTACAAATCCATCCAATTTAATAATGTTTTTGAAAATAAAAAGCTTGAACATAGACCGGTCTTGAATAACGTTTCAATCCTTATAATTTTACTTCATGTAAATATACAAGTAAAAAATGAAACGAATTGGTGTCAAAGTAAAATATTTTTATTTTTAAAATATTGCAACGCGGAATGTTATAAATCATAATGAGAAAACATCGTAGTTAATATGTTTGTTTTTTCTTAGATCATCATTCTTGGCCTCGTCGCAACTGCGATCGCAGCGAGTGTGCCCAAACCAGCAGAAGCTGCACCAAAACCAGAAACCAAGGAAGTGGATGAAGTCAAAATAGAGAAGAATGAAATTCATCGACATCTCGATGGAACATATGAAATAGAGTAAGCTTTAGAGTAGCTTAATGGAGTGCTTTAAACTGTCAGTCAGTCTCTTAATCATTAATCATTTATTTCTTAGAAGAGCTAACAGTTATGTATACTAAGTTACAAAAAAAATAATACAGTAGTCATCAACTTAAGTCGATGTCATCTCTAATTTGATCTTATCATTCAGCATCTCACTTCTTAAAATTCAGCTAAAAATTTATTCTAACGCTTTTTTATTCTATTTATTATAACGCTGTAAAAAAATATTTTTTAATTAAAAAGATAAAAAAACTACCTATACATATTATTTTATACATTTTTAATTAACTAACTAACTAACAATTAACTAACATTTTAATTAACAAGGTTTTTGTTAGAGAGTTTTTTAAGAAGGTAGTAGTTTTATTACTAAATTATACAATACTTAAAAAAAAATATAATAAAAAAATGTCATATTATTTTATTGTAGTCCAAATCACCATACTATGCTACTTGCTGCATACTTGCTGGTTACTTTGAAATGAAAATCTCTACCTTACTCATGCTAAAATAAAAATGATATTAACTGAGTATTATTTAGCGATTACTGAATTGTTTTTGTTTATTTTATTCAAATATTCAACAGATTTAATTATAATAATTATTAACCCGAAGTGAAATTTGTGTGCTGAATTTAACGTCAAGTAAATTTAAGATCCTCACTTCCTTTAAACATGATCTTTAAGGCTAAAATGTATCTCGAAGGCACCGATATCTGACTTTTTAGTTTCATATTATATTGATTTACGTATTACATTTAGTTTCTAATAACAGTAATAATTCGATTATTTTTTTCTTTCAATTACAGCCTGGAATTAAGTGACGGACAGAAAAGGATTGAAAATGCAGTATTGAAAACAGTTAAAGATGAAGATGGTAATGATAAAGTAATCCTATCAATCTCAGGGATATCGGAGTATAAGAACGCAGATGGCTCCATCGATCACAGAGAATACAAAGCTGACGAAAATGGTTCAGATATTAAGGGCAATAGCTTACCGCACCTAGATAATGAAGCATCTGCCCGTTCTGCAGTGCCCCAAGATGCCCCACTTAAATCTGTCTCGGCCAAAGGTGGTAAACTTAAATCTGATAAGCATAAAGTTGTAGTACCACAATCTGCCGCACCAAAAACTGAAGCATCTAAAGCTGCTGAACCTAAAACTTCCGAACCTAAAGCTGCTGCACCTAAAGCTGCCGTACCTAAAGCTGGTGCACCCAAAGCTGGCGCACTTAAAGCTGCCGCACCTAAATCTACCGCACCTAAAGCTGCCGAACCTAAAGCTGATATACCTAAAGCTGCCGAAACTATAGATGTTGCACCTAAAGCTGGTGCGACTAATGCTACTGCACCTAAAGCTGGCGCACTTAAAGCTGCCGCACCTAAAGCTGCCGTACCTAAAGCTGCCGAACCTAAAGGTGCCACACCCAAAGTCGCCCAACCTCAAGCTACCGAACCTAAAGCTGACGTACCTAAAGCGGCCGAAACTAAAGCAGACACACCTAAAGCTGCCGCACCTAAAGCTGGCGCACCTAAAGCTGCTGCAACTAAAGATGCCGCACCTAAAGCTGCCGAACCTAAAGCTGCTGCACCCAAAGTTGCCCAACCTCAAGCTAGCGAACCTAAAGCTAAGCCTGCGTCAGCTGAAAGTAAGCTAGCGGAAGCAGAAAATGAGAGCGATAATGAGGATGACGAAAACGAGGATGATGATGAGGAAAGCGAGGAGTAGATATAATATATTAATAGAGGCAAATTAGACTATAAAATTTAAAGTTTATAAATAAATATTTAATAAATATTTCTTCTGTTATTGAAAAAAAGGTTAATGATAGTTACGACTTTTCATTTATATGTTGTTTAAATTGTTTATTGTTATGTTGTTTGTTATATTGTTTATGTATTGTTTATTTATATTTTGTTGATAACGATTCTGACCGGTATTAAATTAATTATTTTCATACAAATAGGTGCTTGTTAAGTTGCGTAGGTTACAATGTTTCCATTAGGTTTATAACATCTCTTAAAAGAAAGTTTTAGTTCTCTTAAAAGAAGGTTTTGTTTAAAAATATGCCATAAATATTCATTCAAAATAATAATGTAACAACAGTCATATTATGTAAAATACAAGTTATAAACAAATAAAATAGACTATTCTTTTGTGCCCATTTACAACAACGTCACGGTTACTGTTTAAAATGTCGTTAAAATAACCAACAGTGTGAAATACCTGATGTTTTTCCCGATCAATGTATCAAGACTGCGTTTCATCTCGATTTCAGGTAACCCGATAATTTACAATAACTATGTAATATTTACCTACCGATCGCAGGTTTGAATAGCCACATTTTATGTAGTGAAGTTTACTATTTTAATGCTTCATTACTATCATCTCCCCTTATTTTAACACAAGCAAATTTAACTTAGGGTCCAAAAGTATTGTATGTGATAACAGCGATAATTTAAAAAAAAAAAAATAAATAGTGACCTGTATAATAAATATCTAAGGTTATGACAAGCCAATCCAACCGAAAACCACCAATTGTTACACACTGACACCTGTTGCTAATATATGAAGAAAACCATCTAAGTAGATCACCATGAATACCGATCTTCTGTAATTTATTTAATAGGATTCTGTGATCAACTTTATCGAAAGCTTTACAAAAGTCAGTATAGATAGCATCTACATGACATTTTTGGTCCATGGAGGCGGTAATGTAGTTGGCGAATAAAGCTAAATTGCTGACAGTGGAGCGCCCTTTAAAGAAGCCATGCTGAGCGTTCGAAATGTAATGTTTTGTTACTTCAAACACTTGGAAATGGACTATTTTTTCAAATAACTTGCGATTGTATTTATTTTAAAAATAGGTCGATAGTTGTCAACTGCGTTATCCAAATTTATAAACTGGGGTAACATATGCCTTCTTACATTTCATAGGGAAGTAACCTTCCTTAAGTGACCGATCAAACAGAAGAGTTAGTGGTAAGGCTATCTGTGCACTACAGTTTATGACAAATGTCGCTGAAATTTCATCTGGACCTGCACCTTTATTTAAGTTTAATTGTTTAATTTCAGCTGAAATGTTTTCAATATCGACAGCCACCAAGTGCATAACTGCTGGACCTATATCAGGTCTTAATAATTGAGAATCGCCAATATATTAGATGGTGGCTCGAAAATGGAGTCAAAGTATTTCGAGAAATAACTACTCGATTCTTGATCATCAGAAGTTATTCTTTGATAGGTAACTTGGAGGGAATACCATGAGTTTAGATTTAGATTTTACGAGAGACCAAAAACATGCAGAGTTATGCGTAATATTAATTTCGGCTGATTTTATATAATTCTCATAGCAAGTTTTATTGAGTTTCTGTCTAGAGCGTAGGAGAGAATATGAATCATAGTGCAAAGGATTATTAAATCTTTTGTATTTTCTGAAGATTTTATATTTTTCTTTGGTCAGCTTAATTAGAGCAGGAGTAAACCATGGAGGATACCTGGAATCATAAATGAATTTGGAAGGAATAAACTCGAATTAAACCATACAAGAGTTCATAGAACCTGCAAAGAGCTACATCAAGATTGTTATTTTTATCACTGATAAAACTCCAGTCAACCGCACTTAATTTGGAGTTAATCGCCGCATAGTTGGCTTTGTGAAAAAGAAAAACTTTCTTGCGAGTTTGGGGCAAGTTCGACATAATAAAAAATTTAAGCAACATTGAAAGAGTTTTATGAGCTAAATCTTCTTTATCAAATGGATCAGGGTAACGGTTGACTTCAACGTCTAAATTACTTAGGATGAGATCTAAAAGATTTCCACAAAAATTTGCCTCTGAATTAAATTGATTCAGACCAGATATACCCAAGTTATTTAGAAAAGTTGTACTAGTTGCAGTGGTATGCTCACAAGGCGACTGGGCAGTTTTCTTTTCTGGACCAGGCTATATCTATGGTATGTCTACTCCGTACTCCGAAATGTATTATGTGATTTCGATGATTTTTTTTGCATGTTGTAGAAGATGGCTTGATGATGATTATATTAAAGTTTAATTAATAAACTTTTAATGTAGGTGAAAATAAATCTTTTACATATAAAGTAGTACAATATATAGAAAGTTACATGAAAAATATATAATAGGTTATAATAGGTCGATTGCTACTATCTTTGTTTCCTCATTTAACTATTATAGAAATAACTGTCTTCTTAAGGTGATACGGAAATACTTCTAAAGAAAGGCTGAGGTTGCTTATATACTCAGAGAATTAACTAAAGGTAAAACACAATAAATCAATAAAATTACACACAATATACTAGCTGTTCAATCCCGGGCTTCGCCCCGGGTTGGCAGCTAGGCTTTGCAGGTGGCTTTAATAGTGCCTTTCTGCGCGACGACTCAGAGCCCCCAGACCTAGAAATTACGTGAACTTTCCAAAATGCCTAAAACACCTTTCTACATAAATGTTACCTAATTAATTCCCATACAATCTGCCATCCCATATTTCCTAACAAAAAAGAAGCTTATATCATTTCCCAGGGATCAAGCTATCTCTTACTAAGTTTCATCCAAATCGGTTCAGTGGTTCAGACATTTAAAATTCCTAAATATATTTTTACTATCGAGCAACTTATTAAGCAATCATTTTCCTCATGAAACATGTAAAATAATATAATGTTATTGTTTTATTTACATATTATTTTGAAGTTTGTAACTTAGAGGTTACATATGAAGTTCAAAATATTTGCTATGAAATCGCACAAAAACACTCTCTTTAATTGTTTGTAGTAAATTTGTGTTAATTATTATTTTAAAATGTATTATTAGTATACTTTCTTTTAGTTTGTAATATACTACTAAGATTTAAAAATGTACCTCAATGTATGTGAATATGTATATTGTAAAGGACGTGTAAAATACAGAAAAAATAAGTTGGAAATATTTCACAATTAATAATTTATCTGTATTTTACACACCTGGTTTCCAGCAGATAAGCCTTGGGTTTAGCTGGTACATAAAATAAAATAATTGTAAATTTAATGAATAAACTAATAATAATAATAATAATTTATTGGGCGACAACTATCCTAGTGTAACATTTTTACGGTTCTAAAATTTGCTTAAGAGATTAATTATTGGATAGTGACATGTAATGAAAATCTTAACTTCTCTAAAGTTTTATAAGAATTACAATTAACTTAGATTCAATTATCCTAGTAACGTTAACCTTGATGAAAGGATAAAAATATATTCGTGAATAACTTTGATGCGAATGCGAGTATATTATACATTTGTCATCTATACCAGAAGTGTATAATAAATTTTTATGGCATGCCAGTTTTGCTAAAGACAGTTACGCCTTATAGAAGAAAAAATATGTAATGAAAAAGTATTCGATGACAATAAAACCAGTTGAAATAAGTAGTTTCGGCGTCGTCATGTGCCGTTATAATTTTCAAAGAAAAAATCAATCATTCGAACGGAGAAAAACTAGTTTTTTTCGAGATATTCAATACTATATAAGGCATTTTCACTGCGATTCATCAACAGTCGCCATTTTATTTGGTGTGAAATCAACAGATCAACTCAATCGTCATGAAATTGGTACGCAACATCTTTATTTTACTACAATTTTAGTATTTCAATTTAACACTTCGAGCCAAATATTTTCTTTAATTTATTCATGCTATTTCGCTGAAATAAATCTTAGGATATTTAAATTTATATATTGCTTCAAAATCTACTATTTATCTAGGAAGAACTTAACTTTTTGATATAATATTATTTATTTATTTGTATTCACAAAACAAATTACACAAAGTACAAAACATCTATAATATTTACTAGAAGGTTACCGTTAGAAAAAAATATGACTAATATATATGTAATAAATTTAATATTTTTACTTCTACTTAAAATAACTGTAGATTTAACAAAGTAAGTGTCATCTATAGCACAAATACATACAGAAAAGTTGTTGCTTGTAAAACAAAGAATTGATATAATACTAAAAAACACAATGTGAATGAGCTATTTTAATTAGAACTTAATCAAGTTGGGAATTATAAAACGCAATAAGTTTTTTTCGGATATCTAATGTAGTTGTAAATTTATTATTAGGACATCAATATTCTAATTATTTCACTAGATTTGTAGTATAATTAAGTCTATTAAACTTGAAACAACTAAAATTACAATGGAAATATACTAAAATACTAATCATATATATTTTTTAAATGAACTACTGTAGGTTTAATTAAATAACTGTATCACTTGAGATATGCTGGCGCGCTGATGGATCGGCCGTGCTCCGCTCGATGCACGCTTGCGCAGATGCCGGCCAATCCGATGCGCCTGGTAACGACCGTAGGTCACCGCGTCGGCCAAAACGATGCTGACAGCTGTTGTTCAAATATGTAACGCTGCTACAATTTTATTTCGTTTTTTTTTTAATTAATAAAACAGGCAATTAAAGAACATTATAATAATAAAGTACGTTATTTAGCCTTTTTTAAAATAAAATTGTTTAATGTAGGTTTAGTCTTTTTTAAGAATAATATTAAATATATTTTTTTTACTCGTGTATCTTTCAGTAATTTTATGGGCTGTTAAATACAATATTAGAATGATTTTAATCTCAGATTTTTTTTAAGAAACACAACTTTGAGAAATAGTATAATCATTCCCTTGGCAAGAAATAGTGTCATTGTTTTATATTATTTATAACTGAAAAAAAAATATATTTTACATTACTCAGAAGTAACTTTATACATATAAAATTGAAATAAAAATTATATAACCTGAAAACCAAAATTTTCGTAAGGGCAAATGTGTTTTCTTGTGAAATTCACTAATATTGATTTCTACCATTTTTAATAACATTCTAATAAGCAGTCACTCAATAAAAGCGATTCAAAATGTTTAGTGTCGTATCTAATATAAACTAATTTAATATTTAAGAAAACTTCGGTTCCTAAAAATGACAATTAACGTAGGAAAAAAATGTTTTTTTTACAAAATCTGTGAGCGCAGTTTCCTATAGCTTAAAAAATCACTTATAAAATCTATCCCCGTTTTCTCGGTTCCTTTTATTGAGACGTAGTTTCTAGCTTAGCTCATATTAATCAAGAATGGCTATTATTGCCTATGACTCCGCTGTAAGTATTAAGTATCATATAATATCAACTGCTTATACATATTACTAAGTTGCAGAAAATTATTTAACCAGAACCTGACGTCTTACAGCTAGGTACTATAGGCATCATCAAAACCATAACCAAACTAGACTACTCGCGCCTGCTGTATCAACTTGTGATGGGATTACATCATTTCTTATCCTAATTTGTGCCTGCAGCACGTTTAGCCTATTCGATGTGCGTTTTGGATGACCAAAGAGGCATCAGTTGGTTATTTTTTAGGTCTGAGTAGATTAGAATTAAAAAAAAAACAATTTATCATAAATTTTAACACCATTAAAGTTTTTTTTTGTAAATTTTGACGGGCGGCTAGTAATGAAATTTCAATTTAATAATAATAATGTATTATTTAGTAATAAAAAAACATTTCATATAATTATAATTTGGCACTGAACATTATTTTGCATGTTTCTATTTGCGCAAATTGATGATTTTGTATTTATTTTAACTGGCCAGTAATACATTAGGTTTCAACAGCGGTACTGACATATTTTTGGAATTAGAATATGATATTTGGGCGCTCTATCGAAATGTCTATGTTTCTTTAGTTAGTACTAAAGAATTGTGGAGTTCTATATACACTGTTCTGTATGACTGGTGTTTAATTTATCTATATTATATTAATTTAATTCCTTGTTCAGTGTTATTATATCATTTATTGTTTTAACTTCATATTGCACCATAATGAATAAATAAATAAATATTGTTCGACCAGCGTCCGATGTGATCTAAACCGATATAGTCGTTTTTTAAGAGCATCAATTTACATACAAAAAATCAACTCTCACATTTCTACTTGTCGAGTTGAAAGATGCAACAGTGGACGGCGGACGGACAGGCATAGTCGCTTATTATTCGTTTGCAGATTTCGACGACTCTACGTTTCTATGCTTTTCATGGAGTTTCAGTTTAATTTTTATTGCAAATATTTAATGTGAATGTGAACTGTAATTATATTTTAATGATTCACTAGGTTTACCTTATATATAAAAATAATAAATGTGTTTTTTTTAATTCAGCTAATCATTCTCGCCCTCGCGACGGTCGCGATCGCGGCACGCCTACCCCCTCAGGAAGGTGAGGACCAGGCAAGGCAAGGCAAAGCGAAAAAACCAGAAGAAGTCACAGTCTTGGTTGACGAAAGACACCAACATCTTGATGGAACCTATGAAATTGAGTGAGATGAAAATAATTACATTTATTAAATAATTAATTATAATATTATTACATAGTTATTAATATATATATATATTTAATAAATAATATAATTATTAATAATCTTTAGGACATAATGTAGTTAGAATTTAAGCTACTAGATTTTGTTGTATGCCTTACTGCGCTGACTAGCAATGTGCTTAGCGCCTAGGTACGACAATTTGTTTTAGAGGGGGCCATATAGGTGAGGTTTTAGTATTGGCTAGCACAATTAATTCTGCAGGTAGTTCACGTTATGATTAAACAGGTTTTTTCTTTTTTACCTAATCGTAATTTTTATTAAAAGTAAAAGAAAATCCATTCTTTGCACTTTGTACTTCGAAACAGTTTACTACCTATAAATCGATTTGTTTTGTGCGATTTTAATATTTCAAGATTTTGTTTTTTATATATATTCAAAAAAGTATGTTTTTTTAGTTTTGTAACTGTATTATACTACGTCAGTAATAAAAATAACCCGAATATTTGTTTTAATTACAGTATAGAACTAAGTGACGGCCAAAAATTAATTGAAAATGCCGTATTGAAAACTGTTAAAGATGAAGAAGGCAACGATAAAGTAATCCTTTCAGTCTCAGGCATATCTGAGTATAAGAACGCAGATGGCTCCATCGATCACAGAGAATACAAAGCTGACGAAAATGGCTCAGATATTAGGGGCAACAGCGTACCACATGAAGCTAATGAAAATGAGGAGGAAGATGCACCCGCAGCCAAATCTATCCCTCCCAAACCTGCACAAAAGGGTAAAACTGGATCCAAAGGCAAGCCTGCACCCAAACCCAAGGCTCAGCCTGCACCACCCAAGCCTGTAGAAGAAGAAGAAGAAGAAGAAGCCGAGAGCGGAGAAGAAGATGATGGCGAGGAATAGAAATATGAGATCTTACGTAGTTTGAAAAGTTCCATTCTCTCTTCTTGATTGAACAATTTAATCTTATATAATTGAGCTGATGAAAACTTCATCAAAAACGCTTCTTCTAAAGTTCTTTCTTTAAATCTTGCTAATCCATATTGGATTTGTGAAGTGTGATATTATGTGATTCGTCTTTCAACAAGACCATAATTTAAAAAAAATATTTCTGTATGGAATTCATAGTCTTGAGTATCTTTTACCCTTCTGTCTACTTATTCTTTCTGTCTTCTCTAAAACACTGCCATTTTCTTAAGAAGCTAATTTTATTGAACTATATTCTAAACAAATTATAAGTTTCTAAACAATATTGCAAATTATAGAAATCCATTGAATATGTTAAAGAGGTAAAAACATAAAATAATTATTATACAATATAATATATCTATAATATGTAAGTACTGTATGTTTTTGTGTGTATTATTTTTTATATTACATAAAAGTACATAACTAAATATATTTATGTAATTGTTATTATATTTTCAGTCATATTAAATTTAAAATTATTGAACCTCAGCAGTCATTTCTACCATCCCCAATATTCCTTCTCACCTTTTTTATAATTCTGAAAACTAATGAAAAGAGTTTTTTATTCTTTGGGTCAAACTCTCGTCAAAAAAGTAGTCTAAGCAGACACTATAAATGATCACTATTAGTTATTTACAAAATACACAAACCTTGAAAATTCTTATATCTTGAGTAAAAGAAATTTTAGAATGATAAATACAATGAATACGGACATATTCGTACTATAAAAACAATTTTTATTATTCCTATAATCTTTATTGGTTTATTAGTTAATACGATTGAAATAAAAATATAGCAATTTACGACATATTTATAGGGCTTCAACTCATTAAACAATTCTTTCGGGTGCCTCATCGAGAATTTACCGAAAATTTTCTGGTAAGATAGAGCTAGAAATATCATTTTTTTTTATTTTTGCTTTACAAAATCTGGGGCATTAAAATTAACCTGTACATCAGATTTTTGTCCAGTGATATGAGCTAAATCACTAAGTGTTTTATGTATTATAGGCATAAAACTAGCAAAAACATTAGCGTTGTCCATTCATTCTTTTGGATGGATGGCAACACTGTGCTAAACGAATTTGTTTCGAACTTTTGGTGTTTTGAGCAAGGACAATCTAAAGACCTTTTGATAAATCATGAAATGATGTGATTACGAAAAAAAAAAACTCAATTACCACTCGTATTACTAAAATAAATGTAATTTCAAAATAAAATTTGTTCTAGGGCGGCGGTTAAAAAAAGTGTGACTCGACGATAAGTCACAACTTTTTCGCTAACCCTCTGATAACCACGTTTCCAGCAAGACAGGCGTGAATTTACAATATAATCTCTCGTAATAAGAAACGTGGACAAAAAAAAAAACACTTAATGTTTGTTAACAAATATTTAAAAAACATCGGTTTTTAAATATCTGTAAAAATTTCTATACTAATAAAGAGTACTATACTAATGAAGTAAAATAACACTACTTATAAAGCTACTAATTTAAAATCAAAACATTACACACCAAAGATTCGGAACATGCACAGAAGAAATTGTTTTATGAAAAAAAAAGCACGGATTTACTTTTGATATATAAATAATTTTACTTTAAAGATAGATAATGACATATTTTGCATACATTAGAAAACACGTGATACCTAGATGCTATATTTTCGAATGTATAACTTCGACATCGTCAATTGCATCAAATTATGTTTTTCACAATGCAAATAACGTCACATATATTATTTTTCGTATTTCAGGTAAGGGAGTAGTGAATTGTCAACGCCTAAAAATGCAAACAGATACAGAACGATATTTTTTATTGTCAATAAATATTAAAATCTATCAGTATAGTTACAACTGAGTTGGAAAAGCCTTTAAAGAGTATAGGGTTTATTTCTATATAATGTTTGAAGATGATAGTATATGTACATTGCTAGTTTTATAAATTTTAGTAAATTTGATATTTTGATTTATGTCAAAATCACGTCGCACTTTTGATCATTCGCCCAAACGCTAGCAGACGCTACACGCATTTTAGGTTATTTCTAAGATGAAGTTAGAAAAAATGAAACATTTTCATTAGATACATACATGCCTATTAGACATTAAAATCCAGTACATGCGTGCGGAATCAATATTTTGGAAAATATTTTTAAATAGTCCGATGGCCACGTTATTATGATTACAGAATTTAGGTGAATTTGGCATGGCTTGAGTAATTCATAAAACGACATTATTTTTTATCGTGCCACTCATTTTAAATGTCAAATAAATACAACCTTTACATAATTCGTATTTTTTTTAATTTCACATGTTTTTTTAACGTGTTTGTTAAATATAATAAAGTAACGGGAAAGCCAGTTTATTTAAAACCTATTTAAGTGATAATATATTATGCAGTCAGTTCTATAAATATTTATAAGAACCAGTCATGATTTCAATTTCATTGTTGCGTCAGCTAACGGAACTATTATGAAAAAACTTACCATTGATATACGCCATAGAATAATAGAGATTGATTTCAATGTATTTATTTTCGTATGGCCCCGTGTTGCCGGAGAGGCACTTTTAAGTGCAATTCCGACTGCCTATCAGGCGCAGATACCAGGGGGGAACGGCAAATGGGGTAATTAACTCTCCCTAACTACTTTAAATAACACTCAACAGTACACCTTTTATAGTGTTCGATTCTTTTTCATAGTGTACCATGCCACCAAATATATTAATTTGAAATTACTTTTATATTTTTAGTATTTAAAAAGACTTATTTGTTTATTTTATATAATTGAAAGTGTAATTGTAAAATGATTTTTAAATTCGAAAAAAAAAATTAATAAATCAACCTCAATTCCAAACAAAAAGTTATTTTTACAGTTTTTTTATTAACTTTTTTCTATTTTTCTTTTCTTTTCCAAAGAAAGTGAGAAATAAATAAATGTGGAAATGTGCGTCTGCTGGAAATTCGTCTAATTACAATTTAACATTTCCGAAAATTGTAAATATTTTATTGTAAATATACGAACTTTTTGCAAATTGAAAATGCATGTCCATTGCATGTCAATGTAACATTTTCCCTCTCTAAGATTTTTTCCAGATCCGCCCCTGGTTGTTGTCTTTAGGATACGAGACCATTCACAACAGACAGAAACACTTCGCTAGTCTTTAATTCAAGGCGTCTTTGAGTTTGTTTTGTTTCCCTATTCCAAAGAACAGTGCTGAAAAAGGAGGCCCTAAATATTTTAAGGTCTTAATATCTAAGGATTTTCTTAATATAAATAAGGTGCCGAAAAACATAACCGGATAAATTCGTCCAATAATTATATTATAATCATCACCCATTTCACTTTCATACTAAAACCACGTTACAATTAAATACAACTTTAAATACTTATTATACAACCATAGAGACGTAACTACGTTATAAAAAAAAAGTTTTCAATATTACTAAGGTCGTTTTCATCGGGGATTGCCTTTATCATAAAATTCAAAATATATTATTATGTATTAATTTTCTATGCTAACCCGTTATTAAACCCGTTGTTAGTTAAAAAATAATCATTACCATGGTCGCGAAAACCGTGGATTGGTAATGAACACTGTAATGATGTACATATTAGATCGTAAAATCCACTGTAATTAATAATAAGTAATGATGAAAACTTTTTTTTTAATAACGTCCTAACGACTCAGCATTGAAAGTTGTAATATAAATAAACAATAAACTATATGTAATATACAATATATGTAATATACAATAAATAAATAATATATATTATATATAAAAAAATAATATATGTAATATACAATAAACATCCATCCGTTTCATTTTCGTTCAATACTAAAACCGGTTAAAGTTTATTTAAATTGTGACCTAAGGGTAACTTTTTTTATAAAGAGCACTTTATAAAGTCCATTAAAATACCTTATAATATAAATTACGGTCGATAAAAAACTTTCATCAAAAACGATAATGAATAAATACTAGAATTTAATAATATTATGTATAAGTACTAGTATTTTATCTAATGTGCTTGGACAGGCAGGCCAGAGTGGAATAACTTTTACATAGTGGTTTAAAATTACTACCATTAGTGTTTTAATTAAATTAGACCTAAAAAACTAACAAACATTGCAAGTAAAATAAAAGCTTGTATAAAATAGAATAATGTACGGACGCCTAAACTCGAGTGTGTTAAAGCCTAACATCCCTAATACAAATGCCGATGGATACGTATTGGGAAAAATACAGGATAATATCCATACCTACGGAGACAAAGGTATCTTAAGAACCTCCTGTGAGTAACCTTTAGAATATTACAGTAAGTACAGACTTTATGCTTCGACTCGTTTATTCTGTGCTAAAGTGATAGCGCATGCCTTTTATTAATCACAATTAGTGATCACCTTTGAACTTAGCAGCCTATTCATTTGAAGTGGAAAAATAAA
Organism: Neomicropteryx cornuta; assembly: GCA_020383195.1. NCBI lineage: Eukaryota > Metazoa > Arthropoda > Insecta > Lepidoptera > Micropterigidae > Neomicropteryx > Neomicropteryx cornuta. Next base: position 16,982,080 of record JAHKQU010000021.1, on the reverse strand, counting down.
GAAAATAGGGTTCAAGATGGAAGGTGGATGAAATTCTGGACGCACGACTTTCGTAGTAAAAAACTAAAATTGTCTATAACTGTAATAATGGACAAAATATATTTTATTACAACCACTAAAAGCTTTGCAATGGACGTAAAAGTAACTGTATCCCAAAACCGAAATATGAGTTTTTAGATTTTAGATTGTTATCTATTCATTTTATATATCTACTTTTAAATGTAGTTCCTGCAAATAAAAGAGTAATTAAATAAAACAACAAATGTTAACATTATGTTTGCAAATTATAAACTATGAACTTAGTTTTATTACTAGCACATTTCATTTATAAAAATCACATTAATCGTATTCATTTGGAAAATTTCTAACATAATCATCAAGACAAAGTAGACGAAACTACACAAAAAATGCCTCCTGACAAACAATCTTTTAATAAATTTCACTTGTGTTTTAGGCCAATTCATTCTTATGCCATCTACATAAAAAAAATCTCCGAAATCTTAGCAAAAAAGTCTGTAGAATTATGCTACAAAAATATTCAACTATATACCTTTTATTTGAATAAAACGCAATGTATTCAATATGTTTCTTTATATTATCATGGTATGCAAGTTTTCCTTCATTTTGAATGTTACAATGAAAATACTAGACCTAGATTAAAATTAAACCTTTGTTATACATGAAAAATGTTGTATACCTTTAAGGCAATTAAATTATTTTTTCGAACTTAACAACACATGACAAACAATTATCTTATTTAAATTACAAAGAATACAACATATACTATATCCTTTAAACATAAAAAAAAAAAATAGTTGGCGAAGCAAAAATACATGATGCAAACATTATTCATACGACTATACAAATGGCGGTGGTAAGCAAGTGCGGCATTACGGTTTTACGCGTATCTTTTTGGGTGCTGAATAACCAAAAGAAAATAAAAATAAATAATATATATTTTAATCATAATTTATATTATGCTCATTATATGTGTGTATATGTGGTATTCTAACAAAAACATATTTTATATAATTATGTCTATTTTACAAAACACTAGTACGTTTCATATAGGTGAATACAATTTTTAAACATAATTTTTAACAAATCGGTTGGTGTATGAAATGCAAAATATTATGAACAGTTTCTAACCGTTATTACAAATTTATAAGCCATCAATCTTTTGGCTTTTTTAAATGCAAAGAGTGGTTTTATTGGTACCAAAAATGCAATATTGTACTTTACAAATAACTTAGTAGTCTTCTTTGGAGTTTACATTTTTAAGAACCTAATTTATCGTTCTTCATACGATCCCAAGTGCCAATACTCGGGATCAGCTTGTTTGATATGCTGCGAATGGTATCCGTTGTATGGCCATTGACCTTGTGACGAGTAACTATAATAATGGTGGCCGGAATGACCAGGAACCGCGTGGCCATATTTTGGATCCAGAAAATAGCCGAGCTTATGTGCCAGAATGCTGGCTATGTGAAGTGGTTTGCGGCTGAGTTTGATTATTTTTTTTAAGGATTTTCCATCCGCAGACACCTCTTCGGTTTCGAAGACGTCACCTTCGAATACGTCCTCGATTCCCAGCTCTCTTTCGAACACACCAAACTCTTCGTCTAGATCATCATCAGATCCTTCCACGTCGTCATCGCACGTGACATTGGCTTTGAGCAATACTTGCATCAAAACAATCGTCAAAATTGCGCCGAAGAAATGCCGAAACATGTTGCAATTATTTCTAACGGAAGAATTTCAATTAGACGGCGAAAGTGAACATTAGAAACTCGAATCGATATTTTAACAATTACGCAATCACTGTCCGTTTTGACCGATACGTTGCCAGCAACTGAGACCTTATTACCTATGCTCTTGCAGTTTTAACAATGAGTTATGCTTTATTTGAACAACACAATTTATGTGTTTGTTTTGTCTATTGTCTCAAGAATAACCTGTCCATATTTTGACACCTTGCGGCCCTGCAGTTGTTTGCAAATTCCTAATGTGGGTGACCGCAAGTGAGACATTCGCTTCGGCCTTTAAAAGAGTCTTTTTAATTATTAATAACAAACAAATATTTCTAGTAATTCATTTTGGGTTCATCGATCATCGATTGAATTGATTGTAAATATGTAACGGAACTTTTATCAGCTCTGTCAACGATGTATCCTATTGATTGACCTAATTTTTACCTAACCTATTTATTTTTAGGTGGTAAAATATACGTGTAAAACAGCGCGTTCCACAGATTAAAGGAGTATGTGGTGAATCTGTTTTTTTTATTATTTATTACCAAAAAAACTAAGAAATAATTATGATACCTATTATTTTCTTTTTTTTTTTGATTGTAGGTTTATTTAGAAGTCGGTTTTATTTATTTACAGACGGCAATCACCACTCTTTTTGGTTTGCGGATTTTCAGATGTCTCGTGTCCATTGTTTGTAATAAAACTAATACGATTCGAAACTGCTCTGGAGCTCAAAGAGGCATACCTATTTGCAAAATAAGAAAGTAGATTAAATAATCGTACAATACAGGATGTGCCAAGACCATTTCCGAAGACTTAAGGGGGTATTTATGTTCCCTATTACGTGTAAGAACTTGTATTTTAATTCATGCCCAAATGTATAAATTTTATCAAAGCGCTCGTGTAAATTCCCTTTTGCTCGCAGGCGCTCGGCCAAGACTGCTCAATGACTCGGCGCGGCACGCCCTCGCTAGCGATCGAACTTATGACAAGAGCGATTTAATATTATCAAGTAAAGTTTAGATTTTTTTACTCGGAAACCGTGATGATTTTTTATATGAAGTCAAAACAAATCATGTTTGAAATTGCAGGGCCAATAAACTTTATTTTTTAATAGGAAAGGTTTGCAAAACGGTGTATTATGTGTATTGTTTAAAGAAGATTTTATTACAATTTAAATAAATATACCATGTTCCAAAGGATACCCATGGGAATAATGTTTTGTTATTATATTATTACTGACTATAAATAATGGCACCTAAATTCTCCATTTTAACTCTAAAGCTAAATTGCAATATTTTACATCCTATTGTCGCAATATGAATTTATCATTAATGTTCATTACAGAAAGTGAATTATCTTGAATGCTTAGGTAATAGCTAATTTTGACGCATGATTACAAAACTAAGGGAAAATATAAAAAACAAGTATAATGCAGTTGTGTAGTATTTTATTTATTACACAGCTTATACATAAATTATTATATGATTACACATAAGCAGTCAATTGTATTCTTTAATAAATTAAAATATTTTATTTTATTTATTCGGCGTCCGTATTTCATAGCAGAGTCGTCATTATTAAAAAGTAAATTATATAAAATAAACATCGTATTTCCACTTCATTTAAATTATTAAATAGGATGAGTACAAAAAACGTATGAATATTTGAATATTATATAGATATAACTGTAGACTACTGTTTGTCTATTTTTATTTTTTTCATTAACTTTGCTTTTGAAAGGTTTTTACTTTTTACTTTTGGTTGTTATCTATTTATTGGTTTTTGAACGAGTTCAATTAAAATCACATTCGGAGCATACTGTAATAAAAACTTTCTAATATAATAGTATTTTAAGTTAAGAGTATTTCCTAATATATTCTTGAGGATTTAATTTCCATAAATTACCGCAATATGTTAGTAATGTTATTTTAGCTTGAGCTTCATGAATCTGTAAGCTTTAACTGAAGCCCTAAGTTTATTTCCCTAATTTATTATTATATCGTATAATCTGTAATGATAAATATTGTTATATTCATAATTTTTTTTTGTAAATGAACCTACCACCCGGACCCCTGGAGTCCCTAGCACTTGGACTTTTGGTGTATGCCTGGTGGGTTGGTGGTGATGGTGGATATACCAGTAAATCTTTGCTATGATAATAGTATTATTTAATTTTATAACATAATGAATACGTAACTTAAAATATTTAACTGTATATTAACCAAAACTGCTGTATATGCACCAAAACTGACATATATTAAATGTATGTATCAGTATTATATTTATAAAAACATGCATATTTGGTTAGTAGTGTTAGTAATAATCATGTAATAATCTTGAATGTTGTATGTGATTTTTATTATAAATGTATTTAAATATCTTATATTAATATGTTAAGTACTTATAGATTGGCATAAGTAGCTGATACTATTTATTTATCTTAAGCTGTAATAATTATTCAAATATTACATATATGTATAAATTCATTGCCATTGAAAGTTTCATTTATCTAGTCGTGCGTTTCCTTTTGATTATTACTTGATAACTTTAATTTATTTAAATCTTTTGCTATGCCATTGTGTTCCGGCCCTTATCTTTTCCTGTAGTTAGTTCTGCCCTGGATTTCCGGATGAGCTGCGTTGTACGCGAGCGAGTCTTGAATGGCCTTCGGTACAGGAGGGGGCGTCGGTATATGGGCGCCTTGAGCCCGGAATCCATTTTCATCGGCGATATATGTTATGGTGTACAGAACACCGTCTGGACCGGTGTATGAATACGATCCTTGCATTACCTGGACAAAACTGTTATTTATATAACTAGCATATCATGTACGCATTCATTATTACTTGTTTTTAGTCAACAAAGCATTCGAAGACACATAATCTAAAACAATAAAATTTTAGATATATTTTTTTACTAAGGTCTGATGTTCATTTTCTGGTGTAGGTATATCGTTTATTCTTAATGTAATGAACTAAAAATATATATATTTCTTAATTTATAGGTCGACCGAAAGTTAGTGCTATAATTTTTCATTTAAACAAAATAATTCGTTAAATAATATAAAACATATTCGTTTTTACAAATGATTCACACATAACTTTGACACCCATTTTAGATACCAGTAAAGCCAAACGCGTCAATTTACCGTACAAAACTATCAAATCCCAAAATTGAATATTATTACTGAATGAGATATTTTTACGGTGGTAAAATTTTCACATTTTTTACTACTGGAATTAAAAAATAATAATATTAATAATACTTCCTCTTCAATAATTCTCACAATTTTATTACTATGTTTTGTTATAGTTGTTGTTTTTGTGTATTATTATTTCAAATTTTTTGTTAACGTTCAATATAATTTGTAGTTTTGTAAAAAATAAGTAATTTTGAGATACCTAACTTGTAATTCATAAGATGATGTTGTATTAGTTAATATTAAGTTAAAGATACTCGCTGCAAAGTGAAATACTTTGAGATCTTACAAAGTTAAAGATTTTGTGTTAAATATATATTTAAGAAACGAAAAAAAAACTTCTTTTATTTATTTTTACTTAGCAATAATAATAACCATTTAAAATCAGTCTAACCTGGGCTTCCAGCTGAGAGCCCCTGTTTTTGAGATAGCCATCTTCCTGTGCTCTGATCCCATTTCCAGTTTCGTAACTGAAAAAGTTGAACAAATCGAAAGAAGTAATAGTTACGATTTTATATTAATAACAAAAATAAGTATAAAAATGCAACAAAAATAAAAATAAATTCCGTCGACGAATGTGGACGTCCGCCGGAGAAGGTATTTGTGTTAGGGTTAAATTTACATTGTCCGTAAAATTTGGATTTAATAATACGTTAGTAAGATTTATTAGTAATTAAAGCGTTAACCTCAAATCTCAAAAACCTCAAAATAAGCGCGTTGTATTTTGACTACTGTTAATTTTAGAGTCCCTCAATTATAGCGATGCATATAACTGGCAAAACATCTTATTACGCACAAACGAAAAAAAATAATTCGACATGTATTGTGGATGGCAGTTAATTTTTTTTTACACTACCACATATATCATTAAGATTTTACTAACTTTTTTTGTTGTTGCTAGGCAAGTTTTCCTCAATCTTTCTAAATTCACCATGTCCGCCTTAGTAAAATAGAATATTCTGAGAATGTAACTTCCTAATAGCATCGTGACTTATCACAGATGAACAACTTTGAATGTTAAGGTCGTGTATAATTTAATCAAAATATCGAAACAGTGATTAGTGGTAATTTATGTAAAATATAACCTGTGTTTTGTAATCGTTTTATATGTAAATTAAATATGAAATTTGCATAGTTTTTTTAATTATTAATACTAGTTTTTTTTAAAGTAATTCTAAATATAAAATATTAAATAAATATTAAAATTATAAATATTTAAATATTAAATAAAATATATTTTATTCAAATTTTGTGTTCTATTGTTACGACATCCGGTTTAATCGGGCATGCTGTACTTTATTAAAAAGGGTGACTAGGTGAAAGCGGCTACTAAATGCAAGTTTTTCTAATTTAACCAATAATTATTTATATTTTTTTTTTGAAAAATACTAATATATAATTATTATTGTAACATTATAAGGATTCAATGTTAAGAGTGCGACAGCTGTTGTCGAATGCGCCATTTGGAGCGCCATAAATCACACTATTTTACGAGGCGGAGACACGCGATGAGCGTGTGCGGATGAGATGAAAAAAATATTAATCAAACATTTTGTAATCATATGCTACAAAATACAAATATGTTGGTAACAAGACGAGTAAACGCGTCAAAACCGAAAACGTGAAAAAACGTTTTTTTACGTAGATTTCTTTAGGAAAGTTACCCATTGCAACGGGTCATGACTTCGGAAAATGTCGACATATCTTCGCGTCTCACAACTCCTAGAATCCAAAACCACTCTTAGTTTAAAAGTTTATATATCTATCTATCTATCTAAATCACTATCTTGTGGATATAATAATTGCCGTAATTTTACACCAATCACTTTCAAATTGATAGATAAAATTTAAGGCCACAAAATCTCCGTCATGTTCGTTAAAGACCAGGGGGACGAGAATGGCGAAGGAGGGTACTAAAAAGTACCTCAGGACGGGCATTGCCTAGTAAGGTAGAACTTTGTATATATTATATCGATTATGTCAATAAATAAGTACATAAACCTTTTTACAAAATTATAGATAATTGAGAGGTATTTGTCGTGTGAAAGGGTGTGAAACAATTTAGGGTGAGACGTTAGTAAGGTCGAACAACTTACTTATAATGGTAGGATCCGTCGACGTTAGCCTCACTGCTGTACTTGAGAATGGGTACAGTGTTTAGGGGATTGAAAGGCACGCCCCTTTGTCCTTTCACCGCCACCAAAATCGCCGAAATGATTAACAGCTAAGAATAAATAAAATGAGGTTTACATTTAATTTTACAATTGCCGTACTCTCAAAAATGCAAAATGGGTTAATTTAGGTTATTATAGTAAAAACTCATAATAACCATATGTAACGAAAGCGATGTTTTTTCTTTCTCCATTCATCTTTTTCAGATGCAACACGGAGTCAATCTTTTAAAAAAATCCTTCTTACTCAATAAAATAAATATGATTAAACTTCTTTGTTTTGTTATTATTATTTTATCATTATTTACTTCACAACAAATTTTAATATTATTTTTTTTACCCCAATACAATATTTTATTTTTTAATTTCCTCTCAGTTCATCTATTGTATGCTTACGTTAATATGGTCAAAACCTAGCGTCCAGTGTTGGTAAAATATGTAATTGAATACAAAATATAGTTAAATTTGTGTGAAATACCATAAAAATAATAATAATAATAATAAAAATACATTTTTTTATTATTTAGGTATTAGGTTAAGCTATAATGGACAGCTATCCCATATTTTTTTATTATTAAACGTAGCATTAAAAATACATTTTTTTATTATTTAGGTATTAGGTTAAGCTATAATGGACAACTATCCCATATTTTTTTATTATTAAACGTAGCATTGTTAGATTATTACCGATGGATTTAAACTGCTTTTTTCGAGAGTAAGCAAAATATTTTGTAGAGTAATATCTACTTTTATTGCTTTTTTTACGTCATATTTTACTCAGTAATATAACACACGCATACACAAAGTCTGTTGATTTCTTTTAAAACGTGAATATTCCGATGAATTTTCGATGCACAGAAGGAAGTTTTAAATTATAGTTTCCTTACCAACTTCATATCGCCGATGTGATCAACTTGGATATAAAAATATATATTAATCCTATTTGCACTACAGATGAGAATTATTCCTTAAAAAAATATTACAAAACATTTAATTAATTGCTCGAGATATAGAAAATAATCGATGCTTTCAAATAAGACATTCCCACTAGGACAGCAACTTGCATAGGTCCATAATAGACAATAGGTTCCGGACGCTAAGCGGCTTGTTTTATATAGCGATATGAGATTGGCACGGTTGGGAGATGATGCATATATTGCACATTTTGAATCATCCTATATAGGTCTCGGCGTATCTAACACAATCATACTCTTTGGCATAATAACAGGCCTCGGTACATCCCATCAATAGGAGAAGTCTAACTACGGCGTAGGCATCGCTTGCTCCAGGGCTGGACAACTGTGGGCCAGCGTCCTTATAAAAAATATTGTTATTTGGTATAATTAAGGTATTAAGGTCTTATTTTTTTGATTCCACACTTAAAAAATACTAGAGTTGTTTGTTTACTTAATTAAGTAATGTAAATATATGACAAGAAGAAATATTTGCCGCGATATTATTTTATTAATGGAAATAAGCTTCAATTAAAAAATATCTATTAACTATTTTTAATTTATCTTTTAAAAGCCGAATCAAAATAATTAGAGTAATGGCAATTTTGACGTCATCATAGTCACATAATTTCTACCACTACAACAACACTAATACAATAATACAATAATTCATAGGGCGAAAGACAAATACAAATTATCATAGCACGCCAATTTAACAAAATCCCAAAACATTTGAAGGAGGTAACCAAAATTAATAAACAATATTAAATTCGTCTCAAAGATTACCTATACACACTGAGTAATAGATTAATATATAGTAATCTACATACACTTATAATAGTTTACATTAACATTTCGTGTTACGAAAGTCTTATATTACATATACCTATAAAATATCACAAATAAATATATTATTGTAATTTTTTGTAATTGGCCTTTTTCAAAGCTACTTTAACCTGTTTATTTCGTGGATAGTGAATTGTGTTGCTTTTTGTGTTAATGTTATTTTTTGTTTAGCTTATTTATTTTTCAGTTATTTTTTTTATGTAATTTTTTTTTCATTATAGATATAAAGAAAAAAAATATTCTACGTAAATTTGGTACTCATTTTGTAAGACTTTTCATAAGGTTGAGTTTCTGGTAGCCAAAACCATATTTTTGCCAGAACCCATTAAATGTAATGTCTTTTTTTATAAATACTTTTCATAAAAAAAAAAGATTAATTGACTCAGATTACCTCATAACACGTAATTCAAACTTCAATATATATTTATTACGTGATTACAAATTAAAGTATCTATTACGTGATTTAAATGAAAGTATCTATATTTTCAGACTCTAAGAACATGTCATCCTTATGCATAGTCGCGTTAGTCACGCATGCACGTTCATTTGATTGGCGATCACTTTTAAGTTTAGCAGGTTTTTGGCGCTGTGTTTTCAGTATTGAACGACTTTTCTTTTTTTTTACAAATTTCATTTTATTATTGTAATTATGAATAATATTGTGTGTATATTTCAGTCTTAAAAAAAACACTGGTTGACTACCCCTGGCATGTCAGTTGCTTTGTTTAGGAGGCGTTTGCATCTTCACCTGTTATATTCGAACGAATCATGTTCGTGTTACTGGGTTGGAAGATTTAATCTCGTCTGTAATAAAATTATGAAGAAGAACCCTAAACCAACTTAAAATGCAAAACGAATTTGAATGGCAGCTTCAAATATAAGCTATATGATTAAACGCAGATAAGTTTGTATCGCAGTTAAAACAAAACACAATTAACATAAGCATTCAATCATTTTTTGGTACTCTTTTTTTATTGATTGACTTTCTTTTGTTTATTAAAACAAGTTAAAAATGACTACCGTCTTCCAAACTGACATATAATTGATAAATTGCAAGTCCTATTGACTTTTTCTATTTGTCTATGCTTTAAATTAAAAATAAATTATAATTTATGGATAGGATATTTAAAATAATTTGATTTACCTATACGAATAAATAATACATTTTTATTGAGATCATTTGTTAGATAATCATAATAATCTATAGATACGAATATATAAATATTTAATGATATAACTGTTAAATAAAATAATAAAGTTGTTGAACATGGAGGCAAATAATAAGTAATAGTAAACGGCTTAAATACCGTTAAGATATGAATAAACACAAAACACTACAAAATACAAATATATATATAAATCGTAAGAAATACAGTAGGCTTGGAATTATACCAAAACTGAAAAAATATCCATTCACAAATAATAAGAAAACTAATCCACCAATATGGGCAGAAAGAAAAACGCACATTATGTACGGTGTATATTTCGGTATATTACATTTTTGTATACTAAAAAATAAGATATATAAATATTATATAGATAATTGGGTAACGTTACATTGTAAAAAGTATTGTTTAATATTGATTACCACTGGTTAATAAAATAAAAACAACCTAAGTTTTATATTTTAATTTTTTTATTTATTTATTCAATGGTAGATTTATAGCGTTATTATGCTAAAGGGGACATAATAACAATTATAAAGCTGATTTTATATTATATATTAAAATAAAATAAAATGACACGATACCTAATAATCAAAAGCAAAAACATAAGTAGTGGTACATAATAATAAATCAATTGGTATTAAGAAGGACTCTAAATGGTGCGACAACCACTGTACATAAAACATATATTTTTTTAATAAAATCTCCAACATCTTCACTTTCCCTAACACACAATATTTTATATAACAATGTGCGTGTGCAAATAAATAAATTAATATTCTAATTTCACGAATACAGACAGACATATTTCTATTAAACAAATATTCTTTTCATTGCGAGTTGCGAAAAACCTTAAATGCAAAAAATGAACTAAATTAGCTATACAATAAAAATAAATAAAAAATAATAATAAAATAGTAATCTTTTGACATCATTTTCAGTTTCTTTTCTTTGGCCTCTGACTATTTCTAAAACATACCATATTTCAAAATAATTATATATTAAAAATAAATATATATATTTCTGTATTAAGAGTGCTAATGCGAGTGTAATTGAATTTAATTTTAATCTCTAGATGTATCTCTGTACTTTTGCGAAAACCTGTCATCGGTTAATTTTACAAACAATTGTATGTACCATTTTTTTCATATTTATTTTTTTTATTTTTATTTTATTCAATATGGTACAATAAGATGTTACAACAATAAATGATATAATAACACTGAGTGAATTAAATTAATAAAATATAGACAAATTAAACACCAGTCATTTATTGTTGCTCTGAAGTAACATGGCTACTCTAACTAGGTTAAAAAACCTGTTCTAAGAGCAGCCAAAAGGAAGTTGCAGAAAAAATGAAATATTATTACGTTCGCGAGACGTTACTAATAACAAAGGGGATCATATGATAAATATCATAAATACAAAATATAATACATATAATAAATAGTGCATAATATTGTATACATATATATAAAATATATATTACATACAATATACATTTATTAAATATATAATTCTAATAATTGTGTTACTTATAATTTATGGGCTTAATATACAGAAAAAAACAAAACAAAGAAAATATATAAAATTACTTATAGTCTATATATGTTATATAGTTATGTCTATTGCAACACACTGCTCACCATCTTTTCAGATGCGTCTCTGCCTATTGCGAGGAGCCATTTGGTGATGCTTTTTGCAAGACTGAATTTAGGTTGTGCTTTTTTAAATTGCTCATCTGCGCTGTTGAGAAGTTTAGGTCCAAGGAAATTAAGATGCCTTTGCCCAAAAGTGGTATTCATTTTTGGCAGTACCATATTTCCTCGTAACCTTGATCGAGTTACAATAATTGAAGGATTTAAAGTATCTAAGGGTTGTTGCTTATATAGTCGTTGATTAAGAATGACGTTTTTAATAAAGATTTGTCGGATATCAAGGACTTTGTAATCAGAAAATAAGACATCGGAACTATAACGAAAAGGTTTTCGATTTATAACTCGGAGAACTGCTTTTTGGCACTTTATCAGGGGGTTTAGTACTGTACGAGAACTATAGAGATATTGACTGAGAGATATTATACTGTTGGTTTTCCAAACAAACGATAAATAAATAAATAAATAAATAAATAAATATTCTACATTATTGAGAGGATACACGTAACAACCTATTGCTGTATTACTTACCCAGGTCCGTCTAATGGCAGTAAATTTTTAATACTACCTCTTGAAAAGGAAAATTGCAACAATGGTATGGTATACTAAACGTATATTGGTATGATTTAATTTGTCCAAATAATTACAATTTTCAATGAAGCTCAAAATAATAATAAAAATAATCCTACCTAACTGGGTATTGCCTGTTCCAAGGAAGACATTGTAATTTGTGGTCCTAATTTTTATTAAATTTTAAGTATTTCATTTTTACATATGAATGAATGTATGCATGTTTGTAATATTATATCATATTATTATAATAAAATACAATCAATACAAAAAAAACCTTATAAAACTCAACTGTTCAAATTTTGAAAATAAATAATAAACCATATAAACAATTTTATTTAACTTCATCAACAGTGCAATATATATATAAGAAAATGGTACATACAATCTATCTATCTATCTATCTATATATATGTAAATCAAAGTCGGGTTAGTTACACCATTTATGACTCAAGAACGGCTGGACCGATTTTTAAAATCTTTGATTTTTTAAATTTGTCTCCAGTTTACTGAATTTGGATTAAAACATCGGAAAAATAACGAAAAAAAAAAATTATAAAGAAAATTCATTTTCTCATACATATTGTATGGGACGGTATTGTATTCTGTGGAATTCTAATTTCAAACGGTAAGTTACCTTCGAAGATGTTATCACATTTGTCATACATATCTTTTTATTTTTGTACATTTATTGAATATAATTATTTTATTATATACATTTTGATTATTCTTAATAAAAAACTGAATTTAATTAGCTTTTAAGTTAAGACAAATTGAGGCGGTACGCGTCGTTCGCCGACGAAGTCGAAGTCGTCGAAGTTCGTCGGGTCAGCCTGTAACAAATAAATAATTCACTTTGACCTTACAAAGGTGTAATATAAAGCAGATTTTTAATCCTATTGGGCGAACAGACAAAGATATCAATCTCCGCGGAAATGGAATTTAATAATTCGACTGCTCTCCCAATCGGACTATACTTGCATACGTCGGTGCGACACGCTAATCGCCTAAATAGCGTGCGCTTCCGCGATCTAGTCAAACGGCCCGGAACAAAGGAACTAATATCTCCGAGTACTATGGAATTCTTGATGAAAAAAATAGAACAATGTATGGACTTGCCGCCTAAGTTCGAGTGTATTAAAGCCTAACATCCGTAATACAAATGCTGATGGATAAGTATCGGGAAAAAAATCAGGATAATATCCATACATACGGAGATAAGGACACTCCGCTGAGTAACCTCCAGAATATTACAGTAAATAATTTCATGAGGACCCCAGATATCGAACTATAATCTAATTTCGTGGGTCAGGAAGGAAAGTCGTTTCATCATTAGCCGACAACGCTATTTGTATTTCATCTGATGCGCAAATTAATTAGCATTAGTGAAATACCAATATCACGATATTACCAGAACCTACGTTTCCACGCCCCGTTAAGTTGGCGTAATCCTCATTTGGGTTTATTATCATTAATATCGGTAATAGCTGCGTTTACCTACCTCCGCTCGCCCACGCTCTTTCGGGCCCGTCTAACCGAATGATTAATAAGTTAGATATTTAACAAGACGTTAACACTGAAAAAAATTCTAGCTCTGAGTTAACCGAAAAGTTCAGTAGAATCATAATTTGTTGTGGATACCGAATTTTAGTAGGCCCGACCGAATTGTATACAACTTATTCGATAGACTGTACAAACCAATAAATCGTACACCTGATAAAACTTTCTTGTAACCCATACCAAAAAATCTCGAAGATGCGCAGTATTTAAATGAAAAGTGGTGTACACAAGGCTGTTTTGTTACGTCAACCAAACAATCAGTAGTGGATCCACAACCACGTATCGCGCTTCCTCGCCTATTCTGCCATTTTCTTTCTCTACCGAACAGTTCGGTAACGCTTACAACGCAAATTGTTTATGTGTACCGGAGTACAGTCAGCTGTACCAAATGTTGGTTGTGGCTTCTAAAAAGTTTAGAAACGGTAACGCAATAGTCTCTTAAGGTTACAAGACTTGTTCGTTTGAGCGAACAAATTACTTTAACCAGAATCGAACTGCAGGCGCAACAAAACGTTTGACTGTCACTATATCTACAGGAATTTCTTGTAGAGCGTATAGGATTTTTTCTGTGTAGGTTTAGAAAAAGAAGCGGGTAGTTTACTAAAAATCAATATGGTATCTTCTTCTATTTTCTTAAATATACAGGTCTATTTAACTTCACCGATGTCCTTTTAGGGGATCGAATTGAATCAGTGAATTTAACTACAGCCCACAAAGTAAAAAACATAAAATAAAATCTCCTTATAAACTCTAAAAAACTTTGGTACTGTTAAGATAAAAACAGTAACACAACACAAACGGTTACAGTCTCGTAAGTTCTCTCATACATATAATTATTTTAATACTAGTAATAAAACTACAAACAAAAGTAAAATATTTTAGTACACGTATAAATATGCTTATTAATATGTTAAATTTAGTTAATGGTACAAATATGTCATCATTATATGTCTTAAATATGCTAATGACTGTGATATTTTTAATGACACATTTACTTCAGTTAAAAGTTACTTGATTGCATTGTTCACAGCCTAATAATTGTATAATCTCCAAGGAAAATAATAATTATCATTATGAAATTACTTCATCATTTACTTCAGATAAATAAACTTTTCGTATATTACTACAATATTAGAAAAAAAATATTATATAATTCATATTTCCTATTTAATAAATATGTAGACAATTTTATAATATAATATATGTATTTTTTTCTAAATTTTAATGTATATATATATATATATATATATACACTTATTATTATTAGACAACAGATGATGATTATCTTTTTTTGGGTTTTTAATTATTTTATTTTTGCGGAGTATAATTGACTGGGTAATTAATTAAATTATATTATTTCCGTTTTTTGTTTATTAATATTATAGTATTTCTTTGTTTTTTTATTTGTTTATTTATTTTTTTTTATAATTATTATTTATTTTTTAAGGTTTATTTAACATGATTTAAAGTTTTAACGCGTAATGATTATATGTTAGTTAGAAATTTCAAATAATATTATAATAATTTTTTAGGTATTATATTGTATGTTTTATATCAATCCCACCTCCCCACTACGACCACTAGCAGGTAAACCAACGTGTAGGTACTTCAGGTGACAGATGATGTACCTAGACCAGTCTTCGTTTAGCTGTTGAAGAAGGGGCCACGGAGCTCCGAAACGTCCAGCAGAGGTACTCGCCTAATCTCTATCTTCCTCTACTTTTTTTCTCCATCTGTTGTCTAATAATAATAAGTGTTTAAACAAACGAAAAATCTTTGTAAAATATTATATATATATATACATATAAATTATTATTATTATTATTTTATATTAATTTATATCTCTTAAATGGCACCTACTTGTTATTATCTTAATTCTTTTTTTTTCTCTCTCTCAAATTCTAATGTTATAATTAAAATCAAATGTACCAAATTTTGTATGTATAACTAACTTAAGATGCACATGCATGTTTTGTAAACATGAAATTGGAGAGTATCGAGTGTTATAAAATATATAAACCTGTGTATAACATATGTAAGAATGTTTACGATTACTCTCTGTATCTTTACTTTATAAAAATAAATAAATAAATAGATTACAATCGTAAGAATTATTTTTGCAATGTACTTCTATACACCAATTGGTACCTCGAAATCTCTAAAAATATTTGTTTTATTAATATACTTTTTATAAACGTACCCCAAGATAAGATGCCATACAAAAAAATCTCCCCGAATGTATCTGTTTGACGCCGATTCGATATTGTAATGCATTTGGTATTTAAAAGATCGTATCTTTCTGCAGAATATTACTGATATACGAGAATGCACATCATCATCGATTAGTATAACCAATATGTGTAGGTGTAAAGCATGCTAACAGATTAAGGTGGGAATTAATATGATATTGTGTTTGGTAATGCATTCATTGGTTAGTTATATTGAACGAAAATACTAGGTATGTTTACCTAAATATTTAAAATATGTACGTTCTACGAAGTGCAACTTAAAGAATCGTATGCCCTCACAAAAGAATATCTTTCATTTATTAAAAATCAGTAAAAATAATATATTAGTGTTGAGTCATATTTAAATATTGAATCACTTTGATTTTGTCCGTCACGTTATTTTTGTGCACCAAATTAGTGTCCAAAGTTGACTTCAAATTTACCAACGGCAACCGCTTACTTTAGTTACCACAGTTTAGCTTTAATTACAGGTTAACTCAGAGAACATTTCACGTCCAACGAAATTCTCACGACGCATAAAAACATAAATATATTATATATATTATATAGTATAGTATATAGTGTATTTTTATAGTATATAGTATAGTTTAAATACATATCATTTCTTTTTGTAACCGTTTCGCAGTAGTACAAAAATATACCAAGAATATGTATAAAATTTTAAAAATAAAAACAGATAAATGAAAGAATTGGCAAAGAAAATGGAAAAAACCATAATGGCTAAACTATTTGACCTGCCTTCGATGTGATCTAAACGGCTATGGTTGATTTTCAGGAGCATTAATCTACACACAAATTCAACTCTTTTGCATTTGTACAAACGGCCGAAGGACTGGATAGTAGCTTCTTAAACATAAATGTATAGAAGCTAAAACAGACAGTCCGTATTTATCCACAGCAGGTGGATAAATACGCTCAATAATGAACGGAATTTACATACTGATTTAAAATGATCGACTGATCGACGCGTTTTGCTAAAATTATTTTTTCACTACTCTAAGAAAGTCCCGCTCAATATAATGCACCGCTCATCTCGTCTCACTAAAAGAGAGAAAGAGATTTATCAAATCCCTAAATCGATATAAATCGGCACCAATTTCAGATGATGGATTAATTTACGTTTGCGCATGGACAATTGACCAATTTTCCTATTAAAATGCAATCACGATTAGTAGGCACGCGTGAATGCAACATTAGAAATAACTATACAGAAAAGACGTTAGGGTGTGCTTATAGTGGCGTGACGATGAATGAGTCGACGCTATTGCCGTGTTAACGCTATTTATTTGTTACGCAGTTACAGACAATTACAGCTATATGGATACGTTCCACGCGTAAAAGGTGTGCAAGATAAGTCTATGGATTTAATATAAATAATCTTTCTTCCTATAATTAGCCTCAGCTCATCCGGAAAGATGACCTAACCTATTTAGGATATAATTGTATTTTCTGATTTTACACTTAGGGTGTATGAAAATAAAAATATTATATATGCAGCAAAATTATGTAAATCTGGTCTGAGTATGATGCAATTACTTTATCAAAATTATGTTTGTCCCCGAGCTTTTAACCGCATCGCCGTTGAGGTATGTCTGTACCCTTAGCAAAACGTGACTAGACGAGACATGACTAGTCTGTGGGAGGGCTAAAGCCTCGGGAGCTCTTACGTGAGAATCACTGCAAATATCTCTATAAATGGGAAGCAATTTTGAACTGATTGTTGTATGGGGTTTAGGACCATTTTAGCGTACCTAAAGCCATAAAGATATAATAGATACTTTTCGAAACATTCTGAGCTACAGTTGCTTTTACCCCTTTTTTCGAATCAGATCCGTCAACCTGAAAACTGGAAAATTGGAGAGTGGCCATTCTTGTTGAGTACATAGAAACATATTATACAGATGAAACTCCCGCGCGCACTATACTACAGAATTTAAAAACTGCGAGTTTTTTTTTTGTATTTACAAATCACAAATAATTCAACCGATTTGCAGCCCTTGATTTGTGCTTCGATGCTAAAAAAATGTATTTTAATATTGCATGGTTTTGGTTTTTGATTCGCGATTGATATATTTGTAAAAATATATTGGTAGGTACTGAATTCAAATTATATTTAACACGTAGCTTCAGAAATTGCATAATTTTTGAAAATTATTCAAGATGCGGCCTTTATTAATCGCCAAACGTCAAATAACAACAGAACAGTTGGAATTGCGTCTAACAATTCCTCATCAATAACATAAGCTTCACTTTAATAACAGTAATCCATACGAATATACCATATTTATCTGTAAATTAAAAAAAATATATTTTAATTGGTATGCATCGAATCAAAAATACCCTATGCCATGATTATTACCATGTCATGAGTTATTTCATATATTACCAAAGATAGAAAATTAAATTCATCCAAGATGACATATCGTCTCAATATATATAATTAAAAGAAAGTCTACCGCAATTAAAAAAAACATATTTATGTACATAAAATAAATAATAACGCACTCAGGTGGAAAGTAAACAAATAATTCGGTATTGGCGGTTTGACATTCTCAGGTGTAGCACAATACTCGTATAATACTGCCTTCCTTAGTACAGACATAATCTAGTAAAGAAGGCATCGTACAAAATGTAGCAGTGCTAATCGCTCCCTGTGCATTTATAATATTCATTTGTAACTGTGATTCCTACTACTACATTTCTATTTTTTTGTCAAATTAATTATGTACAATAAATAAATAAATAAAATTAATAAATAAATTCATTCATACATAAAGCAATTCCTCAATTGGATTTGGCGAAGAGGAAAATGTGTAAATTTTTGCAGAAATGTAATTAACAATTGGATTATATTTTATCTACGTCAGCGCGATACGCTCATTGACCAAACAGTGCGTTTCCTCGAACCGGAAAAATAATCTAGAAAATTACATCTCTATATTTCTTCATACGCGATTTTGGGTGAAAGCGCCCAATACTGCATTTGTTTCGTAATTTCAAATAACAGTAGCCGGGATTCAATACAATATAACTTTCTTTTCGTTTAATTTCATAACGGCATTGAATTCCTTTCCGTTTCGCAGTCCTAGCAATAATAATTCTAGTTTTGGACGTCATTCAGTTTTTGAGATCCGTCATGATAAGTGCGTTATTATTATAAAGGCACTATAAATGGTAGCGATATAATAATCACGTAGCATTTAAACGAAATAAGTGAAGTTTAGTAACAGTGATACAAACACCATGATTTTAAGAATCGTAAGTTGAAAAATAATAAACGTTCTATTTAATTATACCCTTAGCGATTGCACATTAAAAACTACTAAAATACTGCTAACGTACGTACTACTAGCCTAGTACTAATCTATATATTTATATTGGTGATTATAGTGAAAAAAAATATTATGGATG
Organism: Neomicropteryx cornuta; assembly: GCA_020383195.1. Lineage (NCBI taxonomy): Eukaryota > Metazoa > Arthropoda > Insecta > Lepidoptera > Micropterigidae > Neomicropteryx > Neomicropteryx cornuta. Next base: position 16,962,546 of record JAHKQU010000021.1, on the reverse strand, counting down.
GAAACGCTCTCTCACAAGCGCCTAGTTAATTTTGGTGTTCCCCAGGACGGCACAATAAGGCCTCTTCTATTTCTAACCTATACTAATCACTCTTCAACTTAAAGATTTCAAATATTATTTATTTTTATATCAATCCACTTCATACATATGTTACTCAAAAAATCATCTCATTTCACCATAATCCTTCATCTTCATTACATATCTATTATTTTTAATTTTTTTATTCATATCTTCTTTCTTATTTCATCAAATTATATAGTTACATAATATTTGACAATGTTTTATACTAAAGAGGCATTTTTATAAAACTCAGCGCTGGGTTTAAACCGACAACCTGTGATCTAAAGTTTAGGATATCTTTATTACCTTTATAATTCATATGCTATATGGATTTATATTCAACGCTTTATTAAAAATTTTTCAGTATCGTCAAAGATTGTGTTATTTATATATTCTGGCGATTCGCAGTTATTAAAAAAAGTCATCAAACTCAAAAAATAAACAATAAATAACTCAAATATAAGTGTATATTTTTTGTATGTATGTGTAGGTATGTCATTGTCTGTCTTTATTCGTATTCGTATTTATTATTAATGTAAGGTTATTTTTTTAAACAACTTATTGAGTGTCAAATAAATCGCAATAGTTTTTCGGTCTTAACGATTAACTATGGCATAATTTTTTGCCCGTTAGAAAACTGCATTAATTAACACAAACTTTCGTCTAGTTGGTAGGTCAGGGACCATTAATGATTACAGTGGCGCTCATTGCCGCATTTTACAATGAAAACATATTATTTCAATATTTAATTATTTTATTCAAATTGTGTATTATTTCTATTTATGTGTAATATTATTGTCAAAATAAATTAAATAGGTGAATGAAAACATAAATAAATTCAAAATCATAATAAGAACGTTTTTAAATCTAGAGATTTATCGAATAATTTAAATATTTCTGGTATTAAAGTTTTATTAAAAAATAGGGGTGCTAATTGCAAAAACTATTTAAGAGGGAATTTTTCCTAAGACCACTCCACAAAAGCTGTATACATCCAAATGTATTTGTTATTTTATAGGAGCTCAAACGAATGTATGTTCGACTGGCTCATTTTAAACGCTTTTAAACATCTCTTCTTACAGACATGTATATAGTTATAATTATATCATTGGGTTATGTAGGTATTTAACCTATTTAACCTATTTATTATATTTGATGATTGTTACTTAATTACTTAATAACGGCAAATCCAACGAAAAAGATACATGACACATTTTTTGACAATATTGTCAAATTTAATAGTTTTTTTATATATCATAAAGCAAAATAATTATAAAGGTACCTTTGAATATATCATATAAAAATATTTTGTTTATAATGATTATTTCTTTTAAATTAAAGTTATAAGACTGATAGAGAAAAATATAGATAGAGATTAGGCGAGTCCCGCTACGGGGCTACGGAGCTCCGAAATGTCCAGCAGAGTTACTCGCCTAAACTCTTTCTTTTTCTCTATTTTTTACCATTTCTTCTATAATTTGTTATTTTGTTTATAAAAAGTATATTCAAAATTAGGCATTTTATTAAATATTTCTTTTCGTCTTTATATTTATATAATTTAAAATAGTATTTACAAGAAACTCTAAACCAAATTCTAATGCGTATTAACATACAAACCATACTTAATTTTATAATACGAAATCTCTATGTTATTTTCCAGCCGCTATTTCTTATCGCCCTTGTGGCCACACAATATGTCATGGCAAACGACCGAGAAGGGAGAACTCTTAGCGGAACAGGATTCATTCAGAACATAAGGGGCTTCTTTCAAAGAACACCATCTTCGAGGACACCCGATTACATCATCCCAGAAGCACAGTTGCAGCCGCCAACACCAGATGAAGCGTCTAATTTCTACGGCCTTTCAGAACACAGAGACAATCTCTACAGCAACAGATATTTTCCCAATCCCAGGACATTCCAGTTCAGTTCGGTGCCGACGGAAACCGAAGTAGCGTACGTGCCTGTAGCGAATCCAATATTTAGACCGGATGCTACAACGGGATATCTTCCGATCTCCCCGATCAGTTGGCAATATCACGAGGACAACTCTTTTATTCCCGCAGCTAATATAGAAGACCACATTAACTATATCGGCCATAGTCAGTACGGAGTACCGTTCACGCATTCAAATGCCTATAATGATTTAATACAATTCAAGGACTCAGATCCGTCTTCGAAAGTCGAACCTATCGTTGACATTAACGTCAATGGTTTAGAACCACCATCCACCTTCGATGGTCCTAATAGGTTCCGTCCTAATATCGACATTTCCAATGCGTCGTTGACCGCACATCAAGAACCTATTATTAGATCATCTATAGCAGTTACAGAATCGAGCAACGAAGAACCATCAGAAATATCTAACCGTTTTAGTGAAACATCTTTCACACCATTGGCATCCGTAGGTAGTACACACAAAAAGGATGGTTCCTATAATATTCACATAGCAGATAATATCATTTCTAGTATCAATGATAAAGGCGGCAATGAAATTCAACCACTTCCAACAGAACATATTCAAATAGAGAACGGATTCCTTCCAATACCAGCGCCAACTGTTACAATTTCACCAATGACAACCTCCGAAGAACACCAACAATATGCTGGACAGGCATTACCACATTCTCAACTGTTCAGTGACAGATTTGGTTCCGAGAGCGCAAAAATTGAAACCATCCACACCGGTTATATACCTACGAGCGATCAGCAAACTGTTAATAGGTACACATATGCAACCCCATCTCTGTCATCAAACCCTATTGTTGTACTTAAAGACGAAAACAGTGATCTCAAATATGCAGATCGGTATCCCAGTGGTTCAGTGCAACTGAATAATGAGATGACGCCGGCAATCGCTCCAATTATTGATGAACCCAAGGAAACTAAAAAACCATCGCGTGGGAATAAAAAATATACAAGACTCCGTAAATATCAAACCTAAGTAAATATATTGAAAGTAATAAATATTTAATTTATTTTTATAGTTAATATAATTTCATATAATAAAATTAAATGTACTAATTTTAAGCCAATATTTATTGAAAAAAAATACCTAATTTATTGTATTTTTATGAGTAAATAGATTAGTTAAAAAAAAAATGTTATTACCAACACTATATAAATATATTTTACAAACGTGAATGTTTTATTTATGGTTAAAATACATAATATTTCTTTAAAAAAAAATATTTGATCGTTTTAACTACTTTAAAAACTTACAGTTTTCACCTGGCAATTAAACTAAATTTAAACTAAACTGCTTCTACAGAAATCAATTATTTTGAGAAAAAAATTAAAAACAGATATTTTCGGTGGTAAAACAATCTTTTTTGAGTGACATTTAAAGGAACTCTTACTGCTTATGAGTGAGTGTATTCGCAATGTTGTTAGGTAATTGCAAAATACACGATTGTTTCGAATTTAATTGATTTTGCTCCATTTCAGCGAAACAAGATGGAAAATTGAGTCATGCACAAATTTGACACGCAAACACGTTTTACTTTGTCGAAACAATATGTATAATATTGGCAAAAGGAACGCCTTAAGTGTAATAAAAGATAATATACATATAAATCATTTTTGAAAATGATGATGTATAAGAAAAGATTGTAAAAGTATGAAAAATATAAAATTAAATACTGATTAAACAATATTATAATTTTTCTAATTATTAACATTTGATAGATGTTGAATGTTATGTTATATAATAGTCTTAAATATCACAAGAGTCAAAGATCTCAAACTGTAATACAATTGCCACTATTGGTACGCAATTTTTATTCTGATAAGGTCTATCATAATGATTTCTGAATAGTTCAAATGTACCTACATGATTGATTCATAATACACGTCATAAATGGCAGAAAAGTTTATAGATAGTATAGAATTTTCACTCAATTATCGTTTTGTGCCATCCACTGTAAATAGGTATTGCTCACGTTAGATAGAAATATGTGTATACAGTGCAATATTGTTACTAGTTATCACCTATTAATCTTTATTTAACTTTAACAAAACCTGGCATATCACAGTTTTGGCTGTAAAAACTAAAAAAAATACCTTTTCGTATACGCTCATATGGATATAAAATCAAATACATCTGATAAAAAGATATAGTAATATGAAATGTTTCTAGTAAATTGTATTAAATACATACTATTTAGTACATTTGTTGTTGTTCTTTACCTTTTTTATTATCATTAACTTAGTGAGACTTTCAATCGATTAAATAACAAATGTATGCTCTACACAGAACGTTAATTCCCTTGTGTCCCAAGTCCTTAATAATTAGTCTTAATTTTCAAGAAGTTAAAATACATAGATGCTCTGTGTATACTTGACACAGTGCACATATTATTATGCTGAAGAGTGATATAACCAATGGTGTCTTTGAAGTTAGGGAGTAATGAATCAGCACTTATTTGCATAGATGTACAGCTTAACAGACAGTTGATGATTAGCCGTTGCACGCCATTGCGTATTTCAACTCGGCGAGACATATATAATAGGTCCTCAGGAGAACAAAGTCCCAGTCAAACAAGAACTTCCCTTTGTTGTAGCCGGCCAGAGTGGATTTTTAAAAAATATCTTTTTGCACTACATATTATTTAAATTTCTCCAGCGCTGTCGTATTAAAATGGTAGGTGATATACGTTAATTAAACTATATTTAAATTAATAAACACTAATTTAAGTTAAAATTTAAATTTCCTAAATAATAAATTAAATTAGCTCAATGAAAATCAGCCTGTTAACAATTAGAAATATCGTATATATATAGATTCTCTGCCGTTAGACAAATTGGATGTTATTGGCATCGTGGCTGGGAGATAAGATCCAGGAAATTGCCGGTTTAATTCTACGCGTTTTCTTAGTAGTTAATACTTTAGTACCTACATTATATAATACTTTAATGTACTAAATAATAATATAATAATAATATAATGTATAATATTAATACTATAGGTACATTACATAGTTGAATTTATGATAAAAAAGATAAGTTAATGTTTGTATTTTAGTCAAATTAACTCGTATTATATTATCTGTATTAAAAAAAATAGATTCCAGAGTTGGACTAGTAAGTTACAGTCAAAATAAACAATAAGCAATTTAAATTTGCTGGTTATATTATTTTTCTAATATTAAATATGTATTTAAAGTGGTCCCAACTCTACTAAATATTTAATTTAAAAAATTAAATGCTGAACATGTTTATTTACCATACATAATAACATGTGCGTTACCTACTAAACTTTATACCTACCAAAATTTATAACCAGAAACCCTATTGATGGTAGACGTACACGAAATGACAAACTGTCACTCTAGACGAATGATACACTGCCTCCTTTGGTGCACACATGGTATAGTTAAGAAGGCAGGCAACATTTTATAGCTGTGTTCATCGTACCGAACTATTCACTGTAACTCATAGTTTTTTTTTTATAATCCGCTACATGCTATTAAGCCAATTTGTTTGTACAATTAATAATAATAAATAATATAAGTATTAAAGGACCACTCAATAGAAATATAGGAAGTTTGTTCAAATGGAGGCTTTCAATTTTCAGCTATTGCTGTTGTTAATTTTTTAACAACGCCCATATGATTTATGAGCATAAATCATAAAATAAACAATCATTAAACAAATTAAAAGTCGAAGGTCGGTGCTCGGATTGCAATAAAACTGAGAAATAATTCAGTTGTGAATTATGATAGTTACAAGAATTATGTAATCAGAATACCTGAACTTGAATATTAAAAAATAATTTACTAACATAATAAAGAAAATAGTTTTGAAATGAAGTATTTCTTCAAAATTCAGCGCTTTGTTAAGACCGACATCTAGCAAACTTAAGCAGGTACAAGAATTATTTAATGTGTTTATAATAATTTTTTTCTTCATATCCAACCGAACGCTTTTAGCAACTTAGCATTTAATAAGTTGATCTGATAATATTATCTAACTTGCATTTATTTTCTAGGCGTCTCTTAAAACAAGAATGAAGGTAACATCACTTCTAGTATGCATATGGACTGTTTCCGCCCAGAACGTTGGACCCTTTCCAAATAGACAAAATTTCTTCAACCAACCGTTCAACAATCAACTCAACACGCCATACGTTCCAATTTTGTCATACTCAAATGAACGAAGCAATGACGGCGGTTATAAATACAGGTTAGAGTTTATTTAACACCTGTCACATAATTATACACATTGATGCCATCATCATCATCATTTATGATTTTTCTATGTCATTATTATATGTAAGGCCATGGCGAGCATCGCCATGGCCTTACATATAATTTTACTTCAAATTTAAAAATTAAAAATGAATATTGCTCTACCAACAGTCGCGTTTGAAATATTGTGTAAATATAACCTTTGAACGACAAAGAGGTTTTGTTTTTTGTAATTGTGTTGTTGAATATTAATATTAAATATTTTTGTTTTGTATCAATGATTATAAATACAGTGCTGGTACCGTGTTAATACGTGGAGATTAAAATCTATTTATTTATAAGTTTTCTGTTTAATATTAGCATCATACTTTTCATTGCCTTTTTGGGGGCACTATTGGTATTTTTTCGTTACAAAAAAGTATAAAAAAACGCACTTTTAGAGAGTACCTTGAAATAAATCGTGCTGTGATTGATCTAAATGGATATGGCTTGTTTTGATGTCACTAAGCACGCGGACTTGGATTACTCTGAATAAATATAGGTACCACTTTTCGGCGCTTTTCATTCACACACGTCTTTTTGGTAAAATATATATATCAGGTAATATGTTCAAAAATATTTAGGAAAATAATAAACTAAATTAACTGTCCACAATTTTGAAACTTAGGTTATGCATAATTGGTGTAGGCTATACTAAACTAAGCTATGTTTACTTGTGCTAAAGTCAGAAAGTGGTGGTGAAAAGCGTTGCGACCGCTAGGTCTAGAGTTAGACCTACAATTACCTTACACCTTAGTTAGACCTTACAATTAGACTACCACGGTCTTTGATTTATTATTTCATTAAAATAAGTACTTCTGAAAATAATCAATAAACCTCAAATATAACCGTTTTATGATTACATAAAAAAATATCACATGATTAAATATTTATTTATTTATTCGTATGGACCAAACTTTGAAGCTCGGCTCAATGGTGTAGCTAAGTGATAGGTGGTAGCAGGTATTGATTAGCACGTAACCTCTTCGTAAGGTGGTTTGATGAATAGGGAATGGGGACAATGCACGGGTTAAGTGAATTTCATTATCTGATTGTTCGCGGTAAAAATGATTGAAATCCTACATTATACCTCTTAAATATTTGGTTGATTTTGTATGGATGGTCTTCGCGTCCACAGTAAGCGGGTTTATTTGTAAATTAAATAGACGCGATACCTTTCTTATGAAATTAAGTAACTCCTATTTAAGTTCTTGGATAAGTTGACTTGAACTATTAAAACTATAATATCAATGATTATAAAATTATTTAAATATCCACATTACATATGTAATAATATAAATTGTATATTGGATAAATGATAAATAAATAATAAATACCAATATTTATATTTTACTTATTATTTTTAGCCATATAAAAATAATACTAAAATAAACAAGATTATCTCGGTGAGACGTAATACTTTTTAGGTGATATTTATTCAACTTTGGCACTCGCAAGGAGTGAAAACAACGATCGAATGCGTCCGATAATCGCTTGTGAAATAGACGGCAGATACGACCTTTATGCACTGATAACCGGAGGAAGTTATAAATTTCGTATGCAAAACGCAGCCGGCCATATTGTGTTGTAATTGCAGCCGCATCTTTATGAGGCTGCGTCCCGAAAATGAGCGGTTAGCGAGTTAAAGGCAGATAGGAAACGGTCAATGTTTCGTAATGACTCGCCGATAAGTTTTAAAGTTAGTTACATTCGAAACGAGTGTTTAGCACTAGCTAGTGTAAATATTAAGTTATGTTTGGTAGTGGTTATAGGGTGCCACGCGCAAATCTGTGCCTTCAGCTGATACAATTTAATGGGTATAGTAAGTACAGTCGTGTTTAAAAATCCCTTTCGGCACGTCGGAAGGCGGAGGTAGATTTCACCGAATCAAAGTAGGGGATAGGCGAACTCCAATTGTACGAACTTGTATCAAACAAGTATTCAGAGAACAACGGCGTAGAATCAAAACTAATAACATCGGTCTAATTTTTAGGTTAAGAAAACTAATTTAAATTTAATTTAAAGTTTTAGTACGGCTGATGGAAAGCAGGCTGAGGAGAGTGGTTTCCTGAAGGACGTTTCCATTGGCCCAGATGGAGAACCACTGGGTATACAAGTAAGTATTATAATATTGACGTTAATCGTATTTGCATCTTACAAAATAATGATTAAAATAGAACGCAGCGATTTAGAAAAAAAAACTTTAAATTAAAACGAGCTTTGGCCGTAGACTTGAGGACAAAATATTTCGAAAGGCAGTAAAGTAAGGAAGGAAGGAAAGTAATGAATGTTTATAAGGAAATATATCTGAATGGTAAACAATTATCAGCCCAAGCACGCAATATTCACATATATGTGTATTTCAATGCTTATGGTACCAGTGTTTTTTTTTTTTAATTTGTCTGATATCAAAATCATTCAAATTTTTCCCAATAACAAGTATGGTTTTTCAAATTCCTCTTAGTAACGAGAATGGTATTCTTGTAATAAGTATATACCCATAAAGGTTAATCATCAACTTAAAAATAAAAACACGAGTGATGTATTTTTCGATTAATTGAATATAATACAGAATGTAATTTGAACACAACATACATAGAGATAGTGGTTAAGGCGTTGAACTATTGACTCAAAGGTCGCAGGTTCGAATCCGCATATGTCATACCATTTTTAATGCTCTCCTCCATCTCACCTGACTCTAGGACAGGCATGTTTAGCCTAGTGAGTAGGGCCCAAAATAATTTTATATTACCTAGGTTAGGTTAGGTTAGGTAAAAAACTATTGAACGCGATTTCCTCCGCTATTTTTTGTGCCGCGATGTCTGCCAAGAAGGTAATGATCGGTAGATGATGAATTGTGAAAAACCTATGGATGCCAACCATCAAAGTAGATGACGAGGATTGAAAATGTGTTATATATATATTTAAATATATATCTAACCAGTAAACCAGTGTATAAAATGTTATCGCATATTTTATCAGATCAATTTTAAATGATGTCCTATGTGTGTCTGTTGTCCATTTTCACTTGTTTTAAGGGACTATTTTTGTAACTAGCTTTTTTAAATAATGTTTCTAATATTAAATGTTTGTAACGTAATTACTCACAGGTAGTCCAAGGGAGTTATTCATACACTGCACCCGACGGAACGCAAGTTGAAGTTAATTACATTGCTGATGAAAATGGTATGAATTGTAATATTTATTTATTTTTTATAAAAATATCCAATGTACAATTAATATTATTATATATGTATTACTTTGTAGCATTTTATTGATTTTCTATAGAAGAAAAGTACAGTTTGTGTAGATTAGTAACACCTCACTAGGCAAATGCCTGTGTCGAAATGTTACCTATTGGAAATATATAAGTAAAGAGATAATAATTTTATTATTTATTAAACATAATAAAAAATATTATTTTATAAAATACACGCAATATTTACGCGAAATTTAATTTAAATATCTATACAAATAATAATTTTATTTCTTTAAAAATGCTGTATCAGCGTATCGCCAATATTTACAATTAAAGCTTACACCTATATGTACGATGTAATAATATTTAAATCTTTTTTGAGGTTAACTACATATATTTTAGAAGGTGTGTATGAGAGTACATGCTCTAATATTCATTAATAATAATAATAATAGTTAATTGCATCAATCAAATATGACAAATCGTATGTAAAGTCAAAGACACTAGGACCTTTACCTAAAGTATTAAAAGTTGACCTGAAACGCATAAAAACAGGAAATATTACATGTTAGTAGTGTTATTACTGTATCTATGAGAACCACCGCTTTCACCTCTCTGTATGAGCGTAGGTGGACTTTTTCGAATCGCCTTTCAAGATAAAGCTTCGTTTGCCCCTGACCGTACATAAAACTGTTGACGTAATTATACCGTTTATTTCCGTTTATTTGGTGTTAAAGGTCCTTATTTTGTTTAAAAACTATCTAATTTTTTTTTTACACTAATGCTAGTCACAATATGACGCATACATTTTAAGGAATTACCCGCCATTTTATTATTATCAATAATTTCAGCATTCGGCAATAATTTAGAAGTGCCATTTATCTGCATATTCGTACCGCTACACAAACACTCTGCTACAACTACATGGAACCTGGTGAATGCGCCACATTAGTAAGCGCCCACGAGGTGGTCTACCATCGAATTGCCCTCAACTTTCAGGCATTTTATCCTAACTCGTAATGTGTCATCGTAACATGTTGTATTTAGTACCGTACCGACTTTGCCTAAGCTTTGTGTACCCCGTAATGCCCTCCTCCCCAAGTACCCATAAGTACTTTCCAATCATCGCTGCTGCACTAAATTTGTCTGTTTACATACACAGGCAATTTTATTTATATTATTTTTAATAGCACAAACTTATTGTTAGTAATATGTACGTATGGAGTGTATGCAGGTAAATTTATAAATAATTCTAAAATGTTCGTATTTTATATGATTTACATTTTTATTAGTTTTCTTGGATTGCGACTCGTTATAAAACGCACCTTTCTATAAGGGCCGATGAAGTTTGTAATTAAAACCCGATTTTAAAATAAATTTTACTATAAAAAAAAAATCTTTAATTATTATGTAAATTTAATTTAGCCGTATCTTAAATTTTGTTTCATCCGATATTAGAGTGATATATGGATAGATACGAATGCCGACATACCTGTGTGATATAATTTTATATGATTATTTCCAAATATTCAAAACATTTTTACCTCAATAATAAAATTACGATTCAATTAATATTTTTTTGATTTTTCAGGTTTTCAGCCATCTACAGCAGCGTTTGGCGCTCGGAATCCTTCAAGGCTCGACCCAACCCGCCCGCTTACTGACCGGTACAACCAGTACAATCCCTACAACCCGTACAACCCGTCGTTCAACAATCCGATATACAGTCAATACAACCGTTTCAACAACCCATACAAGAACAATAGATATTACAACTCATATACTCCAAGACCTCCATACAACCAATTCGGAAGATCCACAACACCAAAACCTCGAGACAACAACTAACCAATAACAATAACGAATGATTACCTACGGCTTCTTCGAATAAATTGATAAAAAGTATTATGAATAATTATTAAGTTTAATATTTACAATATTTAAGTAGAACTGTCGACTGAGTTAAATAACAAAACATAAATGCTTGCGAGATGATTTTCTGCCTAGCACTAACAAGGCAGTTAGTGCTAGGCAGTAACAGCGTTTTTCGGCGCCTACAAGACAAAATTTGCTAAACGATAAATGTAAATATATTAAAATATTCTTCAGTTCAGCCAAATGCATTGTACCCTAGTGTTGCATATTCGTCGATGTTACAATATATTTTTCTTCAGATTTTTTTTTCAATTTGGTTTAATCTTCACCCACTCTTCCACGCTGAAACATCTGAAGATGGTGTCGGTAGAAAATAAGCGATCTTGAAGTTGTATAATTTATAAAAAAAGGTTTAACCAATTGGGTGTGACAATACGGTTGTACGGTTGTATGATTTTGTTTTGTTTGATCATGTCACAAAAAAAAATGTACAAAGTTTTAATTTTTAAACATAGTTATTTTTAAAGAAAATCTTAGATTTTTGTTTCTAGTATATAAAATATTTCATTGTAACTGATTTTATTTATTTAATAAAAAAACCCTTTCACCCATCGGTATATATGTTTGAATATATCTCCTAGCTTTATTAGGAAGGGAATAGTCGATATGTATTCACAAAAAGCACTTAGAAGAAAGGGTTTAGTAGTTCCCTTAATTCTATTTCAAAATATAATTTAAATACTGATTGGGCATTCCCGATTTTGGCAACACCGTATTTGATCTAGATATACGGCGCAGCAAACAGAATAATCAACTGCGAAAATTAACAGAGAGTATTTATAATATCTTTATTTAGCATTTATAAATACTTTAGTTGTTGATATATGATCAACTTCCTAAAAGGGCAGTAATTTTAGGAAGTGCAATAATACACGTATAGGGTGTTAAAAAGATTATTATTTCAAGTTTACAAATCAAAAGCTTAGTAGTATTTCCTCTATTTTTAGGGTTTTTACCCAAATAACTTAAACTATGTGCGAGCTATTGGTCTAACAGGCGACTTGGCTTGGAAAAAATAATGATGTTAAATACGATGACACCAATTTTTTATTTATATATTGATTAAAATAAAACTTTAAAAGAATTATATTATTAGAACCAAAATAGGCGCATGAAATTATAAAGAAATCCACAACTTTAGCGTTTTAACTATAATTCATAACGGCGATCAAAACTATCAATATATTTAATTTCACTTCAGAAAATATCTAAGCATATTAATTAATTTCTTTGTCAACTTAACTTACTTTCGTGAAAAGAAAAACTCGTCAAAATCAGTTCGCAAAACTATAGCATGACTGATGTATACATAAAAATAATACAAAAATATAAATAAATGTAATTAATCATTAATTTTTATTCACCATTACTTTATTAATTAAAAAAAAAATAGATAATAATAGAAAGCGGCATCTATCGTGTTTTATAAATGACTTCAAATGAAATCATGGCTAGGAAAATCGAGCTTGTCAACAAATTAAAGATCAGGCAGATGTCGCTATAATCTTAAAATAAAGAAAAAAACTTTGTTTTTTTTATTTTATAGTCCTCTATTAACGACGATGATTAAAAAATATATACATTATATCAAATATAAAAATATACAATATTAAATACGTACATAAATATTTATATTTATAATATTGTCTATGGATATTTTGTTAAATATATTTATAAATAAATCAAATGAAGTTAGATACAACGATAAATTTTATTTTCACAACACAAACCCAATCATTGATTTTGAAATCTGTCAATAAATAATTTCAGCGTAAAAAAATAAACACATAAAATCCACGCCTGTTTCATTATTGTATGATTTGAGCATAAAAAAAATCTCTTGTTTTGTGTAGTAAGATGGCAGTATATTATAAAATAAAAATATTTGGTTACAGCTTTAAAAAACGAATATATTAGCATTTATTTATAAAGGAGTAAAATCTTAATATATATAAATCTCGTGTCACAATGTTTGTCCTCAATGGACTCCTAAAACACTTAACCGATTATAATAAAATTTGAACACCATGTGCAGTTCGATGTGCACTTGAGAGATAGGATAGTTTAAATCTCAAATTATAGTCGCAATTTTAATTTATCGCTAATTTTTTGTCCGTTATTATTTGGCAGTCATAAAACTGACAGATGTCGATACCTTTCGACTGGGTTGATGGCGCTAATGTCTGTTATTATTTGACAGTGACAGTTATTCGACGCAAACGTATTAAAAGAGCCCATCAGTTGGCAAAACAAATTGAATCAAGAAATCTAGCTCAAAGAATCAGGACAGCAGGTCATGCACAAGAATCTCAAGAACAGTGTAACGAACGTCTTCAAGAGAATATCATAAGAACAAGAAAATTATTATTTTCAGTCAAATGCCACCGAAAAAATCTAACCTCAACAACGCGAGCGGCAAACGTCAAAACGCAAACGTCAAAACTACGATCGGAATAATATATTCACTTACGAGATGCTGTTGCTGGAAACATCGATGGAAATTTAAATCCCAATGACATCGGTAATGCTTTCATTTTACCTTCAAGCTACATCGGCAGTCCACGGAACATGCAGGAATACATACAAGATGCGATGACTTACGTACGTCATTACGGCCGACCGGATTTATTTATTACATTCACATGTAATCCGAATTGGGAAGAGATACAAACTTTACTATTGCCAGGACAACAAGCCATTCATCGTCATGATTTAACTGCACGTGTGTTTAAACAAAAATTGAAATCCTTAATTGATTTTATTGTAAAATATACAATTTTTGGTATCACACGTTGTTGGCTGAATACGATAGAGTGGCAAAAGCGAGGTTTGCCTCATGCCCACATTTTGGTTTGGCTTAAAGATAGAATCCGTCCTGAAGAAATCGATCAAATAATTTCAGCCGAAATTCCAGACCCATTAATTGATCAAGAATTATTTGATATTGTCACCAAACACATGATCCATGGGCCATGCGGTGTTTTCAACATGACCTCACCGTGCATGGAAAATGGAAAATGTAAAAAAAACTTCCCAAAGCCACATACGAATGACACGATCACGGATATTGATGGTTATCCAACTAAATCAACTAATTCAATTGATCAAAAGAGTTTCGCCACGACTGCAAAATGACAATTATCAAATCGTCATAAAAGCCGACAAAGTACCATTAGGTGAACATGCTGGTAGATTCAACGCTCCAACTGTTGATGAGGTTGCTGTTATCATGGTTGGTGATCCAGTTGACAAAAGATCTATAAACATTACACGGCGAGACAACACTGTCAGTACGATTTCGGATCTACACCGTTCATATGACGCACTACAATATCCATTGATATTTTGGCAAGGACAAGATGAATATCACCTTAATATCAAACAGTATGATCCAAATACCGGTAAATTTGACAATTATCTATTTACTTTCTTACTGTATGTATAGATTTTAATTTCGTATTGCATTTTATTTTTTATTTTTTTAGGTGATTACAGAAATAATAAAGTTAGCTCAATGAACTACTACGCACACCGAATAATGGTTAGACAACATCAAGACAATTATATCCTTCGATATCGTCAGCTGTTCCATCAATACATTGTTGATATGTATGCTAAGGTCGAAAGCGAACGCTTGCGATTCCTTCGATTCAACCAGGCAAAACTACGATCGGAAGAATATATTCACTTACGAGATGCTGTTGCTGGAAACATCGATGGAAATTTAAATCCCAATGACATCGGTAATGCTTTCATTTTACCTTCAAGCTACATCGGCAGTCCACGGAACATGCAGGAATACATACAAGATGCGATGACTTACTCACCACTACTTTCAAAAACTTACAAAGCTCATATCAATGTTGAGCTTTGCAGTTCTGTTAAATCAATTAAGTATATTTGTAAATATGTAAACAAAGGCAGTGATTTGGCCATATTTGAAGTAAAAAACATAAATAAAAATGACGAAATAGCACGATACCAAATGGGCAGATACATTAGCAGCAATGAAGCTATTTGGCATATTCTCAGCTTTCCCATCCACGAAAGAGATCCTGCTGTCCAACATCTGGCAATACATCTTGAAAACGGTCAACGTGTATACTTCACTGAAGAAAATGTTCTCCAAAGAGCGTTCGAAGCTCCGAAAACGACTCTAACTGAATTTTTTACATTGTGTCAAAAACCTGATGTTTTTGGCCAATTCGCGAAGACATTGGTGTATGGTGATGTTCCACGTTATTTCACATGGAACAAATCCAGTAAAAAATGGGAGCCACGGAAACAAGGAAAACCACATCCTTCCATTACAGGCATATTCAAAGCTAAGACATTGGGGAGACTTTACACGGTACATCCAAAGCAACGTGAGTGCTTCTATTTACGTTTGTTATTGGTGAATGTTCCCGGACCAACGTCTTTTGAATTTTTACGAACAGCTAATGGTCGAGTATTCAATACATACCAGGATGCATGTCGTGAACTGCAATTGCTAGAAGACGATAACCATTGGGACTTAACGCTTGCTGATGCTGCGTTGACATCAACACCGAATAACATTCGTCAGTTGTTTGCAATTATTTTGGCGACATGTTATCCCTCGCAAGCACAAACTTTGTGGGAAAAATATAAAAATTGTATGACAGAAGACATCTTGCACCGAATTAGACAAACAAATCAATGCCAAAACATAGATTATACACCAGAGATGTACAATGAAGCATTGGTCTTGATCGAGGATTTATGTGTTCTTATTTCAAATTTACCACTTAATCATTATGGTATGCCATCACCTAATCGTCCAGCCACCGACTTAGTCAATACCGATTTACAACGAGAAAATCAATATGACCATGGAAGTTTAGCAACAATTATCATGAACAGTGAACCATTACTGACAGCAGAACAAAAAATTATTTATGATCGGATTATGCTGGCTGTTGCTGCTGAACAAGGCGGTTTTTTTTTCTTGGATGCACCCGGTGGAACCGGTAAGACATTTTTAATATCGTTGATTCTTGCCAAAATACGGTCGCAACAAAAAATCGCATTAGCATTAGCATCGTCAGGCATTGCGGCTACTTTACTGGATGGTGGGCGAACAGCACATTCAACATTCAAGCTGCCATTGGACGTTCATAATAAACCAGATGCAATGTGTAACATCAAAAGGAATAGTGGAATAGCTGCAGTGTTGCGGAAGAGTTCTATAATAATTTGGGATGAGTGCACAATGGCACACAAATATTCACTTGAAGCATTAAACAGAACTATGCAAGATTTAAACAGCAATAATAAACTTTTCGGTGGTGCTATCTTACTTTTGTCTGGTGACTTCCGGCAGACCTTACCGGTTATACCTCGCTCTACTTTCGCGGATGAGATTAATGCATGTTTGAAACAATCATTCTTATGGCGAAGTGTTGAAACACTTCGATTGACCATAAATATGCGAGTACAATTGCAAAATGATCCATCAGCACTAATATTTTCCGAACAACTACTAGATATTGGGAACGGTAAAATAAAACTGCAACCAAATACGCAATGCATTAAACTACCAGACAATTTTTGCACTGTTGTTCAGGATAAAACTGAATTGATTCAGAGTATTTTCCCGGATATACAGAATAATTATTTGAATCATGAATGGCTTAGTCAACGGGCGATTTTGGCAGCCAAAAACGTTGATGTTGACGAAATTAACTTCCAGATACAACAGTTGTTACCAGGCGATCTGATGTCTTTTAAATCAATCGATACTGTTGTTGATGAAAATGAAAGTGTAAATTTTCCGATTGAATTTTTAAATTCATTAGATATCCCTGGAATGCCACCACATAATCTTCGATTAAAGATTGGTTCCCCTATTATTCTCCTCCGTAATTTGAATTCACCTCAATTATGTAACGGTACGCGTTTGGTCATCAAAAAGATCACCGGAAACATTCTTGAAGCAACCATTTTGGCTGGGAAGTTTAAAGGAAAAGTGGTCCTGCTGCCACGTATTCCGATGATACCATCAGATTCTACCATACCCTTCAAAAGGCTACAGTTTCCAATTCGTTTAGCTTTCGCCATGTCTATAAATAAATCTCAAGGTCAAACAATGTCCATTTGTGGTTTAGATTTGGAAAATCCATGTTTTTCTCATGGTCAACTATATGTTGCGTGTTCACGTGTTGGGAAACCGTCGAATCTATTTGTGTTAGCTAAAGACAGGTTAACCAAAAACATTGTGCACCGATTGGTGTTAAATTAAATTGAAATTGAAAGTATTTATAATTCAAAAAAAAAGATATTAATGTTTAAAAGTTTAAGACTGTCTGCCTTGCCTACCTCATTCATGAGTTTAAGCGTCACATGTTATTTACTGTATTATACTGTAATATACTTATATTTGTTATAAAATTAAATGGAAATAATAAATCTGATAAATTTTTATTTTTTACCTATTGATTTCTGCTTAGTATCAAGTGTAAGAACATTTTAATTAATTGTGTTCAACGTACTTCCCCTTCAAATCTCAATCCAGTGAATTTGTATACCAACATCAACATTTTCGTCTTTGTTCGTAAATAATTTCATTGTACTAAAGGGTTATAGTAGTAGAAAGTCAAATAAGGAGATCAGCATATTTTTTTACAAATACCATCTGTGTGAAAAAGCATAGTGGACTCCGTGACTGATGTTCTCTTATTGTTCCTCTTAGATTGTTTACTATAATGTAATATAACAAAAACTTTAGCCACAGCAACGCGTGGCCGGGTCAGCTAGTTGTTTTATATTTATTGGGATCGGTAACAATTACAAACAAACAAAAATATGCTTGGAAAAAAGTGAATAAGTAGAAATAATTGTAGAGATAAAATAAAAGCTAGCGGCCAACATACCTGAATGCTACAAAATGCAAATTTTACAGATTTCAAAGGCAGCAGGAGAGATATCTACAAGAGATATAACTAATCTAATTTATTTATATTAAAGATAATTTATTATTTAACCTAAGCAAATTTCTTTAAATATTACGCTTATAAAAAGAAACAACCACAATGTTTTTGAAATACCATGTTTTAACGTCATCCGCTTTTAAAATTAGAAATATCCCATATAAAATCAATATATTTTTATACAGAAAATAGAGTCACAGAGCATTTTACCCAAGCGATTTGAGATATATAATATAACAACTTAGAAATAAAATAACAAAATTTGCCTAAAATTGGAGATTTTTTGTTTTTTTTTGGTTTTTTATTTTAGTTTTAAAATATGTTTTTGGTTAAAAATATGGTTATATGTTATGTGAAATTTTAAATTTTCAGAAAATGTATGTTTTTGTGTTAATTTTAAAAAACATGTGTTATTTAAAAAAAAAACTAAATTATCTCAATATTTCATACAAAATGGTAGGCCGCGGTTTGAGTTATAAGCGCCGTCATATATATACCTTTCCGTTCATCGTAAAAGGCTTCTTTTTATAAGCAACAATTTGTCGCCTTAAATTCAAGTTCACAAATGTTTCTAAAAATCTCTAGGCATGCGTAGACATTCGCGGATTATAAAAATACCTATAAAGACAAATTCAATGTTCTGTTTAAAATAGGACTAAAAAACATAGTAACAGATGTATAGAAGTAAAAACATTCAAGTGCTTTTATTTCTGAAAGAAAAATCTTTGTTAAGGACATTTTTTTAATGCAATAAGTTAAATAAGTTTATATTTTAAATCTGCATAGATTTAAATAAAAAAAAACATACAATGTTATTATAATATTCTTTCAAGTCATCGTAAATTTTTTTATTTTTTTTTTTTTAAATTTATTTAATTTTTTTTAAATTTAAACACCATTTGACGCACGGCTAGTAATGAAACAACGCCACGGATAAATTTCCATTAAATAACAATAATTATTATTATTATAGCACTGAACATTATTTTACATGTTTCTATTTGTGCACAAAGATGTGTTTGCACTATTTTTTACTGATCAGTAATAACTAATACATCCTCAAGTTTCCAACAGCCATGCTGTCATATTATTGAAATTCGAATATGATATTTGCGTTTTCTATTGAACTGTCAATTCAACTCTTTTGTACTTTTCGAGTTGAAAGTTCCAACGGACGGACGGACAGATGGCCTGTTGTGCTGAGGTCTCCCGATCGAGTTTTTCCTAATAGATATCAGTCCCAAACTGTATACGTACATATAATAATTGCACTGTGATGGCATTACAATAACGGCGCGTTCATGAATATGCGCAACCTTCAGACCAATTAATCGACGGGAGCGATCGCATAACATGCCGATGCAATAAGCGAACCATCGCGTGCTCAATTATTTCGGCGGCATATTTTGCTCGCCTGCGAAGATATTTTTGGCATGTTGTTGCAGTAAAAAATGCAATTTTGGTCTTTTAATAAGTGTACTAAATAATAAATAGTAATAAATATTACATAAAATAATGTTATAAATATTTGCAAATATTATTATAAATATTTATTGACAATGTTTATCGTCCTCATCAAAACATACCCTGACGGTTGGCATATGTAATATTTCATAATAAAAACACTGCCTTCCTTAATACAGACAGTAACAGTAACAGGGCACAAAATGATCAGTGCAAATCGCTCCTAACATAACAAAAATAAGTTATGTTTAAATTACTACAAAATACTGTAATATATATTTAAATTACTATACCGCGGGTATCCACATAGCCTAATGACTGCTAAATAATATAATATTTTTACTGAAACATAACACATAAAACATTTTTTTTACCATTACCTACTCCTTTATTGAAAATACAGGTATAACAATATGTTATCACGACATAAAAATATCGAGAAGGTATATGAATTCTAGAAAGTAATAAAAATATAATAATTTAATTAAAATCTATATAATAATATGTTTTAAAATATATATCAACCACGCACGCCAATAATTTATCAATTTGATTATTAGTTTATAGCTATTTTTCCGTTTTTTTTTAATAAAGTGGCCGCTAAAAACTTATATTATTTACAATTGGTTTGTAACAATTTGTAATAATAAGGAACAATACCTATTAAGATTGACTGAATAAACTATTTCCGGTTATTATTTAAGTTACTGCGGACAGCACTTAAAACTCTGTCAACCTATATTGTTAACCTTTGTAATGAATTGTTGACTATTTTCGTGTTCTCGTCTTAGCCAATTGTTTTCTCTCGCTAGTCATTTCCGAAAATGACTAAAATTATGAATATTAGCAGATACTTTATCGACGGATGCGTCTTGCCGACATTCCCCGTGTGAACTTGCCTTTACGCTTACAGCGTGTTGCGGCGAATTGCGCGAGTGTCGTCTTCGGCGCTTATGCAATCGCAAGGCGGCCAAGTTAACCCGGACGCCGCGCCGCGCCGCGGCCGTATGACCCGGTAGAGGGTGGCTAGATAAACACATTTAATTTTTTTTATAAATAAATAAAAATATTAATTTTAGGTGTCACACGAGAGACAACCAAAGCTATTGTTTTAATTTCGGTAAGATAAAACTAAAAATAAAAATCACTCAAAATCACAAACCGCGTGATTTATTTCCATGAAAACTCACCATTATGGAGAAAAATCAGCTTTGGTGGCCAGGGACGTCCAAATGCCACAAATTTGGTATTATCTGGTTCATCATGAAATTCGCTATTATGTCACTCCGGTCACTATCTGTCATTAAAAAAAAGCTGCCTTTATCGATTTTTTCACGTTGGATGCCCAACTTTTTCCTATTTTTGCTAACTTTTATTAACTATTTGCCACTTTTAAATATTTGTTAAATGTATAAACTATACATTAAAACTTGTTCAAAATAGTCGCAGTTGTTAAAAAAACTTTTTTTTTCCAAATAATGAAAAATTGATTACGCCGCCGTGTCACTAAATAATTTCCATGGAGTATTTAGTGATCATGATTATAATTTTCTATTTGTAGGTATTTAGCTAGTGATTGGTTATTTTATCCTTTCTCTTTTTAAATGTTATATTTTAAGATAATAATTAACGCATTAAGAAGAATACGCTTTTAGTTAGTTCACCTTATGCCAGCTTAAATTTTGATCTTTAATTTAGGATGTCCCAAAACTATTCCCGAAAACTTTAGGTAGGTTTTGTGTACCTTATTATGAGTAGAAATATTATAAAAAAGCGAAAAAAAGGCATCTTCAACTTATTATATTTTTTTAACAAATGGTGTCAATTCGGTCAGCGCGCGAATTCCGATGCAGCACCGACCGATAATGGTCTTGACAGCGTTACGGAGTACGGCTACAGCTGTGCGCTCACAATAAAGATATTATTACATGATCGTTTTACTATTCTAACTTGAAGGTTACATATTTTTTTCTCAGTAACCATGATGAATTTTGATATAGTTTCTTAACAAATAATATTTGAAGTCCCAGGACCAATTAGCTGTTTTTTTTATCGTATATACGCCTAAATATTTAATAGCATTCGTGCGTTTTACGAGTATTACCGTACATTGACATAGATCATGCGACAACATGTATGTATTAGGTTATCCAGCATTAGTCAAAGATATACTGAGATAGATTTAAAATGTATATAGATTTTTATTGACATCCTGTACTTCGAGAGATGCTCAGCCATTTACGTTGCGCGAAGGTACCATTAAACTCGTTCGTGGGCGTCCATTACGAACGAAAAAGGCGTAAGCGCCATGCGAGCGCCTCCAGCGGACGACATTCTTCAACTAGGTTGGTTAGGATGAGCGGTTTTTTTTCTCAAGAAGAGGCTGCATGCTCTCACACACACATCTATCCATAAACGTGTTAGTGATGTGAGTCGGTTGATATGTTCATGAAGATATTGACCTGAATTTCATAAATAGAATTAGGTCGTTATGTTTTGACATGCCTAATATGTTTTGGCGAAAGTATGGATAGATTTAAATAATAAAAAAAATATATTGATAAATACTACATGTATTCAACGTATAATTATAATGGTAATAAAAAATAATTATCATTCTACTAAAAGAATCTTTATAATATAAATTTTAGGTTTTAAAATCATAATCTGTATATTTTATTTTTTTTTTAATATGTCACATGATTCTAGAGTTTATTATTGATTCATAACACGAATGTACAGTAACACTGACTTTATTGTCAATTTAATTGACGATCACTTAAAGTAAACGTATAATTAATATAGTAATAAACAGACCAAAACTAACTATTAAATAGTAAAAAATCTTATCTATGAATTCAATGCGGATAGCGCCATTACTGCTGGTTTCAATATGGCAATGCTTCTCTCGTGTCCTTATAAAGAATACATGAGGTTACAACTGTTACATTTTATATTGAACACGTCATTTTTATTTTATTAAATTTACTTTTTATTTTTTCATTTTTGCTGAAAGTAATGATGATTACAAAAACAAAATTAAATTAAATTAAATTCCTGGCTATTTTTTATAAATTTATTCTGTATTCTGAGTAAAAAAAAGCGGCGTCTACATTTAAATTTGTACAATTTAAATTATTCGCATTGAGACCAGCGACAGACCGAGAAGAAGTTTGCAATAGTTGTGTGCACGGTTGCCGCGGGTGCAAATTTTTAAACAACCAAACGTTTTGGTTTTTTTTAGTGTAGGTACTTACCTAATTTAAAATAAACTATGCAGATATAACCAAACGACCAAACTCTTATATAAAGTTTCATGCTGAGAGGGGAAGCAAACGCGGAAAAAACGAGGTTAATGTAAAAGCGATGCTTTAATTTACGGCATAAAGTTGCAATTTGGCTGCCTTGCGAAGGTCTTCCTTCACCTTTCCTTTAAATTGGTGTCATCTTTTGCATTCGGTTCATTGCGATGCCCATGCCGATACGATCGTATAAGTGACATTGATAGCCATGTTAAAATTTACGACGTGAATATTCAAATTTAAATATTTGCAAGTTAGTATTTTAGTACTTACAATTTACGCAGGTCGACTTAATATAAATTATTTGTTGTAATAAGTAATGCACTGTCTTTCGTAAATTTTAAGTTTAGGTTAACCTATGTAATTTGGTAAACTATGCTAAAAGAAATAAAGATAAAAACATAGATGCTGGGAATAATAAAGAGGATGATTTTGAAAAAATAAATTAACAAACATTAATAATTGAATATATTGTATTTAATAATATGTTCACGCATATGTTCACAACCTTTAAAGTTATTGCAAGCTGTTGGAAGAGGGTCTGAGTTTGCAGCCGTACTTAGGTCGCCTAAAACCTTCGCAATAAATGTTTGAGGACATGATGTCACAGACAGTACACTCCCCTGTCAGGCGCAGGATATATAAATAGACTTATCATAGCCAAACAAATACAAAAAACAATTAAATAGCCATAAGATGTTAGGTCATATAATTTAAGTGAATAATGTCCTTATAACAAATATACACCTTAATATATTTTAAATAGATGTTTTAAATTTATACTTCTATCTTTATATTATATTGTGTGTGTATATTGTATTTATACGCTTAATTACACAATGTTGAAAGGTGGATATTTGAAAATATTTTTTTTTGTTATTATGTATTTATTATGAACAATATCTAAAAAGGTATTAAGTAAACAATAATGATGATATCTTATTTTCGCAAAAAGCTTTAGTATCATGTTTTTCAAGTTTTGGGTTTTCAGGTAAACTTAGATAAAAAATACAGCAACCTTGGGTGGTCAAATACTTTAAAAAACACCTGTTATTTGTACTCTTCGAACAGTATAAACCACAAGCAGATACATAGCAAATTCTTGGAATTGCAAGGAGTTTAGCAAAACGAGCTTCAATGGCGAGACATGCCTCATTTAAACCAAATGATTATAAAACAACTTTTACATGACTAAAAGTTAGTAGACGTCATTTGGAATTTATTAAGCCATACTTACCTTAAACAAATATTTACCATTTTAGATTTTGTTTAAATATTATTTTGTGTAATATAGTTTTTATTGAGATGCAAAGCCTACCTCCTCTTCTGTTATTTACGAAAGTATATATTTTGTTTTAATAGATATAAAATAAATATTTTATACATCGTAGAAAAGAAAAAACTTCTTGTAAACCGTGTAAACTTAGCTTACACACTCGCCTCTTTTTTTTTGTTGCATTCTAAAAAAAAACGAACTCAATATCAAAACTCTTTTCAAGCGATAGACTTTAGCGCTGGGTTTAAACATCCAGCGGTTTTAAGTACAGGAAATCTGGTATTTTTTTTTAATAAAATTTTTCGATTTGGCTTGCGATACAAAGTTATTTTATCTAATTTAAAACTTTTAATATTGTTAGGATTATGTAAGTATTTTTTTCAGGAATTTAGGTATGATATATGAAGCACGTGTTCTGGATTCTGAAATAAGCTTCTACGGGTCGATCTGATTGTAATCTTTATGTGCGAAGAACAATGTCGGGTGTTCGATATGTCCCTCGAGGATAACATTTTGAGATGTCTTGAGATGCTACTAGGAAAAACATATGTCCTATAATTTAGTTTAATTATTTAATCACAAGACATTCGAATAAACTGAGTCTAATTAATGAAGATGAGGGCCTTGATATCGATTCATCTCGCATACTGAGATGCGCTTTTTAATGACCGCTCGTTGCTGTCTGACCATTTCGGGGAGTAATTAGTTTTAATTATTGTTAAGTCGTAAATTTTGTAACGCCGCGATTTTTTTCACAAATCGTCCGATTGTATCATTTTATGTGTTAATATAGCGCTCCGAATAATTGAACTACTGAATACTTTAATGATGAGTACTCTCTGGCCGCTCGTAGAACAGGTTTTTTAACCTAGTTAGAGTATCCATGTTACTTCAGAGCTACAATAAATGACTGGTATTTAATTTGCCTATATTATAATAATTTAATTCCTTTTCGGTGTTATTATATCATTTATTGTTGTGACTTCCTATTGTACCATAATGAATAAATAAATAAAGATTGAACAAACAGTTCTAAGGTAAAAACCAGCGGTGCTCTACGAGTGCGGCCAATTTTGAAAAAATAAAATATGCGTGTCCATAATAAATGACCTCGCAACATGAGACATGGGAAAAATGAATCGTATTTTAAAATATTTTAATGAGTACAGGGCCATATTTAGGATGTTTTTCTAGGTGACACATCTTGACGAGTAATCTTCTGTGATATATATATAAACTAGCTGACCCGGCCACGCGTTGCTGTGGCTAAAGTTTTTGTTATAATACATTATAGTAAACAATCTAAGAGGAACAATAAGAGAACATCAGTCACGGAGTCCACTATGCTTTTTCACACAGATGGTATTTGTAAAAAAATATGGTGATCTCCTTATTTGACTTTCTACTACTATAACCCTTTAGTACAATGAAATTATTTACGAACAAAGACGAAAATGTTGATGTTGGTATACAAATTCACTGGATTGAGATTTGAAGGGGAAGTACGTTGAACACAATTAATTAAAATGTTCTTACACTTGATACTAAGCAGAAATCAATAGGTAAAAAATAAAAATTTATCAGATTTATTATTTCCATTTAATTTTATAACAAATATAAGTATATTACAGTATAATACAGTAAATAACATGTGACGCTTAAACTCATGAATGAGGTAGGCAAGGCAGACAGTCTTAGACTTTTAAACATTAATATCTTTTTTTTGAATTATAAATACTTTCAATTTCAATTTAATTTAACACCAATCGGTGCACAATGTTTTTGGTTAACCTGTCTTTAGCTAACACAAATAGATTCGACGGTTTCCCAACACGTGAACACGCAACATATAGTTGCCCATGAGAAAAACATGGATTTTCCAAATCTAAACCACAAATGGACATTGTTTGACCTTGAGATTTATTTATAGACATGGCGAAAGCTAAACGAATTGGAAACTGTAGCCTTTTGAAGGGTATGGTAGAATCTGATGGTATCATCGGAATACGTGGCAGCAGGACCACTTTTCCTTTAAACTTCCCAGCCAAAATGGTTGCTTCAAGAATGTTTCCGGTGATCTTTTTGATGACCAAACGCGTACCGTTACATAATTGAGGTGGATTCAAATTACGGAGGAGAATAATAGGGGAACCAATCTTTAATCGAAGATTATGTGGTGGCATTCCAGGGATATCTAATGAATTTAAAAATTCAATCGGAAAATTTACACTTTCATTTTCATCAACAACAGTATCGATTGATTTAAAAGACATCAGATCGCCTGGTAACAACTGTTGTATCTGGAAGTTAATTTCGTCAACATCAACGTTTTTGGCTGCCAAAATCGCCCGTTGACTAAGCCATTCATGATTCAAATAATTATTCTGTATATCCGGGAAAATACTCTGAATCAATTCAGTTTTATCCTGAACAACAGTGCAAAAATTGTCTGGTAGTTTAATGCATTGCGTATTTGGTTGCAGTTTTATTTTACCGTTCCCAATATCTAGTAGTTGTTCGGAAAATATTAGTGCTGATGGATCATTTTGCAATTGTACTCGCATATTTATGGTCAATCGAAGTGTTTCAACACTTCGCCATAAGAATGATTGTTTCAAACATGCATTAATCTCATCCGCGAAAGTAGAGCTAGGTATAACCGGTAAGGTCTGCCGGAAGTCACCAGACAAAAGTAAGATAGCACCACCGAAAAGTTTATTATTGCTGTTTAAATCTTGCATAGTTCTGTTTAATGCTTCAAGTGAATATTTGTGTGCCATTGTGCACTCATCCCAAATTATTATAGAACTCTTCCGCAACACTGCAGCTATTCCACTATTCTTTTTGATGTTACACATTGCATCTGGTTTATTATGAACGTCCAATGGCAGCTTTAATGTTGAATGTGCTGTTCGCCCACCATCCAGTAAAGTAGCCGCAATGCCTGACGATGCTAATGCTAATGCGATTTTTTGTTGCGACCGTATTTTGGCAAGAATCAACGATATTAAAAATGTCTTACCGGTTCCACCGGGTGCATCCAAGAAAAAAAAACCGCCTTGTTCAGCAGCAACAGCCAGCATAATCCGATCATAAATAATTTTTTGTTCTGCTGTCAGTAATGGTTCACTGTTCATGATAATTGTTGCTAAACTTCCATGGTCATATTGATTTTCTCGTTGTAAATCGGTATTGACTAAGTCGGTGGCTGGACGATTAGGTGATGGCATACCATAATGATTAAATGGTAAATTTGAACTAAGAACACATAAATCCTCGATCAAGACCAATGCTTCATTGTACATCTCTGGTGTATAATCTATGTTTTGGCATTGATTTGTTTGTCTAATTCGGTGCAAGATGTCTTCTGTCATACAATTTTTATATTTTTCCCACAAAGTTTGTGCTTGCGAGGGATAACATGTCGCCAAAATAATTGCAAACAACTGACGAATGTTATTCGGTGTTGATGTCAACGCAGCATCAGCAAGCGTTAAGTCCCAATGGTTATCGTCTTCTAGCAATTGCAGTTCACGACATGCATCCTGGTATGTATTGAATACTCGACCATTAGCTGTTCGTAAAAATTCAAAAGACGTTGGTCCGGGAACATTCACCAATAACAAACGTAAATAGAAGCACTCACGTTGCTTTGGATGTACCGTGTAAAGTCTCCCCAATGTCTTAGCTTTGAATATGCCTGTAATGGAAGGATGTGGTTTTCCTTGTTTCCGTGGCTCCCATTTTTTACTGGATTTGTTCCATGTGAAATAACGTGGAACATCACCATACACCAATGTCTTCGCGAATTGGCCAAAAACATCAGGTTTTTGACACAATGTAAAAAATTCAGTTAGAGTCGTTTTCGGAGCTTCGAACGCTCTTTGGAGAACATTTTCTTCAGTGAAGTATACACGTTGACCGTTTTCAAGATGTATTGCCAGATGTTGGACAGCAGGATCTCTTTCGTGGATGGGAAAGCTGAGAATATGCCAAATAGCTTCATTGCTGCTAATGTATCTGCCCATTTGGTATCGTGCTATTTCGTCATTTTTATTTATGTTTTTTACTTCAAATATGGCCAAATCACTGCCTTTGTTTACATATTTACAAATATACTTAATTGATTTAACAGAACTGCAAAGCTCAACATTGATATGAGCTTTGTAAGTTTTTGAAAGTAGTGGTGAGTATGGTACCACCCACTGATTATCAAACTCAAATTGATTTGGAAAGTTCGGCAGTCGCATTGTAAATGTGTGGCCACCATTCTCAGTACTTCTGCGGCGATACATTGGATAACCATCAATATCCGTGATCGTGTCATTCGTATGCGGCTTTGGGAAGTTTTTTTTACATTTTCCATTTTCCATGCACGGTGACGTCATGTTGAAAACACCGCATGGCCCATGGATCATGTGTTTGGTGACAATATCAAATAATTCTTGATCAATTAATGGGTCTGGAATTTCGGCTGAAATTATTTGATCGATTTCTTCAGGACGGATTCTATCTTTAAGCCAAACCAAAATGTGGGCATGAGGCAAACCTCGCTTTTGCCACTCTATCGTATACAGCCAACAACGTGTGATACCAAAAATTGTATATTTAACAATAAAATCAATTAAGGATTTCAATTTTTGTTTAAACACACGTGCAGTTAAATCATGACGATGAATGGCTTGTTGTCCTGGCAATAGTAAAGTTTGTATCTCTTCCCAATTCGGATTACATGTGAATGTAATAAATAAATTCGGTCGGCCGTAATGACGTACGTAAGTCATCGCATCTTGTATGCATGCATGTTCCGTGCCGTTCCGTATCGACATCTGTCAGTTTTATGACTGAATCTACCAGCATGTTCACCTAATGGTACTTTGTCGGCTTTTATGACGATTTGATAATTGTCATTTTGCAGTCGTGGCGAAACTCTTTTGATCAATTGAATTAGTTGATTGTGATCTTCTAAAAAATTTTCCAATAATATCACAATTGCTCTTTCCTCTGCTTGTTCAATAAAATTATACTGGCACCGAGTCGTCACGCGCTCTTCACAATCGCCCATAAAATAAAAAGGTATCGACATCTGTCAGTTTTATGACTGCCAAATAATAACGGACAAAAAATTAGCGATAAATTAAAATTGCGACTATAATTTGAGATTTAAACTATCCTATCTCTCAAGTGCACATCGAACTGCACATGGTGTTCAAATTTTATTATTAGTCCATTATTTTATTATTAGTCCATTGAGGACAAACATTGTGACACGAGATTTATATATATTAAGATGTGCCTCAGGCTACGCAGTGGTATGATGTTAAAAATACCCCCATAACGCAATGAAACAACTGGTGATCTTTCGCTGGAGCAATTTCGAAAAGGTTACCGATTTGCAAAATCATTCCAAAAGCAAGACGAGGATCTTCGAAATCCCGATAAACATCTTCGCCGTGACCCGGCGGTATCTTCAGGTCAATGTTAATGTTTCATGTCACTGCGTCATTTTGAAATTACTCTTAATGCATGCAGTATTATTAAATATTATTTGTCTTTTAAGTTTCTATCTTATTTTAGTGTTTTTTTTTTAAGTTTTAGTATACCTACCTACTTTTGTTTGTTTCAAAACTGTATATTTTTTTTAACGTGTAAATTTACTTCAAGTTTTTACTATCTGTCATTGTGAAATAGTTGAATTTGCATTACCATTCAAACATAACTATTTGCAAATAATGCACTATCTTTTAACTCAACCAACAGAAAATATTTTAACAAAAGCAACAATCAAGTTAGCAACCTGTTAAACTGCGTGCGCACGATTTTTAATATGGATGGTTGTCACGTTTAGGTTCAGCGTTGCTAAATCTTGTAGAAATTATGGTAATATTAAATTGAACAGACCAGAGGTATACCTCTGGTCGGGCGTTCGGCCGTTCTTTTCACCAGAACGGTCGAAAATATAACTTATATAAAATATGGCTACGAAAAGCTTAACAATAGTATCCAAGACTTCTAGGAAAAACCTAAAAGAGTTTATAGTGGTATCCCAAAACTACTAAAATTAAAAAAAAAACCAAATACAAATCACAAACACATTACTGTCAAATCATGTAATTATTAAATAAAAGAAATTGCAAGATTTGGCAGTTAAGCAATACGTTTGCGTTTCGGAATGGTTGAAAAATAGTATTAAAGTAAGCATACATGTGCGTTGAGTATGAGGATTATTATTAAGAAAATTTACAAAATCTTAAATGAATTAGGTTATATTTTAGAAAATGCTATATAAAACGATTTGTGAATATAGTTTGAATATATATACTTGAATGAATTAAAAACAAAAACATATACTTTATTATTTTGGTGTCAACTAATATTGCTCCACTAAAATAAAAAAACTACTAAAAAGGTTTTTCAAAGCAAACAAAAAAAAAATGATATACATATAAATACAATTTTTATTTTTATTCAGGAAAATAAAGAAGTATTTTAATGATATTTATAATAATAACACAATCAAGCTTTTCAAAAATATATCGCAAAGGAAAATCAATTAATTCCCAGCGTTTTTTATAGCGTTAAGTGTTGGTAAAAATATAGCATAGAAGAGTCATTCTATACCTTGTTTGGGAGTGTTGGGTATCACGACTTGAAACAGATCGTCCGCATTGAAATCCATATAAATGTTCTGATAGACCACAAAAGTCTGATGTCCCTTTCCAGTGCATTAGGGATGACTAAAATTTTTAAGCTCTATATTTTTGCTTGATAATAATTGGACAATCCACTTTTTAAGTATTTTTTTTAAATCATGCATCATCTATAGAGGTAATTTATTTAATTTACTTTTCATTTTCAATTAAATTATTTTAAATCATTTAAATCTGAGAAACTTAAATAAGGTAAAGCAATATTTACAAAATACTTTAAATTATTTTTCCATCAATAGATCAGAAGGTAACATCAAATCTATTGCTTATGGACCTCTCCTTGAAACTTGCATATCGCTATGGAAAGTGTCATCCTTGGCTTAATTGGTCTAAGTATAAAAATATCCTTGTAAGTGTTAAAGCAACCATTTTAAGCATCCTGTTTAAATTTTAAGTAGCCTAAGTTATATTTTAAGAATAAGCGATTCGTATGCATGTAGAACAAAACTATGGTACCTGAGGGCTAACATCGAATGCGGTTAAGAGAGAGGCCGAATACATATACTGTCATGGAGTCATATATGAAGTATATATTGTCCATTTTACAGGAGAGATAAAAAATATAAGTACTATTTGATATAAAAAACAAGTAATGTACTTAATGAGTTAAGTATGACATTTTGCTGTACAGTAAAAAAAACCTATCATTGATATCACGTAGCCCTTCGAATTATATCAGCAATAGTCACAAAAACCAAAATAATTTTGACCTTTCGAACCCCATAAGAGAGGATAGTATATTTATAATATTTTCGAAAGATGTCATGATGTCAAGGTCTCCTAAATCCATTGGGTCCATTTTTGGAAAAACTTCTGTATATACAGAATGTATTTATATTCAGTGATGTCCGATAAATGATAATGTTCAGTGATAAATGAATTCGAAACATTAAAGATTTTTTTTTAATGTTTAAGAAGGCAGTTGAACGAATGGCGCGAGATCGGGGAATGACCTCGCGTGATTCGCGAAGCACGCGAAGAAAAACATTTTTTTTTAATAATATAATTATTTTAGTATGAACATTTTTTTCAAAATCATTATTTTTTTTTTCGTGAAACCGGTTTACATAGTTGTTGATATAGATCAACATCCTAAAAGGATATCATTAAATATAAATATACCCAGTATATGTGTATTTCGGTGAAAAAGAATGCGTCTGAACACAACGAGAATACTTTAAATTTTGCATTTAAGTTTTTGCATATTATTGAGTCAGAAAAAATAATAATATTTTAATTTAATGTACAGATTTTTAATAAACGTTTGTAATATTTATAATTATTTTTTATAAATATTAGTGATTATCTTAAAATTATCTTGAGAATCTGTCGTTTATAAAATAAATCTTTAACGACGACGATCTTTAATCTTTAATCTTTAAATGTTCACGACGTCACAACAATGTTGTTCATTAGGAAGATAATAAATGTGAAGCATCTAGTTAAGTGGAACGAAATGACCGTTTCATAGAATAATGTACGTAAATGTTCAATGATATCGTAAGCTATTGATACAATCTTTAACGAGGACAAAACATAAAAGCACTTTAAATAAGTAAAGTAAGGTCCACGCAAAGTTTCGCATCCCGATAAACGTATCAGAATGTACTATTTAAAATCAAATTTTCTAATATACGATCGTCAATGATCGAGATTGATTTTGCAAGGACTTCCAGGTCTAAAATGCAAAGAATAATAGTTTGCACTAAAAATAAATAAAAAGTTAAAGTTTATTTATTTATTATTTATGCAACAACACGACGAAACACAAAAAGAAGTATAAGTTGATAGTTAAATGATGTATCGGGTTTTGTTCTAATTTTGAGTGTGAACAGTAGCAAATTAAATATATATGTATATGCAATATAATATTAAAATATTATTATTATTTTATTATAATTTATATGGAGGTATATACTAATTATATTGAATATTTTACATAACCCGATTAGTACAATATTTACGTTACCTTATATTTTTCTATCATAGTCATCTAGTACAATATGCTATATTCATTTCATTTGTCAACACATCCACATTATTTTTTTTTTTTTATAAAAATATATATATTTTTTATCTTAAGCAACTTGAGAACCGAAAGGTCTAGTATAGTTTAGTATAGTGTAGTATAGTATCACAGCTAGGGAACACTACTTAAAAACTACTATCAGAGATAAAAATTGTAAGATAGAAAATTTGAACGTTTTTTTCGACATGTTAACATTTTTGACGACAAAAATTTGAGTAACTCAAGGTTTTTCGTATACAATAGTTATTATTATTACGTAACTTAAAATGCACGTAAAAAGAAAATAAACTGAAACGCTCATTACATATATACATAGGTAAATAGGGTTAATAAAATTTACTATCTATGTACACATTTACAATTATATGCCTTTTGATAATTTGCTCATGATTGCGCACGATTTCAAATTGCGTTAAATAAATGAAATAAATTAATTTCATTTATATTTTGAAATCTTTATAAACGTATACATTTTTTTATTATTTATATTATTATTACATATATTATTTATTGATGTTCTCAAATCGTCAACCGCAGTTTTATATCCATATTAATATTATTGATATTTTTATTTTATCTTTTATTTAAAAGACTTTTATTGGTAAATATTGTTATTACCTTACCTTACACACAATACACATTTTAGTAATAACATTCAAACGCATTAATCAAACAATAAATATAAAAATATCGACCTTGCACAGGACTATGTTGACCAGAAAGTGCATAGGGTGTATTTATATTCACTGATGTCATTTTAGGGGGTTGATCTATATCGACAACTAAACTGGTCTCACGAAAAAAAAAATATAATTTCGAAAAATCGTACTAAAATATATTAAAAAACTTCGTTCGTCTTCGAAGTGCATTGCGAATCGCGCGAGCGCATGGTCATTCCCCGATCTCGCGCCATGCGTTCAACTTCCTTCTCAAACATTAAAATACTTTCTTCGAAATTTTTAGAATCATTTTTCTAGTAATTGGAAACATTTTTTCAATATTTTTGCTCATTATTGTTTAATGTTTGATATCAAATCCCTTAAGGGACATCAGTGAATATAAATACAACCTGTTTATACTCGAAAACTGATCCTCTAATCTGCGTAAGAATTTTGAAAACATTTCATTTCTTAACATCTCTTTCGTCGTATGTAAGACTTACTCATTATTTCGTAGTAGGTAAACTGATACATTACATGTTTCAAGCAAAAGGTCAGTGGTGTCGTCTTCAGAATTTCGCCTCGTACTGTTTGTTGATGGCTGGGAGCGTGGAAGTATACTACTCGACGGTTATGCTAAATATATATTAAAATTATGCCCAACCACCAATACCTGATGCTTACTTATTTTATCAACGGTCGTAAATACTATAATAAATAAAGTTGTATTACGAACGAAGAGAATGCTATTTATTTATTTAAGTTACAAACATTCAAGCAAAATAAGGACATTATGATCAACAAAAGCAAAGCCGATTGTATAGTAAAATTGTATAAATTGTACGACACATATAGGTAAATTAACATAAAAAGTAAACAAAAAAAAAATAAATAAGAATGAATCGGAGTCATTCATACTGTCGAATCAAAAGATTCAGTTCTAAAATAAATCATAAATAAAATGATAAGTCAACTATTTTTTCCGTTAAACACTAATGTAAGTATAATGTGTATGTGTAATGTGTATAATGTAGTGTAATTTAAGTGTAATTCAAATGTTTGTTTACACTATCGCAGCCAAAAAAGCCAATGATACTAGCCTCACATCCCGAAAGAGCTCGTATGATAATGCAGCTGCTGCTGGCATTTCTGTGTAATATACGCTTACATACATGGATTGGTGAATTATGCTTTTGTAATTGTAATACTAAACAAAACACCGTACTGATAAACTGACAATTTACTTCGCCTTATATCTATAAAAATCCAAGGCGCACTCAATACCCATCAAATGTATTCCACACAATATTTTCCACAGCGACTCCTTTCCAATTTAACAACTCCATGGACACGGTACATTCTTATTTTGGGTTCATTTCGTCTGCAGAAACTCAATTCGTCCGTCGCTCTTCGTGTACAATTCGTCTGGAAACGTTAAAAGTCAAATCTCTTTTGTAATGCATGCCATGGACCAATGACGCTGAATTGTGCATTTATTATCATCATTATTATTATGTAGTACATAATAAACTCATTAATTTTATCAGCGATTTCCTTAACTCATCCTTTGATTTTGAGAAAAAAAATATTTGTATCTACGTATTATATTCTTTAGTATAATAGTGTTTTGATAACTATAAATTAAATTATATTAACTATTATAAGTGATACTTAAATTAAAATCAATAATACAAACAGACAAATCAACTAATTTCTAATTGAAAACAAAATAATTGTACATAGTTATCGTATATCAATTAGACATTTATTTACTACTGACAAAATGTATTAATTGCATTAAAATATTGACATTTTAAACTAAATAAAAAAAATCGTCGAGGAGCGTGCTGAGCACACTGGCTGCATAAATTAAGTGTCTTATAAATTGTAATTAAAAA
Source organism: Neomicropteryx cornuta (assembly GCA_020383195.1). Classification (NCBI taxonomy): domain Eukaryota; kingdom Metazoa; phylum Arthropoda; class Insecta; order Lepidoptera; family Micropterigidae; genus Neomicropteryx; species Neomicropteryx cornuta. Next base: position 16,926,837 of record JAHKQU010000021.1, on the reverse strand, counting down.
TAAATTAGGTAGAAAAAACCTGTATATTCGCACACAGAAATCGGAATGTTCCACAGTGTGCCTATTGTTAAATCTTTAGTGGCACACTTTAATATATATTTTTTTATTATGAAAACTTTGTTTTTTTGGGTTTATAAATTGTCAGCTGAAGATCCATGTTTATAACAGATTAATCACCTAACAGCAGTACACGCTATAAAGGTGATGTAAAATGTTATATTTTGTTTTTGTAAAATATTAATAATAAATAAATAAATACGATATAGAACGCAGGAAAAAATAATCTAGACAATAAAAAAAGTTTTTTAAATAAATATTAGAAAACGTATCTAGCCTTATATTAATCTCGAGTCGGTCCCACAAGCTGGTACCGCGGACTATGAATGACTGTAAAGAATCAAGGGATCAATCTCCGATCAAAGGGAGTTACGTAAATGTAGGAAGGAATTTTGGAGGAAGTGTAGGAGGAAGTCACGATGTTCACAACGTTTATGATCAGGAGCCACTTATACTATTCACTTTTCAACAGAAATATCGTCAAACTTACAAATCGAAGATGTAACGAATGCAAGAATTTTAAAGACGCTCATGTTTATTGGATGGCTTTTCGCTTACTTGAAGTTTTCAAAAGGATCAAATGTAAAAGAGAGTAAAATAGTGAATTTTAAAATTAAAATTGCACGCCATTAGAAAGTATTAGATTATAAATAGAGAACAAGACGTCCAGAAGGCTTACAATGTGGACGACGGCGGCGTTGTCAAACTTAACCTCAGCATAGTTTTGATGTTTATTGATAGTAATAATAATCGGTCGCATTTAAACCATTGGTAGTTTAAACCGTGGTTAGGTTGATCTCCGAGTATGTATATATATATCTCTCTCTCACATAACTATTTTAGAAGAGATCGCCGACGCGATTACTTAACGGTCTCGACAGTTCAATCGATCTATCGTCCTATTAACGTGCCAGCCATTTTAATTAATGGCTCCTCGTTAGATCATGCTTCATCTCCGCGACGAGAAGTTAAATTGTTTGAAAATATCAACGCAAATGTTATTTGTCTCGTAGTACTAAAATCGGAATGAACTATTAAATAGTTTGACTGGCGACGGTGAATATGTTGGTAGTTAGTTGACATGACTAATGTTAAGATTACTGAATTCCCTTTTTATTAATATATACTCTTTTTTTAAATATTATCTATTTTCTTTAGTGATATTCATATTCAATATATCCCTAAATAATAATTTATTTATTTAATTTTAAAATACACAAACATATTTCAAAACTCTACCTGACTAGGCAGCGCCTTCTTTTATTTATTTTTGAATTGCCGTTTTTACTATTTGTTTTATTTATTCATTATGACACAATAACAAGTCACGTCAATAAATGATAAAATAACCATGTAAAAAAAACCACCTAGACAAATTAAATACGTGTCATGAGACATCTATGTACGTATATAACTATAAAACTTTCTTAAATGAAATATCTCTTTTAAATATTTTATGAAATATTTTTCGATAATTTTAAATATTTTCCAATACGTAAAAGAAATTGACATAAAAAAAACATTTAAAATTTAAAACTTTTTACTAATAAAAAAATATAAATGGACACTTGGAAATTAATATTATGATCTTTAGAGAATTAAATCCATCTGGGTTGTCACTAGCATTTTTTTCAATTTTTTTTGACCTTAAATAGTAGAATATTTCAATTTACTAAAAACTTGAAATTAAGTTTTGAGGTTTTTAATATTACTAAAATAATAAATAATAATTATCAATTAATAATGATAATAATCATTATATAGAGATTTAATGATTTTGAAATGATTAAAAAAAAAAGTGCGTTGAGATTTCATCAACCGATCTTATAAAATATTTTAGCGACCATCTCGAAGAGTAAACGAATGGGAGTCATTTTATGTCCTTGAATACGAGAGCAAAGGCAGAAAGGGAAGGTGGATCTGTATTGATGATGTCAAGATTATTAATGGTCACGGATGCTTAGCATGCAAAGAACGCTTAGCGTAATGGACCAGATTTACGCATATTGCTTAGTAAGCTAAAAATACTAAACTTATAGTTAAGTTAAACTACTTTAAGTTAAAATATATACCTAATTTTATTTGATTAGATCTATGATAAAATATAAAATAAAATATTAATATTTTTTTTTAACATTTTAATTGCTATTAGAAAGTTATATATATATAGGAATAGATAGGAATTTAACTTAAAAATACCATTTTTAACTCTTTGGTATAAAATATATTCAAAATAATAAGGTATGTATTTACTTATGGTAAAATATATAAAAACAATGATCCCTACAAAATGAATACAATGGAAACCATCCGCTATGAATAATTAATTCACCATGATGAACAATTTCATCGCTCAATACTGATGATAAATTACTTATTCCAATAGATCAGTCAGGGTTAGTGAAATATTGCTACACATATTCATAAACTATGCACATTTAATAAATTTATTTGAATTTTATCCTTAAAATATTGCTGGCTTATGAATTACAGACTTGTATGTATATTTATTTATTTATTAAAACAATTACATTCTCATTTTATAAGGTTACAGATTCTTATATATATATACATATTAAAAATGATTGTATTCGCGAGCGTTTGGATCTGTGAGCGGTTGGTACATATATTGGTAAATGTTTTATCTTTAAACAGTGTTAGTAAAATCGTTTTTATCACCAGTCTTAGGTATATTAAAAATTAAGGTTTCTGTTTATAACAAGGTACATATTAGAACAATCGACAAACGAGGATTGTTTAAAAATAAATTACATGTTAACCTTTTTACCCTATTATTTTTTAGATAAAGCGACCAGTTTTTGGTTGACCTAATCTGTTATTAAAGTATTATTCTATACTTACGACAATTAATTTTATTCCTAACCTACACGCGTTAAAGTTTAATTCTAATTACCTAAATTGACCGCGGTCCGGGTGATTGGATGGCGAATTGAATTGGTGTCAATTCGATATTGATACATGCAGCACCTACGCACCGATACATCTGGTAATTTATTATATGCCCTTTCTACTCATTTCTACCACCTGTACTGCTATCATCTAATAAGAAATCCTCTACCTTCTTTAGCCTCGTAGCGCAATATTAAAACATAATTAGGAAGTTCAATATAAAACACAGTTTAGCATTATTTAGGTTACACAGGTTTTAAAGATCTATTTTAAAGGCAACCCTAGACGGAAGTGAGTCTGGATGATTGATAGCCGCCGAGGCAAACGGTTGACACAGCACAGCGCGAGTACTTTGTGCACACTTTTGTTTCGATTTTCCGTTCATTACGGTCTATAATGATTGCAGATCGCTCTCTATAAGTATAATGTAAATGATTTGGCCTGTAATGAGTTCGAGGAACGATTCAAAAAAAAAACACATCGTAAATTACATTTATTTTTAAATAGGTTTCCTCATGTAAACGTTCATCTAATGCCATTTGTACCATTTTAACCTGGAGTCCAAAATATACCCTAGAGTCCTACATTTTGTTAAAAAAATGTACCTTTTAAACATAGAAGAGAATAGTAACAATTAGTTTAATTACACATAAAAAAATGATTTGACGATTTTTAGTAAATTTGGACAAAATTTTCGGCACGTAAACTCAGCCCACAATTTGACTGATTTTATTTTTTTTTATTATTATTATCTTGGCACCTTTGCAATTTTACGTTTATATTTTATTTATTTATTTTGACAGCAATTACATACAATAGGTTACAGGTTCGCGTATATACTGAAAATAGTTTTATATCAGTGAGCATTTGGTACCATTCGCTGCCTTCTCAACTAGTTTAATCGTCCGTTCTAAAGAAGGAAATTTAATTTGTCCTTACTCTTTGACTAGTTTCCATCTAACAATGAACAAACATTTCATATTAAAAGAACAAAAAATCAAAAATATGAACTATACGATATAATAATATATTAAAATGTTATAATGCATATAATAGAGAGATATACGAAGGGTATAATATAATAATATATATTAAAGGAATATACCGGTATAATCTACATCTACAAAACAAAATATATTAAAAAAATACATAAAATGAATAATAGTATATAAAAATAAAAGTCATTATTAAAAACTATATACAAGGTTGTTTGTGTTTGTCTTGGTATTTTATTATTTTCTTATATAATGTATGTTAAGTAAAAAATATATTTGGTTTTTTTAACATGTTAGGTCAATAAATAAAACAGAATGTCGGTTCAATTCAATTCAATCTTTTTCTTTATTAATCAGTTAGTACAGAAGCACAGCAGATAATAAACAAGTTGTATTATATTATAGTATATATAGTTCAACGAGTTCTAAGGTGACGAAAACACGCGCGGGTTTCTATACCGTCAACACTAGGTGAGCCCAGTCTGTGACGGTATTAAATTATATGTAGTTTTATATATGCATGTCGGCGTAAACGTATGCGTTCGGCGTTTTATTTTATTTATTTTTTTTTGTTATTTATCAAAATGTCGTTATAAATTAATGGTCATTATTTTTTTACCTAGGTATATTTAATATGCTATTCAATTATTTTATGTGGTAACTTCTCATTATTTTTTTTACTTTTCTCTAGGAGCCATGAACGCAATATTAATATTACGTATTATTATTTTTGCAAATGTGTTTTCTGACCGACCGGATAAAAGATGACAGTCCAAGAAGACGAATTATGTTATTAGCAGCAGTCAAGTCGCGAAGGCGCCAAGATATGTAGATTATAAATTATTGGTTTGCTCGCAAGCGAAATGCGCGTGATAAGAGGCGGCCGTCAGAGGATGCGACTGCATAAATATTTAAGCATTTTTGCGCAACCTCGCTGAACTGGTTTAATGGGACGCACTCGCTTATGGGACGCGAATTGATCCATTGCCATATCGGTAGGTACGAATTATTCTGGATAATTGGCAAAATTAAACCCACCACGTGCCGGATAAGGAGATAGCCCGGTTCGGTTCCGTACATTTTTGTAACAAACTCCACCTCAAGATGCCTGTCTGTCAACGACGACCAACTATTATAGCTATTAACTTCTAATTTACATAATAATAGTCCGTACGATCCGTATTACGTTATTACGGCTAAACCCATTACCCATTTTGACCAAATTTGGTATAAAAATAGCTTGACTTTGAGAATAGACATTTTTATTAAAAAATCAAAGCTTAAGAGGGTAAAATGAGAGATGAAAGATTGTATGGAAATTATTTAGGTGACATGCTAGGAAGGTGTTTTAATTCTGCGTCAACGCAGCTATTTTCAGTTATTCCGAGTGCCGTAGGCACGAGTTATTGAGCACCGATGGCACGAAGGGCCTTCAGATGAGTCGCGAAGTGACTCAGACAGTGCAGGTTTGAACAGCTAGCTTATAATATAATTTATAGGGTGAAAAACCAAAATGTACTTACTGTCATTAACCTTATGTTAAATTTCCTATTTCTTATGTATTTATTATTATTATTGATACGAGGCAGGTAGCTATGCTGATGAGTCTAGATCTGTGCTTGCCTTATTTACTACGATATGTAGCTAGTCTATTTTTAAATTAATTCACTGATTTTGCACTAATCACTTTACTTGAAGTATATAGTTTATACATTTATATATTATAATATAATAAAACAGGATGTGCTGAAAATCAGCACCCTCCTATTTCAGAAAGGGTGGCAGCTGAGCACAGTCCTCTTATTGAAAAATGCTACTAAACGTATGTACCTATCATTTATATTTGTTTTACATTTTTCAATAAAATAACATTTTTTATATGTTACATAAAATTGTAATGTATTGTATTGTATTGTATGTTCTATAGAATTGTATAAAACAGAAAAATGTTTTTTTATACCTAATCTAAAATAAATGACTAAAACTTTATTTTATTTTAAAACATAATTTCCTTCAGTTTTCTTATGAATGAGGACCGAGCCAAGAGATCAAACCCTCCTACGCTGCAAATCTACGCGACTACCACTATACAGGTTCATCATCAGATTAGGTGCCTAGATTGCATAGCTATGCGACAAATATGTTGCCGCTGACATTCAAAAGAAGTAGTGAATTATTATTTTTGTGTCCTATGGAAATTCGTTACTATTGGTTAGAAATTCCAATCATACGAACTCGCGTTTTGATGATTTTATCTCTATAGGGTCGAGCAATGATCTAATAGCTCATAATATTTTCTTGAATACCAGAAAATGCATTCTAATAAAAACACCAAAAACATTTTTGCTGCGTGTGGTACTGCAATGTAAAACCGAAAACAATAAGAAAATTTGCTTTCTTTTAGTTAGGCTTTTGATCAAATAAAGGAAATATTGCACATAAAACCGTTTACAGTATATATTTTTAAAAAGACAGTAATGACTCGTCATTTGGTGTAAATGGAAAACACACGGAAACTCTTAGGTCAACACTGAGAATTATAAAAAAAGGAATTGAAAAAAAAATATATGTTTTTTGTCAATACCAAAAAAGTTAGAAAACTTTTATTTGTCTTTTATAAAACGTTTGATATGAAACTAAAAAGCAAATTGAATATAAAAACCCAAAAGAATCTTAGACGTGAATTCGCAGGATGTCCGTTTAAAGCGAAGCATTGATTTTTATATAAGGGAATTTTTATCTGTAAAAAATATTGAGAAATATTATGTGAAAAGATGGAATAAAGGTGATATTTATACAAAAAGTATAAGAATTCTGGGTATGTGATTAAAGCGTGTTAATAACGAGATTCAGAATACATTCTACCACCCAGGAGGGGTGGGAAAAACCCAGAGATTAACTTCACAATGTCTATTTTCTTCTCTACGTTAAAAAACTGACTCCTTCACTTTCAACGTATTTGTCAAGTACTTGTGACAAAGCAAAATAGTATCTTCAAATGAAATTTTATTCAGTGCCCAAGAAATCCAAATTTTAGACATTTTTCTTTGGTATCTTTAAGGAACTGAAACGTTAAAATGGTGTATCGTACTGTTTTTTTTTACAGCTTAAAAAACTAATAATTATAAATTATAACATTTCCACAGATCAATGATCTGTGGACAAAACCAAACCAGTCGGGTTTATTGATCTTATCCTAAAATAGTAAATATCCCGTTCCGCAATCTTTCCCGTTAAAGATGTAGGCGTATATATATATTTACAATTAGATAGTACATTTAATGCTGAGTCCTAGACGTGGGTTAAGGACGGCAGCATCTTTATGGATCCCAGAAAACATCTCATGTTTGCTTACGTTTATTCGCTTGCACTGAAAACGTAGTTTATTGGTACGAGTCAGCGAGACGGCGTATTGTTCGACAAACGATTCTCGATCTTTAATGGAGCTCTAAAAAGTGAAGGAGTTGAAGAATTTTAAATTCAAGTATTAGTTTGTGGATAGTTAGCCGATTTTTGCCATCTAATGTTAACGCTGCAGGCTGAGAGCTTTCTACAAAACTGGAAGCGGTTTTGGATAGAAACTTACTAAAATAGCTCATATTAAAAATGTTTTTTTAGAATGCACCTATATATATGAATAATACATAGATTTCGTCAAATTTAAAATGTGCAACAAATCTCAATTGCACATTATAATAAAAAAAGAGGAATATTAATCATTATAATACTTTTTATGTAGTTATTTGAATCATGGATTATCATTCATGGAATCATTAGAGGGTAGCCAGATGGCTGCTATACTTAGAACACATTCTTGGAGATCCGTTGTGTATTTCTCCGTATCTGTAACAGAATGAGTGTTTTGTGTGTGTCTAGTTAAGTTAACTCAGTCGACAGTTCTGAGAAAAGCGCCGTTGAATATTCTCAGCGGCGAAAACGACCTGGCCTGATTTGACTCAATGCGGATTCGAACCTCTTGTTTTTAGAAGCAGGCGCTTGTACTTCTGCATCACCAGACCGACTTTTTGAATTATATAAAATGCACAAATTGTTATTACTAGTAGCCTACATAAACAAGCTAAATACAGGTAGAATTAGACAGAAAAACATAGATATTGATATCTGATTGCAGCATCCACAACCAATAGATTATGACAGGTCACACAACGACAGATTTTACACAAGTTTCATAAACAACATTTTTGCAACAATTTAGTTTGAAAACATCATACCTACTATGTAATATTATGTTTGTGAATATGTAGGAATTAATTCTTAATGTTTTTAATCTTATAAAATAAATTTGACTAAATAAAATCTGAAAATCTTTTATGTATTAGTCATAATACTGCCCTTTTCAGAATTACCGTTTGTAAACGTATACCAGTTAAAAAACAATGCAATGACGTAATAGTAAAAATAAAAAAAGGTAAAGCATTTTAATTGGATGATAAAAACGACTAAGCGATGTTGCGCGCACCTCTCCTTTCGAGTGTCGCCCGCCAGAGAAAAATATATGGTAACAAGAGTCGTCTGCAGATGCACTCGTTTTTGCAAAAGCACCCACTTGACACAGAGCTATAAATAAAACTATATATTATAAAAATCTAAAAAAGGTAGGTTTAATAATATTTTAAAGTATTTAAAATTATGAATTTTACTCTCTATGGCTAGTGTATTATATTTTACGATATACCAGTATCACACAGTTAATATTGTGTTTAAAATATTATCTCCGTTATAAATAACAATTACGCACGTCAATAGCAGAAAATCCACTTTTCTTCCAAATTCATTTAAAGTTTTCTTCGTTTGTACCAATTATTAGTTGTTTAGATGTTTTTAATGTAGAATTTTGTACCAAGATTCAAAGCTCAGGTTAACGGATGAACATATTATTACTAGTTAATTATAACCAGCAAGATTGATTTTTATTTGATTTGAAGAATAATTTGATTTTTAAATATTTACTCCTCAACCATTTATAATACAACCCTATGTTTTTTAGTTATCTACTTAAAATGCAACTTTTGGCTGTCGTTTTTAAAATGTTAGGAAATACAAATTCTTTTTAATATTACGTAAGTATACTTCATAATAAGGTAACACTTAAAAAATGACTTCAAGTAAAATTTTCTTTTACAAGAGTTATGAAAGATGTGGGAGTGATGTAATAAATATGGTATTGCTATAGTAAGGTAATAATTATTGGCGGTATTTTCAATAAACATAAACCATTAATTTTATCTGCTCGTATATTAGCTGTATGTACTGTTCGTCTATATAGTTATTCAAAAATATTTCTTGTTATGTAGTGCATAAGCACCGAATCATATTGTCATTTAATCGACAAATCCATAAGTCGAACCATTTTTACTTGTTGATATCGTATTTTTTTATACGGAATATTTTTTTTTGGAGAATTACATTTTTTACAGTCAAAATACATGAAAACATCTTTATTTATCCACCTATGAACAAAAAAAAACCGAAAATTATATTGATTTTTAATATCGAAGCATGCTCGTTTCTAATTTATTAATAAAAAGGATTCGCATCACAGGTAGTCGCATAAGCATAATTAGTAAATGCTAGAGACCAGTTACTTCTCTTTTGTATGCATTCCAAAAACAGTTTAGATGTCAAATAATGTTATTTCTAAAATTATACGCCGTCAATATTGATAAATATTAATTTCGGTACGTTTTATGTTTTATGTTGTTCCACTTACAAGGAATGATGTTTTATAATAGTGAAGTTTCCGCTCTGTGTTCGAGAGGCACTTTTGCTCAGTTCGCGGTATTGCACCGCGATGCACCTTCGCTGCTATGCACGCGTACATGTGCACCTCGTGTCGAATTAAGTTTATAGACAAGTGGAGAGCACGGACTGCCGGTATAAATACTGGATCATCTGAATACTGCTCATCACTTAAACCCAAGTAACCGACCCATCGCAACACCACCCTTCGTGCGTTCAATCACCAAGGGCTGTCCGATCTAATTAAATAGTTAGACTAAAACATTGAACAATTGAATTTGTTCGATTTGTGCATTTTCAAGGATATCTGAAGATCTCAGCCGTCAACATGAAAACAGCTGTAAGTGATTTGAAACCTATAATAGCTTCATACGACTATCTACGCTAAAAAAGGTTACTGTAGGTTTTGATAGTAGGTACGAATATAATTCCTCTGATACAATACGATTTCAGTACACTAATTACTGAAATCAGTAAGTTTAATCGGATCCTTTGAAATGTAGACGAGGAATCAACTTTGAACTGTTTTGCCCAGTTCTGTTGTAACTATAGTAGTTAATACCACTGTTAATATGCCCAAAGAGCAGATGCGCAAAATTATTTCGAGTAACGTTTGCTAAAACCAAAAGATAAACGAAAAAACCCTAAATGCGTGATTAATTCCGATAAACACATTTAATGTTTAACATGATTTACGAATATTAACGTAATATTACAAAAAAAAACAAACTTTGGCAACAGAGTATTGAGAGATTGATAAAGAAAATAAATGCTATTCCAATTTGAAAAATATTCAATGTAAAACGGCCTTTCCCGTTAGAGCTAAAAAAGTCCATTTATTAGTGTCGGGATATACGATACTGTAAACTATTAATAAATTACATAAATAATTATTTTAGCAAGCACTATTATTGATATAGATTTTATATTTATAAATTATTTATATATATAAATATTATTAGATAACTGACATTATCTATAACGTAACATTATAAAGAATATCGGGAAAATTCTCCATAAAGTAAATGTTCTACAAAAAAGAAATCCTAATAATTAATTATTAAGTAAAAAGTTATCATCAGTATGATGGATGTATTTAAATGAGAGTTATACAGAAAATAATAAAAAATTATAATCCGTACAAATTGTATATAAGAAAGTGAAAAATCAAGAATAAAATATTACTGAAAAATTCCTAATACATAGTAAGTTGCAATATTAACAAAGTAACAAGCAGACAGGTATCAGTGGAATTTTTATAAATGTTCTTGAATTATGTTTAATTAAATTAAAACCCTTTAAATAAGTAGGTCAGTAGCTTACTTCATTATCTATTTCATATGAGTAAATTAAGTTTTGTAATTAAAAATACTGGTTTTTACATTTTTAAATATTCTTTATTTAATTATCTGTCTGCCTTCTCTGAATTTGATTTCATTTGTCAATGTGAGATAAACGTAGTTCTTCTATTTTACTTGGTTTTCCTATGCTTTTTTTTAATACTAATATGTTTTAACGCAAGTTAATGTGAACTCTTTGTACAGCGATTATGTTTTATTATTAAATATTCCACAGTTCATTAAAGTTCTACTTTAATTTAAAGCTCATAATAAGCACGCATTTTATGCAAATGAATGTCAACGGACAAGGTGCGAAATTACACCTCACCGCCCGGAGGCTATGTTGCTACGCCTCTCCGCGCAGGTCTATCCAACTCAGCTTAATTATTTAATTTAAATTATCAGTTTCATTTATTTATCAATTATTTAATTTAATTCAATTGGACAGATTTAATCGCATGCGAAATTAAATCTGCCCAAGGCGTGTTATAACAATAAGAAGAACCGACGTTAACACTTCCGCTACTCAGGGAAAAAATAAAATTATATCATTATCTTAACTAATAATTAAATTTATATTTTACAATTAGGGTTTCGTTGTTGTCTGCCTATATTAGTATTGTTACTTCTTCTCAGACTGTCTATATTATGTTTGTTCGTCAATGCCCTCAAGGAACATCTTATAAATTACTTATACTAAATTCAATATGTACTAGCTAATTAAAGTTTGCTCCTTATGGTACGTCTTACTATTGTTAACTAATTACAATATTTATGAGCTAGCTCCGGTGATACTTTTGAGTTTAGTACTCGTAAGTGAGGAAAAATAGCATTTTAACAAGGCCTATGAAGAGCATTTCGCTGAAGAATTGTTCGTGAAAGAAAAGAATTGAATGCAATGTTTCGTCTTCTCAATATAAATTTTATCTTAGAATAATGCTCAATACAAGTAATATAAGAAGGCCAAGAGGGTTGGGAGCTTGAAGCAGTCCGTTCTAGTTTATTAATTAAAGTCTTATAAAAAACTGTTAATCTTAATTCAATACATCTTCCAGTTAGTGGTTTTTGATTAGGAACTGAAATTAATGACTAAAACACCTAAAGCCATATATATATGCTTATGTTTGTTAACTTATTGCTCTGGAGGGGCGTAATGTAATCCGAATATTTATTTTTTTTGAAAATCGTAAATAATTTCTCAGAAATGGAATTTAAAGCCGGCTATCGCCTAAATTTTGAGAAGACCCATTTTGACGTTTAGAATAGACTGAATGTTTTTAAAATCACAACTTATATATTTTAGAGCTTATATTATTTTTGTTAGGTAGTAAAATGTATTACTTAAATTATATAAACTTGAAATTGTACCTGTATTTTTTAATCGAAAATAGATATTTCACAGATCTAAATTAAATTACCGAACAAAATCAACGTAATCCTTTTTAGTGGGATAATAAAGTCCCGCGTAGTATGTTAGTGCGATTTATGAATGCAACTAAAATCAATCATTTATATTTTTAAACCAACTTCAAAAAATTAAGAGGTTTTCAATTGTTTTAAAATGTATGTTTTTTTATGTATATGTTAGTAGCATGAGCGATTTCAAGTATAATACAATATGATGATAGTTCAGTGAAATTTTACTTGAGAAAAGATAAATATCAACTGGTTGGTTGAAAAGATAAATATCAACCGTAAATAAACTTTGAAAAATATTGTAATAATTAAACACATTGAAATTTTTAAACAAATTGAATTGTTCTAGATCATATTTGGTATATTCGTCGCGTGCTGTTCGTGTGCCCGTTTGGAGAACACCTACCTGCCACCAGCTGGCGCATCTCAATCGGGCGGAGGCCCAGGTTTAACGGCTCCAAATAGACCTGCAAATGGAGGACAGGCACCCCAGGGTGGAGGACAGCCTCCGATTGAAATACTTTCTCAGACCAACGAGAACAATGGGGATGGCAGTTATAAATGGAGGTTTGTCGAGTTTCGACTATTTTTAAATTATTATTAACATTGTTAGAAATATTTGGATTATAAATCTTTATTTTATTTATAACAAAGTATTAAATTCAACATATTTTAGAATTATTTAACAAAAATAATAACTGATTTTGAACAGAATATAATCAAATTTATTGTTAGGTGAAATATACACTTATAACCTATAATTATAAATAACGGTTATTGAATTATGTGACGCCTCTATTTGAAATGCCTTTTATTTTAAATATTATTTTATTGCATTTGTTAATATAAATAAATCTTTTCATAATATATACAGTTGCAAAATAAAAAGATAGTCTACTTAATATTATTTACTTTACTATTACTAATTATTATCAGTAAATGTAGAGGTATTTACTTTACAATAAAATAAAAATACTACTATTTATAATAAATCTTTAATTCTTTGTTGAAAATTAGTTTATTTGACATTTAAATTTAATTTACTGTCGATGCGCTACACGAAACTTTAACGAGCGGTTAAAATGGTTTTTTTTTTTTTTTGTAAAATAGGAAACTTCAACGAGCGGATAAAATGTTTTTTAACAAACTAATAAAATCTATTTATGTCAATAGACGAAAATTTTTGAAATTTAAATGCGCTTTTTTTTTTAAGAAGATCAAAAATATTTAACCCAAAAAAATACGTATTTAAATATATCAAATTTACAGTATTAATAAAAAATAAACTTCGTTATGTTAAGTACATAACAATAATATTGTTATATGTCTTGAGATGTTAGGAAAGTACTGTTAGAAGTAGTTTTATAAATTGACATAAAAAAATCGTAATACTTGTAAATTTACCGACGCTATTGAAATAACCAGATTCTAAATTCACTATAAAAATATACTTAAACAAAAGTATTACTTAATCTATTTTTTTATATTACTAATAATATTTTATTTTCAGATGATTAAATTTAGTAAATTTCATACCTAACCAGTTTACAACTTAACAGTGTAAAATATACAATAATAACAATGTAGTTTTTAAATATAAACATATATTAAATAAAAACCACAATTTATTCTAAATTATTGGGAAAATATGGAGCTCAAAATATATATTTAATTTTTTATACCGGTAAAACTTTTTAAATTTAATGCACGGATTTGCTAACGATCGTATATTTTTCTATATTTTTTTATACGTTAGGGGCTTAGTACAAGAGAAACACTGGTGGTGTACTTTTTACGGTCAAACTTTACCCTAAAATGGCGTTTTGCTATGGTAGGTATATTTTGTATAAAAGATATATATTTTGTTGATTTTCGCATATGGTTTATATTAAGTTAATTGTTATAAAAGCAACAGTTTACTGCCGGAAAAGTAATATTTCTAATGCTATGAAAAACATTAAGTGAGTTAATAAAATGAAGTTTAAACTTAAAGTTGGGCAATAGTCAATATTCCCGGTTACTAAGCAATTGAGGCGGATCACGAAGCACGACAGAGTCGCGTTTTGTGGTTGACTTACATAAGGCGAATTCATGAATTGCGGTCGTGTTGATAAAGTTTATCTATTCGCGAGCATCTTTGGACAGACAAAGAGCCTTCTTCTGCCTTTAAATCGCCGATGGGCGCGGCGCCGCAGGAACGCAGATTCCGATATTGGATATCTTAAATACGTACCCACAGATTTCGCAAACTCACTATGTAAAAACCATTGCAGTACAATATATATGTATAGATAAAAATCTTAATTTAGATTAACAACATAATAATGAACGCATAAGAATTACATTTTGAAAATATATAAGTAGATCTAGATATAAAACTAGGAGTAGCGTCCTAGCCGATAAACATGCAATAATAATTAGATTTTAAAAATAAGTAATTTCAAAAAATCAGTTCGTATTTCTGAAAGGAAAAAATACCTCAAGTCTACTTTTAAACTGCGCGGATGTAATTAATATGGCATTAAACAATAAAAAACACGTTTGAATGTTATTTATAGACTTCTCCTGGGCATTCGATACTCTAGTGCATAGAAACTTTCCAAAAGCATTCGAGGAGGTTGGCTTTAGAGGAAAAATATCGAATATATTAACAAATTATCTAGAAAAAAGACAGATGTTAGTCAAAATTAATAATAAATATAGTAAAAATGAAAATGTGAATTCTGGTACCATCTAATGATAAACAGATCTTGAGAAAAATACAAACACTGAAAGATTTCACGAATTCCCTTAAGCGTCGCAAAACGCGATCGATATTATGTTTTGCCATGGCTTGACCGATAACGGTTAATCACCCGGTGCGATCAGCTAACGAACGTATGACAAGAAAAGTTTTAATATTATCACGTCTTTTCAAACCATATTTTAAACCAAACGGCCAATTACCTGTTTTTTTTTACGATAAAGGTCTTGGGACAGTGTTCAATGTTCCTGACCTTCTAAAGACAAAGGCTATATTAAAGAAGTTAGTTTTCTAAGCGGCAATAAAATGTTTACGATTAACAGTTAAGATTGAATTATTATTGTGATTATATTATATGAGAGTACCTACTAAATTGATATTATGTGCGTAATAATTTATTTATTTGGCAAATAATCACTTAGTATATTAATAGAAACATACATTATAGATTACTATGTTAACTTTTATATATTTACACTGTTTAAAATATAATTAATCTGTTCTTGAGGTCATTACCGAAATAAGGAAAGTTACGAAATAAAATAAATGTTTCAGCACAAATATGATAAAAATATGATATATTAAATAGGCCCCCCATAATCAAGGTTAACAAGGACATGCTGAGGCCCGCCCGCCCACGAATGCTCGCCGGCCTTATGACATACGCGTTGAGTTTCATCTACTCAAAAGCTACAGTAATTGAGTATAAAAAGTTGTTGTAATATAGTATAAAAAAAATATAAAAATATTCACAGTAGTGCAAAATAGCACGAATTACGAGCAATCTTATCAATTTATAAAAAAATGTCCGTACGATTAAAGGCAGAAGAACATCGGATTGGCTTGCGCTCGCTTGACGGCCTTGTTTTTTCGCAGATGGCGTAAAAATTTCGTCACGCTTAAATTGACCTAAAAATCGTCTGCTTTTTAACTCAAACCCGTAAAAGGTAAACTACTTGGACTGATCGTACCTACGGACTACGGTTATGTGATTTTGATAAAATCGAAACCAAACCAATTAAAAAAATATTATTATTAAAAAAAAATATATTAGAAAAAATATAGCTCAGCCCTGAATACGCATACATCCCATTGATATTATTATGTCAATATAAACATAACCTGAACAACGCCCGCGGAACCAAGTTATAAGGCGTACATAGTTATGGGACCTAGCTTTTTTTTCATAGTTATTTTTAACAGAAATGTTCTAAATTAACCATTTTCGTTCACTTATTTTATAGTTTTGCTTTACACTTAGCAGGCTTAAAATGTGATTTTACCAGGATTAATAAGTGTGTTTTGCTGTAAATGGATATAAAAATATATCATATTGTTTTTGTTTTTCCAGCTACGAAACGGCTAACGGTATCAAAGCCGAAGAACAAGGCGAACTAAAAAATAAAGGGAATCCGGAAACCGAAGCTCAATCTGTCGTAGGTCAGTAATATTATTTATTAAAATTTGTACATTTAAAAAATGAGCCAGTTTTTAAATTTAAATGACCTTTATTCGTAGTTTTGGTACATGTATTTGTTAAATGTATTATTATATAAATATTTCACATAACAAATAAAACTATCTCAATTCAATTTTCTACTGAGAATCAGTTATATTTGTAATAGAAACTATTTCTTAAGAAATATTATCTTTAAAAAAATATCTGTTATTTAGGTTGTAGGTAATATATGCCGTTATGACATTGGTTGAGTAGTAATTTATTTCTACCATAAACGGTCAGAGTTATTAGTTAACAAAAATAAATGATCACATAGTGAACTATATTTAAAACAAAAATAATGCACAAACTTTATAAAAATGAAAAGCCAACATCACGCGGTGTTCCCAGGCGGTCACCCATCCAAGTACTGACCGCGCCCGACGCTGCTTAACTTCGGTGATCGGACGAGAACCGGTGTATTCAACGTGGTATGGACGTTGGCGAGCGGAAACTGAATGTTATCGTTCACATTAGGATTAAAAAAGAAAATTACTGACTTAACTGACAATAAATATATATAACCTAAAAAGTAAACACATTACATAATTTTCACTTGTAAATATTTTGAACGGAGAACCTATTTTTTGATTTATTGCTGGACGTAACTTTACAAAACTAGTATAGGGAGAATTATATTAAATTATATTAAAAAAAATGTGTGTATGCCGGTATGACTCACAGTTATTATGTATAAACATCAGTGTTCGTCAGTGAATGCAATGGGAGGATTGAAATTTTTAAACAAAATATGTATTAACAAAATAATACATTCAATTTTTTTTCAATTAACAACTGTCAGTTAATAAATTAGTTAATACCAACCCCCCTTTTTCGTATCATTTTATTTTGATTGCAATCAATAAATTTCAGTTACTTTGTAATTAAACACCAGCCTCCTCGTCCAGTTTTGCTGTATGAGATAAGCCCTTACGACCGTCACTAATCGCAATTTAGTCTAGTCCCGAAAAGTCCCGAAAAAAAAAATACGAATTTTTTTAAGGCACTTTGTACTGTGAACGAATAAAATAAAAACTAACGAATTGAGCATAATAGTATATAACCTATTATGCTAAGAGAAGGTAGGTACAAGCAGATTTAGTTAATTATACTCGTATATGTAAATTGTCTTTCAGGATCATACTCGTATACCGGTCCCGATGGTGTCCTGTACACCGTGACCTACACAGCCGACGAGAATGGCTTCCGCGCAGAAGGCGCTCACCTCCCTACGCCCCCGCCCATCCCAGACGCCATTCTTCAGTCGCTTCAGCAGAACGCCGCCGAAGAAGCCGCCCAAGCGCAGCAAGGTAATTGTAGATGTATTTTTGGTATGGGTGCGGGCAATGTAAGCTACTCAACGTGCCATCCTCGCTATTCTGTTTCGCTCGCACGTATCGCGTTAACTGCCTCGCCGTCTTTGCTCGGAACTTTCATACAAAAACTGTTTTTAATTTACATTGTTAAAATTTGGCATCAAATTATTTCTTTTTATGTAAAAGCTCATCAAAATCTAAGAGTGGTGTTTGCCGGAAAATGGATTTTCTTCTAAATATTTGAGCATAGTTGAGTTTTTTTTGTACTTGAATTATGGCATCTTTGCCCTATATAAGTCCCGTGTTAAGCAAATAGATATGTAGAAATTAAAACTATTTCGTGTAAACATGTTTTGCTGGAAAAATTAATAATATTTTATCAACATTAGAAATTCGAATATGGCAAATGTTGAACCATTCCATACGAAATATTTTCAGATATTTTGCTGTGATTTTTTGTAGTAATTAAATTTATTTATTTTATTTTATTTTTATTTTCTTATGGAAAAACACACAGTTATAATACAAACATTAAAACAATTAAGAATTAAACAGATAACAAATCCGTTTATGGATTTCCTACATATTCACAGACATAAAATTATTTATTTGTTATTTATTTATTTATTTATTAACATGTACGCCTATGTACAAAATATTTTGAGCTTAACGCTATTTTATAAGGTGTATGTGTGTACGGTGTAAAAGTGTCAGTGTTATACAATATGTATGATATTTTTAAACTAAATTGTTGCAATTTTTTTTCAACTAAATCAAATTATTAAAATACAATACAAATACATAGGTATAATATTTGTATGCGGAGGATGTGTTGTATGTGTGGGTGTAAATTTACCTATAATTATAGGGCAATTAGGAATTGTGAGGAGGGGGAAGAACAGCAGATTTTTACATAATTTAATCACTAGAAGCGAAATCTATTCGCGTCTCCCACAAATATCAAAAAAGGATTAAGTTTATCCTCATTTTACGTCACGTCAAATTATAATGCCTCGCCAAAAATACATCCACTGTTGTAGCGAATCAGACGATTCTAAATAAAGTACTCAGGTCAGGTTCCAAGTCATTTTTTGAACATGAGAACATTCGATTTCAGAACTATTTTAAACATTTTTATAATTACAATCTTTACGCGATGTTGCTCGCTTGTAATAATAAACTGCATTTAAATTGCATTTGCATTTAATGTAAATTACATTAGCAAAACAGCCTGAATCCCACCTAAGAGCATAAAACCAACAAAACAAGACAATAATTATTTTTCACAACCATATTTTTAATTTAGAATTTTGGGCATGATACGCTTGAAAATGGATAATTAGCAGAAAACTGTAAAATATCCGTGTAAAAAAATGTCGAATATCTAAAAATAATGAGGACTATGAGATGATTTTATTGCAGAAATACTGAAATACTATAAGGGTTACAACAGAGCTACAATAATATAGGTCTAATAAAACATTTATATTTAGCTACATGTGTATGAACTGTATCGGAATTTATTGTGTACAAATTGAGTTTCTGACATAACTGCCTCATAAACAATAATATTTTTTTAAAAAATATAGTATAACTAAAATATGTTAGGTACTTGTGTTAAGTGACAAATAATTAATGTATTAATCGAACAGGTGGCGGCGGCGGGGGCTACCCATCGGGTCCGTCCAACGGCGGCTATCCAGCAGGTCCGTCCAACCAGTACGTGCCGCCCGCCCAAACGAGCAGGCCCGGAAACGGAAACGGAGGTTTCAACTCGCAATCCGGTTACAGATATTAGACACGAGTAATTCGGATCAAATTTATATTTTGTTGACTTGTTGTTGCTTGTAATTATTTTCACAGACTCTTACGATTCATTCTATTTTCGTTTTATTCTTCTATGCATGGATTTTTTCTATTCTATTCTTTTTCCATAATTTAAATTATTTATTTAAAATATTCTTCACATTTAAATACTGAATCTTAATAAAATAAATCATTAATAAAAATACCACTTGGTATATCCTATTATAAAATTTAATTTTTGATTAAACGCAGCTTTCAGTAGTGTTTTATATTTTTTGTGAAAATTTACAATTACCTACTGTGTACTTTTAACTGTACTATTTTTGTGTAACTATTTTTTCAACATTGCGCTATACATTTCTTTTATCTTAATTATTAAAATTACTATGGTTTATATGGACTGCAATTTTTCTAATGCAATAAACAACAAATGACAAACATCATATAAAATATGATGACTTCCTAAACAAAAGATTACAATGTAGAATATTCTTATGAGTTAATGATATAATTGGAAAATAATTTCCAAACGTTACATGTTTTTATATTAGTGTATTTTAACGCTCTATAAAAAAAATATTTAATGTATAATGTATACCTTTTTTAAATTAAGCAAATATTTTCTCAATGTTACCAACATAGTTACCGTTATACCTAATAGTTAACTATACGTGTATAATAGAGGTTTCGAAATGCTGTTACTGCCATAACAAAATATGTTTTTTTAGTTAAGATATTAAGCATGTGATATAAAATGTTAAAAAAAATGAAAGCTTTATAAGCTATTTGTTATGTACATGTACAATTAATTTCTCAATAAATTTTAATACTACCTATAAAACCGATTTTATTATTTTCTCAAATGCAACCATGGTTTTTTATTTATTGGATAAGTGTTAATCGTGCCGCACGGAGTTAATAGGATCATACTTTTTACAAAGTGGAATCCCAATTCAGACCATTAAACAGCAATGTATCATTGTCAAATGAAATAATGTGTCCGATAAAAGAAATTGACATAAGTCATTCAAATATAATAAAAATACAATTGAACCAAGAACGCTGGAACGCTTCTGCGGTATTTCTAAAGAAATTTTAGCAGAAAAGCTCTTGATTTCCCTAATCTTAGTTATTATATTTATATATGTAACAGGTTTTCAGCACTCAGTACTGTCTCATATGTTTGCAAAAATACATATGTATTTAATTGATTGACACAAACATACAAAGCTTACATATATATTTAGAAATTTATAATCAAATTGGATAGGCAATGCAGTTTTTTAATACATATAAATTTATTTTTTAGATTATTTGGAATTAAGAAAAATCAAAATAGAAAGATGACACATTTTGTTTACAAGGTTTCGAAAAGCTAATGTTATTAGAGGAAGTTGAAATAAAAAATATATCGTTATCTTCTAAAATGTATCTTAATGCAGATATTTGGAAAACCGTTTGAACTGTCGAGTTTGTTATGCTAGTAAACTGTAGAGAAAATATTTAATTGCTTAAATATTTAACCAGTCCACAAATTAAATTACAGCGTTCCTAAAAAAAAGATTTTCAATTGATTTAATTCATGACCATATGATTGATAGCTTACTAAAATATCCTGTAAATCTATTCTGCGTTTTCTTATTCCTATCTAAACCAGATTTTTTAAATCTGATTGGATTGCTTTAAAAAATTTATCATGTAAGATTGGCGGCGACAAATATTATTTGATTTGGTTTTGTCTAACTTAACGCCTAACTAATGATACTCAGACCCAAAGATCCTGCCAAGATAAACCTATTAAATATCGCAATTAATGTACTCCCACCATCATCATTGGTAGAAGCTGACGTTTCTCTGCCCCTCCTAAATACTTAATATATCTAACATTAATAATTAAAAATGTCATCATTTTTACTAAGAATGTCTAATGCAGCATTGTTAGTTTTATATCTCAGATCTCCTAAATTTTGATAATAAGATGTAGTCGGAGTATCACAATATAGTGTTAATGTAAATAATTTTATTGTATGTAAGTATGTATATATATATATATATATACTAGCTGACCCGGCCACGCGTTGCTGTGGCTAAAGTTTTTGTTATATTACATTATAGTAAACAATCTAAGAGGAACAATAAGATAACATCAGTCACGGAGTCCACTATGCTTTTTCACACAGATGGTATTTGTAAAAAAATATGGTGATCTCCTTATTTGACTTTCTACTACTATAACCCTTTAGTACAATGAAATTATTTACGAACAAAGACGAAAATGTTGATGTTGGTATACAAATTCACTGGATTGAGATTTGAAGGGGAAGTACGTTGAACACAATTAATTAAAATGTTCTTACACTTGATACTAAGCAGAAATCAATAGGTAAAAAATAAAAATTTATCAGATTTATTATTTCCATTTAATTTTATAACAAATATAAGTATATTACAGTATAATACAGTAAATAACATGTGACGCTTAAACTCATGAATGAGGTAGGCAAGGCAGACAGTCTTAAACTTTTAAACATTAATATCTTTTTTTTTGAATTATAAATACTTTCATTTTCAATTTAATTTAACACCAATCGGTGCACAATGTTTTTGGTTAACCTGTCTTTAGCTAACACAAATAGATTCGACGGTTTCCCAACACGTGAACACGCAACATATAGTTGCCCATGAGAAAAACATGGATTTTCCAAATCTAAACCACAAATGGACATTGTTTGACCTTGAGATTTATTTATAGACATGGCGAAAGCTAAACGAATTGGAAACTGTAGCCTTTTGAAGGGTATGGTAGAATCTGATGGTATCATCGGAATACGTGGCAGCAGGACCACTTTTCCTTTAAACTTCCCAGCCAAAATGGTTGCTTCAAGAATGTTTCCGGTGATCTTTTTGATGACCAAACGCGTACCGTTACATAATTGAGGTGGATTCAAATTACGGAGGAGAATAATAGGGGAACCAATCTTTAATCGAAGATTATGTGGTGGCATTCCAGGGATATCTAATGAATTTAAAAATTCAATCGGAAAATTTACACTTTCATTTTCATCAACAACAGTATCGATTGATTTAAAAGACATCAGATCGCCTGGTAACAACTGTTGTATCTGGAAGTTAATTTCGTCAACATCAACGTTTTTGGCTGCCAAAATCGCCCGTTGACTAAGCCATTCATGATTCAAATAATTATTCTGTATATCCGGGAAAATACTCTGAATCAATTCAGTTTTATCCTGAACAACAGTGCAAAAATTGTCTGTTAATGCATTGCGTATTTGGTTGCAGTTTTATTTTACCGTTCCCAATATCTAGTAGTTGTTCGGAAAATATTAGTGCTGATGGATCATTTTGCAATTGTACTCGCATATTTATGGTCAATCGAAGTGTTTCAACACTTCGCCATAAGAATGATTGTTTCAAACATGCATTAATCTCATCCGCGAAAGTAGAGCGAGGTATAACCGGTAAGGTCTGCCGGAAGTCACCAGACAAAAGTAAGATAGCACCACCGAAAAGTTTATTATTGCTGTTTAAATCTTGCATAGTTCTGTTTAATGCTTCAAGTGAATATTTGTGTGCCATTGTGCACTCATCCCAAATTATTATAGAACTCTTCCGCAACACTGCAGCTATTCCACTATTCTTTTTGATGTTACACATTGCATCTGGTTTATTATGAACGTCCAATGGCAGCTTGAATGTTGAATGTGCTGTTCGCCCACCATCCAGTAAAGTAGCCGCAATGCCTGACGATGCTAATGCTAATGCGATTTTTTGTTGCGACCGTATTTTGGCAAGAATCAACGATATTAAAAATGTCTTACCGGTTCCACCGGGTGCATCCAAGAAAAAAAAACCGCCTTGTTCAGCAGCAACAGCCAGCATAATCCGATCATAAATAATTTTTTGTTCTGCTGTCAGTAATGGTTCACTGTTCATGATAATTGTTGCTAAACTTCCATGGTCATATTGATTTTCTCGTTGTAAATCGGTATTGACTAAGTCGGTGGCTGGACGATTAGGTGATGGCATACCATAATGATTAAGTGGTAAATTTGAAATAAGAACACATAAATCCTCGATCAAGACCAATGCTTCATTGTACATCTCTGGTGTATAATCTATGTTTTGGCATTGATTTGTTTGTCTAATTCGGTGCAAGATGTCTTCTGTCATACAATTTTTATATTTTTCCCACAAAGTTTGTGCTTGCGAGGGATAACATGTCGCCAAAATAATTGCAAACAACTGACGAATGTTATTCGGTGTTGATGTCAACGCAGCATCAGCAAGCGTTAAGTCCCAATGGTTATCGTCTTCTAGCAATTGCAGTTCACGACATGCATCCTGGTATGTATTGAATACTCGACCATTAGCTGTTCGTAAAAATTCAAAAGACGTTGGTCCGGGAACATTCACCAATAACAAACGTAAATAGAAGCACTCACGTTGCTTTGGATGTACCGTGTAAAGTCTCCCCAATGTCTTAGCTTTGAATATGCCTGTAATGGAAGGATGTGGTTTTCCTTGTTTCCGTGGCTCCCATTTTTTACTGGATTTGTTCCATGTGAAATAACGTGGAACATCACCATACACCAATGTCTTCGCGAATTGGCCAAAAACATCAGGTTTTTGACACAATGTAAAAAATTCAGTTAGAGTCGTTTTCGGAGCTTCGAACGCTCTTTGGAGAACATTTTCTTCAGTGAAGTATACACGTTGACCGTTTTCAAGATGTATTGCCAGATGTTGGACAGCAGGATCTCTTTCGTGGATGGGAAAGCTGAGAATATGCCAAATAGCTTCATTGCTGCTAATGTATCTGCCCATTTGGTATCGTGCTATTTCGTCATTTTTATTTATGTTTTTTACTTCAAATATGGCCAAATCACTGCCTTTGTTTACATATTTACAAATATACTTAATTGATTTAACAGAACTGCAAAGCTCAACATTGATATGAGCTTTGTAAGTTTTTGAAAGTAGTGGTGAGTATGGTACCACCCACTGATTATCAAACTCAACTTGATTTGGAAAGTTCGGCAGTCGCATTGTAAATGTGTGGCCACCATTCTCAGTACTTCTGCGGCGATACATTGGATAACCATCAATATCCGTGATCGTGTCATTCGTATGCGGCTTTGGGAAGTTTTTTTTACATTTTCCATTTTCCATGCACGGTGACGTCATGTTGAAAACACCGCATGGCCCATGGATCATGTGTTTGGTGACAATATCAAATAATTCTTGATCAATTAATGGGTCTGGAATTTCGGCTGAAATTATTTGATCGATTTCTTCAGGACGGATTCTATCTTTAAGCCAAACCAAAATGTGGGCATGAGGCAAACCTTGCTTTTGCCACTCTATCGTATACAGCCAACAACGTGTGATACCAAAAATTGTATATTTAACAATAAAATCAATTAAGGATTTCAATTTTTGTTTAAACACACGTGCAGTTAAATCATGACGATGAATGGCTTGTTGTCCTGGCAATAGTAAAGTTTGTATCTCTTCCCAATTCGGATTACATGTGAATGTAATAAATAAATCCGGTCGGCCGTAATGACGTACGTAAGTCATCGCATCTTGTATGTATTCCTGCATGTTCCGTGGACTGCCGATGTAGCTTGAAGGTAAAATGAAAGCATTACCGATGTCATTGGGATTTAAATTTCCATCGATGTTTCCAGCAACAGCATCTCGTAAGTGAATATATTCTTCCGATCGTAGTTTTGACGTTTGCGTTTTGACGTTTGCCGCTCGCGTTGTTGAGGTTAGATTTTTTCGGTGGCATTTGACTGAAAATAATAATTTTCTTGTTCTTATGATATTCTCTTGAAGACGTTCGTTACATTGTTCTTGAGATTCTTGTGCATGACCTGCTGTCCTGATTCTTTGAGCTGGATTTCTTGATTCAATTTGTTCTGCCAACTGATGGGCTCTTTTAATACGTTTGCGTCGAATAACTGTCACTGTCAAATAATAACAGACATTAGCGCCATCAACCCAGTCGAAAGGTATCGACATCTGTCAGTTTTATGACTGCCAAATAATAACGGACAAAAAATTAGCGATAAATTAAAATTGCGACTATAATTTGAGATTTAAACTATCCTATCTCTCAAGTGCACATCGAACTGCACATGGTGTTCAAATTTTATTATAATCGGTTAAGTGTTTTAGGAGTCCATTGAGGACAAACATTGTGACACGAGATTTATATATATTAAGATTTAAAATTGCAACGACTAAAGAGTATAATGGTTTCTTATTACAATATTTCACAATGTGCCATTTATCTTCCAATTCTTTTTTCTGTTCCTGATCCACAAAACATTTGTTTATTTTTTTTCCGATGTCAAATTTTATCATACAAATAGAGGAATTATGGAATAAAAAAGAAAGTTATTATTAATAGGATAGTTAGTTAGTAACTTTATTTCTTAAAATTCTTAGGCATTACATCGCATTTTTTGCTTCAAAAAAATTAATTAAAATGTGAACAAAAATATTTAAATTTATTATGAGCAGGGACATCTGTGAGACATTAAAATTAACTAAATAGACTTTCGTACTATGAAATAGTGTGCTGCATATAAGATAGATGGACACCTTTAGTAAATATTTTGATATAAATATAAAGTTATTGTGTATATATAAAAGTGATAATCTAAAAACCGATGTATTTCTTTTTGGGTCATTTATTTGTTAAAATAGCAAAAAATTGAAAATATAAGAATACAAATAAAAAGTGTCTAAAAATAAAGAAATTTAATAAAAGTCACAATGAATATATAGGTAAAAAAATATTATCTAATAAAAAATATTTCGCATTTCAAAACAGTTTACTCCATACACCAATATTGCTCAATATCAAACACTGACTTCCTAGGATTATGATATAATCAGCCATAAACTAATTATATATTATATTATATTACTCATAAACTAATAAAAAATCTCTAATGAAATGTGAGATCTTATATCGGATGTTAAGAAAAATATTAAATTCTGTTCATATATTAATTAATCACTCAATGATTTAACGGAATTTCAATCATTTTTCAGTAAATTCAAATGAAAAAAGAAGAGAAGAAACTTAATGATAAAGTATTTTCATTATGGTAAATTTAAATTCAATTAACTTGAAACAAATACAAACAACAATATTAGTCGATCCATTAACTCCCCTTATAATCAGTGAAGACTAAACACACAGCATGTCCAGGATCTAGCAAAATACATTCTTGGTATTATATATATTTTTTAATTTCTGGTAATCATCAATGAATAAGTAATAATACTCTTGTAGTACCCATTTTACTAATTTTAAAAAATTAAAATATATTTAATTTCTTATCTCTATAGGAAAGTAAGGATTTTCTCTATAGGAAATTAAATATATTTTTAAAGTTAGGATTAAATTATTTTTTTAGGATACATAAATCATTGATTTATTCGATATTACGTAAACTTTGGAGATATCTATTTTCCGGTAGTATAGTTGGTTGGCATGTGGCACAATAAAGTCTATTTTTACCATATTTTTAATCCTTCCTAGTTGGGAAGAGATCTTAGGCAAAGGTTTAAAGACGCTGCTGATAGTACCAGGAAGAAAGGAATGGAATCCGATATTCTTTCTCTTAAAAAAAAAACTTTATTTTAATGGTCCTTTCGTCCAACATTAAAGGGTTTCTGAAGTTGCCCATTAATCGAAGACCATTCTGGGAGCTTTAGGTAAGACTTAAATAAGTCAACAAGGTGACATATTTTATGTCTTATACTCCCTACCTTAGGCTCTAATTTAAGGTCAGATAAATATTGATGACTAATATTTTTAAATATAATTTAATAAAAATTGAACTAATAACATTGTATTTTTTTAGAGAAATTTTTCTTTAGAGAAAACACCAAAAGCTATTAATTTTGATATAAAGAATTAGTTATATAATAATATTAGGACCAATGCATTTTGTGGTAAAATATGTATTAAAAATTTTAATGCTAAAGACCTTTATTTGAAATACCTATATGATTTACTCTATAACTAAGATTTTACTATAATGTAGATTCATATAAAACCTATTTATATTGACTACTTTTATTTAATTTTGTATATTATTTAGGTAACTTTATATTTTTCTATCATAATGATCTCGTACAAAGACTAAAACATTGCATAATAAATAACTAAAAAAAAATAATTAATAATATTGTAAATTTAATTGACCGCCTGAACACCAATCTTTAACTCGTTCTTGCACTTAAGTTCGCGCTGTGTTACCTTTAGGGGTCGGGTCAAGTGTCTCATCAAGCCACTTCAACAGAAAATAATGGACACTGAAGTGGCGGTATTCGATAAATGTTTTGGGGCCACAGTGAGAATGAACTCTTTGGCGCTGGAATCGCGCGAATTGCGCGCAACGGACACCCGGACGCAGAAAAAATTCTGAAGGCGAGTCGAGATGGAAGCAGCGTTCTCACTGCGGTCCTTGGCGCTTTATGGCCCGATTGACACCTTTATAGTAAAACACAATAATATTTCACAACTTTATTTGATTTGCGTACATTCATTAGGACCACTCAATCGTAAATAAAGATCGTTTCTAAATGTTAATTGCGGAATTACGCTGAAAACCCTTTTAATATCGGATTTCATTTGTGTAAATATGTCCAAACTCGAAAATGTCAGTACCAAGTACAATACATTATTTTAAAACATTTTATTTAATTCTGTCAAAATATTTATAACTATGTGATATTGTCCTGCAAATACAAATTGCTAGTTGGAATGGAATATGACCTATTTTAGATTTTATTTATTTATTTATTTGATATATTTTAGAGAAATATACAGCGTAAGCTAGTTTATAGAACAGTAAATACATAGTTATTTATTGGGCCAATTACATAAATCCACTGTTTAACAATTTAATTAAAAGGTAGGTTCACCTAGAACTGATTACATAAAAACTACACTGATAAAAATATGTATTAATTAGAATTTGGATTTTAATTTAATTTAATTTGACAGCTGTTGGTGCCTACATAACAAACAAATTATACTAGTTTAGTAGTATTTAACGCGACGTGTACCTTCCTTATAATTTATGTGATTGTAATTTTGATGAGAAACGTAAATAAAATAGTTTAGTTTTTGCATATTTACACTGATAAAAATACGTATTTATTAGAAGTTGGATTTTAATTTATTTCCGATTTGACAGCTGTTGGTAACAAACATAACAAACAAATTATACTAGTTTAGTAGTATTTTGTAGATACCCTAGCTTAGATTACTATTTTTTACACGCCGTTAAAATATGATTTGACACCTATGTGCAAATTGTTAATAATCATAGTTTGGCTATAATTTTTAATATTCTAATAAGTATTCTGTTTATATTATTTATTATAAAAGTTAGATTTCCATACATATAAACTATAAAATAGTGTAAAAAAAAGTAAATAGTGACAAATTATCGTTTGTTTTAACGCGACGTGTACCTACCTTATCATTTATGTGATTGTCATTTTTAAAGAGAGATTAATGTGATGCCGTCGTCATTAAGCACGTACTTATTAGTTTTTTTTCAATACGTTTAAATTTCATCTCTACTAGATTTATATAATAATATATAAATAAATTTAGTGTAAAAGGTTCATTTTATATTTTACGTTTCGAGCTAATCACCGACTCACCTTCAGGATGTCCACTCTCCACGATATTACGCGGGTCATGTTCATTCTCACATATTTTAAAAGTATTTGTTTTTTCCTCTTTCTTTTATTGCAACATTGCTGCCTCCAGTTATGCCTAAAGTGTGGAAATCTTTTAATGAATATATTCATATTTTATGTCATATTTAGGTCAATATAAAGACACATTTTTATACCTAAATGTATACGAAGGACTTTATATCATGAATTCATATAAATAGGTTTGTGTGTCAGCGCAATTTTTGCCCACCGCAAGAAATATTTCGAAAAGAGATTATAGTAGTCTTGCGCAAAAGACATGCGAGATATTTATGGTATATTTTATGTTACGTCATTCGCGGCCCATACAGCGCATCTGTTGTCATTGAAACGGTACAGAGAAAGGTGAAACTGCGCTGGGAGACAAGTCATTCTAAATCTTGACAATATTCACATCTTAGCAGCATCTTCATTACTTCGTCCTACAAATTTATGTTACAAACCTAAATTAGTTTGAGGATTTATTCTAAGATTTCATATATCTCGACTATTACATTTAAAGCATTTCTGTATAACTTTGACTACTAAGTTAATTTTAAACGTCTTCAAAATAAACGAAAAATAATAATAAATCAGAACTATGTTAGAGATGTACAGAAACATGCTAAAACACGCTTAAAAAGTCATTTATAAATAAGAATATAGGTCAAACTCAGAATATTTTACATTTTTTTAAAAAGGGTTTAAAACAAAATAATAATAAATTAAGACCATCTTATTTTTTGTAGTTGCTATGCAATTCTCTAATCTAATTTTCATATATAATGAAAGAAATCAAGAGATTTTTTTTTTATTAATTTCCATCAATATAACGCAGGTATAAAAGTAAATTTTTCACAATTTATTCAACATTTCCGTATTCATTGCACAAACAAAGAAAATACAGATAGTGTGGAATTTTATTACCCCACTAGGTATAGTCTGTTCTGGGGTAATATCTAGTTAACTGTTTGTTGGACTTTGGTACATATTTTTTATTTATATTTTCTTTACCTAAGTGTTACTATATAAATCATAGATATGTATGATAAGTAAATTACATCTTATAATACATACATAATTATACGGTAGTATTCACATATAACAATAATAGTAATAATATCACATACAAAGTTTCTATTAATAAATCATCATATCATCATCATAAGCTAAGAAATACTACTTGTGAGTAATGCCTTACATTCGCTTCTCTGTTTATTCAATAGCCATTTGCAAACTTCTCGCTTAAAACTCCTTAATATTGCATAAGGAAGAGCAAAAGGTGTTATATAACCTCGAAGCTAGGAACAAATATTGCCACTAAGGTTGTATTCATTCTGGGTAGTGTTTGATTTAGTCTATTTCATAAAATAAAAACAGCATGAAAGTTCGACGTGGTGCATGAGTACGTGGCTTTTAGTAAACAGTCACAAAAAAGTTGTCAGTGATATAAAAACACACATATACACTGAAATTATATATATATTTAAATTATTAAATAAAATAAATTTAACTTAAATAATAATTAGTAAATAATACACTGAATATACTCGTATAAGTAAAATACAAAATCCAAATATATAAGATCGAGTACCTGGGTACCATGTTGGCCGATTTGATAAGGTCTGTTACCATTCTAACTAGGTAAGAGTTACCTGTTCTAAGGTTATTTATAGTGTGAGTACAAAAGACCAGCGCAACCGCATGTAAAAAATATTAAAAATTAACTTTAAGCACAAATATACACACTGATATACGAGCATACACACACTTTAACGATAACAAAAATGAATGCATCTAAAAATGTCTAGCCGTTAAACATTTAA
The DNA here is from genome assembly GCA_020383195.1 of Neomicropteryx cornuta. NCBI lineage: Eukaryota > Metazoa > Arthropoda > Insecta > Lepidoptera > Micropterigidae > Neomicropteryx > Neomicropteryx cornuta. The sequence continues at coordinate 16,895,411 of JAHKQU010000021.1, read as the reverse complement.
TATACTTTTTAAATAAATGTAGTGTTTTAAGTTTCTTTATTACCAAACTTTTTAACTATATAGGTAAATAATTATTCAATATAAAGTAGTGTCATATACGTTGCGCATAATCATATTAAGTATGAGGGATGAAGTACCTAAGTAAGATTTTTTTTTACATTTGAGTAAATATTTTTTGTTTTTGTAAGTAAATAAATTAAAGTAAGTAAAGAATTTAATTAAAACATTAATTAAATTTAAGTAAATAAAATAAAGCAAAAATATTATTTTATTTAAAAGATATAAGTCGTTTAAATTACGGTATTATTAAGTTTTATATAAACAAATATTACATTAATAATAGTTAAAAATAATCATTATTATAAATAGAAGTATATTTTTAACGTTTTTAGCGTTTTTGAAAATGAACATACGTGCTAAATATTAAATGTTCAATATGGAGTAGATTTATTTCTTTATATTTTATATGTCGTATACAGACACACATACAGACTTATTAGATACTTTTACATACAGAGTTATTAGGATATTATTCGAATAATTATATTAAATTTCACTAATGCCTATATATCTATTATTTATATAGTTATTTAGTAACATTGAATATGAACTTAAATAAAAAACGGAAGAGAAAACTTATTTATATAGCGCATTTGGTTTGGTAGGTTTAGAAGGCTTGTTTTAAAATGAAGGTAAAATGAAATAAAATATGAAGTTACTTAAATGTACTGATTTTGAGTTTTTTTTTTAATTTTTACGATAAACCATTTTAGAAGCGCTGATTTGGAATTGAAGCTAATCTCATTATCACGATCCTACGCAAATGATGCATAGATCTCGCTAGATGGATATGTAACACTTTTTTGTTAGCAAAATGTGGTTCACATTTACTCTAATAATATTTTAAACCGGCTGATTACACTCATATCATATAACAGTACTGTTTTGTATACCATTACAATAAATATTTCACTGAATTTCTCTGGACTACATATAAAATATTTTTCATATAATATTTGTTTGATAAAGTTTGTCCAAACGTTATATATTTCTTTCACGCTTACCTAAAATACTGATATTTAAAAATCTGTATGTCTTGTAACCTAACATAATCGATAAAAACACGACCTAAGTTTACCCCAACGTTTTTCTGACAGAAATAACTGTATTTTTGACGAAGCACTTATTAAACATTATAATCATAACATATTCCAACCACAAAATAATAATAAATAAATGTGTGACCATTTTAAAATACTTACTTTACTTTACTTACTTTACTTTAAATAAATACTTTGTTTAAAGTATTTATTTTTAATTTAAAACTTAATAATCTCTATTTGATACTACTCTACTATTAGAACAGGTCATAGGGTATTGTTATGTTAAATTAAATGGAAAACTTTTTGTAAAGTATATATACCAAATATATAAATAATTGTAACTCTTTTTTATTAATAAATAAACACAACAATAAAATCCCCTGTGTCGTTGCTTTGAGGCGAGTTTAATGAATGTATTATACAATAATAATCATGGTACATTTGACCAATAACTGACCTCGGTTACCTCATTTTACCAGTAAGGGTACCAACATACCAACTGACGCGTCAATGCAAAATTTATTGGCGTCATGTAAACCTGCTCTCATCGCTGGGCTTTTATTTGTCATGTCGGACAGTTGAGTTTAGCGCAGTCCCGACTGTGTTGTTCTAGTCTTATGATGCCAGACCGTTACATGTATCAACATGAGACCGTTATCATGTGAAATATCAACGACAAATGTATCGTTGATATTTTCAAAAGTAAAGTAAATCGGATAATATTAACAAATCTATGTTATAGTTATCATTGATATAAAATAAAAAGCACTATAAAATGACATTACGTATATGTGTCAATAAATTATTTTTAAGTTTAACTTAATTTTATATTTTTTTCGCAGATTTCAAACTAGCTAGGTAGGTATACTTTTTTCAGGTTTTGTATTTCAAATAATATGTATATTTTCAACTACTTAAATGTGTTCGAGAATTAAGCTTCTATACATTATTTAGTAGTAGTAAATTATTTAACCAGATCCTGACGTCTTACAGCTATATCCTTCAGGCGTTATTAAAGGCACCTTCTTCCAAGACTACATGCGCGTTGTCTGTCTGTGGTTTTAAATTGTGATGGTTTGAGTAGATTAAAATAAAAAATAAACAAAGTTACATTAATATGATGACTTTCTTTAATCAAGTTACCCCATATCATAAAGACCCCATATCAATTTTTTTTTGTAAATTTTGAGGCGTGGCTAATGATGAAACAGCTACCCTCATCTTTCTATTTACTATATTTATAATTTATTTAATACTAACTTTTCCCAAATTGACCTTTTACCAATAACTTAAGCAATACTGTCTATTATCCAATACTATACCAACACCCAATATAAATACTATGCAAATGCACAAAACCACGTACAAAATTCCTAGTTTAGTTCCGTAATAAATCATTTTTTATATATATTAATCAATATATACCAAAGCCAAAGAACGGGGATAGTAGTTTCTCACACATGAATGTATGTATAGAAGCTAAAAAAAGGACATTAGGTGTAATTTTTCTTTATAGGAAACAGTAATGCAGGAATAAAATTCTCTACATTAAGTTATCAGTGTAATCGATTTCAGTATTTCGAGGTTATTTACTACGTTACGAGTTGTTAAGCATTCATTTTACCTTACCCACTAAACTTCAACAATTTACCATAGAGCTTGTTTTTCAGCATTTGACTAATTACCTATTATTGACATTTGACAATTAAAATGTTAAATAATGCTGTTTTTATTTATCGATGTAAATTTGTTGGAGGTATTTTTATTTAATGTTGTTGATTTGATAATTTTGAACTTTGAACCGTTAATGTCACCACAGTATTACTATTTGCATACCTAAATATAATAAACGTCTCCGGGTAACTTTACGTGCTAATGTATTGCATTTCAGGATCGAAACCAATTTTTTGGTTTCGATCCTTAAATACTGATTATGTGTTTGTCGTCAGCTGACAAACTCTGTTGAAACTGTTTTCATTTAGGTTAAAACTAAATAAACCAGCTATTCAGGGTGTATTGTTCTTAGTTTTTTTTTACAAGAATCTGATTTATTTTTTGTTGGAAATAGTTTTTGTAGCAGGTACCTTATACTTGTGAGTTTCTACAGTACCTGTTATTATTATTTTACAATTTGATTTTACATGTAGCATTTAAACATACACTTCTGAGTTTTAAACATTGTTAAAAAATATATAATTTGTATTGTCAGGTGATTTGCAGTATAAAAATTAGCATAAAAAGGTTTTATACCGTCCAAGATACACTCGATTAAATATTTTTTAAATTAATCAATTAGATGTTCTTACGTATCAATATATACATATCTTTGAATATAATCTTATTTTGATAAATAAAGTTAATACTTAAGTAGATTCTTGACTTTGACCTTTAGGTTAAGTGGAATTGTGGCGCATCACACAAAAACTTAAACAATTTTACAGCAAAATTGCATGAAGGTTCTATATCTTGTTTAAACATAATGGATACAAGCAAAATACACGTGAATGATGATGGCAAGTACAGTCAAGTTCAGACAACACTTTCTATTTTTGTAAAAATAAAATTTAATTATTAAAAATTTCTTTTTCTTTAATATATTATGTATTTCTTATTATTATTACTTATTTATTATGTTTTACGTATTTACAAAGTTTATTTTTGGGTTGCAGATAGTTTGAATGTACATTTACATAATCCGAATACATAAAATGAAGTCTGAGTTTAATATAATTGATGTCTCTATGCAGTTATGTTTTATTTAATACTTGAATTTGCATATTATTAGTTTCATTCAATATTGCAATAAATTTAAATCCAGTTTTAAAAAAATAAAGAATCGTTAGTGTTCTAAAAATAGTACTGCAAACGACTTATGCACACTATACATCGAATGTTATGCATAAGGAGAAAAGATAGTAAAACTAATCGATCTGGCCAGATTGCCTTCGGCGCCCCCTGTGTCGGTCCCTTAGGGTCTCGTCGCATTACAAAGCTATAGTATTTATTTGAGTTGTAATATTTGTAATAGTCAGCAATATTTCTGCAGCATGCAAATTAGTATAGCCAAATATCTCATTCTATCCCAATTATTTTAGTGTATGCAGTGTATTCATTATATCAAGTTTTCAACATTTAAAATAAATTAACCTTTTTTTTAAAAAACCAACTCGTTTTCACTTTACCCGGCTGTTATCAAGATGCGTTACTCCAATTTGATTTGCTACTCATATCGCACTTGTATTGATATTAGAATCAGATTCGTGCTAATGACGTCCTAACTTAAATATATCTAAAAAGTATCCATTGAGAATCCAACGACCTACTAGTCTTGAAATGTATTTGTTTGCATTAATAACAGCAGACTTTAATTTTATATAATCATTTAGATAATCCTTAAATGTTTAATAATATTTATTAAACGGTTAACAAAATAACAATGCAATTGGTATTTCTAATACCACCTACTTACATACTCATTTTACTCTCCCCCCCCCCTATTTTCATACCTATTTTATTGTTTCTTTTTTAACTACAACTTCTTACTTTCAATATCATTTATATAAACAAATTAAAAGTGACTCTAAAAACTATATTGAAGGTGTTTGTGTCTCGGTATAGTTTGTGTCCTGCAGCAGTTTGAAACATATGCAACCAGTTTTAAAATTTATCCTGGGTTTAGGCTTGTAGAGTCTTGAGTTTTTTTTCTTACTTCTCAGCTGCATGATAACATACCACTAAGTAGTTGATATTTGGTTAAGCTTTCGAGAAAGACAATGAATCACGGTTTTCAGGAATTAGGGAAATTAGAATAATTTTCATTTAAAGAGTTTTCATATTAAAAGTTGAGGGATTACTTCGTTCTATAAAAAGAAAGATAGTAAATGGATTATTTTAGTAGTGAATATCTAATGAACCCAAACACTCGGGTTTTGACGTACTTACGATGAACGAATAAAACATTATACTACATGATTTAAAATATTGTGTCTGAACCGCCCTCAAAACCTTAGGTTTATTAAACTGAATAATTCACAATCATTTTGTTTTATGTACTCGATCTTACACACATTGAAGACTGACGGTTCGTGTGTATTGCATGTGTGTCGCCACTGCATTGTACTTTACGCCGAAGCGCATGTTTTCTCGCATGTGTGCGTGTAGCGTCGCAGGCGTGTGGGTGAAATGGTAGGGCTGTTATCACTGCGTCACTACCGCGAAAAAAGGTTACGATTTTTTCTGAAGAATCGTATAAATAGTGAGAAGGACCTTAGTACATGCACATTTCACCATCGTCGTCTGTGCGTGTTTTCCGTTGCGGTTTAACTGAAAGTTGAATTTGTACTTTTACCGATCGTCGAGCTTACATACCGGCAACATGAAATACATTGTAAGTTCCATTCAACGGACAACTTTAGTGATAATATCTCGCTTTGATTTTTAATAGTAAAAAACCTAACGCAATATTTGATTGAAAGTTTAAACAAAAGTGATGTGTAATTTTTGTTTCTTATTAGTAAAATTCAATAAAACATAATACTATTGAGTCACTAAAATTAAATTGTTATTATAACGACTTTGTTTTGTACAATAATTAAATTCAATTAATGCTATTTACTAAAGTAAATAATTAAAAACATTTCAATGCGCTTAATACACAAACTAACCGCATTTATTACTAATCGATATTAATTGAGAAAGGAAAATTATCAAAATATTCTAACTTCACATTGTCAAGGGGAATTTAAATGACCAAACTAAATATTTTTTTAGGGACTAACAAAATGAGTTTATCAAAATACCTATATAAAAATAAAACAAAATTAATTTATTGAATAAATATTGTTGCCTAACTAAAAGGACGTTCAAACTGAGGTAGACCTTATATGATATATTTCAGTGATTTTCATGAGTCTTAAAAAATAAATACACGTTTGAAAAATCAGGAATTGCTTTCAAATATAAAAATATCATAACATTTAATAATATATACGTATTATAAAATCAAACCTAATTAAATCTCGATTAATGATATTGAATTTATTGAACAATAATATTATTATACAACATATTTAATAAATAGATTTTTTTATCAAACTTAGAATTATTAGAAACGTTATTGTTTTACTGTAACTAAACCTTTATTTTAAAATATAATACCATTGCATTCTTTAACTGCATTTTTTTTTAAGAATATCGAACAATATAAAAAATTGAGAATATGTTTAATTATTATAATATAAATAAAATATATTTTGCAATTTACAGTAATTCTAAGAAATGAAATTCCAGATATCTTTTTCTAATATTTGTAAAACTATATATTTGTAAGGTGTACTCGCACACAACCTTATACGAAAAGGTCAATACAATAGTAATCAGTATAATACAATACAACGCAATAGTTATAGTAGCAGTATGTTCAGTACACTATAATTTAATGATAAGAAAATATTCATTATATTCACTAGGTAATAGTCCTACTGTCCTACATCGTATTTTAAATAGTACAAAAAATTATTACTACTTTCCATACAGTAATTTTAAGGCATAATAGGAATGTCAATGAATCATTACATTTAGAATATACGAACAAACGTTAGATAACTGGGTACTTGAGTTTTAGGCATGGTCATAAATTTACAGGAATATTCATTAGCAATTTCATGGCACAATAAATAAACCCAAATATTCTATTTTTTGCAGGTAGCAGTACTGTCTTTTGTAGTTTTGGGAGCGGCTGCGCCACAAGATACATCATCCTCCACCACGGAACCGATTCCTATCCTGAGGCAAGAGCAAGAAATCAACCCTGATGGATCCTATAAGTGGAGGTAGGGCAAATTTTAATTATATTATTAAAGTAAATGTTGGTGTTTGCTTTTAATATTTATAATATTCGAAATTGTCTCGAGTTTCGTGTCTGCTAATATTTACACATTTAATTCAAAACGCACTAGAATACGATCCGATTGAGAGAGTTTAAACAGTTTTACAATATTGAACACAGTTTAAACAGTGAAAACGTATTCGTTATAGTTCGTACCGTCGTTATTGTGTATATAATTTTTACAATATTCATATAATTAGCGAAGTCACAATACGCCATGTTAATAAATTGACATTTGTTGCAACTCGCATTGTATTGTGAAAAAACTTTATTATAGCGTGCAAAACAAATCCCATCTAATTAAAATAATATTTATTAAATTTTCTCGTTTTGATAACTACATGAATCGATATTTCTTCGATTTTAGTATTTTCTTTCCTTTAAACAACAACCACCTCAATCAACCACCGAAAATACCTAAATGTTGCATTTAACAATCGAGTGAATCTATTGTTGTGGATTTTCAAAACCGTTGCCATTTAAATGCGCCTCCAAAAGGTCGCATTATTGTCGCGAGCGCGACTCGACGACATACCTAAGAAATTTCATGTCATATTAAGAAATTCTCTCGAAATATGTGTAAGTGTGTGTTTACTTTATATGTAATTTACTCTACTCTAATTTTCATACCTACGATAAACGATTCGAGGGTATAAGAAATAAAACTGTAAATTGGTTTGTATTGGCCTATTCGCGTCGCGTTATTTATTCTATTAAGTAGATTTCCATTCATCCATCTGTGGATGGATGCCATGTATGGCAGTCACACGTGCAATGCAACCCGACTTTGAATTTCATATGTGTTTAATGGAGTGACGCTTTAATAAACACTAGAATAAAAATATTCAACGGCATAAAAAAATATATAAGTAAGTCTATATTTGCCCTTTATCCCTTCAGTCGTTTCCCCTCAGTCCTATCGTCCTGTTACTATCTGTATAGTCGCAAACATTGCACGCTGTGCTCGAAGTAGCTGCTGCAACTTGCACTTTCAATAGAGCGTTTGCGAAATGCAATTTTAATCGACGCGTGTTGCCAACTTAATACCATATATATATTTTTTTATAGAAACGAAATACATATATATTTGTGACGTTTTACAACTTTACTACCATGTTTTACAAATATCAAATGAATCTAATGCTGACAGCCAAATTTATTGCTTGATTTCAGATTGCTTGATAGTAGAAATTTAAAATGATAACAAAATTTTAATTTAAAAAATATTTCTACTAAATAGTAATTAAAATTATTATTTTTTATGAATTCACCATTTTTTTTAAAACTATAGCCAAATACATTGATTTCAGTAATTTATTTCAATAATCTCTTTTTTTCATTAATTAACATAAATTGTGTTAATAGAGTGTTTTAGTGAATTTGTCCTTATTTGTCAAATAGGTAAAAATTTTAGGCATCGTTGAGCTTTTTCATCCAATTTCGCACAAAATATTTATTACTTGCAGTACTTTTTACGCTATTGATAAACAAATAAACATTTTGTAGAGTAATGCACAAACAAACAAACGCGCAAATAGTTGCATCGCTTGAGTGTAATGCAAGCTGGTTTAAATACATCGCCGTATTTTATGAAAGCCTTCAACCTAGCTATTTATATGTCTTATGAAATACGATCAAACTTTCATTAGAGTAGAAAAAAAATGATTATTTTACACTTTTCTAGTTTAATTTTAAAAACTCACTTATTTAAAACGATAACATTTTTTTATGTACGTACGAGTATTAAAAACTATCCGAGTAGTAGAAGAAACTTTGTCTGTATTTTAAGCAGTTGGAAGATTCTATCTGAAAGTTTTGTGTTCAAAATGCCAAAAGTATAATTTGCCCAAAACTATTTTTTACTTTCATATTTTTATTATTTGCCCTTTCAATTACTCTGCGGTTGGCATCCCTACAGCCAAGTATGCACAATGTATTGGCGATTGCATAAATGCGACCTTCGGTGACCGGTCAAAAAGGCGTCTTTGCAACAAGGCAGACGTCACGGCACGACCAGCGCTCGCCGGCAGCGGTCAGATTCGTTGCAATCTTATCGATGCCGCGATGGGTATACGACAAAAAAATAAGAATGTAAATATGTATCTTAAATCGTTATTAAGAAAATACTTTTTTTTTATAAATAGTAAATAAACTTTTTTTTTCACTCTTTAATATCGATATTCAGTATATTTATTTCAAAAAACAACTTTGCAGTTGTGTATGAGAGACAGAAATGAGTAACATAAAACAATAAAAGTAAATAGAAAAATATAACAATAACAAGATACATACAACAAATTTAGTAATTAAGACTAGCATACCTACACTTTACACACAGTTATTCAAATACATGCAAAGAGATAGCAAGTTAAAGAGCGTAAATCTTAAAAACTAAATAGTACATTAATATTATAAAATTTATAAAAAAACAATAATAAAACAGTAAATGCAATAAAAATTAAATAAACTTCAATTAAGGTCAAGACTGTACAATGTTTTTTCAATAAGATATTTTTTCAAAGCAGACTTAAAGCTGTGATATCTTTGTAATGTTTTTATATTATTGGGGAGATTATGAAATAAATCTACCCCCCTATATACACTTGTATTCTGAAATTGTGTTGTACGAGCTATAATTGGTTGAACATATTTGTTTTTGTGTCTTGTGTTTCATATAATAGTAATTGATATGAAAGCCTTACTTTACAAGCTAGGCCATTACAATTTTTGTAGGCAAATACATAAAACAAACGAAACTCAGAGTAATATTATTTTATTTTTAAGCATAATTAATATGCTACAAAACATTAAACTAAAAGAACCGACTTCTAAGTAAACTTACAAAGAAAACTAAGAAATCATTTCACGAACAATTTCTTGTAAGCAATAGAAAAAAAAACGATCCTCCTACACGTGAATTCGACGTAGAAATACTGCGTACAACTTCAGTTTAAGATAAGATAAGATAACTTTTATTTTCCAAAAACAAACATAAATTGTATAGGAATGACATTTGTAATTTAAAACAGTAAATACATAAAACAGCGGTTAAAACATGTATGCGCAATTTTCAATGTTTTGGCGGATAGGTTTTTTATTGTAAACTAATAAAATTAGGTTTATTGTTTTGGTTTAGGTTTTGTTAAATATTTTTTTTTTATTAAATTAATCAACAATCTAAAGAACATAAATGTGAGTTCGGTATGACCTTAAAATGATCAAGCGTATACTATAAACCGATTAAGGTAGAGAATGCTTTTAGTTCAGTATACGTATTCGTACGGTCAGCAGGGGCTAGTCTAGTTGGCGATCGGTAATCGAAAATCGACTATCTATACGCGCCATCGCTTTTTAGTAGCCTCGGCAGCGAATGAAAGCCCTGTAACGATTTCTGCAGCTTCCAACTCAGCGCATAGGATTGGGGGGGGGGGGGGGGGGTTATAGCGTTTTGTTACACGTTCAGTCGCACGAATTCAACTTACTCCACCGTCACTCGGCAAGATGTTTCACTAGAAAAAATCTAAGATGAACTTACGCATCGCAGCGTTGCCTGATCGTAAAATGAATCGTAAAATGATCGCAGAAAAGACTTTCTCGTTGCATATCGTCATTTTCAGGTATGTTTTGATTTGCGACGTCGCGACGATAAATTGCCCTTCGCAAATAACCACAATCCGAATGAGTGACGCGTCATTTCAAAACGCAATCTGCGACAGTTACGCAACGTGTTTACAGCGTTGTATTTCGATTCGATTGACTTCCGCGTTTTCAGACCTAATACGATGACTTAAGCCATTTAATTGATATATCGACACATAAAACTCTATAATTTAACATCAAGGTTTAAAACAAATTGCGATTAACTTTGTTTTTTTTTACTTTTTTTTATGAAACTGACTAATTTTGGCCTTACCTGGGCGATTATTAAAATAACATTATTTAATTCGCATGAAGGGACGTATCTTGAGAGTAAATTTTCTAAGTTATAAAAGCTACGGTTTATTAACAGTTTGCATCACTTTTATATAAATTAAAAATGCTTTTCTTTATAAATAAAATGTTAAATACGTATTACCATTTATTATAGTTAGAATGATAATTTACTATTTTTGTTCGAGGTAAGAGAAAATACGTGTCGTGGTCGATTCGATGTTATGCAATTTCACAAAACAAACGTCATCCCGATTATTAAAAACTAGTGGTCGCCCAGTGGTTGAAATTCGACCGTTCATTATTCATTATTTTTTTAAGTTTAAGCGTTATTAAGGTTCTAATACCTCTATAATGAGGAGAGTATACCTTTATAGTTATTGAAATTTTTTTTAAATTTTTTTATTACGTCAACAGCGTGCGTGTACAAACACGTCATTAGTGTGTGTTGTTTGCCTTAATTCCGTACACTACATATGAAATTTAAAATTTAATATTAGAAAAAAATACATTTACAATTTGTATTTGTATTTATTTATTGATACAATTCACTGATTATTTTAATTTTTTCATGTAAAAATGCGACGTGACAGATTAATAAATATTTTTGCTTGACATTACCACATTGACAGATTATTGAAAAAGAAACATTTAAAATCACACAAAATTCACAACTCAAAACTCATTCTGTCAAAGAGCTGTCGGTTCTATGAACGTTTTATTTATTAAATTTAATGTATTTGTAACACAAATTATAGATAAATTTTAGCATTCTGCACTTCTTCTCCATATGAACTTTAAGATGCCAAGTCTCACATTATTCCGTGCGCACAATTGTATTAATATATGTATATATGTAAAATCCTTAAATTATATGCTTAAAAGTCTTGATCGTTCTTGGGTTCAAATATTTATATATTTGTAATGTCGAACGCTTTGGGCCATAATTATTAGAATATAATTGCAGCAAACTGTATTGTAGTTTATTACTGTGTTATGTGTATGTGTGTGTGTGTGCGCTCGTTCTAAAATGTGTGTTTTGCCTATGTGTATATAACAATATAAAAACCACTTATGTATGTATATGTAAAAAATAATAAGGAGTTCATTTTCATATACGCTATGTTAAGTTGGTTGTGGTAAAAAGAAAAATATTATTTTTCTTTGTTTATACTGCCAGATATTTTTTTTTTCAAATGCTTTATAGAGAATTAGTATGTATTCGTGTGTAATATAGCTAAAATCCCTATTTATTTTGTTATTTAAACATGGATTGGACATGTGACAAAATGGATTGGCAATGAGTAAAATTCTATTTTTCCAATATTTTTTTCAGTTATGAAACTGGCAACGGAATCACAGCCGAAGAGCAAGGATTCCTGAAGAATGCTGGCGATCCGGAGACGGAAGCACAAGTAGCTCAAGGTTCCTACTCCTACACCGCTCCGGATGGGCAGGTGCGTATGGGAGTATATTATTGTGGCCTTCAACCCTCTTAATTAATTTAACATTATGTACGGTGGTCGCTTTGTTAAACCAAAACAAAAAAAAAATCAGCGCTAGATCTAACGAGTTAACAAAAGCTAGTTTTTCTAAAACTAATCCACACCTGTTTCAACCTTAGTTAATGTATTAAAAACCGCACCTGATCGTAAGTGTAAACCTACTGGTCAATACTTTTTTTACCCTTTTACAGTCTAATGTTTGAAAAATATGTCCGTTTATTTTTTTTTCTCTCGTACGGTTTGTATTGTTATGAAGAGGATGTTATTCACCATTCTGTTTATATAATGGTTATCTTGCAAGTATGTAATGTAATTACATGAACGTCGTGTATGTCTTTTTCGAGAGATTTCTAAGGATAACCAGTGTATATAAATAACCCTATAAGTTTTTAAGGCTCTTGAAAGTAATTCCAGAATTGTTATAATACTTTTTTATAAAAGATTGGCCCAGTCAACTAAGCGATAGAAATATGGACGTAAAAAACTTATATTACTATAATAAATTATAACAGCTTTTTAAAAATATTCGTTATGAGTATTTTTTTAGGTACATTCACTAGGCGCTATGACTTTTCAGCTTCGATCAATACTCTCGGGTATTTTTAAATATAGGATAGATGGTTTCTGTGGCTTAGCACATGTACATAGATCTAGATATAATATCTATATTATTGTTAATCATTAGGAGATAACGAAAGCGGACACAATCAAGCTATCTTCCACACCGAGAGATCCTAAGGCACAAACTTAGAAAGTGTAGGCGAGATACTTTCAGTTCAGTTTGTCTCAGTCCGACGAAAAGAAGTTATTGAGTTTACCTAAAGTGAAACGCGCGGAATGTCTGAATAATTACATCTCCATACTTTCAGCTTACTTGTTTACTCGCAATCCTAAGAATTTGAAATAATTAGCTGCACAGACGCACTGAGAAAAAAATCCAGAAATAGTCCGTTAAAGTTACTCCTGTACATTTATTTATTTATTTATTTATTCATTAGGGTACAATAAGAAGTTACATCAATAAATGATATAATAACACTGAACAAGGAATTCAATTAATATAATATAGAAAAATTAAACACCAGTCATTTATTGTTGCTCTGAAGTAACATGGCTACTCTAACTAGATTAAAAAACCTGTTCTAAGAGCAGCCAGAAAAAATACAATACTTATTACGTACGCGAGACGTTACTAATAAATGGGATCATAGGATAAATGTCATAAATACAAAATATAATACATATAGTAAATAGTGCATAATATTATATAATATATATATATATTACATATAATATACATTTATTAAGTATATAATTCTAATAATAGTGTTACATATAATTTATAGGCTAAATATACAAAAAAAACTAAACATAAAGAAAATATATAAAATTACTTATAGTCTATATATGTTACCTTTTCTATTGCAACACACTGCTCACCATCTTTTCAGATGCGTCTCTGCCTATTGCGAGGAGCCGTTTGGTGTACTTTTTTAATTTGCTCATCTGCGCCGTTGAGAAGTTTAGGTCCAAGGAAATTGAGATGCCTTTGCCCAAAAGTGGTATTCATTTTTGGCAGTACCATTGTACACACACTTTTATTTTAATATGGATCCACTGATTACATGGTAGATTTAACAAAACAGTATTGTAATGTGTACACATGAATGTGTACAGGTTACAAGAAAGTTTTGTTAGGTGAACGATTTATCAATCTACAATCAATTGCTAAATCAAACAGATTGTATATATACACTACGATATACTTCGGTCGGGCCTACTAAAATTCAGTAGCCACAGCAAATTATGATTCTACTTTTTGGTTAACACAGAGTTGATTTTTTTTTCAGTTCGTTCTGAGTTTAGAACCAATCTATTTTTATAGCCTGTCATCTAAATGAGATGCTGTTTTTTTGTCATTGTGAGGAATTGCTATTTTGCACTATATTTTATGTATTGCCTGTAACTAATCAATCAAATAAAAATGCACAGATTGCAATATTTGTTTGATAAAAACATGGTTAAATTTGCCAGTCAGATTCAGGACAGATGTCGGTGATCAAAAATAATTTATTAAATTTTAGATTTATACATTAATTGTATAAATAATTTCAGCTTATCCAGGTGACATATATTGCCGACGAGAATGGATTCCAACCGCAAGGTGCCCATCTGCCAACACCACCACCGATCCCAGAGGCCATCAAGAAGGCCCTCGCCTACCTGGCGACAGCACCACCGCAGCCGGAAGACGAGCAAAACCTATAAAGTACAATTTTATTCGAGGGATTTAAGGCATTGCCCATGTGCTTAGTAATCGCACAATCACCCTTGCACCATCCCTAAGTTGTATATTTAGCTTTTTCTTATAGCATACTTATTGCATATTTACGATTTTTGAAATACGTTCATATTTTAAATAATGTTTTTTTCTTATAAGTACCTAAATTCTTAATTTGTTACATAAAGAATTTCTTAAAATTAAATATGATTTGATTGCTTACTTTATTGTCTATATTAGATTTTTGTACGCTCTTATCCATAACAATTACATAGCAAATTAAAAAAAAAAATAATGTTTTGCAAATTAAATTTAAATTTGTTTATTATGGTATTCCAAAAACCTATATGCACTATCTTTTTTTGAAGTTTGTACATTTATAACAATAAAACGTACCTATAAGCCTTTTTGATTCATCAACAAATTATTGTATCTTTCGTTATCAACGATGACACATTGATCTCATGTTTATTTTTGTTCTATTAGGGAAAAAAATAAAATTTATTGGCACATAAATATATTTTTAAAAATTTACAAAAATACATTTAGATACGTAGGTCGAGTCGTAGTCATACATTTAGCTTGAAGGGTTCGTAACGTTTCGTATATTTTAAAAATGGTTAATTTAATAGACTTCTTTATTTCATTAGTTTTAACTGATGTTGTATACTAAACTGATTAGGAGTCATTATCGAAAATTTAGCTATAGAGTAATTTTAATAAATTTTATAGCCTGATATATTTTAAATAACTAATAAAACTGCTTTGCTTTTTTATTGTAAATCAGATATTATATTTGAATAAAGGTTTATATGTGATAAATGAAGTTTTCTTAATTACATCGCATTGGTTGAAGTATTACAAATGCATGCATGTGCGTTTAACGCATTTCTTGCCAGTTCCACGACATAGTGCATTCTTGGATATGTTCTGGATTCTGTTTTTAGGATGGCGCACGTTTGCACCGCCTCTCGTACAACAAGTCTTCGGCGCAGAACAACTCACGAATGGCTTCGTGAACACTTATTTTGAAAATCTTATTTTGGAGTCAATTCGGCAGTCCTTCGATTTGCTTGATTATGAAAAATCACCATCACAATTTTTTATATAAATTTTTTTAGTTGTGTATTCAAGAAATAAGATAATATGAAATATTAATCAAAATATAAACTTTACTTTTTTACTATAATAGAACAAAGTTAAAAAGGATAGTAACATGAAATTATATCTAACGTGTATACGATTAATAAAAAAACAGTCAACGTTGTTCATCCGTAAATAATTTAGTACTTTCAAAAAAAAAAAAACTACCCTTTTCCGCCCCTTCTCTCTTTGCCCCTAATGATACTCAAAGCGATACTAGGATAATATAGGATCCTTTTTTTAAAAAAAAACTACGAGAAACTCTCATAGTATGTCTTCGTATTCTCATAGATTATCATAGATCTTTCATATCTTTCGTGAATGATAAATTTTTATTTATTGTATTTACAAATATTACTCGAACCGCAGCGCCAATTCTCTGGATTTTTAATCGCGACTGGATACCCTGAAGGTATAATGGCGCTATGTATCGTTCCAATTTATTTGCATGAGCGATCTTAGTAGAAAACTTGAACGAATATGCCATGCACGTGAAAGTTTTGCATGGGTTATTCTCACCTATTATTTAATATTGAAAATTAAAAGTTACCGAAGATCTAATTTCTATACTTTGTAGCAATTCTTGTAAGATAAGCGGTTATTGGTAATAAAAGGATTTTAATTCTAACGAAGCGGGCAATTAATCAAACGTTCAATATTACACACAGGGTCACAGGGTAGTAATTTAGTTATAGTGGTAGTAATTTAGTTCACTTGACACTTCATAACCACAGTTTAATCTTTTTTAATTTTATCTCAGACGGTTTGGAGTGGCTGTCACAAAAAAAAAATGTTTTGGCCGTAGCATAATTTGGACCAATCCTACAGCCTGTTAAAATTAAAAAAAAAATGTTTATGACGTGCCACCTTAATGTCCCTAATAACTCGACGAATTTAACTATGCCTTAATGGTTGTCTTGATTGTTTCGCCTATTATCATCATCTTCAATCAAGTCTCTGTAATATTTGTAAATATGCTTGCACATGCGTTCGAGTGTTTTTTGGATATTGCATAATTATAATAAGCTTAGAAGTCATTATCATAGGTACTTTTTCATTCAGAAACATTTTTAAACGGCAATTGAATTTTTGTTAGAGCGTATCCTTCTTTATACTTTCTTAATTTAACCTGTTCTAGGCATCCTGCTCTCTGTTTCCTAATGTTAAGTATAATAACATTGTTTTTTTTTATTTTTATTTTATAAGCATAATATTATGTGAACATAAGATGTCACCTTCACATTGAATCAAATTTTGGTTATTCAGACATGTTTTAAACTTTTTGAGCTATATTTTTCTTTCCCAAAATTTTGGTGATCCTGACCTATTTGTATTTAATAAACCTTATGTTGAATACGGTATTTTTTGAGTATAACGCTAAATCTTCAAGTAATTTGTATATGTTTAGAAGATTTCGCAGCCATGTACATAAGAAAGTACTCTAGTCGTTGACCAATAATTCCGCATTGACATAACGAGATGAATGAAAATAATATGCGATGGATATACTCCTATCAATCAAGACAAGTCATCCGTCAGACTGAATAGAAGAAGGGATTGCCATTATTACATCCTATGTGTGTGGATTGCAGAGCTATCTCGCTACAACAAAGTGCTCCGGGAGCAGAGAGCATTAAAATATATTATGACGCAAAAATTATTACGAACAATGATAACAGTTTTTATTGAGTTACAATTGAAAATATACCTAAATTTGTATCACAAACATAACGAGCCACTCTAATTAAACAATCAGACTAGATTACTCTATTGTCTATTACTCTAACATTGTCTATTGATCTATTTATAATAACCTCTTTAAAAAAATATATACATTAAAACTAAAACATTATTCTAATAGTGAAACGTATTCACTGATAAATGATTACACATTTATCAAAATTAAAAAAAGTGATTTTACCTTTTAAATTGTACCACTGTGGCACGAAAGAGATTTAAAAACTTAAAATTAAAACCTTAAAAATTAAAAATTTAAAAACTTTTTTCGAAGAATACTTAAACTAGCATATATTTATTTCATTATTTACTAGAGAAATCAACAGTTTTACAAATTTACATAAACTATTTATTCCTATTACCTATTTTTGTTGCCAAATGTGTCTCGTTTATGCTTAAATTGTACTTATATTTCGCTTAATTAAAATTTGTGTATTATCTTTTATATCTATTTCATGGCCTACACTTTAGTCATGATTTGTTTTAAAATATTGTGTTTTCGTTTTCTTTATAGATTTGAATAACTTAATATATGTTACTTCAAAAAATAAATGAACACGAATGCTTTGAAAATAAACCAATAATCTAATTATGTCAAATTATTTGTAAGCTCTATAAATAAAAACGTGCCTGATTCCCTTTTCAAATAAAATATTTATTCCTAACTCGATAATAAAATATTATTGTAACTGCACTGGGATAGGCTGACATTTGGAATTTTAAGTTTGCTCTATTCTTCGGACCAAAAGCTAAATGTTCTAAGTACATTTTTTTGATGAAAGGTGGCGCAACTGACTCGGCGTGGTGGTGGAGGTATGCCAGACATTTCTTACTATAAATACTGCTGGGAGTAATTACTTGATCATAGTTGTACTTATTCATTGATCGTACATTACATCGACCTATTATAATAAAAAAAAAAACGATATGAAGTTCTATGTAAGTAGATTTCATATAATGCGATCTTAATATAAACAAGAATACCACAAATTTAATTAATATATATATATATATATATATATATATATATATATATATATATATATAAAGACGTGTTACTGTGATATGTGTGTAGATTGATTCAAATTGGCACTTTTTTTGTTACTAAAACTAATACATCAAAAAGCCTACTAGTCTGTGTCAAAGTAACAAAGAGGACAATGAAAATATAAAGATCAGTCTTCTATGGAAATCGTGCGAATTTACAAAAATAGTTCTTTGTTTAAACGTGTTATACATTCACACGATAATAACAAACTATAGTCTTAAAAAAAATGGTTACATATTTTTATTACCTAATTATTAATATTATGTTTGGTGTTTCAGGTGTTTATCTAAATGTGGCCATTAATATTACCGTTTGTTTTAATGATAACCTAATGGGATGCATGTTTCGTTACGGATCTGACTTAATATTAAATTAATTAGGACCAGTAATATTTACCATTTAAAGTATTACCATACCGCAGAGTTTTACGGGAAAAATATGTTAAACTTTGAACACAATTAAAACTAACAAATTTAAATTTATATCCCTTTACAATTAATGAAATCTATTTAAGTTCATTTAATAGTTATGGCGACGGTAATATTTAATAATTAACTACGTTAAAATTCATCCTAAAAATAATTAGAAGTTAATACATAATGTATGTAGCATTTTATGGCTAAATATTGAAAAAACTCTTGTCGTTTTATCGTAAATATAAATATGTATTCTATTTGTAATGAAATATAGTTTCATATATATTAAAGACACTGATTAAAAAGGTCGAATATCGGTATTTTGTAACACATTTATTTAAAAATAAATCAGGTTTTAAAAAACTAGATTTAACTGCTTAGATATTTTTATTTAGATTTTAATGAATTTATATCATTCTAACTTTAATTCTTCTCAAAGCAGTGTGATAACATCTTAAAGAAAAGTATATTTAATAAATGTAGGCATTAATACTGAGGCGTTCATCTTCTCCTTCTAAAAGTAGGTATTTGTAAAAGTAGGTAGGAGGTTGAAGATTATCAGAAAGATGACCCAAATACTGAAAAATAATTTACAAAAAACGAAGAGATTTTACTATATGAAGGGTTAGTAAAGTACCTTGCCGTTGCGCTGGAATGGAAGTATAAGAATCTAGATGGCAATGTTACTTAATTATTTCAAAAACAAAACAAATTTGTAAATAATAATAGTATTTAAAAATATATTAGAGCAACCACCATGATGAATTTTAACATTTCAAAATATTACTTTATAATTTTGCTTTGTATGTTATTCGGATAATATTGTGCATAAAAGGTCAAATGATTTTCGGGCAACATTATAAAATTAATTGATTTGCGGTCAAACTGAGATATTTGATAATATAGTTTTGTATTTTTTTCTACATAACGGATAAAGCTCAGAGTTTTATAGAAAAAAATGTGGGTCTTTATTTTATTTTTTTACTAGTTCACGAGACAAAAAAAGAAAAGAATGATATCATTGTTATCTTTTACAAACAAAAAACAGCTTCAATTGGTAATTATTTATAGTATATCTAAAAATATTAGTATGGCATTTAAAATCAAGCATGACGTTTTTGTTATTGTATCCTACGTAATTTATATATTTTTAGTTTTGCAACAACATATGTCGAATGCGAGAATTATAAACATAGTTCTCATAGGGCTCAGCGATACTCTTCGTGATACTTTTTTAAATTACTAAGTAAAATTTTGATATAGGAAAATAAATTCATTATGTACACATCGTACAATTTCAGCGCTATTATTTGAAGAAACAAATAGGATATAGATCGTTCAAGAATTAATAAATATATATAAGTATTACATCCTATCCAACGATCCAAAAAAGTAATTAGAAATGCGAGAGACGTCTTCATTTACATAATTTTTAAAAAATATGCGTGGTATAATTGATAGCTCATTGACATTTAACGACAGTATTGGTAAAACTAAATTAGTGAGATTATTTAATCACATTTTTTTAGGTTCCTTTTTGTGTCAGTTTTTGAACTACAAGCTAAGTTGGTCCAAGGCTCAAATTAAAAAATTGAACTTTAGGTCAAGGTAAAAATTATAGACAAAGGGCAAAGGGAAATAGAATCGTTTCAAGACATTAGTCGTCAAAATTGCTGGTCGATTAACCAGATACCTACCGTACCATCTAATTTAGGACGAGAGATGCGAGTTGCTCAAAATCGAATCTACAGTCGCAGGTTTTTATAATACAATAATGTTAAAAATACGTACATTACCTTTACCTTTAACTTTACATAACACCTTTAACTCAAAATTCAATAAAATTCGAGTGTAAACATTGTTTATGCACTTGATGCATATAATAGGAACCAAGCCTAGTGGTGCATAGTATAAGTGCCTGCTTCTAAATCCATGGGTCACCGGTTCGAATCCCCCCAGTGGGTCACATCCGGCCAGTACATTTTTCGCCGTTCAACGGCCCTTTAAGTAAAAGTCATACGCAAAAAAAAAACACTCCTTCAGTTACAGACTGGCGAGATGTTATGTTAATGGCCTCGCATCATGAAAACAACAATATAGCAGTCGTAACTGCTTCCCAATAACGCCGCCCTGATAACACAAGCCATGTGAATGAAGAAGATAGGAAGTAATTAACTAGACTATTAATAAATATCTATATCTATGTATGAAATATCTATTTACTAATATACATAACTAACGAAAAAAATATTTTTATTTAAAATTTCGATATCACTTTTTTAACCCCAACACACCAGTAAGTACCTTACACGGGCATACAGTCGTAAATCATCGTTTTTTTTACAGTTTAGATGATTAGAGGGATTTCCCAGAAGTGATGATAATTATAAAGATAAAAAAAATAAAATAAATAAGCTAAACCTTTGTCTAGTACAGTTTCTAACCATTTTTTGTAAATTTATTTTGTGTGCTGAGTAAAAAAAATACTCTTGCGGTGTCTATATTTATATTTATAAGGTTTTTTGAGCCATTTTTGGTCGTAGATTATTGAAAAAAAAACCACATGTGTAGATAAAGGTAACAAAGGTTCATGCCTGATTACTTTTTTAAAATGCGTTTCAAAAATTCAAAATAAATTATTTTGTGATTATCCGTATTGGGATCGGCGACAGACCGAGAAGGAGCATGCATGTGCTCTCTTCGCACTAGTGTCGGAATCTACCATGACATGAACCATAGAGTAGGACGCCGCGATAAATGTCATTCTCGCGCCAATTTACAATTTTTAAACAGTCCAATAATAGTCCTCCGGCGACTAAATATCCATTGGAATATTTTTCGCTGGCAACATTGTTATAACTATATTTATGTATTATTGCAGTTGGTTTTGCTTTCAATCGCCATCGCTTCGGGGGCCCAGCTGAGCGCTGAATTCGTACCAATTCTGAAACAGCAATCCAACATCCAAGCCGACGGCTCCTACGAATACTCGTACGAAACCGGGAACGGGATCGCGGCTGAAGAGAGGGGCTACCTAAAGAATCCGGGGAATGGCGAAGCAGAGGCCCAAACGCAGGAGGGTCTGTTCCAGTACACGGCTCCGGACGGGCAGCTGATCAGGGTGGTGTATAGGTCCGACGAGGGTGGTTACCAGCCGCAGGGTGACCATCTACCGACGCCGCCGCCGATCCCGAGGGAAATACAGAAGGCTCTCGCTTACCTGGCCACGTTGCCACCACCACAAGAAGAACATAACTAATCAGTGTTTTCTGTTATGTATAACTAGGTACATACAAACATTAAGCAGAAAATAGAATGTTACCATAATGGCAACCCGTTTTAAATAATATTTTTCCAAATGATTTTAGATAGATTTCATTAAGAAAGTTACCTATTGCAATTGGTACCATGTTATGGCTTCCGGATAATTTCGATATATTTTATGTTTCACATCCCCTAGAACCCAAAACCATCCTCAGTTATCAAATTGATACATAAAATTTAAGGGCACATAATTTCGGTCAAGTTCGATAATGAGCATATCAGTCCATGGGGGGGGGGGTTCGAATTTTGCTATAACTTTCTTAGTATATAATATACCGAATTAAATTATATACCTTTTGATAGTACCTACCATTGGTCCTAGGCGTGAGAAAAGGTGGTTTATCAAAAAACAAAAAAAATATACCTCCCTTAAAGGCACATGATCAAAACTGTTCAATATGTTAATTGTAGTCCTATAATTTTCCTACAACTGTTGTTAAAAAACAACTCTTACGGCACAGTATATAGAGGAATTCAGTATATCCACTTTCACTGCGCGGCGGTGAGTTGTAGTGTCCGAGTATCACATGTTCGTACAATGGAGTTCACCTATCCCATACTTTAATTCGGTAAAATCGACCTCCCCCTTTCGGCGTGCTGAAAGGGATTTTTGTTCCTGGGGATTAAAATAAACCTTATACACCTATCTATGTGTAGACTATCTGTGTGTGTGGAATTTTTCTTTAAATAATCACAGAAATTAAGTATATTCTATATGATTTCAAACTCTCACGGTCCTCATTCATAATAAAATTTATAATTTGTCGCATTCCTACATAGAATCGTAGTCATATAAAATAAGGTTTCGTATCGATTTTAAAACTTCTTCATATTGGCCGCAATTGAAGCAAAAAATTAAAATCTAAAACAGCAATCTGGCCATATAAAATCAAACTTTTTTTAACATTTGTAGCCAGGAATTAAATTTATTTATTTATTGACTTAGTAACATAACACATAATTGACATTTATGAGTCGAATAGAATCAAAAGAAGCAACTGCCAAAATTATTATTTTAGGGTTTTGTATCGGTTTTGAAACATTATCTTTAATGGAAGAAAGAAATAATAATCTAAAAAAATCAATCTCACCCTATAAAACGGGTTTAAAATATTAGGTTCATAACAAGTTCATAGCTTATTAATCATAACAAGCAATCTGCAGCCATGTTAGAATTACTTACGTTTTGATATTAAATTATGACTAAGACCTACATCTCTGTGTTTATTGTGACATCATTGGTAACATGTTAGAAACAAAAAACAGTAATTTGCAGGACTCGGTTTCAAAAATATCAAGAATTGAAAATATTGGATATTAACTTATTCTGTAAGTGTAAATTGTTTTTATTACATTACTTCAAAACACATTTTGCTGTTTTTGATTCTATACGACTCGTTTATGAGGCTTTTTAATCCCGACGTTTTGGAGATGACTCCCTTGAGGACGGGATGTGTAATCATCTCGGAAGCGTCGGGATTAAATAGTCATCTAATACTAGATGTACGAACACGTTGTACGACGTGCTTTCTCATTAATAGCTGGTGCATTTTCAACCCTGGCTATTTTTCAACCGATTTTATATTTTCATTCTTCTCATTCTCAGTTCCGGCTTCGTAGAATTTTTATGCATGTTTTTCCGTTAATAAATTGCTGTGTGTGCCATTCATAGCTAGCGTTTTAATTAGAATATTACTGTAAACCTTTACCTATCAGTATTGTAATTAAGGGTTATAAATATTTAACTATTATTATTATTATTATTATGTTCAACTATTTTATTAAAAAAATAACTTAATGCCACTAAAAGAAAAATAATAAAATGTAAACCAGTAATAATTCAAATGACACATTACCTTTTATTTAAAATATTATTAACTAAAGTGGAACGGAACGTTGGCATACTAAAGTAGCATTTATTATTAATTTGACGATTGGATATTCTATGTTGAATGGCGTTAAAAGTTTTAAGTAGTAAGAGATCTTGATGGATAACCTTACTGGAATACTTTAACTACTTATCCATAAACATTTAATATATATCATCAATTTACCGATAATATGTTAAAATATTGAAGCATTGAAAATGGGTCTTTCCAAATTAAAAAATATATTTCTTGAAAATAAATCTTTTTGGATTCAAAACGGTATATTTATTTTTTTTGTGTTTTTATTTAATGATAATGTGCAATTTTCCATTGATTAGTGAAATTTACAAAATCTCGTGCTGTAGCTAGTTTTCATCGAAATTTTAAAATATGATTTAGTAGGTACTAAATTCTTTTTGTGATGTATATTTTTAGCTATGAAAAAAGTATAAATATAAACTGTACTCACAATTGTATTCATTTTTTTTTGTACCAAACGGAGATTGTCCTTCCAATGCTTGGAAATAAACATTGACATACATTGTTTAGGCTGTATTCATTTGTTATAAAAAAAATTATTATTTATTTTATTTGTTACATTTAAAAAATAGTGATATCGTGGAACTTAGGAATTAGGATAAGTGATAAATTTTAGATTAAGTCGCCTTTGCCAAAAATGTTATCTTTAAACACGCTTACAGAAAAACTTCAATCAATATTTTATTTTACAGTACCCTACAACATTAAATTTCTTTATGCCCTAAAGTGCTTTATTTAATGTTCACGATGCACTACTTCATGCCTGACTGGTAGGTCGCTTCGCTTCCCATCTCTAACTCGCAATAATTCAGTGACGATGAAGCTTAATTGTGCTTCTCCGGCACTTATGATAGGTCACTTTAGTCTACATAAAATGAAATTATAGCCATGATATCATTATGGCCGTAATAGATATTAAAACTTATATAAACTGATAAATGGGTTGTATGTGTTTCTCGTATAGTCGATTTACAGGATCAAAATACGTATTTCGTTACTAAGAAACTTACGTTAGGTCCACGGGCAAAAGGTGTGGAAACTGTCAAACAAGGCTTAAATCACACACAATATTTTACTCGCAGGATTATACTAAGAACGCAATCTTTAAAACAAAAGTGGTTATGACACCCTGTAGCTATCATATAATATCAGCTGTTTGTTTACATGTTTCTATTTGCGAACATATATGAATTTGTATTAATTTTAACTGGCCAGTAATAAATAATGCGTTCCAACAGCCGTCACTTCATATTTTAAAAATAGGAGTATGATATTTGAGTGCTCTATCAAACTGTCAAAGTTTTAATATTATTCGACCAACATCCGAATTTATCTGAACAGACATGGTTATTTTTCAAGAACGCCAATCTTCGCACAAAAATTCAACTCTATCGCATTTTGTACTTTACGAGTTGAAAGATGCAACAGACGGACGGACGGATAGAGAGACGCTAAAGGATGCGGATAGTAGCTTCTTATTCGTGAGGCACTGGGCACTGGTCGCTTGACTCCCCATCTCTAATGCTGGCGGCGCCTACGACGCCTGGCATTAGACCTGGCTGACCTGACGACGCCTGGCTACGACGCCTGGCATCTCTAACTGCATAGTGCTGTGGCATCCGGAGCCTTCAGTAAAATGTGCGCCTCAATATTGTACGCAAGTGGAGCTTAAACGGTTCCTTCTTCGATATTTTTATACTTAACGCAATCCTTAAAATAAAAAAAATGATGGCGGCGAAAATTTTGTTTTGATTAATTAAAATATAATCAAAAAAAAAAACAGGAACCCAAATAAATAGAAACTCATTTCCTGTTTATTACACAAACTGTACAAAGATTTTTGCAAGTTGAACAGTGTTTAGTTTCTTCAACAATGATTAATCATTTCTTAGATTAAAATATATGTAAATGCTTAAGGCAGCGCAGTGATATTATAAATAATTATCCTATTTTTCAACATGCACTTTTACTGAAATATAACTTCATTATACGATGTTTTCATTTATAAAATGAAAAAAATAATTTTAAATATAAGACGCATAAGTAAAAATATAACACATAGAAATACAGACAATACGAAATTTGTTTGTTACGGAATTTGTGTCAAAATGTTTTTTTTTACTTTTTATGGCCAAATGTTTAGAAGATACAGGCCTGGTACATATCAGGCATACAAACACACAGACAAAAATATAACAAAGTTTTACCATTAGGGCTCCCGCTTTTAACTACCTATTATGGCTCCAAAGAGACAGAGCGGATTTACCGCTAGGGCCTAGTGGGCTGGAGCCTAGGGCGGCAATTTTTTTGGGGCGGCAAATTTTTGGGGACGGTATATTATCAGGAAAAAGTCTAAATATTAGGTTAATAACCATCTCGCCGTACTTGGGATTGAGTCAGATTTAATGAGAGCAGTCAATTATTTATTTCAGGAAACAACAGCTGGTCCACGAATAAAGTTACAATAAAAACAATCAAAACATAAAGCCAATGATAGTAATACATATAACGTACTTATATAGGTTCGTACATAATGAGAAATTTCCCCAATGTCAATGGGTACTATCCTCTTCTAAGCAATTTTTAAAGACACATAAGAAATATAAGATACATAATTTAATTTACTCGATACAAGGCATACAAAAATAGGCTCTTCTGCCTTTTTAGAGTATATACCGGGTTTGTAGGGTGATACTCAGATAGGATAGGATGTAGGGGGTTACTCAAGGGAGGCTCCTAAGATACCTTTATCTCCGTAAGTATGGATATTATCCTGAATTTTTTCCCAACACTTATCTATCAGCATTTGTATTAGGGATGTTAGGCTTTAATACATTCGAATTTAGGCGGAAAGTCCATACATTGTTCTATTTTTTTAAAATAATATTCAGAAATATTGGTTTCTTTGTACCGGACCGTTTGCCCAGATCACGAAAGCACACGTTATTTAGGCGATTAGCGTGACGTACTGACTATACAAGTATAATCCGATTGGGAGAGCAGTCGAATTATTAAATCCCATTTCTGTGAAGATTGATATCTTAGTCTGTTCGCCCAAAGGATTAAAAATCTGTTTTCCCATTTTTTGTAAGATCAAAGTGAATTATTTATTTGTTATTGGTCGCCTGGGAGTATCATTTTTAATTGTAAGTAGATATTGTGTATTTTTCCAGATTATTTTTTCTTTTTTATCGTATTTGTTATTATTGTTTTTGGTGTTTTGTTGTATGTTACGAATTGAAATATGTGCATGGGGAAACCTGTTTATAAATAAATAAATATAAAAAAGCTTAATAGTTTTAAACCTGACCTAATTTAAGTAAATTTAATGTGGAACCAGTCAGAAAAATAAGAGATACTTGCGCTATACAGTTAATGAGTGTTACGTTGATCTGTACACTGGTACCCATACGATAGGTTTTCATCATCTAGTCAACCTGTGTGGTAAACATATGTTTTTGACTCTGATTGTACCTTTCAATTGCGTCATTCGTTTTGGTTGAATAGTATAAATTAGATTTATTCGCAAATATTGGTTTTATGATGTCCATCATGGAGGCTACTTATTAAGTAATAATTAATGTTAGCATCCAATTAAAGGAAATGCGTGAATATTCATTAGGGTAAAAAAGATTTTATAAGTAATGATCGATATTAAAAGTTTTTTTTTTGTTCTGAGAAACGTAATATCTTCCTTAATTAGGTACTCAGATACTTTAGACTTTTACTATAAATATGATGTGGAACACGTAGTGTTGATACTGTAGTGAAGCAAACATGAAGTTCATTGTAAGTATGTGTTCATAATAAATAATATAATTTAAAACATCAATAAAATTAAAAAATTATTAAATAGTTTATTACGCAATAGTTTATTATTATTGCCTATATTATTATTATAAGTGGCAATAATAGTAATATTTTAGTAAACCCTACAATTCGCATTACGACTAAGTATTATATATACATTTATTTATTTATCCTATTGTAGTACAAAACGGCGGATATAAAATATTTGAACATTGCATTTTTTATAAATTATCGTGTCTTGAGTTACCTAATTAATTGTAAAATGACATTAATAATTTAAATAAATATATTTTTTTTTTATAAAAAGTGTGTTAATATGAATGCGTGTTTATTATGGTGAGAGTGTAAAGTTTTATCTAAGGGTAATAAATAACCTTTGGTTTTGTGGGAAAGAAGGTGTGTCAGTCTCGGAGGATTAGGATTTGTGCGTGTGTGTATGAGAGAGAGGTCGTATATTTTTTTCTGATCTCTTTATTAAATAAATACTTAAAGAGTAGATATTTTTTAAAGTATGTTTTTGTTGTAAATTATTATCATGGAATAAAATTAGTTAATTGGAGATCAATAAGTCCTTTTTCTATCCAGAAACTTAGTTAACCGACTGAAAATTCATTATTTATTTAAAATATTTTTTTTATTTATTTTACGGTATGCTTGTTTATAACCATAAACATAATGTTTTTTTAAGATTCAAGGTTAGATTGAGGATTTAAATGAGCGAATGAATTAGTTGTGAGAAATATTTTAACGGTTTTATATCAGTTTATCTTTCCATTGTTCTTCGAAAATGTCTCGCTATAATTCTCGTATCATAAAAAAATGGTTTTCTTCCATCTTGTAGGAAAGTCCACTCATGTCACTTTAATCAACGTCTTGTTGGCGTAGAGGCAAAGACGGAAATAAATATTAGTCAAAACTTATAACTTAATTTGCAAAAGTGATTATTGACATTGACAAAATATTCGTATCGTAGTCTACAACTCCATGGCTATACTAGGGAAGGCAGTGTTTTATTGTACTGCAACTACGAATGTCAAACCGTCAATGCACCTATAGAGAAATAAGAAAAGTTTGTCTATTTGTAAGAAAAACACATTTAGAAATATATAAATATATACATATATGTACACTGTACAATGTTGTATAGAATGCTCATGTTCAGACAGGTATATCTATTTTTATAGTTAAGTTAAAATTAAAATAAAATACATAATAACTATACTAATAATGCTCGTGATTACGCACCAAACAATTGATTGCATATTACTCAAATAATGAGTTGGTTTTTGGTAAATTTAAACTTTATACTTACATACAATATCATTTTTCTTAATACATACATTTCTATTTATAGTTTATCCACCTCTTTAAATAAGTCATGCACCTCGTTAACGACGCTATGACAGGGGAGGTAGCATTATTGAAACAAAAGTTTTATAGACAAAGACTGTACTATTTGGTTATTCAAAAATTACGCACTATTCATTCACCTGAACGCACTCACCCATCTAGTTTTTGATAAAACCGAAACCTTTTATACATCTGCCGAATATGCCTCCTCTTTTGTGCGTCACTTTCGAAGGGATAATGCCGCGTTTATAAAACTCAATATGCACGCTGCACGAGCTGCGATAGCTTGTGCCGCGACACTGGAGAGTTCATTTTTCTAGCCTTGTTAAATTAGGATCCACTGCAAGAATTACTTTTTACTGCAAAATTCACTGCAAGTGTTTGACCTTTACGGGCAGATAAAGTAAAACTTATTTAACATAAAATAAAAACACTAATTATACAGGATAAAAAGATGCCAATTCTTATTAACATACAAACTGTGCAGATAACAAACTTGATATAAAAAAAAATTAAAGCGCATGCGCAGTTAAATATGTTGCAACGATAAATAAAATTAAATAAATTAAGCATGTCACCTATATTATCAATTTAACTTTTTTTAAAAGGACAGTGATAGATTACATGTGAGCTATGTAACTAGACTTTTAAGATATTTTAAAATGTGTTCTACACTAATTTAAAACAAAACCCTCGTTTAACAATTGTTTTTATGAACTAAAATGTAATTATCAACACAAATAATACCAATTTATTTATTAGGAAACACGGGATATATCCATGTAGACACTGAAAAACGTAGATATACGAGTACACCTACCCTATTTTATTACGCAGTAGCAAACCGTAAAATAGAGGTAAAAATAAAGAACAAAGCTATATAAAATTAAAAAATATCTTTTTAACGCTAAAACATTGCAAAAATCTTCTTGAACAAGAAACAGCGCTTAGGCTACTTTTATATACAACTGAAATCGTTGTACCAGAAATAAAAGAAATAAATTAAAAAACATTTTTATATATTTCTTGTATTAAACTTTAATTATGTATATTTTCAATTAAATTTTAAATGTTTCATATTTTTTATATTTTTGATCGTATTGTCAAAACTATTTCAAAATAAAATTATTTTTAGAAATGTAATTATGTAGGTATTTTTTGATAATAAAAGCATCTAAAAAAGCACAAATAAAAATGGGTAATGAATAAATCGAATTTTGGTGATTGTCGTGTAATTATAATGACTTTGATGTCACTCAATATATAAATAATAATAATAATAATAACCCAACCTGCTCGAAATGTTCAATAAACATACATGTAAAAAATGTAAAATAACATGTTTTATATAAAAAAAAATAGGCTGGAATAACACAGGTAAATGGACATATTATTTACGGTATTTTTTTTTGTTTCATATTTTTTTTTCTATAAGTTTTACAAACCACTTTATTAACCTAATTGTTTTTAATATTTTTTTACCCCATCCGTTAAATGATACAGAAAGTCACACATTTTTTTGGTAAATGGTTGCAAAAACCTACAAAAATGTGACCTATAAAATCATCCAATATAGTTTTTTAATCTCTGAAGAGAGTTTTTTTAATCCATGTGCGTAACTATTCAAATATTTATATTCAAATATTCTTTGAAATCTTCAATTTCTTTTAAAAATAAAAATAAGTATTATATGTATAAGTTTAAAGTTTTCTAAAATAGCTGTCGTAGAGCACATACTATTTAAATATAATAAAGTACTAAAAAAAGTGCCACAGTGGTATAAAAATACCGTTTTTCATCTCATTAAAACTTGTTTCAGATAATCTTAGCGATTTTAGCAATTGCTTATGCTCGACCTCGGCGAAAGGGAGGTGACAAAGAACCGAAGGACACAGCTGTTGTCGCAGGTATAGTTAGTCAAGAATCCGAAATAAACTTAGATGGCAGCTACAAATATTCATTTGAAACCACAAATGGTATAAAAAGAGAAGAAAGTGGCCACTTAAAGAAAATTAACAAAAGAAAGCAGGCGGAGGAGGTTAAAGGAGGATACGAATATACTGCTCCAAATGGCAAAGTGATAAAGGTAACCTATACATCAGGAGTTAATGGGTATCATGCCAAGGGCGACTCTATACCAACACCGCCACCAATACCTCTGATTATTCAAGAACTTATTTAATTATTGACATCTAAAAACTCTCGTACGAAATCCCCTGAACTTCGAAGCAGAAGTCTAGATGTTTCTGATGACAGTCAAAACCTATTAGAAAAATCGGAAAAACCTAAAAGTAAACAAAACGCTGAAGCAGTGCCTAAAAAGCCTGCTGTTAAGCAGCCTAAAATCAAACCTGGACAAGAAGCTAATAAACAACCTGAAAGTGCAACTGAACAACTAATCAGTAAACAAACAGAATCAGAAATTAAAAATCCAGCTATTGAAGAGCCCAAAAAATCAGACGATAAACAGCCTGAAAAGGAATCTGATGAATCAGATGGTGAAGAGCCTGAAGAGGAATTTAATGAATCAGACAGTGAACAGCCTGGAGCAGAATCTGAAAAACAAACGAATGAAGAACCTAAAGTTGAATCTGAGAAACCTGCTAGTCAAGAGCCTGAAGTTGAATCTGAAAAATTAGCTGATGAACAGCCAGAAGAAGAATCTGAGAAGCCAGGTAGTGAACAACCTGCTAGTCAAGAGCCTGAAGCAGAATCTGATAAATCAGCTGATGAACAGCCAGAAAAAGAATCTGAGAAGCCAGGTAGCGAACAACCTACAGTAGAATCTGAAAATCCTACTAACGAAGAACCTGAAGATGAACCTAAGAAGTCAGATAGTAAAGACCGTGAAGCAGAATCTGAAAAACCAACTGATGAAGAACCTGAAGTTGAATCTGAGAAACCTGCTATTCAAGAGCCTGAAGAAGAATCTGAAAAACCAACTGATGAAGAACCTGAAGTTGAATCTGAGAAACCTGCTAGTCAAGAGCCTGAAGGAGAATCTGATAAATCATCTGATGAACAGCCAGAAGAAGAATCTGAGAAGCCAAATAGTGAACAACCTGCTAGTAAAGAGCCTGAAGCAGAATCTGAAAAATCATCTGATGAACAACCAGAAGAAGAATCTGAGAAGCCAGGTAGTGAACAACCTACAGTAGAATCTGAAAATCCTACTAACGAAGATGAATCTAAGAAATCATATAGTAAAGACCGTGAAGCAGAATCTGAAAAACCAACTTATGAAGAACCTGAAGTTCAATCAGAGAAACCTGCTAGTCAAGAGCCTGAAACTGAATCTGAAAAATTAGCTGATGAACAGCCAGAAGAAGAATCTGAGAAGCCAGGCAGTGAACAACCTGCTAGTAAAGAGCCTGAAGCAGAATCTGAAAAATCATCTGATGAACAGCCAGAAGAAGAATCTGAGAAGCCAGGTAGTGAACAACCTACAGTAGAATCTGAAAATCCTACTAACGAAGAACCTGAAGATGAACCTAAGAAGTCAGATAGTAAAGACCGTGAAGCAGAATCTGAAAAACCAACTGATGAAGAACCTGAAGTTGAATCTGAGAAACCTGCTAGTAAAGAGCTTGAAGCAGAATCTGATAAATTAGCTGATGAACAGCCAGAAAAAGAATCCGAGAAGCCAGATAGTGAACAACCTACAGTAGAATCTGAAATACCAGCTGATGAACAGTCAGAAAAAGAATTTGAGAAGCCAGGTAGTGAACAACCTGAATTAGAATTGAAAAATCAGACTGATGAAGAACCTGAAACTGAATCTGAGAAACAAGGTAGTAATGATCCTAAAGCAGAATCTGAAAACCCTGATAAACAAGAGGCTAAAGCGGAATCTGAAAAAGTAGCTGATGAGCAATCTAAAGCAGAAACTGATAAACCAGTAATTGAAGACCCTCAAAAAGTATCTGGAAAAGAAACTGTTGAACAGCCAGATGAAGATACAGCAGTTAATAAACAGTCTGAAGCAGGGTCTGAAAATACAGATGCTGAACAACCGGAAAAGGAATCTAATAAATCGAACAATAAACAACCCGAAGCAGAATCTGAACAACCTGCTGCTGAAAAGCCTAAAGCGGAATCAGACGAACCAGTTGGTGAGCAGCAAGAATCGTCATCCGTAGAGCCAATAAAGCCAGAACCCGTTGCCGAAGCTCCACCTCAACCAAAATTATCACCGACTTCTAAGAAACTTCCAGCTAAAAAACAACCTAATTTAAAAAAACACCGCCAAAGACGTCGCAAACACAAATACTGATTCCGACGCTAATTGCTTTTTAAGGGAAATTAAAAGACCTATGGCACATCAAAGATTAATTATGTAGTACTTTGTACTTTTTTGAGATTTTTTTTTTATTTTAAATAAATTAAGTACCGAATAGTGATTATTAGTGTATGCTTTATTTTCTAAAATCCTTTGTATTATTTAGCTCAAGGACGAAAAAATGTAGAGGTGACCAGTGGGCTATCATTGCACAGTCTGAGGCCCCGGAAATTTTTGAAAATCTATGGGGCCCTCGTATTTTATTTGTAAGTGTGCCTTGTATATGGTTCCTCAGGATCCCTGAAATTTTCAAGTCCTTCCACCCAAAAGTTAGGTCATTGACCTCAGCTTAAGACAAAATCAGATTGGCTAAATGTTTTTTTAGAATCCAATACGCAAAATATTTTCACTGAATAATAAGGTAAGGAAGTTGATGAATCCCTTGTGAACTGTAAATTAATACATTTGTTTCTTTGCGTTGTTGTTTGTTATTATACAGGGTTTCCCAAGAACTATTTCGAAGATTACTCCCTATTAAAACACTATAATAAAAAATACGAAAATGAATCAACGTAAATGAATGAATGAATGAATGAATTCTGGCCTACTACCGGCGACTGTCATACCTACTACAAGAACCGTTTAATATTATCATGGCAATTTAATAAAAACCTTCTACATCTAAAATAAGGTAATATAATCAATATTTTTCAACTCATATTGTTTTTGAATGCGTTTTTTGTTTCCAACATGTTGTTGTAGGTCTTAATCATAATTTAATATCAGTACCTAACATAAGTAATTCTAACATGGCTGTAAATCTGCAGTCATGTTAGAATTCTTTGCTTGTTTTGATTCCAACCTTATATTTGACAGCTGCCTTTGATTCTATACGACTCATATATGTCAATTAATATTAAATTTAGCCCCTAGTTAAAATTTGTTTAGCAAAACTGCTGTTTTTATTATGCTATAAAATTACTTCTGGCCATTTATTAAGGAAATTGCCATATTGAGTTTTTTTGTAATGTTAGCAGACTGTACCTCAATCGCGGAACAAAATAATTGCTAGGGGCTTAATCAATTTTGTTTTCCGTAAATATTTCCAAAAATAGGTCATAAGTTCATTTGGACATCTATATAAGCATAAAATACGAGGAACATTTTTTAAGATAATCATATATAGATTACAGTTCAACGATAGAAGTAAATATGAGGCTATTTGTGAGTTAAATTTTATTAATTTATAGAATAAAATATAAACATTTTTTTATTAAACAAACTTTTTTTTTATATAATTGTAATGACCTAGGTCATAAAGAATTATTTTTGTACCTTACTTAACTAGGCCAAATGTTCCAAATAGTCAGGTAGTTCGTGGAAATGGTGCAATAAAAATGGTATGACCATTTGGGGATTCGAACCCGCGACCTTCTATAGTCCAACGCCCTAACCATTAGACTACCACAATTTGTAATACTATACAATGTTAGGCTAACCGACTACTTCTTCTCTTTTTTATCGTAAAAAAGGTTTGACTCGGTTGTACTGCGATCAGTAGTGTAATACCGCAGTCTCTCATTGTTACAGAGAAAAAAAATGTAAACATTTCGTGAAAATAGTAAAAGAATCATGTAATCATGTCTTTGTTGGGAGCGGTCAGCTATCGCCGTACACCGTAATGGTGTCAAGGCCATTGTCGATCTACGCGGTGTCGGACTTCGCGCGCTGATCGAATCGACACCATCTGCTCCAGTGATCCAGTTTTGACGGTTGACTAGATAATATTTTTTTTTGTCTGCTGGGAAACTGTCTTTCAAAGTACTGATTTATGTCGAATCAGAAGGCGACGAAAAAATATACGATGGTATTTATTACAGTGAAAATATATTCCAATCTGTGTCTGCTTTCTGTATTTCTGTGAAGATTTGTGTATTATTGTATTATTATTTTATTTTATTGTCTTATTATTGTATTTGTATTATTATAGACCAATAAATGAAGCAAATAATTGTATAAGTAAAGCTTTATAAACTCTAAACCGTATAAACTCAGACAATTGAATGATTATCTTAACGGTTATTTCAATATTTCAACGGAAATTAAATTATTTTGAAAAGATATATTTTATCACCCTGCTACCTAATATTGTGTTTTTAACCATGGGTAAATTGCATGTATGTATAAATAAAAAAACATATATCTGAAATCTATGTTTTCTAAGTAATCTAAGTTCTCTAAGTTATCTATATATATCTAAGTTTATTTTCACACTGTAGTTTAGTTTTTTTTTTTACTTACAGTTTTTTTAGATTTAGACAAACCTTTCCATTAACCCAAAAATAATAAGCTATGTATCATGATTTATTATTAATTAATTTCAGTTTCATACACGGTTTATAATTATAATATTTGAAAAATTAAAATTGAGTGTCTTATTAAAATAAATAAAAACTCAGTGAAGCACAGTCAGTTACAAAATAACCACTCAGCGATTGGGT
Organism: Neomicropteryx cornuta; assembly: GCA_020383195.1. NCBI lineage: Eukaryota > Metazoa > Arthropoda > Insecta > Lepidoptera > Micropterigidae > Neomicropteryx > Neomicropteryx cornuta. Next base: position 16,859,190 of record JAHKQU010000021.1, on the reverse strand, counting down.
TGACAAAAAGTGCCAAAGGATATTGACCAATACAATGAGTGGTTATTTTGCACTTGATACACAAAATGAATAACTATGACGTCGAACAGCTTGTCCGTAAAACCACATCTGCAGAAACTAAAATTAAAAATTAATAAAATACATTTTTTATACATGCTAATGAGCATACAAAAATTCTGAGCTGTGTTGTTGATCAGGAGTTCCTTCGTCTGAAGCCAATCTTGGATATAGAATTAGGACATGCTTATGAATATGTCAAACTTCAACTCCGTAGGATAAGAGGAAGTGGTTTAATTCAGCTTGCAAGTTTTGACCCAAGCCGACATACAAACATTGTCGCTAAATAAAAGCTTGTAAAAAAACCCCCCAACCCTAAAAATCCCACTCGGTGATACCCAATGTGGAAACGATGCATTGCACAATTATGTTCGACCTATCAACCATTCTATTACATTTTCTACGTTTTAACAATTGCAAGATCGTATGCGAGTACCACCCAATCGTTGCTAAAACATGATTCCATATTGTCAGTTGCAATAAATGAGTTTGTATTAATTTTAACTGGCCAGTAATAAATAATACGTTCCTACGGTCATGTTGTCATATTTTTAAAATTCGAATATGATATTAATTAGCGGTCAATGTCTCATTAATCAGTAATAAAAAAATGTAGACTTTAATGTTATATATCTATATTATTCGACCAGCCTCCGATGTGATCTAAACGGCTATGGTTGTTTTTCAAGAGTATTAATCTACATACAAAAAAATAACAATTTTGCATGTGTATTTTTTGAGTTGAAAGTGCAACAGACGGCCAATGGCCGTAGATAGTAGCTTCTTATAGATAGATACATAGAAGCTAAAATGGCATATGGTGTTGAATGAGCAAAAATTTCCTAGGTAGCGCCACCTTTGTTGGTGTTTAAGCCAAGTAAGTCAAAATATTTTTTTCATTTTAATTTTTATCATTTAATATTTTTTTTCCATTACTTTAATCTTCTAAGGGTTCAATTTGATTTAAGTATAGCTGGTAGAGATTGTCTTGCGGCAAGAAGCTCGTCTCTTTGTAACGTATCAAATAATGTATTCATTATTATTATCAATATACAAAAGAATAAATTTGAAAAATCAGAAAGGAAAAATAGGATTAATTAAAGCATAGCAGTTTATGCTTCAATTATTATTATTAATAATTTTAGCTTAGCCTAATTTTGACAGTGGAATAATAATTACTAGGACTTTCTTTAGTAATTAAAATTACCTAATTAGCTTAAATCTGATATTCTTGGTCTTCATAGAGTAAAATCTGTTTTATTGGGAATGTCGAAAATGTAGGTAATAAAATGAACATTTCATACGATCATAAAAATATTTTATTTGATAAAATAAATTATAAGACAAGTTATAAAATATAAACATAAATTTAAGAACAAAACAACTTAATAACTGATGAGTGGATATTTTATGGGAAGTGATGCAGTACTGTGGGTGAACCGTTTTCGGTAAAACAATGCCATCGTCGATATTAAGCTTCTTAACACTTCTTACCTTGAGAAATTGACTTTATTTGTTCAAAAAAAAAACTTTAAACTGTAATCATTAAATTGTCAGAACTCATATAACAAAAAAAATATATGGTTCGTTCGAAGCATATATTTTTAAAAAGGAACCAATTTAATTGATAATATTCTGACTAAAATCGTTTGCAAGGTGATTTTTTCTATAGGTAGTTTTTTTGTTTATGTGGGGATTTTTAATGTCTATCTGGCCACTAACTGAAAAATGTGATATGAAAAAAAAATACGAAATAGGAATAGAAAGAAAAGTATTTTGGTGATCGTTCGAAAAATTTATTTTCATATATTAATTCCGGCGGACCAACTTAGTGCGACTGCGATGAAGAACTGAGGCATGTGGCATTGTGTTAGATTGAAACAAATAGATCTATGCCATACAAGAAGTAGGTAGGTATTGGTAGGATATGTGGTGTGCATTGTTTTCGTGAAGATCTTTTTCAAGCCCAGTAGCAATGCGGTAATGCTGTGAAGACATATAAAAGTTTAATATTCGCTTTTTCACAAATTGAACATTCACATATTCACATTTTTCACATACGCGATTGGCTCGAAGTGCTGTGTCGTGTTTAGCATTTTCTGAATAAAAGCATCGGAACTCAATAAAAAGAGGTTAATACCTATAATAATTTTTAAAACCGAAAAAACTCGTGTATGAACAACTTTTATTTTTTTACGTTTCTCGACTCTCGAGACGCACTAATTTCATTTAATAATCCGTAACAGGACAAACGTATCTTAAAACTGCAACCATGAAGTGACAATTTTACCTATAAATTTATAACAGAACTGTGAATGTTTAATTACTAAAATACATACACGCCGTATGAAGTCATTGCTTAATTGCTGTTATTTTTGTAGGACTGATTATTATCATATGCCTCACAATGTCTGTGTTCCCAAACGTTGACGTGACATTTATCGTAAACAATAACTATTTATTAAAATGCTCGTGAATACCAGATACATACATGGCATACAACAAAATACAGATTTAAAGTTCCAATATTAATTTACAATAAAAAGTCTTCTACATTCAATATATTTGTTTATTTATGTTGCAAATACATACATTAAACAGAACATTATTAAGCAGTCTTCGAGGTAAATTTACCTTATTCATTTTAAACGTAAATACAATAATTTAATAACTAATAAATAATGATTTATAATGACTTATTAAAAAGTTAATGCAACAGAACAATGTAGGAGTTAAAATACATAATACATATAGGAGGTGGTAAACGCAGTCTCGGCTTATATATTTTTTATTTGGTGCTTTTTATATATTATATATATATTTTAAAATTACGTAAACGTGTTTACTCGTTTATTGCATCCGTATCGTAACCCGGTTAGGAATATCAAAGTTTTTTTTTATTATATATCGCCACATGTTTACACACAGTATAACCAGTATTGAAATATTTAAAATATGGTATCATTTCTTCAAAATAACAATCAATAATTGCTTAAATCAAGAAAAAAACACACAAAAAGCGCTTACATATCTGCTAGCAATAATAATATATAGATTCTGACGCTTTATACTACTTTTTTTTAAAAAGTAGTATACGCTTACATATCTGCTAGCAATAATAATATATAGATTCTGACGCTTTATACTACTTTTTTTTAAATCATACAATATTGCACGGTGAATGTCTCTTATTTTATTCTTTTAAAACGGGTACCGGTTAGGTATCGGGATTTGATCGCTCGTTATCAGAGGGTTTTGAATCTGAAGCTTTTGGTGCTCTGGGGGAGTTGTCATTGTTAGACTCATCAGACCCTTGTTAAAATTCCTCTATAACTATAACGGGTTCTGGATCATCTGGTTTTGGGTTTATTGGAGTTTTATTTGGGTCGTTTTGTTTTTGGTTTGGGCTAACGCCGTGACTTTTTTTTGTCTCATCCGAATTGGGGTTATCATTAGATTGATCTGAGATAGGGTTTTGAGGCGGTGGGTTTATTGAAGTTTTATTTGGGTCGTTTTGTTTTTGGTTTGGGCTAACGCCGTGACTTTTTTTTGCCTCATCCGAATTGGGATTATTATTAGATTGATCTGAGATAGGGTTTTGAGGCGGTGGGTTTATTGGAGTTTTATTTGGGTCGTTTGGTTTTTGGTTTGGGCTAATGCCGTGACTTTTTTTTGTCTCATCCGAATTGGGATTATCATTAGATTGATCTGAGATAGGGTTTTGAGGTGGTGGGTTTATTGGTGTTTTATTTGGGTCGTTTTGTTTTTTGTTTGGGCTAATGCCGTGACTTTTTTTTGTCTCATCCGAATTGGGATTATCCTTAGATTGATCTGAGATAGGGTTTTGAGGCGGTGGGTTTATTGGAGTTTTATTTGGGTCATTTTGTTTTTTGTTTGGGCTAATGCCGTGACTTTTTTTTGTCTCATCCGAATTGGGATTATGATTTGATTGGTTATCGTTGACTGGCTCTTCAGGATTATCCTCAGGTTTAGGCTTTTGATGTGTAGGTGGTTTTGGCTTTGGTTTACCTGATTCCTTTGGTGTTTTATTATTACTTGGTGCCTCGTTTTGAGGCTGTCCAGAGTTGTCTTCACCATCAGATTTAGGTGTATTTAGCTTAGAAGGCTTAGATTTCTTACCTGCAGGATGGTTTCTTACAGGCTTTGGTTTAGCATGTGTAGGTAATTTTGGTTTCTTTGCTTTCGGTTTAATTGGTTTAGGTTTTTTCGGTTTTGGTGTGTCTGACTTTTCTGAAGCTTCTTCGGATTCCGGGTCTTCCTTTTCAGGCTCCTCAGATTTATCTTCATCTTCATCCTCGGGTTCTGGTTTATTTGGCTTAGATGGTTTAGGTTTCTTAGGTGTAGGTTTTTTCGGCTTAGGTTTGTCTGACCTTTCTGGAGCTTCTTCGGAGTTCGGTTCTTCCTTTTCAGGCTCCTCAGATTTATCTTCTTCTTCATCCTCGGGTTCTGGTTTATTTGGCTTAGATGGTTTGGGTTTTTTAGGTGAAGGTTTTTTCGGTTTTGGTTTGTCTGCCTTTTCTAGAGCTTCTTCGGAGTCCAGTTCATCCTTTTCAGGCTCCTCAGATTTATCTTCATCTTCATCCTCGGGCTCTGGTTTATTTGGCTTGGATGGTTTGGGTTTCTTACCCGAAGGTTTTTTCGGCTTTGGTTTGTCTGCCTTTTCTGGAGCTTCTTCGGATTCTGGTTCTTCCTTTTCAGGCTCCTCAGATTTATCTTCATCTTCATCCTCGGGCTCTGGTTTATTTGGCTTGGATGGTTTGGGTTTCTTACCCGAAGGTTTTTTCGGCTTTGGTTTGTCTGCCTTTTCTGGAGCTTCTTCGGATTCTGGTTCTTCCGTTTCAGGCTCCTCAGATTTATCTTCATCTTTGGGTCCTGGTTTATTTGGCTTAGATGGTTTGGGTTTTTTAGGTGAAGGTTTTTTCGGTTTTGGTTTGTCTGCCTTTTCTGGAGCTTCTTCGGAGTCCGGTTCATCTTTTTCAGGCTCCTCAGATTTATCTTCATCTTCATCCTCGGGTTCTGGTTTATTTGGTTTGGATGGTTTAGGTTTCTTAGCCGAAGGTTTTTTCGGCTTTGGTTTGTTTGACTTTTCTGGAGCGTCTTCGGAGTTCGGTTCGTCCTTTTCAGGCTCCTCAGATTTCTCTTCATCTTCATCCTCGGGCTCTGGTTTATTTGGCTTAGATGGTTTGGGTTTTTTAGGTGAAGGTTTTTTAGGCTTAGGTTTGTCTGCCTTTTCTGGAGCTTCTTCAGAGTCTGGTTCTTCGTCTTCAGGCTCCTCAGATTTATCTTCCTCTTCATCCTCGGGTTCTGGTTTATTTGGTTTGGATGGTTTAGGTTTCTTACCCGAAGGTTTTTTCGGCTTTGGTTTGTTTGACTTTTCTGGAGCTTCTTCAGGGTCTAGTTCTTCATCTTCAGGCTCCTCAGATTTATCTTCCTCTTCATCCTCGGGTTCTGGTTTATTTGGTTTGGATGGTTTAGATTTTTTACCCGTAGGTTTTTTCGGCTTTGGTTTGTCTGCCTTCTCTGGAGCTTCTTCAGGGTCAAGTTCTTCATCTTCAGGCTCCTCAGATTTATCTTCCTCTTCATCCTCGGGTTCTGGTTTATTTGGTTTGGATGGTTTAGATTTTTTACCCGTAGGTTTTTTCGGTTTTGGTTTGTCTGCCTTTTCTGGAGCTTCTTCGGAGTCCGGTTCATCTTTTTCAGGCTCCTCAGATTTATCTTCATCTTCATCCTCGGGTTCTGGTTTATTTGGTTTGGATGGTTTAGGTTTTTTACCCGTAGGTTTTTTCGGCTTTGGTTTGTTTGACTTTTCTGGAGCTTTTTCGGAGTCCGGTTCAACCTTTTCAGGCTCCTCAGATTTATCTTCATCTTTATCTTTGGGTTCTGGTTTATTTAACTTAGATGGTTTAGGTTTCTTACCCGAAGGTTTTTTCGGCTTAGGTTTGTCTGCCTTTTCTGGAGCTTCTTCAGAGTCTGGTTCTTCGTCTTCAGGCTCCTCAGATTTATCTACCTCTTCATCCTCGGGTTCTGGTTTATTTGGTTTGGATGGTTTAGGTTTCATACCCGAAGGTTTTTTCGGCTTTGGTTTGTTTGACTTTTCTGGAGCTTCTTCAGGGTCTAGTTCTTCATCTTCAGGCTCCTCAGATTTATCTTCCTCTTCATCCTCGGGTTCTGGTTTATTTGGTTTGGATGGTTTAGATTTTTTACCCGTAGGTTTTTTCGGCTTTGGTTTGTCTGCCTTCTCTGGAGCTTCTTCAGGGTCTAGTTCTTCATCTTCAGGCTCCTCAGATTTATCTTCCTCTTCATCCTCGGGTTCTGGTTTATTTGGTTTGGATGGTTTAGGTTTCTTACCCGAAGGTTTTTTCGGCTTTGGTTTGTTTGACTTTTCTGGAGCTTCTTCAGGGTCTAGTTCTTCATCTTCAGGCTCCTCAGATTTATCTTCCTCTTCATCCTCGGGTTCTGGTTTATTTGGTTTGGATGGTTTAGTTTTTTTACCCGTAGGTTTTTTCGGCTTTGGTTTGTCTGCCTTCTCTGGAGCTTCTTCAGGGTCTAGTTCTTCATCTTCAGGCTCCTCAGATGTATCTTCCTCTTCATCCTCGGGCTCTGGTTTATTTGGTTTAGATAGTTTGGGTTTTTTAGGTAAAGGTTTTTTCGGTTTTGGTTTGTTTGACTTTTCTGGAGCTTCTTCAGGGTCTAGTTCTTCATCTTCAGGCTCCTCAGATTTATCTTCCTCTTCATCCTCGGGTTCTGGTTTATTTGGTTTGGATGGTTTAGATTTCTTACCCGAAGGTTTTTTCGGCTTTGGTTTGTTTGACTTTTTTGGAGCTTCTTCAGGGTCTAGTTCTTCATCTTCAGGCTCCTCAGATTTATCTTTCTCTTCCTTCTCGGGTTCTGGTTTATTTGGTTTGGATGGTTTAGGTTTTTTACCCGTAGGTTTTTTCGGCTTTGGTTTGTCTGCCTTTTCTGGAGCTTCTTCAGGGTCTAGTTCTTCATCTTCAGGCTCCTCAGATTTATCTTCCTCTTCATCTTCGGGTTCTGGTTTATTTGGTTTGGATGGTTTAGGTTTCTTACCCGAAGGTTTTTTCGGCTTTGGTTTGTTTGACTTTTCTGGAGCTTCTTCAGGGTCTAGTTCTTCATCTTCAGGCTCCTCAGATTTATTTTCCTCTTCATCCTCGGGTTCTGGTTTATTTGGTTTGGATGGTTTAGGTTTCTTACCCGAAGGTTTTTTCGGCTTTGGTTTGTTTGACTTTTTTGGAGCTTCTTCAGGGTCTAGTTCTTCATCTTCAGGCTCCTCAGATTTATCTTCCTCTTCATCCTCGGGTTCTGGTTTATTTGGTTTGGATGGTTTAGATTTTTTACCCGTAGGTTTTTTCGGCTTTGGTTTGTCTGCCTTCTCTGGAGCTTCTTCAGGGTCTAGTTCTTCATCTTCAGGCTCCTCAGATTTATCTTCCTCTTCATCTTCGGGTTCTGGTTTATTTGGTTTGGATGGTTTAGGTTTCTTACCCGAAGGTTTTTTCGGCTTTGGTTTGTTTGACTTTTCTGGAGCTTCTTCAGGGTCTAGTTCTTCATCTTCAGGCTCCTCAGATTTATCTTCCTCTTTATCCTCGGGTTCTGGTCTATTTGGTTTGGATGGTTTTGGTTTCATACCCGAAGGTTTTTTCGGCTTTGGTTTGTTTGACTTTTTTGGAGCTTCTTCAGGGTCTAGTTCTTCATCTTCAGGCTCCTCAGATTTATCTTCCTCTTCATTCTCGGGTTCTGGTTTATTTGGTTTGGATGGTTTAGGTTTTTTACCCGTAGGTTTTTTCGGCTTTGGTTTGTCTGCCTTTTCTGGAGCTTCTTCAGGGTCTAGTTCTTCATCTTCAGGCTCCTCAGATTTATCTTCCTCTTCATCTTCGGGTTCTGGTTTATTTGGTTTAGATGGTTTAGGTTTCTTACCCGAAGGTGTTTTCGGCTTTGGTTTGTTTGACTTTTCTGGAGCTTCTTCAGGGTCTAGTTCTTCATCTTCAGGCTCCTCAGATTTATCTTCCTCTTCATCCTCGGGTTCTGGTTTATTTGGTTTGGATGGTTTAGGTTTTTTACCCGTAGGTTTTTTCGGCTTTGGTTTGTCTGACTTTTCTGGAGCGTCTTCGGAGTCCGGTTCATTCTTTTCAGGCTCCTCGGATTTATCTTTATTTTCATCCTCGGGCTCTGGTTTATTTGGCTTGGATGGTTTGGGTTTTTTAGGTGAAGGTTTTTTCGGTTTTGGTTTATCTGCCTTTTTTGGAGCTACTTCGGAGTCTGGTTCTTCCTTTTCAGGCTCCTCAGATTTGTCTTCATCTTCATCCTCGGGATCTGGTTTATTTGGTTTAGATAGTTTGGGTTTTTTAGGTAAAGGTTTTTTCAGTTTTGGTTTGTCTGCCTTTTCTGGAGCTTCTTCAGAGTCTGGTTCTTCCTTTTCAGGTTCCTCTGATTTATCTTCCTCTTCATCCTCAGGCTCTGGTTTATTTGGTTTAGATAGTTTGGGTTTTTTAGGTGAAGGCTTTTTCGGTTTTGGTTTGTCTGCCTTTTCTGGAGCTTCTTCAGGGTCTAGTTCTTCATCTTCAGGCTCCTCAGATTTATCTTCCTCTTCATCCTCGGGTTCTGGTTTATTTGGTTTGGATGGTTTAGGTTTTTTACCCGAAGGTTTTTTCGGCTTTGGTTTGTTTGACTTTTCTGGAGCGTCTTCGGAGTTCGGTTCGTCCTTTTCAGGCTCCTCAGATTTCTCTTCCTCTTCATCCTCGGGTTCTGGTTTATTTGGCTTAGATGGTTTAGGTTTCTTACCCGAAGGTTTTTTCGACTTTGGTTTGTCTGACTTTTCTGGAGCTTTTTCGGAGTCCGGTTCAACCTTTTCAGGCTCCTCAGATTTATCTTCATCTTTATCTTTGGGTTCTGGTTTATTTAACTTAGATGGTTTGGGTTTTTTACCCGAGGGTTTTTTTGGCTTTGGTTTATTTGACTTTTTTGGAGCTTTTTTGGAGTCCGGTTCTTCCTTTTCAGGCTCCTCAGATTTATCTTCATCTTCATCTTCAGGTTCTGGTTTAGAAGGTTTAGGTTTCTTACCCGACTGTTTTTTTGGTTTTGATTTTTCTGGATTTTCTGGAGTTTCTTCAGAGTCCGGTGTTTCTTTATCAGGCTCTGGAGAATTTTCATTTTTCTTTGGTTTCGGTTTGTTTTTTTTATCTGGTTTGGGTTTGTGTGGGTGTTTAATATGATGATCTTTTTTCTGCTTGTCTGGTTCAAGTTCGTCTTTTGTTTCATCTGGTAAATTTTCATCACTTTTACTCTTTGGTTTAATATTCTTAGGGTGAACTGAATGTTCTTTATTTTCTTCTACACTTTTTTGTTCTTGCTGTTTATTATCCAGGAACGGAATTGCAGTTGCTAAGTATGCTACCAATTTCTTAACGTAGGATGGTTCTGGCGGCGGGGTTGGTAAATGTTTTCCCACTGGTACAAATCCTTCTACGCCTGCTTTGTAAGACAAACTGATGTGTTTACCATTTGGGGCAGTGTATCCATATTTACCCTCTACATGTTCTGCCTTTGTCGTTTTATTCACTTTCTCTAAGTGTCCGCTTTCACTTGCTGATATTCCATTTCCTGTTTTATAATTGTAAGCGTAGCTACCATCTATTTCCTGATCGTAATTTTGCTCAGTTATTGGAATTGGAGTAACCGTTTTCTTATCCTCTTCTTTGTTTTCCTTGTGATGGTCATGTTGCTTTGCTTTTCTTGCATTTGTCAGCACAATACAAAACAATATTATTGCCTGCAAAAAAAAAAAAAAAATACATGTTAGGCCACACATACGAGATTTAAAATAAAAATCTCATCCTGTCTTTTAGATATATATTTTTAATATATAATATATACATTTAATATATGTTAATTGAGTTTAAATTTATGATTATGTAATTAATAATGGACACTTTATTTGACATGCATACATACGTATCATGACACTATAAAACTCCATTCGTTATTATTCTCATAAACCCATGCACAGATATCCTCGCGTATATACTATCCTTTCAATCTATATCGACAACTATAGGCACCAATCTTAAAAAAAATAAATATAGAAAAAAAAAAATGTTATCCTAAGTTTGATATCCTAAGACCATTTCCGAATACGTTAGGAGGGTTGTTGTGTTAAAAAAGTGAAAAAAATCAACCCCAATTTTTTTTAACAGACTGTCAATTCAGTACCTGCAAGAATTTCGATGCCGCGCCGATAGAAACCATTAATGATAGAAGCCGATAGAACCAACTGTTTTAGCTCAGAAACTCTTTGGCCGATTTGGCCACCTTTTTTAGACGGTTTTAAGGGAGAGAAAGATTAGAAATTGCCCGGAAAATTCGGGAAAAACTGAAAATGTATTTAACATCTGCGGAACAATCGTTAAACCCGCTTGCATTAGAATAGGATGATAGGTAATGGCATGAAGGACCTAGGAACAGCGAAGCGATCCATCCCGAGTGGCAGGCACGAGTTTTAGTGCCTCAAAGCCACTCGCAACCTAACCTAGCTGCCAAGCCTGGGCAAAGCCCTGTGTTTGAACAGCTAGTACATTTATGAATTAAATCCAAGATTAGTTTTGTAAATCACTGTGAAACAACTCCAATGTTCCGCGACGCTTATCATTCCACTAAACCTATGTATTTTTTGTTTAAGCACCTTCAGATTTCCCCACTGAGCTGATTTTAAATACACCTATATATACATTTACGTATATACATCCATTTATTCCATTGTTATGTTATTTGATGATAGAATTTTAATAGCGGCAAATAATATGCCTGAATGAATCTGTTTTTGACATATTGAAAAATAAATTGAATAGATTCATTAAAAAAAAAAAAAATATTATAAAGGTACTATATAGGTGAAAGGTACTGAAATACGGTTTAAATTATATATGTAATGTGTATAGAATGGTACGTATCGTTTTTGGCATCGAAAAACAATAAAGCAGGCATCGACATTAAAACATAAACATTAAAAGAAAAATAAATTGTATGTTTATTGAAAATGTGATGCTTTTAATATTGCGACTGACTTATATATAAGGTGGTTCCTTGTGAATTTTAGTTGTTTGAGGATATTCAAGTTGATGTAATTTTAATATTTAAGTCTACTGTTATTATAATAATGTAATATGTTTATATTATAATACTGTTATTATAATAGTATAATAATAAAACTATTATTGATTATTATTAGTAATTATAAGTTTAAATCTTCATTAAAACAGTAGGGCGAAGCTATACCTTTCAATACATGTAATGGGATACCACCCCATTTTGAGAGGATATATTTAGATATATATTTGTAGCAGGGTGATGTGTGGTGACATTTATATGTTTAACTAAATCGGTATAAAATACAAAATCACATTTCATTTAGTTTTTTGTAGACCATACAATAAATGGGTAACCTAAAGTAAAAAAACACTGTGTCAGAATGCATTTTTTATTAAAATAAATGGTTCAAAGTTTTAGGATTGTCTTTTTTTTTAAATTGCCATGAAAGTATTTATTTTTTCACATATCCTTATAAACTCAACTTTTATGATTAGTACTTGTATACCAATCTTTTAATTAGTTTTAAAATATATAAATATTTCCTAAAACAAGTAAAATTTTATTGCGGAAGACTTATCCAAGATTTTTTTAAACACACCGTATATTTTACAGCTTAGTTAGGTAGCGCCATATTAATAATATTTTATTATTATAATAGTTCTTTGTGTATTTTTAAAAAGTAAACTAGAAATACCACTAAACTAGGAATAATTTTAAATTGTAATTTAATAATAAGAATAATAATAATAGCTCCGCAAAAGTGAGAGTGTTTTCCGTACTGATGCACTGACTGAATTTCATTCAAAAACATGAAATATTTACATCATAGATAAACGAAAAAAACACATTTCAGAACCAGAAAAGTGATTAATGCCACTTACATTCATTAAACTTTAGAGGGGATATAAAGAAACGATTTAAAAATGCAAGCTAGTTTTGGTCATTATGAAAATTTACGATTACTATCATCACATTATTTTTTTCGTGTTTGATTCGCATATCCATTTAAATTATTTATTTTTTTAACTTTGCTGTTTTCACCAGGTAAACTTTGTTAATATTCGTCTTATTTTTATATGTAAAGCACAACTTAGAGTACTAATAAATAATGTAATTATGTATTTAATAACTCAAGGAATTCTGAAAATCATTTTATGATGTTGATAAATAACCATAGGTATATGCGCATGTTTTTAAATTAAAAGTAGAAAAATGGATATGATATCAATAAGGCTTTATAACTTATTATTTTTTAATGTTTAGAAAAAAAAAACGCCCTATTATATTATTACTTTTTTATTAACCGTTAAACGATTGAATTAATGGCAGTCTATTGTAAGTTGTCAAAAATGTATCGCGTATACGGAACGCCACTAACACTATTTTGGAACTAAGGCTATGATGGCAGTATGTAGAATAGAATAACTCTACACGGTTTTAACTAAGTATGTAGAGGAAAGTGAAATAGAGAATGAGTTACTGTTGACAAGCACAAGATGACACGTTTTTATATACCTCGAAGTGAAATGTATCGGTTTATGACAGGCAATTTCCTTTGTTGGGGGGCGATGTGATATGGTGTTACTATTATTAATTGTGCATTCATCATTTCAGGATCATTTGAACTGGAGTGAGCAAAAATAAGGAAGAAAATACTACTACAATGATATAACTTTATGAAATGTTAAAATGACAGACTGACATTTAATAAGTAGGTACTTATTTACGTTTATGATTAATTTTTGAATGCTGAAAGATTAAAAAATAAATAAAATAAAACACAAACGGCGGCCTACCAGTTTGTACGAAATATTATTAATATAGCATTTTTTTTTTTAATAATAACCCTAAAAACATATGATTTCTAAATATTAAAAAAAAAATTATCATAAATTATCATTTTCGTATTAAAAAACTAAAACATAAAACACCAATTTTAGGCCAACTTTGTTATTTCAGTTATATCATGTATCGCAAATCGCTAAAGTTAATTCCTCCTCGATTCTATCTTCTTCATAAATACGAGTATATATTTATTTTATATGGGATGTTTTTGAATTTAAAGCGATTCCCTTAGGTAATTCCCTAGAATATTTAATTGTCTTTAATGTAAATAAACTAGACTACTCGTATCTCTTGTGAATATCCCTCCTAATGCCTTTGAAAACCTGTAAAATTCTCATTTTTGTAGCGTTCAGGTGTGTAGGCGCCTTATTTGCAATCACTTGATCCGCGAAATTGCTTAATTCTGTATTTGAAACCCAGTAGTGGTGTGTTTTTATGATTATTTGTCGTCATCATTTACCGTCGTCGTCGTTTGTTATTTACCGTCGTCATTTTAACATTAAACTGATAACAATTTAATTAGCTCTCTTAATGTAACTTCGTTTGCAATTTTTACTCTACTTACCACACACATCAGCACATTAAATAACATATTTCTACTCTCCCCACAATATCACAAACACTTACACCCAAGAAAAGGTAACATCGCACATTTTTTTTTAACACAGTTAAATAAGTATTAAGTACGCACTTTTGGCCATCTACGTACATTCGATTTGTTAAAATGTATCGCTGTATTGGTCTTTAAGCGCAAACATCGTAAATCAAAAATCAAATACTTTAATTTACGATTTTAAAAGCGTTACGTTACTGTTGTAATTTTAAGTGAATATTCATAATCCTGAAGATCCATTACGTTACCCTATGTTTTTATTTCAAAAGGATGTGATTGTATAATTAATCTATGTCTATTACTTACAATTAACTTCATGCCGAGGTTAATAGGTTAACTGCACTAAAAAAAAAACTAGCAAAACAATGTTTTAAGTTCAGAAAAACACCATTTCCGTAACAAAGTCTTTAAATGATCGTTAAATGAGCAGCTCTTACAGCGGATTGACCTCCTCCGGAAAGAGTCTGCGTTTTTATAGAGAATAATATGAAATAGTTCAAAGTTAAAGTCCTTCCGGAAGGCCGGTTTCGATGGCAGTATCGAAACCGGATCAAAATTAGTGAAACCTTGATGAGGATATATATTTAATCTTTCGGAACCGGTCGCGGAATAGGCACCACGTGGAAGCGCGTCATAAACGTATTTAAATCTGTTAATAATTAATCGCACATGTAAAATGACCACTCGTCGAACATTTTTAAGTCACATTTTTAAGGTTTACCTGTTATGCGCGCGTGGCGATCGATTTGAGCAGGAAAAGGAAATATCGATATTGGAGACGATCGACAAATTATAATATTGCATTTTTAAATCAATTATTTTTTATTTTTTATCGGTCATTAATAATAAATTTCTTCCGCAAAACGAATTTTCCTCAAAAACGCGTATGAATCATTTTATTTAATCAAATAACCCCCTTACTTGAATGCCTGCTGTATTCAAATAAAGTTAATTATGTGTACTCGTATGACGCATGAATAACGTATGGCGTAGTAACTATATTTCAGTCGTATTCTGGTAGTTATGTAAATTCTCCAACCCCTCCCATTTCCTAATCCCAACCTCGTTCCTGAATGTATTTTTCTATTTTATTAAGTTTGGAGAAAACTCTCATTGGTTTTGGTTGTTTTTCAATTTTTTTTGTAACTTTAATTTTTGTATTAACTGTTGTTTCCTGAAATAAATAAATAATAATACGATGTTCATGAAAACCTAAACTGGAATATTTATTGTATGTATATGACGTAGCTATTTAGTAACAAAGCGTTTTATCCAGAATAACAGCTGTGTCTTGTTGACAATCGTCATTGTAAATAAAAGCATACACTTAAATAAACATGTTATTTGTGATATACCCTTACTTAGTTAATTTAAAATTACTTACTTAACCAGTTTGAAAACGATAACATTCCATATGAAAAATGACAACATTCCATATTTAAAACATTTAATATTGGTTGATTATTATTTCATCGTCTATTTTTACGCAAAATTCACGTTACTACAAATAAAGTTTAGTTATAATAATAACCAAAAATAAAAATAAACAACTAATAATAATTAATAATACAAGTTATTAATTAGTTAGTTGAATAGTTTAGACGATATGAAGGAATATTTGATGAAAAACGGGAGATAAAAATCTTTTTTCAAAAATTTTCATTTTCGGCTCAAAAATGGGTTGAGAATTTTAAAAAATGTTTAAAATAAAAGTTGTAGACAATTTTATTAGCTTTTGATTAGTCGTAATTTATTTTCGGACCCACCGTTTTTGAGTAATAGGCGAAAACCCCAAATATGGGACCTTTCTTGAGGACTTTTAGTATGTTAACTCCATAAGCACACTGATCAAAAGTTTCTGAAGGAATCGCTTAAGTTCCTCACTCCACACCTCCTTTATTAATTGGTCTAAAGGTATATATGAACGGAGGAACCTATTATAACCTAACCTGTTATACAATAATAATAAAATGAAATTTCTAATGAAGTGTTAGGGAATTACATGTATACTTTGTGTGTAATAAAGTGTGCATGAGAGTACTGAAAGGTTGAGGATGTGTAAGTGATGTGATTTAAACCAGGGTGCTAACTCTCTGATTAACACACTTCACGAAACTATCACCACTTATTTAGAATTCTGTGGATTGGAGCATTTTGAGCATAATTTGTGTTAACTTTAGAAACATGAAAAATTTGAGTCCGACTGAGTGTAACGAGATGTCACACGGAAGGAAATTTTAGATAACATAATATTTTTTAACACATGGTGTCAATTCGGTGAACGCACGAATTTCGACGCCGCACTGATCGATAATGGCCTTGACACCATGAGCTGAGCGCTCACAACAAAGATTTACATGATCATTTTAATATTTTCGCGTAAAGCTTACATTTTTTTTCTTGATAAACATGATGAATGATGATATAGTTTTTTTAACAAATAACACTAGAAATTGCAGGACCAATTAGCTGTTTTTTTATCAATCTTTGGGACACAGAGTTGAACTGTCATACAAAGTAACTTTAATACATATCTGTCAAAAGTTCACTAGCGGAAATAAGAAATAAAGCAACGCAAGTACACAGGCGCAAATAGTCTGGGCGAAAGATGCCGTTAATGACGCCTCTAGGGCCTAGCTGTAAGACGTCATGTTCTTGTTAAATAATTTACTACTGGAAAACAATGTTATATGATATCTACAGGATGTGATAGCTTTTCTTCTTTATTCTAAATACGTCATCTCTGCTTTATTTTATGTCGTGAAAATTTTATTTTTTTTTTCAAGCAGTTATGTCATCCAAAAAAGAACCCTATTTAAAAATAAAAATCTGTTTTTAAACTATTTTAGCGTAGGAAAATAATTTCAATTTGCGGCCAGTATCATACATGTGACGAAAAATGATTTGAAACTGCAAAATAACTAATTTATGGCTACATTTTTAAAATAAATATTAAATAACAGAAAAGCGCTTTCTATATACGGTTTCTTAAAATTCTAGCGCCAAAAATGCATGAATACCAACAATCAATTGAATAACATAAACCATGGTTACTGAAACGCTGAAGTTTCGGCACCTTAGCTAAAGGAAAAAAGATAAATTAAGATCTTTATTTGATTTTTTTTTTTCGTGGCTTGTTAAGAAAAAAATATATTTTTTTAAAAGACATGTAAAATATCTGTATTATTCAAAATTATAAAAGGAAAAAAATACGAGATTTCCAAATAAAAATGTTTACTCTAGGTTTTAGGATTTATTTTTGAATGCTGTTTTTATATTTCCCTTTCCTTTTATTTTCCTTTCTCACTTATTTACAAAAATATATTAAAATAGGGTATCATAATAATATTGGAGTGAATGTAGGGTTGATTCAAAAAGCAACTCTTTCGGTGTGGATATTAAATTTCTCCAACAACGGCACATGTTTTGATTTTTTGGCAAAAGAAGCGCTTTAGTTACTGGCTGTTTTTACAAAAACAACTTTTTTTGGAAAAAAAAACTACTTATTTCCATTATTATTTTAAAAACAATGTAATTAGATGTAGTTTTATTAAATATCTTTCATATTTTCTCATTTCTCAAATATTCAAAAAGATAAGAATATTATATTTTAATTGTATATTTTGATAATAGTAAAATAATTATAGAACTTTCATTGAATAACAACACATGTTATAAGGGGTTTGCCATGTCAATGTTATTTTTAAATATTTCTATACACAGTATGAAAAGTTTTATCGAAAAATTAGTTACATGCAGTCTGAATTATAACATTAACAAAATAACAACTCCAAACCATAATGAAGAGATAATATTCAGTTGTTTACTCTCATGAAAAAATCAATACGGTTAACATTACGGTACGGTTACGGTACGGTACGGTACGGTTATTACGGTTACGGTTATTGTTTTTATAATTCAACCATTTAAATATTTCGAATAAATATTTTACATTAATATTCTATATTCTATATATATATATATATATATAAATTTTGTCACAAAATTCCCAAACAAGGGTTAAAACCTCCAAACGAGGGTTTCGGAAATATTAATGATAAGTGGCATTATTTTCATGATTTAAAAAAAACAAATTTTAGGCCATGTAAAGTCGTTTATACCGCAACTTCAGACTAAGATAGCTTTCCACGGGTAGAGAAAACCTAAGATAAGATAAATTTCAGTGTTTTCGATATTGAAATAGTTACTTAATTCTATGAATATTTATTTTTCTTTCCAATGAGGAATATGATGGTACATAAACTTTTGGATCTAAGTGTTTTATGAAAGCTTTTGGACAGCCTCCTATTAATTTATTTTTTAGATTATTGAAGATATTTGGTTTTTTCTTTAAAACTCACTTTGGTATATTGTTTATAATAACATAAAATTGTTTTCCACGCTAGTGGCTTATGAAATTCAGTAATATCGCTAGTGAAAATACCCAATTTTCGTAGTTCTGGCGCATTCATCACCTTATCATCATTTTATTTCTCATCACCGTCTTATTTCTCGGAAACTGAGTGTGATTGCAGCTATAAAACTGAGTTTCAGGTTGTCTAGTGGTTATCACCACTACTTGCTTTTCGCTTTGATACTTTTCTCTTCCAAAGTCACTTAATTAATTTGAGTGGGGTTTTCTGTCGCGTAGTTTGATACTTCTTAAGTTTTAGGAGTAATGCAATACAATTGTAAAACTTCTTATCAGGAGCAAGATATTCAAACCTTCGATGCTTTTAAGAAGAGGTGTGAAAATGCCATTAATTCGCTCGCACCGCATTATCATGTTACTTGGAAACAAATGAATAAGGGTTTCCCTTTTTGTAGAGCGTCATTTGAGGTAGGTTTAGGTACATATATATTTTTTTATGATTAAAAAAAAAGTCTTTAGGTAGCTAGTTAAATATTACGTTTAAACAACAGGGCTGTACTTAAAACACCCTCCAAAAACATAAGGTTAAGATCTGCATAAAAATATCTCTTATCAATGAAGGAATGTTTTATGACATAATGTAGAAGTGAATATACCAATAATCTACATAGCCTTGTTAGCAGTATTTACAAAAATAAAAAATAAAAATCAGTGTCAGTTAAGCAATTAGGCCAAAAACAAACAAAGGTCCATCACATCACATAAAACTCGTTTAATACATTAATCTGTGCAAACGAAACGCCACCAAACTGGTTGCTAATCGACAATCATTGAGGAACCTTTATTTCCTTGACATATAGTGGCATCACAGAGTACCTTCCTGAATTTTTCGTCGCGTTACATCAGATTACATCTTAGTATACTGTGATGTAACTCGTTTATCCAGGAACATGCGAAAATGCTTCGCGTTGCGATTTGGCTGTTTTCCGTACACCATTTTTTTTTCATCGCGATTACCTTTTTTTTGTATAAATACTAGGTCGTATTCTTAAGTATGAATAGAAAGAGTTTGGATTTAGGAATCAATACAAGTACCTATTCAGAATGCGGATTAATGTAAGTTAAATTTAAAAAAAAATACAAAAAAATCAATAAAGAGTAATTCAAATTCTTTTTTTTTTAATATTTTACTGTATTCATATGATATCTTGTATCACCATTTGTCACTTATGCATCGTTATTTATTTAGTAAACAGGTTTCCCCATGTATACATTATAATTAAAGTAAAAAAATACTACTAAAAGAAAGAAATAACAATAAAAAATAAAAAATAACTAGAACTAAACAGGAAAAATACAACTTTAAAAATTAAAATAATGCCTCCAGGCAAACAATAACAAATAAATAATTTACGCTGATCTTAAAAAGGTGTAATAGAAAGCAGATTTTTAATCCTATTGGTTGAACAGACAAAGAAATCAATCTCCGCGGAAATGGAATTTAATAATTCGACTGCTCTCCCAATCGGACTATAAGTCCGATTATACGTCGGGTTATATATCGGTACGACACGCTAATCACGTTTGGAAAATCCAGTATAATAATTTAAAATTAAAAATGTCTGGTTTTTTTGAATACATAAATAACCATTTGATAAATCCATAATATCAAACATAATCGTATGATTGAAAACACATATTGCTTGAATAATTAATGGAACTATATAAGAATCCTATTATATATTAAATTATATCTTCGCAGTACTATGCTGCAATTACTTGCCAGTATTTTACCAGATTTTTAGCAGTTTGCTGGTAGTGTTTTTTTCGATGCCACAGCACCGATCATGGACATGCTCCACTCTATATCCACTTTTTCGTTGCCATCAATACTCGAATGGTCTGGTATCCACGAAGGCGTGACTCTATTGTATGGCGCGAGAGTTTTGGATAGTTCCGCTTGGAATATAATGGAGAGCATCCCCAGGTTGATCAATTTTGCCCCATATATGCTTGAACCTATATTGTTACCGTTCTTTGATCAATCTATATACCATACACTCGCTTTATTATCGAACCAACAGTACTGTAACAGTTTTATTATCAGCATAACGAATTCCACATCATGCCAGGACGCGTTATACCTATCTCGCTCATATTTAAAATATACAGTGTGGCAACGAGCGAGACAGGCAATAAAATTGTGTCCAATAGAATAATAATCCACTTCTAGCCTGCTTGTCAGTCGTTCTCGGTGAATTTGTATGTATTAATTTTTTAACGGTTTCTCCATCTCAAGAAACAGTAACAAAAATCTTTATTGATGTTGCATATTATTGATGTATTTTATATACATTTTCAGATACTGGTATTCTTAATGGTAACAGCAGCGTACGCCAAGAAACCCAAAATAAATAATAAA
Organism: Neomicropteryx cornuta; assembly: GCA_020383195.1. Lineage (NCBI taxonomy): Eukaryota > Metazoa > Arthropoda > Insecta > Lepidoptera > Micropterigidae > Neomicropteryx > Neomicropteryx cornuta. Next base: position 16,838,760 of record JAHKQU010000021.1, on the reverse strand, counting down.
GAGGATGTGGCTGAAATTGTGAGGCAAGATTACGAGTTGAATCTCGATGGAAGCTACCGGTACGGCTACGAGACCTCTAACGGTATAGTAGCCGAGCAGAGTGGCTTTTTAAAACGTGCGCCGAATGGAAAACTCTCTCAAGAAGTCGACGGTCAGGCCGTTTATACGGCGCCAAATAAGAAAATCATCAGTCTGACGTACCACGCGGGCGTCGAGGGCTACCGCCCCGAAGGCGACCACCTGCCCAAGTCGCCGCCGACTCCTCGCATCGTCAAGGAGCTGGTTGAATACCTGGCCACGAAACCTCCGTCCGACGACGGGAAACCACAAATAATTACGCCTAAACCTAGGCCGAATGGATCAGGTTCCGGTCCAAATAAACCGCCAAGGGGTCATGATTCAAAACCAAGGCCTTCAAAAAGACCATCGAGACCATCTTCAAATAGACCTGAAATAACCCGTAGGAAACCATCTCGTAAACCTAATAAACAACAAAGCTCAAATCACTAGGCACGTAATTTATTGAAATTTAATATTTATTTATAACTAAAGACTAATAGGTAAATACAAATTAGAGGTAATGAAGATGAATGTCTTTGTAAAGTCTACAAATATAGTAGGTAACTATGTTATTAGATAAGACACCTATTTAATTAATAATCAAAAAGGAAAAAAAATACGGAACTGATCGTGTAAACATAATAAATCTATCATTCGAAATGTGTGTGTGTAATTTAACAATATTAAAAACTCACCTTGCCATGAAGGTTATGATATGAGAGTTGTACAAAAAGGTTTAAAATACCTGCTAAGACTTGGGAACCCTGCATTATAAGACAGCTGCAACTTGAAATTGCCAAGATTGTTGTAAACTAATTACATTTTACTACGAGAAAATCGTCCATAGCTCTATCTAACTAGGCAACATCCCTACTAAGATAGGATTTATGATGATTATGTATAGAACTATTAGGTTTTATAAAAGCCTCATTGAATGTGCTATGATAATGCTTTATGATAATCCGACACAGTTTATTGTTAAAAAAAACCGGGTTCTGTATCAGAAATTTATATGAACAAACAGTCGATCGACTGAATGAACTAAGTACAGTGATGTTCAGATAACTTCGTGGGGTCGATTTTAGTGGTGTAAATGTTTGACCGATTAGGGCATAGTGGTAAACGATAGTGACGATAAGCGACCCTTTTATGGGGACTGATGGACCATATCATATCAGTTTTACGGTCAGCGGTCTGCGTAGTAGATGTGCTAAATAGAGATATGCAATATTTTTCTTTATAATCAAGTACTAGCTGTTCAACCTCAGGCTTCGCTCCGGGTACAAAAACTATTAATATTATTTTATAAGATAATATAACTTTCAAGCGAATACGTATAACACATATTAAATTATTTTCCTCGACTATATCCATCATTTACATTTTCACTAATTTAATGGTTACCCTGTGGTCGAAATTCGACCTTAATTCATTAAACTTTTAAGTTTGAGCGTTATTAAGGTTCTTATACCTCTATAATACGATGAGTATACCTCTATAATCATTGCATATATTTTTTTTAAATTTTATATTATTACAAATACGTCATAAACGAATAATATGTGCCTTAATTTCCTGCAAATTCAATCTTAATAACAGTAGAAAAAAAATACACAATTACAGAACGCTGAATTGTGTTTACAAAATCTTTTCAAATTATTTTTTTGACTTTCTTTTTATTAAAGGTTCATGTGATGTAAGTCGATCATACAATAATTTAAAGTATTCATTATGATAAGGCCACTATGCTTTACCCTTATGACAAACTGAAGTGAATGCAACCTTTCACCTAAAGTGACTTCAGATTCGAAATATTTTGCATTGCAAAACTTGCATTGTAAATGAATTAATCTACAATCAAAAGTATTCACATTTCTTGGAATGACATTCAGTGCACATTTAAATGTATCCCTCAAAATAATTTTATCATTTTGTAATACTATTTACACTATTTAAATTTGCAATTGGCTTATTACCATTTTGACTTTTACTAAAATATATATTCCTCAGTCAATCTGTTAGTTAGTACGAACGTCTTATTTTATAAAATTTAATATATTTATAACACATATTATAGATAATTTTAACTTTCTGCAATTTTTCTCCATATAAACTTTAACCGTGCCAAATCTCACACTCCTCCGTAGGCGCAATATGCTTAAAAAGGAATCCGAAGTTTTCTCTTCACATATCAATTAAAATATTATATTTGAGTCGTCAATTCATTATTATCCAACAAAAAAAATAAATATAAATATTTTTAATAAGAAGTATTGAGTATTGAAGAAGTATCACCCGGAATACTGTTGTATCCCGGGTGGTTGGGTCAACTACACTCAACCCCTACACACTTACTCAGTGAAAGTGGGCCTCTAATTCACAAAAGGTACCATATTCTCAACCCTGAAGAGATACAAACCATCGCACCCAAAAAGATACTTAAATTCATTTACAGTGCAGGACAAGAGGGCGAACTCTAACGGCCGTTTTCACCATCACTGGTTAAGTGCCGGTTTCAATAACCGAAAATTAACTGTCAGTCATAACGTTGTTTTCGTTTTCACAACTTCAGGTTAAGTGACGGTTGAGACAATCTCCGGTTACTTTTCGGTCAAACGTCAAAAAATGTGACAGCCGCATTTTCGGTCGGTCAGTGCATGTGACCGGCGGTTGCGCGCCTAAATTTTTATTTTATAAAATGCCACTCCTAAATCTTTATTTTCTGATGGCTGGATGGATGGATGGATGGATAATAATTTTTGCCCTATGACGTCATGGCCCTGTACTGGCAAACTTCAACCGAAGGTTACATCTGACCGCCACTACAAAAACTATATTGAAATGTATTTCTTCCGCAACCGGCACTTGTATTTCTTCCTCAACCGGCACTTAGACTCAACCGATGGTCAACCGATAGTTAACTTTTAATCATTTAACAACCACATAACCGGAGATGGAAATGGGCGTAAGTGGATGTTAAAGCTCGTACAATAGTTCTGCAAAGATACACGCGGTACACGGAGAGTAATAACACCATATATTCACTATCAAACATAATATAACAACCCCACGAAGTTATCAGAAACTCACTGTATATTTATTTAAATTAATCTCAATTTTCACAATTTCATTTGACTAGTAGTAATTTGAAAGTATTTGAATGTAAATTGATATACTAATATAAATTGATAATAAAAAGGGCGTCTATCTCTTTTAAATAAAAAGTTATATTTTTTTTTAATTGCTTTTTACCCCATTCATACAATATGTATGTAACACTCTTTTTGGGTTATATTTTAATCGGCCTAAACTTTGGCATTCCAAAATGACCAGTTTTTAACGTTTAGTACATTTAAAAAAAACAATTAGTGGGTGCTAAATATTGTCTTATAGGTATTTATGAAATTAAAATCAATGGCAATATCTAGGAAAATATATAACGTCCACCAGCTCTACATTAAGGCAATCCTAGTGTATTACCGAAAGGACTCAACATTGCATGCAATGCCTCAGCATAGCCACGAAACGAGGCAAAGATTTCATCACAAAGGATATATAATGCGGACCACATACGGGCAGAGGCATTACATGTTCTACCACCTAGGATGCATAACATATTCTTTGCTAAAATTGATCAATCCAGTCAAAACCGATTGAAAATTGTCACTGATTATAAATATAAGCAAAGGCTGTCATATTGGCTGCTTAATAAAACAAGGCAGGAATGTGAAACTCAACTAACATCAATTTTGACCTAAACACATAAATCTGGACATATACGAGTATATTCTGTGTATTATGTATTATATTGTGCGTATATCCATATTATATTATATGCATTTATTTTTATTTCTATATTTTTTAGTATGTATACATGTATGAAATATATCTTTTGTAATATGTATTTTGTAATATATAATTAGTATGTTATTCAAATTTGCTATAATTTCTAAGCGTTTGATAGTAATATAGCATTAACGCAATAAATATATATTTAAACATATATTTATATGTATATGCATATGTGTATAATTGTATATACTAGGGCACCTCCAAATAAAATATTGAGTGCATCGAATATTGATCACTTCGATACAGTGATTATAATCCAATATACCTGTACCTTTTTTCTATAGCTAATTATATTTAAAACTTATTTTTAAAAAAGAAAAAATATTTTTTTAGTATTTTGTGCATATTGTACTATGGATAAATAAATGAAAAAATATATTTAAAAAAATTACTTGTAATAAAAAATAATTAAATTGCTGTTTTATGATTAAAAACAACATTCATAGAAAATTTTAAAATATTAGTACCGGGCTTTATTATAAAATCAATCTGCGCTCTATTATTTATTAACTAAATCAGTCAAATAAGATGGTTATTAAATAGATGCTACTAGTATGTGCAGTGACATAGAATAAAATTTAAAATTTTGGATAACAGTAGAAGTAAAATAAGATTTTAAATGCTGTGACATTATATATGACTGTTATGTGACTATGCATGTTATTATGTACAATATTGTTTATCAATAAACAGTGGTAGACCTATCTATAAAAATATATTTCTTATAATATATTATATTTTTAAACTTTCCTTTGTTGCTAACCGTTACCCTACCCTAAGGCTACCCCATAGTATTTTTATAATAAAAATATATAAAAAAATAAGTGGTTTTTGAAATTAATCAATTTAGTTTATCGATACTAGCGACACCGTTCGGAAGCATTTTTTATTTCTAAATACTTGAGGATATACGAGGCTCGTAAACTTAATTTTCAAAAGGTTTGCTTTATTACCGATAGAGTAAGCGAGCTGTGAGGACTTTACGTTTTGACCGTTACCATATTCAATTAACTTTTTGTCTAACTAAACCAGTTATTTATTTATATAGACTAAGAGCCGCTTGCACGAAAGGTTCCCTAATCGAACTTAAGAATAAATTTATGTTTGACTCGACCGCTACTGTCAAGAGGGTTTCAGGCCTGTTAAACTCTGTATATGCCTGTATCTTGTTCGAATATAAAAATCATTTTCCCAACCACTATTTAATATCGCTTGATGTAGAACTCTCATTTCGGCCGTAATTCAAAAATCTAAAAACATTCACGTCCCAGTGATTTCATATAGTAATATTCATCGTAATTTAATAGAATAATATTTTTTGTAAAGTTATTTTAGCTGTCTTTGGTGGGTATACTACGATGAAATCTTCTTGATATTTTTTGCTTTAGGATGTTTATTTTATTACTGCATTAAGTGTGGTAACTAAAATCGGCTGCATTTGTTGAGAAAAAAATCAATGATGGCACAATATCTCTTTTGGTTAAAGGAAGGGTTGAGCTACTTAAAAAAAATTGCCGAATGTTTCACGAGTGAAGTATGGATGCACCTCGATTTTAACTTTTATGTTCAGAAAGAATCTATTTATTTTCCATGAGTAATTTAATACATAGGAATGGCCTTAAATTAAAAAAATATACTATTTACATTTTATAAAGTATTAGAAATATTTATTCTACACATTACACATTTAAATTAATTAAAAAAAAAACCTGTTTACAGGGTTGAGGGGGAGGAGGTTTACAGTCACATCGTTTCAGGGTCACAGCGATAATTAGGTACGACATGTCTTATAAACATCCGTTTAAAAAACGCGACACAAATGAGCTACTTCTCGGGACGTCCCGCATTTTGCCCATCGCATATACGTAATCCGTCGATGATTATAAAAAATGTAATTTGGCATACAGAATTTAGATAGATTTGCGTCCAATGTTTTTTTTAATCTTTGACAATATTGAAAAATATTGAATAATTTTTTGATAAAGTGCTGGATAGCATAATATTTATAAAGTTTCTAAAGAGGTCCTGTACTTGAGAGCGCAGGATGTCGGTTTAAACCCAGCGCTGAGTTATATAAAAATGCATTTTTAACTCTCACCTGTCCTCTTTAGTGTAAAATATTGTCAAATATTATGTAACCATCTAATTAGATGAAATAAGGAAAGGATTATATTTTAACAAAAAATATAAAAATAATGGATATGTGATTACGATGAAGGATGATGGTGAAATTAGATGATTTTATGAGTGATTTATGTATGAAGTTGAATAAAATAAAAATAATTGATATGTAACAGTGTAAAATTAAATCACATGATTAGTGTGCGTATTATTTATATAATTGAGTTGTAAAGTTATTTGACTTATATTTGATGATTGTTTTTTAATAGCGGCAAATAGCCTGAAAAGATAAATGACACAATCTTTGACAATATTGAAAAATTTTCAATAATTTTTTAATTTTTTGATAAAGTGCTGGATAGCATAATATTTATAAAGGTTCTAAAGAGGTCCTGTACTTGAGAGCGCAGGATGTCGGTTTAAACCCAGCGCGGAGTTTTATAAAAATGCATTTTTAACTCTCACCTGTCAGTAAAATATTAAAAAAAAAAATTAAATAAAAAAAAATAAATATTGTCAAAAATTGTCTTAGTGTAAAATATTGTCAAATATTATGTAACCATCTAATTAGATAAAATAAGGAAAGGATGATATTTTAACAAAAAATATATATTGTAATATATTTATAAACATATGTTTTTTTTTATTTATATTTATTCACTTTTAACGACTAGTAATTTAATTATAACTTGAATTGTAAGCACTGAGAGTGATTCAAAGTAATCCTTTCTCTATTTTAGGCATGCATATTGAGTATGAGAAATTTATATCTATACTATAGTGGAGTTGCACTAACCAATAAGGGGTACCCATGTTAGTGAACCAATTATATATAAAAAGTAATAATAATAATAATGTTAATATATTTTCATTTACTCTCAGTGCTTATAATTTAAGTTATAATTAAATTACTAGTCCCAAAAAGTGAATGTCTAATAAGGCAATGTGTAATTTGTATTGATGTGTAACTTGTACCTTTGTAATTTTAGTAGTGCTGTAATATGGAATATTTAAAATAGAATGGAATAAATTATGAATTATTATTTAAAAGTCTTACTAGAGTTTTAATAATATAATATTCATAGATCATTTTAATTTTTCTTACATAATCGCATGGTAACAACGTGAATTGCTAGCACACAGTACTGAAACCTGTTTAATAAATAAATAATAATATATATAATAATAATAATATTATATAAATATATATTTAGCAACTATTTTCTCATACTGTATCGCCTGAATTCTGAGTTATTTATTTATTTATTTTCTTATGAGAAAACACACAGTAATAACAATAATAATAACAATTAAGAATTAAGCAGATAACAAAACCGATTATGGATTTCCTACATATTCACAAACATACTGTTATACAGTAGGTATGAAGACTTCAAACTAAAAAATAGGTTCTTCTTTTGAATAGGTTGTGCATCGAAACCACATTGATGAATATTTTAATATTTTTTATTTACATAGATATCATTGACTGTATTTGTGCAAACAGTTAAACAGAATTACATAATTTTAAATTTTTAATTGTAGATTTTTGTGTGTTCAGTTACGCGGCCTCTTTCCAGGTCTCCTTCTGGGGCTGACCCCTCTCCCTGCTGGTTTTGGTTTCGGCGCTGGTGGAGGCGGGGGTGGCGGGGCTACTTCATTTTCATCTCCGTTTTCATCATCATCATTTTCCTCGGCATCCTCGATTTCTTCCGTTTCGGGATTTTTAGCCGATCGGCTCTGCCCTTCCTCGGGCTTACGCGGTAACGACAGTAGCAACAGCACCAATTCTTTAACTATTTCCGGAACTTCAGGAACATAGTCACCTTGTGCTTCAAATCCGTTCAGTCCAGACTTGTAACGCATATGGATCACTTCGCCACTTGGTGCCGTGTAATTATACGAACCTTTGACCTTCTGAATGCTGGTGCCGTCGTCTAGTTTCTTTATGTGGCCTTTCTCCTCGCGGTCAATGTGGTTTGAAGTCTCGTATTTGAAGTGGTAGGTGCCCTTCTCTGGGTCAGCTTCGGAGTCCTGCTCAATAACCGAAGCTGCTCCATCGCCTTCGGGTTTTTCCTCATTTTCCAGCGCTTCTCTTTTCGGCTTGGCGCTGACAACGGCCAAGATTACAAGACCTACGAACTAAAATAATACATAATGATAATCTAACGCATAATTAAGTATATTATATTAAAAAATAAATAAAACCTGCATAAATATTTTATTTTCTATCGAGGCTGATTAAACAATATATAAAACCTGCATAAATATTTTATTTTCTTTCAGGGCTGTCTCTGAATTCTAAGATGTCGATTTCTCACACATTGCAGATTTTAGTATGATGTACGTTTTTAGGTAGATTTCTTTAGGTATGCTAAATACAAGCTTTTATTTAACTTGCAATGTTTATTAATCTGTTTAGGCCAAATCTTGCAAGCTGAATTAGAACCACTTCCTCGTAACTTACGGCTGTTGAAATTTGACATGTTGGTTCAGTTACGATGGCAATGCATTTTTATGGTAAGCATGACCTGATTCTTCACCCAAGATTGGCTCCAGACAAAGGAACACCTCAACGGTTAAGAGCTCAGGCAGGAAATTTTATGTGTGCATTTAAGCACTTAAATAAAGCTTATTTATAAAAATGATTTTATTAATAATATTTTATTTATTAATTGCAAAGTTGGAGCTAGCACTGGCGATATAGCTAATATTGGTAGTTGTATTAGTTACCCTACGTCCGATATTCATCTTCAAGTACTCGTATAATATTAATTTATAATAAAAACTATTGCTAATTAAACACTTCTCTCAACTAAGTCAATTTGTCCCTTACAAATGGCTAAAAAGTAGAAAATCGTAATCTGGTGCAATCTAGCGGGAAGCAAATTATATCGAGCGATCCCAAAATGAAATTATAAATGAAGAGAGTGTACTTATTAAAATTAAAAAAATTAACACACTTTACAATATAATTTCTAGACCTTGGCAGTGATTTTATAATATATCTTTGATCTTTATTCACGAAACTTTATTTCAATAGTGTGGATTATTCTGAATAAAATTACCTTATTTTAATAATTTATTTCACTTAAAATTTTCACAATAAAAAAGTTTAAAAATAATATATTATTTATTAGTTAATGTTTTCATTTAACTCGATTAATAGCAATAGCAATGAAATATAATATAATGCTACTTTATATACTTTTTATGTGGAGTATTAAGGAAATTAAAATGAAACTTACAAGAATCTTCATGATTTTGTCAGTTTAGTAGAACGGTGTAATACATTTGGTACATCTGGTGGTTAAACACATCCTATTTATACTAAAATTAAGACTCTATGAGGAAGTCAAAATGCCAACTGCGTATGACGTGTCATTATAATATCTATTACCGATAACTCATAAAAAAGTGTAAACTTTTTGCTAAAAATAATTAAAAAAACATATGTCCATTTTTTTTCTATCTAAGGTGCGTCAACATAGCGGTTTAGAAGGTCATATCAATAATAAAAATATGTGTTAAGTAATAAAAAAAAACCAAATTGCTTATTAAAAGCATCGATTCGAATTACAAATTTATTTATTTCAATGGAAGTACAAATTTCATTTGTTTTTATGTTTACACCCTGTCACACCTGTGACCGCCCAAGTTACACATCCGAAACAATAAATTTAAATAAACAATAAACAAAGCCTATTAGGTTTAATTACTAATTAATTTTATTTAAAGCTATAAAGTTTTTTTTAGCTACTTTGTCATTACGTAAAATTTATAGCAATTCAATACTGATACAACAGACCTATAAAAGCAAAACGGAAACCATAAGGTTAAGAGATCGTGGTAGTCTAGTAGTTGAGGCGGTGGACTATTGGCCCAAAGGTCGCGGGTTCAAATCCACACATGTTCATACCATTTATAGCGCTTCATTTCCACCACCTCCCCTGACTCTAGCGCAGGAACATTTGGCTTAGTTGATTAAGGTCGAAAATAATTGTATATGTCCTTGTTCATAGCTATTATTAAAATTTAAAATAAACATTTTATTTTTATGCAACAATAGTAAACATATAACGATGTTTACTTAGTTATGTGACTTGATTGTCCATTTCAAGATTAATGACAGGTTTTAGAGGTTCGCATTTATATATTTATTTATTGTTCTTTTTACAGAAAAACTTACAGCGAGACATACAATTATTACAAAAAAAAAAACATTTTATCTATAAACATACAAAGATAAAATGAGATACATCTCTCATCTAAATTCGCACTTAGTGGTATGTCAGAAACTTCACCGTGTCCATCTAACTAGGTGCTGAAGACCTGTCCTAAGATGGACTATCTATCTGTTTCCAATAAAAATGTACCCGAATGCGAAGTATACGGAGCAGAAAGGGCAGTAATCTAAGGTTATTGATATCTTTTTTTTTTTTTTTTTAATTAACACGAATATATATTTCCGTTTATTTTATAAATTTGTAAGTACATAGATGAGATTCAGAGAAGCAAAACAAAAAAAAAGAAGAGAGAGAAAAAAAAGAACATAAAAGGAGATATCTAACGCTAATAAAATAAATACAGTGTTGTTATTGTGTAGTATAGTAAAAAATGTAGTCTGTAGTTTAGTGTCGTGTAGTGTGGTTTAATGTAGTGTAACGTAAAGTACTGTAGTAAAAACATTTTTATGTATTTTAGAATTTTAATTTGGATAAAGGGTATTTATGAGGGCGCGCTGTGGAAATGAAGAGAGAGGGTTGTAATGATATTATACAAAAGAAACTATATTTGAGAGTCGCAATAGAGCATTACGAAGACAACAAATGACGAAGAGACGAATTGCTCTGACTTAAACCGACCTAGCTCAATACATATACAAAAAGGCAATGGTTTTTTAAAAGTTTTATTTAAAATTAAATCTGTAGAACTTTCTAGGAGCTTTTGAAACTATCCAGAAAGGAATATTCTATATATTTCTACCAGTCTTCATACTTGTCGAAAAATCAGTGAGATAATAAAACACTTGGAATTCACTTAATTCAGCATTATTGTTTAAATATAAAAACATTTCACACATTTAGCTTACGAAAAACCCAATCGGAAACATTTGGATATCCTTTATTATAAGGGTTGGTTCACATCAATAAGTAGCTTCACACCACAGGTAGGTAGGTAGAACCACATTTGAAATTGGTACTGTGATTAATATAATGTGTAAATACCGTTAGTAATTGTTATAAAAAAAAATGTATGGCTCTTCTTAAAAACTTCAATGTCATATAAGCATATTTATACCAAGTGCAAGTTTTTATTATAATAAAGTCCCAAAATATGCTTTAAACAATACATTGTTTTGAAATAAGGACTTAAACTTGTGCATTAGTTGTAAATGACCTCGGCATTGTTTTTTGCACGCAGAACTATCGGTGGTAGGAGGTAAAAACGAAGACCTACGCTCAATGATGGGGTGGTTTGACCAAATGAAAGCCATCATCAAAATACCATATCAGAATTGCGTCCGCAGTGTCACCGACCATGACAAGTGATGATCAGAGAGATGATCTGATATCCGTAATCGATAGGTACCTTAAACCACTTGATTATTTTCCTATATTTCTAGGCACACTAGTATTAATATATCACTTATACATGTATACAGGATGTATTTGTATAAATAGATGTCCGTTAAGGGGCGTTATTTATATCAATAATCAAATATTAATCAGAAAAAAATATTGGTATATAGTTTTCCAGTTACGAGAAAAACGCATTCGAAATTTCATATAAATCGTTTAATTGTTTAAGAACCCGTTCGAACGCAGATCTAGAAGTCGGGCAGTAATCGCAAAGTACTTTTATTTTATTATATATATTATTTTAGTATGACAATTTTTTTTTTCGTGAAATCAGTTTAATAGTCGTTACAGATCAACTCCCTAGAAGGACATCAGTGAATATAAATACCCCTAAAGTAAAGATAAGATAAGATAGATTTACTAAAGAATACGAGTTTTATAAATAGCAAAATAATCATGCGAAAACGTCGTGTACGCGTTGAGAATAAATTATTGATTATTTCATAAAAAGTCGTTCAAATTTGCTTACAAATTAGTGTCGACATTCTGTTACTTTCATTAACATATATTTACCGTAATTTGAATACCGAACCGTTACTTTAAAATATGTTCTATAAATATTTATTGCATAATTTCAACACAAAAAACCTAAACCTTTAAAAAATATGATGGTAATGCCTTTTTAATACACATCACTATGTAATGATAGTTTTATACGAGTATTAGAGGTACTGGTTCAATTCCAGCAGGGGTTTTTATTTATTTCGTAATTTTTTTATTTTTTTTAATCAATCTTTGTATTATATTTTATTTATATAGTTTAACAAACTGACCCGACGATCTTCGTACCGCCTCAAAATTAATAAATGTGGTGTTAACTTATTAGCTGAATTAAATTCAGTTTTAATTAAGAATACTCAAAATTAATTAAATACGATGTACAAAAATCAAAATGATATGTCTTTTGACACAATGACAAATGCGATAACCTCACAGAGTGAACATCTTCGTAGGCAACTTACCGTTTGAAAATAGAAATCCACAGACAAAGTTGTCCATACAAAATGTATGAATTTTCCCGTTGTTTTAATAGTTATGTACAATCGGGTGTTTTTGCTATAAGGATAATAAAAAACAGTATATTTATTTCATATTTTTTATTGCTAAAATGATATCACTTTATACGCATAACATACGTTGACTAGTAAGCTAAAATATTTTTATAAAATTGATTTAAAATTGAGCTATAAGAAGCGACGTCGAACAAGATTCAAATATTCGGTCCAGCTTCGCTTAGAAAAATTGTTTTAGGTATGTAATTTACGATTGGCCGCTATGACGGTTGCCCTTTTTTCCGGACTTCTTTTTCTGGTTAGTGGTGGTGGTGATCACGGTCTTCTGAACGTCCTTCTGCGAAAAGTAGGGATCCTCGTAAGGCGGGAGACTGAGCAGGAGTCTGACCAGCTCGACGACGTAGTCGGGCGTGGCCGGGCCCACCGGTAGGCTGTCGCTCTCCGGGACGAATCCCTCGACTCCGGCGGTGAACGTCTCGCTGATGACCTTGCCCTCCGGCGACGTGTACACGAACTGCCCGATGTTGTGCTGGCCCAGGTTGCCCTCGGCGTCCGCCACCAGGCCTCCGCTCTCCTCGCGGACGATGCCGTCCTCGGTCTCGTAGCCGAACCGGTAGCTGCCGTCCAGCTCGATCTCCTGTTCCTGTCTCAGGATCTTGATTGGCTCGTCGTCGTTTTTATTCTGTTTTACTGGGACGGCAAACGCAATAGCGACCAGGCCAAGCAAGGTAACCTGGTTGTAAAAAAAAAATAATAATGATGAGTCAAAATTTAATAAAGTTTCAATAAATTTAAACATGCAACGAAAGAAAGAAAACACGTAAAATAAAAACACTAATTAATTAAAAATAAAAAACTTCTGGTACACATTTGTCCGCATTTGTGTGCACATTTGTTTAGCCATTTGGCTAAACATAGCTAAGAATAATCTCGATCAGTCACCTTTCAAACAAAAACATTAATTTAACTCGGTTCATCCGTATGGGAGCTACGATGCTACAGACAGACACACAGATGCAAACCCCCTTTGTTTATTTATTTGACAATAATAATACAAAGATTTTGTAATTATAAATGTATCCTGATAATAATATTAAAATTTAAAGATTTTAAAGATTTTTTTGTTTGCTTCGGGGGTTGAAAATAAACCTATATGTCTAAGTACTATGTGCTCGGTTTTTGTAATAACTCCAAAATTCATCAATATAAAGTTATTCCTAACCTAAAAAGTAAACACATGTTATGACATGTTATGACATTGAAATGAAAAAAAAAATAATAGACAATGAAACTAATATTGGACTAAGCCTGAGAAAAATGATTTTTTCCTTATCCGTAGTGATAGGAAATTTAGCAGCCAATTTATTGAATTTTGTTTTTTACTAAAAATAAATTCAAACCTTTATGTTAAACTTTCCTACTATATTTGTTGAAGCGATATTGTTCGAAATTTGTTCAGTGGTTTCTACCGCCTATGGTGCTCGAAAGAAAGTTTTATATATAGAAAACTATTAAAAAGAAATAGACTTCGGACATAAAATAGGTAAATATAATTTTTAACAGTTGGAATTCGGGAAAAAGTTCCTGTAATTTTTTTCATTTCCGAATATTGCCTTTAAATGTCATATTTATTTACATTTCAAATTTATTGTTTATAATATAGTTATGATACAAGGTTTTTACTTTTTACTTAATACTTAAAAAAATATTCTTTTAGAGAAAATCTTAAAATAATTGTTCAAAACGGGCTATAATAATAGCAATAAAATTTGAGATACATAAAATTAGGTTAATAGAATGCATGATTTTAAGCCTATCTTAGTTTTTCTCATTTTTCAATTCCTTTACTCATTTTTGCTCTATATTTTATTCTAAACAGATATTTTTAATGACACTATGATAATTACTTTTATTTGCAAAAGGTTTGTTTATTGTCATTGAATTTAATTTAAAGTTTATCTTACCAATATTTAATGAATTGTGTTCTAAAGTCGGTTAACTGGTTAAGCATTGCCTTTGAGGCAATAAGTTAACCTATTACTAAAGGTTTTGTATTAAATTGCAAATAAATAAAAATAATTCAAAACATTTAGGATATTACTTAAACCTACTAACTAACCTAATATAAGTAAAGAAAAATAAAAAAATGTGACAGTAACAATAACAGTAACAGTAATAGTAACAATTACAACTGTCAATTTAAATCAATCTAATCAATAAATTTTGAATTTGACAGATCAATAGCTCTTCTATAGAGTAAACTGGTCATAAATTGAAAGAAGAACACCGTTTTCGCTAGAAGAGCGAACTGTCAATAAGAACGATACACAAACGGGAGGACTTCACTTTACGAACCCCAAATGAAGGTAATGAAGGTATTGTTTTTAGACAAAAGTAGATTCTCTACTCTTTTAAAAGGACTATAATTTAGATTGTGTGTAAATAAAATATTTGTGTTTTTAACCTTTAGCCTACACATGTTGCTTTCGTTGTGTTAATTATATGAATGTCTTCAGCCTATAGGCATCTCGTAATGTGAATTTATGACTTTATTTAAATAAACTCGTCGTCCGGCTTGAATTAGAAGCTAAGCCCTGCGAGCGGCATTAATTAAGACTTTGCTTTGTGTGTCCTATTATAAGAACAATGTCGTTTTAATATTGTTTTCTAAGACCACAGATAAGTCAGACTTTTAAAAGTTTGGAATCAGGATAATTAGCGTTTCAGACCACTGTGCCATTTATTTTAAATAATAAATAACGGTAACCGGGCATTTATAATGTTGTATATATTTGACGCTAGGTTCAACGAAATAAAACGTTAAATTGATATTTAATCATTATTGTACTGGATGAAAAGGTTAACAGTTAAATAATAATAAAATTGCAAGACTTACGGCGTTTCTAATATTCATCTTGATATTAATCCTGAATTACTCAAACCAATACTGATAACATTTTGTTAATCTCTCTAGTATATATACTGAAGCAATCAAAATGATAATACGGAAGATATAAGCATATATTGAGGAAGAAAACTCAAGATTCGCTCAATGAGTGTAATGGTTCGGTTTGTTTTTTTAACCTATATTTGAGCGCCGAATAAGGAAGAGATCTTTCAAATAAATCTCATGGTAAAATCAATGTTCATTGACTTATTTCACACACATAAAAAGTGCCTTGACCGAATTATAAATGGTAAAATTAAACTCCTTTATAATTTCCTTTTCTGGTTTCTGTAGATGCACGGACACGGACAGCCTTTTTTTAAATTTATTTATTGTTAGAACGAACATTTTGTTTCTGTTAATCTAGTTTTGTTTTGTTGATGAAATATATAAATATTTATGTTTATTTTTGAAGCGAGTGAGCAAAACTCCCATGCGAAATGCATTTATGCGCATATCTCTGTACTCAGTAATTTTTCGTAATTATTAAACAGTAATATAAAAACTAGATTAGGGTCGTTTTTTTTTAAAATGGGTCGTAATTATTAAACAGCAAAATAACTTGCGACAATATCATGTACTCTGTAGATGGTTTCAAACGAAAATCGAATCTAAACATTTTATTGAAAAAAAAACTAATTTAAAAATATTCAGATCTGTGGGTGTGACGACCGTAAAAATTATTAAAAAAAAATATATATTAAGATGCAAAATGAAGAATTGGGTTTGTTTTTAATTTAGCTGTTTCAAACACATACTAAATATAATTGATAACTGGATAAAAAATACATATGTTGCATCAAACAAGTACAAATTCATGTACGATATCCATTTAAAATTTACATCATTAATAATTGAAACGCTAGCACAGCTAAAAGAGCAAGAAATTTAATATTCCTAATATATCTGCATTTTAATTTTAAATTGTTCATATTCTTATTATAAAATGTCGATGAAGACTTTTATATATTATTTTTATATTATTTATTTATTTATTTATTTTATTTATTTTATTTATTTTATTTATTTTTTATATTATTTTGTGTAGAATTTAGTATATGGGTATTGGCATTAGAAAAAAAGTAGTTTGATTTTTCCTCTTCTCATAACGTAATCTAATAAGATGATATTATTTTAGAAAAAAACGACAACATCTTCAATTAGAAAAAAAAATACCTACTTTAATTTTTTCGAGTTTAATTAAATACACTCCAAAATATATTACTATATATTTGTTACAGGGGTGTTATGTCAATTAAAAATATTTGCCACTTTAGATATTTCAAGAAAATTAAAGCCACCTTAAGGCAACTAAGCCAAATGTGCTTGTGAGTTAGGGAAAATGGTGGGAACGATGTGTTAAACATGACTGAGTGCGAATTCGAACCTGCGACCGATAGGTTAATCGCCACCTTTATCATTAAATAAGGAAGCTAAAAAAGGGGAAAAGGCTTTCAAATTAAGGCCACAACGGAAACTTGTATGATGTATTCCAATTGCATAATTTACTGATAAATAATAATATATTTTGTCATATAATAATGCAATACGGTCGAAATATCACACAAAATAATTTTATTATTGTACCAGATGCCTATTTTTACAAGCTTTTATTTAGCATGTCGGTCTAGGTCAAATCTGGCAAGCTGAATTAAACCACTTCCTCTTATCCTACAGAATTGAAATTTGGCATGTTGATTCAGTTCCAATTATAACGCATTTTTATGGTAAGCATGACCCAGGAATGGCTCCAGATGAAGAAACTCCTCAACGGTCAACAGCAGACACGAAATTTTGTTTACGCATTCAAACACTTAAGTAAAATCTTGTTTTTAAAAATATATTTTTACTAATAATTTATTTATTTTGTTTATACATATTTAAGACATTTTAATCAATTTCTTCGTATGAGTAAAAAAGTTGGCGGTGAACCATTAAAAAATGGTATGACCCATTAACTATTCTTATGTTTCAAACCCACGACCTATGGGTCGCCGCCGTCGTGTGTGCAGCAACCGCATAACCCGCATTTTTTACCCACAACATTACTACAACGTTTCCGCAAATTTGGTGCAGTGTCAGTACATCACTACAGCCACCGAACCTGGACAGCCGAACCAACCAATCGACCGTGAGTACCGACCTTTTTGGCATCTCTCTCTAACCATTCCGCAAATTTGAATTCACTCCGCAAATCGACTATTGTTGGCCTGAAGTGTGCCAAGTCACATATTCATCGAAATAAGTCGTTCAGAATCAGGTTTAAAAAAAAAATCGAATGGCAGGCTGGCCTTGTGGAAATTAGGTTCATAATCTATTATACAATATTTTATACGTCTTATGTAATGGCTACAAAATAAATTTTGCATTCTCTGCGTGCCGACGTCCGCAATACAAAACTTGTTTAATTCGCCAACAAAACGACAGATTCCTAGCAGTATTATGTAATGGTCCGTCCCGTTTAGTTATTTTTCGTAAAGCCCTCACATATTATGAGTTCTAAAAAACACGCTAACGCATAATAATGATAAAAAATGTTCACACGATGGAAAACACAACTAGGAATCTATATTGTGAGTATGCAAAGTTATAAATCTAACCACGATTAACCTTTTTTTTATTTAATGCCTCCATTACCCTAATCAATAGTCAAATTAGTATGCCTGTGTAAATAGTGTGTGAGTATGTAGCCTTTAAAATCATCGTTTTACCTCCCTAAGGGTTTATTTATATTAGGTAATTCTGTATACAATCTTAATTCAATGGAATTAATTTTTATCTGTGCGTATCTTTGTTGTAGCAATTTTCTGACCACGATTTAAAACGGCATTTCTGATTTACTTCAATGTTTTAATAAGACTATGCATTTTTTGATGCTGAAAAGAGTGTACAAAAGTGCAATTCAAATACATCAGTAATATCAACAGAAGTCTTAGTGTATTTTCTATTTCAAGTCGTGAAATGATCACATAAAACAATTGAATAATTTATTGTATTGTAGTCTACAGAAGTTAATATATACATATTTTTGAAGCATGAACTCTTTACCTAATTGCTTAGGTCCTAATTACTTTACCTAATTCGATTGCTTAGGCGATATTGTAAGTGCAATTCGTTTATAACAAACCTATATTTTACTAGCTTTATTATCTATGCTTTATTGACTACTAAACATTGTTATTCACCTTAATGACTTTGAAGTTACAATGTATTTTTAAACAAAACGTTCAGAAGCTTCAGGAAGTGTTTATTCTAAGTTAGATTTTAATATTTGTATGCTATGGGGAAACCTCAGTATAACAAAGGAATTTTCAACGTCTTGCGATTGGGGCTTGTTTATGTATCTAGCAGTTGATTCAGTAGAAAGGAGTAGGAAAGAGTAAGATTCACACCCCACTCGAAAAAAACTATTTATACTAACATCCCTGGAGTCATCTTTATCTAGATCAATATTTCACAATATTAAAATCTCTTTAATCCTAGTCAGTTTTACTTTGATCAACAATAAAAGTTGCTTGCTCCATGTGTTCGTCGCATCGTTTGTGGTCTTTGTTTATTCATTGACTACCTGACAATATCGTCTACTCACCAGACAATACAAGTTCATTTTGTAGAGGTGGCTAAATTATCGTTGTTGTTAAGTGCCAACTACTAGTTTAACGATTAATAACCTAATCTCAGCAAGTCTCTCTAAAGTCTATGCGACCAGTCCTTAATGTCGTCTAAATATTTTCTGCGTTTAGGGCATCATGTTCGCTTTTCTTGTAATCTCGAATCGATTTCTTCTGATGGGATTTCTGAAGAAAAACCATTATGCCGCCGCCACGAGTTACTAACGTAAATATTTTGCACACCTGCGAAATTGTCTAATATACAGTTCGCATTTCCAGTTTTACTGGAAGTTTTCTATTTGCGTCAAAGGCAACTAGAATTAATTAGTTTGCAAATTCCTAATTGTAATTGTAATTCCTAATTGAAAAATGCTAAGTTGCATTTCGCACGTTGTGACG
Source organism: Neomicropteryx cornuta (assembly GCA_020383195.1). Lineage (NCBI taxonomy): Eukaryota > Metazoa > Arthropoda > Insecta > Lepidoptera > Micropterigidae > Neomicropteryx > Neomicropteryx cornuta. The sequence goes on along the minus strand of JAHKQU010000021.1, from coordinate 16,819,115 downwards.
TCAAATCAAACCATAATAAATTCCTTTCTCACTGTTTAGTTTTCATAATCGAAGTTAGTACTTTTCAGTCTTTACTTACCACGCTCCCAAAATAACCACCTTCCTAGGTGGTCATACAAACTTACAGGTCTATACTTTGTATAGAGTCGAACCTAATACCAGTTACTTATTATTTTCTATTTGCATTCCTACTGAGTCAGAGACTGGTAAGGATAAGTGTGTGAAACTCAATAAACTACTTGGTAACCTTGATCTGAAATCTATCCTCAACTTACCACACATTTTCGAAGAGCATTTTAATGCATACATATATAATATCTCTAGTAATTTTATAACCACGATATCATAAAACTATTGTGTTATATTTTCAGATAATTGTATCCATCATCACGCGCACAGTGGCACATCATCAGAAGCACTACTACGACGATGATGACGACGATAATAATGATGTCAAAGATGGAAATATTAACGAACATGTCAGGATAAAGACTGTCCATAAAGCACCGGGTGGAGAGTTCATAAGCCTTACGTATTCCTCAGGAGTCGAGGGGAATGTAGCTCGCGGTGAGCGACTCTCAGCATCGCCTGTGGTCCCGCCCAGCATAATAAGTCTGATTAAGTTCCTCGCTACGCTGACTCCAGTTTCTGCTAAAGATGAAACCAATGACAGTCCACTACTTCCTGAATCGATATCGTTAAGTCGATTTACATAGATTCTTCTATAATAAAAACATACATAATCATTTGAAGTTTCAATTTTAAATATACAAATACCATTTATTTTGTTGTATTTTTTTATTTGAGCAACGTTTAACGTCGACCTATGATAGCAGAGGCATCAAAATTTATTTAAGGTTCAAGCATGCGGCCTTTTTCAGTCACATTAGCTAGCTGTTAAAGTGACAATCCAAGAATATTCTTATGGGGGTTTAAACACATAAAATGTTCCTAGGCAGGTAAACCTCCAATTAAAATGAGTTATATTTTTTTGCATTATATCATATTGTTGCGTGCATTATATTTTTATTGGACTTGATAAAAAAATTATAACCTTGATCGAGTTACAATAATTGAAGGATCTATATTATCTAGAAAATCAAATTCAGAAACATAAAAGAAAAATTAACCAGAAAAAATACATAATATTTTTTCGAAATATGTCGTTATTCACAAAGATAGAGAATATTTTTTTTTTGCAGATTTCATTTTAACCCGATTTTAGCCAAAAAATTAGTTAAATCCATCTTCGCCGTAGCTAAAGTTAATAATACATTCTGTATATTTGTTTGGCAATATAAAATATTTGCCTTAATATGGACACCATTTTATGTATATAATATAAAATAATTTAAAAATGTAAAGTAATTAAAAATACACTTTCAAGTCTGTATTTGGTATAGTAATTATTTTGTTATTTTTTGTTTATTTACTAAATTCGTTTAAACGTGACCTCATACTCCTCATAACCCCTTCTACACATTCCAGTTAAAAATAACTCAAGGAATAAAATAATTTTACCCGAAATGTTTCTTTCTAAAAACAGGTTAATTTTAGATCAGGATGATTTTTTCGGCCAAGCTTTTTTGGTTTTACTAGTTGGGTGTTAATTTCAAACTAAATACAAAAAATGTAATAAAGAAACCAATTAAACCGACTTTAAAATAAATCTACAACTAAAAATTACGATAAGAAGTTTGATGCATTATATATTTATCTAAAATTATCTAAAAATGTGTTTAGTTTCTATTCATGCTTCTTATATTCTGCTTTGTGATTGTTTGACATATTGTTTTTATGGTTTTTTTTAATAAATAAATAAACTTATGTATGCTATCATAATTTGTAGAATAATTTTTAAAAGAAAGTAATCAAAACATTTATATTATGTTTTTATTTTTTATATATATATTGTTTATTTTGTATTTTTTTAATGTAACGTTATAATTTTAAAGCAGTTTGTTTCGCAAAATGTGCTTACATGCGTCTAATAGCGAGGGCTTCCATATTAAAGTGGAGTTCTCAATGCGTCTAGATGAGTTTATATTAGTTTCGTTAGAATATTAAAATAAAGCCGTAATGTCCATATTTCACCAACGCCGAATCTCTAAAGATCAAGGTTTAGACTTTTAAATTCCATCGCTAGAAAAAAAAAAAGTATCGAATTGGCTATTTGTTACTCACTTGCTGGCCTTCACGAAAATAAATTTTGATCGGCAAATTTTCCACCGCCACCTACTCACTTTTGTAAAAAATAACGCAGTGTGCGAAAATTGTCGGGCTTAAAGTGACTATAAATCTTTATATATTTAGTGCGTTAAAAGATCCTTACGTACATGATTATAGATAATTATGTAAGATATAATGACTTTTTATTTAAGCATTTTATACATATTTTTATTTATAGTTAATTCCACCTTTTAAAATCTCCCGCAAAGACTGGTACCTTTTCTGTGGTGTAATTAACATTATAATATTAATTTACAAGACTATCATGTAATTTTTAATGTAAATAAACTATCATGTAATTTATTTTAAAATGTATCCCTTTTATTATCCTTAAGTGTTAGATTTTATTAACCTTAAATTTACGTTGGTAGGTAGGTTAAATTAAGTTTTAGATCTTTCATTTGTCTTTTAATTGCTATTTTTCATTAGGGTTTGATGTCTTTTATATGAGAGCAAATCAATTAAAAAACAGCTATTAGCAGTTTAGCATTTATTAATTTATTTCTGAGAAATAAAAGTGAATTTTAACTAATCTTTACTATGTTTATGACATAAGATCAAAGTATCTAATATTTTTTTTATAATTAAATATCCAATGGTTACCAAATGCTAGCCATTCAGAAAAGGGGTCTAAATGAATCGAAATTAATAGTCAATTTTATTCTTTGGCTTCGCTTATTTTGCACTGTCATTAAAAAAAATAGAAGGTATAAAATTTATGTTAGACTCTTATGATGTAAGTAAATTGTTCTCTGAGATGAATTATGACGACCACCTATAAATCTTGGTTATCTGCGATGGCCCTGTCGCATAAATTTGTGCCGAGCGTCGAAGTTGAAAACATAACAAAAGCTCATTTTTATTCCCATGGGTAATCAATTTTATATAATTTATTTGATGTAAATTGTAATATATACAAATGTACCATAATCCTTTCATCATAAGTAAAATCTACGAGAGAAGCATTTGGTCGATTATATATATTTTTTTAATTGCGAAAAGTTTGGGTACTAAAAAAACAGGTTACTACTCGTATTATGAACTTAACTTCTATAACTTAGTCTTGAGATTTTCCTGATCAACATTATTGTGAAAATTCTCCTAACGTATAGTGTAATATTGTGCTAAAATAGTAAATCGTAATTCCGAAAATACTTACCAATTATCTATTATTTATATTTTTATCTATTATAACTAGTGTTATATCAAACACAGATCTTATTATGCTTGATTTCATTTTAATTAGATATTTCATACAAAACCAAAAAAAAAAATATACAAGACCTTCCTTATATACCTATACAGGCTGTATTTAAATTCAATGATATATACAAGAGATAAAAAATCGGACCAAGCATTAAACTTGTGACGTTCCTGTATCTAAAGAGAACTTGTCGCTGAAAAAAAATCCAATTCCTATTGGTTATATAACTTGAAAGTGGTACTTTTTATTTACCACCAATGGAATCTTTTTATTTATTTAGAATTCTGGAGCAACCATCCTACAGAATTGTAATGACTTTGAAATGGTCTAACAAATCAAATGTTTTATAGAAGTCTACCAATATTAGAATGACATCTTTTCTAGTATTTATGTTGCTGGAAAATTTCTAAAACAAGAAATTTCTAAGGGATTGTTTTTATCGTCTTGTTATCTGTTACATAATTTTCCTGATTCGAAAATAAATAAAAAATCAATGTAAAACATCCCTATATCCAAATCAAGTTTTTTTTATGAAATAAGTTTTTCAAACTGCTGTTTGCATTTCTTCAGCCTTGATATTTTAAGAGGATAACTTGTAAGTTGTATTAGTCTTATATTTATGGTCTAGTTGGCTTTTCGCTTGACCTCAAGCTTTTAAGTTTGGCTCCCAATTATATCTAATTATAAATATCTTTAATTGCGGCGTTAAATCCAGTTTGATTAAATTTACAGTTGAATTAGTTTTAGGATTTATTTTAAATTCAACCACAAGTCGATTTCATATACGAATGAAAGATTATTAACCCCTCGAGTCCGTTTTTAATTTATTGGTCTATATACATAATAAATGGCTTTTTACGAAGTAAATCAACCTCGAGCGTTTAATATTTAAATACATTAACCGACGTTTTCCGTTAAAAATAACTCGCACCAGTGCTTCTTAAACTGCTCGACACTGTATACAATTAAAAAATTATTTACGATCATATTATTAACAGACCTTTCAATATTATGGATTTGTTTAATTATAAGCATATTAAAAACATTAAATTGACATAATGATTACAGATTTATCTAACTGGGTAACGCCCGTTTTAAGGAAGGCATTTTTATAAAGGATTGTTTTTTTTTTAAACTACGCGTTTAGCAACATACATTTTTTTTATATCATAAATTTAAAAATAAGATACTTTAATATATTGAATAGACATACAGTACATAATATATTTAAAATACATAAGGAAAATAATGTTTATACTTTTAGAATCATTGTTTTGTTAATTCTTTTTAGTTAAAGAAATCTTTTTTAATCTTGGCTTTCGAAAATACTATTAATCTTTATTTTGTTCTATACTTTAACTAAAGTGCCTCTTTTGGAACAGCGTGCTAGTTATAACTACATACATACATACGTACTCATCCATACGTACAGAAACATACGCACACATACATACGTAGCATATTATAATCTATATATTTTTTATTAAATAATTGATAATTGTCATTCCAATGTTACTCTTGAAAGTACACTTATATATTGTAAGGAATCATATAAATACGGTATTTAAGTAATATATTATACAATTTTACTATATATAAACAATTTGCACGTAATGTACATATATTTTACACATTTATTTTTATTTTTAGCCATGACGATTCAATTTCATATATCCTATGTTGAACGTAAGTTATTCTTGTAAATATTCATTAAACCATTCACTTATCATTCATTTTTCGTCATATTCGTTACATTTTCACTTTTTTTCATAATTATTGTTTCTTTTTTTAATTATTTTTTTACTACTTTAATGAAAGTTTGACCGTATTGCACAGATAGATAGATAGATAGATATTACACAGGTAGATAGGCTAGAGTGAAAAGCTTTTATAAAATACAGGCCTGTATGTAAACTAGCGTGCTTTACCTCAAGCGATGCATCTGTATCTGTGCATCTGTGCGTTCGGTATTAATTTTCCTTTGAACATTCTGGCTATATATTTTGTTTGAAAATTTTCAATCTGTAAAAATATTAAAAAGCATTCGAATTTTCCAAATGTCAATACTGTCAGACTTTTATATAAGTTATGTAAACTAACGGCGAACACCTATTATAACGTAATGAATCATCTAAATACGGTATTTAAGCAATACATTATACAATTTTACTTTAATTATTTATGTATACTAAAAAATTAAGGTGTCACCGACTCAACTAGTAATCTATCTTATCTTTTTTTTAACATATTCGTAAGACTAATCAGTTCAATCTAATAAAGATTTGATAAAACGCCTTAGTGAAATTTTAGCTACGGAAAAACACTATTGATTTAAATTTTTGTATTGAATTACAACCTCTAAATATTGGTGTATTTTTTTTTTATTTTAAAGTTTTATGCATTTAAAACGTTGAAATATTTTATTTTTTTATAGATTTTATTAAATGATATTATCTAAACATATTATTTAATATAACACCTTTGCAAAATTTACGATGTCAGCATTTAATCTAAGCTGAGGTTTCTAAATATTTCTTGAAACAAACTTCCTGATTCATTGTGCGTATAGCAAATTTTAAAAATAGGCATGTTGGTACATTCTATAAATATCGACTGACCTAAATATAGTATTACTGATCAAATTCAAGGATTCATTAAACAATCATCATTCTTAGGAGGAGACCAAGGAAATGATATATTTATAAATGTATATATTGTTTCCTTGGTCTCCTATTTAGTAAAAACACATCGTTTACACCCACCTTGTACTGAACTAATTCTTGAATTAATTCACCATTTATTGAACAATTTCTCACACAAAATAATCGATGAGATCACGACCGTAATTGCACACTAAAAGTTGCCTCTAGAAAAAAGCGTGAATAAAATTCACCAAGCACTAAAATTATGTTACAAAAAAAAGCTTCATGGGCGGACGGCATTAATTTTCTAAATCTTCTTCCACAATCAGGTTTTGGAGCGATCCCGCGATCGGGAGTTCTACGACCGCCATAACAGGTCATGTCATAGCCCTCTTTATGACCGGGCTAGGAAAAAAAAGACCTCACTAAATATAAAAATGTCCGACCTGCAACTGAGAACTTATTTGTTGTTTAATTGTCGCACGGATCGGATTCGTTTTTAAGTCAGTTATAATGAAACTAATTTTATTGGTTAGTGCACATTACTTGCATTTTATTTAGCTTTTATTATCAGTAATATCATTATTTATTTTAAGTAACTTAAGAAAGGTTTAAAATTGTCTCTTGATTTATGCGAAAAGAAACCAATGTCAACCTACTATAATATAATATATAAATATATTTGCAATTATATTAAATGTATTTTATTCGCAGGTTTGTCTTGTCATATGTTTAACAGTACATGCAGTGCCAGCTACAGGAAGGTAAGATTTATTTAATTGATAGATTATAATAATATCAATAGTGAGTGTAATAAAATTCAGCATTAATAGTTTCAAATTTAAACCATAAGTGTAATCTTTAACTATATACATAACCATATTAGGATATAAAATGATAACCTTAAATGAATGTTGGTACGTTTAGTTGTGTGGGGCAAATTTGTATTTTCTAGAAAAAAGCAAATATTTTGAAATGAAATTGGTATACTAAAACAAGCGAACTGGTACATACGCTCGCTCTTAGTTCAATATTTTTGACATTTCCCTGTAAACGTTTTTTCAAAGCGATGCACGCGACCAATCAACAATCTAAAGCAATACAAATTTATTTAAAAATTCAAGAATCTCATTGTGTTATATACACATATATTTTCTTTTTATTTTAACAACAAGATTGCTTATTTAAAAAAATATAATTTATAATGAATGCACTAAAAAAATGTAGCTTATCTTATGTCGTAAAATAATTATTACACAATCATACAAATGCTAATTATTTAAAAAAATAACTAATACCTTAATATCTTACATAATCTTTCTGGAAATCGAAAAGTAACCTGTGTATTACGTAGCATTAAAAACTTGAAAAAGACGGTACACAGCCTTCTTTAGTACAGACGGTAGTCTAGTTAAGAGGGCAGGAAACAGCATAGTCTAATGTCAATCGCTGGGGCGAATTTCCTGTTCCATTTTTATTATGGCTATACTAAAATTGTCAAAATATATTATGATCCTAAATAAATAAAAGTATTAATTGTTTATCGGTTTTTCTATGTTTTTTATAAAATGAAATATATGTAAATATAATATAGGGTAAACATACAATACGTAATTAAATAACTGAATAAATTACCGACACAATATTAATATACAAAAAACAAAATCTTTTTCAAGTTAGTTACTTTGTATTGCGGTTAATTTGAATCTTCCTAAAATAACAATTCGAAAATGGCCTTCCACTATTTTATATGGTTTTTGGGTAATTTACACATTCATGTTTGGGAGCCCTTAATATTGGTTAAAAGTAATATGCCTTATAATTATAATATTAATACATATTTATTTTTATCCTAAGTGTTTCGAATTTCCAATTTTGAAATCTATCCAAAAGTATGACATAGTGGAGATTATAATGGAGATATAGAAACGTGCTAATGTATTACGTGTATAGTATCGTCTATCATTTAAAATATAAAATTGTGAAATTATTATCTAGTATTTGCTACACTAATATAGGGTAATTATTACATATTACAGTATATTTTATAACAAAAAGCTCGCAGGTATTCAGTATAAATGGTGATTTTTGATAACGCTATCAAAAAGCTCGACTTTTTTTCCTATTTAATTTTAGATTAATGTTTTTATATCTTTACTTTGATTATTAATTTCAATATGATTATATTAATCAAATATTATTTTAAATTCTTTATTACCAGCATTTCCCCTGAATCTAGCACACGCACATTTGGTCTAGTTGAGTAGGACCCAAAATAATAACAATTTATAAAAAAATGTGCAATTTATTTATTTAAAAAATATATTAAATAAAGCATACCAACTAACATTTTAACAATACTTAAGACATTACCCGTAATAAGGTAAGGTAAATTTAATTATGTAATTGTTTCATTAAATTTAATTTATTTACACTTTATTAAAGCTTTATTAAAAATAAAATAATTATATTTTAAAAAATATGAACTAAAAATTGACACATATCAATAATATATACGAATAATATATGTATGAGTATGTTGAAATAACGAGAAATATAATATCTAAAATTATTAAAAATAAAAAAATACACATTGAAAATAGAGTGAACAATGTCTCATCTCATCACAGATTCAAAATTAAACCTTACACAATATTGCCACAATATTTGGGTGTGAACATATTTGGGCATTAATCTTAATTAATTTATTGGTTATATTATTTAATTGCTTGTTTAGGCATATATAATTATTTTGTAATGATAGGTACGTTTATTTTTATAGTAAAAAAAATGTTTTTAAGAAAATAAAATTGTCTAGATGTTTTTAGTTTTTAAAAATGCTACAATAATAATAAATTATTATCATAGGTAAATTACCACCCATCATTCTACAAGTGATTTATTTTTTGAGAGCAAAAAAATAGCAAAATAATTATACTATTACCTACTTTAAAACCTAAAAAAAACACTTAACCTCTTCATTTATTTTTTATTTATATAAGTAGCATTGTAGCATTAACTCGAGTTGTTCTTTATAGTGGTATTTTAAATTTATTTTTTTATCTAAGAACAAACCAAAACCACACAACGCTCATTTTTTACTTTTCCTTTACATAGTTGAAATTGAAAAGCAATGAGCATGGTGTTAATTTTTTTGCATAGTTTTGTGTGTTCATAAAATGTTTCAAACGAAAGGAATGCCACTTTGCTTGAAATAATAAGGAATCCAAGGTCTTTAAAATACGATTGATTTATTTGAATCTTCGTTAAAAACATCACTTTTTTTTAATTACCTTGTTATTTTAAGGCTAAAATTTAAATTTTATGGGATTTGTAGATAAAAGCCAAAGACGCCTAACCAAAAAACAATACTACAATAAATAAAAAACAATTAAATCAGGAGAATCTACCTATGAGAAGCGTATTATTTTAAATGTAATAAAAATCTCTAGATAATTTTGATAAGATAATAAACCACCATGGTAAAGTATTGTGAATTTTAATAAGTTGGTGGATAAATAAAATGAAATATTTATTTATGTACTAAATATTTTTAAATACTTAGGCATTTATATAGACCAACATCTAAAATGGCACATTCAAACTGACGAATGTGCAGAGAACTGTACGCAAATTAAAACACATTTTTACGAATATAAGAAACAGGGCTAAGAGGATTTTACTGTACATTAATTCAGTTAATAATTTCGGACGGTTAATTAGGCTAGGGATGCGCCGCGAAAGCGCATCTGGATTGTGTTATAAAAGCTCAAAAGGCCGTTATCGGAGTTAGCAATTTTAAAACTTTATAATATACCTACTTCATAGGTATTTATTTTGTTTATTTAACAAAACAATATACCTACGTAAAAATATTTATATTATACAAGCTGACCCAGCGAACTTCGTACCGCCTCATAAATGTTGTATTAACTTATTAGCTGAATTAAATTCAATTTTTAATAAAAATACTCAAACTTAATTAAGTTCAATAAATGTTTATCGATGCGCGCACGATCATAAATGTGCTGACCTCACAAAATGACATCTTCGTCCTATACAAAATGTAATAAAAAAATAATTTACTTTACTGTTACAAAATTCGAGTCGGTATCACCACACCAGCACCTGTATCTTTTATGCTTTGTACGAGATAGCTTAAAATGTTGTTAACAATTTTTTTGTGTAATAAATAACCATTTTATAAATGTTTTATGCTTTTTCACGTGTATATTTTGGATTCAATAAGAAAAAATCAATACATTTCCACAAATAACAACGTTTACCTAAAAACTCTTCGTTTTCAGACGGAAAGCTAAACCGCGTCCAGCACTTGATAATCCAGCATCCTTTGAAGTGGAACAGGATGTTCCAAAATACAGTGAACCCCTGCCAAATCTGATACAAAGCAAAGCCAGTGTCCAGACATCCCTGAAACCAAAAACTCTAACTCGAGCTGTCGTGGAACAGCAACAAGCCAAACACATCCAATCTTTAATAAATCAGAGAGGCCCAAGTTCGAATAAGGCCAGCGGTCATATTTCCAAAAAACAAAAATCTCCAAATCCAGTTGATACGGAACCAGAACATGATACGCACAATCATCCGTCACCAAAAAGAAAACGTCCAGCTACACATAAAGCAAACGGTCAAGTACACCTTAAGCCCAAACCGTTAGCACCAGTTGTAGTTGAACCGGATCAACCGAAATATATTGAACCCGAGGTGAGTGGTCAGGTATCTCTAAATCTAAAAACTCCATCTCCTATAGTGGAACCCTTGCTCAATCAGATCGTGGAACAAAAACATAACCGACCCTCGTCAAAACGAAGACGCCCAGCTACAAACAAAGCTAGCAATGAAGTAAAGAGGAAGCCTAAACCATCAGCACCAGTTGTAATTGAACCGGAACAACCAGAATACATTGAATCCGAAGTGAACGATCAGCTATCACAAAATCTAAAAACTCCATCTCCGGTTATAGTGAAAACGGATCAGTCTATATTAATAGAACCCTTGCTAAATCAGATTGCTTCAAGTGTGGATACGGAGAGCGGCCACGTTCAAACAAAACTAATATCTCCAGCTGAGGCTAATGTGGAACCATTACAACAAAAACATAACCGACCCTCGTCAAAGCGAAGACGCCCAGCTACACACAAAGCTAGCGGTGAAGTAAACCAAAGGCCTAAGCCTTTAGCACCAGTTATAGTTGAACCGGAAGAACTCAGATACACTGAGCCCTTAATAACAAACAAAGCGAGTGGTCAGGTGTCTCCAAATCCTAAAACTCCATCTTCGGTTATTGTAGAACCAAAACGGTTAATACGGATTGAACCCTTGCCTAATCAAGGAATCCAAGGCCCTAGCAAGGCCAGCGTCCAGATATCATTGAAACCAAAGACTCCAGTAGCGCCGGCCATACTGATTCCGGATGAAAACTTTGAGGTTAACATCGCTACCGCATCTCTTCCACCGCTAGTAAAGGCAGTCAAGTTAGAACCGAAGCGCAAACAAATATTTCGACCAGTGCCCTATGTAAATAGACCTATAGTTGGACCGGTATCTACTAGGATTATAAGCAATGAGAATGAAATTACAAAAAATGGTTTCTCATATAGCTACGAAACTGGGAATGGAATTAAATCACAGGTCGCGAGTAAGCGTGTAAAATTAGGCAAAAACTCGTACGGCAACGAAGAAGAAGGTTCCTTTGAATGGACAGCGCCCAATAACAAAAGGATACACGTCGTGTATACTGCGGATGCGTACGGATACCATCCTATTGTCACATATCAATAAAAAAACAACATGAGCACAAGACATTGATGAATATGCCTGGTATGAAAAAATCCCAGCGTGTTATGTATTTAATAAATTCTATGTATTGTGCAAGAATATATAGGTATATATTTTTTATATATAAGCTTTAATTTAGCTTGCAATGTTTGTATGTCGTTTTAGGTCAAATCTTGAAAGCTGAATTAGAACCACTTCCTCTTATCCTACGGAGTTGGAATTTGACGTTTCGGTTCAGTTCCGATGACAATGCCTTTTTATGGTAAGATTGGCCTGATTCTACACCAATGGCTTCAGATGAAGGAACTCCTCAACGGTCAACACAGCACAGTCACGAAATTTTGTGTACGCATTCAAGCACTTAAATAAAAACTTGTTTTAAGTAATGTATTTTTAGTATAATTTTATTTAAATTTCCTCCATTATAATTCATCGGGTTGCATAAAAATATCAATCCATGATTAATAAAAAATAGCAGACGGTTAAACAGTGATAATGAATATGTGGAATACAATGTCTTTTAATATTTGTATGATTTGAAATTATTCGAAGAAAAGTACCTATGGAAAGTTTAATTATGGCCTATAATAATTTGCTTGAATGCGTATTCAAGCACTTAAATAAAAACTTGTTTAAGTAATGTATTTTTAGTATAATTTTATTTAAATTTCCTCCGTTATAATTCATCGGGTTGCATAAAAATATCAATCCATGATTAATAAAAAATAGCAGACGGTTAAACAGTGATAATGAATATGTGGAATACAATGTCTTTTAATATTTGTATGATTTGAAATTATTCGAAGAAAAGTACCTATGGAAAGTTTATTTATGGCCTATAATAATTTGATTTGTAATATTATATTATATAATAACTTAAAAGTAAGTTCCCTTTTTCAATTTAACATACTGAAGAGTAGAATAATTGGAGCATTTTTTCAATATTAAAAACTTTGCTTAAAGGACAACAAACGAGAGTGTTTCGGGTATACTTTTGGAATCGTTTTACTTACATCAAACTAGTTTATTAAAAGATTTATTGATGTAATCAGTTACACGAGTATTGTGTATTGTACGATCTTTTATCTCACTGCCTGGTAATTGAATGAATACATATACTGCCCTGAATAAATAGGTAAAAATTATAATTTATTTACTAAATGTTTATTTCAAATACTCAAAAATTCATCGACAATATATTTCCGCTATTGTGCAGAATGCAACTATTGCTTTGTGTAGATGAATATAAGATTTAGTTCAACCTAAAAAAGTTGCATTGTACATAATAATTAGAAATTACCATTGAGTTATAAATAGAAATAATTAAAAAGAAAGTCACACAAAGTGTAATCAAATTTGAGGGTCGATATTCAATAACATGTTATTACCGTTCTCCAAATTCAATCAAATGAAAGAAGTACGGCGGTAACTTGTAATTACTTCGAGGCGTTTAAATTTTAGTCAAGAAAAAGAAGTGATTATAAAAAAAGTAAATTTCTAAAAAATAGCTGCATGTGATCAAATTGATAAGAAATTGCGAGATTTTGAACTTGCTCATTTTTTTTTCTTACGCATTAAGAGCACGATTAGGAGCGGTGTATTTTCATTACTATTTTTCGATCTATTGAATATATGGTACAATAATTATTTGTTATTAAAAATTATAGAAAGAAGCTAGTTAACTTGGGAGTAAGGTTTTTGAAAATAATTTAGATTTATGTACCAGTAATTAGTGATTTATGATTCCAAGATATAATTCAATAACTGATGATTTAAAATGCTGTGATATAAAAATTAAAAGAGCTAGACAGTTTTGTGTTTTTGTCGATGAATTTGAACTGGTTTCTTACCATGAAGTATTATCAAACATGAGCTCAGCACTTGGTATCGATGGTGATTTCTACCATATTCTATGCTAACATTTCAATAATAACGAATTCAGATAAACAGACTTCTTTCAACCATTTGCACATATCTCTAAATCAGTCATTACACTGTAAGAATACAAACTGTCTGTAAATAAAATTAATCGAAGCAATAGTAACAGAAACCAAATACAATAAATATTTAATTACTATAATCTGCCAGTCATATTACAAACTACGTTTGCATACTAATGGATCGTGTTGTCGATAGATCAAGATATTATCGATAGATCGTGTATGCATGTAGATGTTAAAATAAAATCACGATTTGGTTTGTTTCTTTGCTCATATATTTTAAAATACTATAAAATGAATTTTAAATACTCCGAAGAAGAGTCACATAATTCTCAATTCTATTTTTTTTTATTGAAATTGCCTTAAACGTTGCCGACCATATTTAAAATTAAAAACATTTTTAAATTGAATTATAACTTTTTACGTCCATCTATTGAAAAAGGCGGATACTACACCTTAAATATATAATAATTATTTAATCCCGTATATAATCTAGTTTAAGCAGTAATGATTTCGCAGTTAGTTTAAGTGGTTATTCTCTATTCGTACTTTACATTAAACTAAAATACAGATACAAGGAAACTATGATGCAGATCAAAATCCTAGCTGTTGTTTTACTAATGACCACTTAGTTTTTTATAACCAACTCTTATTCAAAAATCTTAGATTGTTTTAGGATGCAATACTACTAATGCTAATTCATTTTTTCTTTATTCTACTAGAAATTGTATAAAAATTTTGAGTTTATCCTAAACCTAGTCACATTATTATCATTATGTTTCATCATGAAGAATCTAAAGGCTATTTATCTTAAACGTTAGAAAAATACTGGCAATAAACATTATTTAGAATTATTTTCATCTTTAATATCTCAACTACTGTAAGTTGGTTGCTATAACCATCATTAGTGGAGAAAGGGCTCATGAGCCTTTTTTTAAAAATTCACTTTTTCATGAAACTGTAATTAATGTATATAAACAAACCTTCTGTATATAAACGGTATATCTCCGACTGTTTTAACCATTTCTTTATGAAGTATAAAATGTTTATTTCGCAGAAAGAGCAGAAAAGCATAAGAGAAGGCAAAGTTATTATGTTTTTTTTTGTTCTGCTGTAAAAATTAAAAAAGGTCTGAAAGTTTTATTGAAATTTTTAAAATCTATAGCTTAGATAATAAAGAACAAATGCGCAGTCTTACAGATACTACTAATGCTATGGAAAATTGTAGTGAAGTCGTCTCAGGTCAGCAGAATTTAAATTCTACTTTTGCGCGTATATTTACATCGCCGCCGTCACTTGACGTGACTTCGCTCGCTGATCGGCAATCCCCAAACGATAACACAATCTATCTCAAACTAGTTAATGAGACGGAAATGGATTTTGCGTTGTCAATACTGCGAAATAACAAATCTGTGGAATAAAAAATCTGATGGTATTCCATTAATTATAGTAAAACACTCTGCTGAGAGTCTTAATACGCCGCTCATGCATATTTTCAATCTTTGTTTAACCCCCCTAACGTTCCCTGAAAGATGAAAGTAACTCCGGCGCAGAAAAAGGCTGACAAAGCTAATATTGAGAATTTTGGCAATGGGAATTAAGTGCGCATTTGCCAGGGTTCTCGAGATAGTTCTGCACCATTATCTAACTTTTAAACATACTAGCGAGATTTGCTCGAATCAGCATGGGTTCCGCGTTGGTCGCTCCGCAACTTCAAACTTACTAGTTCATACAAATGAATTAGCCCATAATCAATGCAAATACTCCAACGGATGCGATTTATTTTGATAATCATGATATAATCTTTAAAACCTTTTTTTTTTTTTTTAAAAAAGAATTACCAAGTGCACCTGTCCTAGAGTCAGGCGAGATGGCGATGAAGTGTTAAAAATGGTATGACCATGTGCTGATTCGAACCTGAGACCTTTGGGTTATTAGTATTATAGTAAATTATTATAGTACACTCGAGTTTAAACGACAAGTCGACATATTATTTTTTAAATTATTCGCGTATTTATCAATAATCCCATATTACTCGGTTACAATTATTTTATATGGACCATTTTTCACGCGCTATACAGGCGGTTAACGTGTCGTACCGATTGGGAATTTTCCCAATTTTCCGATTGGGATTTTTTTGCGGAGAAAGATATATTAGTCTGTACGCCCGATCAGATTGAAAATCTAGTTTCCATTACACTTCTGTGAGATCAGAGTGCATTGTTTAGTCGTTTTTTTTTACCCGAGAGTGTTATTTTTAATTATAACGTTTTGTCATGTATTTTTCGTGGTATTGTGGTTATTCTTTGTTTTATTATTACCATTCTTTTTATTATTTCATTATTTTTTTATTATGTAATGAGAAAATAAACTCGTAAAATGAATACAACCGTAAAACTGTTCTAGGATGACCGAATTCAGGTTAGTAAATCAAAACTTCGTAACTCATACGTCGTACTTTATACTGATTACGTATTAAATTTGTCTATAATATTGACTTTATCTGAATATAAGTTTACTAATTAGAAATATAATCAAAACTATCGCAATATATAAAATTGAACATAATAACATTGATACTAATAACTTTCAACTAATTAGATAATTTATTTGTAATTAATGCGTTACTTTTATTTGTGTCGCATCTTCATTTCGTATGGCATACAAATCATCATTAAAAAAAATGTTAGTATGCATATATTATAAAAAAGTAATAAAAATTAAAATAATACATTAACTGTTGGTTTATGACCGACATTGACACCTTTGGCTTTACGTAATTCAAAATGACGTCATTATGTTTAGAAAAACCGCGTCCAGAAGTTGAAAGTTCAGCGCCGAACCAAGTAACACCGGTTCAAACCAAGCTTGAAATATAAAAAAAACTTCAGACAAAGACATCTGGGTTTTCCTCCTATTGCCAATCGCAATAATGAACCCAATAGCAGTTTGCCCTACTGGTCGTGCATCGCCTCAATCCGAGGAAATGCGATCTTCGCTCGTTGAGCGAAACGCGACCGGTAGAGTGTATTAATATCCGACGTCTCGTCATTGGTTTGTTATTGTAATTGGGCCTTAGTTATCTCAAAGAAAAAATTTACACCACAATTTTTAAAAACACGGTAGTCCAGAAAAAAATCCACCTTTCCTTTCCCACATACACAACATACTTGAAAGATTTTCTGATTGTGTAATCACTAGATTAGACAGATAAAGATATTTTTAAAATAATTATAAAGATACTAAAGAAGTCATGTACTGAAGGCCCAGGATGTCGGTTCAAACCAGCGCTGAGTTTTAAAAAAAAAACATTTTTAACTCTCAAGTGTAAAATATTATCAAATATTATGTTACCATTACATTAGATCAAATAAGATATTTTAACAAAAAAAAATAATCAATATGTGATTAAGATGAAAGATTATGGTTAGGTAAATGAGATGATTTTATGAGTGACTTGTCTATAAAGTTGATCAAAATAAAAATAATCTCAATGTAAAAATTATAGCATATGATTGATACTATTTTTTTTTTCGGTTTATCGGCGGCATTGACAAGTTCGGGTTTATGTAAGTTCGCTGAGAAATAGTAAAATGTTTCATGCGCAAGTCAAGGCGCTGTAAATAAAATTTGAATGGCACTGCAAATACTAGTAACTCGTTGCGAAATTCGGCAAATGATGCAAGTCGCGGTCGCTGCGAAAGGTCACGCGCATATTAATATCGATTGACATAACCCGAGTCGCCGTTGCGGAAAATTGCATCAGGAAAATTGCATCAGGAATTTTGACCAGTGGGTACCTGCGCTACACGGGAACCAAAGACTCGCGCTAATTTAAAAACCATAAATGAGTATTTATTTATTTATCTTATTTATCTTTATTTTGGAAATAAAACAGCTACATAGAACAGAAATCATATACAGGCGTTATAAAATAATAAAAAACAGAAAATAATGGTACCCACTAACAAGTATAAAAAAATAAAACCAATTAAATATTTCCACCTAGTGAGTATAAAATTAGTGTTTTACTTAAAAAATACAAAAAAAATAAGAGAGGGGGAGGGAGAGAACACTTCACAGAATATGCCATGAATATAATAGTCATATTTCGAATTAACTGTATTAACTGTATTTTGAATTCGTTCAAAAATAAATACTCATCTCATACAGGTAATTACGAGAAAAGTCCCAAATATTTATGTTTATCATAATAAGTTAAACAAACCCATATTTTCACATATGCAAGCAAATATATATGCGTTTTTGCATATTTACATATGCAAAAACTAAACTATTTTTTTTTGCGTTTCTCATTTATTTTCCTTTTTTCTGTAATCAGTTCTAGGTACCTTTCAATTCAATTGTTAAACAATTAATGTTAAACAATTGTTAATAAATGGCCAAATTAATAACTATGTATTTGCTATTTTATACATTTTTAAAGTCACTAAGAAAGGACGATGACTTATGCATAAGTTGATTCGTTTGCTGAAGACATACTTAACACTCAAAAGTATGTTAACTGGTAAAGCCTCCTTATCAATTTGACTGTACTTGTATTCTATATCTGGACTATACCGGATGTGTACAGGTTGTCCCAAAAGTCGAAAATATGCCACAAATACAATTTTTCTTATTTTTCAATTCTTATTTCTGTCGCGCAATACTTAATAATGCTGCTATTGATCACGGCCGAAAAATAAAATAGACGCGCTTTGCAAAAAAAAAAAAATATCAGTCATTAATTAAAAGAAAAAACATCTAATTATGACTCTCCATACTGTAAAAAAAAAATACCACGCTGACCTGGCACTTTATTGTAAAATAATAGCTCGTTTTATGTTCTTTGAAATCGTAAAACATTTGTTTTATGATTCCTAGAACATACATCACAGTTAAAATAATGCGTTTGCGTTTTGGAATGGCTTACGAGTAGCGAAACAGCAGACGATAGAACGTAATAATATGTTCAACATATGCAACGCGTTTTAAAATGAATTCGCTACGCGATGTTTCTAGCGTGAATTTTTTCAGAAATTATCTCGTATCGTTCGCAATGTGAGTACATAGCAATGTGATCGGAATCAGGCGAGCAACTAAAGGTGCTTTACATTATGCCAATACCAACAAGAATACAAGTCCAGTAAAACTAAGATTTGAGCATGCTTTAATTCAAACTAGTTATTTTTTACTTAATCGAAAGTATGCCTAAATAAACTTTATAAATTGTTTATCCAACCATTTCTGAATGTGCATATTTTGTATTATATTTTTATTACAAATATCATAAACACCCATTTTTTTATTTAAATCATTAAAAACTAAGTATAAGAAAATCCAAAAGATCTGATCTAGGCAAGACTTTTTTTTAGCTAAACACATAAGAAGCAGTAATAAATAGCAGCTCAAATTGTCATATATGATCGTTTTTATTATTTATAGCTGTTTCGTCCTGACTTGGACGACCGAGCAATGGAATATTTTTATTTATCGAAAAAAGAAACGAAATGGTTCTAATAATTTAGAGATCGTGGTAGTCTAGTGGTAGTGGTTAAGGCGTTGGACTAATGAGCTAAGGATCCCGGATGAGCAAAGATATACCATTTTTAGCACTTCTTTATCACCATTTCCCATGACTTTTCACTTTTCCACCATTTGGCCGAGTTGGTTGGTTAGTTTAGGTTAGTTAGTTTGGCCCAAAAATGATTGTATAAGACTCAAGTTATAGCAATTACTTCATGGACAACATCAACATGGACGTATGGAAAACAAATCACTAAACTTTCATCGCACGGCACAAAAAAATGTATTTATCATTCATTATTATTTTAAGTAAAATATATAGATTAAAATATATAAGAAGTTTATTTTACCTATTGTTTCTTAGTAAGTTCAAACAGTTTTTTTTAAATATTAAAATTTATCAAAACTATTTTTTCTATTTTAATCTGAGACCTAATTTAGTTTTGATTCAACGGAATCTAAGTGTTTCGAAAAAATTTGCAAAATAATAATCGAAAATAATGTTAGCCTAAACCGATTTAAAGTGCAATCATTTTACAGTGGAAATTTAGGTTTCATTTATTTTTCCAACCTAACCTACCTTACCTAACCGAATCTTATCGAATCACTTATAAATTATATATATATCACTTAAAAAAAACCGTTTGAGCTACTCCGAAGTGCCTCAAAAGAAAAAAAAATTATCGAACTGAGAACCTTTTTTTTCAGTCGTATAAGCTAATTTACATTACCTTTAGCGCAATTAATTATTGAGAGTCGAATCGGAGAAGAACAGTCTCCAATGTTTTTTTTATTGTTAGGTACGCAACAAGTGCAACTGGACTGAATAAATTATTGGCAAACAGTTTTAGAATGCTGAAAACAGATAAATGCTGCCATGAATCGAACGCAGACGGAAACGCACCTGAAAGAGAAAAGTTACCGCTACCGGAAGCATAAACGGCGCCCAAATAAAATATTGTTCAAAAATTTTCCCTTTTCCGCGAAGTTAATCATGTAATCGTTTGATCATTGCCAAAAATTAAAAAATAACGGGCTTATAATTGGCATGTCAGCTTTTTTGGAGGAAAACCATTTGTACCACTCGTCCATGACGATATGCAAATGTATAACACTTCCGATAGTCATCAAAAGCGACATTGAACTCATGTCATCGATTTTATCATAACGTCCTCTGCTCACTCGTCGCATCTTCAGATGTAATTTTAATTTCTCATTTGAGATTCGAATAATATTAATTATCAATAATAATGACAAAATTAAATTAAACCACAATAAACCTGATCGCCGTGTGCTGTTCGATATATAAAGTCGAATTTGTTTGTTTTTAGATACAGATGCGTTTCGAACTCCGATCCCAATATGTTAAAAGTAGTGGTGAGTCATTTGTGATATTTTTAGTTAGTGAAATGAATGAAATTCTGATATAATCCAAATATAAAATTAATAGCTTATAAATTTTGATTATAAATCTGATAATGATTTTAATAAGTATCGCGATAAAAAAACAGTAACTTTACACAAAATGTGCTTTTTGTGCACTTAAAAAACTATCTGGTTTTGCGAGAATGTGTTTGTGTATACCTATGAATGTATGACTTATCTATATTGTGCAACCTCATCCTACGATAAAATGACATATTGCATTGCATATTGCATTTAATGTCTCCATACAAACGCTGTAGTGTAGTGACTCCACATTTGTAGATGTAGAAGATAAATAGTTTCAGGTATCGTTTTATGTCCTAAATATCTAGGCTTCTAATGAATTAAAAAGTAAATTTTTATTTTGTCGAAAAGTTAAGATCCTCAAAAAGTCTGGATTTATCTATACATTTTATCAAAAGTTTTGACATAAATATCATACTGTCTGAATACAAGAATCAAGAAAATAAAACTACAGAAGCATAGTTTATTTTATAAAGATGCAAATTTAAGTAAGTTTTTAGACATAACTTTATTAAGCACACGCTAGACAGAGAAGAGCGCCTCGGAAAGGGGTCCCTTAAATATAAAAATATAAGCTGCCGTGTAGCACGTATGTATAAATAAATAAGCAGGCTACCATTATTTAAAATATTACAGATAAATGTACTTAATATACGGACCCACACTAAATACTGTTTTCTGCTTATATCCTAATTTTAGAAATATATAAAACGACAGTACATATATGAGAATAAGATAATTCAATTCTACAATAATAAATATTACCTACATCAAAATAATTGTACTATATAGTAAAATATATTATGTGTTAAAGGTATTAAAAGTGTATTTTCGAATAATATAAAGACAAAAATTTAATAGATTATAATTCTCTTCTAAAATACAATATAATAATACATATGAGGTTGAATACATAAGCTTTCTTTCGCTGGCTTGGATTTACTTACAATTTTCATTATGATATAAATTTTGAATTATTATCGTAAACTTATTTTTGCAGATTGGTATTCTGTCCCTGATAGCTCTGTCTGTGGGCGAAGAGGATAGCAACAGACATAGTCGGCAAACTATTGATCAGCTGAGCGAATCGGGTCTAAATGACAATCCGTTGGTCAACAGATTAGTCAATCCATTAGAGGGTAGCTACACAGTTTGGGGTGGAAACCCAACCAGCCAACTGCAGAGCAATCCGTTTGAAAGCGTCATCAACCCCCCCTACCAAGAGCTTGGTCTCGGCCAAGATCTAGATCTGTCTGACATCAGCCAAGAATTATACAACCCCTTCCAGGGTTTGTTAGCGCAGCCACAATTACCACCTACTATGTAAGTATTTTTTTTAAATACGCCTAAAATGTAGCACCGTACGTAGTTTGAGGTTACTTACGTACTTATTATATCTGTTTATAATATCTAGTTTAATTTTTGTGAGCACGATAATACCGAAATATTTCTATTATCCTAAATTAAATATAAACTCATCATGCAATTTATATTAAATGAGGTATAATAGAGAAAATAGGTGATTTGATTCTGAGCATCTTAGATATATTTGTCATTCTTTTAAATATAAGCTATGGTATAGTGCATATGCATTTATTTTTTGAAAATCAGAATAAAGCTAAAACATGTTTAATATTTTGACCATTCTTACTGCTGGTCTCTATTAGCAGACATTATAAAAGGTTAACTTAGAAAGAATACTACATTAAAACTTATCAATTTCTTAAAAAATTATCAATTTAGGCCTAATTTAGGTCCAATAAAAGATTTTTACATTATATTGAACATGACCAAAAAACAGCTGCACAGTTCAAACTGCAATTTATTTCTTTTTTTAGAAATTTTACAATATCACTAAATAGTTTAAACCTTACAAAAAATAGTGACTTTAAAATACTACTAAATTTTATTCGTTTATGAATATATTTATTTAATAATTTCATTTCTTTATTTGCTATAATAATGGCACAGAAGATGTCACAACAATAAATGCGTAAATTATAATATAGTGCGATCAATTAGAGTACATTATGGTTTTCCTAGCATGTGAGAAAAAGTGGTATGATATTATAAAAAGTGCTTACTAGTATAATTCATTTTATTTTACTGTGTTTCCTCCGATTTTAACTAGACTAAGGGGGGTCAGTTTTTGTGTTCTTGTTGTGATCCATGTTTCGACAATTACTGTTTAGTAGCTAATAAATGTTTCTTTTATAATAATAACTAACAATAAATAACAATAATAATAACAGTAATGATATAAACCTTTATGAAATTGGTTTTTTTTTAAATCTATATGCAATATAAAGATAAACTTATACGTTTAAATACATATCTAATATAATAATAAATACAAGTAATAAGAGATTACATAAGATATTTTAGAAAATATTTCATAGTTATTTAATAAAAAAAACATAATTGAATTGCTTGAATTGAATTGCGCAATATTCAAAATTCAATTAATAGCATTAGCAATGTTGTTGAATCATTTAGGCTCTTGCAACATCAATATTCAAAGAAACTACTTTTAAATTGCAATGACTTTGGGCTTATATTGATATTGATAGTCGACCTTAAAATTCGGTGCTTTATTTTTAAAGGACGTCAGATTTTACTCTTTGCAATTGTTGCGGCCAGTAAGCAATTGTTGGTTTATATTTAATTGCAGCTTTATAATATAGAAATTAAAAAGGAAACTTATTTATGTTTTAGACCCTTTATTATACTATTTTTCCTAAGGCTTTAATGTTTTTTATAAGAGAGCAATTCAAATAAAAAAGAACTATTAGCAGTTTAGAACAGAATTTTAAAAATCTGCCTTTACTATGTGAAATATTTAAGATCAAGGTATCTAAACATATTTTTTTTATTATTAAATATCCAATGGTACCAAATGCCAGCCATATAAAAAAATGGTCTAAATGAATCGAAATGAATTGTTATCCTTTGGCTTCGCCTTAATTTATGATTTTTATGCGAAATCGCGAAAAACTAAAGAATAATATACACTAATAAAAATAATTAGGTTTTCTAAAAAGTGAGTATATTTAGTGTAATGAAATGATTTAACGAATTGGTGTCCTTCCAGATTATTGAAACCGTTCCTAAAATAGTTTTACAGAATGCACTAAAAATAAAACAATTTACGGCTTGTTTGTAGACCCACACATTTCGAAGTGGAAACTTTGGAGATACCTAAATAGAATGGTCAAAGATTTGCAACAGAAGCTAGTTCTGTAACCGTAATAAATATGCGTTTAAATAACATTATTGTTTATTTCAGTGAAAACAGTTGGAATGTCATCCCACAGCAGCCACAGTTTGAAATTCAAAGGACACAGCAGCTAAATTTACAACAACTTCTTGCACAACAAGATAACCAAAGAAAACTTCAACAACAACTCAACCCGTGGCTCCTTAGACAACAACAACCAAATCCCGTTGTATGGCAAACACAACAAATAAACCCTATTTTAAACCGTCAACAACAACCTAATCCCTGGGTTTTAAGAACGCAACAGCAGCGCCCCCTTCTATTACAACATCAACAACCTCGAATTCAGATTCAACGGCCACAAGTTATCCCAACACTTCTGAGGCAACGTCAGCCAAGTCCGCTGCTATGGCAGCAACAACAAATCAACCCTACCATTTACAGACAGCAACAACCCGTATTATTGAGGCAACAGCCTTTAATTAGGCCACAAGCAACAGTTCGTCCTATAACTTTGCCACGACAACAGATTCCAGCCTTTAGGATTCCCCAGCCAAGCTCAATATCTCCACAAGCTTACCACGTGCAACCAAATATAAACAGCCATTACCGCATTATTGAACAGCAATCTGATTCACAACCCAAACATTATCAATTTGGGTTTTCAACTGAAAACAAAATTCAAGCCGCGGAAGAGGGTGTAGTCGACCCAAACGACAATGATCCACATAACAACGATCAAGCTGGCTCCCGTGTTCGCGGTTTTTACGAATATGTAGGTGATGATGGTGAAACGTATCACGTCGACTACACCGCCGATGAAAATGGCTATAGACCAACTGGCAAGCACATTGTGTCTGTCAATTCAGCTCCAGCGGAGGCTGTGTCCTATCGTGCGAGAGGTCCTCAGGCGCAAGGATTGCGATATGCATTGCCCTACTCAACGGCCGTTCCACAATTGCCCACGAGCATACCTTATGCCATTTCATCTATACAACCACAGTTGAGTGGTGCTCGGTACGCACAAGCACCTGCATCGCAAATACCACCACTGAGTTACACCACTTTCCCAACATTACAACCATCTCCATCTCCACTTATATATAGGGAAGGATCCTCTTCGATATCTCCCTACGTATCTTTCAATGGACAGCCTTCTTCTACTCCGACGCCGACTGTCTATCAAAGTACCTTCAGTCCTCTACAACTACAGAAATAAAAAAGCCCTAAATATTCATCTCCGATAGTGACATGGCAATTATTTATTATTGTTATAACTGTAATGGATTATCAATAAATTTATGAATAATATGTAAGAAATTAGGAAATTAAATTTATTTAAATCCTTTTACGTTATTTTACTCGTAAAGTTTAACTTTAACTTTGATAGTTTAGTGTTTCTCTTACAGTAGTGGTTATAGTTAGACAGATTTAGAGTGGTACAAATAGGTGGTGACTACCATAATGCGTGTAATTTTTAGTATATACATATAAATTAAAGTTACACATATAAAGGTACTATTAGTATAACCTATAATTATTCTTTAAAAATATATAATTAGGTCTAGTAACTACGAACTGTCACTGTTTCCAATGTTACTCCATAGCTTGGATGTAACCGAAATTTAAATCAGCGAATCGAATATTCTAACATTTGCAAAGAGCCAAAACTAATTTTGCAATTTTGTAGGTGTTAAAAATAAACTATTATTAACTATAGAGTTTTATTACAACACGTTTAAAGACCTTTTTCTTGCTTTGGTCCGCACTCTGGTAATGTATTATTCGAAAAAGTAAATATATAAAACAAAACCAAATTAAATCATTTTTAAAACAACTGACCTCAGTTCTTGGAACTCGCTCCTCTGGGGTACCAGTTGAGGCTAGAGGCCAAAGAGGCTGTTTGCTTCCCGTCGGAGATCACGCCAACTAAATTAAACTAGGAGCGTCTGGAGAAACAGGGGGCAGCGTCCAACTCTTCCTTTTAATTAATGCAGTTCCAGAGATTTAGAGACTCCTCTGAGGGAAATTATTTTATATTATTCACAATATTGAAAAGATGATTTAAAAGATTTAGGGGAAGATTGTAACAACATGAGAAAGAAAAAGGCAAATCTCGAACTTAGACACTTCAACCATCGCCGCTACTCAAAAATAACAAAGGAAAAATTATAGCTTTGTTTGTGATGTGCGAGAAACAAAATTAAAAACTAGTTAATTCTACCATTCAATATGGCGTATCCGCACTAGGGCACCAAAACGGGAAAAATGGAAATCTAAAACCCAACTTTTAATAGAGTCCGTTCCTTACTAAAGCGCGCGGATCACACTATAATATATCACATTCACCGAACGAAATAATGTACGCGGGGCGGCCACCCTTTTTGTCATTTCTTGTTATTGGTAAATAATTCAAAACTACGAATATGTTTGTTTTTATATTTAATACTATTATGACATAGCTTTTGTAAATAAAACTCGAATTATTTACCGCAAAACCAATGAAAAACACTTTCAGGTAACTAGGGCACTTTTCACATAAACAATTAAACCGTAAACGTCAAAACCGACCTAAAAGAAAGTCGATGATTGGACGGTCTATTATTAAAGTAGTCGCTAATATTAAAAAGGAAAAAATAACAAAACTTTAGGAATTAAAAAATAAAAAAATATTGCCAAAACTTTAGAAAAGATAGTTAAGGCTAGATTAATGAAGATTCTTACGGAGAATAAGCTTATTTCCAGTAATCAGTTTGGATTTCAAGGTATTGAAACCAGTAATGCTATTAAAGTAGTCACCATATTTATAACGAAAAGTCTTGACATAGGCTTTAAATGCATGGGCACATTTTTGGATTCAGCAAAGACCTTTGACGCTGTATCTCATAAAATTCATTGTAAAAAACTCCATTTATTTGGTATTCGTAGACTCGTACTAAAGGTTATCTCGTAAATCGCAGGCAAACGCTTAAATTAGGATATATCACCAGTAACGCAGAAAATATCACGCGTGGAGTGCCGCAAGGTAGTATACTTGGTCCAATTCTATTCCTTATTTACACGAATGACTTACTAAATCCAAAACAGTATGCAAATGATATATTTTGCAGATGATACTGTGATTCTTATAGAGGATAAATTATAGGAGTCCTTAAAATCTAAATAAAGAAATATTACACAGTATAAAACATTGGCTAGACTCCAATTTGCTGTCACTTAATACTAAAAAAAACTTTGGTGTTACCTTGTAATATCACCAATGCAGGACAACCTCTACCTAATTAATCTATAATAATATCACTTCATGGGTGTACTTGTGTCCTCCAATTAACTTCTCAAACGAAGTTAAGTTTAAGTGTAATAAATTTGGGTATTATACAAAGTGAAGAATTAATTTGCAATAGTATAATATTTTTAATCGCTAATTACTGAATAGAATTAGTTCTATTATTCTCTTTACTATAACGCACTATTTCATACGATTTAGTGGAACAAACTATGCTCACTCTAAAACAGATTAAAGTCTAGTTGAGTAACCATCAAACTTTATTAAGTAAAATATCTGTAATTGTAAAATATTTCATCTGTGTGTTTTAATTATTAAACACAATTTTTAATTAGTCTATGCCTTTCATGAATTTAGTATACGCTACATGCCATGCTTTCAATATTAATAAAAATCCAATGAGCTGATAACGCTTTTAGCTATGCCGCAGGCCAGTACTGGGCCGATCATAGGCATGCTAGCACCTTTCCTGGTCAGATCGCCCGCCACCAATACCTAAATTGGAATTCGGTTTTTTCGCGCGCTGACCGAATTTAGACCAGCTGTTAAAAAGAATATAAAAAATTGAACTTGGCGATGTTAAAATAAAATAAATTTATTTTTCTTTGCATTTTTTTATATTGTTTGTTACTCATAATAGGTTACACAACCTTCCCCCCCCCCCCCTCTTTTCTTCGGGAATGGTCTTAAGACATCCTGTATATATAATACAATTGATTCATTTTTATTGTATTATTTAAGAACTCTCTCATTTATGTATGTATTCTAATAATTAGTTGTATGTACATTTTGTAATAACCATCCATGAACCAATAACCGAAATATAGGTTTTATTTCGTGTGTGTATTTTTAACCTACGCCTCTGTTAAATTATTAAAATATAATTTTATAAATATCCCTAATGGTTATTATGTTTGTAATGTTGGCATTTCTGGTATTAAATAAGACTGAATTCAGATATGATTACAGTAGTGTTATTTTCCTAACAGTTTTCGTAATCAATTTAGGTAAATCAAATTGATCAATGGCTTATTTATTTATGATGTAACACAATATTTTTGTATTGACCTCACCATATTAATATCGACAGTGTTCATAAATTAATTTACGAATAATTTATTTCTTATTTTGTAATTAAAAATATTTAAAAATAATATATAAATAGGTGATTATATTATTAAGTAGGTGAACATGTTTGTATGAAATGTATATCTTCATTTAGCGGGGATTATGTTACCAATATGTTTTTTTTCGTTATAACCGACAATTTTGTGATAATTTTTTTAACCGACTTAAGGGATGAGGACATAATTCGTATATGGAGAACCATAATGTGTTTTTTTTGTTAGTGAATGTTCACTTATTACTCCTGATTGGCTTAAGAGACCTTGAAAATATATATATTTTAATAAATATACATAACTTGAAAATATGTATAATTTGATAAAGCGTTTATCAGGAGTATACCTATTTTAGTTTTTTTGAATTACATGTAAGGTAGGTAGCAAAAAATAAAAAAAAATGTTTCTATGTTTATTTCGCTTAGGCAATTTCTTTTTTTTTCATTTACTTGGGGATGATTTCATTGAAGTTACAATAAATTACTTCTAGTATAACTTGGCTTAAATTCTTCACAATTCAAGACTCGCAGAATGAGGGTTCCGTACCAGAAATTTATTATATCGAAGGTAAATTTACATATGATAACAGATTTAAAATTTTGTTGCGCTAGCTCCTAAAGTATTAATTTAAATAACATGGTGAGAAGAACAAAAATGATTTACGCTTAGGGGAACTAACATAATATTTACTCTGATGAAGATTAATGCTGTGGTATATATAAATGAAAGTATTTATAAATGAACTCTTTTTTTTTCAATCAAAACCTGAAATACAAATCTGCTTACAGTGATTCATCCTTGGGAGATAACCATATGCTGGCGCTGACATTTTTAAGATTTACAATTTTCTAATTAAGCCAAGTAAGCGCCCCAGAAAGCACCTATTTTGACGTTTGGTTTTTCAACATTCAAACAAGTGGCATTATTCTCATTATCTATGACAATACCTACAAACCCTGATAATATCGACATTTTAGCTTTAGAAATCTACGGGTACTCTATTTTTCGAACATATTGACATAAGTATTACCAAGTCTGTATCTAGGGGCATTATTGGACACCACTAACCTTCGTATATCAATGGTGGCTTGGTGCGAAACTCTATACTAGCCGCCGACTGAGCAGTTTTAACTGCTTTATCTGCACGAAGTCTTTATATCTGCCCAACCAAAGAATAGCCATCGTTTATTTTTATAAAAAGCATGCAGATATGTGGTTCATTAAATAAGAACCATAAAACTATATTTTATCATAAACCCTCTATTTTTTCATATCGAGAGATATTTTTTTCAAAAGCAAAGAAAAAAATATACAGAATACCTGAAGATACATTTGAAGTTTAATAAATTTTTGCTTTGAAGTCAGTTTAAGTTTTTTCAAGTACAGCGGGTATCGAAATTATAAGTTAATTTAGCTGTTATAAAAAACGGCAAATTTCCCGCTCTTATTTGCCTAAGAAAAGGCAAACAAATTCGTACTTAGCGTGTGTCTGTATCTGTGAATCATAATGGCGGTATTATTACTACGATATTGTATATTATATATTTATTATACCCAGTCAATTATTCATGATGTATGTGTAGTAGAATTTTATTATACTTCTTTACATTTTTATTAGAGATGGATTCTTTCGATGTATGTAATATAAATATGATGTAATAATAATTTATATTTGTCAGGCTTTAGAAATGGTGAATTTTTCTTGTTTTATGTTTTAGTCTTTCCTGATGTACATAAATTGTACTTTTATAAAATAAACAACTTGAACTTGATACTTTAAAATATTACACTATAATAATACTGTAAATGTACTATATATATAAACTACAAAATAATACTCTCCTTACGCAATAAGATCAGAAACAAAAAATCGTTCTGGGTTTCTCGCTCAATGTCTTCTAGTCTATAGAAATTAGCATAATTTAGCTATCTCTTACTTTGTCTCACATTAGCTGCGCTTCTTCTTATGCTATTATGCAAATAGTTTGGCTGCGGTGTGATTTATATTTCCGAATAGTGTGATTTTTTATAATGATCTACAAATCATCCTCGCTAGATCTGATAAGCTTTATCTCCCAGAGCTGTTACAGAATTTCCGTGATATACTCGGATTTGAGATTCACACAGTCAATGCCGGTGCAATAATGAGAAAACATTATGAAACATTACTCGTGTAACAAAATCATAAATTTAACAAATTTCAAAAAGGCGACCGGTGCGGAGCGAAACAGATAGATTTGATATATGAGCAGATTGCATACTCCGTAACGAAATATATGTATAAAAGGCTGCCCAAAATCAGAATCATCATCAGTAGTACAATTGAATCCCATCAACATAAAATGTTCAAATCAGTGGTAAGTTTCATGTTAGGCGAATCCGTTGTGTCTTAAACATTGATTATACTTAAATAAGTTAAACGTTTATGGTATTACTCATGTTAAAGATAGTTTAAAAGTGAAAAAGTTTTGAAAATGAACCTCACATAAGGGTCCTCCTAAAGGCCCGTACTACATACGCGTATATATTGGATCGCACATCAGAACAAAGACCAAAATTATAATATGGAGTGGTCTTTGATCAAACCACTCACTTACCAGCTAAAATAGATTACAATTCCTCTGAATTACATACATATATGAGTGGTAAAAATAAAACCTTAAACAAAGATACTTGATTTTTCATCGGATTATTAATTATTGCAGACTTATAACCAACGGCATTTTCTAACAATATTTTTTTTAATTATTATTCAATTACTATGATAATTTAAATAAAGATTGCTGGCATACAGTACAATTTATTTTATGATTTATGAACCATAAAACAAAGGGCAGTTTATATCAGATGTATTTAATATTGTAATTAAAATTATTTTAATCAATTGCAGTAAAAGTGTCGTTAATTACAAAAACGACAAACAGTGATTACTTCAAACAGTTGAAGTAAATTTACAATCTAGAAGAAGGTAGTCTGTATATTTTTTCTTTGGTTTTTTTTTTATGGTCCTGTTTTGTATACACCTGTAGGTAAATCAGTTGGACAAAGCTTCTAATTTGGTATAGATATCATTTTTAAATATTGACGATAACATATAGTTATCTTATTTTCGAATCATTTATAATCGTATTCATCGACTGAACTATTTAAATGGCAAAAGAGGATAATAAAATTGTTCGAAGTTACAAATGTGTGACTCTGAGAAGTATGCGCCATATGTCGGCGAAAATCCCTCATAATAGCTGAGCTTTATTCAAGTTAGATAAATATTTTGGGGAGGACAATGCGAAATAATTCTGATTCCAGAATAGATGAATGTTTCTATATTAGAAGTTAATAAGATTGTTATCTTTTAACTAGAGCCTCTCACTCAACCAAATGTTAAACCTAATACAATTATAAGAAAAGTGAATCTATCTTGAGTAAAATGCAAATTTGAATGTGTTGCCGAACGACTAGCTAGAAAGGTCATAGAGGTCTCTATAAAGCCTCTAGAGAATACTGACCTGAAAATATGCATTAAACATAGAATAGTTGGTAGTTTGGTTGGTTAAATAGTTGTATTGTATGAGGTAAGCCAAAATATAGAAGATGTTCTTTAGAATTAGTCAAGTCCAGGTAAATTTAAAAGTGGATAAGTTTATCCTTTTTTTTTTGAAATTTAATGTCTGGATTATTGTAAGGATTGGATTAATACAAACGTTTTCTTACTCTACTTCTAGGTCTGGATCTCGTGTCTGGTCGTTGCCTGTTTGGCGGCCAGCGACAAAGGACCCCCTCAAAATAACTTACCTCAATATCATGGCATCCCCAATCAGTACAACAACGCATACTGGAGGCTCAATCCCTATGTGTAAGTATTTGTTTAATATTTTTATTGGGTATATTAGTATGGCTTGTGTTGTTAGGGAGGCGCTATTGGGCGCAGTTCCGACTGCCTTATGTTGTTTTCAAGTTGCGAGACCGTTCATTACAGACGAACAACATATTGCAAAAAAAAAAAACATTTATTCATTTACAGACAACTGAATGAGTGTTTTTTTTATGCACGAGTATGTCTTGGTACTTCACTCAGTCGACAGCTCAGTCAGAAAAGCGCAGTGGAATATTCACAACGGCAACAAATGACCTGGGGATATACCACTGCGCCATCAGGTCGGCTGATTGTGGCCTGGAGTGTGATCAGTGCATAGATCAGAAGAATCAAAACTTATACTATGAATTTCTGTGTAACTATTGTTGTTTAACTATTAGTAAGATGAATAATATTCTAACTTAACTTGACATAAAATATTCTTTCAATTAAACATTTTAGTAATACTAGTTATCGTACCTACCTACTTACGTATATACGATTATACGTAAATATGAACGAGCGAATGTATAAATACGAACCTCATAATAATTTTTGAAATTATCAGACCATAAAATTAATATTTTTAAAAATCATAAAAAGTTTCTAAAATATATGTAGCATTTAAATGAACATAAAAAATAATAGTAAAAATACATTTTCAAAAATTATTAAATATTTTATTTAAGTGTTCGAATGCGTATACAAAATTTTGTGTCTGTGCTGTTGACCGTTGAGGAGTTCTTTCGTCTGGAGCCAATTCTGGGCATACTTACCATAAAAATGCATTGTCATCGGAACTGAACCACATGCCAAATTCAAACCCCGTAGGAAAAGAGGAAGTGGTTCTAATTCAGCTTGCAAGATTTGACCAAAACCGACTAACAAACATTGAAAGTTTAATAAAATGTTATAATTAATATTATTTTAAAGTTTCCCCAAATTTACATCACGTGCTTGTTAAATCTGATGAGTCATTAAAAAATCGATTTAACGGTGTGAACTACACATATAGTGTTAATATTTAAGAAAATAACTACCGGAATGTTTTTTTTTTCAACCCGCCTCTACTCTTACAATTTGCGTCCACGCCGATTACTGTAAAATGGATAGTAGCGTACAGTGGTGTGCACTGTGGGCGTAGTCTGAGCTGCCAATCGACAATCGACTCGAATGTGTCATCCACTACCGACACCGTACAGTGGACCGAAATCAGAGCCTCATAGACACATAATTTATTCCATGACCCGGCCACGGGTGCGAATTTAAAAAAAAAATGGTCGCACCGGGTCATAAAGTATGTCAAAAAATCCAAAATAATTCTAGGAATAACTAACTGCAAGAAAATTAGGTCCAAATGTGCGATAGCGAAGATATCAATATTTTTCATACCAAAACCATGATCTTGGAATGTAGTAGGACTTTTGAAGAATTTTTCTAAAATAAAAGTCGGCAATTTAAAAAATAAATTATATGTCTATAAAATGCTGAATTCGGCCCACCGCGCGCTACGACGAAGGAAAATACCGATTTTTACCGGTTTTTACCGATTTTCGAGGGCCGATTGGCAATCAGGCTAAGCTTGCTAAAGACGGCGTGTAAGACCAATAATAACAAAAATTAAAATGTGTAGCGACTGTGAAATCTTTAATACTCTAATAAGTCAATATATAATTTTATAATTATATTTTTTTTTTTTGGACGAATTATATTAATGATTAATTATGCTTGAATACATAAAGCACGAATGAGGTCAACGGATTATGTCAACATGTAGGAAAAATTATAATATTTGTTTTTGTCGCTCACAGACAAAACCCAAATTTACCACCACCATGGGCACCCTACGGCTACTTCCGTATTCTTCGCCAATACGACAACAGCTACCCGAGCGGATACCAATACTCGTACGCCACCGAGAACCAAATACAAGCAGCCGAAGAAGGACAAGTACCAGAATATGATCCCCACAACGACATTGGCTCCAGGGCCAGGGGCTACTACCAATACGTCGGGGACGACAACCAGGTGCACCGGGTGGACTACACCGCCGACGAGAATGGATTCAGGCCGGTGGTGACCATTCTGCCCGTTGGGGTTTTCAACGCCGCCGATGTTGCCAGGAGCGCTCCCTCTCAAGATTTCCCCTTAAGAGGACCCGCAGATTCTGGACCGTTCGGCGCTTTGAGATTAGCCCAAAATGCCGCGCCCGCACCGATTAGACCATAGATAGATCATTTACATACATACAATTGATTTATATATTAGGGTAATTTACCAATATTATGTTTCTCTTAGTATATTCATTGCAGCTTTACATAAGTCACATTATTCAGATATATTATAATTTACAATTTTACCAATCGGTTATTTCTATGCTTTATACTATTTTATTTACTTATTTGACCACCTCTGTGGTTTATATTTTTTTTCTATTAGTACAAATATTAAAATGAATTATTAGATAATCTATAAATTATTTATTGCAATTGAAAATAATCCAGCATTCACGAGCACTGTTATAAAAATATCCAATTTTCACAGGTTCATAATCTTCTATTTCAATCAACGTGTTGCTCGGTCATAATCGCCTAACCACACATAAAATAATTTTTGTTATTTCAGTAATAACTCTTCGATTGCCACAAAATCTATTAAATACATCCTAATAGAAGTAGAAACGCATACCATAATTTATATTTTTTATGCTTGTAATTATATATCTATTTATACTGCCTAATTATCATTATTTTTATAGTATCACTATAATTTTGAATGTATTATTACCTCAATTATAAATTATATTAATTTTATGATATTAATTTCATATATTCTTTCATAATTTATGGTGATACTTTCATAACTTTATATTTTCCTATTAAAAAAAAAACTAATTAACTGAAGATCCTTTTCACTGTATATTATTTACAAGGTCAACGTGCTTTGTAGTATAAATTATGTATTTTATTTTGCAAGATCTTATTATATCTAAATACTTTTCTTATGTTTAAGTATATAACTGACTTCTACCTATAAAAAAAAATATATTTTTGTAATAAAAAAATAAAAATATGTTATTATTTCGTGTGTTAAAAAATACTCATATTTATTTTATTTTTTGTATTTCTAGGTAAGTACAGAAGTACGTACCTAGAAATACAAGAAATTACAAATAGTATTTTTATATACTGTAAAACAATATATAAATATAATATAACATAACTGGGTTCGAAATTAATACAGTGTGTAAGTTTGTATATTTACCACGACTATACCTCATTAATTTTATTTTATTTTAATTTCACAGAAATACTTACAGTTAAACATACGTGAAATTATTAAAACAATATCATTTTTGATAACATTAGAAAATTAAAAATATTTTCCGATTAAACAACATTAGTTGTAATACAAGTATTCGGTATTCAAGAATCGATGAATAATTAATTGAAAAAACGAGTATATTAGAAAGTACCTTAAGTTATGAAAAACATTAGGTTATTACTCAAAGTTGAAAAATCGGAATATAATTTAACATGCATAATGCTAATGATAAATGTAAACTGCATATATTGTAAAACACATTAGTATGTAAAAAAACAAAATATACAAAACAATAATTAATAAAATAGATAGCCTGAATACTCATTAATTACATTTTTTTTTTTTATTTTATTATTATTTTTTTTACAAAACACCTTTACATTTCCCCACAAAGACATTTTCCTTTAAAAATCTTATATTTATTTTATTTTTTTACCAAAAGATAAATTTAGAATTATTGATGGTTTGGTTAAAAAGACACATAATATGTAAAATACATGACAATTACAATAATTAAATAAAAAAAAAAATAATGTGATGTTGTTAGGCGTCTCATTTCAAGTTTGTAAATCCCACTTAAGCATATTAATCATGATATAGAGAGCATTTTTAAAACAAGAATGGATATGATATCCTGTAGCTATCATATAATATCAAATGCTTCTATACATAGTTTAGTAGTAGTAAATTGCCTAAGGAGAACCTGACGTCTTATAGCTAGACCCAAAAGGCGTCTATAAAGGCTTCCTTACCCATAATACTCGTGCCTGCGGTACCAACTTGTGATGGGTTGCTTCATTTCCTACCTATGTACATTTGTGCCTACGGCACTTTTAGCCCTTTCGATGGCCATAGAGGCGAAAGTGGGTGTTTTTTAAGGCCTGAGTAGATTAAAATAAAAAAAAAACAGAATGGTATCATGACATTCTTTCAATTCATTCCTAAATTTTAACACCAATATAGTTAATTTTTTAAATTTTGACGCGCGGCTAGTAATGACACAATAAGTACATATTTCGATTTATATTAATCATCGTCATTTAATAAAAAATATAATGTGGCACTAAACTTTCTAATGTTTCTAAATAGAAACTCATCTATTTGTCCAAATGGACACATAGATGAGTTGGTATTAATTTTAACTGGTCAGTATTAATTAAGATGTTCCAACAGCCGTGCTGTCATATTTTTGAAATATAAGTATGATATTTGAGCGCTTTATTGAACTGTCAATGTTTTATTAATTGATACCAAAAAAAAAGTTGAAATTAATGTTATATATCTATATTTTTCGACCAGCCTCCGATGTGTTTTAAACGCATACAGATCACCAAAGGACGGGGATAATAGCTGCTTATACATGAATATATAAAAGCTAAAATGAATTTCTGTTAACTAAGCTAAAATAAAACTAACCCTGAAAAATTCCAATCACAATCACCAAATCATACACAATTTTAGAAATCACTAAAGCCAATTCAGAAAAATGAGTGAACGCTCATTACAAAAAACACAAATAAACATACACATAGAAATGAAAAATAAATACATTTTTGAAGTTTTGCAAATTTTAGTTTTGTCAGTGCGTTATAGCTGCCAAAATAAAATAAATATAAAAATCAAAATTAAATCTAGAAAACTTACTTTAGACCTCTAAAGTCTAAAGTTTAGACCTGCTAAGTTTTAAAACAAAAAATGGCCGGCACAGAAATTGAGGCGTTCTCAATCAAGAAAATGACCATTTATTTTTTTTAGACCTGTTATGGTGCTTAGTATATTCAATAGTTTTGTATTGAAGTATATGACAAATATACATAATAAATTGGGGAATATTATGGGAAATCTGAGGACAAACAAAGGAATGCAGCACGCAGTAGCAAAAATATCTCTAGCACACACAAATTGATATTAATGACATTGATTTTAATGACAATACATTAAAATGTTTTTTAGTTTCTGTGATATTTACAGTTCCGTCAATTAATTAAAAAAACGCTGTATTCTTGACGGTTTGGATTGAGGTGATAAAAATAGTCAATTAATTTAGGATATTCTTTTAACAGTAGGCGTGTGTGCTTCATCAATCTTATTCGAAAAATAATCTTGTTTTGTAGTCCAAATATACGTAAATATTATGTAACCTGACACATTCATTAAAACCCAATACGCCATATTATAATTTATGGTAGCCAAATATAATAACAATTTTTTGTACACATTATTTTTTTTTAGATTAGAAACCGGTCCTATCATCAGATATCATGGTAATCATTTTGTTCAAAATATAAAATAAAATATTAAAATATTTTTATGAACAAGAGGATGTATGGCTATTTAGGCTCTGTTGCTAAGCCAGAATATTATACAACACAAATCCATCTTCAAAGATTCTTCATACTAAACTCAACAGTATCACCGGAGCCAACTCCTAAATATTGTAATTACCTAAAAATAAAATTAAAAATAAATATCAACAAAATACTTCCTTCAACAATACCTTCACATATTTATTTCTTTTTTACAGGCTTTTATTCAACTTGCAATGTTTACTAGTTTGTTTAGGTCAAAACATGCAAACTGAATTAGAACCATTTCCTCTTACCCTACAGAGTTGAAATTTGATATGTTGGTTCAGCTCCTATGTCAATGCATGACATTTTTATGGTAAGCATGACCTGATTCTACACCCAGGATAGCCTCCAGACAAAGGAACTCCTCAGCACACACAATTTTATGGATGTTAATTTAATTGATGCTCACAACGCAATGGATTTTTACTAAAGCTATGTTATTAATAAAATAAATTTTGTTCCATAAGAGGGAAACTTAAGAATCACTTAGCTGATTACCTCTGGGATTAGATACCTAAGTTAGAAAGCATAGCTTAAATGAAAGACATCCAATTATTTTTTATTTTTTTTTAATAATGTTATAACTGAGCTAAAAATATCTTGAAAATATCTAACACAAATTACCCTTGAAGGTATTTGAATACTTTATTATGCGATGCAATATTAGGGTATTGATTCTTACTAACGAATCTAGCCACAGTGTTCAAATAGCGAAGAGCTTTATTTACCGGGGAGTATATGATTTATGTACATAATAATATGTAGTACAGCAATATTAGTTTAAGATTTTGTAATAGTTTCCAATGAAGTTTCGTATCCTCATCGTTTGCGGATAGCCATGTAATGTTGCGTTAATTTAAAGACGTTGTATTTACATCGCGGTCAGGTATTTTGGTTAGAAAACTCGCAAATTTAATAATAACGTCATTGCCACTTTTTTATACAACATTACAACACGTTATGCGTAACAAAACAATAAATTTTAGGCTTGCTAATCCGCTAGTTTGTATCGACGAAATTGATATATAGTCTTCATGCGATTGCGTACAAAAACTCGGTACGGTACAGCTAATTTTCGTATAAAAAGGAGTCGCCGGTCGTTAATAATCATCAGTTGTTTTAATCACTTCATCCGCTCAAAATGCATAGGTTTGTGGTAAGTGAGCATCGAATGTGCATGTGCTATGTGAATTTAATGACAATATATAACAGAAAGTTAAAAACGTGAAAACCCTAAAGTCGTTTAATAAACATCATATCCAACAGTTTAAGTGAAAAATTACCTGAACCATTATTGGTTATAAAGCCCTAAAGCATAGATTACAGACAACAATAGAAAGGGTTAATCTCCCTAAGGACTATGGCCAAGAATACTATGTATCTTCATACATACCTTCCTTTATCGTAACCAAATACTCAAAATCATGGTAACCATGTTATCTACAGATGTTTAAGGCTTGCGGCGTCCGTGTCTCATGTCGCCATTTGGTCAAAGTGTCACCCTAGAAACTTTTAACATTTTCTTAAGTTCAGGATAAAGTTAATGGATTATCCGGTAGAACATGGTTGGATGGTAAAATTCGTTGTGATGGCGACCTTCTCATATTTACTCATTTAGTAAACCGTCAGGCTCAAGTAGGCTGTTTTGTATTACAAAATAAGAATATCTTTGCGAAAAAGTTTACCAAGATGTTTTGCTATCAAGTGTTACGAAATAAGTTTACCTGGTAGATGTGGTATTCTTGCCTAAGCACGTTTGAACTTTTAGAAGAATATTCTACTAAGTTCTCGTCTTAGTGTATCTATATCCGTGCTCGGATCTTCACGTGAAATTATTCTTATTTTCGACCCAAATGGTCGAAAGAAATGGTCCTCATCTGTTCTGTAGATTTTTTACCCATGACAGCCTTCTCCCTATCCGCCTAATTTCATTCAAACATCCAGACTAATGTAGTTCTTCATACTCTTATAAATTATACCTTCTGATATCACGATAATATCGATCTAATTGGCTTTTATCATTAATGTCAGACCTTTGTCTAAATGGATTACTGATAGCATATAAGGGCAGGTTTGACTGCAACACTATTTATTTTAAAGGCTGCTGTCTTATCCTTGATCGTGCTGTGTTCGGCTGCTGAGCATGACGGAAGGCAATCGAAATCTGCACAAGCACCTGCGGCCGCTGCGAGGTCTGCCGCTCCTCAGGCATCCCCCGCTGCGTACTCCGCCTCCTACCCAGGATACTACGATAACAGCTTCTGGAAGGTGAACCCCTACAGGTATTTTTTTTTAAATTCATTTGCGGATTTGTTTGTCCAGAAAGCACTCGGATTACGAATATTTTGGTCATGATACTGGTCGTGGTCGTCTGGTGGTTAAAGTGTTCGATTATTAACCCAGCGGTCACGGATCCAAATCCGTACTCGTCATACCATTTTTCAACGCTCATTAGAACAATCTCCCTGACTCTAGCACAAGCCTTGGTTAGTAAGCAGGGCCCAAAAATCATTGTATGTTAAGTAGCAATCCTTTAAAGAATAAAAAATCTAGGGATTGTCGCCTCTTCGTAGAAGATACCGATGGCTGCCGACAAAAATAGTCCTAAAAAATTTTGCCCTGTATTCCACTTTTGTCGAATGCAACAATTTTAAGGATGAAGTTTACTTTCCTTATTGGTTGTACAATAGTTTACTATTAATAGTTTAATATTATTGGTTGTACAATAGTTTACAGTGCAAATTGTTGTAACTTAATATAGATTATTAAATCATTCCTTGAAAAGCACGTGATTCAAAAGGCAGTTGTGCAAGCAATTATCGAGGTATTTAAATGCATTCCATCTCTATAGCTTCATAGAAAAATCAGATTAAATTCGACATTGTTGGCTCCGTAAAGGCTTGAAATTCGGTCCAAAGAAAAGGAATTTAAATAATGATAATAATTACACGAATACATACACAAAGGGCGAGCTTATTGCATTATTAAACAGCTATTCCAGTGAGTTTGTGTACAAAAATTCGGTACTAATCACATATTCATATAATATTGAAATTCAAATTCAATTTTTTAAATTTTAAACACAAGTCTATGTTACAAGGATCTCTCCTTAGGGTGCGGTGCATATGGTCTCTAGTGTGAATGCTTTTAATGAGTCCTGTAGTAATACAAGGCGTTAGTTTTTGCCTTTTGTGAGCTGATAGTCGCATTGAAATTTTCCATGATAGCCTTAGTCAATTCAAAAGGCATATTTTTGAATTGCTTCCGAGGTAATAAAAATATAAAAGTACATATTTATGTTCATACATTAGATTTATATATGTATATGTGTGTATATAAGTAGTATATACAAAATTATATATTTATTTGTATATAATCATATAATATCCATATTTTTAGTGTATCTTCTATTATATAGAATATAATTTATATTATTTGTATTTAGTACAATCTGTGTTTTATGTTTTATATGCCTGTGGTGTTCTCTTTTAATTTAAATATTGATAAGGTTTTTATTACTTGAGTGTCTAAAATTAATAATAATAATAATAATAATAATAATAATTAATAATAATAATAATAATTAATTGTAATATAATGTAATCAAGTGATATATTCAATATTTTGTTAGAGTACCGTATAAAAATAAAATAAATAAATACCTAATAGGTGTATTATTTTTAATAAAGTTAGTTAAAATATAAAGTTATATTATTAAATAGTTCTAAAGATTTATCAACATCGCTGATATTCGACACAGAAGATTCTTTTTTAATATCATTCAATAAAGCAACATGGTGAATTGTAGATATATTTTTATTCTAATTTTTGTTTGTGTGTTAATTGAGTGTAATAAAAATATAGTTTTTATTCAAAACATATTATTATATATTCAAAACATATTATTACTATAGTTTTTATTCAAAACATATTTTTCCTTAGGCATATTCATGCCTAAGGAAAAATAGGATTAGGATAAAGAAAATGAGGTGTGATAAGGAGAAGTAAGAGAATATTCTCAGAGTAAAGAAAATACTTTTAATAATTTAACTTTAACGTAATTTTTAAAAGTAAAAAAACATGATCATCAGGTTTGAATTTTTTAAATGTGCATTGCTATTACTGTGTACATTTGAATCCATAGTGCGAACCCCGGTGCCCCAGAGCCATGGCGACCCTACAACTATTTCAGGATCCTCCGCCAGTATTCGAACAGCTTCCCCAACGGCTACCAGTTCTCCTACAATACCGAGAACCAGATTCAAGCCGCCGAAGAAGGTGAGGTCCCAGAGTACGACCCGGACGAAAACATAGGTACAAGCTCCAGAGGATATTACCAATATGTCGGAGATGATGGTCAGACCAGAAGAGTCGACTGGACCGCTGACGAGAATGGGTTCAGACCCATTGTTACCATCATTCCTAATTACCAATTCAGCGTTGACAACATCGCTAGAAGTTCAGGCGCTGAAGAGTTCCCGCTCGGAGGTGTGCCGCTTCCACCTAGGACTCCTGTAGCTGGTGGTAAAGGTGTTCTGTATCAAAACTCGCCAAAGAACGGAGCACCTCCGCCTCAAGGTCAGTTTGGCCAGAACTAGAAATGATTACAAAATATTTCGTCAAATATATCTGTATTTTGTTTTTTGTAAGTATTATAGTAGAGGCTTAAATGTGTATTGACTTAATATTAT
This sequence comes from Neomicropteryx cornuta, assembly GCA_020383195.1. Lineage (NCBI taxonomy): Eukaryota > Metazoa > Arthropoda > Insecta > Lepidoptera > Micropterigidae > Neomicropteryx > Neomicropteryx cornuta. The sequence goes on along the minus strand of JAHKQU010000021.1, from coordinate 16,776,483 downwards.
AACTATTATAATAATAAAGTGTTATATATATTATTACTGTAAAATCACTGTCAGAAATAAATCTATTTTAAAAAATACATCTGTTTGTTTATTACTAAAACTTATATAGTAGTCATTAAAGGAGCCCGTTCAGTAGCACTATAGAATTATACGTAGTTGTATATTGTGTAGGTTGGCGTAAATGTATTATACGGTTATTTTTTTAATTTAATTCATCTAATTCAATAAGATTTTTATATATTTACAGTATAGCTGTTATCATAAATAAACACTTTTTATAACCACTAGGTATACTTAATACTCAAAATAAACATTAGGTATACTTAATATTATAGTAGTAAACGTAGTAGACAAAAAACGTAGTAAAAAAAAAGTAGTACCCTATCTACCTTTCTCTAGGAGCTATGAACATATTAGTTTGGAAATCATATATTTATTATTCTTTAGAAAGTTGATTAAAATTTTTGACATAGTGAAAAGAAATGTTCCTTCGATGGTCCAAACGAGGTTTTTATTTTATTTAAATTAATCTTATTTTGAACAATGGATCGTGTTATTAATAATGGGATATGGGCAGTTATATCAATCGATAGATTGGTTTGCATATCTAAAATAATATTTTTAACATATAAATTGACGAACATCTAATATATACCCCAAAATTTAAATATTACTTCTGCTAGGTTTTTGAATGACTTTGTTTTTTGTACTTTTAACACTGGTTCTATTATTCCATAAGTAAAACTGCCCCAGCCGATTATGCCATACAACGAATAAAAGAGACTGCACTGTAACATGATAAATAGTTTTATTTTTTAGATCATCCATTAGAAATCGAATACCTTTGAATATAAAAAAAGGTTTCTTAATTTTCGTACTCATATATTTACGAATGTGTATGATTTTTCTAGCGTAAATAGTTATTTAGTATATTCAAACCTAAATATTTTAAGTCTTTCGATGTTCCAATACTGATGCAAGTACAATGAGATGTTTCAGGAGTGCATTTCTGGGTATTAAGTTTAATGTGTTTTTCTGTTGATGGTTGGCCTGCAGCTTTAAAGGAAACGCTTAGAAATTTTTGTTTTGGTAGTTTCTATTCAGGATTTCTATTCAGGATTCTAAGCAAAATCCTTTTCTAGAACCTTAATAACAGCATGTTTCCTGGTTTGATGAATCATATAACTTTTAACATTATTGTAATTTTTAAATTAGATAGTTATGTTTTTATAGCAATGGATATATAACCAAAATTAAAAAGTACGAAAGTTATACATAAATTCGTAACAAAAATCCTAATAAATATTCAGAATACACGCGAACATAATACTCCATAAAACACAAATGTGTATATAGGGTAGGTGTGTGTAGGTTAGTGCTAGGCCCGGCAGGTGGTACAAAGGAGACATCTCATCTCAGACGAATTGTGAACTTTTATACGAAGACGTGTGACGTTTATGGAAACTACGCTTTTAACAGACGAAACTTAAAAAAAAAAAAAATTTTGGACTCTGATTTAGAACAAATCACACTAAAAAATATATCAAAACTAACACGATATTATAACAATCAATTTATAACAATGAACTCTGAAACTGGTAGAAGCTTGAACAAATTAATATATTCTAACATCTCCTACAATCGTACATGTAGGAAGTACATATATATCTTAGGGGCTTACAGTCATAAGTGGTCGTTTCTTTGCATTTAGTTAAGGATTTTTCAGAACTGATGTTGATTACAAAAATAATTTTTCAGTATTTATAAGGTTTTTAAAGCCTTTTTTGGTTGTTGATTATTGAAAAAAAAATTCTCGTGAGAGAGATAAAGGTAACAAAGTTCCACTCCTGATTACTTTTTTTAAATGTGTTTCAATACTTCAAAATAAATTATTTTGTGATTATCCGCATTGTGACCGAGAAGAAGCGCGCACGCCGCTCTCTTCGCACCAGTGTCGGAATCAGCCCTGACGCTGACAATAGAGTAGGACGCAGCGATAAATGACTTTCTTACGCCAATTTCCAAAACGACTGTATGCCCCTTAAAGTGAATACTAGTACTAAATGTATGCAAACGAGGACGATTTTAGTTCCTGGTACCAAACAGTCATTGCTTAGTCATTCTTTAAGTGAACCCCGTTCCCAGAGAAGTGAAAGCCGTCCTAAGAAAACTAGACGTAAAAGGAGGTTATGATGTCCTAAGCGTATTTTAACAAATTTTCATATAAAAAATAACGTACCTATCTGCGTCCTAAAACGTCATATAACATATATTCGTTTTAACGTAACAAACTGCGTGACAACTGTAAGAAATGTGCACCAAAATACTTTAAGTTAAAAACTAAAAATAATACCTCCAGGCAAACAATAACAAATACATAATTCAGGCAGATCTTACAAAGGTGTAATAAAAAGCAGAGTTTCAGTCCTATTGCGCAGAAATGGAATTTAATAATTCGACTGCTCTCCCAATCGGACTATTGGGAGATTGGTCGGCCGTACTAAAAAAAATACTTAATAAGTGAGACAAACAACACACGCGGGGTTTCCGGGTTTTATAGCAAGCCGCGAAAAAAAAATGAGTACCAAACGTCCATACAACGTTTTTTTTTGTTTAAGTGAATGTTTAGATACTTACACTGTTTAATCAAGGGATCTAGACGATACTAAATATGGGATCTTGATAATCTAAATGTTATTAAATATACTTAGCATAAAAAACAGGCGTTGTAAGATGATGTTTTGATGTTTGAAGTTTGATGTTTTGATGTGATAAGGGATGTTTTGCTTAGCAAATTTAACAGTTACACAAAGTGACACTTCACAATGCAATAATAGTTCTTTTTCACATATTGAAAAAATATTTCATCATAGCAACTTACATCTAATCACATCGTTTATGGAATCATTAGTGAGAAAAACAAACAATTTTCTGTTACTTTTACGTGAAATACTTCAAAAGTGTTTATCTTAAAATATGGATGACAAAGCAAACACAAAACTCTAACTAAAGAAGACTCCACATCTATAATAAGGGAAGGTATACTTTAGGCACCTTCAAAGTTGGTTAGTAGAGTTTTATTAGTGTCATTAATTTTGTATTTGAACTTTGGCAGTCTGTCAAAGTTCTTCCCTGTTCGGGTATGAGAATAGCCACCTTAAGGAAATGCTCACCTCAGTTTTGACATTTATGACGTAAGGAATTGACATCTCTCTTATTATTTATACAGGGACAAGTGGATAGCCTACTTGTGAAGGTAAACATGCTATATTAAGGGCCCTCTTCCCGGTGGCGCTGTTCTTTGTTTTGCGCGTGCTTTTAAATCTTTCTGACTCAGCTAACGCATAAACACTCTGTGCTGTTGTTGGTTTATTGTGAAAAAAGAATAAATAAAATATGCGCATCTCAATAAAATAAACTATGCTTTTATTGTGTTATTTTCCGATACTTGTATTCAAACAATGAGATATTAACGTCTAAACTTTGAATAAAATGTATGGATAAATACAGATTTTTTGAGGTTCTTAACTTTTAGACAAAATAAAAATATAACTTACTAATTTCAAAGAAGCCTAGATATTTAAGAGATAAAACGATACCTTGTATTATTTTTCTGTTACACTACAAACAAGGGAGTGACAACACCGGAGAAATGACCGGGTTGAATCCCCTTAAAGGGGATTTATCCCCTTAAAGATATTTCCCTAAACCTAATGGAATGTTTATGGTCCCTATTATGGGTAAGAGATTACAAGGAAAAAATATGAATTAACTTAAGCTCCACAATTTATATTGTTTTTTACGAGTTGGTATAAATTATCAGTCTTTTTGATCATTGAGTGAATTGCGACGCGACTTGACACGGGACAGAAAAAAGTTTTAGGTTAAGGCGCCCCGGGACGCATTTGTCCTTGAGATTAGAAAGAGTAGGCTTTATCCGAACATTGACGTGTAGAAAAGAGACGGATATACTCGCCGACCGCGAATTCGTTACATTTGGAATCGATGAAACATGTTTTTTGTATTTAAATAATTATTATCATTTGAAAAAAATGTTTTTTTTTAATTAATGCCCTAGATTATTATATTGTCTATCTTTAGAAAGAAAAATTAGGTTCCGGTCACATACACAACTTAAAAGAAAATCGTTGCAAGAAAAAAACAACACTTTCTTATTTATTTATTTTCATTATTATAATAAGGTGTATTTCGTTTTTTTTTTAAGCAAAGTACTAAATTAATATATGTAGAATATTGTGGTATTTTTAGTTTTAGCCATTTGTTGGGAATAACTTCAACAAAATGCACCAAAATACGTTACAAAACACGTTTTAGGGACTTAACTACGATTTACTTACCGCTTTAAAATGCTGACTATGTTGCCATCGGATGATGCCTACCTTATCAAATTGTTCACCGTGAGCATGCAACCGAGGTCGTTCTTCGGGGATTCGCTGAGGATATAAACGCAATGCAGCTGCGGTTTTACCACAACACTCTAATAATAGTATTCACCGTATTCTAAACAATATATTTTTTTGAAAACATCATAAATTTTGATATACCATCTTCATAAATAATACTTGAAATCACAGAACCAATTAGCTTGTTTTTTTTTATCTAGAATCGTCTTGGGACATGTTATAATGTTATAACAATTATGATTTCGACCTATGGTTAGTATTTTGCTTCACAAGCAAAGTGAGTTACACAACATTTAACCAACCATGTAGAACTTTGAAAATCAATAATGCTTTTTTTTATACTTCCACTAGAAAATCCAATGTAATTTTGTTGATGTTTAATTTTTTGCTATATAAAATTATCGGCATAAAAATGTTTTTTTTTTAATTATAGAAGTAATGATTTTTTTGGAGGTTGTAATTGTATTTTTAACATCAACTATTTTTTTTCGCATTATGCTTTGAAAATCTGAAACATGCAATTTGTTGAAAAGTCAAAATTTACCACCACTGCCCAATTTTGAAGATCGGTCCTTTGTTTTGAAAGACGTAAAAGGTATGACTATGTTTTAGAGATTTTGCCTGAAAATTAACCTACCACTAATTAAAAAATAACTAATTAAAAAATTCACTAATGAAATTGCAAAGAAGTAACTACATACCAAATTCACAATAATTGTAAAGTAGCTATAAAAAAGTAAGGAACCGCTATGTTATGAAACATTGGAGCTTAAATCAAGGCGTTTGATTATTGACCCAGTTCAAATGCGCACATTAAGGCTCATATCATTTTAGAGCTTCATCACTACCATCCTCTTTGACTCTAGCAAAATTAAAAAAAATAGTTTAAGAGTCACGCAGTCGCGTTGAAACATCAACCAAAACTACGCGCGGTAATTTGTACGGTGGGTCTTTTTATTTTTTTATACTCATGGTCATAATAATGTCACTTTTTAATGATAAATAAATACCCGACGAAAAATATCTGATTAATGTTATTAAATGATAAATTGCAAATACTAGGATTTTATTTGCCTTTGAAGTCATTGCCGCATTTTCAATGTACCAAAAATTAATAACAACGTGGAAGGATGGACAATTCGTGACTGAATTGATTTATGAATAGCTACAAGAAAAATTAAAAAAAAACACTATAAAAATTAATTGTAATTGGCTATGGACTATCATAAGCTGGCGGACCGTATCATAATGATCGCGTTGATGGTATGCAGCCTTTTTGTTTTATTTTTTTTATTTGTTTTAATTATTTATTTATTATTTCCTGAGCCTAACAAAGTTATGAATAAATTCACTTCACTTCGTATAAACGTTTTTTTCTGACAATATATTCAACAAACTAATAATAGACTACAAAAAAAATTGAATTTATAATTTTCTTCCAAATTTCCCTGTGATTTCTTTTATTTTTTATTCTTTCTACATCATTTTTCTAAAACTTAGTTGGCCCAATATTTTTTTATTAGGTTCACATTTAAATAAAGCTATGGCGCGATTATTATTTTACACTAAGTTGTTATTTTATAATATATTGTTTTCAAAGGTATTATAAATGTGCCCTATGAATAATGTCGTTAAAAATAATAGGTAAAATATCTTTAAATAAGTGAAACATTCAACAAGATTTATACTAAAAATGAATAGATAAAACAAAATATTTAAAATAAAACGAAGGTTTTTGTAAAATGCATTGAGTTAATTTTTCTTGGCATTCCTTAAAAAACTGTCTGATTGACGAAAATATTATTTTAAAACATTTCTATTAATATACTAAATTGCTAAACAATAATATTAATCAAATTTAAGATAAATATTCCTGATGGTAGAGCGCGTATCGGTGCGTAGCGTGAAGGTTACAATATTTAGGCGTTTTACAATTTTTCTTACGGATCCTAAATTTTAGCAACAATTTTTGGATAAGATAAACTTCACGTCATTCATCCAGTTTTTTTCAGGTTATTTTTTTTTCACAGACATTTTTTTATTGGTGTTATGATACACGTTGTCACGTTCAGTTAACATTCGACTTGGTCGGCTAAAAGTTACTCGTGTAAAGTCCGACCTAGTTTAATGACTATAGTACAAAATGTGATTTAAAATCTGATACAAAATATATGGATTCAAGTCGACATAGCTATTTGACCTACATTAAGAAACTCATTTTGTTTTTAAACCTCAATTCAACACAATAGTACAGGCGATAGTACACACATAATACAGGCGATAGTCTGGTTAAGAGGTCAGGAAAAACAGTATAATTGTGTCAATCGCTGTGTGAGTTTGCTGTTCCATTATTATTGTTGTCAAAATGTATTAGGAACCAAAATAAATAAATTATTTAAAGTCACTCTCAGGTTAAAAAGCTAAATGGACATAGTACCTATTACGCTGATTTTTCTAATACTAATAATTTTAATTTATTTACCATACATTTTACCATTGTTATTACACAAACTTACTGTAATGTGATTAATTACCAAAATACTTAATAAAAATATGTATATAAAATATTAAACGCTAGACAATCGATTAACACTTTTTCATTTTTCACTTTGTCATAACAATATCGACAAATTAATGATTTGCAAAAGTGCATATGTTACAGTAAGAACTCGCGCTAAGTGACGCGCTAGTACGCTGCTAAGTGACTACTAACTGTACTAAAAATAGTTTGCACACAGTTTCCCCGATTACTAAATCGGCAATGTTGCACAGCTCTAACAAAAAAAAAACATATACATATATATATAGCTTTTTCATACCAATCATTTTTTTTTAGTTTCAAATGAATATAAAATTTATCTTATAAAAAGGTTTTTTTTTTATATATACCTTTTAAAAAAAACGTAATTTCACGAAACTTTGAGACCTAAAATCATAAAATCGCAACCATTATTTTTTTTTTTGTATTAGAGGTGAATTTATTTTGCACAATAAATTTTATTATTAAATCGGCATGGCGCAAAAAAATAGGTAGCTGGTTTCTACGGAAGTTCAACAAGCCACTGAAATCATCAAGTGCTCTATTTATTCAGGATATTTTATTTTTTTTAATAATAAATATGTATATGTTTTACTTCATATTTTATTTTTAACGTGGAACACAGCGATAGGTAAATTTAAAATATATTTAACTATTTAATGTAAATGGCCAAATGTGTGTTCCTAATTATAATATGAATGATTTACTAACAAGAAAAAGTGAAACTATGTGCATGTATTACAAGTTGAAGAATGTGTGTAAACGTATGTGTTTAAATTCTAAAATAGATACATTACCGAGTTATGATCTATAGCTGCGAGCTACTTTGGGCACTAAACTTCTTGACACAAAGTTGTATAAACGTCCAACCCGACAAAACAGATACATGAGTGTTAGCTCGTGAAAAATACTTTTTATGAAAAAATCTTTGTGTTCAATAATAAATCAAAAGTAATTAATAAGCATAGGTTAATTATTAAATGTCAAAAAGTTAATTTGTATAGCTTGTCGGTGAAGGTCTCTTTAGCTGGCATATGGCACGATTACCAATAAATTATGATTAATAATATTTATTTGCATTTATTTTCTTTTTAGTGTATATAGCTAGATATAATTATGAATTTTATTATCAGTGCCATATATTACTAGTGAAGGTTTGTTTTATTTGTAAATTATAGGCCATATTATTACCCCTAAAAAAATTATGTCTTTTTTAATTCAAATATAAATATTAGTTATTTTTTTTTATAAATGTTTGTTATATAAACAATATTATTTCAGTAAATTTATGAATCTACTAACTTTTCTTACTTCCTAATAAATTTACCTAAATATAAATTGTTTTTTCCCGTAGGCCCTTTACTACTGACCCAAAGGTTGAGTTTTTAACTATTATTCGTCAACACCATTTCTTCTGACCTTAGCTTAACCATATAATGTTTAGTTCACTACTCAAAACATTGCTAAATGTAAAATCTTAATATATATAAATCTCGTGTCACAATGTTTGTCCTCAATGGACGGCTGAACCACTTAACCGATTATAATAAAATTTGAACACCATGTGCAGTTCGATGTGCACTTGAGAGATAGGATAGTTTAAATCTCAAATTATAGTCGCAATTTTAATTTATCGCTAATTATTTGTCTGTTATTATTTGGCAGTCATAAAACTGACAGATGTCGATACCTTTCGACTGGGTTGATGGCGCTAATGTCTGTTATTATTTGACAGTGACAGTTATTCGACGCAAACGTATTAAAAGAGCCCATCAGTTGGCAGAACAAATTGAATCAAGAAATCCAGCTCAAAGAATCAGGACAGCAGGTCATGCACAAGAATCTCAAGAACAGTGTAACGAACGTCTTCAAGAGAATATCATAAGAACAAGAAAATTATTATTTTCAGTCAAATGCCACCGAAAAAATCTAACCTCAACAACGCGAGCGGCAAACGTCAAAACTACGATCGGAATAATATATTCACTTACGAGATGCTGTTGCTGGAAACATCGATGGAAATTTAAATCCCAATGACATCGGTAATGCTTTCATTTTACCTTCAAGCTACATCGGCAGTCCACGGAACATGCAGGAATACATACAAGATGCGATGACTTACGTACGTCATTACGGCCGACCGGCCATTTATTTATTACATTCACATGTAATCCGAATTGGGAAGAGATACAAACTTTACTATTGCCAGGACAACAAGCCATTCATCGTCATGATTTAACTGCACGTGTGTTTAAACAAAAATTGAAATCCTTAATTGATTTTATTGTTAAATATACAATTTTTGGTATCACACGTTGTTGGCTGTATACGATAGAGTGGCAAAAGCGAGGTTTGCCTCATGCCCACATTTTGGTTTGGCTTAAAGATAGAATCCGTCCTGAAGAAATCGATCAAATAATTTCAGCCGAAATTCCAGACCCATTAATTGATCAAGAATTATTTGATATTGTCACCAAACACATGATCCATGGGCCATGCGGTGTTTTCAACATGACGTCACCGTGCATGGAAAATGGAAAATGTAAAAAAAACTTCCCAAAGCCGCATACGAATGACACGATCACGGATATTGATGGTTATCCAATGTATCGCCGCAGAAGTACTGAGAATGGTGGCCACACATTTACAATGCGACTGCCGAACTTTCCAAATCAAGTTGAGTTTGATAATCAGTGGGTGGTACCATACTCACCACTACTTTCAAAAACTTACAAAGCTCATATCAATGTTGAGCTTTGCAGTTCTGTTAAATCAATTAAGTATATTTGTAAATATGTAAACAAAGGCAGTGATTTGGCCATATTTGAAGTAAAAAACATAAATAAAAATGACGAAATAGCACGATACCAAATGGGCAGATACATTAGCAGCAATGAAGCTATTTGGCATATTCTCAGCTTTCCCATCCACGAAAGAGATCCTGCTGTCCAACATCTGGCAATACATCTTGAAAACGGTCAACGTGTATACTTCACTGAAGAAAATGTTCTCCAAAGAGCGTTCGAAGCTCCGAAAACGACTCTAACTGAATTTTTTACATTGTGTCAAAAACCTGATGTTTTTGGCCAATTCGCGAAGACATTGGTGTATGGTGATGTTCCACGTTATTTCACATGGAACAAATCCAGTAAAAAATGGGAGCCACGGAAACAAGGAAAACCACATCCTTCCATTACAGGCATATTCAAAGCTAAGACATTGGGGAGACTTTACACGGTACATCCAAAGCAACGTGAGTGCTTCTTTTTACGTTTGTTATTGGTGAATGTTCCCGGACCAACGTCTTTTGAATTTTTACGAACAGCTAATGGTCGAGTATTCAATACATACCAGGATGCATGTCGTGAACTGCAATTGCTAGAAGACGATAACCATTGGGACTTAACGCTTGCTGATGCTGCGTTGACATCAACACCGAATAACATTCGTCAGTTGTTTGCAATTATTTTGGCGACATGTTATCCCTCGCAAGCACAAACTTTGTGGGAAAAATATAAAAATTGTATGACAGAAGACATCTTGCACCGAATTAGACAAACAAATCAATGCCAAAACATAGATTATACACCAGAGATGTACAATGAAGCATTGGTCTTGATCGAGGATTTATGTGTTCTTATTTCAAATTTACCACTTAATCATTATGGTATGCCATCACCTAATCGTCCAGCCACCGACTTAGTCAATACCGATTTACAACGAGAAAATATTCACTTGGCACACAAATATTCACTTGAAGCATTAAACAGAACTATGCAAGATTTAAACAGCAATAATAAACTTTTCGGTGGTGCTATCTTACTTTTGTCTGGTGACTTCCGGCAGACCTTACCGGTTATACCTCGCTCTACTTTCGCGGATGAGATTAATGCATGTTTGAAACAATCATTCTTATGGCGAAGTGTTGAAACACTTCGATTGACCATAAATATGCGAGTACAATTGCAAAATGATCCATCAGCACTAATATTTTCCGAACAACTACTAGATATTGGGAACGGTAAAATAAAACTGCAACCAAATACGCAATGCATTAAACTACCAGACAATTTTTGCACTGTTGTTCAGGATAAAACTGAATTGATTCAGAGTATTTTCCCGGATATACAGAATAATTATTTGAATCATGAATGGCTTAGTCAACGGGCGATTTTGGCAGCCAAAAACGTTGATGTTGACGAAATTAACTTCCAGATACAACAGTTGTTACCAGGCGATCTGATGTCTTTTAAATCAATCGATACTGTTGTTGATGAAAATGAAAGTGTAAATTTTCCGATTGAATTTTTAAATTCATTAGATATCCCTGGAATGCCACCACATAATCTTCGATTAAAGATTGGTTCCCCTATTATTCTCCTCCGTAATTTGAATCCACCTCAATTATGTAACGGTACGCGTTTGGTCATCAAAAAGATCACCGGAAACATTCTTGAAGCAACCATTTTGGCTGGGAAGTTTAAAGGAAAAGTGGTCCTGCTGCCACGTATTCCGATGATACCATCAGATTCTACCATACCCTTCAAAAGGCTACAGTTTCCAATTCGTTTAGCTTTCGCCATGTCTATAAATAAATCTCAAGGTCAAACAATGTCCATTTGTGGTTTAGATTTGGAAAATCCATGTTTTTCTCATGGGCAACTATATGTTGCGTGTTCACGTGTTGGGAAACCGTCGAATCTATTTGTGTTAGCTAAAGACAGGTTAACCAAAAACATTGTGCACCGATTGGTGTTAAATTAAATTGAAATTGAAAGTATTTATAATTCAAAAAAAAGATATTAATGTTTAAAAGTTTAAGACTGTCTGCCTTGCCTACCTCATTCATGAGTTTAAGCGTCACATGTAATTTACTGTATTATACTGTAATATACTTATATTTGTTATAAAATTAAATGGAAATAATAAATCTGATAAATTTTTATTTTTTACCTATTGATTTCTGCTTAGTATCAAGTGTAAGAACATTTTAATTAATTGTGTTCAACGTACTTCCCCTTCAAATCTCAATCCAGTGAATTTGTATACCAACATCAACATTTTCGTCTTTGTTCGTAAATAATTTCATTGTACTAAAGGGTTATAGTAGTAGAAAGTCAAATAAGGAGATCACCATATTTTTTTACAAATACCATCTGTGTGAAAAAGCATAGTGGACTCCGTGACTGATGTTCTCTTATTGTTCCTCTTAGATTGTTTACTATAATGTAATATAACAAAAACTTTAGCCACAGCAACGCGTGGCCGGGTCAGCTAGTGTTTCTATATAATATTAGTGTATTTATTTATTAGTTTTAAACGGTAACATAAACGGGTAAAAGCTATCGAGTTTTAAATATTATATTTAAACTTTATTATATTTATAAACAGTAGGTTTGCCTTTAGATGCTATAAATAAATAATTTCACAGCGCTTGACTAATGATTTATTGCTGGTTTAATAATGCACATGTAAAAGTAACTTTACTAAGAATATTTTTTTTATTTATATATGTAAGATATATTTTATAAGTATACGAAGCCTGAAATTACACATACACAATTTACCTGGCATAAATGTCACGCTAAAAATAGGAAAAACAAAATGAATATGTAAATCTATCTTTATTGATAATAATAAATGATCGGAACTGGCTTGTGTAATGTATATGAGCTCATTAATGTTAACATACACTACACGCGGGCACGTATACGGTACGTATGTCTCACGTGAAAAAGAGATAGAATGAGGTGTGTTTAATTTGTAACAGCATCTAAGAGATTTTAAAAAATGTGTGTAAGTGAGAGTGAACGTTGTAAAATTAGTAAGATAAAATTTTATCTCGCATAAATTCTTATTTTTCGGAAAGAACGCGAGGGAATGGCCGTGTAAAATACCCCACATCTATATAAACAATCATATTTAACAAAAGGTTTATAGTATAAATTTCTTTATTTTGGTTGACAGCTATAAGTTTTCTTAATATATAGTCGGCATAACATAAATTAAGTTTCACTGTAATACTCCTAAACTTCTACAGAAAATTAAAAAAGTGGAATAAAAACGATTGAAACGCCTGCTTCTAGCTAGGATACAATTACACAGTGTTTCGTCCTCTTTTTCTACGTTTTGGTATTATTTCAATTTCAGACCTTCGTTCTTTACCTTTCTGGTGCATGTTTAGCTGATAATGAAAACCGAAGGCATCAACAACAATCTGCAGAACATCGTTCTGCTGCATTTCCACCCAACAGTGCATCTCATCCTGGATCCTATCCCGATTACAATACTAATGATTGGAACACTAACACCTGGAAGTGAGTTACAACCATTTTGATGTATAAAAAATATTCCATGGTATACCAAATGTATACCAACTCTATTAAATTTGAACTGTCGATAAGAAAGTAGATTCTGTATTAATATTATACACACTTAATATAACTCTGTTTTAATTATAATTATGACCCTTTTCATGGTAGAACTCATTTATAATACATGTATATATATATTATTTATTTATTGTCAGTAACTTAAATATTCATTTGCATAATATGTAAAGTACTACCTTACTAGGCAAAGCCCGTACTAAAGCAGACTGTACTAGAAGCATTGTTAATAATATAAGCATACTAACCATCTCACTGCGCAACATACAATTACAATTATTTAAATTTAATTTTATGCAATCCATAATATATAAATAATAATATAATAATACATTAATGTACCGTTACTAAATAACATCTTTTAAATGATAATTTATTTATTATAAAAATATAATGAAATAAAATATTTCACATATACGAGCATACACTCAAACTATATAAATAGATATTACTTATTATTATAAAATAGACATGACCTATATTGTAAACTTATAACCCTAACAATAAACTAATAGTATATATGAAATAAAATACTTCATATAGAATATTGAATAATATTAATATTTTGCTATCGATGTGTTATAAATTAAAACTGAAAAACTAAAATCGTAATCGTTTAGAATGAAACACCACCAAATGAAGTACCAGGGATCTCAGATTGTATGGTCTCTAGCTATACGAGAAAAACATTATATCAATATTCCAAAACTTTGTTTCACACCCAATGTCTTAAGCTGACTAGAAGCAGTCCAGAAAAGCAAGCCAACATGCCATTAGGCATTTTAGCTGATATGATAGTCCATCTGAATTAATTTCAATTCTTAATTGAGAGCCACTAAGTAAAAGACATTTTGAATTCAGTTTAACTGGATAATATATGACTGTAACGAATGAACCTGCCTGGTTTGCTTTTAGCTCCCAACTCTCTAAGCCTTCTTATATTGGTCACAATGATCATCCAACATCCACCCGTCCATCCGTCTTCGTAATGATCATCATTCTAAACAAAATCTATATTAGGAAAACGGAGCATTGGGATTACTTCTTTTCTTTCAAGATATATTGGCCAGTGGAATGCTCTTCAAAGGTCAGTTGTTGACCTATTTCCTTGTTCCAAGGCTATTTTTGAGCGTAGGCTGCGAGTTTTTATTTTTTTTTCTTCGCCTACTAAACTCAACAGTATCACCGGAGCTAATTCCTAAATATTGTTAGATAAAAATATACTCTTATATCAAAAATATTCACGATAACTTTTTTCCAATAATATAATACCTTATTTTGACAGCCTTATTCCATTTATTTAAAATAAAAAAGTTAAATTTTATTTGAATTTTCATTAACGATGGGATTTTTATTTACATTATTCATCCAAAATAAACTATAAATTATGCACATGCATTATTTTACTATTTAAAGACTTTTGGTTGTTTAATCGCTAGTTAAAATTATTAGACAGATGGAGATTGATTTATAAAAATGATGTTTCGGTTCGGATATTTAATGAGTAACGAGTTTTTAGTAAAAATTGAAAAGTACATTAAAAAGTCGATGTAGCATTTGATACATTTATAACTGTGATTTGTCTACTACATTTTGATTTTTTTGACAAATTAAATTGTCACAATAAATAAATAAATAAATAATTTCATTCGGTACTTACCTAACTGCCTTAGTAAAAACGAATTGTTTCTGATGCTCTTAGATACTTCACGTAGTTACTAGTAAAAACGGGTTCCTACTGATTTCGGGTGTTTACGGTATCATCTATAATAAAAGTCCTTTGCAGAAAGATATGTGCTAACCTAACATTATTGACGTTTACAATTTGCACTTAGTTTCCTTGGCTATCAAAGACCACCGCCAAAGTTAAAAAAATATTGACTTATTCTCATTTAAAATGATTTATTTATTTAATACTATATTGTAGTAACTCAAAATTACTTTTTTTATTTTAACAGTGAGCACGCAGGTGAACCAAACCCATGGCGACCGTACAGGTACCTGAGAATTCTTGGCCAATTTGAGGCAGCTGATGCAGGAAGCTACAGATATGCCTACGACACTGAAAATCACATCCGAGTAGCTGAAGAAGGGAAGATTCCAGAAGATGATCCTAATGAAGACATCGGTACGAGCGTAAGAGGCTACTATGAATATGTTGGTGATGATGGATTGACTCATAGAGTTGACTACACTGCAGGTAAAGAGGGGTTTAGACCGATCACTACAACTATCATAGGACAACAAATCGATGCTAAGCGAATTAGCAATGATTATCCGGTGCTAGATTCTAGATTTGCAGAAGATGATAAAGCAGAAGTGAATTGGCCACAATATTCTTTACCGGCTCGCAAACCAATACAAGAACCACCGAGAAGCTCTAATATGAATCCAAAACCTGAATCAATTAGACCTGTTCCTCATGGCAAACCGACTTCAGTTTCATCAGGTCTTCCAAATTCGAGTTCTTTTTTCCCATATAGACGACCTTCAGGTCCATCTTCAGTAATACCACCCAAGAAACAATTTGAAGTTCCGTCTGTTCGACCGAGTCCGAGTTCATTTTCTCAATCTAGACCACCTTTTGGTTCAGTTTCATTAAAACCACTCAATGAAGGGGAATTATATAGACGACCTAATCCATTTATAACTTCACCATCTAGACCACCAAAAGGTCCATATTCGGGATCATCAGTTGAATCACGATTTGGATCACCCCTCTTAACTCAGGATTCTTATTCAGGATCAAGTCAAAATTCCAAACCACTATCTCATCCGATAGGATCTTCATCTGAAATTTCCAATAAACCAACAACTAATGTAATAGGAGATTCCGAGAAATCAATCAACAGACCCAGTTATAATCAAAATATCCCTTCCCTTAGTTCAATATTACGTTTACAAAACGGATTTATTGGGCCAGACACTCCAGGGCTAAATCGATTTGGTTCACAAAATGAAAATATTGCGGAAGAGATACTGAGTTCACACAGATATGGCCAAAGAGGTGGCAAGGTTGGATTTCAGCCTCAGAGATTAAATGGATATCAAACACAAGATATTGCATCTCTGTCTCCGGAAGCAAACGAATATGGACCACTAAATTATACGAACCCTAGTATTGAGTCTACGGCATTCAATAGATTTGCATTACAAAATAAAAATATTGATTCAACGGAATCAAACGGGATCCCTTCTAGAAGACCGTATAAGGTAAATCCTAGTTTTACTGGATCATCATCTCGTCTTCCGACTAAATCAAACATTGAATCATCTGGACCGGCGCCAGGGCAAACGACTGATGGTGTTTCCAACCCTAGCAAAATGAAAATTCATCCTACCACTGCTGAAGCACCACTTGATGAAAATATCAAGACAATTATTTCAATTTTAGAATAAATGTTTTAAATGACTTTCATGATTTGTATATAGTTCAAGTATCGAAATTTCTATAGAAAACCTCTAAAAATATTTTTAAAACCACTTTTAAAAGAAAGTACCTTGAATTTTACACTATCATGTTTGAAATAAACTTATTATTGAATTTATTGTAATTGTGTTTTGAAATTAATTTTATTAACTCCCGAGATACTGAAAAATTCTATGAATTTCAAGAAGGTGACTTCCCCGAAACTAAATTCCTATTTCATACGAATATTGAAGGCATTTTCACTCCATAATAAGCATATATTGGGTGTTTTTTTTAAAAAAAACTTGTGACCCACTTCAATCACTCTCTCTCGTACGTGCAAGAATTGTATTTACCTTTTGCCTTAGCTATCTGCATGATAATAGATTTTTATTTAAGTGAGAAGAGTTATTACATAAAAATGAAATAAACAAAAATATATTTTATTGAGTAATATTTTACCTTTAACCTTGACTAAACTTGTCAACTAGTAGTAAACTTGAATCCTAATCATCAAATGTAAATTACTATTAAATCATAATTAATTATTCAATATTAAAACAAATTTAAAAAAACTCTAAAATGCAGGGTCAAAGAGTGATATATACATTCGCAGGACAAAATAATTCACTTAATAATAAACAACATACTCAATGATTGTTATTTATGTCTATACAAAAAATAACGCCCTAATAAAACTTCTTAATAGGTTATTTGTTATTTTTTTTAATTTGAGCTATCTATTTAATGAGTAAATAATATGTTTTATAAATTAAAAATAAATTAATTGTATACAATAAAGAGATATCGTAAATAGTACGCATATTTGATTTTTATTACAACAGGAAACGATGACGCAGCGGATATGTTACCCGTTTTGCGGGTATGAAAATAGGTAAAAAAAATACTTAAAATGGATAATTAGTTACCGATCATAAATAATAAATTATATTGAATATGATATCATTTTTTAGATTTTTAAAATTAAATAATCTCTGATGTGACTAGTGTTAAATTACTTAAAAAAAAATATCCGTGGTAACAATCCCTATACTGATTATTCGTTTTACACGTAATTGAATGAACAATAAATCCCTAAATTATTTTTATATTAGAACATGAATATTTAGAAAATAAACTAAAATTTCTACAGTTGTATTAAAAATCGATACTGTCATTATAGGGGGTTGGTCTATATCAACACCTCAACCCGGTAAATTGAAAATAGAAATATAAAAAAAAAAGTTTCATATGAAATTAAAGCTATTATAAATACACTTAGTTATTGTTCTCAGTTGATTATTCTGTCCTCTGCACCACGCTGCTTCTGCCCCTCTGCGACATATATATATATTTAACGTTCTCAAGTAGTCGAACGGTTTTTATTAAATTTAAAATACGTTTTCTCGTAATTTAGAAATATTTTATTCCAATATATTTGCTTGTTTTTTTTTAATGTATTTTGAGTTTTATAATATGAAAAAAACATATAGCGTTAAAGTAGGTTTATACACATAATAAAGGCGTTACAGATTTATACACATGATAATTATAGTATGTCCCTTCATATTATTAACGCTTCTATTATTTTTTATTGGCGCTTTTGAAACCGAAAATAAAATTCAACAAGTGATAGATTGGTAGGTATCCCACAAATTCCTTGTATATATATTTTTTTCTGGTAGTAATCCTTGGCTGCTCTTACAATTGACAAGGTAAGTAATTTAGCTCTTAGTAGGCTCATTTCAAATTTGTGTAAATTACCATATTTGTGCACATGTGCTAAAAGCACGTTATTATAAGACACAAAACGGACTATGTATCTTCAAATAAACTTGAAGCTACTTGAATTGGAAATGAGTTCACAAAAGCGCTAAAAAAAAATATCAACAAAAAATTACCTATTTGGTCAAACAAAATACTTCCCTTGGCAAATTTTACAAATCACATTTGAAAACAACGTGTTTGAAAACACCTTCAGTATATTTTACGCGGTATGAAAATACCGAAGGTGTTTTCAAACATGCGTGAACACAAAAATGACGTTTGCAACAATTATAACAATTCATTCGATTGCTAATAATAATCAGTAATAGTGTTGGCGACTTTCCTAATCATCCTTGATTGCTCCTACTTACCGACCTACCTAAAAACAAAACTGTTTTACCGACGCACGCCGGCGAACGGTGTCCCGGGAAAGCGCCGTGACGCTAGCGCCCTCAACCGGCGACATTCTGAAAAAAAGAACATTCGAAGATCTAAGGCAACGTGCAATTTTCTAACAATTTACTAAAATAATGCAAATCCACGTGTTGTTTCTCCTCAAGAGTAAAGGCCGGCTGATTATTTAATTCCTGTAATTGTAATGAATTGTAATTCCTTACCTTCTCAGTATTCTTTTGGCAGTGTTATAACCTTAGGCAAAAAAAAAACATAAAATAAAACTGCGCACATCGCAGATTGACCTAAGCAATAAATCACAACCAGATTTATATATATTATCAGTTACAACCTTAAACGTGACGATATTAACCTTTGTTTTATTTCACCTATCGAATACAATTTAAACTCTATTATGTTTTTAATTAGACATTTTTTTCTGATCATAAAATGGTTTGTGGTTTTTCAATTTTAGCTAGTTCCTAGTAGCCTAGTAGCTTAATCGCTATCCAAGGTTTTAAGAGATACCTACCTGCTACCTGTGCATCTCTTTCATTCGCTATCGAAAAAGAGATAGGTAGCAGGAACCGTGGCGAGTGCCGACTGGCAGCTAGGTTATCCTCGCAACACTCTGTTTTAGGATGACCTGTTGGGCATACATAATGCAGATCTACTTCCTAGGTGTAATATTTTCTATGAAAATTTAATTAATAATATAAACATATGTATTATTGAAAGTTGTATTTACTGACTATAGTGGTGTATTTTAACATGCTACGGGCAAATTTTGAAATTGTTCTAATAATTGCTTGGACATACCAAGATGAACCCAATTAATGGGTAAAACAGTACACAAAAAATATTATTAAAACATTTGTTTTTTTTTATTTTATTTATTGATATAGTAATTTAAACCTTAATTTACATATTATATATACAAAGATCTGCCTAACTAGGCAATGCCCGTGCTAAGTAAACTTTTCTGTACTTAGCAGCATTGCTTATTTTAAGCATAACCGTACCCGCTGAGCAACGTAAGATTACATTTTGTCATAATTATATAATATTCAGTTTATTTAAAGTTTAATAATAAGATATAACATAAAATAGTAGACGACACCTAATATCAAATAAATTATTAAAGATTTTTTATAATAAAATTGAAATGTATGCAATACTAAAATATATAAAATCTGACTCGGAAGTGAAAATGGTAATATCTACACGAAATTTTTCTTAATTGATTCCTCGTGTAGAATAAAAGTAATTTCATCTCTCTTTAACTTCAGGTTAGGTAGATCGTTTTTGGAATTTAGACAAAGAGAGCACTAGGAAATATCTAATTAGCCCCGGCGCCCTTATTTCGAACTAATGTCATAAGATTCGGGATATTGTTACAGCGTCGATGTGTAATAATAACTTCAATTTCAAGAACTTAACATAATTTACCTGTCATCAGGATCCATTGAAATGTAATGTCATTCCTCCACCAACACACATAAAGAGAAAATGACTGATTCATTTTGAACATGAAAATGAGAGATCGAAAAAAACAAAGGATTTGCCAAAAATGACGACATACTAATCACAACCTGTCATGAATATTGCTCCGAACTAGAAGCATTTTCAGAGACACTTTGACATTTGACCTATCACAGGGTAATAAATTATAAGGCTTACTGATTCACCTGTATAAATAATCAAGTGATACATAGATTTATCTTAATACGCGCTTAAGATAAAAGCGAATTTTGTATAAAAGGAGACAGCATTGACGAATCTCTATCAGAAGTGTACCGGACATCCTTCTAGATCTCAGCCAGAAATGAAGCTGTTGGTGAGTTATTGACCCGTGACAAAAATATATTGTAATTTTAATTAAACGTATAAAATAGAGCAGTTTTTAGATTATTTCTCAACTCATATAACTAGTAGTCGCCCAGTGGTGGAAATTCGACCATAATTCATTAAAATTTAGATTTGAGCATTATTGAAGTATAGCTGCGATCGCGTACAACTACGTCATTAGTGTGTGTTGTTTGCCTTAACTCCCTGAAATACCTATGAAATTTAAACATTAATGTAAAAAAAACATGATTACAGCTTGTATTTGTATTTATTTTTTATACTAATTTTTTGATACAATTCATTGTCAGGCTCATTAAAAATATTTTTGCTTGACATTAACTACACTGGCATTGACAGATTATTGAAAAATGTTTTTTTGAAATCATACAAAATTCACAATTCGAAACTCATCCTATTAATAGTAGTACTTTATTTAATTGAATGTATTTATAAAATATATTTTAGCTTTCTGCACTCCTTCTCCATATAAACTTATATATATTATGCTAAATCTCACACTCCTCCGTGTGCGCAATACGCTTAAAAAGAGCTACAAAGTTTTCACTTTGCGTATTTAATATATAGGTAAAAAGAACATTCAAAATCTTAATTTTCACTAATGAAGCTTGACTTTTTTATATTTTAATAATCTACTTTAATTTACAAAAAAAAAATAACCTGCAGCAATAATTATAAGAAATTTGAAGAAGTGTTGTTATTGATTAAATTTCAAATTAAAAATCTAAAGTTACAAACAATACAAATAAAAGTCAACTTTTTCTTTCGTACATCTTGAGTAAAGATTTTCCTTTTTACAGCTTGTTCTGACACTTGCTGCGGTAGGCTTGGTGGCTGGTCAGCAAGCTCCAGCTGTACCTAGAAGCCTTGGTTACAATGCCTATCCGGGACAGTACCCTGGTTACAACGCTTATCCGGGACAATACCCTGGAGGATACCCTGGAGGATATCCTGGAGTGAACCCATATAATCCCTATAATCCATATAGGTAAGTACAAATATTTTTTAACTCACTGACTACTGTAGTGGCTAAGGCAAATTCAAATATTTTTTCCTATGATAGGAAAGTTCTCAGGTTACGTCATTCCATTCAAAATGCTTTCATGTCGATGTGATGTTCTACTTATTTTTATAAATTTTTTTATTCAGAAATAAATTCTTTCCTACTTGAATCATTTAGGTAGTAAAAATACATGTAATTTATTTTGGTAATATTTTTATGGAGGTACATAACTTGTCATAATTATACTTTTTAATATGTCCTAATAACGCCTTTAAGGAACTTCTCTATTTAAAAGCAACCTCTTAATCTAATACCACCTTTTCAATGTGAAAGAATTCCATTTAATTATATTTTAATAATCTATATAATTGTTTTTAAAAATAATAAGGGCTTGGTGAGGCCGTTGCTTTAGTGGGGTGGTTCGATTCACAGGTGCAGTGTGTTTCATGGTGAAGGGATATTTATACCAATTATATTGTTAGCCAGTTTCCGACAATATATTAAACATTAAGTTATTGTAATGTATTATATTTATTTATTAAGGAGGATTTAATTATTAAGGAGGATAATAAAATTAAACCCTATTAGATATCTAAATATGTTACCTAACAATTATGCTTTGCATAATTTTAATTATTTTACTAAGAAAATAGTGATAAAAATATAAAATTAAAGGAAAATGAATTTGTAACAAGATATTATTTTTAAATGACCGCATCTAATGGCCAATAAATATCACTTAGTGCATCTTTTGCTGTTATTAAGCGGAAGATTTTTTTTTTTTCTAAATGCGTATTTTAGGATTATTTATGTGACGTTTTAATGGCAACTACGGATCTCACACTTCCTGACATGCATTAAAAATAAATGCATTTAAAAAACTGACCTACATTTTTTTAGCATAAGTTATACTTTGGTTTTAGATTATATTAAAATATAGTTATTACAATTACATTATTAACTAATTACAATATTTAGGAACTTGGAAGAATGGTCATTGACAGATATAAGGAGGCTTAGAGAGTTGGGAGCTTAAAATAGACGTGGCAGGTACATTCGTCACAGTCTATAGTTTGTTAGTAGTTTTAAGTTGTTTTGTAAATATAATTATACTTATTTAGAGCTACGTTATATATTTTTTAATTGAATATAAATACTATATTAAAAATTAGATAATTATACAACTCAAAAATGAACCAAGGCTAAATAAAACATTAAAGCATCAGGAATTGAACCTCGGATCTCATGACTATTGCGGGTGACACGCTAGCTATTACATACTCATTATTGAATTTACATAGGTAAGTAATATGTATTTATGTACTTTTAGGGAGTATAAAATAAAAAAACCCTATTTTGGTGTAAGTAATAATGTTGAATTAATTTTATACTTATTTTTTTTCTCAGCCCTCACAATCCATGGCAACAGCAGGATTGGCATAATCCTCAGCACCCATTCTTCCGCATTCTCCAGCAGTATTCAACATCGAACCCTAACGGATACCAGTATTCCTACTCCACCGAAAATCAGATTCAAGCTGCGGAACAGGGCGAGGTTCCAGAATACGATCCGTATAACAACATCGGAACCAGGGCCCGCGGATACTACCAATACGTGGGCGACGACGGCCTAACCCACTCCGTTGAGTACACTGCTGACGAGAATGGCTTTAGGCCGGTCGTTTCCACCAACGGCGTGCCCAACAACAACGGAATCCTCAGGGGCGGCGCGCCGCCACCCGGGGCGGTCAATGCCCCCGTAGCGCCCGGGGTCCCGGTGCCGATTGGAGCCGTCGGGCCATATGGACCCGGTTTGGGAGGTTTGGCGCCGTCGACGGCACTCGGTCGTCTGACTGGTGCGCCCGGACCTATTCCTCAAGTGGGCTATCCAGGTGTCCCCGGACCTCAACAAGTTATCTACAAGAAGAAGTAATCTAACTTAAGCGTTCACTATTAACTAATAACAAAATTACACGGACCTGTTCGATCCAGTTGGGTTGTCAAACTGTCAAATTAATAAGAATAGTACCTTCTACTGGACGAAATAAAAAATACCTAATATTTATTTTGTATCTTTTGCCTTATATGTACGAGGGAATAATTTAAATTTCATTTATTTTCCGTGAAAACCACATAATTTATATAGGAATGATACTAAAATAAAATAAACAAAAAATGACTCACTATTTAAATAGACTTGAAAATTCTGTGCAATATAAACAAACAGTAAAATAAAAAAAAACAAATACTACAATAAAACTTATCAAATCCTGCATTTGCAGGAAAAAATATAAACATAAGCGCAGAGAATGTATAATACCTACATATCAAGAGAATATTAACAATCAGTAAATATAAATACGTGTTAAAAAAAAATGACAACAGATTAAAAAATAAAATAACTGAATAACATTAGTTTCAACAAGCAGTAAAATAACATGCCTAATAATAAGGCAATAAAGGGTGGAAAACAAAACAACATCGGAGGGAAAATACTTTTCAGTCAGTTTGAATATGGTTCTGAAAAATTCCATGTGCAAGGGGGATAAAATTATGTGGTATGCGGTAGCAATATCACATAATACCTAAGCCAGCAACCTGTGTCTGTAAAATGTGTGGGAGTGTGTGTGCAATTGTGTGATCGCGAATGCACCTAATGAATGTGCTGAGGACCCTAGCTTTGTTACATTCAATTACACAAATAAACTCGTATATTATTAAATTTACATAATTAAGAACTAAGTATGGAACGCTAGTTTAGATGGGTCACCAATTATTCCGAAGTAGGTATACTCTGCAGGTTTCTGTTCTTTTATGACCCACTTCAAAAACAGGGTGGCCTCAATTCTACCTATAAGTTTTTTTCATGTATCCTCATTGTTCACTAGTTTCTCCTGAATATTTTGGCACAACGATACTTGAGTTCTAAAGGGCAGTTTATTTTTATTTCAGATATGAAGTTTTGATTTAATTTCTTTTTTTTTTCTCAAAACAAACCTTACGTCAGATATTCCCCTTTACTCCGAGAGCCTTAAAAATATTGTTTGTTTTAGTTTTGATAAAATTTATTTTAGATTAGTCTGTACTCGGAAAATAAGTGTGCAATCAAAAACGAAAAAAAAACATACGTTTCAAGTTAATATTCATGTCCTTGTGGTTCCATTTAAGTGAAACAAATTACTAAGACACTTTCGTCGTTTTCAAAGGCCGGTTGTGTAACAATATTATAATCGATTGAGTGGGCGTCTGATCGCCACATTTATACATGGCTTACATACCATAATTTCAAAGAATAATTATTAATAATGATATGCTAAAAATGCATTGGATCGTTAATAAAGCATCTATCTTTGTAGCATATTTCACTTATGAGCCAGCAATTTCGGTACATTCAGCGAACATTATCCAGAATATAAATAAAATCGCGGGTACATCCCTATAATCGCTTTAGTTTTTGGGACAACCATGTAAAGTATTGTTTTTAACACATACCTGAAAGCTACAAAAATGCAAATTTTACAGGTTTTCAAAGGGTTTAGCAGTAATATCCACAAAAGATTTAAGTAGTAAAAGTTATTTACATTAAAGATAATTTATTATTTTACAGGAATCTATATTATTAATAAGGAATAAATATATATATATCTAAGGAAATATCATTTAATATACATAATATATTTCTAAAAAAACAGCACCACCATGTTTTTGAAATAGCATTTTTAAAGTCATCCGCTTCTGAAACCAGAAACATCCTATATAAAATAAATTTATTTTTATGATGAGATTAGAGTCGAGGAGATTTTTTACTTAAGCGATTTGAGATACATGATATAACATCTTAGCAATAAAAGAATAAAATTTGGTATTAGGATATAAGAAAAAATAAGTTTTAATTAATAGCTCTACCCTTATTTAGGTTGAGTTGGTTTTAAAATGAACAGCTTGGATAGTGATGAATCTGTGGAGAATGCAGCACTGTGCGATGGTAAGCAGAGTATCATTGTGGGATAGAAGAGATATTCCATATATTCTGGTTTCCTCCAGCAAAAATTCAAGGGGTTAGCGAAGCGACCTATGCCGAGTGCTGAAGTC
Organism: Neomicropteryx cornuta; assembly: GCA_020383195.1. Taxonomy (NCBI): domain Eukaryota; kingdom Metazoa; phylum Arthropoda; class Insecta; order Lepidoptera; family Micropterigidae; genus Neomicropteryx; species Neomicropteryx cornuta. The sequence goes on along the minus strand of JAHKQU010000021.1, from coordinate 16,750,601 downwards.
ACAAGAAGAGAGCGCTAACGATCCATTCCGAGTACCGCTGAGTTTTCTGGTTGAGTTGCTGCAGAATATTCTTTTTTTTTTTGTCGATTCTTCCGCCTACGCGAATCCGTCTCTCTAAATTGAACTCCACCCACCCTTGAACTCGTGAAACGTCGATTACAATGGCTCCTGGTGAGAACGCCAGCCACCGAAAAGGAATTTATAAAAGTAATATAAATGAATACAAGTTTTTTTGGATTGAAAATATTACTTTATTCCTAACTTGAGATGCAGGTACCATCAAGATTTACCGAGTTGTCATTGACCTTGCTGCGGTGATGAGCGGCGCTTTCGTCGCCAAGATGATTCATTTCGGTTCTTCCAGCATCCAAAGAGCGAGTGGCAGAGAGTAACTGAATCAATAAATTACTATGATTGCCATCTACAATACTTTTTTAATTTAATCTAATATTTGATTTAAACTTCATATAGGTGTCATATGTTTTCCTAATATTTATTGCTCTGTTTCAAAGACTCTGACATTTAAAAATGTCGTAACTTAAATACGCTTTTTTAAATACTATATATTTCCTTCATAAATAAATTTGATAGCTTACATAGATTTAATAACGGCTTATCAAGCGTAGGCAATTTTTACCGGCGCCGTTTTTCCACCCCCTTTCCTAACATATTATGTAGAGTTTTGCTCAACATTTGTTTTAAACATTTCTAAACATTTGTTTTATCATTATTATTATTATTATTACTAGGCAGGCCGCTATGCTGATGAGTCTAGATCAGTACTTGCCTTATATTAATAAGATATTTCGTAGTTATATTATTGAACCAGAACCTGATATCTTACAGGCCCTACAGGCGTCTTTAAAGGCATCTCCCACCCAGACTACTTTGGCCTGTGGTACCAACTTGTGGTACCAACCTCAAGCGATGCAGTATTAATCTGTGCGTTTAGTATTAATTTTTCTTCTTAGTATTAACATTCTGGCTATATAATTTATTTGATATTCAATCTGTAAAAATATTAAAAAGCATTTGAAATTTCCAAATTTCAATACTGTCAGACTTTTATATAAGTAATGTAAAATAACGGCGAATGCCTATTATAATGTAAGTATACGCATTTATACTTTTTGAGTTGAAAAATGCAATAGACAGACGTATATTGCATAGGACGGGATCAGTAGCTTCTTATATATAAATGTATAAAAGCTAAAATTACACTATTACACTATTAGCTTACACTATTGGTTAAATTCCAATTCGCGAAAAAAATATGTTATTGGAAAAATTAATTACTTAAAAATAATATGATTTACCTATTCACCCTACTTTAACCGTTTAAATTCCCAAACAAGAATGGAAATTTCAAGGTTTCTACACTTTCGTTCCTACTATAGTTATTAGGAACGAAAGTATAAGCTGTGTTTAGACAAATGCTACAAATAAGTACGTACTATGCTACGGAATTCTTTTCTATAATACATTTAGAGTACTTTTTATAGTTTCGTATGTTAGCAAAGTTTGGTGAGAACCTGCAGAATACAGGCAATCCTTGTCCCGGAAAGTAGTTCGTTATAACGCTAGCCATTTATGGTCATCGGTCAAAAGGAACGAATAAATAATTGCGACCTCCCGTGTTGCAATCAAGATTTGCATGGCATTTAATATTTCGAGGAAGGCATTTCGGCCCGCGACTTCTTTTTGGCAATAAGGTGATTTAAGTCAAAGTGAAACCTACGTGAAACGGTCCACGCCTTTTCTCGTCTATAAATGAATGGATTTTCGTTAAGGAGGTGCATTGTTTGAGAATTGTGCTTAGGACGGACAACGGAATCTGTTTCGCAATGAAGACTTTGGTACGGAATTCAAATTATGTCATTCGCGATAAATACACAAAAGAGCAGTGAATCGTGTGGGTTGTAAATAATAGGTGATCAGTGATTTAACGTCAAGAATATACGAGCGTATAGCAGATAAGAGGTTTATCTTTAAGCATAATAAAATCGGAAACAATAGTGAATGTGTCGACCGTTGTAACCAATGGGCATCCTTAAAATAGTCCAGTTATTTGTTTTTACTAATAAATGTATAGTGACTATTTTTTTTTTATATTTAAATAATATTCAATCGGGAACAATGTTCAGGGTTAATTTCATTCAATAAGTTCTTCTTTACTAAGTCTGACAGTATCGCCACTCTCGCTCACATTCATGTTTTCGATCGTATACTCGCCGTGCGGCTGTACATCTAATTTAAAACTGATTTATTTATTTATTTATTTTATTCATAAAAAGAAAAACAAAGTACAAGATATTACACATGTTACAAATATTATAATAGCATAAAAAATAGTATAACTTAAACACAGGACTAATTTCTAAGGACTTTGTTTATATATCTAAACAAAGATGTTTATATTTTGAACTCACAATAGTAAAAAAGATAACATAATATGCATATTTAAAGCTGCCATTTCCCGCCCTTTGAAAAATGCCAAATCATTCTGGGATAAATTCTTGATATCAGATATGCATAAATACTTGGATGTAAGTTTATTTTGATGTGTTAGTAGGTGTATCTGTTTACTTTAACCTGGCGGACGGAGGTTCAAATTCACATAAAATCTCACTTTACCGGTAAAATAACTTAAAAAACAATGGATGCCCCAACAAAACAACAAAAAGGCGAGCTTATTGTAGTAGGACATTCTCTACCAGTAAACTCAGAGAGGTCATGTGATTTATTGTTTATTTTCATTTATTGAGGCATTATAAATTCAATACAAAAGTTTAAATATAACAAATAGGCTGTGCTTAGAAATTGTAAAAAGAAGAACGTGCTGGTTTTCAACCGTCGTCGTATTAGCACAAAAAATAAGATTACTAAATTACTGTTTTTATCAAACCAAAAGACCTATAATTAATTATTTAATTGTATAGTTACTTTTTTATTTATTTTTAAGCAAAAGTATTAGAAAGAGCAGCAATATTATTGAAATCATATAATATAATACGGCCAGTAGGTGTAACGGGGTTTCTGGGATCTCTTGGCAAGTCTGCACGTGTCGTCGGTCAATAGGCTCAATTTGTGCAGGTGTTTATTGAGATAGCAATGGTCTGTTAGGATCCTTAGTTGGTTCTGGCTTAACTTCAATAGCTCAGAGTCTTTTCTGCGAGAATTTTACTGAGTTCTTTGGTTTACTTTTGTCCGCCATTCTTGACAGGCCTATCATTCTAGTCCTATCATTGCTTTTGACTGTACCCATGTAATAATGGAACTTTTCAATAAAGTAAATTTAGATTTATCAATCAATATTTTTTCCCCACATTTTAGTTGTTAGTAACGAGCATCTTGGCTCTCGCATACGGACAGTACGAGCAGTACCGCTCCTATCCAGGTGACTACAGCTACTACGACGAGCCAACGTCGCCCCGGCCAGTATGGAGGATCAGGCCCAAGCCGATCCCATACAGAAGACCGGCGGCCGTGACGATCGCCCCGACCTACGCGCCGTACGAGCCCTTCATCCCTTCGTTGAGCCCAAGCCTGGCGCCGCCGTTCGGACCCGCGTACGGACCCACGTTTGCTCCGGACTTCGTGAGCTCCACGTTAGCTCCGGACTTCGTGGGGTCCACGTTCGCTCCGGACTTTGTGGGGTCCTCACTGGCTCCCATACCTTTCGTCGGCCCGACCTTCGCTCCAGTTACGCACTACAAGCACGGAGATCGAAATGCGCATACGGTGCAAAGCGAAGACGAGAATGACGGATTTGGAAACTATCATTATGGGTAAACAGTACTTTTATTCAAATCAAATTTGGGTTTACACAAAGTGAAGAATTAATTGCAATAGTAAAATAATTTTAATAATAATTTTAACTAAAGAGAATGAGTTGTATGATTCTCTTTACGTTTAGTCTATAACGCACTAATTGGCGGGAAAACAATAATATTGCCAACCCATATTGACAAAATTCACGGCTGTACAGTACATTCGATTTTCGGAGATGCCAACTGCATAGTTAATTAATACTTAGTAGAATGTAAACTTTGAAGAACTAGACGTGCGGGTGTATCTATCCGCTAGGGCATAGTTGAGCGGCGCAAAACGCGCGGATATATCCGCTAGGGTATTCTATAGGCCTGCGTCCTAGTCCGAGTCACCATGAACAATTCGTAAATATATTATATGAACATAAATGTCATTGTATCTTTTTTTAGGATGCGAAAGCATAAGGTTTCGTTTTCAAGCCCAATCCAAGCAAAGGTCAAATCCAGCACCATTCTTGACTCATTTTAAATCGAAATCGAAGATTTGTAATTTCTATATTAATTTGCGAGTCTGGTGGAGTCGATTTATGTGGTATTTCTATGGAACTGCTCAAACAAATCAAATAACAGATGGCATTACAGTATTATTTTCAAATATATTTTTTCTAGTTAAATTGATCGCAAAGGCCAACGATCCAATTAAATTGCAATAAAATAAAATGTTCCGAAAAACACTATTCAGTTCAATTCTTCTCTAAAGCCCTTGATCAGTTAGTATTTTAATTGTTTCATTTTCCAACTTCCAATACCATTTTAAAAATGTTTAAAATTGATTTTGAAATTCAAATTCAAAATGAAAATTTAATTTACATGAAAAAGTCTTCAAAATATATTTTCATGACTCATCTAATCAATAATATTCGTGATTGCATTTTGAGAAAGGATGTGAGTTTAAATTCAAGAAAATGGTTGGTCACCGTCGAAAATGTAAAATAATATTAATTGGGTAAAAATTAAACCTAACCCATGAACTTTGCTATATCGTTAAGAGTGACACTCTAAATTTGCTCGTAAAGTGTTTATAATTACAATATCAATGAATTCGCTAAGCAATTTTTATTTCGAAACCTTTCATAATCACCTTCTAAAGATTGAATAGGCATATTAATTTGAAGACACTGCATTAAAAAGCAGTTAAATTCGTTGTTTTTGGACATATATTTATTATCAGTGACGGCATCGCTATTAATTCACTTGTTTATACACATTGCGATTGCGATACACCGAGCGAATCGGGTCTCCTAGCTAGGACATGCCGGTGTCTGCATTAAGCGGCATTTATGTTGTCTTTTAGTTACTAAAGAGTGCTCGAACTGGGAAATTTACAAATGGCTATATTATAATGAATAACAACAGCTACAAAATCTTAAAATCTTAAACTATTAAAATATTAATGTAGTACGATTGAATTCGGGTAAATAAAAAAAAATATTGATTAAATATTATAAAATAATAAAAATAATAAGCTCTATAATATTTTTCGCTCTCTTTATTTACTCGAATACTTTATTCACCCTTTATGCCGATGATCTTAAAATTTATTATAGTGGAAAATTTATCAGATTGTCAAAAATTACAAGGAGAACTTAATCGCCCTACAGACAAATACACCGACCATAAACAAACTAAACTTCGATAAATAAACTAACCATTAATGCATCAAAATATGATTAGCTTTAAAAGGAAAACTAAATGGATCAACCATTCATATTTAGTCTCAAATGAGCTTATACCTATAAACCTAATTCGCGACCTAGGTGTGCAATGTGTATCTTGACCCCAAAGTTAATGTACGATCAGCATATAGATTAAATTATTTAAAAGTCATACAAGAGTCTGATATTTATCATAAGAGCTTGTAAGCCCTTTCATGACTTAAGTACTATTAAAATGTTGTATTTTTGTGTACTAGAATTTGCATTACTAGAATATGGACTCTTAAATATACTTTTTCTAATCGTATTGAGAGCAATCAATTTCTTTTTAGGAAACCACTTAATTTTAGGGTTCAATTGAATTTTGAAAATTACTCTTCTTCTTTGGTATGGATCAATTAAATATACATTTTAAATAGTCAAAAATATAAATAGTGAATATGTAAAAAGTAAGATTTAAAATAGTCAAAAAAGTTAAAGTATTAATTTGAGGTATTTCGAGGGCTAGATGTCTAGGTCAAGCTCGTGCAACCATTTTTCAGCATCAAGGGTTAAATGATGCAGTTCTTTCAGCTCTCCAGCGAGACTTCGATGTGGGCATTCGTTCGCATTTCTCCGCTTCGCCCGTGACCTTTAAAGACTTGAAGACAGTTTAAAGCATCATAATTTAATGTCTCTTCCGATATGGGATTCCTATATGACATCTTACACAATCTTCTGGACGCACCGAATATTTTATCTAAAATTTCCTTTCGTGTGCTATCTTGTCGTACTCGTCAGACTCAAATTTTCCATGTTTCTTAATGTAACACAAATTATGATTAAAAGCCTCTGCTTCACAGAATATTATAAATACGTATAATTATAATTTTGGTGAAATTGACATTTTTAACCATCTACTTGGTAACCTTCTACTATTCTCCTAATGTTTTAGTTTCAAAGACATGTAAATTCTTAGATTTAAATACAGCCGGTGGCGATTTTAATCACCATTTCAATTTGTTTTTAAAATTTATTGAGACATTAAATATGGTATTTACAAGCTAACGACTTCAAAAACACAGTTTTAACGACACATAAAACCTAGATTTAATATATATCGTTCAAAATTTGAATACAATGCATTTTTTTTCCAAATTTCTTCAGTGTATAAAGTCATTAATGTAAATTATCTGAATAATTAAACACCAATATTCAACACTGCAGCATCAAAAATGTTTCAGCTTTTTTCATTTATTGGAATACTGGTAAATGTTAACTCGTAAATAAGAGGAACTTTAGCGAGAGTATTTAAATGTTTACCAATCATTCATGATTCAATTTTAATTTATTCGCTTTATACAGATAGGTATTTTAAATACAGTACAATATTAATTGTGTAAATATTTAGATAAGATGTGGGAAAAGGGATACATGTTCAAATTGGATCGGTGTTCCTGCATCCAGAAATAGTCGATACCAGTCTATAGCAAAGATGACAGTTCTTTCTTGTTATTAAAAGTAGGGAGTAACAAAGCAGACGATATGTTATTATAATTGTAAGAAATAAAAAAATAAGTCAATGAAACATTGGTGTATGATAAACTAATGAGAAAAATATATAATATTAGAATAATATACAAGTTTTAACAATGTTAACTCGCGCTGCATTGAGGGTTACTGCATGTATTATTACCTATACCTGAATCACAGTAGCAAGTCAGAGATTGCAAACCCTTTCAATTCCTTGAGTCTAATTTTACTGACGTTTATTTTAAATTTTATTTTAAAAATATAGTTTCAATGATCAACATATATCGAGTACTATTGTAAAATGAATGCACTTTTATTATTTATTACTTGTATGTAACTTGACTTTTATTATTTATATGTATACATATAAAAACTCTTCTTTTCTCTGCAGCTACCGAACTGACAATGGAATAGCAGCAGAACAGACTGGTGCTACAAAACTTGTCCACAATAATGTAGTCCCGGTGGTTCATGGTTCTTATGGTTGGGTTACGCCCGAAGGCAAGGTTATAAGCATCTCATACTATGCTGACGAAACTGGCTTCCACGCCTCGGTTAGTATACTTATCTAAGTACTACTTACAGGTTGTCCTAAGATTTTTCTTGAGGACTGAATGGGTGTTTTTGTTTCCTGTTATAAGTAAGAAATTGTATAAAAAAATGCGAAAATATTCCATTTCCAAATTTATTTATTTTTAACGAGATGGTGTAAATTACCAGTCTTTTCGGTCAGCTACTCAATTGCGATGCAATAAGGCAACCTTGACCGCGTTACGCGTACATTGACCTCGCAATGAATGCTGGTCTACCGACCGGACTAAGCCGTTTACGTTGCGCTCGATTAGATGTAGCACATATTACAAGAAACGTGTAATATTATCACGTTATGTTTACTTTTTTTTTCGGAAACCATTATAAATTTCGATATATCGTCTTCACGGATAATACTTGAAATCGCAGCATCAGTTAGCTGGATTTTTTTATCGGAAATCGACTTGGGACCCGGTTTACTCGTACAGGTTCGATCCCGCTTATGGTCATACCATTTTTAACGCTTCATTACCACCGTCTCCCCTGACTCTAAGTACACGCATATTTGGCCTAGTTGAGTAGGGCCCAAAATAATTGTATATGACCTAGGTCATAGCAATTATTTTTAAAAAAAAAAAAAAAAAAAGATAGGCCAAGCGATTATAAAACACGCGCCAAGTGCTGATTTGCTAAACAAACGACCAACAGGTCTCGTGTGAGTCTGAGTTGAAGGCAATATGTCACACAAGTGACACATTTCCTTCGTGTATTGTAAAATCATGCAAAAATAATTTACTATTATTTAATAATATATAATAAATTACTATTATTTTTGAAGATTGAAAAAAGACAGAAATACATATACGGGTAATAAAAAGATTTAATTCATGATTGAATCTTATAAATAATTTCCTAGCTAGATCATTCAATGATTCGAATCCGCCAGTGAACGAAGACGAGTGAACGAAAACACGACGGCGATGTGAGGTTATTGCAGTATCGCTTTTGGCTCTCGTTGGTGTCAAATTTTGTCACTGAAATTAGTTCGGCATCTCTTATCAGGTTAGACCTTGTTATAGTAAAATGAGTCAGAAACATATATATACAATGACAATAATTTGAGTGGCCATGATAAACACATAAAGACGGCAGTCGTTACTGCGCCTTATAGTGCTTTTTGATAGTAGTAGCTACACAGGAGAATAAAAAAGAATTCGGAGGTTGTTGTACGGTAGTACGATTAGTTTCTGTTTTTTTTTACATATATTTCTATGGCAACATATATATTTAACTTTAATGTCGAAATTTTTTCACATTTTAATTGCATGCAATAAACGGGTAAAGCCCATTTATCAATGACTAATGATGATGTAGCATAATATTGCAACCGTTTGCAAGCATTGCAACCACTTACAGCCGACACGAGCCTAAATTTAACACCTTATCACCGTTTTATCGGTGTGTAGAATAGCGAATGCTTAGTTATTCTAAATAAAACACAATGAACTAAACTGCACTAAATTAAATAAAGCTGAAGTTTGGAAATGAATTAAAACGATTTTACATAAAAAAAAAAATATATTGTCCATTGTAGGTAATTCTCACTAACATTGGATATTACTAGGTACATTAATTCGTGTAGGTAAAAATTAACGATAAAATGCAGTTCACTAATTTCTATAGTACGTAGCAATTCTGTACCTGAAATGCCATTCTAGTTTGTACACATCTAAAAAAATCTGCATCAAGGATAAAAGTGAGAGTTGGGTAACATAAGCCGAAACAATAATTTTAATAACCTTAATAAATTCCTAATATTTAATTTTGTATGTTTGTTTTTTTTGCAGGGTGACGCCATCCCCACTCCCCCGCCTACGCCTGATTACATACTGAGGTCTTTGGCTCTAATCAAAAGTCGTCAACAACAAAGCCCAGACTATGATTATTATAAAAAATAATAAAAAAATAGTTTTCATTCCCACTGATACGCGAATAATAATGCCAATCATTTGAACGTTCACGATTTTGCATTTATTACCATAAGAATAGTCAAATTGCATAGAAAAGTATTAAAAATATAACCAATTTTAAACTGGTTTCATTTTTTTATTATTTTTATTTTATTATAAAAATGTTGTCTATTGATTTTACGACCCCCGTATTTCAAGGGAAAAAGTTGTCATCGTAAGTTAAAATAATATCCTACGGTGTGTTTTTTATTTCAATTTTGCTTATTCGCTAGTATTTTATTTGAGAAAATATATATAATAAGATCTCCGTTTTTAGACATCACCCAACAAGTTCTATTTGCATTAGAAATTCCGACTGCCTTGAACATTTTATTTCTCCGCAAAAAAAAAATCTATATATATTCAAATATAGGTACTAAATATAATGGATACACTATCAGGCTCATATTTTTTCGAATAAAGAACTATTCTTGTTTGCCCATAGCGTATAGCTAACTGTATGTTGTACACTATTCAAAATAACTGATCTATGTGTTATATATAACACAAGACCATTTCCGGAGACTATGACGTGTAAAAAATTGTATAAAAAATGCGAAAATAATTTATTACCAAATTTATTAATTTTATCAATTCTCTTTTTGTTCGCGGGTGCTTGGCCAATGCTGGTCGATGACTCCAAGACCATTTCCGGAGACTATGACGTGTAAAAAATTGTATAAAAAATGCGAAAATAATTTATTACCAAATTTATTAATTTTATCAATTCTCTTTTTGTTCGCGGGTGCTTGGCCAATGCTGGTCGATGACTCGACGCAACGTGCCTGGCTAGCGACCAAACTTAGATTACAGAGCAATTTCATATTATCACACAAAGTTTACAAATATTTTTTTACTCTGAAACCATGGTGAATTTTGATATGAGGTCAAAACAAAACATGTTTGAAATCGCAGGGTCAATAAGCAGAATTTATAATAATAAGTGTATAATATAATACACGGTGTATAATAAGGTTCCATAAGGTCCAATAATGTTCGTAGGAATGTATTCAAATATCAGTACTATTTCAAAAGGTGTTCTTAAAATAGTATAACAGTGCACAGTATTCAATATGCATTTGCCCTAATTGTGATTCTGATTAAGTAGCAAAGAGCTTTCACAGTAAATAAAGATTGTGGTAGTGTTAGTTGTTAAGGAGTTCGACTATCGGTCGAGAGTTCAAATTTGAGGATAACTGAAGATATTTCTTTTAGATAGATATATAGATCTCCTCCTAAAATTCCGCAATAAGAAATATAATAATAATCCAATAAAAAAAATAAAAGCCTGAAAAAAACGTGGAATTCCGCTGAAAACTGTCCAACACATTTGTATATTCAATGTCATGTAAACGTGGGTCGCAATTATGTAATAATTTTCAGCTACCAGAACTAGCGCCTAGTTTAAAACATATGTATCACATCTAGTTAGGTAGATATAATTCTAACTCTAAACACATGCTGAAAATTTAATTTTTAAATTTAAAATACAATAAGCATATAAAAGTATTGTATTTTTTTTAAAAAGAAGCCTATTGTAGCCGTACTTGGTGATACTTTTCGATTGTCTGATTGATATAAACATTTAAAAAAAATGCATTTTCCTATCGTATCGCTTCACTTTAAGTCTCAAATTAAATGCTTTTAGTATATTTTGTATGAAATATACTAAATACGTTATAATATACTTTTGTAAATTTGGTTAAATAGAATAATGAGTCTAGAATGGAGACAAACTATAGTAAAGCAGCTTCCACACATTCGCCGATTACACGCCGAATGCCGTGCATACATGTTAGTTAAAACACAGCGAGTTAAAAGTTTAAATTTTAATTTATTATTAAAGCTTAAGTGCTATGCTATCCAGTATAAAGACAGAATATTTTTTGTAACATATCACATGTTTTATGTTAAAAATAGTATAGAAAAACTGTATTCAAAACGGTCACTATATATACTCATTTTATAGAAAAAAAAATATTATTTACCTGCATACATAAATATTTGTATCTAAAATAAATCTACTATAAATAGCAGTTTAAATCTACTAATGTTTACATTTAATATGTAAAATACTTAGGTAGGTATATTATTACAATAATAAACTATATTTATCTTACATAGTATCGAGACGTAATAAATTAAATATTATTAAATACTAAAAAATACGAACAAAAGTATTGTATGATTTATAAGTGTGATTTATGACATATTTATGTGATATTGTATATTATTTTTGTATGGCATTTTCATGCCATTAAATAGATAACTTCATGCTTTTAATTTCAGTTTAATCCGTAATTTTATATAACTTTTATTCAATACGATTTTTTAAATTCCCAACCGTTTTCGAGCTACAAGCTCCGGAAAAGTGAAAGTTTTCGAAAAAAGATTTTTTTCTCATATTTTTTATCGATTTTTTTTATCCTCTTTTTTTATCCTCTGAGTATTTCACAGCGAGGTTAAAGATGCTCGGAAGATGTGTTCCCTCAAATGGTATAGGGCACCAGCGAGAAAGACCTCCCTCAACTCGTACCATTTCTAGTCGTTCATGAGATCAGTGGCAAACATTTAGCCCGATTTGCTCGATCGAATGCTCGTCGGAGTTCGCGCGGCAGTGCGTCGGCGCCTTTGGGCGTTTGGGCCGCGGCTTGCGCAAGCGCGGCGGCGGCGGCGGCGCTGATAGCCCACGTTAGCACGCTAACATTCTCCGCCAAAGCAAAGGTCAAACGCGACCCGAAGTGTGTCATCTCGGCGCATAAGCATTACTCAAGTGCGCTAACGGCTGCGAATGCGCGTCTCTACGGCGTAATAGCGTAATCGCCGTGCCATTGTGTACGGCGTTTACGGCCTTTTGTGTTCGATTAGCATCAACTAGTTACTTTGTCAAAGAACCTAATTACAATATTTAAAATTTGAAAAAAAAATAAGTAGTTATAAACTGATCATAATATCTAATGTCACTAGGTTGTAATCTATCGAAGTATCGCATATAAAGATATATCCGATATACATACCTCCTAATGCAAAATAATAATATGTACTTAAAAAATATCATTTAGACAATTGAAATAAAGGTAGCTCTATTCTAAATATAATAATACACTATAATTCACACACTATAATAATATAATAATATGCAATATATTTACATTTTCATATTTTTATTTTCATCAACTTCATACATGTCACTCATAAAAGCATCTCATTTAACCTTAATTTTTGATTATAATCACAATTTAATTAATTTATTTTATTTTTCTTGTTAAATAGCATCCTTTTCATATTTCGTCTAATTAAATAGTTACATAAAATTTGACAATATTTTACACTAAAAGGACCAGTGAGTGTTAAAAATAGATTTATATAAAACTAGGATTAACCCGACATCCTACACTCCCAAGTACAGGACCTCTTTAGCATTTTTAGAATTATTTTACTTTATGGCTTATCAAAAATTAAAATTCTAAATTTCTCAACATTGACAATCAGATCTTTATACTTATAGCCTACAATAAAAAAAAACATATTATGTTGTACCACAATGTACAGGTTGTCCCAGAATAATTTAGCAAGCAAGGAGGTGATATGGTAGCTATTTTTCATTCTTAGTTACTATTTCATTATAAGTTAAAAAATTTTTTTTCCATATTTAATTAGTGTTCAATGAAAAAGGTCGTAGGGTTGATTTTTGATTTCATATATAATCATCTTATTCAATCACTTAAAATAAGGGCTGAAAATCCATAGCAAAATATTTACTGAAAAAATAAAAATAAAAAAATAGTATTTTTTTGATTTATTAGATTGTTAATTAAACCAAAAATCAAAATAAATCCTAATAATTGACAATATTTCAGCGGTACAATATCTAAGTTTAGAAATAATTTTAGTTTAGTTTAGTTTAGTAGGATTTATTATGAAGAAATCTACCTTTTATCTATCTACATAAACAATCGGCGATCCGTGGCCCATAGTATTATGGTAATCGTGTTAATCTCAAACGGCCTTCACATTTAAGGCATGTCTGCGACGTTATTACCAGCATACAGCTATTTTTAGATTACATAGCATCTTCATACGCTTGGATTTTCAATGAATACTGCTTATGGGCGTTCGTATTTGAATAAGAACCATGGTATATTTCGACGAACGGTAAAACGCCAAAATAATACGATCAATAATTCTCACCGATCCTGCGGTCTCAAGTACAGGACCTCTTTAGATCCTTTATAAATACTATGCTATCCAGCACTTTATCAAATAATTAAAAACTTTTTTAATATTATCAATGATTGTGTCATTTATCTTTTCAGGCGATTTGCCGCTATTAAAAAACAATCATCAAATATAAGTCAAATAACTTTACAACTCAATTATCTTAATATATATAAATCTCGTGTCACAATGTTTGTCCTCAATGGACGGCTGAACCACTTAACCGATTATAATAAAATTTGAACACCATGTGCAGTTCGATGTGCACTTGAGAGATAGGATAGTTTAAATCTCAAATTATAGTCGCAATTTTAATTTATCGCTAATTATTTGTCTGTTATTATTTGGCAGTCATAAAACTGACAGATGTCGATACCTTTCGACTGGGTTGATGGCGCTAATGTCTGTTATTATTTGACAGTGACAGTTATTCGACGCAAACGTATTAAAAGAGCCCATCAGTTGGCAGAACAAATTGAATCAAGAAATCCAGCTCAAAGAATCAGGACAGCAGGTCATGCACAAGAATCTCAAGAACAGTGTAACGAACGTCTTCAAGAGAATATCATAAGAACAAGAAAATTATTATTTTCAGTCAAATGCCACCGAAAAAATCTAACCTCAACAACGCGAGCGGCAAACGTCAAAACGCAAACGTCAAAACTACGATCGGAATAATATATTCACTTACGAGATGCTGTTGCTGGAAACATCGATGGAAATTTAAATCCCAATGACATCGGTAATGCTTTCATTTTACCTTCAAGCTACATCGGCAGTCCACGGAACATGCAGGAATACATACAAGATGCGATGACTTACGTACGTCATTACGGCCGACCGGATTTATTTATTACATTCACATGTAATCCGAATTGGGAAGAGATACAAACTTTACTATTGCCAGGACAACAAGCCATTCATCGTCATGATTTAACTGCACGTGTGTTTAAACAAAAATTGAAATCCTTAATTGATTTTATTGTTAAATATACAATTTTTGGTATCACACGTTGTTGGCTGTATACGATAGAGTGGCAAAAGCGAGGTTTGCCTCATGCCCACATTTTGGTTTGGCTTAAAGATAGAATCCGTCCTGAAGAAATCGATCAAATAATTTCAGCTGAAATTCCAGACCCATTAATTGATCAAGAATTATTTGATATTGTCACCAAACACATGATCCATGGGCCATGCGGTGTTTTCAACATGACCTCACCGTGCATGGAAAATGGAAAATGTAAAAAAACTTCCCAAAGCCGCATACGAATGACACGATCACGGATATTGATGGTTATCCAATGTATCGCCGCAGAAGTACTGAGAATGGTGGCCACACATTTACAATGCGACTGCCGAACTTTCCAAATCAAGTTGAGTTTGATAATCAGTGGGTGGTACCATACCCACCACTACTTTCAAAAACTTACAAAGCTCATATCAATGTTGAGCTTTGCAGTTCTGTTAAATCAATTAAGTATATTTGTAAATATGTAAACAAAGGCAGTGATTTGGCCATATTTGAAGTAAAAAACATAAATAAAAATGATGAAATAGCACGATACCAAATGGGCAGATACATTAGCAGCAATGAAGCTATTTGGCATATTCTCAGCTTTCCCATCCACGAAAGAGATCCTGCTGTCCAACATCTGGCAATACATCTTGAAAACGGTCAACGTGTATACTTCACTGAAGAAAATGTTCTCCAAAGAGCGTTCGAAGCTCCGAAAACGACTCTAACTGAATTTTTTACATTGTGTCAAAAACCTGATGTTTTTGGCCAATTCGCGAAGACATTGGTGTATGGTGATGTTCCACGTTATTTCACATGGAACAAATCCAGTAAAAAATGGGAGCCACGGAAACAAGGAAAACCACATCCTTCCATTACAGGCATATTCAAAGCTAAGACATTGGGAAGAATTTACACGGTACATCCAAAGCAACGTGAGTGCTTCTATTTACGTTTGTTATTGGTGAATGTTCCCGGACCAACGTCTTTTGAATTTTTACGAACAGCTAATGGTCGAGTATTCAATACATACCAGGATGCATGTCGTGAACTGCAATTGCTAGAAGACGATAACCATTGGGACTTAACGCTTGCTGATGCTGCGTTGACATCAACACCGAATAACATTCGTCAGTTGTTTGCAATTATTTTGGCGACATGTTATCCCTCGCAAGCACAAACTTTGTGGGAAAAATATAAAAATTGTATGACAGAAGACATATTGCACCGAATTAGACAAACAAATCAATGCCAAAACATAGATTATACACCAGAGATGTACAATGAAGCATTGGTCTTGATCGAGGATTTATGTGTTCTTATTTCAAATTTACCACTTAATCATTATGGTATGCCATCACCTAATCGTCCAGCCACCGACTTAGTCAATACCGATTTACAACGAGAAAATCAATATGACCATGGAAGTTTAGCAACAATTATCATGAACAGTGAACCATTACTGACAGCAGAACAAAAAATTATTTATGATCGGATTATGCTGGCTGTTGCTGCTGAACAAGGCGGTTTTTTTTCTTGGATGCACCCGGTGGAACCGGAAAGACATTTTTAATATCGTTGATTCTTGCCAAAATACGGTCGCAACAAAAACATCGCATTAGCATTAGCATCGTCAGGCATTGCGGCTACTTTACTGGATGGTGGGCGAACAGCACATTCAACATTCAAGCTGCCATTGGACGTTTATAATAAACCAGATGCAATGTGTAACATCAAAAAGAATAGTGGAATAGCTGCAGTGTTGCGGAAGAGTTCTATAATAATTTGGGATGAGTGCACAATGGCACACAAATATTCACTTGAAGCATTAAACAGAACTATGCAAGATTTAAACAGCAATAATAAACTTTTCGGTGGTGCTATCTTACTTTTGTCTGGTGACTTCCGGCAGACCTTACCGGTTATACCTCGCTCTACTTTCGCGGATGAGATTAATGCATGTTTGAAACAATCATTCTTATGGCGAAGTGTTGAAACACTTCGATTGACCATAAATATGCGAGTACAATTGCAAAATGATCCATCAGCACTAATATTTTCCGAACAACTACTAGATATTGGGAACGGTAAAATAAAACTGCAACCAAATACGCAATGCATTAAACTACCAGACAATTTTTGCACTGTTGTTCAGGATAAAACTGAATTGATTCAGAGTATTTTCCCGGATATACAGAATAATTATTTGAATCATGAATGGCTTAGTCAACGGGCGATTTTGGCAGCCAAAAACGTTGATGTTGACGAAATTAACTTCCAGATACAACAGTTGTTACCAGGCGATCTGATGTCTTTTAAATCAATCGATACTGTTGTTGATGAAAATGAAAGTGTAAATTTTCCGATTGAATTTTTAAATTCATTAGATATCCCTGGAATGCCACCACATAATCTTCGATTAAAGATTGGTTCCCCTATTATTCTCCTCCGTAATTTGAATCCACCTCAATTATGTAACGGTACGCGTTTGGTCATCAAAAAGATCACCGGAAACATTCTTGAAGCAACCATTTTGGCTGGGAAGTTTAAAGGAAAAGTGGTCCTGCTGCCACGTATTCCGATGATACCATCAGATTCTACCATACCCTTCAAAAGGCTACAGTTTCCAATTCGTTTAGCTTTCGCCATGTCTATAAATAAATCTCAAGGTCAAACAATGTCCATTTGTGGTTTAGATTTGGAAAATCCATGTTTTTCTCATGGGCAACTATATGTTGCGTGTTCACGTGTTGGGAAACCGTCGAATCTATTTGTGTTAGCTAAAGACAGGTTAACCAAAAACATTGTGCACCGATTGGTGTTAAATTAAATTGAAATTGAAAGTATTTATAATTCAAAAAAAAAAATATTAATGTTTAAAAGTTTAAGACTGTCTGCCTTGCCTACCTCATTCATGAGTTTAAGCGTCACATGAATCCAGTGAATTTGTATACCAGCATCAACATTTTCGTCTTTGTTCGTAAATAATTTCATTGTACTAAAGGGTTATAGTAGTAGAAAGTCAAATAAGGAGATCACCATATTTTTTTACAAATACCATCTGTGTGAAAAAGCATAGTGGACTCCGTGACTGATGTTCTCTTATTGTTCCTCTTAGATTGTTTACTATAATGTAATATAACAAAAACTTTAGCCACAGCAACGCGTGGCCGGGTCAGCTAGTACAATTATATATATGGAATCTTATATGTAAACGTTTAACAGTACTGATATTTGGAAAATTCGAATGCTTTTTAATATTTTTACAGATTGAAATTTCAAATGAAAAGCTGCGTACATTTTACAAGTCTGTTTTGTTAAGTCAACCAAACAATCAGTAGTAGACTCGCAAACGTACCTCGCGCTTCACGCCTATTATTCCGCCATTTTATTTCTCTACCGAAGACTTCGGTAGCGCTTACAAAGCAGTTTGTTTATGTATACCGGAGTTTAGTCAGGCGTACCAAACGTTGGTTGAGCCTACTAAAAACTTCAGTTACGGTAACCAAATAGAAAAGGTCACAAGACTCATTCGTTTGTGCGAACTTTAACCAGAGTCGAGCAGCAGGCGCAACCAAAAGTTTGGCTGTTACTATATCTACAGATTTTTTTTGTAGAGCATTCAGGTTTTTTTATCAGTGTATGCTCAAACTAAACGTTCTCAAGATGTTGTCTTGAAAATAATTTACCTATGTTAGATACCATTTTAAAGTATGTTCATCCCTCTATCAAAAATGCAAATAGTTCAAGACGATTTCTAGAGGGAGAGCGCTAGCGGAAAAAAATATCACCACTCATACTCTGGTTTCTTCATTTTTAAAGAATATCAGACATTTTTGTTATCTTTTTTAATTAATTTATTAAATACGTCATTTCAGATGGACAGAAAAATAAAAAATAAAATATACGTTGTAATTTTATAGACAGTCCTGTGGATTTATTATTAGAGACGACCATATTATTTACAAGCTTTTATTTAGCATGCAATGTTTGTAAATCCGTTTAGGTCAATTTAATTTATTTTTACTTCTATATATCCGTAACTATAACTTAGTCTTAAATTGAAACAGTTTCTTTTGTCTTTATAAATATTTTCACAATTATTATTAATAGTAATTTTAACTCGATTAATCCGCGCGCTTCTACGTTACGTAAAAGCACTATTATTGATTGTAGAAATATATATGAAAACCATAAAATACCATTCATTTGGACAGACGTAATGGTGTCCACTTACTTAACTCAGTCGACCGCAAAGCACCGGTGAATAATTCACCGGGCATCGAACCCGGGACCTTCGGTTTAGAAGCAGGCGTTAATAAGTACCACCACGCAATTTCTGTTTATTTTGTATATTTTTCCAATCTTATGGTGATAAAACTGCGTTACAGGTACCAATAACTAATCTTTAATTTTTAAAATTAGCAATATATAATGTTTTATATACTCGACCTGATTATGTGCCCAAAGTCATAATTTATTTACGTAAATAATGACAAGTCACCTAACAATGCATAGGAGTAAAACAGCAAATCAAAAAAAAAATTATACATAATTAGCAGGTACTCAATTACATAAAAAAAACGGGAATTATATTTACAGGAATTCTTATACAAAATAAAAGCTCAATAAATTTACTTAACATAGATAATTTTGCTTGGGCTAGATTCAGGATAGATAGTGGTAATGAAGCGTTAAAACCAGTACGACTAATGTGCGGAGGTTCGAACCCGCGATCATTGGTCAATGGTCAAACTTGACCAATGAAAAAAAAATAATAATAATAATAAAAAAAAATAAAATAAAAATAAAAATAAATAAAAAAAAATAAAACAAAAAAAAATAAAAAAATATATAATAAGAAATTATACATAATCTTTATGAAAACAATATTTTTTTTTAAAAAAATATTAGGCATATATAATTTAGTATCGGATTGTTAATAGCATATTTTTAAATATTCTGTTTATACGAAGTACGTGTGCAATGCATATGTGCGTTTGCTGGTGCATGTGTGTGTGTGTGTTAATTTAATAGTAGAAACCAGACGAAAAGATATTTATCTTCGCTGAATCTGCGATAAATGTAGCTTATGGCAACGTTGAATGAAATTGAATTGTCAATATTTCAAATTTTCAATGGCGTCATAGTTCGCTAAAGTTTTGGTTTTATTCGAGAATTCGAGATCACTAGCCTAACCTATTATCCGACAATGGCTTTTCACTTTTCCATAAAGCATTTTTTTAACACGGAGAAGTTACACAATAATGTAATAGAACCGAAAATATGTTATGTTTATATTTAAATTAATAAAAAAATAATAATTTATGTAAATTTTAGGGATTGCGAGTGTTGCGATTTATAGTGAGTTTATTGTGAGTATATTTATAGTTTTCCTGAATCAAAATAAAGTACCTATGACCTCTGAAATCTACTGAAAGTGATTAGTCAGTTCGACACTTTGGTGCTAGGTCCTAGGTAAACGTATTTATCGTAAAAGTTACTAGTCACATTGGTGTTTTTAATAAATATCAAATTAAAAATACTGTAGACAGATTCAATGATCAGAACATTACAAATTCTCAGTAGGTATGTCCATAATCATTTATATATTTTGTTATATTTTCGTAATTAACTGCGATTTTACAAACACATAACTTTATTAGCGTGTCTGTTAGGAATCACTAAATTTTTAATTCTGTTTATAAGTATTGCGATCGGTCAACCTAAAAAATATCAGGCATTTCACGCCAGCACCATATTATTGTAATATTCCAAATGAAATACGATAATTCTGTTCACTAAATCTTCATTAGTCCTATCAGGTAATCAGATTTCCTAATATTTACCGTAGCCCACGTCTAAATTATTTCGAGTAAAACGTAATTAATAAAAAGAATTGCGGTGATATTTTGATGAAAGTATTTTATCTAATAATTTCCCTAATTGTAAATCTATGGGTAAAATATAAATGTTTATACCACTCAAACCATTTCACAACATACCAACCGAATTTAAAATAACAAATTTTAACATATCTACAAAGCCAGAACATGTTAATTACTCTTACAAATATGTAATGTGGTTACCGTAGCTTTGACTAATAAAAAACAAATATATTCATTGTAAACCAACCATGCTTTACAACTACGAAACACTACAGTTTCCCAACATGTAAATCGAATAAAGATACATTTATCTGCATTTTAATAAATAGAAGATTCAGTTATTACGAATTGTATTTGCTTGTGTATTTATTAAATGCATTAAATCAAAATACGTCAATAATGATCTTGGTTTATTTAAACATTGTAACATTCTATCAGCAAAATGGTGGTCCACTTTTTCGACTTTGAGGAGTTCAAAACACTCGTTCAACATACATATAGTACACGTCAAATACAAACTGAAGATCGTGGAGATCGTGCTAGTGTTAAGTCGTTGAATATTAGCCCAAAGGTCGCGGGATCGAATCCGCACATGGTCATACCATTTTTAATGCTTCATTACCACCATCTCCCCTGACTCTAGCACAGTTACATTTGGCCTAGTTGAGTAGGGCCCAAAATAATTGTATATGACCTATACATAGCAACTATTTTATATAAAAAAAAAATGTTTATACCTTCATTAATAATGTTTACGGTAAACGAGCATACCATTCTTTTTTGAACTTTATTAAAAAGTAGTATAAAATCTAAAAAAAACTATGTTAAAAATATTTGCTACGAAATCAATGAAACACACTCTCATTATTTGTTTCTAAATAAATAAACTTAGCTTCTTAATTATTGTTTTAGAATGTTATTCCTAATTATATTTATCCTTATTTTTTGTTTATAATTACTAATAAGCTATAAAAATGTATATAACATTATAATATTTATCTAACATTATAATTCTATCTGTATATTACCTGGTTTCCAGCAGATAAGCCTTGGGCTTAACTAGTACATAAATAAAATGTAAATTTATTGAATACATTGTAATTGAATTTATTTAGCTCTAGCAAAAGCCGTTTATTAACTCCAATAGACTTTTTGTTAAAAAAGACTCGCTCATATTTTTTTACTATAATAATCAAGTGAGTAGGTACGTTGTATGATTGAGAACGCCATTGTTCAAAATCTACATATCAACATTACAAATTTAAAAGTATCAGTAAAAACTATCGGCTAAAATCTATCAACGTAACTTCGTTTGTATAGTGATCAGTCTTAGTAACAAAGCTATCTTTTAAAATCTATAATATTTACAAATTTGTCAATGTCATTAACAAAATATTTATTTTAAATCCATCAGGATATACTATATAGTCATTCTTAAAAAAAATCTAGCCGTCAAGCAAACAAACAAAACATCGATCAAAATCTAGCAGTATAACAAATTTGACAATATCAGTAAAAGCCGTTCGAAATCTTTGCGAGCGGCGTACAGTGGTTTTGATGCCTAATGTGTCGGTCCTTCGGGCCCCAACCTTGTTTTGTGCCCTCATAATGGCCGTTCGGGCATTATATAATAGTATTAATTTTTCTTTGAACATTCTGGCTATATATTTTATTTACGAAAAATTTCAATCCCTAAAATATTAAAAAGCATTCGAATTTTCCAAATGTCAGTACTGTCAAACTTTTATATATGTTAAACTAAAGGTGTTTACCTATTATAACATAAAAATCATCTAATTAACGGTATTTAAGCAATATATTTTACTATTTTACAATATATATTTATATTTTACAATATATAAAATTATAGAATTAACATTGTATGAACTCGATAAAATGATTACCCTCTCCCCATCTATTTACAAGCTCACTCAAATGCACCCTCCTACACACACACTCGTACCCAAATCCGTAATACACACATACATGCATAGATAGCTTTACCTAATAACAAAACATAATGTATACATATATACAGGTGGTTTTAAATTTAGAGTACTCCTTTTCGGGTGTTGATCTATAGCAGCAAGGTCCTAGGACATAGCAATTATTTAAAAAAAAAAAAAAATATCGACGATCAAACATTATTCAGAAAAAATATTAGAAAAATGTTTCTCAAATACGAGAAAATCGTTTTAATGTTTGACAGAAGATTACGTTTTAATGAAAAATAAAGTTTTTAATAAAATAATGATATTAATATGAAAATGAATATTTCGAAATTACATATTTTGTTTTCGTGAGACTGGCTTAGTTATCGATATAGATCAACCTCCTGAAAGGAGTGCCCTAAATTTAAAAATAACCCGTATTATCCGTACCGTGCACTAAATTTATTTATAACTTATTTTTATTATTTAGTATTTTATATTTAAAAATATAGTATTTTAACATGTTTTTATAAATATAAGTTAAATTAATTTAAAAAATTAAAACCAATTGAAGATCCACTCCACTGATCAGACGTCAGGTAAATTTATAAAAAATAAACATTTTTCCTAAATACAGGCTGTCCCGAGACCTTTCACGAATAATTAAGGGGGTGTTTATGTTCACTATTACGAGTGAGAAATTATATAAAAAAAAACGAAAATAATTCATTCATAGGCCTTAGCCAAATACGTTCAATGGCCCGGCGTCGAGGGCGGACATCAGCTGGCAAACTTATGCCCAGTATTCATTTTAAAAATAAATAAATACATAGGATATTTGTCGAATTAGGAACGTATCTCATCAGACACTTTGAGATGTGCTAGGTACATACGTAAAGTAGGTACCGACTGGATGCTGTCGATGCATTTGCGCCGTGCATCGTTAGAATGCACTTTTAATCTCAGCGCGGTATAAAAACACTAACCGATTAGGTGGAGATGCACAATTCAGCTTATTTGCCTGTACTGCACTGTACTGGCGACGGATTGGTGTTTGTTTAGCTGCATAATACTGTGATTTTGCTCAATAATAAAGAGTAAAGGATACTGTTCACAAAATGGTACGTTTATTTCAATATCAAGTCAAAATCCTGTAGCGTGCGTATAATTTATATATTTAAAAAAAAATACATTTTGCACATAAGACTTAGGGTACTCATTAGAATTATAGAGTACATTAGATTACAACTATCTCCCCTACACACACATATAAAATCACGTACGTACAGATGCCATACATAATATAATCTATTACTACTGTATTTCGACATCGCAGTAGTGTAGTGGTTAAGGCGTTTGATTATTGACCGGTCGCGGGTTCAAATTGTCACAATATTTAACGCGACAATACCACCATGAGCAAATTTAGAAAATTTAGGGCCCAAAATAATTGAATAAAACATTTCATAGCAAATTATCTATGATAACTTCTAAAATGTTCAAAGAAAAAATAATATTGAACGAACAGATAGTTGCATCGCTTGAGGTAAAGCGCGCTGGTTTTACATAATTATTGTTTCTTTTTTAAATCATTTTTTCACTACTTTAATGAAGGTTTGACCGTATTGCATAACTGCACAGATAGATAAGTGAGAGTGAAAAGCTTTCATAAAATACAGGCCTGTATTTAAACCAGCGTGCATTACCTCAAGCGATGTAACTATCTGTGCATTCGATATTAATTATTCTTTGAACATTTTGGCTATTTAATTTGTTTAAAAATTTTGAATCTGTAAAAATTATAAGAAGCATACGAATTTTCCAAATGTCAATACTGTGAGACTTTTATATAAGTAATGTAAACTAACGGCGAACGCCTATTTTAAGATAAATAATCATCTAAATACGGTATTTAAGCAATACATTATACAATTTTACTATATATATATATAATTAAAAATAAAACATACCATAAACGTCATTAATACGTTAATAATGTTATATTCTTTTAGTTTTAAAATGAATGAATGAATTTGAATGAAATTATGATGTGATATTTAGGTAACTACAGAATTAACAAACTTTTTTTAAATTATAAACAAATGATTATATGTTGTCTTATTATTCAAACTACATATGTTTTAATATAAATTTAGCTTCAAATTATACTTATAGCGTAAGAAAAGAAAATAAATTATAAATATATAATAAAACAATGATGGTATAAAACAAAACTATTTGAACATAAAGCGACTTCTAGGTTAAATGGAATCTATTTGTGTTTTGATAAATCCTTGATATGAGTATCGATATCCCATAACAGCGACATTGCGTAGGATTAGTAATCGAGCAACTTTGAGTGAAAATATTGAAGAATATCCTTTTATGGTAGTAATCAGCAATTCAAATGCTCCGCATTTAAATTGCTTAAGGTCAGAAATCGATTCTTGCAAGCCTGTATGAAAATCCTCAAAGCGATAGTTTGGTGTTTTATGACCATTTATTAACTATAAAATAAATAAATCCTTAGCTTGTGCACATCTATAATATTCCAAAGAATAAAAAATACGCCAATACTACGCTTTTACATATTTTTTGTACTTTTGTGAAAATATTATGTTTTTTCTAACAAAATAATATACTACAAAAATTATAAAACGCAACGCTGTAAATTATAAGGATAAAATTAATGATATTATCAAACCCTTTTTTTGTAAAGAAATATAATTTAGTTTCTTGTTTAATATCCAGCATACCCGTACAGCATAGCGTCAAGTTCAGCATTCCTGTAATGTTTAACATTAACTTATTTCAAATATTTATAGGTTCAGGAAATAGTTTTAGGATCTAATATTATGTGTCCTCTGGATTCTGTTTGTGTATAACAAAACGTTGTTATAAACGCTTACTTTGCTTGTTTTTACATAAGATATCATAAAATTATAAAAACGTTTTCCTTGTTTTTTGCGTTGTTTAACTTTGAAGGATTTTATGCCCCATAATTGGTTGTTCTCAATTTATTATCATGATAATAAAATGAAACAAATTTAATAAACAATTAAGTATTTTTGACGATTTTAAAATTAGTATACAATTCTAAATTAATAAATGTCCTCAATTTATTCTTAGATGAATATCTTTGGTATAAAATAAATTATAATTTGGCTATATTAAGAATTATGTACATGTAATATCAATAAAATCATAATATTTCAATATGTAATGTTATTATCTAATATTATCTCATTACACAATTCAATTTTTCATAGTAGGTATTTTATACCTCGGATCTAAATCATAAGGCTATAAGTAATTAAAACTGTGAGCACTAAAACCAATCCTAAATTGGTTTTTTTTATTATTTACTTGTGTTTACAAAAAACGACATATACATTGAAGTGACCCTAACAAATAATTTTATTATTACTTCTTTAGATTATTACTATTATCAAATATATAATATAAAATGTAATAAAATATATATTTTAAGCATTATAGGAGAGGTTTAAATATTGAATAATATGCAAACATTAATGCAAATATAGTATTAAATATGTACAATTATATTTAATTACGCATTGTAAATACACAAATTTATAAAATATTTTGTACAATCTTAGAAAAGATAATATATGTTTTAAAAATATTATTTATAGATTAATTTGTCTGTATAAAAAACATTTATGTATACATATAAAAATAAATATAGCTCTAGATCTATACTATATTATAAAATCTTGTGTCAGTCAAGTCGACAATTTTAGCGACTCGAGTTTGATCAAGACGTTGAGGGAATATATATTTTTATGGTAATTTAATGTTTTTAGTTTTTCATATAATTTAATGTATTATTTTTTTGTAGATGCTGTTTCTAATGATATTGGGGACCATAGCGCTAGGTTTATCTGCTCCTCAAGATAAACCCAGCGAAGTCATAGAAATCTTAAGCCAAAGCCAAGATCAACAACCAGATGGATCATACCAATACAGGTGAGTGTATACCAATACATTCAATATATTCTCAAGTGTATTTCCCTTCTTTACACACCCTAAAGCAGCCGTTACCGACACACGCTTTCACATAAACATAGCATAAAAAATGATTTTAAAATTTCACGGTTGTCATTTATTAAAAAATATATAAATTTTCATATAAACGGTAAGTCAAAAATCTTAAAATTTTAAAATCTATTATTGCATAAAATACACCAAATTAAACAGATTTTATATATCCATTCCCCGTTATCTCGTATGATCATCGACAAAACGTTGGGATTAAATAGTCTTGTACACACAGTATATAAAAAGCAAAAATTATGTGGGTTTTATATATATATATATATATTTATATATAGTAAAATTGTAAAATGTATTGCTTAAATACCGTTATTTAAATGATTTTTATGTTAAAATAGGTAAACACCGTTAGCTATAAGGTATTATATAAAAGTTTGACAGTACTGACATTTAGAAAATTCGAATGTATATTATATATAAATAAATATATGAAACAAAGTCGGGTTAGTTACACCATTTATAACTTAATAACGGCTGGACCGAATTTATGATGTTGGATTTGTCTCCGCCCCGAATAGCAGAATAACTAATAAAACAACGGAAAAAATCACGAAAAAAAATTTATTAAGAAAATTAATTTTCCTTCAAAGAGGAAAACTCACTTCACTTTGTGAGGTTATAACAATTGTCATTGTGCGCGCATCGATAATTAAAACACATATTATTTTGATTTTTGTACATTTATTGAACTTATTTAATTTTGAGTATTCTTAATAAAAAAATGAATTTAATTCAGTTAATAAGTTAACACAATACTTCTTGATTCTGACACTTTTATTCACCAGACAAAATGTATAAATAAATATTTTAATGGCGAGTTTAAACAAAAACACAACGACATAATTTAGAAATAAAACACAAATAATTAAAAAATATATTAAATAAAATAATCTTTGAAAAGGCCTACAGAGTCTATTAATAAATAATTATCCTATTTTTGAAGTTATACTTCTTTGCGCCCGTTGTACCTACTCATTGGGATGGGATGTTGGTCGAGAATCCACGTCACGCGTTAGGAGTAAAATCCGTAGAGTAACTTTTTATACGTTTTTTCGTATATTCGTTACGGAACGTCCATCGATGCTGTATTTAGTAGTATTTTGAGAAGTTTGAATCTAGAATATTTGTTAGTTACTTTAGTTATCATAAATCGGTTCTTTCTTGAAATAGATACAGTACGATTTCTAATGAACATCTAGAAAATAACCAAGATGAAAGAATGATTATAGAAGAAATTATTGCTAATGATAATGTATAGGTGTACAGTATAATTATGAAGTGACTTATAATAATATATTGAAGAGAAATATAATGAATAACAGAGGAAAATGTCTTATATTTCATTTATATATCCTGTGTGTGTGAGAGTGGGTGTGTGCGAATGGCCAAAGAAGTATAACTTCCACCGTCTAAGCAGACCCAATTTTTATTATTTTATTTTACACACCCATTTTTTTTTTTCGTAATATGTTATGATATACAAAATTAACATATTTATTTACATCAGCATTTAAACAATAATGTACGTTTAGATTACTTTTGCTACATTATATTTAAATTTAATAACTTCACTAATTAAATTTGTTTGATGAAATAATTGTGGTATTCTTTTTGAATAAATAACGCACCTATTACATTCGAGACTACCAAAGTATGGGCAGTGCCCAGTTAGGTGGGACCTTGTGCTCCTCTGTGTAACGTTTTCGATCGATGATTATTATTATAATAATTTCAAAGACATTTCTGCGTCCTAATACAGTCGTTTGCCTTCACTTACGATTGGTGTGAACCTAGCGACACCAAACGATCATTACTTATTGCTATTTACTGATTTCTGCTTTATTCGTTGCTGTTAGATGAATAAATCGAAAATCATTAAATATTCTTAGTCGGTGGATGATCATACAAATGATAAAGTCTACAGTGATTCTGCCTACCTTGAGATGCCTCCTGATGCGACAATCGCATACGATATATACTTAATTGTAATATCAGTCAATTGTAATGTCAGTATATTGTAATCGATTACAGTACTGATTGTTGTCAAGTCATTCGTTAGAGGCAGACAACATCTTCCAAGTCTGCCTTTGAATTGAATGTGTATTTTTGCATGCCCTGTTATTCCACTCAAGGTTTACGGCTTTAAAATCTTTCTTTGATGCCTAAAATTGACAAGATTATTTCACGCGCCTATTCATATATGAATATCTCTTAGATACAGCATAAATACCCTTGATATCTAACAATGAAGAAAGTTTGTGTTCTGTTATAAATGCTCACACACCAAAAAGGTTTATCAATACACCTGCTATGCATATTTACCTACAATATAATGTAATCAAAATAATTTAAGTTTAAGGCATATTTTGATTTGGCTAATTTGTCCCCGGTCGACGCTAAGAAATGTTTGACGAGAGATTTCTTCACATGTCGCTCGAATGAAGATCTGTCATATTGTCTACTTTCATAATCACGATTTCTCATCTACAGTTTATCTTCGATCTAATGTTTGTTTTTTTTTCCTCGCAGTTACGAAACGGCCAACGGCATAAAGGCTGAAGAAGTTGGAACGCTTAAGAAGGCGTCGAATCCTGACACAAATGACGTCGTGGTGGCCCAGGGCTCCTATTCGTACACGGCGCCCGACGGCACCATCATCCAATTGAATTACGTCGCCGATGATGAAAAAGGATTCGCACCACAAGTATGATAGTTTTTATGTAAACGCCGTAGTGGGCACTTTTTAGGTTGAGTTTGTGAATGTCTCATTTTTAATGGATGCATTTCTCATTTTAATTACATGTTCCTTATCTGGCCCTTATCCCACTTTTAAATCACCACTTTATACATTATCCTCATTTTAAATCCAGAGGCCCCTGGTACGAAGCCCCGGTGGGTCAAATCTGGCCAGGTCATTTTACGTCATTGAGAATATTCAACGGCACTTTTTTTAACACTGTAACTGAGTCAAGTAATGCGAGATGTTGTTTGCCTGTAATGAACGGCCTCGCACCATGAAAACAACAATAAGACAGTCGGGACTGCGCCCAATAGCCACACATGTCGTTAATATATAAGCAAAAAACGTTCATAGATTTGATCCTTGTAAAGCTGCTAACAACGATAGAATAAGAAAATGATTTTGGAAATGCAAAAACTTGTCTTTACTGAAAGAGATTAAAACATAATCTATAATATTAAAAGAACTGGATAGTCCAAAATCAGCTAGGTTTAAAAGTAATGTAGAGATATCTACCGTGTGAAAGACTTTGACTAAATCCGTTTACACAAAATCAACCTAAATAATGCGGTGTGATTAAATATGAATATTAATAACTAATAGAGGTGATGTGCTAAAGGTTTTCAGATGTTCAAATAACACTTTTTAATTTTATATTTAAAACACGATCGAAAAAATTTTTTTTTTCTCGTAGATATAAAACGCATCAAATTGATGAATTAACCGTTAAAATTTCAAAATTTAAAAATGTTTACTGAGAAAGTTCAAATAAAATAATTTTGTCACGTTAATAAAATTAATGCCATCTCATTTAAAAACTAATGCTAAACATTCACAAAAAAATAAACGTGATATTAAATTATACGTTCGCGAATTGTCCATGTGCTTGTAGTTTTATTTATAATTATATAAATATATATCTTTGTGTCATTTAAATGTCTATATGTTAATATACTATTATATTACTTATTATTGTATTATACTAATTTGCTAGACTCAAATAATGTTTTAGATATAAGTAAAACAATGTGAATAATAAATTGTGAAGGTGAAGCATGCTCTGTACAGACCTACTCAATCATGGAACTACAAAACATGCTTCAAACATGATTTCCAACTGCCTTGGCTTAATTGGATTTTACATAATATACAATGTTTAAATAAAGGGAAAAGAAATAGGTTGTTAATTCGTAAAAAAATGTATTATATGTATTTGTACATTATTATTTATGATTAAAATCCTGAGTTTAGGATAATTATAACAGTTGTAGGACAATTATAATGTTTTTATATTATAAATCTAAAAAAATAGAGTTGGATAGATCGAACGAAAAGCTTATTTATGATCACATATCATTAAATAGTTGTTGTTCGACAGAGTGGTGAATAAAAAAACGAAATATTTCAAATATCTAGCTGTAAATGTTTATTTCTACTATTTATTTACAATATATTTTTTTTATTATTTCAAGGGTGATCATCTACCAACGCCGCCGCCAGTGCCTCCAGCAATCCAGAAGGCATTGGACTACCTCGCTTCACTTCCACCTTCAAAAGAGCGATAGACTTCTAAAATATACTAAATACTTTAAATATTATATTTAAATGATAAGGAGAATCTGCCTACCGACATTGAATAGAGCGTAGTAATGTAATATCCATATAAGTGTATATATCAAAAATAATATTGTAACCTTTCAATAATACGATTTATGTTTAAAATAATAAAATAATTAAAAATAATATCGAAGAAATTTATTGTTGTTCATTTTATAAATCCCTTTTATAAATAAAAATGTACAGTCGAGTGCAAATATAACAACTGAAGGTTTTGGTCAATATTAATTATCGGCAGCGTTATTCATTTTCTTCCATTCCAACTTCTAAAACATAATTCACGCCAAATCAATATAAATGAACTGGAATGAAATATATCTCAATGGCATATAGAAGGCATTTACAAAAAATATTGTAAAAGACAGTAACACTGAAACCCGCCCTTTCAGCTTGGCTTCATGTTACGCACTTCCAACCTTTAAAACAAAGATGATACTTTAAAACTGCTATGTAAATATTTATTTAACCCTAACTTTGAATTTCATAAGAGGGCCACTATTGAACCCGTTTGTTTTTTGTTATATTTGACCATGTTTCAGTATATTTAAGGCACCATTTAAATGCCTTGTGTCATAATCTACTAATGTATAACAATAAATATATATTCAACATTACTAGACATTCAACGTTGGAATGGGAATTTTTAAAGGGATCTTTTATCACAACTTATTAGGTAGCTAAAATTGAAAATAATATCTCATAAACCTAATTGCTATCCGATTGGTAACAGACGGAAGTGTGTACCGTAACTCCAAGTTTACAAGAATTCATCCGAACTCTTTAGATGTAGGTTTTCACTGCCCGCGAAAACTTGTATCTTAGGAAGCTTTATTTATAATATTCATAGTCACTGGTTTATCCTTTTTTTAAAATATCTATACAGGGAAAAAATAACCCATGTCCGATTTACTTGAATTGTGAGATTTTAACGAAAAATGTCAGACGAATAGTGTGACGTTCTAATAATGTGTGAAGTCTAGTAACAAAAGAAAAACCTTCGGTCGAACGTCGGAAGTAAACAAGAAACAAGTGAAAATACATTACCAATAAACATTTTCACGATATAAAGGTGTTCTTATTTATTTGGCTTTAATTATTACTATTTTCTTATGATTTAAACCTTTAGGTAATTAGCAATATCTGTTTGTCCATTGTGTGACAAAAGCGATTTTCCAAAACTTAATTGACATCTACCGAATT
Source organism: Neomicropteryx cornuta (assembly GCA_020383195.1). Classification (NCBI taxonomy): domain Eukaryota; kingdom Metazoa; phylum Arthropoda; class Insecta; order Lepidoptera; family Micropterigidae; genus Neomicropteryx; species Neomicropteryx cornuta. Next base: position 16,718,378 of record JAHKQU010000021.1, on the reverse strand, counting down.
ATGCTTTAACTGATAAGATACGTCTTGTGCAATTATTAGGTGCGCCTAGCTCCAGACAATTATAGTATATTTATATTATTTATTTAACATTCAAAAATGTTAGTATTATAAAAAAATACTGTTTTATATAGTTTTATTAGTACAATATTGTTTTAATATAATTAAGATTGCTAGTTTATACTTAAAAGTACAAATTTAATAATATAAACAACATTTAAGTAAAAAGAAGTATAATATAGGATAACGGATTGCCCGATAGTATATAATAATAACAAAAATAAAATTTCTTCATGTTTAATCGTGTGGTGTATGGATCCATAAAATAATATGATTTGTTACGATATGACGATAAGTTTTACCGGTTAGTATTTTAATTAATTAGTAATATTTTAATTGTAATTTTAGTAATATTTTGATTGAATATCATCATGAAAGATAAATACCTATCATGATTCTAATTTTCTAAAAAACAAACACTATTTAATGTGAGGTAAATATATATATATTATTTAAACAAACAAAAGCATAAAAACACTAAAAGAAAAAATCAAAATGTATTATGTGTCGTATTGTGTATGGGTATCAATATTTAAAAAAAAATATTTCATTTGAGTACAAAAAAGATTTTGCACCATAAATATATTTTAAGGACCATTTGAAACAAAAAGAAGACAAAAACAAGGACAAAACACATTTAAAATGTTGAATTTTTCCAAATAATTTATTACTTAAATTTTTGCTACTTTACCTATTAATGTATGAAGAGGGCTGAGAAAATAACATGGTGAGAGACAGGTGATGCGAAGGAAGCACGGTTTAATTAACTTGCACAAAGAGTTCTTATTGGTTCACCATAAATTATTTTATTTACGGTTTTTCGTGCTAGAATAAAGCACGCACGTGCATCCTACGATTACTAAATCTAAAAGTTTCACTTAAAACCGCTAGATGATTAAAACCGCAAGCATTGCACTGACAAATATATTTTGAGAAAAGAAATCAATATTATGTTTTTTTACATACCTATGTCAAATCGTAAAATAATAATTATAATCGCTTTGATACTATAAATTCACACACTAAACTAATACAAAATGTATATATTATTATAACAGATTGCGTTGATTTCATGGGAAACGTGAGTTTTAACGACACTTCACGGTGAGCGCACGCCAGTCATTTTAGATGTTTTAAGCAGAACCAACTAACTTGAACATTAAAAGAATAGAAAGCTATTTCTTAATAACTCACTTAAAATAAAAAAATAACTATTTATTATATATAAGATCTCCACTTCCACAATAGAGGGGAAAATATCCGGAAATAAATACAAAAGGCATCTGAAGTCGCGCACGAATCAAAGGGACGTGGAAAGATATCGCTTAAAAAAAAATCCGCTAATCCGTCATATAGTTGAGGTGAGTAAGAACCAAAGGGCTGACTAGAAGACTTTTCACCTAGAAAAAAGCAATACCAGGAAGCAGCCCGAAACTATATCATGACTTCCGAAAAATTTTGACATTTCTTCGTGTTTCACATCCCCTACAACCCAAAATCACCCTCAGTTTAAAAAATGATGTATCTATCCATATTATTTTTTGTGGAGACGATAACTGCCATAATTTTATACAAAATCTCGATCATGTTCGTTAATGGGCAATATCAGACCAGGGGGGCGGAAATTGGGGGATATTTTCGAAAAAGTGAAATTTTGCAATATTACTTTCTTAGTATATAAGATATCGAATTCATTTAAATTTTATATTATTTCTCAGATAAGGGCCTAAAACTTATCTAGGTAAAATTTTTGATAGTACCAACCATTAGTTCAAGGGGTAAGAAAAAAAAACAAAATTCAATAAATCATACCTCCCTTAATAACCAAATCAGTTAATTATAATAAGACTAGTAATAAAACATAGTGGTAGGTACTTTATTTTAGACCAAAAAATATTTTTTTTTTGTGATTTTTTTTTTTAATTTTGTGTTTCAGTTCTATTGCTTTATTTATTATTGAAATGATCAATAATTTTACCAAGGTTCATTTAGTTATAAGTTTAATATAAAAAAACGTAATTTTTGTCTCAGACAGTGTATATTGACTTCAATTCTAAAGTAATTCTGAATACGCTGCTAGCCACAAAACCATATCGGGGTTTTCGACGTACTCATTTGAGGAAAATTGATATAAAAGTAATATAGGTTTATGGCACGTCGTTACAGAATCTACCATTACTTTGTAAAATATAGTTTTATATATTTTAAGTTCTAATATTACTTTTTGATTTACATCAATTTTTAAATTACACGTGTCGTAACATTGGATAATCATACTATTTAGTTTTTTTTATAACTGTGTTTTAAAATACACACTTCTGGTTCACCGACGACTGTATTTACTATTGTCTTTACAGGATGTTTTTAAATTTACTGGTGTCATTTTTAATGGTTGATCTATATAGACAACTAAACCGGTCGCACGTAAAAATGAAATTATTAAATAATTTGTTTTTCTTCGAAGTGCTTTGCGAGCCGCGCGGGCGCGAGGTCATTGCCCTATCTCGGGCCATTCGTTGAATCGCGTTCTCAAACATTCGTTTTTCTTGTAATTGGTATACATTTTTCCAATATTTTTGGCTGATTAACGTTTGATTGTTGATCAACCCCCTAACGCAGGGATTCCCAAACTATTTTGGGCAAGAGACACCTTTTCCAAAATGAACTAATACCTCAGACCCCCATAGCCAAATTACTTCAAAAATCCTATGTTTAGTTTTTTTCCTATTGATACAACTTGATTATGATTTCGTTCGTGTTAAATCGCGTAAATGTGTGAAATACAGAGTAAGTCAAAAGTCGCCTGAATTACATTGACCTCATAACAAAATTTATCATTTAAAATTAAAATTTCATCATTTATCATTTAAAATTTATCATGGTTTCCGAAAAAAAAATGTACCCTTGCGTGATAAAATGAAATAATTCTCGTCATAACTTCCGTCGTTAGCGAGGCCGCGCCGCGTCGGATCATTGATCGGCATTGGTCAAGCGCCCGGGAGCAAAAAGGGATTTTGCACGAGCGCTTTGATAAAATTAATAAATTTGGGTATGAATTATTTTAGCATTTTTTTATACAATTTCTTAGGCGTTATAGGGAACTTGAGCACTCCCTTAAGTCTTCGGAAATGGTCTTGGAACAACCTGTAGCCTGTAAGTTTTCTGAAAGTAAACGATGACAAACGCATTTTTAAAGTGACCCGACCAAAGCGCCTCGCCGCACAATCTGTGTCACGCCGCGAGAAGGCCACCTACTGAACGAATGAACGCGACCGGTGAAAGTGAACGGATCACTTTTGCTCTCATCTCCGTGCGAGTCATCTCGCTTAGTTAGCGAACCGTCTGCCGCGTTTACTTTCGTTCGAACATTATTCGCATTGCGTAATGCCCAACTATTTATTTATTTATCTTTCGGGTTCTCCCTTTAATTAATTTAGCCTACGCTATTGGATACATATAGTTTCGCATCAAATGCTTTGTGACTGCATTCATAGAAGGACTTAAACGATTTAAAGATAAGATGAGATGAGGTTACTTTTTGCCAAATGTTTAATTCTTTTTCTTAGCTGAGATGGGCTCCTAGAAAAAAATTCAAGATATTGTAGTTAATTAAGACTATCCCAACGACAAACCATAGAAAGGGGCACTGGCGGGCAATTTCCCCCCTCCCTCGCTCCCTCCCACCCCCCTCCCCCCCCCGAGAAAAAAAAGAAGTGCGAATTGTTCACTGTCATTCTCAATGTAAAAAAAAACAACAATCACTGAAATAACACAATAAATGAATCAAGGTAATACCGACCCCACCGATTTCAAGAATATAAATACTGATACCAAACACTATTACTACCATTGTTGCTAGGGTCTAAAAACACTCAAAAGTAGCCTAAAATTGTGTTTTAGGGCTTAATTCTTTTTCTAATTCTTAATTTTCCGGTTAGGCCTCCGCAGACCTTGCGCTTAAAATGGGGTGGGAGGAACGCCATACCCCTCACCCTCCCCCCCCCCCCCCGCCCCTCCCGTGTGCTTCTTCGAGAAGGACTTCTGGATTCCAACATCGGACTGACTAATCAACCCCTAAACAAAATCGAACCCTACGGCCGACTGCAATACATTTCGTTGGTAACGTAGGTACCAATAACCTACAGGACGCTCTCCGAAGCTAAATATAAGCATTTCATACATATTTTGAGGTAAAAGTACCCTTTTCACCTCACTATATAAAGTAAATTAAAATATATGTAACCATTATAAAAAAAAGGTTTCATATTTCAAGGATCATCAGATCATTTCACAGAAGCAGCGCCCATCAGTGAGAATATCAACCCTTTGAACATGGGGCAGCTTAAAAAGGTCACGATCCTCAATGGTATCGGTCGGAAATTGACATCACTGTATAAACATTATAAAACTTATAAAGCATGAACTAAGGATTGCTAACCTTTGCTATTTTACTAAACCACACATATACAGAATCATGTCAATTGGTAAAACCACTAAAAAAACCATGGCGTCTCAATGTACTTGATGTTTTTAATTTTGAATATGTGGAATTTTGAACTTTAGGCGACAAGGAAGGTCCTACTATAATCTTCAGGTGAGACCATTCCAACGAAAATAGATGCGTAGATATCTATTATGAGTCTATCTATCCTTTTTACAAATTAATAGAATAGAACGAGAATGTTCTCAAACAACAACCTGTATTGTGCCGGTACTGAAAAATAGACAATCCTAAAATTTTTAATAAATGCTAAAATAAAATTGATATTGGCAAAGGTAAATATATTTATTAGATTAATAAAAGTACTTAATAATTAAAAAAAAACACAAATATTTTATTTTTTCAAAGCTGCTGCTAAGAAACTTTCTGTATTACTTTAAAATACTTCGTTTTCATTATCTTCCTCATCTTCAATGGTTTCGCCGTCGTCGAGATTTTCATCCTCTTCTCCGAAACTTTCTCCGGTGGAAATACTATTTTTTTCCTCCTCTTCTTCGTCCCTATTTTCTTCTACGACTTTCTTTTCAATTGTGAGCGGGGCACGGTTGATCGTCGGGGGTTTGCGGGGGTGCGGGGCATTCTTCGGACCTGCAGGTTTGCTTGGCGCACCCTTACCCTTTTGAGGGTGTGCATTGCCTTTTTCCTCATAAGGCTGTGCTGTAGCCAGTAACTCAAGAAGAGCTAAGACGTAGTCGGGACTTGGTGGCGCTACAGGAAGAACGTTACCAGACGGATGGTAGCCATTTTTGTCAGCCGTGTAAGTAACTCTTATTGATTTACCCGTCTTTTTATCCTGTAGTAATAAAAATAAACTAAATATTTAAGAAATAAAAAGCTTTTATTAGTTTTTATAATTGATAGAATTGATGAGGTATAATCATTTCGATTTTTCAATAACGCATTCGATAGCTCGTAAGAGGTTGAAAAACATTTTGATTTAGTATACGCGAAAGTTAGAAAAGTGTCTACAACCTAGTGTACAACTTTATACTAACACAACGGATGGTTGTCAATCGTCTGACAATTAAAAACCTCTGTTTGGTAATTAGGTTTATGATATTATTTTAACTGCTTGATAAGTTGTGCTTGAGTTTATATTAAGTTTATGTTAAGTGAGTTATGTTATGTTATTGAGTGTTTATGTTTAAGTTATGTGAGTTTATGTTTTAAAAAGATCTAAGGCGATGTCGACAGTGTAAAATTGCGCTAAAAATAGAAATTCCGATATGCTTTAAAAAAATGTGTGTTCGAGCCATTTTGTGGAAGATGATTTTTATCCGCCAGGTATCACATAACAAAACTTAAAAATGATTTTTATTTTGACAGATTACGTTTGTCCTTTTTTCAACTATGGCATAAAGCGCCATCTGTTATTTATGAATTTCACGAATAGCTCTGATACGTAAATTAAATAAAATTATACCTATATTTTATTCCACTTTCGGAAGTAAACGTTTTTAACTGTAGTTTGAATTTATTCAAAAATTAGGTATTGGCCTCATGAAGTATACTATACACAAGATATACTATAACTATATATATATTTATAAAATACTTATTGTTATTAAGATAAATTTTGTTTCTTTTTATGCAATCCATATTTTTGGTTGTTGTTTTGATAATTTTAAGCAATTTCCGTTTTGACAAACCTATGTTTTATCTACGTAAGCACATATTTTTAGGAGTGTAAATGTGCAAAAATATTTATTTTATCATATTTTTATTTGTTTATTCAGTTTTAGAAAAACTACATTTTTATTTCATTGTTTAATCATTGAATTGCACTAAGTTACATTATATTTTTGTTCATTATAGTAGTTGTCATTATAATTAATTTACGGCACTTTAAATCCTAAATAAAGCGGCCAACATGACTTGTACCTACCCGTATTGCATTTTTTTTTTATAACTTGCTAATTAATATTTGTATTCTCTTAAAATGATTACTTTAAGTAAAACTGAACACTATGATTTTTGCATAGGGCCAGTATTGCATAATGAAAACTTTGAATTTGAATTTGTATTGTTCTGTTTTATGTTTGTTTATGTTTTGTTCATGTTATGATATAACATACATACAATACAATACATTACAGTACATTTTTTGTATTACCGTATATTGATAGGAGCCGTTAACCGTTTGTTCGACCGTGTTGTTGGGTCCCGCTTTGAAATGTCCTTCTTCTCGCTCTTGTGTCCCGTCATCATTTTTGAAACTGTAAAATATATTGTAATTATAATAGCCATTTCTAATACAAAATACACTCAAGTAAAATTATATTTTACCTCAATTTTAAAGTAAAATATTAAATAAATGTAACTTACACTTCTTATCTGTATTTCTTTATTTATTCTAGAGGTTTTAAATATTCTAACACTAAGCAATTGTCTAAAAAGATATAAAAATGGTTACTATGAATAATATTTTTTGTTACTGAGAGAGCAGCATTTCTTAGATAAACAGAAATTAAAACCAAAAACTTATTCTTACTTTCCGAACCGCGTTGCTATCAGAAAAATATTGACCTGCCTCCCCTATTTAAACACGTCATGTTCACGTTTTGAGGTCACCTATATTTATTTTTGAAATGAAACATATGTCCGTCTGTAAACATGATAACTAAACGCAGTAATAAAAAAAAATGTTTAATTGACATTTATTAAAACTATCTACGAAGGAAATATGGAATTAGGTTTACAAAAGTATAATATAACGGTATATACGAAACGTAATAAATAACTTAAAATAAGCGCGTTTAACTTTCGGTTTTTTCCATTTCAAAGCCTCTCAATAAGTAGAAATAAATATTGTTAAAATACTTTATGTACTCGTATTTAATGAAAAACTATAAAACATACCTCCTAGACTATATAAGTACGTTAAGTATTGTTGATGGCATCCAGATTTTTTAAGAAGTATATAAGAGAAAAACTTATGTTTTCGTATATTTTAATAGTCGATATAGATTTTTTACGTTACTTATGTAGGTAGAAAGTAAAAAAATAAGATAATGGAATTCATCTCATACAGGTAATTTTATAGCTAAATTATCTTTATTATAAACAGTCATTAATAGAAAAAGCTCTAGATATTTTATTATACTCATTAAAAAAATGCGTTGTAAATTAACCTGTTGACATTTAGAGAAAAACCAGTTTATCATGCAATAATAATAATATTTCACCTGCTGAAATAACAAAAAAATATTTATAAACTATTCTTACATAACGGACATCCCACCTATAGGTAATATCTCACCGTAATATAAGTGTGCAACTTTTAAATATGTGTGATTTTCGTGCTTATAATATTACAAAATATTAAAAAAAATAACTTGTTTCGGTGATAATTAAATGAAGCAAGTTAAAGTAGTAACTGTCATCTCAGCTAGCACGGACCAATAATAATAATATTTATTTATTCTTTTCTGAGTACATGCCTTACAAATAAGTACAATTAAGTGGAAACTCATTTTTTTTTTTTTATGTAATAATAATTTTATTGTGATCAAACATAATTATTTTAGAACCTACACAATTATACAAATTTTATTGTACTGGAATTATTGATTAATTCGGTTCTATCTGAGTTTAATATATTGTTGTTGCTCTTTCAAACAACCAAAATGCTATGATTGAGATATTTTTTGAATACAAGCTACGTTTGATATATATTTTTTTTATTTTTTGCAATTTAGTTCTTAGACGATATGTAACTGTATGATAAAAATAAACCTATCAATATACCTAAATTAGTTTAAACATTAGTAAGTTTGTAGCAATATTTCTTTAAAACACCTATAGACCGCGTCCCAAGACAATTCGCGATAAAAAAATACCCAAAGGTCCTGCGATTTGTAGTATTATTTGTTAAAATTATTCATGGCTACCGAGAAAATAAATGTAAACTTTACGTCGAAATAGTAAAACAATCATTAAATTATGTCTTTGTTGTGAGCGCTCAGCTGCCACCGTGTCAAGGCCATTATCGATCTGTGCGCCATCGGAATTCGCGCGCTGACCGAATTGACAACATCTGTTAAAAAATATAATAAATTTGGTGGTTTTTTTTTGCATTCTTAAGAAATGATATATCGTTTATTACTCATAATAGGTTACACAAAACCCTCTTAAGTCTTCGGGAATGGATTTGGGACATTCTGTATACTTACATAGGCCAACCGATTATACAGCTCGTAGGGGTTCGTTTTGCGCGGATTCTTATATATTTTTTTTATAACTTTATGTGGAATTTCTCCACGTTTTCCTTTTATGAATTCGAAAAAATATAGCTTATATGATTTTTACCCAGCGAGATAAAAATAAAAACATATTTTAGCCACATTTATGTAATCATCAGTTATTGTGTTTCCTTTTGAAAATTTTCTTATACTGGGTAAAATACGCGGTTTTTAATGATTTTGATTGTTTTGAATTTAGTGTTTTTATTTTTGATGGTTTTTTTTATTTTTGATGTTTTTGTTTATGTTTGTATTATAATTTTAACTTGATGAAATACAAACGAATAAGTAAAAATGTATAATATAAATAACCCTCAAGTTTTGTTATTACGCATACTTTCGATTAAATAAAAAAAATCTAAATCAAAGATTGCGCAAACCTTAGTATTAATGGCGTATAAAGAGCATCCTAAGGTGACATAATGCCTTCTTGTGTTATGAAATCGGCAACTCTATACATTGTTCTATTTTTTAAAGTTATTCGCGGATTCATCGAGAATCCCATAGTAGGTACTCGGAGAAATTGGTTTCTTTGTTCCTGACCGTTTTTTAACCAGATCACGAAAACACACTCTATTTAGGCGATTAGCATGTCATACCGATGCATGGAAGTATGGTCCGATTGGGAGAGCAGTCGAATTATTAAATTCCATTTCCTTGGAGATAGAGATATATTCGTCTGTTCAGACAATAGGAATAAAAAACTGCTTTTTATTACAGCTTTCATAGGTCAGCGTGAATTATTTGTGACTGTTCGCCTGGAAGCGTTATTTTTAATTAGAGATAGTTACTTTGTATATTTTTTGATTTGTAGTGATCATTTTTTGTTTTTTATTGTGATTGTTTTTGGTTATATTTTTTAAATATTATACTTTTTTATGAATTTAATGTGTAAGTACATGGGGAACTTCTTAAATAAATAAATAAAAAAATAATAGTATGAAGCATATCAAGAAAGACACTAGGGACATAATGCTAAAAGAGTATATTTTTAAACATCTATACTTACCACATTTTTTATTTTAAATCATTATAATACTCATCATTATAATATATTATTTCATTTGTACAATATATATGTTACTTTATATTTTTATATCTTAATTATCTGGAATACATATATTAATACTAATATTATATTCATGAAATAGCAAATATAGTCTACCTTAGAACAGACGGTGGCATAATTAGGTATAGCTAATTGTAAAATATTACTTGTGAGTGCTTTCTAATAATTAACAAATAAATCTAACGATTCATTTTAACTCGGCTTTCTTTGTGGTGTAAATATGAACCTCAACGAATTAAAAACAAATTCTAAAGAGAAATTAATGGGTTGAATTTTCTTACATAGTCTTACTAGAATGTTTAGAAAGTAAAAATAGGAGAAAACATTTCAAATAAAAAAATGTATCAAAAATACATACAACCTAAAATGAAAACTTGACATTAAAACACTTTAAGAGGAAAGCTTAGTTTTTGATTTAATGCTAACTTACATTAGACGTAACTTTACAAAATGAGTCCAGCCCTGAAAATTTACCTGTCATATACAAAAAAAAATAAATAAAATCGGCTCAGCTACTGCGGAACAATGAGTCTCCTAAGACTATTTCCGATAAAAAATCCAGCTAATTGGTCCTGTGATTTCTAGTATTATTTGTGAAGATGGTATATAAAACATTCATCATGCTTTCCGAGAAAAGAAATGATTATATTAATAACATCTTGCAATAAGGTCTTATAAGCGCTCAACTATCGCCGCACACCGGTAACGGTGGCAAGGTTGCATTATCGACCTAAGGGGCGTCGGACATTTGAGCGCTGTCCGAATTTACATCATCTGTTAAAAATACAATAAATTTTGGGATGGTTTTTTTAATATTATCTCTACAAGTTGAGATGGCCTTGGGACATTCTGTACATAAAAAAAAATCATAATAATCGTTTTGAGAACCTCTGCATTTTTAAAAATTAAAAAAATATATATATATTACCTGTATTTGAATCCATCTTTGTCAGCTTCGCTTTTATATTCAACATTGTGTATGTGATTGTTATCCGGTCTCCTGGATACTTTTGCAGATCTGGCATCGACTATATTTAATTCTTCGCCATCGCCTTCTTCTAGCGGTTCATCGTCAAGTTCCGGCTCATCTTCAGGCGGTTGTATGCTGGCAGCGGTGGCAACGGCCACTATCGTCAGAAAAACTAACAATTTGCGCATATTTATCTACGACTTCCTTCTCAAGACTCTATCAGTGTAATGCGCAGTTTAAATAGCGCATTGGTCACATTTATACATTTGGTATCCTTCGTTTTTCGTATGGTGAATTTCTCGTTATTCAAGTTATAGACGAGCATCGCTGATAGAAAAAAAAAACCTTTAAAATCACAATCGATAAAAGTTATTTATCGTCCACGCGCAAAAATGATTGTGTTGGGCGTGTGCACATTCCACGCATATAATACAATAAGTTTCATCCCAATGTCAAGTTCTATAATCTCAGCAAATCGAATACGCGCAACGGGGAAGGAAATAAGATTTATTTTCTGACTTTGACAATGCACAAAATAAGTTTTATTTTATTAGTATTTGGCAATCATAAAAGTACTAAAACTAATCACTTTCGATCGGGAGAACAAAAGAATTTCTGAAGGTTTTCTAAATTTCACCCAGTTGGACGACTTATTGTAGCACATTTGTAATTTTCACGGTTACTTCCCATTTATTTTTTTTTATTCTTTTACTTATTTTATCGATTTTTTTTTTTAATTTGTTTTTCTCATTATAAAAACAGGAAAGCGCTGGTTTTCAGCACAGCCCTTATTAAAATATTTTAATTATGATAACAATAATAAATGAGTAGGTACTTAAACAATATCAAAGTTAGCATTAAGCATGATATTTAAGCATTTAAGCATAATATTTTTGGCTGGGTTATATTAGAATTAGATAGCGAGTAGCCATAGTCAATTTATAGGGAAGTGGGATAAATATGAAGTCATAATATTTTATTAAGGTCTTTTTTTTCAGAGACATGCATGATTGTAGATTCATACGTTTTCCTAACGAGTAATCGGCAACTTTAATACACACATGTATTTTTTGTATGCACACAGAATACAATTTAATACAAATATCAAATACAATACATTTTTCTTTTACGATTTCCAATCTAACGGCACAAAGAAATATATCTATAAAAAAGTCGGGTTAGTTACACCATTTATAACTCAAGAACGGCTGGACCGATTTTATGATTTTTGATTTGTTAGATTTGTATCCGCAGCGAATAGCAGAATAATTACTAAATCATCGGAAAATTTACGAAAAAAATATTTAAAAGAAAATTCATTTCCTCATACATTTTGTATGGAACGGCTTTGTATTCCATGGAATTCTATTTTCAAACGGTAAGCTACCTTCCAAGACGTTCATTTTGTGAGGTTATCGCATTTGTCATTGTGTGAGCATCGATAATTAAAATACATATTTTGATTTTTGTGCATTTATTTTGAACCATAATAAAAAACTGAATTTAATTCAGCTAATAAGTTTACACTACATTTTTTGATTTTGAGGCGGTACGTAGTTCGTCGGGTCATCTTGTATTATAATAAATAAAACTAATGGGTTTATCAATCGTGACAGTTATTTGGTGGTTCTCCGTAGAAATTTTTAAATTTTGAAATTTTAACGGAGTAAAAAAAAGTTTATATCGATCATCTTTTAAACAGTTAAAAAATTATTAATTTATCTTTTTTTTTAAAGACGGTTAAAATTAGAATCTAACGCGCAATCATGGCATAAATATCGATATTAAATATTAATTTACATATTTTTTATTGTGATTTCTTTCTTATCTTGATGGCATAGAATCTAACTGAATACACGCCTTTGCAATCATTTTAATTAACATAGTTACGATAATGATATTATTATACGCCGTGTGGTCGAAAATACCGTTTGTGTGTGTAATAAAAAACAAGTGATATTTTTTTTAAATGTGAGCTTTAACTAAAACGACAAGTTTCATCATTAAATTCAATAATAATTTGCATAGGCGTTTCAAATAATCTACAAAAAAAAACACGCGATTATTATTTCAAACGAAATCGAAACTGAACTGGCTGGTTTTCATATCCTTTTGATGCGAATTCAGCTTTCACTCTCGTTGTTTCAAGGTTAAGTTATTATTTAGGCATATGATTGTAGGTATAATTTAGTATTGAAACTCGTTATTAAAAATAAATTGTATCAACCGAGTCATTATATTACAACATAATTTTTCGGACCATTTTCGGACCACCACGTGCGATTGGTTGGTTGCGAATCGAGCCGTGAACTTCCAACCGAGAGATATTGTAATTAGAATAAGAGTAATTTTATAACCCGACCATTTAACAACTTTTTTTCAGCATTACGCCCTGAAACTATAATTGTATTTTTTACATGAATGTGTTACAGCGTTATTTTAACATTATTTATGACAAAATTTTAATTCAATATACTGAATTAAAAAAATATAAATATCGTAACATAACCTTAACATATCGTTACCTTAACTAAACATTTTAACTTTATAAGCAGAATCGATAGATCGATTTGCAGAGACTTTTTTAGGGATATGACAACATAAAATGGAACAACATAGGAAATTAACTGAAATCTTTCAGTTTCGTCCGGAATTATTGCGTTAGACGACTGAGAGGATTTTGCATCTCATTATCCAAATAAAATCCTAACGCGACGTGTTTTGACCACTTGGATTGGAACGGATAATTTCAAGTAAACACAACTTTTGTTTTCTATTCGTTCGGTTGAATTTAATTTGTATTTCTGCGCTTTTGCTGTTAAAATAATATTGTTATTAACTTAATCCTAATGACATTATTAACATGATTAAATTATTGATTATATCAATGATCATTTTAACATGCGTTTTTAAAAAACATCTTTTTAAAATTCAGAGATCATCGGTGATTATTTTTTAGCTCACCTCAACTAAGCAAATTAACCTAAGGCTAAGGTATTTATGCGTTTGGTAACCCATCTCAATTGAACATTTTCAGAAATGATAGCTGAGATTCCCACTGACCTACTGAGGTTCGAACCCTGAGATATAAATCGTGTCGTTTTAATGCTATTAAATAATCGGCAATCCCCTACGTATTCGGTATTTCGTTTGTTTTTTTTTTGCCGTTTGTCGCCAATTTATAAATTATGAAATTTATTTTAAATTATGGTTTTTATTTAGAAGGATCTACATGGTATGGTTGAGAATTATTTATTTTGAGAATAATAGATAAATAAATTTACTCCTGTAACACCGACAGTTTTGAACGGTAATTCCCGACGATATAACAATTTCGTGCCATCTCAAGGTCATCTTAACCTCGCTGTTTTTCACGCAGTCAGGGGCGCGGCGGAGACAAAGTTTATATCTTTCCAATTGGGCTGGGCGTCTGTTTAACAAATAGTCATTTTAGTTTTTTCGATAATTTGAGTAGTAATTTTGAATGAATATTATTTTTTCTTTTAAAATAGATGAACGATGAACAAAATCATTTTTTTTCGTGTATATTTTTTTTCCCATGTTCTTGATAATCAATCGTTTTGGGCAGTGTCAATTTTTTTTTAATAATTTATCTCGGGAAAATCGTCCTCAAAAAATACCGCAATATTTTCTTATTAATGCTAGAGATTCTGGCAAATTACCGTACAGGCCTCAACTGTCTTTATAGTCGATATTCAATTATCAAAAGCTCCCACGGAATTACGCACGCTCAGTACGAGCGTAACCATGCGCGTGCGCGAATGATTTATGAATAGCAGCGGAAATTACCTAATTCTCTGCGCTGAAATCATTTATTTTCTAAACATCTTCATACTAGGCCAATTAAGCGCATGCGCTGCGTTTGATTGACGAATGCTGATTTTTTTTTTTTGTGTAGCAACACATTGTCAATATTGACAGACAGCAATGGCTTTTGATGCAAGCGACCAATTTGGGATTCGGCGACTCGACGGGCGTCGTTACACAATGGGCACGAATGCGCGACGCGCGTGCGCAACCGACGATTGAAAACTCAAATGTACGATGTCATACGCAAATACACTGATTTGCCGTGTAAAAGATGCATCTGAAAATAATTTAATGACACGTCCGTAGCAGGATCGCATTAAGGCGAAGCTAAAGGATAAATAATAATTTCGATTGATTTACGGTTACGGCTGGCATTTGCTAACCATTGGATATTTAATCATCAAAATATTTAGTGTAAAATGTATGAATAAATATTATATTCATTAAAATATTAAACATTTGCAAGTTTATTTTGTTATTTTTAAATTATTTATTATATCGCGAATAATATGTAGGTTTATATACACGCACTAAATACATACACAGACACATGACACACACGCGCCACATACATAAACACACACACACACACGCGCGCGCGCGTGTTCGCGCTAACATATCGATGCCACAAATGGCACCACACTCCACACACAATACACATTATTTAAGTTTGATCTATTAATTTGTTGTTGTCAACCATTTTCATGTTTGGTACATTTTTTTGGCCATCTAAATGTAGTGTTAGAGAATTGTCTTCCTGTATCGCTGTTGTGTACTTTCAAAATAAATAAATATGTTTAGATACCTTAATCTTATGTCTTAAACATAATATAGGCAGATTTTTTAATTCAATTTCTGAAAAAATTAATAAATAATAGTTCTTCTTTAGTTAAATTTCTCTCTTTAAAAGACATTAAAGATTTAGGAAAAATAGCAATCGAAAGGCAAATGAAGGGTCATTGTCTGTATGTACTAAAGTATGCGTTATTCCGTCCTATTTAAGTTTACATATAATATAACGCGATACACGGGACATTTTTTTTATTTTTAGGAATGTTAAATACATAAAACATAAAATATACATTTGTATATTTTAATATTTGTATTATATTTCCTATAACTATGGTACTTATTTAAGTAATATTACAATATGAATATTATTTACAATATATATTTTATAACTCGTATATTTCATTATTAAGTAAGGTTAAAAAGAGTAAAATTAACAATAGATTCCTAATAGATTTACCTTATTAATATTAGCTATATTATTCAAAATTCAATATATTACAGATTTATATACCTATATATATAGATAGTTATCCGCGATATATTTACTGTCTAAATTTTTAGGTGTTATTTCGTAAATAAATTAATACGTAAACGTATATTTTTTTTTTTTTTTGATCGGGCCCTGCCTTTAATGTTTATGTAAATGTGTGTTTGACACACACACACGCGCGTCTTACCATTTCTGCCACCTACTATATTTGATCTCATACAAATAACATTGCAACCTCAAAGCTATCTAATCGACCGCAGCCTTATAACATGACGGAACATTGCGGTTTCCTCGTTAAGAACGCATTTAGAATTTGAAATATTTCCATGAATGTACATAAAACCATTGCACGCAATGGAAAACAGATTTCGCGGATCTGTACTTAAAGGCGAAGGCAAATATAATAAAATATGAAGATAATGATTGTAAACACTATTTTAAGCGATAAGGATGGCGGAGGGTGAAACGCTACTAAAATTTTGTGAAAGCGTTAGTAGAAAAATAAAATTAAAGTATATTTATATGTTGACATATCTTCGCGTTTCACATCCCCTAGATCCCAAAACCACCCTCAGTTTAAAAGTTTATATATAAGTTTATATATCTATCTATCTATATCGCTTTCTTGTGGATACAATAACTGCCGTAATTTTACACCAAATTTGCATTTCCTCACAAAATCTCGGTCAAGTTCGTTAGTGGGCAAAGTTCTAACTTTTTTGATAGCATCAACCAACATAGGGGTGGGAAAAATTGGATTTTCAAAATTCAAACACTCTTACCTCCCTTAATAAATCTAGGATGAAATCATTTCGAATTGTTAATTGTTGGCCTATAATTTCCCTACAATTTTTTTTTGGAACAATTTTTGATATGAGCAACCCTTGTGGCACAGTATAAAGAGGGATTCAGTATACGTACTCTCGCTGCTCTAGGGTACGGCGGGTTGAGGTGCGCGGGGAGCGGATCGTGCGGAACCTCGCGCAATGTTTGGATTTTTTAAATTAATAGATAGTAGAAAAATGATATAATAATATGATATGTGTAAGAAAATTTAATTTTACGACGACAGGCAATATTTAATCATATTAAAAAATATCACCTTTTGACACGTAGAAGCACGTAACAAAAGGGCGAGCTTATTGACGCAAGACAGTCTCTACCAGATGACATAGATAGGTTATGAGAGGGTGGATTAGCTCTCTCTTTTTTTACTAAAACAAAAATTGTAAATATTCTTTATTTTTAAGGTGGAAAAAAAAATATAATTTTGACAAATTAGATTTTTAAAATATAGAAGAAACAATCTACACACGACGTAGTTAAGGTTAAAATCTTAACCGTAGTTAAGATTAAAATCTTATTAACTGAAAATATACAGAATAAACTTTTTCTCGTGCACATCTTTATTCCACACACCAAACTGAAAAAGTTTAATTCTACAAGTTTTCTTAGTTTTCATACAAAATAAATAATATCTCAGGAAACTTTTGATTCGCTCGCGGTGTCACTTGCCGCGAGCAAACCAAACGCCGCACGAAGGTCAAGATCGCAAGTCGGCCATCGCAAGCCATGAGGAGTAATTATGAGTTTAAACGCTAATAGGATTTTGTTTTCTACTGTTTTTTACATACTTTTTTGACACATTGAAAAACTTGTCGAACAAAAGTTAATCAGTTTGAACTATAGAATGACCATATAAAAGGATGTGCATGAAAAAAAGTTCATTCTGTAGAAGGCAATTGGATTCCCATTTTTAATATATTTTTTTTAGTAATTTTAGTATCGCGACAAAGTATGTGTCGCAGCAGAATTAAATCCCGCTTTGCATCATTTTGATAGTAGAATTATTAATGGAAGAATTAATAGAATGAAATATTTTTAAAGGCCATTATCGAAATAATCTTCATTTTTATTTATGAATTATCTTTATTTTTGATTGTTTGGTTCGCAGTAAAACCCAATATGTTTTTTTTATCGTAGAATTAGTTTTATACAAAATACTTTAACCAGGTGCGGCGGTCTGAAAGAGGTTTATATGAGTTATTCAAACATTAAATCAAGCATTACGCTGACTCCCTCGTTGTTCATAAAAACTAAGAATAGGCGCAATAACACTAAAAAATATATATATTTTAAGTTTCTCTAAAATTAAAGAGATTAAATAAAATAAAATACAGACTTTTCGAGGCTCTTAACCTCGAAAAGTCTGTATTTTACTATACAATATAACAAAACCTTGGACGTAATTATTATCTTATCGACTGAATTAGAAAATCGAGAAAATAAAAACACAAAAGCATAATTTATTTTATAAAAATGCAAATTCAACTAAGTTTTCAGACTTTCAATCAATTTGGTTTTTCTTAACTAACGAACAATGGTTCGAAGTTATTATGCGTTAGATGAGACAGGACGATTTAAAACTACGCCCAAGACAGAAAACAGTGCCATCGGGAAGAGCCCCTTAACGATTGTATACGAGTACTTCAATCTACATTGTCGCGACTCGGTAAGTACACAAAATACGCATACAAGTAAAGTACGCATGCATAATGCGAGATTCTCCAATACATGACACGCGATAAAGATAATTGTTAGTAAATTTGTATTTATAATTATTATGTAGTGTAAAACCAGATTATATTATATTAAACGTGTGGTGATATGTGGTGTAAAACCAGATTTACCTTATGCCGAGGCCTCATACTTCAAATGATCTTAACGACGTGCTTATCCTTCATGGCCGGAATAGTATAGTAAAGTACGTTCGTAACATAAGTTGCTAATTAAGTTCCCAACGTAAATGTCAATAATTTAATAGGTCTAATAGCTTAGGTCTATTGCGACCCACATTTTGAAGTATTGAAGATGATTTGTTTTTATGTTTTTATTTTTTATGTGTTTATCTCAATTTCCTAAAAATACATTGCCGATATTATAGCTACACACATATTTATTGGACTCGAGTAGCGATTTTTTGTAAGTTAGTCATTAGTAGCTCTATTTCATTTCTAAGAAGAAATGGAGAAGTATCTTAATTCGTTATGACATGTCATAACGAATATCGAATTATCCCTGAAAGTAAACGTTATTGTTACATTAAACAAAATTATATACTTGAATTAAAAATGTGTTATGCTTATATTAATAATTAATAATAATGTTAAATTGAAACTACTTAACGAGAATATCAAATGCTATATTTAAAGAAATATGTGTTTCCTTATATATGAAACAATTATTGTCTTATCCGAACGCAATTTGCCTTCTTTCAAGATATCCTTTTTTTCTGTGCATATACGATTTTTTTAATGTGTAAGTTAAAAAAATAAAAGAAACTAAGTTTCTGATCAAAATGTTTACATGTCGAATTGGTTTAAAATATTTATTAATCAAATAAATTATTTTTAAATTTTGTACCAGAATGCTTAGGTATTGAAGTTTTATTAATTTACGTAACAAAAATAAAAAAAAATAGAAAATACTAAAAAATTAAAATAAAAAAAGATGAAACTAAAAACTACGGAATATTACAATGAACTTCTAATTAATAATAATAAGAGTCATGGTGTTTTCTGAAATTGTATAATAATGGTGTGTTTTTATGGCGTCTTCAATATTTGAATGAATCTTTTAGGTTAATAAAGTAGTTCTTTTTATAAGTTAATTTTTATTGCATATTAATACATTTTATAAAAAAATATACACTTTATTTCAAATATGATTTATTTTGACTTCATATCAAAATTCATCATGGTTTCCGAGAAAAAAAAAATGTAAATTACTTGATAATATTAAATCGTTCTTGTCATAATGTGTTAGAGCTAATTAAGGTGTTGCCACTGTTTAGTTTTTGTATTTTATCATTAATAATATATGTAGCTAACCAGGTAAATTTAAAAAAAAGAATAAGATGTGAGTATACTTCTAAATTGGACTTTTTAATCCAGTGTGTTCATACCCTTGTAGATCTGTATTCATCGACGAATGCGACTAAGCACAACAAACTTCTTCAGTATAAAGGTCAAATTATACATTTACGCTGAAGGTTTTGCTCGTTAGGAGCAAACATGCCGTCTAACATTGTAAAGGTTCGAAGGCGCTGTTGCGTCGCCGCGTGTTTTGAGCGGTTTCAATACACAATTGCATTACAATGGTAAGTGCGACGAGCGCGCCTCAGAACTCGCCTCTCGTACGTACCCAGAAGCGCGTCTTTATGCATATGCATGTGAGGACGGAGATTTAGGAAAGGCTAAAATACTTAGCACACAAACGACACGTCTATTGGTAGGGGACATGCAATGCAAATAAAAACATTTCATATATAAAACCCGTGTACCGTCATTGTCAAATCATACACGGCAGTTTGGCTCCGCTGAAGTAGACGGATCACTGGAAACGCGTTGAGGTTATTAGTTATTACGAAGATGTGGTTCAAGTATACTGTATATTCCCTGTGTGTGGCGTTGTGCCTTGGTGCCCCGCAAGGATCAGAGCCTGGATCGGAGGATGGAAGCTCATCGCCTATACCGATCATAGCTCAGGATGACACCGTCGAGGACAACGGAACACGCCATTTTAGGTAACACCATCCGACGCTGTTATATTTAGTGTTTGTAGGGTACATTTTTTTATTCGAAACGACCCTTTTATCTTTATTCAGCGGACTTTTTATCAAGAAATACTACAATGAGATTTTTTTTTATAAAAGCGCCTTTGGGTATATGTTCCTATAAATACGGAAAGCTCTATGAAGTAAGAGAAAAAAATAATTAATATTAATAATACATTAACTGAAAAATGCTACAAATGAAAAAATAACCCAGCTAAAATGGACGTCGTTTAATAGGAGGATAATCCTTATGGTCTGAAATTGGCTTCTAACTACCCAAAATAAAATATATAGATCCTACATACATTCACCCGCTTTCCCCAAATAAATATAAATATATAAATAAATATAAATATAAATAAAGGCTATGTTTAAACGTAGATAAGTAACTAAAAAACACAATTATATTTAAATAGCAGAAATATTAATGAAAAAAAAAATGTAAATTATATACGTATTTTTTGTTGATTGCTATAGCAAGAGAATTCGTTAATTATATTATCTTTTAACCTAGATTATTATAATTAATCGAAATATTATTTAACAATGCTTTTAATTAATGTAATGTTAATTGTTAATCAATTAACAACCGAATAAAGTAGGTATAAGAAATTCACAGAGCGTTATCTGTAAATAAAAAATATACCCGGTACCAGTAAATATAAAGTTGATTGACTACATTACATATTATTCAATGAAATTCGATCGCATATCTAATATAATTAAAATCATGCATTTTTTTTGTTTTTCAAACCCTCAATCGTCGAAAATTCAGAAATAAGTAACGTGAACGTGAAGGTCAAACGCAACGTGAAGGTCAAATAATATGTGTACTTTGAACATATACTTCTTTAACAATGTCGTACTAATTATTGATTATTACCAGACTTAGGGCCAATTTCGTAGGTACTAACAAAATATTGAAATACATAACATGTTAACAATTATTTTAGACACTAAAGTAAAAAACGTTAACAATCTATATATTTAAAACAAAGACTGGTTAGTTACACCATTTATAACTCAAGAACGGCTGAATCTTTGATTTGTTAGATTTGCCTCCACCCCGAATAGCAGAATAACTATTAAAACACCGAGAAAAAAATAAAAAGAAAAATTATTTTCTCATACATTTTGTATGGAATGCCTTTGCATTTTGTGGAATCCCATTTTCAAAGGGTAAGTTGCCTTCGAAGATGTTCACTTTGTGGGATTATCACATTTGTCATTATGCGCGCATCGATAATTAAAATACATTTCAATTATTGAACTTAATTCATTTTGAGTATTCTTAATAAAAAATTGAATTTAATTCAGCTAACATGAATTTAATTCAAGTTAACATTCAGAGTTCGTCGGGTCAGCTTGGATTCAAATAAAAAGAGAACACCACATTCATATGAAAGATAAAATACGGATTATAATCAATTGAAAGAATATAAATTATATACTAATATAATACCACAAATATGGATATTATATGTACAAATTATTCGTATATAAATATAAGGTATGATTGTAAATATGTACTCTTATATTTTTGTTATTTCTAAAGCAATTCAAGAATATGCATTTTGAATTGCTTAAGGCTATTATGGAAAAAATCGATATTCGATAGTTGTTATCGGTTTTGTCTGCCAACATTCAGGCATGTCAAGGCATCATGGGGGCGGGCTCAAGGGGGGACAAGGGGAGCTGTGGCATCTGGAATATTTTCTTATGAGTATAGAGTAGGTTTATCCACCATTCAAATCATCGAAAACAATTTTAAATATTTTCTTGTGCGCGTTTTAAGCAGTTTAAATTGCAAAACACGTATTTGTAATGTTGATTTAAGAATACTCGCTTGTCCAAAGAAGCAAACATTGAAATTTGTTAGGTCCAAGGTTATCTTTAAATTCTATATAACGTAGTGTGTATGAAGAGTGTTATTACATAATAATCAAATTAGTTAGTAACTAATATACTTTATAACTATAATGTATAATGTGTTTATTGCGTTTTACACACCACACACTACACGCGCATTACAAATTGTTTCATTAATTTGATGTTTTCAACCATATTTATATTTTGTAAATTTTTTGGCCATATAAATGTAGTACTAGAAAAGTATCTTCTTGGATCGCTGTTTTGTATATTGATAAATAAATATATAAAATAATGTTATTTACAATCAACAAAGAAAGTCCAAAACACTGTCCAAAGGTCCGTATGTTCATACATTTATAATAAAAATACTTACTACAGTATTTTTGCAAAACGCTCTTTCGACAGTTGTTTAGTTTTGATCGATGATCATGTTAAGTAGAAAAATTAAGGTGGTAAGATTCCTTTGCCTTGCCATTCATCACCCTGCTCCCACTTTTTAATTTAACACTACGGGAATTTAACACTTTAATTTAAACACTTTCTAATTTATACACATTATTACCATCACATTATAATGTTTAGCTAGGTATCGTTAACGTTTTTGAAACGCCTGATATAAGAATCACCGTTAAATACAAAAACATTAAAAAGGTGAAATATATGTTCATTAAATTGCATAAAATTCAATAAAATAAAATAACAAGCCATAACAAATAACAAAGAAATTATTTTTTAAATGTAAAAAAATTTATATAATATGACATTATATGAGTTAAATTGACATTATATTATACTTTATTTAGATTATTAAATACAGCGTAATTCGTACTATATGCACATTTATTTAGTGAAAAACATAAACACAAAAATAAAAAAAAACCTACTTAATAAGAAAAATTTATTTATATAAATAGGGCCAATATTCATTAGAACCACTACAAATTATCATGTACTAAAAAATGAACTCAACAGATTACCTATTCCGCTGATTCCGGAATTTAAATTTATAGATTTTTTTTATCTATAATTGTGATACACTAAATATCTTATCTATTTTATTTATAATAAATAAAATTACTTATCAAATACAATTATGTTTGCTCAGCCGAGTTAAATTTACTTATTTAAGATATAGATTGTGGTTATTCATAAAAGTTTACGGATAAATTAATATCTTATATCTTAAAATTTTAGGTTAAGCTGAGCTTCATTTTACCAGTTAAATAAAAAGCCATATCTCGGAATTCTGTTATAGGTTTTTGTATAGCAAGTATACAAGTTCAAGGAAACTAGGATGATAAAAAAATCTAATCAATACCTATTTCTGCTATATTTTGAAGTAAAGGACGCAATTAAATTACACATACTTGTGTATTTTTGCAGTTACGAAACTGGAAACGGTATAAAAGTGGAAGAATCTAGCTACACAAAGAAGGTTCCACATCTGGCAGCTAGAGTCGGCGGGGCGCCTGGAGCAGACGATGACAAGGAGGAAGACGAGGTGCTGGTGCTTACCGGATCATTCTCCTATACGGCCCCCGACGGCACGCTCATCAGCTTGAGGTGAGTCGCACTATTTCAATCTCCAAATACAGCGAGACTATTATTTGGTTAATTGTAATAAAATACTACCCGTAACCAGTATATTAACAAATAAACGTATTTTAGAATACTCAAACAACAACAAAACAACAACACAACAACAACAAAAAAACAACAATAAAAACACTGCAAACATAGTTAAAAATAAAATGAACATTTGCTTGTATGCTACTATTTTTAAAATACGCTGTATAGTGTGCAAACAAAAACCATCATAATTGATTGGCAACTTCTAGCTCCTCAGGATCTAGATTAATGACCATAACTATTATTACTAAATTCCATGACCGGGTGCAAGAAATTTATTTATTTATTCTTTATTGAAAAATCCTACAGTATTAATTTTTATAATTACAAACAAAACTTATTACTAGTATACAAAACCAATTATGGAAATAAAAAACTCCATTTTACATTTTTTTTTGTGGTGAATCTACATTTAGTAGTTTTTGTATTGTGTAAATAACTAGCGATACATCATGCTAGTAACTTCCATGGCAGATATCGACTGCCATCCCAGTTACTAGCTTTACGCGTTCATGACCTAAACGACCAAAACAGAAGGTAAAACGAAAATTCTTATTCAGAAAATATTTATTCAGAAGTTTTAATTAGAACTTTGTGAGAAGCAACATATGCACTTAGATATCAGGCACATACACAATACAATGAAAGACTGATTTATAAATGCAGTATCTCAAATATATTTCATTGTCCGTTTGCGATTGGTCAAGATACAATTCGTCCGTATTTAACAACACAAATCTGTCACAGGTTGCTGGCCGATCAGATGCAATTTAAGCAATTTCATCCTAAAAATTTTTTTTTAAATATTGTTGTTTAAGTTCATTAGAAGGCTTCAAAATTGACTGTCTTAGTAAGCTTGAGGTGTAAGCATTTCCAAAAAACAAATACAACATTAGAAAGTAAATATTTTCCTGTTGTATGCGTTTTACATTATATTTATACATTTATTATGTTATTCTTAATTTTATAGGTACATAGCCGATGAAAATGGATTCCAGCCAATTGGAGAGCATCTACCTACGTCACCACCAATTCCGGAGGCAATCTTGAAGTCACTTCAAAACCTACCACCAGATAACGAAATTGAAGATGGAGCACCCGCCCAGGGGGATAAATAACTACTACGCTTTATTACACATTTAAAGTAGGTAGATGTATTGATTAAGTGATTATAAAAAAAAGTATTATCGCGTCGTTCGATTAGTTTCGAAAAGTCAAATTATAGAGGCTCTACCTAATCATAATATTTCCGTATTAATATATTTTTGTATAAACTTATGTGATCGAAAAAAAAAATATTTATGTAAATAAAAAATGTATTCTATTAAAAAACTTTTTTTTTCAAAGAACATTATAATGATTTTATTTTAACATTAGTCGCTTGAAAAAATAAAAACCAGAGTGGAACGTAAGGTTTTTTGTAGTATGCTATCAAGTATTACATGAAAACTATCAGTAAGAGTATTTCACTATCATGTACCTTGAGTAATTTGGAACTTTAGGAAGACTTTACTCGATAATCTGAATCAAAATTAACCTACTTACTACACAACATAATTCGCAGCATCCCGTCTCGGAATTATTCTGTATTCAAATGGACTGGAACCAGATTCCAATTTGATTTATAAATTTTATCCCTAATGCGTCATCATAAATAAAATTTATTTGTGTCTTTACTCCTCAAATCGGTTTGAAAAAGGTTTATTTATTTATTGCCGTTAACATAATGCACACAGTGATGTAAAACAATATAAATTGAGGTTAACAATCTCTAATTAGGGTAGCCCGATTAGATAAAAGAATGGCCTTTAATAAGGGAAAAATACATTTAATAAGTACATTATTCAAGATTTTGATTTAATTTAATAATTATTTAAATGATGCAATTTGATATGTACTTTCGTTTTTATATTTTTAATATTACCATTATTTTTATTTTTGTAAACCTCTAACTTAAGTCACTAATAAAATGATCTCTTTTATGCACAACTATTTTTATATTTAAATCGTTTTTTTCGAGAGACCGATTTGGTTGTCGATATAAATCGTCCCCCTAAAAGGACATCAGTGAATATAAATACACCTGTATATATAAAATAACAAGTAAAGACTGACTGCTTTCTTAAGGTACATTTTTTATGACGTAGGCATTCACTAAAAAAAGATTTTTAAAATTTCCTCCTTAAGGGGTGAATAGAGGGTGAGAACATTTTTTGGTTTATATCTGTATCTCTAATACTGAAGATGTTACAGAGTTGAAAATGGTATTTAGAGTCATGTTCAAAAGCAAAGAAGTGTTCCACCACCAGTTTTCGAAAACTAGGTAACGGAGATGAAAAGAGGGAGGTGATGTTTGTTTCAAAAGGATGCCGACATCTTACAAACAAAATATGTTATAGGTGTGAAAATTATTACATATTTAGTTTGTTTTTTAAAACTGACGAAATACGCGTTTCACCATTTTCCCGAGTGCCCCGGGCTTACACACCGAAGGCGCCATCAAGGCCGTCCGTAGAGCCAAAGAATCCCGGGTTAAACAGCCAGTATATTATTATATTATAAATAAGCATGTCATCATAATTGGTAATCAAAGCCACTTTTGTTTATGCCGACTTAGTTATTACACAGATTTTTTTTCATTGCCGTCATCCAAATAAGCATCTAGATATTAAAGATAATAAAAATAAAAACAGATCATTCTAAAACAAATATTAAAAAAAATAATTTTTATTAAATTTCCGAACATTTATTTTTTGTTTTTCTGTTTATTTTTTGTTTCTCTTCTTCAATATAAATATTCGTATATCCTCTAAGAAAACTTAATGTTTTTTGTTTGAAACCATTGTTGCGTGTTTAGCAACAGTGGTTTCAAACAGTGGTATCAAGTGTTTACTTGAGACTTTATTTAGTAAACGATAAATTCTCATAATGACGATAAATTTAGATAAGTACGATAAATTCACACAGATACGATACATTCACGTAGGTGCGATACTTTCATATAAGAATGGTTATGGCAAAAAATCATATGAAGATATTGAAGTAATGACGACGAATGAGTAACTACATATAAAAAATTAATTAATGGAAGTCTCCCGCCGAAGCACGCTAGAGTGATAATTGGCACGCCACTATTCGATACGCCAATGTTATGAGAACCTAACGTGAGTGTACAGTACAGTAGTTTACAGTATATACAAAACGGAACCCTATTAGCGAGCTCAGATTTGTTACAGGCATTTCAAACAACGCCTTTCAAAACGCCGCCTCATCAGTAAATGGGTATTTTTCTGTTTTAAAAAGTATATATTTCAAAGATTTCATTTTGAAAAATAGTCAATAAATAGGTCAAATAATATTCTAAAAATAACAATAGGTTGAGGGTACAAAAAGAATATAATAAATTATCACTTGCAAGCGAATGCCGGAACCGGTCATTTTTATACATGGCTGAACTGCAGACTGTTAGTAAACCGAGAGCCTGTGACTGATTTAATAATAGAAATAACTAATTAAAACCACATGTCACTATTTAACAGAGAAGTAAACAAACCTAGTTGGCAAGGTTTAAGACTATAAACTTAAAGTAGCGGGTTGTAATCCAAGCATAGACACGCAGTTTTGTTTATTATAACCAACAAATCTTCTAATTTAATAATTCGCTTTTAAGGTTAGCTTAGAATAAATTAGTTAGGAAAATATTTCGATCTAGGGAGGCTTTTGAGTTTAGAATGGTGTAATACAAAATTATTGCTTAACAACTCGCAGCTTACCCTTTATAGATTATGGACCGAGAGTGGCCTAAAATAATTTTACAGGACTATTAAAATAATATCAGTTATTTAAAAAATACTAACCAATGTATTCAATTTCATAGTTAAAAAATGCCATATCTATAGCATTTTCTCTAAAATCTTAAATCGTATTTTTCGTTGTTAATACGAGTAGTATACCTACTGAAGCATATTTTCTTAGTATTTTAAATAGAAATAATATTTTTTTGGTGAATTATAGTAAAAAAACGCGTTAATAAGTTTAAGTAAAAGCTAGAGCTATGTTAGAGCTAAGAGTTAAGTTTAAGTTAGATCTTAAAAAGTTTGTAGCGCTAAGTGATTGTTATTTATTCACATAATTAATAATTAAATTGTGTATAATTTCACTTAAGTGTTGTTTATTAAATTTTTATGTACTGTAGAGTATTTTTAAGGATATACTATAAGCCGCTTCAAGAATAAAATATAATCTAAATTGAGTTTCTGTCAGATGAGCCCTTCAAGCGCTTAGGCAGGATTTTCTTAGTATTGTTTCTGATGAACAATAAACGTCACTTATGGTGACATTGAACTAAACTGAACTAACGTAGGCAAATATTAAAATATTGCTACCAAATATTTTAGTTTTTTTTATAATAACATAACAATTCAATGATATATATAAACAAACATAAAATATAATTTACATGTATAGTTTTATGTGACTAGCTATAATTGGATAAATGGGTTTGGCAAAAAAGCATTTCTAAATCGTACCTATAACATCAACATATATGTTGCTCATAATCGAAATGGATTAGGTTCACAAAGAAGGTTATTTGGGTTTAAAACGTTTTAATATCTTTTATTATTAATTTCTGTCGCTGGCTTTCGATCTGTCGATTCAACGAATGGGTTATGACATAAACGCTTCTTAAAAATGCACGTTACCGCACTAAAAATGTCGGTAGTTTTGCTCTTCACGATAGCAGTCGCTGGGCGTGAATAACGCGATTACGTTTAAATAAAAACATGTCCAAACCTATGAAGATGTATAGGTATTTAGTGTTATAATATTACTTTCGTTATTTCAAATTCAAAGTAAGGCATCGAACACATAATGTTCAGTTTTACTTTACTAAATATTAAAATTAAATACAATATCCAGAAATATAGAAAATCGAGTACCTAGGTGCCAGTCATGTTGGCCGATTTAATAAGGTCTGTTACCTTTGTAACTAGGTAAGAGTAACCTGCTCTATGAAAGGTTATTTATAAAGTTTTACAGTATAAAAGACCTAACCAAAACCCTGTGAAAAATAATAAAAAATAATTGTAAACTACACACACACACACTAAAGATATACACAAATGAATGCAACTTTAGTGTGTAACCGTTAAATACTTAATATACTTTTTTAATAAATAAATAAACTTTTTAAATATATAAATAAATATTCAACATAAAGTAGTGTCATATATATATACGTTAGGCATGAACATATTAAAGTATGAAGTTACTAAGCATTTCAATACTGAGCAAAGTAAATAAATTAATAATGTAAAAATATCTTTTTTGAAACATTGGGTCCATGGTCTGCCGGTGCGCTAGAGTTTGCTGATAAACTTGGTAAAATCTTGCGAGAGAAGTCGGGGGATCCGCGCGCGGGTTCATTCTTTGCTCAGCGAGTCAGTCTGAAAGTGGTGTGTGGAAACGCAGCCAGTGTCCTTGGAACACTCACAGTGTCGGAGGTTTTGGAAGATTTTTTTTTATTTAATTATGTTATATAAATTTAATATGTTAACTAATAAATAAATGAAATAGTTATTTTCATACATTTTCCGATTAAACTTGTAAACCTTTTCGTCTGTTTTCCCTGTTCGGTTACCCTACGAACTATTTTAAAGCAAAAATCTCATTCTGTCCCATTATATCACCACGTTATTGAAACCCATGAAAAATATTTATCAACTTCATGAAGGCAATTTTCTTTTCAGGTAAATACTGAAAGGATGTTGAGTTTTTTATTATATGGTGATTTGGTGTTATATAATTTGAACATCGACTACCAGAACTTATACAAAAAGATACTAAAATCAATGTGCCTCACGAATGCACATACAATGTGTGATTTTAAAATCATCTTTGATTGTAAATGTCAGTCATCACATAAATAATATCTGAATCATACGATGAGGAACATAAAGACGTTCGCGGAATTCAATTACGGGACATTGGTGAGGTTTTTTTTTAATCCTTTATATGCTCTCGCGTATACTAACGTCATGCTCTTACGAATCAGTACTAAATAAGCATGTCTCTATGAAATGTTACAGATTTATATTTTAAACTAAAGAATTTATAAATACCCTTAAGTTTAATTCTTGAATGAAAATAATTTATACATGTATATACGCTTTAAATCTATTACATCAGTGTATAAGGTAAAAAAAATGTTAATAGCTAAAAACAAACATAAAAACTAATATTAACCTTAACCTAATATTTGATTTATAGAAAACAGAGAGAAAGTTAGTGTTTGTAAATATTTTTATAATTTTTCCGGATGCAATTTTTTGTTTCACACTTCCACGACAATTTTATAATGCGTATTCGAAGGTTTTCAATATCCTAGATGTCAATATCCTAGATGTATGCAGAAAATGGACGAGTAAAGTAGAGCGATCAGTAAGTGGACCAAAGGAAAGACAGGACTGCTTAAGAGAGGATGTTCTACGCCAATTAAGAAGGCTACAGCAGAGAATAGGGCAGAATGGGGTAGGATGGTGCAGGATGGGGCAGGGTGGAGCAGAATGGGGCAGGATGGAGCAGGATGGGGTAGGATGCTCTAGGAGAAGGCCAAGGCCCTCAGCGGGGTGGTATATTTACAGAAGGAAGGATTAATTTTTATTGAGGAGTTTTGATTTGCGAACGCTCCCGGTAGATGTTATTAAGGCTACATTCAATTGTGCCTCATTTCCGTTACAATATTACACCAGGATGTCCACCATTTTAAAAGACTTCATAATATAGAAAATCTTAAGATAAGATCTGTGACAAAGGCTCAGTAGACCGTTTATAGTATGTCCGTAATAATCAATATTATTTGAAATAGCTGTTTTTCAGGAAAATTGAAAGTTTTCAATAACAATTATAAATTACTCATGATGTCTCATTTTGTATTGCGCGTTTCTGTCCTATTATAGACACGATTTTGTGTAATGTGAATTTTCACGTCTAGATTTTTGCCTTTTGCCTCATTTGCATGTCTCCAACGCAGTTTTGGGAAAATCAGAATGCAAGTTATTACTCACAGGTGTTGGGTAGTAAGTTATGTTTTTTTATTTATCTTTGATTATTAATAGCATTAATGCAATACTTCCCAGAAGACCTAAAATTGGTGAAGCTGTAACTTACCCTAACTCAAATAAATATATACAATGAGTGCATTGTAAAATTTGACTTTTAATTATACAAGAGAATACGTTTACTTCTCAAAATATTACAAATTAAATATCTTGATTGACTCGTTTTAAAATCTTTGGATGACTTCAAACATCATTAGGACTAATTAAAAAAATATTATTTGATAGTGCTCCCAGAGCCAAAAATACCCTTTATAATCTATAATATTTTTATAATTGATAATGTATATCATTATTAGTTTGTTTTAAAATAATGGAAATGCTTTGTCAATCGTGGCTTTTTATTTTTGTTGATCGGTTGTTTAAATAGTTAATATTGCAACACGTTAAAATAAACTGCATCGATTGAGTCATTTATTAAAATCGCTTTAACAAATGGATGTTTCTTTCATAATTAGCTGAAAAGCTTAATTGTATCTAAAGTATAAATTATTAAGATATAAATATAGAACGATAATGTCGACGGTGCCTAAGCAACATCAAAAAAATAATATAGATTATAATATCGTTCGTACGTACATTAACACCAGTTATAAAAGGATAGTGGTTTTATGTAGACACTAGGTAGATGCATATATTTAAAGAAAAAAATGTTTCTTTTATATTATGGAGTATGTGAATATTCTTTAATTTTAATTTTTCTTTTTTATCCGTCTTTTATTTTATATCTGGAGTCCATTAAAGCAATACAATAATGTGTATATATTACTTATTTACTATTCTGGGACAGTACGTAAAAATATTATGAACTGGTCATCTTTATGTGAGAATACTCACAGTTAATTTTAATTTTAAAAGTTGCTCGAATGGGTGGAAGAGTGAAGAAGTAAAAAGATATGGGCAAAAGTTTTTTATTGATTTATTGATAGATGCTACGGATAATTCATATGCGTTTGTAGGGTTAAAGCAATGGTGCACTACTTAAACTCATGTCTTTCAATGCAGTTTTAAATGTGATCCAAGTGGTGCTTCGTGGATGGTATCGTCAAGTTTGGGCAGGTCTTTCTAAGCCTTGATCTGCGTTCGAAAAGGTTGCAGGCCTCTTTACAAGCTTATCATAATTTGTTGTGGCTACTGAAGTTTAGTAGGCCCAATCGAAGTATATTGTAGTGTATACAATTTGTTTGATAGACTATACAAACGAATACCTGTAGATTAATAAAACTTTCATCTAAAAAGACATCCTTGTAACCTGTACCAAACAATCTCTGTAGATAGAGCGTACAAATAAAAAGTCATTTACAATACTGTTTTGTAATACTCTATATACTTTTCTTTCTAAATTTCTTCTTTCTCTTCTCAGTCGCTATTATTAAGATGTGTAAACGCGTCTGCGAACGCAATGGGAGGATTGAAAATGTAGATTAAAAAAGATGAAATATATATATATATGTACTTATTGATATTTCGTTTATTTTGATTTGAAATGAATAATGTCAGCTATCCTCTTCTAGTACTCCCTCGTCTAGTACTTTCTTTTTCTTTTTCTACTTAAAAATTATATAGTACCATTTCGTAATAAAAGTAATGGTAACATTTTTAAATATATTCTAAAAACCAAAAATAAGTTGTATAATATAACATGTTATAAATAATATGTTATATATTCAGGTTATTTACAGGATATTAATAAATATAACATGAAATACAGAGACGGTACATAAAATAATATAAAATATTAAATATTTATTTCCTTATAAAATTATATATGTACTTTCGAATATATTATTATTATACTTTCGAAATTTGATATGTTTGAAAAGACGCTAAAGTCACGATCGACCTGTGACAAATTCGCCATCGTCGAACAAACAAACCGTTCAATTTCACATGTTTGCATTTTTTTTTCTCCGACTTGCAGATTCCGTTCGTCTGCGCGTGTGAGAGTTTTATATAATGCAGTGGCGTGCGTCGGACGCGTGTCGTGTCGCTGTGGGCGTGCCGAGCTGTGCATGTGTGGGTGAATGCCGCTACGAAGCTCTAGGCAGGGGTGAGGCGCTATAAAAACGAAACGTCCGCGGGAAAACGAAAGCATATCTCTAACAGACTGCAAGCAGTCGTCGAAACAATAAAAACGCTCTCGTCAACGTAGATAGCTGTTGGCAGAGACAGTGACTTGTGATAAGGACGGAGTACAACAAATCTGAGATGAGATACCTAGTAAGTAAACCTTTTTTTTCAATAATTGCTATGACCTAGGTCATTTACAACTATTTAAGTAAAGCTGTTAATTGATATGGCCATAATGAACGGACTCGAATTCACAACCTCCTGGATCACACCCTAACAACTATACTTCAACGATATCATTATTTCTCAAGATTATGATCGCCTTAAACCTTAGGGTAATCAATTTATCGTTTAGTGTTTATACGTGTGGTAACAAAACAAAACGTTTAGGCACCTGAGGTAATATCCAACTAACCTTTATAGTTATTAAATGATTATTTGTTATGACTAAGAAATAAAAGGCTAGATATTTTATTATTAAAATAAAAGTAATTAGAAAAAAATAAATACTTTTAGAGCACAATACACATAGTATATATACACAATTCAAGTTAGCACAACAAACAATAACAAAAAACGTCACTTATGGGGTGGCATTGAACCGAACTAAACAACAATATTATAAAAATAGTAAACTAAAGATAACTATCGTGTTTAAAATGTTATTGAGAAGAATTTCATTTGCAAAGATTGTTACAATTTTATATTATCCATGCGAACATAGGCTATTAGGTACCATCAGCTGTTTTGCTCGACGCAAGCCCAAACCCACAGGGTGGATTTCCTGCATGAACATAGCCGTCAAAAATAAACCAGCAGGGCAGAAATCTGAATGACCGACACATAGGCCCCTCACAGGGTCAATATGAGACACCTAAGGCACCAAAAAGGAAAGACCCTAAGGCTTCCCTTAGGGTCTTTCCTTTACACATTACATCACAGGTGTTCGGCATCACAGGGTTGACCCTAGCTGAGGCTCTAGTTTATACTTGTAATAATAATTGTATATAGAAATTGTATTGTAATTGTATATTAGAAGTTAAAATTAAACGTTTTAATTGGTATCTACGACTATTATGTCCGAATTCGAACTCGCGACTGCTGGGTATCAAATTAACAAATAGACTACCACGATGCTTTATTCAAAATAATGTAATAATTATAAATATTTCAATTTATTCTTTCTTTATTATATATATAAACTTATGTAAGGAATGATAATTGAATCATCTTAACAGTCCCTTGCTATCATGACGTATTATAGATCTTTATATAATATAATTATCATGTATCTTGTAATTTGTTTAATGTTATTATGATCATATTTCAAAACGTTGCTGTTATTTATAACTTTCGAATTAATGGTTTTGATGTCGATGACCGTTCTTATGATAGTCATTTTGAAATCAATGTTAAAGATGCAATCATGTTAGATAATGATCCAACTAAAAATAATTATGATGACATACAATTTTGTAGAATCACTAACAGCACGTGGTGCAACTAATGACATGCATTGAGTTTTTAAACAGGTTCTTAGTATAGTTTTAGGATACATTTTTTTTTTAATAATGGTGATTTAAGTACAGTAAGAAATATACAACATGTGCCTATTGATTTTTATACATAACTGTAACACACAATTTTAATAAATTCATACACACAGCCGTCTTCTCTATTTTTTTCACAAAAATACACAAAAAAAACACACACACACACACAGTCACATTTTAATTATTTAAACTTAAAAGTGACAGTTGGTGACAGTTGAACTAAAACACCAATTTGGTTACAGAAATGATAGACCCAAATTGTATAAATTTGAACCATCCTCATCAAATCATCTATGCTTCTTTTGAGTCATTTCAATCTGCAAACAATTGCAAGACTTGAGAGTTATGCAATGAGTTTGCGATTTGGAATTTTCCAAATACATCAAAATACATCAGTTTCTATCTGCGCTATAATCAATAAAACTTGTAGTATAAATCAACATATATCACAATCAAATCGTAATCGTGTGTTTTTAAATTGTGTGCATCGCGTAAAATATTTTTATTACATTTATGTTGCTTAAAATGTACATATTTTTTACCTAAATTTGGCAGTACTGTGATAGAGCTACTCAAAATGGTCTGACTTATTGTACAGTACCAAAAACACCTCAATAAAATCTTGATTTCATTCTGTGCATCACGTCGTTTCGAGTTGACGTTTGATCACATCACCAATTGCCGTTTTATGACTGACTCTCTTTCATTCAGCTATTACACTAAAAACAAAAATTTCATTGGTAAGAAATTCCATTCTTCAAATATCAGGTTTCTAGACTCAACCTTCATGGTTATCATTCGCATTAATTAGGTTTAATTCGATCAGACTTTCTTCTGTCACTGAGAATATTTCTAAGCATTTCTCGCTTCCCTTAGTAACATCTCAGTCATTCGCTTCACGCGGTCGTCTGCTTGTGAGACGCATAATGATACAACAAGGCTGTCGGAGTTACGTCACTGGCTCCTACGGATTAGTCTTCCTATCTCCTATCCTGAAATGCACGTCTGTAATGGTCTAAATATCAGTGGCGTGCAGAGGCGATCAGAAAAAACTTCAGGCCTGCAATATAATTGAAATGACAATAAAGTATCTAAGCAAGCTTATAGGTAGTTCCAACTGTAAAATTACAAAGTACAAAGCTCACTTGTGTTTGTGAACCAACCTATACCTTTTCTAAACCGTTTGAATTCATATATTGTGTTCACAGACCAATGAATTAGGTAGACGGGCCGTAAGCCAAATCTACGTACTCATAGTGTGTCCATTTTCAGACATCGGAACGGTATTGCTGATTATATACCGACGCAATCACTGCCCGGCTCCGGGCGGAGACTAGTTTTCGACTTACGGCAATGTCATGATTTTGTCATATCCGCTGTAACTCACTTATCTAATATGCAAGCAAAATAAAAGCTTGTAAAGAGGGTCATTCTCTTTTAAAAAGATAGTTTATTGATTAGACACACGTTTAATAATTTAAACGGAAACTGCTTGATACCTAGATTAAAACTATTTTAGTAACACATTATCTTATTAAAATGGTTCCCAGTGATATCTAGTCGTAGAGTAAGGAAGATTCGCAAGTAAGCTTCACAGTTGCATATTAAGTAATTTAATTAATCGATTATCTGTTAAAAAAAAATTGTCACGGACATCAATCAAAAAATAGTCTTGAACGGCCTTGATTCGTTTAGGCTTACAAAAATGCTAATTCGATATTTTAGGGAATAAAAAGTGAAAATATACACTATACATTCATTCGTCAGCCGTTGCGATATTGCACAAGCGTAATGAAAGCAAAACCAGTTCGTGTATCCTACGGCAGATTGCGCGATAGAGTTTGTGCCTGCTTAGATCGGGCAAAATCGAGCGAAGTCATAATATAACAAATTGGCCAGTAGGTAGATGCGCAGCGCAACCAATCCATTAGAGTGTTGACCCCATTGGCGCTGCCGTTGAGATGGCCGACATAATGAAGGATGCACTGGACACGGCATCCAAACATGTTTGTTCACAAAGAAAAATTGGCAATGAAAAACACTGCGAGACTTTCTACGTGTAACTTAATGTGCGCGTAACCTAAGCTAAACCTAGGATGACACACACACACACACACATATATAAGTTAAACTTAACCTTAAAATATGTATTGCCATTGATATCCTGATTTCGATATTTCTCACCATCGCGACTACACATCGAAATATTACCGAATTTGAAAATAGTAAAAGCTCAAACGGATAAACTTATAAGCCATTTGAAAAAATAAAAATCCTTCCTAATACATTGATCAATTGACAAAATTACAGTTAACAGTAAAAAAAACTGGTTGCTAGTGCATAATATTAAATCTACCGATTCCTGAAAGTTTTTTCCGACATTAAATTGAATTAAACACACTAGAATTACTGGGTACTGTTAAAGTCTGGATATTTATTTTTACAAATTTAGTACGAAAGCCAATAATACCTCTTATTACCGAGGCTTGCGATCTTCTGGGCAACTTGATGTTTTCAAAATTAAAATACTATAACCGATATTAAATAGGACTGCGAAAATGATGCATTTCTACTAATTTCATGCGAAATGTTTCAAGCAACGAAAAACATTGAATATAGACTTGCAAATCTAAAACTATTAATTAGATACATTTATTTTGACTTACAATTTGAGATTAATGTAACAATTTTAGAAAGAAACAATAAGGTTATTTTTACATAAACATTATTAAAATGCGCTAAAAAATTACTTACCATCTTTTCCTTTAGGGTTGTCGATGGTATGTATTCTAAGCTATATTGTGTTACAATATTTTCATTATATGATGGTATCGGTATTAGATTTCGATAGTAATAGTATTCTACCTTCGCTAAACCATCCGATTCAATCTCCAAATTTGTATCGTCGTATTTACAATGTTCACACACTGTGGTCTCGTGTGTTTATTGAACGCCTACTTGCATTGCATGACGTAACTCTTCTCGCGCCTATTTGGGTCAGCGGTCGCCGAGGCTTAGCCCGCGGCCGCCATCTCACAACTCCTCATGAATCTTCGCCTTACGGAAGTCGAAAGGTTCCATAATAAATCGTCTTACACAATTTGACGTCATGTTCTATTGTCAGTTACGCGACGAACGAAAGTATTTTGACTTGGCTAAAAGCACATGGAAATTAATTTACGCGAAGGAATTAAAGTTATAAAACTGTAATTCCTTTTATAAAATCTAAATTCAAGTCAATTTTGTAAATAATAATTTTCAATACAGTGCAATAATAATTAGGTGTGTCTGAATAGTAATTAAATAGAGTAGGTGTAAGACATTTTTAAAAACAAGCTTTTAAGTGGTTG
This sequence comes from Neomicropteryx cornuta, assembly GCA_020383195.1. Classification (NCBI taxonomy): domain Eukaryota; kingdom Metazoa; phylum Arthropoda; class Insecta; order Lepidoptera; family Micropterigidae; genus Neomicropteryx; species Neomicropteryx cornuta. The sequence continues at coordinate 16,680,220 of JAHKQU010000021.1, read as the reverse complement.
AAAGCGTATACGAAATTTCGTGTCTGCACTGTTGACCGTTGAGGGTACCTTTGTCTGGAGACAATCCTGGGTGTAGACTCAGGTCATGCTTACCATAAAAATGCATTGTCATCGTAACTGAACCAAGAAGTGGAAGAAGATAAGAGGAAGTTGTTCTAATAATTCAGCTTCAAGATTTGACCTAGACAGACTTACAAACATTGAGAGTTAAACAAAAGCTTTTAATAATTTTGAATTGGACTGGCACTACGGCGCTGTATACCAAAGAAAACAGGTCCAACTAGTTTTTGAAAATAGGGAGTTTCTTCGTAAGCATGATTAAAGTAAAATAATAAAAAAAATACAAATGTAAATTAAACAAATATATACATACATAGGTTATTTAAGATAGTAAACAAGTGCTTATATTAAATAAATACTAAACAAACACACTTAAAAAACTATACTAATATAGCGGCCTTTCTAAAGTAGCCTTTTTGGAGACTTTTATTTTTTTGGTAATTCATTAGAAGGCGAACTCAAATATATGGTGTTTTTTCTGATAAACCAACTGTGTGGACAGTGATGAAATTAATAATGTGTATTAATGTTTATAGAGAGATATAAATATATCAATATATATTCTATAATCTAATTTGAATAAAAAACGTAATTTTAAGATGCATTTGATCTGCTATAAGGTTAAATATACCTAATAATATGGGGTAAATCCAAAACATTTTTACTTAAATATCTAAATATTTTTCATTTTTACTTTTCGGTAAGGAATAAAAAATAATTGAATATCTAATTATCACTTTATTTAGGATATTTTTGAGGTAGATAGTTAAATTAGATAAATGTAATTAATTTATTTACTGCATCACAGCTTCATAAGGAGTATAAATATATTGTAAATTTATAATAAATATAATTCAGTTTATAAATCTTACAATACACTTACTCGTACATAATATAAATAGTCAAAAATTATCTAACGGTAAAGTGTCTAGATATCCGTTAATCCGTAATATATTTACATTATACTACGGCATTAGATATGTGCACAACACTATGATACTGTGAGCGCTAAGATACGGGTTTTGAAAATAATTTAAATGGTTTTTTTATGATATAAAAAACTATCCGAAACAAAGAAAAGCATTAATATTAAAATTACAAAATTTAATGTTCTACGCTAAATGCCTAAAATGTTTAGGTACCTACATAAATTATATTATATATATTAATGAAATCTGTTAATATAAATCATTTTTTTATATATAAAAAAAATACGAGCGATATAATATCCGATAATTAGGACATAACATGTTTGGACAGATAGCTGTTTTATAGCCTTTGCCTCAGGCAGATGTTGCCTTCGTTCAGGTTATTCGAGTTTCGCACCAGTTTTTCCCATTTATGGAAGAAGCATCGAAACTGTTTCGCATGATACTTACAATCATTATGCTACACGTAGCACACATATGCAAACCTTCTAATACAACGATCTTGCAAAATCATAATATGTTGAGGTATTTAGATTAAAAATAATAATAGATATTAGATATGTCTGTGTGGTGTTTTGTTATGCTATATAATCTTAAATTTACGTTTCACGGAAAACCTCTATAATTTTGCTCGTTGCCCAACTATTTTACAAAAACATTGTATACACGATTGGCCAGATGAGTACATATTATCAAAGTTTTAGAAAGTGGTTGCTTACAGCATTTAACGGTAATGTAAATTAGTATTCATTGTTAGTTACAACAGTTTTGCCAAACTAAACTGATATTTAAATGATAATTAAAAAACAAAAATAACCTTATTAATATTAGTAAATTGTTCAATAAATAATCAATTTTCAAATAATAATAATCAAACATTAGTAACAATTCTTTAATGACTATAACACTGGGTTTCAACTAAATATGCAGGAAAGAAACAGTATTGGTCAATCTAGAAAAATTCACCATGTGTAAATGCACTTATAATTAAGATTATTAGAAATTAGAGTAATAATTAGTAATAATATATAATCTGCAAAATGATTTAATCCAGAAAAAAATATTTGTAACCTATATACGGCGTATACTTGATTATGTTTTGATAGTATGAATTTAAGATTTTTTATTTCTAATCTTTCTCATCCGTTATATACTATACCTATTTTTTGTTGTTAATAAAGATGAATGAGACTTTTTCCATCTTTCATATTGAAAAAAAAAGTAATATTTATTTAAGAGTAAATCGTGGTGAAGATCGTGGTATTCTAGTGGTTAAGGTGTTGGGCTTTTGGCCCAAAGGTTGCGGGTTCGATTCCGCACATCGTCATACCATTTTTAACGCTTCAATACCACTATCTCCCCTGACTCTAGGACAGGCACATATGGCCTAGTTGATTAGGTCCCAAAATAGTTGTTTATGACCTAGGTCATAGCAATTACTTAAAAAATAAAAGGTTAAATAAATATTCCGAATTTTCAGATCATATTGGCGGCCATTTTGGGCGCGAGCCTGGCGGCAGTCACTCAGAGGGGACCTCCCCCCGAGCAGCAGGCGATCAGACAGCAGCAGCAGGAACAGCAGCGCTTCGACCAGCATCAGCACCAGAGGCAGGAGAGCAGGCAGAACGAAGACCTGCGCCTGAGGCCTGAGAGCACCACGTGGATTCCGATCATTCGATATGACAAGGAACAGTCGGCCGATGGCAGCTACAAGGCATCGTAAGTATTGAACATTCTCTATGGTTTTCCATAAACCCTTTTTCATTTCATCTTATCCATCTGTCTGCCGTGAACGTGGAATACGAGACGTGGAATACTTACGTTCCTTACCTGTCCCAATAAGGTCGGTTGTGTCATTTTGACCTTGATTAGTATATTTTTGTGTGTATTCAATCTGTGTACAGCATGTAATTTGCGTAGTAAAAATTTAGTGACAGTGATTGTCTACGGTGTACACAATTACGCACAAATTCGTATTACTTAAAAACGCTGGTTACATTGTATAACTTTTCTAAAATATTGTATGAAGGACGTTTTGTTTTTCTTCGTTTGAAAGAATACCACATAAATGAGGCATATATAATTTTATTTAGGTAGACATTTAAGTAAAAATCTAGTTTTGACTGAATGCGTGTAACCTATGCATATAATTAAAAAAAAATAACCTCGTTATATAAATATTATAAGAAAATAAATATAATAGGATAGGAAAAGAGTTGATCGGTTGTTCGGTATCGCGAAGTTAAAAATAATAAATTAAATTAAAAGTATGTATTGTTTTGTTAGCTTTAATTTTAACAAAGGTTTCTAAAAACGGAGGTAAGCTCGGACAACTACAGTCTGATTTAAATTTGTTATTACGCAAAAAATGCTGACCAAATGTTTTTTTATAAGATCATTCAACGCTAGAAAGAGTCTGTAGCCGGATGCATAAGCATAAAAAAAAACATAATGTTGGTCCATTATCAAAGATCTTAGAATATTGGACATCGGTTACATTTTATGGAATTCTAGGATGGGTAGCCTTCACAAAAATAATGATAAAAATATTATCAATTGCTCAACAAAATGTAATATGAAAGTAACTATTTATAAATCGAGATCATATTTGAGTCCGAAGTAATAAATAAAAATTTTGTAGTTTTTAACTTCGGTCAATATACTTTACATAAAAAAACATAGGCAGAACCACTAAACCACGGGAACTGATATGAGCGGCGACAGGAACAGGGATTAAAATTAATACTGTTAATTTCCTATCCAAAATTCGCCCGACCTCTGTCTATAGACGTTTTCACTTCCAAAAACCAACAGTTTCAACGAGTTGAAACAGCTCGCTGCTACCCTTACTCGTATTATCTTAATATTGAGATAGAGACATTCCAATGATGGGTAAATTGACAGTCTGTCAGAATATATTTGAGACTTATAATTATCGAATATGCCTGATCTAAAATTTGCTCCTAGCCAGCTGAATTACTTTGGTCGAAAAAATAATTTGCCTAAAATTAAACCTCCTTTCAGGAAGAAAATATGTACAATGTATAACTTTAAATTAAATTTTAAATGGTTAAGCAAATTTACACTTTATCTTTAATTTTTCAATATTAATTATGCAAAATAGGATTATTTTTTATAAAGGATGAATAGTCCTAATAAGTCTCTCATGCGTGGCCAACTTTCTCGCTTTAAATATTGCACGTATTCGCTGTGACCTGTAACATGTTGTAACCGTCGCGTTGTCGTTAAATTACCATAACATAAAAACATATTCATACAATATGTTGTTAATGGAACAATACTGATGTCCTCAAATAGTATTCGTATTCATACAACGTCCAATCACGGTTAAATTCAATAACCTTCTAAGTCAGAACTCTTTAGAAAAAAATACATACCATAGGTATATTTAGGCACAGCAGGTCTCATGATTTATTAGTTTGACCTTATACCGAAAGAAGGCAACACCTATTTTTTTTGTCACAAATGATATTACAACAGTAATAAATATTTTATTATTCAAATATGCAAAAACGAATATGTTCGAATGCATTTTTTTTAATGTATTTACAATTCGTTATTATTTTTTTATTCGAAATACCCACTCATAAATTTAACGTAAAACGTATCTACCTGAATTATCAAGTTTGTATTTCGAACGTACTTATTCAGTATCTACAAATATGTTACTATTTAATGTGATTTATTATATGGTTTAATTATTATATTTTTAATAATATAAGAATAATGTATTATTTTAATTATTAATTGATAACCTAATTATAAATAAGTGTATAGTGGAACGTATCTTCTTTCCCTATTAAGACAGTAAGAGTGGTGTAATTCACTAAATGTATGCCACAATCACATGAAGACTTTGTTTCAAATTGATATTTCCGTACTTGAATTACTTACATAATGTCAATTTCACACAAGCTAGTTCCAAACCGACTCCGGATATAAATTCCGTTCGTAAGGAAATAATATTAACGTGATTATTAACGTGATTATTGGACGTGCGCGTAAATTATATGGAAATCGAGAACTAATATAATTCTATATAAACGTGTTAGAAATCACACATGTGTAATGTTCCAATTGGCATAGTAATTCTATTTTAGCTTATGACATCTTTGGCTCAAAAGTTTCCATTTTGAACCCAAGCCCTGCGGGTTTCATTGGTGGCACCCGAATACAGACATGCTTACGGCACTCACGATAGTGGGTATCATTATTTTTAAATTATTTAAGAACGTTTTTTTTTAAATAAAAAATAAATGGTTAATCATACGTGCTCGTTTACTCCTTTTTAAAATATTTTTCAACCTATCAAGAATTAAAAATAATACAGCTGCTACTTTTTTTTTATATATTTGCAAATACTTGCTTTGACCTAGGTCATATACAATTATTTTGGGCCCTACTCAACTAGGCCAAATGTGCCTATGCTAGAGTCAGAAGAGATGGTGGTAATGAAGCATTGGTGGTATTTAGGAATTAAAGAAAGATTGAATTTTAGGTTATGAATTTTGAAACGATTCTGATAGCTTCTAAAAATTTTATTCATAAGAAAAACTATTAACACTAATTTAATAAAGTAACAATGGTATTTTCATTTCGGGCTCATTTTTAAATTAATATCATTTTTGCATCATTTCATTTTTAAAACATATTATTTTTACTTAGAAGTTGAAATCCGTGCATGTGTTAGCGAATCCAATGTAATAAACATTTTTTTTTATTTTATAAATTATATAAACTATTACTGTTAAAACAATACAGAATTGAAATATTTCTTTGCCATTATTTTTAAACTTATTTATTAATAATTATAAGTAATCAAAAATTTCAAGCTTTGAATATTACGAACACATAAATCATTAATATGGCAAGATGACTTACGGTACAGTATAAAACGTACTTAAAAATTATAAAAAAAAAAACAGCTATGTTTTGCGAAAGTGGAAAAATAAAAAATGAAATAACCAGACGAAACTAGGTATGAATGTACCAGTGTAGTCATCAATTGCCAGTCATGCGTGACGTCATAGAGCCAGTATCGGAATGCAACTGCCATCAAGTCAACTCGGCCGAGTGTGCGAGCGAGACAGCGTGAGTTTACTTGTTTGTAGTCTCGCTTGCGCACTCGGCCGAGGTGGCCCAGAATGCGCAACTATTCTCTACTACTTTTTTCAGATACGAAACTGGAAACAATATAATCGCCGAAGAGACCGGTTTCCTGAAGGAACTGAACGAGAAGGACCGCGCCCTGGTTCAACACGGAAGCTACTCCTACACGTCGCCCGAAGGCGAGCCCATCAACGTCTCCTACACCGCCGACGAGTTCGGCTTTCGCGCCACCGGAGCCCACATCCCCACACCGCCACCAGTCTCTCCAGAAATCCAGAAAGCTCTGGATTTGATATATGCTGGAATCAAAGCTCAGCAGGTATAAGCGTTATCTTTACTTAGAGGTTGAAATAATGACGTCATAAGTTTTACAGAAGCGGCATTATCAATGACACATAACAGGGAATTAAATTAGGTAGATATATAATCCTGATTGCTGATCCACACAGAATCCTGATTGATCACTATTCAGATGCCTTATATAAGGATCCAGTAGTTCATGTTTACACCACAAGGTAAGCACAAAAACACACATTGAATGTTCCTCGTATTAACAATTACTACGGATTACGTACTTTACGATATTTTATCCCTAAACTATTCAATGAGCTAGAAAATGACATTAAAACATTTAAAAACGAGAAAAATTAAAAAAAAAAGTTAAAAATTACACTTATGTCAAAATTATAATTTATAAATTATTACGTTTGCTGTTACGTTGTTGTTTATGCTGTTTGTCTTTTATGTATGTTTATTATGTTGAGTTGAGTGATGAAAAGTGTCACCGTAGTCATAAGATCAATGTGTCAATATGTTGAGACGTTTAATTGTTGAATTTGTAAGCTAAGATACCCACGGAAATGGCACTAGCCTTCGTGGGGTTGTATATGGTGCATTACTCTAATAAAAAAAAATAAATAATAGTATAAAACAAGCTTTTATTTAAGTACTTGGATGCGTATACAAATTTCGTGTCTGTGCTGTTGACCGTTGAGGAGTTCCTTCATCTGGAGCCAATCCTAGATGTAGAATCAGGTCATAATTACCATAAAAATGCATTATTATCGGAACTGAACAACTTAAGAGGAAGTGGTTTAATTCAGCTTGTAAGATTTGACCTAAACCAACATACAAAGCTTGCAAAAAAGGACGCTAATATTGGAAGTTCTTCGTATTTTTTCATTTGTACACTTTCCCTAAAATGTTTTTGTTATACAATTCTCTACAATCTAAAACCCAGAAATAATTTAAACTTTTTAATTTCTACAACACAATTACACTTCGTCAATTACTAAATTATTAAATTTTACATTTCTAAATTTTCATTTAATAAGTTTTGGTCTACAAACAAACAAGCATGGCAAACTAAATATATCTTTTTAGAACGTTACCGGATTGTGCGGTAAGCACAAATATCTACGTTTCAAAATGCTAACTTGTGTGTTAAATGCGTGTAAAACAGTTCAGCAACGAAGTTAACATTAGAGGTTTGAGTGCGTTCATCACAAATGCACTATTTTATTTCTGATAGACGCATATTTTTCGTTAAAACAAATATAAAACTATGGTGATTTCTTTTTTTTAATTTAATCTTGTAGATCTTAACATGGATCTTGGGTCGTCTACAAGTCTGTAACTACAAAATTTAGCCAAAAGGTTCAGCAATGATCCACTTTCCATCCTTCCTTCTGCATTTAAAAGTGGATTTGCTTTTGTCCGGACATTACAGGACTCCTTTTAAGTAGATGATTTTGAGTGAGATGCGCATACTTACCTCCATATCTTCTATTATACTTTCCCAAGTTGTACAGAGATGGCAAAATTATTCTTTGCACAATATTCTATTTAGTAAGATTAGGCATATGGAGGGACGGGTTAGTATTTAATCCTATGCGCATTTCCATTGTCATGCCTTTGTTTATAATTAGGCTTTGCGGTATAATTCGCCTATGAACGCATACGGTACGCAAAAAATATATTATAGCAAAACGTTTGGTTATTTAAAAAATTGCACCTGCCGCAAGAAATTTGCTAATCGAACGAGCAAATCTTTGCAAGCAAATTTTGTAAGCAAATCACGTGGTTGTACATAGGTACTGATTTTTGTTAAATATTTAATGTTTGGTTAGATTTACCATATTTCTTCCTATGGCAGCAAGAGATGTTGTTAAAAATATTTTATAAAAACATTTTAAAACATGATTACAAAATAATATGGTTTCGTGGGTGAACAGTTGACGAAATAAAACGACGTTACCTGAAAATTTGGTAGCAGCAACCATATTTTGTTGTTTTTATTTGTTACCATTTTATTTTGCTGTGATTTCATTCAAAATAGCTGTTCATGAGATTTACAGTTAACCGTTGTTAATTGTAACCATATTATTAACATATTATTATGTTAAAAGTCAACCACAGAGTATGTACTTACATAAAGAATTATATTAGAAAATTATAATACTTGTAACTAAGTAAGTTTAACAATGATCGATGTTTAATCCACCAAAAATTATTGCTACCGTACTTTATGTTTACCAATACCATATTTAATTTTGTGCTGCCATTACCAATTTTTTTCAGTGTTTACACACTAAATATACTATTTAAATAAATAAAAAAATTGAGAGTATATATTATCTATCTGAATTCATGTTTAGGATGTTAGAATACGGAATGAGAAATATATTATTAAAATAACATAATTAAATATTGATTGACTAACATACTATCACTGTAATATTGTCAATATCCTCCATGGCAACCACATCTCGTATGTAACTTCCAGCGATTGCGAACTCTCTTTTGAATTTTTTGTTTAATGGTTATGCGCTGAATACTTATTTATTAAATATTTTTTTCAATAAAATAACGCAATTAAATTCTGGAATTTAACGTATTATTAAATATTTTAACAGGAGCGCCTGGAAAAAGAAGCGAAATCGAACCCTGAACTGGCGAAGAGATTACAGGAAAAGGAGGTATACGATTACAACGGACAGTACTACCCGTTTTAGAAACACCTTAGATTTAGTTTCCTAATTCATGCCATAAAGTTATTAATAAGCATCTAATTGTGTTCATCAAAATCACTTCATACTAATTTCAGTCACTACACAATTTTCAAAAAATGAATTATCGGAGTCCAAGTGTTTTTTTCTACCAGTGTCAGGTGCAAGGCACAGATATTGTAAAGAACATATTACTTACCATTTGGCTTTATCAGAAAAAATAATTATATGTTTATTTGTAATTCCTACGATTCTACCCGAAATTTCAAAATTCGAATCCGGGTTGTCGCAATCAGCTGTTTTCTTATCATAGATGTAGTTCTCAATTTCAAATGGGCTGTTTTAGTTACAAATGCTAACCTAAGTCATTGTAATTGATTTAAACGTCACACATGAACATGTTTACACACATATATATATATATATATATATATATATACTATCTAACACCAACGCAGCTATATTAAATACAAAGAAAATAATTAGTATTGTACAAATTTAATAATAATTTAACGAAATTATCAAGTACTTAATATTTTTCTCTTTTAATCACGAGGAAACTGGCACTAAAGAACATTACCCACCACCTAATGTGTTTCCGCTAACAGAATACCAGTTTATGGGAGTGGAACAAGGAAGGATGATACTCTATATTTTCGGCCATCTTAAATCTGCAGTTATCCATTTTATTTATGTGCGTGTAATATCTGAGCCAACTCACATATTTATATGTTTCACCAAATCACCACTCACATTTTCATTAAAGCTAATAACTACATCACAGTGCAACCTAATTCTAAGGAAGTGCATTTCTTTTTACCATATTCACCACTTTTCATCAAAGTTGATTAGTCACGTGTTTTTTTTATTCACTCTTTTACAACTTCGAATATAACTTTTAATTTTTTTCATCTTTCATCAACATTTTGCTTTCTTTTTTTATATTCATGACTGTGATAATTCTAAAGGTAATGTAAAGTTATATTTAGGTACCTTCATAAAATAAAACTCATTACGATTCTCGCTGTCAACAATCATCACTTGTATACCTAATTAATATGATCTGTTTGTATTTTATATTAAGAATGTAAATAATGAAGAAAGTATTTTTTGTATCTTTTATTAATAAAACCGTTAAAAGTTTACACCTGGCTTTTATTTAAACAAAATGTGGTTATAAAAATTTGTATGGCAAGATTTAATGTTGTAACCTGATTTTATTTTATTTTTTTTTTTTTTGATTAGAGGGCGTTTTATTAAATTCATTTTATTTATAGAGGGAATTCATTTTATTAAATATAAATACTATATTTCCATTAAGAAAAACTGCCACCTTATGGCGGACGGGAGTACTTAAAGTAATAAAAAGAGTTACCATAATGATATTTATTTATTCATTATAGCACAATAGGAAGTCACAACAATAAATTATATATTAACGCTGAAAACAAACATATGAAACGTATAAGCGTATTAAAAAATGATTAAAATAAATATGCTTTCTGCGTAGAATTTTACAGCAAGCATATGGTGCAATGATTAAGCTAAACTTAAAAGCAAGATGAAAATTACTGAAAACTGATTACTGAAAATTATTAGTGATATGCATGAGATCCGAGCTTTTAATTCCTAGTGCGTTAGTGTTACATTTAGCATGATTTCGTTTTCTTTTGTTTTTGAATTGACTGATTATTAATATAGTATTTACGGTCAATAATAAAATACAAATAATATTAAAAAATAATAAACTGATATTATTTTATGAAATTATAAGTGGATAAAATGATATTATTTTTCTAACAATCGGAATAAAAATAATATGGGAAAATAAGGTATAATATAATTTATATATTTTATTTAAAAATCTTGAAAATTGAATTACCTCTTATCTTAAATTATAAAATGTTATTGCTCTAACTTTGGGGTCACAATTTCCTGGAAAATAATATTTTTGGAACATGGTCTACACGAGTTGTTATTAATATTCACAGGCTTTAAAAAAAGAATTTAACTCAATAAAACGAGGTGTAATGGCTACTTAAAATAAGCATTTTTTTTAAATTAATAATTAAAACATCACATAGATACACTAACTATGCATAGCATCTATATAATTTAGGTAGTAATATTGAAATGAATCAACTATGAGAGTATTGTTCTTATCTACAATGTAGTGTGGACGCGCGATCGTCATTGGCTCTGCAATGATTATACATAGTATAAAGGCAACTGTGCATAGCGTAATCATCAACAATTGCAAAAATAATATATACACTTTTTAAAATCCAGTATAAATGATAATCATGTGTAATGAATATAATACAAACAAAAATCATGTGTCTGGCAATTATAGTATTCGAGTAAAAAACATACAGACAGATGGACGCCTGGTATGTTTAGAGAATGTATGTTGAATGTATGTGTATGTATGAATGGTATGTTGGAGAGAATGCTGTCCCATTTTCTGCTCTAAAAGGTGTTATTCACAGATGATGGAAAAGTACTGCTCTGGTAACTAAGTATCTCAAAATGTTTGTAAATGGTTTGAAGTTACCTAATTAATTCCTCTCTAATTGTAGGTAAGATTACAATATTTTAAAATTATCTAACCTTTTTATTTGTATTGTTATAATAAACGTGCGCCTAGAGTCTAGAGAATCTTAGTGTGAATGAATTCTAATTAATTCTTATCTTGGGTTGAAACTTTTTCGCTTTTTAGGTTATTGTTTGGTCTAGTATTTATATGAAAGGTCTTGCGGAGCTTATCCTGAGGTGCGTTAATGGTCAGCCCGTTGGTCCTTGATCCTTTACGGGTTTCGCTGAATGCGACAGCTTCCCCCACCCTGGTGCCTCGGTTGGGACCTTACAGACTTTTTCCTCTTTTTTTGTGAAAGGGTAGGTCATTGTGAGAGGTTTTTTTCTATGCAAACATCAGCTTTTAAAAGCTAGCGCCATCTGCCTGCAGCGATATCAGTTATTATTACCTACGCTCAAAGAACGGTTGGTTGCGAAAAATGCAGATGGTGCTGAACCTACTATATTTTTGTTCATGCAGGCGGTGGGGCTAACTGTTGTAACACTATGCAATACAAAATTTACCCACAACAAAACATGGACATAAACATCCAAAGAAATGCCACCCGTAACTAGGATTCCTGAAAACATGCAGCATCTTGTATAGGAAAAAAAAATAACACCCTCGAAAACCTATTTTCCAAACCGCTATAGATAAAACGTAATTATGACAGCAAAGATTTCGACAGTGTTGTCTGTAAAATAGCCATTAAAAGGCGCTAAATTATTAAATTATTATATTCCAAATTTCCTTCCAAAATTTATAAAAAAAAAAAGAATCAAACAAAATTTTATAGAAACATGAAACTGACGCGATTCTGCGGCTTATCTGAAAGGTATTTTTTAACATATGCCGTGTCCTAGGTAACACAACTACTTTGGACCCTACCCAACTACGGTGATCGTTTAAAATGGTATGTCTGTGAACCGCGACTGCTGCTCTAGGTCAATAGTGAAAACCCTGAAAGCTGTGCTACCGCGAACTCTCGTAGGCCATATACAAATATATTTGCCGCATATTTTACTATGCTTAGTTGTGTGTAATGGAATCGAGGGGAGGGAGAAGGAATTTGGTTGATGCAGTTCAAACAATATTTGAACGTCCATTATTGATTAATTTAGTTTGAGCACATTTATAAATTTGTGCGGCACATAAGACTCCTATCCTTACGCTCAAATACAAGTCTACGTTCTGAGTGTTGTAACCGCGGTATTGGGCAATAAGTGCAATCAACCGGTGGGTACAAATATTCGCAAAGCTATGCTGTAAAACTCAATTTTTTAATGGATAATACAAGTGACGATAAAATATACTTGTTCCCGGAAGCTGTCACGTAATATTATACGTTTCGTGTAAGCGAGACAGACATAGGTCAATTTCTTTGATTTTTAATTAAAACTTCTTTGGATTCTCATGCGACACGCTCATTCGGCTAAAGTCGGCGCGCCCAGCTGTCCCGTTGAATTATATTGACTTGTAATGTAATAATAATGAAATATAGATGTATTTACAGTATTTACAATAAAATACAATATATTTATAATAATGGCACATAATGATTGTCACAAATTGAAGAAAACGTAGTACCAGTATTTTTAGTATTTAATTTGCGCAATGGTACGAAATCTTTAGCAATATGTTTAAGAGCATTATATAAACTATATAATTTTTCTGATTTTAATGATTTTTATTTATATGTTATGTTCTAACTATATTGATGATATTTTTTACGGTTAAATCTAGGATCTAGGAACTAGGAGGGGTAAGAAATAGGTTGTCCACAGCAAAACATAGTGTAAGCCGGGCTGTATCGAAACCTTGAAACCATTGTTTGACTCATATCTTTGAACCCATACAATATTTTAAGTAGAGTGTGAATGAGTGTTCGTGCAATTGTGAGTATGCGAGGGTATGTGTGTGTAAATGTGAATATAAAAATCATCCTCTTGCTGCTGAACGGCTAAAAAAATCATTAAATAAGAATTTTTGAGATCATTTCGAAAAAGAAATTCATAGAACGTCGACTGTGGTACTGCCATTTATTTATTTATTTATTTATTCAAGAACATACATCCATACATACCTACCTACACAGAGCAGAGGATTGATCACTCTAGTTGTTTCCAGATTGATTTTCATACTAATTACTAGGAGCCTAAGAAGTAACGTCGAGATCAGATGTTTTTGTACAAGTTCAACTTTCATAAATGTTTACAGTTTAGATGCGAAAATCTCGCCCAAGTAATGAACGCCTCTAGTGATCGCCTTGTCACCTAATTCATTTGTAAACGGGTTTCTATATTACACTGCGCACTATCAAGGCGAGCGCTTTGATAAATTAATAAATTTGTGCACGAATTATTTTAGCATTTTTTTTTATACAATTTCTCACACGTAATAGGGAACATAGACACCCCCTTATTAACCTGTATAAATAATGTTTTGGCAGTTTGACTACACGTAATTTGTACCCACACGCATATTTTTATAGAGTAGATATGCGTAATTATAATATTTACAAATAATTGTGGTTAGAAGTAGTTGGTAGCTTACCGTGGTACCTATAAGGCGAAATCAGTATGCAGCTAAGATACTAAATCACTTAAATAGTCGCCATACCGGCTTCTAGTCGGAATTACCAAGGATGCTAAAGTTGACAATAGAGCGGCTTTAATAAGATAAATTTATTATTTAAAATTATTGTAACAATTGCAAGAAATTCTACGGCTACGTAAGTTTTAAGTAGATTTCTCTAGAAAAACTACATATTGCAATGGGTACCATGCCATAACTTCAGGAAAATTTCGACAAATCTTCGAATTTCACTTACCTTAGGACCCAAAACCACCCTCAGCTAAAAAGTTTATATATCTATCTATCTATATCGCCTTTTTGTGGACCCGATAACTATCATAACTTTACATACACTTTTAAATTGATACATAAAATTTAAAGGCTTAAAATGTCGCTCAAGTTCGTTAATGGGTGAAATCAGACCCGGGGATGCAGAAATGGGGGGGGGGCGAAAAAGTGAATTTTTGCTTTAACTTTCTTAGTATATAAAATATATCGATTTTATTTAAATTTTATATATAGAGGGCCTAAAACTTATCTAAGTAAACTTTTTTGAAAGCACCTACCGTAGGTCCTAGGGGTGGGAAAAAGTGGTTTTTTAATATTCAAAAATCAAGGCACAGGGTCAAATCTATTTAAAATGTTAATTGTAGGCCTATAAATTGACCTATATGAATAAAACATTGAAAATCGGTCAGTTAAGAATTACTCAAAATTGTAAGTAAAGGGACTGTGCCATAGTCTCCACGACACCTAACTTAAATCATCTGAGAAATTAATATATAATATAAATAAAATATAAAAAACAATTAAAATACTTTAAATATTTTTAGGACTTTCTTTTGTCTTTTTAGACTAGTTTTTTAGCTCTTTTTACAAAGGTGTTAAATTTCATTTCCTAAATCGCCCCTTAATTAAAAGGATACTGCTGACTTTAAGCTCACCTGTATGAACTCTAATGGTGAGAATCTCTGCCATATCACAACAAAGCCAAATAACAAAGAGATAATCAATAAAACAAAATCATTGGGCAGGCAATTATGGACACAAAAACATATATTTAAGATATTTTAATATCGATTAATTCGATTTATGTATTTGTTTATTTATTTTTAAGTGGTACTCCAACAAAATATTGAAATATTCTTAGACACTAAATTCCTAAATAATAATAGTGGTAGGTTAATAAAAGTTATCAAAAAATGTATTTTTAAATTTAGGACATAAATTTATGATATATATTTAAGCGCCAATTATGGAATCAAATCCTTAACTAATATATTATAATATGTGTAGATAACACAAGTAATTAAGACTCAATCATCTAAAAATCAACTCAAACTCTTAATTACTCTGTTTTTTCATTCTATTGTGTGGGCCGGTGTGATTTTTAAATTCCTCGATTTACCTCCTATTTACCTATTTCGCATTGTGATAATGGTTTGTGTAACATACTCGTATTTATTATTATTAATCGTTAGCCTTTTGGTTTAATAATATTAATAATAATAATAATAAACTCACCGAAGCTTACAACTACTCCGCGAAATTCGACATCTTTGCACCGAAACGTTTTTGATAATGGCTCCTTTGCTTAATATTGTAATTAAGTTATTCCCGACATTATGTTATTGCCTTAAACCTTTGTAAGTAATATTCTGTCGAAACCTGAATAAACATCATTTTCTTAGATGCGCGGAAATTTATATATAAACAGGGTCAGCAATGTTTATGCCAATCCATAATGTTAAGCCAAAATAATAGATACCATTTTGTTTTTTATTAATTTTATTAATACGAAAATAAAAATGTCTCGCGACACTTATGTCGCGAGACATTTTCTGATAAAAACAAAAACAGCTAATCGGCCCCGCGATTTCAAACATGATTTGTAAAAACGACATATTCATCGTGGTTTCCGAGAAAAAAAATGTAACCTTTACGTGATAATATTAAACCGTTGTTTTCATACGCCCGCCAGCCGATCGTTCGCTAGCAACGTGCCGCGCTCGGTCAAGGTTACGATTTATTGATCGCGTTTTACGCAAGCATCACCGCTTTAAAATAAATTTACGGATGAAATATTTTCACTTTTTATGTAATTTCTTACTTGTAATACATTTTAAAAAAACAAACTTTTATTTAAATGTTTGAACGCGTATATAAAATATCATGTCTATGCTGCTGACCTTTGAAGAGTTACTTCGTCTATAGCCAATCCTGGGTATAGAATCAGGTCATGCTTACCATAAAAATGCATCGTCATCGAAACTAAACCAATATGTCAAATTTCAACTGCGTAGTGGTTCTAATTCAGCTTGCAAGATTTGACCTAAACCGACATACAAACATTGCAAGCTAAATAAAAGCTTGTAAAAAGAATGACCGCACTATAACTTTACTTATAGAAATGACCGTGTTTCTTTTCAATGCAGAGCCAAGCTTTGAGACTTTGAGAAGCTGGTGCGTTGTCATTTTTAGGTTAGAAGATAGGTGCTTTCGAAGGTGCATTGCACATATTATAGTGAGAGTAATAAAATTTCTCGGCGTGGATTAAGTTATCTGCGCTTGCCATATATGCCGCAACACATTTGTACAACGTGCATAGATGGTTCTTCCTTACATGGCGATTGCAATAGTGAGATAAACCGAAGAAACGCAAAGGTTTTGGCACAAGTATAAATAGCCCGTCAATGCGGTTTTGTGCGGTCATTGTGAGCGAGAGTGCATCCAGTCGCGACGAATTTAGAACCTTATAGAAAATTCGCATTTATCTATTCATATTTGTTATAAGCAAATTAGTTAAATTCGATATAAATATGTTGGTAAGTTAGTGTTTTATATACAGGATGTTTGGCAGTACGGTATAAAGTATTTAAGGGGTGGCAGAAGAGGTCATTTGAACACTATACCCTTATTCAATGTCCCACGGTTTTCAAGATATTACCATTTTTGTAACTTTCCTGAAAATACATTGAAAAATGATAACTATAAGAAACTTACCTCTTAAAAAGGTACCATCACTGTGAATTATTTGTTTCTATACACCGTAATGTGTATTTGTTCAATAAAAAATATTATTAAAGATCATGCGTTTCATTTTTTTATGTATTGTTAAATTTTCTAAATGTGTTAAAAAAATATCATAATTATTTTTTCAGGGTGTGTCAAAAGAAAAATACAAATACCTTAAATGTTCAAATATATTTAAAAATTTCTCAGTTTCGTCCCTTTTGATAAGTGTATCCCAATAAAAATAGATACTTAGTAAACGCGATCAAAATTGGTGTAAGAAGTTATGTTGAAATTTACCAGGTTTCTAACCTAATAATTATTAGACGGAAATAAAACAATATTTCTTTTCTACCACGCTGCCAAATAGCCTGTACGAGTATATACTTTTGTCTACCCACCTATACTTAAAATTAAACGATTACGGGCTTCAGCCTTATAATTGGAAGCTTTAAGAAATATCTTTAACCTAGGCCATATTCAAATATTGTGTTCCCTCAACTAAGCTGAAGTTGCCTGCGCTAGAATCAGGGGGATGGCGATGAGAAAGCTTTGAAATTGTACCCTTATTCGAACTCTTGTCCAATAGTCAAACGCCTTAGCAACGATCTCGTTTATTTTTAGTGCTCCAAACTAATTTTGTGCCATTCTCAAGTAACTAGATATTTTTTACTAGAGTGAAGAGATCGCTGACCGATTATTCATGCATTCACTAACCAAATATCGGGTTCCTCGATTTAAATTTATTTTGATTTTTGACCGTCACCTGAAGCCTCAAGTACTATTTATATATTTTGTATATAAATAGGTTTGTATATTTTTTGACTTGTAAGATCTGAATACTTTGTATGAAGGTGTGATTGATAAAGCCTACTATTAATAGAATTTATAGTCTACATCTATTCTGACAGCAATTGTACTGTGGATATAACACTTTATTTTTTTATAGTCAAAAATTTTATTGTAATCTTTGCTCAAGATCCTTTTATCCGTTGAGTACTTAAATTTTCCTTACATTGTCTTGAGGACTACGAGGCTCGGAGGTCTAAGCCATTTGGTGCCGAAGTCGCTAAAGGTGAAGATAGTACACAATATATATCATATTTCAATAGTAAGACTTACTCCTAATGGTAGCTGGAAGCATAAGTCTAACTTCGGAACACCCAACCCTGAAATCTGTTGCTGAAATCTGTTCCTGAAATCTGTTGTCCATATCTACTGGTGTTTTTTTACAGGTCGCTTTGTTGGTTTTCGCCCTGTCGGTGAGTGTTAGATGTCAAGTGTCCGACAAAGAACCGATTCCGATCCTTCGGTATGACAACGAAGGAGTCAATTTCGATGGCTCCTATAAATGGGCGTAAGTAAATCTATCTCCGTTAATTGTTTATAACTTTTATTTATTTACCGTCAGTATAAACAATATTGATGTACGATCATTTATTTCATGTTAAACATTTAATAGTCGACAACAAATAAAGCCTACGTGTACGTATACGTGTACGTGTGTAATGCAATGAACACATTAATAATAATAATAATTTATTTATTGGTTTTTAAATTATACAAACATATTTTTAAAGCTACCTACCTAACTAGGCAGGGCCGTAATAACAATGATATTGTTTTTGATTTAAAACTTAATTAAAATAGTATTCGTAATTCGAATCTATGGCATAATAATATTATATAATACTAGCTGACCCGGCCACGCGTTGCTGTGGCTAAAGTTTTTGTTATATTACATTATAGTAAACAATCTAAGAGGAACAATAAGAGAACATCAGTCACGGAGTCCACTATGCTTTTTCACACAGATGGTATTTGTAAAAAAATATGGTGGTCTCCTTATTTGACTTTCTACTACTATAACCCTTTAGTACAATGAAATTATTTACGAACAAAGACGAAAATGTTATGTTGGTATACAAATTCACTGGATTGAGATTTGAAGGGGAAGTACGTTGAACACAATTAATTAAAATGTTCTTACACTTGATACTAAGCAGAAATCAATAGGTAAAAAATAAAAATGCCTGTAATGGAAGGATGTGGTTTTCCTTGTTTCCGTGGCTCCCATTTTTTACTGGATTTGTTCCATGTGAAATAACGTGGAACATCACCATACACCAATGTCTTCGCGAATTGGCCAAAAACATCAGGTTTTTGACACAATGTAAAAAATTCAGTTAGAGTCGTTTTCGGAGCTTCGAACGCTCTTTGGAGAACATTTTCTTCAGTGAAGTATACACGTTGACCGTTTTCAAGATGTATTGCCAGATGTTGGACAGCAGGATCTCTTTCGTGGATGGGAAAGCTGAGAATATGCCAAATAGCTTCATTGCTGCTAATGTATCTGCCCATTTGGTATCGTGCTATTTCGTCATTTTTATTTATGTTTTTTACTTCAAATATGGCCAAATCACTGCCCTTGTTTACATATTTACAAATATACTTAATTGATTTAACAGAACTGCAAAGCTCAACATTGATATGAGCTTTGTAAGTTTTTGAAAGTAGTGGTGAGTATGGTACCACCCACTGATTATCAAACTCAACTTGATTTGGAAAGTTCGGCAGTCGCATTGTAAATGTGTGGCCACCATTCTCAGTACTTCTGCGGCGATACATTGGATAACCATCAATATCCGTGATCGTGTCATTCGTATGCGGCTTTGGGAAGTTTTTTTTACATTTTCCATTTTCCATGCACGGTGACGTCATGTTGAAAACACCGCATGGCCCATGGATCATGTGTTTGGTGACAATATCAAATAATTCTTGATCAATTAATGGGTCTGGAATTTCGGCTGAAATTATTTAATCGATTTCTTCAGGACGGATTCTATCTTTAAGCCAAACCAAAATGTGGGCATGAGGCAAACCTCGCTTTTGCCACTCTATCGTATACAGCCAACAACGTGTGATACCAAAAATTGTATATTTTACAATAAAATCAATTAAGGATTTCAATTTTTGTTTAAACACACGTGCAGTTAAATCATGACGATGAATGGCTTGTTGTCCTGGCAATAGTAAAGTTTGTATCTCTTCCCAATTCGGATTACATGTGAATGTAATAAATAAATCCGGTCGGCCGTAATGACGTACGTAAGTCATCGCATCTTGTATGTATTCCTGCATGTTCCGTGGACTGCCGATGAAAGCATTACCGATGTCATTGGGATTTAAATTTCCATCGATGTTTCCAGCAACAGCATCTCGTAAGTGAATTTATTCTTCCGATCGTAGTTTTGCCTGGTTGAATCGAAGGAATCGCAAGCGTTCGCTTTCGACCTTAGCATACACATCAACAATGTATTGATGGAACAGCTGACGATATCGAAGGATATAATTGTCTTGATGTTGTCTAACCATTATTCGGTGTGCGTAGTAGTTCATTGAGCTAACTTTATTATTTCTGTAATCACCTAAAAAAATAAAAAATAAAATGCAATACGAAATTAAAATCTATACATACAGTAAGAAAGTAAATAGATAATTGTCAAATTTACCGGTATTTGGATCATACTGTTTGATATTAAGGTGATATTCATCTTGTCCTTGCCAAAATATCAATGGATATTGTAGTGCGTCATATGAACGGTGTAGATCCTAAATCGTACTGACAGTGTTGTCTCGCCGTGTAATGTTTAATAGATCTTTTGTCAACTGGATCACCAACCATGATAACAGCAACCTCATCAACAGTTGGAGCGTTGAATCTACCAGCATGTTCACCTAATGGTACTTTGTCGGCTTTTATGACGATTTGATAATTGTCATTTTGCAGTCGTGGCGAAACTCTTTTGATCAATTGAATTAGTTGATTTAGTTGGATAACCATCAATATCCGTGATCGTGTCATTCGTATGCGGCTTTGGGAAGTTTTTTTTACATTTTCCATTTTCCATGCACGGTGACGTCATGTTGAAAACACCGCATGGCCCA
This sequence comes from Neomicropteryx cornuta, assembly GCA_020383195.1. Lineage (NCBI taxonomy): Eukaryota > Metazoa > Arthropoda > Insecta > Lepidoptera > Micropterigidae > Neomicropteryx > Neomicropteryx cornuta. Next base: position 16,658,984 of record JAHKQU010000021.1, on the reverse strand, counting down.
TGGATCATGTGTTTGGTGACAATATCAAATAATTCTTGATCAATTAATGGGTCTGGAATTTCGGCTGAAATTATTTGATCGATTTCTTCAGGACGGATTCTATCTTTAAGCCAAACCAAAATGTGGGCATGAGGCAAACCTCGCTTTTGCCACTCTATCGTATTCAGCCAACAACGTGTGATACCAAAAATTGTATATTTTACAATAAAATCAATTAAGGATTTCAATTTTTGTTTAAACACACGTGCAGTTAAATCATGACGATGAATGGCTTGTTGTCCTGGCAATAGTAAAGTTTGTATCTCTTCCCAATTCGGATTACATGTGAATGTAATAAATAAATCCGGTCGGCCGTAATGACGTACGTAAGTCATCGCATCTTGTATGTATTCCTGCATGTTCCGTGGACTGCCGATGTAGCTTGAAGGTAAAATGAAAGCATTACCGATGTCATTGGGATTTAAATTTCCATCGATGTTTCCAGCAACAGCATCTCGTAAGTGAATTTATTCTTCCGATCGTAGTTTTGCCTGGTTGAATCGAAGGAATCGCAAGCGTTCGCTTTCGACCTTAGCATACACATCAACAATGGATTGATGGAACAGCTGACGATATCGAAGGATATAATTGTCTTGATGTTGTCTAACCATTATTCGGTGTGCGTAGTAGTTCATTGAGCTAACTTTATTATTTCTGTAATCACCTAAAAAAATAAAAAATAAAATGCAATACGAAATTAAAATCTATACATACAGTAAGAAAGTAAATAGATAATTGTCAAATTTACCGGTATTTGGATCATACTGTTTGATATTAAGGTGATATTCATCTTGTCCTTGCCAAAATATCAATGGATATTGTAGTGCGTCATATGAACGGTGTAGATCCTAAATCGTACTGACAGTGTTGTCTCGCCGTGTAATGTTTAATAGATCTTTTGTCAACTGGATCACCAACCATGATAACAGCAACCTCATCAACAGTTGGAGCGTTGAATCTACCAGCATGTTCACCTAATGGTACTTTGTCGGCTTTTATGACGATTTGATAATTGTCATTTTGCAGTCGTGGCGAAACTCTTTTGATCAATTGAATTAGTTGATTTAGTTGGATAACCATCAATATCCGTGATCGTGTCATTCGTATGCGGCTTTGGGAAGTTTTTTTTACATTTTCCATTTTCCATGCACGGTGACGTCATGTTGAAAACACCGCATGGCCCATGGATCATGTGTTTGGTGACAATATCAAATAATTCTTGATCAATTAATGGGTCTGGAATTTCGGCTGAAATTATTTGATCGATTTCTTCAGGACGGATTCTATCTTTAAGCCAAACCAAAATGTGGGCATGAGGCAAACCTCGCTTTTGCCACTCTATCGTATTCAGCCAACAACGTGTGATACCAAAAATTGTATATTTTACAATAAAATCAATTAAGGATTTCAATTTTTGTTTAAACACACGTGCAGTTAAATCATGACGATGAATGGCTTGTTGTCCTGGCAATAGTAAAGTTTGTATCTCTTCCCAATTCGGATTACATGTGAATGTAATAAATAAATCCGGTCGGCCGTAATGACGTACGTAAGTCATCGCATCTTGTATGTATTCCTGCATGTTCCGTGGACTGCCGATGAAAGCATTACCGATGTCATTGGGATTTAAATTTCCATCGATGTTTCCAGCAACAGCATCTCGTAAGTGAATATATTATTCCGATCGTAGTTTTGACGTTTGCGTTTTGACGTTTGCCGCTCGCGTTGTTGAGGTTAGATTTTTTCGGTGGCATTTGACTGAAAATAATAATTTTCTTGTTCTTATGATATTCTCTTGAAGACGTTCGTTACACTGTTCTTGAGATTCTTGTGCATGACCTGCTGTCCTGATTCTTTGAGCTGGATTTCTTGATTCAATTTGTTCTGCCAACTGATGGGCTCTTTTAATACGTTTGCGTCGAATAACTGTCACTGTCAAATAATAACAGACATTAGCGCCATCAACCCAGTCGAAAGGTATCGACATCTGTCAGTTTTATGACTGCCAAATAATAACCGACAAATAATTAGCGATAAATTAAAATTGCGACTATAATTTGAGATTTAAACTATCCTATCTCTCAAGTGCACATCGAACTGCACATGGTGTTCAAATTTTATTATAATCGGTTAAGTGGTTCAGCCGTCCATTGAGGACAAACATTGTGACACGAGATTTATATATATTAAGATAGTAATAATACATATACTCATACTCATAAATAGATATTATTTTTATAGATTAGATATAACATAATATGTTGTAAACGTATAAATCAAATAATAACTTTTCAAAGGTTATTTTATTTTATTTTATTAGTATTTAGCACATTACAGGAAACCTATATACTGCAGACATAAGAATCTTTAAAGGTACGGGCTACAGTCTTTTTATTTGGGTCAGGTTTCGAATAATTGAAGACACTAAGGTAAAAATCTTTGCACATGAAACTATAGTGATATAGATGACGTGTGATAAGTGAAGTTTCACAGTATTTCGTGATATTTTGAAGCTCTTAAGGTAAAGCTTCAAATTTAAAGATAAGGATATACTAGCATGCTTGAAGTAAAAAAGGCTGAATAAGAAATCAAATGGGAACATAAGTTAGATGTATATACACTGGAATACTCAAACTAAATAAAGATTATAATATTTCAGTTGAAGATTACGGAAATATTTTCCTAAAACAAATTAAGAATTCTAGAATCAAAACAGCTGTGATTACATCGTGTTGTAAATTTAATAAATTAATTTACCGTCAAAAACGTCTTTTTTTTACTTTTTATGAAAAAAAATATATACGCTCTTCAAAAATCCTGTAGATATCTAAACGTTTTGTTACCGTTACAAAAGTTTTTAGTAGGCTCAATAAACGTTTGGTACTCGGGTACACATCAACAAACTGCTTTGTAAGCGCTACCGAACTGTACGGTTGAGAAGCGCGAGGTGTGTTTGCGAGTCTATTACTGATTGGTTGACGTAACAAAACAAATTTGTAGGTGTATGCAACTTTTCATTTGAATTGCATCTACAGAGACTGTTTTAACAAATTAGAGAGATTGTTGTAAGCAAACGATTTAATAAACTACAGGAATTGGTTTGTGTACAAACCTGTACAAGACTGTAGTCTATGAAACAATTTTTATACACTACAACATACTTCGGTTGGGCCTACTAAAATTCAGTAGCCACAACAAAATTATTATTCTACTAAACTTTTTGGTTATATCAGAGCTCGATATTTTTTTAAGTGTTGATACGAGCCAAAGAAATCTGATTTTCCGCTAATATCCATCCGCATACCAAAATTAATCTTTGCTAATTGGCACCATTGGCGGTTTTGAACGTCGCAATTTTAACTTTCAGATACGAGACTGGAAATGAGATAACAGCAGAAGAATCTGGTTACGTGAAGAATTTGGGAAATGAAAAAGAGGAGACGCAGGTAGCGGAGGGCCTGTTCTCGTACACGGCTCCAGACGGGACCAGAATCACGCTGAAGTATATCGCGGATGAAAATGGATTTCAGCCACAGGTTAGGTTAATATAATTAACGTAAATCATTAGCATCCTTTAAAAAAGAAACTTGAAAAGATACTTGTGACTTGAAATACAAAAATTATGGAGAAAACTCTTAACCGGGGAAAAAATCTTTTTTTTACGTTGTTGGGAAGGAAACTTAAATAATATGTACTGTTTCTGAGAGGATTCTTAGGTATTTTTCACAAAAAAAGAACAACTCAAAAATTAAGAAGTTATGATAATATAAAAACTATTTATTAGGTTTGCATCAATATTAATTGTAGAAACTAAATTAAACTAAAAAAACCTTATTAGAGGATATTTCTATAGTTATTGAGAATCACAAACGCTAGCATGGCCGTTCAAAAGTACCTTCATTAATAAGAATTAAAATTGCAAAAGAGTTAAATGTGGTTTTATCTTTTAAAACTATAGGTTATGTTAGATGTGTTCATTGATTGTTGCATAAATAAATCCCTATCTTTTTATATTTACGTACATTTTTGAAATTCATTGCACTTGCCACGGATGCTCGGTACCTATCACATTTTATTTCGACGTAGATATCTGCTTGCTTATCAAAGTTTCAAACCAGTTGCCTCCGTTTCAAATGTCATCGAGTTGCAAATAGTTCAACAGCATCTTCCTAGTCGGCATCGCAAGCAATGCTTCTCTCATGACCCCGGTGACCCCGTAGACCTCCAGCGGACCTCGATCGAACTAACGAAAATGTCACTGGGTGACTCGCATTCGATGCTACGAGATAGGTCCCATTAAATCCGTGTTTAATTTAACAATCTTTCCGCATAGTGGCAGTCGTGTGCGATACACATTAAACTATTTTATCCAAACTATCCATCAGTCCATCTACGTGATAGTTGACTACCTACATATCTGTTCTGTCAGATATTATACTTTCACATCGAACATTTGACTTTGAATTTTAAACAAACGTCGAGAATTCTACGACTATTCTATCAACGATATTACATTTTATCTAGATAAATGTAGATAGTATAAAGTAGTATTTAAACTGTTATGTTTTGAAATCGTTTAGTTTTCATCTATAGTTGTTCGAGATACGGTCAGGTGCATAATAACCACTCAAAAATAGTTTCGAAATCACGTGGTGAGTAAAACCTGCGCGCGAACCGCGAAAATGAAGTCGCTCCACGTTCCTTGGATCGTAACGGACTCTTTTGCACTTGACACAACTAAATAGCGGCTTAACCTAGAAAACTATATGTTTTCAATGAAAATAGATTGGTTACCCTTTTTAAGTGCCTGAAAAATTTTGCACACCTTGTGCGCACGCTAAATTGTAACTTACTGATGCGCGCGGAGATTAACCGTTATTGCATATGGCAATCTTTTAGATAGATTTCAACCTATTGCAATGGGTACCATATCGTGACTTCTGGAATTTTTCGACATATCTTCGCGTTTCACATCCTCCAAAGCCCAAAACCCAGTTTTAAAGTTTATATATATATATATCTATCTATCTTTATAACTTTCTTGTGGATACGATAACTGCCGTCATTTTACACAAAATTTAAGAACACAAAATCTCGGTCAAGTTTGTTAATGGGTCGGGTAATGATATTAATAGTAAATAAACGTTAAAATGGTAGGAGTAAGTAAATAAATTACAAGTTAATAAATCAGTAATCAATTAAGTAATTAAGTAAAACTTAAATAAAGTAAAAATAAATACATTTCAAATTTTGCCAAATGTATATATTGTATAGTAAAGTAATAGACGAAGTACAATCTCAAATTCAGTCAAAACAATGCTATCTAAAATTTACCAATGCAGCACTAATTATATACGAAAAACTGAAATTGATACACGAACTCGATAAGCTAATATTATTAGAATGTTAAACTAATCACAATGCACTTTCTTGTAATGAAAAAAAATCACACCGGTAAACCATATTGAATAAAAGAAAAAAAAAAGCTATTTATTGACAATGCAATGTTACGTGGGAAAAGAGTGAAGTTCTTGTCGTATGGCAACTCAATTATGATAAGAAGATCTGATAAGATATTATCTCAAGAGTAATGTCCGTTCGAACACAGTCTTTAAAATAAATAAATAAATCTGCTGTGTGTATGTGTGTCTTACTGTTCAATTAGGGTATTTATTTATAATTTAATCTTTCTAATGTTATTTTAAAGGTTGTATACAGAAAGTATTTATATTCACTGGTGTCCTTTTAGGGAATTGTTGATACAATCGAACATTAATCTGGAATATTGGAATACTAAATTCTGCATGACAACGTAAGCCCTTAAACTGCTTTATGTGAAGGTTGATCTTAGCAAAGTGGCGGCCATCCTCGACGCAGTTTAATATCGACGACCGCCTCATTAACACCACAATTACACTCACATAATGACATACTTCTGTCGTGTATAAATGAATAGTGTTTGCAGTGGTGTGTTTCAGTTTTATGGCATTAAAAGCAAATTTTTAATTACAATCCTCCCGTGACACGCTTTCCTACACGTATCTCCGTACTTAACCCTTTTTTATTACACCATCGCAATAATTCCAATACATCACAGCCCACCCAAATACAACCATTGATTCAAGGGGAATACAGTCGTATAAAAAATTGAAATTGGTGCAAAAAACTTTATTTACTTACTTTATTATTCACATCACGACAGTATCCGAAACTGGTGCGATACTGGTGCTCAAAAAAACCCTATAAATATAAATATAGACAACACAAGATTATTTTTTTATACTCAGCACACAGAATAAATTTACAAAAAATAGCCAGAGATCTGAGAAATCCTTATCTATAATGCAAAAAAACGTCAACTTACGACTGTAGGCCACATTTTAGATGATTTGGTGGTTTTTAGATGGCACATCAGTGGGCACCCGAGATGTAATGTTGTTTTTGAGTGTTACGTCAGATAGGTGAGACGCAAACCGCGTACAGTTTCAGTTTTTACAAATGTTTACAATTTAGAAATGATTATCTTACCAAGTCGTAGACGGCACTAGTGCATATACCTTGAAAACCCACCATGCACCTTGCGTGCATGTACCTTGGTGGTACTTTATCTGAATACCATTTGCAGTTTTTAAACATACAGAATACCAGATCTTAAAATTTATGAAATTGTGTGCTGTTTTACTAAATTGCGATGTTTACGACTTGTTGCGGCATCTGGGATGTGTTAAAAAAAAATTATGGGAAAATTCTTTTTAGGTGTTAGACAATCTATTCACACATAATTATTGGTTAAACCTTACATTGGTTAAAAAGCAGAGGTTATATGTGTAAAAAAGTATCTAAATCGTCTGAAAAGAAAGGCTACTTCTTCGGTATTTTTAGAAACGAGTTATGCAAATCGGTAGCATCTCACTTAGAAGTATGTTGAAAATCAATTTCGAAGCAAAACAGCAATTTTCATCTGAAAGTTGGAAAAAGAAAAACGGCAATATCTAGGCGATCAATTAAATGACGGGATTAGATTTTTATTTTAGATTATTCGATGACATATAAATGCCTTAAGTTTTGTCTTAGATTGCCATAAATAAATAAGTAAATATTATTTTATCCTAATATACAATGATTCCTTTATAGGTTGAGTTCAAGAAAAACTAAAAGAGAACACAACTAAAGTGGCTATATTCTGACAGATATAATATATACAAATATTTATTAGAATAAACTTTTAAGATTGTATTCAACGGTTACTTTGATCGCGGCAATCTGCAAGTGTTGCGATTGTAAACTGTAGATAACGAGACAATACGCGAATGATTTTTTTTTAAACCGACCTGGAAAATGGCTTTTCGGTGAGAATCTAATGAAGTTTTTATAGACAACATTACTCAAGAGGCATTTACTGAAATTGACTTTTTTCATAAGAAAATCCGTTGACCCATAGTTAATGTAAATCAATTTGTCAATAATTTAATAATTTTACTAACTATGTATGACGAAACGATTTTGCAATAAAACATATTTTATGCCTTTTATTTAGATTATATTATAAAAAATATCCTAGTGTTTAATTCAATAAATACTACGAAGAAAATAAGAATTCAAAAACGTTTTTTTTTTATTTTATTATTAAAAGGAATGATTTAATTTACTAACATGTTTTATAACTAACATATATAACGACCTATTGCCAGTAGATAGAGGACTGAATTTGGAAAACTTCTTAAATAATGATAAATAATATTTTCTAACTCTCAACATTTTTATGACACCTCAAACTTGTTGGAAACCACGAGACCATTTTTATTTAAAATTTCGTGTAAATATAATTAGTGTTCTCTTTTTAAAATTTCCAGGGTGACCATTTGCCCACACCGCCCCCAATTCCTGAAGCGATAGCCAAAGCCCTGGAATATCTGAAAACTCAACCGCAGGAAGATGAACCTTCAGTTCAGCCGAGGGGACGATTCTAATCGTGCAAAGGAAATCTAAAAACTGTGATAAGATTTTAATCTGCGATTCAAAGTGATGCGGTATTTAGTAGCACGAAGCATACGATAACCATTAATCTGAGATTTAGTTAAGGCTACTCTTACCTATCTACATATTTTGTTATCAATATAATTATAATATTAGTTTTGAATTGATATCTCTAAAAGAATTGTATAAAAATTTAAATGTTGAATTATTGATTATTTTATATTTAAATATCAAAGATTTCACAATTTTTTAATTAAAAATATATCATACTGATGCAGTTTCAAATTTAAATGTTTGTATATAATAATAAATACTACAATTATATTTTATTATTTTTTATATCGAAATGCAATATGTTCATTAAAATTGTTAGAAATGTTTAATGTTTCACCTTCTAAATCAATTAGAATGTAAAATATATGCCGTCCAAATTTTACTAAGAAATGTGATCTCGTACTTTTTTATTATATTCATTTATAGTAGGTTCATTTTCTTCAGTTATAAGATAAGATATTTTATTAAATTAATTTAAAAATAATATGTTGACCTAATATTTATAGAAATGGCATATTATATTATTGCGTATAAAGATAAATATGAATTTTAATGTGAATATATTACTTTATTGTAAACATTGTAGTCCTTTTATTGTTATGGAAATATCATTTTTCAAAAATTGGTTAACTTTGTGTTTGTTAAATATATGAAAATATACTATTTACCGTTTGTGTTATTCGTGTTACTTTAAATTGTTTAAAAATTTGCTATTTTTATAGTATATAATACAGAAATATTTATGATATGTAGTATGATATTTCAACGAACTACACGACTTCACGCGCAATCCGCATTAAATCTGTCTCACTCTCATGAAGAACAATGAGATAAATCGTACCTTGTATGTCGTAGTACCATGATCACGCTAATACACCCTAAACGTTTACGCGCCGGATTCTCGCTAAAAATAAACTAAAATTAAAATAATATCTCTGTATTTCAACTACAGATCTGAATTAATTTAAGTACCAATCAATCAGCGTAACAATCATTACATTCTCACATTTTGGTTATTAATCTTCTACGGTTGTTTAATGAGTTTATTGTGCTTAGCGGTTGGTGGCGCAGTGGTATAAGCACCTGCTTCTAAATCCAGAGATCCCGAGTTCGAATCCCTAGTGGGTCAAATCTGGCCAGGTCATTTTTCGTCGTTGAGAATATTCAACGGTGCTTTTCTCAACACTGTCAACATAAAACAAAATTTACAATACATTCTACGCATGGACGCATGAACTCTAAGACAAATGCATCGATTCGTTTTTTTTTTTCAGAATGAATATATCAGCCTAAGCTGAAAGTGTGTTTTCGTTACACCGGTTTGCATTGCGGACAGACAAATTTAGAAGTTGTTAATTTTATAAATGCATGCTCTCACTTAGCAGTGAACTAACGCGACTTTGAATAAAAATGGTTAAGAGTCATTAGAATTTTAATGCAGTAATTTAATGGCATTTAAAAATCTAAAGGTAAGAGGTATAATTCAAATAAAAAAGAAACTTTCTCCCCCCTCCCTCTTTTAGGGGGGAAGTACCTAATGTGTGAAATTAGGTACTTCCGTACAGCCTTATTATTTAATTTACTTAACCATTAAGCAATGATAGTCCTTTTAGAGCTGTCATGACAGATTACTAGCTTCATGAACTCCACGCATCGCTTGCAAGACCATAAGTACGACGTAAAACGTGAAGCGACATCCGTCTAATGCACTTTGCAATTTGAAGAATTCAAGTGGGCGGTGACAGAATAAGGCTGAATTCATACTATGCACATACATAGGTTTGAAATTGGGTTAAAAAATTAGACAGGTAGAAATAAAATATTAATAATGTTATCATTATTATGACTGATTTTTTTTTTGTCTGTCTCTGTAAGATAACTTAGGTTGTAGCTAAAGATATACTCTCGAAATATGGTAAATCTATTTAGAAGCCAGAATATATAATTAAAAAAAAATATCTGTAAAATATACTGGTCATTTTACAATGTTAACAATTACCCCAATATTCAAAACCCTAATATTCAGCGACTTGCATCATAAGGACAAAAAGGAAATAAATAAATTTAAAATATTTGTTTGTATAAAATATCGTGCAAATAAAACATACCTACTATAAAAAGTGTAAGTTCGTGGGTCGAATATATATTTTTTCATTCTATTTTATTTATTTATTTATAAATATACAAAACTGCGACCAATTCTCTAATACTACATTTATATGGCCATAAAAATGTACCAAATATAAAGATGGTTGAAATGGTGTTGTTATTTGTGGCATGGACATGTTTGTGTGTGTTCGTGTATGCCTATGTGTGTCTCGGTGTGTGTTTGTTTGTATATATGCTGCGTTTGTGTTTAGTGTTTGTGTAAAATAATAAATAAATACTTATAATAAATTATACACTTTCTCATTTATTTATTTAACAGGTTTCCCCATATAATAAATTATACACATTCTCATTTATTTATTTATTTATTTAACGGGTTTCCCCATATACACATTCAATTGATAAAAAAAAATAATACTAATAGAAAAAAACAACATTAAAACCAAAAACGATAACAATAAAAATAAAAGTATAAAAATACAATCTAGAACTAAAAATATAGTGAATAGTAACAACCTGATAATTCAAACCGATCTCACAAAGGTGTAATAGAAAGCAGATTTTTAATCCCATTGGGCGAATAGACAAAAATATCAATCTCAGCGGAAATGGAATTTAATAATTCGCCTGCTCTTCCAATCGGATTATACTTATATACGTCGGTAAGACACGCTAATCACCTAAGTAGGGATGCTTCCGCGATCTGGTCAAACGGTCCGGAACAAAGAAACCAATATCTTTGAGTATTACGGGATTCTCGATGAAACCGCGAATAACTTTAAAAAAATAGAATCATGTATGGACTTGCCACCTAAACTCGAGTGTATTAAAGCCTAACATCCCTAATAACTACAAATGATGATGAATACGTATTGGGAATAATTTTAAGATAATATCCATACCTATGGAGATAAAGGTAACTTAGGAACCGCCTCTGAGTAACCTCAAGAATATTACAATAAGTAATTTCATGAGGACTCCAGATTAAATACTGTACAATTTAGCTCTTTTATGTATTATGTACTTGGAAATAAAGTGAATATATATACGGTGAGCGAATGAGGATGTAATAATGTGAGTGTATGTTAATGGATAAAAAATACATAAATGCATTAGTAAAAACGCTCGCATCTGTAAGCATCCCTAGTTCGAGAGTGGAGGTTGTGGGGCGTCTCTGTACTAGCAAATTGGATGTTCCATAAATGTTGAACTTTAACTTATTACTCCGAGGACATCGTTATGACCTATCGGTAATGTTCGTGTCGCAACATTTCGGTGCATGGCTCTTGCAGTTAATAATAATTGTCTGCGTTGCATTACGAGCGGTCCTAAATGCACGTGCGTCGCCAATGTTGCACCTTTGGTATCAGGAAAGAGAGGACATACAACAATATACAACAAGCACTTGTGGTGAAGTTGTATTGCGTTAAAGTTAAAATTTAACAACAGTCAATAAAATGTCGGATTATACTGGTCAAAAAGCCAAGTCTAAATGCAGATATCGTATGCGGTTCTTTGGACCGACCATGTTGGCATTTCGACTGTGCATCTTGACGCAGTCACGGACAGTTGCGAGCACTGTAGACTAGACGTGCGCGTTATAAGGCGACACTATTTAAATAACAGTATTATTCTAGCGCAACGAATAACCGCGTTACTGTAGCTGGCCCATAGCGATAACGCAATCACGTTCATTCACAGCCATCGCTACAGAGTCGCTTCGCTTGTTCAGAGATACGGAAAACTCGTTATAAGTGACATACACCATGAAAACATAGCACGGTGACGAATTGAGCTAAAATCACGCAGTTATTTTGTAGCCGTTTAAGTATTAGACTATTTTGAAATCGCGTTTAACGTAAACTCAGTTATATGATTATCGCGTTAACGCACACTGCTATATCCGCGGAACATAAACCCGATTTTTTTTATTGCACGCTTTAATACAGTCGTGTTTAAAATTGGAAATTGGGGCAAGAGAGACATTTAACGCGGCGTCCTGCTCTATCGTTCCGTCACGGCAGATTCCAACACTGGTGCGAAGAGAGCGCCGTGCACACTGCTATACCACGCTTCTTCTTGGTCTGTCGCTGGACCCAATACAGATAATCACAAAACAATTTATTTTGAACTATTAAAACACATTTTAAAAGGTTTTTTTTTTAATAGGCTACGACCATAAAATGACTCAAAAAAACCCTATAAATATAAATATAGGCACCACAAGATTTTTTTTTTACTTAATACACAGAATAAATTTACAAAAAATAGCCAGAAATGTAACTAGACAAAGGTTCAGTGTATTTATTTTAATTTTTTTTTTATCTGTATAATCGTCATTACTTCTGGGAAATCCTTTATGCAAAAAATGCCAACCATCGACTGTATAACCATTTAGTGTTTAATTTGACAGTTTCGTAATGAATTATTGGTATCGATATAAGTCCTTAAAAATGCTGCAATCGGAGCACCGTTCGTGTCCAAAGCCGTCTAAGCTGGAGTAAGTAAGCCCCGGCCTGTAAGCCTGTATTGAGTCGATATTAATTTACATAGACTTGGTCGCTAACTAGTTTTAAATTGTCTCCAACTAGGTGAAACGCAACCCGCGGGCCGAGATGCTGGGATGCTGTGCAATCTGCGATGCGCTGTAATGACATAAAAGTCGCTTACGGCGAGAGGAGACATCTTGCATGTGGGTATCTGGGTACCTTTGTTTGCGCGGTAACAGCGAAACCCCTATATGAAATATGATATGGTCAATAGGTGGATATTGGATTCAGTAAAAAGTGGGGCATATTTTTTATATGTTTTTCCATTTAATACATATAAAGATTATAGGTTTTTTGTATTTTAGTATATGTATTGCTTTATAGTTTTTATATGTTTTTGTTTTATTTTTTCCGTTAAAAGTATGGTATATTATTTATATTTTTTTCCGTGTATTAACTTTTTTATAGTTTTTTTATATTTTCTTTTAGTTTTTTATGTTTTATTTTATACATGTTTATGTTTTATTATAGGAGGTTTATGTTTTAGTATTATAGTATTTTATGTTTTATTTTGTAAAACTAATAAAAATGATAAATAATCGATTAACCTGCAAAGAATAAAAATAGTTATGGTCAAATTTTAAAACAAACAATATTGATAAAAAAATCAATTCAAAATAAAGAGAACGTGATAATTATTATTCACGTTATATTTTGGTATTTATTTTTTCCTTAACATATTGAGTGATCTGCATTTAAAGCAGGTTAGAGAATATTTATTTATTATTTTTAATTTACATTTAATAAAATAACCATACCTAAGTGGACATTGCCCGTACTAAGGTAGGTTAATATTTAGTTAATAGATGAATCAAATATAATTGCTAATACAATTTGTTTATTGTTTACTGTGCTTCTGTACTTGATACATTAATAAAAAAGATTGAATTGAATATAATAGGTATTATTTGATTTAAAATTTGATAATAATAGGAACATATTTTTTTCATTGAATAAAAAATCAATAAAGTTGATTGGTCATAGAGAAATGACTAAAATATTGCAAAAAAAGTTAGGTTTGACTACGAAAAATAGCATTTAATAAATATTAAAAAGTTATTTTTGTAAGTTTTTTATTGTAGAATATTTACGATGCGTACTAAATTTACTAAGTACTAAATAAATTACATATTTACTGAATAAAGCTGTACCGTGTATGGTAAAGTTTTTTTTGTTTTTTTTTAACCTACACGATTGAGTTTATCTGCGTGTTCAATTTCTTGTTTTTAAATTAAATCAATAATTAAATTACCATTCATATATCGTTTATTTGGTTTCGAAAAGATACATATTTATATTTTTAGCTCAGACTTTATATGCGATACCAACATGCCTAATTTTTTTTTTTTTACAAAACACCTCTACATTTCCCCACAAAGACGGTGCCTTTTCTGTGGGTGAAAAAAAACATTCTATTTTACAGTTCAAAAGTTTCAAAAGGTTTACATCAATAAGAAAAAGGAAAAAAAACAATATAATAAAATGCAAAAGCAGTAAATAGATAATAACCAAAAAAAAGTAAAAACCTATCAAAAGCAAATTTAAAGAAAAAATAGACAAACAATATATTTTTATATTTATATATATATGTGTTTTTCGTAGATCTATAGCCTATACTTACTTAACTAACCTACTCTCTTTCCATCTGAAGCAGATAGAGAGGGAGCAGGTATACACTTTTTATAATATAATAAAAATAATATAATATATTTTTTTATATTTCTGGTAATTTAGTAATATTATTTTTAATAACCTGGTTTTTTTGATGATGGTAATATTATTTTCTTATTTGACTACTTTATTTACTTTAATAGCGTTGTGATATTGCGGCCTAAATGCATACCAATACCAATACCAATAAGATGCATTATGATTGCCGCTACGCCCTATTCAACCAAAAAATCATTTCACAAAGTTACAAACGCGCCTCGCCAAAATACATACCTTAAAAGTTGAAACATAACAAACATATAATAAGAATAACTATGACATCCTCTAGCTATCATATAATATCAACTACTTCTATACATTGCTTAGTAGTAGTAAATTATTAGACCATAACCTGACGTCTTACAGCTAGGCTATGTTCATAATTTGCTATGGGTTGCATCATTTCTTTCGATGTGCGTTTTCGATTGTCATTGGAACTGAACCGAAACGTCAAATTCCAACTCCGTAGAGGATAAGAGGAAGTGGTTCTAATTCAGCTTGCAAGTTTTGACCTAAACAGACCCACAAACATTGCAAGCTAAATAAAAAGGACGCTAAATACGAGAAATTATTGGTATTTTTTTTATTTATACACTTTCCCTAAAATGTTTTTATTATGTACAACCTAAAACGAAGAAACTACATATGAACATTTTCATTTCTACAACACCATATACATTTCTTGAATTACAACACTATTAAATTTTATGTTAATAAGCTTTCTTTCGTGTTTCAAATTAGGACTTACATTTATGTACGAAGGCTAATATTATTAAGCGATAATAAAATTATCATGCCAAACGTTAAAATAAAAAAAATAACGTTAAATTGAAAAAAAAAATAAAAAAATATTCCTTTAATATATTTTATGTGGTCCTGCATAATTTTTAACAATACGTAAGTGCTGTAGATTATTTTTTTTGTTATACAGGCCCACGGCCAAATACTCGTACATGAAATGACGCAACGATTGTCATCTTAACAACTGAATAACGCCTTATTTTGTTTGAATCATTCCTAGAGACCGTTGTTACATCACTCTGGTAATAGTTTATAAACAACTACGTAACTTATTAATGGAGGTATGTCTTTAAGTTTGGACATCTTTTGTAAATTTTACATAATACTAAGTTATTTTATATACGCACTTGATTTCCTCCATGTTGTTCAATAATGATGGTGATTCATTTTAATACGAAACGATCTTTTATTTTTGAATGTTTTTGATTTTGTTTTTAAAGTCCCTAAATTATTTATTAAATAATATCATTTTTTTAGAAAAAATCTGCATATATAGATAAGCTCATGCGTTCGCTTTAAGTATTATCAAATACTTCAGTTTAATGTTATAGAGAACTAGTTAAGGCCGAACACAATATAACTGTTATTAATCTGGCGAACAAACGGTTTTGATCGGTTAAGAGCCAATAATTCTATTAGTTTTTATGTTTGTATCGAAATTGTTTCAGCTGCATTGCATTCTAAAAAAATATACTAGCAGATACAGTGTGACTATTTTTTACTACACTTCGAGCAATTTTAATCTAATATAAAAGAGAGCTAATAATTAGGCAACATCTAAAATATATATACATAAATAAAATAAATATTACACTATATAGTTTCATTTATCTTTTATTTATAAAAGATATTTTTAGATATTATTATTATTATTATTATATTATTAGAGATGATTATTATATTATCTTTGCAGTAGAGCTCTGATATAATAGTTTGACATTATTTAGATTTTTGAATATATGTTTCTTTTTATTTCTTTTCAATAGGGATGAAATTCCAAACGCTAAATTTAATTTCACAGCCCTAATATTGAAAATAATAAATTGGAATATTGGCCAAAAAAGCACTAAACTTAAGATTTATATATAACGTTAATGTAAAAAAGTACACATTTTTTTATATTTTATGTAGATACGACTCAAATATACTTTTTATGTACCAAAATTTACTAAAACATATTTTGAAAAAATCCCTCTTAGTAATTTTGTAGCCTTATATAATAAAAATTTAAAATCTACTATAAAACCACAATAAATATTCACTAAAATTATGATTTATTTATATTTAAACACGATGAAAAAAAAAGGTTTAAAATTAAAGCTTTCGGTTTATATTTAATAACTGTTCTTCGGGGCTAGAAAACGATCAATAAAATTTGATATGTAACGAACGATTTGAACGAATGTATGCATAATGATATTTATAGCTTGCATTTTTTGTAGTTATTTTTAAATTAAAAATATATAATACATAAATATATAATAATACATAAATAATTCATAAAATATATAAATTTATAAATTGCTAAAATGGCTTAGAATGCAGTATAGTTTAATATCGGCATGTTTTATTATTTAGCATTTCTGCTTTTTTTATTTATTTATTTAGTATTTTTAGTATATAATATGTTTTTTTTATCTTATTTTCTATTACATTTATTTAGTTTATTTCCTCATATCTGTCACACTAATATTTTATTTTAAATGTGTAACTATCGATCGGCTCAGTAGTCTAGTGGTTAAGGCGTTAGACTATTGACCCAAAGGTCCGCACATGTTCATACCATTTTTGATGCTTTATTACCACCATCTCCCCTAACTCTAGCACAGGCACATTTGGCCTAGTTGAGCAGGGCCTAAAATAATTTTATACGACCTAGGCCACAGCAGTTTTTTTATGATTGTAACCTACGAATAAATAAATAAATGTATTTTGAAAAAAAACTTATCCTTATATTTTTTTAATTGTGTTTATAAAAAGTCTATATAAATATAGTTCAAATAATAAAAACAGTAACAGTTTCTATAAGTCAGTGAAAAGGAAGGATATTTTAGTAATGGCAACAAAGACTGAAACCTTAAAATGTACCTAAAACAGCTGTTACAATTTATGTGATTGGATCCGCGTGCAGAAACCGCCTATATGTGAGAAATAAGTCGGTCTGATCCGCGGTTGCAGACAAACATAAATACCTCGATGGTTGCTGCAAACCTTTGGCTCCCCGCCTAGCAATTCTGCGTTACTGGCGTTACAGCAAAACACGCGCTTCTCAAAATTTTGGTAAATATGGCTATTTTAACGTAACCTCATACAATACAAGCTGCTTGTCCCGGTTTCGCAGGGGACTATTTTATTTCAAACTTAAAAAACTCCTAATAAACAACACTAGTCGTTTCCATTTATTTATTAATAAAAATATGTTTTTTTTATTGTAACACGGCACAGACACATTTCATCCATTAGAAAAACATTCTCTGTTTACTTCCATATCATTTGCGTTAAGAGTTTGACTCGATAAAATAGTGAAAATTGAAATATATCCTTTGTTTTGAGATTAGCGTAAATATACGCTTACCAAAACCTTTTTTTTTTACGAGATAAACCTAATTAAATTCAACGGAACCATTTTTTGTGTTTAAAATTCTAGTAGCGGTGCGGGTATATTTTTTCGCTCCTTCTTATGATTTCTGTTCCCCGCTCCTATTCCTTAGTATTTTTAAAAATTAAATAAATAAATGAAATTCCGTTCTATATTAACCATTTTATATTTATTAGAAATTTCTATTTCAGCTATGATTTAAAAATAGTGCAGGAAATTGCAATTAAAATCGTAAGCTGACATAAAGTACTCGTATATGTAAATATTTCATCAAATTAGACAGTTACATAATGTTTGACAATATTTTACAGTGAAGAGATAAAAATGTTTTTTTATAAAACTCAGCGCTGCAGGACCTCTTTAGTACCTTTATAATTAGTTTGCTTTATATCCTACGCTTTATCAAAAAAATAATAATCAAATATAATTATACTCAGTATCTAAAGACCTTCCCAAAAAAAACAGCTAATAGGTCCTGCGATTTCTAGTGTTATTGGTAAAATTCATTATTTTACCGAGAAAAAAATGTAAACTTTACATGAAAATAGTTACGGATCATGTTATAATTGTCTTTGGCTATCGCCGTATGCCGTAATCGAGGCCATTATCTTCGGCGCGGATACGGAATTCGCACGCAAACCGAATTGATACCATCTTACCATGCGGTTTCATTTATAGAAAATGGTTAAAATTTTGCAAATATTACAATTAGTATTATCTAACACAATTTATTTTATTTTAAATACTACTTAGAGTGTAAAATGAGCTACCAATGGGTTAAAGGGTGCTGTAAAAGGGGTTACATCATTTAGTATATATTTAGTATAAACTTAGTCTTATATTAAATTTATATTTTTGTGTAATTTTTATGTTTATTGATTTGATATATTTATATAGGTTTTAGATGTTATTGTAGCATCAATCAGATGACGGAAATGACACATTAAGCAAATAAACCCTAACTGCTTCCCTTAGTACAGATTCGTCTAATTAGGGAGGCAGGAAACATCTGTACAATGTAAAAGTCGCGTGTTGATTTAATTAAGCTATTTAATAATACTTATATTATATTACATAGTTATATTGTACTAATTAAGAGTTGTAATAGTATATTTTCAATAAATAAATTATAAACCCGAAAATCAAATCACGTCAAGTAATAAGCAAACAGGAATGTTTTGTAAAACGAGTTCTTTAGAATATTGTAAGCAAATGTAATGTAAGATAATACGCAAATGATTGCATTTTCAACATTTGAGAACGTCAGTTGCATCGGCGTTGCACTGGAACATTTCACTTATGAAAAAGATCGCCGTGTCTTACTGGCGTTTATTATGATCGCCTAACCATTTTGGCGGGTATAAAACGTTAGGGTTTGCGACGTGAAAAATCATTCACGCTCCAGGAGTCGGAGGTTAGAGTCAGTGCGAAAACACCTCATTATCCACCCTAATTAATAGCCTACTTTTTCAATAATTAATATCAAAATGAAAACGGTGAGTTATACGTTCGTTTACTTTTGTAATTTAACCGGAATACTTAACTATTACTACAAAAACACATATGTTATTCCCATGAAACTAAACTTCTTAATAACGCAGATGAGCAATTTAAAAAAGCTCAATCTAAATTCAGTCTTGCAAAAAACATCACCAAATGGCTCATCGCAAGAGGCATCTGAAAAGATTTTGAGCAGTGTATTAGAATAGAAAATCTAAGCTAACATGGACTATAATAAGTAATTTTATATATTTTCTTTATGTTATTTTTTTGTATATTTAGTATATACGTAGCACAATTATTATAATTATATATTAATATATATATATATATATATATATTTATAAAAAATATCTATCCGCTCTTAGAGCAGGTTATTTAACCTAGTTAAAGTAGCCATGTTACTTCAGAGCAAAAATAAATTACTGGTTTTTAATTTGTAATTTGTCCATATGATAATATTTTATTTTTAAGTGTTATATCATTTATTGTTCTAACTTCCTATTGTGTCATTATGAATAAATAAATAAATAGTATACGTATTACACAAAATACACGGACTCACACTCACACTGCAGCCCTTGATGTTTTTTTATATAGTAAATGATATTTGTATTCTTGATTGTATTATATTCCGGTATAATTATTTATACTTTGTAAACAAATAAAAATAATATTTAACCAGTTTTATATGATTTTGTTTGTTTAACAGGATGAGGTCATTTTAGTTTTCTACCGTCATTTTTAAAGTGTCTAGTAAATATTTTTTATATTAAAATAAATTACATTAAACTATAGTAGAATTACGTATACATTTCCTACCCTTTACATAATTTTTTTTGATAATAACAAAATGTGAAAATGGAGCATTTGCTACATATTTTTTTATTTTGATATTAATAGGATATGAGATGGATATAATTAGTTTATTATTAAAATGTTAAATTAATATATTTATTTTACTATTGCCACTCAATAGAATCGCAATTACTTTCGAATATCTTTTATCTTAGTATATAGATCTCATCTCATAGATCTTTCTCTTCAAGCATTCGCTGACGACATAAAACATTATCGGGCTTACTCACAGTCGCGTTAGTTCAATGCTAAACTAACAGCGCTTGCATTTTCTTATTTTTTATGGCCACTTTTAAGCTTCGCAGAGTACTAACGCGACTATGCACAACGCCGTATTGCTATTTTATCTTTTTTTTCGCAATAAATTCATTTTAATGTTCTCGTAACATTTATGACAAATATTACTCAACAAGAAGTGTTAAAACCAATTATATTATTTGAAGCCACTCTCCATTATGTCTCATTTAGCTTATTTTTAAATGTCACTTCAGTCCATCTTTACATTGTACGGTCATCGGTTTAAATAGGGTAGTATGTGATAAAATAATTACAAGGCAACTTAGCACCCAACCAAAAATAAAGACAATATTTGCTATGTTATGATTCCCTTGTAAAATGCAATTCTTTGTTTTTATTATAAAAAAAATATATCCCCTAGGCTGTTTGAACTAAATAAGAAACAAACCGAATCATTGATGAATAAATATTTTGTACATCAAATTTTGCATACCTATATATTATACGATTTTTATTAATAAATTCATTTATATTATTAAAAAAAATGTTACAATCATCGAATATAAATATTTGGTCACCTCAATATGAAATCTCACAAGCGAGAATTGAAAAGATGCAGAAATGTTTTATTTAAATTTTAAATAATTTGTTACCCTTAAATCATACGTAAAGCTTTAAATTATCATTCTTTTCAGATTTTGTAAGATAGGCGAATGATTACAGACATAGCTTTTTTAAATGAAATTTTATATTATATTTATTTTAAAGACGTAGATATATTTTACTTAACAAAAAAAAAATCAAACATCACATCAAATCAAATCATTATCAATCATTATCATCAAATCATTTATAAATTGCATTCGTGACACAATTTTACTCCCAAAAAATAAACATTTAGTTTATACTCTAAACCCACACACACCAATACACGCACGTATAATCTTAAACACATTATTACTTACAATACATTCACACACACTACTACACAGCGTACAGTAATGATTTACTTTCTCTTGTATGTGTTTAGTATTTCGGCTTGCGATTTTATGTCTATTGTATTAATTTTCTATTTTTTCAATTTTGTCTTTCTATTTCATTATGTTTTTCAACTGTCACCTTATTGTTAGATTTATGTGTAACTCATAATCGGCCTCATAATTGTTAATATTATATTTTTTATTAATGTAACGCTGTGATTTTACCGATGAACATAAATAAATAAATAAACATAAGCAAATATTATAACAAGTTAAACATAAGACTAACTTCTAAGACTTTGTTTATTTTTATGCGATGTTCACCACACTAACAAATTCATGTCCTATTAGGAGCAACCATTTGTTATTTAACTGTCTGAAAGCCGCACTAATTTAGATAGATTAGAGAAAATAAATAAAATTAAAAAAACCATAAAATAATTTAAATAACTTTATTTAATAACCTGTGACTCGCCCCAGTACCCCAGATTGATCAGATAATATTTACTTTTTACTTCATATTTACTTATTTTTTTTCACACAATAACTATCTCATACAATTATAAAATATGTATAAATACAATATATAGTAGCTTTCTTCTCATTTATTTATTTATTTATTTTTATAAAGTAAACATACAGAGAGTAATCATAATAATTATTGAATATTTCATACACAGGTTGCCAGCACTCGTATAATTTAATAATTTAGTGTATTATAAATGCAAGCCTACCACCTTTGTACTGACGTTGCCTAATTATATAGACTTTATAAAATTACATCCCTCAACTCAATAAATCAATAATATTATTTTGAGGTTTGGTATCTGAGGCACTTTGACTATATTATGAATAAAAATCTGTATGCATTTTCGTGTTAATCTAAGTAAAATTAAATAATGTTATATTGACGACGCTTTACTTTAAATTTGAATTTGAATTGGTGCACTGCATAGGCAACTGGTTGTGATCTTACTTTAATAATCGCTCGAAGAACACTTTCATTCAAGCGTTTAGTATGTGACAGTAATCGGATGACAATATAATACAGAATCATTTCGCTTTGAATTTCCCACGGCGATGAGGCAATGTTTCTGCAGTGGGCGTGGTTATTGAGCGCCAGATCGAATGTTGCCAGCTATGCTTGGTTATAGTGACAACATTTTAATTTGTTAGTTTTTTATGCGTATTAAACGGCTTTACGTTATTCCTTATTAGTTTATGTAAGTAACACATTGATCGAAAACAACTGGTAAGTTGAAATAATTCAGACTAAAATTGAAATAATTCAGAGGAATTGTTAAGCGCAGTTCCTTCTGACCTGTTGCTATCTTTGTGATATGAATCCATACATTGCTGACATTTATGAGGCCATGCATTAAATATGTGTGTGCATGTCTTATCACACTCAGTGCACAATGGTGATAAAATATATATAGACGTAATACATATCTTTTAAACCTTGTAAGAATCCATCCAATGTCATTTGAAGCTCGCCGATTGTGAAATCACTACAAAGTAGTATGGAAAGTTAATACAATTCCTTTAAAAAGAACATTTTGGCAACACCGTCAAATTCGCAATCCTCCGTGCTTAGCTATAGCAGCAATAAGCATTAATTATATTTATGTTAAGGCTTCGATTATAAGAATTTTAAGATAACGTATCATCATACAAATTAGTAGGCACTATAGTTATTATCACACATTATTGTTTCGACATCAGATAGGTGAAACGCAAACCGTGTATAAGTTTAACTTTTACAAATGTTTACAATTTAAAAAGAATAATCTTGCGAAATCATAGATAGCGCTACAGACTACCATGTTATTTACTTCATTTGCTTATATATGTATCTTTAAAGTTATGACACTGAAAATGATTTTTTTAATGTTCGGGACTCGGTGCGGTATCTGCATTGAGTTTTAGTTACTAAAGAGCCGTTGGCAGTTTCTTTTTAGTTGTTTAGCAATCTACTCGTATAAACCGCTATAATATTAGTTATTATAATTAATAAATACCTAAATTAACCGAAACTCTTCGCTACAATACTGCTATTTTCCCTTGGTCAAAATTGTCTTTTAAAGTGTTAGGTATGATCAAAAATAATTATGATTTAAATGAACTTTTTGGTTAGATCTGAGACCGATATAAATTTTTTTCCAGAGCACGCGGTTTAACCTCAAAATCTGGCATTTATACGACTGCATCACTGAAAATTAATACTTTTGTTTTCACTTTTTTACAGTGCCTAGTACTTATTTGCGTGGTTGCAACCACAAGAGCCCAGTTCGGTGGCCAAAACCAACAGAATTCGCAAATACCAATAGTGAGACAGAGTCAAGAAGTCAATTATGACGGTTCATATCAGTACAAGTAAGTTTCCATTAGATTATATTTTTAAATTATTGCTATCACCTAGGTAATGTAAAAATACTTTAATTCCTACTCACTGTGCTAAACTTGTTTGTGCTAGAGTCAGAAAAGATGATCGCATTCAGATTTGATTCTCCTTTATTACATAAAGTTGAATCCTTAACTAAAAGAAGGACAAAAGCAGATGCTGTTTAAACATTTAAAATTATGTCAGGCACTCTTAACTGTAGCTTGTTACTTAAGATAATGAATTTAAGAGTACCTTCATGCGTGACATAAACAAACTGATGGTGGTTTTGCCATAATTAAAGTATTTTCTAATAACCTTTAGAATTAGAAATTGTTATTTAACCGTAATCTGTTACCATTTGTTACATTTATTTTTACTCTAGTAACGACAACAAATTCAAATGAATGTAGTTTTTTTACAAGCTTTTTAGATAAAAGCTCACAATGTTTGCATGTCATTTTATGTCAAATCTTGCAGGCTGAATTAGAACCACTTCCTCTTATCCTATGGAGTTGAAATTTGATATTTTGGTATAGTTTCGATGGCAATGCATTTTTATGGTAAGCATGGTCTAATTCTAAACCCAGGATGGCTCCAGACGAAGAAACTCCTCAACGGTCAACAGCGCAGACACAAAATTTTGTATAAGCATTCAAACACTTAAATTAATGCTTATTCTGTAAAATGTGTTTTTGCTATTAATTTATTTTTTCAGTTATTGGAAATATGAGAAAATAACAAATCAATTTTTTCTAGGTCTGATAGTTGGATAGCCGTTAAACCTTATATGAATAATATTTGTTTTTTAATTTCAGTTATGAAACTGGAAATGGTATAGTAGCCGAAGAACAAGGCCACCTCAAGAACGCCGGAAATCCGGAAACGGAGGCGCAGTTCGCGCAGGGCTCCTTCAGCTACACGAGTCCTGAAGGCATTCCAATCACCATCACGTATATAGCTGATGAAAATGGTAAGATTTATATTATAATATTTATAATATAAATCCTAGAAATAAAAAAACATTAACTGTATTTTCCTGAAATTCGAAATGCACTGTGGTCGAAGTTTCTAACGAATGAATGTTTTAAATGAAAACTTTCGGATTAAACGTTCCAAATATTAAAAGAAGCAATCAGTGGGTACCATTCTCAGTAATAGTTCTGATCAAGTTAAAATGATAAAGTTTGGTGATTTTATTGATAAGAAAGGCATGTCTACAGAATAACCATTATCTTATTAAAGACTCTACCTACGTGTACATCTACATATACTATTTTGTCTTATACTGGTTATGCAGGACATTATAAAAGAATGTCGGTTCGGCAGTTAATCTTCTCTTTTCAAGGTTTCTATTTTAGATAAATTTGCAGATTGAGCATAATTTTTTTATTGCTTATTAGATCGAAAATCTTAACCTTCTATTCTTATAATGGGGTACTCATGTGCTATTTATACACCTCAAGTATGGTCACCGCAATGATTACGGTAACCATACTTAAGATGCATAACCATGTTTGCTTCTTTAATATTAGAAGTTTTTTCGCACATTCAAAATAAAAATTATAGTATAGTAGTGTAACTTTATTTGTTTTGTTGTTTATTTAATTTGTTTTTTTTTTGTATAGTTTTTTTAAAGGTTTTTTTAAAAAAAATATACAAAAAAACAACATGGTATAATTGTTTTTTAAAGAGTCTATTATTTATTTTTTCCTTTAATACCGCACTTAAATATAATCCTTCTACTATTGAGATTAAAATATCTGCAAGAAACATTTAAAAACATTCAATAAAAATATGTAAATGTGTATCCCACATTTGAAATGATCATAAAATGAGAAATTTAAAAGAAACCTCCAACAAAATTTTTATAATTAACTTGTAAATCAATGCACATTTTGTTATACCTACATTTAATTATTTCTTTATGTATTATCAAACATTATTGAAATCCTAAAGTTTATATTAAATATAAATATTATTAATTTAACAATATAATCATGAATTTCTTGCCATTCCTAGCATAACAACAAATATATTTAATTTAATAAAATGGTAACTCATTGCACTTAAAAATAATAATTGAAATCCTAAAGGTTATTAGAAAATAGAAGTTATGACTAACTCACTAAGTTTCCGTAAAGTTTCACTGAATGTGTGCGCCAAAGAACCCAGAAACAACAAATTATAAAAACCCAAGCGAATTTATTTGTAACTCTTTCCCTTTTTAGTACCAAATGGGGAATATAGTAAAACTATTTAAGTTTTTTTGGTGCGTAGTTAGCAAATCAGAGATTATACGTAATTGAAAATGCTAAACCGCTGTAATTGATTT
Source organism: Neomicropteryx cornuta (assembly GCA_020383195.1). NCBI lineage: Eukaryota > Metazoa > Arthropoda > Insecta > Lepidoptera > Micropterigidae > Neomicropteryx > Neomicropteryx cornuta. The sequence goes on along the minus strand of JAHKQU010000021.1, from coordinate 16,632,853 downwards.
ATATTTCAGGTTTCAGAGCCGAAGGCGCCCACTTACCGACGCCGCCGCCCATCCCGGAGGCCATTCAAAAGGCGCTTCAGCTGATAGCGAACCAGCCCCAACAACCGCAGCCGGCCTTCAGTCAGCCGCAGCCATCTTTCAGCAAACCACAGCCTTCCTACAACAGCAACAGCCAGTACGGCCAGAACAAGTTTAGGCGCAACAACTTCTAGGATCTCAACCACTAAAAATACCTAATTGTGATATTACACTGTACTCTGCATCGACTGTCGATTCATTATTTATTATTGTCATTAGAATTTCTGCTTTACAACTCTGTGCTAGTTTCAAAAACTACTAATAATGCTTATTGGACTTCAAGGCACTGTCATTACTTTTAAGTTACATTTTGAATTTTAAAGTATAATTTATAAATGTATATGTGTATATAATTCGTAAATTAAAGATAACGAAAAGTTGTATATGTTTTTTCATGAACCTACTATTAATTAAAGTATATTATGTACTGTGCGTCAAAGCTCGATTATTTTGTACTTAACTATACACGCTCTTAGTCACATTTATCATCACAAATAGCTTGCAAAGTGTTTTCGCAGTCTGACCGTTAGCAACTAACTCTATGTGAGAGTTAGTTGCTTGATTATCTATGATTGACTAAGATAAAGTAAAGTAAAGTGATTGTAAAGTAGAAGTACGAGTTCCTTTGCAAATCATATATCTATTATTTTAATAAAAAACACTTGAATATTATAACAGCTTACAAAATGAATAGGTACCATATAAACGAGGATTTGCAGGCAGTTGTCTAAAGAAACTTTTTTACTCTGCGCTATGATCGAGACCTTGGTCTATTTTTGTTTGTATTATATAGGCTCAAACATAACTAGCCGCAGAACATTCAAGAAGGCATACAAAGAAATCTCATCTCTAAGCGTTTTTATCTTATTTTCTGCCATCAGTGTAACAATTCGAAATTCAGATACAAACCGATTGAAGAATTACGAACAAATTTCAATATGACAAACTTCAAGAACGTAAGTACCATAAAATATAATTAAACCTAATATTAAAGCTAATATTATCTAATGAAGATCATTATGGTCTGGCATAATTTTGCAAGCGATAAAAAAAACATTAAAATAACCAAATATAATATAAAATTAACACAAATTACACCCATCAGGTGGAATAATACCTATTTTATGAGATGATATAATCCATACTTTTGCATAAGCTTTTACTTTTGCATACTTTTGCTCTAAGCGTTTTTTTTTTTATTATACTAAAATAAATAAATAAACCACATTTACAAGTTTGACTTTTCTGTAATCCTTCTATATTAGAATTTAGCGCAAAAAAAATGTTTAAATATTAAGCAAAATTTCTAAAGTATCGTTATACTTTTCGATATACTTATTTAATAGAACATTATAATTAAGTTTAACAAATTTAAATTAAGCATTTTGGCTTTATACTTTTTAAAAATAAATAAGTGTTTTTGTCGTTTAGGCCGACCTTAGGGAGGGGGGTCTTTGTGTCTCATTCTGCCATTTTGATGCATTTAATAATCGTATTATTGTGTATGGATGTGTGTTTAAGTTTTGTTATGTGCAAAGCCATTAAATATAGGACCACTTATAGCGAAGCATATTGACTGAACCTTGAAATTCAGTGATTCATTATTATAAGGCGTCAGGTTTTGTTCTTTGCGCGGTCAGAAAGCAATCGTTAGTTTTTATTTAATTACAGCCTCATAATATAGAAATTAAAAAAACAAACTTATCTATGTTTTAGACCCACCATTTGCGTTTTAATTACTATTTTTCCTAAGGCTCTAATGACTTTTATAAAAGAGCAATTCAACTAAAAAAGAACTATTAACCGTTTATCATTTATTAAATTTCTCATAAATAGAATTGAATATTAAAAATCTGCCTTTACTATATTAAAGACATTTATGATCAAGGTATCTAAGCATATTTTTTTATGATTTAATATCCAATAGTTAGCAAATGCCGGCTATAGAAAAAAGGTTATATTTAAATCGAAATTAATATTTGTCCTTTGCCTGCGCATAAATAACAAATAAACTAAATATGTAAGTATGTATAGAATTTTTCTTTTTTAATTTCAGATGCTAGCGTTGTCTCTGATCACCATCGTTTTGTCGACTCATATTGAAGATAGTATTTCTCCTTTCCTAACTTATTATAACCATCGACCATTTGACGGCTCAACATACTATTATGCGTAGTTAATTTTTAAAGCTAGTTTGTTCATATCTTCATTTCGATATATTATTTTTATATAACTATTTTTTGCGCGTTTACCACTCACCTTTCAACGAAAACGCTATTCATTGTTTCGGATCAACATATGATGTTTAATTCGAATAGTTATGGAAGGTTGATACGTCACCTTGGCCGCAGAACCTTGAAACTTGGAACCACGCACAACTACGTTGGAACATGTTTTACTCAAACTACAAAATACACAAGTATTAACTCAACCAGACAATATATGAAACTAAATCAATTAGGCGTTGTAGCTACATCGGTACAAAAAATAAAGACAATTGGTTCGTCATGGTTTTTTTTTTTTTTTGAAATGTTAATTTAATTACCACATTATTTAATATTTTATACGGGTAGTTCCAGGCCGATAGAGCTGCCTCGAAGGGGTTAAAATGGCATCCAAAAATATATATATTTATTTATTTGTTTTATTATTGTTAAACTAGAATTCATTTTTTTATATTTAAATTTAAAAAAATAGAAATCGTTTTTATTACATTAATAATCATTTTTATTGTAACTGCACCCTAAAGACGAAAAAATTTTCAATTAAAATAAGCATATAAATATTTTTTATAATTATTTAACGATATATTTAGAGGGGTGTTTATGTTCCCTATTACGAGTAAGAAATTATTAAAAAAAATGTAACGGATTATTTTTATTATCACGTTAGCAAGTTTTTTTTCTCAAAAACCATGATGAATTTTGATATGACGCCAATACAAATCGTGTTTGAAATCGCAGGGCCAATTTGTTGGATTTTTTATCGGCAATCGTTCTTAATAAACGGTGTATTTTTGAGATGCTGCGCTGAAAACCATTCAGTTTTTTATTCTAGTACAAAATTGAATAAAGGAATATAAGTTTATTCTCCTTGGAAAAAGTTAGCGTTTCGATATACAATATATTCTACATAGAGTATATCCCGGGCTTAAGAACTCGTTCGTTTACAGTTTTGGTCTACCTGATGGTTTTAAACGAGAAGAAACAGGGAGACTTGTGAGCGACGGAGGCCCTTCGAATAGAATATTTTATGTGACCGGTAAATTCAGCTACATTTCTCAGGACGAAATTACTGTACGAAAAAACTACGCTTATATATTATCTAACAAGGAAGGATACAGGCTTTTGACGGAGCAGGGTCCTGCATATGTAAGTTGAATTCATATGACGTAAATCTAATTAGAATCATAAAAATAACACTGCTATATTTGTGTAAAATTTTCATGCAATTGTATTTAAGACTGTTGTTGACAACAATTTTACATCACAGAAACGAATATTTACGATTACTGATTAAGTTTGTCTCGCATCACAATTCACGTTTGGAAATTTTGACATGTTCTTTGAAAAGTCCGCATTGATACGCAATAACAATAATTTAATACTCTAAATATATATTTTTATGATGAATCTCCTATTGGAATCACCTATTATTAGCTCTTGAAGTTATCTCAATTGTAAGTAAAGTAAAGTAAAGTAAAGTAAAAGTTTATTTCCAAGAACAACTTATTGCATAGGAATGACAATGTTCAATTTTCAATTGGTTCACAAATATTGATATATATACAGATACATCATGCCTAGAGTGTTCGACATTTATGCTACTCGTACTCTTATTACAAAACTAAAAATACATCAGAAAATATATATATATATATATATAAATTGTAAATAGAAGTTTTATAATTATGCTTAAATATACTATTTTAAAATTAGTATAAAGAATAACTGGCACATAACATTTCATCCTTTCAATTATAGGTCTTGGAATTCATACAGATTTTTTAAAATTAAATATGTGTTTTTTAATTATTTGGATCATAGCCTCAATGTAAAGTTTCGAATGGCCATTTTCCAGCGTCGAAACTAGAAAAAACTTTTAAATTTAGGTTTTATGTGCTTATGTTAAAAATAAATTTAAATGCTTGAATTCGTGTACAAAATTTAGTGCCATAGCTATGGATCGTTAAGGAGTTCTTTCCTCTCATCTTGGGCGTAGAATCAGCTCACACTTAATATAAAAATGCATTGTCATCAAAACTGACCCAACATGTCAAATTTCATCTCCGTAGGATAAGAGGAAGTATTTCTAATTCAGCTTGCAAGATTTTACCTAAACTGACAAGCTAAATAAAAGCTTGCAAATATATCGATATGATAGTGAATGTTAATGGAATGTGTACAGATTTATTTACCTAATCGTTCCAACTACAGATGCGCATAGTTTCATAAGTAGGCATTAATAATAAATAACAACATAATGCTTATACAAGGAGAGTATATGGGAGCTATTTAAAAATTTTAAATAAGTGTCTGTATGTTTAATTTTTATTAAAAAAAATTAATGTGTTTTGGAATCCCATCATTTTTTAATATTTCTTTTAATTTACAATTACTTTTATTTTCAGGGTTTGCCGCCTGGTTTAGTCGCCAGTTTACTAGGGTAACTAAAAGTAGAAAAAAAGATAGTCATCAAAATAAATACCTATAGCGTTCGCTGCACACATTGTCACTTTTATATAGTTTCTTTGCTTGTAATTATTCTTGTGAAAAATATATTAAGAAAATTTCGTGTTTATTAAATATTTATATAATACTTAATTGTAATAAAAATATTATGAATAACACAATATTTTGTTGTGCCACCCCTGTGTGATACCGAAGATTTAATAATACCGCGATTTGTTGGTCGCCGTTTATTGGTAGCATAGAAATAGTTAATGGCATATAAGCGTTGTAAGCGAGCTACAGGGTATATGACAAAAGTATGACATTGCCGTCAGCCGAAAACTAAGCTCGCTTCGAGTTTCGTACAAAAACTTTTGTACAAAACAAAAATTTGCTCAATTAAAAAGTTCTATCAGCCCTCTACCAGAGCCAATGTTTTATTTTCATCTATACGCTATAAAAAGAACTATTGTAAGCGGTTTCGATATTTATTTTATTTGTAAATTATTTATTTTATATACATTGTATGCCACGACCGTTTACGAAAACTTAAAGGGGTGTTTTTATTCACTATTCTAGATAAAAAATACTAAAATAATGTAGTTAGTTTTTGATATAGTGTAAATAAATTACCGCTATAGATTTCCGTGATCACGCGCGCTGGCCGTCGCAATAAACCCCTTCACCTCGTCGGTGCATTATAATTACGCAAAGCTTACAAATTAATTTCTCTGAAACCATGATGAATTTTGATATACTTTCTTCACAAATATTAGTGGAAAACGCAAGACCAATAAGCTGGAGTTTCATCCTAAAAGGTCGTGGGACACGGTGTATCTTTTCAATTATATTTTTATTCCCATTTTTCAAGCTTATGTAAAGGGCTGAAGACTTACTGTTTTTTTTTTGCATTTTTATCAGAAAACGGTTCAGATAATCAAACTTTTGGGATGTATTTCAAAAATTTGCAATGTTACCATGGCCTATTTCAACCAGGTGACAAATGAGGCAACCGTTAAAGAGGAGTATTTCTCAAAAAAAAAGTCCATACTCATTTACCCGGTAACGGAAGAGCATCATCATCAGAGGGTATCATTGAGACGGGGGATCATTGGGATTCGGTTGGAGTGATTGTCACTAGGGGTCGCGCAGTGGTCGAAAGTCGACCGTAATTCATTAAACTTTTAAGTTAAGGTTCTTATGCCTCTATAATAAGGTGAGTATACCTTTAATATATATATTTTAATATTATTTTATTAAGTCCGCCACGAGAGTATTACAAATACGCTATTAACGTGTATTGTTTGCCTTAATTCCCTGATATACCTATGAAATTTAAAATTTAGTGTTAGTAACAATTAAAATAAAAATTTAATTAAATAAAAAACAAAATCTACACTATCATATTCAGACAAAGAAATCAGGTAAAAAGTTTCAAAATAAGGGTTTGTATGAAAATGGCCGTTTTTTTACTATTTTGGTAAGGAATGTACTATTAGGCATGAGGGTTCATAGCATAATTTTTTATTTGGATTTTTACAACTTATACTTACAAAAGTTTTTTTTTTATCGATGATGCCATTCGAATTGCATCATTTGTCAATTTTATGTCATATTTCAAAATTTCTTTCGAATCCGTTGGCCTCATGTTGAACTTCCGTAGTTATCGCTTTCAAATCGAAATAAAGGAAATTCAAAAAGGTTTAGTCAGCCTGTCACAGATAAGGCACAAAGATAAAATTAACTAGAAAATATCTTATAAGATATTCTGTAGACGCCCCAAATATATTAGTTTTGTTATAATGTAGATTCAGGTAACACAAGACGCCCGCACCAGCGTCGATTGTACTGGAGAGAGCGAAAAATTTCATCTGTACCAAAACGTCATTTATCCCGTGGGGCTAGTACAAACGCCAGCTTCAGTTCCTCCCACTGGAGAGTGGTGGATGCTTGAAATTCCTGATTCCTTGCAGGACTCGTACAAAACGAGGAAAAATGCGAAAACATGTCTTACCGTAGCAGTCGCATCTCTGAGACAGTGGCAATCATAAGGTTAAATTTTTTATACTCTAAAAGTGTTTATCAAATACACCAGTAGTTAACAAAAAGCAGTGAAAGCAAGTTCATTAATTACACTAGTTATAAAAAAAAATCATTAGTGTCGCATAAGGAATTTAGGCAAAATATTTTTTATAATTATCACCGATAATATTGCTCGTTACATCTTTTTTACAACATAAAATAAATTTCCGAGATGATATTCCGATTTACTGTTTTATAAGGTAGAAGCCCGTACATTTCCCCATACAAACGCTGTAGTGTTAAAATTCTACTTTTTTTGAAAGTTAGGAGCCTCGAAAAGACAGTATATTTCCATACATTTTATCAAATCTTTACGTGTAAACTATGACTAAATGCAATAATCGAGAAAATTTAAATTCAGTTTCAAAATTAATTTCATGCAAATTCAGCTAAGTTTCATCCTATACCGATTTATGATTTTGTGATGCACTGTTTTACGAAAATATCGAGTGTCTCATTAAGCCGAATCCAAGTAAAAAAAAATATAAAATGCAATATGCTACAATGAAAAGTTCTCTATTTGTTCTAAGCCACCACGTTTTTTAAGCTGATTGAGCAGTGTCGACACTCATTGTAATAATTTGGATAAGTCTTATTAAAATTGTCTTTAATTGACCATGACACAAAAAAAAACTTATTTATTGTTGTCATAAATATGTCCTCTGTAATCACTGCATAGGCTAATCACGACTTACTGAATGACGATATACGCCCAAGTTACAAGATGTATCTTCAAATATAAATAGATGCAGTCGTGAGAAACAGCCTTTATTTCTGTCGTGCGCATTTTCGACTGCAGTGTTATAAACGTTTAATAAAACCTATTGTTAATATATTTAAATCAGTGCGTGCTTGTTCATGTTTATACTATGGCAATGACAAATATATATCGCCTGACAATCGTAGGTTTTTTTTTTTATTTATTTATTTCTCAACGGTGCCTATGTCAGCTTTCTAGATCTAAAAACCTTAACAGAATATCTGCAATGCTTATTGCACTATCATTGACCTATGCCGAAGTTCCAATGTTAGAACAGATCAACATAGCTTCTACATATTTCGTGCTTACAGTTTGCTCGTCTTGGGACACCAACCAGTTTTTCAGTGAGACAATAATATTTCATCTATTAGTTCAAAATGTTTGACAAATATTACATTATTACTATGACATGAATTAGGAAATATTTATTTATTTTAACTCATTACATAACTTCACGGACAACTCTAAAACAATGTTCAAAACTGTGCTCGAGTATGTAACCAATAATCCTAAAGTTCGTTTTAATCACTAAGTAAGTGCTACCAATCTCCAGAAGTTGTCCCACTACGCCCTTCGTAGGGTATTAATGGGTAGGCTGTGCCGCTACTATGGTACGACGACGCTACTAGTCTTCATATTAAATATGTTAATAATTCCGTAAATCTTTATTTTGGTAATCGCTGGTTATAGAAGGCTATGTTACTCTAGTTTCTATTTTTTTTTTTACTTAATATAAAGGCCAACAATAATGCCGTCTTTTCCTTTAAAAATATTTAATTTTAATAGACAATATTGTGCACGACGTATTATTTTTAAAAATTGTCAAATTTAACAGTAATCAAACAATAATGTTCTAAATTCGCAATGGCCAATGCTAAACGCAATACCTTAACTATCACAAAGTAGTGTCTGGTTTTACTAATACTTCTAAAGCTTGATGCTATATCTGTGTTGGTGGTAGTCAATCGATTATAAAATTGAGTAATTTAATTATTCATTTTTCAGGTCATAGCCATTATTGTCATACAAAACAATGCTAAAAAAGTCAAATTTAGACCATTTCTATTAGAATATACGTATAAAAGTCCACGCGGTGGAGACTACTACTTTCAGTAAGTTTATTTTGTTATTAATATATTATTATATTATTTATATTTTACTCGGCGCTAATAATGTATATAATAATAATAATAAATTTTAATTATTCTTACCTAAAATTAATTTTTTGAATTACGTAGTTTTAATTTAATTAAAATTAATTTTTAAAGGTATTTATAATAACGGTTTTAATTCTCTACGATTTTGGTATAGATTTCGAATACATTCAATGGCTACACAAGATATCAAGTACTGGTATTCATAAATTTTTAATGAAATAATAAAATTAGGGGACAAACTAGTGGTATATATAAAATAAAATGAATTACTATGACAACCTGAAGTTATCATATCCTGACGTCTTACAGCTAAGCCATTTCTCCCCCAGACTACTCGCGCCTGTGGTAGATTACTTGTGATGGGTTGCTTCATTTCCTATTTCCTGTGACACGTTTAGCACATTCGATGTGCGTCTGAGTAGATTAAAATAAAAACATTCAATTCATCATAAATTTTAACACATTTTATTTATTTATTTTTTTAAACAGAGCTCAACTATTTGTTGATATCTTCAAATTTGCGGGGCAAACTTCTTGCGACTTTCAAATTTCAAATTAAGTAAATCAATAATTGAAGAAACAAGGTTAAGCAGAAATATTGCTCTGCTAATAGTTCAAAATGTTCCTGCAACGTGGAAATTAAAAAGGCGACCACTTGAGTAGACGTTAAGAACATCTTTCGTATATCAGGATTATTGGTAAAGCAATTAAGTGAATATAAAAAAAATATTGTAGAAACTTACACTTATTACAAATCACGACATGCTAATTTACAGAACATTTCCTGTTTCCGCGATCTAACCAGGAACATAATTTTAAATATTGTCTGCAAGTGTAGTCTTAATGATAGACTTACCTATAAGATTTGAATTTGTTACGCTTGCTCGTCGACGCTCATCTCTTTATAAATAATTAATTGTGATGTAGAAATAATGTATCTGGAAACGATTTCATTTAATATGACATCGCATAATTTAAGAGCTCTGATCTGTTTAGATCCCCTTTATCGTATAACAACACAGCCCTTAATAACATAATACCTCGCATCTGTCGTCTTTATAACACCTTACATAGAGATAGTCGCATTGATATTTTCCATAATAGCCTTAGACAATTCAACATGCATATTCATGGATTTATTCTGAAATAATAAAAATATAAAATAAACGAGAAAACAGAATTAAGTTGTAAAAACATACTCGCGCGACCGCGCAAGTACATATATATGTAATATTCCACGCAATCATATAATATATAATTTATATTGTTTGTACCTCAATATTGTTCTTTTTCAATATTTTGTTAGAGTGCCATCTAAAATAAATAAATAAATAAATTTGCGTCAGTACAGTATTAGAAGAGATACTGTTTTTGCTTATTTAGCGATCGACTTTTCCGAAGCAGATGCAGTTATTTATTTATGCTTCGCATTATTTACCTCCGATATGTGTGCTATTAGCGGTGACAGGCGTGTGTTGCGTATTATTTGAATAACATAAGTTGAATCCTACCTCATCAGATATGCAACATCCGACGGCCAAACTCGCGAGGAGCGCGGCTCCCTGCGTCTGACCGACGACCCCAACAACCCGATCCAGGTGATCACCGGTTCCTACAGCTATTACGGAGCGGACAACAAGTTATATTCAGTCGAATACACGGCGGACGACTCAGGTTATCGCCCCCGGGGTGAGCACCTACCAGGGCTGCCGCAGACCGCACCTCGCGCCGTTAATAAAAGCAAAGGTAACAAACTATTTATTTATTCATCATGGCACAATCGTAAATCACAACAATAAATAGCAATGAAAAAAAAAGATTTAAATACCAGTCATTGTGGTATTAATAACATGGACACTATGTTAAAAAAAAACTGTTTTAAGAGCGGCCGGAGAAGGTTGTAGAAACCATAAAATACTTATTACGAACGTGAGACGTTACTAATAAGAAGGATCTTAGGATAAATATCATAAATAAAAAACATCGTGTAGATAATAAATAGAGCATATTATTATCTATATATTACATACAATATATACATTTATTAAATACATAATTCTAATGTGTGTGTAATTCTAAAATCGAAATGCTATGAATTTGCTAACGAATAAATACTGAGATTGGACACTTGATAAACACTATAGATACATAAGATATTTATCTCCATAATTAAAATATAATTTGAAATGTACATAATCTCTAAAAACTTATTGTAAAAATGTTCTATGGTAATATACTATTCTATTGCTTATTATTGTATTATACTAATGTGCTAGTCTCAAATAATATTTTAGATATAAGTAAAACTATGTAAATAATAAATTGTGAAGGTGAAGCATGCTCTGTACAGACCTACTCAACTATGGAAGCTACAAAACTCAATGATTTTCAACTGATATGCCTTGCCTCGGTTGGATCTTACATAATATACAATGTTTAAAAAAATGAAAAATAAAAAAAAGATCTCTAATAGACCTCTGGCTCTTTTTATCTCCTTATATATATATATATATTTCAAAGAGGTGACACTTCGTGCAGGCATTTTTAATGAGGTGTTGCTAATCTGCTAACACGAACTGTACATGGTGTTACACGAACTGTACATGTTTTCTTCTCTTGAAAATCAATAGGTATGACATGCTTATATACATGTAATAATAATAAATTAAATATAGATTTTATAAACAGTTAAAATAAAATAAACAAATAAATTTTGAACCGCTTGCGTATTAAAATATAATATATATATAGTTCTTTTAATACGTATTAACTAAAATGTATACTTTCAGGTAGAAAACCCAATAGGCAAAAGCGACTTGGAAGAATCCCCAAAAACTGAGGAATTGCAATCCTATGCATTACCAGTGGGAATTATAATCTGCTAGGAGGATAGAAAACTCACATACCTAGCAACGGTGCAGCGATAAATACAACAAAAAATACCTATTTATACTAAAATTCTATTGCCTAAATGAAAATTATATATCATGTTTCTCCCCGATGCTTGTGTTGTATTATTATTATTTAAATGGTAAATTTTACTCGTTATTACGTTATAGAGAATGAAACTAAGGATTTAACGAGTTCTGTATATGTACATTTATGCTGTTTATAATTACTCATTTACTGAATGACATTAAACTAAAATTAAATAACCGTTTTATTTAAAAACAAAACACCTTAGTACGATGTATTCACGGTCGAAGGTGAATGAAGTTTTACCCTGAAAAGCGATTCGTCAGAGTTTGTAGGTTTGTACCTATATGTAAATATAAACCTCATCTCATATGGGTCGAAAACGGTGGTACTTATAACAGTATGGTGGTACAGTACAGTACACACACGTACGATCTCTTTTTTTACACGTTTCAGTTCAACTTTAAATGCTCGGGTTAAAGCTCCGAGTGCCTTTGACTGTACCAGCAGTATGTAGTTGAACTATAATTGCGTTATAATACAAATAAATAAATAATATTTTATTAATTTTCATTAAATATAGAATATCTCTGAATGGTACAGTATATTATATTACAAATATCATAATTTAAGCAAAAAGCGACTGGTAAACCGTAGGAAAGGCGTATGCTCATTCTAACAGAGGGGCGGTTGTAACATCATTATAATACCAAAATACCATAGAGTTTATAATTCCGAACGAAAACGTTTAAACCCCTAACATTCTAGTAATTTCTTTTTACAAACACTGTAGTATTATAACTTACTTATTTGTACAAAAATAATACTGTTTAAAAAAAACTTGATGTCGTTTTTATATTCTAATTAATAAGAGTAATGTAGCCCCTTTACTCTTTATCAAAATACAGACTTTTTTAGAAAAAAGTCTGTATTTTGATAAAAAGTTTAGACGTAAATATTTTATTGGCTCAATACATTAATCGAGAAAATAAAACCTCAGAAGAATAGTTTATTTAATAAGAATACAAATTCAACTAAATTTTTAGACATAAGTACATTGATTATTTATTTTTAATTAACCATAGCAGGGCAGAGTTTAAGCACGTGCAAGACAGAGAATACGTTACCGGGAAGAGGCCCTCAATATACTGGTCATATTCGTTCAACATATATTTCGGCAATTTACTTTTTTTTCGTTATTGATTATTATTTTATTTTTTTTATTTATGTTAACGTCATTTACATGATTTCTTATAATATATAACAGTAAAATAGTGTTTACATAATAAATACATTACTTGTACGTACATAATTGTAATTTGTAATCAATCACGTGCAATGGATAAGTTTTGTGCATCATCTTAATAGCACAAGGTGCTGTTCCAAGGACACCAATTATTTTTACGTTTACTTTAAAATTATCCTTTGCACATATCTTATAGTGCGTTAACATTAGTGTGAACATCTTAGGAACCTTGTATTATTAAAGCCTGTTTTTTTTTCAGTATTTTTACTTCTAAGGAAGCTATCTTATAAAAATTGATGAATATATGTCGGCCTGTTTGTTCCGTATGGTTTCATATACCATTCATCCGATTGAGATGAAACTTTGTTGAGTTGTTTCCCGTTGGAATTTTAATAAAAAAATATTCCCGTGCAAAGCCGGGGGAATTTCTAGGTGATTAGAACTATTTTCAGTTCTCCCGGAAGCTGCTTTGATAAAATTAATAAATTTTGGGTATGAATTATTTTCGCATTTTTTATCAAAGCGCTCGTGTAAATGCTCGTAGGCCCTCGGCAAGGCCATCAATGACCCGACGCCGCGTGGCCTCGCTAGCGACCTTACTTATGACAAGAGCGATTTCATATTATCACCTAAAGTTTACAAAATTTTTACTCGGAAACTATGACGAATTATGATATGAGGTCAGAACAAATCATGTTTGAAATCGCAGGGCCAATAAGCTATTTTTTTATCTGGAATTGTCTTGGAATACGGTGTATACTTTCAGGGCCGAAAATGTGCCTTTTAAGGGAGGTATGATTTTTTGAACTTTGAATACCAATTTTTTCCACCTCTAGGACCAATGGTTAACTAAGATAAGTTGTAGGCCCTTATCTAAGAATAATATAAAATTTAAATGAATTCGATATCTTATATATTAAGAAAGTTATAGCTAATTTCAATTATTCGAAAACACCCTCCCTTCCCGTCTGTTCTGATTTTACCCATTAACGAACTTGACCGAGATTTTGTGCCCTTCAATTTTATGTATCAATTTAAAAGTGATCGGTATACAATTTTGGCAGTTATCGTGTCCACAAGAAAGTGATATAAATGGATACATCTTCTTCTTAATATATATAAATCTCGTGTCACAATGTTTGTCCTCAATGGACTCCTAAACCACTTAACCGATTATAATAAAATTTGCACACCATGTGCAGTTCGATCCAACTTGAGAGATAGGATAGTTTAAATCTCAAATTATAGTCGCAATTTTAATTTATTGCTAATTATTGGTCTGTTATTATTTGGCAGTCATAAAACTGACAGATGTCGATACCTTTCGACTGGGTTGAGTGAGCAAAAGATGGCGCTAATGTCTGTTATTATTTGACAGTCACAATTCGACGCAAACGTCAGAATCAAGACAGCAGAAGGTCATGCACAAGAATCTCAAGAACAGTGTAACGAACGTCTTCAAGAGAATATCATAAGAACAAGAAAATTATTATTTTCAGTCAAATGCCACCGAAAAAATCTAACCTCAACAACGCGAGCGGCAAAGGGTCACGACGCAAACGTGTTGAAAGAGCTCAGCAATTACCAGAACAAATCGAAACAAGAAATGCAGCTCAAAGAATCAGGACTGCAGAAAGTCGTGCACAAGAATCTCAAGAACGGCGTGACGAACGTCTGCAACAGAATATTACGAGAACAAGAGCGGCACGAGAACGAAACATAGCTACAGTACGAGTACTAGATCGACAAAGGCAACGGATCAGCCGCTCATTAACACGTGCATCATTCGTTCGGCTTGCCTTTGAATATGCACCAGATATTAACTACTCAGCGCATTCAAAAATTGCTATCGGTGAAATGGATAAAGTATGTCAATATTGTCAGGCATTGAAATTTCGGAATGAAGCAGCCGGCATGTGCTGCGCATCAGGAAAAGTTGTGCTGTCACCTCTACCCGCTCCGCCGGAGCCTTTATTATCCCTTCTTACTGGCAATTCAGATGATTCCAAATTATTTTTGCGTAAGATACGCAAATTTAATTCTTGCTTCCAAATGACGTCATTTGGGGCAACTAAAATTTGCGATCGTGCATCCGATGGACGTAATTTTGAAACTACATTCAAAATTCAAGGACAGGTGTACCATAAAATCGGATCACTGATGCCAATGCCTGATAACAATCCGAAATTTCTTCAAATTTATTTTATGGGCGATTGTGAAGAGCGCGTGACGACTCGGTGCCTGAATAATTTTATTGAACAAGCAGAGGAAAGAGCAATTGTGATATTATTGGAAAATTTTTTAGAAGATCACAATCAACTAATTCAATTGATCAAAAGAGTTTCGCCACGACTGCAAAATGACAATTATCAAATCGTCATAAAAGCCGACAAAGTACCATTAGGTGAACATGCTGGTAGATTCAACGCTCCAACTGTTGATGAGGTTGCTGTTATCATGGTTGGTGATCCAGTTGACAAAAGATCTATAAACATTACACGGCGAGACAACACTGTCAGTACGATTTCGGATCTACACCGTTCATATGACGCACTACAATATCCATTGATATTTTGGCAAGGACAAGATGAATATCACCTTAATATCAATCAGTATGATCCAAATACCGGTAAATTTGACAATTATCTATTTACTTTCTTACTGTATGTATAGATTTTAATTTCGTATTGCATTTTATTTTTTATTTTTTTAGGTGATTACAGAAATAATAAAGTTAGCTCAATGAACTACTACGCACACCGAATAATGGTTAGACAACATCAAGACAATTATATCCTTCGATATCGTCAGCTGTTCCATCAATACATTGTTGATATGTATGCTAAGGTCGAAAGCGAACGCTTGCGATTCCTTCGATTCAACCAGGCAAAACTACGATCGGAAGAATATATTCACTTACGAGATGCTGTTGCTGGAAACATCGATGGAAATTTAAATCCCAATGACATCGGTAATGCTTTCATTTTACCTTCAAGCTACATCGGCAGTCCACGGAACATGCAGGAATACATACAAGATGCGATGACTTACGTACGTCATTACGGCCGACCGGCCATTTATTTATTACATTCACATGTAATCCGAATTGGGAAGAGATACAAACTTTACTATTGCCAGGACAACAAGCCATTCATCGTCATGATTTAACTGCACGTGTGTTTAAACAAAAATTGAAATCCTTAATTGATTTTATTGTTAAATATACAATTTTTGGTATCACACGTTGTTGGCTGTATACGATAGAGTGGCAAAAGCGAGGTTTGCCTCATGCCCACATTTTGGTTTGGCTTAAAGATAGAATCCGTCCTGAAGAAATCGATCAAATAATTTCAGCCGAAATTCCAGACCCATTAATTGATCAAGAATTATTTGATATTGTCACCAAACACATGATCCATGGGCCATGCGGTGTTTTCAACATGACGTCACCGTGCATGGAAAATGGAAAATGTAAAAAAAACTTCCCAAAGCCGCATACGAATGACACGATCACGGATATTGATGGTTATCCAATGTATCGCCGCAGAAGTACTGAGAATGGTGGCCACACATTTACAATGCGACTGCCGAACTTTCCAAATCAAGTTGAGTTTGATAATCAGTGGGTGGTACCATACTCACCACTACTTTCAAAAACTTACAAAGCTCATATCAATGTTGAGCTTTGCAGTTCTGTTAAATCAATTAAGTATATTTGTAAATATGTAAACAAAGGCAGTGATTTGGCCATATTTGAAGTAAAAAACATAAATAAAAATGACGAAATAGCACGATACCAAATGGGCAGATACATTAGCAGCAATGAAGCTATTTGGCATATTCTCAGCTTTCCCATCCACGAAAGAGATCCTGCTGTCCAACATCTGGCAATACATCTTGAAAACGGTCAACGTGTATACTTCACTGAAGAAAATGTTCTCCAAAGAGCGTTCGAAGCTCCGAAAACGACTCTAACTGAATTTTTTAGATTGTGTCAAAAACCTGATGTTTTTGGCCAATTCGCGAAGACATTGGTGTATGGTGATGTTCCACGTTATTTCACATGGAACAAATCCAGTAAAAAATGGGAGCCACGGAAACAAGGAAAACCACATCCTTCCATTACAGGCATATTCAAAGCTAAGACATTGGGGAGACTTTACACGGTACATCCAAAGCAACGTGAGTGCTTCTATTTACGTTTGTTATTGGTGAATGTTCCCGGACCAACGTCTTTTGAATTTTTACGAACAGCTAATGGTCGAGTATTCAATACATACCAGGATGCATGTCGTGAACTGCAATTGCTAGAAGACGATAACCATTGGGACTTAACGCTTGCTGATGCTGCGTTGACATCAACACCGAATAACATTCGTCAGTTGTTTGCAATTATTTTGGCGACATGTTATCCCTCGCAAGCACAAACTTTGTGGGAAAAATATAAAAATTGTATGACAGAAGACATCTTGCACCGAATTAGACAAACAAATCAATGCCAAAACATAGATTATACACCAGAGATGTACAATGAAGCATTGGTCTTGATCGAGGATTTATGTGTTCTTATTTCAAATTTACCACTTAATCATTATGGTATGCCATCACCTAATCGTCCAGCCACCGACTTAGTCAATACCGATTTACAACGAGAAAATCAATATGACCATGGAAGTTTAGCAACAATTATCATGAACAGTGAACCATTACTGACAGCAGAACAAAAAATTATTTATGATCTGATTATGCTGGCTGTTGCTGCTGAACAAGGCGGTTTTTTTTTCTTGGATGCACCCGGTGGAACCGGTAAGACATTTTTAATATCGTTGATTCTTGCCAAAATACGGTCGCAACAAAAACATCGCATTAGCATTAGCATCGTCAGGCATTGCGGCTACTTTACTGGATGGTGGGCGAACAGCACATTCAACATTCAAGCTGCCATTGGACGTTCATAATAAACCAGATGCAATGTGTAACATCAAAAAGAATAGTGGAATAGCTGCAGTGTTGCGGAAGAGTTCTATAATAATTTGGGATGAGTGCACAATGGCACACAAATATTCACTTGAAGCATTAAACAGAACTATGCAAGATTTAAACAGCAATAATAAACTTTTCGGTGGTGCTATCTTACTTTTGTCTGGTGACTTCCGGCAGACCTTACCGGTTATACCTCGCTCTACTTTCGCGGATGAGATTAATGCATGTTTGAAACAATCATTCTTATGGCGAAGTGTTGAAACACTTCGATTGACCATAAATATGCGAGTACAATTGCAAAATGATCCATCAGCACTAATATTTTCCGAACAACTACTAGATATTGGGAACGGTAAAATAAAACTGCAACCAAATACGCAATGCATTAAACTACCAGACAATTTTTGCACTGTTGTTCAGGATAAAACTGAATTGATTCAGAGTATTTTCCCGGATATACAGAATAATTATTTGAATCATGAATGGCTTAGTCAACGGGCGATTTTGGCAGCCAAAAACGTTGATGTTGACGAAATTAACTTCCAGATACAACAGTTGTTACCAGGCGATCTGATGTCTTTTAAATCAATCGATACTGTTGTTGATGAAAATGAAAGTGTAAATTTTCCGATTGAATTTTTAAATTCATTAGATATCCCTGGAATGCCACCACATAATCTTCGATTAAAGATTGGTTCCCCTATTATTCTCCTCCGTAATTTGAATCCACCTCAATTATGTAACGGTACGCGTTTGGTCATCAAAAAGATCACCGGAAACATTCTTGAAGCAACCATTTTGGCTGGGAAGTTTAAAGGAAAAGTGGTCCTGCTGCCACGTATTCCGATGATACCATCAGATTCTACCATACCCTTCAAAAGGCTACAGTTTCCAATTCGTTTAGCTTTCGCCATGTCTATAAATAAATCTCAAGGTCAAACAATGTCCATTTGTGGTTTAGATTTGGAAAATCCATGTTTTTCTCATGGGCAACTATATGTTGCGTGTTCACGTGTTGGGAAACCGTCGAATCTATTTGTGTTAGCTAAAGACAGGTTAACCAAAAACATTGTGCACCGATTGGTGTTAAATTAAATTGAAATTGAAAGTATTTATAATTCAAAAAAAAAGATATTAATGTTTAAAAGTTTAAGACTGTCTGCCTTGCCTACCTCATTCATGAGTTTAAGCGTCACATGTTATTTACTGTATTATACTGTAATATACTTATATTTGTTATAAAATTAAATGGAAATAAAAAATCTGATAAATTTTTATTTTTTACCTATTGATTTCTGCTTAGTATCAAGTGTAAGAACATTTTAATTAATTGTGTTCAACGTACTTCCCCTTCAAATCTCAATCCAGTGAATTTGTATACCAACATCAACATTTTCGTCTTTGTTCGTAAATAATTTCATTGTACTAAAGGGTTATAGTAGTAGAAAGTCAAATAAGGAGATCAGCATATTTTTTTACAAATACCATCTGTGTGAAAAAGCATAGTGGACTCCGTGACTGATGTTCTCTTATTGTTCCTCTTAGATTGTTTACTATAATGTAATATAACAAAAACTTTAGCCACAGCAACGCGTGGCCGGGTCAGCTAGTAAACTTATATATTATAAACTGAGGGTGGTTTTGGGTTCTGTGAAACGCGAAGATATGTCGAAATTTTCCGGAAGTCATGAGATGGTACCCATTGCAATAGGTAGCTTTCCTAATGAAATCTACCTAAATAAATTAATCATCGCATAGGTGGATAGAATTTCAGTTGGCGTAAGTACCCAGTTCCCACCTACATTGAGTCCCGCCAAAGTAATATGCGCACAATGTGGTCCTCCCGACCAATCCCCCCGAGCAGGTTTAAACGCCTAAGCCTTTTTACACTGTGCGCCTTGTAGTCTCAGTTACAGTGACCGGCGGCCATGACCGTGGCCGTTAAAAATGGCGACATATTATTACCAAGCTAAAAATATTACAGCCGTTGTGAGTGAATTTTTTTTTTTTATGGAAATCAATGCGAGCAATGTATTTTTGCTAATGTTTTGTGTGTGAAAATGTGCCCTAATTGCAAAGATACGATATTTAAAAACAAATTTAAAAAAAAGTTTTTAAAACTATTGAAATTATCTTCCTTTTGAGCAATATTGGTGTGAAGCATCTTTCAGAAGACCTTATTGCTACAACAATCTTGTTGCAACCAATATATAATTAAATACTTACTAGATAAGTTTTCTTGACTTATTTTATTCATCCATTTATTGAATTAATTTTCAAGAAATCCACAGATTTACATTGCGGCTTACATTAATTGCAAGCGAAAAAGAAAAAAGTTTATCCACCATAAATCTAGACACAGATTCCTAGATTTTACTAATTAAATAAGAATATAATGATTTATTATGGTCTAAATAATGCATAAACACAAACGAACTAAGATATTGGTTATGAAACAAAAACTTTAATAAATAAATCACATTTTACACAGTTATTTATAGGTTATTAAAATTTAATTAAATTACAATCATCACAACTATTTTTTATTTCATTGTACAAGTGGAAGATTCGAGGTATAGGAAAGTTATATTGCAATAAAAATGTATCACTTTCAAAACATAATATAAGTGTAAGCTTGTACTAAAATTAAAATTCATGTTTATTATAGCAGAATTATAAAATAACCATTAGTTAACTACTAATAATGTTACTAAATAATGTTTCTTTCAATATAGTAATCTATTTTTACATTTGGAATATTTATACATTCATTATTTATTTTTGGAATTCTTTTTTTATTTTTTGGTTTATAGCACAAATCAGTTTAAATAAAAATAATTATACTAAAATTACTACACTAATTTCAGGTACTATTTCTGGTAATGGTAAATTTTATATCAGGTCTTGCACCTGGTTACAGACCTGAAATTATATTTTACAGATTAAATAATCCAGGATTTGGATCATACAATTTTCAGTAAGTAGTATTTATTATTATTACTAAATATATTTAGAAAATCGTTTATTTTCTAATCGATCATCCTAGATCGTGGTGTTTGTCTATCTTTGGTGAAACTTTTTCAAAGGCGACGTTCATCGACTTCTTATCATTATCGACTAGGTAATCATTAGTAAGTTTTTGAGTTAAAATATGTGGATGGATTGACTTACAGATATTACTTAACTCGTGTAAAAGTAGTGACGCCGATAAAAGTCGATAAATGAAGAGGCTTACGACTTATAATATAAGATCGATAGCCTGAATTTAAGCGTAAATTTGATAAGACCCGCGGGCAGAACTGACCGCCTTTGGCACCTCAAAATAAATTATACAATTTCATTTACTAAATACATTATTTTGTGCATTACAAATTAAGGACAAATATTGCAATATTTTCCTATAAACGCTTTTATAACATAAAAGCATAAAAAAATATTATATATTAACAGCATGTTGGTAAATTATTTTATTTATATCTAGCGAATAATAAATTATAGACTACTTGTGTGCACATAAAAAATGTCATGCTCAGTTTTCAAAGTTTCCCATTTGTCAGAGTCAAGCTGAACAATGGATAGATATATCATTATAACCTTTTTTGAAAAGTAGATTTTTTTATATATCGCTGTCGGTACAATGAACTTAGTATTTAAAGCATCGGTCATTGTTAATCAATTACAAGAAATAACTAAATAAATCATTATTTTGAATAATTTACAATACAATAAATTATGCATTTGAATACATTTTATTGTATCCTACGTTATTTTCTTTTCCAGATTACTTTTGGTATATTATTTTTTTTTTTTACAGCAACCAGAAAATAATAAATTCTCTAGAATCATAAAATTATGATCAGAAATAATAAAACTGATGTAATTATTCATTTTACATTAAAAGCAGCACTTAAGCACAAAAATTTGGGAAATTATATACAGGTGTCCCTAGACCATTCGCGAAAATAGGGCCAGGTGATAGACCCAGCGATTTCATGAAGAATTTGTTAAGAGGATATATAAAAATTCGTCACAGTTCTGATACATTTATTTATTTATTACTATGATTTGTTTATTTATTTATTTATTCTGACAAAATTAATTTGACAAAGAAATAGGATTGTAGTAGTACAAATCACAGTTACAAATGAATATTATAAATGCACAGGGAGCGATTAGCACTGCTACATTTAGCATTAGCATTGCTTATAAAGATGCCATAACGCTACATAATGCCATATATAGGTGATGTACTTAAATTAAACAAATTTATTATAAATTTATTCAAACATGAATATAAAGTGTGTTGAAATTTACATAATAATATCCTAAATCATAAATTTTCTATGCTTTCCTTGGTCAGCTAGCATATGTTGTTTAGTATCTTTGTTCACTTATTTATTTATTTTTGGATAAAATGTTTTATTCCGCTTGCAAAAGTAAAATTCGTTAACCATTTAAGTTCTGAATTGCCTAAATTGCTTCTACGTTGGAATTTTACTTCACAAGTCAGTATTATAAACACAATAATAGCTTTTGTTAAATAAAATGAATTTTGCATGTACATTCAATTTCTATCTCAACATCGAGTGTAGATAATACTATCGTATATGGTAAATATTTACTAGGTTTTCTACTACACTTTCAGTTTCAAAACATCCGACGGCCAAATCAGGCAAGAACAGGCAGTTTTGAAACATCTGGATAATCCAAAAAGGCAATCTCTGGCAGTAAGAGGTTTTTATAGCTACGTCGGAACAGACAACAAAATATACTCTGTGAGGTATATAGCCGATGAAAATGGTTTTCGGCCCGAAGGGAAACACATTCCGGGAGGCAATCGACTGGTAAAAATCGCCTATTGTTTACATTTTCAATTTTTCGCACAATCTTTATATTTTTTTTTATGGAATATAAATTGACCGATGAGTACAAGTCTATAACCTTCCTAACTAGGTAAGAGTTACCTGTTCTAAAGAAGGTTATATATGAAGTGTTACAGTGAGCATACAAGAGACCAGCGCAAAACCCTGTGAAAATATAAAATTACCTAAGGCACAAATATACACGCCCACACACGCATAAATACAATTTAAGTGTCTACTCAATAACACTTAATATATGAAAAAATAAAATTAATAAATGAAACAATTAAAAAATAACAAATAAATGAAATGAATAAACAATTATTAAATATATAGGTAAATAAATATTCGAGATAAATAAATAAATAAAGTAAAATATTAGATGTTATGTGACAATAGTAATCAGATAGATTATATTTCAGCTACCACCGCACTGGGGAAAGATAGCCTTTACGTCTTCCAGTTGGTTTTCGATTTATGTATTAGTTGTTTAAGATATTTAAATATTTTAATTTGGCAGTGGACTTTCTGTACAGCCTGTTTCACACCTAAATTTATTTTTTTATTCTTCTTTCCCACAGGATATTCCACCGTTTCGTATCAACGACCGTTGGTATCCTTGAATTTAGAACGGATGATGTTCACCATTTATGGATTAGTATATAATGGAATATACTAAAAAATACCAGAAAAGAAAATCTTTATTTCAATATTTAAAATAATCACCAGAAAATATAAGAAATATGTTGAATATGTTATGTTATGTTATGCACTTCACACCGCCTCAAAATGTATAAATTAACTTATATCCTGAATTAAATTTAGTTTTTTATTAAGAATACATAAAATTAATTAAGTTCAATAAATGTACAAAAAATCTAAACAATATGTATTTTCAAAACGACAAATGTGATAACCTCACAAAGTAAACATCTTCGAAGGCAACTTACAGTTCGTAAATAGAATTCCAAAGAATACAAAGCCGTTCCATATAAAATATATGAGAAAATGAATTTTCTTTATAATATTTTTTTTCGTGAATTTTTTTGATGTTTTATTAGTTTTACTGCTATTCGAGGCGGAGACAAATTCAACAACACATAGATCATAAAAATTGGTCCAGCCGTTCTTGAATTATAAATGATGTAACTAAACGGATTTTGTTTTATATAATAATACTAGCTGACCCGGCCACGCGTTGCTGTGGCTAAAGTTTTTGTTATATTACATTATAGTAAACAATCTAAGAGGAACAATAAGAGAACATCAGTCACGGAGTCCACTATGCTTTTTCACACAGATGGTATTTGTAAAAAAATATGGTGATCTCCTTATTTGACTTTCTACTACTATAACCCTTTAGTACAATGAAATTATTTACGAACTAAGACGAAAATGTTGATGTTGGTATACAAATTCACTGGATTGAGATTGATTTGAAGGGGAAGTACGTTGAACACAATTAATTAAAATGTTCTTACACTTGATACTAAGCAGAAATCAATAGGTAAAAAATAAAAATTTATCAGATTTATTATTTCCATTTAATTTTATAACAAATATAAGTATATTACAGTATAATACAGTAAATAACATGTGACGCTTAAACTCATGAATGAGGTAGGCAAGGCAGACAGTCTTAAACTTTTAAACATTAATATCTTTTTTTTGAATTATAAATACTTTCAATTTCAATTTAATTTAACACCAATCGGTGCACAATGTTTTTGGTTAACCTGTCTTTAGCTAACACAAATAGATTCGACGGTTTCCCAACACGTGAACACGCAACATATAGTTGCCCATGAGAAAAACATGGATTTTCCAAATCTAAACCACAAATGGACATTGTTTGACCTTGAGATTTATTTATAGACATGGCGAAAGCTAAACGAATTGGAAACTGTAGCCTTTTGAAGGGTATGGTAGAATCTGATGGTATCATCGGAATACGTGGCAGCAGGACCACTTTTCCTTTAAACTTCCCAGCCAAAATGGTTGCTTCAAGAATGTTTCCGGTGATCTTTTTGATGACCAAACGCGTACCGTTACATAATTGAGGTGGATTCAAATTACGGAGGAGAATAATAGGGGAACCAATCTTTAATCGAAGATTATGTGGTGGCATTCCAGGGATATCTAATGAATTTAAAAATTCAATCGGAAAATTTACACTTTCATTTTCATCAACAACAGTATCGATTGATTTAAAAGACATCAGATCGCCTGGTAACAACTGTTGTATCTGGAAGTTAATTTCGTCAACATCAACGTTTTTGGCTGCCAAAATCGCCCGTTGACTAAGCCATTCATGATTCAAATAATTATTCTGTATATCCGGGAAAATACTCTGAATCAATTCAGTTTTATCCTGAACAACAGTGCAAAAATTGTCTGGTAGTTTAATGCATTGCGTATTTGGTTGCAGTTTTATTTTACCGTTCCCAATATCTAGTAGTTGTTCGGAAAATATTAGTGCTGATGGATCATTTTGCAATTGTACTCGCATATTTATGGTCAATCGAAGTGTTTCAACACTTCGCCATAAGAATGATTGTTTCAAACATGCATTAATCTCATCCGCGAAAGTAGAGCGAGGTATAACCGGTAAGGTCTGCCGGAAGTCACCAGACAAAAGTAAGATAGCACCACCGAAAAGTTTATTATTGCTGTTTAAATCTTGCATAGTTCTGTTTAATGCTTCAAGTGAATATTTGTGTGCCATTGTGCACTCATCCCAAATTATTATAGAACTCTTCCGCAACACTGCAGCTATTCCACTATTCTTTTTGATGTTACACATTGCATCTGGTTTATTATGAACGTCCAATGGCAGCTTGAATGTTGAATGTGCTGTTCGCCCACCATCCAGTAAAGTAGCCGCAATGCCTGACGATGCTAATGCTAATGCGATTTTTTGTTGCGACCGTATTTTGGCAAGAATCAACGATATTAAAAATGTCTTACCGGTTCCACCGGGTGCATCCAAGAAAAAAAAACCGCCTTGTTCAGCAGCAACAGCCAGCATAATCCGATCATAAATAATTTTTTGTTCTGCTGTCAGTAATGGTTCACTGTTCATGATAATTGTTGCTAAACTTCCATGGTCATATTGATTTTCTCGTTGTAAATCGGTATTGACTAAGTCGGTGGCTGGACGATTAGGTGATGGCATACCATAATGATTAAGTGGTAAATTTGAAATAAGAACACATAAATCCTCGATCAAGACCAATGCTTCATTGTACATCTCTGGTGTATAATCTATGTTTTGGCATTGATTTGTTTGTCTAATTCGGTGCAAGATGTCTTCTGTCATACAATTTTTATATTTTTCCCACAAAGTTTGTGCTTGCGAGGGATAACATGTCGCCAAAATAATTGCAAACAACTGACGAATGTTATTCGGTGTTGATGTCAACGCAGCATCAGCAAGCGTTAAGTCCCAATGGTTATCGTCTTCTAGCAATTGCAGTTCACGACATGCATCCTGGTATGTATTGAATACTCGACCATTAGCTGTTCGTAAAAATTCAAAAGACGTTGGTCCGGGAACATTCACCAATAACAAACGTAAATAGAAGCACTCACGTTGCTTTGGATGTACCGTGTAAAGTCTCCCCAATGTCTTAGCTTTGAATATGCCTGTAATGGAAGGATGTGGTTTTCCTTGTTTCCGTGGCTCCCATTTTTTACTGGATTTGTTCCATGTGAAATAACGTGGAACATCACCATACACCAATGTCTTCGCGAATTGGCCAAAAACATCAGGTTTTTGACACAATGTAAAAAATTCAGTTAGAGTCGTTTTCGGAGCTTCGAACGCTCTTTGGAGAACATGTTCTTCAGTGAAGTATACACGTTGACCGTTTTCAAGATGTATTGCCAGATGTTGGACAGCAGGATCTCTTTCGTGGATGGGAAAGCTGAGAATATGCCAAATAGCTTCATTGCTGCTAATGTATCTGCCCATTTGGTATCGTGCTATTTCGTCATTTTTATTTATGTTTTTTACTTCAAATATGGCCAAATCACTGCCTTTGTTTACATATTTACAAATATACTTAATTGATTTAACAGAACTGCAAAGCTCAACATTGATATGAGCTTTGTAAGTTTTTGAAAGTAGTGGTGAGTATGGTACCACCCACTGATTATCAAACTCAACTTGATTTGGAAAGTTCGGCAGTCGCATTGTAAATGTGTGGCCACCATTCTCAGTACTTCTGCGGCGATACATTGGATAACCAT
The DNA here is from genome assembly GCA_020383195.1 of Neomicropteryx cornuta. Taxonomy (NCBI): domain Eukaryota; kingdom Metazoa; phylum Arthropoda; class Insecta; order Lepidoptera; family Micropterigidae; genus Neomicropteryx; species Neomicropteryx cornuta. Next base: position 16,605,848 of record JAHKQU010000021.1, on the reverse strand, counting down.
CAATATCCGTGATCGTGTCATTCGTATGCGGCTTTGGGAAGTTTTTTTTACATTTTCCATTTTCCATGCACGGTGACGTCATGTTGAAAACACCGCATGGCCCATGGATCATGTGTTTGGTGACAATATCAAATAATTCTTGATCAATTAATGGGTCTGGAATTTCGGCTGAAATTATTTGATCGATTTCTTCAGGACGGATTCTATCTTTAAGCCAAACCAAAATGTGGGCATGAGGCAAACCTCGCTTTTGCCACTCTATCGTATACAGCCAACAACGTGTGATACCAAAAATTGTATATTTAACAATAAAATCAATTAAGGATTTCAATTTTTGTTTAAACACACGTGCAGTTAAATCATGACGATGAATGGCTTGTTGTCCTGGCAATAGTAAAGTTTGTATCTCTTCCCAATTCGGATTACATGTGAATGTAATAAATAAATCCGGTCGGCCGTAATGACGTACGTAAGTCATCGCATCTTGTATGCATGCATGTTCCGTGCCGTTCCGTATCGACATCTGTCAGTTTTATGACTGAATCTACCAGCATGTTCACCTAATGGTACTTTGTCGGCTTTTATGACGATTTGATAATTGTCATTTTGCAGTCGTGGCGAAACTCTTTTGATCAATTGAATTAGTTGATTGTGATCTTCTAAAAAATTTTCCAATAATATCACAATTGCTCTTTCCTCTGCTTGTTCAATAAAATTATACTGGCACCGAGTCGTCACGCGCTCTTCACAATCGCCCATAAAATAAAAAGGTATCGACATCTGTCAGTTTTATGACTGCCAAATAATAACGGACAAAAAATTAGCGATAAATTAAAATTGCGACTATAATTTGAGATTTAAACTATCCTATCTCTCAAGTGCACATCGAACTGCACATGGTGTTCAAATTTTATTATTAGTCCATTATTTTATTATTAGTCCATTGAGGACAAACATTGTGACACGAGATTTATATAGATTAAGATATAGATTTGTACCGATCATTAGGTTTTAACGAAAGTATTTTATTAAAATGTTATGATATTTATTCACAGTAATTTCTTAGCTCAGCCAACTACTATTAAATCTTATCTTCATATTTTTTTTTAACGCACTAAATTTTTTGTAAAAACCTCTACATGTTTTCCGTCGAATGGTTTTACTGTTATTATTATTAATGGTTTGTTAGTTTATTGTGAGTTATTTCAAATACTTTTACTCTCAATTATATAATTATACTAAAACCAATTTCACATTAATATATATATATGATCACCTCAATACTACATTCCCCGTCCCAAAATTAAAATTTGTAATTTAATACATAAAAATAAATGCCATCTAGCGGCTTGGACGATAATTCGCTTATATGGACACTCTTCATTTATGGAGACTGAAACAATCGTTCGAATGTTTTTCGCCGATAGATATATAAAATATTTAATATTTTAACTATACCTTGTGTGTTATTACTATAACTTGTATTCAGAAAAAAAATCACACAAAAAATACTTACCTAATCGATACACAAGATGTCTTGTAGTTATTATTGCATGTAGCTAGCTGCATTTAATTATAAAGACTATAGAAAATCAAACATTGAGAATATAAAAATTGCAACAAGTAGCAATCATAAAAAAATATCTAGAGAAATCATTGCCTGTTGTAGGGGCCTGAAGTTTTATTGCTGACTACTTAACGGCGGGCGGCGTTACAGAAACCGTAGGCGTCAGATTTCTCGTGCCTGTGGTACTCGTAGTGGGTCGCTTTGGATATCTAGGTACTTTGAATTGCCCGAGCTGTCCCATTTTGAAATTACGGATATTTAATGTTCGTTAGTAATAGGAAAAAAAGCACTCAACTCACTGTTTGTTTGTTTATGTTGTTTGTTTTTTTTTTGAAATTTGAATTATCTATTCAACGAAAATACAGATTCACATAGTAGTTACGAAGGGAGGAAAAAAGTTAATACTACATAAATCTAAACACAGATTCCTACACTATGCTAGTTGGTTGATAATATAATTAATAGCATCGTCTAAAATATACAGTTTAAAGTTTTTAATAACTTTATTAATCTAAATTAGTTATTGATCTAAATTATCTTCGTCGATTTCAGCCAAATGGTCATAATTAATGGAATGTGGTAAACACAAATAATTATGATGATATCGTGATGTTATGATATTATTATTGCAAAATTTTCATAAATATTTCTGCTGGTCATGACAACATATTATAAGTTGAAAGGAATATTAAAATATACAAAACTAAGAATTTTATATTTCAACTTAGTCGAATCCATAACTGCCTATGAAATTATAATTTATGTGAGTGAACACATTAAAAACATACAATGATAAAATTAGATATATTCAATTAAATTCTAAAAATAAACTGTACCTAAAGAAATAAAGATAATGAATTGGAATGTTTCAATTATTACGATATTCTTCCTGTAAACGAATTGTTTATTTATAGAATAATTACTCAACTTTTCAATACAGCACAAGGAAAATAACGAACAAAAATTTTTTGTAAAATTTCTATCGTAAAATACAACTGCAATTTTTGACACCATTGATTTTTTTTAATTTCTCTTTAATTAAAAAACTGTAAATTGAACAAGATCACTAAAAATAAAATAAACATTTTTGGTTTGTTTGTTTGTTGTTTATTTCTGTTTCTACTTTTTATTTTATCATTTCTTAGTGTCTTTACATAAGCTGTAGTATATTCACTGTAAATGTAATTTTGCTGATTTTTAGTAGTTTTTAATATTGTAAACTAAGTGTAAAGCGCATTACATAACTTTTGAAATACACATATAAAAGTGAAAAACGATTTAATGTCTACATACGTAATTCATCCACTCACACGGTATCACCATATAAGCCCTGGGCTTAGCTGGAACATAAAAAAAAAGTTAATAAATGAGACAATAAATACAGACGCATTAAATAATTTTCGATTTGGTTATAGTTTTATTTATGTTATTAATAATAATCTCTTTCTCTTAGCATTTGAGGCCATGGAATATTTTACAAACAGTTTATTTTCTCACTTTTTAAATATAGCCACCCTGATTTAGCCTATTATTTTGTCAAGTCACCTTTAAAATAATTTTCAAAAATGTCGTCCCACGGAGCAAAGTCATTGTAAGTCAGTGGTCAATGGTTCAACATTAATTACTTTCAACGCATCAACGCTGTCAAAATTTAAAAAATATTTGTAATTTAAATTTTAAATGTATTTAAGGTCTTTGGATAGGTGGACGAGAAAAAATTGTTTTTATAAAATGTAAAATGTATTCAAGCAAAATGATTCTTCTAGTTGAGTAAATATTTGTAACAGCGGATTAACTTATGCGGAAGGCATACATTTTTAAGATAGGTTTAAAAGTAAAAAGCTTTTTTTATGTTAAACTTGTTTTGTTATGTGTTTCTTTGTATGTATAGTGTGCCAAAATGAAATCGGATTGACTTTAAACCAACATAATCTACACAGAAAATTTCGCTGATTTTTATGGTATATACAGAATGTCCCAAGACCATTCCTGAAGACTTAAGGGCGGTGTCGTGTAACCTATTAGGAACTAATATAAAGAAATGCGAAAAAAATCATCCCCAAATTCATTATATTTTCTAAAAGATGGTGTCGATTCTTCAACGCTCGAACTCCGATGCCACGCCGATCGATAATGGCTTTGACACCGTTACGGCGTACGGCGACCGCTGAGCGCTCACACCAAAGACATTATTACATGATCCTTCTACCATTTTCACGTGAAGTTTACATTTTTTTCTCGTTAAACATGATGAATTTTAATATATTTTTTAAACAAATAACACTAAAAACTGCCATCTAACCAATTAGATGTTTTTTTATCGGGAATGGTCTTGGGACCCGGTTATTTATTCCGTGATTCAATGTGTATAAACCATTTTCGTCGAAAGTGGTTCATTCAATACATAAATAATTTGGTATTTTTACATAACATAAATAAATAAATAATAAGACTAGTAAATTAATATTATATACTATTGATGTCTCACTTTGAAATAATAATGATGGTTTAATAATTCTCATATTTATTTTATGCCTCCTATTAAATGAATATATACGAGTAGGTACCGTTTCTATAATTATATACCAATTTCAGCACAATGAAACATCGAAAGACATTTTTTATATCGTTTATTGCCACGTTAAAATAGCATTAGTTCGTTAATTACATATCAAATTAGCGCAATCTCACTCGGTAGCCTAATTCCTCGGATAACTGTAACTACGCGCCGTATGTAATGCTAATTTAATTTCAGAGACCTACACGCAACACTCGTCTTACTGCGAAACGGCGAGTTATCAACATGTTCTCAATTGACCTCCATTTAGATTCGGTCATACAATATGGCGGCGAAGGGACGTCGTCGAACGCCACAACTATCATCTTCACTTTCTTTGACACTAGTGTGGTCGCTTCAACATATTCGACAATATCGAATTATATTTTTGCGACCTATTTCGAGACTTTATTATTTTTCAGCCTAGGCTTGCCGGTAAATCTTTATTTCGATAAACTATAGAATTTGACTTGACAGTTTCAGTATTTAAGGGAGGTATGATTTTTTGAATTTTGGTCAACTAATTTTTCCCACCCCTAACCAATTGGTCCTAACCAATGATCGGTGCTATCAAAAAAGTTCAACAAGATAAATTGTAGGTCCTTATCTGAGAAATAATATAAAATTTAAACTAATTCGATGTACTAAAATAGCTAGAGCAAAATTTCAGTTTTTCGGAAAAAAACTCCCCCATACCCGCCCCTTGGTCTGATTAGCGAACTTAACCGCGATGTTGTACCCTTAATTTTTATGTATTAATTTAAAAATGATTAGTGTAAAATTAGGACAGTTATTGTGTCCACAAGAAAGTGACAGATAGATAAATACGAGTATATAGATAGATTGATATATAAACTTTTAAACTGAGGGTAGGTTTGGGTGGGTTCTAGAGAATATTAAACGCGAAGAAATTTCGAAATTTGAAAAAAGTCATGACATGGTACCCATTGCAATAGGTAGCTTCTATAACATCATATAACTGCTGCGATGAACTTTCATTGAACGGACATTTCTCTCTTTTGTCCTTTGTACGGTACGGACACGAGTTCGGCTTGTAAAATACAAACCGTCCGTACAAAATACGGACGCATGGCAACCCTAGTTTATCCCTAGAAAACCCTTCAAATTTAAGATGAATGCTTGTCGCACGTGCTTATCGATTTGATTAATAAAATATAACTTAAATCGATTCTACGAAAGATCACATGTACCTACCTAGTCGACAAAGCTTACCAGTGCGATCGAACCACTCGGCGACCGCAGTGATGCAATCGCGCAGGTAATGTGTGTCAAAGTTCTCGGTCAACGGAACGACGCTCGAGTGCTATTACTCAACGAGGGGTAATTAGCGATTCTTTTCTGCCGCCCGCCGTTCGCGCTCGGTCGGTAATGTCACGCGTCGAGCGCTCCTCGGCGTTACTCGGGGCGTGACCTTCATTAGTAACAAACTTAAAACACCGCCAACCTTTCCATCTAAGCTTTGGCGGCCATTCTGCGCATCTGCTTGCATACATATGTGGGCTTTTGAATGTGTTTTATGATCCACAGCACGTTCATTAGTTCCATCATTTGTCAACCACTAACTCGCGCTCTGCGGCGTAAATTATTGCGAACAGCGGAGTGGGTGGTTGCCACCTGCCTAGGACATACTTCTTCGATGAGAAAGGTCAACGGTGCTTGCGCTTATCTCAAGCCTCTCAACCGAGATAAGAAATATATAAAGTCTTTGAGATCATCATCATCATGATGCAATTAAAAATAAAAGAAGTCATCCTAATTGACCTGCTTGTGCATAATTAAAGTGCAAAATCATAAATACTAATTACTAACTACTAATTTTTTATTAATTATTTAAATTATTATTTGTATTGTTACTCTTCCTTAATTAACTTTCTTATTTTATGATGCTTGTGTAAAAAAACCGAACACATAAATTATCTTGTAGAAAAGGCACCATTCTTTGCGGGAGGGATTATAAGCGTATTAAATATTATTATTTCGATATCACAAATAATTCATTACTAATGTCTGCAAAAGTTTTTTTTTTACGTAGATTTTTGGGTTTATGAAAAATTCTTATTTGGCAATTTTAACATGCATTTGTCTCCAAAACTTTTAATACAGACTTGTGAGACATTGTTTACCATGAATGAAATCGACCACAAGACGTTGAACTGATCTCAGCAGCACGGGACATAACGATAATAATGTTATGTAAATCGCAACTCAAAACTGTTAATATTCTCCATACAGTTAACAGCGTCTGAAAAATATAAAATTTAACTAAGATCACATTGACGGTTCAGCAAAAATTATATATGGGTTGAGAAACAAATGGCGACATTTCCATTTTTGATTGTGTCATGTTCAATATGCTGATTTCTATCAGTATACCTAAATACATTTTTCATTAATTCAACAAAAATATTCGAAAATTCAATCGCAATGTGATATATGCGTATTTTTTACATTTTGTTTGGGGGATATTTTGTGTGTGTCATAATTAACCGTTTGCTCCAGGTAGTGTCCTAATGACAAATGGGTCAATACTTCAAAATAAAAATGCGAGTTTGAAAAACCACGAATCAGATATTTCAGATCGATTTCTAAACGTCTTTCATTCTAATTTAAAATTACATGCTTAGCACAAATTAATAATTTGCGCGTAAGAAATTTTTTTATTGTTTATGAAAAAAAACGAAAATCGAAATGACACCTTTTATTGAAATTATTTTGTTGAAATGATCCAAATGACGCCTTCTCGTATTAGGACATGGACGATACATCTTTGCAACAAAATATTACAACCATCTTCGTGCAGTCATATTAACAACTAATAATCTATTTAACAACGATTCTAACAAAATACTTCGGCCGTAATTCTATTCTATTAACATTGATATTCTAAGGAAAAAAAATTGAATTGACATTTCACAGCGCGGCTTTCGGCCACATCATATTATGCAATATCTTTTCAACTATCCGTCACAGAATATTTTGATTGATTAATATATTACACAGAAAGAGTCAAGTTACCTAATAACCGTGCAATCGCTCTCATGACAAACACAAAAGTTGAACGTGAGAACCTAACTTGTGCGCTCAGCTTTTGTGGAGCACAAATCACAAACCTTAACCGATGATCTTGCGATTTTGAAAACTATTCCTCTGTGATATGTTTATGACCGCGATATCTAAATATATAGTTTTGTGTATCAGCGTGTTTAATTTTATGAAAGCGCTCGTGTAAACCCCTTTTTATCTCGGGAAGGTCGTAAATGACCCGGCGCGGCGCGGCCTCGCTAGCGACCGAACCTATGACGAGAGTGATTTCATATTATCACGTAAAGTTTACAATTTTTTTACTCAGACATCATGATGAATTTTGATATGAGGTCGAAACAAATCATAATTGAAATCGCCGGGCCAATAAGCAGGATTTTTTATCGGGAATGGTCTTGGAACACGCTGTATAAATCTGATTTCACACTAAACTGACACTAGAATCCATAATAAATTGACCCCAGATTTAAAATATAATGTTTTCAACACTAACATTCGATTCGCTATCTCCTAACTCAGTCTAATGCGAGTAAATATAAATAAATAAATAATGCTTCGTCAATTAACCTAATTTCTAAGCATTAAAAGATAATTCATACAAAAAAATATATAGGTTTATATACAAAATAATTACTTCAAATCTTAGATTAAGGTATAAACCTTTGTATAAGGTACATTAAGGTACATAATATAATGTATATAAATAAGATATAAATTATATATAATACACACACAGCCACAAGCACACAAGCAAGCCACAGCGTATACAAATACACCGTGGTAAGATGGTAAAAAAAAATTTTTTCAGCAGCGCTCTATTATGTTGGGAAGGAGGAGGGCTGAAAACCGCCAAAAAAAGTTATGATTTACCCTAAACTTTAAATAATTCAAAATAATCGTGTTTGAGGTTTAACTATTTTAAATTTTAGTAATTTGAAATAAATATTTATCTTATTTTATTTTTAAGTTCATTAAAACACAGCCTTGATTTTTTCCAAAACGTGCTATTAAATAAAAATGGTTATAAATAAAACATGAAGTGCATAAAATATTAATATTATAAAAAAAACAGTTGTTATTTTTTATAAATGAATATAAAGTATACCTGCTAGATTTTTGACTTATATTTGATGATTGTTTTTTAATATCGGCAAATCGCCTGAAAAGATAAATGACACAATCTTTGACAATATTGAAAATTTTTGAATAAGTTTTTAATTATTTGATAAAGTGCTGGATAGCATAATATTTATAAAGGTACTAAAGAGGTCCTGTACTTGAGAGTGCAGGATGTCGGTTTAAACCCAGCGCTGAGTTTTATAAAAATGCATTTTTAACTCTCACCTGTCCTCTTTAGTGTAAAATATTGTCAAATATTATGTAACCATTTAATTAGATGAATTAAGTAAAGGATGATATTTTAACAAAAAATATAAAAATAATGAATTTGTGATTACGATGAAGGATGGTGATGAAATGAGATGATTTTATGGGTGATTTATGTATGAAGTTGATGAAAATTTTAGATATAGGAGACGAATTTTCAAAAGTCTTGTGGATGGTTATAAAATTTTGTAAAATACAGGGTGTCTCAAGACCAAGAAATAACGAATGAGAATATCGAGAGGTTCATCCGTCTACTCATTTAAGACGTATGATATTCACAAAGATCACGCAGATCGAATTGTCGAAATGTTTAGGACCTACCTTCGTACAAAGCGTTGCGTAAGAAGAAAGTAACGTGTGTTGATATCTGTTACGATGCGCTCTGTGGTACTTGTGCATAGAATAGTGGGTTACGCGCCGCGAGTTCAGAGGTTTCGATTTCATGCGCGTTCCACTAAGACCTCTACAATGACTGGCTCATTTTTATCGACACGATTAGGGCATTGTCTTCCTGGGTTGGAAGGTGTCTTCATGCGGAAGTCGATAGGTCAATTTGATTTACCAGTCATTCATAGCGCGCTGCGATCACTGTTCTTAATATGAACATCGCTTAGTTGGAATCTTTGCGCTTTGTAAGCGTTAGCATTTGCCTAGAGTTAAAACTAAAAATAGTTTTTGCGACCCCTTACCGGAGTGGCAAGGCTCTAAAACGGGGGTGGGGCGTGGTAGGAGCCGGGGACGGTGCGTATTTTTCCTCTCAATCGCGCAGATCGCAAATCAACTGCCACCTACATTTACAAGAGCGCTACTGTAGGACACGCGAATTTTAGACTCGTAAGAAGCGTGTGCGGAGGAGACAGAAACATTTTAGGCACGAATTCAGTGGTTTAATACTAGCTGCAGTAACCTTAGTCTTTTCTTTTTGAAGCAGTAACCATTAATATTACGTTGAAAAACAAATCTTCTTAATTTATGGTAACATTTTTCTAATAATATCTGGTGTAATAAAATATTTACAATCAAAAATGGCCTATCAAATGATCAATAGTTTTGAATACATATTATTGGTTTTTTTTAAATCTATTGTTTGTACATACATTAGAAAATAATTATTCATAGTAATCTGCGTAGGTATAGCTTAAATATATTTAACTTAATTACTTAAAAGGTTGAAAGAAAACGTTAATTTAATAAGGCAAATCTATTTTTAAAAATCTTGCTATTATTACTATGGTAAACATTACTTATTAGGTACCTACTAAATTTTATAATAAAAATATAATAAGCACTACAACCATTTTTAATAACATGTATACATAATATAATATGTATGTATAAAATATAACAAAGTATAAGAAAGTTCTTATTGATAGTAAAAAACAAGTAACTTAGTATAATATTAATAATAATAGTGTAATATATCTATATATTTAAGTTTATCTTACATATTTAAATTAAACTTTTACAGATTTTATATGGTTTTTTTTTTCTGTTTGTTTTTTTTAATATACTATTACTATAATAACCTAAATAAACTTTCTTGAAAACGTGAACAGTAACTTGTGTATCGCGTATCATTAAAACGGAACACTACCTTCTTTAGTACAGACGATAGTCTAGTTAAGAGGGCAGGAAATTAAACATAGTGATGTCAGACGCTTGTACGAATTTGCTGTTCCAATATTTTTAATTGCTATACTATATTGTCAAAATGTATTGTGAAGCTAAATAAATAAATAAATCTGAAAAAAACGCTTGTATGAGTCGAGCTACGACAATTCACTATAATTAAGGTGAAAAGGTTGCTTCTGACAACTTTGATAAAAAAAAGGGCCAATTAGCAGGATAATTCTATCAAGAATGGACTTAGAATACGGTGTATGTGTGTATAAGGTAATTAATCATGAGTTGTTTTTGTGTGTGTGACAGAAAGAGTATGATAAAATATGAGAGTATTCGTTTTGAGGAAATGGTGTCACAAATGCAATTTATAAATAAATTGTTTAATATATTTTTTTTGTGTTCGTTAAAAAAACCTAACTAAACTTACTTCTGCTAAAGTCAGGATAGATGGTGGTGATGAAACGTTTAAATAGTATGACTCTAATGTACAGATTAGAACTCGCGACCGCTAGGTCAAAAGTCAAGTTCCATCAACCACGATCTTTACTGATACACATCATAGAACGCTGTATTATATTGTCAACGGTATTTGAAAAAATAAATTTTATTTTATTAAAAGATTTATTTTTGCGAAATTTAAATCTTTTTTTTATTATTTATTTTTGTCAGTCCCATAATATTTAAGCAGTCAGAGGACGTAAAACATATTTAAATTACTATTTATGTCAGTATGGAAAATATTTATTATTATATTTACTATCGGTTTATTATCGACCAAACTCACTATAAATTCGATTACAAACTTTAAAAACACATCGAAATAAATACACAATATCGATTATTTCGTAAAATGCTGATAATTTGGAATACGTGGTATTCTGTAATATATGCAGTATTCTGATAATTAATATATTTTAGGAAAACATACAGCGTAAATTAATTTATAAAACAGCAAATACACAGTTATTATTTGATCAATTACATAAATTCAATGTTTAACAATTGAATTGGAAGGTAGGTTCACCTGAACAGATTACATAAAAAAGAAAATAAATGAGAAAATTAAATAAAAAGTTTAATTTACACTGATAAACATATGTATTAATAAGAATATGAGTTTATTAAAGTTATTATGATAAACATAAATATTTAGGACTTTTACCTTCTAATTAACCGGTATGAGACAAGTACATTTTACATGCCTTATTTTTTAATGAATTCAAAGTACGATTAAATATATACATATAATTCGGAAAGATTACTGTTATATTCATGACATGAATATAACAATACATGACAATAACATGACAATAAAACATATAAACTAATGAAAGCAAAACCAGTAAATAGGTATTGCATTATGTAATTATTTTTTTTTGACCGGCGCAGTCGTTGACATGCCTTAAGAGAAATAAAATAATTTCTAATAATATAAAGAGTTATTAAAATTCGGATTACAAATTAAATTATCATCGTTTGGGATATTACGAATTGTTAAGCACGTTGCCACCACCAGTTAATAATATTGACTAACACATACAATTTAATTTTCTATATTTTATTTTATTTATTTATTTAGGTTCATGAACATAACTTACCTATATCAAGTATTTAACGCCATTATTTTACGGAATTCATTTTACAATTTGTTCACATCATGTTTATAAAAGGTGCGGTAGAATTGATTGCTCTTTCTCCTATGTATAGTCTTATAAAGGTGGTGTCTAAGGTAAGTGTATGTTTATGTTTCATATGATATAGTGTATCATATAATATTATATATATTATGTGGTATATACAGCGATGCAGTATAGTGGTATAATGTACAGACGAACCAGACGTTATCCTAACATTAAACATGTTTACACGCAGGTAATAGCAACGTGTGTTTTTAGTATTTTTTACGTACTCCTGAAATTGAAACCTGAAAAAAATGTCTAATTAAAATTATGTGATGATTCACAAATTTCCCCCGTTAGTATAATATACCGCTAACATACCCATAAATAAAGACAAGCTTTGACCTCATCCCATAATGATGCTTATACAATTCCAATTACTTAGACGCAAGTTGATGACTTAAACGACATTTAACCATCAAGGAGATTTCGTCACATACGACGAATGCTGCAGCTCTGTCGTCATGATTACCGTATATTAATCAACTAGTGAGTTCAAAATGTACTTATGTGAATTTTGATATCAGTAGCGTATAATGTACTTAATTAAATTAATTATTTTTATCATAAGGTTTCGTGTAATCCCATAATCAGAAGTTATAAGCCGAAATCTCGTGCTGAATATGACGTTGTCTAGTACTGACGTAATTTAATTGTTAGTTACCACTCCTAAAAACATCATATTTAACCATAATCCTGCCTGATCGAATATCGATTATTTTTATATTTTTTGTTTAAGTATCATTCTTTTCTTATTTTATTTAATTATAAATGCAATATTTCATGACAATAAAGTAGTATTCAACAATAAATACTAAAGAGTAAAAAATACATTTCAGTAAAAAATACAAACCCGCATTCAGCGCTCTCAAGTACCTCTACAGCTCTGTTAGTACCTTTATAATTATTTTGGTTTGTGCATTTTTATTCAACAATTTTCGAACTGTTTTGAAAACTTTCATGCGATTTCCGTTATTTAACCGCGACAATATTATTGTTAAAGATTTATGTGATTCCTTATGAGTGCCTTATTGGTTAATAAAAATATGTGCGTAAACAGACAATGTAATTCTCGTAAAGTGTATATTCGAGTAATGATGCCAACTGCATGCAGAACACAGATTCTTATCTGAATACCATGAGGTTCTACATGGAGTTCAGGGCGTCTGTTGTCCTAGCAAAGTGGTCAATTCATTTGCGCTTTTTTTCTTGTTTGAAGATGGATAGGTTCTTATCCATTTTAATTTTAGTCATCGGAAGGCGGAAGGAAGGAAAGAATTTTGGTTGAACTTGACAGTCCTTGCCAAATTGCTATGTACCGCAATTAATACATTTCAGAAACAGTATTTGTGAAATTAACAAAAATGCCCCATAGCGTATATTTTTTAACTAAATGAACGCTGATTAATACGCTCAAAATCTATTGAAAACAACCAAGCTAAAAAAGCACTACCAGTAGACAAAGTCAACCCCCCCCCCCCCCCCCCAATTCATTCTTAATTATTTTTAAGCAACTATTTAACAAGTTAATATTAAATAATGTATTCTTAAAGTAAGAATCGAATAGTTTTATTATACATTATTCAATCATTCTTTCTTTAAATATTTTTAATTTTTGTAACTTTTTTAATTACTTACGAGTACACTTAGTGGTAATTTGGTAGGTAATACCATTAATCAATGGTAATACGATTGCTACAAAACCAATGGTGCTTGTACACGTTGACCGTTTTGCAACTGCAATGGGTACCATGTCATGATTTCATTTCGACATATCTTCGCGTTACAACCCAAAACCACCCTCAGTTTTAAAGTTACGAGCTGCCGTAATTTTAAACCAATCGCTTTCAAATTGATATATAAAATTTAAGGGCACAAAATCTCGGTTAAGTTCGTTAATGGACAAAATCAGACCAGGGGTGGATGAATGGGGTTTTTTTTTCGAAAAATTGAAATTTTGATATTACTTTCTTAGTATATAACATATCGAATTCATTTAAATTTTATATTATTTCTTATATGAGGGCCTAAAACTTATCTAAGTGAACTTTTGTTGATTGTACCAAATAGGGGTATGAAAAATTGGGTTTCGAAATTCAAAAAAATCTTGCCTCCCTTAACAGGATCAAATCCGCTCAAAATGTCAATTGTAAGCCAATGATTTCCATATAAGTTTTATTTGAAACAATTTTTGATATGAGCAACAATGAGGTAAGGGATGACCAAAATGTTTCACCACTTTGATCCGGTGAAATCTACCTCCGCCTTCCGGCGTGAAAGGCTTTTTTTATGATCTCTGATTGTACTTTATTGACCACACTAAAACAATCCACGGTTAGTTTAAAATATGAATATCTATAGGAAGAAAAAAAAACGAAAAGTACGTAATTTATTTTTTTAGCTTTGTAACGGCACCATTAGCGAACTCGTTCGCACAGTTCGCAGGAAGACTTTTCAGATAATGAATTTGCATTCAGAGACACTCCAACTTCTCATGCCTGCGTTTGTCTGTGTCCAATAAGCATCATTAATTTTGAGAGTAGCGAAAAAGCCATCAAGTAACAATAATTATTATCAATCGAGTTATCATCTAAATGTCACGATACTTACGTCACGAACACTCGAATCGCAGTGCCCAATACGAAATAAGTTTAATTATCGATAAGAATGGTTTGAAGATACCTTTGCGTTTATGTAAGCGGGCTTTATTATCGTCTGCTTCAATAATTATTATTGTCATTCATTAAAATCACCGTTAAGCGGCATAGTCATAACACCTTAGACATCACGTTGTTAGTAAATGCTTTCGACGCGGCTGCAAAGCATATAAAATTAATTGAGTATCTTCCTTAGAACATGTGATAATATCCTATATAGGATGAACCTAAAGTCAACAGTATCATTTTAAAGGGTAATTCTGGATATGTTTATATTGAACAACTTTGTAAATAAAGCAAAAAAACTCTTCTAAAATGGCAAAAGAAAGAGAGAAAACTAATAAATTATCAGACCGCGCGACGTCGCGACCCAGAAACCGACTGACTCCACGGGACTCTGTGTCTACAAATGCATTGACGACAATAATCAGCGGGTAGGTTCCCGCGCGCAATTATTGTAATGTAGGTTAATTGGATAGACCAGGAACACAGCAACACCGAGAATATTTAGTATTTATTTATATTTTATATTATTTATTTATGTTTAAATGGATTTTTTTTGTTAGCTATATAAAAAATTGTTGAATAAATGTTGTTTATGCCTAGAATGAACCATTGAAAGGATACTGCTGACTGTAAGTTCACCCTGTATCGATATAACTACAATAAATTGTACCTTGAATTTTGAACCTTTTATAAATAAAAGGTTCAAAATGTATGTAATGGACGCAACGCTGGTTTAGCATTTTTTTTCCTTCGTTATTTATATATATAAATAAATAAATACATCAATGATTTACGGGAATTTAAGTACTAGCCTTTTTTTATTTTATTTTAGATATAAAGAGCTATTATTGGCTTTATTAAGTTTAAGAATTGACAGTTTATTTTAATAAACACGTCTTCAAGTTTTTTCCCAATAAACATACGCAAGACCAAATCATTATAATAATAAATTAGATTAAAAATTAAAAAGGGGCATTTGCAAGTCATAACATTTGTCTTGCAAATGCATTTGAAATTAATCAACTATCAAATTAATAAACATTGCAATCGTAATAAACAGATTTTAAAGTTTAATTTCACACGCTACGACTCCGTTCGGCCCGATAAACTACCTGAGAGTAACTCTACGGTATCATTTACCATATAAGTCGTCGCGGTCGTTTCGTGTGTCATGTCACTCGAAAATGTCTTTAAAATTCTTTACTTTGAATATTTATTGAATTTATCTCGTATCATATGAGGTAATGATCATTAGTTATTTTATTTATTCAGCCCTTTTGCGTAATTATTTATATTATTTAAATTCAGCGCACTGCGCTGGATTTTAGGTCATTATTTAGTTACTTATTTAAATGGTACGCTAACAAAATTTTTAATTATATAACATGTTAACAATTATAATTAAACACTAAAATAATAAAAAACCTTCTCAATATTCAAATAAAAAGACAATCGAAGATAAAATAATTTATGAAAGTTAATATGTTCTCAGCGCGTCATTAAAATGTTTTATGTCTTCAGTCGTTTCAACCGGTTTGATAGTCCTACAGAATGATTGTCCCAACTAAAATGGCTTCTTAGTAAGGGCCATTTTATTTGTCCTCTTTTAAATTTATTTTAGGCTGTTAAAATCAATAATCCTGTGTGGTCTGAAATCGGCTTCTAATTAGCTAAACCAATTAACCTTGGTTGAAAAGTACATCCATCTAAAATGTTAGGTACATTTCTTTGCTTCTCATATTTTGCGAACGAAATGTCTTAAGTAGAAGTCTATTAATTACTATATCTAAGGGGAAGCATTTTGAGATTCGGTGCTTTATTTTTGTTGGGCGTCAGGTTTTACTCTTTACTCAATCAATAAGCAATTTTTGGTTTTTGTAATTAAAAAAACAAACTGTTCAATGTTTTAGACAATGTTAATTGTTTAATTATTTAATTGTTTAATGTTTAATTGTTAAGATACCTACGGAAAAGGCACCAGCCTTCGTGGGGTTGTATACGGTGATTACTCAAAATAAAAAAATAAAAAAAAATACCCTTAGGTTTTAGACCATTTAATATTTTTTCTAAGAATAAAAACAATTTTATAAAAGAACAATTTAACTAAAATGAACTATTAGCCGTTTATCATTTCTTAAATTTCTCAGAAATAGAATTGAAATTTAAAATCTGCCTTTACTATTCTGAATACATAAGATCAAGGTATCTAAATATATTTTTTTATTATTTATCGATTTATCGAAATTAATATTTATCCTTTGGCATCGCCTTAAACGTAGATTTGTAACCAAGAGAATCTGCCAATACAAAACAATTTCATGAAGCTAGCTCCAAAATATTGTTAATAATAATATTAATACAACACGCGTATCGGTGGGTACTTAACCGAATATGGAGGCTTATGAATGGACGAATATTTGACTTTTAAAGAAGATTCATGTATTTTAATATGAACGAACCATCGTTAAAAAGTGCAAAGTTTGGTTAGGTGTAAGGCAAAAAATTGGTAAGGTCTCGCATGCGGCCCCAAACACATTTATTTTCAGGGACAATGTTTACAAAATCTGGCATTCTATATTTCGTATATCTTGAGATTAATTTTGACTTTGGCGTACAAATAGTGACACCCAAAGAGGATTGCGTTTCATATTTTTTTCGTCATACCAGTATAGTATTGCGGCCCGCGTAGCTTTACAAATATATGTATGTGGCCTGAAGACAAAAAAGGTTGAGTATCATTGGTTTAAATCCTAGTCATGCGGTCGTATTTGGCCAATTAATAATTCGGCAATACAATCGGCGTGCAATCGTTGTGAATGAGAAATTAAAATTTAAAAGTTATCGTTTCTAAGAGTTTGTTTTTGTAATATCTACATTTTTACTCGATGACTTCATACGTTATTATACTTTTTTATACCGTTAGTGAAACTAACTGTATAAAAAAGGGCATCCACTATCTCTTTTCAGTAATAGCCTATTCAGCGTATTTTACCTGCTTTACATCCATACTCTCCTAAACTTATTCTTTCGGTTGGCGTAAAAATAAAGTGCAAAAGAGGCACCCACCCCGAAAACGACGGTATTTTCGCGTCTCGCGTCATACTAGTTATGTCGCCCGCCATGCGATTTCATTTTGATTTGTGAGTGGTTGTTATGCACTCGACTGAGCATCCGAAGCACAGCGCGGCGGTGGGCGGGCGGTTCGACGACCACCCGCGGCACTCGACGGGCGCCTCGGTGTCTACGAGAGCACTGACGTGGTACAGTCGACGTATGCAGACGAACTATACTGCGCATACTGCGACATTCTATCAAACTATATACCATATACCGTTTATAATGACACCATATTTATGATACGCGTGCACTTACATACCTCCCTATGCGGTTTAATAACATAATTTGCATAATACGACAAATTATGTCATAGATTTATGCTTCTATACTTAAATTCATCTTTGCATCTTTCAACTCGAAAAGTACAAATGCGAAAGAGTTGAATTTTGGTATGTAGATACAAAATCAAACCATAACCGTTTAGATCACATCGGAAGCATCGAATAATATAGAATATAACATTAAAGTTAACATTTTAGTACAAATAAATTAAACACTGATAATTTAACGGAAAGTACTAATATCATATTTGATTTTCAAAAAATATGACACCACGGCTGTTTGAAGCTAGAGGACTGATACACTAATACAGGTATTACTGGCCAGTTAAAATTAATACAGACTCATTTAGTGCCCAAACAGAAACATCTAAAAGAATATCCAGTGCCGCATTATAATGATTATAAATTGAAATAATAAAATAAATAAATAAAAAAAAATAATGTAAAAAGTTTATTTTATTTACTTTTTTTCTTATTACCAATCTTAAGCGTATTTTCTTATTACTGACTAATTACCATATATTGTGAATATATTCAAACTAAAAATAAATAATCTTACTAATAAATACAACACTCTTTTTTTAATGAAAAAAAAGCTCTTTTTTTGTATTTATAACTTTCAGGCCACACTGTAATTTTAATGGCTTTTAAATAAAAAATAAAATATCTACCTAAATATAAACGGAAAACTCAACCATAATTTTTAGAATAAATAAATTTTTATAACATTAATCCACCCTTTTTATTATTATTAGTTAGCTATATTGATTTGGCCCTAACATTTCTTAAGGTCCTACATTTGGATATCATATTTTTTTTATTTTATACTTATGCACACGTACCTTATATGTAGGTTATATAATAAATCTATATATATATATATACTAGCTGACCCGGCCACGCGTTGCTGTGGCTAAAGTTTTTGTTATATTACATTATAGTAAACAATCTAAGAGGAACAATAAGAGAACATCAGTCACGGAGTCCACTATGCTTTTTCACACAGATGGTATTTGTAAAAAAATATGGTGATCTCCTTATTTGACTTTCTACTACTATAACCCTTTAGTACAATGAAATTATTTACGAACAAAGACGAAAATGTTGATGTTGGTATACAAATTCACTGGATTGAGATTTGAAGGGGAAGTACGTTGAACACAATTAATTAAAATGTTCTTACACTTGATACTAAGCAGAAATCAATAGGTAAAAAATAAAAATTTATCAGATTTATTATTTCCATTTAATTTTATAACAAATATAAGTATATTACAGTATAATACAGTAAATAACATGTGACGCTTAAACTCATGAATGAGGTAGGCAAGGCAGACAGTCAAACTTTTAAACATTAATATCTTTTTTTTTGAATTATAAATACTTTCAATTTCAATTTAATTTAACACCAATCGGTGCACAATGTTTTTGGTTAACCTGTCTTTAGCTAACACAAATAGATTCGACGGTTTCCCAACACGTGAACACGCAACATATAGTTGCCCATGAGAAAAACATGGATTTTCCAAATCTAAACCACAAATGGACATTGTTTGACCTTGAGATTTATTTATAGACATGGCGAAAGCTAAACGAATTGGAAACTGTAGCCTTTTGAAGGGTATGGTAGAATCTGATGGTATCATCGGAATACGTGGCAGCAGGACCACTTTTCCTTTAAACTTCCCAGCCAAAATGGTTGCTTCAAGAATGTTTCCGGTGATCTTTTTGATGACCAAACGCGTACCGTTACATAATTGAGGTGGATTCAAATTACGGAGGAGAATAATAGGGGAACCAATCTTTAATCGAAGATTATGTGGTGGCATTCCAGGGATATCTAATGAATTTAAAAATTCAATCGGAAAATTTACACTTTCATTTTCATCAACAACAGTATCGATTGATTTAAAAGACATCAGATCGCCTGGTAACAACTGTTGTATCTGGAAGTTAATTTCGTCAACATCAACGTTTTTGGCTGCCAAAATCGCCCGTTGACTAAGCCATTCATGATTCAAATAATTATTCTGTATATCCGGGAAAATACTCTGAATCAATTCAGTTTTATCCTGAACAACAGTGCAAAAATTGTCTGGTAGTTTAATGCATTGCGTATTTGGTTGCAGTTTTATTTTACCGTTCCCAATATCTAGTAGTTGTTCGGAAAATATTAGTGCTGATGGATCATTTTGCAATTGTACTCGCATATTTATGGTCAATCGAAGTGTTTCAACACTTCGCCATAAGAATGATTGTTTCAAACATGCATTAATCTCATCCGCGAAAGTAGAGCGAGGTATAACCGGTAAGGTCTGCCGGAAGTCACCAGACAAAAGTAAGATAGCACCACCGAAAAGTTTATTATTGCTGTTTAAATCTTGCATAGTTCTGTTTAATGCTTCAAGTGAATATTTGTGTGCCATTGTGCACTCATCCCAAATTATTATAGAACTCTTCCGCAACACTGCAGCTATTCCACTATTCTTTTTGATGTTACACATTGCATCTGGTTTATTATGAACGTCCAATGGCAGCTTGAATGTTGAATGTGCTGTTCGCCCACCATCCAGTAAAGTAGCCGCAATGCCTGACGATGCTAATGCTAATGCGATGTTTTTGTTGCGACCGTATTTTGGCAAGAATCAACGATATTAAAAATGTCTTACCGGTTCCACCGGGTGCATCCAAGAAAAAAAAACCGCCTTGTTCAGCAGCAACAGCCAGCATAATCCGATCATAAATAATTTTTTATTCTGCTGTCAGTAATGGTTCACTGTTCATGATAATTGTTGCTAAACTTCCATGGTCATATTGATTTTCTCGTTGTAAATCGGTATTGACTAAGTCGGTGGCTGGACGATTAGGTGATGGCATACCATAATGATTAAGTGGTAAATTTGAAATAAGAACACATAAATCCTCGATCAAGACCAATGCTTCATTGTACATCTCTGGTGTATAATCTATGTTTTGGCATTGATTTGTTTGTCTAATTCGGTGCAAGATGTCTTCTGTCATACAATTTTTATATTTTTCCCACAAAGTTTGTGCTTGCGAGGGATAACATGTCGCCAAAATAATTGCAAACAACTGACGAATGTTATTCGGTGTTGATGTCAACGCAGCATCAGCAAGCGTTAAGTCCCAATGGTTATCGTCTTCTAGCAATTGCAGTTCACGACATGCATCCTGGTATGTATTGAATACTCGACCATTAGCTGTTCGTAAAAATTCAAAAGACGTTGGTCCGGGAACATTCACCAATAACAAACGTAAATAGAAGCACTCACGTTGCTTTGGATGTACCGTGTAAAGTCTCCCCAATGTCTTAGCTTTGAATATGCCTGTAATGGAAGGATGTGGTTTTCCTTGTTTCCGTGGCTCCCATTTTTTACTGGATTTGTTCCATGTGAAATAACGTGGAACATCACCATACACCAATGTCTTCGCGAATTGGCCAAAAACATCAGGTTTTTGACACAATGTAAAAAATTCAGTTAGAGTCGTTTTCGGAGCTTCGAACGCTCTTTGGAGAACATTTTCTTCAGTGAAGTATACACGTTGACCGTTTTCAAGATGTATTGCCAGATGTTGGACAGCAGGATCTCTTTCGTGGATGGGAAAGCTGAGAATATGCCAAATAGCTTCATTGCTGCTAATGTATCTGCCCATTTGGTATCGTGCTATTTCGTCATTTTTATTTATGTTTTTTACTTCAAATATGGCCAAATCACTGCCTTTGTTTACATATTTACAAATATACTTAATTGATTTAACAGAACTGCAAAGCTCAACATTGATATGAGCTTTGTAAGTTTTTGAAAGTAGTGGTGGGTATGGTACCACCCACTGATTATCAAACTCAACTTGATTTGGAAAGTTCGGCAGTCGCATTGTAAATGTGTGGCCACCATTCTCAGTACTTCTGCGGCGATACATTGGATAACCATCAATATCCGTGATCGTGTCATTCGTATGCGGCTTTGGGAAGTTTTTTTTACATTTTCCATTTTCCATGCACTTTATAGATCTTTTGTCAACTGGATCACCAACCATGATAACAGCAACCTCATCAACAGTTGGAGCGTTGAATCTACCAGCATGTTCACCTAATGGTACTTTGTCGGCTTTTATGACGATTTGATAATTGTCATTTTGCAGTCGTGGCGAAACTCTTTTGATCAATTGAATTAGTTGATTTAGTTGGATAACCATCAATATCCGTGATCGTGTCATTCGTATGCGGCTTTGGGAAGTTTTTTTTACATTTTCCATTTTCCATGCACGGTGAGGTCATGTTGAAAACACCGCATGGCCCATGGATCATGTGTTTGGTGACAATATCAAATAATTCTTGATCAATTAATGGGTCTGGAATTTCGGCTGAAATTATTTGATCGATTTCTTCAGGACGGATTCTATCTTTAAGCCAAACCAAAATGTGGGCATGAGGCAAACCTCGCTTTTGCCACTCTATCGTATTCAGCCAACAACGTGTGATACCAAAAATTGTATATTTTACAATAAAATCAATTAAGGATTTCAATTTTTGTTTAAACACACGTGCAGTTAAATCATGACGATGAATGGCTTGTTGTCCTGGCAATAGTAAAGTTTGTATCTCTTCCCAATTCGGATTACATGTGAATGTAATAAATAAATCCGGTCGGCCGTAATGACGTACGTAAGTCATCGCATCTTGTATGTATTCCTGCATGTTCCGTGGACTGCCGATGTAGCTTGAAGGTAAAATGAAAGCATTACCGATGTCATTGGGATTTAAATTTCCATCGATGTTTCCAGCAACAGCATCTCGTAAGTGAATATATTATTCCGATCGTAGTTTTGACGTTTGCGTCGTGTCCCTTTGCCGCTCGCGTTGTTGAGGTTAGATTTTTTCGGTGGCATTTGACTGAAAATAATAATTTTCTTGTTCTTATGATATTCTCTTGAAGACGTTCGTTACACTGTTCTTGAGATTCTTGTGCATGACCTGCTGTCCTGATTCTTTGAGCTAGATTTCTTGATTCAATTTGTTTTGCCAACTGATGGGCTCTTTTAATACGTTTGCGTCGAATAACTGTCACTGTCAAATAATAACAGACATTAGCGCCATCAACCCAGTCGAAAGGTATCGACATCTGTCAGTTTTATGACTGCCAAATAATAACGGACAAAAAATTAGCGATAAATTAAAATTGCGACTATAATTTGAGATTTAAACTATCCTATCTCTCAAGTGCACATCGAACTGCACATGGTGTTCAAATTTTATTATAATCGGTTAAGTGTTTTAGGAGTCCATTGAGGACAAACATTGTGACACGAGATTTATATATATTAAGATAACAAAGTCGAGTTACTTACACGATTTATAACTTAAGAACGGCTAGACCGATTTTTATGATCTTTAGTTTATTAGATTTGTCTCCTCTCCAAATAGCAGAATAAGTATTAAAACAGAAAAATGACGAAAAAATATTATAAAGTAAATTCATTTTTTCATACATTTTGTATGGAACAACTTTGTCTGTGGAATTCTATTTACAAACGATAAGTTGCCTTCAAATATGTTCACTTTGTGAGGTTATTACATTTGTCATTGTGCGCGCATCGATAATTGCTTCATTATGTAATTTATTTTGATTTTTATACATTTAGAGTATTCGTAATAAAAAACAGAACTGAATTTAGATAATAAATTAATACAACCTTTATTGATTCTGAGGCGGTTCGCCGGGTCGACTTGTATTTTATATATAAAACTAGCTGACCCGGCCACGCGTTGCTGTGGCTAAAGTTTTTGTTATATTACATTATAGTAAACAATCTAAGAGGAACAATAAGAGAACATCAGTCACGGAGTCCACTATGCTTTTTCACACAGATGGTATTTGTAAAAAAATATGGTGATCTCCTTATTTGACTTTCTACTACTATAACCCTTTAGTACAATGAAATTATTTACGAACTAAGACGAAAATGTTGATGTTGGTATACAAATTCACTGGATTGAGATTGATTTGAAGGGGAAGTACGTTGAACACAATTAATTAAAATGTTCTTACACTTGATACTAAGCAGAAATCAATAGGTAAAAAATAAAAATTTATCAGATTTATTATTTCCATTTAATTTTATAACAAATATAAGTATATTACAGTATAATACAGTAAATAACATGTGACGCTTAAACTCATGAATGAGGTAGGCAAGGCAGACAGTCTTAAACTTTTAAACATTAATATCTTTTTTTTGAATTATAAATACTTTCAATTTCAATTTAATTTAACACCAATCGGTGCACAATGTTTTTGGTTAACCTGTCTTTAGCTAACACAAATAGATTCGACGGTTTCCCAACACGTGAACACGCAACATATAGTTGCCCATGAGAAACACATGGATTTTCCAAATCTAAACCACAAATGGACATTGTTTGACCTTGAGATTTATTTATAGACATGGCGAAAGCTAAACGAATTGGAAACTGTAGCCTTTTGAAGGGTATGGTAGAATCTGATGGTATCATCGGAATACGTGGCAGCAGGACCACTTTTCCTTTAAACTTCCCAGCCAAAATGGTTGCTTCAAGAATGTTTCCGGTGATCTTTTTGATGACCAAACGCGTACCGTTACATAATTGAGGTGGATTCAAATTACGGAGGAGAATAATAGGGGAACCAATCTTTAATCGAAGATTATGTGGTGGCATTCCAGGGATATCTAATGAATTTAAAAATTCAATCGGAAAATTTACACTTTCATTTTCATCAACAACAGTATCGATTGATTTAAAAGACATCAGATCGCCTGGTAACAACTGTTGTATCTGGAAGTTAATTTCGTCAACATCAACGTTTTTGGCTGCCAAAATCGCCCGTTGACTAAGCCATTCATGATTCAAATAATTATTCTGTATATCCGGGAAAATACTCTGAATCAATTCAGTTTTATCCTGAACAACAGTGCAAAAATTGTCTGGTAGTTTAATGCATTGCGTATTTGGTTGCAGTTTTATTTTACCGTTCCCAATATCTAGTAGTTGTTCGGAAAATATTAGTGCTGATGGATCATTTTGCAATTGTACTCGCATATTTATGGTCAATCGAAGTGTTTCAACACTTCGCCATAAGAATGATTGTTTCAAACATGCATTAATCTCATCCGCGAAAGTAGAGCGAGGTATAACCGGTAAGGTCTGCCGGAAGTCACCAGACAAAAGTAAGATAGCACCACCGAAAAGTTTATTATTGCTGTTTAAATCTTGCATAGTTCTGTTTAATGCTTCAAGTGAATATTTGTGTGCCATTGTGCACTCATCCCAAATTATTATAGAACTCTTCCGCAACACTGCAGCTATTCCACTATTCTTTTTGATGTTACACATTGCATCTGGTTTATTATGAACGTCCAATGGCAGCTTGAATGTTGAATGTGCTGTTCGCCCACCATCCAGTAAAGTAGCCGCAATGCCTGACGATGCTAATGCTAATGCGATTTTTTGTTGCGACCGTATTTTGGCAAGAATCAACGATATTAAAAATGTCTTACCGGTTCCACCGGGTGCATCCAAGAAAAAAAAACCGCCTTGTTCAGCAGCAACAGCCAGCATAATCCGATCATAAATAATTTTTTGTTCTGCTGTCAGTAATGGTTCACTGTTCATGATAATTGTTGCTAAACTTCCATGGTCATATTGATTTTCTCGTTGTAAATCGGTATTGACTAAGTCGGTGGCTGGACGATTAGGTGATGGCATACCATAATGATTAAGTGGTAAATTTGAAATAAGAACACATAAATCCTCGATCAAGACCAATGCTTCATTGTACATCTCTGGTGTATAATCTATGTTTTGGCATTGATTTGTTTGTCTAATTCGGTGCAAGATGTCTTCTGTCATACAATTTTTATATTTTTCCCACAAAGTTTGTGCTTGCGAGGGATAACATGTCGCCAAAATAATTGCAAACAACTGACGAATGTTATTCGGTGTTGATGTCAACGCAGCATCAGCAAGCGTTAAGTCCCAATGGTTATCGTCTTCTAGCAATTGCAGTTCACGACATGCATCCTGGTATGTATTGAATACTCGACCATTAGCTGTTCGTAAAAATTCAAAAGACGTTGGTCCGGGAACATTCACCAATAACAAACGTAAATAGAAGCACTCACGTTGCTTTGGATGTACCGTGTAAAGTCTCCCCAATGTCTTAGCTTTGAATATGCCTGTAATGGAAGGATGTGGTTTTCCTTGTTTCCGTGGCTCCCATTTTTTACTGGATTTGTTCCATGTGAAATAACGTGGAACATCACCATACACCAATGTCTTCGCGAATTGGCCAAAAACATCAGGTTTTTGACACAATGTAAAAAATTCAGTTAGAGTCGTTTTCGGAGCTTCGAACGCTCTTTGGAGAACATGTTCTTCAGTGAAGTATACACGTTGACCGTTTTCAAGATGTATTGCCAGATGTTGGACAGCAGGATCTCTTTCGTGGATGGGAAAGCTGAGAATATGCCAAATAGCTTCATTGCTGCTAATGTATCTGCCCATTTGGTATCGTGCTATTTCGTCATTTTTATTTATGTTTTTTACTTCAAATATGGCCAAATCACTGCCTTTGTTTACATATTTACAAATATACTTAATTGATTTAACAGAACTGCAAAGCTCAACATTGATATGAGCTTTGTAAGTTTTTGAAAGTAGTGGTGAGTATGGTACCACCCACTGATTATCAAACTCAACTTGATTTGGAAAGTTCGGCAGTCGCATTGTAAATGTGTGGCCACCATTCTCAGTACTTCTGCGGCGATACATTGGATAACCATCAATATCCGTGATCGTGTCATTCGTATGCGGCTTTGGGAAGTTTTTTTTACATTTTCCATTTTCCATGCACGGTGACGTCATGTTGAAAACACCGCATGGCCCATGGATCATGTGTTTGGTGACAATATCAAATAATTCTTGATCAATTAATGGGTCTGGAATTTCGGCTGAAATTATTTGATCGATTTCTTCAGGACGGATTCTATCTTTAAGCCAAACCAAAATGTGGGCATGAGGCAAACCTCGCTTTTGCCACTCTATCGTATACAGCCAACAACGTGTGATACCAAAAATTGTATATTTAACAATAAAATCAATTAAGGATTTCAATTTTTGTTTAAACACACGTGCAGTTAAATCATGACGATGAATGGCTTGTTGTCCTGGCAATAGTAAAGTTTGTATCTCTTCCCAATTCGGATTACATGTGAATGTAATAAATAAATCCGGTCGGCCGTAATGACGTACGTAAGTCATCGCATCTTGTATGCATGCATGTTCCGTGCCGTTCCGTATCGACATCTGTCAGTTTTATGACTGAATCTACCAGCATGTTCACCTAATGGTACTTTGTCGGCTTTTATGACGATTTGATAATTGTCATTTTGCAGTCGTGGCGAAACTCTTTTGATCAATTGAATTAGTTGATTGTGATCTTCTAAAAAATTTTCCAATAATATCACAATTGCTCTTTCCTCTGCTTGTTCAATAAAATTATACTGGCACCGAGTCGTCACGCGCTCTTCACAATCGCCCATAAAATAAAAAGGTATCGACATCTGTCAGTTTTATGACTGCCAAATAATAACGGACAAAAAATTAGCGATAAATTAAAATTGCGACTATAATTTGAGATTTAAACTATCCTATCTCTCAAGTGCACATCGAACTGCACATGGTGTTCAAATTTTATTATTAGTCCATTATTTTATTATTAGTCCATTGAGGACAAACATTGTGACACGAGATTTATATAGATTAAGATATATCCTAAAGGTTTTTTCCCTTAAATCTATTTACCTTATAGCTAATAATATATGTCTCATAAGGACAAATGTCAATAGAAAAGGTATAGGATGAGAAAAATAAAAACTAAGGGTAGGACTTGAACTTTGCTATTTGTATTACACTGACTGCACTATATTTACTTAAATTCTTTTTAAAATTTAGAACAGTTTAGGTAAAAATAATATTGCTGAAAGGTTGACAAAATTATTAATTAGTGTCACATTTATGTGATTATGTAATCCTATGTAATTTCTTTTATGTTATCAGAACCAAAATAGTAAAACAGAAATTGTTATGACTGCTTTGTCTGTGTTTCTGTATGTCCATCCGTCCCATTTATTACCTATATTTTTTTCATGAAATTTCCACGAAAGAAACATGTAAAACAAACAAACTTTTTTTTTGGAATTTACTATCTTACTAGATATGGCTATCTGTTGAAATCGAACTAACTAATTATAAATTTAAATTACATGAATTAAATAGAATAATATAAGATATGGATATGTATTCAATTAATTCACATTTTTCATTCTTTGTGTTTCAGCCAAGCCCATGTCTTATCTGCTATCTTCATATCTGTAATACATAGATACTAATATTTTTAAAATATAATGTCACAATATTCGGTTCTGTATTTTACACGCCCTTTTCATAATAAATATAATAATCTTATATACATTATAATAGCATAGTAGTAATAACAAAGAAGTACTTATAATTAGTAATAACTTCGTAGAACAATCAATAATTAACTAGCTAAGTTAATTTATCTAGAAACAATTAAAAAGAGTGTTTTTCATAGTTTAAATCGAAAATATGCATGGTAAGTAGCATAAAACGGTTATATATTAGTTAATAACTATACAAAAAAATAGTTAACCGTATTTTAAGCTACCTCGTACAGAGCAAAACAGATAGAGCTGCTGGTGTGGATTTTATCACCCACGTACCAAATAATTTTAACATCCAATTTCATTTCTTTAGATTTAATATTACTTTTTAGTAAAGTTCTTGTCAAATTATTTAAAAAGAATGGTATACTAAATTGCACCATTTGTTAACCGTAATGAGTAAATGAGTAATGAGTAACTATAATTATTTATTATTTAATTTATTTTTTTTTTTTTTAGATTAATAAAGTACGTAACAATACCTAACTATTTAATATGTGCCTATTTTTTTTTAATTGCATAGCAAATAACTAAATAAAAGGTTCGAAAATTCTTTACGTGATTTTCTTTAACTGATATAGCGTTAAGTGATAAATTTACGTTAACTGTTATAGCACCTAGTTGTAAATGACATGAGCTGTTCAAAAGGGTAATCGCCTGTAAGAATTCGTCGCAAGAGTAACATAAGATGCACCAAGTGGGAACATACATATAACATAGTAGGTACCTATATAGGCGAAGGCGAGAGCTGCAGGTAAGAGATTGGTTTGTATATAAAAAGACAGTGATGCTGCTGATAAGGCAACACTCGCAAAGCTCAAGTGACTGTGAAGAGTTCTTTGAGTGGTATCTGCAATTTGTCAATCAATCATGCAACTGGTGGGTGTTATGAACTGTGTATTTCTTAGAAGAATAAAATGTATAAATTTAAGTGAAATGCAGTAGACTTTTCACTGAACTGTCAATTGATTTATGTAAGAAATTAGACTGCTAGATAAAATAATATGAAAAATTGCTTGCGTTGTCGAGACGGCGCTGTGAAGCGCAGTTTCAGCTGCCATGTTGTCTTCATGATTCATTATGGGTAGACACCATCTCGCTACTTTTTTTTTTATTTATTTGAATACAAGTTTGGAATTATTAATTACCTCGATAAGAATAAAAAGCAGGTATCTGAAAACAAAAAAATGTTTGACTAACCGTTTTTCGGGCACAAAATATGGCTGATCAAAACTGTAAATTTTAGAGTTCCTGGTAGTCTAGTTGCTAGAGTTTTGACAATAAACGCAGCGGTCGCAGGTTCGAATCCGCTCAATAAAATCGACCATGAATCATTGCTTTATGACATTAAAATAAGGTCATCTTAACATTTCACTGGATGTTGTACTGATGGTTTTACGAGAAATTCCTTCACCATTTTTGTGCATTATTATTGCTAATGTGCATTGTTCTTTAACCAGCTTTTATGAAATTCGGAATACACCTATTTTCAGTGTTACTACTTAATCTAGGTCGTTTTTTAAAGCAATCAAATTTGATTGAAATCGTGTGTCACGAATTTTAACTTTTTATATATATTTTAATATTTTTCTAGTTCATTGTCGCTTTTATCCTGTCCGTCGCTACCGCAGCACCCCAAGGAGGGCAACAGGATGTTCAAGTTCTGCGGTACGACAATGACAACAGTGGATTAGGAGGATACCGATTTGCGTAAGTACTAATCATAGGTTTATTTTCGTTATTATAGCAAATATATAATTGTACCAAATTTTGCCCCCATAAAAAAAATAAAATAATAAAAACGCCATTCACATTAGTAATATTACTCTGACAAGTCATGTACTCATAGTTTTGCACTGTTCTCTGCTATGCACTGTATCACTTCATATATAACCTTCCTTAGAACAGGTAACTATTACCTAGTTAGGAAGGTTATAGACTTATACTTATCGGCCAATTTATATTCCATAAAAAAAAAAAATCGTAGTTTTTTTTGCTTTTGAGTTCGGTTTTGACGTTTGATTATTTGATATTATATGTGAAACGTGGCTAGTAAATTTAAAGTGTTTTTGATGGATTTGACGGGAAATAATTCGAGTTTCATTTACAAAATTTAATATTGAATATATAAACCAATCATTTTCATAGTTTTATACATATTATTTGTTGGGCAGTCCTCGCGTGTGATATTCCGTTCAGCCAGCGAACTTCACCAATAGGGCGGCACGCGTGGACCGCGCGTTTTACGTACGGAGCGGAATGTGTCTATTTTAC
This sequence comes from Neomicropteryx cornuta, assembly GCA_020383195.1. Taxonomy (NCBI): domain Eukaryota; kingdom Metazoa; phylum Arthropoda; class Insecta; order Lepidoptera; family Micropterigidae; genus Neomicropteryx; species Neomicropteryx cornuta. Next base: position 16,575,114 of record JAHKQU010000021.1, on the reverse strand, counting down.
GAGTATTATTAAATAGGAGAAGTGCTTATTTCTATCCTAGGTTTCCTCATAAAAATACAGAATACAGTAATTCGGGAAGAACTAAAAAAACCTTCAGATATTCAAGTGAACATTTTTCAAAGATTTTGAGGTAGATTTTTGTAACAAGTGGTTTGACACTTATTTACGAAATACAAAAAGGGAATTTACACCAGCGTTTTAATAAAATTAATAAATTCTATATTGAATTATCATTTCGTGATATGGAATATAAACACCTCAATTCTTTGAGAATGGTCTTAGAAGCCCTGAATTTTTGACCACAACCTTTCTCGGTGAAGATGTTAATACCCTCCTACGTCGATAAGATAAGTCATTATTATCTTGTTAATTGAGGTTTTTTTGTCCAACAGATATGAACTATCGGACGGAACCAAGAGGGAAGAGCAAGGAGAACTTAAGAACGCCGGTACAGATGCTGAAGCATACTCCGTCCAGGGTTCCTACGCCTGGGTGTCTCCCGATGGCATCACGTGGATTGTGACCTTCGTGGCCGACGATACCGGCTTCCATCCCAAGGTCGAACAGGCTGGCGGACTACCCGGAGGGGTGGTCGCGTCATTATTAGGATGAAAAAAATATCTGCGTTAAATTGTATAGACTGATCGATTGTAAGATTTCTTCCTACTGTACACAGGCATATCATTATCTCAACACATCAACAATAAAATTACATATTATGAAATGACACTCACCGTGACGAATACAAATCACGGGTGTTATTAATAATAGGTAAAATCACCCTGTTTATTAAAGAAGTATTTAAAATGGAATTCATAATATCATGTGATATTGTTACATAACATGACTGTTTGTTGGTCCTAAAAAGTGTACATACGATATATTCTTAAAATGTTTTATTAAATTTGTAACAATTGTTTATTAATAGCAGTTTTAATAATAAAAGTATCTTATGTTAAAATATTTTAAGATGTTTTTATTTCTTAAGAAATTCTACCTTTAATTTAAGGTGTCACTGTTTTAATAGTTATTTATGGGTTTGAAGTAATGTTTATGACTATTGGTGATTTAATGGTCACATGCCGCATTTACAGTTTTTTGTATTAATTGCAAGAAAACAATTTATTAAAAAAAACCTAATAAAATAATCTGGTGCCCTAAATTAAAAAAAAGAGCCCGTAGAAAATGGCATGCATACAATATGGAATAGGTTAAATACGTCCATATTTTTATTTATTGACAGAAAGGAGGTATTACTTCGTTCTCCATATTTATTTATTATGACATATTTAATTTGACAAAAAAATCGAAATGTAGTAGAGCAAATTACAGTTAAAAATTTATATGCCATTAAAAAAACACAGGGCACATTAACACTTACATTTTGTGCCCTGCCTTCTTTACTAGACTATGTCTGTACTAAGGAAGGCAGTGTTTTATTGTGCTACAACTACGAATTTCAAACCGTCGATGCACCTATAGAGAAATAAAAATAGTTAGTCTATTTGTAAGAAAAACATGATTGACATTATAAAATATTTTTATGCCGTTTGATTATTTATTTATTTATTGTTTATTTGGAAAACCAACCATACCATATATAAAAAAGGTACATATAATTGTATATAAAGTTGCCTGATAACAGGTTTTTACTAAAGACTTACAAAAAAAGACTCAAATTAATTTGCACTGCATTATAACAATTTTTTAAGATATTTTGAAATATTAGTAGGTTTAAACTGAAGCCAGCGAAAATAAAATTACGTCTAAAGATTTTATCTTAGTTTATTTAATATCATATAAAACAAGAAAGGTAATAATAAATATACTAGTTTAATAAAACCTTATATATATAATAATTTTACATAATGAAAAAATAATACCATTTTGGAAAAAAAATACTTCACGAAAATAAGCAATCACTATTTATGATACCTATCAATAGTTATTTATTTCGTTTTCGGGGCAATAAGCATGTTTTTTTTTCAACTTTTTTCATAATATTTGATTTATTGTTTAGAGAATAAACTAATTATTAGGAAAGTTTAGCTGTTCTTCAAATCTTAGAGATTAATATGTAATCATTATTAGATAGTAATTGCACGACCTTTTCTGGTTTTGATTCCGTTGCACTATATTCCTAGCGCTATATTCTAAATAGAATGGAGAATACTCTACATGTTAGAAAGTGCTTCTTTGAAAAAAATTTAACATTTCTTAGGAATCTAGATTTTAAGCAATACGTTGTACAAGTAATTTATTTATTTATGTATTATGGTACAATAGAAAGTCACAATAATAAATTATATGAATATCACACTGAAAAAAGGACTGAACACTGAAAACACTAACACTAACACTGAAAAAAGAAATAAATTATTATAATATAGACAAATTAAACACCAGTCATTTATTGTTGCTCTGAAGTAACATGGCTACTCTAACTAGGTTAAAAAACCTGTTCTAAGAGCAGCCAGAAGAAGGTTGCAGAAAAAATAAAATACTTATTACGTACGTGAGACACTACTTATAAATAAGGATCATAGGCTAAATATCATAAATACCAGACATAATACATATAATTAATAGTGCATATTATTATCTATATATTACATTCAATATACATTTTTTAAATATATAATTCTAATAATTGTGTTACCTGTAATTTATATACTAAATATACCGAAAAACTAAACAAAAATAAAATTTCTTACATTAGTCTATATTATGTTAGCTTTTCTATTGTAGTGCACTGCTCACCATATTTTCAGATGAGTCTTTGCCTATCTGCAATATGCAATGTGTTTATAAAAAAGTGCAAAGTATTAGAAGTATGCAGAGCGACACAAGTGCAGTCAGAAAAGGACAAAAAATATAGTTATATTAGAGAGTTGTGATCACAATATATCACCCCCAAAAGGGATAGAAGTACCAGAATACGTTTACTTCTAACTTGTTAGGAAACAGTGGGCAATTTCAGGAGAGAAGGAGCATTATGTAGCGGCAAGAAACAAGATGGCGCCCAGTAGCGGTGCTCGGCGTAGTGTATTTCGGCGTTTGAAACAGTTGCAAATACAAGAAAAGAAATCCCTTTCGGCACACCGGAAGGCGGAGGTACATTTCACCGAATCAAAGTAGGGGATAGGCAAACTCCAATTGAAATAACTTGTATCAAGCATTTAGCGATCCGCAACCCGTAGCCACGCCGTACCCTTGCGCAGCGAGAGCACGTATTATGAATCCCTCTTTATACTGTGCCGTAAGAGTTGCTCATATCAAAAATTGTTTTAAACAAAAGTTGTAGAGAAATAGGCCAACATTTAACATTTTGAATGGATTTGAATTTTGGAATTTTGTGCCCTTAAATTTTATGTATCAATTTTAAATCGACTGTTATAAAATTACGGCAGTTATCGTGTCCACAAGAAAGTGATATAGATAGATATATAAACTTATATATCATAAACTTTTTAACTGATGGTGATTCCACTGGTACTAGAATATCAGTACATTAAAAAAAAATGCTCGTTAAATGATTCAAAGTGGTTGCTAGAAATACAAGATTTGCTAAATTAATTAAAACAAAGTAGTATTTGTAAGTGAACGAGGGTCGGGTTTTAAAGATATATTGGTGTGAATGTTTCAAAGGAAACACTATTCACACATGTATAAACAGTGCGTATATAATAGCTGACGTCTTGAGGTTTGACATAGGCACGTTAAGATATTAAAAGGTTAGAAATATAATTATAAGTTACAGAAATATTGCTGGTTGTGTGTCCGTCCGCGTGTTACAAATCAAAAACTATGACGTAATGGTGCAACTCAGTGTCGGATTAAAGAGTCGGATGACTTTGCCTCTATTCCCCTCTACCAGGAAAGGATTTTTGTTAGAGTATATTTATTTATTATATATTTTCTTCCGGACGTATTGTTGGTTGGTACCACAGTATTTGGCAAAAAAATAAGGCAAATTTTTTATTTTTTCTCTAAACCAAGAGGTTTTCGGGAAAATTAAAGGCGTTGCGGTTAAGATTTTTCCATTCTATAATAGTACGCGGTAAAAAAAATAAAAATTATTTCTCTCAGTAATTTCCTTTAAACCATCCCATCAAAATTGAAGGGATGGTTTTTTCGTCCAATATTAATGTTGTCCACTGATCGAGGACCATGCTGAATGTGGTAAGTAGGCCTTATATAGGTTAATTAGACGTTATATTTTACATCTAGATAACTGCTGAATTGCTATGGATCAGAATTTAGATGGAAGATATGGGGATTAATTCTTCTATAAATAATATATATCTATAGTAACGAACATTTTGGTGAAATAATCCTTTCTGATTGAAGTTTATAGAACATGCCATTTTTTAAGATCCATTAAATTATCGTAAGCGTATCTGCGAAATTAATACAGTGTTTTTTCTGATATTTTTAACTATTTCTAGCATAGACTGTCGAGGTTATCAAAGTAACAGTATTGTTATAGTATGCATTTGTTAACTGTATGAATTCTGCTGCACATAATTTTTATCGACCATTAACTACCTAAAGTGCATTTATACAGACGCATAGATATAGATATCGATTAGATGCTAGCTTCTCTGAAATTTCGGGTACCAACTCGCTGTACGCTGTACAAATTGTTTCACCACGGTACAGTACCATCTCCGGTAAAAAAAACCATTATTTATCGTCTTATGGATACATACAACAACGAATTTGATGGTATAGATATATTAAATGTGAGCAAATCTGTACAAACGTCTATGACCCCCAGTACAATTTGTGATTGTAGTAAGTTTAGTTTAAATAATTAACATCTCGTCCTATACATACACTTATACACCTTCATTGGATTGTTTTTTTATATATATTATTATTTTAAGTATTTATATAGAGAGAGAGAGAGATCGTGGTAGTCTAGTGGTTAAGGCGTTCGACTATTGGCCCAAAGGTCGCCGGTTCGATTCCGCACATGGTCATACTATTTTTAACGCTTCATTACTGCCATCTCCCCTGACTCTAGTACAGGCATATTTGGCCTAGTTGAGTAGGGCCCAAAATAATTGTATATGGCCTAGGTCATAGCAATTATTTTATAAAAAAAAATAAATATAAAATATATATATATACAGGTATGAATTAGGTGTGGGTGTTTAAGAATGTAAAAGTAAGAGGTTGTGTAAGAGTGTATATATATATATTTCACTCACTTTATTGTTTTATTTATCTATCGATTATTTGGAAAATCAACGGTACAATATCTAAGAAATGGTACAAACGATTGCGTATAAATTTGACTAATAACAGATTTTCTGTAAAGTCAGAAATACATGAAAAGATTAAAATGAATTTACACTCGCACTAGCGTATTAATTTTTATTTTAAGCGTACATTATTTTGAAACAATAATAGGTTCAAACTATCAGAGGCCAAAGGAAAGAAAAATTTGCCTTTATAAATAAATAAATATTTTATCTTAGTTTTATTTTAAACTATGCGTGAAAAATGTTAATGGCGTAATTACGTTTTGTTTTTTCATTTATGTTCATACGCTGTATTTTTAACAAATAAAATAAATATTTTGACGGTTTTACAAAGATGGTTAGTTAGTTAGTTAGTTAGATCATCTAATTAACTTTGGCACCTTATCCGCAATATTTCACAGAGGCAAACGACTAAAAAAAACCGTCCGGTGAACGAAAGACATATATTTCATTGCAACATGTCATCAGCGCGTCTCAACAACAAAGGCAAAGACGTCTACGTGCTCAGTACATAAGACTCCAAACCATAAGAGTCAATTCATAAACATAGTACGTAATTTGAATAAAGGAGATGATGTTTTTGGGCCGTGGGAGGAGGTGAAAGAAGGCCTACTATATAAGATAACATCTGCGCATGACAATCCATCATTTTTAACACCTCCGTCCGCCGGGAAGACACCATCTTCAGATTTTATTCAATCATGAAATCGGTGCGTGAATTTAATTAAAAAAGCAATATCGGTACAGCGGCCATTTTAATACTTGAGCACTTAATAAGTGAATGTGATTCATAAATGTGTAAAAATATTACGTTATATAACTAGTATGAAACCTAAGGAAAAGTAATGGAACCGGTTAAAAAGTGGATTTTTCCAAGACGTGTGCTTTTGTTGTTTTATTTCAATTTCATGCAGTAAAATCCGCATATGAAAAATGAACCAACCTGATTAAAAAATAATAGAAATATTAATAAGCAACAAATGAAAAATCCTACTTTGGATTGCGGTTATTTGTTAATTCAAAATACAAATGATTTATAAAAGTTTTTTTTTTAAAGAGTTTACAACATTACAGAGTTTAACATAATACGTGCAAATAAAAGTATTTAGGACAATAACCACTTACAAAGCCTATCGAGAAAGGTGATTATAATAGTCATCTAATCACAGAGGAATGGAAAACTAGGCGCAAACCAATGATCGGTCGGTCGTTGGACGGAAATAGAGGGATTTAATCTTGTCAAACTTTCAGAACGACAATTTTAGTATTCGTCCTGCGGACTGTGGTATTTTCGTAAACAATTCTTCTTGATAATGTTCACACTAATAACATAATTAAATAAAAATAATAGGCAGTGCAATAACTTGCGAATATTACAATTTTTCAATAATATTAGCCAAATTCGTCTCGGCTACGAACGCAAAATTTTAAAAAAAAACATCTCTCATGAAGACTTCTAAAAAAGCTTTAAAATTATAAAATTTTGAAATAGAAACCAATATCTCAAACAATCTTGAACCGTGAATTTACTGAAATTTTTTAAAGAATCTTTTCTTGTTCATAATTATAGCTAACATAATTATAACTGAAAACATTACATAAAGTTGGAAGGTTATAAGTTTGAGTTATGGTTAAAATATAAAATCAAGTTAATGATGATTTAGAAAAAAAATCGTTTAACTGACACTACGTGTAATTTATATAGTATAGTGAATAAGATATCATTGGTTATTTTTAAATATATTTTGTACTTCTATATCTTTCAATAAAATAAAACTTACTCTTAATTTCATATTTATATTTACTAATAAAGTATTAACCAACCTCAAAAAAAATAGGAGTTTGTATGAATACGAAATATTTATCATACATCTAAATCCACAGTCTACCTTAGTATGGACTCTATTTAATTACGTTAACTTCTGTGCAAAAGCATATTTTGCCAAAATTTAAATATAATCAAGTAATATTTTTGTTACTTACTGAGAGTAGTTTGGTCAAGTGTTAGAATATTGCTAACAAGCAATATTCTAACACTCAGAGAACTCTTTTAAGTTAAAAACATGAAATTTGTAATAATTATCAAAAGTATATTATATTAGGTGTGCTTTTAATTAGTCTATAGATTGTTTTGTAACAAAAACTTGTTTAGCAAAATGCCTCTTTTGAAAGAATGAGATGTGAGAAATTAAATCCTCAAAACGTTTACATCAGTAGTTTTGTAGCAGTAGTAAATTTACATCATACATCTATTTGGTCTTATTAAAATAAATATCTTTCCATTAAGCTATTTTTTTTTAAATTATAAATAAATAGGTACTTTTAGTTATAATTATTGTCAATTTTAATATATATATATATTGATAATTTTATATTATATAAATACTGATTATTATTATTAAGAAACGCAAGATAATTAATTCATAATACACAATGGAAATTGTATTATCAAAGTTTTACTTTTCAGTTCATAATCCTACTTTTGGTGAGTCTGGTGGTTGCAGCACCACCAGGAAACAACCAGCAAGATGCCAGGGTTCAGCCAGAAGTACTGCTTCTAAAACTGGACAACGACAACAGCGGTCTTGGCAACTACAAGTTCGAGTAAGTGTCATTCAGTTCTATCCTTCGACATTTATATCATTAAAATACGAATATTTACTTCTGAATGTCTTAACAATGAATTATTGAGCAAGGAAAAAGTTCCCATTCAATTTTTTTTATATTTGTTTATATATTTATTGACATAGTAACATAACACATAATTGACTAATATGCAAAGTTCTACCTAACTAGGCAATTCCCGTCCTAAGGTAGACTTTTCTGTATTAGCATTTAATTTTAATACGCGCTGTTACACTTGTTATGTCAAGCATATATATTATTTCAGGTTATTTATAGGATAATAATAATTATAATATGAAAGAGGAACGGTACATAAAATAATATTAAATATTATAGTTTTTTTAATAAATTGAAATATATAATATTACCATTGATTATATAGTGTTTTTAATCAATGATATTACTTAGGAATATATATGTTATCCAGGTTTCTGTTACATTTCTTCCCAGTTGAAGGAACCATTCTTTAATATTCTTCTTCGGAATTTTTGCTTTTAGAGATGCTATTATTCCTGCAGTCTAAGGAATGCAACAAAATAAGTTTTGTTGTACAATTTAGGTTAGGTGCGAGGAAACTAAAGTGCCTTTGCCCAAAACTCGTTTTACTTTTCGGAACAGATTGCTGGTTAGAACTAGCTCCTCGTGTTACAATCCTATGATTGTCACATTTATGCAGGTTTGTGTGTTCGTGGTAATACATAATAATGGTCTTTGCATATATCTGCCTTACATCTAAAACCTCAAATTCATTAAATAGATGGTTTGACGGATAGTTAATTATTTTTTTATTGATAACTCTAATAATTGCTTTTTGAGCTTTCACTAGAGGATCAAGAGATTTATGATTAGAACCACCCCGCACTAATATACCATAACTCAGCTGACTATGTATTAGAGCAAAATATACTATTTTTAATAATCTGCTCGATAAAATGTTTCTTATACACTTAAATGAGTTACGATTTCGCACCTTGGCTGCTCTGTTGTTCAATCGTTAATCCTACATTTTTAATTTCATTTACTTTCTTTTGCGAATCACAAGTACATTTATTGTTTTCAATAGAAAATTAATGACACACGAACGTATTTTATTATTGATATTAAAATTTAGGTATTTTGTTTTTACTAACATTTAGGGTTAATAAATTTTCATCAAGCCAATGTTTAATTTTTTCTAATCCATTTACTGCCTTTTTGTAGACACTTTCCCAGGATTTCCCCGTAGAAATAACAGCAGAGTTAACCTTTTTAATTTAGATTTTTTTTATTAAAATTATGAATGGCCAGTAATTTTCATAATTTATCATATTCATATTCAGTATTCATAATTTATTATTTATTTAACCTAAGCAAATTTCATAACACATTATGCAAAAACTATTTAAAAAAACAAAACCTCCATGTTTTTTAGATAGTATTTATTGAACCAAGAAACCAGAAATATGAAATGTCCCATATAAAATAAATACAGTTATATGATGAGAATAAAGTAGAGAAGGGATTTACCTAAGCGATTTGAGGTATATGTTAAAACAACTTAGAAATAAAATAATAAAAATTGCCCAAAATTGGAGATTATTGTTAGTTTTTACATATGAAAATGATAATTTATGCTAAAAGTTTTTAAATTTTCAGAAAACATGTTTTATTTTGGTTTTAAGAAACAATGGTTTCAAAAAACATACCCCTTTTTTTCAAAAAACAACTATATGCTATCAATATTTATTTATTATTCTAATATAATAGTGTACTGGTACATATATGTACACTCGAATTCATAAATAGATATTACCTATTGTTATAGAATAGATGTTATAACCCTGGTAATAAACTAATAGTAAATATGAACTAAAATACTTAATATTAAAAGCTGAGTATTCCTGATACTTATTCATACAAGATAAAGTATCTACACATAAAGGAACTTTCGATAAATAGAGTTCCTCAGTTGATGTTGTGATTTCTCCTCAGATACGAGCTTTCGGACGGAACCAAGCGCCAGGAACACGGCGAGCTGAAGAACGGCGGAACTCCTGAGGAGATCTACACCGTGGAGGGCTCCTATGAATGGCAGGCGCCGGACGGCACCATCTGGGTCGTGACCTTCGTCGCTGACGACACGGGCTTTCATCCCAGGGTCGAGTCTCGAGCTGGCGGCGGCATTTCGTCGGGCGTTGTGGCCTCGTTGCTAGGTTAAGAGCTGTTAATGTTAAGAGTCCATGTTAAGAGTCCAATCTGTTAATACGATAAATAAGTTGATTCGATAAATACGCTATTTCAGCTTCTCGACCGATTCAGTAATTTCAACGAATCCGTATGGAGATCGTAAATATTTTTCTATAATTAAAATGAAAAATTTGTAAAAAATAAAATTAGAATATAACAAATGTATCAGGCATTGGTAGATTCAATGAAATGTTGCTAATGTTGTAGTGTTTTTTGTATTTTGAATGTTCTCAACACACTAAATCTCTTTAATTATTAAATAATAACTATATTATTCAATATTTTACTAAACATTGCGCAAATGTCAACATGAGCGCAACAGTAAAATAAAACAAAATTTACTTGTATAAATAGTATTTTAAAGTGGTTAAAAGTTTAAAGTTAGAAGATAATACATAATATGTGATATACAATAATATTTTTTATTATTATTATTTTTTAAATAACTATTTAGGTAATAGGTACTGAATTAACTGATGTTTATTGCCATTATCAGATAAGCTGTAAAAGAATTGTATATATAAATATATTTAGTAGAACAAAACGCACAAATCTAATTGACACACATGAACAAATTTCAGATAAAGATTTCTAGCGAATTGTTAAGCATTCTATCGTGTATTTTCTAAGTGATATATTTTATAATTTGTAATAAACTTGCTCTAACACAATCGTTTGTAACATAATTAAAGTTAAATGTTTTTTTATTTATGAAAAGGAAACCAACTTTTACTTGAACGCCACGATCCTCTCTATCTATTTATCTATCTATCTCTCTCGTACTCTCATTTCGTTATTAAAGAATCAAGTCAGTTTAAACCTGGTAGCGTAGTAATATTTTTTTATAACCATAATTAATACAGAAATGCCGTAATCTTTGAATCCTCTGTAAAGTAATTGTCAAATTGAATTCTATTTTAATTTTTACTAAAAAGGTAGCTACAGTTATCCTAATATATTATATTCATATTTGTACGTGTAATAAGCACTTTATTTATACCATTGGTAATAGTATAGTGGTTTATAGATTACTTTATTCCTGAGAAGAAATTGACAAGCGGTCTTTAGTAACTTAAAATCTACGAAAATTTCGCAACAAGACTCAAACATCGTAATGTAGTAAGAAAAAGCAAACGATTTCATAATGATAAAGATAGATTTCTTTCTACACAGGCAAGTTGAAAATACAAAACGTGTACAAATAAGGAGGTAGTCGCTAAGGCTATCTATGACCTGATGAGATTATCATTTCTAAGCTCTAAACATTTGTACGCGGTTTGCATCTCGCCTACCTGAAGACGAAATATGGTTTTCGGTAAAAAAAAAACGCTCTACTCATTTTTTTGGCGGTGAGCCATCAAAAAAACCACTATATATTAAATGACAAAACCTAAATATAACTAAAAGATCTCACATCAAATTATATAACTTTTATAACAGCTAAACAGAAAACAGAAGTCTTTAAAATATAATGCGATGTTTGTTTTTGTTGAATTTAATACTGGAAATGTAAATATATTATTGTATTAATAAATGTATTTATGAAATTATAGTATTAGTTCCTTATTGACTCATTTTTGTTACATATATTTTAACATAAATAACGTACTTCCAACTGATTAAATATTTTTAAAATATTTAGGTATTTTGTGAAAATGAAATACTGGTACGGAGGGATATAATAGAATACTTCAATAAAGCATAAAATAATAAAGGCTTAGAAGTAGCAAACATACCTAATTTGTTATATGCAGCAAGGCAAATTGGATGGCTTTGTGTTCAATTCCTGCATTGTTGCTCGGAATTTTGAATCCGATACCAGGCACTGGGCCTTCGGTCGGTGCCTCTGATGGGCTAGCCCTTCTGGCTAGCCTGCCTAACCCTAAAACGGGTTTGTAGGTGGCAATTTGCACAGAGTGCAAATAGGGAAATAGGGGGGGACGATGAGTGTTTGGGGGGCCGAAGACTATGGACTGTCCAGCTGGGCGCGAGGATGCGCCTTCCTGACGTCCGGATACTAAATAACTCTAGTTTAATACATACGAAAAGCTTTGGTCAAGCGTATCGGGATGTGATTATGGATCCCCGAACGCAATCATTATAACCCCGATGTAATTGTGAGAGAAGTTTTAGCTTCTATACATTCATATATAAGAAGCTACAATCACTGTCCGTCCGTTCGATGCATATTTTAACTCGAAAAGTACAAAAACGAAAGAGTTAGTGATTAATGAAACATTGACAGTTTGATAGAAAATATTAGTGGCCAGTTAAAAATAATAATATAAAGTTATCTATTTGCGCATATAGAACCATGTACCAAAAAGAAACTTCAGCGAGTCATTATAATTACAATAAATTGAAATATTATATCCGCGTTTATTTCTTTATTTATTTCAGTTACCCAATAGAATTACACAATACTAGTAACGAAGTTAGGAGAATATAATTACATTGAAGTACGTATACATTCTTCTATAAATAAGGGAATCTAACACTCAAACACTAATAAAATTGCAAAGAAAATAGAATTTATAAATATTAAAAAGGTATAAATATTAAAAACCACCTAAATTATAACTTTCTAAATACTAACCATTCAAACTCAATAGATTTGGAATACATAAAGTTATTGGTTTTTTTAACTAATTAATCAATCTAATAAATCTGATCTAATAGTTAAAGACTAAAATGTTAAGACTTGAATTTTTGTACGATGAACATTAATTACGAGCAAAAAGTTTGAATTAAAATATTATTTCGGAAACTATGAAACATACGCTGCTGTGTGAAAGGTATATTTTTCTCAGTATCTATAAGGCTCAGAAGATCAGAAGCTGATATGTTACTTTTATATAAAATTGTCAATGTTCACATCGACTGCTCTGATCTTCTGGGGCTCATAGATTTCCAGGTTCCATCTAGACCCACTCGCCAGTGTGAGACATTCCATCTGTCACGGTTAGTACGAATTATGCACAGAATTCATATATACATCGAGCATGTAAGCTTTACAACAGCACGTTGAGCGCCATCGATATATTCAACACTACATTCCCGGCATTCAAGAGAGTGTCTACTCTAGCTCTAACCCTAGAGTAGTACTCGTATATGTATATGTAAAATTTATATTATATTCTGGTGATTGTCTGGATGCCCCAACCCCTCCTAATTCCTGCTCCCGGCCCCGCTCCCGAATATATTTTCTATTTCTGTCATTGGTTTTGTGTTTTAATTGTAATTTTACTTCTATGTAAACTGTTGTTTCCTGAAATAAAATAATTTTAAACGCATTTTGCAATAGCGTCTTTGTTGTGAGCGCGCAGATGTAGCTATCGCTGGTAACAGTGTCAAGGTTACATTATCGATTCGCGCTGCATCGGCACACACCATCTGTTAAAAAATATACTTAATAAATTTGGAGATGATTTTTATTTCGTATTTTTTTATATAATTTCTTACACAACCCCCTAAAGTCGTCGGAGATGGTCTAGAGACAGCTTGTATATTACACAACCCAGAAACACAGTCCACAGTAATGTCGTACATACGAGTACATATCAGAATTCAAAATCTAGAGTAATCCACGGTAATGATGAAAACGGTTTTTTTATGGCGTCTAAACGGCTCAGCATGAAGAAATAAAATATAATTACACATTAGTCTTATCGAGTGCACGGTAATGACGTGCATATTGGGCCTAAAATCCACGGTGCATGCATCCATGGTAATATAGAAAACGGTTAGGATAGTTTTCATTCCAATTTTAAATTACCATTAAAGTTTTAGGTATTTTTAGGTAACTCTTTGGTGTTTATTTTTGTTCTAAATGAGTGTGAGCTATATTTGTCGATGTAACTGCGTATATCTTAACGCGTTTAAAATATTCATCAATACAATCTTGAAATACAAACGTATGGTGTAGATATGCACCCACATGATAAATAATCTATCCAAGTATTTATGTAAGAATCTGTGTTTAGATTTATCTAGTATTCACTTTTTTTTTCTCTCTTCGCATGTTAATTTAAATTGCTATGTAAATCTGTAGTTTCTTTCTTTTACTATGATGCTATAAATAAATTAATTAAAGCTACCCTCAGACAGGCGTTTTGCCGGCGACGTTTCGGCCACACAAGCCTTATATAGTAAATTAACCCCCAGTGAATTCTATTTGTTGACTATCTTTGCTGCTTTCGATGAAACCATAAATAACAAAAGCAGTGCTTCCTCTTCGAAATTCATTTTGACACCACCGGAACCGGCCACTGCCTGTGGTCGAAGTGTGGCCGATTTTGGCGACCACCTGTGGCTCGTTCGGGCCACTAAAAATTCGACGTCAAAACGCCCGTCTGAGGGTAGCCTAACACGGAATATAAATAAATCCCTATCGGACGGACGATTCTCTATATTTTGCGTACTGAAATGGACATTCCAAGGCATTAATTAAGTTGCGTTTGGAAAATAAACTTTTTCACTCTACTTTACTATTTCGCACTGTGGTGTTTATTTATAGAAAGTCTTAAAAAAACTAATAAAATAAAGGAAGCCATTATTGCAAATTTACGCCAGGACCCAAGTCTTCTTATAAACAAAACAAGAAAAGAACACAATGAAGGGCATATAAAATAAACAAAAGATGTTAATAATTACTTAATTCACCGTTACCAATAAAAACTAACGATCAATTTAATGTATGGAATGCACATAAAATATCTGTTTATGTGGTGAACTGGGATAGTCTGATGACGGCGTCACGTATGCGGTCATCGTGGTATGGACATATATTTGTATTAAACCTTGTAATACTTTAGTTTATAGTTAAAGTAATTAACTACAGACTACGCTGAAATAGTTGCGCATACGCAAAAGAAGAGATCTTGAGTTCCTGTCACTCCTTTGCAGATAGTTGACTCCCGAAACGCCATCCATCAGCAAAAAGTTAAACAGTTGTCCAACCATATGGCCAAGGCCAGATATAAGAATTTTCCGCCCCTAGGCACTAGTCTTACAGTGGCCCCTACCTACGTACCTACGTACGTACGTACGTGGCCCCTACGTACGTACGTAAAAAAATACCTACGTATGAAAAGGTGCTATGAAAAAGTTAGTAAAATGATTATTGCAAACCGTATGTGATTGGCGTATGATTATTACGGCCATAGGTCATAGGAACCGTACTATAGGTCATAGGTCGTTTGTTTAGATCGCACAGGACACCAGACACCCTCGTCAGACCAAAACTTGTTTTTATTTTCTTTATAATAATTATAATATAATTTGTATTGTTGGTTTATGAAAATACAAAAAAAATCAGTTACAGTTTTTATTATTAATATTATTTGTTATGGTACTTAGGTATTTTATTTTTTTTATTTATCTTTATTGGAGAAACCAACAATTTTACACAGTACATACAATAAAAAAAATACATTTGATCGATCGATAAAAAATTATGTAAAACTAAAAATAGGTTTCTACTAACAAAAGTATTAAAGTTAATAACAAAAATAACAAAACCATTTTATATTTATATATACATATCTACTTACACGAATGTAGAACAGCTAATTTTTACACAAAAGATCATTGCTAAACACTTTGAATTGCGATTTATTCAGAGTCAATTTATCGAAGCAGTTAATAGTTTCATTAAAATAACTTTGCAACCGTGGTATCGGTGAATGTACAGCGTTATTTGAGGAGCATGAAGGTATTTTAAAAACATTGTAAACATTGTATATTGATTCTATTTATTATAATCTGTGTTTTATCTTTCATTGTCTTCACTAAGCATAAAATATGCATGAGGGGAATATCTTTTTTTTGAATATTGATAGGGTTTTTTTTAACTTTGGTGTCTAAGAATTTTAACGTGTTTTGTATTTCAATAGTTTGTTAAAGATATAAAAAAATAAAATAAATAAATATATAGCTAAATGGTCTGTATATTATTACTTTCAAAAAAAATAAATAAAAAATAAGTTAATAAAGGACATATTAACTGATCTACTTTTCATTGGTATTAGTAATAAGTGAGTGATTCTTTATTAAAAAAAGAGGAAATATTTTTTTCTTGTACATAGCGATGCCAAATTTCGCATATTTAATTTCAATTCAGTTAAATTAAATAATAATATTTATTTAATATACTAAAAGATAATAGGTTTTTTTTTTTCTTTTTTACATTTCTGTATTAAGTAGCGCTGTAATTATATAAAAGAAGAAGAAACGCTTGCTAAATAAATAATAATGCTGTGGGTTTGAATATGTTCATGAGAAACGCATAAGCAAAATTAATACGTCGACCTGAGAAAGAATATACAATATTTTTAATTCCTTTACTTACATTCTAAATAATATATTTCAGTTACTATGCAATAAAACACCAACTTCCCCTTCCCGTGCTAATATTTTTATTTTTATTTCTTTTAATAAATGTCGATTACTAAGTAAATAAATACCAACCTTGTAAGTTAAGACAAAAAATATTCAATAATGAAAGGGAAAAAATAAATAAATAATGTTTACATTTTACCCCAATTTTAACATTGTCAATACCCGTTAATATGTTAGTTAAACGTTTTCCACAACATTTTCCTTACCAAATATGTTAAAAATTTAAATGTTGAATATCTGAACCTTAAGTATCGTGTTCAATATTTTTTAACCTAATAATTCAACCAATTATAAGTTATTGGCTTATTAATTCAAATGAAACATAGTTAGAGCCAGTGAATTTTAATTAGATCATTGCACCTTTGAACGTTAAGAAATAAAAGATGATTTGAATAAATGCAAATTATTTTTCTTACGTGCGATTAATTACCAAGACAGTATTCACAAATGTTTTATACAAAGTACCTAAAAATAGACGAAGTTGTAACAACACCAGCTATTTTAAGACTTTTTTTGTTTTTTGTTATGCTAAATTATCTTACACGTGTATTACTTATTGACACAATAATTATCCTATATACTAACGACATTAGTCTGAGGACTACTCCTTAAATACAAGGATTAAATATAATGAGATTGCCCTCGGAAGCAACCGTGTCTCCAACGATCTGGGTGATGGGTGAGTAGTCGGTGTTCAAAAACTGCCTTCTCATTTGGCTCAAAATTGTTGCTTAACAATCGAATGTGGCTACTGCCCCTCAGACTATATTTATATTTCACTACAAACGTGTATAAATACGGTTGCTTCCGTCTATGAAATGGTGATGGATAGACTGGCGCCTATATAAGGCTTATATTATATTGCTGAAATATCATTTTTACACAGTGTTTGGTAGTGTGAAGATCTCTTTCATTACGCCAGTCGCAAAAATAAAAATGGTGTGTGTTGCAGTTTTAAAATTTTACTCGTGTTTTTCTTTTTTTACAACTGTTAGTTGTGGTAGACTTTGTGGTAAAATTAGTTCAATGCTGTATATGACACGACATTCATAATTATTTAGACATTATATCTTAATATACAAAAGTGAACCATCGGTTACAGATAAATTAATTATTATTTTAAAATAAGTATCTTACCGCGCCGCTACTTCGAAAATGAGTCTAGTTATTTATTTTTTTTATGAGTATATTTATTTTATTTATTTAATTTTTAGAAATGCTTACAGCAATACTTAAAGACAGTTCAAGAAAAATCAACAACGTACTACAGGCATCTCTAATTTAACATATTATGTTTAAAATAACACGATAAAGTGAACTTAGCATCTATATTCAAGTGGACATAGCTGGTATTGTTTTATAAAAGTATGTGAGGGTTGTAAATTGAGAATATAATTAGGGTTGGGTTATTTATTTATTGTGACATATTTAATTTGACAAAAAATCGAAATGTAGTAAAACAAATCACAGTTACAAATGAACATTATAAATGCACAGGGAGCGATTAGCACTGCTACATTTGGTGCCCTGCCTTCTTTACTAGACTATGTTTGTACTAAGGAAGGTAATGTTATATTGTGCTACAACTAAGAATGTCAAACCGTCAATAGGTGCCTATAGAGAAATATGAAAATATAAAATGGTGTATTAGAGCAAACCATGATGATCAGTCATCTTTGTATTTATACTGATTTTGCATGCAGTTAATTAGGTTTTTAAAGCGCTCTATTTGTTTATAGAAAAAAATGTATATGCTTTTTTTATTGAAGAAAGACTACTATTTTCGAAATCAGTATCAATAATTGGCGTGTGTAATATTCAATTTTTTTAATCGATAGCATTATAATTGTCGTTTAATATGCATTTACTGAAATGAATCTCTCGTAAAACACAGTTGCTTTTGTAACGCACAGAATTTAGAATGATTGATATATTTCATGTTAGTAAAAAGCAATTTATTCATGGAATTATAAACTCCATAAAGTTTATAAATTCGCGAATATACCCTCTGCACTACATTCAATTTTTTTAAGAAATGAACATTAATATTTTGAAATTGAATTTAATTTGAAAATTGGACCCACACACAAATTCACACCTCAGAATCCTTAAAAACAATTCTCAAAGATTTTTTTTTTTGTAATAGGAAATTACTTATAATTTGCAAATATTTAATAAAAATGTTTTTATTGTAATAAAGTTTTTTTGTAACTTAAAAATAAAATAAAAAATTACTCCGCATATTATGAAAAGAATGTTACGACGGTTATTTTTCCAGATCTTAGCAATCATCTTCCTTGTCGGCGTAGCCGCTTCTGCGAGCGCCGCTCCTCAGGATATCGGACTTCATCATCATCATCAGCCGAGGCCCGAAGTGCAACTGCTGCGGTACGAAAACGAGAACGACGGACTCGGCAGCTACAGATTCGGGTTTGCGCCGACTTCTTTGACCTTTGTTTCTCCATCATATATTCCCCATCACCATCATACTCTATATACTGCTATTTTGTAACTCTATATTTCCCTCATAATATAGTTTTTATTAGCTCTAAGAGATTAGAAAGCAAACGAAATCTTCTTTTTAATTCCCGACGCAAACAGAGGGCTGTTATAAGTTTAACGCGGCTACTGAATTTTAGTAGGCCCAACCGGAGTTTGGGTATCTGTTTAATATACTAACCAATTCCTGTAGATTGATAAATCTTTCACCGAACAAAACTTTCGTGTAACCTGTACCAAACATTATCTGTAGATGCAGCATTCAAATGAAAAGTTGCGTATTCCTTCCAAGTCTGTTTTGTTACGTCAACCAAACAATCAGTAGTATACTCGCAAATACACCTCGTGCTTCTCGCTTATTCCGCCATTTTGTTTTGTTTCTCTATCGAACAGTTCAGTAGCGTTTACAAAGCAGTATGTTTATGTTCTGAGTTCGGCTAGAGAACTAAAAACTCTAGTAACGGTAACGAAATAGTCTGTTAAGGTTACAAGACGCGTTCGTTTGTTCGTACAAGACTGTACGAACAAACGAACAAAACGTTTATCTGTCACTACAGTATTTTTTTTGTAGAGCGTACAGGATTTTTTCTCAGTGTGACGCTATAATGTCCAACTACCCATCCGCGTGTGTCCGACCGTCATTCCAAAAAGGGTTCAAATAAATTCAGGTGACCTCAAAACGCGAACTTCTGTCGAAACTTTCGTCTGTAAACAATACTTTCCTGGTCAATGAGATCCGGAAAGAAAATAATTGGTAGGTCGAAATAGCAAGGTTGATACCTATTGGTACTCATTGAAATTAGGTTAACGAGCACTGGCTATACTGGCACTGGGTAAGTATATGTATAAAATTAATTTAATTTATAAATTATAATATCAAACTTATAGTTAAATAAATTAACAAAAGCTTCCAAAAAGATATGTAGGTATTATATATTTTAAAGAGTAATGCTTATAAATTATTATGACAGTGCTATGTGTAAGGCGTAGCATATAACTGAAAGGCGACCTTAAAATTCGATGCTTTATTTTTATAGGGCGTCATGTTTTACTCTGCGCGGTCAGAAAGTATAAGGTTTTTATTTAATTACAGCTTCATAATATAGAAATTTAAAAAACAAACTTTTGTATATTTCAGACGTTTCATTTGCCTTTCAAGTTTTCAGTTATTTTTCCTAAGGCTCTAATGTATTTTATAAGAAAGCAATTCAAATACAAAAGAACTATTAGCAGTTTAACATTTATTAAATTTCTCAGAAATAGAATTATTTTTTAAAATCTGCCTTTACTATATTGAAGACCAAGGTACCATACTTTTTTTATGATTAAATATCCAATAGTTACCAAATGCTAGCCATTAAATGAATAAAAATTAATATTTATTACTTTGCTTCGCCTTAATATGCTTTATCCTTCGCAGTCATATCACCACCTTCATTTCACTGTCCGTTCCCCAGATACGAACTGTCGGACGGCACCAAACGCGAGGAGCGCGGGGAGGTCCGCAATATCGGCACCCCGGCGGAAGCCCTGAACGTGGAAGGCTCCTACACCTGGGTAGCTCCGGACGCCAGCGTGTGGCTGGTCACCTTCTTGGCGAACGAAGGCGGTTTCCAGCCGAAGGTCGTAAGGATCAAGTAGATACATCCATGGATCAAGATTATTCAAGATAGACGTTCAAATTTCTACTCGAAATTTTTACACGTTCTTCTCTTCGGTCAAATTGTTCCTACACAAATTACAATAACTTCATTCTTTGCATTATATATACATTCAAATTGTTCCAAAACAAATTACATCAGCATCATTTTTCGCATTGTTCCTTTGTAAACCCGATTTGTAGCTTTCTTGTACTGGTGTTTAGGTGTGAAATCATCATTTCAAAATTCCTTCTTGACTAAAAGATATAGTTTATCCATGTCATTTGTGGGATATAAAGGTGTACTTGTATGTATATTAATATATATATTTCATAAGAGTAACACACAAAATGAATGAACAGTCAGATGTTTTTTCAGTAAAACACAAAATATTTTTTTAACCATAAAAGAAAATTTTACCAAAATATTTGTAGAGAAAACATGATTTGCAAAATACATACTCCAAAAGTATAGTTATATAAGTACATGCGAATATAAATATTGAAATATTGTAAAAAAAATATGAATTTGTATCCAATTTTAAATTCCTTTTAATGGACGATTTAACATTTTTGAATACCTATAAAGCTTTTAGACCAAACGTTCTTTAAACATGATTCTATCACTTAAATAACTATTTTTTCAATTATATAACATGTATATCTCATAATTAATCAGAGAAAAATAATAAACATTTTTTATTTAACATGTAACTTACATATAAAAATACAAGTTATAGTATAAAAATGTATTTTTCTTAAATGTAAAATATATTTTCTAAAATAATATGTAGGTATGTATATTGATATTATAATATATACTTTAAAATAAACATTACAAATTAATATTGTGTTAGATTAATTTATATATAAATGTTAATATCATCGTATTAAAAACACAGGGTTTTAATATATTTAAATATACTTATATCTACTTAAATAGAGGATACCTACGTAGCTCGGTTGGAAGAGCACACTTTAAGTAAAGTGATAGGTCGTGGGTTCAACCCCCACCGTAGGCAACAAATTTAATGCATTCAATAATTTCAAGACATTCGATATGTATTTTTTACTGTAAGGATACATTTATATTACATGCATTTAATTTAAAGCATATGTGTGTTTACATAATTTTTATATTGTATTCTTTATTAAAAAATATATAATATATACAAGATAAAGAAATGTTAATTATCTATAAGTATCATATTTCTTTTTACCTATCATAATGTTTCATATCATATTATTTTTATATTGTAATATTATTTATATTTATTATATATCATTTTCCATCAAATTGTGTTTCATTAATGTGTCTTTGTTTTAATATAATTAAAAAATTGAAAAAACGTAAGTATCTTGTATATCTCGTCGATATCAAAATAGGTGTATATTTACATAGATATGTTATAAATAAAATGGATTTTAATTATGTGTTAATTTAAAATTCATTATTTCATAAAACTTGTTTTAAAGGTTGTGTTTGATAAATAAATAAAAAATAAAAAAATATTGAATAGATTTCTTGATCAATATTGAACAGGATATTAGATTTTATTAAATCTGGTAAATATTTAGATATAGTTTTAACTGTATTTACTTCTTTATTTAGTTCTAATGTTTCTTATAATAATGGTTTTTGATATGTCGTATAAAGAAATAACAAAAATCATAGAATCAGAAAAAATATAAATAGATAAAAAGAAATAAAAAAAATAAATATATTTCTTGAATAATTTTAAATTCAAAGTTTTTAAACTGTAAAACAAGGTATCTGCAAAGTTACAGTGCTTCATTGTACTAAAGTGAATCTTAAAATAAAATTCAAATATCCTAAAGTTTAAAAAGTTTAGCTTGTCAAATGGTCATGTTGCAGTTATTACTTTTCTAACTAGGTAACAACTGCCTATTCTAAGTAGAAGACCAACGTAAGACCTTGTAAATAAATAAAAAAATATATTAGAAGACTATTCACATGAATATTTTATACACATAAAATATTTAACCGTTATACCATTATTATGTATAAACATTATCTACTCTTTAACTAAATATTCAACAAAGTGGTAGGGAATGCAATCTCTTCGATCTCGCGAGTTATTGGCTATATCTTGTACCGATTTCCTTACGAGATCTCGTCGAGATTACGAGGTTGAGGTTGAGCATTCATGAACCGCTAACAGCCAAATCGCTCAACGAGTTCCGCGGCGAATTCATTGGAGACGCTATTAAAAAAAAGAGATGAATTTATATGACGCCGGAGGGTTTAGAGGCGAACTTCTTCGGTTTGAACATAACTGCTGTCTGTGGTTACCTACAGGTACGGAAAGCAGGAGTATTTTTACTTGGCCTGTCTGTAAGATTAGGAGTTATCTGTCAGATGGAACCCTTAATATGCCGTGTTTTTGGACAAGCTATTTTTATAATAATACGAAAATATATATTTTCTAAAAAGATTAAAAACTCTTAAGCTTAATTTATCATTTTCATATTTAAAAACTAAAACATAAATCTCCAGTGTTATCCGTGTATCTCAAATCGCTTAGGTAAATCCCTCCTCGACTCCTTTTTCATTATAAATATATATTTATTTTATATGGGATGTTTCTGGTATCAGAAGCGGATGACTTTAAAAAATTCTATTTCAAAAACATAGTGGTTTTGTTTTTGTTTTAATATTTTTTGCATGTTTAAAGAAATTTCCTTAATATTTAAAGGTTTCTTTGGTATAAATAAACTTGATTACTCATATCTCTTATGGATATCTCTCCTACCGTTTTAGAAACCCCTAGAAAACATGCAGGCGCATGTAGACGCCCTACCATTAGGATATCAGAAGTGAATCCGCCCTGGCCGACTGGCCACTTTTTTAATTTAATTAAAGTTTCAGGGGCTTTTCGAGTAGTATCACCCCACACAATTAACGTGTAGATTATTAGAGTTGGTGAAGGAATTGGAAATTATTTTTAAAGTTCGAGTGTTTTCTAAGATTTTTATGAACTGTAATTTGCGAACGAACTTTGAAAACTAATAAATGTGATGATTCCAGCGAAGTCGTCTATTTCAACTTATAAGATGTACTATCTAACGTTATCAACATTCTTCAAAGACATACAGTTTCATTTTATTCTGTTCTAATCATTTGGAAGTAATGATGAATATAACATTCTTTGATTATTAAGATTGTTCAAAAAATATTTATAATTTGGGTATGTTATTAAATTCGACACGAGAGTTGCAGTCGAATTTAAGAAGGACGTTTTTCAAGGGCTATCCGAACTTAAGTTGTTTTTTTGTGGTGGGAATCTTTACTCCAAACTTGCCTTGGTTAATGATAAAAAGTGAATGTATGCACGCAACAAGAGGTCATTTTGAGTTAATCCGCGCCACTGCAGACAGTGTTCATTTAAAACACAAGATGATTATCGTAAATGATATTTGCAATTGTGATTTTATGGTGAGTGTCCAATTTCATGATTATTGCTAAAATATTCATATTATTATCTATGTAACCATTTCGTAATTTGATACGCGCTGTTTAGCGGTTTGATGGATGAGGTAAGTTCGAAGAGATTTCGGTGAATATGTAAATATAGTAATACAAGTTTAGTAAGCTTTATCAACAGCATATTTTAGTAAGTTATACTTATAAAAAAAACTGTTACGGGTTATGTTTGATATTACCATTTATATAACACAAATTTGTGGTGGTTTCGGTGCAAACATTTACCGATGGCAATGTTATGTTATTTGAAATGGACAAATACTTAACTGCATACTTACCTTTGACAAAGCAGATAAATTTTGAATGCAGTAGTTTTGGAGATCCTGGTAGTTTAACAGTTAAGGTGAGGTGAGTAACTATTAACCCAGAGGTCGCGCACAAGCACATTTGGCTTAGTCGATTAGAGCCCAAAACAATTCCTAAAAAAAATTATTGTAAAATCTTATTAGATATTAAGCATTTGCATACTATCAATGTGGATAGGACTAAACATATCTATAGAGGGTAGAAAAATTCCGCGGTGTACCTACATAGTTTTCCTAGAAAGCTCTTCTTTTTTTTTTGTGGTACACAAAGTAACATTGATCAAGTTGCATCGATAAAGCACCTACATATATTAAATAATTATAGCTATTTTAAGCTGGAGAAACTCTATAGATTATTAAAAGCCTTTGGATACTTCATTTCCTGAATATAACTTAACATTAGTACAATCTCAATGAGTAGGTACTTTATATTCCATAGCATTTGCTCAAAATATTTTTATATATAATGATGAGTTCATTTACTACGAAAAAAAAAATATTTACTACCAAAACTCTAAACCTGTCATAAAGGAAGTAGGTGGATCACCTTCAAATACTGGAATAAAACCCAATAAAATTGCTTAATGGTTAATAGTAAAAAGTATGCGAAAACGAGTACTCGGATTAAACAAATTTAATGATTATTATTTTAGGATATATAAAGAGCATTCCACTTGCTCTGAATTGAATGGTTCTGGAAAGAAAAGAGTGTAAACCAATCTTTATTTTTTGTATAAACTTGTTTTTATGTGATTTAATTTATCACAGTGAAGTTATAAAAACAATTAACAATATATACTAATTACATCAGTAAATATACTCAAATTATAATATTTTAAGTATACAATGTAATTATATTTTAATATTATGTACTTTAAGGTGTATTTTTTTTCATATTATTATCAAGTTTATTTTTAATGTATTTCCGCTGTGTGGGTCATGTTGTTAGTGTAAAAATGCGTGTATGAAAATTATGCAATCAATTCAACAAATATCAACAGTTAAACTTTAAATACACTGATGCACCAAGAAAATTATGCACATTTTCATATTGCTGAATCCTGGTTTATATTTTTTATTTATGTGAATATTTTTTATTTTTTTTTTCGCCTCTATTATTTCTAAAATTGGTCATAAACCGTGGCATGAGCAACAACTCAACAAAACTTGACTACTATTATATTTTTAAAATATTTTTTTTTTTTTAGTTAATATTTATGTTGATGACATTAATTATGGGAATGGTGCACTCGGATGATACACAGATTATACATTACGAGAATATAAGAGATGAACGTGGAAACTATAAATTTTCGTAAGTAGACCATTTTTTTTTTTTGTATTTTGGAATAACAAGCGTTACAATATTTTATTTGCTGTTTAATTACTAATGTTGACATGTTGAAATGCCCAATTTTTGCCTAACAGTTTCATCCTCTTCTGAATATCTAGGTATCATATTAAAATGTATGATTCCATTGGCGGTAGCACACTATTTTTTATCAAAAAATAAAAAAAACATTCAATACTCGACATAAATAATAATTATATACCAACCAACCATATTATTAAACTGTTGTACGAAATATAAAAAAATATTATTAAAAATCATAAAAAATAATTTTTGCTCTGCTCCCATTGCGTTGTTATAAAACGTTTTGTCTTTATTATCACCATTATTTCTAGAAAACAAAACATTAGAAAAGACGAGAGCATAGATTAAATAATAATGTAAAACAGAGATGGGACACGCAATTTTCCGGTGGACCCATTTGCAGCTTCGAACAAATATTAATAAAAATAAAAATATTAATTTCGATTAATTTAAACCATAGTTCTATGGCCGGCATTTGGTAACCATTGGATATTTAATTGTGAAAAAATATGGTTAGATACCTTGACCTCATGTCTTCAACATAGTAATGACAGATTTTTAAAATTAAATTCTATTTCTGAGAAATTTTATAAATCTTAAACTGCTAATAGTTCTTTTTTAGTTGAATTGCTCTCTTATTAACGATATTAGAGCTTTGGGAAAAATATTAATGAAAGGCAAATGAAGGGTCTAAAATATAGAAAAGTTTGTTTTTTTTATTTCTATATTATGAAGTTGTAATTAAATAAAAACTGCTGTAAAATTGCTGACTGACCGCGCAATACAAATAATGTACCGAATTAGAAGATCGACTGTAATATGCTTGGCCTTAAATGTGAAATCTTGCATATTTATCGCCTTTGAGGTTATTATCGAAAGTTCCATCCGCGATCGTTAATAATATAACATTTCGTTTTATACATTTCAGATACGAGCTTACAGACGGAACGAGACGCGACGAAGAAGGGACGATTAAAAATCCAGGAACTGCGAATGAAATCCTATCAGTGAAAGGTTCTTACTCGTGGAAGGATCCCTCGGGAATCGAATGGATTGTCACCTTCGTGGCGGACGAGAATGGCTATCAGCCAAAAGTGGATAAGATATCATTCCCTCCCCTCGGAGCAGCGTTGCCTCCTAGTTTAATTGGTTCTCTTTTAGGATAAATATCTTATTAAAAAATACTTTAAATAAAAATAGGTATGCATCATTTTGACTCTTAATGACCGTTAAAGTATAAAACGACCGACGCCTCGCCATCGGTTTGTTATTAAAATTGACCCCTACAGATATTTTTTCCCGGTTTCACTTGCAATTACAAAGTCACATTACAAATATACTAGGTACTTTACAGATACACTTTTGCAACCATCTCCTTCATTTTCTAAAAGTTAAAACGACAAAGCAATAGTGAATCGTTATTTCACTATGTGGTATTGTTGCAGTGGTATTTTTTTTAAATAATTGATATGATCTAGGTCATTTAAGCCTGTGCTAGAGTCAGGGGAGATGGTGGTAATGAAGCATTAAAAATGCACACACACACACATTATGTCACACGACTAAATATATTATAACCCAACGAGATCGTTGTTATCGACCGCCATCGGGAAAAAATATCTGTTATCTCATATAAACAAATAAAATTTTAACTAATAAATAGCGCTCGGCAAAAGGAAATGAAACGAGAAGAAATTATAGTAATTTAGCTCATATTTAAAAGCCCACCTGAAAGTCAGAATTGATGTACCGTACCTATCATATAGTCCACTGTTTGCAACTCCATTATTATGTATGAAGTTGGTTCCTAAGCTTGGATAACTACACTTTTAAAACTATTTTTAAGTAGAAAGTCAACTGCTAAAGTATGCAATTTTTGTACTGAGAAGTAATATAATATGATAAATTATTTATATGAGCTGTATTTTCTCAAATAAATAATGAATAAGACTATGCTTATATTTTTTTTGGACAACCTGTGTTACAATTTTTCTTTCTTCAGCATTTTTTTTTTAAACATCACATAAATAATAAATTTAAAAAAATAAAATTAAAAAAAAATAGCTGACAGCATCAAAAATATATTGGACAAGCAAATGAAGACCACAGGAAAAAGGAAGATTGTTATTTTTGAACGAGGTCGAGTCAACAATGCCATTTGAAATCACATATTTGAACATGCTCAGTCATAGAGATATCGGGGTTTGAATTTTGCCCACAGGGGAAAACGAAAATGTCATTGCCAACAGAAAAGAGAAAGAGAAGTCACTGTTTGAGCTGTCATTTAGTTTGAGATTAGTTTTGCGACAGGCAGCTGGCTGTGACACATGAATCTGAAACACAATAAATTGTAAAATGGCATTTCTCCATTTTGAGCTGTTTTTCTACTTGATTTTTGTATGTTGAGCTTCTAGCTTGTTTTTTTTTTTTTGTTATATTGATGACATAGATTTAGATAAATGAGTACGTGTACGATTTGAGCATTCAATGATTTGATTTCTCAACTCGTACATGGTGACTTTCAAGGTTATTTAATCTTTTTTGGTGTGATAAGAACAGCAAAAGGAAATAAAAAAAATCGCTCTCAACGCAATGGTTACGAGAGAGAGCTATTGCTTTCTATATCTTAATGAATACAAATATTTTAAATCAAAGCGTTGCGCCTAGAGGCGTAGCTAAGGGGCCCCGATACCAAAATGAAATTGGTGCCCTATCCAAACTGGTTTTATTAAGTTTTATTAAGTGAAAATTATAATAAGTATATGTGTAACTCAGTAGATAATATTTAATAATAAATAAATCAATGAAGTAGATTACAGTTAATAATACAGGTATTAGACAATAAATCGTAGTAGATTAGAGAATTAATTTTACAATTTAAATTATTAATAAGAATTTAGTTTATAATCTTTACCCAGTTTTAGTTTTCGCAAAAGTATCAAAACCTTCGGTTAAATTCAGGCTTGATACCGCAAGAATTCATTAAGCTCGACGCTGAAGGAAGATAAACATCGTATTACGTTAGTAAGTAGGATCATTATTTTAAGGGATTATTTTTCTATTAATTATAATTATATTCTAAGCTCAGGGAGCCCTCCGATAGGCCACTGGTTGTGCCGTTCTATCGAAACATCGAAGTCGGTTCGCTGTTTACGCTCACGAGATGTCTTTTACGTCGCATAAGGTCAGTCGAGCACTTTCGGATTTTTTAAAGTAAGAAAGGAAATATTCTTAAAACATTTTTCACTGAAGATAATAAGTATATTCCTAGTATTAAATAGTATTAATACTATTAAATAGTGTAAATAGTATTATTATTTAGGCTTTAAAACGAAAACTGCCATTAGTCTTGTTTTTTTTTAAATACTGTGACCTAACCATAACTTCCTAGATTCTCGCGCCAAAATAAAGACTGCTGTCAAACTGTCAACTTGACAGTTGACACTACTTGTTAACTTGTTTGTATCGCTCTCAGCTCTCCTTCCAACCAACCAAAGTCCTCTCGCCTCTCGGAGCCGGTCAAACGGACAGGTTTATTTATTACAAGTTTAAAAACTACTTGCAATTAAAGTGAGTTATTGTGAAAACTTATTTTTGCCTGCTGTGTATCATGTGCTCGAAGGTAAGTGTATCGAGTCCCGTTCTATATGTAGTTTGTTGAAATTTACACTACCTTTGTATCACCAGACGAAAATTTACTGCTAGCCGAATTAAGCTTAACCCTCTACTTGAAACAGCTACTTTCACTTTTTTTATAGGCTCTTATAGGTTGTAGATGTCAAGGCAAGCATAAGCACCTACAAATATTAAGATGAAGGGTTTTATTAGATATGAATAGTGGTCATTTAAAAAAAAAGAGTTGATAACAAACTTACGTAAATCTCCATGAAAGTTACCAGCGAATACAAAGGTTAACAAAAAAACGTCACAGACCAATGTGTCCCATGGCAAAGTGTGAACGCAAGTACTCCGGTAACTTACCAGGAAATAAGCCTCATCGCATCGTGGTGCTGCAAATGACTCAGGCCCACATTGAACTATTTATAATGTAACAAACACAAGAAACTGCTTAACAAAATTACAGGAATTAGCGCCATCAGAATTCTCTATGGAAATATTCGCAGTATCATAAAAAAAAAACTGACAGCATTCAAGTACCTTTCTACTTTAAAATTCAAGTCAGATATTTTGTTTTTCATGGGAGTCTTTATTAACTTCCCACAGTAACTTGGTACCATAAATACCAGGTATATAATAGTACTCGGAGGTACTATGATATAAGCCAAAAATAATGTTGACATCTCGTAAGGCATCTTGTTAACCTTCACTAAATATTTTCACCATTTTCGGAATATTCCAACATTGCTTCCTCGGATTATTTTTATCTTTTTATTCTTCAATATCTACATATTGTCATTCCTATATATGCAATGGAAAATAAATAAATGAAAATAAAAATAATTACAATGCTGTGCGTGCTTAAAATAAATTAAACACTCAACGCATTTATATTACGAATTAATAAATGTATGTAAGTCTCAATAGCTTATAAATCTACCATACATGCATATTATTATATATTAAATAGAGAATTAAATATTATATTTGTCAGACCTAGTAGGCCCATTTCAGCGACGTCACATACCGATAAAATCCTCGATGCAAGTAAAGGAATATAAATGAAAAAAAAAATCTTCTTTCGTCAGGGCTTTTATATCATCAAGAAATCATCTAAAACATCATCCCGGAAGAAGAGCAAGGATGCTGTTTCACGGTCACTTTATGAAAAACACAACAAGAGTGATTTGGCATATGACACACTTCGTAGCGAGTGGGATAAGATCAACGAGAAGCTACAGGTTTGGAAATATACTTTTTAAAATGTATCACATTAATTAATTTTGTGACCCCACGTCTGATGTGTGATGGAAATCACTAATTAAGGTCATCAAGAAATGCTTGAAAGAGAGCGAAAGGAAGTTTAGAGATGGAAAGAGTAGTGTAATCCTTAAAAATATTAGTAGATGTAAAATGTATGTATTAAGTGTCTAATACTAGGTATACCCTGGCAATATATTAGCTTACATTTGTAAAACTGTATGGGGCATTTTGGACTGGAACAATCGTCAGGCCAATGTCTGCTAGTTTTTGATGCAAATATTCCAGACTCAAATTTACGTAGGCCTGTGCATGTCAAAGATAATTTCTGTTTTATATTTTAGTAAACCTCTGCCCTCATACCCTACTTATTTGGCGAATGTATTTCTGCTAAAATGAATCTGTTTATCTTGAAGAATTTCTTGTAATATTGCAACTGAGCTTCTGCTAATATTTTCCTTAGAATAAATATTTTAACTATTTATTAGCATAAATAATAATTTTATTGTAGGTACTATTTTAAGTGAATATTTTTAAAGAAGTATTTGAACAAACAAATTAAGTAGTAAGGTATATATGCTGTGATCTATTTCGAATTCCAACGGCTCCACCAATGCAAGAATGCCGGGAGTTCCCTTGCCCAGACTTCTCCCATTCTCTCTACTGCATTTTGTTCTTCTCAATTATTTTTTTCCATCAGCACCTTCTGTCAAAAAATTTTTTTTCGCTGTTCTTGATTATCCAGCATATTTATAAAAATGAATGTTTGTTTGTTTGTTCATCTTCTATGCATTCCTAAACCATTCATTCGATTACGATGAAACTTTGGTGAGTTGTATAGATATATAGCTTTCATAGATATATTTTTTATATTATTTTATAATACTGCTTCCATTTGACCTCATTGATTATAAGCAAATCAGTTATTGAAACTTTTAAATAAAGCAGAATGCTCAAAAAGTCTCCAGTTCTAAAGATATGTGCAGACTTGAAAATCATTAAAAGATCACCCGGGCAGCGTCATCTCACATCTGGATAAAGGGTAACTCATGAAGAAAAAGAATCGGACATTTATCCGTTCCCTTACAGTTTGAGTTTTTTTTTTTATCTTTTCATATATGTCTTACGTGTGTCAAATTGAAATATTCTAATTTCAGTTACTGAACCGGTCCAGCTGCAATGATGATGTGGTAGCCTACATCAGGGACTGTTACAATTCCGTCCAGTTCGATAGGAATGAAAACATAATTCCGTGCGCAACGCTGCTAACCGGAGTTAATCAACCTGATCATTCTGCACATTTCTCCGCGCTCAAGGAAAAACTTAAGTTAGCAAAATCATTTACGAGTTAATTAACTTCAAGGGCACATACTGAACCATTCCAGCTATAAAAAACAAATTAAAATGTTGTATTTAATTGATAATTTATTTATTATTTATTTTATTTCGTTATTCAACAAATTTACATTTATTTTACTTTTTGTACCCAAGGCTCATCTGCTGAAAACCAGGTGTGTAAAATACAGATAATAATAATTGTAAAATATGTTCAAATTAGTTTGTTCTGTATTTTACACGTCCTTTACAATATAAACACACACATACATTAGTAAAACATAAAAGAAATAAGTTTAACTAAAACCTCATTATACTAATAATACACACAAGCGATTTCTAATTGTTTATTGTATGTTATTTTTTGTTTGTTTTTCACGGGCCTGTTGTTCAAGTAAACCTTGTACATGACCTTGTACTAACCTTGTGTAATTTCGGGCTTTGTGATTATATATTTTTAAATGTTTTTTTTTTTCATTTTCTTATGTAAATCTGTGCACTTACACAAGATACCAATAAATAAGCAAATAAACTACGAATGATTACAAAAGAATCTTTCTGAGCTTTACACTTCGAGTGGCGTTGAGGATAAGGCTCCGATTTCATGCTGCGGCTTTATTGGCACCTCGAAAAGTCAAAAGGTGCTCGAAAAGAAACAACAGACCAGAAGAGTAGTAGCCGTGGTGGGCAGAACGTAATTTACGTAACAGAATGTGTGCAAATCCTCGCAAATTAGGAATTTGGGACAGTTCGCGGTTATTAACAGACCGACTCGTCTGAAATAGAAGTAATCTTATGCATTATACTGACTTTTATTCGCACTGTGTACATAAGAGTCATCATCAGTGCCTACATATTATTATATGCAAATTAAGAAAGATATCTTACAAAAACACCAAACAATACATCCTATACACACAGAATAATAGTATATTAAATTCATACATTTATGCACATGTTTAATTCTTGGTATATCTTATGTTTACAGAATGCCCGTATTTGTTTTTTTTTTTACTACTTTTCTGCCGAGCAAATGGGTTAAAGTTTTTAATAACGCATACGGCAAATGAAAGATAAAACTAATGTTTTCATATGTACCTTAGTAACTCGATAATCTTTGCTGAGAACCTGATAAAAATGGTTCTGGTTTACCTAAATTCACGATTGTAAATATGTTTGTAGATCGGATGTTACAGCACACGTAGCAACAGTGTACTCAGCAGACGCCAACAGTCACAAAGCTATAGTTGAACATGTGGTGTATGAATTTATCAATGGATCTGCAACAGATGTAAGATATTTTATTTTCACATAATCTCTTGGCCAATGTAAGCTTTTAATAAGTTAAATAAACTAGGCTACTAAATACAATAATAGCTAACTCCACAAATAGAATTTTCAGTAAACCGCAAATCTTCCAGCCTTACTATATTTAATTTTGAGGTTAGTTCTTGAACTGTAGCATTATATGGGATTTGTTTTAATAGCAAATGTAAGATTCAGCCTTACGATAGAATATTTTCCATCTTATGCATAGCCGCGTTAGCCCCCTGCCAGCGTGTATGCATAGCCGCATTAGCGTTAGCGCCCTGTCATTTTAGCGTAAACTAATGCATACACGCTACTTTTGCAAAACACATGCTTTCATCATTTACTTATATAGAGATTGCTTTTACATCATAGCCATGATGGATTGTCTTGATTGACGGAAAATGGATTTTGCTGTTTGCTTTTTTAATGAGTTGTTTGCTTGTTTGCTGGTTTTTCTGGCAAATTCCCTAAGAAGTCGGGTTTGTGAAAATTAAATGTTATAAGTATACTATCGAAACGTTCAAAGGTGTAATAAGAATAAATTGCCATGTAAATCACAGATTACCACTCCCAACACGATAATCACTCCCATCTTGAATAGAACCATAAAGGTTTACAGAATTTCTGATCCTTGGAATAAACAGGGCTTTTGAAATTTAAACAGCATCTAGATCATGTAGGTGATTCATATTTTTCAATATTTAAATAAATTAGAATGTAGTTCACAATTAATTAATAAATAAAATAATATAGCAAATTAAAATATAACTTTTATAGCTTACAAAATAATAGCCCATTTTAAAAAATATATCTTGATTTGCTAGGTAAAGACGACATTCTTGTGGAAAATTAGTGGAAGTAAATGGGAAAAAAAGTAAATTGAATTAATTTCATATCCTAAAATGAAAAACCACAAAATAAAAGCTTATAGAAATGAACAAATTAGTTTAGGATTAATGAGCGCCGAAAGAAATGCGAAATTATTTATTTTAGGCGTATTATTTTATCAAATGTGCACTTATTGCAGAATTCGGATTCAGAGGAAGACGACATTGATATGGAGAAAAGTCCGAGAAATATAAAATTGAAGAAAAACCGTTGTACAATGTCCGTTCTGAAATGCTGGTACAACAATCGGTATACAAAAGATTTCGAGGAATACCAGTCTCCCACAAAAAAACATAAAGATCTCAGAAAGGGCAATCAGCTGGCGATTATCCTGCCTGATTTTGAAGGTTACAATCCGGACGTACTTCAAGACTTTATTCTTAATTTAAGGTAAAAACCTAAATCTGTTTATTTTACTGTGAGAGAGAGGTCTTACAATGCCACTACTTCTTAATAGTTCAACTGATGCAATAGCCAAAAGTCATTTATGATCAGTCAGCTGTCACAAGACACACCAATTCCACGAATATTATTCTGTATCTGTTTTTGTACTTTATATTAATTGTACAATCCAAGCCACTAAAAGTGATGGTTCCAGGATTGTGGGCCCATTACATGTCCTCAGACTTACTAAAACACCCTCGATAATTCTGGGTTCTTCACTAGAACTTCTGGTCAGAAACAGACTTCTCAATTAATAATATGATCCTCTTCCTCTGATGTATTTCAGTGAGACTTTCGAGGCATGTGTTCTGGAGCCTTTTGGATACTTGAAGATTTGCTTGTTATTCTGGGAGTTCTTTCTATTTACATTCTAACCTCATTATGTCGTGAAACATTTTATAGTTAGATCTGCAGCAAATCAAATCTTACTTGAATAATATTACTATAATAATAAATACGTAACACACTCAGCGCTGATAACAGTAGATACTCTAATCACATCCAAACAGATCCATTTCCGGGTAAGACCGTTACTATCTTTCTTAATGCATTTCTATTAATATTTAAAAGCACGGCATGTTACATATACCTGAATTCATGAAAGGCATAGACTAATCGACGTTTTTTTTTTCATATTAGTTCGGTTTTGTCGTTTGATTGGATGTGCACTAGTGAATTTAAAGTGTTTTTGGTGGATTGGCGGTTAATAATTCAAATTTTATTTACAAAATATAATAATAAATATATATATAAATAAAAAACAAACATTTTCATAGTAATTTTTGCTACCATTTCTTTTTTCAGCTTTTATACAAAAGACCTACCAATCGTTTTAATATTTGGTGTTGCCACTTCAGCGTCAGCTCTGCACAAAACGTTCCCATACAAAGTTTCCTCGAAGTTGTTGATTCAAGTTTTTCCTACTCACTCGTCGACTGCCCAAATTAATCAGGTTACAATCTGTCCGCCATTCTTACAGATTAATATTTAAGTACATTAAATTAGCCGTCTCTAGTTTTTTTTCTAATACTAAGTATATTGTCGTTAGAAATATTATGAATTATTATTTATTATTGTTGTTATTATTATTATTATTATTATATTATTTATTTAAACTATTTTATCATATATATTTAGTAATGTTCATTGCATGAATATACACTATGTATAATTTGGAAATTTTTCATGCTAGGTTAAACTGACATCCTGTAATCTCAAGTCCACAAAACTTTTAAGTACCTTTTCAAATATAGGACTCAACCAAATGAATACATTATAATTCTAGTGGTGGCCGAGCCGAAAACGAAATTCGGTTTTCGTTCCAGTTTCGGCCGAAACTGAAACCGAGAAGGAAATTGAGGAAATATTTTTTTTCTTATCAAACTCAATCCAACACACAAATAATTACTCATAATAATTATGTATCGTTAATCATAAAATGTGGCACGTTTTAAAATCAGACTTAAAACATTTAGGACCTAAAAATAATACTAAGCTAATTAAAACAAATATTTTATTTTTATTTTAAATTATTGTCCTTACAGAAGCTATCAAATACAAACTAAGACTTATGGATTTAGGGGGTTAGCATAATTATAAAAAATATTTATTGAAATGGAAAAAAGTTAGTATTTGTAGTTAGTAATTAAAATTAAATTACCTTATATTGTAAGATAAAAACAAAAGCTTTTCAGTATTCTCGCCTTATAAATTGCTTCTACAGTCGCCCGCGACCTGAAGTATCATCGGGGTAATGCCAACGAACGAACTTTTGGCAGTAGCTGAAGTTTCAGCCATCATTTGACTGAAACCAAAACTTTGACCGAAACTCATATTGTGAGCCAAAGATATCCGAAACCGAACCTTCGGTCAGTCACTAGCTCGGTGCAAGACAACACTTACGTTTCCGGGACAGATTTTAATTGAGTTTTATTAAAAGTATAAACTCATCTTGAGTAGTTTTTATTCTAATATCTAAATATTATGTTGAAATAATGTTTCCCTTAAACTTATTATTATTTTGATTTTAGGTTTTGGAAAGCGTATTCATCACTCCCGATTGCCCGTTTCATCTTTCTGGAAAGGCATTCCAGTTGCTGACGGACATATTTCTGTTCTACGACTTTTCTGTTACAGCTTTTGTACAGGGCTTTAAGGTAAAATTGTGATTAATAATCTAAAACTCTGACATAATAAGCAAACCTTGTAAATCTAAATGACCAGGAAACATATAAAAACATTCTTCGAATGCTAGCTATATTCCATGCCTGGATACAGAAAAAGGGAAGGTGAAGAATTCTTAAATCCAGTTGGTTGCTTGTAAAACCTACAGCATCCCACCAATTCTAAGGTTTCTAAATCTTTATACTGTTCCCACCTACTTACCATAGCAGCTAGGATCTTTCCATATTTATAAAGTATTTTGTAGTACGGTACTAATTTAAAATGTAAATAATTTCTATTAAAATTCACCATATAATATGCATTACATTATGCATGAGTACCAAAATTTGCTCAAGCTGGTTTTGCTCATTTCTCTATACAAAAGTTCTCTTTTTTTTATAGAGAAGAAAAAGAATGTTTTATCTCATAATTATTTGGTTACAAGCGAAATAGTTTTGAGATAAAACATTATTACGTTATAAAACGTTATATTAACCCGTCAGATGGCAGGCCACTTTTGCGTAAAAGTCGCACTCAGTCGCACTCAGGCTCAGGTTTTCATAAAATGGCCTAATTAGGGGCGCTTACTTGAAATGCTTATTTTAAAGAATTATGTTGATAAACTGCACTGTTTTGAATAGCATATGAAATTCTCTATAATTTGGTTTTATTACAAAATTTTATTTTTGTTACTCCAAAAAATTTAAAGCGATGACACCCATTTTTTATTTTTTACCTATGTTCCTAGATATATAAAATTATTTATATGTAATATGTATTGTTGTACCATTACCAGAAAATTTAAAAAAAAAAGTACCCATAGATACCTAAGGTGGATCATTGTTGCTGATTGTTTGTTTGTAAACAGTCTCCGTAAACAGATAAACAAATCAACAACCGTTGCAAAATGCCTAATTTCTGACATCAGCATCTTGGAGTATATACATTTTAGAATACATATGTTGTTCGCAATAAAATTTTACTCAGAATACTTTCTTCAAATATATTTATATAGAAATATATCAAATGATAGAAATGATCTTATTTACCTTTGTTGATGGTTGATTTTGTAGGTCTGAGTAGATTAAAATAAAAATACATACAATGGTATCATGACATTCTTCCAATTCATCTTAGTTTTTTAGTTCTTTATTTTTTTTTTTAATTGAAAGTTTTATAAACATTAGACTAATAAAACTACTCGCAAATATCTCACAATTATCAGACCGGAATCTACACCATGGAGCCATCAGATGGTACCACACATAATATTATAAAAACTAAAAATACTATTTTTAAAATTCATTGATACAAAGCAAAAATATTATTTTGAAATATTCACTTTTTCTTAAGTAAAATATGTTATTTGTATGCTCAAAATCATTAAAAACACCTTTGACCGTGATAGAAACGCTATTAGTTTGGTGTGATGGTGGCACTTTTGTTGTTAAAGCATTTGACCCAGCGGCCGCATGTTCAAATCTGCACATTATAGTCATACCATTTTTAACACTTCATTACCACCAACTCCCCTGACTGTTTGCACAAGAAAATATCGCTTAGTTGAGAACGACCCAAAATAATTGTATATGGCCTTGCGCATTTGCGACTCGCTCGCTGGCTGTTTGATATAATAGTAAAAAAGCTAGCAATGTTTTTATCGTTTAATTCTTCTGTAAAGAATTATTTTTGCTAAAATCGAGTGACGAAAATGTTGCTGGCTCCAATACTATTACTCAAAACACTTCTGATCAAGCCGCCAGTGCGCTAGGGACTAGACTTGCTGGATGATAGGATTTTTTTTTAAATATTACGAGGTTTGCTCATTCAAGTGATTTTTTATTTATATTTTTTTTTCTCTACAACTGTCTTTGATTTCTTTTTTTTTTCTAGTCCTGTATGATGCAGCATTATTTCAGTAACAACTTGAACTCTCTCTGCTGCGCGAAAGAGGATATTGTAAATGCAGTGTCGAACTTAGGGGATGACGATTTGGAGACTGTCAGACATTTACCTTCATTTAGAGGTTATGTTGAATCCGATGTGTGCGAGAATAGAATAGCCCTAATTATGGACAATGACTTTTTGAGAAAGCGCCTAATTGCTGCACTGGAAGACATCCACACATATTTGTTCTGTTTTCATTCCACATTGCGGGCTCTACTAATTCTAGTCAGCGACTTACCAGAACAACCGCTCGGTAAGCAGGTATGAAATGTGTCTTCATTTATGACTTCTCTCGGTATTTAAAAATGACCATAGCGTATGTTGAGCCTGTAAAGTCAATAGCAACCCAAATGGATGAAGTTAAGCTGTTCTTAAATCTTTTCTGATCTATAAGTGTCTCCTCATTCTATTCTATAATCCATTATC
Source organism: Neomicropteryx cornuta (assembly GCA_020383195.1). Taxonomy (NCBI): domain Eukaryota; kingdom Metazoa; phylum Arthropoda; class Insecta; order Lepidoptera; family Micropterigidae; genus Neomicropteryx; species Neomicropteryx cornuta. The sequence continues at coordinate 16,535,879 of JAHKQU010000021.1, read as the reverse complement.
CGTTACAAACTTCACCCAGCCAAACATGGTGCCCGACCTCTGTGAACAGAGTCATACCAGGTGGAGTTTTAGGTAGAAGTGGATGCATATAATATATGTGTAAGGATCTGTATAGAAGGGTAAAAGTACACCATAATTAGCACTGGGGATTTAGGATATTAGATCAGTCGGAAGTCCATTATCATCTTATGTTATATGAATTATAAAAATATTTATTGGTATATTTCTTAAACTTACAGCCGGTTAAATTTGATATATTTATATATCTTATTTTATTTTATATACACTAACAGCTTTTACTGTATGATCGTTAAGCCTTATATTATTCACAATGTTAATTTATTAAGGCAGATCTATTAAAAAACTTTATCCTATTACAAGTAATTTAGTATAATATAAATATATTATATAGTATATTATCTTTACATATTTAAGTATATCTTAGATAATATCATTTAAAAATTAACAGATTTTATGTAGCATTTTTTTTCTGTGGTAATTTAAAAAAAAGTTATACTATACATAGTTATACTATAATCACTTAATTTTTTTTGAAAACGACAACAGTAACCTGCGTATCACGTAATATTAACAACTTGAAAAGGATGGAACACTACCTTCTATAGAACCGATGGTAGTCTAGTTAAGGGGGTAGGAAACAGAGTATAGTAGTGTCACTGTTTCATTATTCTTAATTGCTGTACCATATTGTCAAAATGATTATGAACCTAAATAAATAAATATGCGTGTGACGTGACCTGGAATATATGGTAGATTTTCTAGAGATAAGTGGACTGTAGGGTTTGCGCCAGGTGACTTGGCACACTTTAGGCCAACAATAGTCAATTTGCGAATTGAATTAATATTTGCGAAATGGATAGAGAGAGATGCCAAACAGGTCGGTACTCACTGTCGGTGGGTTGGATCGGCTGCCGGCGACTCGAAGAGAGCTCTCTTTCCAGGTTCGGTGGCTGTAGCGATGCACTGACACTTTGCACCAAATTTGCGGAAACGTTTTAGTATTTGCGGGTAAAAATGCGGGTTTATGCGGTGGCTGTACACACGACGGCGGAGTCAAATCTTGAACTGAAATTACCTACCTTCATGACATCATATTTGGGTTAGGTGAGGTAAGCGGTTGCGGGGTAAGAGATGAATATAGGTTAGATGATGTTTTGTGCATTTCGACTATAGATGGCACTGTCAGTCTATAATGTTCATGAGATTATTTTGTGTCACAAACTGGCCAAGCCAGCGTGTACTTCCCGTATTGAGTGCATTTAACTTGGCACGTGGCGCTAAAAAAAAAGTATAAAATCGTCATGTGGCGCTAACACGCCGTCGCATCATGGGGATATACTTATTTATTTTTAAAGTTAAAATACGTATGTTTCCTCACAATATCCACTTCTTTCGGCTGATAAGAGGTAATATTAGAAATACCTATATTTTGTAAGGCAAATGCTCGTTGTATGTTCCCAATAATGTTCTAAATATCTGTATGTTTCCACTATACAGAACCAAGTTATCATTGGTAATGCCTTTTGGGAGAGTAATAATTCTGTTGAAAACGATATGCCCTAAAACTGATATCTTCCATGTCAGCGACGCCCAGATTGGGAACTATGTTCGATATAAGAATTAATATACAAAAGTATTTTATTGTTATGTACATTTTGTATACCCCTATTACGATATTGATATTTTTATTATTTTATTTTTTCATGGTAAATATAAAATTTTAAGATCACAAATATTTGTATTCCTGTCTGTTTTGTTTGTGACGAATAAAATAATTTAATTGAATATATAAGTAAAATCTTCTTTAAGGTACTGTGTAAGAACAAATAACAGCTGAAACAGATATTTTGTTTGCGGTAACTTAAATGCATATTAAAATACTTCACGAGTTTATATAAACTAGGTAGCCGCAGTCGCATAAGTGAAATCTATGCTAGCAGCATATTGGAGCGGAGACATGCAAATCTCAAATAAATAATTCTTTTTCTAAAATTCGAACAAAAAGGGAGTGAAATATTTTTAAACTTAACTCATTTAATTTCACTTATTATTTCAAACTTTCCGTCACAACCTAGTATTTTTCATGGAGATTTGAGTAAAACTTTAAAATTATAAAATCGGTGATGAGATCCTTTAGATCTGACATCACAAACATTTCGCTATTAGAGTCGTTTTATGGAAGCTATGCTTTGCTCCACTTTGATAAATATAGAACATAGTATGTTGAAGTTTTTTAGTGTATTTGCCAATTTTAATTGTTTTTAGATATGCTTATTTCTCCATCGTTTTTCAATCTATTTAGTATTTGAAATATTTCCAGCTCCGAGAACTTTATTTGACGAGTACTTCAACACCAATAACCAAAACGCCCGAATACGAGGAGTGCATAAAAATGCTACATTTTCAATCAAAAACGGAACTGTGCGAAAAGCTCAACTCCATATGTCGATTGCTCGATAGAGAGGCAAAAATGTACTCCAAAAGTAAGGCTGATTCGGCTCCCTTCGGTAGCCCAAAAAAGAAAGCTACTCCACGGAAGAGGCTGATTTCTGTTCAAAATTCTGGGGCAGAGGCCTTCAGCAGTACTGTCCACATTTTGAAAACCTTTTCTGAAAGACTCGACAGTAGCAGTCTTGATATACTTCTGCTCGAAAAGGATGCAAATTTAGAGAATCAACCGTCGATTTTAAATAGGCAAAAACTCAAGGAGGTGTGTATATTTTTCTACTTATTAAATATAAAATTCAATAAAACGAGAGTATAATATTAATTTAACAATTGGTTATAATGAGACTACTTTAAGATTCACCTTCAGGGAGTGGGTAATAACAAAACAAATGCGAATAGAGCAAGGAGAAAAAATGAGATCAACACAGAATACCAGTGACACTTTTATTGCTTTACCCTTACTTTCATCAATAACACAGCTTTAACACAATAATATGGTAATAATAATATGGTTTTTCCAATGGAAGGGGTACGTAACTTGCGGGTGAAGGCTTTAGGTTGTCCCATCCAGTCCCGTCCGCGTGCGGCCAATAAAGAAAATGGGGGTCGACCACACACGTAAAGGCAGGGGCCGATCAATTACTCCACGGCACCTCCACGCCTTGAAGATTGGAGGTACTCTCAACTCTTTACAATCCCCGAAACCATAAATAGTAAAACCAAGCGCCCTGCAACAAGCGAAAATTAATTAAAAGATTAGATTAAGATTAAGTTGGACGCCTTACTCAAACAGTGATCCCGTAGCCGAAATAAAAGAGAAGCACTTACCGAACTAATGTCGGGACGGAAGAAATTATACCCGGACTGCTCTGAGGGCACCAACTGCCTTTGCCGGTTGCTCCATGGAAAAGAAAACTCTCCAAGCAAGGCTACCTGCCGTGACTGTCATAAGCCTGATCGGCTGACAGCTAATTTATTTTCTTCATATCGAAACGGCAATGGTAATGTTCGGCCAAAAAAAGAATTACTGCTTGATGGAAAGATTTCCAAAACGGAATATTGTTACATGGTTTAGAATATATTTATTTCTTATAAATTATATTAATTACTCATCCATTTATTGTCTTTGTTTTATATATTATGTATAGTTATTAATAAAACCATATTCTAGAGAAGTTCATTAGCTATTCAAAATAAGCATTAAAATGCTCATTTTAAAAAAATATGGGCGTTTACTAAAGTAAGCACTCATAATCTTCATTTGTTAAAATCTCGCAGGGCAAAGAATGTCTATCGCTTTAAGCATCACCTAAAGTATTGACAGTCGTCAACAATTCATCCTATATATTATTTTTAATTAACACTTTTTTGCAAATTAGCATTTGAGAATATAATTTTAGTGATTTTAAAATACGTCCTATCATTCCTAAAATTATAATTAAAACCTCGGTTAACAAATTTTTATTTTTTAAATTCAATTGTTTTGAATTGTTTCATTAGAAATTACTCGAAGCCGTCAACAAGGAGAGAAAGGAGACTACCGAATTCGAATGCGTGAAAGCGGATCTCATTAAATACTTGAACAATTACATTTTTGAGCCTTTCTTGAAGATGCCAAACACAATGCCGTTCTATGAGATATTTTTCTTCTCTGACATTTCGAAAATTAGAAAGCAAATTGTCGGTACCCCTTGGGCTGCCATTCACACTGCTCTGAACAATCCGGTGCTGTATTTACAGGTAAGTTTATTAAGTTTTATGTTATTAAATAACGAAAACTAGTTTTGGTGCCATTGAAAATACAATAAAAAACATGGCTTCATAAAAAAAAACTAATCACAATAAAATTGTAATAAACAAATTTTATTGCATTACATTCCTCACCGTTTCTCATTACATTCCTCATAGTAAAAAAAATATTCAGTAAATTGTAATCAAATGAATTCCATTCAATCCCAATAATTTTGTTTTGCTTACCTGCAGTACGTTACAAAAAACCTAACCTGGCCACCTGCCGCTCGGTGTCCCACTAATCTTCCCGTTACACAATCATTTCATTATAATGATGTAAAATTTACAAATTAATTTCTCTGAAACCATGATGAATTTTAATTTATTGTCTTCACAAATAATATTGGAAATCGTAAGACCAATAAGCTGTTTTTTTTTAATGCATAAGACACAGTGAACACAGATGAACTTTTTCTTATGCACATCCTTTTGCGGGGTTATTCTACACATTAAATTGTACAACTTTTTCAAAAAATGACAGACTTTTTCCATACAAAAAAAATAATATTCCAGAGTAATGGGTTCAACGTTTGGTTTACCGTTCTGTGCCGTACTTTGCGAATGCGAGGCTCGCAAAGTATTTTAACACACAGTATTTTAGAAGAAAAACACAGTATTTTATTAATATAATTATATTAGTTTATAAAATTTTTTTTAAATTATTTTTTTTTTTTCGCGAGACTTTAAATACAAATGTAGAAAATGTCATTTTGGTATCTTTTTTTCTAATATATTTATAAACGTAAGAGGTGTTTGAAAGATGTGATACTAAAACCTTTGTATGTCGATGCTGACATTTTTATTATTAATTTTTCTACTTTTTGTTTGCAGATTAAGGCAATGTAATGTTTTTAATTATCAACAAGCTCTTAATAGCGGTTCTATGGGAGTTACTGAAAAGCAATCTAATGCAATATTGTTTGTATTTTTTTTAGTGCCAATGCTGTGAACTTCCGCGACCGGATTCAATAATCCCGAGCTTACCTGATATATCCATCGTATACAAGTTGCACTTGGAATGTGGAAAATTAATAAACTTATACGATTGGCTGCAGGCGTTTGTTTGCATCGTTGATCCCGCAAACGATGATGATGATGAAGGCGAAAGAAGATTTGTAAAGCCTGAGTATCAGTATCCTTTTGTTGGGGTGGTATTTATAAATTACCTTTTTGATGGTGATTTTTTTTTATATTTTCATAAAATACATCCTCGAAAATAGTACTTGTGGCCATTTTATTTTTGGAGTAAATCATCAGATTTCTTTGGTTAATAAACAGCGTATGATCTATATTTTAAGAGTACATCACTTAAAGTACTATTATAGAGTACTACATTTAAGATCACTTAGAGTACGCAACTTACTCAATTCTTGATCACAGGAATCGAGAAAATAAAACTTACGTGACAGTTGATTTCATAAAGATACAAATTCAATTAAATTTTCATAAAAAATAACTTATTCCGTTTTTCAAGATTATCCTATAAAATGAAAGTGATTTATTATTATGTGACGAACTGTTTTTGTTTTAAAATATAGTTTCTCATTAGACTTCTTCTTCATTATTTATTTTTTATTGAAAGAAATCAACAATCTTACAAACGAATGAGAAGTATTGACGATAAGTTTACATTAAAAAGTATTTTTAAACAAATTTCTATTGGTACTGAAAACCATTTAGAAACTAAAAATTTATAATATAATTTTACTTTAAACTATTAAACATAACAAAATGCCGACATGACTTGAATTAACATGGTATAAGATATGATGAATCAATTATTAATATATAGTAACTATTCGTATAATTGACTAGTGATAGCGACTGACTAGGATTGCTTCTTAGTGAACAGTGTCAAAACAATTTATGTATTTATCAAATGCGTTTGTTAAGCACAGTAACGGTGAGAACAATGCATTGTTAGTAGAGCAATGAGGAGAAAAAAAAATATTCAATTGACGGGTTCTATGCAGAGATAGAACATTAAATTTAAACAAGCTTAATAGGTCCGGACAATTAAGCTGGTGCAATTATAGTTTAATTATAGCTTAGCTAAACTAAATAGCCGTCAGATGAAATAGAATGAAGACCACAGGCATAAGGTCTTCGGAAAGAGGCTCCTTAAATATGCAAAGCAGAAAAAGACTTCTGATATGTTCAGTGTGCGTTACTTATTTATTTCTTTAAATCATAATAATATTAGGTTATGCTGTGTAAATATATTTTTTACACAGCATAACTTAATTTGTATTTTATTCGATCTTATGGGATGAACGCACATTCCATTAAAGGATTTCACAATCGTTAAAGGTTATATCAAAATGTTATTAGAGTGATTCCATACATACCTTAACTAATTTATTTAGCGCTCGATTTACCAAAGCAGTTTTGGAACTTCAGCTGTTGGGATTTATCAAACCATCCAAGAGAAAAACTGATCATGTTATGAGGCTAACATGGTGATTGATGATTGTTTTTTACTGTTTAATGTTTTATAATGTAATAAAGTTTGTGTGTGTAATAATACCATTTTGTGTATCATTTTATATTGTACAAGCACAGCTTTTGGATCTGCTCTCCAAGAGCTCATTCTCGCCAAAGTGTTATCTGAAGGAACATTTTTGTAAGGTTACTCCAAAATACTATTATTCAATGAAATCGAAAGTTTGTTAAGACATCCCGTCACGACTTTGGATCCTGTTTTTGAGTACGCACGTTCCAAAGATAAAAAATATGGGCTGCGCAAAGTGTTAATACAATTTAAAATATAACTTACTTGTTCAGTAGTCCCAAATGATTTTGTTCCATTAAAATACTGTAGATGATATCATTCAAATGACGACCTCCACTATAAGGGCAAATGTGAGCCTTTTTATGGTATTTTCCATCGCTTTTCTTTATCGTTTCCGGCGGCGGTAACGAAGCACATATGCATCTCTCTGGACATGTCAATAAGCAGAAAGCTCGCTTCTGGGGTACTGAAAACCTGTGTATCATTGTATCATTCACAAATTGCTTTCACATCCACTAAAAGTTATTGAAGGAGATAAAAGAAGCGCCACCTTTCTCAATAACAATGTAAATATGTATACTGTATAGCATAATACGATTTGAGCAGAGACGATTTATCAATGGTCAAAATAAATATAAAATTTAAAAAAAAACAAATTGCACACTAATCGTTTTGTTACAACCTGTATTATTTGGCAAATATGCTCTAATACTAGATCGTTCTGTCAAGGGCAGTCCCGACAAATTGTCAATGTAAAATCTTAAATACACATATATGAAATATGTATATTAATATTATTATTTTATCTATATGTATACTTATAAAATACTTTACTATAATACATCACTATATATATCTTAGTAATATGTAATAAATGTGCATTTAATTTACACTTTATTTTTTATTTTAATTATCGACGATTCATTTGCATCTAAATGTAAGTTAATTTTATTGCAAATACTTATAAAATTTTTACATCTTTCATCATTTATACTCCTTATGTATCCTAATCATTAAATTTTAACTGTTTTTATTAGTTTCTTTTTTAAATCATGTTTTTAGAGCATAATGAAAAATTGTCATTATTACATGTAACGTGTCAAGTAGATCGGTGAAAGTTCAATTTTTTTTCATAAAATACAAGCCCGCATTCTTAGCCGGTTTCGGTATTAATTTTCTTCTGTTATTATAGAGTTATTCTGGCTCTATAAATTTATTTTGATGCATAGAATTTTCATCCCTGTAAAATCATTAACAATTTTATTCACAAATATAATCGTCAATAATGTCAGGTTAGCATACTTCTCATCGTGAAAATCTTTTAAAATAATAATTCATCAATTAGGTACCAGATTTATAAAAGTAATAATAATAACATAGCATGACATTGACATGAAAATATTTTGTTCGGAAAACTTAATTTTTTATTTATTGCTGCCTTACTCCTCCTGCCGTACTCCTAACTCTACTAAACTAATATGGAACCACCCTAGGGAACATGTCTGTCAAAAAATAATAGAGCCGACTTCAAAATAAACCTAAATCTAAGAAATAATAGGTACAATAACGATAAAAAACCGATCACCTAAAAAATAAAAAAAAAACTCAGCGCAGAAACACACTGTCGTTTTTGTTTCAAGGTATTTAAAAAAAAAATGGACTTACACATTTACCTACCCATTACTACTTACACTAGATACAAATTAACTAAATTGCAATGGAATCAAATCTAATAATTCCGGTGCAATTGCAAAACATAGTTAGTACACATACGATTCCTTATAATTAAAAGAATACGGGAATTAAACTATATTTAAATATATATGTACAACATGGCGGGTAGGCAGAAAAATGTAAGCAACCGATGGGATCAATACTCTCGAGCTATTTTGGTTAGCAGGACGTTACGTTATACGCGATTTCAAAATAGCCTAATACATAAACGGCTACGAAATAACTGCGCGATTTGTAACTGATCTCGTCACCGTGCTTCGTTGTCGTGGTGTCGCTTGCAACGATATTTCCGCGTCACTGAAGCCGGAGTCTGGCCGGATAGGGTAAGAAATAATAGTTACGGGTGGCGATGTACCTGTGGGATTAGTCTGAAGCCGACTCGCCACTCGCTCGCCGTCAGTTTGGCGTTTGCACAATGGATTATTGCATTAGACAAACGTCAAACTGACAGCGAGCGACCGGCGAGTAAGCTTCGGACTAGACTACCAGCAGGGCTAGTCGGGACCGCGAGCGAGGCTGTCACGTATCCATATTGTATATTTATGTTGGTATTGGTGCGACACCGAAGCGACGGATAGCCGAAGCTCGTTCCGCTCGCCGCTTCCCATACTTCGTACGAAATCGGTAGTCGGCAACGCTTCAATCGCGTCTCGCTCGCTCTATCTGTAAGTTGCTAGTATAACTTTTTCGGTCTATTTTAAGGGACTTTACAAACTCATCACTAGATGGCGATATCGAAGTATGTATATTTTCTTTCGGAGTAAGAAAATATCGCGAAGAAAAACCTAAAAATAACACAAATAATTTAACTTTTGCAATGGAAACATTTTACAATGGCAAAATATTGCCAATGTAGTAGCAATCTATTAACATTATCGACTAGCGGCGAGTGGAAAAGTTTTTGGTAATAAGGCATCGGCGAGTCTAACTAACACCACCAAAGAGCCAGCGAGAGATTCGCGAGTGGGTTTGTGAATAGAGCTGCTGATACGGTGGTGTCCATCTGTGTAAATTGTGGAATGTGCAAGCCAGGTAATAATTTGAAGCGACTTTGTTGGCTATGGCTGCGAATGAACGGATTTAGTCACCGCTTGAGCCACCTTCAGTAATGCGGCTTTTCGTTGCGCTAGATTAATAGGGTTATTTAAACGGTGTCGCAAGAGTGCACTAACATCGCTAGCGGCGAACAGCTGATATATATTTTTGTAGGTTTTTGCTAGTCCAACTTCGCGCGAAGTTGACAGCCGACGATGAATGTTCTTTTGTTTTCTTCTCTATGGTCTTCCGCGACCAAAGCCACAATGCGCCGGCTCTACTATTTATAATGGCCGCCATCAATAAAATATTCATATAATATCCGTTAATGTTGCTTTTGCGTCGCGCCGCCGCAGTATAAAAGCTCACTCAAGTCGTATATTTTTTCATCGATTTAATTCCCCTTTTTGTGTTAATTTCCACGTTTTATGTCTTTATTGAGTGCGGCGAACACCTGAGCGAAAGAATTTACGGAGCTGTGGCTTTTATATGAGGCAGGGCCGTACTTTACATATATTAATAAATATAGTATAATAATATTATACAGTAGGCAAAGCTTAAGCTTAAATACTAGTGAACCTTCCTTTTCCTTGTAAGTCTTTGAGATACATTTTAGCTTGTATAAGAAGCTACTATACCGTCCTTTGGCCGTCTTTTTATCCGTCTCACGGTGGACCGAAATCAGCGCTTCATAGATATATAAAGTATTTCATCCAAGTAGCGACTTTTATGCTTGAATAGATTATGGAATATTACTACTGGCCAGTTAAAATAATATTTATTTATTGTTATTAATTAGGTATACAAACTCATTGGCATGTAACGTGTTATAAAAAAAATGTATGAGTTACAATAAATAGTTGGAGTGCGATGAACACCGATACAAAAATATGTTCCCGGACTTCTTAACTAGACCATGTCTGTACCAAAAAGGCAGTGTATCATTTTTTTAGATAGTTTGTTATTTCGTGTCGTCTACCATCAAGAGTCTTACTGAATATATTATTTAAATTATTTTAGACTTTAAAAATATCCCACTGACGCCTCTATGGCTATCCAAAACGCACAAGTGGAGATAGGAAACGAAGCAACCCATAGCAAATTTGTACGACAGGCGCGTGTAGTTCGAGGGAAATATACCGTTAATGACGCCAAGCTGTAAGACGCTAGGTTCTGGGTAAATAATTTACTACTACTAAACAATGTAAAGAAGCATTTGATATTATATGATAGCTTCAGAGTTTCAGCCATTCTTGTTTATATACAGGATGTCCCAAGATCATTCCCGTAAATTTAAGGGGGTGTATATGTTTCCTGTTACGAGTAAGAAAATATATAAAAAAATGCAAAAATATTTGATACCCAAATTAATTATTTTTTAAACAAAATCTGTGTAAAACAATCATAATATTACGGCAGCGTTCGCCAGGCAGATTCGCGGCATACTAAACCCGCTGAAAAACCGTCGGGCGCCACATCGTGAATGCAACTCAAGGTCGAGCGGACCTAAACTCGTTTTACACAATTATATTATGTTTTAAATAGAAACATCAACATTTTTTTTCTCGAATACCATAATGAATTTTGATATAGTTTCTTAACAAATAACACTAGGAATCGTAGGACCTATCAGCTGTTTTTTTTTATTGGGTTTGACCTTGGGACACCCTGTATATATTAAAATGCAAGTTTTAAAAATTGCCAAAATTCGACATAGAAAATTATGTTTAATTGCACAAAAATCGGGTTTTGCGGAAGTTATGAACATAGCCGCGTTCAACACGTTATAGGTTAATCAACAATTTACTTATTAACATTATTTAATAAATTGTAATAACGTAAGACTGTTCGACGCAATGTTTACAAACAGTTCATATTATATGATAGCTACGTGGAGTCTTGTTATATTCTATAGAAACTTCTTTTATAACTACAAATAAGAAATGCCACAGCGTTTGTGTGGAGAAATGAGCGGATACACTGGCGTGGTTCATCTAGAGGCAATGAAAATAAGTCGTAACCTAGAATATATGCATTTCTTCTCTCCCAATGCGGCCCTGTTTTGCTTCTCCGGTCAGCTTCTGAATGTGTCTCCGCACGCGTTCTGTACAATCTGCACCGCCGCTCATTTATATTCCCTTCTCTGGGGCCATTTGAGTCGGCCGAGAGCCCAGAAGCTCGATCATTTTATTGGCCATAGAAAACGGCAGACCGAAGTGCCATTCGCGTTCCGATTTGCATAGTCTTTTCATAGTCCCGATAGGTTTACGGGCTCCCACCGATCGGGCATTGTTGACTTTGCCCACTATAATTGGGCTGTCCGTTTCTATGTGGATCCTTCTTCTTAGAATTGCCGAGGATTGTGATCTTGATGCCTTCATAACGATCCGGAATGCGCCACCACAGAGGTTCGCGTTATTGATTTGACCTGATCGCAGTACAGCGTAATGGGTTATTTTCACGACTCCTACATCCATCCACATTGCCTTTCCAGGTTGTCATAGCCTCTGCGACAACGTTTCAGAAAAAAAGATAGATTATTAGGAATATTTCTATATAGATAGACTTCCCAATCAACCGTGGCAGCGTCAGTGACGATAATTAGGTAGATTACGCATGGAAAAATCGATGCTGCATGGTATTTGTTGTGACAGTTGACAGATTTATTTATTTAACGTCATTTGCATGCACTTATATAATACTAGCTGACCCGGCCACGCGTTGCTGTGGCTAAAGTTTTTGTTATATTACATTATAGTAAACAATCTAAGAGGAACAATAAGAGAACATCAGTCACGGAGTCCACTATGCTTTTTCACACAGATGGTATTTGTAAAAAAATATGGTGATCTCCTTATTTGACTTTCTACTACTATAACCCTTTAGTACAATGAAATTATTTACGAACAAAGACGAAAATGTTGATGTTGGTATACAAATTCACTGGATTGAGATTTGAAGGGGAAGTACGTTGAACACAATTAATTAAAATGTTCTTACACTTGATACTAAGCAGAAATCAATAGGTAAAAAATAAAAATTTATCAGATTTATTATTTCCATTTAATTTTATAACAAATATAAGTATATTACAGTATAATACAGTAAATAACATGTGACGCTTAAACTCATGAATGAGGTAGGCAAGGCAGACAGTCTTAAACTTTTAAACATTAATATCTTTTTTTTTGAATTATAAATACTTTCAATTTCAATTTAATTTAACACCAATCGGTGCACAATGTTTTTGGTTAACCTGTCTTTAGCTAACACAAATAGATTCGACGGTTTCCCAACACGTGAACACGCAACATATAGTTGCCCATGAGAAAAACATGGATTTTCCAAATCTAAACCACAAATGGACATTGTTTGACCTTGAGATTTATTTATAGACATGGCGAAAGCTAAACGAATTGGAAACTGTAGCCTTTTGAAGGGTATGGTAGAATCTGATGGTATCATCGGAATACGTGGCAGCAGGACCACTTTTCCTTTAAACTTCCCAGCCAAAATGGTTGCTTCAAGAATGTTTCCGGTGATCTTTTTGATGACCAAACGCGTACCGTTACATAATTGAGGTGGATTCAAATTACGGAGGAGAATAATAGGGGAACCAATCTTTAATCGAAGATTATGTGGTGGCATTCCAGGGATATCTAATGAATTTAAAAATTCAATCGGAAAATTTACACTTTCATTTTCATCAACAACAGTATCGATTGATTTAAAAGACATCAGATCGCCTGGTAACAACTGTTGTATCTGGAAGTTAATTTCGTCAACATCAACGTTTTTGGCTGCCAAAATCGCCCGTTGACTAAGCCATTCATGATTCAAATAATTATTCTGTATATCCGGGAAAATACTCTGAATCAATTCAGTTTTATCCTGAACAACAGTGCAAAAATTGTCTGGTAGTTTAATGCATTGCGTATTTGGTTGCAGTTTTATTTTACCGTTCCCAATATCTAGTAGTTGTTCGGAAAATATTAGTGCTGATGGATCATTTTGCAATTGTACTCGCATATTTATGGTCAATCGAAGTGTTTCAACACTTCGCCATAAGAATGATTGTTTCAAACATGCATTAATCTCATCCGCGAAAGTAGAGCGAGGTATAACCGGTAAGGTCTGCCGGAAGTCACCAGACAAAAGTAAGATAGCACCACCGAAAAGTTTATTATTGCTGTTTAAATCTTGCATAGTTCTGTTTAATGCTTCAAGTGAATATTTGTGTGCCATTGTGCACTCATCCCAAATTATTATAGAACTCTTCCGCAACACTGCAGCTATTCCACTATTTTTTGATGTTACACATTGCATCTGGTTTATTATGAACGTCCAATGGCAGCTTGAATGTTGAATGTGCTGTTCGCCCACCATCCAGTAAAGTAGCCGCAATGCCTGACGATGCTAATGCTAATGCGATTTTTTGTTGCGACCGTATTTTGGCAAGAATCAACGATATTAAAAATGTCTTACCGGTTCCACCGGGTGCATCCAAGAAAAAAAACCGCCTTGTTCAGCAGCAACAGCCAGCATAATCCGATCATAAATAATTTTTTGTTCTGCTGTCAGTAATGGTTCACTGTTCATGATAATTGTTGCTAAACTTCCATGGTCATATTGATTTTCTCGTTGTAAATCGGTATTGACTAAGTCGGTGGCTGGACGATTAGGTGATGGCATACCATAATGATTAAGTAGTAAATTTGAAATAAGAACACATAAATCCTCGATCAAGACCAATGCTTCATTGTACATCTCTGGTGTATAATCTATGTTTTGGCATTGATTTGTTTGTCTAATTCGGTGCAAGATGTCTTCTGTCATACAATTTTTATATTTTTCCCACAAAGTTTGTGCTTGCGAGGGATAACATGTCGCCAAAATAATTGCAAACAACTGACGAATGTTATTCGGTGTTGATGTCAACGCAGCATCAGCAAGCGTTAAGTCCCAATGGTTATCGTCTTCTAGCAATTGCAGTTCACGACATGCATCCTGGTATGTATTGAATACTCGACCATTAGCTGTTCGTAAAAATTCAAAAGACGTTGGTCCGGGAACATTCACCAATAACAAACGTAAATAGAAGCACTCACGTTGCTTTGGATGTACCGTGTAAAGTCTCCCCAATGTCTTAGCTTTGAATATGCCTGTAATGGAAGGATGTGGTTTTCCTTGTTTCCGTGGCTCCCATTTTTTACTGGATTTGTTCCATGTGAAATAACGTGGAACATCACCATACACCAATGTCTTCGCGAATTGGCCAAAAACATCAGGTTTTTGACACAATGTAAAAAATTCAGTTAGAGTCGTTTTCGGAGCTTCGAACGCTCTTTGGAGAACATTTTCTTCAGTGAAGTATACACGTTGACCGTTTTCAAGATGTATTGCCAGATGTTGGACAGCAGGATCTCTTTCGTGGATGGGAAAGCTGAGAATATGCCAAATAGCTTCATTGCTGCTAATGTATCTGCCCATTTGGTATCGTGCTATTTCGTCATTTTTATTTATGTTTTTTACTTCAAATATGGCCAAATCACTGCCTTTGTTTACATATTTACAAATATACTTAATTGATTTAACAGAACTGCAAAGCTCAACATTGATATGAGCTTTGTAAGTTTTTGAAAGTAGTGGTGTGTATGGTACCACCCACTGATTATCAAACTCAACTTGATTTGGAAAGTTCGGCAGTCGCATTGTAAATGTGTGGCCACCATTCTCAGTACTTCTGCGGCGATACATTGGATAACCATCAATATCCGTGATCGTGTCATTCGTATGCGGCTTTGGGAAGGTTTTTTACATTTTCCATTTTCCATGCACGGTGAGGTCATGTTGAAAACACCGCATGGCCCATGGATCATGTGTTTGGTGACAATATCAAATAATTCTTGATCAATTAATGGGTCTGGAATTTCGGCTGAAATTATTTGATCGATTTCTTCAGGACGGATTCTATCTTTAAGCCAAACCAAAATGTGGGCATGAGGCAAACCTCGCTTTTGCCACTCTATCGTATACAGCCAACAACGTGTGATACCAAAAATTGTATATTTAACAATAAAATCAATTAAGGATTTCAATTTTTGTTTAAACACACGTGCAGTTAAATCATGACGATGAATGGCTTGTTGTCCTGGCAATAGTAAAGTTTGTATCTCTTCCCAATTCGGATTACATGTGAATGTAATAAATAAATCCGGTCGGCCGTAATGACGTACGTAAGTCATCGCATCTTGTATGTATTCCTGCATGTTCCGTGGACTGCCGATGTAGCTTGAAGGTAAAATGAAAGCATTACCGATGTCATTGGGATTTAAATTTCCATCGATGTTTCCAGCAACAGCATCTCGTAAGTGAATATATTATTCCGATCGTAGTTTTGCCTGGTTGAATCGAAGGAATCGCAAGCGTTCGCTTTCGACCTTAGCATACATATCAACAATGTATTGATGGAACAGCTGACGATATCGAAGGATATAATTGTCTTGATGTTGTCTAACCATTATTCGGTGTGCGTAGTAGTTCATTGAGCTAACTTTATTATTTCTGTAATCACCTAAAAAAATAAAAAATAAAATGCAATACGAAATTAAAATCTATACATACAGTAAGAAAGTAAATAGATAATTGTCAAATTTACCGGTATTTGGATCATACTGTTTGATATTAAGGTGATATTCATCTTGTCCTTGCCAAAATATCAATGGATATTATAGTGCGTCATATGAACGGTGTAGATCCTAAATCGTACTGACAGTGTTGTCTCGCCGTGTAATGTTTATAGATCTTTTGTCAACTGGATCACCAACCATGATAACAGCAACCTCATCAACAGTTGGAGCGTTGAATCTACCAGCATGTTCACCTAATGGTACTTTGTCGGCTTTTATGACGATTTGATAATTGTCATTTTGCAGTCGTGGCGAAACTCTTTTGATCAATTGAATTAGTTGATTTAGTTGGATAACCATCAATATCCGTGATCGTGTCATTCGTATGCGGCTTTGGGAAGTTTTTTTTACATTTTCCATTTTCCATGCACGGTGAGGTCATGTTGAAAACACCGCATGGCCCATGGATCATGTGTTTGGTGACAATATCAAATAATTCTTGATCAATTAATGGGTCTGGAATTTCGGCTGAAATTATTTGATCGATTTCTTCAGGACGGATTCTATCTTTAAGCCAAACCAAAATGTGGGCATGAGGCAAACCTCGCTTTTGCCACTCTATCGTATACAGCCAACAACGTGTGATACCAAAAATTGTATATTTAACAATAAAATCAATTAAGGATTTCAATTTTTGTTTAAACACACGTGCAGTTAAATCATGACGATGAATGGCTTGTTGTCCTGGCAATAGTAAAGTTTGTATCTCTTCCCAATTCGGATTACATGTGAATGTAATAAATAAATCCGGTCGGCCGTAATGACGTACGTAAGTCATCGCATCTTGTATGTATTCCTGCATGTTCCGTGGACTGCCGATGTAG
This sequence comes from Neomicropteryx cornuta, assembly GCA_020383195.1. Classification (NCBI taxonomy): domain Eukaryota; kingdom Metazoa; phylum Arthropoda; class Insecta; order Lepidoptera; family Micropterigidae; genus Neomicropteryx; species Neomicropteryx cornuta. Next base: position 16,518,825 of record JAHKQU010000021.1, on the reverse strand, counting down.
CTTGAAGGTAAAATGAAAGCATTACCGATGTCATTGGGATTTAAATTTCCATCGATGTTTCCAGCAACAGCATCTCGTAAGTGAATATATTATTCCGATCGTAGTTTTGACGTTTGCGTTTTGACGTTTGCCGCTCGCGTTGTTGAGGTTAGATTTTTTCGGTGGCATTTGACTGAAAATAATAATTTTCTTGTTCTTATGATATTCTCTTGAAGACGTTCGTTACACTGTTCTTGAGATTCTTGTGCATGACCTGCTGTCCTGATTCTTTGAGCTGGATTTCTTGATTCAATTTGTTCTGCCAACTGATGGGCTCTTTTAATACGTTTGCGTCGAATAACTGTCACTGTCAAATAATAACAGACATTAGCGCCATCAACCCAGTCGAAAGGTATCGACATCTGTCAGTTTTATGACTGCCAAATAATAACAGACAAATAATTAGCGATAAATTAAAATTGCGACTATAATTTGAGATTTAAACTATCCTATCTCTCAAGTGCACATCGAACTGCACATGGTGTTCAAATTTTATTATAATCGGTTAAGTGGTTCAGCCGTCCATTGAGGACAAACATTGTGACACGAGATTTATATATATTAAGATAAAGCAGTAAAATAGTGTTAACATAATAAATACATTGCGTGTACATATATTATTGTAATTTGTAATCAAGTGCAATGGATTAGTTTTGTGCATCACCTTAATAGCACAATGTGCTGTTCTAAAGAGGCGCCAATCACTTATACTCGTAGATCTAGTTTATAGTTTTGACTCAAGCCGCGGGATATCTATAAATATGGAACAAACCTATAAATATATAATATTAATATTGCCCGGATGAAGAAACATAATTTCCCGAGCATGGGAACTAAAGTGGGCGATTATCGAGCGATAAGAGCTGTCAATTTGTCGTTGAATGTATGAATGTATGTAAAATTATATTATGTTCATAGCTATGCTATGATAGGACGTATTTAGGCACTTTCGCAGATTTGACAGTCCGACGAAATTTCTATCTGACCTTAAACGGGAGCCTTTAAGTTCAAGGCGTAAAATATGTTGTCTCATTATCTTATTTAAAGCCTACTTGAAGCTCCTAGGATGGTCTTCCATCAGCGAGTAACTTCAGAAACCCTTCTATATTGTACGAAAGGACCATTCTCACAAAATAAAGGAATTTTTTAGAAGAAAGAATGTCGGTTTCCATTCTTTTCTTTCACGTACCATAAGAGAGTGGAATAGTTTGGACTGCAGCGTCTTCAAGCCTTCCCAGCTAAGAAAAAGGGTAAAGAACTTGGCTTTAAAATAACTTCGTTGCACCGCCTGCCAATCAGCTATAACCACCGGAGGAATAGTACCTCCAAAGTATATGTTATTTTAAATAAATAAATAAGATTGTTTACGAAATACTTAAAGTACATAGCCGTTGGTGTGGCGGGGGTTTTTTAAATTTGTTTTATTTTTCAATTCATTCTTCGTTTATTGATTTTATTTTGAGAAATGTAAAATCACTATTCAATAATATTATTATTTTACAATAGACGAAGCAATAAAGAAGGTTCGTATGTCGAAAATTCCACCAACGCGGTGTATGCCCCAAATAAAACGAGCTGTTTACCTTCGCCAATGGTCCTATTTCCGGAGCTTGGTCAGCAGATATCGACGTGTGCTGTTTTTATCAACCAGTCAAAGGTAGCGACTCGGGGGCTTTGCCTTTTGATAAAAACACGCCGCAGGAGGCATCACAAACACAGCCTCCGCGTTTTTATGGCACCGCCTTCTAATACACCGCCTTTCCTCAATGCGGGTAGGATCCCCCATATAAATGCCCCTTTTGAATACGCGTTTATTAATGTATTAATCGTGTCTACACGCGTATTCAGACATACAGGAAGAACTTAAAATCAGCTGTATAAGGATACTGCCGACTTTAAGTTCTTAAAATGTGAAGGGGTTTTTCTGAACATGAAATTGGTCAACTTTGTAAATCTTGAGGGTGACTTGACGGTCCTTAGTATATATAGACTTTAGTCTAGTTAGAAGGTCAGGGAACATCATACAGTAGTGCTTATATCTCCCTATTACAGGAAAAACATGACATTATTTATAAGTTCGTCTGTAAATTTGTCAACATTTATGAATTTTACAGTAAATAAAATAAATAAAGCAAAAAAACTTGTCATTTCAACGCTTCATTGCCACCATCTCCCCTGACTCTAGCACAAGCAAGGTTAGGTCTTAGTTAAGTAAGGTTCAAAATTATTGAATATGACCAAGGTGATAGCAATTCTTTTATAAAATATATTTACTTAGTACATATCTAATATTATAGTATATGAGTATTAATTAGTAGTATAGTAGGTGGAATATAATTAAGTTATTATAAACCGTGTCCCAAGACCGTTCCCGATAAAAAAAACAGCTAATTGGTTCTGCAATTTCTGGTGTTATTTGTTAAGAAACTATATCGATATTCATCATGGTTACCGAGGAAAAAAAATGTAAACTTTTCGGGAAAATAGTAAAAGGATCATGCAATAATTAATGTCTTTCGTGAGAGCTCAGCTGTCGCCGTACGCCGTGACGGTCTCAAGGCCATTATCGATCGGCGTGACTACGGAATCCGCACGCTGACCGATTTGACATTATCTGTTAAAAAATATAATGAACACCTGTTTGTATATAGTATGAATAGGTATTAATATTATGGACTTTATTTAAAAAACCTATTATATTTTATGGTGCTCTATTTTTTTTCTCTTATAGATATCGTAGTTTATTATTTTATGTTATGATATTTACAATCTTTTTATTGTGTATTGAATGAATGCTGTTCAAAAAGTGCGAAATAGCCCATTCGTGTGATATGTCTCAAAAAAGCTAGAGTTCTTGTACGAATGTTTGTGTGTGCTCGAAAGTTTTCCTCCGTTCTACATTCATATTTTCAGTCATGTGGCAATATTTGATCAGAAACGCGAGCACGAATGCTCGAAAAATGAAGCCGCTAACGAATTATCTTAGCTAAGCTAAGAAATCCACATCCACATTAATGAGCTTCGTTAAGCTTAGTTATTTCAGACATATTTCAACTCAACCGGAAATCTATACGCTAAGAGAAAACTTTATAATCCTATACTCCTATATATCCTTTGTATCGCGCGCGCCGAGGAGTGTGAGATTTGTCATAGTAAACGTTTATATGAAGAAGGAGTGCAAACAGCTAAAATTTATCTTTGATATGTGTTACAAATACATTAAATTAAATAAAATAAAACATTCATACTAATGACAGGTGATTGACAGAATGAGTTTCGAGCTGTGAATTTGTGTGATTTCAAATGTGCCTTTTTCAATAGTCTATCAATGTTAATATAGCAATATCAAGCAAAAATATTTATTAATACACAAGCTGTAATTGTGTTTTTTTAACTGTTATTAAAATTAAATTTTAAATTTCATTGCAGCGAATTAAGGCAAACAACACAAGCTAATTTCGTATTTCTGTATGCACGCAGCTGACGGAAAACAACAAAATAAAAAAAAAAAATACAATGATAATAGAGGTATACTCACCTCGTTATAGAGGTATAACAACCTTAATAACGCTTAAACTTAAAAAATAATTAATTTCGACCACTGGGCGACCACAAGTATTAATAAGCCATCATTATTAATTGTAGATTACTGTAGCGTCTCATCTGCCATGTTTCATCCTCATGAGCGCTAAATAAATGTATCCCAGTATTTTCCAATCCTTGCCATTCAATTGGTCAAATGCCACTTTCCAACCCTCAATTTCATTTTCTCAGAACATTGAAAAAGGTTTCCACTTTGCCCTGTCAAACTGCAAATTAATAATGAAAAACATCACTAAAACTTAACTAAAACAATAATAAATTACCTAACAGCTTTTAAGAATAAATTACCGGATTGGATGTATGAAATATATAGGTAAATAGTTGAATATTCTTAATTTAATGTTATTCAAATTAAATATTATTCATTTAATTTACCTATTGTTAAATATTGCAGTAACTCCATGCATTTAAGAGTGAGTATTACCCTAGCCAGAATTGAGTTTTAACCGCAACAGGGCATTTGAGGGGAATCAAGAGAGGGCAAGTGCGGTGACGAGGGTTAGGCGAGCTTTAAAGATGCACACCTGCATTAGTGTTGTATTACACTATAGTTATTACACTATAGTACAATATAGTTGTTACAGAATAAAATAAAAAAAAAACAATTTCTGTAAAAAAAACACATGGGTAGATACTTGAGGCGTGAGTGATTCCCGTGCCGAGAAATATCAATTTAGCTACAATAAAATGGGTTTCGTCATTCGTTGGTAACAAAAATAAATTGAACATAGGCTTTTGGATTTAATAATTTTGTGCTTGTTTTCAATTCCTCAGCTGTAATCTTTAGTCAATAGAATTATAGAAACTTTCTCTCTCTTAGGAGAGTGACAAACATTACATGATTGTGCAAATTTATATATAAATTTCACGCTACACTAAGTAATTGGTTTTGTATAACTTTGGTGATAACATATATCCCAACAATTTCCAAACACATTTTATAATGTACAGAAATGATATAATGTCTATATCTTTATTTTAGGACAGCATTTTGTAATTCTAGATTAAAAGTAGGTACTACGAGTAAAAGTTAGATTTAAGTACATCCAAATAACAACACAAATAACTCTAACATAGGAATTAAAATTCACTAAAAGGATGACTGAAATATTTAGGGTGCTGCCCATGGCACATACAATATAAAAAAGGATGATGATGGGAAGATGATCAGATATGAATGATAAATCAACGATATAATATCTTTTAACAGCACATTTATTTTAAAAAATTAAGACCCCATTTATCACACATACGGCAATATGTGCCAGCTTAAAAATTTAAACATGAATAAAGGTTTCTCCCTAATAAATATTCTTTAAAGGGTTTTTTAAATAACCCTAAATTATTTATTAATTTTATATCGTCAGGAAATTTGTTGTAAAAATTTAGTCTCATGTTTTTGTGAAATATAGCTTGTTTGTATATATTCATGCTTACGTCTTGTAAATATCATGAGAATGAATGCCATTTATATGTAATGCTATAAAACATTCACGTTAATATATAGACGTGCTTAAGTATAAGTATTGTTTATTGATTTGATGTATTTATCTTACATTATATTTAAAGTAGCGCATTAAGCAAACAAAACCAAAATGCTTGTTCCCTCGGGACAGATTCGTCTAGTTAGGGAGGCTGGAAACATCTGTACAAGGTAAGTCGCATGTCGCTTTAATTATGGTATTTAATAATACGTATATGTTACATAGTTATATTGTACTACTTAAGACAGTTGTAATATTATATTTTAAATAAATAAATTTATTATTATAATTATAACTAATTGAATCTAAAATTATTTGACCTAATTATATTTGAGTATTTTACTAACTGCAAATCACCTGATAAAATGATGTTTTTTTGCATATTTCAGTACCTATATTTTGAAAAGTTCTATTAAATTATTTAAAACAAATCCGCGTTTATAAACAATAATAATTGATGTTTGGTAAGAGAAGCGTAGATCGTAGACGTGTAGGAAAATAAATAGGTACATAAATCTACAAAATTAAATTCTGAAATTTCTCGTATCATTCTCCATCAAAATTTCCATTTCAAAAGCCGCCCAAGACGGACACTGCGGCACCATGCGGTTGTCTCTTTCTCATCCGTGCGATCGAGCGGGGCGAGCAACCGCGACTATTTGCATAGGCGTCGCTTTTACGAAGCTAATGCCCCCAAATAAAATATTTGACCGCAAACAGATTCCACACATTTCACATATTTGGGGGCTTGGCTATTCTGGCGAGCTGCATCACAGATTTGAAGAATGCCCGTCATTCTCTGAACTTTTAAATTTATTTTTTTTGTTTTTAATTAACAATTACATAATATAATAAACAGTATCTTTTATGTTTACCGTAGTGAATCGTTCTATCTGTTACTTAGGTACGCAACAATCGGAAAATTCCCCCCCCCCCCCCCCACCGAGACGAAAAATAACATTAAAAAAGCGTTAGTTGTTCACTGACACACTCAATGTAAAGGAAAAAATATCATTGGAATTACACAATAAATGAATCAAGGTATCGGCAGCATATTAATTTCTCATTGGGAAAAAAACATTCACCAATATTGAGAATTAATAACAGACTCGGTGACGCCTCATTTCTTTTTAAATTTTTTAGGGATTGTCCCGGGGTTTTCCCCCGGTTAAAATAGAATGTGGGGAACTACATACCCCCCGGGCACTTTCCCTCCATACGCCCCGAGATAGACTTCTGGATCACCCTTGTTGTTATCTTTTCAAATACCACAGACAAACATTTTATGCTAAGACTTAAGGTGGGTGCAAAATCCTATAGTGAAGAAATACAATGCAAATTCCCTTTTATTTTAAGTTAGGGATACTTTAATTGTATTTATAAATTAATTACAGGTGTTGTTAATTTTGTAACTAGTACTTAAATTTGTAAATGATCCTAATTTCAATTCATGTCTGTCGATTAATCAGAACACTAATTATTTTTACACCAGATTTCTTATACAATTGTTTATAATGAACAATGATTGTGGATGATTAATGAATGATGAACATTATGAATAATAATATTTTAAGTATTGCTTAGCTAAAAAAATATATATTTTGTGAAAGAATACAGCCAAGGAATGCTCAATTATTCTTTTACAATACGGTGCGTAGACCTCACACGTAGGATTGAGTATTTCCGAGATGCAAAAAAATACTCCCTCATAAAAAGGGTTGGTTGAAACGGAAGAGCGACGACAGGTAAATTATTTAAAATAAAAAGAAACTGACGGTTTTTCGGTTCTATGTTAAAAACACTATCGTTTGTTAATTAAAAAATGCAAGACCGTCAGTCAAAAACTCACTTGAAGATATTAAAATTAGATAGAAAAATAAGCAAATAAATAATAAAACGAAAATAAAACAAATTAATTAAACGTACTAGAAAACTAAATAGTTAATACCATCTAATAAAGTATCTACGCAGGAAACAACAAAAATAAAGATATTATTAAAACTAATAAGAGAAGGACTGAGGAGTTATAAAATCTCTTCAAAACTACTTTTTTCTAAAAGTAATTCCTTAAACTCTTTTTAAAAATGTTAAATGTAGAAATTAGTTTTATTTTCTTTGGTAATCTTATATACATATATAAAACAAAATCGGGTTATTTACACCATTTATAACTCAAGAACGGCTGGACCGTTTTTTATGATCTTTGATTTGTTGGATTTATCTCCGCTCCGAATAGCAGAATAACTATTAAAACATCGGAAAAATCACGAAAATATATATAAAAAAAACATTTCCTCATACATTTTGTATGAAACGGCTTTATATTCTGTGGAATTCTATTGTCAAACGGTGAGTTGCCTTCGAAGATGTTCACTTTGTGAGGTTATCACATTTGCCATTTTGCGTTCATCGATAATAATTAAAATACATATCGTTTTGATTTTTGTACATTTATTGACCTTAATTAATTTTGAGTATGCTTAATAAAAATCTGTAATTAATTCAGTTGATACGTTAACACATTTACTGATTCGGAGGCGGAACGAAGTCCACCAAGTCAACTTGTTTCTTATAAAAATAGATAATTATTTTGATTTTTTTAATTTAACTGACTTGAGGAAGACCATTTGTACATAATTGCCCTTATTGCGAATATCGTAATATAATGTAAGAAGCATACCATAAACGTTTTTATATCTATTCAATAAGAAAGTTTCGTTTTCACCTTAGTGAGTCTTTGAAGCTTAGAATATATACCCTGTTATTACTCTATGACTAAGAGTGTACGGATTATGTTTTAAATTAGCCACAGATAATATAAAAAACTGATTTCAAAATAAATCTACCGATATATGAGTACAAAATTCCTTGTATAATTTACCAGAGAGATAGTAAAAAAGTCATCTGTCCAAATGCAGTTTTCATTTTATTCAACTTCTGCTCATTACTAAGACGTGTCCTGGTGGAGCACTGGTCAAGGCTATATAAACTGTATCCGTATCTTTCTCTAAAACATTAATGAACTATAGCTGTTTTGATGCTGGCTACATTGCTGGCTTCTACGATCGATTGTGCTGTTGGTATAGTATGCAGGTCAACGACTCTACATCAAAGTCTTCAGTTTTGTAAAAAAACGCGGTTTATTGAGGAGCCAATGAACGGTTCAATGTCACTCAAACTAAACCCGTCAAAAATTAGTAGGTAACTAATTATAATTATTATCAGCTGTTAATAAAGTAGTCGTTTTTTTTTATTTAATTTCCTGAAATGTCAAGTATTTTCAATTTAAAAAATCTTTACCCTGACCGTACAATCTGAGCGCATAATTCAATTCAATTCAGACACACCTCTGTTGCGAGCCGTTTCAAAGATTAAATCTTCATGTCCACCCAAATATCAGTAGCCATTCTCAATACAACTAGAAAATAAACACAATTCCTAAACTTTAAGGTGCAAACGGATCCGACAGATAACATAACATCACATATTTTTACTACTTAAGATCTAATACGAGTCTCGTATATCGACATGTTTGCTTTAAAATATAAAAACATTAATGTACCTAGAAATAAAAATAATAAAATACTTGTCGCTCTCACATCACATAAGTTATATTTCAGTTTATGTTAAATAAATAATACTGTTAATTTTTTTCATAAATCAACTTTTATTGCATAAATTGACACTTATTTAATATAAATAAATTAAGTACCCAACTCTAATTAATATACTACTGCTTATTTAACATAAACAAAGTTTTTATCGCTGCATGATTATTCGTTCTTGGCATTTTGGCGCTCCTTGCCACCTGACGCCTAGAGTGGCCGCCCTACCCCAGGGCCGCCACTTACCGCCGCCCGTGAGTCCCACACTTCTCGCAGTATCAACATTTTGGTATTGGTATAAGTTTCTACTTAGATTGCAATGTTTGTGTGTCGGTTTAGGTCAAATCTTGCAAGCTGAATTAGAACCACTTCCTCTTATCGTACGGAGAAATTTGATATGTTATTTCTGATCCGATGACAATGCATTTTTATGGTAAGCATGACCTGATTCTACACCCAGGAATGACTCCAGACGAAGGAACTCCTCAACGGTCATCAGCACACGAAACTTATATATAAAAATGATTTTTTACTGATGTATGTCAGTGTTGCTAGTACGTCAAATTTTGACTACGATTATTTCCATTGTATTAATTGAATAATACGAGTATTAGTAGATAATATTGATCATAATTTGTAATTAAATCGTCCGTAATTACATATCGTATTATAAAATAAAGGCAACCGCAATTACCTTCTTTTCTCCAAATAATATAATTAACTGGGTTATTTCATACATTACAATAGACAATTCAAACATTAAAATTTTATTACCATTTGTGAAGTGTTTAGAGTGCGTTTAAGCATAGACCCATTAAGTGCGTTTAAGCATAGTGTATTCGTAAAATCACCTAGTGGGAAAATTCGAACTAGAGCAAGTGTGATTAATCGGCTAATAATCTATAAAATAAAACGTTTTTAAAGCGTACCTAATTTTGGTTACTACAATGCTTTTAAACTCTGAATTTGTTTTGATTGAAATGAATCTAACCCAACTGTTTTATGCTGAAAACCAAGTAATAATTCACAAAACATAGTTGACAAATAGATACGCTCAGTCGCCTGCCACAGATGAGAATGGTCTCCGTTCCTCCGCGGTAGCAGCGCATTCGTTTTTATACTATTCACCCTGTGCATGCACCCCAATACCACACGACTCATCATGTTTGGAATAAAGCCGTTAATTACAATATTTCCTTTAATTATTTATTTAATATGTTTCAAAAGAATAACAATAAAAAACAAAAAATGACCACAACTAATAAAAAAAAAAATACAAAGTTATAATACAAAGTAACGCTCCCAGGTGACCAACAATAAACAAATATTTCTTGCTTATCTCAAAAGGTGTAATAAAAGGCAGATATTTAATCCTATTGGGCGAACAGACAAATATATCAATCTCCGCAGAAATGAAATTTAATAAGTCGACTGCTCTCCCAAGCGGACTGTGTTCGATGCAATTTATGTGATGGGATAGAATTAAATACATTTATTATTATCTTTTGCATATAAGACGTCTGTTCTCTGACAAGTTCAAAACATTGATTCAGCATTCATACAGTACGCGGTAAACACAAAATGTAACGTTGTTCATTTAAAAATGTTTATCGTAAACGAGCGTTACAATTTATTATATAGGGTGATGATTTTAGAGGCGTGCTTTTCAAGAAGAGATAAAACGCATATAATTTGATGTTATGGCTAAGAATTTAGTTTTATTATAAAGATAAGGGTTTGCCATTATGTTTTAAAAATGATTTCGGGTAAGTGACCGCCGCGGCTGACTCGAACAAATTCCAGCCGAGAGGCCAATTTTCAACCACTTTTTGCAGCAAGTTGGGCCGTATGTCAGCAATAACGCGCCGAATATTCTCTTCCAAGGCGTTAATCGTGTCCGGCTTATCTGCGTAGACAAGCGACTTCACATAACCCCACAAAAAATAGTCAAGCGGTGTTAAATCGCACGATCTTGGAGGCCACGCCACAGGCCCACGACGCGATTTTTACTTTATTTTAGAGTGATTTTAAAAAAAATTAGAGTGATTTTTTCTAAATTTGCACTATTTGCAAACGTTGTTCAGGAGTAAGTCTATTCATTATGAAATGGCAAACCAAACTGAGCATAAATCAAGTGACAGCTGTCAAAAACACCAACTACGAAAATAGTAGTGCAAGATTGAAAACCACGCCTCTAAAAAAAACACCCATACCATTGTTTTTAACAATTTGTCAAGAACTTTACTAAAAAGTAATAAAAAATATATATATAAATTGTTAAAAATTATGACTACGAAATCTTCGAAAAACATTCGTAAATTTGTTTTTTTTTTTTAGATAAATTAACTGTATTTGTTAAATATTGTTTTACAATATTGTTACTAATTATAATTATATCCATTTTTTTTTTTGTAAATACTACTGAGCTATAAAAATGTGTTTATGATTAGATCTTGTGAAGGACGTATAAAATACAGAATCAAATAAGGTGAACATATTTCACAATTATTAATATCTGTAGATTAAACAACTGCTTTCCAGCAGATAAGCCTTGGGATTGGCTGGTACAAAAAAGAAAAATAAAAAAAAATATTGAGTAGATAAATAAATAAATAAATTATAAGCCTTAGGAGTTAACTGTGTCCTCTGTGGTATAAGTTTGCCTCTGTTGCTTCTTGTGAACGGGATTTCTCGACTTAGACGTTCTCTGGCCCGTTCTGTGACTTTATGTGTGTTTATTACCGAAGAATCGTATCTCGAACAAATAGGCTCTCGACGAACGGTCATTGGTCAAACCTCTCCGAAGATCGTGGGCAAGCAGCCGATATATTCCGCGTTTCAGTCCGTGGTTCCTTTGTTTATTATTTCCGTTAGCAATTAGTACCTCCGAAGGCATACTCGCTTCATACAGTCGGGTGACCACGCGTTAGTATCTTGAGGGACGCGGTCGCATTAAGCACATCGAAATTTGGAGCTTTATTTTTTATAGGGTGTTAAGTTTTACTCTTTGCGCGATAGTGAGCAATTGTTGGTTGTTATTTAATTACAGCTTCATAATTAAGAAAGTAAAAAAACAAACTTTTCTTTATTTTAGACCCTTCGTTTGCCTTTAAATTACTATTTTTCCTAAGGCTCTAATTATCTTTTAAAAAAATGCAATTCAACTAACAAAAGCTCTATTTGCAGTTTATCATTTATTAAAGTTCTGAGAAATATAATTTAATTTTGAAAATCTGTCTTTACTGAAGACAAAAGATCAAGGTTATTCAAACATATTTTTTATGATTAAATATCCAATGGTTACTAAATGCCAGCGACAGAAAAAAAGGTGAATTTTAAGGGTCCGTTCCCTAAGTCGAAATTCACATTCAAATTGGAAAGAAAAATATTGTTTAATTGTAGGGTTACACATTTGCAGAATTACAAAATATGTACTCCACAATAATGTATTGCTTACACTAAATATCATAAAATTATCTTCAAAAATAAATATAGTAAGATATGATCTGACTGGTAGTAGTACAAAATATAGGTAAATATATAACTCATAAATGAATACATATATTCATACACATAAATACATACACCATTTGATAGCTAAGGCAACGTCGATGGCATGGTAAGGAAAAGCTATGGCAAAGGAAAAAATATTTAGGAAAGTTAAAGATATTTGGTATATATAGCTGTGAACTAAGTTAAGATTTTTAATTTTTTTAACATTCCGTTCCATCTTTAATTATTTAAGAATTCATTTTGTTTTTAACGTCCTCTTATTGATAAGTTTAATTTAATTTAATTAATTAATTAACATGTGTAATTATCTGTTATATAAATTTTGGCTTGTGTAAAATTTAATACTGTAGTAATACATTGTTCTTTAGCACTGTTCTAGTATTTTTTTTTATTGAGAAAACATGTTGACCAATGAGTATAAGTCTATAACCTTCCTAACTAGGTAAGAGTTCCCTGTTCTAAGGAAGGTTTGTTACATTGTATTGTAGCTATATATGGTATGGAAAATATTCTTATTATCTTTTGTATCGACTAGTACGTGCCCGTTCTCTGTGTCTAATTGTATTTTATTTTATTAGAACTATGTGCACGTCAAATCATTGTTTAAAAAAAATGGATGGCTGTGATCATAAATACATTTTTTTTAAAAATATTCGTACTGCACAGCTTTCAATTTAAAAATGTAAAAACATTTACTTGGCGACTTAGTTGCATCCTGCTAGAGTCGCCAAGAAAACGAAATTGTTCTTAGATAAAATACTGTGTCCCTTCTAATCTATGCTACAACCGAGGATCAGATGTTGGCGTTTCATATTAAAATGTGATATGGTCACATCAAAAATGTTCCGTCTATCGACTGAGCGAAGAATGTAAATGCTGCTATAGCTATGGCATCTATAGTAGCTATAGCTCGGCTTCCCAATGACGTTGCTCTGTTGTTTCCTTGGGCAAACAAACACGGGCACCGATACAAATGTGATCGTTTTGGTCCAGTAGTCCGATAAACGAACGCTAAAAAAGGCCGTAACCCAATCATTAATTAACACAGCGAGATATATTCACAGGCACGTGTACTTTCCTATAGTAAATATGTTATGCAACGAATCTAGCAAAATTTTTTATCGGAGGTTAGGTATTTTGTCAAAAAACCATTAAAGTACAATAACTTTTTCTGGAAAAATAGGTCGTCGTTAAAAGTTACACATTACGATAAATATATTTCATTTAAATATGGTATTTCCAAGACCCAGCAATATTTATAATGGAAGTTAGGTATTTTGTAGTGATACAAGTACGCGCGCACCGTCTGCTGTTGATTGAAGCAAGTTGACGAGTTTTACGACGCTTATGAGCCGCTTTGTGCTAGGGCAACCAAAAATTAAAGATGTCTCATAATGACGATTGTTTTTGATAATGAGCTTTTAAGGACGACTTATTTTTCCCTAAAAAGTTATTTATTTATTTTTATAAAGTAAACATACAGAGAGTAATCGTAATCATTCTTAAATATTTTATACGCAGGTTGCCAGCACTCGATACTCTCCAATTTTATGTTTACAAAACATGCATGTGGATAAACTTAAGATACATACAAAATTTAATACATTTGAGTTTAATTATTAACATTAGAATTTGAGAAAGAAAATAAAGAAATTAGATAATAACAAGTAGGTGTCATTTAAGAGATATAAAGTAATATAAAATAATTTAAATTTTTCTACATATATATTAAATATGAATTATATAATATTTTTGTTCTAATTTTGTAGTTATAAATATACGAAAATGTTATTTAAGTGAAGTAAATAATGAAGTCATTTCATAATGATAATTATTATTTTTCTTTGAGGTTATACAATTATTATTCTTTGAACAATGTAATCATGTGATTTTTAATTGAAGCAAAATTGTCATGAAAAATATCACAGTCATTAGCATATTTATTAAAAGAACAAGACATTCTATTTAAAGGTTTTGTATAGTTTATATTATTAGAGAAAGTTGAAATAAGAAATGTGTCGTTACTTCGAGTAGTCCGAGAAGGCAACTTAATGCTTATATTTGAAACGTTGTTCGAACTGTCAAGCAATGCAGTAAATTGTGGAGGCACAAGATATCAGCTCTCATCCTACGTTGGTAAAGTGGCATTAATTTGAAAAAATGAAGTCGTTCCTCATAATTATTTAAAGTTTTTTCCATTCCGCGTTTGAAGGACAGCATTCTTGAGATTTTTTTTTTGAATTGATTCAATTCGTTGACTATGATTATTGTAACTTTGATTCCAAATTACTGAGCCAAACTCCAATAATGATCTCACCAATGAATACTAAACCATTGTAATTGACTTTAAGTTAAGAAAAGGTTTCATAATTCTAAAAATAAATCCCAAAAGAATATTGGTTTTTTCACAGACATGTCAACGTGCTTATTAAAAATGTAGCGCTCATCGAAAATGATTCCAAGGTCTCTAATATGATCAACTCTTGCAATATTTATGCCATCTATGGAGTAATCATTCCTCATCACATTTCTATTCCTTGTAAAGTAATAGTAACCCAGTCCCTCAGTTCATTCTGTTCGACTGCATCAATATCAACGTGGGATTCTGGGAAAATCAATACGAACTCCTGCTTACTTCTTGCAATATTGATCGCTCCTGATGTTGTCCCCATTCATTTGGTGGCAGCCAAAGATATTACAATTAAAAAGCATTCAGATTCTTAAACATGTACCATTTTCAGACGGAAGCCATGTAGCGTGTCGCCGGGAGTAAGTAATTATTACAATACCATTTGTTTTATATAATTCATTTAATTAAACCTATCGACAGGTGACAGGTAACAGCTTGCAGTGGCCTGTTAAGGTTCTGGTTAAGATCCTTAGTTGGTTTCGGGTTAACTTCAATAGCTCCGAGAGTCTTACTTGCGAGAATCCAACTATGAGTTCTTTCGTTATTCAGTTCTTGCCAGTATTTTTGGCTTTGTTTCCAAGCCCAGATTTTTAGCAGTCTGCTGGTAGTGCTTTTAGCTATGCCGCAGGCCAGTTCTGGGCCTATCATAGTCATGATATCACCTTTCTTGGCCAGTTCGTCTGCTTTTTCGTTGCCATCAATGCCTGAGCGACCTAGTACCCATATAAGTGTGACCCTGTTGTGTGTTGCAAGGGTGTTGAGTATTTGTACACAGTTTAGCACTAGCTTTGACTTAATTGGAGTTTTCAGAGCTGCTTGGCTGTCTGAAAGTAAGTAAATGTTTTTATTCTTCTAGGATATCCCAGGTTGATCGATTTCTCGAGTCTGGGTATCGCCCCACATATGCCTGATCCTATATTGTTTCCGTTCTTGGAGCCATCGGTATACCATACAATTACTTCATTTTCGAAGTTGGGTCCTTCATTGTACTTTGGTTCTTTCTGGTATTTCCGTGGTAAATGCTTTGATGAAGTTGTATTCGGTTGTCAGATTGTCTGTGATCATTTCCATTACTGGGTTGAACATTGTTCTTGGGTCTTTTGAGAGTACTCGAGAGCCAATTCTTTGCACCGTTCGACGTGTTTACTCGCAACATATCCCCATCGCCTCTTTTTCCACTTGTAAGTGGAGCGGTGTCAAGTTTAGCAGGACTTCCAGTGCCGCAGTCGGGGCCAAGAACATGGCTCTGGTTACAATTCTACTGGCTAGTCCTTGTAGACTATTCAGTTTTTTTCCTGCAGGTGTGTTGTAAGGTTTTCGACCACCGAGGTTTGCGAGCTGTTTAGTTTATTTTTACTTTATTTAGTTTATCATTGCTGTTGGTTTTATTGTGTTTTCTAACAGCCACAAGAATTACATCTTTTATAATTCAAAAATTCAAATTCAAATTTTCAAAAATGAGACAACAATATTTCGTGGTCTGGTCGAGGCAACGCGATGACATGATATTATATTGTCCTTATTCAGCTGAACAGATATCCGTGAGCACAGGTTAGTGACTAGTGCAACGACATTTTCGTTTTTGTATTGAGGAACGGCTTGTACCTCCATGTTGCATTTTAAGTTTCATTCTTCCATCGCTTCCAGTCTTTGATCCAATTCGCCCGACTTCTGACGGAGATTTCTATTTTCTGTTTCTAGGGAAGTAATTCTTTCATTCTAATTCAGGATTCTAATTAGGGAAGTAATTCTTTTTCTTGAGCTATTTTCAAGCGATGTTTTAAGGTTATCGATCATGCCTAATTTTGAGGAAATGTCCTTGTTCATCATTTATAACCACCCTTGTGAACAGCCCATTAATGTGCGATAATAGTTCTTCAATGATTGTTGTCTTAAACTTTATCACCAATATATGCTGTAAATCGATCATAATCAGAGGTTCCCTTAAGAATTTGGTTTTGCGACGATTGCTGCAACCGAAAATTCGACCAGGAAGCTTTACCCAGTAGCCCAAAAGGTGCCCATATAGAAATTGATATCCTTGACTTGCAATCCAAACAATTCCATTTGTTTTTAAGGTCACCAGTCATCAAATACATTTTTAGTAATCGAGCTGCAAGCATAATGAATGACACGATGAGCATATTATCACACGATGTGCATATTATCACACGATGAGCATATTATCTCTTCCTCCAAGGCAAGAGCATCACTGCATTTTTGACACTTCATTTTTTGCACTAGGTATTTATAGTATAACAGATGAACTAGATATTTTACTCGGATTATTTTTTACTTATTATAAGACAATATTATAATATTATACAATTGCACCAATAATATTTTTTTTCTTAGACGAACATGATATCGGGATAGTGCGCCGCTAGTAATTTTCTATTATTCTAGTATTTTATTTTACCTTAATATATAGTTTATAGGTAATTTTACAATGATGTATAATTTATAGGTAAATATTATATAAATAATGTTTATTACTCAATTAACATTTACTCAGTATTTATGTACGTTTGCTGAAACAACTCACGATATTCTCATACACAGTGCAACACCGTTTGGTCGATAGTGACGTCATTCAGCCGCTATTGTACCGCGATTGAAGCGGGCGGTCATCAATGGCGGTGGCTGTCAAAACTGTCGGTAATTTTAACTGTTGAATTCTCACCAAATCGTACTCCGATCAGAACAATAACACAGTAACGATCTGAGATATATGAGATAAGTATGATAACACGGTATCCCCTAAAATTTACACCAAAATTACAAATCATGCTTAAACGTTAGCAGCGGTTCAAACACATGTTTGCGCTAACAGTGTTGCCAGTGTGATGATGATTGTTATTGTACTTTAAAATGGTTTTTTGACAAAATACCTAACTTCCAATATGAAATTTTGCCGGATTACGGAAATACCATATTTAAATGAAATATATTTATCGTAATGTGTAACTTTTAACGACGACCTATTTTTCCAGAAAAAGTTATTGTACTTTAATGGTTTTTTGACAAAATACCTAACCTCCGATAAAAAATTTTGTTAGATTCGTTGCATAACATATTTACTATAGGAAAGTACACGTGCCTGTGAAGCTATCTCGCTGTGTTAATTAATGATTGGGTTAAACCCTTCGTTTATCGGACTACAGTGAGTAAACACCTCAGCATGCGTCCAAGCAAAAAATTTTTTAGACGTGTATTACTTCATATTTTTACAAATTTATTTTGGTCCTAAATACCGTTATAATAATTTCTCCATAAAATTTTATTAATTTTTGTTTTCATTTACCTATATTTTTCTATTTACGTTAACTAAAGCGTTAAGTATTGTTTTTATATTTTCTTAGCTATCATACATATAGTATTATCTAATACATTACATCATTTAATATAAGCTTAGTCCTATGTTTAAATTATATATTTCTGTATAACATATAAAATGTATATGTATTTATTAATTGTTATGCTGTATTTATTCTACAATATATGTATATAGCTCTTAGATATCATTATAGCATCGATCAGATGACGGAAGTTGCACATTAAGCAAACAAACCCAAACTGCTTCCCTCAGGATAGATTCGTCTAGTTAAGGAGGTAGGAATCAACTGTACAATGTAACAGTGCGTGTCGTTTTAATTAAGCTATTCAATAATACTTATATTACATAATTATATTGCACAAATTAAGAGTTGTATATTTTCAATAAAAAAATAAAATAAATACATATATCATAACAGGACGTAAAAAATAGTAGTAATATATCACGCTTATCTTAAGCTTATCACGATTTTCAAAGAAGTGTATTGTTAATCTCATTAATTAAATGTTTTGCGACTGATTTTCTTGCGAGGTAAACTTTTGTCCTAATATATTCATTTTGTCTGTTTATTTTAGCGAAGCGTATCTCCCATGGACCGACTCCAATAGCGAAATGTTTGCGATGTCAGATCTGAATGATTTCACCGCCGATTTTTGTACATATTTTAAAATTTTAATCGAATCTAAAGGAAAAATACTAAGACCGGAATTTTAAAATACGATATAATAAAAAAGTAATGTTCAAAATTTTTAGCTATGGGAAGCATGTTAAATTTTTAGCATGTTAAATTTTTCGCGCGTTTTTTGTTCGAATTTTAGAAAAAGAATTATTTATTTGAAGTTTGCATTTCTCCGCTCCAATATGCTGCTAGCATAGGTTTCACCTTTGCGACCTAGTTTTAATATTCAAAGAATTTTTTCTCCTTATGAATGTATGCTAAAAATTAACACATAAGAGAAATTACCTTGGTTGAAAAGGTTATCACGATAAAATGAAACCTCTTTTCTTCCTAAAATTAGTTATAGAAATAGAATGCTCTAGGTAGATCTTTGGTAGGTGAGACTTTGATAAATAACGAAAGATCATAACAACCTACCCGCCTGCACCACACAGGTAATATCGCCAAGTCTAGCTCTACAATATTGTAATTAATATTGTAACTATTATTAAGTTCAATAAAAACATCTTAGAATATGTGCAAACAGTTAAATGAAATTGCTCCACTCAGACTTTAATATATATCTTATCCATAAGTTGTACTTAGAATGTATCTTGGGTGGTATCTTTTTTACTATGTGTACATTTCTAAAAGGAGAGAGAATACACAATATTAGGGTTATGAAATTTTAATCTATAAATGCTAAGCATCCTAGGCATTAGATAATATATTTAGATAACATTCGCGAAGTCGCGGGTTCGAGTCCGCACATGGATTTTAAACGCTTTCCTACCACCATCTCCCCTGACTCTAGGAAGGAAACTTGACCTAGTTGAGCCCAAAATAATTTTATATGCCATAACTAATTTTTTTTTTTATAAAAATCGACCCAAGCTGGGATGGTTTTGTATCCAATTTGTGATTTCCCAAGGTTTAAATAAAGTATTCTAAAGGTCTGCTTAGAGGCCAGTACATAATTGCTAATTTTAAGGTAACTTTTTGTTAAAATATCTCTATATATGTGCAATTTTATGTTACTTTTTGGTTTTAATGTTATAATTAGTTTTTATTAAATAATCTAAGGTTCAAAGTTTTTGTTTATTATTATTGTTAAAGAATTGGCAATTTTACAATGTAGTTTATATAAAGTATTAATAAGGAATAAAAATATTTGCAAATCTCATGACCATTGACTAATATTTCTAATTGCATTCTTATTTAAATTTTTTTATTGCTTTTTTATTTGATTTAATTTTCAATAGTCTATTCATATTTAATAATCGTTTATTATTTGATTTACACTTTTACAATATATGTGATATCTAATCTATAACAATAAAATGAGTGTATGTATATGTATTAATATATTGCTGTTATTTTATATTATTATATCATAAATCAAATTATGTGTACTATTGTAAGTTAGTTTCAAATCAAAAACAATATAATTGTTCGCTCTTCGACCTGAAACAAATAAAGGCTACCATAGTGCGGGTGCTGCCTAATTAGGTAGAGTTTTGAAAATAAATTTGTGTACTTTAAAAACCAATAAATAAATTATTATTATATTATTATTATATTATTATTATTATTATTATTATTACTATGTTAATAAGTAAGTATCAAGGGTAGGTGTAAGTCACATTTCGTGAATTTTACACGTAGGTTCATTCATAGTTATTCCTTTTCAAATAAAGTCAAAAAGTAAAATGAACCATCATAAGGCAAATAGACGCAAATCGTTTAATTACTATCTGCCCACCTTTTCCGCTTTTCCGCCATTTATTAAACAAAGCCTGGTAGTTGACTCAATGATGTCGCGATCGCATCGAAATTCGTCTGTTTGGACAACCTTCGGCGTGTTTTGATGGATTTCAGGCGGCGTTTGTTCAGCGGACATTATTTACTATCCGGCCTAAAATATATCTGTTTACAATGACATTCTCGCTGGCCGCAGTGTACGGCGCAGGCGGGTGTGTAGCTACTATTTTACTAGATTCTAGTATTTTTATTAGGATTATTTATAACCTCAAAATGTAAGTGATCAAAAAAAAAAAACCAATTAACTATCCGTCAAATCATCTATATAATGAATTTGGGGCTTTGCAAAGGCCGTTATTACATATTAGTACAAACACACAAACCAGCATAAACATAACGATCATAAGATCGTAACACGAGGAGCTAGTTCCAATAATGTAAAAGTATAAGATTTCATAACAAACTTAGAGTGTGTGTGTGTCTGAAAATGTGCATATTTGTTATTATATGCAAATTTTCAGCCTCTCAATAATTTGCTTTTTTTTCAGCTGCTCAATTAGCTTGCTTTTTAACTTCTTAAATAAATTGATTTGCTCAATTTACTGCGTACGAGATGAATTATCGTGAAATATTAGCGTAATTCGAGAATACAGCAAAAATACTCGCGTATTAATAATAAAATATTTACATAAAATAGTTGATACTCTTCGATTTATCGTGACGTGTGTATTGAAAAGCGTCGTCTCTTCGACATTAAAAGCAACACAACGACGCCTCTACCAATCAGGAAAAACCCTGACCGAAGGAGGCGTGGCCGCCGCAAGTGCCTACCTGTTGAACTGCCGCACCGCCTGCAGGCGATTTTCGCACTTCAGTCCGCTTGTATTTAGGGTCATTGCAGCGTGAAAATAATATTGATAAAGAAGTGGTTTTCAAACGAAGACGTTATAAGCTATAGTTTCTTTTGTTGAGACAGTTGCATTTATGGCGTACAATTTGCCTACCTGCGGTCACGTGCTGGCAGTGTGGCCAGAATTTGAAAGTTTTGCTTTGTATAAGGATATTTAGTAATTATATTATTAGTTTGTTTATTATTATATTATATATTTATTACAGTGCAAAGTCAACGATGTAAGTATTTAACAAGCGCGATGAAATAACAAATACAACAGACTAATAGGTTTGGCTGAACTTGACGTTTTACCCAGCACTGTCGACTGAGGTGAATAACAAGACACAAAGTCATAAAATTTCAGATGTCCTCTGCATGTAAAGAGGATATCTGAGAAGATATTCTTGACCAATCACAGTGTTGAGCTCCCCTCGAACAACACTTCTTATTGACTAGGTTCTCGCCAACCAACTCGCGCCATATTCCTAATCCGGGGTTCTCTGACATTTGACACAATTTTAGTGATATGAGAAATCAATAAATATGTTTTTTAAATGTATAATTTTGCGATTTAAACTTTCTTTAAATAATTAATTCACCCAATTATACGCTTACACTAATGGTAACGGAATCTCAACCTAATACATTTTATTGTGTTTATTCTTCTGAGTTATAATTGTTTCAAATTATTTTATAATGGTTCAAAAAATATAACATTTTATAAAATTAGTATTAGGTGAATACTTGTTAAAAATTGCCATTGTTAAAAACATAAAACTTTTCAGTTAACTTCTTAAAGTCAAATACGCTCATAAAACATTATTTTTCTTAATGAACTATGTATTTTATTTAAGTTGGTGTATTACTCAAAATATTATATGAAAAAAACTGAAAAAAATATGTTATTTTTAACTGCGGATCGGAAAAGCGAGGAGCGCGCTGGCAACTCCGAAATCGGCCTTTGCGTTTTATTGCGATCGGCCGCGCCGCAGAGACATCGACGGGCGGTCAATCGCCGGCGCGGCAGTCCGGGTGAGAGCAACGCGCGGTCACGTGCCACGCGCCCAAACGCACTTCACTGTCCGGCGGTTAGCGAAAACGGAGCACACCCGTTCCGCGTTCCGCAGCTCGTAATAGAGTGCGAAAAGTCGCTGTTGGTCGTCGGACGTCCGGACGCCGGCGGCAACTCGCGTTAACTTAAAAAAGCGACCGGGGCTTAGCATTTTACTTAACACGATAGTGCGAAACGACGGCGAGGAGAGAGGATGATATTTTGACGGCCGTCCGTCACTTTAATTAATCAACGGTGATATGAAAATTATGTTAAGCAGTGTGTGAAATAGACGTGCCTTAAATCGGGGAGCTTTGAACTTGGGAAAAGGAAAAGGAAACCCCGCCGATTAGCGCCACGGCACTTCAGCTGATCTTGAATTAGGTAAGAATTCATATTTCTCTGCAACGTCAACATCTTAAACTAAATTTAAAGAATAGATTTACTCAGCAAAATATCACCCTCTAAAATCAAAGATTCACTGAATGAGTGTCATTAGACCTCAATAAATTTTATATCGATCTAATCTTGCATACATATTATGCGATATTTATTCGAAAATAAACATATAATTATAATAGAGAGCTATGTTTTTACTTCTAGTTTTAGATCTATATATTCTTATGCACTAATTATTTTTTATTCTGTCTTTGAATTTAAATATTTGCCTTCTAAATCCTCAGCCTGTTTTACTATGGTATATAGCTACCTAGTTACATTCCTAGATTTTGTTCTATATTTTTTGTTAGACTTTGAACTCATTATTATTATAATGCAATACCTACATATTTATGAGGACAACATAAAATGGCGTCGATAACGTACCTATGTACCTACACATGTGAACAAAAAAGCTTTTAACACCTTCGGTACATTATGTAGCATATATTGGTACCTACTTATTAAACTTTATATAAAATAATACCTTGTGCATGTGTACGGTCGAGGGCAAATGAAGCTTTACCTTGAAAAGCGATTCCACAGAGTGTGTAGATATAAGTATGTAAATATTAACCTCATCTACGCTCATACGGAGATGCGGAAGTGGTTGTTCTCATAGATACAGTACACACACGTACTATCTCTTTTTTTACGCGTTTCAGTTCAACTTTAAATGCTCGGGGTAAAGTTCCGAGTGCCTTTAACTGTACGTAACCATATATTTTCCACGCTTTAATAATAATAATAATAATCCTCCTACTTCATTTTTATAATATTGGTTAAAGAAATATGAAGTTTTCTTCATCGTATGATTAAACAATATGGGTTTAGTATGAATAATTTATAAACATGATAATTATAGTATTTGTAATTATTACAAAACTCAAATGCCCGCTTATTAAATGTATTCAATATTTTTGTATTATATGTATGTAACAAAATCCATATAGATAATACGGTGGCTCAAAAGTCCTAGAAATGAAAATCCTAGCTGCTGATAATTTAATGACAATACAATCTATAACTACATAAGAGAAATTAACTGCCTAGAATTCCTTACTAGAATGTTTAGAAGTTAAACAGGCCAAACGGAAACTGAATCCATACGCTAAAAAGCAAGTACATTAAATTTAAGAACAAATGTTTTTTATTGAAAATTTTATGTGAGTAATCTGG
This sequence comes from Neomicropteryx cornuta, assembly GCA_020383195.1. Taxonomy (NCBI): domain Eukaryota; kingdom Metazoa; phylum Arthropoda; class Insecta; order Lepidoptera; family Micropterigidae; genus Neomicropteryx; species Neomicropteryx cornuta. Next base: position 16,494,855 of record JAHKQU010000021.1, on the reverse strand, counting down.
GCGTTTTGGCCCATAGCAAAGTAACAATAATAATATTATAACAGTAATAATATGGATGTCATCCAATTCTTATCATGGGAGCTACGTTCAAATCCATCGGAGAATTGAGATATAATCGCATTTAAACTGCAGGATTCGGTCGTTAGCGCAAACAACATAAATCAATTCAAAAACAAAAAAAAAAAAACAGTATTTTCCTTGAAAAACGTATGTGATATAAAACTAATCTGAGGATGAAAGCGATCTATCGATACCACACTCATGTGTGTTACGAAAGTAAATACTGTATATAGTCCGAAGTCAGAAAGGGGATTTAGAAATTTAGTTATATATTTTTTATAGAATTTAGCTTCGAAAAATCGTATTGAATCTCAATTTTCAGGTAGATTTAGGAAAGCAACCTATTGCAATGGGTACCATGTCATGACTTCCAGAAAATTTCTACATATCTTCGCGTTTCACATCTCCTAGAACCCAAAACCACCCTCAGTTTTAAAGTTAACCCTCAGTGTATAAGTTTATATATTTATCTATCTATATCACTTTCTTGTGAACACGATAACTGCCGTACACCAATCACCAATACACCAAACACCCAGGAGGGGGGGGGGGGGGTTACAACTTTTGTTTAAAATGATTTTTAATATGAGCAACTCTTACGGCACAGTATAAAGAAAGATTCAGTATACGTACTCTCGATGCGCAAGGGTAAATAGATGCTTTCAACGCGGTTTATCTAAATAATTTGATATAAATTTGTAAAGTTAATCTCACACTCGTTTGGTTGTGCTAATCTTCTTACGTACGGAAATATTTATTCGAACAAAGGGACATTTTAGGGTTTCCCTATTAAGACGGAAGGACAACAATATGACCGCCGTAGGCAATAAAATATAAAGGTAGATGCATAATTAAAGACGCATTCTTTTACTGTTACTTTATGCACCTGCCTTTCTGATATTTCAGGCCTTCCGGTTCAATTGCTTTTAGCTATTTCTAGTGTATATTCAGTAACTTAGCCAGAGTATTAAATATTAAAACTAGTAGGTTAATGATATAGACATATTCACTGGCGTAACTACAGAGGGGCCACCCCCCGTCCCCCCGACCTCGCTATCCACCCCTCCCCTCCTCAGAGAAATAACTAACATATATAACTGAACTATTCTCACAACAAAGCAGAAAATTAAAGTTTATTTAAAGTCTATTTCTATAAAAAAAACATTTTAGTAGGTATAGTAAAAAATATTTTTTAGTTATGTTTTGTTTCGTCGATATTAAACGTTTTGATTTAAAAAAATTGTGTCTTTTATCATCAACATACATGTTACTTTTTAATAGATCCCAAGTGGCAACGACAGGTCCACCCTAGGCCCACCCACGTCAGATAGTTGCGCGTATGAATATATTTGAATAATCTGAAAAAACTAATGTGTAGACGAGCATAAACTCATAAGAAAGTTCAGATTTTCGCCATGTTCAGATTTTTCGCTAACAAAAAACTATGCCAATAGGCGGGCCCAGTCAAGAAGTCAGCCATTTGTAATACATGATGTACCAATTAATTATTTATATTTAAATAGTTTATTGGTACATAAACTATTTATTTTGAGAATTTTTAAACCTTAGCCAGGAGTGAAAATAAATTAGAAAAATTGAATGACCAGGATTATTATAACTATATTATCCTACGTAGTATCGCATTTTTGCCTCATTCATTACGGGTCAAATTAGTTCTAATTAAATAACTAAAAAAATGCATGTATGTTTAAGGTCAAAGATGAGGGGTTGACGAAAGACAAAAAATATCTAGGCGACCGCCCTTATTAAAGTTAGTCTATAAAGTTTATATTAAAGTTATTCTCTGATTCATCGAGAATCCCATAGGTCTCGGAAATATTGGTTTCTTTGTTCCGGACCGTTTGACTAGATCGCAATTGGGGGAGCAGTCGAATTATTAAATTCTATTTTTCCAGAGATCGATATATTCGTCTGTTCACCAAATAGGATTAAAAATCTACTTTCTATGACACCTTTGTGAGATGAGCGTGATTTTTTTATTTGTTAATATTCGCCTGGAAGCATTATTTTAAATTATAGATAGTAACTTTGTATTTTTCTTGATTAGTTGTGGTCAGTTTTTGATTTTTTCTTTTAGTATTATATTTTTTTATGAATTAAATGTGTTGATGGGTAACCTGTTAAATAAATAAACTCGTTGCATTTCGTTAATTTTTTAGCCTTATAAAATTGTGAGCAAATCCAATCGCAAGTAAAAGTTTGAAACATTCTTACACTATGAGGTCACAGTGTCCTTACTTATATAACTTACCTTTGTGTTTGTGCCTTTGTGTGTGTGGGCCGTTGTGTTTGTGTGTGTACCTATTCATATATTAACACAATAAAAAAACGTTATGTTTTTTAACGTTATTACAGATAATTAGATGATATTCTTGTATGCTTATTTGCTAAATGACAGCTCGAAATATCACACTACCGATGGCCGGTGCAAAACCGCGCCACGTGGCTCGGCGGGTACACACATGCAAATAAAATTGTCATCTGCGTAGTAATTGAGGATCATCATACACGTTCACACCCATTCACAGATTGATGGCAACGGTATAATCCTTTGTGTGTTCGTCATTTAGTGTATATTATTTAACAACTAAAAAGACGCGTACACTATTTCAATTGTAATAACTTAACGCCTTGATTAACTTCTTGGTGCGAGAAACACACGAACGGAAATCGCCGACAGGGCGTGTATTCAACAGCTCTTTAAAAAGGCATCCGTTCGCTTTTAATATAATCAAAAACGAATTTAAAAATAAACATTTGTAAATCATATGCAATATTTGCATCGTGAGAAAATAATATTGAATCGAATGAAAATAGGTCTTATTTTAAAATCGAAATACCATCGAAAAACGACCTTATGTGATTTCAGGGTTCGAAATAGTGATGAAAAAATTCTAACTATCGACAAACTTTGTTTGTAATTAAATTTAAAAAAAAAGGGTCATACGTTCACGTAGTTTATACGAGATTAACTATTAATTTTTCATATGTCCTAAAACAGCAAACGTTAGTAAACAGCAAATGTTAGTAAACGAGTATTATAAACACTTCATTTGTTTTGAAAATTTAATATAATATTTTAGGAAAAAATATATAACTGTTCAATAACTGTTGGGATTGTGGTGGTCTAGTAAAGGTGTCGGGTTCGAATCCGCACATGGTCATACCATTTTTAACGCTTCATTACCAACATCTCCCCTGACTCTAGCACAGGTACATTTGGCCTAGTTGAGTGAGGCCCAAAACAATTATATAGCTGCCTTCTTTAGGACAGACTTCTAATTAAGAAGGTAACGAACAGAGGTTGCAGTGGTACCAAACGCTCAATGATACAACACTATTATTAATATGTTGTAACCTTATAAAAGTATCAAAAATAAATAAATAAATATGTCCCAGGTCTTAACAATACTTTATAAAAGAAAAAAAATATGTTTTTGCATTATGAAAAATTTGAAGGAAAATTCCAAGTTAAGTTAAAACGAATATTTTTAGATCTATAATTTCTTAATTAGCCCTTTGAAAGTGTAAAAAAGGATCGTAGGTCCATGGTGTCTCAATGGTGTACAAGGTATAACTTTTGCGAGTGCAGATTCCATGAATGTTTTATTCTAATAAAGTGCGTTCTAATTTTGTTTATACTATAGGCAAAATTATAATCTACTCGCCTATTTTTACAGGTTATAAATGAAGGACTTGTGTAATTTAAAATCGTTGCAAAAAACCTATGGTTGCTGAATTCAATATTAATGATCACAGTCCGATAAGCTTTCATCTGCATCATTCCCCATTTGGTTCGTAGATCAAGCGAGTTATCAAACGATATTTAATGCCATCACAGCAACCAGATATTTATTTCTCAATTACATGTGTCCAAATCGTAAAGGCGCAAAATACCATGCGAAAGTAATTGATATCATGAACCGGAAGCATGAACAATATTAACTAGGTGATATTATATATATAAAATAAATGAACGTTACTTATTCGATGTCGCAACCTTAGCGAGCCACTAAACCCATCCCTTAAAACTGCCAAAATAATTTGGGAAGTTAGGCACGTTGTATTTTCCACGCTTAATTTTATTTTGGTCTTGAGCCGGCCCGCTTTAATGACATCTTTCACACTTTTATGACTTTTCGAAAGCGTTTGACAGGTACCTGCGGCGCCCCGGCCTGGGCTTCCCGGCTTTCGGTTTAGTCTGCGCCCAAACTGAATTCATTGTCTGCCCGGTAATACTTCCTGGTAATGCTGGGAAAACACACTGTTACCCTAATCTATTTTAGATACGCACTGAATGAATCCTTTGTTTTCCTATTTCTGGTCTTGCAACATACATATTATTGGTAATAATTACTTAGCTATATCGTATGGTTTATTGTTATGTTTGTTTTGGTTGCCTTATTTAATAGCGTGAAGCTATTTATAATTTTTAAATTATGTTTCTAGTATTTATCATTGCGGGAATCCATTGCGTTATGAGCAACAAAAAGAAACAGTTACACATTACAAAATATTACAAACGAACTTTACATTAAACCATTTTTTAATATTTAAGAATTATATAGTTTAGCAGAAATGTCACCATGAAATAGTAAAATTACAGTTTTTACCGTAGCGCAATTACCGTATTAACCATAGTCTTACCTAACTAGGTATTGCTCGTTCCAAGGAAGACGTTGATACACATTTAAAAATTTTATATTTCGGTGTGAACAAAAATATGCATATTATAAATTACAATCAATGCAATCTGAAACTAAAAATTTGTACTTTTTAAATTTTAATGGTTTTAGTAACCACTTCCTAAGATCTGTATTAAATTTCAATTCATGTTTTGGTCGTTATCATCTCTATAACAAAATTAGTAAAATCGCGAGAAAATCACAATCACCGAACACGTGCGGATATCCCTCACCATAGGCTGACAGTTTACGAAGGTTCCTTTAAATTTTCAGCGTTGAAGATTTGGGACGACTTGCCTCCACCTCTAAAGCGCAAAACAAGTCCGGCCTCCCCGAGGGCGGGTGTCGACAACGGCTGGTAGAACTGCAAACTACTAACACTTAGCCAAATATTGCGTTATAGTTTTGTTAACCTGAAATATTATTGGTCGAAAACCAAATTGATTTTTCGAAAGAAGACTCATTCATTCCAAATTTTTTGTTTTGCCGTAACCGACTACCGAGTAACAATGAATATTTACGGTTTATCATAAAATCTATTATAGTAAAAAAACTACTGTCAACATTTTTTTCAATTTTTCAACTTTGCCAGAAGGAACTGTTATTCATAAAATATATAAAATACATAGTAAATAGATCCAGCTAAGACGCCGTTTTTTCTACCGGTTTTTTTAATCTTAACTAGGATACAATTCATTTACACATGCATAAAATGAAATAAAATAAAATACAAAATACTTACAAATTTAATTAACATAAATCGTGTGATTTAAAAAGAGAATACAGCAAGAATGTTCGAGTTAATTTAATTAAGATTCTTAAATACATACATGCATACTTCTACCATATCTGAACCAGTTGGACATACAAAGCTGCAATGATTTATTCTTAGATTTAAAAAGTGGCTAGTATGCAGACTAATGACAGTAGACAGTTTAATAAGTCACAGGAAATTTTCAAATTACATACACAAAGCGAGAAATGTAAATTGAAAACAATTATTTCAATAAATCAGTAATCAATAAAAAAAACATTATTTGTGTTTCAGAGTAGAAACACACCCCATTAAATCCTCAATGGATTATTTGCGGGTAGAGAATTTGCTCTGAATAAATTAAGTTTTTGAACTAATAATAAAATACATTACAATAAAATTAAAAGCCATAACACATTATGTGTTGCTTCAGTCTTTAAACATCTCTCTTACCCACCCGACTTGCTATATATTTTTTTATTGCCTTATAATGGTTTTTTTTTATTTTAACATTTATATAGATTTAAAATAGACCTTTGTTGCCGATACCTTACTTTGCATTATACAAACTTTGATTTTGAATTCGGGCAATCAATTAAATAAAAATAATAGTATCATATCATTTAGTCAGCCACTCTCGCAATATTTAGTAATTATCACAGTACTGTATACCAAAGCTAAAACGAGAACTACGTAAGAGTAAGAGAGTTCCTAATTAGAAGAGTTAATTATAAGCATTCATGGAACCTGCGCAGCTTAATTAGCGCCTGCGCCTAAATGAAGTAGGTAGGGTTAATCCAATAAATTGTTTACGAATCGATTGGATACAAATCGGTAGCTTTATTTGCGCTGAAAATATCAGAAGACGGGCAAACGTTTCGTTGTCAGAGATTTCAAATTGAGTTGTTTTGAGTATTCAGGTAGATACCTATATTTAAATTGTTTATTGGGATATCCGCAAATATATAAATATTTCTAGTAAATTACTCGTTAAGCTTAGAACCCTCCGGTTAACCAAACGATTTATTTTTAATAACTTTCTAAAGAGCTGCCAATAGGAGAAAATTAGCCTAATTAAACCAATATTCTACCCAGTTAAACTTTGGCAGGATTCTTTTTATGAATTTTAGTAAAATATGTCTCTATTTGTTCCTTACTTTTAAAATTGAATTGTTACATATTAAAATAGAATAGTTTCCGTGCCCGTGCAAATATATTTACATATGTAATTTTATTAAATAACGACCCCAATTACATTGTAATTGGTGTCGTCAAAGTGCAATTAAATAATCAGCAATTCCCAACGTGTTATGTACACAATGTGCCTAGATACTTTGAGGAACGCTGCAATAACGCACCATTCGGCTTCATAACATCTTGAACGCTTATAATTTAGATAGATACTACCTCCAACTTATCATTTTCAGTTTGTTATGCTTTCTTTGGCCTTATTTTTACTATTAAGACTAAAAATAATTATCTAAAAATAAAAAGTTCTTAATAGATCAAAACTATGTAATCTGGCTGACGATAATTACTTAAGGCATTTATTATGAGTGGTGATTTTAGGTTTTACATACATAAAGAAGTTTTTTGAACAAATTTGGGCTAGTTACACTATTTATAACTCAAGAATGGCTGGAACAATTTTTATGATCTTTGATTTGTTGGATTTGTCTCCGCCCAGAATACCAGAATAACTATTAAAACATCGGGAAAATGACACGAAAACAAAAATTTATAAAGAAAATTCATTTTCTCATACATTTTGTATGGAACGGCTATCTATTCTGTGGAATTCTATTTTAAAACGGTAAGTTGCCTTCGAAGATTTTCAATTTGTCATTTGTTATTGGGCGCGCATCGAATTTAGAATTGTGTGAAAATATTTATTGAACTTAATTCATTTTGAGTATTCTTAATAAAAAAATGAATTTAATTCAGCTAATAACACAACATTTATTGATTCTGAGGCGGTAGGAACTTCGTCGGGTCAGCTTGTAATAATATAAAATTGACACTTCTCCCTAAAACGGTTGAAGCTAGAACAGTGTTGAGGTACTCTGAGGTCGACTTCGACGTAACCGGGAACGTCCCTCCCGTAGAGTTGCCTTTATGGGCCCGAAGACGACGCGGCTACAATGGCACACTTAAGTGCGCCTTCGGGCCCCTGATCAAAGGGTCCCGCTGCCGCTTTACGGCCTTTTAATTACGAACATGAGTGCCTTTATTGGCGGTCATTCGGATTCCTTGCATGTGTTCATTTGGATTTGTATTTTCGTACGATTTGAATACTCGACTCACAACAAAGGGAGGTCGTATGGAAATGACTCATCTCGAACGCAAATATGCTTACGCCTCATTACTGTAATATTCTGAAAGATCTTCTACCCTAAACCCATCTTAGAAAGAATATTTTTTTAAGATGGGATGAACTAAGTCATTATCAGAACTCAAAACGCAACTTTTAAATTATTAGGTAACTATTTTATTCCTAAACCCAATTGGTGATTATGAGAGATAAATTGTTGCCATAAATATATAGTACTGAGCCAAAGTAATTAGTACATTTATAAAAGAATAGGTAAGTTTAAGTAGTTCTTTTAGTATCTTAGATTAATATGTTTATATTTGTATTTGCAAGTGTTTAATTTGTCTATATTATAATAATTTAATTGTTGTTCATTGTTACAATATTATTTATTGTTCTGACCTATTGTACCATAATTAATAAATAAATAAATAAATTTGTATGTATGTTTGTTTCTTCAAATATATTTCGTAATTCATATTTTTTGCATTATAACATTATTTTTGTAACGTTTGCATAAAAAATACTGATTATTAATGCATATTCAAAGTTAGAGAAAAAGATTATTAAAATACAAAATAGGAAATAAAAGAATTACAAAAAAAAAAGTATTACAAATGAGAATAAGGCAGTACGTAAGAATACATTATGATTTTTGTGTATATATTTTTTCGCAGCTGATAACTCCATATTTAGATAATAAATGTCAGTTGCTTAGATATTCTCCGCAATACCAATCAAGACGCATTAGCTCACATCGTGAAAGCTAGTAAAGTCACGAAGAGCGTCACCGAAAGAATGACCAAATCAAAATTTACCCCACCGTCCACGTAGGTCCGCGTATAAATGTTTATACATTTTAAAATCTTCTGTATTTTGGTTTTGCTAAATTACACTAAATTTTACATTTTTATCACTATCTACAAATTTTTAGTCGACTCGATAGTCTGTCATGACCTACTTAAATATGGGTGGTTATATAAAAGTTATATTTATGAATTAAAAACTTTACATTAGGATTTTAAAACTGCGGAACCGAAACACATTAAAACTAAGGAAATATCAAAATAACCCGATTGGTATTTTTATACATCGTCAAGTGCTTAATGTTTTTCATATGATTAATTACCATTTCTTTTTTTTATATTTATAAGAAGATCGAAATAAATCTTTATTTACTGATAAATAAATAAATATAAAACGCGGCAAAATGATAAATTAACTGTTAAAATCCCAAAATTTAAAAAAGTCTACGGATAACGACAAAATAAGATCATTTTGTCACGATTAATAAACTTCTTTTAATAAACTGCCATCTTTAAAAACTTAAACGAAACATATACGTGATATTAATATATTAATGCGTGAATCGTTTGTGTGATCGTAGTATTATTTATTATTCTATATTTTTTTCTGTAATTTTCAATTAGATTTTTTATTCGTAAAAAAAACTAGAACTTGGTTATGGGTATTCAATATTTGTATAAGATGCGTGCGTGTTTTAAAATGTTGAGGTTTTGGCAGCCAAAATGATGTTTTTACCATTACATTAACATTACAATTACAATGTTTTTGTATAAATAAATATTTCCGCCGCTTTTTAACGAATGAATTATCATTTTTCAACGTTTGTAACTTCGAGCGCGTCCGTCAAACGCGCGAACGACTCGCCCGCTCGCCCAAAGCATAAAATCGCGAAGAGCAGTAATTAAAGATTACTTCGCTGCACAATGAGTCTTTCAACAACTTTTAATGTCTGGGTACATTAAAACGCATTTATTGCGACGTTGCCGCTTTGTCGCCGACGAAACATCGTGAAAAACAAACGGTCGTCGGCTCTATGGTATTTTAAACGCTAGGAATAGTTTTTGATCATGTACGAACAATCGATTTTACAAATAATAAACCTAACAAAACCTATGATCTTATTTTAGAATTCTAACAATTGAAAAACATACCAAATCGAGAAGATCCACGTTCGTAGATTTGTTTAACAGGCCATAATTACCATACCATGTATGTAAGAGTGTATTGAAAGGGCTATATATTAAATAGTGCTAATTTAATGTTTTAGAATGTGGCACCTGGGTAGATATTATTCTCTTAATATCCTAACAACGCCAAAAAGGATAACCCTTTATAATAGTTTTCGGCGATTGAGGGTTGATTACTTTATATTATTACTATTATATTACTTTCCTTACTATCTATTTTGTACAATTAGGAACATGGATCCTTAATATAGATTCGAAATTCTCTTTGGTTGAACAACGCTCAAACTTGACACTTAAAATAGATGTGATTATGGGATAAAATAAAGAAAACAAAGCAAGTAAGTCATTAATTTAATGATCTTCTTTTCTTCTCAAGATGAATTTGCCTATAAATTGATAAAGTGATTAAAAGTTTAATAATTTAGATTTTGCAATGCAAAACTTGCAAGGCAGATTTGTATAAGGCTGAGTTCGTGGACATGCTTGGTTTGAAATTAGCTCAAAACTTGTGAAACTAACATACGTCGGATGATTAACTAGCTAAAATTGAACATGTTTTAGGAGGAAGAGCTTACAGATTAATTGACTTGTGGTTGGGTCCAATTCTATTATTCTTCATTACATAACATTTGTGAATTAAATAATAAACAAGGATATATTTGGATCCCTTCTCCCAACCACAGACGATATTAAAATATCTTAATCTGCCAATAGCAATAATCTCACCAGCGCTAATTTTAAAATATTATTAAAACCAACAATAAATATTTAAAAAATGCAAATTAAAATTAATTTGTGTTTTGTATGTATTTCCAATCACCGTTAAATATCAGACTTAAAATGATTTAGCTTCATCATTTGAAAATATATCGTATAATGTCACTTCTAGCTTTAATTATAATGTTTGTTTATTTACACACGGTAAGATTTGATCTATATTTAATGAATAAATAAATAAAATGTTACATCGCAATTTAATTAATCGATTGAAATTTACATATATATATTAAATGAAATAATCGATTTCTTCAAAATTGCAGTGATTTTAATATTATAAAAAATATAAATAAATAATTATTTATATATTTAATTCATATATATATTAAATATTTAATTATTCAATAATTAGTTGGTTAATTATGAATATTTTTAATATTTAATTTATTTAAAATAAATTATTTTATTAATAATACACGGTACAATGTATGTATTTCTCATTTGAGGATTACTTTTCCTGAATAATCACTAATTTTTTAGAGCTAATTATATACATTTACTAAGGAGTTAAGAATCTTGGCCGGTGCAAAAGTTCTTCGAATTTTTATTCATTTTAATATTAAATATTTATTTTTGTTTTCCGTATAATTACGATTTATTTATGGATAGATATACAAAACCAGTAGCGGATCTGATTTAAATCTGGGGGAGGGGTAAAATTTCAAGCAAACCCATTTTCGATTTGCGGTAAATATTCAATTTACAATAAAATTCGGTTTATTAAAATTCATTGACTCAATTCGTCTAAAAAACCATTCGTCTAGATCTCTCTCAGAAAAGACAAATTGTAATTAGACGAATTGTTTTCGACAAATTTCCCGCAGATGAACATTTCCACATTTATCTATTTCTCCCATTCTTTGGAATATACAACTCGCGAAAAGCAAATAAAAACTATAAAAATAACTTTTTATTTGGATCCTATGATTGATTTATTCAAATTTATTCGGCTTTAAAAAAACCATAGTAAAATTAAATTTTCATGGGCAATGAAAAAAATATAGCCGTTTTTTAAAAGGGTCTTTACACCTTTAACCCTCCCCCCTGGAATCCGCGGCTGCACAAAACAAATGAAGTGTAAATGTTAATGTAATAAAATGCAACAATGAAATATAATTAATTTATTACATTTTATTAATATTATTATTTATTTTGATACAATTTATTTCTTATATTTGGATTACAAATTGATATCCTATTTTAACAAATTATAATCAAACGGAGATATGAACGCATGATTCAGGTCTAGGGTTCGAATTCCCGTGGGTCAAACTTGACTACGTCGCTGTTTGCCATTTATATTATAAATTATATTTTTATTATTCGGCATGTACTGTAACCTTAACCATTGATTATATAGTTTTATAATCAATATATAATCAATGCCTTAACTAAATGAATATAATAAATATTATAAATTAAAATCCACATTGTTGTCCTCGTACTGTCATCAATCAAAAAATATTACACCCCTCACTTTCTCTTAACTTATATGCGACATATTGTATACGTAATAGGTAGTGTATCATTAATTTATATACACGATACATGCGAGTTCTAAACAGTATTCAAATGTATTATATTATTTTTTATTTCTTTCTTCACATACAGGTACATTTCATTTGTTATTTTTTGTTTTATTTTTAACGTAATTTTTTTACCTGAAAATATTAAAAAGATCGAATAATGGCATGTATGTCTTTCTCCTAACGAGTATTTTAATTTTAAAATCCGTAAATTTATAAACTTTTTTATGTAAGGATTTTTTTTTTTATATTTTAAGATAAAATTCAATCCTATATTAACGGTGAGTCGTAGCATCTACGCATATTAGTGCTACGCATTAGTATTCGACCATGCCTGAACGCTTTATGAAAGGAGTTTTTGTGGTTCGCCGAACCCTTTCTAAACGCATCCTTAAGGCGCAGCTAATGGTAATAAAATCTTTAAATATAAAAAAAGCATATTTGATTACTTACCACTCACAAAGTAGGCTGACCTTTTCATTAAAATTATCATCCCTGGACAATTTATAATATTGTTCCTCTGAAACCGATTTCAGAATAAGTTTTAAATTTTGAAATTGCAGTCTCATTTAACGCATAAACACTCTATACCGTTGTTGGTCATTTATGAAAAACGAAATCAATTAATGTAGAAATAATTACTTCAGCCAAGCTTCTCTAGTTTTATTTTCTAGATTCTTGTTTTCCATCAATTAGATATTTACGTCTAAACTTTTTATAAAATGTATAGAAAAATACAGACTTTTTGAGGCTCTTAACCTTATGACAAAATAAAAATTTAGATTATTAATTGCATAAAAACCTAGATATTTAGGAGGTTAAACGATACCTAATATTAATTTTCTTCTACATCTACAAATAAGAGTCACAACACTACAGCTTTACTATGGAAAAATGACGGGGTTGAGTCCTCTTAATAAACCATGTCTCTGCCGACATCAATGTTTTGGTGGATCGATTTATTTTATTGTTTACTAACAATAGGAAATTTGTAGTATTACTTCTTATTTTTTTGGCACAGTATTTATTGTGGAGTCGGTTTTATTGAGTAATTTTTTTAATTTAAATTTATTTAATTGTATATTTTCTATATATTTCTATATACTGACGGAAAACTAAACGATTATTTATTTTTCTTTATCTTAAACGTTAGCTTACTTAACTATAATGCCCCCTCATAAGAAATCCTTAATCGTTCACAAAAAATATTTAAAATCGCTTAAGCCAATCCGGAGTATTGAGGGAACTTACAACAAAATAACATGTACAGGGTACATAAAATAAAAAATAGTACCAACCTTTAAGTATAAAATAAAACCAATGAAATATTTCCACCTAATGAGTATAAACCATTACACGAGAAGAGCACGAGAGATGAGAGAGGGTGAGAGAGAGAAAAGGGGAATTTCATGTTAAGATGTGGTTTTAATAAGTTTTTTGTCTAAAATACATTCTGTATATGGGTTCATTTTGTACATAGTTGTATTTTGATAAATAGAAGCACATACTTATCCAATATAATATCTGAAAACCCCATAGCAACAGGACGATCGATGCCTCTGATTATTTATCGAACTAGTGAATTGATTTTTTTTTAATTTTCACAGAATAACGAGCTACGAAATGGCAACGTCGCATATCTTGAGCGCCGTGGAGCCGGCGGTGGGCGGCGGCGCGAGGGGCTCGCAGCGCGGGGCGGCGTCGGTTGGCGAGCGCGACGTCGCCGTCTCGCTGGACGATCGCGACCTCTGGGTCCGCTTCCAGACGCTCACCAACGAGATGATCGTCACCAAAAATGGAAGGTATGATGTTTCCGTATGATTTCTGGCCAGCGAACGAACCTAATGCGACACGGTGTTCGGGTAAATTCGTGTAAACTCGACGTCACGGCAAGCGCTTCCGATGCGGCGGCGGTTAGCGGTCCGAACCCCGTCGAAACGTTCGTCTTAATTTTTATAGGGCGTCAAAATTTACTCTTTGAGTGAGTAGTGCAGCTGTTGTACAACGGCCGAGATGTCTAGGGTATATTTTTAGGAATGCCATTACGCTCATTAGCATATGAGTCACTGCAGTGCGTTTTGCTTCATATACTGTTCGACCTTGAGCATCCCTTGCGAGAATTAGTATATTAGTGTGAAAAAAAACTTAATGAAGTACAGTCGAAAGCAAAAATCTTTTGTCAATAACGCTTGGCAGGTATCGTAGCCCCAAGCAACGGTACTTTCTACTTTTCCACCCACGGAGGCTCTTAAATTGCTCAATAATTTTTTGATGCATAAACATTTATACACGGACTCCCTGGGTGGCGTGAACTTCGATTTGGTTCTGATCTGTCGGTGACGCTGTCGTGACTTTACGATTTTTCATCCGGAAAGGTTTATTGGTATTCAATTACTAAGTAAATGAGGGTTCTGAATAGAGCGTTTTCAATTGGGGAAGAGAGGTTTGTTATTATTACTCAGTAACTGACGCATTCATTATTTGGATTTTTTTTAATCAAAGAAAATAAAGTAAATAGCAACCGAAAATATATAATTTAGATATAATAATTAAAATGAATTTACCACAAAAAGTAACAAATTGTCATTTAATAAGATTATATCCAATAATTGATGATTAGCCCAGATTTATTAGATTAACAATAAATATTCTTAAATTAAGTTGCAGTTAAATATGCAACCCTCCCATTTATTCACAGACGCGAGTCGCACATTATTTTTATGTTTAAGGTAATCTATTACGGTTGCATAACTTTAAAATAAACTAAAATTTCAATTGCGTAAACGTAGAGTGCGCGTAGCACGCATAATTTTATACCGTCACAGAACGGGCCCGTGTCGACGGTATAGTATTCCCATTGGCGTGCCTGCGACTGCGTCACGTGACATGGCGCTCGTCGGAGACCACTCGCCATCCCCAATAGCGAAATGTTTGTGATGTCAGATCTCAAATATTTCAACACCGATTTTGGAATTTTAAAGTTTTAATCGAATAAAAAAGTTATGTTTATAAATATTTTCTCGGTGGAAAATCCGGGCGCTTTTTGTTCGAATTTTAGAAAAAGAATTATTTGGTGGCTATTAAAGGAAACTTTGAAGCGACTCGTATGAGATTTCGCGCGCCACAGACGCCGTTATGAAAATCCTAATTAAGGTTCAAAAGATGACTTCTAGTGGTGGGCAGTACCTTTAGTAACAGTTTTAACGTTGTTTTTCGTTTAGACAATTTAACTTAATTGACATTTCTAATGCTACTATCACGGCTGTGCGTTCGCAACGAGTCGCGTCTCACTGACCAGCTAAATGAAGTTAAGTGGCGGCCATTTTGTATTCGTCCCGTCCTTTTGTTTTCCATTGCTACTTAAGTACGCAGGCCGTGCGAGGCTTTAAACATGCATTACTAGCGGAGTACTAATTTATTTTGCACATGCGCAACAATGGGTGATTATTGAGAATCTAGATCAGCTGTGCAAATGTTTTTGTAGCTGTACCCGAAGTCTTGTGTGGCGAAAACTTGTCCTCCTTGCAATGGACTTGTTTCATTATAGAAGGTTTTCTTACTCTTTACACGTTGTCGGACACGATTTATTTATTTAGGCCAACTAATGTGCAAAAACTACTCAGCAAAGACGCTGGGGCTAGATTGGAGAGAACTTAGTACAGAACGAAGAGTGAATAATGAGGAATAAGAGAACAAAATAGTACACTATACCGAGTCTATAAAACTTAAAATCGATCGCGTTTTGCAACACTTATGGGAATTTATACCAGCGCATCAATAAGATTAATAAATAAATACTAATACTTCTTATACAGGGTGTTCTAAGGCCATTCCTGAATAATTAAGAGGGTGTTTATGTTCGCTATTACGTGTAAAAAAATGCGAAAATAATTTCATCAATAAATTTAATATTTTTTTTTCAAAGCGCTAGTGTAAATTCCTTCTTTTCTCGCAGTAAATCTGAAAGGTTTACTGAAAAGTCACGCTTTAGTGCTACAAATAATAATTTTCTAATTTTTGATGATAATTTTCCAGCTGCTTATCCCATCGTAAATGTTTATCTATTATAATTAAATTAAATGGTTTTCATGGTCAATGAACATAAGTATTTTTTTATAGGCGAATGTTTCCTGTAGTCAAAGTGACGGCAGGCGGATTGGACCCCACTGCGATGTACACGGTTTTATTGGAATTTGTACAAGTTGACCCCCATCGATGGAAATACGTTAACGGCGAATGGGTTCGTACATTTTTTTCTACAGTTCAACAATATTTTTTAGCTTTTATCATAACTTTTATGTACTACATATATAAATTGCGTTTTGGTGTGTAAACATTTATAGCGAAATCCCTAGGATTTTTCAAGGGTAGATAATTTGCAATTAGGGGACATTGAGGCATGTGCCAGTGATGCTTATGTGGATATGTGGAACGATATGTGAAACTATTAATTCTACTCCGTGCAGTTGAACCTTAACCGCTAGAAAGCGCTAGTAATTATATTTCTATATATTCGATCGATACACTGATCATATAGTTTGCAATCAAACCGCTAGAAAGCGCCAATAGTTTTATTTCTACACATAATAATCGATTGAAATTTCAAGAAGTTTTCGGGGAAAATCGCATTTCATTTCAATCCTTTTTTTAGACATCTCAAGTCCTGGCACTCACCTTCAGTGTTGTTAATTTAATTCTTTTTTAACATTTGAAAATGATGTAATTTTTCAGGTGCCCGGCGGAAAAGCTGAAGTTCCTCCCTCTAACGCAATTTATATTCATCCGGAAAGTCCAAACTTTGGCGCTCACTGGATGAAGGAGCCGATTTCATTCGCTAAAGTTAAATTAACCAACAAAACTAACGGAAACGGCCAGGTATTAATGTACCCCCCTACATACATCCCTAATTTTTTTCCAATTCTAGCCAGGCACCTAGTCCTAGCCATTACGCATACCTAGTAACGTTATTTTATTACTTAAGTTATTTAGGTGAGGTATCTGCAGAGAATAATTTACCAGAGAGAGAGTAAAAACTTTTCTGTCCAAAGGCAATTTTCATTTTATTCAATATCGGCTCATTCCTGGTAGAGCATTGATCAAGGATTACTCGCTCATATGGAGTTTCATTGGATTATTTATTTATTATTAGCAATATAAATTTTGGATTGCTGGCGAAACGGTTTTTCTAACTGAATAGTCCGCATACATAAAATTTCTGTATTTTGGCCTGGATCAGTATAGACCGACTTGCTTCAGGTATACATACAACTTAGCAGTTTGTTAGCTATTGCGGTCTCTCATAAAACTCTTCATAAAATATCGAAGTTTTATTTTTATAGGACGTCAAGTTTTACTCTTTGCGCGGTTAGTGAGCAATTGACGGTTTTTATTAAATTACAGCTCGATAATATATAAATTTCAAAAAAAACTTTTCTATGTTTAAGATACTATATTTGCCTATCATTTACTATTTCTCATAGGGCTCTAATATCTTGTATAAGACAGCAATTAAACTAAAAAAGAACTATTTGCAGTTTATCATTTCTTAAATTTCTCAGAAATAGAATTGAATTTTGAAAATCTACCTCTACTATGTTGAAGATATAATATGAAGGTATCTAAACATATTTTCTTACAGATAATGCTGAACTCGCTCCATAAGTACGAGCCCCGAGTGCACCTAGTTAAAGTGGGCACAGACTTAAGGCGCATTATGACGTACCCATTTCCCGAGACGCAGTTCATTGCAGTGACTGCTTATCAAAACGAGGAGGTGACGTCACTGAAGATCAAGTACAACCCTTTCGCCAAGGCCTTCTTAGACGCAAAGGAGCGGCCGGAAGCCTTCTACCAGAGAGACTTCATTGGCAGCCACTACAGCCAGCAGACTCCCTCCCCACACCAGTACCACCAATGTAAGTATATAACAATGTGTTTTAAATATTTTTAAGGTTATTTATATCTAGACCAGGGATTCCCAAACTATTTTGGTCAAGAGACCTCTTTTCCAAAATGAACTGATACCTCAGACCCCTGTTATGAGTGTCGAATAGGTTTAGTCATAGATTTTTGTTCCTTGTTTCCTTGTCAACTTTCAAAGTATATATTTTATTAAATATTTATAAAAGTGTCATCAATTAAATAGTTCCAGGATGGTTTGTGCCTCCTCAACCGATGTACGCTGGAGGCCCGACCGGTGCGGCTAGCAGCAGGGCTGCCTCCAGACCGTCTCCCTACCCACCACCAACAAGACCTCCTTCAAGGCCAAGGACTAATACTCCACCTTCAAGTAAGACCTCTATCTATATCTTTTAGAAGAATAAATTTAGGAGAAAATTTAGTGTGGAAGGTGTGGTTAAGTTGTACCTTGCCAGCAAATATACGAAATATCTAATAAATAATAATATTAATTTATTAAGTTTGAAATTTTACAAATTTAATGTATTTTTACAAAATTATTTTAGGATAGATATAAAATTTATTGAGGTGTAGTATTTTAGTGCCAATTAATTTTTAGAGTTTACTATGTTTAATATACCTAGATTATAAAAGACTTAGTGAAAAATTGAAGCTTAGTGGGGGTCTAAAATAGAAAATGGACCCGTCTACCATACATGTTTTTCCTTCATTTGACCTCACCAATGCACCCTCAGATTTATCAAACCTAGTAATAAAGTTCAATTAAATATCACACCTTTAAAAATACAAACAAGATAATATATATTTTTTTTAATTTTCAGTATACAATCCACCAGAACAATTGCCAGCAACTTCCGTATACAGTTCATCGCATTCGACAGCATATCCTTCATCTTGGAATAGTTCCTTACAGCCACAGCCCCTACAACCGAGCACTTATTGGTCACAATCTCCAACTAATTCCACACCACCGCAGCCAACTTCTACATCACCGGCGCCATCAAACGGCAGTCCCAATAACTACCATACAACATCGCCAGATACACAATATCAAGCGTCCAATTCTCCAAATGCCACTCCGCTTTACAACATACCGTACGGACACCCAACCGATGTGACACCACCAACTGCCCCGGTATACCACTCCGTTCCAACCCATTCGCCATCGCCACAACTATACCATCAAAACACACAAATCTTGAATGGTAACTACACGAATTTAGGATACACTCCGAACTGGCATCACAACGAAGTTAGCTACTTATCGAATGCATACAACTATCAGAACCATGAGTATGTCCTTCCAGAAGTCATGTATGGTCAGGTCGTTGACATATCCTATCAGCAAGAGCAAATGGGCCATGTGAATTGTGATGCAAGCGATCAAAGGCATTACTCTCAAGCCAGACTCATGTCTTCCGCATCACCGCTCCATCGAGAGGATGAAACTCAAGAAACTGTAAAAACGGAGAAGAAGTACGTTCCGAGTTCAGTTCACGATGATGAACAACAGAGATCCCCACCGCAAGTGGAATGATATTAAATGTATATGATATTTGAGGCCATTGTAAATATCAGAATAGATTCACCGTTCACTGGGATATGAAGCAATATCAAAAAATAAAATTTTTGGCAATGTAGCCACGATAGTGAAATAGTATTTTGTTGTGTTTAGTATTTATTAGTATTGCTTAATTTAAAATTTCTAAATTAGAATATTTTCATTATTTCAAGCTTGTTTTGTCTATGTAAATAATAACTAATTGTTATTAAATATGAATGATAAGACAAATAAATTATTTTTAAATAAATATACCATTCCACTGTCAAAATATATTTGTAATTATTGTATATAACTAAATTTGGGAAAAAATATTTTTAAAATAAATTGATGTCACTAAAATGTTCATTTTATTATTTATTTTTATTACCACATTACAAAAGTTTAACCAAATATTTAGATTAAAATTAGTTTTATTATTATCATTATTGAAAATAGTAATTTTTAGGTACACCCATACATACAGAATTATATTTATAAAATGTTTACAATTGAACGTGGATTGGATGAGGAGTCATTTTTATTTACAGATTGTGACCAGGACTTACTAGAGGCCGCCATCGATTAGTAACCCCAAGCTTGTTGAACCCCAAGCTTGCGAGCAACTTGTTGCAATTTGCAGCAAATAGTTGCTACCAAAGGTGTGCCACTCCTATAACAAATTACTTATTGTATACCTAAGTAGGCCACCAACTTCACGCATATGACCTGTTTGTGCCTGAACCACTTGCCTAAAAATTAAAACATATAATGTAGTTTAAGATTGGTCCTCTTACTTGTTGACCCACAATTCACCTCCCACATCTAAAATATCCCCACACAGTGGCCTCCCAGTTAGCTCTCATAAGCTCTATTTAACCGGAAACCACCCCCTATTCAAGTGAAATAAATAGCATTAAAACATCACTTTTAGACAATTAAATTACAATTAGATCCCTAAATTACTAAAATTATTTCATAATCGATATAAAAGCTACATTTTAGTTTTTTAGTAGGTAAACGAAAGTGTTAATATATAATTTATCATATAATAATAAAAATAATTTATATCTATAATTTACCAAAACCTGTTTTATGTTTAGCATACATTAATTACTAGTAATTTAATGTTCACATGTAAATAATATACTCAAAAACTTATACAAATAATAGAACAAATAATGACTTAACTTTACTCAAAAAATATTCCACCCTTAAGTTAGATAGGTTGACCAATATAATAACACCATTGGTCCTAAATCATTGTATCTTATCTAACTGCTCGTAAAAAAGAGAATCAATCTGTGATGTTAAAGGATAATCTTAAAAAAAATGTATTTAGAAAGAATATTTATAAATCAACTATACCTCTATAGTATATTTATTTTCTGAATTCTTGTATTCAATGGAATATTTATTCACAATGATTAACCTGCTACTGAAAGAAATATGTAATATTGAAGGAATGGAACAATGCTTAGGGACGTTGCTGAGTATTATTTATTTAACATAACCTAAAATACAATTTGTGTGATGGAAAAGCGTCCCCCAAAGGAGCGGAGAGACAATCTCGCTCTATCTTGATTAAGGGCTAGGGCCGGCACTTGTGTAGTTGTTACGCTCCTTACCACACCAAGGATTTGGTTTTATCTTGAACCACATCGGAGCATAATCTTTCTAAAGATATTCAGTCAATATCAACAGATTTTCTGACGGTGTCTTAGTAGAAACAGAAATTCTAACAATTGTTTTGGAAGTTGTTAACCATCTCGAATGAAATATTCTGCATGCATTTCATTTTAATAGTGAAATAAATAATGAACTTGATGAATAACAGATGGCTCTGTTTACCGCGGACGGAGAAGGGATAAACGTCATCAGTCATAATAAAAAGAATAAATTGTTATGTTAGGTTAAGCGATATCTGCTAAATACTCGTAGTATGGAGATACTTACAAATACAGAAACCCTTTAACAATATTCACAGGTTTCTAATGTAGCTGTTTTTCAAATCACAAATTAAAACCGAGTTATTTAGGGAAAACCCTCGGGTCTTTGTTTAGACCTTTTTGTACAGCACCATTGGCTGACATCTATTGGCATATGACCAGCAAGGCTAGTTCCCCAAATGTGAACTACCCCGTGTGTTGGTTTACACTATGCTGACAAAGTAGACTTGTGATTGTAATATTATGAATACCACCTAATTTTATTATACAACTGTTTATTAAATAGTGGTTTTAGATTGCTATGAAACAATTGGAAACTAAATCTCAAACATCCATACAATACCATAATTTATAAAAAAAAGCAGTTTCCTAATTTTCATGACAGATGCCAATATATTATTTAGGTTTTCCTGTTTTTTTTTTTACAAAACAGAGCACCATTAAATTGTCGAGATAAGCTTTTCTAAACTGTAAACATTTATAGTTCTATACGGTTTTCGTCTAGCACACGAAATATTAATCTATATAATTAAAAATGAAATGCTGTCCATTGCATAACAAGTTCTAAATGCTGTCCATTGTAAGCGAATAACTCGAGAACGGCTGAATCGATTTAGTTATTTTTTTTTTAAATGTTCGAATAAGGTTTTAAAATATATACATATATACTAGCTGTTCAACCCGGGGCGTTGGCAGCTAGGCCCTGCAGGCGGATTTGACGGCGACCTAGCGCGCGACAACTCGTACCTGCGGCACTCAGGATGGATAGCTTCCCTCCCCATCTCTAGGCCTTCGCGAGCGTGCGCACAATGTTGGCAGCTAGGTCCTGCGTGCGATGACTCTGCCTGCGGCACTCGGGGTTACAGTGTGCAAAATAAAATCGGTTCAGTAGTTTAGGAGTTCATCCCAATTTGTATATATACTTATAGATAATTTGCCCTTAAAATTCGGGAAAAACTGAGATTGTATTTTATTTTTATTCCAAATTTAGGCCTAACTGAAACAAAGCCTGGGGTTAACAGCATGTAATAAAATATAAATAATATTTCGTTAGAAAAAAATAACACCATTTAATTACATCTCGAGATCATTTTTCGGCGCCTACTAATTGTATCAAGTTAAACGATTTAAATTCACCATATAAATCAATGATACATACTTTTTAAGCGTTAACATTTTTTTTTATTTTTCATTAGGTATCAACATTGCCACTAAGCTCAGAAGAGAGAGGGAGGCAAAGGTAGCTTCCTTAAAACTATTGGGGTATCTCTCTTCTCAGCGTTGAGTGTAGTGGTTTAAACGTGTGTGCGATTAAGATACAAACAATACGTGACCATTTCCAGCGCACCAATTTTATGACTAGCTGTCGCGTCCACCCGAAAACATTACACCACTGCACTCAACGCCGAGAAGTCATCTGGATTTCTCTGTATTAGATACCACATGTATGTTTCCGTTGATAATATCGGAATCAAAACATCAGAAAATTCATATATTATGTAAGAAAAAGTGTCAAGTGAAAAAAACTTTAAAAGACACTAGGTTCCTATATTATCTTAGTTTATTCGTGTCGTCTAAAAACTTATTAGGTGGGAGGGGTGACCTCCTTAAAATAATAGCGCTTATGAAGTTATAAAGTTTGCTGCTAAAGTGAGACGAATGTTTTTTTCCTTTTAAAAAGGCTTAGCAGCATCCTGACGTGACTATGCATTAGGCAAATAGGTAATTAAAAAAAATATTATATTATCGACCTAATTCCATCAAAAATCCTAATAAATTAAAAAAAAAAATGTCTATGGTAAAAAGCATTGTCATTTGTGCTGTCAAAAGTGTCAGCCCGTCTCGTACGAACTACGAAACTTTGGCCACAAGTTGTTATTAGTTCTGTCATAGCGTTGCTTTACTTCGCGATTTTTTTTTGATAAATAAAGTGAAATTCTTTATTGAAAATTAAATTCTAAAATGGCTCAAGATCCAGAAAGGTTTGATTCGATGTTGCTAGCGATGGCACAACAACATGCAGGTGGAGTGAAAGAGGTATCTTCCTTTGTTTTGCATCCACATAACCTATATTACCGGTTGCCATAGGAATGTTCACGATTCATAAATAAATAATACTCATTGTTTTCCAGCTCATTCAAACAATTGTAGGATTCTTAGGAAGAAAAACTGACTTCTTCACTGGCGGACAAGAGGGAGCTTGGGAAGAGGTAAGTAGTTTATTTACCTGATTTATTTACTTATTGTTTTTATATTTTAAAACTTAGACGTTAGCAAACAGGAAATATCGAGAATTCCAGCAGATACTGGGTAACAAATAATTTTGAATTATACAATATTCCAAATTTCTCATTCTTAAAAAGTGTTTATAACAAGTTTTTTTAACCTTTTGGCCAAAAACTCTCAAGGCACTAACTCGAAAATTACTGCTGTTCACTGCACCGCGCCTAAAGTTACATTTATTTCTGGAGGTCCAAGGTTGATGGATGTGAAATATTGAAGACTCCAATGTGCTGGTACCTCTTTATTCCTCCGTGGAAATTTACAAATTACATTTACGATGAGTCCCATAAAAGAAACATCTCAATGTTTGTGCAATACTTATATACTAAATAATAACGTAAAAGAATAACGGAGTAATTAGTTAACTGAAATATATCACAGATCAGACACAATTAAAAAGTGAAACAATGTCTGCCGCTGGCCAATCGCGCTGGTGCGCTGCTCATATGTGCGCCTGCATGGATCGTTAACCAATCACTCCGCTCCGGTGAAATCGCTCGTATCGCGGGATGGTGCCACAATGCTTCCAGCTGCAGTCGAAATATATAGCCCGCTACAATACTTTTAAAAAATTTTTAATATTCTTTTGCCAACGATAAAATGAGCTCTATAACCTCAGAACAGTATTCAAATGTTTGTTTCAAGCACAAGAGCCTAGAATTGGCGATTATTCCGAAGTATTTATTATATGTACTTAAGTTTAAATTAACATTGTTCGTAGGAAAGCGAATCGTAATATAGTGTAACTTCATCCGGAGAAGATAATTAGGTAAACTATTACATCATAATTAAATAATTTTATTTTCTTATTATGTCGGGAGGTACTGAGATAATGAAAAATATTAATGTTGATAATTACAGAAAGTGAGTATATGTTTAAGACTTATGCAGCTACTCAAAAGTAGGGTGTGAAAATAAGTAGTTTTGCAAGCTTTGCATGAAATAATTTGACATAATGGAATACGTAATAGCACAAAACATAATGGAATGTATATATAACATGCAATAACATAAAACAATTATTTTATAGATGCCCTTTAGTATAATGCATTGCCCAATCATTTTATGTTTCAACTATTTGAATCATCTTATTATAAGATACCTAAATATAAAAAAATGAAACCTAAGTATATCACTATTTGTTCAAAGTTGTTGCCAATTGCCTTTTCTATATTTCTGTACCTCAGAGTTAAAGGAAACCATTGTATGTTTACGAACTTTACAAGGCATAGATAATATAGATATTTTTTTCTTTTACTACAAATCAAACTAAGAGTAAAAGAGTCTACGAAAGTTGAACCTAGTTTTACTTTAAAGTGTAACAAATGGGATGCATCAATTTTTAATGATGTCACACTAAAGCCTTATTATTTAATTATCATTTGATGGATATATCTTTTCAGTAAATTAAAAAATGTAAGCGCACAATATAATTTTATTAAAAATAAAATTTGGCTCAATTTTCATTAATGACCCACCATGTATAATAATCAAGATATTTGAGAAAAAACATGTAAAAACAAACAACAAAAAAAATAGAAACTCAAATCTTTATATAACCTTTCTTAGAACAGGTAACTCTACCTAGTCAGAAAGGTAACACACCTTATCAAGTCGGCCAACATGACTGGTTGGTACTTGATTTTCTAAATTTTTTTATAATTCACTAATGGATATTTGTATTTTTTTAATATTTACATCAAGGAAAACTGAACAATATCGTGTCAATACCTTATTTTTTTTAATAAAAATTTTGAATTTGAAAAATATATTATGACCGCGAATTTCGTGGAAAATCTATGGTAATAAAAACATAGTCGCATATTATTACTCATAAAATCATCCGTATTGTACATACAGCAATATCAGTTTTCATCTCGGACTTGTTTCAGTTACCGTGAATTATTAGAGCTATCAGACAAGGAACTTGTTTAAAGTTTGTCTCATTATCACATGACTGAACGTTTTTTCTTACTACCGTCGTTATTCAATATGTTTGCTTTCTTTTTGAATTGTTTCTGAGCTCTTGGCTATTTCTCGCGATGAAAATGGTGATATCCTGAACAATTAAGGCGAAGCCAAAGTATAAATATTAATTTCGATTCTTTTAAATCCTTTATTGGATATTTAATCACAAAAAAATATGGTTAGATACCTTACCCTTATGTCTTCAACATAGTAAAGCCATTTTTGTAAAATTCAAATCTATTTCTGAGAAATTTAATAAATGCTAAACTGCTAATAATTCTTTTTTATTTGTTTCCAGTTAAGTTTGAATGTTGAGTATGTTTAGAGCTATAGTGGGGAGAAATGTCCCACTGGGCATCTCTCTCCTTTTCTGGTTTAATTCTCCCGCATGGTCCCTTTCCGACTATAATGCAATTTTGCAAAAATGTACCAAGAATTGGCTAAAACTGTATTACTGCCTTAAACTACTATAACATTATTGTGTAATTAGCATAAAATACCTTGACACGTAAAGTGTGATGATTAAATATTCAAAATTTTGTTTTTTACTGTGGAAATGTAAAAATACATGTGTGGCACTTACAGACTAAGTGTCATGTTGTCGCATGACATGAGCGTAGCCAATAGTACGCACGCTACAGCTTGAAAAATTGAAATGATCAGAAGTGGTTCAACTCTCCTTAGATGTTATTAAAAATTGTCTAAATTGTCTTTTTCACGTGTTTGTTTTTACCCAGATATGAGGTCAATTATTCTTTAGCTGTTATTTCTATATTGTTTACATCTTGCCTCACTTTAATCTGTTTGAAGTATTTCATTTTATCCTCTTCCTATCCCTTTGTAATGGGCCTGACATTGGTCGGTGATTTCTACGGCAGCTAGACTCTCACCACACTAAAAGGTCGAATGACCCAATAATAGCCAGCCAATCCGTGGATTGCTTCAAAGATATTCAGTCCACTAAAATATATAAATTTCAAAAACGATTCCTTGCAATCGTTACAAATACCAAAATCTGACATAAAGTAGACCAAAACAGTACCATTTTTTGCGAGGAGTCTCCAGTGCCAAAACTATTTGACTACTGTGGATCATTTTAAAATCCACAATAAATCCAAGGACTACGAAGTCTAAATCTATTCCTATAATATACTCTTGTAACCTATCACAATAGGCCTGACCTAAATCTGTAAAATCCATAGTAGCTATGATTTATCACACATTTTACAGAAGTATGTGAATAATCCTTAGTCTCCTGTCACAATACACAGAATCTTAGTTGGCAATATCCACCAAAGACATTTTTGATAAAATTGTGATTAACTGTTACAAATACGTTTTATATTAACGTGGACATTGGATACTTTGTAATAAAAAGGGTTTGGACAATGCCTTCTTTGTTACAAGGATCAATATTACGATTTGCTGCATACTAAATTATGACAGGGCATTTCAATCTCAGTGTTGTTTCAACCAGAGAACTCTAAAAACAATGTTTTTGATTCAAATTAAAATGATAATACTATCCAATACCATATGCGAATTCTATGAAAATTGCTGTCTTTGATTGTATACGACGCAATAGCAATATGGCCCTATGGGATTAGTCATGCAAAAAAGTTATTTGTTCGTATCCATCATTTTTGTCTCCCGTAAAATTATATACAGCCTCGCTTATTTATATTTTTCTCCTCTTGTAGATGGTTATGAGTGCATTCCGTGAACAAGAAAAGAAGAGTCGCGCTGAAATCGACGAGAAAAGAAAGGAGAAACAGAAAGAGGAAAGAAAAAGAAAGGAAATAGCCGAAAAGAAAGAGAAGGAACGAATAGAAAAGGAACAAAAAGAAATTGAGTCTGCCAAAATCACCGAACTGACCGAATCCGAAGCTGAAAACTTGCAGAAGGAAATCGACATTCAAAAAATGAAGCTTGATGGTAAATGTTATTTGCAAATGCTAAACCACAGTAGGTATCAATCTAAACCTGAATAATACATAGAATACACATTTTAGAACTTCACATCAATTGGATGTTATAGGACAAAACCATAGCTACAAGGCAGCTTTCATACAAGCTAGCAACTCCATCATCAAATAAATTTGACAATGTTGTCCCTTTTTTATTATTTTAATCCTGAACCTTAATAAGCACATGTCAAACTACAAACCAAAAATGTTCTAATTTATATTTTTTAATGTTATGACTTTAACTATGAGCTATTATGGCTGAAAGGCATACCTTGTTGCCAGTTATTAAAAAAAAAGAGGTGAGTATAACAATGTACCTGTTATTTTCTCCCATATATAAGTTTTGACTGCTGAACACAAAATGAGCAGGCATTTTGCAATAATTGTTTTTTTTTTAACAAAGTTTCAGCCCAGTTGATTTTGGTTCGTAAAAGGTTTAGACAGCCAGGCCCTGAGTGCTTAGCCCATTGACACACGAAGCCGGCGAATCGCCGGTCAACTGTATTATGCTATTAACGCACTAAGCCGGCGAAACGCCGGTCTGTGCGTTGTATATTTTATGCATAAAAAATCAAAAACAACTTTATTCATGTAAATATCGTTGATAAAATGATTACGAATTATATTTTGATGAAAAAATATAATTACTAATGTTTTTTACATATTATTTTTAATTTGTATTTTGACAACCAACAGTGTTTCTAAAATGGCCGTAATAAAAGTTGTAATAATTAAATAGTGTTTTTAATTAACAAATTATGTCATATTATTAGTGGTGGAATGGGTTAAAATATTAAACATGTCTGTTATTAATTAGGAAGCGGGGAAGGACCATCAAAGGCAGAAGCCACCGAAGAAGAAGATCCCAAGGAGAAGAATAAACTCAAGCCCAATAAAGGTAACGGTTGTGACCTCCCCAACTATAAATGGACGCAGACCTTGGAAGAAGTTGAGGTAGGAAATCATTTTATGCCATTAATATACACGGTGTCCCAAGATAATTTCCAATCAAAAGCCCAGCAAATTGGCCCTGCGGTATTGGCAGAATATCAAAATTCATCTTGGTTTCTGAAACAAAAAATTGTAAGTAAACCTTTTCTGTAATGCGCTCTCCAGCTGATCGTTCGAGGTCATTGACCGCTTTCGGGCTGACCGCATTCAAGGCTACGGTATTGATCACCGCGTATCGTGACGCTTAAGAGATTTCATACCAGCACTTTAATAAATTTCATGATGGATTATTTTCGTATTCCTTACTCGTAATAGGTAACTTGAACACTCCTTTAAGTCTCGGAAATGGTCTTGGTACACCCTGTATAATATGTAAGATCGATTGTTTGTATGGTGTGGGTGATCTCCAAACCAGATACACATTACACATATTGATAAAACTTATACTAGAACAGCGGTTCTAAATTTTTTTTTCACACACAGTCAAGTGCCCTGCGGATTATTCGTGGTTGTAAACAGTAAAGCTTTTCTGTACGGAAATGGATATTTATTTTTAGCATTTAGCCAAAATTTACCTAACTATAATTTGGTAAATTCAAACCTCCATCATAAGAACTATGAAAGACTCATTTACATTGTTAGGTTAGGTTAGGTTAGCTCGTTAGTGATACTTTTATTTATTAATTAACAGGTAAGCCATACAGCGAAATAGTAGCATATACATTTTTTCAAAGAATTAATAATAAGGCCAATTAAAGCTTACACCTATATACAATAATATTTAAAACTTTGTTGAGCTAACTATATTTTAGGTGTATATGTGATGTATTATGACAGTGTGAGTGAGGGTGTGTGGTTGCATGTGAGTATGTACAAATAAATTTGTTAAATTGAAAAAAAGGGAATATATTATAACAAAAATAGCGATATCTGCTCCACGTCACCGTAAGAACCATATTAGAAGAACCTTAAGACATATCAAAGTTTGAGTTTTGTTGGGCTTGTGATCTCCAAAAGGTTATAATTTCCCTAAATTTCAGGAAATTATGGTTACATGAAAAATTTGCTTATTTTCCTACAAATTTTAAAGGGATAATTGTGTATTGAGATAAAATGCTTCCTAAGGGTCGTAAGTCATTAAGAAGTCATAAACACAAAAATATATATTAGAGTTGTACATAATAATCCAATAACTCCTTTATGACTATATCAGCTGTCTTATTTTTGTTTTTATAATAAGAACCTATGACAAATAAATATCTGTATTTTTTTGTATATATACATAACTTTATAATGCCTAAATAAATAACAATAGAAATTGCAAGCTTTTGCATTAAAGGTAATTTGTTATTTTTATTTCAGTTTCCGTAAATAATAATAATAATTCTCTAATTAAAAATTGTCATAATGGTGGACAACCAGCCTTATGCATAGTTGAGTTAACTCATGCATGTTCCCATGTTTAGTGGTCACTTTTAACCTTATGCATAGTTTACTAAAGTGACTAAGCATAAGGACAAAAGTGTTTTGCAGACGTGGCAAGGTAAAAATATAGACAAGAGTTTAGTTATATTGTTTTGTAAATTTGCAAGCTAAGGGAAAACCTGCGTTTTTTGTCATCATAAGCCATGTGCTTTATTTTAAGACGATTTATCCACAGAAAACTACTATTTTATTATTTTGTTTTCATTATTGTCAACTGGATTTTATGCACTAGGCATAGTATAGCATAAATATGTTAAAACAAAATATTGTTGCAAAAATTTTATGAAAATGTCACATAACTATACTTGTCAAGTCATAGATTCTGAATTCAAAGATATTTGCACTTCATAATGCATGTCATTTTTAATAAAATAAATACTTTCATTTAAAGTAGAGTGGAGGGAGTGGAATAAAGGAATATTAAATTGTAGAAAATATAAGATAATTAAAAAATCAAACAGAGTCTACTTTAAAATATTTTATTTTTATAATAATATATATCACAGTTAAATATCTTCGTTATTTTTTAATTTGTTCTAAAATTACCACAATTGTTTGCTTCAATTGAAGATGAGCATAATATAGAAAAACAATATTTTCACATACTTACCTAAATAATAAACTGGTTTTACAACTGTTCGTTATTGAACTAGAATTATTATTGCATTAAACATTATTACTAAATACTTGTATAAAAAGATTAGGTTCATACTGAGGTTACATTGCTTGTTTGCAGCTGAAAAATGGTGAACTCGCAAGTTCATATAAATGAATTCGGAGTTCTTTTCTCTATCAGCTAAGTTGACACCTTATGGTAAAGTAAAATTAAATGATATTTTATTAAAATTTGCAAATACAACATGTTTTTTTTTTATCAAAAATACGTATGAGCGAAAACTAGTGTCAAAACTGGTAAAATATTTTACATGTTTCATTTAAATCATTCCAAATTTTATAATATATATTTGCTGTGGTTAGAAATTAGATTAACGAAAGCTCATCAAGATTATGATTTTTTTAATGGGTCATTTCTTTCTGGTTTAGCACTTTTAGGATGTGATGGAAGAGTTTGGCTTTCTTTAACTGTTTATGGCTAGTTTAAGAATGACAAGATAATTGGCCCAAAATAATTGTGTGACCTAGGTTATAGCAACTCTTTTATATAAAAAAAAATCTTTAAAAGATCCCAATGTGGCTTGTATGTTAGTGAAATTTGTTCATTTATAACCTGTATTGTTTGCGCTGTAATTTATGATGAAAAATGCTCTCTAATACTTATTGCTAGCCTGTAATTATTTGAAAAATGATCTTCGATAAATTCATTGGCTAGTCTGATACAAAGAATGACACCGTTTAATTATTATCAGTTGTCCACATCTTATGCTTTCCGAGGATTCACAAGACTTGTGGGACAGGGGAAAAGAATCGGCACTCAGCGCAATAACATTTCACTACCAGTCGTTGACTTTAGACCGGTAGAATGTGATTTACGCCAAAAATCATTCATAACCTGCTTTTGAGTAATTTTTCATAGGGTGCCATCTCACTGATTGCTCCGTCATTATAATCATAGAAAAAGTATACCCTGATGATTGTCCTTTACAAAGGATAAAAATAATAAAAGGTAATACTTTTTCTACGATCGGTAAAACTATGGCATCAAATTTATGACTCAATATTTATGGTATTCACATTATTTTTTACAATAAATAATTCTCTCGGCAAAGTGTACATTCTCACAGCCATTCTCTCTTTTAAATATTTTTTCCAATTATTCTTTACCTAAAACTGTATATTATAAAGTAAAAAATATCAGAACAGACATTCATTTAAATATTTTTTTTTACACTAGACGCACTACGTTAAACTGTTTGAAAAAACATAAATAGCTTATCTAAATGAATAGAATTACATAATATTTATTAGAATTATGTACATTGTATTAGTTTTTATAGAATTTTATACCTCTTTTTATTTTGGCAAATAAAAAGAATTTCGTCATGTGTCACATTGTTCCAAAGGCATTTAAAACACTCTTAGTTGAAAACATTCTAGTATCTGTAAATGATTAATCGCATTTTAGTCACTAGCGCTCACTGTTGACCTAACATAACATTTGCATCTATACCTCTGTTAGGTTGAATAAGCTAATTTTGCAAAATTTAAACATTGATTTAATTTAAAAAAATATTACTAATAAATAACAAAACACACTGCGCATTTTAATGTGATTTTTAACAAAAGAATTATTGTGTCTTAAATGAAAATACGACCTGTGGCCAATGTTATATCGTGGAGTTACCGTAAGAGACTGGTAATGGTCACAAAAATGTAGAATCCCGGCAATGTAAAATACTTCCTGAAATGCGCCTGTGTTCATGTGTTCATTAAGCCAGGCTTTGCAGTTTCGTCAAGTTGAACAGATTTATGACTTTTATTTTCATCATCTCCCCTGGCTCAGTTAAGCAAGGTCTAAAGTATGTGATTCTATCCATTTTATCCACTGTGAATTTAATTTCAAACAATCTTAATAATTTTAATTTTTTTTTACTCAATTTATTTCTACTTAAAGCTTATATGAGGGTAACGTCTATGGCCATGAGATGTGTTCATCTCTTACGAGAATCTGTTGTTTGAATCTCTCCTTTGACGCACTGAAATAAAAATCATAATGTGAAATTAACATTTTATTTTAAAATACATAAAATTAAAATAGAAAATCTAGGTGTGGGATTTACTAAAATTACATCCTGGTTAACATCTATTTATCACCTGTTTATCATTTATTCAAATTAATATTGTAAATTTTACTGTTTTTTTCATGATTTTTGATTAAAAAATATTATTATTATTCGTTTAGCAAGCATCTATTTAACTCATTCTCATCATATTTCATTCTCAGTTACTAGCGATTTGCCTAGATTCAAGAAATGTATCAAAGTCTTTCTTGAACTGGTTTACACTTTAGCTTCCATCACTTCCTGTGGTAGCCGATTCCAATTATCCACAACTCTATTGGAGATAAAGTTCTTCCTAGGATTATTGGAACAAAGAGATATAGATAACTTCAATTTAATGACCGCAAAGTTGCGTGTTTTGACTAAACATGAATATGTTCTTAATATTAGCACAATTATTAGGTAGATTTATTACAATAGGTACCATGTCATGACACCTGTAAAATTTCAACATATCTTTGCGCTTCACATCCTCTAGAACTCAAAACCACCCTCAGTTTAAAAGTTTATCTGTCTATATCACTTTCTTGTGGACACGATAACTGCCATAATTTTGCACCAATCACAAATTGATACATAAAATTTAAGGGCACAAAACCTCGATCAAATTCATTATTGGGCAACATCAGACCAGGGAGCGTGAATGGGGGTCTTTTCTCAGAAAAGTGAAATTTTGCTATAACTTTCTTAGTATATAAAATATTGAATTCATTTAGATTTTATATTATTCCTTAGATGAGGGCGTAAAACTTATCTAAGTATTTTTTTTTGATAGCACCAACCATTGATCCTAGTGGTGGGACAAAAAATTGGTTTTTCAAAATTCAAAAAATCATACTTCCCTTAATAAGCACAGGGTCAAATCCGTTAAAAATGTTAATTGTGGGCCTATAATGTTCATACAACTTTTGCTTAAATCAATTTTTGATATGAGCAACCCTTACGGCATAGTATAAAGAGGGATTCAGATTACGCACTCTCGCTGCGCAAGGGTACGTGCGGCAGCTCGCGCGATACTTGATACAAGTTCGTACAATTGGAGTAGGCCTATCAGCTATTTTGATCCGGTGAAATCTACATCCGCCTTCCGGTGTGCCGAAAGGGATTTTTATAATGTCCAGTTAATATTTTGGAAGTCTCAATCAGATCAACATGAATATGTTTATCTCTTTATGAATTTTGCAGATAGGTACTCACTTTCAACATAGCATATAGCGGCCAGGATTCCGGCCATGAAAAGTACAGTCATTGATACAACTAAAACGGTGATCTGGTGGGAGCTCTTGCAGCACCACATCTGCTTGCCTTTGTTCTTGCTATGCCTCGTGAAGCCGTTGACCACGGTGAAGTGCGTCGAGCTCGCCGTCGACACTTCGTCGTCTTGTCTTTGGTTTTTTGCCGTTGCCACATTCTTCCAGAATGGGTCCGTGTGCTGATCGTCCGCTTGCTCGTGTATCGACGCCGAATCAGTCTGATTGCTCGGCGGAACGATTTCGTCCATACTATGCAGCTTCCTTTTCGTTGGGTCGATTCGATTACTATCTACGTACGTGGTCAGATTCGATTGGTATACATTTTTTGGACCTTCACTCGCTGTGTAGTCGTAGTTTGCTCCGGTTCGGTGGTTCTGTACTTTGGCGAGGTTGGCTGCGCTGAGCAGCAGTGATCCCGATGAGGCGCTCTGGAATAGATTGATAATACGTATTAGAAATTTGAGCAGTAGGGTTATTTTCAAATTGACAATTAGCGGGGGCAAGGATACATCCTAGAGATATTTGTTACAGAGAACATTAAGTATTTTCATAGATATGTTATAAGTTTTACATATATTCTTATCATACTGGAATTAATTTAAATATATTTTTAATGTGTAAATATCTCTACCGGTACTGATGATTTTTCGGGGTTGGAGTGAATTGCGATATGGTAACTGTGATTCTTATGATAGTAAAGCTCGTGACAGTGACACTTGCATCGATGTGTGCGAGAGAGTGGTGGGGGAAGCAAATAGAGAGTGCTGGAAGGGGAAGCTTGGCCCACTGAAGTTAATTACTAACTAACTGACATTTAATAATTAGGATCAAAATAAATGAATTATCAATATGTTTTATCTTATATTTCATTTAATTTAAATCCCCAATATTTGAATTTACATGAAAAGGCTGTCAAGTCAGAATAAATAAAAATATTTTTCAAATCTCCAAAGAGAGCCATTCCATTGTTTAAATCCATTTCATTAAAATAATTAAAAAATAATTAAACATATAAATAATTTAAAAATATGCTCTTAAAATGTTCAATTGGCCCTAGTGGATGTAAAAAAACTTTTATAAAATGATCTATAGTGGACTGTAACACATACTAAATCACATCTGTAAAACTGACCTTTAAGAAGATACACACTTGGGACAGACAAACAGACAGTGTGGGTATAAGGGATCTTATCCGACCTTAAAAATGAGCCATACACATCATCTTTCATCGTATTTGATGACTACTAATCACTGCTTACTAGAGTCCAATAATATTTTTTACACAAAATGATGTCACTTACATGAGTGCTATGATTACTGCTGGGCTGATGCGGCGGTACCGTTGCGTACGTTGCTGACGCTGAACTGCTTCCGCCTGAGCTGCCACTCAGTGAAGGTCTAGGTATCTGCCAACGGCGACCCACCACCACTCCCGAACCCAGCTCCGCCATCATCTGGCAAAAAAGAATAATGTATAATTAGATCTATATTTATTTGGCGATGTTTGAAACCTGTTGTAAAATTAATCAACTTAAGAAAATAAAATGTTATTTTTTATGTTGTATGTTTCTTGAACGTGTTGATATCCAACACTACAAAAAATATTAATTTATTTAATTGTATATCAATGAGATATGTATGTACCCAAGTATTAGTATTTTACGCATCAAACGGCCTTACGTTATAATATTTTATTAAATAATGTTAATAATTTTATTAATAACTCGTTCATGACCTCCTCAAAACTCGTATTTTGTGTAGTTAAAAAAAAATCAAAGTCCAACTTTGTGAATTTTTAAAAAATATATTTTGCTATATAAAAACCAAAATAAGTTCTTTGTATAAAAAATTTCATTGAGATTACGAGGCTACCAGACGTGTCCTATCGGACATCAAAATCTTCAAATTTAAAATTTGTAATCTAAGTTTTTTAAATCTTTTACTTTGGCACAGATCATATTTCTTTAATTTTACCTCTATACTTCGTAAATTAAAAAAAAAAGAAAAACTTAAATAATACAGAATAAACTAATGCACT
Source organism: Neomicropteryx cornuta (assembly GCA_020383195.1). Taxonomy (NCBI): domain Eukaryota; kingdom Metazoa; phylum Arthropoda; class Insecta; order Lepidoptera; family Micropterigidae; genus Neomicropteryx; species Neomicropteryx cornuta. The sequence goes on along the minus strand of JAHKQU010000021.1, from coordinate 16,458,636 downwards.
TGCAATTAATCATGGACAGCATGCTAAGCTATTGTACCATACACTAACTATAATATTTTATAATAAAACAAACTTCTATCATTTGAAAAAAAAAACAAAAGGGTAAATATCCTCTAAACCTTAAGACTTTGTCCTAAGATAAGTATGGCTAAATATGTTCTAATGATGTCTGCTATCAACTTCAAAAAGGTTTGCATCGACCAACCAAACATCTTGTATAAATATTTCCTTAACCAATTTATGAGCATGCTTATTTTTTGTAGTGGTTGATCATTATGATTTGAATTTTTATATGTCCGAACTCTCTCTCTCTCTCTATTGCAGAGAGAAATTTTCTCCAATTTTGGAGAAAACACGTAGTTAAATATAATATAGTTTGTATTACCTACCCTCTTAGTTTGTAAAGCTAGAACTAACGAAATTTCCGAGAAAATATCCTGTTATGTAGTATATAAACATAAAAAACAAACCAAGCAGGTAAAAGCGATTCACCCGTAATGCAGTATTGTGAATGCAGTTTATTGGCATTTTTATAATTTCGTACATAAGATGACTTTCGTATTTTTTTATTTCATTATTCTCTTATTTTTTCTATTTATTTTATTTATTAACAACAATATAATTAATAGTTGTATAATTTTTATGTAGATAAACATGTAGATTATATTTTATTGTAAATCGATATTTCTCGGCGGGGGAATCACTCACACCTCAAGTATCTACCTTTAAATAATATTTATTTTTTTTATTTTATTATGTAACAACTATATAATGCATTTTGAAAAGGTATTCCATTTTATTTATTACAATAGTTAATATGAAATAATATAATAATTTATGTATCCAGTACCTATGTATGTAAAATTAAAAACTGTATCAGTAATGTTAGTCTACCTTGGAACAGGCATAAAGTGAGTATTGTGTGAGAGACATACAATTTGATAAAATATAAAACGTTTCATTAAAATGCAATCAGTAAAATATAATAAAAGAATATGATGGTGTAAAAGTAAGAATATGATGGTGTAAGAGTATGATGGTGTATGATGATGGTGGTGGACCAATTCAGGTGTGCGGCCTCGAAACTCGCCCAACCCCCTTATCGGCCGTTTCCGCACTAACTTCTTCTTGATTTCCTCGCAAATGCCCTGTTGCGGTTAAAACTAAATTCTGACCAGGGGAATACTCACTCTTAATTCTAATTTTTACAATTTGACAGCAGAGAATACTTTTCATAATAACTGCTTCCTCGCTATGTTTGACATGTATTATATGAAACGATGAAGCGTATTTTCCACATTTGACAAAGATACAAGTATTTGCTGTTTACTTGTTTAATTAGTATTTTGATGAAGACCAGATTAAAATAAATAAGTGCAAGTAGGATTATTAATTAAAAATATTAAAACAGTTATTTACATGCGACGCGACATCTACTAGCGTATCGGATCAAGCGTTGCAAGCCCACTTTAGCTTGAAAGTAATTCATATTGGCGTCGCTAGATGGCGTTAAGCGTCGCGGTGCTCTATAACCGGACGATGTTCGTAGCACAATAAATTTTGAATTTATTAGATTTTAATATTATAAAAAATATAAATAAATAATAATTATACATATTTTTTAAATATTTAATATATATAAATAATTAATTAAATTTAATATAAAAATAAAATAATTAATCATTTATATATTAAATATTTAATTACGACCGGTGAAGGATTCGTCGCCCCGCTCGCACGTACTTCACTTCGCGTTGGAACAAACGGGACAGCTCGACGAATATTGTTTTTGCTTTGTTTTAAGTATTTATAATATCGTGGAATTAATATTGTATAATCTTACAGTGCTATGCGCTTAATTATTTCGGTACGCGTCCGAATATTTTTCATTCCTAACAAATATTTATTAAAATATATGCTTTATTTTTTATAGTCTTTTATAAGCCTTGATTTGTTTCTATAATCACACACACACACTTGTCCTTTGTGTGTAAACATTCGGGTTATAAAAGTGTGTAAAACATGACTGATGCTCTCTCGGTATAGGTGGTATGTGTTTCGATTATTGAACAGAATTTTTAGTCCGAGAAGTGAAATTCGATCAAACAGCATGAGATTGTTTCAATATGCCTTAGTTTTTTTTTTTAATTATCAAAGTCCCTTCCTTTCGGAAATGTCACTAGCCGCGTTACATACACCTACTAAAACTTCCATAATTCATCGATCACTGGTTTCAGTGATCGATGAATTATGGATGAATAAATGTGTTAACTTATTAGCTGAATTAAATTTAGTTTTAAGAATATTCCAAATGCCGTTCTTGTGGCCAATGTGGCTTGTGGCAAATGTGGCCTAATAAAAATGGTGTAATAATTTATAAAAATGGCGATGACAAATTCCAAAAAAACCGTCCGCACGATAGGGACCTAGTTTTCGGTTTATTTACTAGGACGCGTGTTCAAATTATTTATTGACATGGTTCAATCATGAATGCACCGCACCGCTGCCATTAAGCCGAAGGATAAAAGTGACGCACGCACTGTTTTCCCTCCTCGGTTGGATTTCGGCACAATCTTCGATAGCGCAAAGGCGTTTGACACGGTCGACCTTGCCGTTGCGTAACAGCAGGTTTAACACGACTCGAGTTGCCCGCAGACCGGTTTTGCATTTGCATTGGGCGCCGCCTCGCGCCCAATGTAAAATTACCGGTAAAAAAAAACAGCGTTAGAAGTAAAATTTCTGCAAGAAAGTCGATTAAATTTGTCATCATTTGCATATTCATCTATATCCCAAAATTATCATTCCATACTGCCATCTGTATATATTCACTTAAAAATTCAAATTGATATTTAAATAGGCGTACGCTGTGTGTTCAAAAAGTAAGGTGACTTTTTATTTTTATCAAAAAATATTGATTTATTCATCAATATTTATTTTATCCCCTTCAAAGTAACTCCCCTCAGATACAATACACTTATGTCAATGGTTTTTCCAATCCTCAAAGCACTTCTCATTAGCACTTTTCGGTATAGCCTTAAGCTCTTCCAGCGATGCAGTCTTTATCTCTTCAATCGTTGCAAATCTCCGTCCTTTCATAGGTTTCTTTAGTTTTGGGAACAAGAAAAAATCACATGGGGCCAAATCCGGTGAATATGGTGGCTGAGGCATGATTGTGGTGTTGTTTTTGGCCAAAAAATCGATGCTCATGCGACGGTTCTTTTGGTCAAAATTTAGCAATTTCAAAACAAACTTCGCTGACACACGTCTCATGCCAAAACGTTAGAAAAAATTTCATGGCACGAGCCAAGCGATATACCGACATCCTCAGCAACTTCTCTGATAGTGATTCGAAGATTTTCCAAAACAATTTTCTTCACTGCTCGAACGTTTTCATCAGTTGTTGACTTGCTTGGGCGTCCAGAGCGAGGCTCGTCATTGGCATCTTCCCGGCCATCTTGGAAGAGTTTGTACCACTTGTAAACAATTTTTTTTACTCAGAACAGTTTCACCGTATGCCACTGTCAACATTTCAAGTGTTACGGAGCACTTAGTTTTATTTTTTACACAAAATTTGATGCAAATCCTTTGTCCATATTTTTCGATAGCAAAAAATCACCGAGCACGCAAAACACTTATAACCTTTACGCCTCTCACAACCAAACAAAAAATGCCATTCACTTGAAATTTGGTACAGATGTTCGGGAAGAGTGTACCAATATAACAAAAAAAAAAAATCGATAATCGAAAATACGTTGCCCGCGAAATTTGAAAAGTCACCTTACTTTTTGAACACACCTCGTAAATGATGTTAGAGGCGTTCTTGTATGAAATAGTTAAGTGTTTCAATGGTATTTAAATAATAAAACATGTACATATATGTAGTATTTATATTTATCTATAGGTAATTTACTTTATAGTAAAGTCGGGTTAGTTAGATCATTTATAACTCAAGAACGGCTGGACCGATGCAGGATAACTATTAAAACATCGAAAAAAAAGGTAGCAATGGTCGTTTACGATTAATCATCGTAAAAAAAATACTATTACCAGGAATATAAAAAGAAATGTAGGTAATCTATTTATTTAGCAAGTGGAAAATGTCGCAGGACATTTAGCTTTTGCGCCACGGCGTATACCATTGACGTTCTCGACAAAAGCTTTCTAGATGTAAACACAATCTAAAGTATTTTATTAGCTTTTATTTTTAAAAGTTCTTATGTTGTATTTTCTTAAGGCTTCACTAGAGCAATGAGTTTGACACGGTCTGCAATTATCTATTGCAGAATTGGACAGGTGTCGATTTCGACCTAAAATCGAGTCGAGGCCTTGCTTTTGATCTTCAACATTCACCAACTTTAAAATACAATGACCCTTGTATGTTACCAACATACATAATAGTATATGTTTTATATTAACGTGTACAAACTCACGCGTTATTCCTCAACTTTGTGAATTTTACCGTTCTAAGTTCTAACTGACTTTTTATATAAAGTTTTAGATGATTTCGACTTCCACATATTTTTTATTTATGCTTAAAGTTATTATAACACGACTTTTTTAAATAATTGTGTTAAGCACTGATTTTGGGACCTACTTAATTTAACTAAATTTGGTTAAAAACAAATTGTAATATATTACAGCATATATAACTTTTTATAAATTAAATTCTCTTGTAGATCGTAGACAATTAGCTGATTTAATATTGTTATACAAAATTTTTAATTGTATTTTGTTTTTTTGACTGCAAAAAATAAACTTAAATGTACCATACAGATCAACTAGGCAGCAAGAATTATTCCGTATTCCCCGTTATCATACTAATTCAATGACCAATAGCACCATACCACGTATCTGCTCCCTTTATAACAATAGCTATATTTCAAAAATTGATATATTGAATACCTCGTTATTATCATTCAAAAAAGAGATTTCCAATATCATCACTAGTAAAAATAAATAAAACTTAATTATATTGTATTGTTAGATTGTTATGTTGTTAATGATTAATAGTAACATATAAGTACTTGTTATTGCAATTACATATAGAATATACATACATATTACATTTATATTACCTTCACCATAAATTATTTTTATACATACTAAAACCATACTTAATTTATTACTTTATTTGAACATATACACACAAATCAAACACACTCACAATTACCACAAACATCACTCACAAATTACACATAACACATCAAAAAATTATACTGTATACGACGTATATAAATTCATAATCTATGTATATTTTAAGAACACTAACACAATTTTTTTATGCTAATGTTAATGTTGTAAAATGTCCGAAATCCATAATTGGTTTTGTATACTAGTATAAGTTTTTTTTGTAATGATAAAAATGAATACTGTTGGATTTTTCAATAAAGAATAAATAAATAAATAAATAACTTTATTACGATTAACCATTAACGAGTGCCGTGTCAAGGTGACGTATGCATATTGGCGTAAATGTAGCGTACTACGTTTCTTTTTTATTTCATGTATATATATAGTAAGAAATGATATTATATATTTACAGTAATTATAAATAAATACTTCTTTTTTACGTAGGTATATTTAATATACTGTTCAATTACTTTATGGTGAATGGTTGGATTTATACTTCAAAGCATTGAATGTGTGTAAATGTATGGATTGATTGTAGCGTGTATTGATTCGTAAATCTAAATCGTAACGTCCTTTCTGCAACATTTGATAAATATGACAAAATGGGTCACGTCTAGTTTCAGAACAATAATACCTATATATTATAATAATGACGAAGGGCTGACACACGCCTTAAGGCGCTGCCACACGAGCGTACGCAATTGTGGCTTATTATGCCCGTTCACGACGTAACCGCAGGACTGACAACCCGTCAGTAAAATCAAACGTGTGTTTGTCTCTCCACACGATTGTAGCGAAAATCTCTAAAACTATTTGCTACAGATTGACGGCAAACGCTTCGGGAAAAGTGACTCATCTTAAAAGACGCGGGTAGAAATCGAACTTATCCTAATATGAAAGCGAACTGACAATATGCTAGTTACTTCACTTCAGGTTAAAAATATTCCTCTTTCGCTTTGAACATTCTTGAAAACCTCAGTAAAAATCTCGCAGACCCGTGCCAAACACTTGCAGGACGTGTACTCTCAACATAATAAAAACGGGTTACGGCACTAATTACATGGGTGCTCAAAGATGAGCCAAGCTGTCATTGTGGTCGCCCTGAGTAAACTGTGGACCACATCGTGGTGGACTGTCCTCTTCGATCTTCTTGGTACTCTTGAGAACCCACACAAAACAAACAGTCCCGGCCTTGAGATGGCTTCAAAATTTAGACAGAAGATTATAAGACTTATCTGCAAATTTATTAACTATTACTTTCTAAAAAGGTATTAGGTGATGAAAGTATAATTGTTATTAGACAAAAGTTCATCGTCCATTTTTACAAATGTTTACATTTTTTGTAAATTTATTCTGTATGCTGAGTAAAAAAAATCCTATGGCGTATATTTATAGGGGTTTTAAAGCCATTTTTAGTCGTAAGTTATTTAAAAAAAAACACATGTAGAGATAAAGGTAACAAAGGTTTATATCTGATTATTTTTTTTATAAATGTGTTTCTTTAGTTCGAAATGAATTATTTCGCGATTATCCCCATTGTGACCAGCGACAGACCGAGAAGAAGCGTGCAAAAGTTGTGCGCACGGCGCTCTCTTAGCACCAGTGTAGGGATCACTGTGACGTGATCAGTAAAGTAGGACACAGCGATAAATGTCTTTGTTGCGTCAATTTCCATTTTTTAAACACTACTGTTTAAGTACACGCTTGCTCATCTACTAGAGACATCTCAACATTATGCCTTTTCTTTAATTTTATCCATTGGAATGTGTCAATCATTTTCAAAATTACTTCCGAATAAATGTTTCTATACGCTAAAAAAAGTTCAGCTTCGATTGATGGCCAGTACTAGATCACTCTCGCCAGTGACTAGTACTACGTGTAGTACCTGCCCGAGTACGTTTCAAGCGCACGAATTGGTTTTAACTGTGACAGTAATGTATGCCAGCTGGTTGTTTGCCATATCACGAGCAAAATATATTTTATATCGTTTTGACTTGTAACAAGAGTGCTCGTGACACCTTTATGGCCGTGTTAATACTGATATTTAGCGATACAACCCAAAGTAAAAGGGGAGGATGCGGGGGGGGGGATCGATTTCCTAAAGCAGCATCCTTAGAATAAGGCTATCCTCACGAGGGGTTTAAGTGATAACCGCTTAGTCCTTTTGAAGTTTTACAAAAAAAAACTGGTACATTTTAAGATATTTGTAGTTTTTTAAGATTTTTAAGTACTTTGTGATTTTTTTTTTAATTTTTAGCTAACCCCGTAGGTGTGAAACGAAAAAGGCAATCAAATAAGCATTATGTATCATACAATAATATTTAAGTTTGATAAACAGTTGCTGTAGGTAATAAATAAATTTATTGATTTATTGAAAAATCCAGCACTATTAATTTACATAATTACAAACAGAACTTATTACTAAGTTATAAAACTAAATATGGTTTTTTGACATTTTTCATAGTCACATTAGCATAAAAAATTTAGACCAGTGTTCTCTTCTTAAAATATACATAGTAACGGTGTTTATTTGAGGTGTGTACATTTGTGAGTGATTTATGTATGTGTACATATGTTAAAACAGTTTTAAACTGCGTGTAGTTTATGAATGAAGGTAATATAAATATAATAATATATATGTATATTATGTAATTGCAATTACAAGCACCATTAACTATTAACAATAAAATGATTTTTTTTTTGAAGGGTAGTAACCAGATTAATTTCGGCAAGAATGTAGATGGCATTTATTTTTTTTGTATATCATCAATTTCATTTCTACCACAACACAACACCTCCCTAGGTTCATTGTGGATTTTGTTTTTTTTCCACCTTTAATTTTGTTTCGAAATTCAAGCTATAAAAAATAGTCAGCCCTTAAGCCTATTCTCAAAAAATACTGCGCTATTTTATAGTCAAATGCGATAAATCTCGAAAAACCGATTTGTATTTCAACAGCTGTTATAATTACGTACTAATAGTCGATACTTAAGGCAGGTTTATCGAACAACACAAATAATATATATATTTTTTATAATAGAAAATATAAATAAATAGTGTTTTTAAATTTAGGGCACTTCTTTTTGGATGTTGATCTATATCGATAACAAAACATGTCTCACGAAAAAAAATGTAGTTTCGTAAAAAAATCATACTGAAATAATTATATTATTAAAAAATTTTGTTAATCTTTGCGAGCCACGCGCTCGGGGGTCACTGACTGGTCTCGCGCTATGCGTTCAACCGCGTTCTGAAACATTAAAACGATTTCAATTTAATTTTCAAGTCGTTTTTCTGCTGATTAATGTTTGCTTGTCGATATAGATCCCAAAGGGAGTATCCTATTCACAAAAACATCCTGTATAATTTAAAAAAAAATTCGTCGTGTCGTCGAGCATATTATAAATATTACTATTCTCGTTTTGACGTGCCGCCACTGCAAAAGAAAAATAACAGCAAGTAATAAGCCGCCCGCTGGGCCAATGCACACGGCAAACAGCACTGTCACTCCGCGGACTATTCATACGCAAATACAGACATTTATTGTACAGTCAAGTGCAAAATAACCCCTCAATGTTTTGATCAATATGACTTAGGAGGTGTTTATCGCCCTGCTTTTACCGCGGTGTGCGGCGATGAAAGTTTTTTTTATGTATTTCTTTCAAATAAACGGAAAAATTTATAACAATAACTATTATTTATTTAAAATTATTGGTTTTAAATTTAGTTATCCATTTTTGATGGTTGAATATGGAAAGTTTTTTTGCCCTCCTTAGTACACCTCCTTAATCACCAGAAATCACCTTCCTTAGTACAGATTTTCATTTAGTTAAGGGGTACGTTCATTTTGTTAGAAGGTTTGAAATTTCGAAAATGCTACAATCACGAGAACACCGGTGCTATGATTTCTATTATGCTTATGCGTATATTTATTAAGAATGAAAACGGTGCGCTTTCTAAATCATGATAATTTCCATCAAGATCACTCAAATCTGGCTAACTTTGACAGAATCCATCAAACAGACATTATGAGACCTCGTGTTCTCTAGAAACTTCAATAAAATCAGTATAAAATCGACAGATGATTGCCGCAATCTTTTGATTTTTAAATATGAAAATACTGCGTTAGTCATCTTACGACATCTTACGACTTTAGCATAAATTTTGCGTTATATAGCTATTTTATTTTTAGTCATAAAAATATCGCCGAAACCTTTTAGATTTTTTTCCCCGTCTTGAAACATTCTCTTTTCTCTTCAGGCCAATAAATTCTCTAATCCGGTTTCGTTTAACGGTGGCAGGAATTCTCGGGAATCCTCGTAAATTCTTGAAAATTTTATTAGCAGTTCACAATCAGTGCACATTCTTTAAACGGTAAGATGCCTTCGAAGATGTTCGCTTTGTGAGGTTATCACATTTGTCACGTTAGCGCATCGATAATTGCTTCACTATGTAATTTAGAATTGTGTGAAAATATTTATTGAACTTAATTCATTTTGAGTATACATAATAAAAAACTCAATTTAATTCAGCTAATAACACAACATTTATTGATTCTGAGCGGTTGGAACTTCGTCGGGTCAGCTTATAATAATATAAAATTGACACTTCTACCTAAAACGGTTGAAGCTAGAACATTGTTGAGGTACTCTGAGGTCGACTTCTGAGGTCTCTGAGATCGATTTACTTCAGCTATTTGGATCATACTGATTGATATTAAGGTGATATTCATCTTGTCCTTGCCAAAATATCAATGGATATTGTAGTGCGTCATATGAACGGTGTAGATCCGAAATCGTACTGACAGTGTTGTCTCGCCGTGTAATGTTTATAGATCTTTTGTCAACTGGATCACCAACCATGATAACAGCAACCTCATCAACAGTTGGAGCGTTGAATCTACCAGCATGTTCACCTAATGGTACTTTGTCGGCTTTTATGACGATTTGATAATTGTCATTTTGCAGTCGTGGCGAAACTCTTTTGATCAATTGAATTAGTTGATTGTGATCTTCTAAAAAATTTTCCAATAATATCACAATTGCTCTTTCCTCTGCTTGTTCAATAAAATTATACAGGCACCGAGTCGTCACGCGCTCTTCACAATCGCCCATAAAATAAAAAGGTATCGACATCTGTCAGTTTTATGACTGCCAAATAATAACAGACAAATAATTAGCAATAAATTAAAATTGCGACTATAATTTGAGATTTAAACTATCCTATCGCTCAAGTTGGATCGAACTGCATATGGTGTGCAAATTTTATTATAATCGGTTAAGTGGTTCAGCCGTCCATTGAAGATAAACATTGTGACACGAGATTTATATATATTAAGATAATACATACACTACAAATATGGATATTACATGGTTACACAAACCCGCCCTAAGGTCGCGGGTTCGAATTCATACCATTTTTAACGCTTCATTACCATCATATACCCTGACTCTAGCACAGAAACATTTGGCCTAGTTGAGTAGAGCCCAAAATAATCGTGTATGACCTAGGTTTATAGCAATTCTTTAAAAAAAAAAAACTTCGGTTGGGCCTACTAAAATTCAATTATGATTTTACTGAACTTTTCGGTTCACTCATAGCTTATTAGGAAAGTTACCTATTGCATGACTTCCGGAAAATGTCGGCATTTTCTCGTTTCACATCCTCCCCAAAACCACCCTCAGATCAAAAGTTTATATATCTATCTATCTATCTATATTTCTTGTGGATACGATAACTGCCCTAATTTACACCAATCACATTAAAATCCAAGGGTACAAAATTTCGGTCAAATTCGTTAATGGATAAAATCAAATCAGGGGGGCTGGAATGGGGGAGGTTTTTCGAAAAACTGACATTTTGCTATAACTTTCTTAGTATATAAGATATCGAATTAAATTAAATGTTATATTTTTTTTTAGATAAGGGCCTAAAACTTGTCTTATGAAACTTTTGATAGCACCAACCATTGGTCTCAGGGGTGAGAAAAAGTGGTTTTAATTGTTTGAATCAATTTTTAATATGCGCAACCCTTACGGCACAAGAGGGATTCGGTATATGCACTCTCGCTGCTCGGTGGCGGGTTGAGGTGCGCGAGCTGATGCGCGGGGAGTCGATACAGTGCGTACAATTTGAGTTTGCCTATACCCTATTGAAATCTATCTGAAAAGGGTTTATCTTCACGTAATTATATATGGATTTTGGTGACATTGTAAATTTGCGAACTCCGGCCAAAACATATTGCCCAAGAGTTCTTTCTGCGAGGCGGGAGTTGCAGCAGCCCGGCGGACCGCGTCTTATCTCGGCGAAATGATTCGAGACGGCGCCAAATCTAGAACATGGCCGCGTGCTATTGACTCCCGCCGTTGATGACTCGAACTGTACACATTGGCAAAGAGTCATTGAAGAGAGGGCAAACAATGCATGTGTGCCGTATTGCGTATTGCAGCGCGGTCAGAAAAAACACATTCAATGTTTTTTTCATTCAATGACCGGTCCGTCATATCAAATGTAAAAATATATTTCCCTCCCCCCCTTAACACCTCCCGTACCCCCCGCCCCGATCATAGATCATCAATCGATGATAGCAAAGTCGAACAAGAGACAACAAGTCGGTTATTTTATTTTCAACTCAGTCTAACCTGCTGTTGAGGGTCGTGTCAAAGGCGAATCATATGCAGTTATTTTGGGCCCCACTCAGCTAAGCCGAATGTGCGTGTGCTGGAGTCAGGGAGACGGTTGTCATGTAGCTTAAAAATAGTCTGAGTGCGGATTCGAACCCGCTACAGCTGAGCTAATAGTCAAACACCCTAACCACTATACACTACTTCGAAACTAGTGTATTAGACCAAACAAGGCAATGTTTTTTTTAAAAATCTGTTGACCGTATTTACTATGAGTAGGTAATGTGATTTATGATATGTAATCTTGGCAAGTAATATATCACTACGTAAATCTGTTGATTTCTTAATATTGAATAGTAAAAAAAATAAATTAATAGTAAAATAAACATTTTTAACAACATGCTTTTTATTAAAGCGCATACAAAATTTCGTCTAAAGCCATTTCTGGGTTATGCCAGGTTATGCTTACCATGACAATGCATTGTCATCGAAACTGAACCAAAATAAAAGCTAGTAAAAATACGTATAACCTAAAAAATGAGATTACATCGATATGAAAATCTTTTTGATTTGTTGCTATCTTAGACCGCATCGTAAGCGAAATCGCCCCAATTCGTCCCTGTTAGCTCCTAGCGGTTATCAGGATGGGTTGTCTCGACCTGGATGACGTAAGCGAGCGCGTCTCAGATCGAATTGGGCCTTACAAAGCTAGTTTTATTGTCACGTCTATCACTAGACTAACTTTACCAACTAATATGGGACTGCCCCTGAAAAATTCTTTATCATATACAAAAAAAAAAATTGAATTGAATTGAAATGAAAAAAAATAATAATTTAATCTAGATTCTACCTCTTCGGTTGAAGAGATAACAAATGTCTTCGAGATTATCGACAATATACTCGTAGAAAGAAAATTCAATTGAATTTTTGAATTGCAATTGCGCCATCGCGAACAAAAGTAATGCAACGCCCAATACAATCCGAAGAATATTTCAACGTTTGAATTTATCACCCAATGCAACAGATATTTTATCAAGCGTTTATTGTAACGATATTACTGCTAGTTATAAATCACTAATTGAAAAGTATTAATTGAGAGTTTTTTCTATATTTTTGTGTGTCAATATTATTAGTTCCTCCTCTTTCTCTTACATTTGATCTTTTTTCTTTATTTTATCTTTTAAATATACTCCGTGTTCCATTCCCGATAAAACATGCAGCTTATCAAGTATGCCATCAAGTATGCTTATCAAGTAGTCAAGTCCAGCGATTTCAAGTATGTAGCGTTGTACAAAAGTTTCAATAACTTTTGAAATCGAACCTTGGTTATTCGCAAAAGCTTTCGCAAAAAACTCATATAAACATATAAACATATGTATAGATATGTATAGGTACCATATACCTAATATCGTCTACCGATGACACCGCACAATCGCCATTTCATAGAGTATACAATGTTTTCGTAGAGGCTTCACGCCTTTAATCCTCTTACATTTGCCGTTGTCCCGTGACTCTATGCTTCGAGCGCAGATGAGATTCAGTCGGGAACGAGGATTATTCAATAAAATATTACCGAGTTAATTCGCAGCGCTTAAGGCGAAACCAAAGAGTAATATTAATTTCGATTCATTTAGACACTTTTTTATGGCTGGCATTTTGTAACCATTGGATATTTAATCATAAAAAAATATCTTTAGATACCTTGATCTTGTCTTCAGCATAGTAAAGGTAGATTTTTAAAATTTAATTCTTATAGTGAGAAATTTAATAAATGCTTAACTGCTTATATTTTTTTTAGTTCAGCGCAGGCGTGTCGCATCTCGGCTAACCGTAGTATTTATTCTGTGACCTGCTTGATGCAATACGGCTACCACAAAACGGCTTCTATAATAGCGGAGTTTAGGAAGGGTACTCGAAAAGCTGTGATTGGTAGGTTAGACTGAACCAGTCGTTTTAACAACTAACCCAGCTGCTTGATTGCTAATTGATTGCATCCGATTTCAAAATTCGATATCCGAATCTGGTTGCTATCAATTTTAAATGACTATACACTCCTTAGCTTATGACTTTTGTATTTTTATGGTGTTTCTTTTATTATATTTGTCTTTTAACTACATACGATCCTTCTGCTAACTACCTATAATTATAACCGTATCGAATCGTTTAAACCATAATCACAAACATGCACTGTGCAAAAAAAAACAATTAGGAAACCACTGCGCAAAAAAACGGTAATGCCGGATTTCTAATTAGGGAACACAAATTAATTTCTGTTTAGGATTTTTGTGAAAGTTATAACAGATTCGCAAAAATCATAATCGATAAAATTGAAAGTTCTCTTAATTAATATACAGAGGAAATATTTTACAATACAATGGGAAAATATTAACCTCTATAAGGTTTGAGGAATACTCAACTAGACTTTAATCTGTTCTAGAGTAACCATTATTTTGTTCCAGTAAATCGTATGAAATAGTGCACATTTTTAACAATTAACTTATTTGAAAATTATTTGCTAAAATTGGTTTTATTCATTAAATTTGCAAAATTAAAAAAATTAACGTTTATATTTGTTAAAAAATAATAAACATTTATTTATAATAAGACCACTACAATATATTTATTTTTTTGGAAAGTTAAACTAAATAAAAAAACTTCGTGTATTTTTATAGCCAAAGAAAGAGATGTCATAACTATATAAAACTGTAATGTAATTTCGTACCGTTTTGTAAGCAGACGAAAGTATCCGATTGACGTCAAATGCGCTCACTGAGGTACTTACTACATTCGGGTTTTCACATAAATAGATTTGTCGAAGGCCTTTCGCCATCGGACTTCGAAACTGTGAACTATAACGCGAAACTGCTTTAGGCCTCTTAAAAAAGTTATGCTCTTTTGTTATCTATTATTTTTCCGTATTACTTATTAAGTAATTTAATATTACCTTGCGTCATCGGCCAAAAGTGGAAATGGTCATCACGTGGTCATGCGCGGAGAGCAATCATTGTCTTAATGACGCATCATATTCTCTCTATGGGAAAGCCTGACTTTTACTCTATTTGTAATGTTATGAAAAATGTGTTATTGGCCGAATAGTATTTTTTTTTTTTAATGTGTATATTTTCGTGATATTTTATCTACGTAAATTTAAATTACAAAGGGGTGGATCTAGTACAACTTGTAGGGTTGTTGGAAAATATACTCTATTTAATGTCCAGACAGTCCCTAAAAGTGGTATTTTTGGTGTTACCACGTTTGATATGATATGATACATTGATATATTTGGTATGGCAGATGGTTATAAATTTTTCAATGGGAGATATGTGAAGTTGATTAAAACCGTATTAACCATATTTACATCTAACGAAAGTTTCGCAGATTTCGCAAATTTTTTTTTATAATTTTTTAAGTTTCAATTAGCTCAGGTTTTAAATAATACCACAAACCAACAAGTTCAAACTGTGAGAGGCCAAAGGGAAGAAAATGATGCCAAGAGATTTAATTTTATCTTAGTTTATATTATTTTACTATTTAATTTGTACAACTCAAGATACCAAACTCCAAACTTAAAAAAATAGAAAACCCATTCGGGAGCGAGGCCGGGACCAGGAAGTAGGAGGGGTTGGGGACAATCACTAGAATATAATATAAAACACAATATAATATAAAATATAATAAATTCTTCATATAAATATGAATATAAATATACTATTCTAGGGCTAGAGTAGACACTCTCTTGAATGCCGGGAAAGTAGTGTTAAATATATCGATGTCACTCAATATGCTGTTGTAAAGCTTACATGCTCGATGTATAAATGAATTCTGTGTATAATTCGTACTCAACCGTGACAGATGGAATGTCTCACACTGGCGAGTAGGTCTGGGTAGTAGGTCTGGTGGTAGGAGTAGATGGAATGGGTATTTATTTAATAATACACAAATTGTACGATTTGTTGTAATTGAAGCAATGTTTTATTAAGAAAACATCTCCGCTACGGTGGACTATGTTCAAAGTAAGCTGTCGACTAAATTATGACGGTTCTATCTAAATAGGCGCGGAGCCCTCGGCGTATGAACTTAGTTCACGCTTGACGGGTTTTTTGCGTTTTGTAGTAGTCTTCCGGTGTGATCGCGGTGTGCATACAGCGAGGTTCTTACGCAACGACGCGGCCTGCATGCAATTTACACGTGAACGAATCGACGCTGTCACTAAGTGCACTTGTATTGTAATCTCTAAATCATCGTGCAATTCAAGAATTGATAATATTAAGAGGCAATCAGACATATCTTGAGGCTAGTCTACCTTATTTTGTTTCATAATACATAATACATAGTAGCAATAAAAATAGAACAGCAAATTCGTACAAGCGATCAACATACTATACTCTATTTCCTGACCCTTTAAGTATACTATCGTCTGTGAATGTAGTGTTCCGTCCTTTTGAAATTTTTAATGCTACACGATACACAGCTTACCTTATTCGGTTTACAGAAAGTTTATTTAAGAATTATAGTATTAGTTATTTTTTTAGCACATATAAAAAATAATAAATATGTAAAACCGTATTTAAAATATAAAGATGATTTAGTATACAGCATGTTTCTAAATTAGGGCGTTTTAGGATGTTGATCAAGACCATCAAATATTAATCAGCGAAAAGAAAACGACTTGCATAGAAATCGTTTTAATAATTGAGAACGCGGTTGAACGCACGGCGCGAGGAAAACAAAGTTTTTTAATAATGTAAGGGACGCGCTATTGGACGCAGTTCCGACAGCCCTTTTGTTTTTTTCATGATGCGAGGCCGTTCACTACAAGCAAACAACATCTCGCAAGTCTGTAACTGAATGTGTTTTTTTTATGTCTTCTTACATAACTCAGTCGACAGTGTTGAGAAAAGCGCCGTTGAAAATTACCCGGCGAAATTCGACCCATTGGGATTCGAACCTCTGGATTTAGATGCAGGTGCTTAATCTGCGCCGCCAGGCCGTCGCTACCAGACCGCTTAAAAGGACATTAGTGAATAAAACCTGTATTGAGAGAGTTCTAATTTTTAGGTTATTTTATCTTATTTTTCCTCTCAAATTCCTCTAACAACACACAATAAATTCGAAATAGAGAAAATAATTTCAGCGAAATTGACATATTTCATTTGCATAAAGGCGACTTTATAGTCAACATAAAAAAAAACTCTCTTTGTATATAAATAATATTAGTATTAGTATTCTCGTTACCACACACACATATATATTATACCTACATTATATATATTATACATACACATTAACACACTCTTACATTCCACACCCTAATATACTTACAGATTACAACACTCACACTGTTATCACTTATAAATTAGATCTAGTTCGTTCTGTTAAACGTATGTGTTAAATTGGAGACGCCTGTAGTCGGCTTAAGTTGTTATTTAATGTATTTCTATGTAACTGCCATTATAGCTGTGAGCATTTCTTATACAAATAAAATAAAATAAACTCGAATTCAGTCTTCGAGTGGACCACTGTGGATTCTCAGAAAATGCCACCTGTTAGCCTCTACCACGCGAATCTACCTCGCTTGCTAATTGTTAAAGCAGTCTCTCATCCGACTAACCCGCTGAACTGATTTACAAGTTGCGCAAATTAACGACGCTAACAAAACTGCGAAGGCGGATCTAATATGAAAACAAACACTGCTAATTGACACACACTCATCACTTAAGATGCAGAGCATTTTTGATGCATCTATTACAATCTATTACATCAGTGTAAAAGTAAAATTACTTAATACCTAAAAGCAAAAATAAAACATCCTACTTATATTTAAAAAAAAAAAAACAGAATATTTAGCGTGTAAAGCAGAAATACCTTACAGTCGTAAGTCGTCGTTTTTTTTGCATTTATTTATTGTAACATAATTAATTTGACAAAAAAATATAATTGTAGTAGTACAAATCACAGTTACAAATGAATTATATAAATGCACATGGAGCGATTAGCACTGCTACATTTTGTGCCCTGCTTTCTTTACTAGACTATGTCTGTACTAAGGAAGGCTGTGTTATATTGTGCTACAACTAAGAATGTCAAGCCGTCAATGCATTTAAGATAAAGGATGTCGCAAAAAAATATTTAAATACACTGAACCTTTGTCTAGTTCCATTTCGACTATTTTTTATAGATTTATTCTGAGTGCTGAGTAAAAAATAATCTTGCGGTATCTATAGGGTAATAAGCCATTTTTAGTCGTAAGTTATTGAAAAAAAAACCACATGTTTTTAAAATGTGTTTCAATAGTTCAAAATAAATTAATTTATGATTATCCGTACTGGGACCAGCGACAGACCGAGAAGAAGCAAGCAATAGTAGTTTGCGCGCGCTAAAAGTGGACACATTTTTTATTTAAATTATATTTTAAAAACGGTAATCATTTTCAAAAATCAGCCTTGAAGATGTACAAGATAAATCTTCAATATAAATAATGCTATAAACCAGTCATCTAAATATTTTCGGAGTTAACTCTTAGCTTCGCCTATGTAATAAACGTTAATAAAAAAAGTCTGAATGTGCAAAATGTTTTTCAATTATCTCTGTTTTTAATCTGGTGTTAATAAAACTGTTTTATTTTTTGTTGCAGGTGAGTGAGAATAATCAGCTAAAATTCGACCTAAGTGAGTATTGATTGCTTATTTTTTTTTTGTAAATATATATTTTTTATCATATATTTTTTTAATATAATTATAATATTACTCTATTAAGATTTCGTCCCTGTTCATAATCCATGTGATTTTCATTTCTCGACGTATTGGCAGTAGTGTATAGCATTTGAAGCCATTGTAATATTTATGATACATTTTTACGCACGTTGAACATATAAGTACTTGCGCGTTAAATTAGTTACTAATCCCAATCTACTTCCCAATTAATCTTTAACATGACGTTTCTCGTAAGATTGCCGCGAGTATTTGAAAGCCGAGTATTTTTGATATTTTTTTATACAGGGTGGTAGGTTAGATCGTTTGAGGATGTGATATTATAGCTAATTTGTATTACATTTGATCCTTATATGCGTTATTCGAAACTCAATACTTTCGTAGATATTTTCATTTAACTATTTTGCGTTTGTGATTTATGTCAAGATGTTTTGCGCCAACTATACACGTCTGCGTCCTAATTCATATTTGCCACGCTTTCGTTTCGCGTCAGATTACCGATTACCTTGTAGTATAAGTGATTAATGGAAATTATTTTAGTTTGGTTATTTATTATAACTCTGGGCTTGTTTAGCAATCATTACTTTACGCTCCGATAACTGCAAAATGTTAATGTCTAAAACATCTCTAGACTATACAGATAACATCCCTTACCTGATTGATCATATAGGAATCATGTTTATTTTTGCTATGTTTGCGGAAACCAGTAATCCGCCCTATTCCTAAAAATGACAATCTATATACAGGTTGTCCCAAGACCAATCCCACAAATTATAGGGGTGTTTAAGTTCCCTATTAAGAGTAAGAAATTATGTAACAAAATGCGAAAATTTTTCATCACCAAATTTATTATTTTTGTAATAAAATTAATATAAATCGATCTTATCAATCGATAAATCAATATTATCTGTCGACCAATAGCATCCCTCTTACAACCGCAGAGATGGGGTAAGGAGTTACCCCTTCTTCTTAGACCGACCTCTGTTCGACCAGTGGCATTTCTTTGAAAGTATTATGAATTTTGATATAGTATCTTAACAAATAACACTAGGAATTGTAGGACCTCTTAGCTGTTTTATTTATTGGGATTGACCTTAGGGCACCCTGTATATAAAAGAAAGTCGGGTTAGTTACACCATTTATAACTCAAGAACGGCCGGACCGAATTTAATGATCTTTGATTTGTTGGATTTGCCTCTGTCCCGAATAGCAGAATAATTATTAAAACATCGGGAAAATTCATTTGCGAAATTTATAGTTTTGCGAAAATTATTGTAGCTATAGCTAGATATTATGTTAAAGGCAACCAAACATTATGGTGCTTACATTGAGAAATATGTTTATATAACTAATAATTATGGTACTTGCAACCAAGTAAGTTTAACAATAATCGATGTGTAAACTCCAACAAAAAATATTGCTGTCACTGTATCAACCATACGTTTTAATTGCCAATATCATACTTTGACTGCCTTTAACATTTTTTTTCATGTATTAATGTAACTTTAAATAAGATAAAAAGGCCCTTATGTATAGGATGTTTTTTTTAGTGGCGTGGTTTTCAATCTGGCACTACTTTTTTCGTAGTTGGTGTTTTTGACAGCTGTCACTTGATTTATGCTCAGTTTGGTTTGCCATTTCATAATGAATAGACTTACTCCTGAACAACGTTTGCAAATAGTGAATCGCGTCGTGGGCCTGTGGCGTGGCCTCCAAGATCGTGCGATTTAACACCGCTGGACTATTTTTGTGGGGTTATGTGAAGTCGCTTGTCTACGCAGATAAGCCGGACACGATTAACGCCTTGGAAGAGAATATTCGGCGCGTTATTGCTGACATACTTGCTGCAAAAAGTGGTTGAAAATTGGGCCTCTCGGCTGGAATTTGTTCGAGTCAGCCGCGGCGGCCACTTACCCGAAATCATTTTTAAAACATAATGGCAAACCCTTATCTTTATAATAAAACTAAATTCTTAGCCATAACATCAAATTATATGCGTTTTATCTCTTCTTGAAAACCACGCCTCTAAAAACATCACCCTATATATACGAGTACATGAAATTAATAACGCGTGGAATTGTTTTTTATATTTGTCTTTTTTTTTTTACAAAATGGCGTGATTACAATAATCAGAATCGAACCTGCGATCACTAGGTTAGACATCGAACGCCTTAATATTGCTTGAAGCCGGCCGTTGTCTTCAACGTTCCTTTGTCTGGAGCCATTCCTGGGTGTAGAATCAGGTCATGCTTACCATAAAAATGCATTGTCATCGAAACTGAACCGAAACGTCAAATTCGAACTCCGTAGGATAAGAGGAAGTGGTTCCAATTCATCTTGCAAGATTTGACCTATACCGACATGCAAACATTGCAAGCTGAATAAAAGCTTGTAAAAGACTCGCTCGGTTGCGAGTACTCCAGGCACGAACCAGGTCCAGGACCAGGGACTCCAGGTCGTATGCTTAGATATGCATCCGACTCTACATTCCGATGAAAAACCTCCATCGCATTGGGTGACCAATTACACAATATTAAATTACATCGCTAATCCCGTTAAATCTCTCCGGTAATGATCGGCTCGATTGAAAATGATACGACACATTCTTAAACGGCATGAAAAAGTTGCGCGTGCGCACAATGCGTTCGCTTAATATGAGATTATTCAATTTTATTATGTAGCGTTTGTTCGCTTCGCGTACACTAGTACAAGCAAATACAACTTACGGAAACGGAACGAGGGTACATCGATTGTAATACTTTTTCCGCGCGCATCATTGCGTAAACTCAGTTTCCTCGTAGATCTGCTATTTTAAATAAATAGTTTTTCGTCGTCTTTTAACAGGGGAAGTAGCCGATATTAATTATGTATTACGAGTCTATACTCGTAATACATAATTAATATTCTATAATATAGAATTTTGTACATCCGTCTTATTATACACTAAAAGCGTAATCCTAATGTATAAGGAAAGAATACACAGTAGTGAAAGTCCCAGCCAATACACAACATTTGGCCTATTAACTCCCTGGACACTGCAAAAGAAAACCAATTAAAAATAAATAAATAAATATATAGTACTGAGATTAAGTAGTTCTTTTAGTAAGTATTTGATTAATATGTATTAGTATATTCGAACGATCATGGACGTTAAAACTGTTATTTCTGCATACCATGCGCTCGTAGAATCGCATTTGAGATATGGTATACTTGTTTGGGGAACAGCGCCCTACATTTCGGATATATTTCTTCTTCAAAAAAGAGCAGTCAGAGCGGTTTTAGGTCTCCCAATTAAACAATCTTGTAGGCCTTATTTTAAACAACTGGGCATACTTACAATTTATGGTATATATATATATACTAGAAGCAATTTGCCTTTTTTATAATAATAAAATATTTGCCAATAAATATAGTGATAATCATGAGTTTAATACACGTCATAAAAGTAATTATGTTCAATATGTGTCAGCCCGTACCGCCAAATACCAATCTACATGTCTTTATTTAGGATTAAAATATTTTAAATCTATTTTTTTTTAATAAATAATTACTATGATCATATACATTTATTTTGGACCCTGCTCAACTAGGCCAAATGTGCCTGTGCTAGAGTTAGAGAGATGGTGGTAATGAAGCGTTATGAAATGGTATGACCATGTGCGGATTCGAACCCGCGACCTCTGTGATTATAATGTACGAGGATTTTGCGAATGTTTCGACGCGTCGACAAGACTTAAATTAATATACAGAATATAGGGAAGATATTTAGGTAAGATAGGGAAGATATTTTCAAGATATTTTCCTAGTTAGGGAAGATATTTTCCATTATAACATTTTCCAAAACAAAATAAATAAATAAAAAATTACAAAAATATCATATCCCTTCGTAAAAATCGCTTTAAATGGTTGTTTGAAATTTAACCGAATTGCATGGTGTATAGTGGGATTGCAAAGGATTATCGACGCGGCGCAGCGTGCCCCTCGTTACGATATTCTTCGTTACGTCCTATTACTTAACGCCGCTTTTCCGCTGAACATGCAGTTGGCAGTTACGTGCCCCGTCACGCCATCTGAGCAGTGCCTATCATTAATGCCTTAACGAATTCTGTCAGCGTTTCGATTTTTCCGCGGATTCGTGGAAATTGTTATTGCATTTGTATATTTCGTCCAAAACAGATCAATGTTTCTTATGTAATTTCGTGAATTCATTCTGACTGTCATATAGTATAGAACGCTATGTCGACTATTTTCCTTAACTCAATACGAGTATGTATATCATCTATATATAGATTTGATGATAAAATATTTTTTAACTTTCGCCATTCGGCGTCGTCAGAAAATATATGAAAGATGACGTTTAAAATGCAACCTTCATAAATTCGAAAATCTCATTTTCAACTAAAAGATAAATATATCCAGCCATTACAATTATTATTATATAATTGCAGTTTTGCTAGATAAATCAATCAGTATTATGAAATGAAACTAATTTCTTAAAAGAATATATCAAGCATCACGCGTTAAATGCCGTTAAGTTAGTTTAATTTTGTCTATTTAGACCTACAGATCTGCAAGCGCCCAAAACCCAAGAGGCCCAATTTTCAACCACTTTTTGCAGCAAGTTGTCAGCAATAACGCGCCGAATATTCTCTTCCAAGGCGTTAATCGTGTCCGGCTTATCTGCGTAGACAAGCGACTTCACATAACCCCACAAAAAATAGTCCAGCGGTGTTAAATCGCACGATCTTGGAGGCCACGCCACAGGCCCACGACGCGATTTTTACTTTATTTTAGAGTGATTTAAAAAAAATTTAGAGTGATTTTTTCTAAATTTGCACTATTTGCAAACGTTGTTCAGGAGTAAGTCTATTCATTTATGAAATGGCAAACCAAACTGAGCATAAATCAAGTGACAGCTGTCAAAAACACCAATTACGAAAAAAGTAGTGTCAGATTGAAAACCACGCCTCTAAAAAAAACACCCTATATTTTGGTATTTCTTAAAAAATAAAATCCCAAAATCCGTTAAAGGAAGAAAAGAGGATAGTATTTTTTTTCAAAAAATACTTCATCTCACAATTTCTCACAAACAAAAGGTGTTACAGAGTTGAAAATTAATTTTTAATTTCTTCTTCAAAAATAAAGAAACACCTGTCACCATTTTTCGAAAACCTTTAAAGGAAAGTGAAAAGAGGGGGGGAAGTATTTTTTTTTCTTCCGAAAATCTAGTTAAAGGAGAGTAGAAAGGAGGGATGGTTATTTCTAGAGAATACCTACATCTCATAAATAAAGGGCAGGAAAGCATTATTGCCAACCTGGAGCCTTTAAAAATAGCATAGTATGTAATGTGTAAGTAAGTAAGGGATGTGGGGCGAAGCGACCTATCCCCAGTCACATTAAAACCGCCTACAGTGCCCAGATTCCAACCAGGGCCGAAGCCTGGGGTTGATCAATTAGGTCTCTTCATTTTGCTCTTCTAGCGATTGAGGAACCTTCTAAAATACTTATCCTATATACAGTTCGCAAGTTAAATCGTATTTTGAAAACAATTTATGAGGACTATTGCAACAGTTACCTCAATTGTTTCCTTCCATTCTGAAGTTGCTGCTTAACAGACAGCACTTAAAATAAAAAAAAAATTTGGACTGCAGACAACGGTTGGCAATACATTTTTTTTAACACAGTGGATATACTAACTAACTTTATTCGGTTTGAGCCATCCAACCGATATTCTTATGGAGCTGTTCGTAGAACCGAAGTGGTATTTCATGCAATGCCGCGTGGTATATTCGAAATATGTTGACGGTTTTATTTCGCGGTAATTGCGTTTGATGGTATCCACCGAAACATGAAATCGAATTCAAAGCTCGCTGGTAATTTGCAGTAGCTCCGTGCGCGTGCGCGGTGCGTTATGATCATTCGGGATCCCAAATTGCCCGGAAGGAAATCTGAATGCTTCTCATCTACCATGCCGTCACGGATCGCGTTTTGTCAGTTAATTGCGTTTTGTCACTGATAATTTACCCATCATGTCTAATCGTCAAATCGTGTATTATTTTATCTACGATCATTATTACAACAAAAGTGGTTTTGGGCCTAACGTGGTGTTTAAATTTAGATTATTCTTTATTTATTTATTTTTTTTACATAAAGAATACAATACATTTTATGTCACCTTTATACTATGTTCTGCTGTTCTAAGGTGATGTAATCTGTTATAAACATGAATCTTCAGCTGACAATTTATAAACTCAATAGGACAAAGTTTATATAACAAAAAATAAAATAATAAATGTGCAACAAGAAGCACATTGCAGAACATTCAGTTCTTGAGTGTTTATGTGTGTGTAGGTACATACAAATATTCTAATTAAAACAATAATTATAGAATAAATATTATAAAATATCTAAAACTTTATGTCTAATATGATATAATATGTCTAATATGCTATACAGACCTATTTATTTTTTTATTTGTATATTTTTTTATGATATTTAATTTGTTCAACGTGAGGGTGTTTTAAATTAGATAATTCATTATTAAAGCTTATATTTTTTTACATTATTTTTTAAAATATAGTAATTTCGGCTTTTATTGAGAATCTCTTATTAAAAATATATTTTTTTTTTTGTATTTGATGATTCGAATGATTCGTGTTTTACATATTTTAGCTGCTATTTCAAAAATATTTAAAAATATGCTATACGATAAATGAAACAAAAACGGTAATATAATTTACATACAATTATCATATAATATTTTCAAATTTATTTTAAAAATGAACTTAATTTACTCTTTTAGTTCTTATTTGTTAATTTTATAAAATTGAAAAATTACTGCATTAAATTAACAAAAACAATATAAGTAAATATCGCTGCTACTTGCGGCCGTGCGCGTTTTACGTATATCTAGCTGTTAAAGGAAATAATTAACTGACGTAAGCTTACACTAATTGTGTCCATCTTTCGCGTGTCACCTAATGATCATCGATGACATTAACCACGCGACGCAGCTGTGCGCTCTACCGTTACGATCTTCTAATTAGATCTGTCATTAAACGCGCAGAGTCGGTTCCTTCCTATATTCTCAAGCCTTCGACCGTTGAGGTGAGTGCGATTGAATGGAGGCGAATGCCGGAAGCCGCGGACGTCATATCCTCGTTAATTACATCGCTCGAGACTCCAATATGTGGGATGGAGGTGTGGGTGAGTGAATACTTTGTGACGCCGGTGATCTGAATAGTGCGTGCGTCAGGCGACACGCTTATGTAACTTGAACAGTTCACCGGTAAATGGAATCAAATCAATTCAATTCAATCTTTTTTATTGAACAGTGTGCACAGGACAGTAAAAAATAAACAAATTGTGATATATTACAGTATTATAACTTTAATATGATTAACCTTCTACGAGTGCCACGTCAAGATGACGAAGACACGCTAATAATACCGTACAAAAGGGTTTCTATACCGCCAACACTAGGCGAGCCCGATCTGTGACGGTATAAATTTATATGCAGTTACGAGTAATAATAATTAAATTTAAGAAATTAAAATCAAAGCTAAAAAAATCTTCAACATTCGTATAGCTTGTGTGGTCGAGGAGGCGCTATTGGGCACGGTTCCGACTACCTTATTATTGTTTTCATGACGTGAGGCCTTTTATTACAGGCAAACAACATCTCGAAAGTCTGTAACTGAATGAGTGTATTTTTTTGTGTATGTCTCGTTACGTAACTCAGTCGACGGTGTTGAGAAAAGCGCCGTTGAATATGTTCAACGGTGAAAAATGACCTGGCCTGATTTGACCCACTGGGGATTCGAACCCGAGACCTCTGGATTCAGAAACAGACGCTTATATTACTGCGTCACCAGGCCATATGGAGAAGTTAATGCCGTCGCGTCGCTTACACTGAAAAAAATATCGAGCTCTGAGTTAACCGAAAAGTTCAGTAGAATCATAATTTGTTATGGCTGCTGAATTTTAGTAGGCCCAACCGAAGTATATTGTGGTGTATAAAAATTGTTTCATAGACTGTATAAACTAATTCCTGTAGATCGATAAATCATTCACCTAAAAAAACTCTCTTCTAACCTTTACCAAACAATCTGCGCAGGTGCAGCATTCAAATGAAAAATCGCGTACACATTACAATACTGTTTTGTTATATCTACGAAACAATCGGTAGGTGCGTTTCAAATGAAAACTTGTGTACTCATTAACGGGCTATTTTGTTACGTCAACCAATCAATAGTAGACTCGCAACTACACCTCGCGCTTCTCGCCTATTTCGCCATTTTGTTTCTCTAGTTAATGTGTACCGGAGCTAATTGATCCTACTAAAGACTTTAGTAACGGTAACCAAATAGTCTGTTAAGGTTACAAGACTCATTCGTGTGTGCGTACAAATGACTTTAACCAAAATCAATGTCTAGGCGCAGGAATTTCTTGTAGAGCGTATAGGATTTTATCCCACTCTACTTTGAGATTAAATCTCACGGCGACGCTTGTGAGTATAGCGGAACATTTTGCATAGATCGTCTCTGACGTTGCGCCATTCGTAATCATTATTATCAAATGCTGTCAGTAACGGCGCGCACTTTGTTATAATAGCATTAATCTCCGGCGCTGGAAGTCGTGAAAAGGCCGGTCGGACAATTTGCATAAATAGCATTAAATGCTACCGCGCTTTGGCGCTTCCAATGACCTCTGACATATCACAATAACCACTAAATATTGCGATTGGGTTAGGTTAGGCGCGCGCAGAACAAATGAATGGACGCGGATGCTATATCGGCCTTGACTTATATTTTACATAATTCTGACCTCACATCGCACAATTCGCGCTTTAATTATGTTCAAAAAACTCGACTTTTACTTTACTTTTAAAATTATACCCACTTTTGTGGAGGCTTAACGTACGCCAATATTTTCACCATGACCAATCAACCGCCTGTTTATTGCATTTTTTTTTTTAATTTGAGTAATGCATCATATACATAACCCCACGAAGGCTGGTGCCTTTTCTGTAGGTATCTTAACATACAAATTAAATAATTAAACGCGTCTCAACATAATGTCACATTGTCTTATGACTACACTATGGTATCACTTTTCGCGACACATTAATTAAATTAAAACACTGCGCATTGACAGCAATCCCAAGTAATCCTTCCTCTATTCTAAATAATGCGTATCCAAATGTATATGTATATGTCGGTTGCACTACCAATAGGGTATACCAATTATATATATACCAAGGATATACCAAGTTAGTAAACCAATTAAATGAAACAAAAAAAAAATAAATAATTGAATTAAAACATATACATACACATACATAATAAACAAACAGCATATACATACGTAATTATAAATTGGGTTTTGAATAACTTATACAATAAACTAAAGAAAAAAATATTTTAATAAATTATAATTTTGACATAAGTGTATTTTTTATATATATTTTTCTTGTTTTTAAAAGTTTAAAGTACCATGTAGTCGCGGCGAATACATTATTGCCAAAATGTAATAATAATTCAAAAATATATATACATATATATATATATAGGGTGATGTTTTTAGAGGCGTGGTTTTCAATAAGAGATAAAACGCATACAATTTGATGTTATGGCTAAGAATTTAGTTTTATTATAAAGATAAGGGTTTGCCATTATGTTTTAAAAATGATTTCGGGTAAGTGGCCGCCGCGGCTGACTCGAACAAATTCCAGCCGAGAGGCCCA
This sequence comes from Neomicropteryx cornuta, assembly GCA_020383195.1. NCBI lineage: Eukaryota > Metazoa > Arthropoda > Insecta > Lepidoptera > Micropterigidae > Neomicropteryx > Neomicropteryx cornuta. The sequence continues at coordinate 16,430,428 of JAHKQU010000021.1, read as the reverse complement.
ATTTTCAACCACTTTTTACAGCAATGTCAGCAATAACGCGCCGAATATTCTCTTCCAAGGCGTTAATCGTGTCCGGCTTATCTGCGTAGACAAGCGACTTCACATAACCCCACAAAAAATAGTCCAGCGGTGTTAAATCGCACGATCTTGGAGGCCACGCCACAGGACACGACGCGATTTTTACTTTATTTTAGAGTGATTTAAGAAAAAAATAGAGTGATTTCTTCTAAATTTGCACTATTTGCAAACGTTGTTCTGGAGTAAGTCTATTCATTATGAAATGGCAAACCAAACTGAGCATAAATCAAGTGACAGCTGTCAAAAACACCAACTACGAAAAAAGTAGTGCCAGATTGAAAACCACGCCTCTAAAAAAACACCCTATATTACCTTTACTCATATATCATATACCTACATATTATTTTCGTTATGCAATCGTATCGTATGATTCTTCTAAATTATTAACGTGTCAATGAATATCCATTTCCTTGAATGGATGTAGAGATTAAGGAAGCGACCGTTTCAGAGTGCCGTCGATGACGCTTTTAACGCTGCCCTGCAGCTGTTAACCGGGGAAGAAACCCGGAGATTAAACCGTATTGTCATATTGCATTCAATGACAAACACAAATGAACTAAACACGTAATTATTGCCCAACTTTTGCAAGTTTGTAAAGTATTTCAAGGCAATGGCAGTATTAAATTTCGCAAGATTTCGCGCTATAAAAATCTTCTTGGATGATCGATTTAGTTTAATTTTGGTGATTCACACTCCCACAGACAAATACCTACTCTGAAAAGGTAGAAAAGTGCTAATACAAGAATGTGTAATATATGTATTTTAATAGCTCATTTCGACCTAATTGTGGCATTTAATTTTTTTATGTATTCCTTTAAAGTTGGTATTCGTTATATATATAATTTCCATTCAATAATCTGGCAAAATCTTTTATAATTCCTTATTATTTACTATAATTTATTATTCGTATATAAAATACGGTAATATTAAATATACGGTTATTTTATAAATAGCAAATTTTATATAAATAGTTTTGGCGGCAAATCCTTTGTTAAAATTAATCACATACCTTTTAAATGGCGAAAAATTCAATATTGCAATTTATTTAAATATATAATCCTATTTCATTTTTAGTTGGGTTGGATATGAATCTCAGTTTGAAACAATAAAAGAGTTATACATAGTTCCTGGTCTTAAAGAGTGTATTGTAAAAGTACTCAAAAGCCGTATTAAATGCTTATTTTTTACGCTGTGCATGCAACACGTGTGCATTTCGAAGGTTTTTTAACGGAAATATCACCTATTAAGACTAGCACAATAGCTTATATTATGTATCTATTTACCTGGTCCCAGATTTAATTTCTTATCGTTGGAAGTATGTATTTCAAGGTGAGTTCGACCAATTTCGCAAAGCCTAGCAAACATATTTGAGTTCACGGTGAGAGCGCAGGCCCGTTAATTACAATGTTTCTATTGGCATGTGCTCCAAAACAACTTAACGTCATACCAATAGCTATCGCCTGGGGGTGTGTGTCGAAATTTCGATTATGGGCGTCACAAGTGTCTGATGCTGCGGTCTTACACGCACTTCTGGCGAGTTGCTTCTACGTTTATCTGCATTCAATTTCGAGTGATGTATGTTAGTGGATAAGGGGGTTTATTTAACCCCTGTGCGTTTAACGTCCTTTTCAGAACGATTGTACTTTTAAATCCACCTATAGTTTACCCTCTGGTCCCGTACTGTAGCGACGATGGGATAATCTCTTTTGGCTTGAGAAGTTGGTGCCTAGAAGCCGGTACCCTTTGTAGATTAGGGGCCCACATTCACCCAGTGGTGTAAAGGAGTTTCTGGGCTCTGTTGGCAGAATCTGTCATCGGTTGTTGTGTGTTGCAAGGGTGTTAAGTAGTTGCACACAGTTTAGCATTAGCGAATGATTCTTAATTATGAGTTTCAGTGTTGGAAACAGGATTTTTTAGTGTTTTGTTTTCAGTACATAGATGGCATTCATTGTTTTAAATTTAGCAATTAAATTGGTCTATACTGTAACCCATTTTTTTAAATTAACGTTTTGAAAAATATTCTTAAAATACTGTCGAAGATAAAACCCGTCCTAAAGTCTTCACATAGCGAGTCCAGCAGTACCTTAATAATAAGGTTTCCTTGTCTGACGCCATTTTTATTCGGTTGTTACGGTTAGTAAGAATGTATAATTGTCTTCAAATTCAATAGATATGAATAGTTTCATAGTCCTCGAATTGGAATTTGTTGATTTTCTTAGATTGCACTATAAGCACCGTAAAGCAAATAACACACGCGTTTCTGTCTGACGTCAGAAATATGTAATCGTATGGTACAGTTATCAGAAATTGCGTTCTTCGATAGGTGTTATTAAGTAGGACAATGGCGCGCGTCGGGCCAGGAAGTATATTGTATGCAAAGGAGATGAAAGCTTGCGAGGACGACATTTTCTTCGCGCTTTAACCGCAACGCGTCAAACACGGCGCCGCAAGATAAACGCGCTCGATTGTTACGTCACGCGGGGTCCAGTCTGAAACCGACTCGCCGCTTGTTCGCTGTCAATTTGACTTTTGTGTTCTTCTGTCTCATCTAACGCACGAACACTGTACCGTTATTGGTTAATTATGAAAAACAGAATTAATTTATGTCTAAAAACTTACTTGAATTTGTAGTTTTATAAAATAAACTAAGCTTCTTTAGTTTTATATTCTCGATTCTCATATTTAGACAATAAGATATTTACGTCTAAACTTCTGACATAATATATAGAAAAACACAGTTTATTTGCGGCTCTTAACTTTTAGACAAAATAAAAATGTAACTTTATTAATTCCACTTTATTATTCTTCTACATCGACAAATAAGAGAGTCACAACACTCAAACACAATGTCAAACTGACAGCGAGCGAGCGGCGAGTCAGTTTCAGACTAACCCCAACGGTCATTCAGTCGTACTTGGGATCTAGCGCAATCCTTTTTCAAAAAACGTTCATTTTTCATTATAAATCTTTACAAATTTCGTAGTGAAAAAATTGCTAGATTTATATAAAAATAATGGTTCGAGAGTAGCGTCTGAACGCTATGGCGTCTCTTTAGAACAGCACATTGTGCTATTAAGGTGCATTGCGCGTGATTACAAATTACAGTAATTTACATATTAACACAAAACACACAGTAATAACAAAACACACAGTAATAACAATAATATTAACAATTAAGAATTAAGCAGATAACAAAACCGATTATGGATTTCCTACATATTCACAAACATACTATTATACAGTAGGTATGAAGACTTCAAACTAAATTGATGCAAATCAAATTATTAAAATACAAACACGCAGGTATACATTCGTATGAGGAGCATTTGATGTATGTGTGTTTGTGTGGGAGGGTGCGTGTGTGAGTGCGTGTGTGTGTGTGTGTGTGTGAGGAAAAGAGAGATTTTGATGGCGGTGTATTAAGTTTAATGTAGGTATGAAAATAATGTTTTATATGCGTTAGATAGATTTATTTGATATATATAAATATAGGTATTACATATCCATAAGACTGTAATAGAAAATAAAATATATATATTATATACAATTAGGTACCTAAATACCAATTATATCACCTGCAGCATTTTTAAACTGTTTTAGTGTATTATTAAAAATGTCAACATCCGATAATTTGTTGTTATAAAACGAACATATTCGCGGTATAATTCCATTTTGACATGCATTCGTATTGCACCTGGCTACTTTAAATAATTTGTAATTCCTAGTATTCCTAGCTGGAATGTTAAAGGTAATTTTACTTAACAAATAAGGGCAGTCAAAAACATTGTTATAAGCACCATTTGTTATTATATATAAGAGTGACTATATTAAATAATATAAATATTATTACCTCGGCATAAAATCGTGAATTTAAGCAAATCCGCGTTCATTTCGAACGCTAGTTCGGCTCTGGTGCCAGGTCCGGCTTTAGGCTAATTAATGATTTTGCTCCAAGTGCTTATCGCGTTGCGATCTTGTGATCGCCGCAACGCGGTATCGAAAGCTCTTGGAATTATACCAAAATAGAAAGGCGGAGCAATAAAACAATGCATAACTGAAAACAATGCAGAAACGGATGCACATTTCGACCAATCGTTCTGCGAGGAGTTGCACTTGTGTTTATATATATATTTTTTTATTTATTTGTAAATAATGCTGTTCGAATAATTGACATTTCTGAAATAGCGTATAATGACTTCATATAACGAATGTTTAAAAAATGGGCGATTTGAACACTGCCTTCTTCGCTAGAAAAACTGTCTGTCTAAGGAAGACAGTATTTAAAAAAAAACATATATATATTTTGTCAAACAATAAGAATGATATAATGTAATGCATATTTCCAAGTAAAATAACTTACGTTTATTCGGGGTGACTATCACTATTACAAGAACCGCATAATATTATCACGTAAAGTTTATTTTTTTCTTCTCAGAAACCGTAATGAATTTTAATATATGGACATTTTATTTAACGGGGGATTATGCAATGTCTTTAGAAATAATATTCGAAATCACAGGGCAGGACTGTTATTTTTTATTCTTAACAGTCTTAAGACACGGTGTACACTCAGTATTATAATAGTAGCTACATAAAAAAGTACCAAATTTAATATTTAATAAATCATACCTACGTTAAAACAAAAATATTTCATTTTAAGGAGACTTGGGAATAAACGTGAAAATGTTTGTGGGTTTTGTTTAGTCTTCGAAGACTTCGAAACGAGGGTCAATGTTCATAGGCCCTTGTTTCCGGCGGCCTATGGACCCGGTTCTATCACTCCTGTTTGTTTAGAATTTCTGGAGTTTCTGTTGAATGTGTTAGTGAGTGGACATGGTACAGCGGACGAAAAAAAAACATTTTTCATTACAACTGCCTATAAGGACAGCGGTGATATTAAAACTTTTTGTATATTTTAATATTATTAAAGTAGATACATATCTATTCAATCAATTCAAAGGTGCATTGAAGAAATATATTACTGAGCAAAACATTTATAGCTTTAATGAATTTAAATAGTTCTCATTCGTGGTGGTCATGTCAAAAATATACTAATTTTAAATCGTTTTCATAAAATATTGTCTACTTTTGTAAATATTATGTTCAAACTGCCTTTTAGGTTTATCACATTCTACAAAGGATTAAGGAACTAATTAAATTAATCTAATTCTTAAAGTTTAAAGTGTGTTTTTATTGTCGAATCATAAAGAGTTTCAACTTAATTAAACCACAAATAAATTACACTTTTTAAAACATTGTAATAAAATTTATATTAATATTTAAAACTTTGTGATCTTATTTTTAATCAATGATTCTTTCTGTTAATATAAAATTTAATATTGCTGCATTACATTGTATTCTAATTTTTTATTGTATTTTAGGTATTGTATTGTAAAGACTTTCCTATACATTTATACAAGTGATGGAAATAAAGATTCTTATCTTATCTTATCTAACTAGACGAATCTGTACTACCTTATCTACGTGTATCTATAATATGTTACTAGTTTATATATGTACCTATACCTTTGCTAATGCTTTTTCACATGTTTTAACCGCTGTACTGTTTTCAATTGCAAATGTCATTCCTATACAATTTATGTTTGTTTTTGGAAATAATTTTTCTTATCTTATCTATTGGCAGCCAGTGGCCGCCAAACTGTACATTATTGTAATGTATTGTGGGGGGGGGGGGGGTGTTTGTGGTTGTTAAATAAATAATCATAACTCCCGTTCGCAGTCAATATTGCGTTTCGGTATTCCCCATATTAATAGTTGATTGTTCGCGCGCGATGTGGGCGTGTCTCGAAACGCCCGCGATTTGCGCGGGTTGTTGCGAAACGGCGCGGGAGCCGATTTTCCTTATCTAACCGACACGCGCTCTGCAGATCGCATTGAGAGGCCTATTGCTCTTACCGAGATGTCTGCTTGTTAAGATATCGTGTCGCTTAGCGGCGGTTTTTACTTAGTTATTTATTTGTTTATTATGGTTGCCCAACATAAATTATACAATGTAAATTGAAGTATACAATCCTCAAATTGGGGTAGCCCAATTGGTTATAAAAGATAGTTAAAAATTGGGTCTGCAACGGACCTGACGGTGGAAGTTATACTTCTTTGGCCGTTCGCACACACCCACTCACAGGCACACACAGACAGGATATATACATGAAATATAAGACATTTTTCTGTTATTCAATATATTATTATAAGACACTTCATTACTATACTATACACCCATACATTCGTTCGCACACACCCACTCACAGGCACACACAGACAGGATATATACATGAAATATAAGACATTTTTCTCTGTTATTCAATATATTATTATAAGACACTTCATTACTATACTATACACCCATACATTATCATTATTAAGTTCGTATATTCGTATACTTTCGTATAATTTGTGAAAAAAAAATCCCAGCCGGGGATCAAACCAGGCACTCTAGCGTGGGAAACGAGTGCATTAACCACTGACCCACCGAGACTCTTGGGGGTATCTTTGGTAGAGAACGTAACTTCAAAAAAATATAACGAATTTTATTAAGAAAAACGATTACATAACATGACTATACTTATATCTGTGTCTTTGGTATCATAGCTCCCAAGCGAATGAACCGATTTTAATTATTTTTGTTTGAAAGGTGACTCACCTCACTTGCTCACTTAAAATTCACTCATTCACACGCCTAAAAACTTTCTCTCTCACACACTCATTCAATCACATGAAAATCACTCACTCATTCAAAATGAACTCACCTAAAAACTCACTCACTCTCCCGCTCAAAACACTTACTCACACTCACTCACTCAAAATTTAGCCCAATCACTCATTCACTTACACTCACTTGCTCACTTAAAATTCACTCATTCACACGTCTAAAAACTTTCTCACACTCATTCAATCACTTGAAAATCACTCACTCATTCAAAATGAACTCACCTAAAAACTCACTCACACTCACTCAATCACCCACTCATTTAAAATTTAACACAATCACTCATTCCCTTAAAACATTCCTTTAATGGTTAGGTGGGCAAACAAAAAACCACTGGGTTTTTGCAACTACTTTCGGACTGACGAAGATAGTGCTCGCAAGAGGCACTAAGGGCATTTCAATAGTTTTGATTTGGATAGGCCAGAAGACCGGTCAGCAGTCAGCTCCGTGTAAGTGATATGTCCACTCGGACCGTTCGTAGGAATTTCGCCCGTGCGCGTTGCGGCGATAGAGAAGCTTCTCGCTCGCCGACGGCTCTGGGCGCGGAATGCCAAGGCTGCTGCCCTGTCCGGCTCCGCAGATTTGGTCCATTCGGGTACGGACATAGTGGTACCTCGATTCAACGTCCTAATATTTACTTAAATTTGATATATTCTAGTTGGACGGTGACAACATTTTAAACACTTTTTACTAGTTATTTACTTGTGTCCCCCAAACTACGTGTTTTGAGATCACCTTGGGTTTGAAAAATGTCTTTTGATTGAAATCTATCTGCAATTTTATTAGCACGTTTAAGATCCAATTTACTTTTAATCGTTTAATTTAAGTAATCCCTTATTCCGTTGTACAATTTAGGTGCGAGGAAACTAATGTGCCTTTGCCCAAAACTCGTTTTACTTTTCGGAACAGAATGCTGGTTAGAACTAGCTCCTCGTGTTACAATCCTATGATTGTTGTATTTATGCAGGTTTGTGTAATACGTAATATGTAATACCCAGCCTATTTAATAATATAACTCTTGAAATTAGACAACTTAGAAGGAAATCGGTAATAAAAATTAAATTAAAAGAATTTATGAAAAAAAACATATTAAAAATTATTTAGGTTTTACTTAAATTAGGTTAATTTTGTTTGTAATCACAAAAGTTACGTCAACTTAATTTTTAAGTACTTTGTATTTTATGCATGTTTAAATAAATTGTTTTTAGTTAAGATTAAGAAACCGGCAGATAAGACAATGCCCTTAGATGGATCTATACATTGTAATTGTATATAGTTAAATAATAAAAGTTGCTTCTGACAACTTTGAAATTGATCTGCCTTATCTTAAATCCGTTTAAATTACATAATTACATAGCGACATACCCTGTCCACACCCTTACTTACCGCCCGCTGAAACCATTGCGCTTACTTTTGTCCTCTTACTTTGGCGATATTCACCGTGACTTTAGAGCGCTGCGCGTCACGGCTTAAATAACTGCCCTACATAGTTACATACACTTTCGAACTGCTCTACCGCTAATGATAAAATCGAACGCCGCTGTACCCTGTATGTCTGTGGGCCTAGTCTAAAATGCCAATCGACAATCGACTCAAATCTCCTACCGACGCCGCACGGTGGACCGAAATCAGTGTTTCATACACATATAATTATTTTTTTAAACTTGCGACTTTTATGAAAATCCTTCACATGACCAAGACCTACTAAATTCCTAAAAATATCAAGATTGTGGAATAGCAATGCAAACGGCACATACAGAATTTTGTTGTCAAAAATTTGTATGGAGTTGGTATAATAAAATAATGATATCGCCGCTAACGCACATTTGACCCTAATTCCCTTGCAGGTTCCAAAATAATTCCTTGAATTATTTTGGATTTGTTTGACATACCCCATGGCTACGGGTGCCATTTTTTTTTATATTGGTGAAAGATTAGAATTTCTTAAAATCTATCTTAGGATAAAACCCCTTAAGCCTTCGGAAATGGTTTTGGGGCATTCTGTATACAGGATGTGTAATGTGTATAATAAACTTTCTAATAATATTAATTACATTGATATGTTTAGTTGTAATTTAAGTAAGTGTACATTTATTTCTAAAGATTCGAATGTCTAATGTCCTCTTTGCGTTAAAAAGTATATGTTAAACGTTTTGTTTAGTTTTTAGTTTTTGCAAATACCACTGTTATTGCACACAAATTATATGTTAACAGTGCAAATAAATAAAGGTTAACATTGCTATCTTTGTATATAGTAACTGTTTATTTACCAAAGAAATAAAATAATGAAAATATCGCCTTCGTGCGTTGGCTAACAATGCGCTGTTAAACGTTTTGTTTAGTTTTTAGTTTTTGCAAATACTATTGTTATTGCACACAAATTATATGTTTAACATTGCAAATAAATAACGGTTAACATTGCTATCTTTGTATATAGTAACTGTTTATTTACCAAAGAAATAAAATAATGAAAATATCGCCTTCGTGCGTTGGCTAACAATGCGCCCACATATGTTATGATGATCTGAATGCAGGGACGTTTCTATCTGCGTCAATTCCAACCTCATTTAACACTTGTAACCGATTAATATACGTCGCACTAATTATCGATTTCCGGTATTTTAATTGCCCCTAAGCCAGATATATCCGATTGAATTGTTGCGGAAAATCATTTCGATCGATGGATAATTATGACTACGTTATTCAAATGCGTGCATTAGTATGATTTGCCTTGATAAATAAATGGCTTAGTTTTTTTTAAAAAAAGATGCAGTTTATGTGTTATGTGGGGGGCAGAACACTTAAATATTATTCAGATTAAATTCAAATTTACAGTATTTTTTCAAAAAAGAAATGTAATTGCAGCCAATCTTAATATATATAAATCTCGTGTCACAATGTTTGTCCTCAATGGACTCCTAAACCACTTAACCGATTATAATAAAATTTGAACACCATGTGCAGTTCGATGTGCACTTGAGAGATAGGATAGTTTAAATCTCAAATTATAGTCGCAATTTTAATTTATCGCTAATTTTTTGTCCGTTATTATTTGGCAGTCATAAAACTGACAGATGTCGATACCTTTCGACTGGGTTGATGGCGCTAATGTCTGTTATTATTTGACAGTGACAGTTATTCGACGCAAACGTATTAAAAGAGCCCATCAGTTGGCAGAACAAATTGAATCAAGAAATCCAGCTCAAAGAATCAGGACAGCAGGTCATGCACAAGAATCTCAAGAACAGTGTAACGAACGTCTTCAAGAGAATATCATAAGAACAAGAAAATTATTATTTTCAGTCAAATGCCACCGAAAAAATCTAACCTCAACAACGCGAGCGGCAAACGTCAAAACGCAAACGTCAAAACTACGATCGGAATAATATATTCACTTACGAGATGCTGTTGCTGGAAACATCGATGGAAATTTAAATCCCAATGACATCGGTAATGCTTTCATTTTACCTTCAAGCTACATCGGCAGTCCACGGAACATGCAGGAATACATACAAGATGCGATGACTTACGTACGTCATTACGGCCGACCGGATTTATTTATTACATTCACATGTAATCCGAATTGGGAAGAGATACAAACTTTACTATTGCCAGGACAACAAGCCATTCATCGTCATGATTTAACTGCACGTGTGTTTAAACAAAAATTGAAATCCTTAATTGATTTTATTGTTAAATATACAATTTTTGGTATCACACGTTGTTGGCTGTATACGATAGAGTGGCAAAAGCGAGGTTTGCCTCATGCCCACATTTTGGTTTGGCTTAAAGATAGAATCCGTCCTGAAGAAATCGATCAAATAATTTCAGCCGAAATTCCAGACCCATTAATTGATCAAGAATTATTTGATATTGTCACCAAACACATGATCCATGGGCCATGCGGTGTTTTCAACATGACCTCACCGTGCATGGAAAATGGAAAATGTAAAAAAAACTTCCCAAAGCCGCATACGAATGACACGATCACGGATATTGATGGTTATCCAACTAAATCAACTAATTCAATTGATCAAAAGAGTTTCGCCACGACTGCAAAATGACAATTATCAAATCGTCATAAAAGCCGACAAAGTACCATTAGGTGAACATGCTGGTAGATTCAACGCTCCAACTGTTGATGAGGTTGCTGTTATCATGGTTGGTGATCCAGTTGACAAAAGATCTATAAACATTACACGGCGAGACAACACTGTCAGTACGATTTAGGATCTACACCGTTCATATGACGCACTACAATATCCATTGATATTTTGGCAAGGACAAGATGAATATCACCTTAATATCAAACAGTATGATCCAAATACCGGTAAATTTGACAATTATCTATTTACTTTCTTACTGTATGTATAGATTTTAATTTCGTATTGCATTTTATTTTTTATTTTTTTAGGTGATTACAGAAATAATAAAGTTAGCTCAATGAACTACTACGCACACCGAATAATGGTTAGACAACATCAAGACAATTATATCCTTCGATATCGTCAGCTGTTCCATCAATACATTGTTGATATGTATGCTAAGGTCGAAAGCGAACGCATGCGATTCCTTCGATTCAACCAGGCAAAACTACGATCGGAAGAATATATTCACTTACGAGATGCTGTTGCTGGAAACATCGATGGAAATTTAAATCCCAATGACATCGGTAATGCTTTCATTTTACCTTCAAGCTACATCGGCAGTCCACGGAACATGCAGGAATACATACAAGATGCGATGACTTACGTACGTCATTACGGCCGACCGGATTTATTTATTACATTCACATGTAATCCGAATTGGGAAGAGATACAAACTTTACTATTGCCAGGACAACAAGCCATTCATCGTCATGATTTAACTGCACGTGTGTTTAAACAAAAATTGAAATCCTTAATTGATTTTATTGTTAAATATACAATTTTTGGTATCACACGTTGTTGGCTGTATACGATAGAGTGGCAAAAGCGAGGTTTGCCTCATGCCCACATTTTGGTTTGGCTTAAAGATAGAATCCGTCCTGAAGAAATCGATCAAATAATTTCAGCCGAAATTCCAGACCCATTAATTGATCAAGAATTATTTGATATTGTCACCAAACACATGATCCATGGGCCATGCGGTGTTTTCAACATGACGTCACCGTGCATGGAAAATGGAAAATGTAAAAAAAACTTCCCAAAGCCGCATACGAATGACACGATCACGGATATTGATGGTTATCCAATGTATCGCCGCAGAAGTACTGAGAATGGTGGCCACACATTTACAATGCGACTGCCGAACTTTCCAAATCAAGTTGAGTTTGATAATCAGTGGGTGGTACCATACTCACCACTACTTTCAAAAACTTACAAAGCTCATATCAATGTTGAGCTTTGCAGTTCTGTTAAATCAATTAAGTATATTTGTAAATATGTAAACAAAGGCAGTGATTTGGCCATATTTGAAGTAAAAAACATAAATAAAAATGACGAAATAGCACGATACCAAATGGGCAGATACATTAGCAGCAATGAAGCTATTTGGCATATTCTCAGCTTTCCCATCCACGAAAGAGATCCTGCTGTCCAACATCTGGCAATACATCTTGAAAACGGTCAACGTGTATACTTCACTGAAGAAAATGTTCTCCAAAGAGCGTTCGAAGCTCCGAAAACGACTCTAACTGAATTTTTTACATTGTGTCAAAAACCTGATGTTTTTGGCCAATTCGCGAAGACATTGGTGTATGGTGATGTTCCACGTTATTTCACATGGAACAAATCCAGTAAAAAATGGGAGCCACGGAAACAAGGAAAACCACATCCTTCCATTACAGGCATATTCAAAGCTAAGACATTGGGGAGACTTTACACGGTACATCCAAAGCAACGTGAGTGCTTCTATTTACGTTTGTTATTGGTGAATGTTCCCGGACCAACGTCGTTTGAATTTTTACGAACAGCTAATGGTCGAGTATTCAATACATACCAGGATGCATGTCGTGAACTGCAATTGCTAGAAGACGATAACCATTGGGACTTAACGCTTGCTGATGCTGCGTTGACATCAACACCGAATAACATTCGTCAGTTGTTTGCAATTATTTTGACGACATGTTATCCCTCGCAAGCACAAACTTTGTGGGAAAAATATAAAAATTGTATGACAGAAGACATCTTGCACCGAATTAGACAAACAAATCAATGCCAAAACATAGATTATACACCAGAGATGTACAATGAAGCATTGGTCTTGATCGAGGATTTATGTGTTCTTATTTCAAATTTACCACTTAATCATTATGGTATGCCATCACCTAATCGTCCAGCCACCGACTTAGTCAATACCGATTTACAACGAGAAAATCAATATGACCATGGAAGTTTAGCAACAATTATCATGAACAGTGAACCATTACTGACAGCAGAACAAAAAATTATTTATGATCGGATTATGCTGGCTGTTGCTGCTGAACAAGGCGGTTTTTTTTTCTTGGATGCACCCGGTGGAACCGGAAAGACATTTTTAATATCGTTGATTCTTGCCAAAATACGGTCGCAACAAAAACATCGCATTAGCATTAGCATCGTCAGGCATTGCGGCTACTTTACTGGATGGTGGGCGAACAGCACATTCAACATTCAAGCTGCCATTGGACGTTCATAATAAACCAGATGCAATGTGTAACATCAAAAAGAATAGTGGAATAGCTGCAGTGTTGCGGAAGAGTTCTATAATAATTTGGGATGAGTGCACAATGGCACACAAATATTCACTTGAAGCATTAAACAGAACTATGCAAGATTTAAACAGCAATAATAAACTTTTCGGTGGTGCTATCTTACTTTTGTCTGGTGATTTCCGGCAGACCTTACCGGTTATACCTCGCTCTACTTTCGCGGATGAGATTAATGCATGTTTGAAACAATCATTCTTATGGCGAAGTGTTGAAACACTTCGATTGACCATAAATATGCGAGTACAATTGCAAAATGATCCATCAGCACTAATATTTTCCGAACAACTACTAGATATTGGGAACGGTAAAATAAAACTGCAACCAAATACGCAATGCATTAAACTACCAGACAATTTTTGCACTGTTGTTCAGGATAAAACTGAATTGATTCAGAGTATTTTCCCGGATATACAGAATAATTATTTGAATCATGAATGGCTTAGTCAACGGGCGATTTTGGCAGCCAAAAACGTTGATGTTGACGAAATTAACTTCCAGATACAACAGTTGTTACCAGGCGATCTGATGTCTTTTAAATCAATCGATACTGTTGTTGATGAAAATGAAAGTGTAAATTTTCCGATTGAATTTTTAAATTCATTAGATATCCCTGGAATGCCACCACATAATCTTCGATTAAAGATTGGTTCCCCTATTATTCTCCTCCGTAATTTGAATCCACCTCAATTATGTAACGGTACGCGTTTGGTCATCAAAAAGATCACCGGAAACATTCTTGAAGCAACCATTTTGGCTGGGAAGTTTAAAGGAAAAGTGGTCCTGCTGCCACGTATTCCGATGATACCATCAGATTCTACCATACCCTTCAAAAGGCTACAGTTTCCAATTCGTTTAGCTTTCGCCATGTCTATAAATAAATCTCAAGGTCAAACAATGTCCATTTGTGGTTTAGATTTGGAAAATCCATGTTTTTCTCATGGGCAACTATATGTTGCGTGTTCACGTGTTGGGAAACCGTCGAATCTATTTGTGTTAGCTAAAGACAGGTTAACCAAAAACATTGTGCACCGATTGGTGTTAAATTAAATTGAAACTGAAAGTATTTATAATTCAAAAAAAAGATATTAATGTTTAAAAGTTTAAGACTGTCTGCCTTGCCTACCTCATTCATGAGTTTAAGCGTCACATGTAATTTACTGTATTATACTGTAATATACTTATATTTGTTATAAAATTAAATGGAAATAATAAATCTGATAAATTTTTATTTTTTACCTATTGATTTCTGCTTAGTATCAAGTGTAAGAACATTTTAATTAATTGTGTTCAACGTACTTCCCCTTCAAATCAATCTCAATCCAGTGAATTTGTATACCAACATCATCATTGTCGTCTTTGTTCGTAAATAAGTTCATTGTACTAAAGGGTTATAGTAGTAGAAAGTCAAATAAGGAGATCAGCATATTTTTTTACAAATACCATCTGTGTGAAAAAGCATAGTGGACTCCGTGACTGATGTTCTCTTATTGTTCCTCTTAGATTGTTTACTATAATGTAATATAACAAAAACTTTAGCCACAGCAACGCGTGGCCGGGTCAGCTAGTGGCCTTATATAATATTACATATATGATAACAGATTTAAAACAAAAATTACTGAAAATTTAATACAAAAATCACACCGTTAATACACAGCCTTCGTTTATCAAAATGATTACCCAACTATTTTGGTAATCATAAAACATAAAATATTTAATTAGTTGTGTGTTTTATTATTCCTATTGCACTTTCATTTATATTTTCTTACGTTTTTTGTTAAATTTATTTTTTTCTGACTTTTATATAGTTCAGCGGCTTTGTAGTGATGTCCCTATCCAATTTTTAAAATGTTGCAAGACAATTTGTTGGCAAGAAAGAGCTTCCCTATACATATTTTGTTGAAATAATTACCAACAATAAATTTAAAACATATTTCCAAAAAAGTAATAAATGGCTAAAATATCACACTTGTATCGACATTGTATTGACATGTTCAGGTAATGATTTACGATTTATTTTAAAAATGCTACCAGTTTCCTACCTAATTTTTTCGGCAACCATTTAACAACTTCTGTTTTAAATACCTTTGTGTCTTGGACCATAATAAATAGGTTTTAGGCATTTGCAAAGTTTGTTTAGAGACGCATTTGCAAGGTATTTTAGAGAAGTATTTGCAATGTTTGCTTAGAGAGGTATTTCCAATGTTTGTTTAGAGAGGTATTTGCAAAGTTTGTTTAGAACGGTATTTATAAATGTTGTTTTTTTTTTTGAAGTATTTAGAGAGAGGTATTTGCAAAGTTTGTTTAGAGAGGTATTTATAATTTTTGTTTGGAGAAGAATTTACAAAGTTTGTTTAGAGAGGTATTTGCAAAGTTTGTTTAGAAAGGTATTTATAAATTTTGTTTAGAGAAGTATTGGCAAAGTTTGTTTAGAGAGGTATTTGCAAAGTTTGGTTAGAGCTTACCGTGTCGAATAGCTATGGCTTCTCTCTAGAAAGGTAACAAACTTATAGAATAAAAAAAAGGTTTTAGAGCATCAAAATGCTAAAAAGAACCGTGCTCGATTGCCAAATATCAATAATATAATTGAGGCAAATTAAATCTATATGTAGCCTTAGTGTTTGATATAAATGCTAGTTCGAAGATGTTTATGTTCAAAGAGGTAAACCAATAAAATATAGCCGATTAGCGCATTAAGACACGCACAAGGTTGGCCGACGCATGGGCTTGCATCTTCTCATGCAATTCGTCGTAACATTTTCTGCCTTCGGAGGCAATATCCTTTTTCAAGTACGCCCGCTCTCCTTTATATTCTTAGTCTTATTTTCAACCGAGCCGCCGATGTTATTCTTCGATACTATTAATTCTTCGTTTGGTCTCTTATTTTTATTTTGGCCGACCACACGCGAACCCAGCGCTGCAATATTTATGTACTTCATAATATTAAATGAGTTGAAAATAATGTATTAATTTGCAGTACCAGCCAAACCTATGAAACACGTGGTGAATTTTAGTAACAGTATCATATACAGGGTGTATTTAAATTCACTGATGTCCTTTTAGGAGATGGATCTAGATCAATAATCAAATATTAATCGGCAAAAAATCGCGAAGCACTACGAATAAAAACAAAGATTTTCAACAATATAAACGCACAAATTGTTTTATATACCACAGTTTTATATACCAACTTCGGAAAAAACATTATTTATCGTCTTATACTTATACAACAAAGAATTTGACGTGGTAGACATTTAATGTGAACAAATCGGTATTTTTAAAGGCAGTACAAACGTCCATGAATCATCAACACAATTTGTGATAGTAATGTGTTAGTTTAGTTTAAATCTCGTCCTAAACACACACTTGCACCCCCACCCTAACCCTCACTTTTCACACACCCACACCATACTATATATATTTATCTATAGTATATATAATTGTATAATTGAGTTATAAAGTTATTTGACTTATATTTGATGATTGTTTTTTAATAGCGGCAAATCGCCTGAAAAGATAAATGACACAATCTTTGACAATATTGAAAAATTTTTTAATTTTTTGATTAAGTGCTGGATAGCATAAAATTTTACACTAAAGAGGACAGGTGAGAGTTTAAAATGCATTTTATAAAAGTCAGCGCTGGGTTTAAACCGACATCCTGCGCTCATTCATTCATTAACATTGCCAAGCTGAAAGTCAATAACAAAGTTACTTTTCAGTAAACTAAAATTGTATCTATCTAAAATTGGCAGTTAATGAAAGTGAACGACGAACGCAATTATATTTTTATTTGTATTTTTTGTCAGCTATATGAAATCTTATTGAATAAAAGTTATTCAGATTAATGTGCAGAATCACTCCTTAAAAGGATACCGCCGATTTTAAGTTCAACCTGTATAAGCGATTGAATTACGACACTCGAATGGTTTTCCCCGTGCGTGGGCTCGTCCGGTTACATCTTCGTGCATCTTCGTTACATCTTCGCAGCGCATCGGTTTCTCTCAGCCCTCCGCGAAGCCATTGTCCTTTCTCAAGTTCGCCTTCTTTGCTCCGTTTTGCCTCTTTATTATTTTCGTTCGCCTTTATTGGCCTGCCGCAAATTGGACGAGGAATTTCCTCCCGTGCGGAGCCGGATCTCAAACGCAGTTACGCGCGCGCCAGCACTTCTTGGCCGTGCCGTGATTTTTTTTTATTAAGGCGCCACCAGTCCCTAAAACGTGTTTGTAAAGTATTTTGGTGCATTTTGTTGAAGTTATTCCCAACAAATGGCTAAAACTAAAAATACCACAATATTCTACATATATTAATTTAGTCCTTTGCTTAAAAAAAAAGAAATACACCTTATTATAGTAATGAAAATAAATAAATAAGAAAGTGTTGTTTTTTTCTTGCAACGATTTTCTTTTAAGTTGTGTAAGTGACGCGAACCTAATTTTTCTTTCAAAAGATAGACAATATAATAATCTAGGACATTACTTAAAAAAAAACATTTTTTTCAAATGATAATAATTATTTAAATACAAAAAACATGTTTCATCGATTCCAAATGTGTAAAGACGGCGAGTATATCCGTCTCTTTTCTACACGCCAATGTTCGAATAAAGCCTACTCTTTCAAATCTCAAGGACAAATGCGTCCCGGGGCGCCTTAAAAATTGCCTTTTTAAAATATCCACATTTTTCAGAATTTGGCAACGCATTAGTCCAATTTGGAATAAAAATACCAACGTCAAACAATTCATGAACTTTATTATACTTATTCATTTACTATATTAGTATTTTATATACCCATGTATTACCTACGAAAACTTTATGTCATGTTAAATATTTTTATCGTAGTAATATCGTTTTATCGTTATCTTAATATATATAAATCTCGTGTCACAATGTTTGTCCTCAATGGACTAATAATAAAATAATGGACTAATAATAAAATTTGAACACCATGTGCAGTTCGATGTGCACTTGAGAGATAGGATAGTTTAAATCTCAAATTATAGTCGCAATTTTAATTTATCGCTAATTTTTTGTCCGTTATTATTTGGCAGTCATAAAACTGACAGATGTCGATACCTTTTTATTTTATGGGCGATTGTGAAGAGCGCGTGACGACTCGGTGCCAGTATAATTTTATTGAACAAGCAGAGGAAAGAGCAATTGTGATATTATTGGAAAATTTTTTAGAAGATCACAATCAACTAATTCAATTGATCAAAAGAGTTTCGCCACGACTGCAAAATGACAATTATCAAATCGTCATAAAAGCCGACAAAGTACCATTAGGTGAACATGCTGGTAGATTCAGTCATAAAACTGACAGATGTCGATACGGAACGGCACGGAACATGCATGCATACAAGATGCGATGACTTACGTACGTCATTACGGCCGACCGGATTTATTTATTACATTCACATGTAATCCGAATTGGGAAGAGATACAAACTTTACTATTGCCAGGACAACAAGCCATTCATCGTCATGATTTAACTGCACGTGTGTTTAAACAAAAATTGAAATCCTTAATTGATTTTATTGTTAAATATACAATTTTTGGTATCACACGTTGTTGGCTGTATACGATAGAGTGGCAAAAGCGAGGTTTGCCTCATGCCCACATTTTGGTTTGGCTTAAAGATAGAATCCGTCCTGAAGAAATCGATCAAATAATTTCAGCCGAAATTCCAGACCCATTAATTGATCAAGAATTATTTGATATTGTCACCAAACACATGATCCATGGGCCATGCGGTGTTTTCAACATGACGTCACCGTGCATGGAAAATGGAAAATGTAAAAAAAACTTCCCAAAGCCGCATACGAATGACACGATCACGGATATTGATGGTTATCCAATGTATCGCCGCAGAAGTACTGAGAATGGTGGCCACACATTTACAATGCGACTGCCGAACTTTCCAAATCAAGTTGAGTTTGATAATCAGTGGGTGGTACCATACTCACCACTACTTTCAAAAACTTACAAAGCTCATATCAATGTTGAGCTTTGCAGTTCTGTTAAATCAATTAAGTATATTTGTAAATATGTAAACAAAGGCAGTGATTTGGCCATATTTGAAGTAAAAAACATAAATAAAAATGACGAAATAGCACGATACCAAATGGGCAGATACATTAGCAGCAATGAAGCTATTTGGCATATTCTCAGCTTTCCCATCCACGAAAGAGATCCTGCTGTCCAACATCTGGCAATACATCTTGAAAACGGTCAACGTGTATACTTCACTGAAGAAAATGTTCTCCAAAGAGCGTTCGAAGCTCCGAAAACGACTCTAACTGAATTTTTTACATTGTGTCAAAAACCTGATGTTTTTGGCCAATTCGCGAAGACATTGGTGTATGGTGATGTTCCACGTTATTTCACATGGAACAAATCCAGTAAAAAATGGGAGCCACGGAAACAAGGAAAACCACATCCTTCCATTACAGGCATATTCAAAGCTAAGACATTGGGGAGACTTTACACGGTACATCCAAAGCAACGTGAGTGCTTCTATTTACGTTTGTTATTGGTGAATGTTCCCGGACCAACGTCTTTTGAATTTTTACGAACAGCTAATGGTCGAGTATTCAATACATACCAGGATGCATGTCGTGAACTGCAATTGCTAGAAGACGATAACCATTGGGACTTAACGCTTGCTGATGCTGCGTTGACATCAACACCGAATAACATTCGTCAGTTGTTTGCAATTATTTTGGCGACATGTTATCCCTCGCAAGCACAAACTTTGTGGGAAAAATATAAAAATTGTATGACAGAAGACATCTTGCACCGAATTAGACAAACAAATCAATGCCAAAACATAGATTATACACCAGAGATGTACAATGAAGCATTGGTCTTGATCGAGGATTTATGTGTTCTTATTTCAAATTTACCACTTAATCATTATGGTAAGCCATCACCTAATCGTCCAGCCACCGACTTAGTCAATACCGATTTACAACGAGAAAATCAATATGACCATGGAAGTTTAGCAACAATTATCATGAACAGTGAACCATTACTGACAGCAGAACAAAAAATTATTTATGATCGGATTATGCTGGCTGTTGCTGCTGAACAAGGCGGTTTTTTTTTCTTGGATGCACCCGGTGGAACCGGTAAGACATTTTTAATATCGTTGATTCTTGCCAAAATACGGTCGCAACAAAAAATCGCATTAGCATTAGCATCGTCAGGCATTGCGGCTACTTTACTGGATGGTGGGCGAACAGCACATTCAACATTCAAGCTGCCATTGGACGTTCATAATAAACCAGATGCAATGTGTAACATCAAAAAGAATAGTGGAATAGCTGCAGTGTTGCGGAAGAGTTCTATAATAATTTGGGATGAGTGCACAATGGCACACAAATATTCACTTGAAGCATTAAACAGAACTATGCAAGATTTAAACAGCAATAATAAACTTTTCGGTGGTGCTATCTTACTTTTGTCTGGTGACTTCCGGCAGACCTTACCGGTTATACCTCGCTCTACTTTCGCGGATGAGATTAATGCATGTTTGAAACAATCATTCTTATGGCGAAGTGTTGAAACACTTCGATTGACCATAAATATGCGAGTACAATTGCAAAATGATCCATCAGCACTAATATTTTCCGAACAACTACTAGATATTGGGAACGGTAAAATAAAACTGCAACCAAATACGCAATGCATTAAACTACCAGACAATTTTTGCACTGTTGTTCAGGATAAAACTGAATTGATTCAGAGTATTTTCCCGGATATACAGAATAATTATTTGAATCATGAATGGCTTAGTCAACGGGCGATTTTGGCAGCCAAAAACGTTGATGTTGACGAAATTAACTTCCAGATACAACAGTTGTTACCAGGCGATCTGATGTCTTTTAAATCAATCGATACTGTTGTTGATGAAAATGAAAGTGTAAATTTTCCGATTGAATTTTTAAATTCATTAGATATCCCTGGAATGCCACCACATAATCTTCGATTAAAGATTGGTTCCCCTATTATTCTCCTCCGTAATTTGAATCCACCTCAATTATGTAACGGTACGCGTTTGGTCATCAAAAAGATCACCGGAAACATTCTTGAAGCAACCATTTTGGCTGGGAAGTTTAAAGGAAAAGTGGTCCTGCTGCCACGTATTCCGATGATACCATCAGATTCTACCATACCCTTCAAAAGGCTACAGTTTCCAATTCGTTTAGCTTTCGCCATGTCTATAAATAAATCTCAAGGTCAAACAATGTCCATTTGTGGTTTAGATTTGGAAAATCCATGTTTTTCTCATGGGCAACTATATGTTGCGTGTTCACGTGTTGGGAAACCGTCGAATCTATTTGTGTTAGCTAAAGACAGGTTAACCAAAAACATTGTGCACCGATTGGTGTTAAATTAAATTGAAATTGAAAGTATTTATAATTCAAAAAAAAGATATTAATGTTTAAAAGTTTAAGACTGTCTGCCTTGCCTACCTCATTCATGAGTTTAAGCGTCACATGTTATTTACTGTATTATACTGTAATATACTTATATTTGTTATAAAATTAAATGGAAATAATAAATCTGATAAATTTTTATTTTTTACCTATTGATTTCTGCTTAGTATCAAGTGTAAGAACATTTTAATTAATTGTGTTCAACGTACTTCCCCTTCAAATCTCAATCCAGTGAATTTGTATACCAACATCAACATTTTCGTCTTTGTTCGTAAATAATTTCATTGTACTAAAGGGTTATAGTAGTAGAAAGTCAAATAAGGAGATCACCATATTTTTTTACAAATACCATCTGTGTGAAAAAGCATAGTGGACTCCGTGACTGATGTTCTCTTATTGTTCCTCTTAGATTGTTTACTATAATGTAATATAACAAAAACTTTAGCCACAGCAACGCGTGGCCGGGTCAGCTAGTTTACTATAAAAACTGCCTATTCATTTCGACGCTATTATTTTTAATTTATTACAACTTTTTCGAAATTTAATTCCGTGCTCATGCGCGACGTAAGTCCGACTTAAAGTTTTAGCGGGGCCTTTCTATAAAACCCCTACAAAACGGTCGAAACGTTTTTGTCTTGTACATCTCGTTTAGTTGTAACTCCGATGCTTAGGCACTCGTTAAGATAATGCTGTTATTGCATTACTGTCAAGAAACTGAAAAAAATAATATTTTATTATAAATAATAAAATAAAATACTTAGCATAATTTAAAAAGATATTTATTGAAATGGGAAAAAGGTAGTCAGTAATTAAAATGAAATATCCAGAATAAAATTTATAATACGAAAATGTCAAGAATATATGCCTGTTTACCTAGGATAAACTTTAAAAATTTGGTAGGTACAAATATTATTATTATTTTTGATATTTTTGTTACATATACATAGGCATTCTTCTGGTATTATAGCTGGTCGATGATGAAAAAATGAGATTTGGTTTTTGAACAAACGTTTATATATATATATATATCTACTTATTAGTTAGAATGGGTTCTTAGGGAAAGATTTAAAGTCAATACCGTTGAGAATATTCTATTCGTGAAAATAACAAAGAATGGAAACCATATTCTTCCCTTTGCATCGTATTATCTCTTAGCTAAAACATCGTAGGTGCATTGCTTGTGGATTACCCATAAGTACGATCAATTTTTCTGTAATCCGATTTTTCACTTCCACTATTTTATCGCGTGCCAAGATTTAGTGGCTCGACGGCAGGATTTTGAACGGCTTCTATGTAGTCATCCGCAGCTCGGCAATGCGATCATAAATAATTCAGAAGATAGCCGCTTCAGCTGCCTTGAAGGACCTTCGCGATTTTGAACCTTACAGAACAGATGTTCTTTTGTTTGTTTTTAAACCTTGCTTATGAAACCAATTACAACACTTTCTTCGTCTAAAAATCAACTTTAATATCAACCTGTAAATATAGGAAAGTTATTTCTATTGGTCTGATTATTGAAATAGTTACGGCTTATGACAGTCACTGTACGACTCACAGCTGATCCAATCAGACCACTCTTTTTTACGTATCGAAAAGCGGATGTCGTTGAGATCGTGGTGGTGTAGTGGTTAAGGCGTTTGACTATTGACCCAAACGGTTCGGCGGTTGAATCCGCACATGGTCATCCTTCATTATCGCCACTTCCCTGACTTTAGCACAGGCACATTTAGATTAGTTGAGCAGGGCCCAAAATAATTGTATATGACCTAGGTCATAGCAATTTAAAAAACTATTTAAATAAACCACGAAAATTTTTAATGATTCAATTTCATTTGGTGTGTGTTTCTGTGTTATATTTAAATGTATGTTTTTATAGACATTTTAAGCAGATTACGATAAAAAAACAGGGTATATCAACAATAAAACATTAATCAGCAAAAAATATTTGAAAAAAAATACCCAATTACGAGGAAAACGAATTCAAAATTGAATAGAAATCGTATTTATGTTTGAGAATGCGGTTGAATGCATTGCGCGAGGTCGGGCAGTGCCTCCCCGAGCACACGGCTCGCAAAGTACTTCGAAAAAGTTTTTTAATAATATATTTTTTTAGTAGGATTTTTATTTCAAAAATATTTTCTGTGTGACCGTTTAGTTGTCGTTATAGATCAAACCCCCCTTAAGAACATCAGTGAATATAAATACATCCTGTATATCTACATACCGACATCTTTTTGTACTATGCTTAATCTTCGTAATTATAAGGTTATTATTTTAAAATGGTCTCGAAATTTAATCTGTAAATACTCATATTATTATTATCTCTTGTAGTGAATGCTTTTACTACACTGCTCGCAAGTTTTTGTAACATAATTAAATTGTGTGAAACCTACTTTATGTTTTTCTTCAGCATTTAACGAGGCATTCATGTTTCATGGCGTGTAATATACACGCTGAACACTTCGTAGGCAGATGAGAAACACTGTTACGATGATCGGCTCTCAGACGCCAATATTGACGCTCGACGTAATCTCTATGTAGTTTGACGTAATATTTAACCCGATTCGTCGATACGAATGTCGATACAATCGTGACATGTTAACTATTTCTTACGTTTTTCTCGGTACAGTCGATGTAGGAATTATTTTTTTTTTTTTTTAATATAGATTTAATATATTATTCGCGCTCTGACTGTTTTCTCGATTTATAGCCAGCAAATTTCTTGATCCAACGCACGCACACATTATTAAAAAAAACTTTGGCTTCTTAACATTTTTTTTTACGACCTTATAAAATCGCTGAAATTGCCACACTTGCATTGCATATCTACAAACGTGATCTTTATTTTATGTCGGTAAATTGATTAATATGTTATATGTGATAAAAGTCAAAGTATCAAAAATTTTTTTTTAAATCTTTCGATTGTGAAACATTTATTAATATAAAGAATAACATGACCGTAATTAAAAATTTAACTAAATAAAAACTTAAATGAGAGTGCCGAGGATAATGGCTGCGTTACTACTATAGAAACACCTTTCCAAAATGACTCGCTGTTTTTGATCAGGAACCTGCACACATCCCCTTATCCGAAATTAATAAACCGGCAAAGTAAGTAGTTTATTTCTAATCAAATGTATCTTTTTTTTTTATTAATTGACAGTAATTTAAACATTAATTTACACATTATGCAAAGTTCTACTTAACTAGGCAATGCCCGTACTAAGGTTGACTTTACTAGAAGCATTGCTTTTTCAAGCATAACCATCGCACTGAGCAACATACAATTATATATATATTTTGACTCTCTTTTTCTTTGGTTCACTATTGTATGTTTGTAAGTGATATGTTGTGGAAAATTTCATAATTGTGAAAAATACAAGCGATTCAAGAAAAAAATATACCTACAGAACTTGTGAACTTTGTAGGTTATTAATAGCCAGAATGTCTTCCTTAAAAGAGGCGATTACTCGAGTAGAGACTAGAGATATTTTGCAATCTATTTTTTTTTTAACATTTTCAGGAATTAAATAAATATACACTCGTTGCACCTTATATGTTTATGTTGGATGAAAGTTTCTTTCTGAAAACGTCGGATCTAAAAGAACGCCATCTATCTGCCAACATTATTGAATTTCGAGCAGTAAATTGCATTGGAATATTGTCGTATCTCGCAATCGTGCTTTGCCTTTTTTCCACTTTGAAGTCACCTCATAAATGATGTCATCCTCAGCCGTTACTTAAGCGTTTGTGATCTTCCGATTAAATAATTTTCGAAAACGAACGGCGGAGACAATTGACGCCGCATCGAGATAATCGTCCGGCACATCCAACCATCAATCACGGTGCAATTTTAAGAAAGGCCGTTTCGACCATTAGATTGCAAGTTTTGAGGTTAACAATTATTATCATTATATATATTACACGCGCCGGCAACCTTATATCAATTATCATTAATACGATGATTGCGCAAGCCGGCGCGTTACTGTACAGTATAATAATATGCCCTTAGCGCCGATTAGGCACACAATCGGCGATGTTACACGGTCACAGGAACCGATTAGGTTGAATCGTTTACCATTCAAACACGGCCGGCTTCCTAATTGGTCAGTTTCTGTCATGATATGTAAATTTTCCTTTGAAATACCTCTCGTGGAGGTTCTCTGATGCTGAGCATCAATTTCTATTTTTATGTCTCTTCGCCGCCCGCCTCCGGCTATTAAATATATAATAACTCCTCCTCTCCTCCTCCCAACCCCTTCCTCGATGAAACACAGTGTACTGAACTTAAGTAAAATGCATATTTATTTATTTATTTATTTATTGTGACAATATTTTTTTTTTAAGAAAAATAATTGCTGTGACCTAGGTCATATACTATTATTTTGGGCCCTTCTCAACTAGGCCAAATATGCCAGCGGAGATGGTGGTAATGAAGCGTTAAAAATGGTATGACCATGTGCGGAATCGAACTCGCGACCTTTGGGCCAAAGTCGAACGCCTTAACCACTAGACTACCACGATCTCGCCAAATAAAAAATTTGACAAAGAAATAGAATTGTAGTAGAACAAATCACAGTTACAAATGAATATTATAAATGCACAGGGGGCGATTAGCACTGCTACATTTTGTGCCCTGCCTTCTTAACTAGACTATGTCTGTACTAAGGAAGGCAGTGATATATTGTGCTACAGCTAAGAATGTCAAATCGCCAATGTACCTATAGAGAAATATGAAGGTTTCTATATATAAGAAAATAAATATCCTGATTTTTTTCCCAACACGTATCCATCAGCATTATTCGCGGGTTCATCGAGAATCACATGGTACTCGGAGAGATTGTACAAGTGGACCGACCATACGGTCCGATTGGGAGAGCATTCGAATTATTAAACTCCATTTCAGCGGAGATTTATATATTGATCTGTTCGTCCAATAGGTTTAAAAATCTGCTTTCTATTACACCTATGTAAGATCAACATGAATTATTTATTTTTTATTGTTCGATTGGGAGCGTTATTTTTAATTATATGTAGATAGATACTGTGTATTTTGCCTGATTCATTTTGGTTAATTTTTGTTTTTTGTTTTTGGTTTTTAATGTTGTTTTTGTTTTATTATTATTATTGTTTGTATCTTACAAATTAAAATATGTACATGGGCAAAACAGTTAAATAAATATAATTTTACGCGCATTTAATTAAATTTCAATTTAATAATAATAATAATAATTATTATTATTATTTTAGACGGGCGCTCCTCGGTACCTTTCTGCGGGTGCTATAGATCAGGGGTGCTCAAACTTGAACTGCTGGCGATCTACCTCAATATTTTTAGACTACTTACGATCGACTCTGAGAGACTGCAAGTGTGTGTGATGCAGGGTTGTCGTACATACACGATACACCCTACCTACCTAGGTAGGGCGTACCGTAGCATATATAGATATTAGCTTTCTGCACAATATAGGTACATTATTTTAGTCAAGGTTTGGGTTAGGTTTAGTTAGGTTCTTCTCTACAATATCAATGAAAAAACTCATAGTTATTCAAAATTGCGAGTTTATTGGTTGTTACAAAACAAAAGAGTTACATATACCAGTTGATAAAGCCACCTTTTGCCGCAAGCAGTGTTATTTTATTACGAAATACATTTTTGTAGTTTAGTTACCTACCTACTTATTAAAAAAATTTTTCTTCTCGAGATCTACTCAAAAAGCACTCGCGATCGACCGTTTGAGCACCCCTGCTATAGATACTCCTGCTGATACTATTCTCTAACTACATATCTAGATACCATTTAAACCTAAGTATATTATCTATCCATTATTGTAGTATATTCTAAAGTCGACCAAGTGAAAAGGAGCACACCTGTTTTTAAAACCTCTGTTAATGGAAAGGGCCGAAGGGGGAGGGTGGATATAAAAACAGATTAATACTCTACGAAGGACAGATCCTTACTAGCAGATTAAAGTAAATGTGAATAACATCTTTGACGTCCTGAGGTTCCTTTCGGAAGTATATTTATTTATTTTATTTATTGTACATAATTAATTTGACAAAAAAAAATAGAAATGTAGTAGAAATCACAGTTATAAATGAATATTACAAATGCACCGGGAGCGATTAGCACTGCTACATTTTGTGCCCTGCCTTCTTTACTAGACTATGTCTGTACTAAGGAAGGCAGTGTTGTATTGTGCTACAACTGAGAATGTCAACCCGTCAGAAATATGAAAATGTATATTTGTAAGAAAATAAAATAAAATTAAAATACATAAATATATATATATATGCAATGTTGTCGCATATAATGTTTATGTTCAGACAAGTATGTCTATATATATATAGTTTCCTAAGTTACCTAAGAAATATAATAATAAAGATGGTGAATAAGATGTTAAAACAAAATGTTTAACAAATCAGCAGATCCTTGTCTTCCTTTATCTATCAGCCATATGTTAATTTGTTTCGAAAATCTCTTCAGGTTACTTATTTCCTTTATAAACTTCGGAAGATTATTCGGAAGATTATTATTACCTAAGAATTTTAAGGACCGTTGTCCAAAACTGGTAGACATTTTTGGTATCTCTAATAATATATATTTTATTAATGAACTACATTTATTTTTATATTAATACAGTTGTAACTAACGCTGGATTAAGATAACTAGCAATATAATGAAATAATAAATTCCGTGTATGCCTATGCAAATAACATTGGAGCGGTCGTAGTAAGGTAGCTCAGTCGATTAAAGCAACCGGCGCGAGTACGGACATAGCTTGGAATATTTGAATGGTTCAAGGCTGAGTCGGGGATTTTCTCAAATAATTTGTCCATAATTTATCATTTGTGCCTTTTCAATAAGAAGCCGACGTGCATTGGAGCCGATTACGCAGACAATAAATTGCATTACACACGGTCGACGAAACCGAACGTCTAATTGGACAATGGGCGTATGTCACGATTTCTATGTTCGTAAAAAAAAAAAGACTTGTGAAGTCATCGGCAAATGTCTGCAGTCTCAAACCATTCGTATGAGCTCATTAATATCATTTTCGAAGTATTTTGGATATATTTATTTATCGCATGGCAAAGAAGTAAATTGGCGTTTTAGCTAAGTACAGGTATTATTTAGATAAAGTTTTTTTTACGTTTATAAAATTGCCAACGTAATAATAAAAAAACAGAAATTGCGACTATAGATTTGGTGACATTTGGTGTTAATTGTGTACTACATTTAATTGTAAAGATGACCCAATCGGAGACGTACTGGTTAATCATTATATATTTATTTGTATGTAATCATATAATGTATGTATTATATAATTTATATTATTTCTATTTAGTATAATCTGTGTTTTATCTTTTATATGCATGTGGTGTTCTCTTTTTATTTAAATATTGATAAGGTTTTCCTTACTTAAGTGTATAAATGTAGACAAGTTATATATTAAAAATTTTATTAGAGTGCTGAATAAAAAAAAAAAAAAATACTGGTTACAATCGGGGAAATACTGGATATAATTGTAAAAGTGGCGGTTAAAATAGCTAAACTTATGAATATAATCGTAAAAATACTAGATTTAAGGCGACTACAGAAGCAAAACAAAATCCCGAATCTGCCCGTTTTCCACCCCCCGACTCCCTTCCTCAAACCCCGCAGAGCGAAAATGTTTGGCCAATAGGATTCATTCTGATAAAACGGTCCCGACGCGGCAAGGCTCGAAATGTCGCCGCGCAGCGCCCGAGGCTCGGTCACCGATATTTGACAAAATGTACCCTGTTTCAGCATTCAATACCTGTTTCAATATCTGCCCTTTTAGTACTAAAGTCTTGAAACACTCTTATTATTACATGGAATACATTATACACGTTACATAATATTCTACTTCTATTTACAAAGTATTGAACAACGATGTCATTACAAAATATAAGTACATAATATTCATAATTATTAAATGAGTTTAATAAAAAATCGGTAAATGTTACAATACGGCTCATGAATAAATAAAAATAGTTCATCAGATAATACAACGAATTTAAGTTATCTTTAGAATAACGTAAGCTTCAATATGACTTTCTCTATAGAGTAGATGAAATATAGTACAATATAAATTCAGTAAATTTAGACGGTAAAACGATTACTTATAGTGCCTGCCTTTGACTAAACCACCACCACCAAAATCTAACAAATTTAGGCAGTGTAACAAAATTATTAAATTTTGAAACACAAATTTCAAAACTAGCAGAAAGCGAAACTTAGCAATTATTAAGAATTGTAATGTAAGTGATAAGTAATTTACACTTATTAAGTGTAAATAATAAGTAAGAAAGATATACTTACCAAAAACAAATAAAAATTCGTTATTTATAGGAGCGTTGCTCAAACAATGTACGAATTGATAATTGCATCATGCAATAATTAAAACGTATTATAATGCGTCACAACGCCTGAGTTGGAATCAGGGGTGCAACGATGGTTTGTTTGCAAATTAATTATTTGGATAGTATTTAATATGCACAAGGTAATATAAAAATATTTGTTACAGTTATAAAACAAACACAAGCCCAAAACAACAAACAAAGCAAAAACTACAAAGCATGTAAATAATAATATAATAAGAAAAATATTGCAAACAAATGGTCACTACAATAATTTAATAGAAAAAATCAGTAATAAATATTTATTTCTGTTACCACATTAAAGAATTTTGGAATTTTATGCACTCTAGAACAAATATTTAATAAAAAAATCCTTATAATTAGACAAATATAAAAATACTTTTGTAAACATGTACGCATTGCTCATAGGCCTAATCCTCTAAAACTGCTAGTATGTTTTGATTAAATGTAAAAATGACAACCACCACTTAAAATATTAAAATAAAGATACTTAATTAATTGTTGTTTCAAACTTAACTAGACAAACATGAAATATTATAACGAAATACAATTTTTGGACATAACACTTTTTAACAAAGGATGGAAAACCATTCCAAATGCAAGCTTGACAGAACGCTTCGAGAAAACTTCGAATGCGAGAATGTTTCGTTTCAATTGTATCAATTGTTCCATAGAAATTAAATTTATCAAATAAAAACATTCGATGGTAGGCCCCTCGGGCCTTATTTAGTTTGTCGCCGTATGTAAATGGTATTCGAGTCATTTCTATGTATTTCACGTAACAGTCCTTCCAATTCTTTCTATAGAAATTAAATTTATCAAATGATAACACTAGATGCTAGGCCCTTCGGGCCTTATTTAGTTTGTCGCCGTATGTAAATACTATTCGAGTCATTTCTATGTATTTCACGTAACAGTCCTTCCAATTCTTTCTATAGAAATTAAATTTATCAAATGATAACACTCGATGCTAGGCCCTTCGGGCATTATTAACTAATTCGTCGACATTATTAACTAATAGACTATGGTCACTTTTATATAGTGTTTATTTTTAAATTGTCCACTGGATTGCCTTATTAGGAATCAAACGGGAAGTTATTATAGATAATGAGAATCCGAAGCAATTCGTGGTTAATAGTAGGAATGGTGCTAGAGGCCGAAAACATGTTCATCCCAAAGGTAGATAAAGCTTTGGCCGCTTTTTATTGTTAAAGATAATAAAAATAGATGTTTGAACCTCCACCTCATATTCGCATTCAAGAACATTTGGAGTAGTTTCAGATTCAGCCAATCCTCTAGCCTCTTCATTGGTGAAATCAGAGTGATTGTGGTTTTCCTAAAATAAAAAAATATATATTTAAAATAGAATCATTCAACTTAAATTTTATGTGTGTAAGAATATTTGGAATAAATATTAAATTAAATTAACTCACTATCGTTGTGGCGTTGGCCGAAGAATCATTAGAAGACATCAATGTAATGTACTCTCCTGGTTTTCTCTACATTGGGATTGCATTCGTAATCTGCAACATTTGAAAATATAATAAATCAATCATCGTTTTCAAATCGCTTGTTTTTACATTATTTATATAGCATAACATCGATACAAATGCTGAAGTAAAGCTCGTTTAATGCGTTTAAAAAGGAACTTGTTTAATTTTTAAAAATTATTTAGATTATATAGTATAATAATTTCATTAAAATAAATAATATTATGTCATAAAAGTATCTAAAATAAAGGCAAAGTACACTACAGATATGTTGTTTTGAAGTACCTATCTAGATAACTATAATGTATTTAGATAATATGATCACACTATAATAATGTCTTTCGCTCGAGATGTGCCAACCCTGAATCAGTCAGTCGCTCGCAAAATTCCGAGAATTTGAATCGTCAAATTGTTCGACGCATCGGCTAACTTTCACCTGACGACAATATTTTATAAATATCACATCAGCCGTGGCATGGCCTTGACTAAAACTACTTCTTAGGAATAATGGTTTTTTTCGCGCGAAAATGAATTTCAAAATAGGTATAAAGTGTAGTAAATCTATATATATATTTATATAATAGTTATACCATTTATAGCTCAAGCAACACTGAATCGATTTTTATGATTTTTGATTTGTTGGATTTGTCTCCGCCCCGAATAGCAGAATAACTATTAAAACATCAGAAAAAAATCACAACAAAAAAATATAAAGAATGCACATTTGTTAATAATTTAATCCACATAATAAAATATCATAACATGTATTGATTACGAGGCGGTACAAAGTTCGCCGGGTCAGCATAATTATATTAAAATAAAAAATTGTATATTAAAAAAATAATCAAGTACCAGCAAGTTACCAATTATGTTGACCTAAAACTAGATATTTCAAAGGTCGTTAGCTTTCTAACAAGGTTAGAGTTCTAAGAAAGGTTTGTTTATATTATATACTAATTTTAAAAATTCTCATTACAAAAGATGATAATAGTACATTATTTATATTCTCTTGATCTACATAGGAAGTTTTTTTTTACTATTTTGGTAAATAGGTATTTACATATGTATATAGCAAATAGCTTTGAACTTTTCATTCACATTACGAAATTAGTAAAAACATAAAATGGTAATAATTACAAATACAAACCTATTTTCCTGTAAGAGTAATCCTTGTTTTTTTCTAATTGCTGACTTTGTGAATGAACAACGCCGCTTCGTCTTGACAACTTTATTTTTACGTAAATAAATAGGCAACGAAAATTGAAAAACAAACGAGCGCAGAAACAACGTCTAGTCACTGGAGCGGCCAAAACCGCACTGATTGGATTACTAAGAAAATAATCTGAGCTGCAATGCGCGGTCAGCAAAAAACGCCCGTGCACAAAGAACAGAAAGGTGTAAACTCTATAGCGGACATGAATGGCGTTTATAACATAAACCACGGCCTACCATTTTGTATGAAATATTGATAGCATTTAGTTTTTTTTTTAGAAAAATAACGAATACATTTTTTCAATTTTTTCTTTTTCCATTAATAATACAAGAACATATATTTTCCGAAAATCTAAATAATTTTGGCATTTAATTTCATTTTCATATATCAAATCTAAAACAAAAATCACCCATTTTAGGCCAACTTTGTTATTTTATTTCTAAGTTGTTATACCATATATCGCAAATTCGACAGGTAACTCCCTCCGCGACTCGATTCTCTTCAATAAAATATTTTTATTATATATGAGATGATTCTGGATTCAGAGATAGTCGACATCAAAAAATGATGTTTCAAAAACATTGTGGATTTGTTTTTTTTTTTATGTTTTTTTGACAATGTTTAAAGAAGTTTTCTATAGCTATTTCCCTAGAATAATAAATGATATTTAATATAAGTAAAGTAGATTAGTGGTATTTCTTCTGAATACGCACGCAACATACTTTGAAAACCTGCAAAATTCGCATTTTGATAACATTCAGGTATGTAGGCGCCTTAATAGTGCTTTCCTATAGCCCAATGGTTTCTACTGGCTAGTACTCGTATGTTCTTATTTAAAATTGTTTGAAGTATGCTGAAGTAACAAGAAATTGTATTTTTGAAAGCCACTGAAATGTATGCACACGTCTATCGCGCACAGGAAACATTGAATATGGCAGTTCGCTCAGACGAATATCTCCGTTATCGGATCTTACGTAAATTCCCCGCCGAACCTGTTTCTCTAATCTCGATTAAACGTTAGGAAGTGTACAATTATAACAGGCCGGTTAAGGTTTCTTGCTTTCACGGCTTTTCGACATAATACGAGCGACTTAAGTGATATCAACAAATTAGATTAAACTTTTCAATTCAATTTGTTATGTTTTCCTTACATATTACATAAGTTCTAATACAGTGTATTAAAATGTATTTAGTGTGTGTATTATATTATATTTTTAATTTAAATAAACTAGATTACTTGTATTTCTTCTCGATATCTCTCTTATCACCTTTGAAAATACGCATTTTTGTAGCATTTAGGTACGTAGGCGTCTTAAGGCGCCCCGGGACGCATTTGTCCTTGAGATTAGAAAGAGTAGGCTTTATTCGAACATTGACATGTAGAAAAGAGACGGATATACTCGCCGACTCATTTGGAATCGATGAAACATGTTTTTTGTATTTAAATAATTATTATCGTTTAAAAAAAATGTTTTTTATTTAAGTAATGTCCTAGATTATTATATTGTCTATCTTTTGAAAGAAAAATTAGGTTCGCGTCACTTACACAACTTAAAAGAAAATCGTTGCAAGAAAAAAACAACACTTTCTTAATTATTTATTTTCATTACTATAATAAGGTGTATTTCGTTTTTTTTTTAAGCAAAGTACTAAATTAATATATGTAGAATATTGTGGTATTTTTAGTTTTAGCCATTTGTTGGGAATAACTTCAACAAAATGCACCAAAATACGTTACAAAACACGTTTTAGGGACTGGTGGCGCCTTAAGAGTGGCATGCATATTGTCGCACACCTACGCATGCATCTTTCAGGTCTAAACGTACTTATGAATCATTGACGTCATTGTTGTGCACTTTAAAACCATAAATAGTGAACGTCTTAATGGATATAATAAAATTCACATTATAGGTCCTCGTAAAATCGCAACTAACAAGCAAATATGTGAAGTCCAAGGCAAAGCAATTTCAAGCATTGCTGAGTTTTATCTTAATCCGATCCGATCTCTTGAAGTGGAAATTATTTTAAATTGTATTTGCCTTTGCCGTAAACCTTGAGGCGCCAATGGAACGCAAGTTTTATTATTTTTTTTAACTGGTTTCAATACTTTGCTAGGCATCTGAAATATAGCTTAAGCTATACCGAAGAAGCGATGGCAATTAGCACGTAATTAATTATAACGCACCATAATTAGTAACATAATCATTAAGCTTTTATTTAAATGCTTGAATGCGTAGACAAAACTTCGTGTTTGTGCTGTTGACCGTATAGGAGTTTATCGTCTGGAGCCATTCCTGAGTGTAGGATCAGGTCATGCTTACCATACAAATGCACTGTCATCGTAACGGAACTAACATGTCAAATTTCAACTCCGTATGGTAAAAGAAAGTGGTTCTAATTCGGCTAATAAGGTTTGACCTTAATTGACCGACAAACATTGCAGCTTGTAAACTGAATTCGCTGAATTCTAGAATAACAGGTCTTTGGAAGTACAAGAATCAGAAACATCCATTTGTGTGCATCGAAGTGAGTTAGTTCTACCGACATACCGAGTATAGTAATCGATTTAATTATTTAATAACAGCCAAAATTCTTCTAAACCTAAGCGAAGTTTATCAGACCAGGAGGACGCACGCTATCAGAGGGTTTTGATATCTAAGATCTCTCCAAATAATTTTCTACGTTGTGAATGAATTTGGGTAATATACACAGCGAAGAATTGATTGCAATTGTAAAAAAAAAATAATGGCATTACGGAATTCAATTATTTTATAGAATTATTTATATCATTCTCATTACATTTACTCGATAACTCACGTCGATTTACTTAGACAAAACGATGGTCACTCTAAAACAGATTAAAGTCTATTAGATTAACTATCAACCCTAATATAATTTATATCGATAAAAATGTTCATTTTATAACAGCAAATTATCGGAGGTGGACATTTTTAATAATACACTAACACAGTTTCAAAATGATGTTAATATAGCTGCAGGTGATTTAATTGACATCTAGGTATGTGCGTCATTGTGTTATTTTATTTTTCTATTACAATCTGTTACATACGTTTATACTTATATATATCTATTAAATTTATACCCAGTACACATAAAACATTATTTTCATACCCAAAAAACAATCCATTCACGCATTTTACATAAACATACCTACATTAAACTTAATTAACTCACCAACATTCACACACAAGAACTTCGCATCCTCTGCAAACCCACGTGTTTGTATTTAAATAAATTCATTAAGTTCAAAACATTTTGCAATAATTTAGTTAGAAAATAGACCTACTGTATAAATAAGACGAGTATGGTTGTAAATAAGAAGGAAAACCATAATAACTTTTGTTATCGGATTAATTCTTGTTTTTTTTTCGTGTAATATTGATATAACTGTATGTTCTCCCATAAGAAAAATAAATATTGTAATAATAATATACCGAGCTA
Source organism: Neomicropteryx cornuta (assembly GCA_020383195.1). Taxonomy (NCBI): domain Eukaryota; kingdom Metazoa; phylum Arthropoda; class Insecta; order Lepidoptera; family Micropterigidae; genus Neomicropteryx; species Neomicropteryx cornuta. Next base: position 16,393,885 of record JAHKQU010000021.1, on the reverse strand, counting down.
AATAAAAACTTGTTAAAATAAGAACCCTTATGTTTATTGATTGAGGTTTTACAGGATGACAATTCGTTTCCTAAATTTCCACATCGAAATAGTACACCAAAATTTACGAATTGTGACACTCTACTTTAAGGCAATCTTATTGAACAAATACATGTGAATGATTGGAAATTAGGTCGACGACTAAAATGCTGCATTGAGTGCATTGTATCGACAACCGTCGCCGAGCTTTGTTCTTTGCACGCGGAAGTCTCGTGTCACTTTAGCGACACTCAACGATTATCTATCACCGCAACATTCTTAGTTTAGACGGTTCGATTCAAACCAGGCATGGATAATCCGTTAGGTAGAGCGTTGCGAAATTAACCTTCTCCATAGGATTTATTAGTAAAGAGGATCACATACTAAGCACTGTTATTGTTTTCGGTGTTAGTTATCGATCATACATGGTAGATCGATGCAAATCTTTTAGTAGCTGATAGAACACGTCATTAAGAACATATTTGGCTACACTTAGTGCAAGGTTTTACGGTTTATGAGATATTTAACATTTTGAACTTATTTAAAATAATTCCGAAAACAGGCAGTTATAACGCCAATTACACAATAATGAAAGGTAGTATCTTTGTTTATTATTTTTTTTCTATTACTCTAACGTGTATTTATTCTGCACAATGTGATAACAAATATCTAAATATTGAGTAAAGAATAATAATATTTTATTTTCGCAAAAAGTTTTAGTATCGTGGGAAGTTTTGGGTTTCTAGTAAATAAAAAAACACAGCAACCTTATCAACTCCTAAAAGGTTTGCATTGCTTTGTTCTACCAAACAACCTTTATAGATATAACAATAACATCGAAATTATTATGATTAGATTTAATTACTTTCCTGTAGTCCTTTAGTTATACGTTTAAAAACTGAAATATTGGAAACGGCGCCTTCCATTAAAATTCTGTATTTAAGTATTTATAAGAAAAACTTTGTTGGCCGACTAGGTATTTTTTAAAAGCTAAATTTTTCTTCTTACCAGCTACGAGAGGAAATACTGAATCCGGAAAAATCTGCTATTACAGAACCGCTGAAGAGATAATAACCGAAATATTTTGAATTTTATTGTTTTCTATTGTTACTAAATGTATTATAATGTTGTTGGCTTAGTTTTCATTTCTTACATGGCCTGTTGCCCTTAAAGTTATGCGAATTTTATGAAAAAAATATATAATATATTTCAAACCAGCGTTAATTATTATTTAAAGTTTTAAAAACAAAGCCTACCTGCGTATTTTTTTTTTTAAATTTACGTCTAGTTTTAGTACACACAGAATTTGTATAGAAGGCCGGTTTATACAAAAAGGCCGGTCGCTTTTTATCTGATCGATACGAATCTCATTTAAAGGAAGAATATCGTACGTAAACTAACTATAATTTGACTTTGGCTGATGTCTACTGCCCGTCCGCTTGCAGATCCGGTAATTGTGCTCGAATTGAAACCTCTAGCTGACTGCCTAGACTTATTCTGTGCTGCCCTTGTACATTGTACACTCTCAAATCCTTTCTCACGACGCGGGAAATTTATTTTCAGTGAAGGCTAATCCGTCTGTCTCTGTGAATTCATCAGAATTTTCGCATTGTCGAAAAGATTTGATATGCCATCTCGTATTCCACATTATCCCTAATTTTAGCAACCACTCCATAAGACCTGTATTGAGTTGTGACGCCTCCATCATGTCCATTTTTTTTACAAACTTTTATTTAGCTTGCGAAGTAAGTCTGTTTAGCTCTAGACGAAGGAACTCCTTAACTTATTTTTACTATTAATTTTAGATAATGTTCATGATTTTTGCATACGAAACATGGAGTACATTCGAAGTTTTTTTTTTATTAGAATTATTTTGGGCCCTGCTCAACTAGGCCAAATGTGCCTGTACAAATCCAGAGGAGATGGTGGAAATGAAGCATTAAAATGGTATGATTAGTCGCACATGGGTGCGGATTCGAACCCGAGATCTTTGGGTCAATAGTCCAACGCCCTAACCACTAGACTACCACGATTTCAAATTTCTATTTGGGCATTTAGGTTTCTGGCTATCGAATCTTAATTTGAATTTGAATATTTGTACTATTTCAAAATTCTCTAAAACTTATCCGATTGGAATTTTGCCGATGCTTTTAACGGCCGTAGGTTAGGTTAGGTTATTGCAAAATTTTCGAATTGTGTGCTTTCTGATAGGCATTTGCATTTTTTTATTTATTGTACTTATATTGTATTGTGCTCACGTTTTGGTCTATTTAGATTAATAATTGCTATACTAAGTGTTCTATTCATTTATGCGAACAATTGGTTGTCGTATGGGAATTCCCTCTTTCAGTTTCGCGCGGAGCCATTGTCTGTCTTTCGCGTTTGGTATTTGAAATAGTTACAAAACGAAATTCCGTTATATGATAATGTTTTAATGCGCGAAAGAGACGCGTTCATTGAGCGGTTGAAGTTCGACGGAAGTGTGACACGAGGAAGTGATACGATGTTCCAATTTCAAACGCCCCTCGCCCTCCCCCCATCATCTTCATTGTCCGCCTTAAGGGGACAAAAAACGTGAACGAAGGACACCATTTGATCGATTCTGACCTACAAATTGTTGCCTGCGTAAAGAAACCATGCACGATGAACGGAAAGGTGTAAAATCTATGACGGGCATAACGGCGCTTATAACACAAACCGCGGCCTGCCATTTTGTATGAAATATTGATTAAATCCATTTTTTTATATTTTCTGATAATTCAAAAACTATTAGCATAAATTATTATTGTGTGTTTTTTCAGACTGTTTCGGATCGTTTTAAATATTAAATTCTTTCAGTATCCATCACTTATTGGTTATAAAATAAACAAAATATACACTAGCAAATTCTCACCACTTTACGGTCTAATATAAATACTTTAAATGCATGCAACAGTAAAGTACAATGTAAAACGGACACAATAAAGAATTAAACATATATTATGTAAACTAAGCAAACAAACCAAACTGCCTTCCTTAGTACAAATTCGGCACGAAATCATAGCATAATGTAACAGTCGCTTTATTTGCTTTATTTGTGTATTTACCTCGTTATAACGTACTATTTAAACCAGGGATTCCCAAAGTATTTTGGGCAAGAGACCCCTTTCCAAATTGAACTGATACCTCAGACCCCCGTAGCCAAATTACTTTAAAATCCTATCTCTAGGTTTTTTCCTATTGATACAACTTTATCATGATTTCGAGCAAGTTAAAAGACTTGTCGCTCGAACACATTATCACGCACGAACTTCTCCACGCTTATAGACTTGCCGAATTTTTTAAAAGTACAAAAATGATAATTCCTACTAAAATATTAGTCAGTCTTATAACGAGTCTTATAACGCAACACAACTTATACAGTATCTTGAAAGTTGCAAATAAGAACTTGTGTTAAATAATATACTTAATTAATAATTAGTTAATTAATAAATAAACGCGTGTATACTAAATAAACTTAAAAACTAAAACTAATAAACTTAAACTAATAAACTTACGCCGTGCTGCATGCAAAACCTTCAATTGCACAGAAATTATGTACCTACTCGCTGTAAAACACCCACGAAATTAGCCAAGCCCGGCGGCCGGATAGCAATCGGTTTTGTTTCATTTTTCCCATTCGGACTAATTAAAAAAATGCATTGTGCCGGCGCGTAGCAAGATCACAAATAATACACGAATCATGAGAAAATTAAACACAGCACAACTTAACTTAATTTATAAAACAGCAAATACATAGTTATTAATTTGGCCAATACATGAATCCACTGTTTAACAATTGAATTGAAAGGTAGGTAGGAACTGGTTATATAAAAAAAAGAAAATAAATAAGAAACATTAATAAAATAGTTTAGTGTTTGCACATTTACACTGATAAAAATATGTATTAATTAAAATATGGGTTTTTTAGGTTATTACGATAAACATAAACATGGATCGTTTGAAATATTGTCTGTTTATATTGATAATTATATACTGGTGGTGTGGTGTGGTGTGTGGTAATTTTGTGGTTATACAGGGTGTCCCAAAGTCAATCCCAATAAAAAAAACAGTTAATAGGTCCTACGATTCCTAGTATTATTTGTTAAGAAACTATATCAAAATTCATTATGGTATTCGAGAAAAAAAAATGTTGAAGTTTTTATTTAAAACCTAATATATTTGTGTAAAACGAGTTGACGTCCGCTCGACCTTGAGTTGCATTCATGATGTGGCGCCCGACGTGTTTTTAGCGGGTTTAGTATGCCTGGCGAACGCTGCCGTAATATTATGATTGTTTTACACAAATTTAGTTGAAAAACTAATTAATTTGGGTATCAAATATTTTTGCATCGTTTTATATAATTTCTTACTCGTAACAGGGAACATATACACCCCCTTTAATTTACGGGAATGATCTTGGGACATCCCTGTATAATATATTAAAAAAGAAGGTATAAAGATAACAATAACACAAGTTTTTTATTTAAGATTTTTACCTGTACGAGGTAAAAGTCCTAAATTTGATATCTGAGGTCTGACACTTACCTTATTTTTGAATGAATTCACAGTACAATTAAAAGTATCTTTATCCCGAAAGACTACTGACATGTTCTGTGAAGTGTTGCGTTTTGAGCATAGTTTGTGTTTGTTTTATTCAATAAAAAAATGATTTTGACAATACTAATATCGGAGCTAGTTACTCGAGGCAATTATCGTCAGCAAATAAGAAAGCCACACAATATAACGCATGGGCATTATTGTCTACTTGATCTGTGTGGCACATGGACCACACTTTCACATGTATTCAGACCGGTGAGAAGTATATCATGGTTGACCTTATCAAACGCGTTTATAAAATTAATAAACACGGAAATGACATAGTTTTTTTTAATCCATTATTACTATTTCTAAATCGTGTGGGCATAAATATTTTTTAGATATATAGAATTGAATGTAATATAGTTTTGAAAAAAACTTGCGCGTCGAGTGCAATCGAGATGCTAAAATCACTGGCTACCCTTAGAACAGGTTTACCTATAATATAATTAAAGTGGCCTTGTTACTGCAAAAACATTGAGGAATTTTGTTTTTTTTGTCCTTGGGGGTTTTTTTTATTTATATATAATGTGATCCACCAGTCATAAGTAATATATTAAATAATAAAATTCATAAGTAGTCTTTATACATTGTGAACTTTTTCTCATGCATATCCTTTTACGGGCTTATTCTACACTTTAAACTGAACTGAGAAAAAGCCCATTCGGTATATTAAGAGATTTGCACTGTTTTAAGGAAGAAAATATATCAATTGTGCCAAAAAAATGTTTTACCAACCTTTAATTTCATCCGTCTATATGCTTAATACAATTTTATGAAAAATAGTACTAAAAAATACATGCATACAAGTAAAGTTATAAATAAAAAATATACGTAATAAACTTGAGATAGAAAATATAATAATATGATAAAAGTAGCCATATACATAGAAAATGATGTTTGTAATATTATTTTTTCTAACCATATGTTGATAAAAATAAACATTTCTCATTCAATGCCTATTTTATGTCAAGAAGCTACATGCCATTTTTCAAGTTTCTAGACCCGACGGTTTATAAGTCCCATACAAACTTCAAACTCCCATTACCTCCCTCCCCCACCCCTTACCCTTAATGGTTGAATATTATGTTTTGTTTAATTCACAAACTTAATCGTATATGCTTACGACAACTTCCCAAAATCCTCATTGCAATCGGACCAACAGTCATTTTTATATATAGATGATATCTGTCCGATACTTTCATATATTAACTTTAAAATGTTAATAATCACGTAAGGCGATCTAGACGCATAAAATAAAAGGAATATATATTTAAAATAATTCATAAAATAATAATATTTTTTTTTGCGCACCTTAATTTTAATCGGCCGTGTAATCTATTTTCGGTCAGCATCAATCATATCTCACGAATTTAATAAGTGTATGTAAGCACTTAGTTTTTTCAAAGCTTTCATCATTCATAATGTTACGCGAGTACGTCACATTTTTGTTATTATAATTGGAGTAATGAATATGCCACTCATCGCTCGCGGGCATGTCTCGACATTTTTTGTTTGCATGTGGCAATACGTCATTAGCACATACGACTGGGACCAACTTGCGTCCGAGTCAAACTGGAAGTGTTTCGTGTAGGCCGTGTGCCACCTGGACAGGACACATCGTCTAAAACGCTATCACCTTATAAACCTCGCAATGTTTAATATATTATTTTTATTGCATGTTTTTTAACCACCTAATGGAGTATGACAAAACCCATAATATATTTCTATAGTGTTTCAACAACAAATGTTTTGTCTTCTATGACTATTTAAGGCCAAATGTGTTTATTCCTTTCTCAGAAAAATACTTAATAGTTTTTTCATAACTATTCACCAAAGCTTATAAATTAAATTATATTTTTTTATTGATACGTAATACACAGACTTGCAACAAATTTATTTGACATGCATGAACACAAAAAAAGGGTTAGCTTATTGCAGCCCTTTTTTTTCTACGAGCCAAGGTATAAGCATATTAGCAATTTGTTTGTCGCGTGAGTTGTTTATATTGTATTTATGAGTTGTGTAAATGTGAACGTGGCTGCCACGCCATAAACACGAAGTCTTTGATTTGTACAACGAGCTAAACATTATGCAGTACATTAAAATCGGACGTCGTAGGTGGACAGGTCACGTCCAGTGAATGTCCGATACGGAGCCACATAAATGTGTGGCGGCGCTACATATTCTGACTGCGGCTGGCAGCGTCGTTTGGCCGGCGACGTGCGATTACCGCCGGGCGCATCGGATTGGCCGGTATCTGCGCAGGCGCGCATTGGAACGGCGCACGGGCGTTCCACCAGCGGCGCAGGCAGTCAGTCGGGTCAGCAGGCTTGCAAGCCAACGCGCGTATTATGCGCCGGCGACATTATTATTGTACCTGACTTTATATTTTATTCTCTGTTATCTTCTACTTCCGTTACATTTTACAATTGTTATCTAGTTTTAATAAGTACTTCAGTTATTGAAGTATTTCCATCTGGGATATATACGTAAATAGACGCAATGGCGCCGGAGGAAGAAATCGACCTGGATATTGGAGTTGCATCATCCCTTCACCAGGAGGATAGAATCTTTGCATCCAACATGGCAATATCTTCCTGGTCCCCATAAACGCATTATGGTAACTAAACCGGAAGGACGCCGAAGTGCTGGACGCCCGAAACTGCGCTGGACCGACGGAGTGAAAGGGATACGAGCATCATCAGCATCCCAAACTGGAAGACCATCATTGGTGAGAGGATCAGAGGAGGACTCTGCTTGAGCAGGCCAAGGCCTACCATGATTACGATGATATGCAATGTGTATGCAAGAATATGTTAACGGTCAGACCTTTGTCCATTTTATCGGTTTGCGGAATATGCACGTCGAGTACACTTATTTTACAATCAGTCCCTGTTGCACTAAAAATATAGATTACGCTTTGATATCGATTAGGGTTTGACATAAAGGACACATAATCGTTATACAAAGATTTTTTTCGTTCGCAGTAAAATCGATTTTTGTTATTACAATAACAACGGCCAATAAGTCAAGTTCTAGAGGGCTTTTAGTTTTAAAGATATAAGGTGAAGTATCTTAAATAGTTATACCTATGATCTATATTTAATACGTGTAGAAGATACTTTTGTTGCCGTTTTTAATTAATCTGTTTGTTCCCGAATTGTGACCGCTCGTCGAAATAATGTTCCTCATATGTGGATTTTTGACCGCTCGTCGAAATAATTAATGTTCTGTATTGCGACGCCGACTTTACCATCCAAGGAACTTCAACGACCGGCTAAATTTATAATTTATATATTACGTTGGAATATTATTATAACATTAAAGCTGCTAGTATAACTACCTTTTTAAATCATACAAATCTCTTGCCAGTGTCGATATACCTTGAAAATAATATTGACGGATCGGTTTTTTTTTTTTGTGAAGTCTTTATTTATAAACAAAATACATATTCTATTTCTTTGTTCACTAAACCCTTGCGGGTTTTTATGTGAACTAATTCGTTTCCATTTTTTACTTATTTTAATAAAATAAATATACACATTTTATTACATATTCAATATTGACATATGATAACACTTTTACAATGCTGAGCTACACATGACGGTATCTATCCAGACTGTCTTTAATATGTTTATTTATAAAAAACGGTCACTTCCAATCGCGTCGGTCTTATTATAATAAAATCTGTACGAGTACATCTACATTTGCGAGTACTAACAAGAATAATTTGTTTGAAACGGTTTTTTAGTTGGTATTATGTTTATTTTATGATATTGTGGTTGATAATAATTATTTTTGATGAAGAAATATATTAATATTGATTCATTTTAGGTATATTTTTTTTAAATCGTTTATTAGATAAACTCATACGTTATTTTACTCATAAGTTGGTACCATTGTTTTCATTCTTGTTATTTATTTATTGTTTTATATGATTGTATATAATACCCCATAATAATATAATAATAATTAATATAATATAATAATAAATAATAACCCCTGCATATAATTTTTCTCGTGTAACTGTTTTATTTCCCTAATAAAGATAAATGAAATTAAATTAAACAGATCTAATATAATACAACATAATTATATAAAAATTAAACCTTATAAAATATTTCTTTCAAGACATCCGACAGTGTACCAAGAATACTGGCTGCGTTCCCACGCACCATTTCCAAGCTGACTCGCTGAGCAAAGAATGAACGCGCGCGCGGATCCCCTGACTTCTCTCCCGAAAGTTTACCATGTTTATCAGCAAACTCTACCGCACCTGGAGACCATGGACCCAGTGTCTCTATGGCGAATGCCACAAAGTTGTAATTTGTGAAAATTTCCTTGATTCTTAACTTTTTTCTTATCTGTATCAATAAAACGGTAGTAATAAAAAAAAATGCAATTCCGCACGCATGCACAATTTAGATGGTGTTTTAACCGATGAAATTATTTCTATCGGGATATAGATGATTTCTGATTTGTTGTGTCTTATTACATTTTATATCCCAAGAAGAGCAGAAGATGTCCCATTAGCGAGCACCCTATTCTACACTTGCATAAAACGCGGGCACCCCAAGCAAAGCAGCCTTAACAGCTCTACAAATAGCTATCCCCTATATACGGTGAAAAATTCCAGCCCCCGAATAGAGATATTACGATTCTGGTTCAATCAAAAAAAAAAAAAAAATTATTTCTTTAATGTGAAATAAACTTCAGCCACGGTTCTTTTTGTAATGCGAAACGAACGTTTTGCTGCATCGCGTACTAAGGCCCTCACATACATTCTCGGAGTATTGCTCAACTGTTTTGGATCCTCCTGTCATCATTCTGACCTCGAAACAGTCCAGCGATTAACAAGCGGACATGCGTGCACGCCTCTCGCAGATTCGATAAACTTAAATGGGAGCACTTAAGTGTCAGATGTAAAACATGTCATTTACTGATCCTATCAAATGCTTTTACTATTTGTTTTTTTAATGTACGAGTATGTTCACTCATTACTCCGAAATGGCTCGAGTAATTTCATCGATTTTTCGATTGGGAATTACTATTTTACTTTCTTTAAGTTAACCAACAAAGCAAAAAATTAAATTTCCGTCCAAAATGTTCTACGAGTATGTTGTTTGCACAGAGAACTTCTTAGCGGTAATCCCATTTTAGTTTCATTAATTTCGTCAAGTATAAGGTAGCAAAAATAAAAAAATAATTTTTCGGCCAAAGCTTACACGTCTGATCAACCTAAGTCAATTCGGGTAACATTAGACCACACCATGAACAGTGTAGTATTTTCATTTTTATTTTCGATGCTTTAATTATTCGGTAGCTATGAATACATTAGCTTGGATAAAATTTAAATTAACCTTTAAATATATAATTTTGAAAATTAGCATAATCTCTCATTACGCCAGGTTGGCTTGGGCGATTTTAAATGTTATTTTTTTGTGTACGATTAAGGATTTCCCATGGATGGTTCCATTTTAATTTATTTAAGTTACACTTATTATAAGGGAAAAATAAATAAACGCTATTTTTTCCCTTGGCATATAGAATTGACCGATGATATTATTACGATTAATATTTTCCTAATGGACAATTAAATAGTAAAAAAATTAAACCGACTTCAAAATACGTCCTTAACCGGCATGAAGCCGGCACAGAATAACGCTGAAACGTCTTTGCGCTACTTCAACGTTTTGGTGGATCGTTTTTTTTTAATGTTTACCAACAACAAGTTTGTTATAGATTAATTTTGTCGGTTTTTTTTTTAATTAATTCGAAAATTAGCTTCATTTAATTTGGTTGCTCATTGCAAGCATATGTATGCTCAGCTGATTATTTCTTCAAGCACCAGTGATATTGTTGTCTTGAGTACTTGCAGTCACTTTCGACGTTTTAATTGCAAGCACCCGCCTGCGGGCAACTCGTGACCTGACCTTTAGACATTCTTATCTTTTTCGTTCCGCGGCATTTCTAATCGAAGTGCTTAACGATCTTAACTGCATTTATTTCTTCATCATAAATCGCTAGATTTAACTAACAATGACTTCCTCTTTAATCGTCTGCGGTAATCGTTTCATACGAATATCTCCAAGGTATCGAGCTGCTACAAACTATGAATGGCAATGTTATATTCATATTATGCTAAAGGAACTATAGTTAATCGGCGAGCCAAACATAATTTTTATTTATTATAATTTTGTTCATTGTGCGGATTTCACTATTATTATCTAATTTTTAAAATATTTTTTTGTGTACTACTCGTCATAAGGCTAATTATTATATTTTTACCCTGTCTCCTATCTCCTCCCTTTTCCTTCCACTTTTCCCTTTTCTTTTACCTCTCCCTTTTCTCCTCATTTTTCAACCATTTGACGTACAACTTTAGGTATATCAGTTTATTTAAATATCCATCGATTTGTTGCGGATTATTCTCAACCTTCTTTAGCTTTTTGTGCCGTTTACTCCAACTATAGAAAATATTGCGATTTGTAAAAACAAAAACATGACCATGTGCAATTATTGAATTATCCAAAATGGTAAAATTACTCAATAGACCTAAAGCGTGACACTGTCACAGATATCGGCACACAAAGCATAGTTAAAATTAATATGTTTGGGTTGCGAAATTAAAAAGAGTGTAACCTGATTTTTAAACTTCAAGCTGTATGAACAACCTTTGATCGATTACCAATCTATCAAAGGTGTTCGAAACTAGCTTGGTTTAAAATTAACTCTCAGCAGTTTGTCAAGTAGACGTACGTCATCCAGACATTATGGTCATCCAGCTAAAATTTACAAAATTTAACCACTCTTTAGTAAAAAGAATGTTGCCTTCTTTTATTCCTCAAATTATTCGCGGATGGAATGCTCCTCACGGCCTAACACAGCTAGCACGGCCTAGCAGGCAGATACATTCGCTCAGTCGCCTTCCACAGATGACTTTCATCTCCGTATCGCCGCGGCCGCCGCGGTATTTATGAATTACGCCAATGGTGCAATATCTGCTGAACCTGTGGTTGATGACGCAATACAAATATGTGGCGTGTTTGACACATTAAGAATATACTTTATCCAGGCGAAGTCACTAAAGAAACTATATTTCCGACATTGCTCTAATAATAAAAAAAATAAAAACCGAGATGTTAGCTCTTCGAAATAATCGATATCTGGTTCGGAAATTATCAGTGCATCTCAATCATTAGATTGATTACGAAATTACCGATAGCACAAATTGTTTTCATAATTATCAATACGTCGTGACCGAAATTTTTAATAACAAGGATCATTATATTTCTTTTATGGCCGTAAATAATGACACCAATATAAATAAAGCGTTTGTAAATTTTGACACCGATTGACAAGTAGCAACACACCACAATGACGAAGTGACTTGCACCATAGAGATAACAACTCGGCAGTCGGAATTAGCCGTTTGGGATTCGATTTTAGAAAACTATGGTTTTGCAAATAGCACTTTTGTGTTGATTGCTCTCAACGTTACCATGTGTGCAACGTGAATATTATGTATGCGTTTACCTCACAACACTTTCTACGAACATAATGTATTTTATTTAACCAGCGAGATTTCATTAAAAGTGTTGACATTCCCCGCACCGTAGCGTAAACGCACTAAACGTGTTTGAGTATTTATTGTACACAGACATTTACGTAATTCACGTTAGTATGATGGCACATTATGTTAACCTCGCTAACTCCCAGTCTTCAGAAGCATATTGCATTTATTTGCTTTAAAACTTTTTTTTAATACACCGCAAAAACATAGTTATTTTCCATCCATAGCAATATTATCAAAATAAACTCTCATATAAAATTTTTAGACTAAAGTCTATATTGTGTAAATGTGACGATAAGAAACCAACGTATTTCAAATGTTACGGTAATAGTTATAATACGGCAACTTTTTTTATTACGAACCGTCCTTATACTTATTTACAAATACCAAGTGAGACGCCGAGTTTAAAAAATTGCTATGACTTTATGTTACGTTCAAATTATTTTCAGCCCGACTCAACTAAGTCAAATTTATTTATGCCAGAGTTGAGGTGGGTTAGCAATGAAGCATTGAAAATGATATAACTTTCGTTTGTAAATTTGACCCCGCGACTGCTTGGTCAATAGTCGATTGCCTTAATAACAGGACTACAATGATCTCATATTCTTAGTTAACGGAAGGGATTATATTCATATAAAACATCTAAAATTTTTATGGTACGCAAAATTATTTTTCCCTTAATCAATTGAGTTAAAACTCTAATAATACATATATAAAAAAAAACGTAAAAAATAATACGTAGTTATAAAGGAATTATCGTAATAAATAAATAGTTTCTTTTTTCCATCGTTTTAAACCATTTTTGCAATAATATCTGTACGTGTGGGTATTTTTTTGTCCTCAATTACTGATAAAGACTTCGCCTTTTGGTTTAATAGCTTGAAACGGCTTTTTAAAAAGCTTTTGGTTAGAACTCACCATTTTTACTATATATTACAGAATCTACAAGTTATCTAAATTTCAATATTCATTTTATGAACTGACTCAGGTCTATATCAGATCAATTAAATAATTATTGTAACAGGAAAACATTATTCTGTTTCAGAATATTTCATTTTTTTATCATAGCTGTTATGTGTTGTTGCATATTGATTTTGATAAGCGAATGTAAGCGATTTAATGGTTACTATTTTTCCCCCAAATTAAAAAACGGTAATATTTTCTACTTTTTGAGGCATTTTCGGGAAATACGGAGAATGTTTGTCATATTTTTTTTTTTGTACCCAGCATTTGTAGGATAATCCGGGATATGTTTGTGTTCAACTTCATTTATTAACTCCCGACGCAAACAGTAGGGTCTTATCGTGTATGTGTGTCTTTCTGTCACATCGTAGCTCCTAAACGGTTGAACCGATTTTAATAATTTTTTTTTTGTTTCAAACAAACAAACATTTCAAACAAAAATAAAATTAAAATCGGTTTATCCGTTTGTCCATTTGGCGGTAAAGACAGTATTACTGAAATATTACCTAATATCAATTTTTTCACAAAATTAGGTTTTCATTTTTAGCATCATCACTTCATCAGCTTATCTTCTCAACTTCATCAACAATTCTAGGATATGGACCGCTGTTTATGTCATCGCAGTCTCCAGTAATCGCACTTTGATTTCTCTATGATGGGGGTAGGACTCGCATCCGAATCCCTTTGTCTGTTACATGCTTTATAGCTTGTAATGGCCAATAATCAACTAAATGTCTAGACTTCTATGTTTTTTGTTTATTTATTTAATTCATACAAATACTTTCAGCTATACATAAAGATACAGCCGACTACATGCATATACGTTTAACAGAATACGACAACATGAACTAGCTTCCAACAAAATAACAAAAACAAACAAACAGAACAAAAACAACAATACAAAAAGAAAACAAAAATACTTTTTTACGATTTAGAATGATGATGGACAAAGTAGAGATATATATATATATTTTCTAATATCTAGATAATAATAACATCTTATCAAAGCATGATATATTTAATGAGTAGTATTGTTAAGTAGATATCGCATGAACGACGTTCACACGTTTGTAACCTTCGAATTACCGTTATCAAGAAATCGAAAAAATTACTAATTTTGAGGTTTCCTGGGTTTATTAAAGTTTAAAGGGCAATCGTTTGTACTATAACGCCAAAATTACTATTTCTTAAAATTTTGGTAACACAAAACTGATATAGTTTTTAGCAAGCTATAGCCTCGTTAATTGAGCATAAGAATACAGCCAAAACAGAATTTAATATGTCGACACATTCGGTTTGGCCGACATCAAAGTTTTGTTTGTGTTACGTGCATGTAGAATTAATTAATGTTAGTAATATTTACACACATCGTGAATTTTTTTAATTTCAATATGCTTATGTAATATGTATGCCATTTAACATCAAATCTTTGAATGTTCACGCGAAATATAACGAGACGGTACATACATAACACGCCGGCATGTTCCCAATAATTCGTTAACCTATCAATATGCATACAATGCAATTGCATGGCGCGCACGCTTCAAATTTAACGGGCGAGATTACAGTCATACAACTTACCTCTAATCTTGTTTCCATATTTGTAAAATTCCGACTATACTGAAAATTCACTTCTCGACGCAGTGTCTTCGTGCCGAACAGGATATGCACTCGGGGTGTGTTTTTGAACTAGAGGTGTTCTTATCACTAAAGAGTTTTCTTAAATATATTAATTTTCTTACACCTAAACACCGCACATCGTTTTGCCAATTACAAATTTTACACAGATATTCTCCGACGACCCCTCGGAGATCGTCGTGGATGTTCGTGAAGATTTCCCGACTCGTTTTCCCGACAGTGCTCTCTCTCGCCCTTTCCGTCCAGCTAGCGACAGTCGCGCTCGCGGCAAGGCGACTAGAGACCTACTGAAGCGCTTGCGACAGCGACGGTCCGCTTATATATATCGCGCGGTGCATTCGCGAGTACAAGTTTGGATCGTGATCGTCAGGTACGCTGGATCTGAACCCCGGCTAAACTTACGGACTCTACGTTCGTCTGCAATGTTTAATAGTGCGTCTGGGATTATGGTCACAACAGAGATGACCGCCAGGACATCCCGATTCTCTAGTAAAATTAAAGTTATTTTTATTTGTCAAATTAAATACCACTAAGCCATACTAATAAAAAATATCTACTGTATATGGTCAAAACTTTGAGTAGACATCCTAATCATAGACCTAGACAAGCTACTCTATAACAAACACATTGAAGTAATTGTGAAGAATCACATATAATGCTTGGCTTCCTATTCAGGACTTGCAAGCCATTACAAAACTTACCCACACTGAAACTATTGTATTTCTCACTTGTCAGAAGTCACTTAGAATACTCTTCTGTCATTTGGAATCCCTCATTTAAAGTTTATGTAAACAGAATAGAAAGTATTCTACATAACATTCTCAGGCACCTGCATTGGCGTTGTCAAATCTCATTTGACAACGCCAAGAAGCTGAAGATTTCCACCAAATTCCCAGTTTTGATACCAGAAGGAAAGTGTTTGATGCTGTCTTCCTGTATACATTTCTCAATAATCTAATAGAGTGTCCATAGCTTCTACAAAGTATCCCCTTTAGAGTACCACAACGAATTACCAGATCAACAGATCTTTTATTATTAAATAAAACGCAACACTTCACAGAATATGTCATGAATATAATAGTAATCTTTCGGAATTACACATTTTTAATTGTATTTTGAATTTATTAAAAAATTAGTTAAGTAAAATATACACGTCTCATACAGGTAATTTGAGGTAAAAGTCATAAATATTTATGTGTATCATAATAACTCTATACAACCCATAATCTAATTAATACATTTTTTTTATATTTATATTTTTATTATAAGTGTAAATATGCGAAAACGAAACTATTTTATTTTATTTTATGTACGATTCTCATAATTTTTAGGTGAACCGACATCTCAGTTATATTGTTAAACAGTGGAATTTTGTAATTGGCCAAATTTATAACTATGTATTTACGAAGTTATGCTGTATGTTTCCCTAGAATAAATTAAATTAAATAATCATTGCATCTATTTTTTGTTTTAATTTACTGTTACGTCAGCCGCGAAATTGTACGAATAAGTTATTAGCGTGTGTTGTTTGTCTTAATTCCTTGCAAGTACCTATGAAATTTAAAATTGAATGTTAGTAACAGTTGAAAAAACAACACAATTACAGCTTGTGTTTGTATTTATTTATTGATACATTTCATTGTCATTTTTTTTAAGTAAAAATGAGATTTGACATTCATAAAAGTGTAAGATGGCATTAACAATTATTTGTTCGTTAACATTGGAAGACTATTGATAAAGAATCGTTTAAAATCACACATAATTGTTTATTTTTACCTTTTGTTAAATCGGCTCTTTAATTGCTCTCATAAGTTTGTATGCTATTTGATATTGTAAAAATCTTCTGAAGTAATAAAAACAAATTAACAAACATCAAAGTACAACGAGGGAAAAAATCTGCTCTGCATGAAATTCCTGTAGATATAGTGACAGCTAAACGTTTTGTTGCGCCTTCAGTTCGATTCTGTTTAAAGTTATTTAGACGCTCAAACGCACGAGTCTTGTAACCTTTTCAGTCAATTTGGTTACCGTTTCTAAAGTTATTAAGTAGGTTTGGTATGTCCAATTGAACTGCGGTCCACAGTAACAAACTGCTTTGTAAGCGCTACTGAACTGTCCGGTAGAGAAACAAAATGGCGGAATAGGCGAGAAGCGCGAGGCGTATTTGCGAGTCTACTACTGATTCTTTGGTTGACTTAACAAAACATTATTGTAAGGTGTACACAATTTTTCATTTGAATGTTACAGATATCGTTTGGTACAGGTTACAAGAAAGTTTTGTTAGGTAAATGATTAATCTTCAGGAATCGGTTTGTACAGTCTATCAAACACTATAATACACTCGGTTGGGCCTACTAACATTCAGTAACCACAACAAATTATGACTCTACTGAACTTTTCGGTTAACTCAGAGCTCGATATTTTTTTTAGTGAAGCTGCTTGTCTTATATAACAAATGTTATTCTAACAGTATTACCGTATATATAGGATGTCCCTTCTCGAAGAAGAAGAAGGGGGTGTTTATGTTCACTAATGCGTGTGAGAAATTACCCAAAATTATTAATTTGATCAAAGCGCTCGTGTATATTCCCTTTTTGCTCGGCAGGCATTTTATAATGTCACGTAAAGTTCACAATTTTTTAATCGTAATCAATCAATTTTGATATGTCGTCTAAACAACTCATGTTTGAAATCGCAGGGCCAATGTTTGTCATATCGCATAATAAATATTATAATAAATTAATATCTAGATTGCGGGTTGCGGTCACTCGGTCAAGTTAAAGAAAAATGACGGAAAGATTGGACCTTGACTCAATTGCATTGCGGCAATGCGCTATATTTGCGAATGCTCAACGCACGACTATTTATTAATCACATTATGAGACATTATCATACGGAGGGATCAACAACCATTTGTCACTAAGACACTTAGCATAATCAAAACATTCTGAAAGGAAAATTTATTTTTCGACCTTACACTTGACGCAATTTAATGAAACTAAAATCGGACCCCCCTCAGAAAAAGTATACGTAAAAAAAAATTGCTCAATCCAACCCAGGATATTTTTTTTTTTGGTTCACAATCATGTTATACTATGCTACACGCATATTATACGCTATTATACTATATTTCCTGCCTCCTTAACTAGACTATCGTCTGTACTAAAGAAGGCAGTTTCCGTCCTTTTAAAGTTTTTAATGTTACGCGATACACACGGGTTACTGTTTTCGTTTTTAAGAAAGTTTGTTTAAGTATTAGTTTTACGTTATACATTTATAGTATAACTTTTTTTGTTTATAATTAGCAAATAGAAAAAATACAAATACAAATACATTTCTATAAAACTTTAAGTTATATTATGTAAAAGATACACTATATACTAAATATATTTACCATACTATATATAAGTCACATTAAAAAAAATATTTAAAAACAAGCTTTTATTTAAAAGCTTATCTGTGCTGATGACCGTTGAGGTGTTCTCTCGTATGGAGCCAATTCTGCATGTGGAATCAGGTCATGCTTACCATAAAAATGCATTGTCACCGGAACTGAACCATCATGTCCAATTTCAACTCCGTAGGATAAGAGGAAGTGGTTCTAATTCCACTTGCAAGATTTGACCTAAACAAGCTTAATAAAAAAAGCTTGTAATAACGAAGCTAACGAGATTTATTTCGTTACATATGCTAGATTAAAGTAATAAAAAGACCAAATTCAATGTTTTTATTACGCAAAAAGGTATCGGCGATGTAATGTTCTATTTTATATATTAATATAAAATACAAATATCCTTCAGCAAATCATAAAAAAAAACCTTAGCGAATTGAGTACTTGCCGTTTTGAATTTCTAACTAAATAAGAGTTACCTGTGCAATAGTGTGAGTATAATAATATACGTACGTAAAACCCTGTGAAAAAAAATAATTATGTATTTTAAACAC
Organism: Neomicropteryx cornuta; assembly: GCA_020383195.1. Lineage (NCBI taxonomy): Eukaryota > Metazoa > Arthropoda > Insecta > Lepidoptera > Micropterigidae > Neomicropteryx > Neomicropteryx cornuta. The sequence goes on along the minus strand of JAHKQU010000021.1, from coordinate 16,375,128 downwards.
CCACAAATAAATGCAACATATATATATATAAAAAAGCAATGTCAAATTTATTATAATTTTAAACACACTATAAATTCTATAAGCGGGCTAATTTCGACGCACTCGGCGATCAATGACCTAACCTTGCCCGATGCCGAGATCCACAGCTGTGCGCTCACAACAAAGACTATTATTTTCAATTAAAGTTTACATTTTTTTTTTCTCGAAGGCCATTAAGAATTTAAATAAATGTATATTGTATGTAATATATATATCTTAATATATATAAATCTCGTGTCACAATGTTTGTCCTCAATGGACTCCTAAAACACTTAACCGATTATAATAAAATTTGAACACCATGTGCAGTTCGATGTGCACTTGAGAGATAGGATAGTTTAAATCTCAAATTATAGTCGCAATTTTAATTTATCGCTAATTTTTTGTCCGTTATTATTTGGCAGTCATAAAACTGACAGATGTCGATACCTTTCGACTGGGTTGATGGCGCTAATGTCTGTTATTATTTGACAGTGACAGTTATTCGACGCAAACGTATTAAAAGAGCCCATCAGTTGGCAGAACAAATTGAATCAAGAAATCCAGCTCAAAGAATCAGGACAGCAGAAGGTCATGCACAAAAATCTCAAGAACAGTGTAACGAACGTCTTCAAGAGAATATCATAAGAACAAGAAAATTATTATTTTCAGTCAAATGCCACCGAAAAAATCTAACCTCAACAACGCGAGCGGCAAACGTCAAAACTACGATCGGAATAATATATTCACTTACGAGATGCTGTTGCTGGAAACATCGATGGAAATTTAAATCCCAATGACATCGGTAATGCTTTCATTTTACCTTCAAGCTACATCGGCAGTCCACGGAACATGCAGGAATACATACAAGATGCGATGACTTACGTACGTCATTACGGCCGACCGGATTTATTTATTACATTCACATGTAATCCGAATTGGGAAGAGATACAAACTTTACTATTGCCAGGACAACAAGCCATTCATCGTCATGATTTAACTGCACGTGTGTTTAAACAAAAATTGAAATCCTTAATTGATTTTATTGTAAAATATACAATTTTTGGTATCACACGTTGTTGGCTGAATACGATAGAGTGGCAAAAGCGAGGTTTGCCTCATGCCCACATTTTGGTTTGGCTTAAAGATAGAATCCGTCCTGAAGAAATCGATCAAATAATTTCAGCCGAAATTCCAGACCCATTAATTGATCAAGAATTATTTGATATTGTCACCAAACACATGATCCATGGGCCATGCGGTGTTTTCAACATGACCTCACCGTGCATGGAAAATGGAAAATGTAAAAAAAACTTCCCAAAGCCGCATACGAATGACACGATCACGGATATTGATGGTTATCCAACTAAATCAACTAATTCAATTGATCAAAAGAGTTTCGCCACGACTGCAAAATGACAATTATCAAATCGTCATAAAAGCCGACAAAGTACCATTAGGTGAACATGCTGGTAGATTCAACTCTCCAACTGTTGATGAGGTTGCTGTTATCATGGTTGGTGATCCAGTTGACAAAAGATCTATAAACATTACACGACGAGACAACACTGTCAGTACGATTTCGGATCTACACCGTTCATATGACGCACTACAATATCCATTGATATTTTGGCAAGGACAAGATGAATATCACCTTAATATCAAACAGTATGATCCAAATACCGGTAAATTTGACAATTATCTATTTACTTTCTTACTGTATGTATAGATTTTAATTTCGTATTGCATTTTATTTTTTAATTTTTTAGGTGATTACAGAAATAATAAAGTTAGCTCAATGAACTACTACGCACACCGAATAATGGTTAGACAACATCAAGACAATTATATCCTTCGATATCGTCAGCTGTTCCATCAATACATTATTGATATGTATGCTAAGGTCGAAAGCGAACGCTTGCGATTCCTTCGATTCAACCAGGCAAAACTACGATCGGAAGAATATATTCACTTACGAGATGCTGTTGCTGGAAACATCGATGGAAATTTAAATCCCAATGACATCGGTAATGCTTTCATTTTACCTTCATTTTACCTTCAAAATTCAAGGCCAGGTGTACCATAAAATCGGATCACTGATGCCAATGCCTGATAACAATCCGAAATTTCTTCAAATTTATTTTATGGGCGATTGTGAAGAGCGCGTGACGACTCGGTGCCTGTATAATTTTATTGAACAAGCAGAGGAAAGAGCAATTGTGATATTATTGGAAAATTTTTTAAAAGATCACAATCAACTAATTCAATTGATCAAAAGAGTTTCGCCACGACTGAAAAATGACAATTATAAAATCGTCATAAAAGCCGACAAAGTACCATTAGGTGAACATGCTGGTAGATTCAACGCTCCAACTGTTGATGAGGTTGCTGTTATCATGGTTGGTGATCCAGTTGACAAAAGATCTATAAACATTACACGGCGAGACAACACTGTCAGTACGATTTCGGATCTACACCGTTCATATGACGCACTACAATATCCATTGATATTTTGGCAAGGACAAGATGAATATCACCTTAATATCAAACAGTATGATCCAAATACCGGTAAATTTGACAATTATCTATTTACTTTCTTACTGTATGTATAGATTTTAATTTCGTATTGCATTTTATTTTTTATTTTTTTAGGTGATTACAGAAATAATAAAGTTAGCTCAATGTACTACTACGCACACCGAATAATGGTTAGACAACATCAAGACAATTATATCCTTCGATATCGTCAGCTGTTCCATCAATACATTGTTGATATGTATGCTAAGGTCGAAAGCGAACGCTTGCGATTCCTTCGATTCAACCAGGCAAAACTACGATCGGAAGAATATATTCACTTACGAGATGCTGTTGCTGGAAACATCGATGGAAATTTAAATCCCAATGACATCGGTAATGCTTTCATTTTACCTTCAAGCTACATCGGCAGTCCACGGAACATGCAGGAATACATACAAGATGCGATGACTTACGTACGTCATTACGGCCGACCGGATTTATTTATTACATTCACATGTAATCCGAATTGGGAAGAGATACAAACTTTACTATTGCCAGGACAACAAGCCATTCATCGTCATGATTTAACTGCACGTGTGTTTAAACAAAAATTGAAATCCTTAATTGATTTTATTGTTAAATATACAATTTTTGGTATCACACGTTGTTGGCTGAATACGATAGAGTGGCAAAAGCGAGGTTTGCCTCATGCCCACATTTTGGTTTGGCTTAAAGATAGAATCCGTCCTGAAGAAATCGATCAAATAATTTCAGCCGAAATTCCAGACCCATTAATTGATCAAGAATTATTTGATATTGTCACCAAACACATGATCCATGGGCCATGCGGTGTTTTCAACATGACGTCACCGTGCATGGAAAATGGAAAATGTAAAAAAAACTTCCCAAAGCCGCATACGAATGACACGATCACGGATATTGATGGTTATCCAATGTATCGCCGCAGAAGTACTGAGAATGGTGGCCACACATTTACAATGCGACTGCCGAACTTTCCAAATCAAGTTGAGTTTGATAATCAGTGGGTGGTACCATACTCACCACTACTTTCAAAAACTTACAAAGCTCATATCAATGTTGAGCTTTGCAGTTCTGTTAAATCAATTAAGTATATTTGTAAATATGTAAACAAAGGCAGTGATTTGGCCATATTTGAAGTAAAAAACATAAATAAAAATGACGAAATAGCACGATACCAAATGGGCAGATACATTAGCAGCAATGAAGCTATTTGGCATATTCTCAGCTTTCCCATCCACGAAAGAGATCCTGCTGTCCAACATCTGGCAATACATCTTGAAAACGGTCAACGTGTATACTTCACTGAAGAAAATGTTCTCCAAAGAGCGTTCGAAGCTCCGAAAACGACTCTAACTGAATTTTTTACATTGTGTCAAAAACCTGATGTTTTTGGCCAATTCGCGAAGACATTGGTGTATGGTGATGTTCCACGTTATTTCACATGGAACAAATCCAGTAAAAAATGGGAGCCACGGAAACAAGGAAAACCACATCCTTCCATTACAGGCATATTCAAAGCTAAGACATTGGGGAGACTTTACACGGTACATCCAAAGCAACGTGAGTGCTTCTATTTACGTTTGTTATTGGTGAATGTTCCCGGACCAACGTCTTTTGAATTTTTACGAACAGCTAATGGTCGAGTATTCAATACATACCAGGATGCATGTCGTGAACTGCAATTGCTAGAAGACGATAACCATTGGGACTTAGCGCTTGCTGATGCTGCGTTGACATCAACACCGAATAACATTCGTCAGTTGTTTGCAATTATTTTGGCGACATGTTATCCCTCGCAAGCACAAACTTTGTGGGAAAAATATAAAAATTGTATGACAGAAGACATCTTGCACCGAATTAGACAAACAAATCAATGCCAAAACATAGATTATACACCAGAGATGTACAATGAAGCATTGGTCTTGATCGAGGATTTATGTGTTCTTATTTCAAATTTACCACTTAATCATTATGGTATGCCATCACCTAATCGTCCAGCCACCGACTTAGTCAATACCGATTTACAACGAGAAAATCAATATGACCATGGAAGTTTAGCAACAATTATCATGAACAGTGAACCATTACTGACAGCAGAACAAAAAATTATTTATGATCGGATTATGCTGGCTGTTGCTGCTGAACAAGGCGGTTTTTTTTTCTTGGATGCACCCGGTGGAACCGGTAAGACATTTTTAATATCGTTGATTCTTGCCAAAATACGGTCGCAACAAAAAATCGCATTAGCATTAGCATCGTCAGGCATTGCGGCTACTTTACTGGATGGTGGGCGAACAGCACATTCAACATTCAAGCTGCCATTGGACGTTCATAATAAACCAGATGCAATGTGTAACATCAAAAAGAATAGTGGAATAGCTGCAGTGTTGCGGAAGAGTTCTATAATAATTTGGGATGAGTGCACAATGGCACACAAATATTCACTTGAAGCATTAAACAGAACTATGCAAGATTTAAACAGCAATAATAAACTTTTCGGTGGTGCTATCTTACTTTTGTCTGGTGACTTCCGGCAGACCTTACCGGTTATACCTCGCTCTACTTTCGCGGATGAGATTAATGCATGTTTGAAACAATCATTCTTATGGCGAAGTGTTGAAACACTTCGATTGACCATAAATATGCGAGTACAATTGCAAAATGATCCATCAGCACTAATATTTTCCGAACAACTACTAGATATTGGGAACGGTAAAATAAAACTGCAACCAAATACGCAATGCATTAAACTACCAGACAATTTTTGCACTGTTGTTCAGGATAAAACTGAATTGATTCAGAGTATTTTCCCGGATATACAGAATAATTATTTGAATCATGAATGGCTTAGTCAACGGGCGATTTTGGCAGCCAAAAACGTTGATGTTGACGAAATTAACTTCCAGATACAACAGTTGTTACCAGGCGATCTGATGTCTTTTAAATCAATCGATACTGTTGTTGATGAAAATGAAAGTGTAAATTTTCCGATTGAATTTTTAAATTCATTAGATATCCCTGGAATGCCACCACATAATCTTCGATTAAAGATTGGTTCCCCTATTATTCTCCTCCGTAATTTGAATCCACCTCAATTATGTAACGGTACGCGTTTGGTCATCAAAAAGATCACCGGAAACATTCTTGAAGCAACCATTTTGGCTGGGAAGTTTAAAGGAAAAGTGGTCCTGCTGCCACGTATTCCGATGATACCATCAGATTCTACCATACCCTTCAAAAGGCTACAGTTTCCAATTCGTTTAGCTTTCGCCATGTCTATAAATAAATCTCAAGGTCAAACAATGTCCATTTGTGGTTTAGATTTGGAAAATCCATGTTTTTCTCATGGGCAACTATATGTTGCGTGTTCACGTGTTGGGAAACCGTCGAATCTATTTGTGTTAGCTAAAGACAGGTTAACCAAAAACATTGTGCACCGATTGGTGTTAAATTAAATTGAAATTGAAAGTATTTATAATTCAAAAAAAAAGATATTAATGTTTAAAAGTTTAAGACTGTCTGCCTTGCCTACCTCATTCATGAGTTTAAGCGTCACATGTTATTTACTGTATTATACTGTAATATACTTATATTTGTTATAAAATTAAATGGAAATAATAAATCTGATAAATTTTTATTTTTTACCTATTGATTTCTGCTTAGTATCAAGTGTAAGAACATTTTAATTAATTGTGTTCAACGTACTTCCCCTTCAAATCTCAATCCAGTGAATTTGTATACCAACATCAACATTTTCGTCTTTGTTCGTAAATAATTTCATTGTACTAAAGGGTTATAGTAGTAGAAAGTCAAATAAGGAGATCACCATATTTTTTTACAAATACCATCTGTGTGAAAAAGCATAGTGGACTCCGTGACTGATGTTCTCTTATTGTTCCTCTTAGATTGTTTACTATAATGTAATATAACAAAAACTTTAGCCACAGCAACGCGTGGCCGGGTCAGCTAGTTTATATATATGTATATAATATTATGCACTATTTATTATGTGTATTATATTTTGTATTTATGATATTTATCATATGATCCTTCTTATTAGTGACGTCTCACGTACGTAATAAGTATTGTATTTTTTCTGCAACCTTCTTCTGGCTGCTCTTAGAACAGGTTTTTTAACATAGTTAGAGTTAGAGTTCAGAGTAACAATAAATTACTGGTTTTTAATTTGTCCATATGATAATCATTTTTTTTTCAGTGTTATATCATTCATTGTTGTGACTTCTTATTGTACCATATTGAATAAATAAATAAATAAAAAAAAATGATATACATTCTTCACAAATAACACTCGAAATCGTAGAGCTAATTTGCGTTTATTTTTTTATTAGGATGTTCTTAAATGTTCGGGAACGGTCTTGATACATTTCGTATATGTATGTATCGATATCCGTTTTTATGATCAGGAATCGCTCGGTCAGGAAACGCAGCCTCTCGGACATGTCGGAGAGACGATCTCGCCCGGCGTTGGCGGCGCGGTGCGTTTGTCCCGGAGTGCGAAGGCCGCGAGAGATTCCGACCGAACGAATGCAATCGAATCTATTGCGAAACTATAGAAAGCAAACGCACCGACAGTTGCAGCAGCCGCGCTGGTCGGCCAACCGATTCACGCCAGCATTTTACAATCTTTTTTTCCTTATCAATCACCGGCAAACTCTCTGCAGCACCCCACCCCCCACCGATTGCGGCCCTGCCTGGGGTGTTTACACACACATGCAAACAGCCTGGCGAGATGCGAGAAGAGGGGGATAATCGCTTCTCTAGGCACTTCTGTGCTCTGTGTCGACAAGCCCAAATTCGACAAGCTTTCCTTTGAGCCAGCCAGTTGGTAGAGAAGTGGTCAAACTCTAGGAAATTGCTCGTCATGCGTTCCGCGGTGGATGGGAAGAAACCGCGGTCAGACGACCCGTTCCAACAATCCAGCCATACTCCAAAACTCTACTTCTAGACTAGCCGCCGACTGAGCAGTTTCAAAGACTTAGTCTTTATATCTGCCCAACCAAAGCCATCGTTTATTTTTATATATATAAAAAAAAAATAGCAATACAAACACGTGGTTCATTATAAGAAAACATAAAAGTAATACAGAATAACGAAATAAGTTTAAAACAATGCAGAAATACAATAATACAACTAGTGCAAAAAAATATACATTTTAGTTTTATAACCTTGAATAAGTGCGAAGATTATCAGCGAGCGGAGGACTAGAACCGTAGAGAACCCATATACCCTAAAAGGGAGTGTTGTTTTCCCGGACGAAGTAGGGAACCGCACACTACGCGAAGTTGTGTTTATCCGCCCCTCGGGTGGGGTGCCCGGTCCTTCGAGAACTGTCCGTTTAGTAAACCAGCTCTTCGCGAACACCTTAAGAGCCGCGATGTTAGAGGGAGTCGATACAAAGTCAGTAAACCAAACTGGTCTGATAGTAACGTCAAGTACGCTCAAAAGTAAGCCACGTTCGTCAGTCAGATGCGCGCAGGTCCTAATGATGTGTTCTGCAGTTGAACACCGCGACCAAACTAAAACTAAAACTCTAATAAAAAATTAAAACTTTGCGGCGGGCGAGTAAAGAAAGCGGTCATAGGATATAATTAAAAATGCACAAGAATTCAAGAAAACCGCCTCCATAGAAATGTATTAAAATAGATTACAAATCGCAAGGCATGTAAATGAACTACGTTACTTTTGATTCTCATATTAATAACTGGTTATTTTAATCTTTTACAAATATCATTATATAAACACGCCGATTTTCAATGCCAGAAATGACAGCCTGCAGTTGTGCCAAGCTCAGGAATGTCATCATTTTAATGTCCAGTTTTCCGTGACCGAACGTTATTAATTATCGTGAGATTTAACATAATTATTACGAATAATCCGGGTCAAGCTACCTATTTCATTGGATTACTAATTAGTCATTTGAGCACTCTCATTGAATTTCTTAGAGAGCTTTATACGTAATACACAGAAGTTGATATAAAAAATATATGGCACCTGTAACAAAAACTCGAATGTATCGATTAGCAACTGTGTGATTAAAAATATGTAAATGTATTTTTTAAATATAATTATTAAAATTAGTTTAGCTGAATAGATTACTAGAAGTTATAACGCCATACGTTTTCATCAGTTCAAAACTGTCACCAGACGAGCGCCCCCGGCTGTGGTTGTGCGGGTAGGAAGTTTTTTTTTTTTTTAAATTTTGGCTTAAAAGTTCGCGCCAATTTAGGACATGTAAATATATTATATTTTTTCAAAATTTTTCGCTGATTAATGTTTGTTTGTTGATATACAGGATGCATTAAAATTCACTGATAAATTACGCGGTTAATTGAAGGGTGATTACGGGGTTTGATCTATATCGACAACTAAACCGATCTCACGAAAAAAAAATTTTCATACTAAAATAATTATATTATGCAAAAACTTTGTTTTTTTTTCGAAGTACATCGCGAACCGCGATCTCGCGATATGGTTTCAACTGCGTTCTCAAACATTACAACACTTTCTATTAAATATTGAATACGTTTTTCTCGTAATTGGAAAACATTTTTCCAAAATTTTTCTCTCATTAATATTTGATTGTGGATCAACGCCCTAAAAGGACATCACTGATTTTGTAATACATCCCATATTTAGTTAAGTATGAAAAAAAACGAATTAAATTTTTTTCGCGAGACTGGTTCGACAATCGACTCAAATCACTTTGATGGCGCTTACCGTCTGGGTCGATTTTCGAGCGCCGATTGGCAGTCAGACTAAGCGTGCTGACGTTGCGCAATCGCTGTGTTCGTCGAGGTGTTTACTTCTTATTATGCCGCGAACGTTTCGTCTATTGACCTCATCTTCTTCATGCATTGGCAGCCGAAACGAATCAAATTTAAATGCACGCGTCTACCGTACACCGTCTTCTGTGTCGTAAGCTGACACCGTCGATAGCATATCACAGCGTTCGTGTTTCCATTGTGTTTTGCTACTATGCCCACCAGTATACTATCAAATTTATATCATATATACTGGCAGACTCGACTTGGCTAACCCTGCGGTACCTAGTGGCCTGGCCAATAGGCCACCGATTATAGCACCGTAGCCATGAGCGGTTACCTACTTAAATTCTTGAGGTCTAAGTGTGCTAGCCCGAATCGATCTTGACCGTTTCAGGTAGATTTCATAAGGACTTTTGGAAAATTTCGACATATCTTCGCATTTCACATCCCCTAGAATCCAAAACCACCCTCAGTTTTAAAGTTTATAGATAACCTTATGTATCTATCTTTATCACTTTCTTGTGGACACGATCGCTGCCGTAATTTTACAACAATAAATTTAATTGGTGTAAATTACTTTTTATTTTCGTCAGAAAAACTCTTTTTTGTAAAAAGCTTTTTTTTGAAAAAACACTTTTTCGTTAAAAAAAGCTGTGTTTCGAAAAAAGCTCATTTTCGACACAGACCCTATTTTGAAATAAACTCATATACGTAAAAAAAGCTGTTTCGCTAAAAGCTCATTTTCGTAAAAAAAAGTTGTTTTTGAAAAAATTCATTTTCGACACAAAAAGTTTTTCGAAAAAAGTACATTTTCGTCAAAAAAGCTCAATTTCGACACGAATGCTCATTTTTGAAAAAAAACTCATTTTCGACAGAAAAGCTCTTTTTTGAAAAAGGTTTTTTTTTTTGTTAAAAAAACCAGTTTCGAAAAAAGATCATTTGAAATAAAACACAAAAGCCCTATTGTGAAATAAACACATAAACGTAAAAAAAAAACTGTTTCGCTAAAAGCTCATTTTCTTCTAAAAATCTCATTTTCGACACAAAAGCTCTTTTTTGAAAAGCTCATTTTCGTCAAAAAAAGTTGTTTTTCGAAAAAAGCTCATTTTCGTCAAAAAAAGTTGTTTATCGAAAACAACTGAAATGCACAATTGCACAATTGAAATTCGCCTATCCCCTACTTTGATCCGGTAAAATCTACCTCCGCCTTCCGGTGTGCCAAAAGGGATTTTTGTTAACGTATTTATTCAAAATATTTTTATAAATATACACATAAAAAGTCTACAGAATTACTACCAGACTTTGAGACCTAATTAAGTTTCAGTAATTATACACATTTAACTTGGGATTGCACTATATTTCTGTTATTCTTTTTCAAGATGCCTTTATATTATTTTTTTTAAATTTATTTATTTAATAATTAATATTTAATATTTAATAACCAGGCATGGACACTTTATAATATTTTAAAATGTTCAACCCTGTCCATTCTGAGCTCCGCGTTATGAAGTGTAAATATTAAGTACAGTGAAGACAGAATATGTTGGTGTTTACTACTGCTAATCAAACTTTATTGTAAGTCATTAATTAATTCTGCCCTAAGTAAAAAACTTATAAAACCCGATGACCCTTCGCATTTCACTGTTTTAATGTCACTTCTAGTCATATTTTTTTCGCTCACGCAAACGCCTCATAGTATTACATCTCAGTTTCCGTAGCATGTATCGAATTTTTAGTTATTGCCATTACGCTATTGCGTGCCTCATACGAGTAAAGTACGCAAAACCGCATTTCGAAATGTTGCGCGCAGTATCATAACCAAGGGAGCCATTACACGGTAAAAGATATCACACGCTATCAAAATTATCATCACAATATCATCGTAAAATATTTTTTGAAAAATCATCTAAATAAATATAACTATTTTTATTTTTGTTTCCTCCAAATTCTTTATTATTATTGTAATTTAAAGATTTTACTCTAAAGCTCGGGATAAATTACAAAAAAAAAAACATCTTTTTAAAGGTTTAATATTTGTGCTTGATATGACTAATGGATTTCTTGAAATGAAATATGTTGTAAACATATTTTATTTATTTTTTAAATCCGACTTCAAAATAAAATAAAAAATCCCTCTCGGCACGCCGTAAGGCGGTAAGGAGGTAGATTTCACCGGATCAAAGTAGGGGATAGGCGAACCCCAATTGTAAGAACTTGTATCAAACTCGCGCACCTCAACCGGCCGCCGCACCCGTACCCTTGCGCAGCGAAAGTGCGTATACTTACTCTTCATACTGTGTCGTAAGGGCTGCTTATATCAAAAATTGTTCCAAACCAAAAATTGTAGGGAAATTATAGGAATACAAATAACGTTTGGAACTGTATCTATGACGGGTGGTATGATTTTTTGAATTTTGAAAAACCAAATTTCTTACCCTTAGGACCAATAGTTAGTGCTATCAAAAAAGATAACTTAGATAAATTGTAGGCTTTTATCTAAGAAATAAAATAAAAATTAAATGAATTCTATATCTTATATGCTAAGAAAGTTATAGCAATATTTCACTTTTTCGAACCCCTCTCACCCATTCCCGACCCCTGGTTTGATTTTGCCCATTAACGAACTTGATCGAGATTTTGTACCCTTAAATTTTATGTATCCATTAGAAAGTTATTGGTATAAAATTACGGTAGTTATCGTGTCCACAAGAAAGTGATATAGATAGATAGATAGATAGATATATAAACTTTTAAACTGAGGGTGGTTTTGGGTTCTAGGGGATGTGAAACGCGAGGATATGTCGAAATTTTCCCGGAATTCGTGACATTATACCCTTTGAAATAGGTAGCTTTCCTTATAAAATCTAAAAAGTATAAAATATGACTAATGGTTTTCATGTGCCTAAAACGTGTGCTTAGGCACATGAAAACTATACATCGATATGAAAATAATTTGAACGAAGATTTTTTTTTTTTTAAACGCTTACGCCACTACGGGAACGCGAGTACACAGTGTGCACTGAGTGAACATCACGGAAAAATATACAAAGTTTCGAATATACAAACGACAAATTGTAAACTGCGTTGTCATGACATTTACTGTTACGATATTTTTGCAGTTTGTGTTATACGCTACAATATTTAGAATGGTCTAACATAACGACATTTCTACACAAATGTTGGTTATGATGCTGTGCGTGGTTGGCTCGAACTGTTATGTTTTTTCGACATTTTGCCATGTAATGGCGCCTTAAATTATAGGAAGTGGTCAACTCCGCGACGATGTCATCAGTGTACGAACGTGTATTTCAACTCAAATGTTAATGTCAGTCTGAGCTTCAAACTTTTTGTAAACCTACCACATTTCAGGGATCATCAATCACAAAACGAAATAAATGAAACATTTGTAATTTTCGTAACAAATTAGGTATATGATTTAGATAACCAGCGAGTACACAGTTGAAACATTAATGATTTATCAACAAAATTTTCTTTGTTATTTTTGTTTTACTAACAGGTTTGCCAGTTACACATATGTAGTTAAATCTTTATTTTAGATATCGCTTATTGTATTATTGGACCTATCTGATAGAACAGTTATGTTTTATTTATTTCAACTCTTTAATACAATTAGTCATAAGTACACGACAAACTTATTATTATCAAAATTGATAGCGTACTTACTTAAAAGCAATTTATAATTCATTTAAAACTGTTCGTTCACTGTAGCCTCATAAATACGGAGGTTAATTTGCTTCGCGCCAAAATAATATTTAGGAAACGTGGTAACACTTTTCACATGGCAAAATCGTTGCATTTTAAATTCAACATCATAAATTTATTAATATAATGATTCTTTACATTGTTAAACAATTTAAATACACTACCGAAATACTGCAAAAGAATTCGCGACCAATTTCATAACAATAATAAACTTTCAGTTTAACAAATCACTAATTATCTACGTTTATTAGTTTTTATTCATGGTCAATTTTAATTGCGTAATGGTCTTGCTGAACGGATTTCAATTTTTTTTTCGGAAGTGCACATAAAGTTGATTGGGCTCCACTTTGTCCCGTTTTGGCATTTTTATGAAAAGTTTGGACGTGTTAGTGAGAAATAGCGTATAGCAAAATACGAATCTACTAACAAGAATAATATTACTGACATTTCATATACCAAAATATTTGATGCTATCTTAACAGCAGCTTTGAGTCCTGGCAAAGCATAACGGGGTATTTTTCTATTAAAATTTAAAAGATAAATAGCTGTAAAATGCTCCTAAGCATATGGTTTCACTAGTTCTAGGGGAGTAGGGAGGAATTGGAAATAATATAGGAATATATGTTACCGCTAATGGTTTTTAAAGTTGATTTATATTTAAATCATTTTATAAACGGTTTAATTCTATCCGTAGTCGTCATGAAGTATTAATAAGCACACCTATACAGTCTTTCTTAGTTGAATTCGCAAACCGCAAAGGCAAAACCATTCCTTCGGATAGCGGTTTCACTTCACGACTCCAATTCCTTATCAAATTGTATAACAGCTCGATCCAAGTGCTCTGAACCATATATTGCTTACTATCTTGTTATACAAATTTGCAAGCTATATCGCTTCGCACTAATCGTAAACCTATTAATCTTTGGTGCGGTATCCTAACTGAAAAGGCATAAACCTAACCCTGTTTTGCCGCAAGGGAGACAAATTTGACACTCATTTTGTCGTCAAACATGGTGCGCCATTTATAAAGTACGTAATTAAATGCTCATTAATATAATTAAATATTATAAGCATTATATGACAGTTGGATCTTTAACCGGTAGATAGCGATATTTTAGTCAAGCATGAACTGTAAAGTAGTACCGACGTTTGGACATAACAATAGCGATACCTCTCTTTATCTAACGCATTGAATTGTGGTCTGCGTGATTGTGAGATATAAAAATAAAATAATAAATATATAAAAACAAAATAAATAAATAATACATACACCGTGTCCCATACCATTCCCGATAAAAAAACAGCTTATTGATCCTGCGATTTGTTAAGAAACTATCAAAATTCATCATGCTTACCAAAAATTTTTTTTTTTTGTTGAAAACCTTGAACAATCCAAAATATCAATTCAGGAAATTTGCCATGCACACATTTCTTTGTTTAAATAGTTTTTTTTTTTTATGACCCCCATCTTTATTAATCTTGAATGTTTTTGATATTTGTGTCAAAAAATTATGCAGTCAAAGCATATTTCAATTACTATTTATGATTTATTGATACTTTTTGAAATGACATTTCTCGAATTGCCAAATTTGTTTACGCAATTAACTGTTACTAGTATGCCAATAGATACTTAGATTAATGAGTTGTGTCCAATACTAATATCACCAATCGTTTGTCACTTTTCTTAGTCAGTAGATATATACATTTATCTTGTAATTTTATTTTAATGAGTATTTGCAATTATATTTGCGTAATATTCAATCTCGAAAGTCTTATACTAAGTGGATCACAGTTCCAGTTTTAAATTAGTTCTCTTTCCAATTTTAACATATTTATTAACAGAGAACAGAATCATGACTACATTTAATTAAAAATAAATATGCATATATATTTTTATATGGATAAAGAATGGAGAGCATGAAATCGAGCACACACATTTCAACATTTCAGAGAAAGCCTTTGATACACTAGAATTTGAACTTAATATAACCACATTAAGAAACAGAACCTAACACAATCTCACGAACAGAATAATAGAGGCATGCATGAAAAAAAAAATATTGTTATGATATGGTCAACAGAAAAATATCTAAGAATAAAGTAGTGAAATAAGGCTGTCTCTATCTACCTCCGTAGTCTTTACATCTTCTAGAATACTGAAGCATATAGGAAACATTACACTGAGGATATATACAATTATAATAGCGTTCTAAAATGTATAATATCTGAATTCGCAATTGCTAATTGTAATGACATAACCGGGCACACTTTTACCCTCCTATCCAAATCTTTAATCTTTAAGCGCGTTTCACATTCCCTAGAACCCAAAACCACCCTTAGTTTAAAAGTTTATATATCTATCTATCTATATCACTACTTTCTTGTCGACACAATAACTGCCGTAATTTTATACCAATCACTTTCAAATTGATTTATAAAATGTAAGGGTACATCTCGGTCAATTTTGTTAATGGACAAAATCAGACCAGGGGGTTTTTTTTTCAAAAAGTGAAATTTTGCTATTCCTTTCTTATTATATAAGGTAACGAAATAATTTAAATTTTCTATTATTCCTCAGACACGGGCCTAAAACAAATCTTGGTAAACTTTTTCGATAGCATCAATCATTGGTCCTGGGGATGGGAAAAATTGGGAAAAAACATACCTTCCTTGATAGCCACAGGAAAACGATTTTTGATATGTGCAACCCTTACGGGTCGGACGGGTCAGAGCGTACCAGCCGCGCGTGCCTGCCTATGTACCATCGACATGCAATTGAAAATTGATTGTTGCCTCACGAACGCGCATCGCTCGATAGATAAAACGATCCTCGCGCTCGGTCATAAATCCATTCGTCCTTCAACGCAATAACAATGCGCGAAAAATTCAATTGCCATAACGCTAAAACTACTATATTAATGCCTCGGTACAGTCGCAAGCGTAATTCGTTACGATGGCTGGCTAAATCAAAATATATGGTGAACAAATAAATAAGTAAATATCACGAAAATTCAGAATTTATTTCTTAATTATATAAATTTCTGGTATTTGGATTTCCACATTTTACGGACTCCACAGTCTTCAGTATATGAAACTGTCAATGGTCACATCGACTGCTCGGATCTTCCGGGACTCATAGATTACTGGGTTCCATCTAGACCGACTCGCCAGTGTGAGACATTCCATCCGTCGCGGTTGAGTACGAATTATGCTCAGAATTCATAAATATAGGGTGATGATTTTAGAGGCGTGGTTTTCAAGAAGAGATAAAACGCATATAACTTGATGTTATGGCTAAGAATTTAGTTTTATTATAAAGATAAGGGTTTGCCATTATGTTTTAAAAATGATTTCGGGTAAGTGGCCGCCGCGGCTGACTCGAACAAATTCCAGCCGAGAGGCCCAATTTTCAACCACTTTTTGCAGCAAGTTGGGCCGTATGTCAGCAATAACGCGCCGAATATTCTCTTCCAAGGCGTTAATCGTGTCCGGCTTATCTGCGTAGACAAGCGACTTCACATAACCCCACAAAAAATAGTCCAGCGGTGTTAAATCGCACGATCTTGGAGGCCACGCCACAGGCCCACGATGCGATTTTTACTTTATTTTAGAGTGTTTTTAAAAAAAAATAGAGTGATTCTTTCTAAATTTGCACTATTTGCAAACGTTGTTCAGGAGTAAGTCTGTTCATTATGAAATGGCAAACCAAACTGAGCATAAATCAAGTGACAGCTGTCAAAAACACCAACTACGAAAAAAGTAGTGCCAGATTTGAAAACCACGCCTCTAAAAAAAACAACCCTATAGATCGAGCACGTAAGCTTTACAACAGCACGTTGAGCGCCATCGATATATTCAACACTACCTTCCCGGCATTCAAGAGAGTGTTCAACCTAGCTCTAACCCTAGAGTAGTACTCGTATATGTATATGTAATATCAATTATTTTTAAAGGGTTATGCTGTATTTTATATTCTGGTAATTATGTAAATTCCCCAACCCCTCCTACTTCCGAATGTATTTTTTATTTTATTACGTTTTTAATTGTAATTCTATTTTAATCGGCTCTTGTTTCCTAAAATAAATAAATAATAAAAGGTATTACCGCAAATCCCAACCAACGTGAGCGCAGCGAAAATTGGTCATTTTGCACTTGACCGCGGTAAATTTAGGTAGATTTAATAAGGAAAGCTACATATTGCAATGGGTACCATATCATGACTACGGGAAAATCCCGACATATCTTCGTGTTTCACATCCCCTACAACCCAAACTACCCCCTACCCCTACTATCTATCTATTTATCTATATCACGTTCTTGTGGACACGATAACTGCCGTAATTTTACACCAATCGTTTTCAATTGATACATAAAATTTAAGGGCACAAAATCTCGGTCAAGTTTGTTAATGGAGAAAATCAGACCAGGGGGGGGGGGGGGTTCAAAAAAGTGAAATTTTGCTATACCTTTCTTATTATATGAGATATAGAAATCATTTAAATTTTATATCATTTCTCAGATAAGGGACTAATACTTATCTAAGTATTTTTTTTTTGATAGCACCAACTATTGGTCCTAGGGATGGGAAAAGTTGGTTGTTTAAAATTGAAAAAAAAAACATACCTCCCAAAATAGGCACACGATAAATTAGTTATAATGTTTGTTTGAAATAATGTTAGACATGAGTAACCCTTGTGGCGATTTCGCACAACTGTAGTTCGCCTATTCCTTACTTTGATCAGGTGGAGGCTTTTCCAAACCCAGTGCATTGACGTACTGGCGGTTTGTTGAAAATTTTGAGGGTTAGAAAACTAAAAAATCGATAGAGGTTAGGTTAAAAGAAAACTTAGAAATATTCTCGTTACTATTATAAAATATTTCGACATAGCCGTCGTGGCTTTCGTTAATTGAGCTGTAATCGCTGCGATCGATCGTGTCCGTAAATCGTTTAATGAACGCTTAGCCGGCTGCTGTTTCCGAGGCGTGCAATTTGTCGAACCGAACACCGCGCGTCAATGTCGACCTAGCCAAGGCGAATGCCCAAAACGAACTCCGAACGTGCAACCTCGCTAAGGGCCGCATTGGATCGTTTCTCTATTAATCATCGCCTTTAATGATAAAGCAACTAGGACATATTATCGACTAGGCATCGACGAGTGCGTGTACGGCATTGGTCCTACTAGGCATCGATTTATTTTAATACGTCTGACAGCTGTTCGTACATTCTCGTGCAATAGTGTCCCTCGAATATCAGCAGGTGAATGTTAGCAGGTATTATAATAATCCCTTCGGCACGTCGGAGGGTGAGGTAGATTTCACCGTATCAAAGTGGTGAAACATTTTACCTTACCGTGTTGCTCATATCAAAAATTATAGGTCTAAAATTAACATTTTGAACGGATTTGATCCGTCCCCAGGACCAATGGTTGGTGCTATCAAAAAAGTTTACTGAGATGAGTTTTAGGCCCATATCTAAGGAATAATTTAAAATTTAAATAAATTCGATATTTTATATACTAAGAAAGTTATAGCAAAATTTTACTTTTTCGAAAAACTACTCCATTCCAGGTCTCTCCTTTGAGAAACGGACTCCTGATTCTAATACTGTTAAAAAATATATATCAGCATTTTGCTCAAATCAAATGCGAATTCATACGAAAATAATACTCGCTAATCAATCGACAAGTCCATTTCAGACATTTGATCGCATCGCTAAAACGTTCGTCGACAAGGAAGACATTTATAGTACTGCGTTTGACAGGTCAGGCAGTGAATAATTGCGTCATTTAGGCTTGTCTGTTGCACTAGGTCACAAAACCTTTAAATTATCTCTTTATGCTTAGACACTATGCTTTGCCCACAAAAATGACATTAACTGAATCTGTTCATGGCTTATGCGGGCTAAAGCACGTTGCACTTTACAATTCAATGAAAGATAAATTTAGTTCAAACGAGTCGTTACATTACACGAGCAAAATAAAAATACACTGTTAAGATAAGTTTTGCTGTTTCGTGTAAATAGGTAAATGGTGAATGCAGTAGTTCTGGAAAATTGTGCATTCAAATTGCAATCCCTTGGTAAATTGCAAATTTAGTTTTCCTTTTTGGAAACTGACCTTCAGAAAAACATAAATCATTCTTTAGCTTCAGTTCAGTTCAGATTTGTCAACTACTAATATTTAAATTTTATACAACTGGATATTGTATGGCGTTTATATCATATCATATATTTTTTATTATTAACATTGTATGTTATGTTATGTTTATGCTATTATTTTTTTTCGAGCGTCATATTTATTCAAAGTGTTTTTTCTACCTTCAAACTACTCTCATGTGAGTAAAAAGTAAATTAAATATTTCTGCCACCGTATTGTGGCCTCTCTTAGAACAACAACATTGAGCTTAGAACCGATTTTGAGTGGTCATGGTACTTAAAAAGTAACAATAAATGACTGATATTCTAGTAATAGCCATTTTGTAGTTTGTCCAAAGAAGTAACAATAAATGAGAACCATAGATTTAATTGTTTTATCTGTAATTTGTCCAAGCGACTTTGATGAAGACACCCATACGTTTTCATAGTTGTTTCTGTATTTTTTTTTTTTTCTAAACCATACGTTTTAGCCCCTAAGCAACATTGGTTGCATAAGCAATCTAAATAAATTCCATACGTTTTCATAGCTGTTTTTGTAATGTGTCTAAACGACATTGCTAGGATCCACGCTTTTAGAGTGTCTAAAAAATGTAAATATTTTTATGTGTCGGTTACGGTCGCTTTAATTCCGCACGTCTCCGCAATTCCAACGGGATTCCATCTGACTCATCTGATGGCACTCGCCGCCAACAGGGCTTAGGCCAGAGCGCAACTCCTCGAAATGCTCCTCACGATCTGACTCACTTCTCGGAAGCGTAAGGCGTATAGACCTGCAACAGTTATTCGGTTATGAATAGTGCTATGGTTTTCAAACTGTACTTTCTTATTAATACACCTGGACCCGCTTTTTATCATTTAAAATTATAATAATTTCCTCTAATTCTTAGGGAAACCCTTTCATTACTACGCTAATTTATGAAAAAATATAACAAACGATCAGATTAGGCTCAATTATTACTATAAATTTCGTAATAAACCAAAAAAACTTTAGCAGAAACTCAACTTCAGTATAAACCATGTCTCAGAGTCGACTTTAACATAATGGTGGATAGATTATTTTTTATTGTTTTACTGTACTTTCTTATTAATACACCTGGACCCGCTTTTTATAATTTAAAATTATAATAATTTCCTCTAATTCTTCGGGCAACCCTTTCATTACTACGCTAATTTATGAAAAAATATAACAAACGATCAGATTAGGCTCAATTATTACTATAAATTTCGTAATAAACCAAAAAAACTTAAGCAGAAACTCAACTTTAGTATAAACCATGTCTCAGAGTCGACTTTAACATAATGGTGGATAGATTATTTTTTATTGTTTTACTGTTCTTTCTTATTAATACACCTGGACCCGCTTTTTATAATTTAAAATTATAATAATTTCCTCTAATTCTTCGGGCAACCCTTTCATTACTACGCTAATTTATGAAAAAATATAACAAACGATCAGATTAGGCTCAATTATTACTATAAATTTCGTAATAAACCAAAAAAACTTAAGCAGAAACTCAACTTTAGTATAAACCATGTCTCAGAGTCGACTTTAACATAATGGTGGATAGATTATTTTTTATTGTTTTACTGTACTTTCTTATTAATACACCTGGACCCGCTTTTTATAATTTAAAATTATAATAATTTCCTCTAATTCTTAGGGAAACCCTTTCATTACTACGCTAATTTATGAAAAAATATAACAAACGATCATATTAGGCTAAATTATTACTATAAATTTCGTAACAAACCAAAAAAACTTAAGCAGAAACACAACTTCATTATAAACCATGTGGCAGCGTCGACTTCAAAATATTGGTGGATAGTTTTTTTTATTTTTTATTAAATATAAAAGTTTGAGTTTAACTTTATTTTTTTTTTTAAACTCGATCAAACCAAGGCAATCAGCAGTATTAAGTGAACGAACTTTAAAAAAAACACACCCAGAATTGACAATGTCCTTTTTTTTTGCAGTAAGTTAAAAATAGGAAAAAGGTCTTTGACGAAATCGCGTCGCATTCGCGCTTTGTTCAATACTCATCGCGTTTTTTTTTTATACTTTGCGGTTCAGGTAAAGGTTAAGTACATGTACATGGGAAACCTGTTAAATAAATAAATAAATAAATAAGACTAGCCTAGTTTTATATTATGTACATATTAAGCCAGTCAGTGCCGACAGTAAGTCAGACATACGCGAAGTTAGATCATAGTGTTTTTTTACCTATACAGGATGTATTTATACTCACTGATATCCTTTTGGGAGTTGATCTATATCGATAATCAGTATTAATCAGCAAAAAATATTGGAAAAATGTTTCCCAATTACGAGATAAACCAATTGGAAATTCGAAGAAAACGTTTTAATGTTTGAGAACGCGGTTGAACGCATGGCGCGAGATAGGTCAGTGTCCCACGCCCGCGCGGCTCGCCATGTACTTCGAAGAAACACAATGTTTTTTAATAATATAATTATTTTTAGTATGTTTTTTTTCGTGAGACCGGTTTCCTTGTTGACATGGATCAACCTCCTAAAAGGACATTATTGAATATAAATACATCTAGTATACAAGTGTCCCAGAGACAGTAGTTAACCCGAAACCTAGTTAGTGATAGGAAACATCACTACCAAGCCCCTAAACACTATATAGGTTGATCTGAAAGTCAACGGTTTAGAAGTTATTCGTACTTTTGTGATTTTTGAGGAATGTGCTATCTTTCATCACAACAATTATCACTGAGTTAAAACTACTTAGTATATTGACTGAATTTTCGCCCAGACATACTTTAATAATGTGGCAATAATATAAAAGTAATTTAAATAAATACCTTTATTTATTCATCAAAAAAGATTCAATTTTCAACGTGAACACAATGATTAAAAACTACCCGGGTTTATTACAGGGAAATATAAAAAAATATTTTTATCAGAAAACAGTTTGGGTACTATATGCGCTGTGAAAATATTTTTGAAAAAAGGACTCTTCATTTATAGTTGGACAATTTTTACGATCGTTGCTAAGATTTCCATCAGGCTTTAATCACTTTAGCTTCGCGTTTTTATTGCGCTAAGCTCAGTAAAAAGGACATCAAACTCAAGTGTCCTTCCGAAGTTCTCATGCACTTTCTCACAGCAGCAAAGTACGCATTGTGCATTCTTATGTTTTAGAATATAACCTTTGCCAAATATTAAAAACTACTCCACGTCTTTGTGACGTTTTTTCAAGTAAGTACCTTTTCTTTAGAATTTGATAGTATTACCGGATCGAAGTTATGAAGCATTTTGGTCATTTCTTACCGTAAGGGTAGCTCATATCAAAAATTTCTTCAAACGTAAATTGTAGGAAAATTATAGGCCTACAATTTAACCCAATTTGTGCCTATTAAGAGAGGTATGATTTTTTGAATTTTGAAGAACCATTTTTTCCCACCCTAGGACCTCTGGTTGGTGCTATGAAAAAAGTTTACTTGGATATATTTTAGGCCTTTATCTACGCAATAATATAAAATTTAAATGGATTCGATATATTATATATTAATAAAGTTATAGTAAAATTTCACTTTTTCGAAAAAAGGTCCCCCTTCCCGCCACCCTAGTCAGATTTTGCCTATTAACAAACTAGACTGAGATTTTGTGGTCTTTAATTTTTTGAATCAATTTTAAAGCGATTGATGTATAATTACGGTAGTTGATGTTGATGTTTGATGTCCACAAGAAAGTGATATAGATGATATATAAAAAGCTGGGGCTGATTTAGGGATCTAGGGGATGTGAAACGCGCAATTTTCCAGAAGTCATAACATGGAACCCATTGCAATAGGTAGATTTTCTAATGAAGTCTGCCTAAAACACAAAACCAAATAAACGGGCAATTTTATAATAAACAATAGGTATTTATGAAAGGCGGACAGGATTCGCAAACCCTGATCTCAAAACAATGGACGGAAGATATCTTTGCTCACCTCATGATCTTGACAGTGCAATTCATACGCCAATTATACAATGTATTTGAAGCTATATTATATTATTTAATATGTATACCATTGATTCAGAATTTCCCCACGATCACCCATTGTTTCAGTATTTTTAACTATATTACCTTCCTTAAATATCTCAAAAGCATAACTGCTTTTCGGCAATCTCAAGTTTTTTTGAAGAAAAATTAATGTGGAATATCTTGAGGCCCGTCCATATATTACGTCATCGACTTTTCAATTTACAAACCCCCCTTACAATCTTTCTATCGTCATAATCTGATGACCCTCCCCCTCTCGCAAAAACTGACGTCATTTCCATGGACTGCATTACAAAGTCCATATATTTTTGTTTAAAGAATAGTTTTTTCTTCTTTTCTAAAAAAAAAAGAACCATATTTCACATTAAAAAATCACCGTTCTATATAAATGCGTAATAGAAACGCTTACTTGCAATGCATTTTATTTACATTTGTTGTTGCAAGCTTAGAAGAGTGACAGCTAAGACACATTCACGGCTTAGTTAAAAAAATATCTTAAAATTAAAAATTAAAAAAAGTTCAGTTTTTAAAAAAAAGTTTTAAAATATTCAGTATATTTATTTCACAAACAACTTTGCAGTTGTGTATGAATGGCAGAGATTAATAACACAGCACAATATATAAAAATAACTAAAATCCATCTGTTTATTCTCGTTAACAATTTTAAGGATGACGTCAATTTGACAAGGACTTTCCCTCCCCCTTAATTTGAATCTAAATGACGTAATATATGGACCAAAAAAATAAAAAAAACACTATATTTACACAATATTTAAAAAATCAAGTACCTAATCAATTAAAAAAAATAATCAAGTAAATCAACGTGCAGGGTACAGATGATGTACCTAGAACAGTTTTCGTTTAGCTGTTGTAGAAGGGGCCACGGAGCTCCAAAACGTCCAACAGAGGTACTACCCTAATCTCTATCTGTCTCTTTCTAATTATTCTCCATCTGTCGAATAATTATAACAAGTGATTTAACAACCAAAAAAATAACGAGTATATGTATCATCTAATACCATTTGTAGTGTATATATTATATAAATAATTTATATTGTTTCTATTTTATGTCTTTTTTGATATTTAAATGTTTTTTTTTGTTTTGTTAAAGTACCATCTAAAAATAAATAAATAAAACCGAAACAAAATTCCCACAACCCCAGGGGGCCGCTTATAAATGTTTACACATCAATACTAAGTTGGCGTTCAACTGCCTTGTTGGCCAAGAGGCGTCGGGCGACTGCTTTGTATGCGCGATCGCCGCCGGACGAATAGGTTTCGTCGTTGCGTAATGTTGCAGCATCGCGGCGGCGGCGGCGTCGGCGGCCATGTTGCCAAAACGGCGACCATTTCTCTCGCCGGCGCGGCGGCCGGTCGAAAGGGGTTACGCGGCGGGCGGCGAGACACAACGCGCGTAGAAAGTTGCACCAACCCAGCCGGGCCAAGGTCGACCGCGGCGAGCAAACAAACGCGCCTCGAACACGGAGCACCATCGAGCGATGTGCCCAGAATTTGTACAGTAGGCAAGCCATATCTAGTTATTAATATTGTGGATTGTGGGGGTCACAAGGTAGGTCACATGCCGTCCACGCCCAAGTTGCTGGCATCAGCAGCGCGCGACATCACGCCACCCGTCCACAGTCAGCAGGTCGAGCATAACGTCAAACGGCCGCGCCTAATGCATCACGTCCGAGGTAGAGGGTTTCCCCTCCTGCGCACACTATAAGAGCGAAGGTCGCCCCTACCACGGGGCCTATTCCATCAGAGTCTCGCCTACTCGCCTGCCGGACGACACGCGCGCCCGTGCGCGCGCACTATGGAGTCAGACGCTATATTAATTACCGAAGTTATATTGTAACGGGCGAATTATAATAATTGAATTAATACTGAGCCGTTATAGGATCAACCCCTCTAAAATGACCCTAGTAATTTTAAATATTCCTGTATTGACTTTCAAAAATAAATAGATTTAAAACCATTTTAAAGGCCGTATAAATCCTTAAAATACAGGATAAATAGTGGATAAAATATATAGTGGATAAAACTTAACAACAACAAAAAAAATGTTGATTCTCTACTATTTTAGAGTTAAGTTTTATTTTAATATTTCTTAGAGATATTCATCGTTGATTATGCAATTATTTCGGCAATATCACTTTATATTTTTGTCTTGCCCACAAAACAATAATTTATTAATAATAATTACATTTTTGCTTAATGGAGCACATCAATAATAATACAGTATAATTATATATATTATCAAAACAAGTTTCTTATTGTTGACGGTATATAGAAGATTGTGTTAAGGCGAAAATGCGTGTTAAGGTTAGTCCACGAAAGTAGGGTGTTTAATAAAACCTCGGAGAGGTGTGTGTTGTGGTTATATAGAACTACACGCGGTCGCCGCAATGCGTCCCCCACTCCGTTTTATTATTGTATAAACGTACCAAAATGGTAAAAATAACACAAAATAAATTAGTTATGAAATTTTTATTTAAGTTTCCATCGCGAAGGAGATAATTCTCGGCTGTGCTCTACCTTGAATTTCAAAAAACATGCTAAATGATATAAAAAAAACATTGTTAAATCTCACAGCTCTGTGTCCGGTTTCACTTTGTGTTAACGGCTTCGGAAGTCATGCGATAATATTGCGAAATCGTTGCTTTTGTCAACAAGCCGTTTCGGTCGTATTTATAGTCATCAATGCGTTTTCATTTTTAAATATATTTTTTCGGAACTTATACATTTTTTTTATTTTTTCAAAATCGAGTTTGCTTTTTCTGCGACTTAATCTCATAAGTTTGAGCATTATTGAGCTTCTTATGCCTATATAATACGGTGAGTTTAGCTCTATAATCATTGCATATACTTTTTTTTTTTGATGATTGTTCTGCGAGCGTGTACAAATACGTCATTAGCGCGTGTTGTTTACCTTAATTCACTGCAATACCTATGAAATTTAAAATGTAATGTTTGTAAAAGTTGAAAAAAAAACACAATTATAGTTTGTGTATGTATTTATTTTTTGATACAATTCATTATCAGTTTTAATTTCTTCATGTAAAATTCTCTAGTCATAGAATTATGATATGGCATTAATAATTATTTTTGCTTGACATTAATTACTACAGACTATTGAAAAAGGATTATTTGAAATAACACAAAATTCACAATTCGAATGTCATTGTCAATGAGATGTCATTTGTATGAACGTTTTGTTTATTAAATTTAATTTATTTATAACACAGATTATAGATGAATTTAGCTTTCTGCAACTTCTCCTTAAACACTTTAACCATGCTCTCATTCTGGTCCATGCGCGCATATGCTTAAAAAGGGTCAGAAAGTTTTCTCTTCCCGTAATATATAGATACCTTTGCCCAAATTTATGTTAGTCAGATTCTACCGAGGTGTCGAATTCTCTGATCATAAATGTGCGTTATCATATTATCGGTTACAATCTCAGAGTGAGCGCGCCACACTGTCATTTATAACAGTGGCTTGGTAAATAAAGTACCTGTCAAAGTAAATTGTTGGCAACCCTGAAAAAATAATGAAAGTTTGGCGGCCTTTAGTTTCATAGTATAAAAATTAAAAAAAAAACAAACTTATACCCTTCATTTGCCTTATTAATTCCTAAGGCTCTAATCAGCAGGGGTGCTCAAACGGTCGATCGCGATCGACCGTTTGAGCACCGTGCAGAAAGCTAATATCTATATATGCTACGGTACGCCCTACCTAGGTAGGTAGGGTGTATCGTGTATGTACGACAACCCTGCATCACACACTTGCAGTCTCTCAGAGTCGATCGTAAGTAGTCTAAAAATATTGAGGTAGATCGCCAGCAGTTCAAGTTTGAGCACCCCTGTCTAATGTCTTTTATAAGAAAGCAATTCAACAAAAAAAAAACTATTTGCAGTTTATCATTTATTAAATTTCTCAGAAATAGACTTGAATTTTAAAAATCTGCCTTTAATACGTTTAGACATAGATCAAGGTACCTAAATGTATTTTTTTTTATGATAATAATAATAATAATACAGATTAGTTATAATACAGCATCTTTTGAGTGTCTAATAGCCAACATCTTACAACAGAAATAGTTTTAGTAATGTAATAATAAAAATATTCATAAAGACTAAAAATATTACTTCACTAAAACAGTAAAAAAAAAAGGTCTATTTTTTTAATTTTTGGACAAAATAAGTCATTGTATATCGGCCATTTTATATTGTATATCCGTGTTGCTGTGGAAACTTAAAAACTGATTAAATATCCAATGGCTACCAAATGCCAACCATAGATTAAAAGGCCTATATGAATCGAAATTAATATTTAGCCTTGACGCCCACTGCTAATACTGAACCCTTAACTAAGAGGCCGCAGCACTCTCTTAGCTGTCGCGTCTTTTTTATTTCTGCAATTCTTCGCGAACATCTTAGCGTGTCCTATCGGATTTGCGTATTTCACGTCGCCAGAGCCAATTCGAAGGTGGAAATATACTGCCCAAGGAAAAAAGTCACCGAAGAAACGATTGCATTATGATCGCCGCGAACGGGTCTTTTTTTCACGCCTCCTTCGGAGTATAAGGTCCTTCGGGAAAAAAAGTTGTAATAAACAAATTCCCCATTTCACTTTTGATCGCGGGAATGCCCGCTTCGAAAGCGGTGTTTACGACCGCGGTCGCAAAGAGTTTACTCTCGCAAAGAGTGCTAAATTCCAAAGAGGTTGGGAGTTAGCAAGAAATGCCAACAAGATAAAAAAAAAATAGTATCGTGTTATGTGATCGTTTGGCCGATAATTTTTTTTTAGGTTGTCGAAGAACAAATTCACTCGAAATCTTCGTTGTATTGAAATAATTTCAGTACCTACTTTTGTATTTTTTATTATATTTCTTAGGGTTTTGAAAATAAAATAAATTAACGTACGGTATTTATTTTTCTAATAAGTTTTTTTGTGATCCCGACGTTTTCGGAAGAATGTACTAACTATGATGAATATTTGGCGGCAATGTTCAATATCTGACCACCATTTAAAAATTAAAAGTTTAATACTAGGTTCATCATTTAGCCGATACTCTCACAAAAAATATATTTTTACCAGCATTTATTTAACTAGCATTGTTTGTTAGTCTATTAAGGTCAAATCTTGCAAGATGAATTAGAACCACTTCTTCTTATCCTAGAGAGTTTAAATTTGACATGGCGTTTCAGTTCCGATGAAATTGCATTTTTGTGGTAAGCACGACCTGGTTTTACATCCAGCGATGCCTCCAGATGAAGGAACTCCTCAACGGTCAAAATCACAGACACGCATTCAAGCACTTAAATAAAGGCATTTTTTAACGAATCTATTTTTACTGCTAATTTTTGTATTTGATTTAAACCGGCTACTGTTGCGGGCAATTTTAACGATTCCTGTCGCCGGGTCTGCTTGGAACAAATAATTTATTTTTGTAAACATCTTGAATACTAAAGACACAGGTCGATGGACCAATCCTATGCTTGGATTATGAGAACGTGGCCAATCGAAGAATGGAAGCCAACAGCGTTTCACCGAGCACAATATTACAGCACGTCATTCCCAACTCATTACACACTAGCAGTGGGCGTTAACGCGATAATCAGACAACTGAGGTTAAGCGATTTCAAAATAGCGTACTACCTAAACGGCTACAAAATAACTGCGTGATTTGCAGCTTAACTCGTCACCGTGCTACATAGTCATGTTGTCACTTTTAACGTGATTTTCGTGTCACTTCGAAGTTGGTTTGACAACATCCCCCTTAAGTCTTGGGGGAATGATCTTGAGACATTCTGTATAAACTTCTCCGAGTCGATAACTCACCGATCGAGCTGTGACGGTTTAAAATTTTCCACAATAACGGCGTTCCAGATATGGGCCAGACGCGATTGCGGTCGAGTGGTCTTCACCCCCCCCCCCCCCCGCTCCCTCGTTCATCCACCCGTCCACATTCCAATAAAAGCGAAAATATTCCGTCCAACCTTGTCCCGCGAGCGAACGTCCTTCTCGAGGCGAATGCGCCGTGGAAAAAAGCCTAAATAACCCTTGGAAATATACAAAATGTTTTTTAATTACGCGCACTCCTTTTCGGATGTTGATCTATATCGAAAATCAAACATTAATCTGCAAAAAACATTTCTCAATTAAGAACAGATCTCCAACCCTCCCTCCCCCCCCCCCCCCAACCTCTTAAGAGTGGTGATTAGATGAAATATGAAATCAAATGAACTCCAAACGTTGGTGGGTAACCTTAAAAATAAATACGCGAATTTCGCACACGGATCGTTCGGACGAGATTGCGACGGATAAACCATTGCCATCTTTATAAACGAATAAAAAACCAGTCGACTGAAAAACTTACAGTTTGCTAGCGCCCTCCGCCCCCCCCGCCCTCCGCCCAACGGTCTCTTTTTGAAACAGGCTCTCGTTGCGCGCCGACCTCGCATTCTTGACAAGGACGCGGCCGGTCGCCATCTTTTCAAAATGGCCGCCGCGAACCGTCGACCGACAAACTGAATAATTGGTAAACAAATGGAACGTCGATCTTACACAATCGCACTTTAATATTCTAATACAAGGTGAGAGCAAACTCCTCATATTCCTCATACATGATATTATGGTACCATACCGTATGTGTCCTGAACCGCTTTGTACAGGGTTTTAAGTAAATTCCATTAGAAAATTTACCTATTGATCATGTAATGACATATCGACATATCTTCGCATTTCACATCCCTCAGAAGCTATCCATTTCACTTTATTGTGGACACGGTTACTGCCTTAATTTTACAACAATCATTTTCAAATTGATACTTAAAAATTAAGGGTACAAAATCTCGTTCAAGTTCGTTAATGACAAACCAGGGGGGCGGAACTTTGCTATAAATTTTTTAGTGTTTTTTATTTTCGATATCGAATTCATTTAAATTTTATATTATTCCTTAAATAAGGCCCTATGTAAGTTATGCAAGTATATTATACTATGAAATACAATTACATTTGTATTCCCCTTATAGATTGTTGTTACGTCAAATTATGTAGTAAGATAAAATTTAAAAAAAAATAGTGATTGTTTTCGATTACTTTTTTTTACATATATTAAACTTAATACTTCTTTAACTTTTTTTCCTTTCAGGTAAGCATGGTTTTCATCTTTAATGTGCGTCTATCTTCCTGAAAGAACAACCTTTCAATGCGTAAGTATTACTTTTTTATGCTTCAGAGGACTCTTTCTGCATACAAATGCAGCCGTGTTGTGAATGTTATTTGTAGTAGATATAGAGAAAAATACTACTGGGTATTGTTTTATCTGCTATTTATCTAGGCTTCAAAGGTGAAATTTCATATTTGTCTAAAAATAAAAAGCCTCGAAAAGTCTAGTAAAGTCATAGTTTATTTCATAGATATTGCATAAGTAATAATTTTGTATTGATGCAAATTCATCCAACATTGATCTTACAGTGAATAAACTTATGTAATTTCATTTATGTTGTAGGTACAACATACGTAGAGTCATTATAATTTTTAATAACGAACTAATGCTATATTATTTTATTTTCGTATAAATATCGAAAAATCGTCCACTTTAACATTTTTTTCTTTCCCTTATATTCCTAATTTACAACTCCTTCACTCATACCTTATTCTTATGTAATCGTGGATATAGTGAAAAAACAATTTTAATCGGCCTTATTAATGTAATTTATCGTGTTTGAATCTATACAGGATGAACTTAAAGTTAACACTTTTCATAAAGCTAACAAAAAAATCAATTTAAAAATATAAATACTCCATTGAAAGTTTGGTGCACCTATGGTTTGATGTTCCTGATTTATCAATATTTGCTCTTGGAAACTTACCCGTCGTTGATGTCGTCAATACATTTGTAGTTTTTGCCGCACGGTCTGATATTTTATTCGGCGACCATACTTTCAAATGTTTTTAGGACTCTTTCATGTCGAGAACCACCTCATAAAAGGATACTGCTGACTTTAAGTCCGCTCTGTATATTTTAACGCTGTTTGTAATTCTAATAAATAAATAAAATTTGCCAAAGTGGGCAGAATTCGCGCGGCGGCCTCTAGCTATTATTTATTCTGTGCTTCGGCGCAGCCTCGCTTACCGAATTTGTGACCGCGTCGGGCGACTCGAGGGGTCACACGAGTTGACCGGCGCCGCGATATGTCGAGACGCGGTTTGTAGCCGTTGAGGTCGCGCGGAATAATATGGACGAGGTCAATTAGCTGCGTGCCTCCCGCATATCGCTAGATTATTCATTATTTTGTGTCAACACCGTTGGCACACTTGCGCTTAAAAAAAAACGCGATTTTTTCCAAAGAGTGTACGCTTAAGCCACAGCATGCTGTTGAGGTTAAAAACAGCGTTAAATTCCTAGGAACATATTTAGATAAAAAACTTAACTGGCAAGAGCATCTTCAATATGTCAAATCTAAACTTTTCTCAGCGTATTATGC
Source organism: Neomicropteryx cornuta (assembly GCA_020383195.1). Taxonomy (NCBI): domain Eukaryota; kingdom Metazoa; phylum Arthropoda; class Insecta; order Lepidoptera; family Micropterigidae; genus Neomicropteryx; species Neomicropteryx cornuta. The sequence goes on along the minus strand of JAHKQU010000021.1, from coordinate 16,343,378 downwards.
CCTTTCACTCATAAGAAAATATATGAGCTATGCGAGTGTAATTTAATTTAATTTTAATCTTTACATGTATCTCTGTACTTTTGCGAAAACCTGTCATCAGTTAATTTTACAAACAACTGTATGTACCATTCTTTCTTCTTAAATTATACTGTTGGTTTTCCGAATAAACAATAAATAAATAAATATGGACAAATCTGCAATGCCTATTACGATCTCGTTGAATCACATTTTAGATATGGTATAATCGCTTGGGGCACAGCTCCGTATGTGAGTGATATCTTTCGACTCCAGAAACGATCTATCCGAGCTATTGTAGGGGTGAACCAACGTGTATCATGTAGACCATTGTTTAAACGACTTGGAATTCTGACAATCTATGGCTTGTATATCCAGGAGTAGCCAGATTCATGATCATGACACTCGCTACAAGAGCCATTATGTACAAACGGTCAGCCCCAAGTCAGTTAGATTAAAAAAAACAATAATTATCTAGCCAATCATTTCTATAACAAATTACCAGAGAAAATAAAACTTATTTATAAATTTAGCATTTTTAAAAAAGAATTAAGAAATTGTTTTTAGAAAAAAATGTATACAGTTTTGAAGAGTTTTAATTAATAATATTAATAGTATACAGTTACACTTACTGCCGATACATGAACACAAAATTCCTCGTTAGTTCGCTGCTAAAGTGACAGCGCGTGTATTTTTAAATATGCAACTTAAAGTGAACATGTTATTATTCATATATTTTTTATTGCGCTACTAAGATGCTACCGTAAATATTTTTACAAGATATGGCATTAAATTCCGCCGATGCCGTCAAGGCCGACGGCTTATTTCCGGTTCCAATTGTAGGTCAGTTTAAAGTATTATTATAATTTATAACATCTGCATTAATTATGCATTCATTTATTGAATATTGTGCCTATTTTAAATACGTATAACTTATGCGCCTATGTATTTGTTTCATATTTATTTGGCATATAGTAATGAAAGTGCTTTAATGCATCGTATCGGGTGTACCAAAACTTTTTAAGTGCGATAAAATAACACGGTGTTTCAATGATATGCTGTTTTTAGAATCATTTTTAACAAATAAATAAGTTTAGGATATTTTTGAAAATCTCAATTCGGAAGCCAAATGTCATGTTTTGTTTAAATCATACTTATATTTTTAAACAACAATTTTTTACTAAAAATGTTTCAATTTAGGATAAAATAAAATAGATAAAAAATTTGTAAAATATGTTTTGAAAATCAAATAGCGTTGCGAAACTTTTGCCGAGTTATTGAGTAAAGAGAAAGAGGGTTTGGTAGAATTATTATTATTTGTATATTATTATTTGGTATTATATAAAATAAAGCACAAATTCAGTCAATAGAAAGGAGGTGGGAGGGGATTGTCTCATTACTAGCCGCGCCTCAAAATTTACAAAAAATCTGAAATGGTGTTCAAACCAATTTTATAGTTTATACAAATTGATTTATTTATTTATTTAACAGGTTTCACTATGTACACATTATAATTAAAGTAAAAAATTAAACTACCAAAAGAAAAATAAACAACATCAAAAACAAAAAACAATAACAATAAAAACAAAATATAACTCGAACTAATCATGAAAAATACTATGCTAAAAAAATAAAATAATGCCTCCAAGAAGATACTTTTCTAGTAATACATTTATATGGCAAGAAAAAAATCTACAATGATACAAAATCTACATATGATTGTGTGTAGTGTGAAGCATGTGTATAGTGAGTGTGTGGTACTGTGTGTGTAGTGTGTGTAGTACCAATCAGTGAGTATTTAATTAATGATATACCTAATGATGTGTAAACGTCGTGATCGAGTTATTTCGATTCCTCACATTATAGTTATACGAAAGCGAATGACGGGTAGTTTCCCGAACGCAAATACTGATCTGTTATTCAGAATCATCCCTTAAAAGGATACTGCTGACTTTAAGTTCAACCTGTATAAAATATTAAATTTATTATTGAAACCTACCCGCTATAGCTTCTGGCATTAGCGCGAACAAAGATCTTCAACATACACCTACTAAGTAGAGAAATTAAAAAAAAACTAATGTTTTTGTTTGAACCTAGCTTTTTCTGACGCAACAATATCCACAGTGAACGTGCCTATATAAATATCATAATAGTTATTTTAGTGCCGTTGGTACACAATTATGTCACCGGCTCCCAAACTAGGCTTTAATAGGAACGCCCACTCGCGGTCATTTGCTATTGATATCTCTTCGAATTTAAAATAATCTACGGAATTGTCGACGCGCCAGCGACGGAAGTTTCTTTTGACCTTACTTGACGACTTGGATTATTTGATTCTTTTTATTATAATAAATTGATTTTGTCTCCGGCTTAGCACTAAACTATAGCGGTTTGGCATCCCAAACTTATTTAAAGCACATTACATTAAATTATAGTATGTATTAAATCAATAATATATACAAGGTATTGTTTATTTATATACGAGAAAATGAAAGAAAGCATACTAAAATTTAGCCACTGGACCAAAAGGTAAAATACGACTTAGGTTTTTTTGGATGAGTTCTGGTTCAGTGATGATAAAAAAGACAAAGCAAACCACTCGACACAATATCTCTGAAAATACCAATACACCATTTTTTTTAATGGTACTCAATAAAAAAGTATTAAATTCCGAAGATAAGATAAAATAATTTATTTTGCGAACACAAAAGTGGACATATGAATGATATATAATTTGCAACAATCTGCTGACAAAAAATACATGAAGATAGTAAAACACATAATATATTTTCTAAAAAGAAAATAAAACGAATTTAGATTTACATTAATAATAATAGTAAATGAGATCTTAGGACTTACGCAGGAAATAACAAAAACCAAAGTTATATAAGATACAACACTATTAATTTATTTATTTATTTCAGGAACAACAGCTGACATAAACATAAACATAAAGCCAATGAGAGTTTCCTTCAAACTTAATAAAATAGGAAACACATACCAAAAAACGTTAAGATAACATAACAAAAAAGAAGAAAGGGTGATAAGGTGAAGTTACGTTCTAACAAATATTCTTTACCGGTTTTTTGAATTCCTTCAGAAACGTCGGACTTCTTAAGTAGAACGGCAATCTATTATATAAGTCAAGACTCATGTAACTGGTGTTTTGGAATTTAGAAGTTCTAAGTTGAGTAGAATGAACAAAAAAAACCTTTGTATCTTGTATGCATGTATTGCACACAATACAAGAATACAATACTTTGTATTGTATTGCTTTGTATCTTGTATGTTGTGTTGTATTCATGTTTATTAAACTGATTTTTATTTTTTTTAAATCACTTCCAGTGTTTCCAGAATAAAGGTATCGCATAGTTAAGATTCCCAATGACTTAAAGTGAGGGCGGCATGATTCACGTTGACCAATATTACAAATTACCCTGATAGCTTTATTTAAGGGTGAATTTATCAGCTGCTTATGGTGCACACAATTAAATTTAAGACATACTTAAAACTTAAGTTGAAACTTGGGCAAAGACTGAAATTTCGGCCCTTAAAACGCGATGTTTATCGTTTAAGTGTGACTTGAGGTTCGTCTTGAGTAGGACATAAAATTTCGGCCCTTAGTGTCAATTTATTATTTGCTTCCATACGTAAAGATACGCACATTTTTTGAATACTACATAATAAATAAATGAACTAGTCATTTATTTCATGAATGAACCCAAACTGTTTTATCATGCTCGTTCTCTGAATAAGTGGTAAGAAATATGGACGCAAATTGCGTAGATTTCTTGGAACATCTCACGGATCTGCTCCGTAACGCCTTTATGAATGGATATGATCTATTGTGACGTTATCACATGCAATTTTGAGAATACGGATATATTTTATTTTTTATGCACGTTTAATGAACTCGTAACGTTCTTCAAGCGTCAATGCTACGGATGAGTAATGATTGTGTATGTAAACATTACAATAATTAAACAAATTTCCTAATAATATGATTATGATAAATAAAATGGTCGCCAAGGTAAAGAGGCGCTTGTTCGATGGTCGCGTGTTCGAATCCATACATTTTTTCGATCATGCTGATGTCGGCCTGAAGTCCTTAGCCGTAAAAGTGCCGCCGCATGATGATTTACGGCCTCGTCGAAATATATATTATGTCTAAATTGTCTATTAATTATCTCTAAAATAAGTGCGACTTTGCAAGAACTTAATACTATTAACTTGTCTAATATGCACTTAAACTTAAATATGCACTTAAATATGCTGCATTATGGAACGCGAAGCGAAAAATAAAACACATTTTTTTATTTCATTTATAGTTCAAAAACGAAAATCAATTTCAAAATTCAGCCTCCAAGAAGTAAAAAGAAAAGTCTTCAACGTACGTAATGCTATAAAACACTCGTCTAAATACTTAGTGGTTAAGGAGTGGTGCATTACCAAAAATGTGTTTTTTTTTATGATTTCCATGTTATCCCTACGCCTGCGCCTTAATACTCCATCACCAACATCTTCTCTGACGCCGCTAGTACGAGCAAACATGGCTAGTTAGCAGGGCCCAAAATAATTGTATATTACTAGGTCTAGTAAATGTAAAAAATAGGTTTTTGTTTATAGTTTACCTTACATGGTGTATTTTTGGCGATATCAGGTGCGTTTTACCTATAGACTGTCTTAAGTTTAAGGTTTTTTGCATTTTTTAGAAGTGTTAATTACAAAGATAAAAAAAATAAATTAAATACACTGAACGTTTGGATAGTTGGTTATTTATTTTGTGCGCTGGGTAAAATAAATAATCAAGTGGTGTCTATTTATATTTATAAGGTTTGTTAGAGTCATTTTTGGTCGTAAATTATTAAAAAAAAAAACCCTCACGTAGAGATAAAAGTTAACAAAGTTACATTCCTGATTACTTTTTTTTTAAATGTGGTTCAAAATAAATTATTTTTTTATTATCCGGATTGGGACCAGCGACAGACCGAGAAGAAACGTGCAAATAGAGTGGGACGCCGCGATAAATGTCTCTCTTTCGTCAATTTTCAATTTTTACGTAGATTTTATTAGGAAAGCTACCTATTGCACACCCCTAGAACCCTAAACCACCCTTAGTTTAAAAGTTTATATATAAGTTTCCTGCCGTAATTTTACATCAATCAGTTTCAAATTGTTAACTAAAATTTAAGGTTATAAAATATCGGTCAAGTTCGTTAATGCGTAAAATCGGACAGAGGGGAGGTTTTCGAAATTTTGCTATAACTTTCTTAGTATATAATATATCGGATTCATTTAAATTTTATATTATTCCTCAGATAAGGGCCTAAAATTTATTTCAGTAAACTTTTTTGATAGCACCAACCATTAGGAGTGGAAAAAAATGGTTTTTAAAAATTCATACATCTAAAATACCATCAGTTCAAAATGTTTTTTGCAGGCCTATAATTTCCCTACGATTTTTGTCATATCCCTATCATTTTTTGATATACGGCACAGTATAAGGATGGATCTAGTAAAAGCACTCTCGCTGCGCTAGGGTACGGCGCGGCGGCGGGTTGAGGTGCGGCACAATTGTAGCCCCTACTTCGATCCGGGGAAATCTACCTCCACCTCCGGCGCGCCGAAAGTGATTTTTTTTAAACCTGCGCCGTCGAAATGTATCGGAGCTCACCCGGCAATACTCAGTACCTGTAAATAACGAGTCGATATTTATTTCAGCGATATCGGACGCAGGTCGTGCGGTGACCGACCGGCGCCGGCGCCGGCGCCTGGCCATGTGTCGCGCCCGTCACGGCCGTCGTATCTGTGTCGCGTCGGGTCTGCACTCGCCGGCGAACGTTTCGCGCCCGTCGCCCGCTGCGTTTTCGCCTTGCGAGATCGCACGTGATTAATACGAATATTATGCGCGCAAGTCTTAAGAAATTCCTACAGATATAAGAGGAATGAAAATTGACAATTAACCTTAGTATATTATTGTATAAAATTTAATGTATTTTTACCTAATAGAAATAATAGAAGAATGGCGACAAGAGCGAGTTGTGTTTCCGCGACATCTATTGATTGTTTGGTTGACGCAACAAAACAAGCTTGTAATTTGTTCGCAACTTTTCATTTGAATGCTGCAAGTTTTGTTGGATGAACGATTTATCGATCTACAGGAATTGGTTTGTACAGCCTATCAAACAGATCGTATACACTACGCTTCGGTTGGGCCTACTAAAATGTCTTTAGGTACCTTCAATTTTTGATAGTAACCAACTCCTCCGTCCGCCATCTTGGATTTTATAGCGGCCATTTTGAAATATTACTATATTATCAATATCTAGTCTTTTAAATCACTATGGATCTCAAATTTGGTATCTGAATATACAAATTTAATTGAAGTGAATACAATTACAATTATTAATTGTATCAGACTATAAATATATAGTCAAATATCATTCAAATTTGTATGTTGCTAATATATTGTATTGTAATATGTTGTATTGCGTGTTACCAATATATCTACCAATTAATAGTAATAATAGTATCTCTAAAAGCAAAAATTCCAATGCAGAAAATTGCAGAATGGCTCCTTCAACGGGGAAGAAAGAAACAGAAACGTTAATAACAAATTATATACATAAATAATTTTATAAGAAAAAAATCTTTAATATTTTAAATTATATTATGTACCGTCGCTCTATTTCATGTTATAATTTATTTATAAATTTAAATATATTCATGACATAAAGAAAGTGTATGCTGCTCAACGTGTATGTGTATGTTACCCAGGTAAGTACTTAATTATATTGTTTGTTTTTTTCTGTTACAATCTGTCACTTAAAATGTAGTTTCAATTATTGCAAAATGTTTTCATCTCGCGTCGCTGAGTCTTTATCGGTTGTTTTTTTATTTATTTATTTATTTATATATTCATAGTTTATTTGAAAAATATAAAACGTAGTTTAAAAATAATTATTGCTATATTTAAAAATATTTTAGTGGCAAACAGACATTTGGAGAACTATTTACTTGGGGATTCCGCGCTATCATTCACACATGCGCATATTAGCATATACGCCGGTCCACCTAGCGCGAGTCACACAAACTACAAATCACACGTGTTGCTTGTGGTCACATCAAGTTCTCGTATCTTGCCCCGAGTATATTGAACCTGCTGTACCGTCGACCAAATGCACACCGCGCCCGCATCAAATCGCCGCTACCCGATTCAGACCGGAACGTTTATACAATAAAATTTATTTTCGAAAGATTTGACGCCAGCTCAAATTCTTACAATTTCTCACTCCTACATTCCTCCTAAGAACTGTGAATTTCACAGTTCATATGCCCTGTTTTACTGGAAGTTTTACCTTAACGCCAAAGGCAACTAGAAATAATTAGTTTGCGAATTCCTTCTTGAAAGAAAAACATTGCTCTGTTTGAAAAAGTGCTAAGTTGCATATCACACGACGTGACGTCAATAATTAACTTGTCTTGAGACGATTTATAAATTACTCCATTCTCGCAAACCGCGGTCTCCAGCTGGACACCTACTCTAGGTAGTCAACTAAGATACAATTCTTTATTTTGTTATCGAGTCGATTTATTAATTTCTTTTTGTCAGAAACTGCTTAGAATAAGTGTGTAATCCTCATAATAAAAACTCGGTGGCCCTGTCTAAACTCTATCTCTTTCCTCACCTTATCCTTTACCTACCCGTTAACTAGAGCTTTTTTAACCCCCGTTACACGCGTAATAATTTTAAATATAAGGTTGAACGCATTCTATAAATGACCTACATGGGTCATTCATAAATATTGTAGGCTCTAGTTAACTAAGCTAAATTCGATCATGCTAGTAGGGGAGATGGCAGTGATAAAGATTTAAAATGATATGACTAGTGAGCAGATTCGATCCCGCGACCTCTTTGTCAATATTACATATAGGCAAGCGACCTAATATCTAGTTCTAGACGATAAACATTGCGTTCCAATTGGTTTTAGAAGACCATTCCCGAAGACCTATGTGGGGGTGTGTGTCACCTATTGTAGATAAGAAATCATATAAAAAAATGAAAAAAAAAACAACCCCAAATTTATTTTATTTTGTAACATATTGTTTAAATTCTGTCAGCGAGCGAATTCCGACGCCTCTCGGATCGATAATGTAACCTTCGTCCGGCGACAACTGAGCGCTCACAAGAAAAACCTTTTTATTTATTATTAAAACCTTAATATTTTCACTTATGTTTATATGTTTTTGTTCTCTGAAACTATTATGATATTTTATATACCGTCTTTACAAATAATACCGAAAATCGCTGAGCCAATTACCTAGATTTTTTATCGAAGATGGCCTTGGGACGCAGTATATGTACAGTACATGCTTTGATACTTGTTATCCTAAGATTCATATTTAAAAAAAATTATAAACAGCGAAATAAAACATGATTACAATTAATACTATACATATGGCCAACATGTATAATTCCCAGATTAAAAAATGATTATGATACATTTAAAAAGTCATGAACTGAGAGAGAAATGTGAATGACTGCGAGATAATTGAGTATGAATGAAGTGTGTAGGTAGGATAGTGGAATAAGTCATAAGCAGGATGTCACAAAGTGATATAAGTATTTAATGATTTCAGAGAAAAAAGGTGGAAAAAAGGTTCTAAACAATATCACAGACAGCCTTAATAAATTGGTTACTGCTAAGATGTGATAAATCGATGCTTTGGTTTTTTTTATTATAAGTATCCTGAATTCTTTTAAGCACAGGATTCTGTGCTTAACTTGAATAACATTTAGGCAAATGAAACAGTTAATACACGAAAAGGGATTTCAATCAGTAAAAATGAAGAATCAACTTTTGAGGTCAGGAGTACTAAAAAGTTCGTCTGTTTTCGAGTGACACAATTTTATTTATTTATCTATTTATTTATCGTTGATTCGGAAAACTAACAGTACAATATATAAAAAAAAGAATGGTACATACAATTGTGTGTAAAATTGACTGATGACAGGTTTTCGCTAAAGTACAGAGATACATCTAAAGATTAATTTTTTTTTTTTTTTTTAACATATATTATAATGAAATAATAGTAGGTTTTAAAAATAGTCAGAGTGATATGATAAAACTCCATCATATTAAAGTTATGTATAATTGCTCGATTTCATTTGTATTTTATTGTATTTGTGATGATTTCCTATATGATACTAAATGCGACGGTCCGCTCTGAACCGGCCTTATCCCATCAGCAACAGCGTCTATTTGGAAGGTAGTTCGATCGAAGGTTGCATCACGGCACGCTCCGGTGCGGCGAGGCGTTATGCAACGCGCTCATTTTGGCGTTACCGTTATTTGCGTTGAGTAGCAAGGGCCACAGAATAAATCTAGGGCCGCGCGTAAAATTTAATACTTACTATACAAGGGCCACAGAATAAATCTAGGGCCGCGCGTAAAATTTAATACTTACTATACAAGGGCCACAGAATAAATCTAGGGCCGCGCGTAAAATTTAATACTTACTATACAAGGGCCACAGAATAAATCTAGGGCCGCGCGTAAAATTTAATACTTACTATACAAGGGCCACAGAATAAATCTAGGGCCGCGCGTAAAATTTAATACTTACTATATTGTACGTATCGCATGTTTAGGCCCAACGTATTTATATATTTTGAACATTTGAAGGAGGTTACTAAAATTGATAAACAATATAAAATTCGGCTGAAAGTTTACCTACACACAGTAACTAACTAATAGATTTGCATATAAATTTGGTACGCATTTTTTTGTAAGACTAGCCATGAAGTTGAGTTTCTGGCAACCAACACCATGTTTTACCAGAACCCATTTAATGTAATCGTATGTTTTTTTAATAAATACTTTATTAAAAACAATAAATAAAATAACACTACTTTATTTGTTTTTTTTTTATATTTTTTCTGATCTAGGTCATATGCAATTGTGTTGGGCCCCACTCAACTAGGCCAAATGCGCCTGTCCTAGATCAAAGGAGATGATGCTAATGAAACGTTAAAAATGGTATGGCCATGTGCGGATTCGAATCTGCGACCTTTGGGTCTTTAGTCCAACGCCTTAATCACTAGACTACCACGATCTCGAAGTATATTAGGTGTTTAGCGATAAGTTACAATCATTTGTGTGTATCGTAAAATCATTTTTTTATTATCTTTCACGGGGTTTTGCGTAGGTCTTTTATACTCAAACTGTAACATTTTAAAAATAACCTTTCTCAGAAAAAATAACTCTTACCTAGTTAGAAAGGTAACAGACCTTATTAAATCGGCCAACATGACTGGTAACCTAGGTACTTGATATTTTTATTTTGGAAACTTAACAAAATACCAAGATTTTTTTTTTATTATTATTAAATAATGATTAACAAATATCGAACTGTAATGTTTTGAACTTAAATTGTGGCGTCTTTGCAAGACCCCTTTGCTTTGTGAGCAAATAGCCACGAAGAAAAAAAAGTGAACTCTTTTGTTTTTTTCCTACATAGCTTTTAAAAAATATGTTGTGTAATATGGTGTGTTTCTGTGCTGACTTCGACGTTTTGGTGGATCCGTTACTAACACTAAAAAGTTTATCGTATTTATTATTTCTTAGTTTTTTAATAGTCCTGTACACACTGTATTTAAAAAATTGTGAATCTCGTATTCCGAAAAATAACATTGCCAACAGGCTCGTTATTTTTACTCGATTCTACAAGAATAAAAACATATACATACTTTTAGACAGCCAAGCAGCTCTAAAGGCTATCAAGTCAAAGCTAGTGCTAAACTGTGTACAAATACTCAACACTCTGGCAACACACAACAGGGTCACACTTATGTGGGTACCAGGCCACTCAGGCATCGATGGCAATAAGAAAGCAGACGAACTGGCCAAAAAAGGTACTAGCATGACTATGATGCAGACTGCTAAAAATCTGGGCTAGGAAGCAAAGCCAAAAATACTGGCAAGAATTGCCCGGACAAAAGCAAGCCAAAGAACTCATAGTAGGATTCTCCCAAAAAAGACTCTCGGGGCTATTGAAAGTTAAGCCGAAACCAACTGAAGATCTTAACCGGAGCCTTAACTGGCCACTGCAAGCTGAATAAACATCTGCACACATTAAACCTATCGACCGACGACAGGTGCAGACTGTGCCAAGAGAGCCCAGAAACCCCTTTACACCTACTGGGGAAATGTGGGCCCCTCATTCACAAAAGGTACCAGCTTCTAGGCAACCATCTCCTCAAGCCAGAAGATATTAGAACCATCGCACCAAAAAAAATACTTAACTTTATCTACAGTACGGGACTACAGGGCGAATTATAAGTGGATTTAAAAATACAATAGTACTAAAAAAATAGTCTAGTAGACTCTTCAACTAGACGTCACAGTTCTGAAAAACTTAATAAGTTTCCACTGTGAGTGGTGCGGTAGGGCCTATGGGTTCTAATGAAACGATTCGGCCTCTAAATGCAATCACGTCAGGCCATATCAATAATGCATGAACGTTCCGCCGTGCATGGAAGGCCATTAACCTCGAGTTAGTCAACTTCGCATCGCCAGAATGCTGATGATGATGAGGCGACAATGGCAACAAATCGCTGCAAGCCAGGTATCGACAACCTGCGGCTCGCAGTTGTCAATAAGCGCTTCGATGTAAACATTTTTCGAATCCCCATTCGCACCTATGTTCTCGAGCTCACGAGACGAGCAAAAGAGTTTAAGAGCCATAAAGCACTCGAATTGCATTTTATGCATGTTTTTGAGGTCTACTGCCAAGATAGCTTTTCATAGCAGGCATATATAAAAAATATAATTAGATTAACTTAACATATTTCAAGAGAACCTTTAAGCTGGTTTTTTAAAATACTCATAAACCAAACTGCATATGTGACGTAAGCCTAATTTATACATAGAAATGTCCGCAATAAAATTCTACAGAAAACCTTAAACATATATTTTTTTTTAATTGCCTTATATTTTTAATATAAATAAAAAACTGACAAATGTTTATTCTTTGATGTTGTCGGCGGACGCTCGAAGTGCACGTGGCCGACACCATTTGCAAAGGCCAAACTTTAAGGTCATCTCACGTTATACTGGCTCTTATCCGGATAAAGTCAGTTTTTATACCATTTACCTGTACGGCAACAATGTCTGTTCACATATTTTCCTTCTCTAGTGAGCTGTTTACGAAACTTAATACTTTCCATCCTGGGTGTCTACTTCCTATAATCGTATATACGGGGTGGGTTTTTAGCTCTCTCTACATGCGTAACATTACACTAAACATCTTCCACTAAACTGTCCACTAAACATATACCATGATTTCACGTAAGAGTTTTAAAAAGTATAATGGTGTAAATTTTGATTGATCAAATTATATTGTTATTGTTTTTAATTACCATTTTTGTTAGTTTTAATTGACATTTTATTGAATTTATACTTCTTTGCGCCCGTTATACTCATTGGGATGGAATGTTGGTCGAGAAACCGCGTCGCGCGTTATCATCCGATAAATAAATGAATCCTATTATTAAAACCGGTTGGTTTCTTTTGGGGTTAAATCTTTCAATATTCTGTCGTACCAATGCCACGGGTTGACTACAACTGCATCGGTATTATAAATGCACCAGGGCGCTATGTGTGATCGTCGCCTTCGGTTGATCGATCATATTTAGAATATCTGCACGTTTTGACTGATTGACCCGTCCGATGGAATGATATCACCATTCTATACTAAATCACTAATCGCTTCATTAACTAGGTACATGCATAGTCCTGCAATGCCCACCGAGACAAATGGCCCTATTTGCATTCTGACAAAAGTTACATTCCTGAGCCCGATTTGCGCCTCGATTTAATGAAAGGTACTTTGGCGGGTATACAAAGCTATTTTGTACGAACGCCGGAGCGGGCTCGCTTATCGACCGTGTCACTACGAATTTTATTTATTTATTTATTTATTTATTTATTGTTCTTTTTACAGAAAAACTTACAGCTAGACATAGAATTATTACAAAAAAGCATTTTATCTGTAAACATACAAAGAGAAAATGTGATGTTACTTAGAGGTTATTATAATTTAAACTACTAATACATCTCATCTCATCTAGAGCACTTAGTGGCATGTCAGAATCTTCACCGTGTCCATCTAACTAGGTGCTGAACACCTGTCCTGAGATGGACTATCTATCTGTTTCCAATAAAAAAATACCTGAATTCGAAGTATACGGAGCAGAAAGGGCAGAAATCTAAGGTTCCTAATAACTTCTTTTTTTTTTAATTTACACGAACATATATTTCCGTTTATTTTATTAATTTGTACATAGATGAGATTCAGAGGAGCAAAACAAAAAAAAAAGAACATAAAAGGAGATATCTAACGCTAATAAAATAAATACAGTGTTATTATTGTGTAGTATAGTAAAAAATGTAGTCTGTAGTTTAGTGTCGTGTAGTGTAGTGTAGCGTAAAATAGTGTAGTAAAAACATTTTTATGTATTTTAAAATTTTAATGTGAGAGAAAGGGTATTTATGAGGGCGCGCTGTGGAAATAAAGAGAGATAGAGATAGGGTTGTAATGATATTATACACAAGGAAACAGAAACTATTATTACAGTTTATTATTACAATTATTACAAGCTATTATTTAGCTTGCAATGTTTGTATGCCGGTTAAGGTCATATGTTCTAAGCACTTCCTCTTTATCCTACGGAGTTTAAATTTGACACGTTGGCTCAATTCCGGTGACAATTCATTTTTATGGAAAGCATGACCTGATTCTGCATCCAGGAATGGCTCCAGATGAAGAAACTCCTCAACGGTCAACGGCACAGACACGTAGTCAACAAACATTGCAATCTAAAAAAAAGTTGAATTTGCGTCTTTATAAAAAATTCACCACTGTAAGTAGTTTCATTTTCTCGATTCTCGTATTCAGTCAATTTGGTATTTAGGGCTGAAATTTTGATAAAATGTATGAAAAATACTTGTTTCACTAGAGTACATACTTCACAGAAATTCACCGGTTAAAGCGTGTCCTGAAAACAGCGACGTTAGGTATAAATAGGTACCTAGCTAGACGATGTCAGACGAACTTATGCGAGCAGGCAAGCAGGTATCGTCATATGTGCGAGCGAGCGATATCGACAATAAGAACGCGCCAGTCAGAAATGAACGGTCATGATCTACTAAACCTATTGCGTCATAGTGAAACATAATACCCCAATGGAAAAATACATATTTTTCAAGGCTCTTAACTGAGTTAATGTTATTGGTAAGTATTTGGGTATCTAAAAATAATACGTGCACGTAAAACGTGCATTAATACTTTTGGGTATCTAAAATTAATTGCACGTAATTAATTATAATAGTAATTTCTTATATTAATTTGTATTTAATACTTATAATAGTAGATATGTTTGTATGCATTCATATCTATTTATTTATTTTATTTGGCATTATAATGCATTACGTGTATTAAATGCGTCATATGTATTACGCATATTCGCAAATGCGTCAAATATAATATTACGTGCGTCAAGTGTTTCGACGCGGCAACAACACTTTTTAATTTTTTAAGGCAAGATAATTTGCATTATAATAAGATTTTTATAACATTTGCTGGAATTAAATAAATAAAAAATATATTTAAGCCTATATAGTTAGGAGATAAAACGATAACCGGTATTATTTTTTTTCTATTTTTACAAAAAAGGTAGTCACAACACTACAGCGTTTGTGTGGAGAATTGGTCGGGTTAAGTCCTTTTAAGCATAACTGAAAGACTTCAGGTGGGATAGGCGAAAATAGCCATTATACTCATAAGCAAATTTAAGGCGACTACATATGTGAATGAAGAACGAACCTACAAATCTTTGCTCGCAAGCAGAATCCTTTTGGTCATCAGAGAAGTGTAAACTCTGTGATGGGAATGAACGTCGCTTATAACGCAAACCGCGGCCTACCATTTTGTATGAAATATTGATAGCATATAGTTCTTTGTTATTTTTTTAATATAACGGATATTTAAAAACATTATTTATCATATTAATATTCAAAAACTAAAATAAAAATCTCCAATTTCACGCAAACTTTGTTATTTTATCGTTTTTTTTCAATTTCAATGTTGCCAGAAGCAACTTTTATTATTCAAATATATACAATTACAATGTAAATAGATCCAGCTAAGACATTGTCTTATCTGCCGGTTTCTTAATCCTAACTAAAAACAATTTATTTTAACATGCATAAAATATAATACAAAGTACTTAAAAATTAAGTTGACGTAACTTATGTGATTACAAACGAAATTAATATCCAGAGTTATTCAACATGTATCACAAATCGCTTAGGTAGGTCCCTTCTCTACTCTATTCTCATCATAAAAATATATTTATTTTATATAGTATGTTTCCGGGTACAGAAGCGGGTGATTTTAAAAAATGCTATTTCAAAAACTTTTTTTTAAACACATAACAATTAAACAAACTTTTTTAAGTATTTTCGCTAGAATAATAAATTATCTTTAGTGTCAATAAACTAGATTACTCTTACTAGATTATCTCTTGTGGATATCTCTCCTAACCTAACTTTTTGTAGCATTCAGGTATGTAGGCGCCTTAACCCTATGTGCGTGACATGTTAGCGCTCAACCGGTAATAGCCACGAACGCTGACCCATAGAGAAGACTGTTCGCGGTCTGACACGAATGCGCGAGTTCATCGCTCGCTAATTTCCATAAAGTATCACTGCATTGCATGCAAGTTTAACATTAAAGGTTTTTTCTTAGCGAAAAATACAGGCCAAGACTTTTTAATATGATATTTTACAGGTATCTACATATTTTGAATTCATTGGGCTTTTGATCGACACGCGATTATTTCTTCGCATAATATCTTTTGTCTATGTGATTACATATTGGTTTATGTTGCTGACATTATATTATTTAAATATATCTATTATGTATTACGGATTCATTGTCATAACTTATGAACGCACTACATGTTTCGCTATTCGGCGAGGTTAAGACACTTATTCGTGAGATTTAACAACCTTACTAATACACAACAGTAACGCATAACATAATGTAAATATTTTTAGTTTAGAATAGTATTTTGTAATTCTAGATTGAAATTAGGTACTACGAGTAAAATTTAGATTAAAATACATCCAAATAACCACATAAATAACTCTAACATAGGAATTAAAGTTCGCTAAAAAGATGACTGAAATATTTATGGTGCTGCCAATGGGAGTACAATATATAAAACGAGAGATTACTACATAGATATATGACGAAACAACGACTTATAACCTATTAACAGCATATTTATTTTAAAAAATAAAGAAGTAAAAAGTAAAAAAAAGACCCGATTCATTACACATACGGCACTATGTGGCCTGGCATATTGCGGCGATATGCTGCATGTAAACGTATTAGAAACACATCCTACAGTTTTAGTGAGTAAGGTGGTGATATGTATAGCGGCCACCAGCCGTTATATCATCAGCATATTTATTTACTTACACTCTTATAATATACAAAAGTAAAATGTTTACATAATAAATACATTGCTTGTACATATATCGTCACGTGCAATGGATTAGTTTTGTGCATCACCTTAATAGCACAATGTGCTGTTCCAAGGAAACGCCAATCATAGATTTTAGTTTAGGATTTTGACGCAAGCTACGGGACTTCTTAATAAACATAAATATGTTATAATATAATATAAATAAAGTAAATAATCTATAGATAAATATATAAACGTAAATGTACATATACATAAATACTACACATATACACATATTTTATTATTTAAATACAATAGAAACACTAAACTATTACATACATCAACGCCTCTACTATTATTTACGCCTGTTTTCACAATTTTTAACTTCTTTTTCCAGTAACCATTCAGAAATTACACCAGACCTAATTTTTATATTTTTAGAATTATTTATTTCCTTGAATATTAAATTATAAAATGTTTGTGCTAAAAGGCTAAAATATATATATTATTATATTTTATTTATTTGTGACATAAGATCAACCTCCTGAAAAGGGCGGTTGTGATTTTATATACAATATTTTTTTAAGGTTCTGCTGCACAAGGTTTTTCATTTTGTAGATTACTTGTGCGAAGTGTTCAATATGCATTTTATTGTCAACCACTTGACCACTGCGAAAACGTATATGTATCGCGGGGACATTCCTATGAGTAGTCATCGCGGGACAAAGGTCTCACGGTTTTCGTCGCTCTGGGGTCAAGTGCTATACAAGTAGATCCTTCAAGACGCGCTGATTTAATCTAAAACAACCGTACGTTCGCTTTTAGGTTTTAGGTTTAGCTTTTAGGTTTTAGGTTAATTTTGAATTCGGATTATTATTTATTTTATTTTTTTCATTGTATATTTTTTAAATATTATTTTTAAACATTTTTTTCTATTCTAGCGTTTTTTTCTGTTCAACACTAGACGTAATGTAATCAAAGTATGACGTAATCAATAATTCTGGTACGATATGCAAAAAATAATGATCGAAATCGCATAAAACAATTCCACCTGAAACCATTTTGAAAAAAAACTTAGTTTTTAATTATTTTTCCTACCTTACACTATTATACTTACGCAAATTTACCCAAACGAAAGTGGTAACACACATGAGAGAGAGAGAAGAAAAAACAATATTCAAAATCGCTTAAGCCTCTATTAAGTGGTTCAATTATACCCATTTATAAATATATTTCACTAATATATTTTTTCATAAATATAATAAAATAAAAGTACAATATAATAAAAGTTAAAATATACGGAACCCTTAATGGTAGGGGATAATGAGAGGGCGGCATTCAGGAAGCTCAGGTTTATCCTCAAGAACCCAACAATGCCCATTAATCTAACGTGGAAAGTGTATGAGGCCTGCGTGCTACCAGTAGCTACATACGGCTTGGATACAATAGCACTGACAAAGGCTAGCGCCAATCGGCTGAGGATTTGGAGGCCGAAGAAGATCGTCCAGTGGAGACCGAGGACAACCAAGCGGAAAGAAGACTGAGGTGGATGAATGACATCCATAAGGTTGCAAATGGGAGAGGCCTACATCCAGGAGTGGACGGCGAAAGGCTGAGGAAGAAGAGAAGAAGAAGGAAGGACGTAACACAACCTCGGCAGTCGTTCTTTGTTTCAGTTTATTGCATAATCTCAATCTCAGCTAGATAAACAGAGGCGATAAATCCGTGATTTTATTGCCCATAAAATGTGTTTTTGTATATTTATTTGCTTATGAATAACAATTGCTGAGGTTATACCCTAAACTTACTATTTATGTAAATCATTAATGTATCTTGTCCGAGCCTTTTGCTTTAAATAACCCTCAAATTATTAAGAATGTCGTACAATTTAATAATAATACTGACGAAATTTTGTATTAAAGAAGGAAATTACACATATTATGATTTGTTTGGAACTTTAAAATTTTAGAAGCATGTTATATTAATTGATACGTGACATAATAGGTTAAATAATGTTACCAGATTGGACCCGTTTACCGCCATGAATATAATATGACCTATCTTCTCAAGGCATATACTGAAACACCGTAGTTTTCACAAATTATATACAGTCATAAAAAAAATATAATAGTGTAGACATTTTCATCAAAATAAAAGCTTCCAAGAAATTTTCCGTTTTTGAAAACATTTAGTGTCGAGGGTTGGCATTGGAAAGTTGAATTGGAAAGCAAAACACTATGTTAGCGCGTTATTCTTTTCAAATAAAACTAAAATTATTAGAAGTCAATAATAAACGTTGACCTCGACCTCTTCTATAAATTTGAAAATAGCAGTGATGTTCCAATCAACTCATATTTTTGTCTTAGTCTTAAAATTGTAGATTTTTCTACATTCTCTCTTTTATTCGATAGGTATAATTAATTGATTACTCGATATAATCTAATAATGTTTTCATCGATATGTCTCTATAGGTTGGCTAATACTAGTTTTTCACACTCTATTGACTATTGACGCAACGGTAGATACAATTGTAAGATTTTAAATCTTCGACATTGTATAAGTTTTAAAAGCCACCTGTAGTCTTACTGTACCGTATTTGCATGCCCGTCCGTAATAAAATTTGTCCTACTAATGACATTTTCGAAATTTCGCTTAACGAAACGGCCATTGCGCTGTGCAATGTTGGTATATAATGTGTGTTGTTATTGTTAAGTAACGTCGACCGTTCGCTTGAGAAACGCCCTACGAATATTCTTTTGTACGCACTGTGTCATAAGGACACTACAATTGTTGATTTTTATATAGGGCCACAGTGAGAATAAATGTAATGTAACAACATTGCTTCCTCAAATACATATTTAAAGAATTGAATAACGTAACACTGGTTGAATACGCCGTAACCAGTCCAGTTCACTCTCAATGGCATGGCTAAAATACAGCCGATACACGATAACGCCGTACTCCCAAATTGTGCTGTTTTATACCAATAGTGTTTCTAGACCTATCAAATGCCTTTAATACGATAAATAGTATAAGTAAACGCCAGGTTCGTCCGAAGCAATGCGTCGATCATCCCTGCCTATGTCCTCCAAAATAATGGCATCTACCAATTAAATAAAAAAATAAGCACAAATAAATCTTAAATCTTGGCATTGGTTAATCCTCTAAAATCTGAAAAAACTTTCGAAATTAAAACTTCATATTCGCGATCACCTCTGAATTTTATTTCCATTCTCGGTCATTCTTGATCCGAACTAAATTTAATTCGATTAAAACTAAGCTATGATGAAAACTAAAAGTGAGTATTCTCTTTGCAACCTTTGACAGCAAATTCAGTTTTTTTTATCAAACGTATATATAAAAAATGTTATCATAAAACAAATCTACAGTAAGGTTTCTTCGTTTTATTATTCATTTTATATTATATTAAATCCTACAGCGTGTGTCGTAATAGCACCATTTCTCAAAATAAACACTTCTCCCCCGGTCTCTAATTCGGCTAAAATCACATTGCTATATGTTTACAACTATTTATTTTACAGCAACACAAATAGTTGTGAACAGTTTTGTTTGTCACGCAAATATCGTTTATATTATTAAGTCAGATATATTATCGAGTCAAATATTATATTGATTTTAGTTACTTTTAGACAGTAATAAGTAAATAATAAAAAACATATAATTCGTGTAATTCTACTTGTGAAACATATCTATTATTTTTATCGAATATTTATTTTTTCGAAACTCTCCTGGCACTTAAGACCATAATATGTGTGATTATTTTTATTTAACATGTGTTTTGAAAAGTGACAAGCGTCCGTCCTACACGCTAGTGTCCGTCTGCACAGAGATGAATATCGCGCCCCTGCCCCTGTCCCCTGTTCCCCTTATAAATACACTACAAATAATGAAATATTTTAAAAGGTTTATTATATTATTAGGTTTCTATACCTCATACTGTGTGCGTTTTGCTTGGGTTAGGTTCTGCATGAATTACGCGACTGAGTTGCGATAATTTTGTTTACATTTCCCGCAACGTTTGACACACGTTGATTGTCGATTATCGATAACCGTCGTAAATATATTTTATGGCCCATTATTAATAATAAACAAATACGTAACCCAAAGAGTGTCCTGCAGTTTTCCCAATGAATATATTTTTGCTTGAAAGTGCACCATAAACGTCGACAAAACTCGTCAAAAACAAAACAAAACTTTGGTAATACAAAAATTCAATAATTCATTTATTGAAAGACGATTAAAATTATTAAAGCACTTACAAAATTCCAAAACATTTGAAGAAGGTAACAAAAATTAATAAACAATATAAAATTCGTCTCAAAGATTACCTATACACACTTTGACTAATAGATTAAATATCCATAGTATTTATTTTACGTACATACAATAGTTTATATTAACATTTCATGATTAGGAAACTTTAAATTATGTATACCTCATAAAATTTACTTATATTTATTACAAATAATAAATATTAAACGACAACATTCAGCAAAGACTGAACTAAATCACAAATAGAAAATCTTATGTTGACGCTGAAATTACTGAAGAAAGCTTAGAATGAATGAAACACACAATTTAAGAAGAACTGAAGGGGAAAAAAGGTTTTTTTTTATTATTCTTTTTTAAATATACCATTAGTCCCTTCTCGCTGCAGTAAATTTCTAGTTGCTATGTTAATCAGTTTAGGAGCTAGAGTTCCGTAAACGATAATCGGTGATTCTAATTTTAATCCGTTTTAATAGCTCGAAATCTTAAAAATACATTACATTTTTTTAAATGTATTAAAAGTAGACTGACCATAAACGGAGTCGTTTGTAATTCATAATGCTTTGTCGTTTATGTTAATTCTGGTCGTGTTTTACTTACCACAGTACCTTCAAAGATACTAGAACAAGGATGACCACATACCAAAAAAGGTAAACAAAAAATAATTTGGGTATTCTATACGATATTATTATGACTTGCTTATTTTACGTATTGGCGTCCCAATTAAGTTATGGCTTAGATCACCGCATAGATTAAACATGTGCCATGATAAGTCTAATCTTGATCCATCGATTAAAGCGCAAAAATCGCTACTAATAGTGATCTAACTATTTAGTGGCTAAAGCATTGGACGTAAGACAACTTTACATACGAACTATCTTAACTTAGAGACATAAATAATACTCGAAACTAACTCACTCACACGACATAAGAAACAGGCTTAGACACAGTGCAAACATTGTATGGTCGGAAACAGTACTTTTCTTGCACCGAAAATTTATAACACGCTATTTAATGAATTGGATAAGAATGACTTGACAAAAAATAATTCAAACATTCTGTCACAAAAGTCAGAAAGACTGTGAGCTTATGCTACTACCACTGGCTAGTTATTTTTTTATTTTATTTATGAATAGGATATATTAATTACTAAAAAAAAATTACTAATAATTTTTTTTTTTGATTGATTAATCTTACTGGTTAATTAATTTCAAGACCATTTCGCATAAATAATTTGCCGCGGTTTCAAACTTTTTTTTTTATCACAAGTAAAAATGTCTTAGCTCAGACCAGAGCCGCTTCTAACCAGACCAGTAAAAGTGCATTTAAGAAAAATATTTTTTAACTTTAATTCATATCAACGATTTTTATTTAATCGAAATTATATCTAATTACCATAGTTTCATTGTCCAACAAATTTTGTTTGTGTGTTTTTATATTGCTGTTTATCGCATCGGTTTAAATTCATAATTTGGTTCTTTATAAAGAAACATTTTATTTTTTCAGCTTAATTCTTATTTATGTTTATTCTTATTACTTGCTTCTTACTACTAATTAATACTTATTCTATTTTTGTTTTAAGCTAAAAAAAATGTATATAATTTTCCTAAGTCGATAAAGAACACGTTATTTAATGTCTAAGTAAAGAAAACCGGAGAAAAAATATGAAAAATAATATTATTAAAAAAAAATCACATAAAAAATTTGTGGGATTGAACAACACAAAAATATTGTATTAGATGAAACTGTGTGATACTTTCGATTAAATAAAAAAAAATCGCTAGTCTGAATTAAATAATGCTCAAACTTTAGTTTTACTGGCCTTAAAATACATAATTAATTCATAAAATATTTGTATGGCCTAGCTAGAGCGTTCGATTTTTAGTCGAGTCCAAGAAACAATATTTTTACTATACCTTTTTTAATAAAAATGTCACTGCCATAAAAAAATGAAATACGTTTTTTTTTTAATATACACATTATTTACCTCAGAAACTATATTTACCCTAGTAACCCCTCTAAAACGATATTTTTTGAAAACGAAACGGACAAATCTCCATAATCTCAATCTTAAAGTTTCCACAATAGCATTTTTTGACGGTCATTCGTAAAAAATTACATTAATTCTTTGACTGTTAATTCTTTGATTTTGTAATATTTCTTTTTCATAAAAGATTTATATTATTATATATTTATTAATAACATCTTAATAATACAATATTTTCTTTTACCAAACATTTTTTGTACATATGAATGTTATCTTTTTTTTTAAAGTGGGCGAATTATTTAAAATTTTTATTGAAACTAAACTTATTATATATTTTTTTTTTAGCTTATTTTTAGCGTATTCAGACGATGAAGATAAGTGTACTTATTTCTAAATGATTGCAATAAACATATGTTCAACGCAAATTGACATACTGCAATAATTATCGCGTACACCCGTATATAAATAGGTTTTTTTCATTATCTAGAGCGCAATAGAAAAATGTCTTTATGAGTTCGTACACTCAGAGAAATATATTAGTTTTTATATAAATATTTATTTTATTTAACATGTTTACGAATAATTAACATTTTTAACTTTTAATAAATCCTGCAAAATTAATCTTTGTGTTTGTCGGCTCGCATATTTTCTGATAGTTTTTTTAGTGTCGAATGCGGTTACTGCGGTTGACTGTTAAATTAAAAAAAAAGAGATTTGACTGCATGCGTAAACATATTTATTTCCGTAATTATACTTTAATGAATGTTCACTTGGTCGCGAATGCCTCATTGAAATATTATCAATTCGCTTCCTAGTGCGAAATGTAGGTAATCTTAATTCCTCTTATAATTTGATTCATCGCATGTTAAATAAGCTGCGCAAGTGCGCTTGTGTACAGAAAATAAATAAATAATAACCAAGATATTAGAAAATTAATATTTCACTTTAGGTCATACCACCAGAAATATTAATTTAAAATTACTTTTATATTTTTAGTATTTAAAAAAATTATACTTTTCCCATTGCCCATGAAAGTCTAATTGTACAATGGTTTTTTAAAGCGGGATAAATTCGAAAAATTTGAATAAACGACCTTAATCCCAAATAAAAAGGTATTTGTGTAGTTACAATTTTTATTTTCCGAGAGAGTTCTAGACAAATTGATTAAACGAATTTTAATACGTCGCACTTTATTATAATTTTTCTATAAATCGTAAATGGGTGTCCTTGAAATTTTACCCCCCTCCCCGAGATTTTTTTCAGATCCGCTCCTAGTAGTCGATGTGACCATTGACAGCTCTATATAAAGGCGACATATCAGCTGGCGATCTTCTGAGCTCAACATTTTATAAAAATTTGTGTTAAAACTAAGATGTATTCTGAAGCAAATTATATTTCAGAGTTGATACGAATGCAACATGCATATGTTAAAATGTAATGCCTATATATCCATATGAATATATAAATAAATAAATCTACTCTTAATACTGGGCAATGTTTGTATTCCTCGATCTAGTAATTACATTGATTTATGATCGCATGTTATAGGTTAGCGCGTTTTTTTTCTACGCGTATGCAAACCAATGCAAATGTTGATCCGCCTCGCGTGAACTTCTTTCTGCAGGAAATCTCATGATAATGACGCGATTGACGTCACGTCCTTGTTGCGAACCATAGAACAGTTTTACAGCAATTCTACGCATTGAGCCGTGTATCCAAAATCTGACATCGCAACAATGTTGGTGAGAATACGTGTGACGTAAAAGCACGCGAGGCCGGCACGGGAATAACGCCTATAATAACATCCCGCCGTATGCGAGCGTAGCTTAACATCGCTCGTCAATACCGGCTGCACAAAATGGCGGCAAAATGACACTTATGTCATAGTTGCCGTTGCTCGCTTACAACGATTCTCCTCAAAGTATTCTATGTTGTGAGCATGATTTTCGCATATCTACGCGAGAATCTACGTATAGCATTATTTCAGGCAATAGACTCGTTTCATTTAGAATTCCGTCAATCTGGGAACATACCTAGAGTTTGGGCTACCATTTGACTGGACTGTGGTATCCCTTTCATTCGCTGACAACGGTTGTATAAAAGTTTTCATGAACCGGCCTGTAAATTTGTATCGCAATTTGTTATTTTCCATAAAATATTACATAAAATAATTTAAAACAAGAATTGCTACGACACTCTGGAGCTATCATATAATATTAACTGCTTCTATACATTGTTTAGTAGTGGTAAATTATTTAACCAAAACCTGTCGTCTTACAGCTAGGCTCTACAAGCGTTATTAAAAGCATTCCCACCCAGACTACTTGCGTCTGTGGTACCAACTCTTAACCCATTCTACGTGCGTTATGGATGGCCATAGAGGCGACAGTGAATTATGTTTTAGGTTCGAGTAGCTTAAAATAAACACTAGGCAGTTCTTGAGTGGTTTTTTTATATTCAAATCACTTCATATACTTTAAACGAATTATTTATTATTTAAATGTGACTAAGTATTGTCAAATTGTTATCATTGTACGCCCAGTCGGGCGTTTCGCGAATTAATGAATGAACGATTTTTTATATCGTCAAACGGATCTGTAGATGGTAGTAAATCCGTGGCCGTCGCTGACGTCATTGCAGTCTCAGAAGCGATCAGACGATGTTCCGCTCTTTTGTTCCGCGTATTGGCCACTCCACGTGCTCGCGGATTTCTCACCATGGCGTATGGTTCCGTGTTGCAATAGTGACGACTGATACAAATGCTTCTTTTGCTGGGACGTTAAATAGTGGATCGCTTCTTTACGGCTTGGGATTCTATGGCGACGTTATAGTTCTCACGTGGATAGGATCGCCTTATTATAGTCATCGATCTCGTAAAACACATAGACGAGCCAAATTGATCGCGAAACAAGCACCACGTATTTGATTTTCAATCATGCCACACGCTTATCAATTGTCGCGTTGGGATCTGTTTTGCGCGCCAATATTGTGGGCCCTACCCAACTAAGTTAAATTTACTAATGTCAGGGGAAGTAAAACGTTAAAAATGCCACGGTATAAATAGTGGCTATGTACGCAATTCAAACCCGCGACCGCTAGGTAGTCAAACGCCTTAACAACTAGACTACCGAAGTCTTCGCAGACGACTCTAAAGGACATTCCCTTCTATAATAGAGCCATGTACAAACAGAATGGTTTTTCTCTAGTTTGTGGAAAATGTAATCCCGCTGAGATAAAATTAACTCATTTATTTGAGAAATTGCTAAATCTCAGTTAATGCGACATAACAGAGTAGACAGTCCATATCTGTGCCTTCTCGCACCACGCGCGCATCTACTCTGTTCCAGGTGCCAAGGCGCAATGCAAACTATGCCAGAAACTCTGTTCTGTACCGTTTACTCAATACCTACAACACGAAATTCAGCGAGGTTGATGTATTTGACCTAAACCGTGGCGAGTTTCTTTCAAAAATCCGAAGTATTTCATGCCAATCTGATTCAAAATAAAAGCGTTGTATATTAAAATTAATTTATCTATACGCAACATATACGATGTTCATACATACAAACATGCACACACGCAACCACACACACTCACACACACAACCACACACCCTCACAGGCACTTTTACACCGTACACATCTCACATGCATATTCTAAAATAGCGTTAAACTCAACAACAAAGTTTTAAATATTTTTGTACATAGGCGTAAGCTTTAATTGGCCTTATAATTAACCCTTCGAAAAATGCATATACTATTCTTACACTGTATGCTTACCTGTCAATAAATAAATAAATAAAGATTCAAAATGTCGATTTCATGCAATAAATACCTCCTGGAGAAGTGGTGCATATGATGTAGTGAGAGTTCAGATGTTGACAGTGGACGACTATAATCTTGTAATATGTAATATTAGCTGTAATCTTGAGTCTGAACGAATCTGGTTTGTAGTTAACTTTGGCAGATTCTATCTAATAAACAGATGTCCCAGTGTTCTCAATATCTTCATATCTAATGCAGTTAGCTTCAGCACTCTCATCTGGGTCCCAACAAGAGTTTGTCATGTGCCATTGCGTACGTTGTTGCATTAACAACATTTCTTTGCAATTAAATGCTATCACAATAGTGTATGCAAAAATATACGAATGTTTTTTCATTTTAAAGCATGAACGCATTTTAAGCATATGTATCTAAAGTCTAAATTAGAACAAGTTAAACTAATAAAATAAATTCCAGCTTTGGTAGAAAAACCATCTATTAACCATCTTCATATGGATAAATACAATTCGACAACAAATTTATAATAATTAAAAGAATTAATAAAACATTAACATACCTCTGCCGACCGCATGACTGCTTGACAATTCATCCGGTAATTAAACGCAATACCACGATTTGTTTTTAATCAAATGAATTAATTAGATGCGGCTTATTAGCTTGATTGGGTCGGTTGCTAGGCTAGATGAGGGCTCGTCGTTGAAAGGAAAATCACGCGCCATCAGCATGTGAACACCTTATCCATTCCAATTGTATAGTGCAGCCGCTATCTGAAGAACCCTCTTATACTTTTTAGGTATGAGGCGCGGGGCAGAAGGGTGGTGCTTTTGAGAACGATACTGAACTTACAAGAAAAATGTATCTACGGATCTATCTTAAGATCGCTAACAGTATTATATATTGTGTAAATATTAATATTAGCAAAAGTAACTAACAAAAGTAATCGATAATAAAGAGCGCTTATAATAAATAATATAATTAATCATAATACGCCTATACGCATTTGAAGTCTCCGAGATCGTAGGACGTTTCGTATTCTGAGCCTCACGAAATAAATATGAGAAATAAAACATGTTTTTATTTTTGATTTTATTTCAGGTATGTTTTTAGCACAAAATAGTTCCCTGTTCCTTTTTTTTTATATTCTCATAGGTTAATAATACTGTCTTTACTATTTTAGAAACAAATCCGTCTATTTTTATCCAATGCGAAAATGTACAAAAAGCCACATTGATTTTGTTGGGTTCAATCTATCTCCATATCAAATTTCATCAAAATCGGTTCAGCGGTTTAGCCGTAAAAACGTAACAGACTATAGCATTTATAATATTAGTAAGGATTGTTCTTTTGAATTGTAATGAACATGGCGAACCACGTTATATGGAGTTAATTTCAATAATTGTGTCAGCCCATACAATGCCGTTAACGAACGAGTGATGGGCGTGAAATATTTTATTATCATTGCGCTGACAATTAGACAAAGTGCCTCTAATTTTGTATGCGGGTTTCTTTTTTCTCGAACATCTATGGATTCGTTTATATCACGCGTACAATTTGAATAGACCCATGAAATCAAATTAGGTACTTAGTACGTAACATCTAATATTATTTTCATTTTATTTAGAATATTGCACTAGGCAACACAATCACCAATAAATACTCGCTCGTTGATTTTACAGTTTGATCGATTCATATAATAAATAATATCAACCTAAAATTTTATTTAAAATATATATACAGGTTGTCCCAAAAGTCAACGTCCAAACGAAATGAGGTGATAGAGAAGGTTGTTTCCAATCAGAATCAACCAATTCTTTATGCCTTTTCTGTATTATTTTTTTTTTAAATAAGCATTAGTCTGGGATTCATTTGTGATAATATGAAAAAAATATATTAAAAATTAGTTTATTTAAAAATGTGTAAGCAAATTTCATTAAAATATTTTTTAAACAAGGATACACCAATCGTTAAAAAACTCACAAAACAAAATAAACCTAAGCAACATATGTTTTTTTTATGATTTTTAATCGAAAAATGGGGTTGAAATTTAAAAATATCGGAAAAAGGGCTATAAATTCTAAACGACAGAGAATTGTATAACTACATATAGGTTGATTCTGATTGGAAACAAACTTCGCTATTACCTTATTTTGTTTGGACGTTGAGTTTTGGGCACATTCTGAATATAAAAACACTTTATAAAATTGAGCAGGTATCGCACCGGAACTCGCTTTTTCTGATTGGGTGATCAAATCCACATTTTTTACAAATATTTGTTTTGTTTTTTCTGAGATAAAGAACCTAAGACCTTAAAGATCTATTGTAGTAATTTTATACAGTTTAATGCTGAGTTTTGATACAAATTCTTGTACATATTCCCTTTTCAACCGAAGGAACAATCCTAGCTCCGTTAGTAAGTGTTCTTTTCTAGTAAGCATTTTTAATCCGTTTTAAAACGATGTTTGAGGGGCGTTCTTTTTGAATCTCATTCTTATCATTTCAGCGACTAGGGTTGTTTCGTACTGAAGCTGCATCTTAGCTTATCTGAGCCTTCCCCAACTGTTAAATACTCATTCTTGTTATATCACATAAATTTCCTAAATAAAACATGATGACCTATTGATCCCTACATTATTAACTTCTACGAGAGATGAAACTACAACGGTTAATCTTAATATTATCTCTTGTTATAAATATAGCCATAGCGGACCATTCATATGAATACGAATAGGTTTAATAATAATTTATTGGCACATTTAATGGCAAGTCGTGACGGTAATCAGTCGATACTCCATTCTCGGGATATTGTCACTGCGTGAATCAATTTGTTCTGATTCGCATTTCGCAAGCGGATGTAGGCACTTATAAATATTCTATACATATTAATATTGAATCCACTAATAATCGCTAAAGTGAGTACGTTTAAAATGATTGTTTTAATCATAACTGTGATTCTTTTCATATTGTATAATCGCCGCCGTGTGTAGTTCTTTATTTCAATCTCAAAACTCGATTTCATTTGAGGGTTTTGTACCAAACATACTGTGGCGTTATGAGATAATCTTGAAAAACAGAATCAATGTATTTAAAAAAAAACCCTTCATAGTTTTATTTTCTCGATTCTTGTATTCAAGAATGTATTCACAAGTTGTTTTCACAAATACCTGGTGACGTCTTCTACGTACGTTCGAACGGTTCGATGTTTTGAAGGCGAGTTTTGTATTATCAGCGTTCCTCAAAGTATTTCGTGCACATCCGAACTACAATCTAATATCATAGCACAAGGAAAGGTGGGAACATTTTGAGAACAGCTGATTATTTAAATGCGTTTAAACGACTCGCGTTGAAGATAAAATAATTTAAACTTTCACCATTCATTAACATTCATCACAACTCCATTTTTATTTCCTTCCTATCCTGCGAAAAAATGAACTCTCTTCTGTCATATATTCAAAATTTTGTTGGGAATTAGGATTGAGTATTTTATCCATACTTAAGGGCCAGGATGCTTTCAAGAGTAATTTCATCCTCAATTCTGACACACTCTGGTTACTTCATGTTGGAGACAAAAATACAATTACACTCGCATAGAAAAGACAGTGTTGCAGTCTTCTATAAATGTATTCTATTCAATAAGTAAATGAGTCCATATTACCACAAAAAATATTTAAAATACATGATTTGATTTTTTTTGCCATCCTGTATGTTAAACATTAAAGACGGCCAAATTTTTTTTTTTTACTTTTATATATCGGTAATTATGTTTCCTAATATTATTTTACAATTTGTCTTTATAGGTATTTTTTGCGATCAATATTAGTGCTTATAGCTGGAGTGATCTGCGCGCCTCTACGCGTCTACGCGCGCGTAGAGCTACAATTACAAGTGCTGTTATTGATTACAAATTAAAAATAAATTTTAAATTACTGTTCTTTTATTAGGAGTAGAAGAGATAACTATCGATTTAGAATTAAATAATAATTATAGTAAAAATAAAATATAATAATTATAAATAAAAATATCTTTTTAATCGTTCTATTTTTTGTTAAAATTAACTCATATATTTAAGAAATAAATTCATAGAATACTACACAACTATGTGATCTATGTGAGTGTGCTTTTGTTTTATGTCTAAAATTAAAAACGAAGCAACCAGAGTGTGTCAAAAATGAGGATCAAATGACTTTTCAGAGAGGACTGCCTAAACGATACTTATGAAAAATTATATTCGACTTTACAGGCTTTGTAATCGTGATTTTTCGATGAAATTTTGTTTATATCGATAAAGGCTTGTTGGGCAATATGCCGATCGGATATGGTTAAAAGAAAAGTGAACTTGGCTGGATTAAACGAGTTTAAACCGGTTCTCGCATTAGAATATGGCGATTGCATTTTATTACCGTTCTGGGATACGAGTTACTATGCGAGATGCTCGCCTAACCAGTTTAAGAGGTAACCATTGAAAGTAAATTATATACATATAACATTGAGATGACAAGTTTTTTTTATAATTGAAATGCAAATTTTTGTTATGGTAATTTTTATTGTTGGCAAAACGTCTGGGTCAGTAGTTTAATCTACAAAGTTAATTGTTAAGTTAGTGGTTAAGACGTTGGACTATTGGCCCAAAGGTTCAAATCTGCACATGCTCATACCATTTTTAACATTTCATTACCACCATCTCCCCTGACTATCACAGACATTCTGACCTAGTTGAGTAGGGCCTAAAATAATTTTATATAACGTATGTCAATTCTTTTAGAAAAAAAAATAATCAATAAACCTAATGTGTGTAATTACAAAATTATTTATAAGTATATAAAAACTTCTTAGGTTTGTATCTATTAATTTCATTTAATCGTGTATTTACAATAATACAGTAAGAAACGTTAATATTTACTCCGAAAAGACTGCTCCCTAAAATCTCAATGAAATTAAATTTAAACATAAATAATACATTATTTAAATTTAGTAAAATTTTATAAAAACAGAAAACCTTAGTAAAGTGAAAGAAAACTATTTCAATTAATATTTCAGGACCCGAAGTACGTACTAATTACGAACGTCTAAATTTATATTCATTGCGCCGAGAAATATAGAACTAAAAGATCCATTTTACGAACAGATCTAGGCAAGAACTAAATTGAAGAAAATACTACGAATTGCTGTATAATATTTTGTAATTTAGTGTTTGTGTGAAAATAAATAAAACTGGTCACTTTCTGTAGGCATCTTTAGACATCTCAAGTTATGATTACGCTTTTGCATTTAAAAAAAAATTAGAATGGTTTCAATATCTTGTAAAATATCTTGTAAATAAAGCTAAACCAAATTAACGAAACTTTTTTTTTAACACTAGGTTACTTTGCGCTCACAGTTTTTTTTTATTGAATTCAAAATAGAATAAAGACAATAATTAACTTTGCAAAACAAAAGTTTTTCATATTTTAAAGTATTTCATACAAAGCAAATCAGATACGGCTGTGTAGATCAGGTCTTTTCTAGGACGATACCTTCTCGAAATTTGTTACACGAGGTTTTTTTATATATGCTTTTTTTATTAATTTTTATTTTACGCTGGCTCATTAAGTTTTGAATTGGTCAGATATATAAACATTATTTTTTCAGTTCAATATGTTGTTTTGTTAGACAGTCATAAAATGTGCCTAATTAATTTAGCAGTTACCTTTCCACATACTATTTCATTTTCTCCTCTGTAACCGTGTTTTTTTTTTTTATTTTACAAATTCGATATGAATAACGTATGAAGATTAATGAATGAACCCAGATATAAAAAGAGGGCTTAAAACAATTTCTATGATCATATTTATGCCTAAACAATTATGTAATTTCAATTTAAGAAAGCTTACTAGCTTCAGTTACCAAAACGTGAACTGCAGATACATTGAAAGGACTCTAGATTAGCGCAGAAAATATCTAAGAGGCACCTTAGCGAGAGTTATATCACCCTCAGAAAAATTACCAAGTTTTGAAGATTCTCTAAATATCTCCTATAGCACTAATATA
This sequence comes from Neomicropteryx cornuta, assembly GCA_020383195.1. Classification (NCBI taxonomy): domain Eukaryota; kingdom Metazoa; phylum Arthropoda; class Insecta; order Lepidoptera; family Micropterigidae; genus Neomicropteryx; species Neomicropteryx cornuta. The sequence goes on along the minus strand of JAHKQU010000021.1, from coordinate 16,310,746 downwards.
TATAATATTTAGCACGCATCTAAATTAATCCCTTTCCGATGCGGGCAATTGCATAGAATGGATGTGACTGAGTGTATTTGACGGTGACTGTGTCAAGGCTTGTGATGATTGTTTCTACGCATGCGCGCCGAGTGGTCAACCTAATTGATATTGGAAGCAAATCCTCAATACTAAAATTGCATCTTTTATTGGCTTACGCACGTAATACGGGTGGCCTCAGTTTGCGCACACTCAATGCTGCGCAAACGAAAGATCATCGAATATTTTAGGTTTTGGATAATTTGCTAGGTTGGAAGATCATCGGATATTTGCTTTTAGAGTAAATTTAAAATATCATCGAATGTTTTGCTTTTATGCTACGTTGGAAGATTATCTGATGTTATGGTTTTAGTGCTACGTTGAAAGATTATCGGATGTTTTGCTTTTAGAGCTAAAGTTAGCTAACCAAAGGCGTAGAAAATATTGCTTACGTACAGGATGTTGGTCAACTCCTAACTATCAACGATATATTAAAGCATTAAAGATTTATAATACACCTTTACCGTAACGTGTTATTTTTTTTTTCGTTAATCAATTCGCGGGAATATTTATGAAATAATGTTTACTTCGGCAATTGTCATATTTGCTTTAAAATTTAAAATTCAGTTTTCAGTATATTTATTTCAATAAACAACTTTGCAGTTGTGTATGAAAGACAGAAATATAGTAATTAAGACTAACATACCTACACTTTATACACAGTTATTCAAATGCATGAAAAGAGATATATAAACTAAATAGTACAATAATATTATAAAATTTATAGGAAAACAGTAAATGCAATAAAAATTAAATAAACTTCAATTAATGTTCAGACTGTACAAAGTTTTATCAATCAGATATTTTTTCAAAGCAGACTTAAAAGTAGGAATTAGTAATTAGGCATTCACGGTTGGTAAGTTTAAACATTCTACCCGCGGCCATATACTCGTAAGTAAATTCTGGCGTATCGATCGTTCAAAAATTCCACAAAGCAATATAGACGAAATTTACGATTAATAATCCTTGACAAGATTGTGAGAACAGAAATTCGATTTCATTCAAGTCGATTAACTGACCAATGTTAACGAGCAAATACTATCGTATTTTTAACGTATTTGTGGTTGTGATGTCGTTGACTGTACAAGGTCCTCCGAGCTTCCTGTACCTAAAAAGTAATTCCTACGCCTGTATCTTTAAAATTGCATTGATTCGCAGAGTGCGTTTTACGAATAGTTTATTGTAAGTGCTGAAAGTCATTAACTATAAAGTAAATTATTTACGCGATTCTACCGACCGACGACTCAACCTATGCTCTACTTCAGCAATCGATTTGAATCAAAATTGATATTTATTTATATCGTCATTACAATTACACTTAGCCAGAATTCATACTATACAAGACGCGATATCTTAGCGGATGCGATAAATTAGAAATAATTCTAAATTAAAAAAACATGATTTAACCAGTATTTGAGTTTTTGTTATTGAGGCCATTTTTTACTTTTTTTTAATGTCTTTTTATTTAAATTTGGTTCATTGTATACTTAGTTTAAATATTTATTTTTTTAAACTTGTTTTTTCCTTTCTGTTTGTTCCTAATCTACTCAACGTATAGTTAATAAATAAATGGGTTGGGTACATCGTTAGTTTTTTAGCTAAACTTACTCTCCAAATTAAATAATGGGTTTTTATTAATTTGCCACGTGTTTTTTTTATCGAGAAGAAGATTTTACTTCCTGACTAGACCTTGATGTCTTCATAGCGAGGACCATTCATTACAGGCAGACAATATGGCATAAGTCTGTAAATGATGTTTCCACATGCTTGTTCGATAGTTTATGCTCTGTTTTTGTACAATCAAGCGTAACAACCCTGATAGACAAACCAAATAATACTTACTATATTATTTTTTTAAGTCCACATTTTTTTGTTTAGGATAAAATAATAGCATAATTTTGAACACGAATCCAGTGTAAGTTTCTAAGCATTTTCGTATTTTTTATTTATTAATCTTCCGATCGATTCTTACCTCAAACACCGCCGCAGAACACGCCATTTTAGAAATATTCATGGACTAATCATGAACTCCTAACAAACCAAAATAATGATCAGCGCTCGTTTGTGAATATAAAGGGAAGATTAATATATGTATAAATGAAATGAAAATATATATTGGTAAATCATTTATTTTTATTGCAATTAAATTGTCAGTTACTTAGTAATTGAATATTACTAACTTTAGCAGGTATCGCACGCATCGTCACCGTTGTTGCTGTTATTAAATCGCTATTTACTCCAACCTCGATAATCTTTGGTGTCCCCGTATAGATGTTTACACATCAAAAATGTTTCTAAATGTCCTTGCGCTGGACCGAACATATTGAACATGAACTTCATGTCTTTAGTTTCAAATGTATGAAGGTACCTTTTATGTTTTGAAATATGTGATAATTAAATTCTTTTTTCTTGAATCACATCAAAAATTAATTAAATTTAATGTCAAGAGTGGTCGACGAGGTTACGGGGTTGTTTATGGAGTATAATTAAAAACTAGTTTGGGCTTAAACACGACTATAATAAATATCTTTCAGATTCAGATTGGAGGGTTATAAACTTTGGGATAAGTGTTATAGAGAGAGGATTATAAATCTTGCCCTCCTAAGAAGTGGGCATCAATCTCAATTTAAAACATGATTATGAATATCGGTCTTATGGTTTCATGATAATCCAATATTAATACGGACACCAAACATTAATTGACAGTTGAACGTCCCATGATAAACCTTTAATGGGGCACCTAATTCGATAACATTAATCATCTAAAAAACAAATATAACAATAAATGCAATAATATATATAATACGTAAACATGATGTGCTAAAAATCACTCAAAAAAAAGATTAACAAAACTCACTAACAAAACATCTGTAACAACTATTTATGTTCCGTTTTCAATAAAGAAAAAAATTCTTTATTTCTTTCTTTCGATGATAAAACAATGTGTAAATAGTACTTACATGCATTTTCTGATGATATATCAACCGATAATTTCACTCTTATCACTAAACTTGGGTCCGTCTTTATCACTTAAGCTTCAACCATAACTAAAAGACCACCACGATGCAGGTACCTACTTGATATAACATTTTTACCGGCAGAAGCTAAATCGCTTGTTAATGTTGGTTCATCGATCTCTACAAAAGAACACAATTCATGAAATGAACCAGCGATTCGTTGCATTACGAAAGTAAATGAATGGCGCGTTGAATTATTGATAATAGCTATTTTGAACAATCTGCATACTATTTAAATGCGAATAACCATAATAAACAGCTATAGAACCATTATACCCCGCCCAAATTTGGATACAGAGGCAAAACCGGTTTTTACAATTTTCGGTTTACCCCATTTGGATAGTGTCTCGAGGTCTTCAGCATTCAATTGGTTACTGTTATATACACTGTTACTGGTACTGTTACTGTTGTTGTTGGTTACTGTTATCATACAAAATCGCCATTTTTCATTCTGCTGCAATGTAATTTTACTCAACCAGAAACACTCAGTAAATCCGTCAAATCAAATTATTGTATATGTAATTGTTGTATGATGTTGAAGATGAGCAGACGACTAGACGACTATACGAAACAATAGCAAACAAAAATATAATTTGCGCGAATAAAGCCATGTTCTTGTAATAGGTATTCTCAATATAAGGAATACATAAAAATAAAATCACAAACTCAGCTGGTAAAGTAAGGCAGACATTTACTTGGGAATACGCGATAAGAGCTCTTTTAGTACGAAATTTGGTCGTGTGAAGTAAACCCGAAGCAAAGCGTACCAAACGACTTTGAATTTAGATTTTATTCTTGATTGATAGGCTAGAAAGTTCCGATACTGTTAGATACTGTTGTGGCATCATGTTTGTATTTTTTTTTTGTTTTAACTGTCAATTTTGAATTCGCTATTCTTTTACTTTTGTAGATGTTATTCCAAGAAACAAATAAACCACATCCCCGCGGATGTACTCGCAACTCGATATTATCCGGCGACAGCGACGCCGCAAGGATGACTGCCGGTCGCCGAAACGCCGCGAGTGGGATGCATCAACAGAGTGGTTTAAACTCGAAGGGGGAGAGGACGCGACTTGATGGCCGATAAGGCACCGCGCGCGCAATGATAATGTTCGTTCGGCCCACTTTTCGCGCGAACTGCGGCCTTCGCTGTCAGCCGGTGACCTCTACGCTTACCTCTTCTTGGACCATTGACTTCCCCTCCGTGTTTACGTCTTTCTTTAGCACGCAGACTATCACTTTTTTTAAAAAATCTCTTGGGTTAGTTTTTAATTAAATTGAGTTCTTTTTTTATTGAAAATAGAAAACCAACAAACACAACTAATCATACCTTCATTTGTACAATTGACTATGAAATCCAAAATTAATAATAATATTAAATTAAATTACAATCAATAAAATAGGAACTTTAAATGGCCACAAACTGTTAAAATCTAGAAAATAAATATTAAATAATATCTATTTTTTATTATTCATAAATTTAGCTTCAGTTTCATTTCTTCATAGTCTTAGAGAACACCCCCCTGATCTTAGATCAGTATTAAAATACCCTTACGTAGGGTGTTTCATTCTACCTCACCTAATGGTTTAAAAAAAACTGAGGATGTAGAATAATCTTGAATAACATAACAAATGCATTTTTAAAACTTAATTGAATTTGTATCTTTATGAAATCATTTCTACAAAAAAAGAGTCACAATACTATAACTTGGAGCTAAATATTGGATATGTTTTGACCTTGTAATCTTTGGCGTATTCCTTTTTATATCGTGGACTTATTCATTTTTATAGTCTTGTACAAATATAGCGTCTAACAGTAAAATCGTTCTGTTATGCCCTACACCGAACGTATAATAAATTAAAGTAGGGCGTCTAATAGGTGTTTTGAGTTAGCAAAGGAAAATCATCTCGATGCTCGTTCTATAAATAACAAACTCCATCGTTTATTGGCTATAATACTCCTATGATCCTGTTCGAAAGACAATAAGCATGTGAGCCGAAATTCCGATTTTATTCCGACCCACAAAAATGAGCTTGTCAAATGCAGAAAAGCTGCGACATCCGCGATATGAATCAAATTGAATTCGTGTCCTTTTACAGTTCTCTGCGTCGGTCACGTTTAAAAGTGACAGGCGTACTCGTTTACGACAAGGCTAAATATTGTGATCTAGTAGATGTGTGCGCCACGAAAAATCACCGCGCTTTTGTGGTGGAACAATCCAATCGTCCTATGCCGGATGAAAATTCTCCGTATGTTACTTTTGTCCACCTGTGCCATGTACGTAACGTTTGGAATAAATATGCTCTCAATCTATTTTGAGAATCTCCGAAAAGTTCACCCTTGACCTGATTTCATAACAATAGCAATAGCTCGAATATGTTACGCATACAATCTAAAAAAATGTTAAATTAGAAGACAGCCTTCTTCTTACGTGGCTTTTTTGGCCACTTCAACGTGAATTTCATCTTTTTCTAAACCTCTTTTCAAGTCATTGAACTTGAGATTTCTAGGCAGTCGCTTATATTCCTTTACGTCCATCCTTCTAACCATGTTGGCGTAGTTGGTTCAAAGTAGATATTTGTACCATTTATCGAGCGCCAGATTCAATATTTTTGTTGGGTGTACGAATATGTTGTTTTTTTATTATTCTCAAAATAATGTTCAAAAATTAATACATTTTCTTCTCGATTAAGTACCATGTTCAAGACTCGTAAGTTAAAATTAGTCTAACGTTATTAATTTAAGTTTTTTTAACGTTAAATCTTATGTTTCTATATCTTGATGCGTATTTAAGATTTAACCTAATTAATCGTTGTCATTATGAGCAACTTCATTTATGATGTAACTTTCCGTGTACACATTTTTGGTAGTATTATTCTTTAACCCATACACACCTGTATCAACATCTGAGAAGTATTGTATCAGATCTTGTTGAGTCATACTTATTATTTTAACAATATCATCTTTGTATGTGAAAACCATTTTTTTTTTATATAAGTGTCTCTGGAGAACATCAGGTTACATCAAAATATTCATCAAAATATATATCAAAACAGCGTTTGTTTGTGAATACAATGGGAGTATTGAAAATTTAAATAAAAGGATATGTTTATTGATAATTCATTTATATTTATATTTATTTGAAATTTTATTATTAAGGCGCCTCCATACCTGATTGCTACCAGATTTTCCAAGGTGTTTAGAGAGATATCCAGAAAATATGAGTAATCTAGTTTATTTACATTAAAAAAATATATTCTAGGGAATTACCTAAGGAAATTTCTTGAAACATTGTGCAAAAAATATATAAAAAAAAAATTGAAACCATCATATTTTTGAAATAGCAATTTTTGAAGTCACCCACATATAAAACCAGAAACATCACATATAAAATAAATATAGTTTTATGATGAGAATAAAGTGGAGCCTTCCTCCACTTAACGTATGTAATCCCCTTAAGGTGAAGCCAAAGGATAAATATTATTTTCGATTCATATAGAACCAGTGGATATTAAATCATAAAAAAAATGTTTAGATACCTTAATCTTAAGTCTTCAACATACTAAAGGCAGATATTTAAAATTCCATTTATATTTATGGAAATTTTAATAAATGATAACCTGCTAAAAAAACTTTTTTAACTGAATTGACCTCAGGAAAAATTAGACCCTCAGGAAAAATAGTAATTGAAAGGTGAACTAATGGTCTAAAACATAGAAAAGTTATATGTTTTTAATTTTTTATATTATAAAACTGTAATTAAATAAAAACCAACAATTGCTTACTGAGCTCGCAAAAAGTAAAAACTGACGCCCTATAAAAATAAAGCACCTAATTTCAAGACTGTCGACTGTCAATATTCTTCGCCTTAAATACCAGTCCCCGTTTCCCAGTTCATCAGTTATCAGCTCGGGAGCACACTCGTGATGACGTCACAGATCGCAGAAAAATGGAATGCTAATACGCGTGGAGTCCGAGGTGGCTCGGTGTGACGTCGTCGCCGGACGCCACTTCGCTGCTAAAGCGACCTCCCATTTGCCTACTAATCTGGCGCCCGCGCCGGCGCGCCGCAATGCTCGAATGTGTGTCGAGACGTCAAAATGGCAGCAAAATCAAATAATTACGTTTTATATAAATTATGACGGCGTTTGCGATTTTCATCTCCGTCTGTCTCATCGCGATGCGATTATTGCGCGGCCGTGGATGTTGCGTCCGCTTCGCGCCGCGATTGTTGGATGTTGCGAAATAGCGTAAAGTTTACCTTCTCAGCCGCCGAGTGGACTGGACCCGGGTTTTAGGGTGCGGATATGATGGCGCCTTCTTAAATATATTCTATTCTTCTTAATATTTATTTAACTGCTCAAGACGACGTCACAACAGTATATGATACCTATAATTGAACTGATCGAATTTATTATCACCGAAACAAATAACAAACCTATTGTTATTTGAAATATAACAATTTATATAAGGTATAACAATTTAGAAATAAAATATTAAAGATTATGGTTTTAGTTTTTAAATATGAAAATGATAAATTATGCTAAAAGTTAAATTTTCCAAAAATATTTGTTTTTTTTTGTGTTAAAAAAATGGATTTAAAAAACATATCCCTTATTTTTTTAAAAACAACTAAATGCTATCAATATTTGATACAAAATGGTAGGTCGCGGTTTCTGTTATACGAGTAAGCGCCGATCATGCCGCCATAGAGTTTACACCTTTCCGTTTATAGTGCAAGACTTCTTTTCGCAGGCAACAATTTGTAGGTTGGAATCGTTCATATTATATTTCGTATAATATGGTGATACTTCTTTTTTAAATCAACTATCATCAACATTGAATGTTTAATTATTTCCAAAAAATATGTACTCTCGGTAAACAAATTCTGTGTTGAATTTCTAGGCGCGACTAGCGTATGTCGTACCTAAATTGAAGACTACTTTTGGTTAAAAATATTTTAACTTTTTAGCACCAAAATTTTATAATTAAACCAAACCAAGGAAATCAAGGAAATAATTAAACCAAAAAATATAAAAAATAAGTCTGGTGTAATTAACAAATGGTTACTGGAAAAGGGAGTTAAAAATTGTGAATTGCTATTTAAACAGACATAAATGATGTAAGAGTCGTTCTTGTATGAAATAGTTTAGTGTTTCTATTGTATTTAAATAATAAAACATGCGTATATATGTAGTATTTATGTGTATTTATATTTATATTTACTTTATTTATATCATAATATTAATATATATTTATAGTTTATTAAGAAGTCCCGTAGCTTACGTCAAAGTGCTAAACTACATCTATAAATGATTGGCGTCTCTAAATAAACTAATCTCATAAAAATATTTCATAATTTTAAACCCATAATATGAAATTAACTATAATTAAGTGTAAATTAATATTGAGTGAAAAAAAAATGTCAATAAAAATGTGAACATTTTGGACCAGTTCTTTCATCGAATATAGTCAAAGAGAAAAAAATAAACAATGTCTAAGGACATCTTAGCAAATCTATCAGGTTGGCTGTACATTCCTGACAGATGCCATTCAAAAGCTCGTTTGTTCAACTTCTTGTCACGATGTGGTTGTTACCCAACATCACCTCTATTATCGCCAGATTTATGGATGACAGGAAATGCGAATGCTTTTAATTTGCAAAGGCAACCTAAATAACTATGAAATTAGATAAATAAAAAAATAAAATATAAGATGATGCTATTAATAAACACATTAGGATGAAAATTTAACAGCAAACAAATGAGCTACATTAATATGACTAAGATGTTGTGGAATGCAAATTTAACCCGACCAGGCAAACGGTCGAACGTATCCAATCTCCGAGTAATGGAATTTAATAATTTATTTATCGTTTATTCGGAAAACCAACAATACAATATATAGGGTGATGATTTTAGAGGCGTGGTTTTCAAGAAGAGATAAAACGCATATAATTTGATGTTATGGCTAAGAATTTAGTTTTATTATAAAGATAAGGGTTTGCCATTATGTTTTAAAAATGATTTCGGGTAAGTGGCCGCCGCGGCTGACTCGAACAAATTCCAGCCGAGAGGCCCAATTTTCAACTACTTTTTGCAGCAAGTTGGGCCGTATGTCAGCAATAACGCGCCGAATATTCTCTTCCAAGGCGTTAATCGTGTCCGGCTTATCTGCGTAGACAAGCGACTTCACAGAACCCCACAAAAAATAGTCCAGCGGTGTTAAATCGCACGATCTTGGAGGCCACGCCACAGGCCCACGACGCGATTTTTACTTTATTTTAGAGTGATTTTTTCTAAATTTGCACTATTTGCAAACGTTGTTCAGGAGTAAGTCTATTCATTATGAAATGGCAAACCAAACTGAGCATAAATTGAGCATAAAACTGAGAAAACCACACCTCTAAAAAAAACACCTTTATAAAAAAATAATGGTACATACAATTGTGTGTAAAATTGACTGACGATAGGTTTACGCTAAAGTACAGAGATACATGGTAATCAACTAATCTACCAATCTGACTGCTTACATACAGTGTCCCAAACCATTCCCGTTAAAAAAACGGGTAATTGGTCCTGCGATTTCTAGTACCTTTGTAAAGGCGATATATCGAAATTCAACACAATATCCGAGAGAAAAAATACACTTTACGTGATAATATTATATGGTACTTGTAAAAGGTACTTATACATGGTACTTATATATGGTACTTGTACAGCTGATTGACGCGTCGTAAGCAACTTCGAGGCAAGCATTTATTTCGGGGTCATTGTACCCAAACGCAGCCAAGGTTACGTTATTGATCGCGCGCCGCCATGCACTTTTTCGCATTTTCCTATATATTTTCTTACTCATAATAGGGAATATAATCACAATAACGGTCTTGGTACACCCTGTATACATTTCCCCGGCCGCACAGTACGAAACGGTAGGGTGTTTCTAAAAATTCAAGATCATTCAGTCCAATTTTGTAAAACCGAATTGTCAACACACACTAACCGTATTAATCGTATTATTTTGTTCCTCCATGGGGTCGAAATTAAGGCGCCACCAGTCCCTAAAACGTGTTTTGGTGCATTTTATTGAAGTTATTCCCAACAAATGGCTAAAACTAAAAATACCACAATATTCTATATATATTAATTTAGTACTTTGCTTAAAAAAAAAACGAAATACACCTTATTGTAGTAATGAAAATAAATAAATAAGAAAGTGTTATTTTTTTCTTGCAACGATTTTCTTTTAAGTTGTGTAAGTGACGCGAACCTAATTTTTCTTTCTAAAGATAGACAATATAATAATCTAGGATATTACTTAAAAAAAAACATTTTTTTCAAATGATAATAATTATTTAAATACAAAAAACATGTTTCATCGATTCCAAATGAGTCGGCGAGTATATCCGTCTCTTTTCTACACGTCAATGTTCGAATAAAGCCTACTCTTTCTAATCTCAAGGACAAATGCGTCCCGGGGTGCCTTAAGTCATTAGGTAGTAATTAATATATCGACGTTTTTCAAACTAGTAAAATGTTTAATATTTCTCAAAAACGTAATGCAATATTGACAATACAAATAACTTCTTTTTCGAGTATCGAATCAGTTTTGACGGTAGACGCAGTGACAGTAGAGTCAATCCTGAAGAATCATCCGATGGAACTCACTGCACAGTATGCTTACCTGTTAAATAAATAAATAATTATGTCGCTGTGTGTATAATGTGCATTTATTATTTGTGCGAGTTTTATTACAATTCGATTAGGTATTAAATATTTACTTCCTAGTGTCGAAATTGAAAAGATTTAAAATCACAATGGCTGATCAGTCAGAGGTCACGCCAACCCTAAATCATCTCCGCGCGTAGTTCCCAAATTGCTTTGAGGATACCTATTTAACTTTAATTTAAAATAATTCTTTGCCACGCGCGCAAAAACTCGAGTAAACCTTAGTCATACGTACCAACTCGATCACTTTTTTCTTCAATCCTTATATAATCCGTGTGCTAGATTGTTATCATGAACTTGCCTTTTTGTTACGATGAACTCATTATCCCAAAAATAACCCAAATAAGTCTACTCAATTGCTTCACATTTCTGAGCATTACCAACGTTTAATTATTTTTTTACCAGTCTATGTAAGTTTTTATCGAATCTGTTAATCATTTTTTTTTTTTTGAGTTTCGTAATCCGTCCAGTCAATCGCTGATCGCAAATAGAATATTTTTATTATTATTGCAATACAATAATTTGTTCGTCGATAAAAAGATTACTTTTTTGTGTATCTCATAAATAAGTATTCGCGAAATTCGTCAAATACAGATGACGCTGATTCTCGAGTAAGGGGCAGGAACTACGGCGCCTCTCGACGCGTACCTTCGGGTCTCATTCGTGTCTCTGCCCCCCGTGGTTAGAATCAAAGATACGAATATCTTGATAAGAATTTATATTATGAATAATATTACCAGTACAATAAAATAATAATGCTTTAAATAAAGCATGTATAATTAAATGAAAAAAAGCTAATTTATAAAAACCAATTCTTAAAGTTATTATTATTAATCCTACTTGTATATTTTTTATAATATTAAAATCTAATTAATTCAAAATTTATTGTGCTAAATAATTTTTATGCTAATGTTAATATGTAAAATGTCCGAAATCCATAATTGCTTTTGTATACTAGTGATAAGTTTTTTTGTAATGATAAAAATGAATACTGTTGGATTTTTCAATAAAGAATAAATAAATAAATAAATAACACTAAATATAACGTATTTAATTAATTTTTAAATATATTCAAATTATAAAAATAACTTAATAAAAGCAATTGATTCATATCTCAATAATAAAGATAGAGTGTGTATAGTCGATGATTCCTGGCCATTATTAGCAATATTGAAGCGGGTGAAATGGGCTATAAACACCCTTATAGATTTTCGTTTTTATGCATTTTCTAAGGCTAAGTAAAGTTTGTTTCGACGCATGAGATTTCTATTTTTTTTCGAGTTCTATTGAAAGTACAAAGTACATCACATTATGGTAACACGACGCGACGCGAGCAGCGGCGCTTTTATTGATAGTTTAAATGAATATCTCTAAAAAAAAAAAAAAACACGAAATACTTGTAATAAGTATAAAGCTAAAGTTTCATTATTTTCGCGGCGGCTTGTGCGGGATTTCCCCGGCAGACGATGGTACGACTACCAGTCAAAGGACAAAGAACGATGCGGTGTGATTTTGATCGTCAATCGTCTGTGTATTAGTGCCATGGTACGCGCAGTAGATGGTACGTGCGCCGACCACATTACTAGGCACGTTGCGCCGCCGCGCCGTAATACTGTAGCCTCTGCCACTGCGCTGGCATTGACCTAGTAAGAGGGCGGACGAGCCTAAGCGTTGAACGAAAGGTCTTGACGTTTTAAAAAAATATTTTTTTAATGTATATTTTTAATTACCAATTTTACTCCTTTATTGATTAAAAAGATGTCTATTCCGTAATAGTATTGTATGCTAAATCATAAAAAAAGCAAAACAACTCACAATAAACAACCGAGAACTTGCTTCTTGTTAAGTGTAATTCAGAATTATACAGGATGTCACAATACCATTCCCGAAGACTTAATGTTCCCTATTGAGTGTAAGAAATTGTTTAACAAAACGCTAAAATAATTCATACCCAAATTTATTAGTTTTATTTAAAACGCTCGTCTAAAATCCCTTTTTGCTCGCAGCAGCTCAGCCAAGGCCCGATCAATATCCCGGCGCGGCGCGGCCGAACCTATGACAAGAGCGATTTCATATTTTCACCTAAGTTTACAATATTTTTACTCGGACACCATGATGAATGTTAATATTGTTCAAAACAATTTACGTACGAAATCGCAGGGCAAATAAGCTGGATTTTTTTATCGAGAATGGTCTTCCCGTACGTTCCTGGATGTGAAAATTAAAAGGAGGAGAATTGAGAGAATGTAGGTGTAATTTTTACCGACTAGGAAAAAAAATACGTTTCGTGCCCGTCAAATTGCGACAGCGCAGTTCGAATTGCACGTATTTGTATTTGCAAAGATCGAGAATATCGATCTCACTATTAAGGCGCCCCGGGACGCATTTGTCCTTGAGATTAGAAAGAGTAGGCTTTATTCGAACATTGCCGTGTAGAAAAGAGACGGATATACTCGCCGACCGCGAATTCGTTACATTTGGAATCGATGAAACATGTTTTTTGTATTTAAATAATTATTATCATTTGAAAAAAATGTTTTTGTTTAAGTAATGTCCTAGATTATTATATTGTCTATCTTTAGAAAGAAAAATTAGGTTCGCGTCACTTACACAACTTAAAAGAAAATCGTTGCAAGAAAAAAACAACACTTTCTTATTTATTTATTTTCATTACTATAATAAGGTGTATTTCGTTTTTTTTTAAGCAAAGTACTAAATTAATATATGTAGAATATTGTGGTATTTTTAGTTTTAGCCATTTGTTGGGAATAACTTCAACAAAATGCACCAAAATACGTTACAAAAGACGTTTTAGGGACTGGTGGCGCCTTAATCAGATGGATTAATTAACGTCCTAAACACATATTTACTTCTTTATTAACGTTTTATCTATAATGCGGCTATGCCTAGTTAGCTATGGTTATGGTATTCATCATATAAGAAATATGTAAAAACAAATATGAATAAATTAATAATTATTTAGTGGATCTTTGCTACGATCCCAAGAGTTTGTTATAGGTGTCATGACCCAGGTGCGTAATACAAGCGAGGCGTCTAACAAATCGTTTTGTGTCAGGTCTGACCGTAAAGTATCAAGAACATTTGCCTCGGCACCAACGCGAGTTCATCCGTATGGGAAAGGCGAAGATGACAAAGGCTGGCGTTTTTCACGCCTCCGCCGGAACAAATAATTCACTAGAAGCGTGATGTTTCTGAACCCGTACGAAAGTCGGCAGCTCGCTCTGTCGCGCGACGGCGGCGCCACAGTCTGTCTCGCGCGCGCAGAATTAAGCGCGTTTTGCGCTTTTCCGGGACAGCACTAAACTCGTTCATTATTTATTTATTTATCTTTATTTGGAAAATAAAACAGTTAGTAACAAAAAAAAACGTGCCTATCCACAATGATAAAACAATGGTACCAACTTACAAGTATAAACTAAAACCAATTAAATAATTATAAGTATAAAATTAGTGTTTAAGAGGACTCAACCCAGTCATTTCTCCATACAAATGCTGTAGTGTTTATCTAGGCTTCTATGGAATTATTAAATTTAACTGTTATTTTTATTTTGTCTAAAAGTTAAAAGCATCAAAAATTTTGGATATTTCTATACATTTTATCGAAATTTTAGACATAGTAATCTTATTGTCTGAATACAAAAATCGAGAAAAGCATAGTTTAGTCTATATAGACGCAAATTCCGGTATGTTTTTCGACATAAGTTGATTCCATTTTTCATGATAATAACAACCAACGACGGTACATAGTGTTTATGCGTTAGATGAGATAGAACGATTGAAAAGCACGCACAAGACAGAGTAGCGCCACCGGAAAGAGGGCCTTAACCTAAGAAATACAGGAGGGATGAAGAGAGGGGAGGGGAGGAAAGGGAAATTCGAAAAGAATCTACTATCCATTCTGATGTTAGGTTATTTCAATTGAGTTAGTAGTAACCATCGGATTTAGAAAGGTTTGGATATGCCCAGAGGCCGCAAAAATGTCATGAGTAAAATAATTTGAGGTGAGTAAAATACGCAACTTGTGGTACAATCTTATATCGTTTATTAAACAAATTATATTTTAAATATTATTATTTTATTATTCAAATATTATTTTATTTGTCTGTTCGCCCAATGGGATTAAAAATCTGCTTTCTATTACGCCGTTGACGGATCGGCGTGAATTATTTATTTGTTAATGTTTACCTGGAGGCATTATTTTAATTTTTTAGCTTAGTATGTTTCATGTTATTGTTTTTTGTTTTTAATGCTTTTTGTTTTTCTTTTGGTAGTTTAATTTGTTTTTACTTTAATTATAATTTACATGGGGAAACCTGTAAAATAAATAAATACATTAGTTTACAGAAACTACAACCGGTAGCGAGCGACATGCCATCAACTTCTTACTTAAAACTACTTTATCCACTACCAGTATTGCTATTCCCTTACACGTAGATTAGTCGAATATTGTCAACACCTTGCTTTCACATTCTAACAGAGAATAATACTGACTCTTTCACATTTTGAGCTTTGTGTAATTCGACCTTTATAAATCGATATTAGTAGCCCATAATTAAACATAAGGCGGTCGCAAGAGTGCTGAGCCCTCTTATAGTAATCATATGTATCTATATTTTGTTACATCTCTTCATTATGAGGTATTTAAATGCATTTATGATCACCGTCCAGGAACCCTTTAGAGTAGAATCTATATACGCGAAGGGATAACTTTGTACCCCTTTTTAAACATATTGCACCCGCGGAGGAGTGTGAGATTTGGCATAGTTAAAGTTTATACGGAGAAGAAGTGCAGAAAGCTAAAATTTTATTAATAAAGCTTTCATACTACTGACAGCTCATTGACAGAATGAATTTCGAATTGTGAATTTTGTGGGATTTCAAATATTCGTTTCTGTCAATTGCAATGTAGTAATGTCAAACAAAAATAATTATTAATACCATCTTATACTTTTAAGTCTCATTTTTACATGAAAGAAATAAAACTGTCAATGAATTATATAAAAAATTAGTACAAATACATGCTGTAATTGTGTTTTTTTTTCGACTGTTACTAACATTAAATTTTAAATTTCAAAAGTACAACACTCGCAAATATGCTCGTAGTTAACACAATGGAATAAAATTAAAAAAAATATATACGCAATTATTATAGAGGTATAAGAACTTTAATAACGCTCAAACTTAAAAAAATAATGTTTTACAATCTACCCTCAATACAAACTGTAGCATGTATTAATGATATTTACCACAATATCGATGTGATAACGACGTGTTTCATGATAATCCCTCAGCGTGTTAGGAGTAACTAGGGGTAACTATACAATATTAATTTTTATAAAAAAATACAGTATAACAATACACATAATGTAATTTATTATATAGCAAGTACTTTTGAATAATATATAATTGGTTAATATGTAATTTAAAAAAAACTACTTAGTACTTTAAAATTAAAAATAAATATTTAGTTTGCATTCTTTAGTTTTTGTCTTTTGTAGTTTACTTTTGCTTTTATAAGAAAGCTAATGAAATTAAAAATAAAGAATCGTGGTAATTCGAAATTACGTCAAATTCGTATTTAATTTAAAAAAAAATCCACCTGGGTGGGTTTTTAATTTCGGTCAATATTCCAAGCGATACCAACATGCCGTTGAATAAATAGTATTACCTAAGTATATATATACTTTGTATAATACCATAAAAAACCTAACTTAATGCTGATCGGTTGTAAACTTTAAGTAATTTACATAATAGGTTCTTATCTGCTACAATGCTACTCCCATACAAAATTGACGCGATCATCCTTACAACATTGTTGACAGAAACGATGCACGGGAAGAAAGATGGAATTATAAATCATAGGGAAATTAATTGTTTAGTCATAATTTTAATAATAAAAATCTCACCAGCTAAGCAAGATGTTGTCATGTTCGCGTAGTCTTTCCTCAGAACCTTGTTTCCCTGTTGTCAGAAACGCTGTTTCCGAGTTACAACGTAGTTAAAGTTGGGCGTAAAATTATTTCTTATAGAAAGAGCTCAACAAAATCTACATTTACCGGGATATTTTTTTTTTTGCGTAAATATTCTAGTAGTGCGTTTGAAAATCATATGGAAAGAAAAACTAAATGAATGGAAACCTGATTTGCTGCAGCAAAGCAGGTTTCTGAATATAATTAATAACATTTTGACTTTTTTTTGTTAAGTTGAATTATGGGAACTACTAAACCATTTCTTCCGAAATATTTGTTCTAGTTCTTTGTATTATCGATTTTACCAGTGATTATGTGGCTATTTAGTAGTTTAAAGGCGATTGCTTAAAAAACTTTCCGATTACGTTTTTATTTACGTTTACATAGTTTAACTTTATTTTCATTTAATAATCCTTTATTTAACTCCAGTGCCTACCTGGCATTGCTTGGCCAATCGTAAAACAACTTAAGGTGTTATTACTTTAATAATTTAACCGTTTCAATTTGCCTTTATATGATACCTTATGAGATAGACATTTAATTTTATTTATTTATTGAAAATATAATATTACAACTCCTAAGAATTACAATATAACGATGTAACATATACGTTTTATGAAATAGCTTAAAGCGACAAGCGACTGTTAATATATTGAAGAGATGTTTCCTGCCTACCCCCCCCACCCCCCTAACTAGACGAATCTGTACTAAGGGATGCAGTTTGGTTTTGTTTGCCTAATGTGCCACTTTCGTCATCTGATCGATGCGATAAATCTAAAAGTTATATACAATAAATACATATACGAGTATATCTTATATTTTCCGTACACAAAAATAAAACCAATTTTATATAAAATTGAGTAAAACATATATACATTCAATATAGGACTAAGTTTATACTGAATATATATACTAAATTATGTAACCCCTTTCACACTCTAAGTAGTGTTTTAAAAGGATAAGATATTAAAATAAACCAAATACCTACCTCTAAATAAATTTTATTGTATAGTTACACCAATCATTAATATGCCCTTTTAAAGCCTTCGTTATTCGATTTATTTCACTAAAATTGATGTTATGTATTTTGTATAAGTTGAAAGCATGGATTTTGTGCCTAGGTTCATACTAATTTAACTAAACATCGGGGTTATAATATGCCGTTTCGTATGGAGTGGCGTTGCGGGCGTGTATGCGCAACACTTCCCTGCTAATAATCACTTTTTAACGGACCCTAAATGGCTTTTGTGAGTGTTTATTTGTTTGTAATAAAATTTACTCTTCCGGGTTCTTCCCTCACAATGTCACAGTTTGTAATGGTCCAGTAATGATCGCGATTTATTGTTTTTAAGTTAGATATTTGTTCAAATTAATCTTTAAATTCTTTTAGGGGATAGTAATTGTTTATTGTAATTGTAGTATTTGTACAAAAAAAACTGTCAGCTCAGCTGTCGCTGTACCGGTGTCAAGGCCATTATCGATAGGCGCTATTCATCGAAATTCGCCCGCTGACCGAATTGACACCGTCTTTTAAAAAACATATTTAATTTGAGGATGATTTTTTCACATTTTGTAAGTCTTCGGGAATGGTCTTGGGACACCCTGTATTTCCAAATACAGCTAATTACTGATACATACACATACATGTGAATGCATAGATATAACGCGACTAAGTGTAATATAATATGACTAATATAATAGATTTCTTGTTCAAAATGCTAAAAATGAGAACCCCCCTAAAATAAGACTTTGTCATCCGTCTGTTTTAACTCTTGACCACCTGCCATAGGCTACTTCATATATAGGTAACTTCCTGCATAGGTAACTTCTATTTGGTATGTAGCTGTCGGACACCGAAGATATAATCCAATGGTCGCTTTATTGTAAATATAATAAATTTATATACAGGGTATCCCGTAAGTCGTGGGTCAAACCAACAGAGGAGATAGGGGGGGGTCATTTCCAATTAAATAAACTAAATATGTCTTAATCCAATTCTTGATAGTTAAAAAGTTATGGAATTTTTTAAAAATAAATGAAAATGGCAATTAAGTCATCTAAAAAAAATTTCACAAAAAAAATACAATTAATTTGGATGTTATTTTTTATTTTTTTTACTCCTGAATAGTGCTTCTTTCTAATAAAGGTATTTTTATAAACTATTTACAACCTGTATACAGGGGTGTCCCGTAAGTCGTGGGTCAAACGAAAAGAGGAGATAGGGGGTTATTTCCAATCTAACAAACTACATAAAAATAGAAAAAAATATTGGTCTACCTTATTTGTAATACATATATACATTATTTAATGTATATATTACGTACATATAAATGTAGATTTTATTTTGGTGACAATTTTGCCGTTTTTTTTGACCTCTTGGAGGTTGAGTAATGTTACACTAATACAACCTAACCTGTCAATTTTAAGAGTTATACTTGGTGGACCAAGGTCCACCAACCAGCATCAGGAGGGAGATGGATGGCTCCATAGACGGTTTTGGAAAAAGATTGAAACACGAGAAAGTTATTGAAATTACTTTATTGACCAGTCCTATTTTTGTATCTGGGGAAGTACCATCGACTGTTGTTGAAACAATAACCACTTGTATATCAGCTTATTAAATTTATTATAACTATGAATCTCATCTCAAGAACTTTTCTATGTAATAACGGTATTTAAAAATTGTGTTCATGAAAATTCAATGAGTTTCGTTAAATATATTAGGATGTTTATATTCATTTTGCAGCTTCGCGTTCCGCTGGGTGCAGTGCTGAGGCCCCGTGATCTCACCGTGACCATCTCTAAGCGACATCTCAAGATTGGAGTCAAGGGCAAGCCTCTCATCATAGACGGAGAGCTGGATGGAGACATCAAGGTTGAGGAGTCCTCCTGGGTTATCCAGGATGGAAGGACGCTACTCATCAACTTAGAGAAGGTATGCAATTAAAGACCTCAATAAGCAAAAATGATTTACCCAGTGGCATATACAGATATATGTTTTTACATCATACCTATAGTTCGTATTTATAGTACTCATTAAATAGCTGAAATATATACATCATAAAAAGATACGGCTACGGGTATTCATACTTCCATGCACTGCACATATATCGGGTCAACCAGCACTGACGATGACGGCCGCTATGTTGCAATCCCTTTCTCGCACGCAAGCAACCTCGTCTTTTGGGGTTTGTTGCATCATAATGTATTTTTCAGGGTAGAAGTTTGACAGAATGTGATGAAGTGTGACGAGAGGAAAGGGAGTCAAAAATAGGTGAAAAAAGTGAAAATAGGTATTAAATGGATGACCAAAATTTCAAAAAAAGATACCTTTGTGACATTCGAGAAATTAAGTGCCTATATACGAGGGTTGTCTGAAAAGTTTCCAACTTAACAAAGATAGAAGATATTTTATTTTAAAATTATTTTTAGTTTTTTACATAAGCTCCTTGTAGGTCTATACACTTCTCCCGGTGAAGTTCCCATCTCTTCCCATCCATAGTACTCGCTGTCTTTCTCTGTAAAATAGTTATTTACGAAGGCGATGGTGTCCTCATTTGACAAAAATCTCTGTCCTACGAGCGCAATTTTTAGCTTAGGGAACAAAAAAATGTCGCTTGAGCCTAGATTAATTCGTGGAGTTTCGCCATGGCAACTGCTGCGGTGTGAGACGGTGCATTGTCTTAGTGAAACAAATTTCAGCTGCCCAAAATTTCACGGTGGTAAATGACGGTGCAAAATCCCCATTCACAGCGTCCAACTCAACTTTCATTTGCATAGGATTATTGCCTTTCAAAAACAAATATTTAAAGACAGCTCGATACTCGATACTCACATTCGCTTACTCAAACGATTATCTAACAACTGCAGGTTCAAAATTGCTGAAATTTTGATCAGTTTCTTTCATCGCATGCGCAAACATACTCCCCCACTTTTGTTGACGAGTGTCATCTTCATGTTGAGGTCGGAAACTTTTCAGACAACCTTCGTAATTTAGGTATGTCCAAGAGCCTACAATACAGGAACCGGTTTACAATTTGTAGTCCATAAATTTAATTTACAAATGAAGACTAGAGAAGTTTTTTTTTGATATGTAAACATTTATACAGACCCAATGCATTCAGAGACGAACTCTCATGTTTAGAAATCTTAATGTGAGTCCTGGTACTCCCTTTTTTCAATACTCTACTAAAATCTTCCTTTCTCAGTATCCAGATTCAATTTACCTTTGAAATTTAGTCTAAAACATCTTTTCCACATAGGCAGAGCAGGTGTTAAAAGTAAATCGTTCTTTTCAGATCAACAAAATGAATTGGTGGTCCCGTTTAATCAGCACCGATCCTGAAATTTCCACCAAGAAAATAGATCCAGGTCAGTTTGGTTTATACTTTATTACTTATTGTTTATAACATTTATTGTTTATTACTTTAAATTTATCGTTTGTTACATTCTTGCTATGTTGGGTTACATTTATTTATCTTTATTGGAAAAACCAACAATTTTACACAGTAACATACAACAGAAAGAACATACATTTAATTAAATGATAAAAACCTATGTAAAACTAAAAATAGGTTTCTACTAACAAAAAGTATTAAAGTTTTATTGTTAAGAAGTCAGTTCTAGTCGTGTAGCTCTTGACGATGTTGTTATTCATCATTGCCATTTTGCGGCGAAACGCAAATGTGTATAAATGTGATAAACTGGTAAGTTGCAAAGCTGCGATTATTTATATCAAATAAAAAATATTTTCCCCTACCTCCAATTTGATCTTCAATTCACAGAGGCTGTATATAGGACAAAAATATACTTATATCTTTGATAGGATATAAGATCTATAAAACTTTCCACCTACATATATTATTTGAGTTATCTTCTAAGATTAACAAACCAGAAGAAAAGATAGTAGTATCTTGGACTGATCTTTAACGTAGTTTAATTTGTTGGAAAAAAGTTGTTTCTGACAACGTTGCAACTTTTACCGAAATATCTACTCAACGAGTCTTATAATCATTTCTTCCAGAGCCATCAAAATTGTCCGACCTGGATGGAGAGACGAGGAGCATGGTTGAGAAAATGATGTATGATCAAAGGCAAAAAGAAATGGGTCTCCCGACAAGCGACGACAAGAAGAAACAAGATGTTCTAAAGAAGTGAGTAAAATCTTTCCAAAAATCCACACAGCAAATACCATTTATGCTATTGTGTTGATATTTTTTTCGTACCCGTTCTCTGGTTTTCGAAAAATATTTGTCCTTGATTATATATATTTTTTATTTTCTTAATCTCTCAACTTCTTGAAGCGATAGACTTGCTGAAGTAGTTCTTTATTGTCCTCCATCATGCAAGTCCTGCTTTGTGTCAGATTTTTTAAAGCTGAGCTAACTCAGCCTAAGTGAATCACCTTCAAATCTTCATGGACGTCCTTTTCTCCTCCGCAAGTGTCTCATTCGAACGCTTGACTGGTTATAACCATTTTACAATTATACACATCCACACACAACTCTAAAAAGTATGCAGTTTGTAATTTTTAGCCATTAGGCAAAATAAAAGAATTGTGATAAAAAAAAAGTGATGTACGTTGCTTCTCCGTGTATCTCTTTTGTCGGTAGGGAGAGTAGCTGGGGTATGGGCGTAAAGCGACCACTCGAGTCTCTCTTTCTAAGATAACTAGGGCGCCGCTTTGCTTCGCTGCGGCATACATTGGAGCGGAGTTTAGTATATAAATGTATTTCTCCATAGGCATTACCATTTAATTTTTTATAACTCTGCAATCAAATGTATATGTTTTTTGGTATCTATGCACAGAAGACATTGTCATGGTCATTTTAAAAAAATAATTATCAAAATCGGTCTTGTAGTTCTAGAGCCTTAGTCCGTGAACAGAGTGACATTTGAGTCACCACATGGGAGCTTCGCTCCAATCAAATGCCTACACTTACTGATTGCTGTCCACTGTACCTGGTCATTTTTGTATTTCGTCCAATGAAGAAATTTATGCCAAAATGTGCAATTACGCCTCGCTTTTGCGAAAGACAGTTAATATGGATAACATGCACAACTTAGTCTACGGTTATTTACAGGTTATATTGAAATTTATGTTGCTATCAATGAAATATAACATTTTTTTTTTTAAGGTTCATGGAGCAAAATCCAGATATGGACTTTTCACAATGCAAGTTCAACTGAATAAAACCAATGGAGCACCAAAAATCACAAGTTCACTTCAAACGCAAACAAAACAGTTGAACAGTTGAAACATTCCTTTTATTTTTTGGTTATAACAAAATAGTAAAATACTTAGGTTAATTATCTTTTATTTCACCGCTTCCATTGTACTAAATATATATTTTTTTTTTCAAAAAATGCTATGGTTATAAAATAATATACTCTGTATTTGTAGGATTGTTGCGTAATTTGCCACAATTATGTTTTATGTTATAATGACAGCGCAATCGACAGGAGCGAGTTTGCACATTCACTACTCCAGCGTAAGTCGTCTGTCGCCGGCTACAAACAAACTGCACACTACTTATTTTTCTGTGTATAGTGCACTTGCTTTTTAAGATAATACTGAATCAGCTGACATACACTTCCTAAAATCGGACATTCAATATGCGAATGCTGATGTTCTGCACTTAAAAAGTAGCAAAAATAAGTCACGACATCATAATTGATTTTTTTGTTACTAATAAATCATTTTGTAATCACATGACAGTTGTTTTTATTGAAATGATAAAACGATTTAGCGTTACATAAAAAATGTATTGATGTTTGTAGATTGCTAAACTACTAAGAAATTGGAAAACAAGCATCATTAAAACAGCAATTTATTGGATAAAGCAAACAGTTTCCTCATTTTAATGACAACATATTGTTTAGGTTTATTTTGAAAATTATTTACAAAAAGCTTATCCTGCCAATAAACAGATGGCGCCACCTGTGTATTGGCATGATGCTACTATGAGGTTGAACTATCTAAAACCACTTTATAATCAATGCTGCCGTTTTTCTCAAAGGTCTTATAACAATGAACCCGTATGGCCCAGATTTCCAACCAATATGGTTATTTGGTTTGGACCGGATATAAATAGATCTCTGCGTTGTAATCACAGCGTAAATCCATGCAACGCGGAGCAAAAGATTGGAAATATTTGATTTATGGCTTAACCCTTATGATCAATTGGTTATCAGGTCATTGAAATATGAAAATCTTTATTGTAGATAAACACTTAGTTATAGCTATACACATTTACAAATAGCTTTTATGTTATGAATCTATTTGTTCTTAACATGCTGCGAGTAAACCAAACATTTTGCAGGATATTTTTTATTTTGTATAGAAAAAATGACAAAATTAAGAAAGGTTGTAAAACAAAAGTTGTTTAGTTTGAAGTGTAGAATAACATACCATAAAAGGATCCTACCGAGGATGCAAGAAAATGCTATACAAACAAACTACTAAAATTTAGCCAAATGAATCGTTCAACAAACATAATTTTAAATAATAGACAAGAATTGATTGAAAGATTGCCGTTTCCAAACACGCCATTAGTAAATTTTTTAAAAGAACTGCTATGTTTGGCCCTACTCAACTAAGCTAAATGTGTTTATGCTAGAGTCAGTGGAGGTGGTGGCAATGAAGCCTTAAAAATGGTGTGACTTTAATTCGAACTTGCGACCGTCAATAGTCAAACACCTTACATTATACTACCACGATTACAAGAAATTAATTAAGTTAAAACCAACAAAAAAAAACTGTGTAACATTATACAATATTACAATAATTAAAGAAATTAACGCAAACTTAAAACCAACCTAAACTATTTATTTTCAATTATGCAGGGCAAACTTTTCGCAACCAAATCAAATTCAAATTCAAATTTGTTTTTTTTTTTCAAATTGAATAAATCAATTATTATGATTAAACAGAAATGTCATCCTGCTAATAGTTTTCAGTACATTTGTCATGTAATGAGGAAGTTTAAAGAGACCGTGATAGTAAACACGTAAGTAAAAGTCAACACGTAAGTAAAAGTCAACACGTAAGTAAAAGTCACTCGTAACGTAAAATCAGGAACGTAAAAGTTAGATCATTTTAGTCTGTCTGCTTCAAAAACAGGTTAAATGAGAAAATTGGGTAAAATGAGTTAAAAATACAATTTTGATCAGCTTTCAAGTTTTGTCGACTGGTATAACACCCTAAACAATACGATGGTTGGTTTAGAAGTTAGTTTGTTGAAATACCGACTAAATACATTGATTCGCAGAAAATGTCCTGAATGAACCTTGAATGCTTTTACTTGTAAGTATATTTTCTGTGATAAATTATATTTCAAGTGGAAACACACAAATAATGATAACTTCTTTCAGATGTACAGTCAAGTGCACTCGGAGTTCAACCCCGAGTATTTTAAGTTGAACTGAAATGCATAAAAAAAAGGGATAGTACGTGTGTGTGTACTGTATCTATGAGAACCACCGCTTTTGCATCTCCGTATGAGCGTAGATGAGGTTAATATTTACATATACGTATCTATACACTCGGTCGAATCACCTTTCAAGGTAAAGCTTCATTTGCCTTTGACCGTACATACACATCTTTAAGAACAAAAAACCACAAATCTAAAAAGAAAACTGTATCTCAAGTTCCAACTGTCATTCAGATAAATGAACAATTGAATAACAAAGCGAAGGTTTAATATTATGATTGAGATTATTTTTGTAGCCAAACATGGCTGCTCTAAAAATTATAATCGAAAGATGAACTCAATTACTTATAGGTAAACACCTTATGCATAATTGCGCTAATTTGCAATTGCTGGTGATAGATAGCACATACATTTCTTTATGGTTAGTGCTCACATTAAAGCTTGGCAGCACACTAATGCAACCATGCTAAGACCGTAAGCTTCCCCTAATAGTATTTTTTTCATCTTGCTGTTAGAGCATGCACAATGGATAAATGAGAAGAGTTTAAATCTATACTTTAATTAATTAATAGCTTAATATGCCCAAATAGTCACTATTAACCATGCCATTTTAATAAATACAGTTTATTTTTTAACAGGATAAGTAGTTTTCATTTTAAATACATGAGACAGCGTATAATGTAGGTCATTAAAATTTGCAACAGGCTACTCTCAAAATCCAGGCTCAAATCCAACCTTGTACTAATCCTTGGTTTATCCGCACCGATGGGTTTAGAAAAGGTGTTACCACAACTTTTATGGTCCATTTTCTCGAGCAGTGATCAATTTTGTAACTATACACACACATGGAACATTTTTGCGTCCTTATTGGACTAAACCCATCCATATTAGGCAAATTTGAATCACTGAATTCTAGTAGCATCTGCATCTGTATTTTAGTTGAAGTGGGAAAAAAAATATTCATTTCAGATTTTACAGACTTGGCGATAAGGATCACAACGGGTTGGATTTGGTCGTAGACGAAGTGACATAAGCTATTTTTAGACTCGACAAATAATATCTTATCGATGTATAATTACTGTATTTTGAATCCAACAAACTTCAAAATATTGTCAAAGTAATGCACGACAATAGATATGAGCAGAACTATAACGGCTACTCCCATCCCCATTATGTACATCATCTGACTGGCTTCTTGCGGTGTAGTCATGAGATCCTCACTATTCGTGTCTCTGTCAAGAGCATCAAACTCCGATGTGTCTGAAACAGATAAGATAAACATACTCATCATTTTCAAACACAGAAACAATGAGTAAGTTAGGAAAGACAGAACATGTAACAATGAAAAAGTCCCAAGAGAAGATATGAATCAGTTCAACTTGTTTACTTATTTATTTTTTCATGTATAGCTTTAAGAATTTCTAAGAATTAAATAAATAAATCGTGGATCTCAAAATATGAAGATTATGCCTACGTCAACCTGCCGATTACGCCGAGCAAAGAATGTTTTATTATAATAGGTGTGCCGCTTTACAACTGATAAACCTGTATCTTTGATTATTGCGCTCTTGTGAATAAGTACTCATCTGAGCGGTTTGAACTGATTAACTGAATTGGAGGTAACAACATAAGTTGGTAACAACATTCCACAAGTCAACGACTCAGCAGGATAAAAAGTTATTTCTTGGGTTAGATTTGAAGACACTTTTGGTAAGTTTTAACTCATGCCCACGTAAATGGTGTTGAAGGTAAAAATGTCTATGAGATCCTCTCACTCTCTTCGATTTTCCAGTGATGTTAGCTTCAATCATTTTACAATGAAAATTTGCAATTTTTAATAAACATGTGGAAAATTTTTGCATTGGCACAAAATTGTTTATAGAAATTTAACTGATCATAAGCATAGCTTATAAAACATGGTGCTCGAATCAACTGAATCCATTCCGTCCGAAGTCCAACGAGGCCCATCACTTTTCCTACTAAGGATGGAAGGGCGGGCCACCATGTTAGATTAGCCCACTGAAAGGACAAAAGTGATTTTAACA
Organism: Neomicropteryx cornuta; assembly: GCA_020383195.1. Taxonomy (NCBI): domain Eukaryota; kingdom Metazoa; phylum Arthropoda; class Insecta; order Lepidoptera; family Micropterigidae; genus Neomicropteryx; species Neomicropteryx cornuta. The sequence continues at coordinate 16,283,456 of JAHKQU010000021.1, read as the reverse complement.
CATTCTGTTCCGTACGTCAAACGCGTGGACCACGCGGAGGCTGCGGCCCATTTTTTAATTTAAGTTATAATTTCTTATTATTGACAAATAATAAATTTATTAAACAAGCATACGGCGAAATAGTAACATACATTTTTTAATACGGTATTTTTTAATTAGGTCAATTAAAGCTTACGCATAAGTACAATATTTAAAACTTTGTTGAGCTTAACTTTATATATTTTAGAAGATACGTACGGTATGTGATGTGTACGGTATGAGAGCGTTGCGAGGGTGTGTGGTTGTGTGTGTGAGTGTATCTATGAACATCGTATATGGTGTGTATAGATAAATAAGAAAAAAAAATTATGTACAAAACAAAAATATGTACAAAACTGTGAAAATGTTTGTATTTTATATTTAATATTATAATGACATAGCTTTTGTAAATAAAACTCGAATTCTTTACTGGCAAATCCGTCAAAAATACTTCCAATTCAATAGCACACTTTTCACATAATCAAATGTAAAAAACAAAATGTATAGTCTACGCCTTTCATGAATTCAGGTACATGTGATATGCCGCAGTGTTAAATATTAATAGAAATGCAGTAAGTGGATGATGTGTTCATCTCTACACGGTACCTGGCGTATAGAGTGATGATGGTATATCCCGTTATCGGCGCTGAGTGTGTTAAATACACCTGTAGATTAGGTCCTAACTTTATAACCGTGATTTTGCTTTCACTACGAAACAATAGGGAACACTGTATACATGGGGAAACGTGTTAAATAAATAAATAAACAATATTTTTAGTTTTAACAGTATAGTGAAAAAAATTGATAACCTGCTGGCGTCTCCAAATCAGACACAACATCTTTTTCAGATATTTCAATATCAAGCAGCTCTTTTACGGAAACAAGCGCCTCGGCCGGTGCCTCTCCAGGGAATAGATAGTCACAGAAGTATACTTGGCTCTGATCACCGTGTTTTCGTCTTCCCATGCCTTTAATTGGTACTAAAACGCGACGGGGTGGTTCGTTGAAACACACCTTTTCTGTAAAATCAATAATTTTTCTTAAAAAAAATAAAGAGACAGTGAAACTGTAATCTTATCAGCCCAAACCTTTCCAAATGAATTTTAGGATTTATTAAATCAGCATGTGATTCATCTTTATTCGTTTCTATATTTTTTAAGTAAATTAATACTACAGCTAAAATAAATTAGCCAATTTTGCCCCTTTGTTATTATTATGTTTATTTACATTGCCTTTTACTGATGAAGGAAAGTGCTCCTTCACCCTTCCCCTTTTTTTACAACCGACAGCGGTGTAAACTCCAGCAGTCGCTAGTGGTTTGGACGCAGGGCGTTTCTTTTTCATAACATGAGCGGCATGCCCTCCCGGAGTAGTCGCCAATCAGTTCACTTTGAACGACGTCTTACCAATGGAAGTATCAGCAACTTATTCTTGCTTTACTCTCAAAAAGACGTAGATATTTGAGTAAATTAATAAATCGAACAGTTTTAACCAATTTTATCATCACTTTTTTCCCCAATTTGATGTCACATATTCCGCCACTCCTAACCAATTGTCCCTTTTTTTTTTGCTTGTTTGAGTCACTGTTGGTTATAAAAGTAGCCTTAGGTCAGGACGTCATTTCTATTAAAGGGTTTTTATTGGTTCTATTTTGCTTAAATCTCAATATAGAGGATTTCTTTGCGAGTCAGTTAGCGCCTTAAAGGCAATTCATTTTTAGCTGACTAGTTCAGTAAAGTTACTATATTTATTTATTAGTTGCGAGACTTTTGTCTAAGTAATTGTAATCGGTTCATTATTATAGGGCCGACCATCAGCACCAATTTATATAATTTAACCTTATACAATACCTCAATTAGTGAGCAGAATTCTATGAGGAATAATTAAAACATTTAAAATTAATTACGTGAAAATGTAGGACTATGCTAGTAAGACATTTAACTACCTTCGGGTAATAAATTGTCATCAATGAGAGCATCACAGTGCATAGTAAATCTTGCTGCCAGTGACCTTAAAATGTCTTCTTTAACACTTCTAATGCATTCCTCGATTGTAGCCTTCATTTGCACATACACTCTAGAGGCTACTATTCCACTGAAGTGTATACTTCCGTCACATTCAATGTACTCGACTGATTCAGGCACTCCCGATTCCTGAAACATAAACAGCTTTAAATCAGTATTATTTATATCAAAAAAAAGGGTGTTAGGACTTGGGAAAATTAAAATGTATGACAAATTATAATACACGTATCATGAAATTATACAAAAGCCAATGTATGCAACTGAAAACAACAAAATATTATCGCCTGATCAGTTTGGCTTTAAAAGCGGTAGAGGAATGCAAGATGCAATAGCTAATCTGACGCAAATAATAGTTAATGCGTTGGATGAAGTGGAAAAATATATACGAGTATTCTTTGATTTAGCCAAGGCATTATTTAACACAGTGTCACATCCCATTCCTTTAAAAAAATTAGAATCGTTAGGAATATGGGAGTGTGGCGATTAACTGGTTTCAGAGTTATCTTTCGGAAAGAAGACAATTAACCAAATTGGGCAAAAGAATTTTAAGTAATGAAACTACATTTATATTTGGAGTGCCACAAGTTAGTGTACTAGGTCCGATTCTCTTTGCTACATTTATGATGTATCTAACATATCACTAGAAGGTGGGAAGGCCATTCTATTTGCTGGTGACAATGCTGTTATTTTTACGAGGAAATCCTGGGAAAGTACAACATAGCAACCAAGATGCGAAAACTTATACACTGATTTAAGCTTTTAACAAACGTTCTATCGAGCAGATTATTAAAAACAGTATATTTCGCTCTAATACATAGTCTGCTAAGTTATGGTATATTAGTGTGGGGTGGTTCTACTCGTAAATCTCTTGATCCTCTAGTGAAGGCTCAAAAAGCAATTATTAAAGTTAGCAAGAAAAAACTAATTAACTATGCGTCAAACCATCTATATAATGAATTTGAGGCTTTGGATGTAAGGCGATATATGCAAAGATCATTATTACGTATTACCACAAACACACAAACCTGCATAAACATAACAATCATAAGATTGTAACACGAGGAGCTAATTCTAACCAGCGATCTGTTCCGAAAAGTAAAATAGCATCTCTAAAAGCAAAAATTCCGAAGAAGAAAATTACAGAATGGCTCCTTTAACTGGGACGAAATGAAACAGAAACCTTGATAACATATACACATAAATAATTTTATACCAATTTATTAGAAAAATATATATTGAAAAAAGTGTATGCTGCTCAGTGCGTATTGTTACGGATAAAAATTAAATACTTATATACAAAGTCTACCTTAGAACGGGCATTGCCTAATTAGGTAGAACTTTGCATATATGTCAATTATGTGTTATGTTACTATGTCAATAAATAAATAAATATTATACTCCTAGATACTTCAGTGCCTCGCTGCCAGTCTGCTATTAGTGAATATATATTGTTTTACGGCAGGAGTATGTTAATATATATTCTAAAAACTTACGCATGGAAGGAACATAGACACTTGTAAGGAGCTGCTGAAGTCATGAAGTTTCGTAGTACTTTTCGGTTTTTTCTTTTTTATGATTGACTCTATTGTTTCTGTATTCTCCTTTAACTCACCGTCTATGAATGTCGTAGAAGCTTGAAGGCTTTTGTCGACTGATGAGATAATTTGCTGTAAGATTTTAAACAAATATACTCAATAAGTAACTACTTATTATAAGTAAATATTATTCTTATTTCATATTTACCGAGACACTCGAATTTGCTGAGCATTTTATTAATTACCGATGCAATAACGGCATATATAGAAACAAAAAACATTAATCCTAAGAAAGAGATAACTCTTATCACAGGCATAGAAAAAGCACATCGGTTCTTGCCGGCATAGCAATTTTGAGCTCTTTAAGACTGCCGAAAGTCCACGTTGCTAGCAATAGCGAACATCATTTCCGACCACTCGTTTCCAGCTTCAGGTTGGATTAGGGTGCATTTAATTAATTTGGTAGGTTGGAAGATCACAGATGCAAAATTCATACTGCACTTAATAATGAAAAAAACTTTCAGAAGATGCTACCAGCTTGAACCCGTATTTACTTTTATCCCTCTTCACCTGAAGGTCGACTTCCTACCCTCCTGAAACTCATACATAATTTTAAACTTTGCCACAGTTATTTCGATTTTAGTCTGGTGATTTTAATCATTTTCATTTATATTTATTCATCAAAAATCATCAGTTATAAAAAATAACAAAATTATACCAGTATTTTTGAAATCTGTTTTACGCTAATTATAATTCTGTCATTAAGTAAAAATGTAGGTGTTATTAAAAATGCATATCTTACCGGCAAGACATAAAACAATTAAAAAATGAATACCATACCAGTATAATTGCAAAATCAACAGTCAAAAAAATGAAAAATCAAACAAATACTGATGAACTTTTTTGTTCCAAATAACCCCTTCTCCAAAGGTTTATCCACTATTTTATACTGAACAACCTGTACAATTATTTTGGGCCCTACTCAACTAAGCCAAACTTGCTTTTGCTAGAGTGAGAGGAGATGGTGGTAATGAGCGTTAAAAATGGTATGCCTATAATGTGCACTCGAACTCGCGGTCACTGGGTCAATAGTCAGCGTACTACTATCACGAATATCTAAAACAACACTTACATCCAGCTGTTGTTTAACAGAAACGCCGGATTTTGTCACAATAACCGGATATGTTTCATCAAACTCGTAATAGCACTCGAGTTCTTGCCAATTTGGGTTGGAGTTGAGGAATTTCCACTCGACGCTCTTCGCCAAAGCGGTTTTGCCATTTACGCCTAACGTGATGCTCTTGCACGAGAGCTGCCTGTTAATGCTGGACATGTGGAGTACGAGATTTTCATCGTTCGGAGAACTGCTCCCGTACAAATACTTGCTGGAATCCAAGAGCTTAGAGACACTCGTGTTAATGTTTACCATTTTGTTAAAAATTGCATCGTCGAAGGTAGTTTCGTTAGTGACGACGAACAAACCTTAAAATTTTAAAATGTAAGTTTAAGTTTATCTATTTTAGCTGGTATCCAATTATTATTAAAAAGTTGCCATATCAGGCATTGAGACAAAATAATCAAATAAATTATATATAATTTGAATCCATTCATTACTATACTGTTCATTTCAAAAATAATCAGAAATAAATGATAAAAAGTAGACTTTCCCATCTCATAAATTTTATCCCCTCAAAGAGTGAACGTCACCTTGGATTACTTTTGGTTTTATGAGGAGTTTAGACTAATAAGTGATTATAAGCTATATTTTTTTTAAATCTATAATATAAAAATGACTGTTTCTTTGTTTCTTTGAATTAAAAAAATTGTGAATGAAAAAAAACATGAAATTCAACCATCAAGGGAGGTAATCGGGGTTTGAAGTTTGCATGGAACTTTTATAACTATCGTTTATAGAATCTCAAAAATTGGCATATAGCTTCTTTATATACATAGACATAGTCGTGGTAAGTTTCGTATTTTCGCCGCAGTTGACAACTCTATCAGATGGCGTATTTACAATTCAGCAGACATGTTTTTTTTAATGTTTAGATACATTTTATAACATCTTGGGTGGTAAAAATATTGTAATAACAATCTTAATTTATCACAAATTATGTCTATATGAGTACTCTAACTGAATTTAGTGTCAATAGATAGTTGGCACTCAGAACTGATTTAATCTTGTCGCAGTTGCATGTACAGGCAGAGACAAAGACAGCACTTGCTTTCATACATTCACACTACTCCCACCGACCGTCAGCGTCACATCGGCAGTCGTTAGGCTGTGGGAGAGAGGGGAAGACAAGGCAAGTGGTGGCTGGGGGAAAGGTCCCCCCCATCCTCGTAATACTGGTATCTACACCAGTACCACTATCCCGCAGTTGCCCATCCCGCCGTATAACCGATTAGATTTACTGAGTCTGGTATTTTAGCTCTAGCATTTATAAAGGTCGTTGTGTGACCAGCGATGCGTGTTATCGAAATTATTTTGTATGTTACTTAGGGGCTGGTCGTTGGCATATTACACACAATCAAAATGGATGATCACATCTCTTTAGAGATATTTATTTATATTATTATTTTTTTTTATTAAATCCGGCGTTGTCCTCGGAATTTACAGTAACATAACAGCAGCATAGCAGCGCATATTCGCTGGGCGCATTATGCTGTAAGAGGGAGTTGTAAGGGTTTTTATATTATATATTTTTAATGAGCGAGAAGCTAATAAGTCATCTAGTCTGATTATGAGTTACTTGTATGTATTATTTGTATGTATGTATTGAGTATGGTTATTTTCATGTGTATGTTCTTGTTTTTCTTTATATTCCTGTAAAAGTTGACACGTTGGGTTGGCATACGTATACCGAATACGGTGGACTTCACTACAAAAATTATCTACAAAACCGTTCGCGATATCTATTTTGTTTACGTGGCCCATGTATTTTTAAATAATTTTGTCTGCGTTTTTTTTATTTACCGAGAATTTTATTAATACAATGCCCTGTGTTCTTCATAACGCCGTTTGCCGAGCGAATATAATTTATGCAACAGTCGCACTAAGTGGCCATAAATAAAGAATTCATTTTTAATAAAGTGATGTTTTTATAATTAATAAAGTGGGCCCTTCTCTGGTGGACCAGTCATGCAGGGAAGATACTTTATTGCTTCTCTGAAGACCACGCATTCATGCATATGGCTCAGGCTGGCCTGACGTACATCCTCCAGGACACTTTGCTGCTATAAAGATACCACAATGACTCTCAAAGAAACTTTAGACCTACCAGATACCAACCTAAAATATGAAATCCACCCGGAAGCATTCTCGTTACATGCATAGCATGGTCGGCGACGCGCGAATCGGATAAATCAAAAAATGTCTTAGTTCTGGAAAACGTATTGGCAGCATTGGGCATATACTCGTTCGTTTTTTCATCGGGTGTTCTTGCTAAATGAATGACGGTATCGCGAAAAGGAGTCATCTAAAATAAACATATATATAAATGTTAGTGTAAGCTTCACTAATAAATCAAACAGCAATAATTTTTGGTGTTTTACCTGGCCTACTATGAGACCGACTACGTAGTTGTCGGCGCTACATAATTTCTCCAAATACGCCAAGCAGCTTTCCAATGCAAACACTGTACGGACCATGGTGACCGTGGTAATTATGAGGACAATATTGAAAATACAGTATTTAGAGCCACGGGTCAATATTTTTTTACTGAATTTCGCAAGTTTGACATTAGTAGTAGTTCATCTGACATTTACCCTGTGGTAAACGAACACAACGGATTGGGTGTTTGACAGTGTTGCCACCGTTTTTCCGCTTTTTTCCCGTTTTTTTGACAATGGACCCGCTTTCCGCTTTAGACAACGCCGATCCACTTTTTCGAATCTGTTCGAACAATTCAAGATTTATAAAATTTTAATTATTTTTCTTTATGGTGAGTAATATTTCAATTACACATTTTAGTAGTTATATGGCTACATTCACAATCTGTGCATTAACTCCATTCCAAGTCACAAATTAATGCATAATTAAATTTTACCAAAGTTGGTTTGTTGATTTGACCCTCCTTCCCTTCCCCCCCCCCCCCCCAGAATAATACGAATCAGCAAACAACGACTAATACTAAACCTTACCGATATACCTATCTGTATCTGTTAATTTATATACTATGTACAATCACTTCAGAAACCATTTTTAATGTTTGTATATGCGTTATGATTGTTGTATAATCCTTTGTTTTAATAATTACAAGCAACGCAAAAACACATGCATAGATTTGAAATTTTACACATTAGGTAATTAAGTAGGTAAGTACTTGAAGCAGCTGTTCAAAAAAAAATTGTATGGTAGGTTACTAGTAGTACATAGTAAATTTCTATGTTGTATCTAATTGGTTTAGAAATGTGATTTATTCATAATTTTTTAAATAAAACAATGGTCAAAACCATTTATTCATTTTATTGGTATTGATTTTTCTTAATAAAATATATTAAGATAGGCAATAAAATAGCGCAATTATTAGTTGTTTAATATAATTAGAAAATATTACTACATTAATTTATTATTACTAAACAAATTTACGGACATCAATGAAAATTTAAAATATTTTAAAATTGCTTTCGCATCAGATCTAATAATTTTATACATTATATTAATGCGGTAAAATACTCTTTCACTGATTAAAATTTCATTAGGAACTCATAGGTTACTCTGATAAATCATGGAAAAGTTTCCTTTAATAATCTCCGTAACAAATGAAATGCTTATGTGATTTGAATGATAACAAATTTAAAATGGTAAATTATATTAAAAATATGTGTCTTTGTTGGTTTGGCATGTATTCTTCATTCCATATGAATACGTAAATTGGAAACTGGACAGTAGGTACCCGGTATGTGCTTCTCGACTTGTCTCCCTGACAACTATTGTACGTAATACCTTAAACTGTTATATTGGTTATTTTAATATCCTGTGATTCAGATTCGGTGATTTTTTCATCTATTACCACCATAGTAAACCAAAATAGAATACTAAACTTATTTACAATTTTTGAGTAAATTCTACCTAAGATCTTTCCACGTTAAGGTGATTTTTTTTTAATGTCACAATATCACCATTGAGGTATGTTTATTATAGAAACTCACCAGTCAAAACGTGTACTCAAATCGACAACGCTAGGCATACCTATATACACCTTTGTGTAGGTAGATGATATCAGACGAAAGTAGGAGCGGGAAGGCAGCTGTCGCCATATGTGCGAGCGAACAATTTAGATAAAAACATCCATGACCACGATCATGATCGACTAAACCGATTGCTGCCAAACAAAGACCGCAACTGATGAAATATAATATGAACACTCAATGGCGACTAGTATTATACTTCAATGAATATCAAGTTATTTGACTTATATTTGATGATTGTTTTTTAATAGCGGCAAATCGCCTGAAAAGATAAATGACATAATCTTTGACAATATTGATTTTTTTTTAAATTTTTTGTTAAGTGCTGGATTGCATAATATTTATAAAGGTTCTAAAGAGGTCCTGTACTTGAGAGCGCAGGATGTCGGTTTAAACCCAGCGCTGAGTTTTATAAAAATGCATTCTTAACTCTCACCTGTCCTCTTTAGTATAAAATATTGTCAAATATTATGTAACCATCTAATTAGATGAAATAAGGAAAGGATGATATTTTAACAAAAAATATAAAAATAATGGATATGTGATTACGATGAAGGATGATATTTTAAAAAATAACTTAATTTAATCATTCACAATTTATGTGTAAGAGTACAGTAAATCCATACAGTGTCGCAAGACTTCAGGGGGTGTTTATGTTACCTATTACGAGTAAGTCATTACATCTACACAGTGTACAGTAATGATTTACTTTCTTTTGTATGTATTTAGTATTTAGGCTTGAGATTTTATGTCCATTATGTTAATTTTCTATTTTTACCCATTTTTTTTCTTTCTATTTCATTTTGTTTTTCAACTGTCACCTTATTATTAGATTAAAATGTGTAACTCATAGTCGGCCTCATAACTGTTAATATTGTATTTTTTATTAATGTAACACTGTGAGTTTACCTACATCTACTCTCGTTTACGCTACAAACACATCTACTCTCCAGTCTTCATTCTTTCATATCAATATGTGAAATGAAGCTGTTAGAAGTTATATTATGTAATATGATAATGAGCATCATTTTTGGAAATTGCATGCAATTTTTTATAATTCGATGATATTTTTTTCATGATGTGACAATCACCCGACTATATTAAATCCATGTAATTATTACCAATAAAAAAACCATGAGATATGATCTCTAGACTATGTTTAACATTTTGCTGTAACATTTTGTATTGGTATGGTTAGTTGTGGAAGTAAGTTTCTTGAGAATTTTATAAATCCGAATTAAATAACTTATAATCAGCTAGATGTCATATTTTCTAAGTTTTCCACAGCTGTTTTTAAGCTCATTATCCCAAATATACTCCACGTTTTCGGGTTACAGATCAGTCTTGAAAGTAAGTAATTTTGAGGACTTTGTTAATCCAATTGACATAATTCGGCAATCTTGTGTAGATGCCGTATTTTCCACGTTTTCCGCAGCCGTCTCCAAAGCTCGTGATACCGTAAATGGTCCACGGTTCTCCGGGTTTAGTGGGATCTTTGCATAGAAGCGGACCTCCAGAATCTCCGGCGCATGAGTCCATCCGGCCCCTCCGGTATCCAGCGCAGAACATGTTGTTGGTGATGTAGTAATCAATGTATGTGTTTCTGCATGTTTCCATTGGGATGATGGGTACCTAGAATTATGACATTGTTTTAAATTATATAAGCATTAGAAATGTAGTACATACTCGTAGCTTGAATTGAGAAAACCATCGAGACTAGATGGGCGCTATTCAGGTTGAACCAGTTGTTACTATCACCCATTTCAGGGATTTAATAAACTAAAAAATAAATAAATATATATTTTTCATTATTCGTTAATAATTAAGAAAGTAATTAATTTGACAAACAAACAAACAACACTAATAACAAAACTAATAAAATCCAAAAGACCTAGCTGTCTGGTTATTAAATAGGTATCATTAATATAGCCGACCTGTACTTTTTTTATACTTGAATTTTCCTATACTTTTTTTAACGTTTGAACTTTGAGAAAGTCAAATGAAATAAAACTAATTATTAAGATGAAATGGAGATAGATATGCCAGATGAGACCTTGCAAAGTCACATGACATAACCATTTAAAATAATTAGGGAATAAAATGATGAATACTCTTCATCACAAATCCTTTTATTTATGTTTAAGATGCCAACAAAATTAAATGCCATCTGATCCTATTGACACTTTTAATAAATATTGAATATTTACATTCGAGTATTCATATCAGTTTAGCTAACCTCTGCCTCTTGCAATGTATCGGTGCCAAAGTGGTCGGTACTCCTTCGTTTTCCCCATCCAATTATGGTACATAATCTACCAGATGGTAGGGGTTGGCGGTAATGTGGTAAACAAACTATGCCATGCCCACGATCTGGACGTGCTGCTTGCGGTAACCTACAAAAGCAGTAAATAATGAAATCATATAAAGCAATATTAATTATATAACCTACCTTTTAATTATGTATTATTAGTTAAGAAACTTATTAAAAGGACCTGTCGACAGTCTCTGACTAATGGGTCCTTGCTCATTTTGTTTGTAATAAAAAAACTATGTTGAAATAAACGCCGTTGTTGACGGCATTGAACTGAACTGAATTCAAAGAAGGCCAACAGTAATGTCACCTACAAAATTAATTTAAATAGAATTGAATGTATTGGTAAACATTTAATAATCTACAAAAAATATTAGAGACAAAAATTAAAGGATTAAAAATATTAATATTTAAATACGAATTTATATTTAAAAATTAATACCTTTTATATTTTGCTTTTTTATCACATTGTACCTAATATTAAAATTAATAAGAACGAATGAATGTTTGAGGTACTAGGCAACATAGATTTTAAAGAATTTAAGCATAAAAACTAATGCTGGATGTTTAAAATCTCACTATTAATATAAAATATTTTATTCTATTCTTTTTAAAATTAAACTATTTATTTATGTCATTATCACCGAATTTTGAGTAAGTAAATTAAGAAATGCTGCTAAAAACTGATTTTTAAGATTGAAATTGTGTTAGTTCTTCAGAAAATTATTAATTATAAACTGAAATATCTTTGTAATGGTTATTTATTTATTTCCCAAGTATTATCATTTTTTTTTTCAGTATATAGGTTGGCTATAGTTTCAATAAAAGTATGATTTTAGTATGTAAACAGAATATTTCAAGCATCGTGAAAATAGATTGGGTCAATAATCAAACGCCCTAGACTAAGACAGAGATCGCTGGTTTGAATCTGTTGAATAGGGCCAGAAATAATAGTATATATTTTTTTTATTTTTATTAATATATTTAAACATTGTATATTATGTAAGATCTAACCAAGCCCAAGGCTTATCAGTTGGCAATCATTGAGCGAAGCATATTTTGTAGGTTCCATGATTGAGTAGGTCTGTACAGAGCATGCTTCACCATTTGATTTTGGGCATAGCAATTATTTAAAAAAATAAATATATATATATAGCGATAGAGGAGATTATGGTGAATTTTGTGTGAAAATAAATGCGTTAAATATAAAATATGTATATATGTGTTTCCTATCACACTATTTATTTTCGCAAGTTCTGATAGGCTGTATCAGACAAAGTCATTCCATTCCATCTTATTAATGTGTTTGGAAACCATACCTCAGCATAGCGACATCATTATCAACTGTTTCCGGATTGTATAGAGGATGGATTACTGCCTCCTTGATCTGCATTTCAACCTCATAATCGTCCTTTATTGAGAGGCTGTATTCACCGATTCTAACATACAATCGCTTCCTCACGCAATGAGCTGCCGTCAGAACCCATCGTAGGGACACTAATGTTCCGCCACAAAAAGCTTCCTTGAAAGAAACAATTTGAATTTGGTAAATCGTTGGTCGTTTGGTAATCGTTTGGTTTAGTATATATAATCGTTTGTTATAAATCTACTATATATTTCCATGACATAAAGTTCAACCTGTATAAATAAATATTCTATGTAACCACAATCGTTGATTGCAAGTTATATTTTATCAACAGGAAGCAAGTTAGGGTATTTGTTAGCTAGATTCATCCCTGAACTTCTGTGACCTTTAACTCACACTTACCTAGCCATATCTTCCATCTCTTTCCTAAGGCTGTCTGATCTTCTGGTCTGCCTAGAAGAAAATTGGGTCGTTTTAATTCTTTGGCCTGGAGAGCGGTCTCTCAGTCAACCTTTTAGATATACGTAACCTTGCGTAATGTTAGTGCACTACTTCCACTTCCCTTACCGGATGGGATTATGGAAGATCTCAATACTCCTGAAAAGTTAGGTGTTTCAGCGGCAATGCAAAAAAAAAACAAAAGCAAATGACCAACAAAATGAGCAAAAAGTATATTAAACAACTGCTGTTTCTAGGAAAAACTTGGGACTTGACACAATAATTCTAATAGCATGTTCAACATCGAGCTATATTTTATCAAATAACATATTTTTTTTAACAACTCGCAAATCAGGCATAATTAAATATCCGCTATAAAAATATTTTCAACCACTCCTTTAGATAATATTACAATCCTGAATTACTTCATCAGGTGCATCTTTAGTCTAATAATATTTGAAGCCGGAAATCGAAACAAACAATAGGACAGTCAAAATGTAGGTCTTCAATAAATATTAGGTCAGCTCCTGGATAGCAAATGGACCATAAAATTTTGGGTGGTGATTGTAACGACAAATTTGGTTTATTACAAATAGCTCCTTACCTTGAATCGATTGAGGATAACGACTTGCCAGACCCATTTTCCTTTTGGTGAGGGCCTTCCGCCTATGATGCGCATCATCGACCACAGATGTGACCTCATTATTGAAGATTTATTTCCATATAGAATACCGCAATGTACGTTTTCTTTTCTGCTGTCCCCATGGGGTATTATATTCAATTGTTCGACGTCGTTTGCTCCTTCGGCCATGTCACTCGATGAGATCGTTTCAAATATGAACTTTGCTAAACGGAAAGTAATTTAATAAGTTAAAATATAAAACCTTTTTTATAATGGTTACATATTTTTTAAATTACTTTTTAAAGTGAGGTGAGAAGGGTACTTTTATATTACATGCTTATATTACATTATTATATCATACACCGTGTCCCAAGACCATTCCCGATAAAAAAATAGCTAATCTTACGTTTTCTAGTGTTATTTGTTAAGAAACTCTATCAAAATTCATCATGGTTACCGAGAAATGTAAAGTTTAGGTACTTGAAAATAGTAAAAAGATCATTTAATAATGTCTTTTTTGTGTGCGCTCAGCTTTGAAGCTCAACTTTGAGGTTGAATAACATAGATATCTGAAATATTAATTTTTTAATTGCACAATGTTTTATCGAGTACAACTTTCAAAAAATCACAATTATATTTTAATAAAAAGGCTTACCTATAATATGATAGATAAGTAATAATTTGTGATTTTAAAATTTTCAAAAAGTGCCAAAGTAAATTTATTTTTTAATGCACTTTATGCGAATGCCCGAAACGGTGATCTCGATAATGCCGTCACGTATTGGCCGTCTTTGGCCATATCAACATATTCTGAACGACAGATTAGTGCATGACAATTATACAGGTTTGTAAATGGTACCTTCCTTAGATACTCCATACACCTATAAGTCCACCAATGTGACTTACTTTTGCTGTCCTGAATTTTGTTTCTAACCCATTCTTGGCAGTTGCTATTTTCTATGTAGCAATAGGCTGTCTCTTTGATAACATTTCTGCCGCAAACACGTCGTCGCATACATTTTCTGAAATATATAATTTTAAATATATAATTACAGCCAGGTTAATAATACATGATTATGAGTAAAACTATAAAATAGCAGTGAGCGTTAACGCAATAATCATTTAACGTTACGTTATATGCGATTTCAAATAAACCTTAATACTTAAACAGCTACAAAATAACGGCATGATTTGTAGCTGAACTCGTCACTGTGCTTCATTGTCATGGTGTCGCTTCACACTTGCAACAAGATATCAGTGTCACTGACGATGGAGTCCGGCCGCACAGGGTAAAAAATAATTAGGCGACTTTCAACATTTTTAGGCCGACGATGTACCCGTCCATCCAGGGTCCATCTGTGGAATGTGCAAGCCAGGCAATGGGCAATAATAGGCAATCGAAGGACTTTGTTAAACGCGACTTCGTTGAAGTGTGAGACATTTCATCTGTCACAGTTGAGTACGAATTATGCACAGAATTCAAATCTTGCGTAAGAAATATAACACTAATCTATATATAAATTGAGCATATATTTGACCTTTGGAATAAATAAGGGAAAATTGAAGTTTAGTATCATCGGCAAAATGGGGATCTTTGAATATGTACAGATATGTATTTTATGTAGTACATATTTAAAAGGATATATAAAGTTCTATATTTATTTTCTGGAATATATTATATCGATTAAGGTAAAATAACGATTAATTATATTAAAAATGACTAATATAAACTATAACAATAGCTTTTGATTGAAATTTCATTACCGCTTGCGAATAGTGAGACATTGCTTTGAGCACGGAGACCAAATGCTCCATTTGGAGTATCCTCTTGTGGTTCTGATTGGCAGAAAGGTTCGCAGCATCATTTCTGGGTTTGATTTTCTAATTATTCTCATTGATGGTTTCTGAAAATAGATTGAAATGTCGATTCAATAGTTTGCTGTGAATTGTTTCTCATTAAAACATTGAACGTGAATATGGTAAATATTTTTATCATTATTGAAAGGTTTTATCTTCAATGCTTAATACTGGTTCTGAAAATCCCATAAGTTTTAATTACCTACAAACCATTTGCGGTAGAGATGAACCTAGAAATCACTATGTAATAAATAACTGACCTTGTTTGTAGAAAAGCTCTGTGTCACGAATAAAACAGTTTGATACTAATATATTTCTTTAAGGCTATTATTATCCTTTAGAAGTATTATTATTATTTATTTTAGACATGCTATTATTTTCTTTTTTATCAATGTGTTATAAATTACCTAATTAAAAATTCAGTAATTTCATAAAAAATACAAAAAATAAATAATAGGTCGCAGTATACAAACATTAGATACCTATAGTCACAGCGGATTTCTTTAAGGTTTAAGGTCTTTCAATGATACGAAAGCCAAAAAATGGAAAAACATTTTTAAAGCAACAAATATATTTATGGGGAACAAATGCATAAGAATTTATTACTTACGATGATGACCCCTTTAAGTTGCCACGTTTTTAAAGTAGTAGTATCAAAATTGGTATGAGAACTTACACGATTGATATTCCCCTGTTTGTTTCTTATTCCAAATGCTGAAGGATTCACTAAATCGTTGTACTTTTTTCTTATCATTTTAATTCCTATATTAAATTCAACTTCGGGTCTATCTCGGTGGTAGTCATAATCACCACTTTTGTCCAGAATGTGTCGTTCGCTATTTTTGCTTGAAAATTTACTCTGGTTTTTGTCATGGCCATCGTGTGTTCTGCAGTTATCATTACTGCAACTGTAATTGTAAAATTTATATCTAGGTAAAGTAAATTCTATCATAAATACCTTGTATCTACATGAGCAATCATAATGTCAAGCATGCGATTTTGTCCCAAGGCAGTTAGATGCAGTCAGTGAACACACAATAATTTTAATCTTAAAATATTAAGTACCTTCTGGTTTCTGTTTGAGTGCTGCCGTGGCATATAATGTGCCTAAGGCATATTCTGTTTCTTGACTGGGTGCAGGAGAAGCGATTACATTCGTCCCAATCGCTCCATCGGGAAAACGTCGGAATCCCTTTCACCGAATTCCTTCGAGCAGGTCTGTCTGGTAATAGAACAAACATTATGAAGATTCTACACGGGTGGGTACCTATGTATTTCGTGAAATGGAAAAAAAATGTTTTTTTCCGATAAGTAGAGCTACAATTTATTTTTTCCACTTTTACAACTCCATCCAGCGATGGTTTAGTAATCGGTGACATTATTATTTTCCTTTATTACTCCTATGAATTTAGAATTGTGCATTAGAAAAAAAAGAGGTTCCGTTTTGCTACATCATTTGAAAACTAAAAGACTACAGTTACTATACTCATACTTTAGAAGCTAACAAGCAGATAACTAAAATAAGTAGGGTAACAAAAAAAAGTTATTTCAAACAGGATCCTCAACCCGAGAATGTAGTTGACACTTTAATATTTTGAATCATCAAATAACACATTTTAATGTTTTTTTTATTATGTAAATATACTGAAACAGAACGGACGTTTTCATGGAATTAAAAAATCTAAACTCACGCAAACGTAGCATGTCATCTATGGTTTTGTTTGAATATATATCCATTTTGTGTCGTTCCCGGTAGTGCTGCTTGTAGTAGTCATCTCGAGTCCTTTGGGCACTCTATAAACATTCTAAGTTAGTATCATAATGTCCTCTTATTATTTAAATAGTTATTTATTATCATATTATATCTTAAGTTAATGTTTCTATTACAAATTTGTTGCGGTTTACACGGATCATAATAAAGCATTTCACATGTAGATTCATTATACTAGTTACACATTGTGAGTTTCGAGAGGAGTAGGTAGATAATTTTATTTTTGATCTAACCTTAACTTTCCACTACTGGGTATAAATAAATACCACACGTAAAAGGTTACTAATAAATATATGATAAAAATGTTAAAATCAGTATGCGGCAGTGTCGTCGCGAGCTTGTGAACAAACTGCGGCATATGAAAAGTATAAACTTTTATATACAGCAATTATAAAATTGCCGTATTTTAATATAAGATGCCGGACACTTTAAATAACTAAGTTATGTTATGTTTTTTCTGTTACACAATACACATAAAAATATACACAACATTAAAAATCATTCCTCAAATATGGTCTTTATGTTGTTGACTCTACTAAAAATGCATTTGCAATCAACATTTGAATGTGGTAATGAAAATGTACTAAGTACGAATCTCGCCAATGCTGCGCATTGTAAGCATACTTTATTTGATATTTTAATTACTTCACTCTAAAATGTGTCTGGGTGTATCTTTATTAAGCCAGAAGAAGCGATGCATGTGGGAAGATAGTTATTTTTCCGAAAATATTCATATCGGCCCCATTGCCGTATTTTTGCGTACGCAGTACTTTTGTCCATTTTTTGTACTGATTACCGGACAATACGGCAATTGCCGGACTCGCGCAACATTGGTATGAGTTTGACGTTTAGAGCGCTTACGTGCAGCTCCGGATCTAGACATTATTTTTAATTTTTAACTTTGTAGGTATTTTTCCTCTTTATTTCTGGTTATTTTTTTGTTTGTTATTGTTTCTGGTTTTTAATGTTATTTTTTTCTTTTAGTAGTATATTTTTTTACTTGTTTGTTACGTATTGTAATGTGTAGGTACACGGGGAAACCTGTTTAATAAATAAATAAATATACACTTATCTAAGGGAGGGGGCAAAATTCATATACATAAAAAAATGTTTTATTAAAGCGTCTATTATCCAGGCTGCATCATACCACTATCAATTTTTTATTGGATTTTGAAACACAGCCTAAATTGATTTTAGAATCATTAGATTTAGAACTGTGTAATGTGTAAACTATTAGTAAACAAAGATCTTCCACGAATAAATACTTATCATAAGGACCAGACTTTAGGGTAGTGGGGATAAATAAATATATATATATTAATTATTTAATGTGAAAAATACATTCATACCTACATTATTTATTATAAAATGAATTCCATACGCCAATGCCGGGAAGAGAGCTAGGGTAATAGCTTCAATGTTAAGTTTTTGCCCCGGCTCGAAAAAATCGTAGATCCGGGATTACATGGCTTTAATATTAGAGATAATAATATATTAATTGAATATGCTGCAGAATTGAAGGTCTTAAAAACGTCTATAGAAACATCCGCAATAGCATATGTCATCTTCTAAGGATGACCCTCAGTAACTATTGGTATCTTTCGAGGAATTTTATAGGTAACATGCTAGGGTTTTTGGCATTTATAGCAAATTTAGCACCCAGATAACCCGCTAAATATGAGTCAGTTCGTGACTCACCTCGAGTGCCGTTGTGTGTGAGTGTCGTCGCGCGCAGAAGTCGATGTTATAGCCTCGCATCAACTATTACCTATATTATTGTCTATGAGTTTAATATCACACAGTAAATGCATATTGTGCGCAATAAACAATGCAACTTTGTAAAACGACCACGTCAGCGTTAATAATACTTGCGCAACTCAGTTCCATAGACAATCTGTTATTTAATATGCAACGCACTTTCTCATATGATTCAATGATAATGGAGCAGTCTCTAAATGGTAGTAAACTATTTGTAACTTTACATATTGGTATCTAGGATAAGGCGGTTACATAGTATAGAAACAATTTATTCGCAAAATCGAGGGACCTACTGAAAATCAGGGACGGACTCGACACGTTAGGATAACTTTGTAACAAGGCTATTTTTTTAAACCCACATTAACACCGATTAGCTCCTAAATATTTTTATATAACGGTTAACATGGCAATCCTTTATTATAATTGTTTTATAAAATGTTCCTCGTATATCATCTGTATTTACTTGCCAATTTTCAAAGTTCTACGACTAAAGATTAATCAAGTGCAGAAAAGATCGTCGCAGGAAAAAGTATACTAAAAATTATGAGTTTAATGGGTGATATATATACATATACATTGTCTTTTATTATAGGACATTATATATCCTACAAACATTATTTATAATTAGCTGTTCAACCCGGGACAAAAAAAAACACACTTTCCTAACGTTATATCTAAATCATTCTCATCTTCCATCCCATATTTCACATTAATAGGGGTTATCAAAAAAAAGGCTTCAATGTTCAAGATATCTCGTTATACCAAATTTTAATAAAATTGATCTAGCGGTTTAACCGTGAAACCGTACCAAACAGACTTTCGCACTTATTTATTTATTTATTGTACATAATTAATTTGACAAAGAAATAGAATTGTAGTAGTAGAAATCACAGTTACAAATGTGTATTATAAATGCACCGGGAGCGATTAGCACTGCTTAATTTTGTGCCCTGCCTTCTTTACTAGACTATGTCTGTACTAAGGAAGGCAGTGTTGTATTGTGCTACAACTAAGAATGTCAAACCGTCAATGCACCCATAGAGAAATATGAAAATGTATATTTGTAAGAAAATATAAATATATATATATATACAATGTTGTCGCATAGAATGTTTTTGTTCAGACAAATATGTCTATATTTATAGTTGGATTAAAATAAAAATAAAATACATAATGAGCATACTAATAGAGGTCCTGCTAAGTAGCAAACAAAAAATTGCATATTTGAGTAAATTTAGACTATATACATACATACAATATTAATATTCTTATTTTTGTATATATATGCGCCTCTTTAAATCTGTTGTCATTTATAGTTTGGATACTACCTAAGAAATATATTACTTATATACACTTATAATATTACTATGGATAGAAACTATGCATATCTAAACATCTTGTCGAATTGAATTATTATAGCGTTTCTTTATTTAGCCATGTGAGATGTCTCTCTGTAATTGGCTCGCTTCATGAAGACAATCACAAGGCAGTCGTCAGGTACTGCGTTTGATAACGCCTCCTCGACAACATATGCCACACAAATTACTATAAATGAAACTAATTCTAGGGAAATCCGTAAACGGTGTTTAACAAGTGTGCAGTTAATATTCATGTCGTGTTTTTTTTTAATCTAGTGGAAGATATTAAGCTATCAATATTTTTTTAATTTATGTAATATCGAAATTAGTATTGTAGAAATTTGATTTACTAATTAATTATTTTTTCACATAATATTTGGTTACAAATGAGTTTTATCATGAAGCTAGAAACGTTTTCATGTGTGCACCCCATTATAGTCCACGAAATTAGTATAAATATGATGTTGACATTTAATTTTATTGATATGAATCAACATTATTGAATATTTTTCGGATTTATTTCAATAGCAATATCGTTAACATTCGAAATATTACTAAAAGCTTATAAAAGCGTAGCAACGTTGAAATATCTGGTTGCAATTTTGACAACATTTTAAATTTACGATCTTGTTATCAGTTGCTTTACATCAATAAAATTCAATGTGAAGTTTAAACAGATCGAGGTGAACGAACTCTACGACGATAATAGCTTTATTTTATCTCATAAGACGTTAACAGTTTTTGGCATATTATAGTAATACAATTTTAATAACAAAGATATAATAAATAAATGATCGATTTAATTTTTTTCTTATAAAATGATTTTTTTATGTGAAGCCAAATTGTTTACTCAAAATAAATCTACCTTATACAAATAATGAAAAAATACCATTTACAGCTTAGAGAGCGATCTCTCAAGTACTTTTTATCAGAAAATATCTAATACAACCCTCAACACAAATATTTTTTTTGGAATAAAAAGAAAATTTTAGCAATTTATTTTGCAAAAACAGTTTTTTTAGAGGCCCTTGGATCTCCCCATGCAAATTCACGGATTGGTAACTCTCCTGTTCACGAAAAGTTGTGCTTTATCTTTGTATCTCCTGATTATAATATAGTTTATTTAATATATAGTATATAAACAGTAAAATGATACGTCATCTAAAAGATTCAAAAAATCTACATTTTTGTATTTTTTTTTTATCGAAACTTTTGTATGTAAATGTCTCACTGATGGATGCAAAAATAAAAAAAACAGAGATTATTTCCGAGTTTTTATAAGCAATAATTAAAGTATGTCATAAAGAACCTTTGAATAACACACAAACCAACGTCGAATTTGTCTTCTTTAGTACAGATGCATGTTTTTTGACGGCAGGGAACAGTAACAGTACAGTAGTGCCAATGCTTGAATTGTAATTTAATAATGTATTTACTAATTTATGCTACTTAACGTCGCTATTGCCGATATTAAAAATAATAAACATATGATAAACACAAACAGCTTTCCGGAATTTTTAGTTTTCTCGTTGACAGACAAACATACAGATTAATGCCCAAAAGACATGGTTCAAGCGTCCCGCGTCAATGGACGCATACGAGCTTAACTACCAGCTTATTAAGAAATTTTAAACGGCAGTTTCATAAACTAAATGGCCAATCAACACACAGGGGGTTTAAATTGCCCGCAATTATAATGCCTACTTAATCCAGGATGCTACTAATTAAGTGAAATTGAATCGTTGAAATAAATACAGTCTGAAAGTAGAGGGAAATGCGGGGATTGTTTTATATTTTATTTATTATTCCGCGACATGATCTGTGTAGGACAAATCGATCTATGCCTAGATCTATAGACCTTACAATAAAATGACCGTAGTTATGATATTACGCGAAGCTTTATGGGCCAATTATGTAAATTGATCGATGCCAATCAACTAGGCGAAAGGCTGATTTTGAAAATGTGTGAGAAGCAAATTATGAGACCAAATTGGCCTTCCCACGCGTATTTCTCAGTATGAGGAGCTAATAGGGCACCGGTTACAAATGGACCACGGAGGAACCATTTTATGCACCGTAAAGTAGAAAATTGATGAATCGTCGACGGCTCGGTATATTATACCGAGCCGTCGACGGTATATTATACCGAGCCGTGGTGCATACTTTGCCTATTAGTCAAAGTATGCACCACTGCCTTAGCAGACCGGAGGAACGAGGACAAACGCCATTTGTGACAGGCGACCACCTGTCGTGCATACGTAAGAATTTGTGTTGTTTTCTGCATAAATCATACTTTTAGATTCATAACACAAACAAAATCAAGCTTTTACCCAAACGGGAGGCTTAATTGCACCCGAAAATAAAAAAAATCTTAAAATAGCACTCCAGATAAGATGAATGTGCTGAATGAGAGAATTTTTTTAAACATTTTAGCCTCCATTTAATATATTTTTTGATTATTAATGCTAATTTGTTTTTTTACGTTTAATTTTTCTCAAAAATTCACAATCGTCACATTAAGAAGTCATTTCATTTCTCCATACAAACGCTGTTATTCTTAGATATAGAAGAAACGTAATACTATTATTTTATCTCTTAATTATCTCGGCTTATATAGAATTAAAAATGTTAATTTCTATTAACATTTAAAGGTAGTTTGTCATAGAATAATTACGAGGCAACTTAGTAGCCATTAGCATATTATACTGAAAGTAAAGACAAGATTTGCTCAGAGAATTTACTTTCCTATCGCCGCGAATTTAAAACAGAACCATAGATATTCTGAGAATGTCTACCTCTTTTTTTACACGTAAAAACGAATTTCTAGCTGGTTACTTGAGCTCGGTAGAAAGAAAAAGGTAGTAATTAATTACATACCGCAATTAAGTTCTTTTTTGGGAATATACCGCGTGTACACTGTACATATACATATCAGGAATACTCGGATTTTAATGTTAAGTATTTTATTTCATACTTAATAATCGTTTATTATTTCATTTATACGTTTACAATATGTGTCATACCTACCTAATCTATAACAATAATATCTATTTATGAGTATGAGTGTATGTATATATACTATTGCTATATTATATTATAATACCATAAATTCAAATTATGTATACTACTTTAAGTGGTTTTAAATCAAAAACAATATAATTTTTCGTTCTTCGACCTGAAACATTTAATAATATACAACAAATAAAGCCTACCTTAGTACGGGCGCTGCCCAGTTAGGTAGAGTTTCGAAAATATGTTTGTGTAGTTTAAAAACCAATAAATAAATAAATTATTATTTTGTCTAAAATTTAGGAGCCTTGAAAAATCTGTATTTTCCAAACATATTAAAATTTTAGACGTGATTAACTATTTTATTGGGGGAATACGCGAATTGTGAAAAAAACGGCATTAATTATATAAAGATCCAAATTCAACTAAGTTTTTAAGCAGAATGATTTAAAAGGACGCTCAAGATAGAGAAGAATGCCACCGGAAAGAGGCCCCTTAAAGTAAAGGTTTTCCATAGTTCGAAAGTCCACCAATTTAAGTTAGAAATTTACAAATTTACCATGCCATTTATACTAAGTGGCAGACAATGAGATTAAATTTCGCAAATTACAACACAATTGCACTTGAATCCTCTTAATGGTAGGTGAGTATATAGTGCATTAGAATATAATAGTATGTTTGTTTATATACATTTAGATATATTCCATGTATTTGTGATTATTATGTATGTGTACTTTTCAATTTTTTTTCGACGCGGCAACTAGACTTATAATTAATAGACAGAATGTCTTCCTTAAAACAGGCGATAGCCTAGTTAGTCAAGATATTTTGCATTATAATATGATATTTATAAGATTTGCAAAAATAAATAAAAAATAAAAATACACGCAAAGAAGTTTTACTTAGCCCGATAAACCTGAAGCTGGGTGTGGGTTGGCGTATAATATGGCATTATTTTTTTTAATTAAAGGTCGCTCTGCGACATTTAATTAAAAAAAAATTAAACGCGCGTAAATATTACACGCATGCATTTTTTACTTTCATCGAAAGTACGGGTTCTACCTAATGGTACACTGTCGATAAAAAAATTGACTTGTTTTGTGTTAATTTGATTATGGTTTAAAAAATGAATATGTAAACAGTAAATTCAAAAGCACCGAATGTAACATAAAAAAAATATTAATGGTTAAATGGGCGACCATTGAATGCCATAATAATGAATAAAATGCATTTATATCAATTAATTAGAAGCAGTAATTAATAAATACAATGTCGTACCGATATTTCCGAGATCACGGAGATCGTTGTCATGAGTAGAAACACATGCAGCGCCCAGCAGAGAGCTAAAACCATATTTCGACGAATCGGTCGAACCTTCTGGACTTTTGATCATTTGGCGGCGAACACATTTGCCTCGCGATATGGAATTTCTAGATCCTCGCTCAGGTGGCTTATAATTCTCACTGGATTCGAAGTCATTTATATTATAGTATTGCCATGCTCATGCCATGCGCATGGCGAGCGCCGGTGACTTCTAAGCGGTCTTCCTGAAACGAGAAAAACTTCGCTGGTCTTATCAAATTTATCAAAGTCCAAATTAAACATTGATGACAAAACATTGGGATTATGGCGATATCAATTTCGGAGATAAAATTAAAGAAATGAGATAACGCATGAAGAGTAACCGCGACAAAGGATAAACGACACGGTAAAAGGAAAATGTCCATCTTACATAAAAAATAGGAAACTCTAAAATATGCAAGTTGAGTTCGTACTGACTATTTATTATTTACACCGGACATACTTTGCATACATAGTTTCAAGAAATCAGCTTGGCTAACCAGATTTTTAATACATGACGGGAGGTCATAGAAACCTTTGTGACTAACTATGATGATAGTAACTATTAATCAAAAACTTGAAGGCCTAAACAAACTTAGCTTGTAGCTTCTCTTGTACTATAACCTTCTTTGGACTAATAGCGCCCAGTCTTCTGAAAATATCAAACTATAGCCCTCTTAAAGGGCTATAGTTTGATTGTCTTTTGTTCTATTAACAATAAATAGTACAAAAAATAAAAGAACTAAACCTTCCTTTTAGTCCTCCTATTAAGTCACAATTGGACATTTTGAGATCAGTTGCTATCTGCACGCCAAAAGTCTGGAGTCACTGGCATGTTTAGCTAAATTGACTTATCGGCTCTTTTCGACTAAGAGCTATATTTTTTTACCATTACACCGCTGTCGCTAGTTAACAATAGATTAAAAGATCAAAAATAAAATCAATAAAAATGGGACAAATACACACATAAGAAAACGTTTATGAAGTATAAAAAAGATTTTTATATATCTTTTATTTGGCATTAATCAATTTTAAAATTTCACGATTAAAATTAAATCTAAAAACGATTGATAATTTAGGATCTATTTAACAATTTATTGAAACAGTATATTATAAATTAAAATATCAATTATATTGGTCATAGCACCCACCACCCGGGTGTATGATCAAAATTTAGCAAAGATTCAACCAATTTATCGATAGGCTTTTTAGAAGGGCGGGGGGGGGGTGTAATTATATTTATGGAACCCACTCTGTACTTTTCAGGGTCGTAGAATGTAATTATTAATTAAAAAATGCTATTATTTAATTGATATAAATGTTTTTTATTCATTTACTCCATTTTTATTTTACTCCACGTAGTGATTAATTGAAAAGAAACTATAACTTTGGGTGAGATTCTTGACGTTAAAGAAGGACCCCATCCTCAGCGCTGTTTTCAATAATAGAACCTCCGCGAACTAAGTGATTAATTTAGCTATTATTGCCTACTTAGAAAATTCTTAAATATTGTTATAACTTAATTATAATAAACGCCCGCTTATTGGGATATTCCATTATTGGTCTTGCCTGTGTTCATTTTGAAACCTATATAATTTAAGGCGCCCCGGGACGCATTTGTCCTTGAGATTAGAAAGAGTAGGCTTTATTCGAACATTGACGTGTAGAAAAGAGACGGATATACTCGCCGACCGCGAATTCGTTACATTTGGAATCGATGAAACATGTTTTTTTTAAGTAATGCCCTAGATTATTATATTGTCTATCTTTAGAAAGAAAAATTAGGTTCGCGTCACTTACACAACTTAAAAGAAAATCGTTGCAAGAAAAAAAACAACACTTTCCTATTTATTTATTTTCATTACTATAATAAGGTGTATTTCGGTTTTTTTTTTAAGCAAAGGACTAAATTAATATATGTAGAATATTGTGGTATTTTTAGTTTTAGCCATTTTTTGGGAATAACTTCAACAAAATGCACCAAAATACGTTACAAAACACGTTTTAGGGACTGGTAGCAGGCACTAAATGTAATCGAGTGCGTCTAGGTATATGATACTTGAGGCGTTATGACATGTTCGATTGCTGGGCAAATATGCCTACGCCTCTATTACAATTATTTATATCCGCGTGGTGCGAATAAATACAAATATTGTCATGAATAATTTAACTATGATTTTTTTACTTTACTTGCCATGTGTTGTAATGCATTATAACCATCCATCTAAACGCATAATAATATGAATTCAGTTTCTCAGGACGATGATTCGATGTCGTATAAATATTATTGTTTGTATCGGCCATATGGGCGCTGTTTAAAATCAAAACAATATCACACGGTGAGTTATCTATTATCAGTGTCATGGTAAACTGTTACTCTTCGGATTAGCAGTGAGCGTTGACGCGATAATCACGTGAACAAGGTTACGTTAGACGCGATTTCGAAATAACGTATTACTTAAACGGCTACAAAATAACTGCGTGATTTGTAGCTAAGCTCGTCATTGTCACGGTGTCGCTTCCAACAAATTTTCCGTGTAACTGAAGCTGGAATCCGGCCGGACAGGGTGAAAAATAATAGGGTGACTGGCAAAATAGTCACGGCTGGCGATGTACCCGTATGGTGTCCATATATGGAATGTGCAAGCCAGGCAATAGACAAAAATAGCCAAGCGACTGTAGCTATGGCTATTTCGTCGATGCTATGAAGGCTCACAACTGAAGCTGGCGCTTCAGTAACGCGGCTATTCGTTACGCTAGAATAATAGGGTGATTCAAACTGATACCTTATAACGCCTTATAACGTGCTTATATTTATTACTAATGTACCAGTGTGTTTGGCACGCTACTATTTAACTCATATATCATTTTGTATCATTTTTTATAACTCTCTTTACACTATAAGCCATAAGTGTGTGTGTATGCAAGCAATATTTTTACACAAAGAATATGCGGTTTACATTTCCATTATAAATAATAAGTTTATACGACACGCATATAAAAAACTATAGAATTAAGCGTAAAATGTATGCATATATACAGGATGTTCCAAGACCATTTTCGATGGGTTGTTTATGTTCCCCATTCCGTGTAAGAAATTGTATAAAACAATCTGAAAATAATTCGTGCCCAAATTTATTAATTTTATCAAATTCCCTTTTTGTTCGCTAGCGACCGAATTTGTGACGAGCGATTTCATATTATCATTTAATGTTTAGATTTTTTTACTCGGAAACCAATCATGGTTTCCGAGTAAAAAAATCTCAATCAATTCATCAGAATGAGGTCAAACCAAATCATGTTTGAAATCGCAGGACTGGCGCTGGATTTTTTTTATCGGGAATGCTCTTGAAACACGGTATAAATTTAACAAGATTAGCTGAAAATCAGCTGAAAATCTCTCGGAGAGGAGGGCTTTGGAGCGCAGTCGAGAGAAAGAAAGATTGGAAAGATGCTGCGTCAAAAAACATCTGTGCCACCTCAATAACGAAATATTTTCTTCTACTTCAAGCCACGTGATTATGGTAAACGAAGAGTTGCCACACCGTCAAATGACCCAGAGTAAGATTGTTGAATGGACCATCTAAAGACAATGATCACCAATGGACAAAGGGCCATCAATGCGGTAACCAAAACAATTTCCTTCCTATCCAAAGATCCCATCAAAATATTCAAAAAAGTTCAACAACTTATAAATAGGGCGATAGACGCATCTCGGTTGGTATTTTTAATTAAAAATAAACAATTATTCTGGGCCTCACAGCACTAACTTTTTTTATGAAGGTCCTTGGTACATTTTTAGCATTTTAGTTTAATTTCCTATCAAATATTTTGGCTTTATCAAATATTGAAAAAGGTAACGATGAAGGATTAACTAAATCCCCCAAAAAGGGTATATCTAGTGTACCTAAACCGACTACTTTTGATCAAAAATAGTTTAACTTTTTGCACCAAAATTGTTTAATTTTATAAACAAAGATTATATACCATCCTAGAAATATAAACATTAGATCTGGTACAATAACTAAATTAGTTAAAAATTCCGAATTGCTATTTAAAGTTTGTTTCAAACTTAGCTCATTTAAAATTTTATCGTTAGATTTTTATTTTAAAGCGCATCAGGAAAATAATGATATTATTTTTCACAAATTAAAATAAAACATGTTATACCGAAAATAAAAATAAGTTTTTTTTAATCTAAGTTAATTGCTATGACCTAGGTCACATACAATTATTTTGGGCTCTACTCAAACTAGGTCAAATGTGCCTGTTCTCTAGACTCTAGTCAGGGGAAATGGTGGTAATGAGGTGTTAAAAATGGTATGATCATGTGCGAATTCGAACCCGCGACTTCTGGGTCAATAGTCCAACGCCCTAACCACTAGAATACTACGATTACTATCTTATACACTTGGAAACATATTTAGTAAGTTAACTCGGACTATTTCTGTCTTGTAGTCGATATAATTTTAGTGCGGGTAATAATAAATCTTTTGTTAAGTTTTTAACCCATTAACTTATTTTTAATACCTAAAATGTATAACATAAGTATGGACATATAATTTTATTGAGGTACAAACCTTGCGAACTCATCATAAAGACAGCAACAAGGCAGTCGCCATTGCGAATAGAGTATCATCACCCGGACAGCATATGTCATTACATAGCGATTACATAGCGATAATATAGATTATAAAGAGCAATAAATTAAATAACAACGCTAGTTTTGAACCTGCATAGTATTGATTATATTTATTCATCATTTTCTCGTGCGATTGTATATTTTATATAACTGTATGCACAGTGATAATAATTTTCGCGGTATAACAAAGGCACGTGGGCGGCCGGAGGATGTATGGTCTGGTGTAGCGGATGTCTGCGCTAAAACGCCTTTATATTTGCTTAAGTGTTATTCTCACAATTAGTGTGCTATCGCGATTCATTCTGAACAATGATTTATAAGGGTGACATTACATGAATACAAAACCTTAAAAATAACCACCAAATAAACTTACAACAAAAAAAACTATGACTCAACCACCGGCGCAGGAACGCAGTCACATCAATAATTATTTATTCCTTATTCCCAATATTTGATCCGATGGCCTTCTATAAACCTTCGTACCTACCCTATATAAGAAGAAAGTAAAAGGAACTTATATAGGATCGTAATATAAATGTAGGGTTTCGTTTTTAATACTTACTGTTTTTTAAGAAAATTGTGTATTATGTAGTATTTATGTTTTCTAATTCCTGTAGGATATATAAACAATATTATTCTATTTTATAAACATAAAAGATACGTTGTATTATTTTATTTATAATTATTGTTGTAAATAGAACACTTTTTAGGTTCCCCCTCTCACACACATCCATCACACATAGCTTCAAATTATTCAATCTCTTTTATCTCTTGCATTCGCACAATGTTTATGAAATCTCTATAATTATTTGTATAAATTCTAGTGCACAGTGTGCCTCTAGGTAAATTTCCAGTTGCACATTTTATTTATTTTTTTTTTTATGAAAATGTTTGTCTTTTTTAGATTAAAGTTAATAGTTTTTTAGTTTTATAGTTTTTAGTTTAGTTTTATTTGTCAGCTGAGGATCTGTGTTTCTATAACTGATTGCATCACCTTAGATCAGCAGTACACGCTATAAAGGTGATGTATTTTTTTTATAAAAAATAATAAATAAATGAAAAAATATGAAATGATAATAAATTACGATTTTGAGAAAAATATATTTATAGATATTAAATTACCAACTTTATATTTATTTATTATTTTTGTTAAATTAATTATTAAATAAATAAAAATAATAATTAAAAAATATCGAATTCTATTTTACAGCTACTTTTTTTGAAAGGGTTTTATTAGTTTCAACCATTTTATAGTTTACGGTTATAATAAATAATAAAATATAGTAATGCTAAAATAGCATTAAAAAAAAAGTATATATGGTACGAAAGTAATTAAAATATTACATAATACATACGTAAAAGATGATGAGTTCTATCCATATACCAAGTCAATGTTGTCAAAAAACACAATTTTCACAAAGATTTGACACATTTTATTCAACAGTGAAATCGCAAGAGTGACTCGCACCAGTCACTAGCGAGCGACACGAAGCAACCACAGCAAAGATCGACTTGCACTGCCGATCGAGTTTTATTTAAATTTTTGTAGTATAACGCTGAAAGTTAACTGGCGTACGATTAATTAGGTTGCACTTTTATAGCTCGAGATTATCGTACACGCAGATAATTAGTTCAGTAATAAAAGCTATAACCGCTATAAATATATATTTCAGTTTTTACTTATGGCAAGCGGCAATCATGCGTGGCGGTCCCCACTTTATACAATAAATTGCCTGGCGATATTAAAGAGAGTGCTACGTTAGCACTATTTAAAAATAAATTTAAAAAATACCTCTTAGAAACACATGTAAAATAATTATTAGGATAGAATAAAATAAAAAGTTGAAAATAACATCTGTGCTATGTGTCATGTTAGGTTTTATATTATTTCTACTGTTCTGTTTTTGTTATTAATGTACCATTCTTGTTATGCCAAATCTACCTTGTCCAAAAATTCATATATTTATTTATACCTTTTAATTATGTATTATTAGTTAAGAAACTTATTAAAAGGACCTGTCGACAGTCTCTGACTAATGGGTCCTTGCTCATTTTGTTTGTAATACAAAAACTATGTTGAAATAAACGCCGTTGTTGACGGCATTGAACTGAACTGAACTGAAATGTTATCTATATAAATATATAAAAATATGATTGCTTAAGTCGAATTAACAATTTTGCTTTGAAAAGAATTTTGATTTAATTTTAAATCTGCTCACGCGACAAATAAAACCTCTATTCTCATGCGGAGAAATATATTTCAGTAAATGATATCTTTGTATTGTATCACTTAATTTTATTGGCTTTAGCACTGGGATTTTAGCCAAAATAAAGTGTTGATTTTGAGAAATGGCGCTACTTCGACACACGCTGTAGGATTTAATATAATATAAAATAAAAAAAACTCCTTGATAAGTTTTTCTATAGTATATATTTTATATAATGTGATATATTTATTTAAAATATAACACAAAATAAAACCAAGTTGTCCGTTTTTGGTCGCGAGGGTTAAGAGTTTAATAAAATTATTTTTTTTAAAATAGTATTTTTTCATTGTTTGAATGTATCATTTAAAATAATGAGTAAACCATCACAAACCGGGTCCTCACATTCTATATTGGAATATGTTAATAATAATTTATTGGAATGTGTAGAATATTTCCATTATTATGTTGACCCAATATTTATTTATTTATTTATTTATTTTCTTAAGGGAAAACACACAGTAAAACAGTAACATTAACAATTTAGAATTAAGTAGATAACAAAACCGATTATGGATTTTATAGTTATTATATAGTTTCATACAGTAGGTATGCAGATTTCAAACTAAATTGATGCAAATCAATTTATTAAAATACAAACACGCAGATTACATTCGTATGAGGAGCATGTGATGTATGTGTGTGTGTGTGTGTGTGTGTACAAGGTACAAGGTAGAATAATACAATATGTACAAGGTAGAATAATACAATATGTACAATATGTACAAGGTAGAATAATACAATATGTACAATATGTACAAGGTAGAAATTTAACTTTTAAATTTAGACGCCTAGATAATTAGGACGTAAAACAATATCAAGTATTATATTTCTTCTATATTTAGAAATAAGTGAGTCCCAACACTTCAGTGTTAGTTTTGTAAATAGTTTATTTATATGCACTAATCTCATGTTGGGTAAAATTTAAAACAAACATTGTTTAATTTATTGAAGAAAACAATGGTTTTTTTTAAGTTCCATTAATTCTCGTTAATTCAATATATTTAATATATTTTAAGTAATAAATGTACAAATAAAACAATATTATCGTACTAGTTCTATCGTTATTATCGTATCGTAGTGGTGCACTAGTTCTATTGCCGTCGGCGCTTGTTGCATCCTATGCGATATTGTAGGCAGGTACGTAGCATTAGTACATAATTTTTGTTTTGACTGCTACAACCGGGTTGCCGGGTTGGCTCATACCTCGCTTCTCGGGGAATTGACCTGGAGCAGGGCTGCCAAAACTTAAACATTTCTATACACTATTTTAGAATATAACATACCGATATTTAATAACGTTTTAAGCGAAAGCAGTCATAGTATATTACAAATAATATTAGGAGACAATTACAGTATTATTTACCTTATTTTAAAGAAGTTTTTTAGAGCAATAAGAATTTTAAGGTTCTTCTTTAAAATGGTTACAATTGAAGTCCTTCAAAAAGCACTCTTTTTTTTCATTCGTATGGCTTGTAGTCGGTTGGCCGATTGGCCCCACTGGGAATTCGAACCCGGGACCTCTGAATTTAAAAGCAGGCGCCTATGTCATTGCGACCCCATGCAGGCCGTCAACTCCAAGCGCTCTAATAACTATTAAATAAATAAATTCAAACGCAGTTGCGATTACAGGCCAACCTCACTTTTTCTTTTAGAATCTGTCAAATTATTAGGTGTCTGCTTTCGATGCTCAAAATTAATGTTTTTACAAAATTATATTCCAGAATTTTAATTATTCCATTGGTAACCCTATTTATATGACCGCTTCTTTGAATGAATGCGACCGGTTAGCGGTTGCTTGAACGAGTTTTTTCCTCTGGAAATAAGTGACAAATCATTTTACCAAACATAAATGATACTTACCTGACATGGGAACTCAAAACCACTACCGCCATCCTGATGATAAACCAAATGATAAAAATATATTTTGGAATCTGTAGGAAAGAGAAACATTTTACAAATAAACCACTCATTACACCTCCCCCCCCCCTTCGCCTCACAAGCCCACTTGAACGACCTGTAATTTTGAATTCAAAAGTTGTATCTATAAACTCGTACGTGAAGAGTAAAGCATATTGCGCGCACGGGGGAGTTTGAGATTTAGCTTAGTTGAAGTTTATATGGAGAAGAAGTGCAGAAAGCTAAAATTTATCTATAATATGTGTTACAAACATATTAAATTCAATAAACTTCATACTAACTGACAGATTGACTGAATGAGTTTCGAACTGTGAGTTTTGTGTGAAATGTCATTGTAGTAATGTCAAGTAAAAATGATTATTAATGCGAACTTTTTACACAAGAAAATTAAAACTGACAACATCAAAAATAAACACAAATTTAAGATTTAATCGTATATTTTTAAAGAGGTGTTTTTAAATTTCAGATTTTGCGGGGAATTGAAACCCTAATTGAAACCCTAATTGAAACCCTAATTAAAACGCTAATGACGTATTTCACGCTCGCAGCTGACGTATTAAAACAAAATTTAAAAAAGTATATATGCAATGATTATAGAGGTATACTCACCTCATTATAGAGGTATACTCACCTCATTATAGAGGTATACTCACCTCATTATAGAGGTATAAGAAGCTCAACATTAATATTAACATTAATAGCCACTATACTCTTAAATTAGGTATACTTGCATTTAAAAATGAGATATGTAAATGTAATAATAATATAATATAAAATGTAATTAGCATATCCAAGTTATTGTAATTCATAGGAAAAATTTCGTTCCTTTGTATTATTGCGAATTTAGTTTACGATATATGATACATATATTATTTATTATTACAAATGATTATTATTTTAATTTTATTATTATACATATACATATATTATTACATATACTCAATAATGTATGAATACTGATATTATTAGATTTATATATTTGACTACATAGGTAATAATATTTTTCTCTCCGCATGCAAAAGTAAATTTATTTGTCTTGTGTTGTCGCTATTACGCTCAGTTCCGACTGCCTTATTGTTGTTTTCATGATGCGAGGCCATTTCATTACAGCTAAACAACATGTGGCAAAACTGCGACTGACTGAGCGTTTTTTATCTGTCTCGTTACTTAACTCAGTCGACAGTGTTGTAAATATGTTTATTTCTTAAAAATTAAATAAATACAATTACAGAGGAATCGCCGAAGGGGCGGGAAATTTGATTTCTGGAAATAATCATATCAGGTAATATGAAATGATCTGTCGAGACTAGATTTTAAGGGAAACATGCAAAATATCAACGGTAGATGATAAAAATAAAGACACTATGTTAATAAATAAATATCAAATGGGCATAAAATAAACTCGAATAAACAAAAAAATAATAAATAACAATTAATACAGTAAAACGAAAACTTTTGACAAATCCCTCCTTCTGTCCGCGAATCACTACCAATATCTATAATGCAATTAGTATGGATTTTATTAATTACAAACTTAAGCATATCGCCAGTAATTTACTTAAAAGGGGTAAGTTGCTTAATGTCAATTGCTTTTCTAAAATTAACATTTATTCGGTTATATAAAACCCACGATTTTTTTTAACCAGAAAGCATTTTTGATTATATTAGCATTTTTAATATCCTCTGTCGCTTTGTACAGGTGTTTCCTTTTAGGGGGTAAGCGGTCTCACGAAAAAAAAATATACAAAAAAAAAAATATTAAGGCGCCCCGGGACGCATTTGTCCTTGAGATTAGAAAGAGTAGGCTTTATTCGAACATTGACGTGTAGAAAAGAGACGGATATACTCGCCGACCGCGAATTCGTTACATTTGGAATCGATGAAACATGTTTTTTGTATTTAAATAATTATTATCATTTGAAAAAAATGTATTTTTTTAAGTAATGTCCTAGATTATTATATTGTCTATCTTTTGAAAGAAAAATTAAGTTCGCGTCACTTACACAACTTAAAAGAAAATCGTTGCAAGAAAAAAACAACACTTTCTTATTTATTTATTTTCATTACTATATTAAGGTGTATTTCGTTTTTTTTTTAAGCAAAGTACTAAATTAATATATGTAGAATATTGTGGTATTTTTAGTTTTAGCCATTTGTTGGGAATAACTTGAACAAAATGCACCAAAATACGTTACAAAACACGTTTTAGGGACCGGTGGCGCCTTAATAAAAAACATTGTTTTTCTTCGAAGTACTTGACCTCACGCCGTGCGTTTAACCGCGTTCTCATACATTAGAACCATTTCTATTTAATACCAAACTAATTTGTTTTTATTGTAATTGAGAATATATTTTTTGCTGATTAATGTTTGATGGTTTTTTTAGGTTCATATAGAACCTAAATGGACACCGGCGAATTTAAATACACCTGTATTTTAGGCAAACATAACAAATACATTTAGGTATGTAAATAGACATGATTACATTTTTTTTTCTTTTGAATTATTTTTTCTTAGCTTTGTACTCGAAGGGATTATTTGTCCCTATGACAAATATTATATTATTTTTCCGTGATATTATTTTTCTAATGACGTATTTATGCCTTATTTGGTGGTATAGAACTTTCAATAACACACATTTTGTAGTGTTAACTCCATAACATAGTCATACCACCAGAAATATTATTTTTAAATTACTTTATATATTTAGTATTTAAAAAAAAGACTATGCTTTTTGCACTGTACATAATTGAATGTGTAATTGTACAATGGTTTATTAAAGCGGGATAAATTCGTAAAATTTAAATAAATCAACCTTAATTCGAAACAAAAGGTTGTTTTTATAGTTTTTTATTTGCTTTTCGCTGTAATTGTATTAAGGCGCCACCAGTCCCTAAAACGTGTTTTGTAACGTATTTTGGTGCATTTTGTTGAAGTTGTTCCCAACAAATGGCTAAAACTAAAAATACCACAATATTCTACATATATTAATTTAGTCCTTTGCTTAAAAAAAAATCGAAATACACCTTATTATAGTAATGAAAATAAATAAATAAGAAAGTGTTGTTTTTTTCTTGCAACGATTTTCTTTTAAGTTGTGTAAGTGACGCGAACCTAATTTTTCTTTCTAAAGATAGACAATATAATAATCTAGGACATTACTTAAAAAAAAACATTTTTTTCAAATGATAATAATTATTTAAATACAAAAAACATGTTTCATCGATTCCAAATATAACGAATTCGCGGTCGGCGAGTATATCCGTCTCTTTTCTACACGTCAATGTTCGAATAAAGCCTACTCTTTCTAATCTCAAGGACAAATGCGTCCCGGGGCGCCTTAAACGAATTTCAATGAGCCGAATCTTATTGCGAATGGGCGTCCTTGACTACCGCCCCGTACTTCCCCGCCCAAGTCCCGATCCGCCCTGGCCCGGTCGCGTCATTGTTTGCCTTGGCGATCTCGGGCAATCGTACGAACTAGTCTTATCCTATTGTTATCTATTTTACTTTCCTGCCACTGCGATCACTTTTGTTGTAACGCAAACATTACAAAACAAACTTAAGTTTTACAATAATAGTTTAATAATATTTTGACGTCCGTTTGTTGTTTACAATTTCTCCCCGTTTACGCGCTGCGATGATTCATATTAAAAAATGTTTATTATTGTATAAATGTGTATAAATCATTATTATTATACCCTACTCGTGAAGTTGCGCTCTATAATGCGCGGTAAAAACGAGAAATATTGGATCGTGGAAAAAGTTTTTTTTCGCTTGTAATGAAATACAAATTATTAAATTTAAAAAATCAATTCAAAAGCCCCCCCCCTGAAATCCCCCCCTTATTCCCCTGAAATCTATTTGACCGAACAGCCAAAGTACTAAAAAGCACTACTGTCGGACTGCGCGGAGACTTGCAACAAGCGTCTGCGGATGAGATAGAAACATTGTAGCCATTAAGAGCCATAACGCGCTCGAATTGCATTTTATGCATGTTTTTGAGGTCTACTGCCAAGATAGCTTTTCATACCAGGCATATGTAAAAAATATAATTAGATTAACTGAACATTTTTCTAGCAAACCTTTAAGCTGGTTTTTTAAATAAATAATCCTATGGTTACATAAAAAAATATCTAAATTGTTAAGTTTTATTTTTTAAAATTCTCATAAACCAAACTACATATGTGACGTAAGCCTAATTTATACATAGTAATGTCCGCAATAAAATTCTACAGAAAACCTTAAACTTAGATTTTTTTAATTGCCTTATATTTTTAATATAAATAAAAAAGTGTCAAATGTTTATTCTTTGATGTTGTCGACGGACGCTCGAAGTGCACGTGGCCGACACCATTTGCAAAGGCCGAACTTCAAAGTCACCTCAGGATATACTGGCGCTTAAGTCAGTCTGTTATTTTTTTGCTACGGACTTTTATTTTAGCGATCTCCGGGAAATTCACTTCCAAGGGTGTGCCAAAACTTAAGGAGGGTGTTGTGTAACTTATTTTAAGTAAGAAATCATATGAAAAAACACGACTCTGTAGCTGAAGATTTTTCGTCGCCGCTATGGGTCACCGCTATGGTACATCTCTAGTCTTTCGTCTACAGAGGTATTTTTATAATCAATAATAGTGTTTTTATCATTAACTCTACGCAGAGGCAGAGAAATAAAATTGCTGTCTCTAATAGTAATGTCACAGGATTGTCAGAAATAAATAAAATCAAGTCTTTTTTTTCTGCCAAAATGCAATCATATATTTAATAAATAAAATCACTGAGACCGCTCTATGTGAGTGTATTTTTACTGTTATTTATTTATTCATCTTTATTTGGAATATAAAACAACTGTTTTATATCCCAAAAGAAATACAATACAATAATGAAAACAATGGTACCAACTTACAAGCATATAATAAAACTAATTATATATTTTCACCGAGTGAGCATAAAATTAGTGTTTAAACCTAACAAGAAAGATTAATTTCAGTTAACGTTAAATTTCATGTTAACGAAAGGTTTTTAATAAGTTTTTTGAACGCCACTAGATATTAAATGTATCAATTTCCGGATATTTTAAATGGATTCATTTTGCATATAATTGGTTTTACGACGTGGGATGTTTAGCAAATCGTTTGATCTTGTCACACGTGAAGGTACCCTGAGACGCATTAGCTGAAGTAGAGGTCTACAGTTGACTGCACCTGACATTATTTTGAATGCATTTACAGCATCAGCTTAGCCCTTCTTTCAGCTAACGATTCAACTTTATGAAGTGCGTAGAGGACTTACAATAGAGTCCTATTTTGGCTTGCAACACTAAAATTAGCAGATTGCAGTTAGTAATAGGAGCTACATACATACAAGGGACCATTCCCGAGTACTTAAGGGGGTGTTAATGTTCCCTATCGCGAGTAAGAAATTATATAAAAGAAATGCGAAAACAATTCATCCCCAAATTTATTATCTTTTCTAGAGCGCTGGTGTAAATCGCATTGCGTGCAATATTGTCACGTAAGGTTTACGTTTATTTTTCTCGGAACAAATCATATTTGACACAGAGCCAATTAGTTTGATGTGGATAGGCTGCTAGAGTTTTTCGATTCACTGCCGTCACGACAAACCCAATCATATAGACTGAAGTAACTTTACTTTAAGTATATAATTTAATGAGTGCCTTTTGAGTGCAAACAAGGGAACTGGGTTCGCTCGCAATCCAATTATAAGATTGAAATAATCCGAAGGGAAAGTACATCAAATTTAGGTTAACTACTAACCGGAAGTCACTAGGTGACTTTCATTCACATAATAATTACTGTACAATTAGATTGAACTCCCAACTACCTTTATTTTACTACGATACAGGTATCTCGGTACAATAGAACCTTTAAAAATAAATATCCCAATGGATTTAGTTAGGAAAAATAGATATTCATAAGCTGAAACTATACATCATCCCCCAAGCCATTGCTGGTAAAAAAATCCAGCTCTTTGGCCCTGCGATTTCATTTTAAGAAAGAAAAATACAAATGTTAATGATATTATAATTAAATAAGTATTAGACCAAGGAGAACTGTAGGGTTTGGTATATTTAAAAAACTTTTTGTAGGTTAAGCAATTTTTTATTAAAAAAATACGAAAATACCCTATGAACGTTTACAAACGAAATGACGAGTATAAATAATATAACATACAAAATAAATACTAAATTTTTCGTAAAAAAAAATATAATTATATATATTTAATTACATTGATTCCGTACATTCCGTAAATTTTATATGGCAGATTATTTTTTGCAATTAAAGGCAACACATACAATATATAAACATTAATTTATGCATAAAATTCATAGTAAAAAAAAACTCATTGGGTGAGTAATAATTAAGGATAAAAATATTTACATTAGTAAGATTGACGAACCTAAACAATTAATATAAGTAATATTTACACAGTAATATTATTTTTATTGAAATCATATTACCATTTTTAAATAAAAAAATATCTGATATAACGATATATGGCTATCTTAATAATAATCAGACAGTTGAGACTAAATGCTGAGCTGATTGTTTAAAAGTGCCGACTTGTGTATAAAAAATGTGATAAAACGAAGTAAAACTGGATGGGTGAGTGAGTTCTACAGAAAAATAGTAGTCCATAAAACTTAATGGATGTTGGCGCATGTTGTTTCCTGTAGTGTAGGACCTCACATCATGAAGATAACAAGGCAGATGGAACTGCGCTTACTGCGCCCTTCGATAGCATTTTGGAAAAACCCCAGGTCATGGTTTTTATGGTTTATTCCTCACTAGTTGTTGTAAATTAGGGTATATTAGTAATACATAAGCAAAACCTTTCTAAATATGTTCACTATCCAACATTTTTTAACCTTCTGGCAACGGCGTTGTGTCTGTTCCAGTGAGCATACAATGGTCTGTCAATTCATTTTTCTATAAACTGTCCTACATTATATATACAGGGTGAACTTAAGTTAGAAGTATCCTTTTAAGGGGTGATTCTGGACATAAAACTTTTCATATAGCTAACAATAAAATACATATAAAAATTAAAATACTCTATTGAACGTTTAGTATTGTGTTACTGACCTATCCAATTGACCTACATTGACCGTAGAAAAAAATGCGTTAATATTTTATAACTTAAAAACTACTTTATTTGTACTATTTATTTTATCTGTAATTTTTCTCTGCTCTGGTTCCGAGCCTGATAACCAAGGTTCTACCTTAAATCATTTGCTATAGCTTAGGAAACGTGCAATTATTTTAAGCTATGGTCAACTAAGATAAATTGATTGTTCTATATTTAGAGGTCAAGCATTAAAAGCTATATACAAATATAAGATTTGGAGCCCATAACCTCAGGGTTAGTACTCAAATGCCTTGATATATTAATCTCTGGTACGTCCATGAATAGATTTAGGTACTAATGTTCAGTAAATTATTATTTAAATAATCACATTGATTAATAAATACACACATCAGCAATAACAGAAATTCATTAATTATATATTTTTTGTTATACCTATTGGACGGAACACATCATATTGCATTTAATATTATTTAAAAGGGTTTGATGAATAGAGAAGCAAGATTTTAATGCAAAATGGACTTCTATATAATTGCATATAATCTATATAATTATAATAATTGTATCATTAAAAAATACTCAGAATAAACTCTTTGTCACATAAAAATAGTAACATTTGTAAAACAAGGCAACGAAAAAAATAAGTTAGTAACTGTCAAAAACACAACCATGGATTACAGTCAACGATCTTTTAAAACATATAAATACTACAGCAACTGAGGGTGATAAACGCACCAAGCCCAAGTACGCCACTTTGCGTCGAGTACACTCCTCGCATATCATACGTCTCGCTTGCTCGCACGTGTCATCGCAATAAGTCTCTATTCAGCATGGCGGAGGACAGCGGGGAAATCTACCCGTGTCAGGTTTCACAAGGACGATTTGTATGACATGGCGTATCTATATGTTTTAAAAGATCGTTGGTTACAGTGTCACATAAAATTAAAACTGTAGAAGGCAATGAAGTTATTATATATACTTATGCGCATTTCTTTTCTTAACAAATTGTTATGACTTAGGTCATATACATATTATTTTGGATCCTACTCAACTAAAAACAAAAGATTTTTTATGTGAGATAGATCAAAATATGTATATCTTTTTTTAAGAAGAACCTTACCACCTACGTTACGCCTTTATGCATGGTTGAGTTAGGTAACTTGCTAAGCTTAAATGTGACTAACACACACTAATGTGTGTGTGTGTGTAAGTTCGAAAATTATACAAACACAAATTCTAATTTCTTTGGACTATAAATAGATAGATAGATAGATAATGTATTTGCTATGAATTATTAAATTTTAAATAATTCTTACATTTTAGACATTACATCGTGGTCGATTAATATACTTGTTAAGAATAATAATTTATATTATAGCTAACAATTTTGTATGTACACACGCATGGCAGATAATGCAGGAATTTTTTCATTTTATTTATTTATTTTTCTTATTAGAGAAATGTATCGTTATAAAGCCTTCTACTGAGTAAAGGCATTTATTTAACAATATTTGTTTTAATGTAATGTATAATGTAAAACTGTTTTTCTTTTATTTTATTTTTTTAATGTTCCTGTAATTTATTGAATATTTTTAGTCCGTTGTAATGCAAACTATTTTTAAAATACACGTATATGGTTTTATCAGATGCAATAGTGATTTATTTCTTGTATTTTGTGCGTGAATATCTTCTATAGTATTATTTTGATATTTTTATTTGTGAATGCAAGCACAAATTTCTAAAATATATAAGGAAGCTAATGTAGGTATACCTCATTCTTTAAAAATTTGCATACAACATTCTTGTTTTAAAACATTCTTGTTTAATTCGAATAAGAAAATGCGTCATTTTATTTGCAAACTAACGTGACCATGCATAAAGGTAGTGACTTTTTAGAATGTCCGTCATGCGTCAATAAATTTAAATCATTAGTCGTTCATAAAATGCAATGATATCGTCTTCTATAAATTATATTGTCTCCGAAAAAAACCGACAGCCGTGCTGTCATGTTTTCGAAATTCGAATATGATATTTGGGCTTTCTATCGAACTGTCAATATGTCATTTATTAGTACTATAAATTTGTTGAATCTATTGTTAAATATCTGTATTATCCGACCAGGTTATTTATACGACGGTTGTTTTTCAAACGTATCAATCTATACACAAAACTACAACTTTTTCACATATGTAATTTTCGAATCGAAAGATGTAGACGGACGGATACAAAGAGCCAGAGGACGGGGATAGTAGCTTCTTTTAAATGAAACCTTAATGCTACTTTTAATAATACGCAAACAAGACGGCTGTGGAGACATGACTTGCACTTGTTTAATTAAATGCCTTGGTAGGATTTGAAAGGTCAAAATTCAAAATGAGTCAAATAGTAACGGTCAATTATAATAATTCCGGAATATATAAATAAATTTAAAAAAATAGCGCTTTTCCTGTGATCTTCATAAGTTAAGAGGAAATATGGATAAAGGACTATAAGAAATATAACTAACTTTTCTGAAAGACTAGAGTTTCTGAAAACAAGAAGAAAAATAATTTTAGAAGCCAATACAACTACGTCCAGCTAAAAAATATAAGCTATCTACTAATAAAAGTTACTGATAGATAATATAATGAAAAGCTAATAAAATAGTCCTGACGCATATCGTTAGCTAAATGAGTATACCTGCTAACGGTAAAAAAAATTGCAGACAATCTAGTTCTACTGGCTAACTTCCATTTTGCTCAAAAACTTTTTGCATTGTCAGAACCTAGTTTTTATTTTGCCGTTTAATAATTACTAAAAATTTTGAAAATCGGCTGACTAATTACAGAGATATGCGTTTAGTTACATTTCATCATTGGAGTCATAGCATGAGAGCTTCGGGTCTGTGGGTGTGTTTCGATATTGACAGTAAAACAAACAAACTTAAAATATATTCCTCTATCTGAACTGTCCGACAAATGGGAGTCTTCGTCTATGCCTAGCGTTAAACTTTTACAAAAGCTTTTGAGGTAGTAGTCCACTTATCACTTTTCCAAAATATAAAGAATTTATTATCATAAAAAGGATTGATAATTAAATATCAGCGTATTTCTCATGACTGTCGTGGATTATCCACTCTAGATATGGATAAAGGAGAAATAGCCAGAAGGGTGAATGTTTCCCTAAAACCATTTTGCAGGTCGTAAATCGTCCAGTTGCTTTGTAGCCTCACCCGTGTCCCCCGCAGTTCCAATACGTACACATCTCATTGGATTTATTAACTTTTTATGTATGAAGAATTCCACATGCGAGAAAAGCACGAAGGGCAGCTTTAAATTTCCATTTGATGAAAATCTACTCAAAGTTCAACCAGACCGTGTGTGGATTTCCCGGTGACCTGATGCACTGCTGCCAACATTCTGAATTGGATGATTCGGAGCTGACGGTTGCCTTGCCCAGAATCTCCTTCTTGCCAACCTTATTCTTGCAGCCGAGGCTCACGTAGACGCTGACATGAGGGAGGCTGGATCTGA
Source organism: Neomicropteryx cornuta (assembly GCA_020383195.1). NCBI lineage: Eukaryota > Metazoa > Arthropoda > Insecta > Lepidoptera > Micropterigidae > Neomicropteryx > Neomicropteryx cornuta. Next base: position 16,239,411 of record JAHKQU010000021.1, on the reverse strand, counting down.
AGATCGGCAACTGCACGAAGGCCGTCTTGGGATCCCATCGAGCGGATATCGTAGGAAAGAATCGGTCACTCTTCCAGTTCGACTCGGACTTGTTGTGCTCTGTGATTGCCGCTTTCATGTAGATGGGAACTGGAAGAAAAACATAGAAATAAGACTACTTTATAAATGAAACTCTCTTGTAGCACTGCTCTGCGAGGTATGGAGGCCCGGTTGGAGAGCAGATCAGACACTCAGAGACAAGTTAAGGGCAAAAGGAAATGAATTTCATACACAGAGTTTCGTCTCCGGAGGTGCAGCTAGCATTACTGCGAGCCAAAAGAAGCAGAAAAGTCAGCACTTAATAGCAGCTGACTGTGGTCTGAATGAAATAGGATTCATTAACGATTTTTGCTGTTAGACCATGGAATGATGTTCATGATGATTAGAGAATGTCCCAATATTGCCATTTTTGAACAACACCTCAAAAAATCTCTCGTTTCTGAACGAAAGAGATCGAAAGACTGACATGTAAATATTCGAGAGGTTATGTCAAAATATTTAATTTTTACACAAGCTCTCTGGATGTTAGCTTCAATGCTATGACCTAGGTCATATACAATTATTTTGGCCCCTACTCAACTTGGCCAAATGTGCTTGTGCTAGAGTCAGGGGAGATGGTGGTAATGAAGCATTAAAAATGGTATGACCATGTGCGGATTCGAACCCGAGACCTTTGGGTCAATAGTCCAACGCCTTAACCATTAGACTACCATGATTTCATATTTTGTATCTCATGATTTGTAACGTAGTTATGCGTGTCAAATAAAGTGTTTAATTATTATTATTTTGTTTTATATCTTAATATATATAAATCTCGTGTCACAATGTTTGTCCTCAATGGACTAATAATAAAATAATGGACTAATAATAAAATTTGAACACCATGTGCAGTTCGATGTGCACTTGAGAGATAGGATAGTTTAAATCTCAAATTATAGTCGCAATTTTAATTTATCGCTAATTTTTTGTCCGTTATTATTTGGCAGTCATAAAACTGACAGATGTCGATACCTTTTTATTTTATGGGCGATTGTGAAGAGCGCGTGACGACTCGGTGCCAGTATAATTTTATTGAACAAGCAGAGGAAAGAGCAATTGTGATATTATTGGAAAATTTTTTAGAAGATCACAATCAACTAATTCAATTGATCAAAAGAGTTTCGCCACGACTGCAAAATGACAATTATCAAATCGTCATAAAAGCCGACAAAGTACCATTAGGTGAACATGCTGGTAGATTCAGTCATAAAACTGACAGATGTCGATACGGAACGGCACGGAACATGCATGCATACAAGATGCGATGACTTACGTACGTCATTACGGCCGACCGGATTTATTTATTACATTCACATGTAATCCGAATTGGGAAGAGATACAAACTTTACTATTGCCAGGACAACAAGCCATTCATCGTCATGATTTAACTGCACGTGTGTTTAAACAAAAATTGAAATCCTTAATTGATTTTATTGTTAAATATACAATTTTTGGTATCACACTTTGTTGGCTGTATACGATAGAGTGGCAAAAGCGAGGTTTGCCTCATGCCCACATTTTGGTTTGGCTTAAAGATAGAATCCGTCCTGAAGAAATCGATCAAATAATTTCAGCCGAAATTCCAGACCCATTAATTGATCAAGAATTATTTGATATTGTCACCAAACACATGATCCATGGGCCATGCGGTGTTTTCAACATGACGTCACCGTGCATGGAAAATGGAAAATGTAAAAAAAACTTCCCAAAGCCGCATACGAATGACACGATCACGGATATTGATGGTTATCCAATGTATCGCCGCAGAAGTACTGAGAATGGTGGCCACACATTTACAATGCGACTGCCGAACTTTCCAAATCAAGTTGAGTTTGATAATCAGTGGGTGGTACCATACTCACCACTACTTTCAAAAACTTACAAAGCTCATATCAATGTTGAGCTTTGCAGTTCTGTTAAATCAATTAAGTATATTTGTAAATATGTAAACAAAGGCAGTGATTTGGCCATATTTGAAGTAAAAAACATAAATAAAAATGACGAAATAGCACGATACCAAATGGGCAGATACATTAGCAGCAATGAAGCTATTTGGCATATTCTCAGCTTTCCCATCCACGAAAGAGATCCTGCTGTCCAACATCTGGCAATACATCTTGAAAACGGTCAACGTGTATACTTCACTGAAGAAAATGTTCTCCAAAGAGCGTTCGAAGCTCCGAAAACGACTCTAACTGAATTTTTTACATTGTGTCAAAAACCTGATGTTTTTGGCCAATTCGCGAAGACATTGGTGTATGGTGATGTTCCACGTTATTTCACATGGAACAAATCCAGTAAAAAATGGGAGCCACGGAAACAAGGAAAACCACATCCTTCCATTACAGGCATATTCAAAGCTAAGACATTGGGGAGACTTTACACGGTACATCCAAAGCAACGTGAGTGCTTCTATTTACGTTTGTTATTGGTGAATGTTCCCGGACCAACGTCTTTTGAATTTTTACGAACAGCTAATGGTCGAGTATTCAATACATACCAGGATGCATGTCGTGAACTGCAATTGCTAGAAGACGATAACCATTGGGACTTAACGCTTGCTGATGCTGCGTTGACATCAACACCGAATAACATTCGTCAGTTGTTTGCAATTATTTTGGCGACATGTTATCCCTCGCAAGCACAAACTTTGTGGGAAAAATATAAAAATTGTATGACAGAAGACATCTTGCACCGAATTAGACAAACAAATCAATGCCAAAACATAGATTATACACCAGAGATGTACAATGAAGCATTGGTCTTGATCGAGGATTTATGTGTTCTTATTTCAAATTTACCACTTAATCATTATGGTATGCCATCACCTAATCGTCCAGCCACCGACTTAGTCAATACCGATTTACAACGAGAAAATCAATATGACCATGGAAGTTTAGCGACAATTATCATGAACAGTGAACCATTACTGACAGCAGAACAAAAAATTATTTATGATCGGATTATGCTGGCTGTTGCTGCTGAACAAGGCGGTTTTTTTTTCTTGGATGCACCCGGTGGAACCGGTAAGACATTTTTAATATCGTTGATTCTTGCCAAAATACGGTCGCAACAAAAAATCGCATTAGCATTAGCATCGTCAGGCATTGCGGCTACTTTACTGGATGGTGGGCGAACAGCACATTCAACATTCAAGCTGCCATTGGACGTTCATAATAAACCAGATGCAATGTGTAACATCAAAAAGAATAGTGGAATAGCTGCAGTGTTGCGGAAGAGTTCTATAATAATTTGGGATGAGTGCACAATGGCACACAAATATTCACTTGAAGCATTAAACAGAACTATGCAAGATTTAAACAGCAATAATAAACTTTTCGGTGGTGCTATCTTACTTTTGTCTGGTGACTTCCGGCAGACCTTACCGGTTATACCTCGCTCTACTTTCGCGGATGAGATTAATGCATGTTTGAAACAATCATTCTTATGGCGAAGTGTTGAAACACTTCGATTGACCATAAATATGCGAGTACAATTGCAAAATGATCCATCAGCACTAATATTTTCCGAACAACTACTAGATATTGGGAACGGTAAAATAAAACTGCAACCAAATACGCAATGCATTAAACTACCAGACAATTTTTGCACTGTTGTTCAGGATAAAACTGAATTGATTCAGAGTATTTTCCCGGATATACAGAATAATTATTTGAATCATGAATGGCTTAGTCAACGGGCGATTTTGGCAGCCAAAAACGTTGATGTTGACGAAATTAACTTCCAGATACAACAGTTGTTACCAGGCGATCTGATGTCTTTTAAATCAATCGATACTGTTGTTGATGAAAATGAAAGTGTAAATTTTCCGATTGAATTTTTAAATTCATTAGATATCCCTGGAATGCCACCACATAATCTTCGATTAAAGATTGGTTCCCCTATTATTCTCCTCCGTAATTTGAATCCACCTCAATTATGTAACGGTACGCGTTTGGTCATCAAAAAGATCACCGGAAACATTCTTGAAGCAACCATTTTGGCTGGGAAGTTTAAAGGAAAAGTGGTCCTGCTGCCACGTATTCCGATGATACCATCAGATTCTACCATACCCTTCAAAAGGCTACAGTTTCCAATTCGTTTAGCTTTCGCCATGTCTATAAATAAATCTCAAGGTCAAACAATGTCCATTTGTGGTTTAGATTTGGAAAATCCATGTTTTTCTCATGGGCAACTATATGTTGCGTGTTCACGTGTTGGGAAACCGTCGAATCTATTTGTGTTAGCTAAAGACAGGTTAACCAAAAACATTGTGCACCGATTGGTGTTAAATTAAATTGAAATTGAAAGTATTTATAATTCAAAAAAAAGATATTAATGTTTAAAAGTTTAAGACTGTCTGCCTTGCCTACCTCATTCATGAGTTTAAGCGTCACATGTTATTTACTGTATTATACTGTAATATACTTATATTTGTTATAAAATTAAATGGAAATAATAAATCTGATAAATTTTTATTTTTTACCTATTGATTTCTGCTTAGAATCAAGTGTAAGAACATTTTAATTAATTGTGTTCAACGTACTTCCCCTTCAAATCTCAATCCAGTGAATTTGTATACCAACATCAACATTTTCGTCTTTGTTCGTAAATAATTTCATTGTACTAAAGGGTTATAGTAGTAGAAAGTCAAATAAGGAGATCACCATATTTTTTTACAAATACCATCTGTGTGAAAAAGCATAGTGGACTCCGTGACTGATGTTCTCTTATTGTTCCTCTTAGATTGTTTACTATAATGTAATATAACTAAAACTTTAGCCACAGCAACGCGTGGCCGGGTCAGCTAGTATATTATATGTTATTCCCTTCGTCTCCGGAAAAATCACTTTTGTGAACAATGTATACCATTAGGTCATACCCATATCATACACAGATTATTTATTTATATTTTTCTATTTTTTTTTCGATTTATTTAAACAAAATTGTATTAAGAAGGTTAAGGTTGAGGAAGATGATTTAATATCAATTACTTATAAGTGCAGGCCTTGTGACGGCATCCAAAAAGAATTCTGCATGACATCATGGCATTTATTTTAATGAACAATAATCTGAAGGTGAGCCACGTATATATACCTACCGATACTAGTATGTATAAGGATGTACCGTGAGGCTATTATGGCAACGTGGAAAATCAATAGTATATTTGTATTTGTTTTGATATACCAGAAGGTACCGCAAGATTTAGAGGTTTTAACTATGAAAGATTTATCCGAACAAACTAATTTTATTTTGATTTCCAACAAAAAAGACCTCAAGTCGTAGCATCAATCTGTTGCCAAAACTTAAGATCTATTAGCACAGAAACTTTTTGGAAAATTAAAGGACTATGGAATGGTACTTATGTATACGATAAGGTTTATGACAGTATTTAAATAATATCACTAAAAATTGTGAAAAAAATACTGTAATACCTAGTCTATGGTTAAAGTATCAGACTATGCATTTTCTCACGATTCTTTCTTTTTTTATCGTCACTTGCAAAATTATCAGCGCACTAAAACGACTATGCACAAGGCTGGTTAAATATGTGGTTGTAAGATTGTGTGTTTTATTAGTCTATACATTGGGTTTGAACCCAATCGGTTTGCTTGGTTCAATTTCTGATGTGATATTATTTTCTGGGAATTTTTTTTATACATTTACAGTTAGGACTACGATTGATTGTTGTCAATCAAAGTTGTGTTTATCATTGAATACAAAAAAAAAAAACAATTCTTTGTAGAAAAAGATATAGCTGTATGTAAAACTGTCTTAGAATTTTATACCGCAGAGCAAAATTCTTACTTATATAAGTACTTATTTTGTTTTGTAAAATCATAATATTTTTAATCGTTCTTCCATCAAATACATTGTCTATATGGATACAATTTATATTGGTGACCACAATAAATATATAATAACTGTACTAGTTTATACAGGAGGATGTTCCAGAGATAGTGGTCAGCCCGGAACCTGGTGATAGGGAAAATTACTATATAGGTTTAGAAGTTATTCATATTTTTGTGATTTTTGAGCATTACGGAAATTATCACTGTGCCAAAACTACGTAGTGTATTGATCTGAAATTTAACCCAGATATAATTTGGTAATCCTACCTTTAAATTCCTCATGTTCCTGCATGGTAGCCACACTGCATCGAAGCCTATTGACCGTGACATGGATAACGTCATTAAGACCATCTTCACTCGATGAATAGAGCAGCGTTATTTCGACTTGTCCCTTTTTGTTTTCTCTCTGAAAAATAAAAAAAAAAATAGATGTAAATTAAACAAATAAATATGCAGTTATACACGGCTTCCATTTTTGTTAAATTATGAATTATTGTGAACCCTGTATGCTCTATAGATCGATTTTCTGAAAGTCCTTTGCATAAAAGGCGCTCAATAAATAGTGGATACATCTTGAAGTTATTTTTTTTATTATTATTAATTTTAAATAAAATAAATTGGTCATTAAGGGGTTCATTGTCAACCTTGAATATTCCGATTTTTTAAAAAAACAATGAATAAAATCGGGAGAATCAGCCTTTGTTAGTTTTTTAATTAAATTACTATTTGTTAAAATGGTAAACATAGAATTAAAAAAAGAATAAGAATATAGATACTCTATAAATCCCAAATATAAAAATAACACGCGGTCTATTGGGATTTTACAATGTGGAGCATTTTTACAGGACCTAACCCATTCAAACTATCGATAATTAATCTATTTCTTGTTGGTTTTATAACATTTTTGTAAATATTAAATTCTAGCGGTTGTCGCCAACGATCTTTATGTGCCTATATGTAGTGATGAGCGTGTCACGAATTGAGTCGATAAAGTTATCGATGTGGACGGATCATTTTCTCCCTATAAATCGGTAAGAATGGCAGCACTGGACCTGTGGGCCAGTCTAAAGCTGACTCGCCGCTCGCTCGCTGGCAGTTTGACGTTTGTTTGAGCATATCGTCGTATTTCATTAAATAAATTAAACTAATTATTTAACCTTGAAACGTAGCTTTTATATCTTTTTTGAAGATGGCATTTTGTCACAATAACGCGACGAGATGGAAGCAAATTAGCACGATTCAAGCGGCGCGTGTTTTGCGTTTGGATGACTAGAAAACAAAGCCGGGATTTATGAGTTTTGTTGTCGTCCGGACTTCCGGATGACAAAACAAAACAAAGTTTCTTGGCGTCATCTCGTCGCGTGCGCGACGTTGACATTGTGGAGGCTATGAAGGTTTGAGTGGCCGTAATAAAATGATGGATGCCGTAAACGTTGTCCTTTGTTGTAATAATCTACGAGTGCCGCTGATGACGGCGTTATAGACCGAGAGCTGTGGAACATTTTACTTGATAATAAGAGATGGCTTGGGCATAGAGGAGTTAGCCATGGATAAGGTCAATCACTAAGTTGTATTTTAAAACTTACGTTCTAGCAGTCACCTTGACAAAATCGGCCAAGCGCAGAAAAAAAATAATGACTTAGATAATATGACTGCTACAATAATATAATTAAAATAGTTATATAAGCACTTAATACCAAACTACTATCTAACACTTACTAAGCTTAGTACAATATAGCGACTCTTATCAAGAGATGTTAAAAAGTGCCGATAAGTAATTCTGTATGCACTTAATTCTTAAGATTTGTCAATAATATTTAAACATGTGTGAAGGTTAGGTGTCACTAGGCATCATAAAACAAACAACAGTGACTAAGAGGTCCGTCAGACATCTTTCTTAAACGTTTATTGTTCGGTTGGCTACACTACTCGACACACACCCGTATATTTTCAAAACGAGAGTTTAAAAAAACGGCTTTGTTTTAATCGGTTTTATTATGATCCACAGATCCTCAAGTATCCCCAGTCGCCCTTGAGTGACTGTATCTAATCTGTGCCGCCGCATCATGAGAACGCTTCTGCGTGATGCGATTGCAGGCAACGTAATTGCCGCATTGTTCTTCAAGATTGGACCCTCAAACTCTCTGTCGCGTGATGGAGGAAATGCATTGTAATTAGGTGTGGTCTTTGGAAAAATGCATATCCGCCTATACACATTCCCACGACGTTTTACGATAAAAATGTCAATGATGAACAAAAGCAATTTCAATGCTTATTTCTGGAGACGGTATGCCAAAGGTAATAATGGTTTAGGAGAAAATAATTTGTAAACTCACCGCGATTACAATGAAATGATCGTTAACCCTTCAAGGCCAAGCCAAGCCAAGCCCAAAGAATCGGGGCGAATCCACTCACAAACGTAGAGGTAATTTACATCATTTTGTAAAAAAAAACTAATCACATTTAACCATAAATTATTTTAGCATTAGAATAGTGTAGAAATATACCTGTTAAGTTTTCGTTAAACATCGTGGGACACGCGATATAAAATTTACAAATTAAAATAATCAGGCTCGAATTTGCAACCTAACTAGCAGTCTGACTGACCATTTAGCAGCGCTATTCTTGGGCCGTTTCAAAACGCAAACGCATCGCGTATTGTCAATTTCTGTACTAATAGCAAGATTTGACGATTAACGATTTAAAACGGTTCAATAGTAGCCAGGGCTGACTCTAGACTTTTTAGCACCCTGGGCGAACTTTGATAACGGATATTGGATTCTTTGGAATAGACTCTGTGCTTGGATGAAGATTCTTTTCAAGTGCATTGGAAAAAAAGCATTGAATAGTGAAAATTGTAATATAGAATATTATATATTTATATAATAAATACTAGCTGACCCGGCCACGCGTTGCTGTGGCTAAAGTTTTTGTTATATTACATTATAAATTATAGTAAACAATCTAAGAGGAACAATAAGAGAACATCAGTCACGGAGTCCACTATGCTTTTTCACACAGATGGTATTTGTAAAAAAATATGCTGATCTCCTTATTTGACTTTCTACTACTATAACCCTTTAGTACAATGAAATTATTTACGAACAAAGACGAAAATGTTGATGTTGGTATACAAATTCACTGGATTGAGATTTGAAGGGGAAGTACGTTGAACACAATTAATTAAAATGTTCTTACACTTGATACTAAGCAGAAATCAATAGGTAAAAAATAAAAATTTATCAGATTTATTATTTCCATTTAATTTTATAACAAATATAAGTATATTACAGTATAATACAGTAAATAACATGTGACGCTTAAACTCATGAATGAGGTAGGCAAGGCAGACAGTCTTAAACTTTTAAACATTAATATCTTTTTTTTGAATTATAAATACTTTCAATTTCAATTTAATTTAACACCAATCGGTGCACAATGTTTTTGGTTAACCTGTCTTTAGCTAACACAAATAGATTCGACGGTTTCCCAACACGTGAACACGCAACATATAGTTGCCCATGAGAAAAACATGGATTTTCCAAATCTAAACCACAAATGGACATTGTTTGACCTTGAGATTTATTTATAGACATGGCGAAAGCTAAACGAATTGGAAACTGTAGCCTTTTGAAGGGTATGGTAGAATCTGATGGTATCATCGGAATACGTGGCAGCAGGACCACTTTTCCTTTAAACTTCCCAGCCAAAATGGTTGCTTCAAGAATGTTTCCGGTGATCTTTTTGATGACCAAACGCGTACCGTTACATAATTGAGGTGGATTCAAATTACGGAGGAGAATAATAGGGGAACCAATCTTTAATCGAAGATTATGTGGTGGCATTCCAGGGATATCTAATGAATTTAAAAATTCAATCGGAAAATTTACACTTTCATTTTCATCAACAACAGTATCGATTGATTTAAAAGACATCAGATCGCCTGGTAACAACTGTTGTATCTGGAAGTTAATTTCGTCAACATCAACGTTTTTGGCTGCCAAAATCGCCCGTTGACTAAGCCATTCATGATTCAAATAATTATTCTGTATATCCGGGAAAATACTCTGAATCAATTCAGTTTTATCCTGAACAACAGTGCAAAAATTGTCTGGTAGTTTAATGCATTGCGTATTTGGTTGCAGTTTTATTTTACCGTTCCCAATATCTAGTAGTTGTTCGGAAAATATTAGTGCTGATGGATCATTTTGCAATTGTACTCGCATATTTATGGTCAATCGAAGTGTTTCAACACTTCGCCATAAGAATGATTGTTTCAAACATGCATTAATCTCATCCGCGAAAGTAGAGCGAGGTATAACCGGTAAGGTCTGCCGGAAGTCACCAGACAAAAGTAAGATAGCACCACCGAAAAGTTTATTATTGCTGTTTAAATCTTGCATAGTTCTGTTTAATGCTTCAAGTGAATATTTGTGTGCCATTGTGCACTCATCCCAAATTATTATAGAACTCTTCCGCAACACTGCAGCTATTCCACTATTCTTTTTGATGTTACACATTGCATCTGGTTTATTATGAACGTCCAATGGCAGCTTGAATGTTGAATGTGCTGTTCGCCCACCATCCAGTAAAGTAGCCGCAATGCCTGACGATGCTAATGCTAATGCGATTTTTTGTTGCGACCGTATTTTGGCAAGAATCAACGATATTAAAAATGTCTTACCGGTTCCACCGGGTGCATCCAAGAAAAAAAAACCGCCTTGTTCAGCAGCAACAGCCAGCATAATCCGATCATAAATAATTTTTTGTTCTGCTGTCAGTAATGGTTCACTGTTCATGATAATTGTTGCTAAACTTCCATGGTCATATTGATTTTCTCGTTGTAAATCGGTATTGACTAAGTCGGTGGCTGGACGATTAGGTGATGGCATACCATAATGATTAAATGGTAAATTTGAACTAAGAACACATAAATCCTCGATCAAGACCAATGCTTCATTGTACATCTCTGGTGTATAATCTATGTTTTGGCATTGATTTGTTTGTCTAATTCGGTGCAAGATGTCTTCTGTCATACAATTTTTATATTTTTCCCACAAAGTTTGTGCTTGCGATGGATAACATGTCGCCAAAATAATTGCAAACAACTGACGAATGTTATTCGGTGTTGATGTCAACGCAGCATCAGCAAGCGTTAAGTCCCAATGGTTATCGTCTTCTAGCAATTGCAGTTCACGACATGCATCCTGGTATGTATTGAATACTCGACCATTAGCTGTTCGTAAAAATTCAAAAGACGTTGGTCCGGGAACATTCACCAATAACAAACGTAAATAGAAGCACTCACGTTGCTTTGGATGTACCGTGTAAAGTCTCCCCAATGTCTTAGCTTTGAATATGCCTGTAATGGAAGGATGTGGTTTTCCTTGTTTCCGTGGCTCCCATTTTTTACTGGATTTGTTCCATGTGAAATAACGTGGAACATCACCATACACCAATGTCTTCGCGAATTGGCCAAAAACATCAGGTTTTTGACACAATGTAAAAAATTCAGTTAGAGTCGTTTTCGGAGCTTCGAACGCTCTTTGGAGAACATTTTCTTCAGTGAAGTATACACGTTGACCGTTTTCAAGATGTATTGCCAGATGTTGGACAGCAGGATCTCTTTCGTGGATGGGAAAGCTGAGAATATGCCAAATAGCTTCATTGCTGCTAATGTATCTGCCCATTTGGTATCGTGCTATTTCGTCATTTTTATTTATGTTTTTTACTTCAAATATGGCCAAATCACTGCCTTTGTTTACATATTTACAAATATACTTAATTGATTTAACAGAACTGCAAAGCTCAACATTGATATGAGCTTTGTAAGTTTTTGAAAGTAGTGGTGAGTATGGTACCACCCACTGATTATCAAACTCAACTTGATTTGGAAAGTTCGGCAGTCGCATTGTAAATGTGTGGCCACCATTCTCAGTACTTCTGCGGCGATACATTGGATAACCATCAATATCCGTGATCGTGTCATTCGTATGCGGCTTTGGGAAGTTTTTTTTACATTTTCCATTTTCCATGCACGGTGACGTCATGTTGAAAACACCGCATGGCCCATGGATCATGTGTTTGGTGACAATATCAAATAATTCTTGATCAATTAATGGGTCTGGAATTTCGGCTGAAATTATTTGATCGATTTCTTCAGGTCGGATTCTATCTTTAAGCCAAACCAAAATGTGGGCATGAGGCAAACCTCGCTTTTGCCACTCTATCGTATACAGCCAACAACGTGTGATACCAAAAATTGTATATTTAACAATAAAATCAATTAAGGATTTCAATTTTTGTTTAAACACACGTGCAGTTAAATCATGACGATGAATGGCTTGTTGTCCTGGCAATAGTAAAGTTTGTATCTCTTCCCAATTCGGATTACATGTGAATGTAATAAATAAATCCGGTCGGCCGTAATGACGTACGTAAGTCATCGCATCTTGTATGCATGCATGTTCCGTGCCGTTCCGTATCGACATCTGTCAGTTTTATGACTGAATCTACCAGCATGTTCACCTAATGGTACTTTGTCGGCTTTTATGACGATTTGATAATTGTCATTTTGCAGTCGTGGCGAAACTCTTTTGATCAATTGAATTAGTTGATTGTGATCTTCTAAAAAATTTTCCAATAATATCACAATTGCTCTTTCCTCTGCTTGTTCAATAAAATTATACTGGCACCGAGTCGTCACGCGCTCTTCACAATCGCCCATAAAATAAAAAGGTATCGACATCTGTCAGTTTTATGACTGCCAAATAATAACGGACAAAAAATTAGCGATAAATTAAAATTGCGACTATAATTTGAGATTTAAACTATCCTATCTCTCAAGTGCACATCGAACTGCACATGGTGTTCAAATTTTATTATTAGTCCATTATTTTATTATTAGTCCATTGAGGACAAACATTGTGACACGAGATTTATATATATTAAGATATACATTTATAATATTCATATTGCAATTTCATATTTTTAAAAAAACGCTTTCGCCGGCGCTGATAGTAGCGCCTATGTATCGACTATCGACTTCATCCTGAAGCGCCCTCGCACAATGGGTCCTGCAAATCTAAGCACTATATAATCAATAGTGAGACGAAAATAAATTTCTATCCCCTTCTTTCCCGTGTTCGGTTATAGTAAACTCTCGATGGTATAACTAATGGCGTTGGCAGCTGTGTGCACATTTTATGTTTGGAAAGAATAAAACTGGATGTGCTTACCCTTGGGTCATTTCCCGCTATGCCGCTGTTCATCGGTTGAATCGGTCTCCAGACGTCGGGGGTTCCAATGAGCCCGTTCTTCAAGTCGTTCTGGAAGAGCTTCGCGTCGAAGTTCCAGGTCGCCACGCCGATCGTCCGTCGCTTCTCCATAACGCTTTTGGACACTTCCTTCTTCATGGCGCCCTTCAGAGAGCCAAACTTATCCATCAGCGATTTGGATTTGGTGTCATCGGACTGCGACCCCTTCGCGTCCTTCTTCGCGTCCAACGTCTTCGATCTTCTGATCTTGTCAGTGTCCTGCTTGGCCTGCTCTAGCACGGCGTAAATTGTCAGCGATATAAAATGGCCGGCCAATTGACTGTTCAGGTCCTTCTTGGACTTGTCCTTCTGGGCCAGTTGAAACTTGAACTCTTCGTTCCAAACTGGCCAGGAGTTTTCTTGTTGATCCGTTTCGAATTTTGCGTCGCCTGGAAACAATTTGATCTGGGAAAAGGAGGAGGTGCATTTTTATTTAACCACTCGATTAATTGAAATGTGACCAGACTAAAAACTAACCAAACATTTGCTGATTTCGAAACGATACATTTTTAATGTTTATATGTTAATTAATTAAAAACTGCAAATTAAATAATGGAAGTACCGTGTCTATAAACTACACATACATTTATGTCGCATGTGTGAAAAGAGAGTGAGGTGTGTTTAATGTGTTTTTATTTGCGAGGTTGTGTGGAAATATCTGCTTGAGAGTGTGTTAAAATTTTGTTAAAGTAATGAAATTTCAAATACCTTCTTACGCGTAAATTAATATTACATTAATTAAAAAGGAATAATATTTAACTGTCTAATAAAATGTCGTAATAATTGTAACGCAGTAAGTCCGTTTCGTTTAGAGTTAGGTAGTACACGCGAATATTGCCGTGAGATTTGAACGCTCGCGTTTGATATTTTGATATTATAATTCGAATTGATATTTTGAAAAAGCTTGTTTATTTAAAATGTGGTAGAAAGACGAATTATTTACGATAAAAAAATATTTTACGGTAGGCATGACCTGATTCTACACCCAGAAATGGCTCCAAACGAAGGAACTCCTCAACAGACACGAAACTTTGTATACGCATTCAAGCGCTTAAATACAAGCTTGTTTTTAAAATGTATTTTTACTTTTAATTTTTTGAAGTCTGTTGAAACGTAACGCCGTTTAACGCAATAAAATGTATTTAACATATATAACTATATATTAATTGTTCGCATCGATGACAAAAGATCGCATCTGAATAGAGTTTAGGATGCTATGTACCAAATGAACCGCGTCCGTCCAGTGCAAAGGTATTGAACAGCATCCGGTTCATCGATTAAACGAGGTTTTCTGATTAGGTCGAAATCGAGTCCGTAAAGAAGAGTGAGATGGATATTGATAACCAGTAGCCCTGAATTATTAATTAAAGACTACCATAGATCCAGGCAAAAGCCCTAGATACTATAGTCCACAGAGCAGAGAACACAGTCGTCATTATTTTTCATTTACATAAAGGCGACTTTATATTTAACATAAAACATAAATAACATAAATTATATTAGTATTCTCGTCACCACGGCACATACATACTCGTATATACAAACACCACTCACATGCATACACATTAACACTTACATACCACACCCTAATATACTAAAAAATACAAAACACACTGTTATCACATCACATACTTATATAAATATAGATGCTAGTTTGTTCTGTTAAACAGAATATGTTAAATTGGAGATGCAGGTTGTTGATTAATGTATTTTTTATGTGACTGTCTTTTAAGCATATCTATGAATTAAATAAATAAATAAATATATGAGGCGGTGCGGTTGAACAAAAGATGTTCGATTCGGTTCGGAATCACCCTTGAAAGGAATCTGCTGACTTTAAGTTCATTCTGTATATAATTCTTATAATTGCGTTACGTTAAAACTAAATATAAAAATATATTAAGCATATATATAGAAAGATGTTTATATTTTTGTCTGAAGCATTGAAGCTAAAATGTAATCATTTGATAACAATTCCGTATTAATTCTCCGCATTTTGGCATTCTGATTGCGAAACAAGACTTTCATATAGAGAGAGACGTGCTTTGACTGCGATCGATACATCGCATGGCATCGAGCGATCGATACAAAATTGACAACGAGTACTCGCTACTCGCCGATAACTACTAGGTACGTATCGCAATATTTTTTTGGTGACAAATATTGAAAGTTGTTGAGTTTTAGTAACTTTTTATGAAAAAAATATGTAAAAGTGACAGTATAATTTGGCTAACAGAAAATGGACGATTCTTTTTATCCGAAAATTATAAATATTATTATGTAATACATAATATTAACAACATTTAACTTTTTTTAAAAATAAACTTAGTAATATAAAAAAAAGTATGTAACTTACATTTAATTTCATGGAGGTTATGTTAATGTTACTTCTTTATTCATTTTTATATTATTTAATCTCTAAATTATTGTTAATTTATGTAGTATGTTCGTATCATGGCAGTTTAAAAAAAATACGCAAAAAAAACCGCTCTCTTTAGACTTAAAAAGTTTGTCAATAAGAATAATAAGGGAACGGGTCGCATACGTATGCCGTCTACCTCTAATTTAAGAAAAAAAAAACAAATTCTATTCTGTTCTACTCGACAGATCTGGATAAAACCAGGACACGGTGCAGGGAAATTCTGGAAGCGACGTACCAAAGTTTTACCGTTTTCACAATTTCCAAAATCGACGGATACCGAATAAAATGACGTAGACATTTTTCATAGTACTAAAAATCTAATCGTATATCAGGAACGATGCGTTCGTTATCAAAAGCACTTCTTATCACTACGTTCAAATATTGAATTAGTCAAATTATCGATTAAATATAATTATTATCAATGCTGAGTTTATAGTACTGTCTGAACAACAAAAAAAAAAATTATATCTATCATTTATTCATTATGTTAATCGCCGGGTCAATGCCCACAATATATTTAAAATTTATAAAATATTACCAAATATACGCATGTGCGGGGATCACCAAATTAAAATGTTATAAAGTTTGCGTTATATTATATTATATAAATATTATTTTAATGATGCGTTTGATATTTGGTTTGGCTCAAGAGTAGCATAGTAGCATTGTCGGCGAAATTCGAAATAGTGTCTGCCGCCTAGTGTAGGGTTGCCATAAATGGTTTGGCTCCAACCGGGACTGATATCAATATAGGGGAATTATAGGAGGAGGGGGGGTACCCCCCCCCATGGGGCCAATCTGGTTTGTGAAAAAAGGAAATCTTGCAACAGTTCCCACATTTTCAGAATACGTTCAATGGCCGGCAACAAAGACGGTTAATCATCTAGTTTTTGAATGAGATTGTAAATTACCATGAATTACATCAGCTCCCTCACAAAGGTATTCCGTGCTATAAATATGGAAAAATATTTGTAAAATGTCAGTACATCCCTTGACCCCACACTTTCACCGCCAGCCAACGTGACCTAACGCCGTCGCACGAATTATTCGCATAATTTTAGCAATAATATGAAACCATGATTACCCGTTTACCGGGACATATGGTGGGTCAAACGGGACAACCGGGACCGAGGCTCTAAACCGGTGACATGTCCCGGTGTGCCGGGACGTATGGCAACCCTAGCCTAGTGTCATACTTTTAACTACAGGAGCGGTGATTGACCGCATTCTACTGTCGAAAACTTTTGTTTTGATGATTTACCAATCCTTTAGGAATTCAGAAATGTAAAAAAAAAAGAGTTAAGATTATACTTACATTCCTCACTTCATTCTACTTTGGTTAGGTAAAAAACAATAATTGAGTTTCATGTTGCTAGATATAATGTCTATGGTAATGAGTATCTGATAGACGAGTCGGCAGGCTCTTCTAGAACACGTAAGCTG
Source organism: Neomicropteryx cornuta (assembly GCA_020383195.1). Taxonomy (NCBI): domain Eukaryota; kingdom Metazoa; phylum Arthropoda; class Insecta; order Lepidoptera; family Micropterigidae; genus Neomicropteryx; species Neomicropteryx cornuta. Next base: position 16,222,300 of record JAHKQU010000021.1, on the reverse strand, counting down.
CATACATAAAATATATGAAATAAAGGTCGCGACAACGACATTGGATTTGATTCGTTTTAGAAGAGCATCGGTTTACAACGCATCTAAAAATAAATGCGAGTCTACGATCTGAACTTTCTAAGTTTCAATTTGTGAACCCAATATCCTGCAAACAGATCGAATAGAAAAACCGTTTTTGATGCGTTATAAACAGTTATTTTTTTTAATTTATTGAAACAATAATTGATTTCAGTACCGTGCATATATTATTTGAAACATTGAATTAAAACAGCGCGTTCGCAACCCTTTATTGCGGTGGATGAAAACATTACTAGACATATTTACGTAGGATTTTATTGTAAAAAGAGATTTTGTTTTTGGTATAACTAAAGAATATGAGCGGAAGTTATTAAGAAACTAAACATACTTATTAATATCTAGACCATATGTAGATCATGATAATAGTAATAAACGGCGTGGCAAATAATTTTAAAAAAGATTAATACAAAAATCAATGTAAAATTTTAGGTTATTTACAACACTTCCACGTTATCACACATTCCATCTAAAGTAATTAACATTAAAACACGAGATTATCGGAGATTTAAAGCTTAAATTTGTGAATACCTAAAGAATATGGGTCTAACTTTCACGAATATTTGCAAAGATGCATAAAATTTAGCCAGCGGCATATTTGACAGACGGGCATATCGCTTTGTTATTCTCTAATTACGATGTTGTTTATATTATATCTTTTTAATTATAATTTGCCACATTTATTTTTAATGTGTTTCTCATATTAAAATGTCTTTAATTTATTTTCCTTTTTTTTATATAATATTATTCGATCGTGGTTTTATTCACAAATACGTTAGTCAAGGATTAAGTGTTACATTCTGTTTGTAAATATTTAACTTTTGTATTAAAAAAAATATCAAGTTGCATAAAGCATTGACAATATATGTGCGACCAATCTATTTCGCTTTCGTCAATTATGCTAATGATTACCTTTACGAGATAGCCGTGGGCGCGAGTTAACCCAAAAAGCGATGGCAGGTGACGGGCGCCGATCACGGTGACAGTCAGACATCTCGAGACGGGATTGTGCGCCAACTTGAAGCCGATTTCCGGATCCAGGCTGCCGCTTCCCGCCAGCTGATTCGAGCGGTTTGTGTTCAAAATGTTTCTGAGCTTCGCCAGCGAGAACGCCATGTTTCGCTCCTCAAGTCATCATTAGAAGGAAACTAACACAAGCACCTTTGTTTTCATCATTATACGAGTCCGCCCGTCCGCGCTGAGGTAAATTAACACTCTGTAAACATGACGTTAATATGAGAGGTCGCACTCGAGTGAAACGTGAGAGATAAAAATACCGACATGGCAACTCGCGACGCGGCGGCGACCAGGTGAACCTCGTCCGCAAGGCGCAAAACTAATCGAGCAGGAATCGAGCTCGCTTGCCGTGCGAGATAAAAAGCAATCGGTCCTTTTTTATCATCAAGTAGGCGTGGCGTAGAAACCTGACGCAATAACTGACAGATTAAAATCGAAACACGTTATTATAGCACACGCCTACAGCTACCTGTTGGTGATACGTTGAACTAACTATAACGTAAGTTAACTAAGTATAACAAGAATTACCATCCATTAGAAATGTTCACGCCATCTGTTGTCGATTGTCGTTAGTTGGAAACTATCGAGATTATTTATTTTTGTGCATAGGGGGCCGTCCATAAACTACGTAACGCTTTTAGGGGGGGAGGGGTGGGATACGGGGGTAAACATGGGTCACAACGCAAAAGATCATAATATAAAAGTTGACAAAGAAACAATAAAAGCAAATTTTAATAACCTCTGTCAAAATTTGATTCCCAATGGGAACACAATTATGCTAAGAAAAACTAAAATGAACCATTTTTGAAATTAACCACTTTTTTTTTTAAATTGAATTGAATATACCTACACTTTTATGCTTTTATAAGTGTAAATACTATTTTTTAACAAATAATTTTATATTTTGTATGCCTACCTAAAAATAAAAAATGTTACGCAACATTTTCAAACGGAGCGGTAGGACTGAAATGTTGCTCTCTGCTACATAGAGGGGGTGGGGGCCAAAATTAGCTTAAAAATGAGTTATGTAATTTATGGACGACCCCTAATAGCGTGCTCCCCATACCGCCAGTACTGCTAAAGTCCTTCTCGTCGGTGCAATAATTATACTATTTATTTATTTATTGTATTTTAGGAAACAGCATATCGTCACAAAAATAAAATTACAATAAAACGACCAGAACATAATGCCAATAATAGTTTCCTCCAAAATTAGTAAATGGTAAAATACATTTGGGAACGATGTTGAGATTGGGAAGAAGGAAGTGGATTGTTGAAGTTGTTGTAGGTAATGGGATTGTTGAGGTTGGAAAATTTATTTAACAAAAATATGAAATTTAATGTACTCCTTAAAAATAATTAGGTTTATAAAATAAAACACTATGAAAAGGAGAAGAAGAAACGTGTTGGACAAAGAAATGAATAAAAAATCTGGAAATTATGTAAATTTGCTAATTTAAAAAGGATTATAAATTCCTCCCAAAAAAGATTATTGTCGTCGTGACAATATTTAAATATACGTGTATACGAATATCAAAATTTGCTTCAGATTAAATATAATTTTGGTAAATTATATTTAATCTGAAGCAAATTTTGACATATCCCACGGTGGTCCGTTTACATTAAGATTACTTTTTTATCATGTGGCTGTGTTGTGTGGTAGGCGCTCTCACTCCCAAGTACGATTTCTATCTTTACGATGTGAAAAAGATTAAAAAATAAAACTAGTACAATTATGACCATCATAATATTTATTAATATTAATGTGACTTATATTAGGCTTAAGTAATTTATTGCAAATTATTGCTTACTCTGATGTAAAATATTTCCTAATAAAATAATCTCTTATGCGTATCACAAAGTAATAAGGTTTGTAGGCAAATGGTGGTTTAACCAGGCCCAGACCATATTTCTTGCAAGCGCCCCACATCCCATAATAGCACACATACAATATTATGGTATGTAACAACGGAACATGTCATCCAGCAAGGGGCGATATGTCATAACCGACATATTTGGGTAAATGAGATTTACTTATATATCGTTTCAGAAATAATAATGTAGCAGGCATGCGCCTGGCATCCCTTACTACTAAATTTGATTAATGGAAATACAACAATCCCACATAATAACTGAGACATATTTAACGCCGAAACAAGGCTACACATTGTTCGGCATGACCGAAAGTCGATACAAATGTGAGGTGTGGCCATTTATGTTGCACACACGCACAATAATGTAATTTTAGTCGCTGAACGAAAATTTACAAACCACAAATATAGCGTAGAAGCACTACCGGTATGCGGTGTCTACCGTTCTACACATTTCCCACTTGAAGAAGCGGACATACAACTCTTTAACGCGATAAATTCTTGAAATGGTCACACGGGTTAATTTTAGTTGAATTAATTCAGTTGCCTAAACCGGGGCTTCTCTTTTCTGAACTCTGAGCTTTTATATTAAATATTCGAATATTGCTCGAACACCCAAAAAAGCCTCTTTTTTTTATTTCTCTGAATTAGATCTGAAAGCTGTCGCTCAGATACGTTTGTAAAAACATTTAAATGATTTATTTTGATTTAAAGGATTTTTTCACTTCCCTTCCAAATACAAAACAAATTGGGTATTAATAAATAATATAAATACCCAATTTGTGGAAATAATAATAATAATAATACTATGAACGTGTTTATATAATAACAAGTGGTCTATCTAATATGTCATACAAGTGGGAAGGACGTTCTTAAAGTATTAAGTGTTATTGATTTTCATGACACGCGTAGTATATACAGGTTGTCCCGAGACTATTCCGGTAGATTTAATCGAATGTTTATTACGAGTAAGAAATTATATAAAAAAATGTGAAAATAATTCATCCCTAAATTTATTAGTTGTATTAAAGCGCTGGAGTAAATTGCCTTTGCCGTCGCAAAACGTAATCAATATGTTCGTAGCCTTGATTGAGTGCGGTCTGCGAGCGCAGTCACCGATCAATGCGTTGTGAGTGGCGATCAGCTGGCGCAAATATAACTGATTTATAATATCACGTTAAGCTTACAATTTTTTTCCTCAGAAACCATGATGAATTTTGTTGTCTTAACAAATCATGTTTGGAATTGTATGGCCAATAAGCAGGATTTTTTTATCAAGAATGGTAGACACATTGACACCCGATATCGGGATATCCTGTATATGGCATTACAGTGACATCACCCAAAAAAAATTAAATGAAAGAAGGGAAATTGACTGCAAAACTTGGACCCTAAAAGACGCTGTCTTCTGTCTCATAAGAACCATTTGAAATGGGGGTGCTACAAGCTACATTTCAAATGGTTGCACAGCTAAACCGCAATAGGCAACTGAAAAAAGCTGAAGATGGCTTTTCGGTCTCCTCATAAGAGGAAATCAATTCGAGCTTCTCTTCTCTTGAAGGCTGAATATAAAGAAAGTAAACGAGAGGCCGTCAACGCAGAAAATGGTTAAAGGCCTGGTCGCATATAAATTTTGAGGATTTAAAGAGACTTGCTCAGAATTTCGCTGAGTTTAGGTTATTGATTGCTAACTCTTCAATGGAGATGGCACTTGAAGGAGAACAAATAAAACATGACCCCACTGGACAAAAAGAAATATTTGTCGGACATTTACCATTTTCGTCAATACTATTAATTTTTATTTTCTTAACTACAGTTAGATGAGATATTCATATACTGAACATTCGTATCTATAAGTTGAATCAAAGATGAACCTAAAGTATCAAGGATGAATCGGAAAAAGGGCAGAAATAATTTCGATAAGTTACTGAGAAACTGAGCCATGCTAATAGTGGTAAAAGATGAACTCAATACTGTGACACCATGGGGTATCGGTTAGATGACATTATTATGGCGGCTTTATTGTATATTGTGCAATGTAACGGTATTTCAAAGTGATTTGGACGGCATCTCGTAGAGAAGACTAATATCGGCTCTCATACACAATCTAAAGGTATGATGAGAAAATATATGAAGCCATTAAATATTACTCAAAAAAATTAAATATAACAATAATCAACATCTAATATCAAGATTACTATTATTTATCTGTGTTTCAAATACTCCAAGGTACGAGAGAGAGAATTTTTAAAAAATAATTGCATCACAGCTGATAAGACTCAATTTCATCATCATCGTCATCTTTTTCAATTTGTATACTTTCGACGACCTCATTGAACACGACAGTTTTTTTTATTGGACTCTTTATTTCTCCAAATTCATCTTCGTCCAATTCATAAACATTTGCAACCGTTTGGGTCCTCTTTGCGTCGCTTTCCGTGAACGAAATCGGAGCTGGATTATTGTTTCGTTGCTGTAAGCTTTCCGTGACTTCGTTTTGTAGGGTGACGTTCGGTGCTGGTGTCAGAATCCTTTCGAGATTTGTCGACAGTCGCTCTCTGTCATCGGCAGCAGAAACTGTCGACGCATGCACAATCCTTTTGACTACGGATGTGTTGGAGTTCGAGCTATTTTCGGAGTCATTATTACTAGATGTATCGTTGAATTGACCGTATTTGCTTTTTCTGTGGATAAAAATATAAAGTGGATTTGAATAGTTTTAATGAATGAAGTATATGCAACCAGAAAACCCCAACATTATGATTAGCTTTATTTTAATATATACATACAAATGTCACACTCTCATAACTACCACAAACATCACTCACAAATTACACATAGCACTTCAAAAAAAAAAAAAATCTACTATATACGAATATAATATTCATAATCTATATATATTTTAAGAACACTGTTCAAATTTTTATGCTAATCTTAACATGTAAAATAAGGTTTTATATATTAGTAATAAGTTTTGTTTGTAATTATAAAATGTAATACTGTGGATTTTTCAATAAAGTATAAATAAATAAATAAATTAGAAAGAGCAACATATGGAATATAAATGAAATGCTTTAACCAAAAGAATTGATTGTTGGGTTGGCGGTTAAAGTATTTAATTATTTGTTCAAGTTTAAATGCACTTTCAACTGAATATTTAAAAAGAATGTAATCGTACCTGTCGGATGCGTAAACTTTAAAATGGGATTGGCATAAATTTCATGCAGAAAGCATGGTATTTCATGGGGCAGAGACGGATATGCGGATGAGGTAGAAACATGAGAAAGAAATCAGAGAATTGCTAAAGAGGCTCTAAGATTTCATTTTTTTATGAAGAATATTTTGAAACCGTTTGTTTTTTGTGATCTTCAAGAAAATTCTAATGTATAATTTTTTTTCCGAAAATAGCGGCTCTTATTAAAATATTAACACTTAAATTCTACCCAAAATGGTTTTTCAAATGCCCAATAACTTTGAAGGAGGTATTTTTTTCTAAAATCTATTCCTATACATTAGAAGACAATGACTACTAGCACTCAAATTTATTATGCCTCAAAAAACTCCTCAGTACCTCAAACTGTCCAAACTTAGTCAACTTTTGTGCTCTCAAGATCATAATTAAATAAATAAAATAAAAGGAAAGTTATTTTCAAAATTACCTATTTTTCCACAAGTACCATCCTGCGTTGAATAGTATCATTAGAACAAGAAGTACACTTAGAATTATGACAGTATAAAGCAGGAATGTAGAATTAGAATTGCCGCCGCTTGCAGATTCTTCTGGTGGTAGTGGAACGCTCACAATATTGAAAGAAAATTCGTCTGATTCGCTTAGTTCAGATTCAATTCGCCTGCACAGAAATTAACAATAAATTATAAAAACAGGTCAAACAAAAATTGAAATCACACACTGAAATTTTTGCACCGTTGTATGAAAATAGTACGACTATGAACTTAAACTAAAGGAAAATAAAACTCAATTTTAAGTGGTGTGTTAAATGTACCTTTTTACCCGACTTCATGAGCGATTTTGAATATTTTTTGCTTATATGATATGATTCCTCAGGGTTGGTCCCATTTTAGTTTCGTCTAAAGGTAGCAACAAATCGAAAATAAAATTTTCCGTTCAAAATGTTTTCATGTCAATGTCATCATGTGCTTACTTTTTATGTTATATGTACTTTTTTTTATTTATTTTGATGACGATATTTGTCTTAAAAAATATTTTTTTTAACCAAGCATCAATGATTTTTAATATGAATGATTTCTATGCCAAATTTGAGAACTACATACATGAGAATACTTTATACTTCCAAATTATATTTAACTAGCTGTTCCACCCCGGGCTCGCCTCGGGTAGGTAGTTAGGCAATATTGGCGGCTTTAACCCACACGGCGGTATGGGCTGACACAGGTTGGACATAATTATTTTTATGACATGTATGGGGAGCGAAGCGACATGGCACTCGGGATGGGTCAGAAATAGCATAAGAACCTTCTCCTTGGCAATGTTTCAAATGACTGGGGTTAAATGACGCGGGAAGTAGGGAGGAGAGGGTGATGCAGAGAAGCAGATACATTTTTTCTTTTTATAAAACATAACATGCATAAAAATATAATAAAAATCTTACTCTGACAGAACTTCGGCCAAAATGAGATTTCTCTGGTTATCAAAAGCATAAACATATATTTTCAAAAGAGTCAAGTTTTCGTTATCGGCGGGTATTTCACTGACATCGCCTTCAGTAACGTTATCATCGTTTCGCACATTTTTATAATGGTTCCCATCCACAATCCTGTTGATATCCACGTTTTCTGGCAAGACGGCAGATTTCAATGACTTAACTTGAAGGGACAGTTCTTGCGAGAGGTAGGCAGTTACCTCATCGAGGGTTTCTAGAAATGCTCCTTTTACGCTAAGTAATGAGATGTGTTGTCTATCCAGCAGATTTACCTGAAAATATAAACATTACAATGTTTACATATTGTGGGAAAGCCTTTAATAAAAGTTTATATAATCTAAAATGAGAAACTAATACTCCTTCTGATTCACTATGTGTTTTGTAAAGTTGCAGTAATTATAACATAATTTATTGTAGGTTATATTCCAACTGTCAATACTATTAATTTATTCATTTAGAAACGTTATTAAAATGAATGAAGTAAATATTGCTTAATTCCACATTCCTATTAAAATCCTACGTTTTCCCCCTTTACCTGTTCACACCGGACGAAAAGATGTGTAAGGAACTGGCCATACCAACATTGAAAAGTGTCAGTGTTCGTTCGTTTTCCTGCAGAGTTTTGAGTTTAACGTTCCGTCCCGTCCGCGGCACTTATTGGCCGTGCTCGAAACTAACAAATCGTGAGACGATAATAAACAATATAAAGTAAGTGAAGTGCTAATCTCAGGGCCCTTGAGTGTAAACAATCGGTACAACTCCCGTGAAACCACCAACGACGGCGAGTGCTGGCGCTTCCACACAATCCTATTTCACGGTCAACTAATCTATTTAATTCCAGCGACCTATTTCGTTCATTTGTTCTATAAGTAAAAAATCCTTGATTTACCTGAATCGTCAGTGGTGTTGTATGCGGCCCGCGTCCATCTTCATCGATGGCATAAACTGTGAATGAAGCACCGTTTGCTAGAGGTTCAGGAAAACTTTCCAATGGGTATATGATACCGGTTTCCGGATGAATAGTAAAGTGGTTGCTATCTGTAGAGTATCGGATTTTTGCATTTATTCCTATATCAGCATCGGTGGCCTAAAAATATAAAAGGGAACTTATACATCATTGCACCAAATTACGAGAATGTTGTATTACCAATGGGAATAGGAACTAAGGAACTTATAGCTAAGTTACTACAATCAACCTGCAGGGCTAGTCGGGACCGCGAGCGCGATCCGCGAGCGAGAGGTTCACGTATCCATATTGTATATTTATGATGGTATTGTTGCCAAATGCTGAAGTGACGGAAAGCCGAATCTTGTTCCGCTCGCTTCTTCCAACAGTTAGTACTAAATTGGTAGTCTGCAATGTCTCAATCGCATCTCGCTCGCACGCCAATCACTGAAACTGCAGTGAGTAGGGTCTCTCATGATGCAATCGCTTGTCATGGCTGGTATTTGTTTCGTATTTTTCATTAAAGCCATTAAATAAATTCTGCGCATTGTACCATTAAATACAATAGAAAGACAGAATTATGGACAAAGAATGAGTGTTTATAGATTTGTATTATGATGGTTTGGTTACCAAATTCAATTGCTGCTGAAATGATTTTATTCTTTAATTTCACTTGTCTTGTCTTACGAGTATTTTTAAATTAAACTCTAATACGTGGGGATGAGCTAAAACTTTCCAAAAGTGTCTCCGAATCTGCTGTCGTGAAGTTCGATGTTTGCTATCTATTGAGTCAATAGCTAAGTAAATATCAATCGCGAATTTCCTTCCTTCATCCCTGTATCGGCTGCGCCTCGTTCTCATGGACTGTGGCATGGTTGCAATTAAATCTCTTTCATGTACCTATATGAAATAGGCTTAACATTCAAGGGTCACAAATAGTTCCCAGAGCCCTCTCTTTCGCACCCATTGTGACAATAACTGATTTATTTTTTACAGGGTACGTCTTAATGCCTTTATAGGTGGCATGCCCCTGTGTACTGTAAAAGTTGCTGATAGTGATAATGATTACTGAACCTAGGAGGAGGACATAATATTACGTTGCAAATCAATATATGTTTTTATATTTTAATTTCAAGTTGCTTACAAGAACAGTAGTCAAATATGGCGGCATAAGGGCGTCAGTTAATGAATCTACAGGATACCCAATGGCCAAGGGGCTGGACTGCACAAATATCGGAGGGTTATCATTGATATCCTCAACAATTATATTGACGACACGATGGCTCGTTGAGTAGTGAATATTTTCAGCTATTATCCATTTAAGAGTGCCCTCTTCACTTGCTCTGGACGCACTCAGAGAAGAATTTCCATTAGAATTAATACGAGTAGTAGTCTTTCTTGGTAATGTATTATTGTAAATCAAAGCTGTGGAACCATCGTTGCATGTCAGCTCAAGTTCTAAATAAACTTGTGACAGCGTCATGAATGCTATCGAGTGATGTTCTCGGTTAACCTGCATGCATGATATACCTCCTTTGTCATCGGTGAAGAACCAGGCCTGATCTGATGGCCACTGTTTGGTGATTACATAACGGCATTCACCGTTCATTTCTTCGTTCAAAGTTACGACATCGCTGTAAGATTGTTCTTCGATTATATCCAGTATTGTAAGGGGATCCAAACGGTAATCGTTGGCATTGCAGATGGTCCCATCATTGACTATTATGCGTAACTGCGAAACAAATGCAAACAAATTTCATTAGAGAAGGCACATTTTTTATATGGTTTCTCATCACCATAAGTTAAAGAACTGACTATTTCACACTAGTTGAGAGGTGTGGCTCAAGATGAACGACGATATGCAACAATTTGATCTAACAATCACCATACTCTCATGAATAACCAACCGGAAGACCTAGCAACTTTCCGATTTTCCTTTTTTGCATGGACAATAGTCCATGCAAAGGAAAACTACAACGTTATAATAACATACACAAAATATTTCTTATTATTGTAAAGGAATAATGCTTATTTTGGAGACACCTAAGTATTTTTTTCTCAAATAGGCATTGCAAAAAAAGTTTTTGAGGGAATATATTACAAATTTTGATTTTGATAATTTCGATATCCGATAAGAACACGGCAGGTATCCATCCTCGTAATCTCCATGAAATTTTCCATAGACCACTTTTTTTGTTTTTATATATTATAATGTATTTTATTAATACACTCAAAATCGGACACACTATAATTTTCTTTCACACACAAAATACACAACAAACAAAGTTACACTCAGCAACGATGACGGGACATCCTGTCATTACTGTATACGCCAGATGCTGTGTGGTGCTTAAAAACTTCATTGGCTCATTGTATTTCTATTCATATTTAAAAGCGGCATTAACGTGTACCTGAATTCATGAAAGGCATAGACAAATCGCCATTTTTTTTTATTTTAGTTCGGTTTTGACATTTAATTATTTGATTGTTTATGTGAAACGTGCGCGAGTGTTTTTGAGGGATTGAGTTTTATTTACAAAAACTATGTGGTACACGATGCCGGTCGATTGCGTTTTAAGTAGCGGAATCTGTTAAAGGCGGTGACGATAGACATAGCTATTCTATCCGTAATAAATAGTTTGTTATATTATGAACGACAATGACCATTAGACAATGGGTGTAATAAATAGACAGAATTTTCTGTTTTTATGGAATTGTAACTATTTTTACACTACTAAAAGTATATTCCGTGGTACTTTCACACAATAGCGCTCTGCTGTTGGATGTTCGAACTTGTGAGTGGCATAAAAAGCATGCTATTTCATGAGGCGGAGACTCGTGACAGGCGTGTATGGACATTATACGCACGAAATCAAGAGGCTCAATAATTGCTACAGAGACCTTAGGACTTTCTTTTTAATGAAGAAACCGTAAAGAATATTTTGAAAAGCTTTATTTATTATAAACATCATGAAATTTACTTTCAACATTTTTCTAAGAATAGCAGCACCAAAACTCGGCAACTTTAAAGTAATCTGAAAACAACGGTTAACTTTTTTACTGTCCATTATGAGTGTGGTATTTTTGTTTTAATTTTAAAATAATTTAACATTGTTGTGTTGTGGTTGTTTGTTTGAAGATATCAATTGATGAAATATGGCTATACTTACGTCAGCCATTGCATTGACTTGAGTGACAGTCGTCGTGGCCCTTATAGTGACTTGGTAGTCACCCGTATTAGCAAATGCGGATAGTGAAATCAACCCAGATCTAGAGTCAATATGCAGCCTCTGAGACAAATGATCTGCATCAGAAAAGCGGTATATCACTTAGTTATATTTTCCGAAATGAATTGGTTTAAAGCTACCAAGTGTTTAAAAAAAACCCTAACATTTAAACAGCAGCGTGTCACTAATTGCTTGGAATCATTCTTGTGTAGGATTAATCCGTACCAAAGGCGAAGCCCAAAAATGTAATTTCAAAATGTCTATGTTTAAATCACAACATACAAATTTGAGACTATACTCGTAAACAGACATTAGAAATACATATATTTTTATTATGTGCCAGTATAGTAAAACAAGAAAAATATATAGGTTGTCCCAGTCAAGAACTGCCCGGACAAAAGCAAGCCAAAGAACTCATAGTAGGATTCTCGCAAAAAAGACTCTCGGAGCTACTGAAGTTAAGCCGAAATCAAATAAGGATCCTAACCAGAACCTTAACTGGCCACTGCAAGCTGAACAAACACCTGCACAAATTAAGCCTATCGTCTGACGACAGGTGCAGGCTTTGCCAAGTGAGCCTAGAAACTCCGTTACACCTACTGGGAGAATGTGGGCCCCTCATGAACAAAAGGTACCAGCTTCTAGGCAACCATCTCCTCAGGCCTGAGGAGATTAGAACCATCGCACCTAAAAAGATACTCAACTTTATCTACAGTACGGGACTAGAGGGCGAACTTTAAGTGGATTTAAATGTACAATAGTTCTGGAAAGGACGCGGGGGGTAGACTCCCCACATCCACTAATATACATAACATAACATAGGTTGTCCCAGGACCATTCCTGAAAATTTAAGGGGGTTTTTATGTTCCCCATTCGCGTAAGAAATTGTATAAAAAATTGAAAAAAATAATTCATGCCCAAATTTATTAATTTAATCAAAAATTTAGGCATGAATTACTTTAAATACTCCGCTCTTTCATTTACTCGCTCGTGCTCATCCAAGGTCGGTCAACGACCCGGCGCGGCGGACGAACTTATGACAAGAACGATTTAATACTATCGTGTAAACTTCACATATTTTTTTACAAGTTTACAGACCTCAAAACAAATCATGTTTCAAATCGCAGGGTCAATTAGTTGTTTTTTTTTATCGGGAGTAGACTTGGTACACAGTGTATGTGAATGCACTATTTTCAAGTTTGAAAAGTTTCCAAGATTAAAATACTTTGAAATTTGGTACAAAGTATCACTTGTGGGACTAATTTAAATTTTATATTATGAGTCCTAGGCCATATTGTCATATGTTAAATCTATTGGCTTGACAGCTAGGTCCTGCAACCGACATTGGAGGCGAAACACGTCATGCCTGCTGCTTACAGCTGTAGACATTACAGTGCATACAATAATTAAATAAAACAACATTTCTCTTTTCTTCTCTGTTGCACAACCCATTTTAAAGGTTAATTGTGGTAAAATGTTTAACCATTTTATAAGATTAAAACAACTGGTTGAGGTATGGAATCAGTTCATATTATACGCATGGCATAGGATATGGCTACTCTTATTTTATGTAATAGATATTGCAAAAAAAATACCAGTAAGGTTATTCAACTCGTAGGTAACGCTTTCGCCTGTGTTTGTACTCGCTGATACAGTAAGCAAGTCTCCTGTATATGTGGGTTCGACCGTTACTTCATACGCAAGAGAACCGAAAGTTATGATGGGTTCTTCAACGATCTCTGAAAAAAAAATGTAATCAATAAGAAATAAAAATACTATTCTGCGTCCATGAGGAATAATCTGCAGGAGTTAGCTGATGGTAAGAGCAAATGGCTTTCGTATTACGTACAGAAACCAAATATGTAATTGAATCGGTATACAACTCCTCGATAGATGATGCTCCATGCAACGAAGTAATTCATTTATTATTTTTATACATTTATTATTATTATTTAACATTCATTTTAAAAGAAAAATATAATACAGGTTACAGAACGGCCCGGTGGTATAAATGCCTGCTTTTAAAATCCAGAGGTCCCGGGTTCGAATCGCAGTGGGTCGAATCCGGCCAGGTTATTTTTTGCCGCTGAGAATATTTAACTGCACTTTTCTCAGCACTGTCGACTGAGTTAAGTAACAAGACACACACACAAATTCATTCCAATACAGATTTGATACAGATCAATGTTTCCCAATCACGAGCTAAACAATTTTTTAATTTAATCAATACCGACGCAAGGCATGCCAAAACATTCACATTAATGACGGATGAATCAAACTGTTAATGCACATGTCCCAAATCAAACATACCAAGACTTAGGTTATATTACCGGTTGTTAACGTTTAGTTGGCCAGTCTATAAACTCTATCTACTCTTGGGCCATTCCCAAATGCAAAAGCATCGCTCAACTCTCAAAGCGGCGTGATGTACTTCGAGTGCTAAAACTATTTCCTGAATTAACCTGACCAGATATGTTGTTGATATACTTCAATCCTCTCTAAAAGGCCAATAGTGATTTTAAATACACGCAGCATAAAAAATATTAGACAACAGTAAATCTTCTATTCCTAGCTCAATAAGAGATTTTATGGAGGAAATTGTACTCTATATCGCTAATAGAAGTGGCAAATGAGTATTCCTACCTTCGGTTCCCTTTACATTGATGTGAAGGACAGTGTGAGCTTTGCCAATCTGTGCTGTGGCCGCTTCTAAGACCAGAATTAACGGTTGATTCTGCGATGACACAGCGCTCGGTAACGTCGCTGAAACTGCGACAACTCCATTCTCTCCTACTGCTGTAAAGTACTCACTGTGCGCTGTAAAAAAATAATAATTATCACAATTTTTAAGAAATGTATTAAAATATTTAACAATTATACCTGAATAGCTTAATGTTCCACTGAAGACATACTTAATAAATCTCTGTGGGTCATATAGGAACCTATTATCTTTGAGTTGGCAGTATCAAACTTAGTCGCAGTCTGTTGCCACTGTTACGTGTGACTACAGTACAGTGGCCATAATCTTTTCCTAATTACATGATTTTATACAGATGCTTTCCAATCTACATTTATTTCGAGTAAACCGTTTGTTGTTTCACCAGTATTTTTGCTTATTTATTTATTTATTCAAAACAAAATATTGTTAAAACATTCAGTTCCGTACGTCAAACGGGCTGTCTATGCGATTGGCGAAGTACGTTGACCGAACGAAACATCCCACGCAGGACTGACATCCGTTTTTTAGTTTAAGTTACAATTACTTATAATTGGCAAACAATACGTACAAAACTATGAAAATGTTTATTTTATATATTTAATATTATATTGACATAGCTTTTGTAAATAAAACTCGAATTATTTACGCCAAATCTGTCAATTCACTAGCGCACTTTTCACAGTTATATCATGTCAAACAATCAAACGTCAAAACCGAACTAAAATATATACCGTTATCGGCGCTGAGTGTGTTAATATTAATGCCTGGTGGTATGGTATGCGTGATTTGGCTCTAAAAGTACTAACTCATAACCATCAACATAATTTGTTCAGCTTTCAAACCAATATTGTAACGTCCATTATAAAAAAAATCCGTTGTGTCAAATGTAAGACACATCTAATTTAATGATTGTAAATGAAAGGTTATTACAACAGAAGAGTATTTATGGCATAATACGCAAAATATAAATTTATAATAAAAAAGGATCTCATCCGTTTCCTATAAACCTCTCCAATCCTCCTCAATCCTCGCCTCGCCTCGTTAATTGCCATTGAACTGTTACTACTGTTCTGTAATGTATGTATTTTGGTGTATAAGAATAAATAAATAAATAACCTTGAAAAACGATTGCTTTATAATAACAAAAAAAATCTTACCTCCAGAGAATGTAAATGTAACTGGGTCAATATTGGTTGGATTAAATACAATCCTCGGGAGTAACAGCTGTGATTCTTCATAAATGCCTTCATATAGTGGTTGTTCGAAAGAAAGTGCTGTTTCCGATGAACCTGAAAAATAATAACAAGAAATGGTGAAAATGACAATGCCATATGAAAATAATAATTGAGTTATTTCAGTTTGTGTTGGTGGTCTACTGAAAAAAAAAGGATTGATGTTGACGGCATGTTACTGTAGCACCCTGACGATAATGTATGTGGCTCTCGAGGTGGGTGATCTTCCCTCCACACAATAGCTTTCTAATTGAAATGATGAATTGAGAATTTATAAAAATATCTAAAATTAAGAAATCTCCCACCCAATTTATACCCCTCACAAGTGCAACTCCAAAATGGAGGCCATTAACCAGCAATATCGCATTCCTAGTCCCTGCCCTGCTACATAACTTGGCAATATTCTACAGCACTCCATATCACTGAAATCAGCTTTAATAGCGGAGAGTTACTGTATCATGATAATATAACATCCTGAAAGACCACATTTTCAGATCAACCTAATGCTACGACCTCACTTCAGCCATCAAGACAAACGGGTTTGTAGAGCAATTCTTTGCAATAATCATTAAAGGTTTGGAGCTAGCCAGGAATCATTTCTATTATTATTATTTCTTGATACATATACTTTAAGGATATTCTTCCGGTGATACAGCTGGATGGCAGGTGGTATAATAGAGTTATTATTTTGCCAAAAGTTCAATTTTTCTTCTTAGCTGGCATGGGTCCTTAGAGAAAAGTTCAATTTTTCTTCTTAGCTGGCATGGGTCCTTAGAGAAAGGTTTAAATACGCTAACAGTTCAGATTTTTTCTCCTTTCCCTAAAAACATTTTTGCATATCGCCTTGGTAGCATTGGATAGGGAAAAATAACAATGGTCAGTAACATATTTTTGAAATGTCCAAAATCCTTCAATCTGCCCCGCAAATTGAATCCAACCAAAAGTGTTATCAGATTCAGCATATCGTGATATTAAGTAAAATCATTTAAATATATTCCAGTTTTATATAATTATGCAAAAGACAACCAATGGAAGTTTTTTAAATGTCTATGATTTTCAAAATTCAAAATCAATTGTCATTGTTTTTTTAAGTCAGCCTCGATTATAAACTAAGCTTTCATCATGATAGCCTAAGGTCTTTTAATAATAAAACAAAATAATAAAAAAATACTCACTCTCTTTGGTAAGACTCAAGACGATGACAGAAAAGGAGGTAATAGCCTCTGGTTTGATTGCACGTAACGTCAGTGAAATGTATGACTCAGAGTCAGTGAGATTGTCTGGTAAACCATTGCTGGTTATTTCCACTTGACCATTAGTGTAAACAGATGTAAAGTAGTCTGAAAGTTCTGCGAAAAACAAGATATGTTTTTGTTAACCACTATGATAGGTATTTTATTAAAATATAATCAAAACTAACCTCCATCTAACGAAAACTCAACGTTGATTTCATAACCTCCGACGATATTAATGGGAGGAAGTTCCACGACGCCTTCTGAGTATTTTCCTTCATACAGATGCTGATCAAAGACAACTGGAGCAGCGAGATCTACAAAAAGTAATATTTAATCATGTATATTTAAGAAATCCGCATTGGCAAACATTTTACAATGGTTGAGAAGAGCTGGTCATATACGATATTTTCAAAAATTTTAATGAACACGAGGGATATTTGCAAGCAACGGTGGTGTGCATCTTCGCTTTTGCAGTATCTACCGGAATATTTTATGAACCGTTCATCACGGCCACTACAGCGTAAAAATAAATAATTTATTTATAGAACGCCAATATCCACTATGTACAAATTAGTTTAGTAGGAAAAAGGCAAATTGTTTGCCCACCAACACAATACAAATGAATCATCCTTAGAATGCACTTATATATTCAAAATTAAAGTCAATCATGAAAGACAGATGCATAACTGAAGGAGAGAAATAATTTCATTACTATGGGCCAGTTATCATAAAAAAAACAAACCATGTACCAATATTAGGCAGACGTAGTACTATAGTAGTATGCCCACTTCCAACATTGCTGATTGCTGCTCCAAGTATTAAAACAATTTGAGACTCTTCATTAATAACTTCCGATGGTAATGCATTTAAGATATTCACTTCTATACTTTTATTTACAAGTGTCGCCTCAAAGTAATCTTTATAGTCTGAAAAACAATTGGTTGAATTTAAAAAAATATAACAAAATTAATTTTACAAAATTGAATGAAATCTAAAGTCACCTACCTCCATTGATGGATAAAATTATATCACCCTCATGAGGCACGGAGAAAGCAATTGGTGGAAGCTTCACTTCAATTGGATCTAATGAGTATACACCAGTGTATAATTGCTCTTCAAATTCTATTGCCGAATCTAGAAGATAGTGCATATATGAACTTATATGTTTGGGTTTTGGAATGTCAACATTTAATATAAAATATGAGTGTGTATGCTTAATTTAAGGCTCAATTAGTCGCATATTTATTACTAAACCTTATCTAAGTGGGCCAGAAAATACAATGCTAGATTTTTTCCAAACAGCTATTTAATTAGGACTAGCGCGTTGCGGATTTTAATTACGCGGTAAAAATAAACTGCGGCAAAAAATGTCATCGCCGTTTGCATAGTAAATTATTAAAATGAACGCACTTGAATGGCATTCTTAATAACATAATTCTCTAGCTTGAAATTTTGTAAATTTTATTTATTTATGTTTTACGTGTGTGTTTAATTTATATTATGTATGTTTATTATCTATGGCAGGGGTGCTCAAACGGTCGATCGCGACTATGCTCTGTGCGACTATGCGGTATGCTACGGTACGCCCTACCTAGGTAGGTAGGGTGTATCGTGTATGTACGACAACCCTGCATCACACACACTTGCAGTCTCTCAGAGTCGATCGTAAGTAGTCTAAAAATATTGAGGTAGATCGCCAGCAGTTCAAGTTTGAGTACCCCTGATCTATGGCTTCTGTTGCCCAGGGAAGTACTATCAAGCACAGTTTCGAATGCCTTGTTGTTTCCTGACAGGCAGATATCTTTTTAGTTTGTAATTGAATGCGTGTTCGACATGCTATATTGCACAGTATTGAGAAAAGTTTTTGAACCGCCGGGTTTCGAATCCGGGACCACTGGGTCAGAAGCATTCATACCATTACGCCACCCGAACATTTGGTAAGTCATTTCATATTAGCTTTCTTATTTTTTTTAATTGTTTGGATTCATTCAGTTTGAAAATCGTAAGTGACATACATAATAAAAGACATTTTATGAAAATTTTGGATTATTTTCTAAGGTATCATTTGAGTATAATCTCTAATCTAATCGAAATTTATGAAAAGAAAATGGTATTTAAGAATTTTCTTTTCGTTCTTAAGAGTATTTTAATTTAAATTCAATATTCACAGGTGTTTACACCCAAGATCTACTCCACTAGTAGTAGAATTTATCATTAGCGTAAAATAATTACCTATAGTTGGTAGAGTAATGGAAAGTACTGTAAGAGTACTTCTGACATCTCCAATAGAGGCTTCTAACATTAAAAGTATATGGGAAACATTGCCAATGACAGTTCCATCTGGTAACGCACTCTTAATGGAAACTAATACATTTTCATTGTCAAGCTGGGCATCAAAATGTTCCCTGTATTCTGCAACAATAACAATTAGTTACTTCAAATTACTTTATTCTTGTCTCTGAAAACATTTAATAGATTAAGTAACTATTCCACCGCAACATATTATTCCAAAGACTACTTTTCAGGGGAAATAATTAATATAATGACTTCAGCAATCCAAAGGCTTGTGGTAGAGGTAGGTTTTTTTAACTCGATTACACACTTTGCCAAATACCTGCAGCATCTCACTAAAGATCTAGATAACATTTAAACACCTTTCTACAACTGCGTTCGCAGCATCATTCCGTATCTGGATATGGAAAAAGGAGATTGGTCGATACATTTAGGTCTAATATCCCCTTTAATCATGCCGGTTACGCTCTTACCGCACACCGTGTATATTAGTTAATTATTGTAGCGCTCGTCAGATAAATATCAAACTGGCAACATCAGCGCTAATCGCCGACGCATTGCTAGTACAGCTAAGTACAGCTGCCGTTCAGCGGTGCAAACGACGGACAGGTAGACCACGACCGGAGCTTGAGCGGCTGATTCATATACCTATTGTGCTGTTCCTCTTGCTTCATTGCTTATATATACATAGAATACAATTATTTTTTCAAATTCCAACTGTCTTTCCGGAGAGAACTCACCCTAATCAAGTGACGTGTGGGTGTTAGTTTGTTATGCCCGCCGAGACCTGGTTTAGCATGATGAACAGCACACAGCGGCCAATTCAACATTTGTCAATGCTTCACATACTCTGTTTTCCAGGGATACGTTAGTCCGATGCGAATTATTGAGGGAAACTGGATTTTTTTTTGCGTGGCCTTAGTTTGTAACAGAGGGTAGTTTCTTGACTGATCCGTTAAAAAGACGGCAATTTAAATAAATAGCCGTCGTTTTACGACTAAGTAATCCAGGAAATATTTACTCACATGTAATAGTTATAGACTATTATATTTTATACACGATTATTCAACAGCATGGCATAGGGCGACACTCAGTTCAGAAAGCTGTTGAGAGTACCCACATTTAATGGTTATACATTATTATATTTTATATATATTTAAGGGACAGCGCAGGGGGGGGGGCACTCTGGTCAGAAATACTAAATTCGGTATACAAACCTCCAAACAACATTAATGTAACATTGTCGTGGATACTTTCGGTGAATGAAATTGGGGGAAAGTGAACGTCAAGTGGATCCGTGGAGTATGTTCCTTCATACAGAGGGTGTTCAAAATGTAATGGTTCGGGATTATCTGAAAGGTGAAAAATAGACATTATTAAATATTTCTTTGCTTTTAATTATTTCATTTTATTAGGGAAACCAGCAGTTATTATTATATTATTCATTATTGTTAGGGATATATGTGTTTTTGAGAGTGAGATGGTAGGTGTGTATGTGAGCATGTGTGCTTAAAGGATGCTTATGTAAGTGTTTAGTGATCAGTGTTTATGATCCTTAGATGCCTTTTAAAGTTGGACAATGAATATTATATAGTGTCAACATTATTATTAATCCTATTGAGGACTACAGTGATATATCCAGGTATTTTACCCAGCATTGGTTTAACATTTAGGCAACCGAAATGGAATAGTGGGATTCATCGTGGTTTTGAGGAGAATATATGTTTTTTTTAAATATGGCATATAAGTAACATACAACTTATAGTACTAAATACATCTAAAATAATTTAATATTCACTGTTAATTTTTTCCACATAAAATTTATTAATTTAAAAACATTTAAATAATGTGTTGCATGGCTTAATAAATTTTATAATAAAATATTTTTTTAAAATATTAATCAATATCTGATTAAAAACTAATTATTTGTAAACGGTTTGTTGGTTGTTTATTTAATTAAATATATATATATATTAAAATATTACATTGACATTTGTCTTCAATATTATCTTGTACTTACAAGTAACAAGTTACAGATAATACTGAAGTCAAAATGTTTAACCTTCAAGCCAAATAAGTATTATAAATTTCTATGATTATGATTATGATTTTCAAAATTCAAAACCAATTGTCATTGTTTTTTCGAGTCTGCCTCGATTATAAACTAGCTTTCATCATGATAACCTAAGGTCTTATAAATAATAAAACACAAAATAATAAAAAATACTCACTCTCTTTAGTAAGACTCAAGACGATGACAGAAAAGGAGGTAATAGCCTCTGGTTTGATTGCATGTAGCGTCAATGTTATATATGACTCGGAGTCAACGAGATTATCTGGTAAACCATAGCTGGTTATTTCCACTTGACCATTAGTGTAAACAGCTGTAAAGTAGTCTGAAAGTTCTGCGAAACACAATTTATGGTTTTGTTATGCACTATGATAGGTATTTTATTAAAATATAATCAAAACTAACCTCCATCTAACGAAAACTCAACGTCGATTTCATAACCTCCGACGATATTAATGGGAGGAAGTTCCACGACGCCTTCTGAGTATTTTCCTTCATACAGATGCTGATCAAAGACAACTGGAGCAGCCAGATCTACAAAAAGTAATATTTAATAATGTGTCATAATTGAATATTACTTACCTATTAATAATAATAAAAAAAAAAACCTCATTATACTCATGGTTGCCATAAGCAACCTCTCATTTACCCGTGATGCCTCAAAGTGGCAAATTAAAATTTCCATAGTTTTTTTTTGTCGAGGGTTTTTGAGCAAACAGCCTAGTTATGGAAAAACAAGAAATACCATTATTATGAAATCTTTTAATTAGGCTATTTTAAATGCTATAAGCCCTTTAGTTTTTTTCTGATTTAGTAGTAAGAGAGAGTCTATAAATACTATAAATTGAATACTTATCAATATTACAAATGTTTTTTAATACCATCAAAACAAAAATAATCTTTCAGATTAATTTCTTGAGATCGTAAATACAAAATGTAATAACGTAAGTGTTAATAATTCAGTTTTTATTGCACTAAATGCTTTTATAACTATGTCACCTAAAGTCCAAAAACAAATGTAACTATTGTTTTGTCGATAGATCTAATAAAAAAATATTTTATTTTGGAATTCATTAAAAAAATATAAATTAATATCACATCCAGCTTTGGATCACTCTTGCAAATAACATAATATGTAACTTTAAATATAGTTGCCCATGACAGACAGATGGATAACTGCACTGCAGGGTTAAGGATACCCTAAAAAACAAACCATGTACCAATATTAGGCAGACGTAGTACTATAGTAGTATGCCCACTTCCAACATTGCTGATTGCTGCTCCAAGTATTAAAACAATTTGAGACTCTTCATTAATAACTTCCGAAGGTAATGCGTTTAAGATATTCACTTCTACACTTTTATTTACAAGTGTCGCCTCAAAGTAATCTTTATAGTCTGAAATACAATTAAATGAATTTAAAAAAATACGACAAAAATAATTCGACAAATTTGAAATAAATTTAAAGTCACCTACCTCCGTCGATGGATAAAATTATGTCACTCTCATGAGTAACGGAGAAATTGATTGGTGGAAGATTTACTTCAAGTGGATCTAGTGTGTATGCACCAGTGTATAGCTGCTCTTCAAATAGTATTATAGAATCTAAAAGATAAAATAAAATATATGAAAGATATACATAAAGACATAAAGAATGTTTTTAAGATAAAGAATGTTCCAAGTGTGTATAAGTTTATAATGTATAAATATGGATAAGTGTATAATATATGTGTAGTGATATGTGTATCTTTTGATAATTTCAAATCGGCACTAATAAAGTATAAAGTCAACTTTTAATATTCATTTAAGTCAGTAATTTAATTTTAATTTAAGTCAGTAAGTTGTATAAAGTCAACTTTTAATATTGTTTATAAAATTGTTTATTTTTTTTCTTTGAAAGTAATCTCTTTCAAGACTATGTCATAATCTATTTGATCAAAGGCCTTCAAAATATCAAAATAAATCGCATCCATTCGAATATTTGCATTAAGATTGCTGGGCTACTTCATTTGTAATAACTAGCAAGTTTAACGTTGCAGTATGTGTGTTTATTGTGTATGTACCTGTAACTCTAAATTGTTAGCTCAATTATATTATTTCATAATATTTATATTAAAAAAAATTAAAAACGAGGGTGGCTATGATATATTTTTTTATCAAATTGTGGTTTGAACTGAAATAGTATTTAATTTAAAAAAAAACTTTTTAGAGTGACATTTGGATGAATATATGATTATGACTAGTTATGGGATAAATTAATTACAATAAATAATATGTATTTTCAATATATATTGGACAATATATATTGAAATTTAATATATTGGAATTTAAAAAATCAATATTGATAAAATAAAATTATTACCAACAGTTGGAAGAATAATGGAGAGTACGGTGACAGAGCTTCTGACGTCGTGAATAGAGGCTTCTAGCAACAAATGTATGTGAGTCACGTTTAGAAAAATTTCAGTTGGTAGGGCATTTCTAACAGAAATAAATACATTCACATTGTCAAACTCAGCATCAAAATATTCCCTGTAATCTGAAATAAAAATTTATTAATTTTAACAACCATGTGATTACAAAAATGAAACAAAGATTTATTTATTTTTTCCTAACTAAAATATTTCCAACCAACCAAATCAAACTATCTAAAATATAACCAAGTTTCAACTAAATACAAGATACTTTTATACCACAGACAAAACTCATAAATTAAAATGATTATGAATTGGATTAGTACAAACCTCCAGTTAACTCAAATACAATATTGTCATGAATACTTTCCGTAAACGTAATTAGTGGAAAGTGTAAGTCGACTGGATCAATGGAGTACGATCCCTCATACAGCGGCTGTTCAAAATGTAAGGGAACTTGAATATCTGAAAAGTGAAAAATGAATAATATAATAAAACAAGAATATAGATTCAAATTTAAAATTGTTTATAACGCATGAGACTTTAGTAATTTATTTTTATTCCTTTTCCAGCAGTTCTACATATTTATTGCGGTATGTATATTATTTTTAAAACAAATTAAATCAGCGGAAACATTTTCATTTTGTATATAGATAACAAAAACAAAAGGGTTTCCTGAAAAGGTTTGTAAATTATTTCGCTTTCAACACTATAACTGTAAATCTCGTACACCACAGCTATGGTCAGATATATGCACTGAGAATATTCAGCGGCGCTTTTCTCTACAATGTCAAGAGTTAATTAACAGACATACAAAATCACTCTTTTAACTACAAACATATCAGTTAGAGAAATTCAAATCTTATATATCCAATTATTGGAGGTTTGGTTCAAAATTCAATTTTTAGTTTAACAATTATAATAAAAAAGAGTGAAATAGTTTTATTACCTTGAATAACATCGATAACCAATGCGGCTGAAGCATTTATATTTGCATTTGTTTCAACGTTGATTGACAATACGACAAACTTGCTGTTTGGAAGACCTAGGAACTCAGGTTCCAAAAGCTCAACAAGAATCGTATTACCCTGTAGTTGTGCTCTGAAAGCCTCGTGAAATTCTGAAAGGAAAAACCTATTTAACAAAACTGTGACAGTAACTTCTTAAAAATTACAAGATAGACACAATATGAATTATTTTACGATTGTATCAATCATATACCTGCATTTTTAAGTTATATTCATTTGTTTTAGCATTGGATACATCTCTGGCACGATAACCAAAACATAAATAATATAATAGTCATCTTAATAAATAAGATATAAAAGAATTTGTTGAACTAAACAATATGACGGGTAAACAAATTACAATAATAATATTACTCACCGCCTGATAAAGATACTTGAGTACTTCCTGTTACTCCACTCGTCAAAGTAATTGCCGCGGGAATCGTTAAAGTTTCGTTATTAATGGAACCCTCATAAATCGGATGTTCAAATAGCAGGATATTTTCTAAAACAGATTGCATAATTTCAGAATTTGATCATATCATATGAATAATTAACTATAAGATGGTAGTGGTAAAATATGTTACACCCTATCGATACATTTTAGCACATTGCAATTTATTTCATGTGGTATTTAATATTTCAATTATAATTTCATTTCATCTAGATTTATTTAAAAAAAAACTGTCCATTTATTAAGAAATATATATTAAGTGGTAATATATATTTAATTTTGTTTGCTGGTTATTATGCATGAATAGAGAATTTCCCTAGATTCTACGGCTGATACGTGATACATGGATAAATGCCAATAATTTTAAGAGTTATGTTAATAAGTTGTACGGTTTAGGAGTTTAGTAAGTCATGACATGTAGAAAATAAAAGAGAAAAAAATATTTTAGCAGAAATCTAAATCTCAATTTATTACAAAGGTATATATAAAAACAACATATTAATAATGGAACTTACTTTCTGGAAGAGCAACATTAATGGCAGTATTTCCGAACAAGTTAGAATTATTGACGCTGGCAGTTAATGTGAACGATAACACCGTTCTGCTCTCTAGGATATCTTGAGGAATAGGCCCATTTAACCCGAATACCACCGAATTGTTTTGGGGTGTGATAGTAAAATACTGGGAGTCATCTGAAAGACAAAAAAAAATGTTATTAATATAATATGAGTAACAAAGCTGATGGCGTTTCACAGCAACATGGATTTTGTATATTTATTATAATAATAAGAAAATATTGATAGTAATGAACTGTTACAATGGAGATGAAAATTTACACATAAAGAGACATATGTATTTTTATGGCAGACACCCAACTGCAGATACTCAAGAGTTAACGAATCCACCTCAAAATTCATAAGCAATTTTTCAAGAGCGCAAAAAATACTGTAATGGCCTTCTAGAAACATAAAACTTTTCTAAGATGAATATTTATAATATACATAAAAAAACACATTTACCTTGACGTAATAATATCTTAAACTCCATATTATATACAAAATTTTATTTTACATACCTCCTAATAAATCGAATGTAACACCTTGAGAAGATTCCTCGATCAGTCTCGCTGGAACGATGTTCAAGCTGGTCCCGTCGTAAGTACCATCATACATTAATTGTTCAAAAATCAAAACTGCAAGGCAAAAATATGTCATTATTTCTCATGCATGATTTAATTTTTTTTAGCGTACTTGACGTGTTATATTTAGCTAATTAGCGGTGAAGATGATACACACATAAATTTAAAAAGTCATGTTTAGAAAGTATCGAGACATTGACTGAAGGACAGCAGAACATGATGATCGGTTTATGTTTGAAGCTTTCACATTGGCTTTTGGGATTCAAAAGAACAAAGTTCGGAATGTCCAGCTGATGGCGATTGGAGTTTTTTTTTATATAAATATGAATAAAAAATTTAATAAACAAAAAATATATTACCAACAGTCGGTAAAGTAATTGAAAGTACGGTGTGTGAGCTTCTAACGTCCTGAATAGAGGCTTCTAGCACCAAATGTATGTGAGTCACATTTACAATATTTTCAACTGGCAGGGCGCGGGTAACAGAAACTAATACATTCCCATTGTCAAACTCAGCATCAAAATATTCCCTGTAATCTGAAATAAAAATATAACAATTATTTAAATTTAACAACCATGTAATTACAAAAATGAAACAAAGATTTATTATTTTTTTTTAACAAAAATATTCACAAGTTTCACCTAAATACAAGATACTTTTATACCACAGACAAAACTCATAAATTAAAATGATTATGAATTGGATTAGTACAAACCTCCAGTTAACTCAAATACAATATTGTCATGAATACTTTCCGTAAACGTAATTAGTGGAAAGTGTAAGTCGACTGGATCAATGGAGTACGATCCCTCATACAGCGGCTGTTCAAAATGTAAGGGAACTTGAATATCTGAAAAGTGAAAAATAAACAATATAATAAAAAAAGAATATTTAAAATTGTTCATAACGCATGAGACTTTAGTAATTTATATTTATTCCTTTTCCAGCAGTTCTACATATTTATTGCGGTTTGTATATTATTTTTAGAACAAATTAAATCAAAGGAAACATTTTCATTTTGTATATAGATAACAAAAACAAAAGAGTTTCCTGAAAAGGTTTGTAAATTATTTCGCTTTCAACACTATAACTGTAAATCTCGTACACCACAGCTATGGTCAGATTTATATGCACTGAGAATATTCAGCGTCGCTTTTCTCTACAATGTCAAGAGTTAATTAACGGACATACAAAATCACTCTTTTAATTACAAACATATCAGTTAGAGAAATTCAAATGTTATATATCAATTATTGGAGGTTTGGTTCAAAATTCAATTTTTAGTTTAACAATTATAATAAAAAAGAGTGAAATAGTTTTATTACCTTGAATAACATCGATAACCAATGCGGCTGAAGCATTTATATTTGCATTTGTTTCAACGTTGATTGACAATACGACAAACTTGCTGTTTGGAAGACCTAGGAACTCAGGTTCCAAAAGCTCAACAAGAATCGTATTACCCTGTAGTTGTGCTCTGAAAGCCTCGTGAAATTCTGAAAGGAAAAACTTATTTAACAAAACTGTAACAGTAACTTCTTAAAAATTACAAGATAGACACAATATGAATTATTTTACGATTGTATCAACCATATACCTGCATTTTTAAGTTATATTCATTTGTTTTAGCATTGGATACATCTCTGGCACGATAACCAAAACATAAATAATATAATAGTCATCTTAATAAATAAGATATAAAAGAATTTGTTGAACTAAACAATATGACGGGTGAACAAATTACAATAATAATATTACTCACCGCCTGATAAAGATACTTGACTACTTCCTGTTACTCCACTCGTCAAAGTAATTGCCGCGGGAATCGTTAAAGTTTCGTTATTAATGGAACCCTCATAAATCGGATGTTCAAATAGCAGGATATTTTCTAAAACAGATTGGATAATTTCAGAATTTGATCATATCATATGAATAATTAATTGTAAGATGGTGGTGGTAAAATATTTTACACCCTATCGATACATTTTAGCACTTTGCAATTTATTTCATGTGGTATTTAATATTTCAATTATAATTTCATTTCATCTAGATTTATTTAAAAAAATACTGTCCATTTATTAAGAAATATATATTAAGTGGTAATCTTAATATATATAAATCTCGTGTCACAATGTTTGTCCTCAATGGACTAATAATAAAATAATGGACTAATAATAAAATTTGAACACCATGTGCAGTTCGATGTGCACTTGAGAGATAGGATAGTTTAAATCTCAAATTATAGTCGCAATTTTAATTTATCGCTAATTTTTTGTCCGTTATTATTTGGCAGTCATAAAACTGACAGATGTCGATACCTTTTTATTTTATGGGCGATTGGGAAGAGCGCGTGACGACTCGGTGCCTGTATAATTTTATTGAACAAGCAGAGGAAAGAGCAATTGTGATATTATTGGAAAATTTTTTAGAAGATCACAATCAACTAATTCAATTGATCAAAAGAGTTTCGCCACGACTGCAAAATGACAATTATCAAATCGTCATAAAAGCCGACAAAGTACCATTAGGTGAACATGCTGGTAGATTCAGTCATAAAACTGACAGATGTCGATACGGAACGGCACGGAACATGCATGCATACAAGATGCGATGACTTACGTACGTCATTACGGCCGACCGGATTTATTTATTACATTCACATGTAATCCGAATTGGGAAGAGATACAAACTTTACTATTGCCAGGACAACAAGCCATTCATCGTCATGATTTAACTGCACGTGTGTTTAAACAAAAATTGAAATCCTTAATTGATTTTATTGTTAAATATACAATTTTTGGTATCACACGTTGTTGGCTGTATACGATAGAGTGGCAAAAGCGAGGTTTGCCTCATGCCCACATTTTGGTTTGGCTTAAAGATAGAATCCGTCCTGAAGAAATCGATCAAATAATTTCAGCCGAAATTCCAGACCCATTAATTGATCAAGAATTATTTGATATTGTCACCAAACACATGATCCATGGGCCATGCGGTGTTTTCAACATGACGTCACCGTGCATGGAAAATGGAAAATGTAAAAAAAACTTCCCAAAGCCGCATACGAATGACACGATCACGGATATTGATGGTTATCCAATGTATCGCCGCAGAAGTACTGAGAATGGTGGCCACACATTTACAATGCGACTGCCGAACTTTCCAAATCAAGTTGAGTTTGATAATCAGTGGGTGGTACCATACTCACCACTACTTTCAAAAACTTACAAAGCTCATATCAATGTTGAGCTTTGCAGTTCTGTTAAATCAATTAAGTATATTTGTAAATATGTAAACAAAGGCAGTGATTTGGCCATATTTGAAGTAAAAAACATAAATAAAAATGACGAAATAGCACGATACCAAATGGGCAGATACATTAGCAGCAATGAAGCTATTTGGCATATTCTCAGCTTTCCCATCCACGAAAGAGATCCTGCTGTCCAACATCTGGCAATACATCTTGAAAACGGTCAACGTGTATACTTCACTGAAGAAAATATTCTCCAAAGAGCGTTCGAAGCTCCGAAAACGACTCTAACTGAATTTTTTACATTGTGTCAAAAACCTGATGTTTTTGGCCAATTCGCGAAGACATTGGTGTATGGTGATGTTCCACGTTATTTCACATGGAACAAATCCAGTAAAAAATGGGAGCCACGGAAACAAGGAAAACCACATCCTTCCATTACAGGCATATTCAAAGCTAAGACATTGGGGAGACTTTACACGGTACATCCAAAGCAACGTGAGTGCTTCTATTTACGTTTGTTATTGGTGAATGTTCCCGGACCAACGTCTTTTGAATTTTTACGAACAGCTAATGGTCGAGTATTCAATACATACCAGGATGCATGTCGTGAACTGCAATTGCTAGAAGACGATAACCATTGGGACTTAACGCTTGCTGATGCTGCGTTGACATCAACACCGAATAACATTCGTCAGTTGTTTGCAATTATTTTGGCGACATGTTATCCCTCGCAAGCACAAACTTTGTGGGAAAAATATAAAAATTGTATGACAGAAGACATCTTGCACCGAATTAGACAAACAAATCAATGCCAAAACATAGATTATACACCAGAGATGTACAATGAAGCATTGGTCTTGATCGAGGATTTATGTGTTCTTATTTCAAATTTACCACTTAATCATTATGGTATGCCATCACCTAATCGTCCAGCCACCGACTTAGTCAATACCGATTTACAACGAGAAAATCAATATGACCATGGAAGTTTAGCAACAATTATCATGAACAGTGAACCATTACTGACAGCAGAACAAAAAATTATTTATGATCGGATTATGCTGGCTGTTGCTGCTGAACAAGGCGGTTTTTTTTTCTTGGATGCACCCGGTGGAACCGGTAAGACATTTTTAATATCGTTGATTCTTGCCAAAATACGGTCGCAACAAAAAATCGCATTAGCATTAGCATCGTCAGGCATTGCGGCTACTTTACTGGATGGTGGGCGAACAGCACATTCAACATTCAAGCTGCCATTGGACGTTCATAATAAACCAGATGCAATGTGTAACATCAAAAAGAATAGTGGAATAGCTGCAGTGTTGCGGAAGAGTTCTATAATAATTTGGGATGAGTGCACAATGGCACACAAATATTCACTTGAAGCATTAAACAGAACTATGCAAGATTTAAACAGCAATAATAAACTTTTCGGTGGTGCTATCTTACTTTTGTCTGGTGACTTCCGGCAGACCTTACCGGTTATACCTCGCTCTACTTTCGCGGATGAGATTAATGCATGTTTGAAACAATCATTCTTATGGCGAAGTGTTGAAACACTTCGATTGACCATAAATATGCGAGTACAATTGCAAAATGATCCATCAGCACTAATATTTTCCGAACAACTACTAGATATTGGGAACGGTAAAATAAAACTGCAACCAAATACGCAATGCATTAAACTACCAGACAATTTTTGCACTGTTGTTCAGGATAAAACTGAATTGATTCAGAGTATTTTCCCGGATATACAGAATAATTATTTGAATCATGAATGGCTTAGTCAACGGGCGATTTTGGCAGCCAAAAACGTTGATGTTGACGAAATTAACTTCCAGATACAACAGTTGTTACCAGGCGATCTGATGTCTTTTAAATCAATCGATACTGTTGTTGATGAAAATGAAAGTGTAAATTTTCCGATTGAATTTTTAAATTCATTAGATATCCCTGGAATGCCACCACATAATCTTCGATTAAAGATTGGTTCCCCTATTATTCTCCTCCGTAATTTGAATCCACCTCAATTATGTAACGGTACGCGTTTGGTCATCAAAAAGATCACCGGAAACATTCTTGAAGCAACCATTTTGGCTGGGAAGTTTAAAGGAAAAGTGGTCCTGCTGCCACGTATTCCGATGATACCATCAGATTCTACCATACCCTTCAAAAGGCTACAGTTTCCAATTCGTTTAGCTTTCGCCATGTCTATAAATAAATCTCAAGGTCAAACAATGTCCATTTGTGGTTTAGATTTGGAAAATCCATGTTTTTCTCATGGGCAACTATATGTTGCGTGTTCACGTGTTGGGAAACCGTCGAATCTATTTGTGTTAGCTAAAGACAGGTTAACCAAAAACATTGTGCACCGATTGGTGTTAAATTAAATTGAAATTGAAAGTATTTATAATTCAAAAAAAAAGATATTAATGTTTAAAAGTTTAAGACTGTCTGCCTTGCCTACCTCATTCATGAGTTTAAGCGTCACATGTTATTTACTGTATTATACTGTAATATACTTATATTTGTTATAAAATTAAATGGAAATAATAAATCTGATAAATTTTTATTTTTTACCTATTGATTTCTGCTTAGTATCAAGTGTAAGAACATTTTAATTAATTGTGTTCAACGTACTTCCCCTTCAAATCTCAATCCAGTGAATTTGTATACCAACATCAACATTTTCGTCTTAGTTCGTAAATAATTTCATTGTACTAAAGGGTTATAGTAGTAGAAAGTCAAATAAGGAGATCACCATATTTTTTTACAAATACCATCTGTGTGAAAAAGCATAGTGGACTCCGTGACTGATGTTCTCTTATTGTTCCTCTTAGATTGTTTACTATAATGTAATATAACAAAAACTTTAGCCACAGCAACGCGTGGCCGGGTCAGCTAGTATATATTTAATTTTGTTTGCTGGTTATTATGCATGAATAGAGAATTTCCCTAGATTCTACGGCTGATACGTGATACATGGATAAATGCCAATAATTTTAAGAGTTATGTTAATAAGTTGTACGGTTTAGGAGTTTAGTAAGTCATGACATGTAGAAAATAAAAGAGAAAAAAATATTTTAGCAGAAATCTAAATCTCAATTTATTACAAAGGTATATATAAAAACAATGTATTAATAATGGAACTTACTTTCTGGAAGAGCAACATTAACGGCAGTATTTCCGAACAAGTTAGAATTATTGACGCTGGCAGTTAATGTGAACGATAACACCGTTCTGCTCTCTAGGATATCTTGAGGAATAGGCCCATTTAACCCGAATACCACCGAATTGTTTTGGGGTGTGATAGTAAAATACTGGGAGTCATCTGAAAGACAAAAAAAAATGTTATTAATATAATATGAGTAACAAAGCTGATGGCGTTTCACAGCAACATGGATTTTGTATATTTATTTTAATAATAAGAAAATATTGATAGTAATGAACTGTTACAATGGAGATGAAAATTTACACATAAAGAGACATATGTATTTTTTTGGCTGACACCCAACTGCAGATACTCAAGAGTTAACGAATCCACCTCAAAATTCATAAGCAATTTTTCAAGAGCGCAAAAAATACTGTAATGGCCTTCTAGAAACATAAAACTTTTCTAAGATGAATATTTATAATATACATAAAAAAACACATATACCTTGACGTAATAATATCTTAAACTCCATATTACATACAAAATTTTATTTTACATACCTCCTAATAAATCGAATGTAACACCTTGAGAAGATTCCTCGATCAGTCTCGCTGGAACGATGTTCAAGCTGGTCCCGTCGTAAGTACCATCATACATTAATTGTTCAAAAATCAAAACTGCAAGGCAAAAATATGTCATTATTTCTCATGCATGATTTAATTTTTTTTAGCGTACTTGACGTGTTATATTTAGCTAATTAGCGGTGAAGATGATACACACGTAAATTTAAAAAGTCATGTTTAGAAAGTATCGAGACATTGACTGAAGGACAGCAGAACATGATGATCGGTTTATGTTTGAAGCTTTCACATTGGCTTTTGGGATTCAAAAGAACAAAGTTCGGAATGTCCAGCTGATTGCGATTGGAGTTTTTTTATTATATAAATTTGAATAAAAAAATTTAAAAAACAAAAAATATATTACCAACAGTCGGTAAAGTAATTGAAAGTACGGTGTGTGAGCTTCTAACGTCCTGAATAGAGGCTTCTAGCACCAAATGTATGTGAGTCACATTTACAATATTTTCAACTGGCAGGGCGCGGGTAACAGAAACTAATACATTCCCATTGTCAAACTCAGCATCAAAATATTCCCTGTAATCTGAAATAAAAATATAACAATTATTTAAATTTAACAACCATGTAATTACAAAAATGAAACAAAGATTTATTATTTTTTTTTAACAAAAATATTCACAAGTTTCACCTAAATACAAGATACTTTTATACCACAGACAAAACTCATAAATTAAAATGATTATGAATTGGATTAGTACAAACCTCCAGTTAACTCAAATACAATATTGTCATGAATACTTTCCGTAAACGTAATTAGTGGAAAGTGTAAGTCGACTGGATCAATGGAGTACGATCCCTCATACAGCGGCTGTTCAAAATGTAAGGGAACTTGAATATCTGAAAAGTGAAAAATAAACAATATAATAAAAAAAGAATATTTAAAATTGTTCATAACGCATGAGACTTTAGTAATTAATATTTATTCCTTTTCCAGCAGTTCTACATATTTATTGCGGTTTGTATATTATTTTTAAAACAAATTTAATCAAAGGAAACATTTTCATTTTGTATATAGATAACAAAAACAAAAGAGTTTCCTGAAAAGGTTTGTAAATTATTTCGCTTTCAACACTATAACTGTAAATCTCGTACACCACAGCTATGGTCAGATTTATATGCACTGAGAATATTCAGCGGCGCTTTTCTCTACAATGTCAAGAGTTAATTAAC
The DNA here is from genome assembly GCA_020383195.1 of Neomicropteryx cornuta. Classification (NCBI taxonomy): domain Eukaryota; kingdom Metazoa; phylum Arthropoda; class Insecta; order Lepidoptera; family Micropterigidae; genus Neomicropteryx; species Neomicropteryx cornuta. The sequence goes on along the minus strand of JAHKQU010000021.1, from coordinate 16,187,705 downwards.
GGACATACAAAATCACTCTTTTAATTACAAACATATCAGTTAGAGAAATTCAAATCTTATATATCAATTATTGGAGGTTTGGTTCAAAATTCAATTTTTAGTTTAACAATTATAATAAAAAAGAGTGAAATAGTTTTATTACCTTGAATAACATCGATAACCAATGCGGCTGAAGCATTTATATTTGCATTTGTTTCAACGTTGATTGACAATACGACAAACTTGCTGTTTGGAAGACCTAGGAACTCAGGTTCCAAAAGCTCAACAAGAATCGTATTACCCTGTAGTTGTGCTCTGAAAGCCTCGTGAAATTCTGAAAGGAAAAACCTATTTAACAAAACTGTGACAGTAACTTCTTAAAAATTACAAGATAGACACAATATGAATTATTTTACGATTGTATCAATCATATACCTGCATTTTTAAGTTATATTCATTTGTTTTAGCATTGGATACATCTCTGGCACAATAACCAAAACATAAATAATATAATAGTCATCTTAATAAATAAGATATAAAAGAATTTGTTGAACTAAACAATATGACGGGTGAACAAATTACAATAATAATATTACTCACCGCCTGATAAAGATACTTGACTACTTCCTGTTACTCCACTCGTCAAAGTAATTGCCGCGGGAATCGTTAAAGTTTCGTTATTAATGGAACCCTCATAAATCGGATGTTCAAATAGCAGGATATTTTCTAAAACAGATTGCATAATTTCAGTATTTGATCATATCATATGAAAAATTAACTGTAAGATTGTAGTGGAAAATATGTTACACCCTATCGATACATTTTAGCACATTGCAATTTATTTCATGTGGTATTTAATATTTCAATTATAATTTCATTTCATCTAGATTTATTTAAAAAAATACTGTCCATTTATTAAGAAATATATATTAAGTGGTAATATATATTTAATTTTGTTTGCTGGTTATTATGCATGAATAGAGAATTTCCCTAGATTCTACGGCTGATACGTGATACATGGATAAATGCCAATAATTTTAAGAGTTATGTTAATAAGTTGTACGGTTTAGGAGTTTAGTAAGTCATGACATGTAGAAAATAAAAGAGAAAAAAATATTTTAGCAGAAATCTAAATCTCAATTTATTACAAAGGTATATATAAAAACAACATATTAATAATGGAACTTACTTTCTGGAAGAGCAACATTAATGGCAGTATTTCCGAACAAGTTAGAATTATTGACGCTGGCAGTTAATGTGAACGATAACACCGTTCTGCTCTCTAGGATATCTTGAGGAATAGGCCCATTTAACCCGAATACCACCGAATTGTTTTGGGGTGTAATAGTAAAATACTGGGAGTCATCTGAAAGACAAAAAAAAATGTTATTAATATAATATGAGTAACAAAGCTGATGGCGTTTCACAGCAACATGGATTTTGTATATTTATTTTAATAATAAGAAAATATTGATAGTAATGAACTGTTACAATGGAGATGAAAATTTACACATAAAGAGACATATGTATTTTTATGGCAGACACCCAACTGCAGATACTCAAGAGTTAACGAATCCACCTCAAAATTCATAAGCAATTTTTCAAGAGCGCAAAAAATACTGTAATGGCCTTCTAGAAACATAAAACTTTTCTAAGATGAATATTTATAATATACATAAAAAAACACATATACCTTGACGTAATAATATCTTAAACTCCATATTACATACAAAATTTTATTTTACATACCTCCTAATAAATCGAATGTAACACCTTGAGAAGATTCCTCGATCAGTCTCGCTGGAACGATGTTCAAGCTGGTCCCGTCGTAAGTACCATCATACATTAATTGTTCAAAAATCAAAACTGCAAGGCAAAAATATGTCATTATTTCTCATGCATGATTTAATTTTTTTTAGCGTACTTGACGTGTTACATTTAGCTAATTAGCGGTGAAGATGATACACACGTAAATTTAAAAAGTCATGTTTAGAAAGTATCGAGACATTGACTGTAGGACAGCAGAACATGATGATCGGTGAATGTTTGAAGCTTTCACATTGGCTTTTGGGATTCAAAAGAACAAAGTTCAGAATGTCCAGGGGATGGAGATTGGAGTTTTTTTTATATAAATATGAATAAAAAATTTAATAAACAAAAAATATATTACCAACAGTCGGTAAAGTAATTGAAAGTACGGTGTGTGAGCTTCTAACGTCCTGAATAGAGGCTTCTAGCACCAAATGTATGTGAGTCACATTTACAATATTTTCAACTGGCAGGGAGCGGGTAACAGAAACTAATACATTCCCATTGTCAAACTCAGCATCAAAATATTCCCTGTAATCTGAAATAAAAATATAACAATTATTTAAATTTAACAACCATGTAATTACAAAAATGAAACAAAGATTTATTATTTTTTTTTAACAAAAATATTCACAAGTTTCACCTAAATACAAGATACTTTTATACCACAGACAAAACTCATAAATTAAAATGATTATGAATTGGATTAGTACAAACCTCCAGTTAACTCAAATACAATATTGTCATGAATACTTTCCGTAAACGTAATTAGTGGAAAGTGTAAGTCGACTGGATCAATGGAGTACGATCCCTCATACAGCGGCTGTTCAAAATGTAAGGGAACTTGAATATCTGAAAAGTGAAAAATAAACAATATAATAAAAAAAGAATATTTAAAATTGTTCATAACGCATGAGACTTTAGTAATTAATATTTATTCCTTTTCCAGCAGTTCTACATATTTATTGCGGTTTGTATATTATTTTTAAAACAAATTAAATCAAAGGAAACATTTTCATTTTGTATATAGATAACAAAAACAAAAGAGTTTCCTGAAAAGGTTTGTAAATTATTTCGCTTTCAACACTATAACTGTAAATCTCGTACACCACAGCTATGGTCAGATTTATATGCACTGAGAATATTCAGCGGCGCTTTTCTCTACAATGTCAAGAGTTAATTAACGGACATACAAAATCACTCTTTTAATTACAAACATATCAGTTAGAGAAATTCAAATCTTATATATCAATTATTGGAGGTTTGGTTCAAAATTCAATTTTTAGTTTAACAATTATAATAAAAAAGAGTGAAATAGTTTTATTACCTTGAATAACATCGATAACCAATGCGGCTGAAGCATTTATATTTGCATTTGTTTCAACGTTGATTGACAATACGACAAACTTGCTGTTTGGAAGACCTAGGAACTCAGGTTCCAAAAGCTCAACAAGAATCGTATTACCCTGTAGTTGTGCTCTGAAAGCCTCGTGAAATTCTGAAAGGAAAAACCTATTTAACAAAACTGTGACAGTAACTTCTTAAAAATTACAAGATAGACACAATATGAATTATTTTACGATTGTATCAATCATATACCTGCATTTTTAAGTTATATTCATTTGTTTTAGCATTGGATACATCTCTGGCACGATAACCAAAACATAAATAATATAATAGTCATCTTAATAAATAAGATATAAAAGAATTTGTTGAACTAAACAATATGACGGGTGAACAAATTACAATAATAATATTACTCACCGCCTGATAAAGATACTTGACTACTTCCTGTTACTCCACTCGTCAAAGTAATTGCCGCGGGAATCGTTAAAGTTTCGTTATTAATGGAACCCTCATAAATCGGATGTTCAAATAGCAGGATATTTTCTAAAACAGATTGCATAATTTCAGAATTTGATCATATCATATGAATAATTAACTGTAAGATGGTAGTGGAAAATATGTTACACCCTATCGATACATTTTAGCACATTGCAATTTATTTCATGTAGTATTTAATATTTCAATTATAATTTCATTTCATCTAGATTTATTTAAAAAAATACTGTCCATTTATTAAGAAATATATATTAAGTGGTAATATATATTTAATTTTGTTTGCTGGTTATTATGCATGAATAGAGAATTTCCCTAGATTCTACGGCTGATACGTGATACATGGATAAATGCCAATAATTTTAAGAGTTATGTTAATAAGTTGTACGGTTTAGGAGTTTAGTAAGTCATGACATGTAGAAAATAAAAGAGAAAAAAATATTTTAGCAGAAATCTAAATCTCAATTTATTACAAAGGTATATATAAAAACAACATATTAATAATGGAACTTACTTTCTGGAAGAGCAACATTAATGGCAGTATTTCCGAACAAGTTAGAATTATTGACGCTGGCAGTTAATGTGAACGATAACACCGTTCTGCTCTCTAGGATATCTTGAGGAATAGGCCCATTTAACCCGAATACCACCGAATTGTTTTGGGGTGTGATAGTAAAATACTGGGAGTCATCTGAAAGACAAAAAAAAATGTTATTAATATAATATGAGTAACAAAGCTGATGGCGTTTCACAGCAACATGGATTTTGTATATTTATTTTAATAATAAGAAAATATTGATAGTAATGAACTGTTACAATGGAGATGAAAATTTACACATAAAGAGACATATGTATTTTTATGGCAGACACCCAACTGCAGATACTCAAGAGTTAACGAATCCACCTCAAAATTCATAAGCAATTTTTCAAGAGCGCAAAAAATACTGTAATGGCCTTCTAGAAACATAAAACTTTTCTAAGATGAATATTTATAATATACATAAAAAAACACATATACCTTGACGTAATAATATCTTAAACTCCATATTACATACAAAATTTTATTTTACATACCTCCTAATAAATCGAATGTAACACCTTGAGAAGATTCCTCGATCAGTCTCGCTGGAACGATGTTCAAGCTGGTCCCGTCGTAAGTACCATCATACATTAATTGTTCAAAAATCAAAACTGCAAGGCAAAAATATGTCATTATTTCTCATGCATGATTTAATTTTTTTTAGCGTACTTGACGTGTTATATTTAGCTAATTAGCGGTGAAGATGATACACACGTAAATTTAAAAAGTCATGTTTAGAAAGTATCGAGACATTGACTGTAGGACAGCAGAACATGATGATCGGTGAATGTTTGAAGCTTTCACATTGGCTTTTGGGATTCAAAAGAACAAAGTTCAGAATGTCCAGGGGATGGAGATTGGAGTTTTTTTTATATAAATATGCATAAAAAATTTAATAAACAAAAAATATATTACCAACAGTCGGTAAAGTAATTGAAAGTACGGTGTGTGAGCTTCTAACGTCCTGAATAGAGGCTTCTAGCACCAAATGTATGTGAGTCACATCTACAATATTTTCAACTGGCAGGGCGCGGGTAACAGAAACTAAAACATTCCCATTGTCAAACTCAGCATCAAAATATTCCCTGTAATCTGAAATAAAAATATAACAATTATTTAAATTTAACAACCATGTAATTACAATAATGTAGCAAAGATTTATTTATTTTTTTCTAACAAAAATATTCACAAGTTTCACCTAAATACAAGATACTTTTGTACCACAGACAAACTCATAAATAAATAGTTTAATTAATAACACCTATAAATTGTAAAACAAAAATGAAACTAAACGAATAGTTATATAAATAAATAAAATATTGAAAATTATATCAATGACCAAAACTTTTAAAGAGTGCTTTGGTTACTTCTCGGAGTTTGAATCTTTTAATAATAGGTTGTGTGATTCACTATAATTGTAAAATCGGAAGAACTAGTTGAGTTTTTCTAAAACATGCATAAATTGAGTATCAGTATTGAAATAAATTTTAGAAAAAGGAAATAAGTTTCGTGTCGTATCTTAATTGCAACAATAAATAAATATGCTGGTTGATAGCTGTTTTTGAGTGAATGACATGTCGCTTTACTAATCAAGTAAATAAGCTAAAGATAAAGTAAGACAAATTATATTAGTACATACCTCCAGTTAAACCAAATTTGACTTCAACGTCGTCGGGGATACTTTCCGAAAAGGAAATTGGTGGAAAGCGTACTATGTGTGTGTCGATGGAGTATAATCCTTCATACAGCGGATGTTCAAAATGTAAGGGATCTGAAAATTTAGAATTGAAAAATTAATCTGCATTTTGTATAGACATTTGTAAGCAGGCTAAGGTAAATTGTGAGGTAATACTTTGCAAAGAACCTAACAGAGGATGTTATCAGTCCATTAGCGGCTTTTAGTTTTAGCAATGGTTATAAGGTGGCTTTAGATTGCTCTAACAAGAAGTTGGACACTACTCCTTAGTATCTCACAAAATTAATGAAGAGTGACATGATATTCTTAGTCCAACCTTGAAAAAAAGGCGAGATCGAGGTGATTTTACGGAGATTTTCAAGAATCTGAGTGGCCATTACAACTGCGAGCAGCTTTCCACCCTACATACATTCAAATCCAAAGAATACTTTTTTGTAGCAGTGGTTAATGCTTGGAATAGTCTACCAGATTAAGTGATTGATGTGAGAAGTGTTAATGCTTTCAAAATTCAACTGGATTGTAGGACATTTGATTATATTTACTATATATTGTATACATTTAGAAATTTTTGATTTCCCTTGGCTTACTTAATTACAGAAGTAAGTAATCAGCATATTAATAATTTCTAAAATAGTTTTATACCTTGAACAACATCAATGACCAATGTGGCCGAAGCCTTTGTATTTGCATTTGTTTCAACATCGATTGATAATATTGCGAATTTGCTGTTCAGCAGATCTGTATTCTCTGGTTCCACTAACTCCAACAGAATCGTGTTACCATCAAGTTGCGCTTTGAAAGCCTCATGAAATTCTGAAAATGTAGGAGAGAATATTTAGCAAAACTTTGCCAAATTATTTCGTAAGCGACAGATGCTTTTTAATTACACTGGAATAGCCTAAAACAAAAATTAACGGTACGAAAAATTGTTTTTAACCCAAATGTTATTAAATACAAAACAAGCTTACGAGCTAAATACAATTATAATAACCTATGACATACAAAAGTAATGGGTTTTTATAATAATTGTGTTATTGTATAAAGTTACATTTAAATCTACGACTTCATACCTATTATGACTGATATGCACCTGACATACAAAGTTATAACTTGTACAAAGAAGTAGATAACACAACTTGCTTACAAATTTGTACACATGGCGTTGTTCATATGTGACCAAATAAATTTGGTTCGAAAGCAAGGAAAGAGACCTTCTTGGCAAGTACGCTATGGGCGACCGAAATGCAATGAGGAAAAATTACCAATACAATTGGTACGATAATGTAAAAAATGGTACATCTGAATGACATCGTATATACCAATCTGAAATGATTAGGTAGTTAAATTAACTAGTGACTGTGTATGATCCATGGATATCAGAAGGCTTGGCCATTATGCAGCTCCAGTATCAAAACCATCATTTACTGTTAGTCCATAAAGAGCTAGGCAAAAGGTGCGCCTGGATGTGAGGGGAACACTTCTCGACCAATCACATCAGCGAGCTACCCACGAAGATGTGTATTAAAATACATATCATTTTGATTTTTGTACATTTATTGAAAATAATTAATATTGAGTATTTTTAATAAAAAACTTAAATTAATTAATCTAATTAGTTAACAGAGCATTTATTGATTCTGAAACGGTACGAAGTTCGTCTGGTCAACTTGTAATATAATAAAACACGATGTACCCTCAGCACCCTTCTCTCTCAGAAAAAAGGGTTTGACTAACCTTTTTTCTGACTCCTTTTATTGAAAAATACTATTGAAGTTTATGTACCAAACAGTTATTTTTGATTTACATTTTTCAATAAAGAAACATTTTCTTTCGTTCTTTTTTTTTTACTTAGGCAGAAAAACCGATAGACGAATCTTAGCACCAAGGTTTTAAGTGTGACAACTTAGGATACTCACCACCAGATATAGACACTTGAGTATTCTCTGTTAGTCCACTCAAAGTAATATTTGTGGGAATATTTAAAATTCCATTATGAATGGAACCCTCGTAAGACGAATATTCAAATTGCAGGATATCCTCTGAAAATAGATGTTTGAATTTGATGTATAATTAAAAAAGTTTAATATTAACATACAATGCATTTGATGCTTAAAATACTTTTTGTATGATGTCTGTAAATGGAATATCTATTATACAGTCTAGTATAATATTACGTATATTTTTAGTACGTATGTTTACGTAAATTCTTAAATATTTTTTGTTTAGGAAAAACATTTTTTTTAACATAACTTAAGTATACTCGTCTTTAGTAGAATGTTTGTTTATCTAACATAACCTATAAAATAGGCATGCAAATAATTATTTTCGACAGTTGACATTCACATAAACATTATCAGTTAGTAGCATGGTTAGTAGGAAGTTGCAAATCCTAGTAAGTTTGTTTGATAACAATCATCTTCTTCTTTAATGAACAGCAATTAGCTCGATAATTAAGGGGTATGCCAATAAACACATTTCATTGGTTACATAATTATTATTATTTATAATAATACAGAAAACTCAACTCAACGGAACTCAACGAGTGAGAAATAAAAAATAAGAATAACGCGAACTATAAACAACATCAAAAAACGAGACAAGTGGTAAAACAAAATAGATATGAAAGATAAAAAATAATTAAAGTTAAATAAAAAGAAAACTTAAATAAAAATTATTAAATAGCTACATATATTTGTAAATTAGCTGTTGCCAATAAATACGATAAATTGAGAAGAAGTTGTGTTTGGCTACAGAAGAGCGAGATGACGATACTAATAGCTGGGTTAACATCGTTATCTCGCTTTTCTGTGGTTTGGGCGACTGAGCAAACATGCACTTATAGAGCCAGGTACTTACGGTATTACAGTACCACACGCAAAGTTTTTCATTATTTTCTGCAAAAAATACAAGTGTGGTTCGTAACAAGGTGAGGTAGAGTCGATGAACGCCACTCACAATAAGATAGATTCTCCTAGTTATTAATATTGTTACAAAGGCTGCCACTCACAGTAAAATTCATGCTAAATTTTGAGCTCGTGGTAGTCCAGTACTTAAGGCGTTGGACTATTGACCTAAAGGTCGCGGGTTCGAATCCGCACATGGTCATACCATTGTTAATGCGTCATTACCGCCATCTCCCTTGTCTCTAGCACATTTGGCCTAGTTGAGTGGGGCTCAAAATAATTGTATATGACTTAAGTTATAGCAATTATTTATAAATAAAAAAAATACTTTAGAAAAGTATTTTTGATATCCATGTTTTTAAAAAACTAAAATATCATATAGTCGAGTAACGGTAAGCTGACCGTTTTTCAATTAGGATGGAGGTGTAAAATAAAAGTAGCTGAAATGAAATAGGGTACCTAACACACATGTTTCTGACTCAAAATGTTAATTTTAATAAACTATAATAATACATTTTACTGACGCAAAGGAACGATATAGCGCTCGGTGCGCTCGGATCATGCTTGCATAAGATTTGCAAGCATTATTTAGAGCCTAAAATCTAATCAAAATAGTCATTTTAATACTTCGGATAAACATTTTGGACAATTCACATCGTGTATTAAACTAGTAATTAGGAGAGTGTTTTGGGGGAATTTTGCATATAAGTCCTCTACGAGCACGGTCACATTGCGGACCGTATTGAACTAGAATGTAGAAAGGGATTTTATGCACACAAAAACTAATTTAGAACGGTCGCCTCGGTGACTCTAATAATATAATTCGAGTAAATAACCTACCCGCATTGATATCACAGAAGAGAGGGATCAGGCAACAGTGGTTTCTCTTTTCTTTACCACAGATGTCGACTTTTAAGACAAACATTAGCTTGGCGTGCCGTATTTATGTGTTTTAAAAGATTGTTGCAGATGTACTATGTGAAGCAAAGAGAACTGAGATCCATGTAGTATGTAGTATATTAAACGCGGTAAATAATCATTAAATTTATTTAAACTATATTATTTACAAATTGGCGGTATAGTGCACAAAATGCTAATTGCAATTTTAGGTATTTTTGAGTTACCTATATGCATCTGCATTTGTCAAGACACTTTATGGTATCTAAATGTTTCAATTGCACTTTAAATAACTGTATACGCATATGATAAAAATCATAGTGCGATATTGTTTTAAAATCGATTAAAAAATTGTCACTTTAATAGCTTAGAACAAATCAATTGAATTTGCCAATATTAATTGTACTTTGAACGAAAATCTCTGTAAAAAGTCATAATTATTATTATCATCTTAAAAAAGGTTAAAACATTTAAAAAATCTATTTCTTAGATACCGTATTAATTTTATGAATATTATTTTTAAGACTTTCGTACTGACATTAATAACATTTATATACATTTAGAATAAACTTTTATATTGTTTACTATTTACATTACAAAGTTTAAAAAAAAACCAGTTAGCACTTAAAACATATCGCTTCTATACTATAAATAATACATTGATATTTATATAAATACTGTAAATTTCCTAAAAACAATATTTAATTGGAAATGATATAAATTCAAGATTCTATGTTAATTAGGAACCCTCGTGCTCTCCGTTTCATAAATCATAAAAGAGTACTAATAATTGCATAAACTCACTTTCCGGAAGGGCGACATTAATGGCGGTATTACCGCCCAAGTTGGAATTGATGCTGGCAGTTAATGTGAACGATAATACCGCCCTGTTCTCCAGGATATCTTCAGGGATAGGCCCATTTAGCCCGAATGACACCGAATTGCCCAGGGGATTTAATGTAAAGTGCCGGGAGTCATCTAAATGAATAAAAAATAAATGTTATTAGTACTTATTAAGTTGGAAGTTACAGCTCACGATGGCGTTGACGCTGCGAAATGTTTTTTTTTTAATATTTTAAATACATTTATTATATTGTTTGTTACATAAGTTTTGTATATAATCTATTATTTGGGTTCTGTCATGGATATAATGTGGCATGGATGAGGCGTTATATAAAACAAAAATAAATAGCAGTTTTAGAAGAAATTGAAATATTTGTGATATAGGATTTTTGGCTTATCAGAAACAGTTTTTTTTTGTGATTGGCACCAAAAACAGTATTTGATGAAAAATTGACAAAGAAGGTTTGTGATCTTAGGCCATTGAAGTTACATTCTTGAAACGCTCTTTATTTGCAAAAATTGAAAATATTTTTTTGTCTGATTTTATATTGAAAGTAGATAGATACCAATGCCTCCTTACATTCCTGTTTCCCCTTTCCTGTAACCTTTGTTTATGGAAGTAATTTATAACATTTTGAAAATAAAATTGCAAATATAGAGGGCAGTTTAAAATATTAAAATGAATTAATAATCAATAAAATGGATGTAAAACGTACTCTTTTTAAAATTATTTACCTACTGAATACTTTCAATATTATTTAAAAATTGGCAATATTAAAAAGTAAAAATGGGTTCGGCCGCAAAAGTGCGTACCTACAGGAATAAATAGTACGCAAGTGGGTATATCTTCTTTATCGCTTTCGTAGAGCGATTCCTAATGACACAAAAATTGGGAAAAAAATATTCAAAATACTCAGGACCCTCGGGAGAAAGAGAGATGGATAACTGAGTGAAAGCAATAAGACTTCGTTGGTTTATGCATAATCGCGTTGGCTGGCTGCTAAGCAGGGAACTAACGCGATTATGCATACAGCCGTAGGTATCTAAAAATACAAAATATTATAAAACATCCATTTTGTTACATACCTCCTGCCAAGTCAAATATGACATCCGGAGTGTATCCGCGGACCAGGGACGCTGGAGCAATGCTTAAGGTGGATCCGTCGTACGCACCGTCGTACATTAATTGCTCGAAAACCAAGAGTGGATCTAAACGGGGGAAAAGCGAAATTTTTCAGTTTTTCTTAGTTATACATACATACATTTTATATTTGTGGAAGTATGGGTAGCCTTGGACATATCTATTACAATGAAACACCAAAAAAACATAGGTACAATTTCCGATTTGCCCACAGCAAACATTAATAATTACTATTGATTTCTCTTCTACGAGCATTTACCCAATTACGAATTAAAACTATCCTTCATCCTGATTTACACACACGTGTAAATTACTGCATATTTACATAATGAAGTAAAATTACAATGATTATTCGTGCGATATGGATTTCTACCGTGATACTTTTAACTTTCATATCTGTACTACCCACGGAAAAGAATTAAAAATCCCGTTTGCATAAGCTAGGTAATTGAATTTGAATGACAATGCTTACGCTAAAAAAGATTTTAATGCCTATTGTAAAACTTTAAACTAGAGGAATGGTGATTGAATGAATTTGTAACGACCCTTTTGGTGCATTACTACCCAGTCAACGTGTTAAATTGTTTAATAACCCATATAAATTATAAGCAGCGGTAATATTTACAAGTAAGTTAGGTACCTATTCACGCCAACCTAACGATTGTGCACCTGACACAGTCACACCCGTTTTTTTGCTATTTGGTTTGTTTGAACAAAAATTGACATGACTCACCTCATGAAGATAAAATCGAACAAAATTAATAACAAACCTTATTTTTTGATTTTGTGTATTTAAAATCTTCGTTTGTTTTGCGATTGGGATTTGTGGGGTAGTCTGTAGATAATTTCTAATAAGTAATCAACGTATAAATCGTTCACTTACCCCTTGGGAAGGCAACTTGTATTACAGCATTTCCGTAAATAGCTTCTGTGATATTTGCAACCACTACAAACAGCAGAAAATCATTTTCGGCAATAACGTCATCTGGTATCCCGTTAGTTTCAATGATCACAGTACTGTCAGCGTTGCGTACAGAGAACAAATTAGAATAATCTAGAAAGAAAAAATCCCGCTGTAGTTACTTATAATAAAATCCACGGCCTAATGGCACATTGGCTAGATTGTGGCTAGACGTGCCGTGTAGACTCTGATGCAGGTAATTATGGGTTTGGTATTGCATTCTATTTTCTAATGTTTATACACATTTACTAATACTGATCTAAATAATGGCTACCTATTTATACACCCCGACAGTATGTTTTTTTTTATGATGTTCCTTCATCTATTTATTAAATTTTCAAAATGCACAGATTGGCTGAAAATTTTTTTGCGAAATACTTCAAAGTAGTATTTAATTTGATAACTACCAAAATAAGATGAAATCTCATTTCAATAGAAGTACGTATCTATTCGTATAATACGCAAGGTACTAGCGACATATACACCAATAAAATTATAATATGTAATTAACGTAAGGACCATAACAGGTTGGGATTGTTTTACGTCAGTATAGCCAGTGCTGGTGTGATCGTAGTCACAAAATCCCCACTTGACATAACATTCCCGCCTGTCAAACTGACCGTGATAATAACAACGCAAATAAAAACATTACCTCCTGTCAAACTGACCGTGATAATAACAACGCAAATAAAAACATTACCTCCCGTCAAACTGACCGTGATAATAACAACGCAAATAAAAACATTACCTCCTGTCAAATAGTACGTCAAGTTTTCGTTGTATCCCACACCAATGGTGATTGTGCTGTCAAAATGTAGGCCCGTCGTTGAAGCATTATAGCGCGCTGTAAAGAACGGTTCGCTGAAAACTGGTGCAGTGGGAATTGACAGGTTCGGATCGACTTCTAGCGTGATAGTTCCGAACACAGTTATCGGCGGATCACCGGTGAGGTCTACATCCTGAGGATTCAATTTCAAATACTCTTTATTTATAAAACATACATTTAAATTATAAAACAATTATTCACATTTGAGAAAAGTATAATAATATTTACAAATCACATAACAAAAATTAAAAATGTTAAAAGTATTTTAAAGCGTTGGATATGAAGTTAAAAAGCTTAATATCTATAAAATTAGATTTTAAAGAGTTTCTGAACTTGATTCGATTTAAACAAGGTGCTGAGTTTTATATAAATGTGTTTTATATTAAATAAAACCTTTAATGTAAAACATTTTCAAATATATAAAAGTCAAGGATTGATTGTCGGCTAATAAGATGCTTGTATAAATAATAGTATAAAAAATATTTAAATGCTACCTACGTATAAGTGCGTATCATTTAAATAATTTATTATGATTTTATTGTTATTGTATTGTTATTTGTTCGCGCAATATTTACGAAAATATGTTAAGATTAGAATAAATAAATAGATTCAAATTGATAACATGATATTGAATAAAACTGATTATGGAGCGACTGCAAGCAGGCTAATTCTTTTCACCGGATCAAAGACCTAAATTAATTGTATTTTTTTTATAACATTTTTTTTAGATGACGTAATTGGCATTTTCATTTTTTTTTAATGATGCCATAACTTTTAACTGTCAAGAATTGGATTAAGACATATGTAGTTTATTTGATTGCAAATGACCCCCCTATCTCCTCTTTTCGTTTGACCCACGACTTACGGGACACCCCGTACATATATATCGTTTTAGACATTTTACGTTTTATTTCAAACTTTCGAAATAATAAAAAAAAAGTTTAATAAGTTTTATCTAAGTAAAAATATAAAATTTATGTGAATTCTATACAAAGAAAGTAATAGCAAGATTTCAATTTTTTAACACCACCCCACTGGTCTGATTTTTCCGATTAACGAACTTGATTTTGTGTCCTTAAATTTTATATATCAATTTTAAAGTGATTGGTGTAAAATTACAGTAGTCCACAGGAAAGTGATGTACATAGATATATATATATATATATATATATATATTTAACTGAGGGTGGTTTTGTGTTCTAGGGGATGTGAAACGCGATGATATGTTGAAATTTTTCAGATACTATGACATGGTACCCATTGCAATAGGTAGTTTTTCTAATGAAATCTACCTAAAAAAACATCCCAAAACGACTGCTGGTACTTGATCTGAGTGTTCTTGCAAAGGATTGACCCAGAAGAGTTTGTGAAGGTATAGTATAACGAGAGGGTAAATGAGTTATGCTTGTGTGGTATAGGTGTTAGTTAGTTCTTAAGTTTTTAACTTACCGTTGCAGAAATTCTAAAAGTAGGGTTATCGGGCAGTTTAATTATAGGGACCTTCACGGTTAGACTTGCGATAAAATTCTTTCCATCTCTAGACGAATAAATTATGTCGAATAATTCGTTTTGTTCCTCAAAGGCGAATATAATCTGGGATGTTGTCAAGTCCACGTCTCTGGCTAGGATGTTGCCAAAAGCAGGTGTCAACACCAGGCCGGCGGGTATTGGTTCGAATACCCTGAATACGATATTCTCATTAGGTTGAAATTCTGGAAAGTGGTTGTTCGTATCCCGAATGTTGAGACGCATAACCTGTGAAGGAAAATAACACTTCAAAATAAATAATTTAGTCCATCAATTGAAAAAACTAAACTAAAGAAAAGAGGCAAGTTAAACTACTGTTTAACTTGCCTCTTTTCTTTAGTTAGAACCTGGACTCCCATATCCATCGCGGATAGGGTTGCCAGATGATAGTTTGAAAAAAGAGGATTTCCTAAAAAAAAGGAGGAGTTTCAAAATTATACAATTTTTTAATAATTTACTTTATTTTAATCATCAACACGGGAGGACAAATCATAAAAAAGTAGGACCTGTCCTTTTTTAGGATACTATCTGGCAACCCTAACCGCGGACAGCGTGCTGACTATACAATTGTATTTTTCTCTCTTTACATACGAATACTATGCTGCTGTAGATTTCTTTTAAAATAAAATAAATAAATAAAATAAATTAAGGTAAGGTGCTTATATGCTAAAATCCCAGTCATAGCTCTTCGATATATTATAGCTGCGTGGCCGTGAAATTACTATCACATACACGCACATTTTTTTTAATTCAGTCATATTTGCGTATAAAATATGTTGTATTATTGTAAGTGGTACCTAATTATTCATATGTTGCTAACTGGGTACTTACTAAGGTTCTCGTGTCCTGTGTGCAACGGAAAGTGATCGTCATAATAATTTCAGTGGCGAATTCATTTTGTTCGTAATTGATAAACTCATCCAGTAATGTTACAGTGAAAATTCCAGTTTCGTGCGTTGCGCTGATGTATGGATTTGTAGCTTCATTATCGTTGAACGTCACGGATAAAATGCCTGTAAAATATTTTTTGCATTAAACATTAGCGCAAAAATAAATATATGTAAATATTATTTATTTTAACCGACACATACCATACTGTACGATCAACAAAAAGGTTCACCCATACCAAAATTAGTTCGCCGATGAAAGCAAAATATAGTATTATCTATAAAAAATTGGTTTAGAAATTAATCCAACAAAATTTGTACTATCTCAACTATTTAAATGTAATAGTAGGTTTTCACTCGGAAAGAAATCGATCTTTTTTTGAAAAAAAAATATTAGAATATGGTGTTATGGTTCATATTAAATATCAATTTTATTATTTTTCATAGGGTTTTGCGTAGATCTTTTACTTTAAAGCTGGTAACTAGTTAGAAATGTAACAGACCTTATATAATCGTCCAATATGACTGGTACTGGGTAATCGATTTGCTAAAGTTGATATGCTATATGTATGATATGATTAAGCTATATGTGATATCTCATTAGGTCTAGTTAGCTTGCAATTAGGTCAAATCTTGCAAATTGAATTAGAACCACTTCCTCTTGACTGCGGAGTTGACATTTGACATGCTGGTTCAATTGCATTTTTATGGTACATGGCCTGATTCTACACCCATGGAGGAATGGCTCCAGCGAAGGAACTCCTCAACGCACAACAGCACAAGCTTGTGGTTATGTATTCTTACTATTAATTTATTTTCCTACAGCGAAAGAAATAAATGATACAGTCGTGCCAGTAAATCAAATACGTTATGATCAACCAAAAAAAAACTGGTTGACATTACAACAAAGCTTAAGGCGCCAACAGTCCCTAAAACGTGTTTTGTAACGTATTTTGGTGCATTTTGTTGAGGTTATTCCCAACAAATGGCTAAAACTAAAAATACCACAATATTCTACATATATTAATTTAGTACTTTGCTTAAAAAAGAAACGAAATACACCTTATTATAGTAATGAAAATAAATAAATAAGAAAGTGTTGTTTTTTTCTTGCAACGATTTTCTTTTAAGTTGTGTAAGTGACGCGAACCTAATTTTTCTTTCTAAAGATAGACAATATAATAATCTAGGACATTACTTAAAAAAAACATTTTTTTCAAATGATAATAATTATTTAAATACAAAAAACATGTTTCATCGATTCCAAATGTAACGAATTCGCGGTCGGCGAGTATATCCGTCTCTTTTCCACACGTCAATGTTCGAATAAAGCCTACTCTTTCTAATCTCAAGGACAAATGCGGGGCGCCTTAACTGTTTGTTGTTATTTTTATGCATGAAAAAACTTTTTGCGATTATTGATCACCCAAAAATTGAGCAAAAATATCACCCTGCTAATAGATGCGAATTTCAGCACGTTCAGTTTCGGTAATAAGGTTTTAGTGGGTGTGCCTTTTTTGTAACTTTTAATTTGTCTCCCAATAAATAAATTCTTAAGACCCTGATTCCACATAATTTAAGGACTAAAATCATGAGTCTTACCTTCTATATTTGTTGTTGGACGTTGGAACGTAATGCCTATGTCCGTGTCATTGAATCCGTGTTGATATTGAATTAGCCATTGACTATCAGTTACATCATCAATTTGACAAACCAATTGACCTAATGCGATAAATTCAAATATTAAATTAAAAGTTCATTTATTGAGAACATTTTTTTTTATTTTGTACGAATACATTTTTTATTTCTCAATAAATGGGTACGTTTGGTTTCCTTGCTCGTTTCAAATGATTTTCTCATTTTTTTCTGAAATTTTATTGGTATTTAAATTGATAACAAATGTATGCTTATAGTAAAATATTACGAGCTTTATTTTTAATTAGCGTATTATTTATGAAACAAAATAATATTGACTGAGTTATAAAATATTTTCTGAGAAATTATAAAAAATCGTGAACTTACTCGCAGAAGGAACTGATTTTATTTTTAATTTTTTAAGAGCTTTATTTTTAATTAGTGTATTATTTATGAAACAAAATAATATTGACTGAGTTATAAAATATTTTCTGAGAAATTATAAAAAATCGTGAACTTACTCGCAGAAGGAACTGATTTTATTTTTAATTTTTTAAGAGCTTTATTTTTAATTAGTGTATTATTTATGAAACAAAATAATATTGACTGAGTTATAAAATATGTTCTGAGAAATTATAAAAAATCGTGAACTTACCCGCAGAAGGAACTGATCTTAATACCACAAAAATAAGAAGCACAAATATAAAACGAGTATAGCTCTGCATTTTTTTGATTATGTAGCCAAACCACACGCACTGATTTGTAACTTGTTAAGGACCATTGCACTTTTCTTCGCAGATTGTATTAACCGGTTTTGATGATGCACTAGTATTGCGTTATCACTACGGCTGTCGTTGATATACCAGTAAACACAATAAATATTATTAAAGCAAATTATTATAACTTTTAAAATTACACCCTTCCAAGCGAAATGTGTAAGCCAAAAGAGAACGCAGGTATTAAAATGTTTGGTCATTTAATAACGTTTGCCATATGAATAATTAGCGTCATAGATAACCGTGAAGTTGATAATTTTAATCCAGTTATTAATCGGACGACGGTTTCAATGTGATAGCAATTGCCGATATCAACTTGTTTAGATAAAAATAGGAAATCATATGACTACTCGTTGACTTCATTGCAACAGCAGAGAAATTTATTTCTTCGTATGATACGAAAACTGCTGAACAGGTGTAGATAAGAGGAAGAAGGAAAATAAATCTACATATGGCTGTATGTAAAATAAAATAAATACCTATATGGTAACAAATTTCTATCTATAAAAATAATAGTAAAAATAGTAAAAATACATTTTTAAAAACAAGATTTTATTTAAGTGTTTGAAGGCGTATAAAAAAATAGTTGACCGTTGAAGAGTTTCTAGGTCTGGAGCCATTTTTTAGTGTGAAATCAGGTCATGCTTATCACAAAAATGCATTTTTTGACAAATTTCAACTCCGAAACTAAAAACGAATTTAGGCGCGCAGATAGCCCGAAGGGCCTTAAGATGAGTCGCGAAGCAACTCAACCCGAGTGCCGAAGGCACGAGTCGTCGCGCGCTGAAAGCGCCGTTGAAGCCGCCTGCAGGGCCTGGTTGCCAACCTGGGGTAAAGTCCGTGGTTGAACTGATAGTGAATAGTCAAATAATATTGTATTTATAAACAAAACAAAAAAGTTACAAAAATGACAACTAATCATTTAAATAAATACGATTCGACTATAAAGCATATTTTTGTACATCTAATAACATATCAGATGGACTGATACTTATGCGTCAAAATATCACAAATAAATAATAGGAATATAAACTAAATAAAGAAAATATTTTATCTTATCATTGTATAATATATTTTATACGATTTCTAAGCCAAACAGTATAAATAGCTCCTAAATATAGTAATACCCCACTAAAAATATATAAGATGTAGTATGCTAAAGTTAAAACCTTCTTGCAAAAAAAAAAAAATATATAATAAAAATATTATTCAATGTTATCAAAACTATACAATGTTTTAAAACCTTTATTATGTTGTGTTCCACTAAATAGTATTAACATAAAGAATTTCGAATTAGCGTACATTAATATGCTTAAGAAAATACTAAAACTATTCCAAAAAGCATTAGTAGCAAACTCAAAATGGCTTTTATAAACTAGTCAATACTAACAGACGCAAACCTATGTATATTATTTTCTGTCTATATTTATATATTTATGAGAAAATTAAAATGTACTTTTATGATAAAGATTTCATATTATATAAATAATATGAACTTATATAAATAAATAAATATACAGGTTGTCCCAAGACCATTCTTTATTGAAGACTTAAGAGGTGTGTTTACGTGTAAGAAATTGTATAAAAAATGCGAAAATAACTCATCAACTAATTGATTAATTTTATTAAAGCGCTAGTATAAATTTCGTTCGCTTGCTCGCGCTCGGTCAAGACCGATCGGTGACCCTGTGTCGCGAGCGGCCAAGAACTATTTAATATAACCACCTAAAGTTAACATTTTTTTACCCGGAAACCATGATGAATTTTGATATGACGTCAATACATATCACGTTTGAAATCACGAGGCTTATTCGCTGTTTTTTTTATTGTGAAAGATCTTGGGACACGGTGTATATATTATAACTTATAAAAGCTTAAAAATGTATGTGTAATTTTTATAAGATTACAGAGAAATTACAACGAAACTAATGACTATCTTCCGATCTTTGTTGAGGCTTCCTATTGACCGTGATATTAAGAGCGAGCAACTGATGAACGGGTAGCCTGGGCGACAGGTTCACCATGCTGGCCCATTGGCCGGTGCACAGGTCCGGGAACATGAGGTCCTTAAGGAAACGGCCTTCCACGTTCCAGGGTGAAACGCACGACGGAGCGAAGTCCCACAGTTTCAATTCGTTGAGGCGAACCCATCTAGAAACAATCGATTTGTTAGTCGAGCAATTATTAAGGTTTGCATAACGTAACATTTACAACGATGAGAAGAATTGATTGTTGTAGAGATGATGTTTATTAAACGGTGTAATAACTTATGTTAAAATTACATTGATTATTGAAAACCTGACTCCAGATATTAGTAATTAAGTAGCTAGGTGAAATCATTAGTTGTTAACAATCTGAATACATACGCAGACACGTAGAGACAATTGCAGTCGCACCTCCAGGGATTGCCGGCCAACTTCACAGCTGATAGACGAGGAATGAAGTCAAGTGTTCGCGGAGGTATTGACATGAGCCTATTTTTATCTAAGTGCCTGAAAATTACAAATTGCACTTTACTTACAACATTTACTTTATTCTAGTTTTTGGAAGTGACAAAACTCATTTCTCTCGACAGGGAAGGTGTATCATAATACCTACCACCTAATTTTCTCAACGATCGGTGAGGTTTTGCTTATACAGGCTGTTTTTTAAATTTAGGGCACTCTTTCTAGGAAGTTGATCTATATCGATAACTGAACCGGTCTCACGAAAAAAAAACAAATTAAGATAATTATATTATTAAAAAACTTTTCTTCGAAGTGACTAAAAAACTGGAGTCATTTTTAAAACGGTCATCACTACTTAGGCTGGTCTGCATTGACCGATGCATTTGGTTGAATGCACTTACCCATATAGTAGTTTTAACTTTTTTGCTGAAAAGTTTTTTTACGCGTATTTGACACACAAATTTTCTATTATTTGAAAATGGAGAAAGTTTTGTGTAATCAGCCAGTCAACACAACAATAAATATTATAAAATATAGAAATGATTTAAAAATACGGAATACAATAAAAAAAACCATACAGTGTTGTTAGATTTTTTAGAACCCAAAATGTCTTGAAGTGTATTGTGGACAAATGGTTTCCTGTCAAGATCAATGTATTGAGTGCTTCCAAATCACTGAACGTCGTATAATTCAGTGACGCAATCTTGTTCCATGACATGTCCAACTTCTCTATGGTGACACAGTCTTTGAACATGTTGTCAGAGATCGTCTGGATGGAATTGTATTTAAGGTCGATCTTTTTGAGGTTTTTGAGTTCCTTCATTTCCTGACCTAGCTGAAATAGGACATTCAAATTTAAGAACATGAATCCTCAGGTCGACAGCGTGAATGGATGACTCAAAATCGAATCTAGGCATCGATTTATAACTATCCATGACTGTGCAAGTATAATTTGATTACACAGTTGCCTCTCAAACACACTTTCTTACATTTGTCCTTCCAAAATCTTCTATACACCGTCACAAATCAAAATCAGTACACACCTTATTCTTTCTTTTTTCCTCTGCATTTTTAATATATAGCTCTGACATATGCATAGTCAGCTTTCTCTCACTTATTATTGAATGTTTATTTAGTATTTAGTATTGAGGCCTTCAAATTAGTTATATATTACAATTGCACTTGATTAAAATAAGGAGACCACTGACTAGGTTCGCATTTCACTACACTTCTCTGGCTCTGGTTATATTCTATGTAGCCTACTTTTGAGCTAATTAGCGCATAGAATTCTTTCTCATAGCTAGGTTTCATAGAATTCTTCCAATTGCAAGAATAAGTTATCTAGCAGTGAAACCCACCGAGCGGTTCTAGAGTTTATCATGAACACACACACACACACTCATACACATAAATCATTCAACCGAACACGCAGGATATATTTTAATTTACTGCAGTCCTTTCAGGAGGGTTATCTATATTATCTATATAAAATCTATATTATCAAATATCAAAAAATATTCAAAAAATCTTCGGGAAAACCGAATTCAATATTGAGTTTAAACCTTTTTAGATGTTTTAGAATTAATAGTATCGTGGTAGTCTAGCGGTTAAGGCGTTGTACTATTAGCCCAAAGATCGCGGGTTCGAATCATACCATTTCTAATGCTCCCCTGACTCTAGCACGGCAACCTAGGTCATAGCATTATTAAAAAAAAAAACAAAAACGAGGTACGAGGAGAGGGTGAAAAGGCAGGGCGAGAGATCTACTTCGAAAAAAAGTGTATTTGTAATATAATTTTGTAAAGAATTTTTTTTTCATGGGACCATTTTTATTGGCGATAAAGATCAACAAAGTAAGTAAAATTAAATACTCTCCATAAAAGTCCAAATTTTCTAGAAAAATCGAGTTTATTAAACAGTGTATTCGGCGACTTTGCAAATTTTTATGCTAATGGTGAATTATTTACCTTCGATATCTGATTGAAAGATAAATCCAACGAGTCCAACATTTTCAACTCGCTCAGAATGCCATTAGGCAAATGGGAGATTTTGTTTTTCTTCAGTATCAATGTTGTAAGGCCTTTCAAATCGGCGAAGACGCCGTTCTGCATATGGGTGATGTTGTTCTCGGACAAGTTGAGAACCTTCAGCGACTTCAAACTGAGGAAGGTGCCGTTCGCGATGGTGACCAGTCTGTTTCTGGAGAGGTCGATTTGGGTCAACGCGGTCAGGCCGTAAAATGTATCCGCCGGCAACAGGACCAGTCTGTTGTCCGACAGCTTCAGATCCTCCGTGTAAAAGTTGTTCTTGAAGAACTTTTCGGGCAGGGTGTACAGTTTGTTGTGCGATATGTCGATGGACCTTAGGATCTTCAGCCGGGCAAGCAGCATGTTGTGGAACTCTTCGAATTGATTTCTTTGTAAGCGTCTGAAAAAAAAACATTTCATCCAATCCAATAAAACGTATAACGGCCATTATCAGTCTCATATCATATTAAAATTTAGTTAATTCAACTGAAGACTGATTATTATTTGAATAATAAAATACGACAGTCTTGTACTATTGATTATAAACCGACTGTAATAAAAAATATTCTTTCTCAATTGTCTGTTGTAGTTATTAGTTGTATGTACTTATGTTTTATCTTTTTCTAATGATACCAACCACCAATGCTACCAAAACCTAAAACATAAAACTACAAATAAAATACACACCAGTTCCGAGAGCAATACTGGCCTCACTTTACCACCAATCATTTATTTAATCAATTATTATATATATATGATAAATATGAAAAATGATAACTGGTAATAACAGTGTTAGCCGATGCTTGAATATTGATGATAAAGGCGTGAATTTAAACAAACAAAACCTACATTATGAACCATGCTACAATTAAAACGGTGTTATTTAATAAGTGCCTACTCTGGTATGTACTGTACTGGTTTAATAATCCGTATGAGTAGTATCCGTATGACGACTATTTGGCCTAGATGTAAGACATCAGGTTCTGATGATATAATACAAATACAGGCTACAGGGTGCCATGGCAATTCTTGTTATTTAACACCTTTTTTAATCATGAGTATCGAAATACGTACAAAACCTTCAAGTTCTTGAGGGAATCAAAAATTCCTGGCGGTAAATAGTCGGCGTCGTTATCGAACAAATCCAATTCTACTAAATTAGTGAGTCCATGTAATGCGTCTTTATGAAGCGTGGTTAAATGGTTGATGCCAAGGTCCCTAAAATAAAATCAAATTATGGAATATGAGCATTATAAGTTTACTTAAAATCGATTACTATATTAAAACATTATCATATGATTGATTTTAAACCCGTCATTCGTGTAAGTCGAATAGTTTCACCTTTTTTTAATACCCTAAAAATGTCAAATAATTGAAATTAAATTAACTACATTTAATCATATTTCCGTCTTCGTTTTAAATAAAACCCACGAGTAAAACCATAAAAATAATATTTCTCCTGCCATATGCATAATATAAGTATACTTGCAGACAGTATTGAACTCATATTCAATTAAATACATTAATTGAAGATAGTGTGTGTTATCTTTAATCGGGGGGAATTTATTAGAGATTATATTTATCTTATCAATGTAAATCTGAGGTCTTAAATTGTTTTTTTGTATAATTCTTCCTTAATGCATTCTTCTCTATAAGATTTATAAATTAACATTTAAATTCGTTAGTAGGTGCGCCCGTAAAAAAATATGTGAGTCGTTCGTTAAATTGTAGATCTACTATATTATTTAAAAGTACAATAGTATATGCCCGAGGCAATAGCGATGACTCGATTAACTCCCCATCTCTAGGGCCTTCAGGCTACTTAGATGATTATCGAGACGACTCCAGGTTGGCAGCTAGGCCATGCTATACTCATTTTCACACCTATAACAACTCATGTGTGTGAGATGTAAGTATTACTTTGAAAAAAATCACCCCCCTCTTTTCACTGCCCTTAACTAGATTTTCGAAAAATGGTGATTTACGTGTTCGTTTATTGTTTAAATATTAATATAAATAATAATTTTCAACTTTATAACAACAACATTTACACATTTTTTTACGCGTAATAGATATTTCCTAAGTCTTCGGAAATGGTCTTGAGACACTGTATAAAATAAGCGAATAGCGATTCCCTTTCTAGTTTTGGAGTCTAATAATATCGTTAAAAATACCAACAGTAAGGCCACGTCGAAGGGTATGATCTGCGTCGGTGGGAGGGCGTGGAGACCATTCCTCCAGCAGTTGACGCTGAGGGTCTCAGGGTTGCAGCGGCAGAGATCAGATTCACATTGACGCCATCGGTCAGTTTGTCTTGAAATCGTCCATACTGTAATAGTATCAGTTTTATATCAAGCAGTTCTAAAGATTTATGCTGTTCTCTGGCAATGAAAAAGCAATATTTGCGCAGTATTATAGAATATTTTACTGTCGCGGATTCAATAAAAAAAAAATAGGCAAACCAGGATTTTGATAAAAAAACCACAAAACTATGATTCTCCTATCGTTTTGATCACTAAACATAATTTGAAAAACATTAGTATTTTAGGTATGGTTTTTGTGGTTGTTTGTCGGTTCTAATGTTTTTTATACGTAGAGACTAGATTTTATTTATTTAATTAATTATTGTATTACACTAATTGATATTAATTAATTATTTCATTATACTAAATTGATATATTTTTAGATTAACAGTGCATGCATTTACAAATAAGGCAGAGAACCACGTTTGATTAGCTGTTACCTACTAGTGAAATTTCTTACCCAATATTTCTTAATAACAAAAGTGTGAGCCGTGTTTGATGATTTTATTTGTTTTATATTTGGCATGTAATTTATTTAACTCATAAAATATGTAGGAAATTGGGAAACTACAATTTTAATTATAACAAAAATGTGAAAAGTACTCGTTAATTATCTGATCTATTTATTGGTCATTTCTCATTGTTTTTGTACTTATATATCTACACGTTTTGCCAACACATCTGAAACATTTCATTCCCCTTCGAAGAATATCGCACCAGGCCATCAGCACTAATAATATAACTCACCAGGCTGTTCCATTGCTCTAAGACGTCGTTCCAATTTGTTCCAGCGAATATTGTTAGCACTGTCATGAAACGTTTCCTGCACATCTGTACCTTTATTTTCTTGGAAAATCCTAGGACCATCCGATAGCATTATGTCTTCATCTTTAGATAGGATCTGTAGTACATCGCAAGCATTTAACTTACATTCGCTTTCGAAGCAATTTGCTGAAAATATAATATTTTTAAATAAAACGACATTTTAGTTATTTCATACCTACTATAAATACATAAGCAGATATATTACCTATATTATAATACTTTTTGATTTACTTAGAACTTTATTAATGGACGGATAACACTTAATGTAAAATTATTTACACTTATTGCAAATACTGCTTACCGACCAACCTAACCTAACGACTCATTAAGGATTTAAAAGACTATTTTAATTAATAAAATTACCTACTAAAATTTTCATAATCCAGAATAACGACCCCCAAGATTTCTAAAATAGCATCGGAAGCACAGGATTACTTTAGAGAAAACCACTTTCTCTATATAACCTGTAATGCAAATCTCATAATTTACTCCATAAGACCGTGCATAATATGTGTTACGTGCATAATGTGCGTCTATAATATGTGTTACAAATATGTATATTAAATTTAATAAAATAAAACGTTCATACTATTGACCTAAATTGATGCTATGTAAAAAAAGAGCTAAAATTATACTTATATTCTTCACTTCATTTTTCTTGTGTAATGTAATGTTTAAACAATAGTTTAAGGTGTGTAATAAAAAAAAAAAAGTAACATGTTGCTAGATATAATATATATACTGTAGACGAGTCAGCAGGCTCTTTCAGAATATGTAAACTGCTTACTTAAAATATATAAAATAAAGTCGCGATAGCAACATTGAAATTGATTTGACAGCGGATTGACAAAATGAGTTTCGAGCTGTGAATTTTGTGTAATTCAAATGTTTCTTTATGTCAATTTACGTAGTAATATTAAGCAAAAATAATTAATAATGCCATCTTATGTAGGTGTTTTTTTTAGAGGCGTGGTTTTCAATCTGGCACTACATTTTTCGTAGTTGGTGTTTTTGACAGCTGTCACTTGATTTATGCCATTTCATAATGAATAGACTTACTCCTGAACAACGTTTGCAAATAGTGCAAATTTAGAAAAAATCACTCTAAAATAAAGTAAAAATCGCGTCGTGGGCCTGTGGCGTGGCCTCCAAGATCGTGCGATTTAACACCGCTGGACTATTTTTTGTGGGGTTATGTGAAGTCGCTTGTCTACGCAGATAAGCCGGACACGATTAACGCCTTGGAAGAGAATATTCGGCGCGTTATTGCTGACATACGGCCCAACTTGCTGCAAAAAGTGGTTGAAAATTGGGCCTCTCGGCTGGAATTTGTTCGAGTCAGCCGCGGCGGCCACTAACCCGAAATCATTTTTAAAACATAATGGCAAACCCTTATCTTTATAATAAAACTAAATTCTTAGCCTTAACATCAAATTATATGCGTTTTACCTCTAAAATCATTACCCTATACATGAAAAAATTAAAACCGAATGAATTGAATCAAAAAAAAAAAAAAAAAAAATACAAATACAAGCTGGTAATTGTGTGTTTTCTTAACTGTTACTAAGATTAAATTTTAAATTTCATAGGTATCGCAGGGAATTAAGGCAAACAACACACGCTAATGACGTATTTTTACACGCTCGCAACTGACGTATAGAACAAAATTCAGTACTAATCTTTTACCAAATTACATTACAATGTAAATTACCTTGAATTATCATCTCTAGAAATTTAAACAGACAGATCACTCTGAAGTGCAAGCGAATCATCTCGACAGACTTCTGCGCACACTTCATACTGCCCGTGAGCTTCCACTATTCAAACTGGATAATTTAATTTCCCAATCAAAGTATTCAACTTTCAACCAACCAATGAATGAGCAACAATTCCCTCTCGTAATTAATCAATCCCGTCTCCCTTTCTCTCGGCCAACAGAGGAAGAGCCAATTATCTATTTTAATTTAACGATTGTCACTCTGTGTGGGTAAGTCGAAAGCTTTTTTATTTTTGCGTTTTAAACGTCGTTTTTATTTGCATATTTTTTTAGTTTAAAATATATAAACATGCTTTCTTGTTAGAATCAAACGACTAGTTTAATGGCCTAGCATGGTGTCTGCGAATTGAGAATTAATTTGCTGGCTTGTTAGTACAAATAGAAAAAGTACAAATGCGAAAGAGTTGAATTTTTGTGTGTAGATTAGTGCTCTCGAAAAACAACCATAGCCGTTTAGATCACATCGAAAGCTGATCAGATATTTAACATTAAGGTCAACAAATTTTTAGTACTAAAGAATTAAACATTGTCACTTCGATAGAGCGTTCAATATCATATTCGAAAATATGATAGCGAAAAACTTTACTACAAGCGAAAAATATTATCTTACAATCTCCCGTAGAGTCTAAATCATGTTTAGCCGTCGCGATCGTTCGGTAAGGATCGATAATCGATTCATGATCAAATCTCGCTCTCACTCTCGCTCAACACACATCGTGTACGAGTGATTCTTTATCTCTCTCGCCCTGCGTTCTACGATGCAGAGAGAAACGTAAGAGGTATCGCTGAGCTTTTCTCAAATCACGTGCAAGTCCCTTTACCCACCTACAGAAAAGAGACAAATATTCGTTACCTCTACGATTATATGTATATAATTTATTTAATTCTGTGACGTTTATAATATTATTCATTGAGAGGATTAAAAAAAAACAACATCATAAAAACGAAAATTTTATAATAAATATATATACTTATTTTATGCTTCCAATTATCATAAATGACTTTATGGCACCATGTTTACCACTTCAGCTATTCCTTTTAGATACAAACATTATGTTACTCTGTTAAACCGGTAATCTGATCATTATTATCTACTAAAATGTCGTTGGTTTCACCATTGAGGTTTCGGGGCCACTGGTAGATGAGCGCCCTGCACGTGGAAACCCAGATCGTCAGCTGTCCAGGTGTAGTGGATGTGTTGTCCGTCGGGGGCGTCGTAGTCGACTACCCCTGACTTGTAGAGAACCAAACCGTCTTGCTTGTGGTTGGGGTGTAGGGAGCCGTGCTCCTGAACCTGGGTTCGGTCGCCGGTCAGGTAGTTCAGGGTGTACTGCCCCAGCTGGTCGCGGATTTCGGTGTGGCGCAGGACGGGGATGTAGGAGGGTGCGAGGCGCCAGGCGGGGATGCGCCCGGAGGCGACGCGATACCATTGGACTGGGCTATTCTCCCAAGGAGTGGCCATCGCTGCGGTGCAGGCCGCGGCTGCGAAAAGGAAGATGATGGCCTGGAAAAAATACAATATTTTTAACGAAGGGAATTAGTAGTCATTATAGACTGTTTTCACAATAAAACCACCCCTATATCGTCCCTAAATCTTTACTAAATAATACTGTTATGTTCATTCAACTGTAAAGATAATTCAGGAAATAAATTTTATTCTTTTGTTTACCTATTGCAAACCAGACCTTTTTTATTTTTTAATAATTTAAAAATATTGCGCATTCATAATTTGTAGGATAAACGACCCATAAGGTTTGTAAATTAACATGAAATATAAATCAAAATATGCTCATTCAAACATTTATTTTTACCTACTTAATAAGAGATTGGAAGCTATGAGCGAAAAAAAGCGTAGAGGTATCGTGCCTGAGCTTGTACGCACCCTCTGGGCTTATATTTCTGTACTGTCCTCCTCCTCACCTCGACTTCCGAAAAGCGACCTTAAGGAGACTTAGATATTTAACAGTGCAAATGGGGACAGATCTGGACGAATAGAATACCCGATATATACATAATACTTATTTTATTAGACTATTCAAGTGTAACTATAACGAAGTCTACAATCATCTGCAAAACTGATTTCATAAAATTTCTTACTTAATGGACTCAAATAATTATACTGTAAAATATAGTTTCACCTAATTGGGTTGCTAAGGATTATCTAAGTTACGTTTCCTTCTTTTCTTATATTTATATTATTTTATAAATCTTTTTCTTTTATTATTTTGTATGTATGTGATATTACGTAGGAATTATAAAAATACAAATTATGATGTACCGAATATTTTTTTTGTTTACCAAATGAGCCTTGGTAGGGGTAACGCTCTCTGCAAGACATGATATTAAAAAGCCAAAGAATTAAAAAGAATTGACTGCCTTTTGACGGAAGGCAGTTGAATCTGATTAGCGGAAGACAGCCCAAAATATAGCTTATCTATAAATCTAACACATTAAAATTATATTATACCTAAAAGATTCATTTGAGAAATTAATATTATACTAATATTATGTATTCTGTATTCAAAATAATTACACTAAATGGAAGCCTGTAATTATAAACATAAACATAAGGTAGCCCAAGCTACTGACAATTTTTAAATATCGTATTTCCTGGAAAGCATTCAGCCAATTCCTAAAATCGAACCCAGACCCTCCAATTTAGTGGCAGATGTTCCGAAATAAAATGACTTTCAATTTCTCCGGCGTTTGTGTTTTTTTTATTCTGCATAATTTCGTTTTCAAATAACTGAATAAATTAATAAAAAAATCTGTCAATAACCGCATTTTTTGATGAATTTAGTCATTGTTTAAAAATAAGTTTATAATGAACTATATAACAATCGCATTACACAGTATATCGTCATGATTTAGTTTAAAACATAGTAAAATTACTATAGTTTGTCAGAAAAAATACAAATTCTACAAATATCTGTAATTATACAAATACTTTTTCTAGTTACGAAATCGCAAATAAACAAACAAATTAACATGCCACCGTTAGAACCTAATAACTTCCTCCTACTATTTTAAAAAATCCATATTTTAAAGTTAGTTTATCTATTTTCTAGTTCTGAAGTTTATCTATTTTCTAGTTATACACACTGACGCATACAAGTCAAAGGCACCGTTCTTTTTGGTCGCAGATTAAAATTAACATTACATACCGCTGAAAGATTAGGAAATTTTGAATAAAATATATATTTAGAAAATTATCAATGAGTTTTTTTTTGATGATACAGAATTAGGCTATGATTTAAAAAA
Source organism: Neomicropteryx cornuta (assembly GCA_020383195.1). Lineage (NCBI taxonomy): Eukaryota > Metazoa > Arthropoda > Insecta > Lepidoptera > Micropterigidae > Neomicropteryx > Neomicropteryx cornuta. The sequence goes on along the minus strand of JAHKQU010000021.1, from coordinate 16,156,766 downwards.
AAAATGCTTACCGTCTTCATGATTTAATTTGAATACAGTTCGAGTGTACAGTTTGAATAAAGTCCGAAACTTTTGTGATTAATAAATATGGACCACAATCCGTTTTATACGAAATGCATGTTTTCAAACGAACTAGTTTCGAATGCACTTTGCGTAATAAGGTAATTGAAAATTAAGTATTTATTAAATTAAAGACAATAATTTAGGTAATTACGATTCATTCATGACGACTGGTAAACCTTATGACGTATTTAGATACCGGTTAGCCATGACACTATTAAAATACAATTATTTTCATAGCTAATCACAAATTCTTTCGAAAACATGTTTTATGTCTGTATCATAAGCCGTTCGATTTGTACAAGCACTTTAGTTTTCGTCAATAAGGTCACTGTAAGTATATAATAAATATGTGCACATTTTTTTATGTTTTTGTGCCTATATTATTTATTTTATTTACAAATTTCTATATTTTTTTTTATAATATTATACTTTTTTATAATATTATACATTAATACTTATGTGGTTTTTCTGTGTGTGTAATTTACATATTTTTCTATTTATTTGCTTATCATTTCTTCAATTTTATATAATAAGACCTTCGTCAGGTCAATGAACTGCATTTGCAGACTTACTATTGTTTGTGTTTCCGGAAACTCGCCTTTACTGCAATCGGATGTTTACTTTTCTCCGTCGTGTTGTCACTATTGACTTATAGCGCTCTTGTGATACGATATCTAACTTTAGATTGCTATTGTATGTTGTAATAGTCGGTAAATAAACATCATTTTTTAGGGTTTCTTACAGAATCAGCTATCCGTAAAATTGGTCCAACTAAACCGTTTAACTCAAAATTATACGGTTAGCATCTCGTAGTTGTGTGTATATGCTTTCCTTTTCGAAAGGTACAAAACTTCAATGGTCAAAAATAATTATGTCATATGTTTACCATATCTATAAAGCTCTATGCAAACACTGAAAATGCATATATTGAACAAAAAAAAATACTACCGCCGAAATCCGATAACACCAACTACCTTGAATCTGTGCAGGATTTTTTTTTTGTCAATATGAATAACTAAATAAATATTAACTATTATTACCTGTTGGCCATCGTCACTCCTTACTGCCTCGAAATAAGTAGTTTTTTTTATTAATCTTATTATTAGTTTCAAGGTTGAACAAAGAACGTATTTTAAAAAAATAAACCAAGTCCCTCACTATGGTGGCCTCTCACCGTATCTGTGTGATACGGTCAAACTTTCATTAAAGTAGTAAAAAAATGATTTAAAAAGAAACAATAATTATGAAAAACAGTGAAAATGTAACGAATATGACGAAAAATGAATGAGAAGTGAATGGTTTAATGAATATTTACAAGGATAACTTATGTTCAACGTAGGATATATGAAAATGAATCGTCATAGATAAAAATAAAATGAAAAGTGTAAAATATATATGCACATTACGTGCAAGAATTATACTTGTTGACAATATGTTGTGTTTTTAACTGTAAACTTGTTCAAAATTTCGCTGTTTATAATTCTTGTAATCCAACCAAGGCAAACCAATTTGTATTAAATATTGAAAGCATTTAGTTTTTTAAATAACAGATATATTTTTTTTAATAATGTAAAACTTTTGGCGTATATTAATCTTTTCAAGTTAAAATCTAAAACAAAATATGCCCCGATTTAGGCAAACTATGTTAATTTATTTCTAAATTATTGTCGTATAATAAATCTCAATTTGTTTAAATGATATGTCATGTTTCTAGTTTCGGACTTGGGGCAAAAACTATTTTAGAACAGTGGTTTTTTTTTATAAATATATTTTGGATATTGTAAGATCAACGGTATGCTCTCTGGCCTTGAACTCTTTTGCATCATCTTCTCCGTTCTTTTATTAGCGTCTTCGCTGGATTTTAGCACCTTTCAACATCAAAATACATATTCCATCCATTTTTCAATATAATTTATTATAAAAAATAGTATTGCCATCCATCTTTTGTCAATCTAAAAACCGTTCTTTTATTTTAAAAATAAATTGCGAAGTAGGAAAACCGGTCGAATAGAATAAAAGAATGGAGGTATAATGAGTATTTTCGTGTCACAGAACACGTTTGAGTTTTGACGAAGAGCACGCGCGGACGCTCTAAATGCAATTGAGCAATATTCTGCTCTTCTGCAGTAGACAGAATGGCAAAATGCAATTATCGCTGCACCCATGATGCATAATGGCCCTGGTGTCGCGTTTACGTAATGCGGTTTGTTCACTAAGGGTAACAACATACTGGCGCGACATTGCCGGAGTAGCGTGAATGTTTGGACCGCGCTGATGTCTCATTGTGGTTAACATTAGGTTATCGTGCCGAGCCCAATTACGCAATAAAAACTAATTCGTCGCTTTTAAATTACCAATGTAAAAAAATCTAATTACCAGTACGACATTTTTATATCCAGTGTACAGTTTTGATCATAAATTGAATATATTTACTTATTTTATTTTAAATTTCTATTTTTTTGTCACGGGGAAAAACACATCGGGTTTTACCAATTTTACGAAAAAATACACTCTATGTAAAAAAACTTCCGTATACATATTTTATTAAACTATTAGAAAAAAATATATGTATAGTTTTAAGGACTTTGAAAACACCTAGTTATAGGTTTAAATAAGTTAACTCCTTGAGCCCATTTTAGTGAGCGGTTGTTTAATTAAATCTAAATAATAAATAAGGTTAAGATCTGCATATTAAAAATAATACTAATATTGTCTTTTATTTGTTATTTTTTCTATCAATACTATTTTTGAAATTGTCGCAATCACATGAGTAATCATGGGTTTAGGTACTGGTATTTTCAAGCTGGTATCCGTGAATGTCAGTTGAATGAGGACTACTATGTTTTTCATTCATAAATAATAAATTAAAGCGATGGTTCTAAATAATAACTTCATTCCACTTTTACGGACAGGCCAAGGTCGCTATTATGAATTTCTATGGAGTTGAGGCGTCATTGTTCTCAGTGTCGACTCTTCTAATGAAATCTTAGCGTATGCTTTATTGAAAGTGCGCTATTGTTCAAACGGTAGTAATGCCATTGGCCGGGTTGTGGGTGATGCAATTAACTCAAAATGATTCAATTTAGTTGTGGAGAAAAAACAAGCGGTTATAAAGAACAGCTAAAATGTGTGCTATTAAAATATAAGACTGTTTGACGAAAGTAAAAATTTCTATCTGATATAAGTCAACAGTGTTAATAATAATTGATATAACTTAACGAAACCAAAATAGGGCCCTAACCTAACTACCCTGAGAAATTCTCTGATACGCTAAAAAAAAATCTGTTGAGAACCTCCTTCTTTTTTTAAGTTCGGTTTTGCTCGATTCATTGTTTATTTGTCTCAATTTTCGCTGTTTTTTTTACCTATTTTTTAAAGAATTCATTTTTATTATTAGGCTGTATTATTTTTTGCTTGTTGACACTAATGTTTCAAAAAAATATTTTTAAATTTGCTGTCATTTCTTTTGTATAATTTTGTTTTTATCGCGTATTTATATTTACTGCTTGTTAATAATCCTCTTGATACGTAGGTATAATACATTTTTTATCATGGAAAATAAATCATATAGAAATTGGTTAAAGCTCACTTATTCGGTCGTAATTTTAACCATAATTTATGTAACTTACTCTTTCTGAGTCTTTAGAAACTGTGCTACCAAATATAAATAGGTCAAATAATGAAATAGGTTGATAATTAAATTGTATATTAAGGTCATCATTAGCCTGTATCACTTTAGGGTGTCTGCCGAGCATAGGCTTCTTTAGGTACTTTCCCATACACGCGGTTTTTCGCCTTTTACATTCAAACGTGACCTGTGATCTGTTTGAGGTCATCCACTCAACGCTCTGGTGGACGCTTTGTCTTGGCATTGTTCTAAGGGTGCCACTACAAGACTTTTTTGGTCCATAGCTTTTCCGCTGTTCTTGCAATAACAATGCCGAGTAATAAACTTATCAATTCATTTTTTTCCGGTTGCGAGGCGTGGTGCCTAATATATAATAACACACACAACTAATTTAGGGATAATATTCCTAATAAAATGTTCATATTGTAACAATACGATTATTTCTATTATGAGTTGCACGTTTGTAATAAATTTAAAGTTTATTATAAGAGTATACGCGTGTATATTTTGTATAAGGAACTCTTTGACGTAGACGATAACAGAATAAAAAAATACTGACGTTACTAAAACGTCGCCTATAATATGGTCAATCACCCACTTACTAACTGCTCACTAATTGCTGGTTGGATATTTTTAAGTATCTATTGAACACGAGACAATATCGTTTTTTATACTATGAGGTTGTGATGATGGACCGCGCGTTGATGATTCTGTAATTAACTAATGATAAAATATTTTTTTCTGTAATAAATATCTAAAATATGTGTACATAAAAAAAAAAAAAATTTACAATTAAATAATATTCATAGAGCATATAATATCTCTTGTCGATTGTGGACAGCGTATTTAGGCCAACATACCCTAGTTTTTATATTCTGCGCAATAAAGCATATTTAATATACTTTACAACACTTCTTTTAAAATGGTAACTTTTTATTTTAAGTATACTCTTGGAACTTTCGTGCCATACTAGAAAGCATTAACGAGTCTCCAGCAAATAATAGTAAATATTATAATTTTAATCATTATATATTTAAAATAATATTTATATTTTCGTATTCGAGGGGCCAAGCCAGCTATCTAGCTTCTAAGAAGGTATATTCCTGGTTCAAAATTAAACGTCATTTAATGACATACTGTCATATAATGTTAAATTTACACAACTGAAATTACTTTTCTTCTATGATATAGTATAGTGCGAATCGATCAAGCTCATCACTAAGAAATTATGTGTTATACCATTTTTGATCCATTTAGATTTTTTGATTAAAATATACTAACATACTCTAAACTGCAATACTAAATAAAATACACACTCCATGATTGAAAAAAAAAACATTCCTCAGCCATTCGGATAAATTTTACACTATCAATTAAACAGAGAGAAATAATATTGGTAGTGGGAACGATCGTTGGCGAGAGAAATCAGATTTTGATCGTGAGATTATTCATGTTTAATATACGATACAAATGAATTCACATTTCCCAGTAAAATAAATGTTCTTTACCATTATTATATTCATAATAAATTGGTCAAAAGTTCATTTTTGCTTTTTTACCCTCCTTCTTTCTTCTTGCAAAAATATTGAGTAATATTACCACCCTTATATTTTTCTATAAATAAGTATATATCTTGAAGCAACTAACCTTTATTTGCCTGTAATTAATGAAATAAATTATATACTAACTTCCAAATTATATTATCTTTGTTCTGGAATCGAAGGGTTTTTGGAGGATGTATCGTTGCCACTAATTTTCAGACAACGAATAGCATGTGATGCATCATAGCACACGGGTCATATGAATGCATAGTCTGGGAAAAAAATAGGTTTACATTTGAGTGGCTGACTGATAAAATACGAGTATTACTTTATTTTAACCTAATTTTTCACGGTAGTTGTTTTATATTACAGTATTTACTTTAAATATATTACAATAAAAAACTAAAAAAAGAAATGGGAAATACGAGTACGCATAGGTACACATAAATGCAAGTAGATTAGGGATTGAAATCAAAACAATAAACAACATTGAGAATATGCTTAATTTGTGCCGCCATTTTAAAACCTTCAATATTCCAATTTCTTGTTACAACAAGTTCAAGATCTCGGTTCGGATCTCAGTTCGGTGTTGTCAATGTGTATAAAACGATAACTATCTTTTTTTTAGGCAGATTTCATTAAGAAATGCCATGACTTCCGGAAAATGTCGACATATGTCACATCATCTAGAACCCAAAACCACCTTCAGTTTAAAAGTTTATAAAAGTTACATCTATTCATATCACTTTCTTGTGGACACGATTTAGCCGTAATTTTACAGCAATCACTTTTAAATTGATACAATTTTTACAAGTTTGATAATGGGCTAAATCAAATTAGGGGGGCTGGAATAAGAGAGGGGGGGGGGGTATTTTCAAAAAAGTGAAATTTTGCTATACTTTCAAAATGTTATTTGTTAAAAAGTATTAAATGTTATCAACTTGTTTTTTTAAATATTTTTTTAAATGAGCAACCCTTACTGCACAGTATAAAGAGGGATTCAGTATACGTACTCTCGCTGCGCAAGGGTACGGCGGGTGAGGTGCGCGAGCTACCGCGCGGGGATACAAAGTTTGATACAAGTTCGTATAATTGGAGTTCGCCTATCCCCTACTTTGATCCGGTGAAATCTACCTCCGGCTTTCTAAAGATGTTTTTAAACCGAGTTATACTGTGTGAGAACTATTCAATTATTACTACAGCCGATAGCATTAAAACGCATATTTCTATATGGTTATGATTTTTTAACTATTTGAAAGCCTTGTCTCTATTACCGTCTAAGATTTGTTCTGTAGGTACATTTTTTGAAAACCGTTCGTTGTAACTTAGCTAGTCAGTGCGCATTAGTGTATTCGAATTTATTTCCTCCATTGTATTGATTGCTGGCACCAAATCAAGTGAAGGTCCACCCTAATGAAAGTAGTTAGTATTGTGTAGCACGTACTTGTCTGGTCAACACAAGCGTAATTTGATTGACTAAAATGGGGACCTTAAATTTAATGGTAATATGAAGGGCATTTATTAAATTAAACATACGCGTGATAGCTACAATAAATTAAAATTAATAAGTATCAAACGTGATAGAAATTTTAAAATATGATTATATACCAATTAAATTTTTATGTAATATGAATATATAAATTTTTAGTTAAAGTTGATGACTATATTTTCAATATAATCATATATTATTAGACTTTAGTTTAATTAACATTGATTACAATTAAAGTAGAGTATGTTTAATATACCCTTTTACTTTTACATGGGCTATTATTTTCATTTTAAGCATACTCTTAACTAATATGGTTTTTAAAAAAATAAAAAAAAAATAAAATGAATTAACTACAGTTATCAGTTATTGTAATTACTACACAACCGACTTGCCTAGTAATATTTCAATTTAGATAATTTTACACGATATTATTAAATAGATAAAGGTTAAAAGATAAATAAATAAAGGTGTAAAACTTTTTTTTACGACCGGCGCTGTTCCTCATTTTTAATTAAGATACTAAGTAGCTAAACAAACGCCAATATATTTCATATAAAATGATTTATAAATGTAAATTATGTAAATCTTTATAAGTCATATCAAATTCAAAATTTTCGTTTAAAGACACGTCGCTCGTGCGAAGAATTATCTAGAAATAACCGTGAGAAAAACATATCACGAGAATAAATCGGCTTTGAAAATTGATAAATCGACCTTAAGATAAGTACCATACACAATAAAAGATTTAAGATATTCGCAGGTGAATGTATTAAACGAGGAATACGAGTTTCTCACGCTACGTTTCGAATCAATCACACGACACGTCTAAGCACTGTTTAACGCCACACATAATACGTATTAAGAATCGTGTTATTGGTTCGAAATGTCTACGGGAGAACCATCAGTATATTAAAAATCTTACATTTAAAATAATAATAATAATATTTTTTTTATTGGTTTTTAAATTAATCAAACATATTTTTAAAACTCTACCTAGCAAGGCAGCGCTTTACTAAGGCAAATGATACAACACTATTGTTTAAAAATACACATTTTTCAAACAGGTTTTCACAAGCGTTTAAAATTAAACATCCTTGTATTTTTAAATAATGTTAAATTATAGAAAATCATTGATCGAATGGGTCATTTAGAATTTAGGCCAACTAAATACATAGATCGCAGGATAAATTTAGGCAACCTACCTTGTTTCCCAAACAAGACGTTTGGAGTTTTTGTAATAAACTTTTTTTCCTAGGTATTGAATGAATCTAATTAATTTTGCTTAACTCGGTAGGATGCTCGGAATGGGCTACGCCAATCGCCTGAACTCGAGAGGACGCTCGGAGGTGATGTGCACATTCGGCTATAGTCGATGCGCCCAACTGTCACGTTGAATTTTTGTTATCTGTAAGGTTGATTTTTTTCTTACATTGACAGGCGCGAAAGTTTTACTTTTGACGCGCGTGGTGTAACCACACACATGGACATGTTTTGTTAATGGTAAGAGAATGTATAAATGTTATTCCTAAACCTACCCCTTCCTATGTATTTTAATATGTGCCTTATTTAAATGTATGTATCTGTAAATGTAAATGTATGTATGTATCCTTCCTACCGATACAACCAACCTTTCTTTCTCAAAGGAATTTTCTATACCAGAAATTCCAAACCCACGACCGTTGCATCTTAAAAAAGTTCACAAGGTAACAATAATTAATTATATTTGCCATATTTATAAACATTATAAAATATAAATTAAGGATTATAATAATAATACAATCGCATGTATAATCGAAACAATACTTATTTATTAATCTATAACTTAGATTAGAAACTATTATGACACTGGTTGTTAGTGATATTATAATTCATTAATTAATCAGGTTACGCTTGATGATTATTTTTTTTTATATTTTATTTTATATTATATTTTTCTTAAATTTAAAAAGTGGAAGTTGCTCGGCAAACGGCAATTGAAGCGGCATTTCAAAATAGAAATTGAAGAATACTACTTTTATTTGATTTAAATTTTATCACTGCAACTAGTTATCGTGATGGTAATTGGAATAATTAAACTGGTTGTAATACATGTCATTCTACGTGTAAGATTTTTATTTGTATTTCCTGCGAGAAATAATCTAAAAAATATAAATAAAAAAAAACTATTTTTAACATTGCCGGTTTGTTAACTACTATTTCATAGTTTGTGAAGTATTTTTACCCGAAAATAATAATTTCTCGCCTTATTTGTAATTAATAAACTCTCACTCTCTCGTTTTCTTCTTGGAATTTCGTTCAAGTAAAATAAACACATTTACATTTAAAAATTATCATGACACAACGTAGAATATAGAACTCATATAAAAAATCTCATATTTTCCGTGATTTCATTAACAAAATGGATATAAAGAACTTACATACTCAAGTTTTCCTTCAGTTTACGAGGAAAAACTAATTAACTCATAATATTTTTTACAAAATTACTTTCTGTCAAATATGATCAAAACCAAAAACAAAAGCTAAGCAAACCAAAGCAGATACTCATTATGAGGTCAAAATGTTAAAAATGCATGCATACTTAAGTCTGCTTTATATGTATAGTATAAGTTTAGTAGGTAAACAAAATATACTACATTTAATCATGAATTGTGTCATTGAACCTTCATCGCTACACATTAAGTTGCTAAATTATACTGCTAATAAAATTTTCATATGTTGACAACAGTGTTTTTCTCGAAAAATGGTGGATTTATTTACAGTTCTTCACGAAGAGATTATACACACGCATCGCTAGGTATTCTAAATAACAAACACTAGTACTGTTAGGTTCTAAATAAAACAGGCGAACTTTTTCTCATTCAGATTTTTCTTTGGGGTTATATCACATGACAAACTTTTCTTAATTTTGAGATATTTTTTTTTGTATACAGAATAAATCACATACAAGTTTAGTTTGATCGTGGTATCCCGTTCACGCAAATAAAAGTCAAACACAGTTAAAAGGACGCAAATAAATTAACTATGCGTTTCAATGGTAATAGATTTTTATCTACTTTTTCTGATACAGTGGAAAAGAAGATTAAAAGTTGTGCATGAGAAAAATTTCACCCCGAATATAATCTTTTCCTTAATATAATATCTCATATTTCCGGGGAAAAATGACTTTTTTAATAGTTTTTTTTTGTTTTATGTACAAACATATTAAATATTAAGGTGGTCATTGTATTTTACGTGTATCCTCTGTATCCCGTTACGTAACTGGGGGTAATACCATTTAATCCTACAGCACCTTTACCGCTGTAATACCCCCCCGAATAACCACCATCAAAACCGTTCTTGTAGTAACCGTAACCGAGGTTATTGCTCCCGAAATACGCGGGGTTGCTGTAACCGCTGTACGACTGCAAGCCGCCGTTGCCTCCGTAGCCTCCGTAGCCGCCGTAGCCGCCGCCACCGAACTTATTGTAGCCGATAGAACTGTATCCGGGGCCGCTGTATCCTTGATAGCCGTCGTAAATGGAGTTGCCTCCTATTCCCGCGTAGCCGTCGGTGTAGCCACGTATTCCGCTATATCCTCCGCCGAGCCCCTGGTTGTAACCGCCGCCGTTGTAACCAACCCATCCGGACGAGTAGCCGGGTGGTCCGTAGACGGCAGCCGGTCGATTGTTGAAACCGTTATTGTAACCGGATCCGAATGAAGAAAAAACTGAAACATTGAAAAATACTCAACATACAAGTATATAATATTGTGAAAGTAACCTTTTTAAATTCCCAATTACATAATAATATAATCAATAAAACTCAAGAAAGTCGTTACGTATAAGAAAACAAAATATTATTTTTGATATACATATCTAAATTTATCTGGTAAAAAATATTTACAAATCTGTTAGTATTAAAAATAAAAAGATGAATTATTAACTTAAATTCGAATAATGATATTTTTAAAAATAGTTTATGATTAATTATAGTATTTTAACTTATCGTACGGCTTTTGTTGTTAGAGATGCGTTATTTTGCCCACTTTGGAATAATTGATATTTATTTAACACAGACTTAAATTAAAAATGAGCTTAATAATAGCTGTTAAAATAAAATAACTCGTTCCAAAGATAATATTTGTTATTACCACTAATAACAGTTATTGGCGTAAATAGAGGAGTTACCTATTATTATTTTTTATAAATAAATAATAAAATTCAACCCTGCGCGGCCGCGAAATCTAGGTCAAAAGTCAAACGACCTAACTACAATATTATCACGATCACGGGTTTATGATACCAAGATGTTTAAGTATTTATTTATTTTAGTATTTACAAAATATTACAACATGAAGACATTAGGTAAGTAAATAACCTTAAATAATTATATAAACACACAAACACATAAAATTTTATAGATTGGCAGATTAGCTATGAATATTAAAGATATACTCGTATACTGGAATCAATGTTCCCTCACCATGACCAACAAACACTGCGCTTGTGAATCCAACTACCACAAGGGGGTCGTGTAGAGATTTAGTTTTTATAATATTTTTAATAGCGTAGTATCTGCATAAAATTAATAAGTTTAAAAATAATTCTAATGTGTATGTAATCAAAGTATTTTATGGGTATAAGTGAATATAAATAATAATAATATTATTTGAATAAATATATATCAATACTAAATAATTAAATATTAAATTAGTTTTACATAATATATATTATATCGATTTTTATTATTGTACCTATAATAAAGATAATATTATACGTATATTAAATTTCATATAAACTAAGAAATTTTAATTTAATGTTTTATTTTAATATTTAAGATGGTCTTTCGCTTTCTGTCTACCTATATTATAAAGATAATTGTGGACTATATGTTCCATTATATCTATTATTTCTGAAAATTGAAGGCCCTCAATTCACTTAATACTTAATTCACCGTCTTTTTCGATGTTATCATTGCAATTCACGGGCATCACTTCTAAGCAAAACAATGACGAGGTCATAATTGCGAAATAACTTAGTAGCTATTGTATTATATTTTTCGTACCATTCGGAGGTGATTTCCGGTGCTCAGTCGCAACAAAGTGAGATATGAGCAAAAACTATAATCAACCGAATATGTAATGACTGAAAAAAACCTATTTTTTCAAAACCAGTTTTTTATTTTTGGCCAATCAAATAAAAAATAAAAACAAGAATAAAAAGGTTGAGGCTAAAAACAAACTTAAAATGATTTTTAATACGTCATATTATGTAGGTTTAAAAGTGAGGCCATATGGGTGTGTGTGTGTGTTCATTTTATGGTTACTGCGTAGACAAATACACTATCTATCTATACACTCGTATATCTTAATATATATAAATCTCGTGTCACAATGTTTGTCCTCAATGGACTCCTAAACCACTTAACCGATTATAATAAAATTTGCACACCATGTGCAGTTCGATGTGCACTTGAGAGATAGGATAGTTTAAATCTCAAATTATAGTCGCAATTTTAATTTATCGCTAATTTTTTGTCCGTTATTATTTGGCAGTCATAAAACTGACAGATGTCGATACCTTTTTATTTTATGGGCGATTGGGAAGAGCGCGTGACGACTCGGTGCCTGTATAATTTTATTGAACAAGCAGAGGAAAGAGCAATTGTGATATTATTGGAAAATTTTTTAGAAGATCACAATCAACTAATTCAATTGATCAAAAGAGTTTCGCCACGACTGCAAAATGACAATTATCAAATCGTCATATTTTAATTTATTGCTAATTATTTGTCTGATATTATTTGGCAGTCATAAAACTGACAGATGTCGATACCTTTTTATTTTATGGGCGATTGTGAAGAGCGCGTGACGACTCGGTGCCTGTATAATTTTATTGAACAAGCAGAGGAAAGAGCAATTGTGATATTATTGGAAAATTTTTTAGAAGATCACAATCAACTAATTCAATTGATCAAAAGAGTTTCGCCACGACTGCAAAATGACAATTATCAAATCGTCATATTTTAATTTATTGCTAATTATTTGTCTGATATTATTTGGCAGTCATAAAACTGACAGATGTCGATACCTTTTTATTTTATGGGCGATTGTGAAGAGCGCGTGACGACTCGGTGCCTGTATAATTTTATTGAACAAGCAGAGGAAAGAGCAATTGTGATATTATTGGAAATTTTTTAGAAGATCACAATCAACTAATTCAATTGATCAAAAGAGTTTCGCCACGACTGCAAAATGACAATTATCAAATCGTCATAAAAGCCGACAAAGTACCATTAGGTGAACATGCTGGTAGATTCAACGCTCCAACTGTTGATGAGGTTGCTGTTATCATGGTTGGTGATCCAGTTGACAAAAGATCTATAAACATTACACGGCGAGACAACACTGTCAGTACGATTTCGGATCTACACCGTTCATATGACGCACTACAATATCCATTGATATTTTGGCAAGGACAAGATGAATATCACCTTAATATCAATCAGTATGATCCAAATACCGGTAAATTTGACAATTATCTATTTACTTTCTTACTGTATGTATAGATTTTAATTTCGTATTGCATTTTATTATTTATTTTTTTAGGTGATTACAGAAATAATAAAGTTAGCTCAATGAACTACTACGCACACCGAATAATGGTTAGACAACATCAAGACAATTATATCCTTCGATATCGTCAGCTGTTCCATCAATACATTGTTGATATGTATGCTAAGGTCGAAAGCGAACGCTTGCGATTCCTTCGATTCAACCAGGCAAAACTACGATCGGAAGAATATATTCACTTACGAGATGCTGTTGCTGGAAACATCGATGGAAATTTAAATCCCAATGACATCGGTAATACTTACATTTTACCTTCAAGCTACATCGGCAGTCCACGGAACATGCAGGAATACATACAAGATGCGATGACTTACGTACGTCATTACGGCCGACCGGATTTATTTATTACATTCACATGTAATCCGAATTGGGAAGAGATACAAACTTTACTATTGCCAGGACAACAAGCCATTCATCGTCATGATTTAACTGCACGTGTGTTTAAACAAAAATTGAAATCCTTAATTGATTTTATTGTTAAATATACAATTTTTGGTATCACACGTTGTTGGCTGTATACGATAGAGTGGCAAAAGCGAGGTTTGCCTCATGCCCACATTTTGGTTTGGCTTAAAGATAGAATCCGTCCTGAAGAAATCGATCAAATAATTTCAGCCGAAATTCCAGACCCATTAATTGATCAAGAATTATTTGATATTGTCACCAAACACATGATCCATGGGCCATGCGGTGTTTTCAACATGACGTCACCGTGCATGGAAAATGGAAATGTAAAAAAAACTTCCCAAAGCCGCATACGAATGACACGATCACGGATATTGATGGTTATCCAATGTATCGTCGCAGAAGTACTGAGAATGGTGGCCACACATTTACAATGCGACTGCCGAACTTTCCAAATCAAGTTGAGTTTGATAATCAGTGGGTGGTACCATACTCACCACTACTTTCAAAAACTTACAAAGCTCATATCAATGTTGAGCTTTGCAGTTCTGTTAAATCAATTAAGTATATTTGTAAATATGTAAACAAAGGCAGTGATTTGGCCATATTTGAAGTAAAAAACATAAATAAAAATGACGAAATAGCACGATACCAAATGGGCAGATACATTAGCAGCAATGAAGCTATTTGGCATATTCTCAGCTTTCCCATCCACGAAAGAGATCCTGCTGTCCAACATCTGGCAATACATCTTGAAAACGGTCAACGTGTATACTTCACTGAAGAAAATGTTCTCCAAAGAGCGTTCGAAGCTCCGAAAACGACTCTAACTGAATTTTTTACATTGTGTCAAAAACCTGATGTTTTTGGCCAATTCGCGAAGACATTGGTGTATGGTGATGTTCCACGTTATTTCACATGGAACAAATCCAGTAAAAAATGGGAGCCACGGAAACAAGGAAAACCACATCCTTCCATTACAGGCATATTCAAAGCTAAGACATTGGGGAGACTTTACACGGTACATCCAAAGCAACGTGAGTGCTTCTATTTACGTTTGTTATTGGTGAATGTTCCCGGACCAACGTCTTTTGAATTTTTACGAACAGCTAATGGTCGAGTATTCAATACATACCAGGATGCATGTCGTGAACTGCAATTGCTAGAAGACGATAACCATTGGGACTTAACGCTTGCTGATGCTGCGTTGACATCAACACCGAATAACATTCGTCAGTTGTTTGCAATTATTTTGGCGACATGTTATCCCTCGCAAGCACAAACTTTGTGGGAAAAATATAAAAATTGTATGACAGAAGACATCTTGCACCGAATTAGACAAACAAATCAATGCCAAAACATAGATTATACACCAGAGATGTACAATGAAGCATTTGTCTTGATCGAGGATTTATGTGTTCTTATTTCAAATTTACCACTTAATCATTATGGTATGCCATCACCTAATCGTCCAGCCACCGACTTAGTCAATACCGATTTACAACGAGAAAATCAATATGACCATGGAAGTTTAGCAACAATTATCATGAACAGTGAACCATTACTGACAGCAGAACAAAAAATTATTTATGATCGGATTATGCTGGCTGTTGCTGCTGAACAAGGCGGTTTTTTTTTCTTGGATGCACCCGGTGGAACCGGTAAGACATTTTTAATATCGTTGATTCTTGCCAAAATACGGTCGCAACAAAAAATCGCATTAGCATTAGCATCGTCAGGCATTGCGGCTACTTTACTGGATGGTGGGCGAACAGCACATTCAACATTCAAGCTGCCATTGGACGTTCATAATAAACCAGATGCAATGTGTAACATCAAAAAGAATAGTGGAATAGCTGCAGTGTTGCGGAAGAGTTCTATAATAATTTGGGATGAGTGCACAATGGCACACAAATATTCACTTGAAGCATTAAACAGAACTATGCAAGATTTAAACAGCAATAATAAACTTTTCGGTGGTGCTATCTTACTTTTGTCTGGTGACTTCCGGCAGACCTTACCGGTTATACCTCGCTCTACTTTCGCGGATGAGATTAATGCATGTTTGAAACAATCATTCTTATGGCGAAGTGTTGAAACACTTCGATTGACCATAAATATGCGAGTACAATTGCAAAATGATCCATCAGCACTAATATTTTCCGAACAACTACTAGATATTGGGAACGGTAAAATAAAACTGCAACCAAATACGCAATGCATTAAACTACCAGACAATTTTTGCACTGTTGTTCAGGATAAAACTGAATTGATTCAGAGTATTTTCCCGGATATACAGAATAATTATTTGAATCATGAATGGCTTAGTCAACGGGCGATTTTGGCAGCCAAAAACGTTGATGTTGACGAAATTAACTTCCAGATACAACAGTTGTTACCAGGCGATCTGATGTCTTTTAAATCAATCGATACTGTTGTTGATGAAAATGAAAGTGTAAATTTTCCGATTGAATTTTTAAATTCATTAGATATCCCTGGAATGCCACCACATAATCTTCGATTAAAGATTGGTTCCCCTATTATTCTCCTCCGTAATTTGAATCCACCTCAATTATGTAACGGTACGCGTTTGGTCATCAAAAAGATCACCGGAAACATTCTTGAAGCAACCATTTTGGCTGGGAAGTTTAAAGGAAAAGTGGTCCTGCTGCCACGTATTCCGATGATACCATCAGATTCTACCATACCCTTCAAAAGGCTACAGTTTCCAATTCGTTTAGCTTTCGCCATGTCTATAAATAAATCTCAAGGTCAAACAATGTCCATTTGTGGTTTAGATTTGGAAAATCCATGTTTTTCTCATGGGCAACTATATGTTGCGTGTTCACGTGTTGGGAAACCGTCGAATCTATTTGTGTTAGCTAAAGACAGGTTAACCAAAAACATTGTGCACCGATTGGTGTTAAATTAAATTGAAATTGAAAGTATTTATAATTCAAAAAAAAGATATTAATGTTTAAAAGTTTAAGACTGTCTGCCTTGCCTACCTCATTCATGAGTTTAAGCGTCACATGTAATTTACTGTATTATACTGTAATATACTTATATTTGTTATAAAATTAAATGGAAATAATAAATCTGATAAATTTTTATTTTTTACCTATTGATTTCTGCTTAGTATCAAGTGTAAGAACATTTTAATTAATTGTGTTCAACGTACTTCCCCTTCTAATCTCAATCCAGTGAATTTGTATACCAACATCAACATTTTCGTCTTTGTTCGTAAATAATTTCATTGTACTAAAGGGTTATAGTAGTAGAAAGTCAAATAAGGAGATCACCATATTTTTTTACAAATACCATCTGTGTGAAAAAGCATAGTGGACTCCGTGACTGATGTTCTCTTATTGTTCCTCTTAGATTGTTTACTATAATGTAATATAACAAAAACTTTAGCCACAGCAACGCGTGGCCGGGTCAGCTAGTCTTAATATATATAAATCTCGTGTCACAATGTTTGTCCTCAATGGACTCCTAAACCACTTAACCGATTATAATAAAATTTGAACACCATGTGCAGTTCGATGTGCACTTGAGAGATAGGATAGTTTAAATCTCAAATTATAGTCGCAATTTTAATTTATCGCTAATTTTTTGTCCGTTATTATTTGGCAGTCATAAAACTGACAGATGTCGATACCTTTCGACTGGGTTGATGGCGCTAATGTCTGTTATTATTTGACAGTGACAGTTATTCGACGCAAACGTATTAAAAGAGCCCATCAGTTGGCAGAACAAATTGAATCAAGAAATCCAGCTCAAAGAATCAGGACAGCAGAAGGTCATGCACAAAAATCTCAAGAACAGTGTAACGAACGTCTTCAAGAGAATATCATAAGAACAAGAAAATTATTATTTTCAGTCAAATGCCACCGAAAAAATCTAACCTCAACAACGCGAGCGGCAAACGTCAAAACGCAAACGTCAAAACTACGATCGGAATAATATATTCACTTACGAGATGCTGTTGCTGGAAACATCGATGGAAATTTAAATCCCAATGACATCGGTAATGCTTTCATTTTACCTTCAAGCTACATCGGCAGTCCACGGAACATGCAGGAATACATACAAGATGCGATGACTTACGTACGTCATTACGGCCGACCGGATTTATTTATTACATTCACATGTAATCCGAATTGGGAAGAGATACAAACTTTACTATTGCCAGGACAACAAGCCATTCATCGTCATGAACTGCACGTGTGTTTAAACAAAAATTGAAATTTTTAATTGATTTTATTGTAAAATATACAATTTTTGGTATCACACGTTGTTGGCTGAATACGATAGAGTGGCAAAAGCGAGGTTTGCCTCATGCCCACATTTTGGTTTGGCTTAAAGATAGAATCCGTCCTGAAGAAATCGATCAAATAATTTCAGCCGAAATTCCAGACCCATTAATTGATCAAGAATTATTTGATATTGTCACCAAACACATGATCCATGGGCCATGCGGTGTTTTCAACATGACCTCACCGTGCATGGAAAATGGAAAATGTAAAAAAAACTTCCCAAAGCCGCATACGAATGACACGATCACGGATATTGATGGTTATCCAACTAAATCAACTAATTCAATTGATCAAAAGAGTTTCGCCACGACTGCAAAATGACAATTATCAAATCGTCATAAAAGCCGACAAAGTACCATTAGGTGAACATGCTGGTAGATTCAACTCTCCAACTGTTGATGAGGTTGCTGTTATCATGGTTGGTGATCCAGTTGACAAAAGATCTATAAACATTACACGGCGAGACAACACTGTCAGTACGATTTAGGATCTACACCGTTCATATGACGCACTACAATATCCATTGATATTTTGGCAAGGACAAGATGAATATCACCTTAATATCAAACAGTATGATCCAAATACCGGTAAATTTGACAATTATCTATTTACTTTCTTACTGTATGTATAGATTTTAATTTCGTATTGCATTTTATTTTTTATTTTTTTAGGTGATTACAGAAATAATAAAGTTAGCTCAATGAACTACTACGCACACCGAATAATGGTTAGACAACATCAAGACAATTATATCCTTCGATATCGTCAGCTGTTCCATCAATACATTATTGATATGTATGCTAAGGTCGAAAGCGAACGCTTGCGATTCCTTCGATTCAACCAGGCAAAACTACGATCGGAAGAATATATTCACTTACGAGATGCTGTTGCTGGAAACATCGATGGAAATTTAAATCCCAATGACATCGGTAATGCTTTCATTTTACCTTCATTTTACCTTCAAAATTCAAGGCCAGGTGTACCATAAAATCGGATCACTGATGCCAATGCCTGATAACAATCCGAAATTTCTTCAAATTTATTTTATGGGCGATTGTGAAGAGCGCGTGACGACTCGGTGCCTGTATAATTTTATTGAACAAGCAGAGGAAAGAGCAATTGTGATATTATTGGAAAATTTTTTAAAAGATCACAATCAACTAATTCAATTGATCAAAAGAGTTTCGCCACGACTGCAAAATGACAATTATCAAATCGTCATAAAAGCCGACAAAGTACCATTAGGTGAACATGCTGGTAGATTCAACGCTCCAACTGTTGATGAGGTTGCTGTTATCATGGTTGGTGATCCAGTTGACAAAAGATCTATAAACATTACACGGCGAGACAACACTGTCAGTACGATTTCGGATCTACACCGTTCATATGACGCACTACAATATCCATTGATATTTTGGCAAGGACAAGATGAATATCACCTTAATATCAATCAGTATGATCCAAATACCGGTAAATTTGACAATTATCTATTTACTTTCTTACTGTATGTATAGATTTTAATTTCGTATTGCATTTTATTTTTTATTTTTTTAGGTGATTACAGAAATAATAAAGTTAGCTCAATGAACTACTACGCACACCGAATAATGGTTAGACAACATCAAGACAATTATATCCTTCGATATCGTCAGCTGTTCCATCAATACATTATTGATATGTATGCTAAGGTCGAAAGCGAACGCTTGCGATTCCTTCGATTCAACCAGGCAAAACTACGATCGGAAGAATATATTCACTTACGAGATGCTGTTGCTGGAAACATCGATGGAAATTTAAATCCCAATGACATCGGTAATGCTTTCATTTTACCTTCAAGCTACATCGGCAGTCCACGGAACATGCAGGAATACATACAAGATGCGATGACTTACGTACGTCATTACGGCCGACCGGATTTATTTATTACATTCACATGTAATCCGAATTGGGAAGAGATACAAACTTTACTATTGCCAGGACAACAAGCCATTCATCGTCATGATTTAACTGCACGTGTGTTTAAACAAAAATTGAAATCCTTAATTGATTTTATTGTTAAATATACAATTTTTGGTATCACACGTTGTTGGCTGTATACGATAGAGTGGCAAAAGCGAGGTTTGCCTCATGCCCACATTTTGGTTTGGCTTAAAGATAGAATCCGTCCTGAAGAAATCGATCAAATAATTTCAGCCGAAATTCCAGACCCATTAATTGATCAAGAATTATTTGATATTGTCACCAAACACATGATCCATGGGCCATGCGGTGTTTTCAACATGACGTCACCGTGCATGGAAAATGGAAAATGTAAAAAAACCTTCCCAAAGCCGCATACGAATGACACGATCACGGATATTGATGGTTATCCAATGTATCGCCGCAGAAGTACTGAGAATGGTGGCCACACATTTACAATGCGACTGCCGAACTTTCCAAATCAAGTTGAGTTTGATAATCAGTGGGTGGTACCATACTCACCACTACTTTCAAAAACTTACAAAGCTCATATCAATGTTGAGCTTTGCAGTTCTGTTAAATCAATTAAGTATATTTGTAAATATGTAAACAAAGGCAGTGATTTGGCCATATTTGAAGTAAAAAACATAAATAAAAATGACGAAATAGCACGATACCAAATGGGCAGATACATTAGCAGCAATGAAGCTATTTGGCATATTCTCAGCTTTCCCATCCACGAAAGAGATCCTGCTGTCCAACATCTGGCAATACATCTTGAAAACGGTCAACGTGTATACTTCACTGAAGAAAATGTTCTCCAAAGAGCGTTCGAAGCTCCGAAAACGACTCTAACTGAATTTTTTACATAGTGTCAAAAACCTGATGTTTTTGGCCAATTCGCGAAGACATTGGTGTATGGTGATGTTCCACGTTATTTCACATGGAACAAATCCAGTAAAAAATGGGAGCCACGGAAACAAGGAAAACCACATCCTTCCATTACAGGCATATTCAAAGCTAAGACATTGGGGAGACTTTACACGGTACATCCAAAGCAACGTGAGTGCTTCTATTTACGTTTGTTATTGGTGAATGTTCCCGGACCAACGTCTTTTGAATTTTTACGAACAGCTAATGGTCGAGTATTCAATACATACCAGGATGCATGTCGTGAACTGCAATTGCTAGAAGACGATAACCATTGGGACTTAACGCTTGCTGATGCTGCGTTGACATCAACACCGAATAACATTCGTCAGTTGTTTGCAATTATTTTGGCGACATGTTATCCCTCGCAAGCACAAACTTTGTGGGAAAAATATAAAAATTGTATGACAGAAGACATCTTGCACCGAATTAGACAAACAAATCAATGCCAAAACATAGATTATACACCAGAGATGTACAATGAAGCATTGGTCTTGATCGAGGATTTATGTGTTCTTATTTCAAATTTACCACTTAATCATTATGGTATGCCATCACCTAATCGTCCAGCCACCGACTTAGTCAATACCGATTTACAACGAGAAAATCAATATGACCATGGAAGTTTAGCAACAATTATCATGAACAGTGAACCATTACTGACAGCAGAACAAAAAATTATTTATGATCGGATTATGCTGGCTGTTGCTGCTGAACAAGGCGGTTTTTTTTTCTTGGATGCACCCGGTGGAACCGGTAAGACATTTTTAATATCGTTGATTCTTGCCAAAATACGGTCGCAACAAAAAATCGCATTAGCATTAGCATCGTCAGGCATTGCGGCTACTTTACTGGATGGTGGGCGAACAGCACATTCAACATTCAAGCTGCCATTGGACGTTCATAATAAACCAGATGCAATGTGTAACATCAAAAAGAATAGTGGAATAGCTGCAGTGTTGCGGAAGAGTTCTATAATAATTTGGGATGAGTGCACAATGGCACACAAATATTCACTTGAAGCATTAAACAGAACTATGCAAGATTTAAACAGCAATAATAAACTTTTCGGTGGTGCTATCTTACTTTTGTCTGGTGACTTCCGGCAGACCTTACCGGTTATACCTCGCTCTACTTTCGCGGATGAGATTAATGCATGTTTGAAACAATCATTCTTATGGCGAAGTGTTGAAACACTTCGATTGACCATAAATATGCGAGTACAATTGCAAAATGATCCATCAGCACTAATATTTTCCGAACAACTACTAGATATTGGGAACGGTAAAATAAAACTGCAACCAAATACGCAATGCATTAAACTACCAGACAATTTTTGCACTGTTGTTCAGGATAAAACTGAATTGATTCAGAGTATTTTCCCGGATATACAGAATAATTATTTGAATCATGAATGGCTTAGTCAACGGGCGATTTTGGCAGCCAAAAACGTTGATGTTGACGAAATTAACTTCCAGATACAACAGTTGTTACCAGGCGATCTGATGTCTTTTAAATCAATCGATACTGTTGTTGATGAAAATGAAAGTGTAAATTTTCCGATTGAATTTTTAAATTCATTAGATATCCCTGGAATGCCACCACATAATCTTCGATTAAAGATTGGTTCCCCTATTATTCTCCTCCGTAATTTGAATCCACCTCAATTATGTAACGGTACGCGTTTGGTCATCAAAAAGATCACCGGAAACATTCTTGAAGCAACCATTTTGGCTGGGAAGTTTAAAGGAAAAGTGGTCCTGCTGCCACGTATTCCGATGATACCATCAGATTCTACCATACCCTTCAAAAGGCTACAGTTTCCAATTCGTTTAGCTTTCGCCATGTCTATAAATAAATCTCAAGGTCAAACAATGTCCATTTGTGGTTTAGATTTGGAAAATCCATGTTTTTCTCATGGGCAACTATATGTTGCGTGTTCACGTGTTGGGAAACCGTCGAATCTATTTGTGTTAGCTAAAGACAGGTTAACCAAAAACATTGTGCACCGATTGGTGTTAAATTAAATTGAAATTGAAAGTATTTATAATTCAAAAAAAAGATATTAATGTTTAAAAGTTTAAGACTGTCTGCCTTGCCTACCTCATTCATGAGTTTAAGCGTCACATGTAATTTACTGTATTATACTGTAATATACTTATATTTGTTATAAAATTAAATGGAAATAATAAATCTGATAAATTTTTATTTTTTACCTATTGATTTCTGCTTAGTATCAAGTGTAAGAACATTTTAATTAATTGTGTTCAACGTACTTCCCCTTCTAATCTCAATCCAGTGAATTTGTATACCAACATCAACATTTTCGTCTTTGTTCGTAAATAATTTCATTGTACTAAAGGGTTATAGTAGTAGAAAGTCAAATAAGGAGATCACCATATTTTTTTACAAATACCATCTGTGTGAAAAAGCATAGTGGACTCCGTGACTGATGTTCTCTTATTGTTCCTCTTAGATTGTTTACTATAATGTAATATAACAAAAACTTTAGCCACAGCAACGCGTGGCCGGGTCAGCTAGTCTTAATATATATAAATCTCGTGTCACAATGTTTGTCCTCAATGGACTCCGAAACCACTTAACCGATTATAATAAAATTTGAACACCATGTGCAGTTCGATGTGCACTTGAGAGATAGGATAGTTTAAATCTCAAATTATAGTCGCAATTTTAATTTATCGCTAATTTTTTGTCCGTTATTATTTGGCAGTCATAAAACTGACAGATGTCGATACCTTTTTATTTTATGGGCGATTGGGAAGAGCGCGTGACGACTCGGTGCCTGTATAATTTTATTGAACAAGCAGAGGAAAGAGCAATTGTGATATTATTGGAAAAGTTTTTAGAAGATCACAATCAACTAATTCAATTGATCAAAAGAGTTTCGCCACGACTACAAAATGACAATTATCAAATCGTCATATTTTAATTTATTGCTAATTATTTGTCTGATATTATTTGGCAGTCATAAAACTGACAGATGTCGATACCTTTTTATTTTATGGGCGATTGTGAAGAGCGCGTGACGACTCGGTGCCTGTATAATTTTATTGAACAAGCAGAGGAAAGAGCAATTGTGATATTATTGGAAATTTTTTAGAAGATCACAATCAACTAATTCAATTGATCAAAAGAGTTTCGCCACGACTGCAAAATGACAATTATCAAATCGTCATAAAAGCCGACAAAGTACCATTAGGTGCACATGCTGGTAGATTCAACGCTCCAACTGTTGATGAGGTTGCTGTTATCATGGTTGGTGATCCAGTTGACAAAAGATCTATAAACATTACACGGCGAGACAACACTGTCAGTACGATTTCGGATCTACACCGTTCATATGAAGCACTACAATATCCATTGATATTTTGGCAAGGACAAGATGAATATCACCTTAATATCAATCAGTATGATCCAAATACCGGTAAATTTGACAATTATCTATTTACTTTCTTACTGTATGTATAGATTTTAATTTCGTATTGCATTTTATTTTTTATTTTTTTAGGTGATTACAGAAATAATAAAGTTAGCTCAATGAACTACTACGCACACCGAATAATGGTTAGACAACATCAAGACAATTATATCCTTCGATATCGTCAGCTGTTCCATCAATACATTGTTGATATGTATGCTAAGGTCGAAAGCGAACGCTTGCGATTCCTTCGATTCAACCAGGCAAAACTACGATCGGAAGAATATATTCACTTACGAGATGCTGTTGCTGGAAACATCGATGGAAATTTAAATCCCAATGACATCGGTAATGCTTTCATTTTACCTTCAAGCTACATCGGCAGTCCACGGAACATGCAGGAATACATACAAGATGCGATGACTTACGTACGTCATTACGGCCGACCGGATTTATTTATTACATTCACATGTAATCCGAATTGGGAAGAGATACAAACTTTACTATTGCCAGGACAACAAGCCATTCATCGTCATGATTTAACTGCACGTGTGTTTAAACAAAAATTGAAATCCTTAATTGATTTTATTGTTAAATATACAATTTTTGGTATCACACGTTGTTGGCTGTATACGATAGAGTGGCAAAAGCGAGGTTTGCCTCATGCCCACATTTTGGTTTGGCTTAAAGATAGAATCCGTCCTGAAGAAATCGATCAAATAATTTCAGCCGAAATTCCAGACCCATTAATTGATCAAGAATTATTTGATATTGTCACCAAACACATGATCCATGGGCCATGCGGTGTTTTCAACATGACGTCACCGTGCATGGAAAATGGAAAATGTAAAAAAAACTTCCCAAAGCCGCATACGAATGACACGATCACGGATATTGATGGTTATCCAATGTATCGCCGCAGAAGTACTGAGAATGGTGGCCACACATTTACAATGCGACTGCCGAACTTTCCAAATCAAGTTGAGTTTGATAATCAGTGGGTGGTACCATACTCACCACTACTTTCAAAAACTTACAAAGCTCATATCAATGTTGAGCTTTGCAGTTCTGTTAAATCAATTAAGTATATTTGTAAATATGTAAACAAAGGCAGTGATTTGGCCATATTTGAAGTAAAAAACATAAATAAACATGACGAAATAGCACGATACCAAATGGGCAGATACATTAGCAGCAATGAAGCTATTTGGCATATTCTCAGCTTTCCCATCCACGAAAGAGATCCTGCTGTCCAACATCTGGCAATACATCTTGAAAACGGTCAACGTGTATACTTCACTGAAGAAAATGTTCTCCAAAGAGCGTTCGAAGCTCCGAAAACGACTCTAACTGAATTTTTTACATTGTGTCAAAAACCTGATGTTTTTGGCCAATTCGCGAAGACATTGGTGTATGGTGATGTTCCACGTTATTTCACATGGAACAAATCCAGTAAAAAATGGGAGCCACGGAAACAAGGAAAACCACATCCTTCCATTACAGGCATATTCAAAGCTAAGACATTGGGGAGACTTTACACGGTACATCCAAAGCAACGTGAGTGCTTCTATTTACGTTTGTTATTGGTGAATGTTCCCGGACCAACGTCTTTTGAATTTTTACGAACAGCTAATGGTCGAGTATTCAATACATACCAGGATGCATGTCGTGAACTGCAATTGCTAGAAGACGATAACCATTGGGACTTAACGCTTGCTGATGCTGCGTTGACATCAACACCGAATAACATTCGTCAGTTGTTTGCAATTATTTTGGCGACATGTTATCCCTCGCAAGCACAAACTTTGTGGGAAAAATATAAAAATTGTATGACAGAAGACATCTTGCACCGAATTAGACAAACAAATCAATGCCAAAACATAGATTATACACCAGAGATGTACAATGAAGCATTGGTCTTGATCGAGGATTTATGTGTTCTTATTTCAAATTTACCACTTAATCATTATGGTATGCCATCACCTAATCGTCCAGCCACCGACTTAGTCAATACCGATTTACAACGAGAAAATCAATATGACCATGGAAGTTTAGCAACAATTATCATGAACAGTGAACCATTACTGACAGCAGAACAAAAAATTATTTATGATCGGATTATGCTGGCTGTTGCTGCTGAACAAGGCGGTTTTTTTTTCTTGGATGCACCCGGTGGAACCGGTAAGACATTTTTAATATCGTTGATTCTTGCCAAAATACGGTCGTAACAAAAAATCGCATTAGCATTAGCATCGTCAGGCATTGCGGCTACTTTACTGGATGGTGGGCGAACAGCACATTCAACATTCAAGCTGCCATTGGACGTTCATAATAAACCAGATGCAATGTGTAACATCAAAAAGAATAGTGGAATAGCTGCAGTGTTGCGGAAGAGTTCTATAATAATTTGGGATGAGTGCACAATGGCACACAAATATTCACTTGAAGCATTAAACAGAACTATGCAAGATTTAAACAGCAATAATAAACCTTTCGGTGGTGCTATCTTACTTTTGTCTGGTGACTTCCGGCAGACCTTACCGGTTATACCTCGCTCTACTTTCGCGGATGAGATTAATGCATGTTTGAAACAATCATTCTTATGGCGAAGTGTTGAAACACTTCGATTGACCATAAATATGCGAGTACAATTGCAAAATGATCCATCAGCACTAATATTTTCCGAACAACTACTAGATATTGGGAACGGTAAAATAAAACTGCAACCAAATACGCAATGCATTAAACTACCAGACAATTTTTGCACTGTTGTTCAGGATAAAACTGAATTGATTCAGAGTATTTTCCCGGATATACAGAATAATTATTTGAATCATGAATGGCTTAGTCAACGGGCGATTTTGGCAGCCAAAAACGTTGATGTTGACGAAATTAACTTCCAGATACAACAGTTGTTACCAGGCGATCTGATGTCTTTTAAATCAATCGATACTGTTGTTGATGAAAATGAAAGTGTAAATTTTCCGATTGAATTTTTAAATTCATTAGATATCCCTGGAATGCCACCACATAATCTTCGATTAAAGATTGGTTCCCCTATTATTCTCCTCCGTAATTTGAATCCACCTCAATTATGTAACGGTACGCGTTTGGTCATCAAAAAGATCACCGGAAACATTCTTGAAGCAACCATTTTGGCTGGGAAGTTTAAAGGAAAAGTGGTCCTGCTGCCACGTATTCCGATGATACCATCAGATTCTACCATACCCTTCAAAAGGCTACAGTTTCCAATTCGTTTAGCTTTCGCCATGTCTATAAATAAATCTCAAGGTCAAACAATGTCCATTTGTGGTTTAGATTTGGAAAATCCATGTTTTTCTCATGGGCAACTATATGTTGCGTGTTCACGTGTTGGGAAACCGTCGAATCTATTTGTGTTAGCTAAAGACAGGTTAACCAAAAACATTGTGCACCGATTGGTGTTAAATTAAATTGAAATTGAAAGTATTTATAATTCAAAAAAAAAGATATTAATGTTTAAAAGTTTAAGACTGTCTGCCTTGCCTACCTCATTCATGAGTTTAAGCGTCACATGTAATTTACTGTATTATACTGTAATATACTTATATTTGTTATAAAATTAAATGGAAATAATAAATCTGATAAATTTTTATTTTTTACCTATTGATTTCTGCTTAGTATCAAGTGTAAGAACATTTTAATTAATTGTGTTCAACGTACTTCCCCTTCAAATCAATCTCAATCCAGTGAATTTGTATACCAACATCAACATTTTCGTCTTTGTTCGTAAATAATTTCATTGTACTAAAGGGTTATAGTAGTAGAAAGTCAAATAAGGAGATCACCATATTTTTTTACAAATACCATCTGTGTGAAAAAGCATAGTGGACTCCGTGACTGATGTTCTCTTATTGTTCCTCTTAGATTGTTTACTATAATGTAATATAACAAAAACTTTAGCCACAGCAACGCGTGGCCGGGTCAGCTAGTATATATATATAAATGACTGTTTCTTTCTTTGTACTTTATGCATTCCTGAACCGTCGGTCCGATTGCGATGACGAGTTTGGGAAGCATTGGTGAGCACACCCGATTAGGTTTGTGAATTTAATAAAACAATGAAACTTATAAACCGTTGGGTCTAGGAACTCGAAAAATGGTATGTAGCTTTTTTACATATCATAGGCATCGAATGAGAAATGATTTTGTGAAATTCAAACATTTAGGGGGGGCGGGCATTGGGTGTTGCAAAATCTAATTTGTGTATACAATCAAAACGGGCGGAGTTGGCAGCTAGGCCCTTTGCTAGGCTAGGCGGCATTGAATGAAACTTTGGTGAGTTGTTGCGGGAACGCCCGCGAAGGTTTCTGACAATAAAAAATCTAGACCAAAATTGTCAATAATTGGCCACTTGCAGGGCCTTAATTTAGTGAATTTGTGTCTCAGCCTCTGCCAGTAATCTCAACTTCAGAGAGTAATTAATTCATAAAGGTAATAATATACGAACAAAACAAAAATCTCACATCGATCACTGGCCTCAGTTCTAAGATCTGTTGTGGTCTCTGCGCTGGAACCTCCGATGATGTCCTGGGTTTCTTTGGGCGCCGCTAATGCAGCCCCCACTAGAGACAGCAAGACCAGAACGATACATCCTCTACGGCCCATCTCGGACATCTGAAGCCGAGAAACAACAAAGAATTTGTGTAATTCTAACATGTTTCTATGAAAATAGAAATTTGAAATAGAACCCTCCATCGCACGGTCAGGTCAATCAGTTTTATTTGATATTTTACCTATTTATCCTATTTGTTTACTCTTATTGTGATTTTTTTATTATTAATTTTTAATCAAATCGCTTGCATTAGCATTGAATGCAGTGTGTGGAATTAAATATGTTTTTGGGACATGGACAGTTTCTGTGGCACTTGAGGTTAGTAGGTTCTTTCCCCATCTCTTCGGTCTGAATCAGACAAACGCCCGTAGTATTTGATCGAAGCTATAACTAAACATGACTAGGGCGCCACTTTGCTTCGCTGCGGCATACATTGCAGCGGAGTTTAGTATACGAGTATAAATGTGTTTCTCCATAGGGATTACCATTTAATTTTTTATAATTCTTTGCGCAATCAAATGTATATGTTTTTTTGGTATCTATGCACAGAAGACATTATCATGGTCATTTTAAAAAAATAATTATCAAAATCGGTCTTGTAGTTCTAGAGCCTTAGTCCGTGAACAGAGTGACATTTGAGTCACCACATGGGAGCGGAGCGACCGTAGCGAGCTCCGCTCCAATAATGTCTACAGGTTAACTAAATTGTATCAAAATACGTTACAATGTAAAAATATGCAGAAAAAAAATATTTTGAATTTAATCAAGCCATAAATAAATTTGCCATATTATTTTAACGTTACATGATTATAATTATTAGAAAATAACTGTTAAACTATTCACTTAGATGCTTATAAACGGAAACGCATCTCACATAAAGGTATGGCAATCGTTCATCATTAATTCATTCGACAGATGTATTTATTTCCCATGACCATTCGACATATTTTTTTAACAATACTTCTATTGCCTACATAGATATAAGTACGTATAGGATTCACGCAATAGCGTGACAGTTCGAAGATTACCTACATATTCAAGTGTGTGATTATCTCGATAACAAAACACAAAATAATTTACTACGCGGTGAATATTTTGCGTCAATTGAATGTTTGACTGTTTTACTGGGGTCTAATTTGAATACAAGACATTGGGACCAGTTACCATAATATATGAACTAATAAACTATGAACTATTACTAATATATGAACTATTTACAACTTTTTGTCACCTTACAATATAAACAGATTAGTAAAAGTGAATTACTCTAAGTATTTGCATTTATTAATTAAAAATTATGTAGGCATCTACAAAAAATATATTGGAAGGAATACTTAGTTGTCGATTTATTTGCTATCTTACACTCGACGCGCCCTAACCAAACTATAATTTGATCACTCATTTTGAGTAGTTTCTTCAACGATCTTTTAAAACCTATAGATACGGCATGTCATACGAATCGTCGTTGTCGAAACCCGCCACGTAGATTCCCCTCGCCGTTCCGCGAGTCGCAACACTTCGCCATGCATGTACGCGAGGAGTGTACTCGACGCAAAGTGGCGTACTTGGGCGAGGTGCGTTTTTCACCCTGAGTTGCCCTATCTATAATGTTTTTTAAAAGATTGTTGAGTTTCTTATAATTTATTACGTGAAAAAAAATATAATCACTTTAGCATTGGCTAAAGCGATTAAATTATTGAATAAATATTTAATAAGTTTATTACAAGGAAAACTTACTTTAATTTGTTTGCAAAGTTCATATAGCTACAATGGGGCTACTTATGAAATGCTTTTCATAGGTCAGTATTTGACCCTTCTCCTGGTTCCAAGGCTGTTTTTAATAAATTATAAAATAATTTTCGGCAAGGCCCTGTTTTCTGTAACCTATTGCTTTATTTAGGTATTGATTCTAAACACTTAAATTCACGAAAACGCAGTCAACTTTAATGAAAAAAAAGGTTTAATATATACAATATTTAAAAATGTAATAGTTTTATAGCAATTTTTAATAGCATGAATATGGAACCAAATTGAAATGCAGTTCTTCGAGTTATATTATAATTACTTAAAATAAATAAGTATTTAGGTTTTATATAGTCAATAATTCATATACCTTATTTAATTAACCTATTTTTCTATTTATGTGTTTTCGGAGTTTATTATATTTTATATGTACTAATTTTGTGTGGAATATTATCATTATTTTTGCAAGTTTTTTAATATTAAAAATAGGAAACACTGTCTTACGGAATCTTCGCCAAGAACAGCGCTATGACGCGATCATAACCAGTTGCTAGGTTTTTAGGTCAAAACGTTTGCGTTATTTTGGCAACTAGTATCGTCACTGTAGAAACCGCAAATTTTAATATGTCAACTCTAACATGTAAATATCAGGTCATATCAGTGGTGGCTACCACTCATAATATATGTATAACTAATAAAATTGCTTGGTTTGGAACTTCACGGGATTCAGTTGATTATTTTTATTAATAAAATATATGGTGTTAATAGTGTAAAAATAGTATAGTGTAAAATAATACATAATTGGCTTATATGTAATGATCTACCTAACCAGGTAATACCCGTCCTAAGGTAGACTTTTCTTTACTAGTATTTAATTTTCATGCATAAATATACGCGCTGAGCGGCATAGCGCTGAGAGCACTTTTGTTATGTCATGGATTTATATTTTTCAGGTTATTTATAGTATAATAATAATAATATAAAATAGAGAGACGGTACATAAAATAATATAAGATATTAAAGTTGTTTATTCTTATACATCGAATTGTATATTACTTATTATATTTATAAAATATTTTATCAAGGTTTCTGTTTCGTTTCTTCCCAGTTGTACGAGCCATTTTGTAATTTTTTCCTTTGGGATTTTTACATTTAGGGATACTATTATTTCCGCATGCCTTATTCTGTTGTATTTACAATTTAGGTGCGAGGAAACTAAAGTGCCTTTGCCTAAAACTCGTTTTACTTTTCGGAACAGATTGCTGGTTAGAACTAGCTCCTCGTGTTACAATCCTATGATTGTCACATTTATGCAGGTTTGTGTGTTCGTGGTAATACATAATAATGTGGTAAATAACCTTATAAATAGAATGCTTGAAATAGACTTTCACACCATGATGAACAGCTCGGCAATGGACTAAAAATAAATAATTTATTATGTCCCAGCAAATATTATCTTCTTAGGAGGACTTTGTAGAGATCGAGCCCAGCGGCCCAAGAGAGTTTTATAAAAATAAACACGTTGGACAAAAAAAAAACTCACATAGAGCCACTAATTTCTAGTATTCAGTACTTCAGTTATTTATTAAATATGTGAGTTATTATTACCGGAAAAAAATAAATAAAATTACATGTTATTTTTTGTTCTGACACTTCTGTGCCTTTAATATTGGAGATGACCGTATTTTTTTTAGTTCTTTATATCCGCAGCTGTGTTTTCTAGTTGACACAGAATTTTAAATTTACCTTCATTGCTATTTTTACAATCAACAATCGTGCTTTATGTATAAGAAATGGATAATCCGCTAATAATAAATCTACGCGTCTACATGCACTTTGAGTGTAGCGCCCTTCTCAGATTCCTTAGATTTGCCATAATGGTTTTTGGATGGAGCCTTAGATTTATTTAAATTTTACAATTCTGTAATATTGAGGTTCACATTTTATAAAAAATAGTAAGGTTTGTTTAAAAAACTTTTAGTAGCAAATAAAAATATTAAACTAAAAAAATGGCTTCCCAATAAACCTAAAAAAACTAAGAAATAAACTTCTTATTGTTAGTAAACAATAAAAAATGTATCCACTAAAACGTTTAAATGTACTGAAGTAGCATAATATGGTCTGCCCCGACTTAGACGTTTTATTCATTAGTACACATTAGTATTTGTTTTGTTAAATAAAGATATTATTATTGTTTTTTCTTTTAATACCATTGCCACTTTAGAACAACTATTGCAAATCAATTAGATTTATTATATTAAAAAAAACTTCTTTTGATGATTAATTATTAAAAAAGTGTTAGGTGTGCTCTGTTCAGAAAAAGTAAAATAAACCATACTATACCTTTGAAGCGTCACTTTTTAGTTAGATAATTTCCAAAGGCACTTCCTAATCAGTATGCAGGTCTCGCGTTCGACTTTTGACAAACGCGCACCGCCTTGAGTGACTTTTTTGAGGACTGTGAGTGCGGAATGTCGTCAGGATCACTATTTATACAAGACGCCGTTTGTCTTTACGGCAATATAATTGTTCGCTCGGATAGACAATACAACGCAGAGGCGGATTATTTTATTTAATTGTTGAATATTTCTTTTGAATATTAAATTATTATTAAAAGCTAAAATTCGCTTGTGCACCTGATGACTTGGCGTATTTCAGTCCAATATTAGTTGAATTATGTATGAAGCGAGGTTTTTACTGCGGTATCCGGTTGATGCGCTGACGTTGTTATTATGAATTTAGTTTTTTTTTGCGCGCGTGTAAATGCGGTTTTATGCGGTCGACACACACGACAGTTTAGAACTGAGAACTGAGAAAATTAGAACTGAGAATACCTTCTCTGATATATAATATTTGTTAGGAGGTAGGCGGTTTGCGGTGCGATAGGATTATATAGGTAAAACGAATTTTTTTTACTAATTACCGGTAAATAAATCATCGCAAGTTTAAAGCAAATTAAAGTAAACTCGTAAATAGAGATATTTCAAAAAAATAGCATAATTGGCTCAATTTTTGATATTGTAATTGATTTAAATCTTTCGTATAAAATAATATTTAAACGTAAATCAATATGTATATTATGTATTTTTGTAGAAAAAAAAAATGCCCACGAATTCGGCCCTGTCACACGATGTGAGGTCGGTATTGTTTAACGCAAGCCGAGAGTTACCGATTTTAGAAAACCTGCAAATAACATTTCTTGAATGTTACAAGAAATAGATAAATCAGCAGATATGACAGGTATGGGGGGAGGGGGGGGGGGGCGCAGTAGGTATACTATTTTTATTCATCGATTTAGATGCATTATATTCGCCTTTTTTGTATTATTCATAAAGTATCGATTTACCTATTACGCTATTTAAAAAAAATGTGTGACCTAGGTTATACAGAATTATTTTAGGCCCGTTCAACTAAGCAAAATTTGCTTGTACGAGATTCATATTAAGACGCGGTGAAAAAAGTGCTAAGAGTATTATGGTTGTAATGCAAGGATTCGAGCCGACGACCGCTGGCTCAAAAGCTAGAAGCTTGAACAGTTTTTTTGGGACAATTATTTGTGTCCGAAATATATGCGACGTTTTCGACGAGATGCATACTATTTATACTTGGTATCACAGTCCGATGAGGCATCCTCTAAGTAATCTGCTAACTTATTGAATACATGGTATAAGAAGCTTGCAATGTTTGTATGTTGGTTTAGGTCAAATCTTGCAAGCTGAATTGGAAGCAGATTCCTCTTATCTTACTGAGTTGAAATTTGACATTTTGCTTCAGTTCCGATGACAATGCATTTACGGTAAGCATGACCTGATTCTATACCCAGGAATGGCTCCAAACGAAGGAATTCCGTGATGATATATGAGATAAGTTCTGAATTCTGAAGAACTATCATATCCTTATCGAAATTTTAAATATGTTGCCTAACATATTCTTCTCCTTTCTATTTCTAAATCCATATCCTCATTAGAATGAGGATAGGATTAGAATCCTATCATCGATTGGGGATATTAAATGGCTAAAATAAGTAAATTATTTATGATTAAATATTTTTAATTTATTATTAGCATTTTTTCGTCCTCTTTCTGGGTTAGCGGGTATAGATGATCTTATGGTAATAAGCTCGCCTATTTGTAGCGTTGCCATACGTGTCAAATATTGATTATTAATATTTTCCCATCCCGGGTCGTCGCAGTCGCTCATAGTACCGCAAGCTGCAGCATGGTGTGAAGTAGAGAGATTTAGCTTCCATGACAATTTGATGCGTGGAAACAATATATAACTGATAAAATAAAACATTGTTTTATTGAACAAACTTAAATAATATGAAGCAAGAGATGATCATGGTTATTGGAAACTAAGAGAAATTAGCCCAATGAATTCTTATCTTAATGGTTTTTTTTAAATTTAAAATTATTAGATTTTAAATTCGGTTTTCGCTTGAAAGCATCTATTATCTCCATCCGTGCCTATCATTACATTTTTGGTACTTATTTTACTGTTTAATAATTACGACCCATTTTTTAAATTTTTGCTTTTTAAGAATCTAATTTTTATTCTATTGATTACCAGTCGAAAATCGGCTTATTACGAAGATATGCGTATAGCTCCATTTTGCCATTGGAGGAGCTTCGCTCGCTCACTCCAATAAACATTCAACGCGCGGTCATAAACAGCATGTTAACAGATTATAATATTATTATTATTGTAATAGTATATTATTATAATAATATACCTACTATTACAATAAATTAAATTATAGGCTTCTACTTTAAAAAAACATTGAACGCACGTATGTATATGCGTTAAATAAATAAATTTTTACGCGTTCCAAGTAAAGATTCGTCAAAAAAAAAAAACACAAAAATATATACTTACAATGTAACAATTTGTTTTTTATTCTTTTCTGTCGTTATTGTAATTTAAAATAATTTGATACAGTGATCACTTGATATTTTTAAATATCGAGTCCCATCATCAACCATAACCATAACCATATCATATACCAAAACCATCAATAACCATCATCATCGTTGTGATATCATTAACGTAGTCTTTAGACTAGGTTAATGATTTTTGCGCATCATATCAACTTTTACCTGTCCTGTATTTATTATTATTATTATTTTTTTTACTATTGTACCGTATTTCATAAATCAATTTATGGATTTCAATGGGATTTTAGCTATGTTATAGATAGAAACTCTAAACGTAGCTGGTATTGAACTAAACGAAGAATCTTTTTCCGTGGATAAAAAAACATAAAAACAAATGAGGGGTTAACACGGATTTTAGAAAACTTGAATTAGGCGAGTTTGTTGGCCGAGAAGCGTTTCCTTCGCATCCATACATAGATACGTTTATTTTTTGTTCCGTTTTAGATAAAGGATGTCTCAGAAGTGATGATGACGACAAAGATTAAAATAAATAAATTTAATACACTGAAACTTTGTCTAGTTTCATTTCTGGCTAATTTTGGTAAATCTATTATGTGTACTGAATAAAAAAATAATCTTGCGATGTCTATGTTTATATATTTATAGAGGTAATTTCAGGTAGACCAGGCCTAAGATAATTTCTTTAACTGCGCTTTGATGTTGGCCTAAATTGTCTTTGCGCATTCCTTAGTATTTTAGAACACTATGTAATTTATGGTAATTACTATATACGATAAAATCATTAAAGGTTCGTTTATAATAAATCATGTGTGTATGTGTATGTGCTTTATGAAGCAAGGACATGTTAGAAAATAGTTCACGCTTAAAAATGCTAGTTCATTCATTGTCATCGCTTCAGCTGACAGCTGATTTTGTCATGGAAAACGTTCTGGTGACCGTTTTTTTTTTCTTGCGAAATGATCACACCTCACGAGGTCATTTATATTATCCTCACTCCGATGTTATGCCCGCTCACGTACTGAACTTCAAACCTTGAATGTAACATTACAAAAGTGCTCTGAGTGTTTTTTGTTAAACTCGAAAACAATGCCATTGTGCTGAACTAATTATTGCGATCTACACTAATACAAACGCTCGAAGAAATTGTATTTTATGTCGTGGAAAAACGTTTTTATTTTAGGCAAAATACCTACATAATAGTGAAGTTTAGGGATGTATTTTTAAGGTGAATCTATTTCACATTAATAGCTCGTGTTTAAAATCTTTTGCGAAATCAGAAATCAGATTGAATTCAAAGTACCGAATTGCAATAGCTGGGTTTATTTGTCAGACTTTCAAAATAAAATCAGGGTAAAATCTGCTAAGCAAGTATATATATAAATGAGCGTAAACCTTCACATGTCAACCTATCAGTTTTATCATCAGGCAAAAATGATACATTAGAACTAAATATATATTGTTTTTATTGTTATTATGGGTTGCGATTTGTATACACGAATATAGTGTACTTAACCATTTCTTTCTAATTTTGTTATGCAAAAAATAAATAAATAATAAACCTGTTGTATAAATTTGATAATGAATAAATGTTTTTTTTTATTAACCTACTAGAGTCCTATGTGTGTGTGCAAATTACAGTATTTAGTCGAAACTATTACAAAATATCAAAATATACCTACGGTAATTTAGCAACGGAAGCCGGAAGGTCAAAATAATATATTGACCCACTTTTGACCATTTAGGCGTGAATTTGAGCATTTTTGGCCTGCGGCTGTAAGTGACAGTTGATCACAGTTATATTTTATTGCAATCAGATATTTCTGACCTTTGCATCTAGGTTAAAAACAAGATGGTTTTATATATAAAAATATCAATAATCGATACAAATATTAACCTTACAAGGATGTCTTTTTATTCATTATTGGTAACGGGATCCCTAAATTGTGAACCAAAATTAGCTAGAATTCAGTTACAATTTTAAGTTTTTTTTTCTTAATTACGATGAAAAATAATTTAAAATTCAATTAAAAATATTTCCATTATAGCGCAAATAAGCCTTAATTAAAAAATATTTTCAAATACCATGCAATATTTAACTTTTTTAATAGATTATTTTGTAATAATTAATTACTATGATTAGATGCGAATGATGCGATGGACACGAGGGGCCTTTGTGTAAAAACAGAATCTTGTCGATTTCTGGCAGTCATCCGTACTGATAATAATAACTCTTCGAGGACACGAAAAACAATTTAAGTTTAAAGGAGTTGCACTTGGGCGTTGCCCAACAAACTTGCAGCCGAGCGATATTAGTTACGTTGCGTGTCACCGAGAAACGTTTGAAATGCCCCGTTGAGTCCAGAGCACTAGTGTGCGTTTAGTTCGGTCGATGCAAGCCTAGTTAGGCTAGTTAATAAAAAATGTTTATTTCGTGGCATGCGATTGTAATGGGAGAGGAAAAATTCTTCCAGAATGTTATTGATTTTATAATACCCACTCGTGAACTTTTTCTTGTTTTTACATTTTTTTTGTACTTGGGTACATAGTATTTTTACAGGAGGCCCTGAGTATTAGAGACCTTAAAATTACCTATATCTAACCGGTTTACAATATAGGGTGTATTTAAAATCACTACTGTCCTTTTAAAAGGTCGATCAATATCAACAATTAAACCGGTTCACCAACAAAAAAATATATATCTAGTGTCTAAAGTTGTTATATTCGCAGCTGTACGGCGCCAATTATATCTAGATTAATTAATTACATAAGGTGTGGCCAAGGTCGAGAACAACCAATACCGTGCCCATCCCCTTCGTGTCCCCTCTGTGCTCCACCAAGTCAAACATATAACGTTCTCAAACATTCGAACAGTTTTTATTAAATTTGAAATTCATTTTTTTGTGATTGGGGTGACATTTTTTCAAAATATTTTGTTGATTGTTAGTATAGATTAACCACCCTAAGCACCAGTAGTGCTTTTAAACACATCCTGTATAACATACATGCATACACTAGACTGCCGACCATTACTAACGTATTTTTAATCTAATAAATGTATAAATTGTATGGATACAACTAGTTGTTCAACCCCGTGCTTCGTCCCTGGTTGGCTTTAGGTGATATATAACAATCCTGTAAAAAAAAAATACAATATTTATTTATATCTCCATTGGTAATTCATATATTTGTTTGTTATTAATCAACTGCAATCAACTGAAACCTTGTTATGGACGCAAGGTAGAAACTGCGATTAAAATATCGTAGCAGTGGAAATAAAGAATCTATTCAATGTGTTCAAGTGGGCATTTTCGAAAATCACCTATTACCGAGTTCAAGTTACGCCATTTAGGCTACATACGTGTTACATAAGGCGTTTATGTACTACGAGCAACTGGCAATAATGAAAAAGCATTAGTCTCCTGTCGCTTTTAAAGTGAATTCTCGTTCATCCGGCGCAAACGCAGAAAACCAAACAAAAGTGAAAACGGGTCACGTACTACGGACGCCACACGAATGCACACCAATGCACACTCGTCAGAAAAGTGCAACATTCGGCAAACATGTTACAACATTAGCAGTTCGAAAATTACCAAAGTCTGGAGTTCTAACACCTACATAATATAATTTGCCCTGAATCCACCATTCACATGCATATGTAATAATGACATATGCATCTAAATGACAACATAACATTTTGTCGTACTAGTGAGAGATGAAAATTTAGTTTTGGGCTTAAACAGACATCCCGTATCACAGACTATTTAGTGCATTTTATAATTATTTCTCGATTTCTCGTCATATCCATCGCTCTATAAAACCCTCAATTTACCTTTTCTTGTATGTTTTTTTTTATACCTATTTCCAAAAATATTACCTAATTTTGTCAGCCAATTTACCTTTTACTATGTTATCTTCCTTGTATTATACTTTTCCTCGACCTGTCGCAATTCACTCCATATATTAATATCGATGTGTAATATATATGTAGATATCGATGTTAATTACCTTTTATTTTCAATATTGTTTTTGTGTGGTAATTAAAAATATTGTGGTTATTTTGAAGCAAAACATCTAGCAAATGTTTTAAATTCGAATTAGAAACATAGATAAACTCCGAGACAGAAGTTTGAATCATCTTTCTATCGTCTATCGTTGAATAAATAAACATATATATATATAAACATAAAAATATCGTTAAATAAACTGCAGGCGTATTTTTTTTTATAATTTCTTCACATAGCTCATAATAAAGAACCACCTCGTCTTCATACTGTAGATCCACTCGTAGGTTTGATAGATTCATAACAATATATTACATATACAGGGAAAAAGTATTAGAAAAATGTTTCCTGATTACGAGAAAATCGTATTCGGAATTTAATAGAAATCGTTCTAAAATTTGAAACCGTGATTACGTATGTTCATGAGTTTTATAATATAATTAATATAACTAATTTAGAATGATTTTTTTCGTTTTTTTTTTGTGAGACCGGTTTGATTGTTGATTCCTCTAAAAGGATAAAGCGAATTTAAATACACCTGTATAGTTGCTTTATGAAAATCCTGCATTAAATTAAGTTTTTGCAGTTTTAGAATAATTGTGCTAATCCAATATTTTCTATACATTGTTTAGTAGTAGTAAATTATTTAACCGGAACCTGACATCCTACAGGTAGGCCCTAAAGGCACATATTACCCAGACTACTCGCATCTGTGGTACCAAATTGTGATGGGTTGCTTCAGTTGCCATCTACACTTGTGCCTTTGGCACTTTTAGCCCATTAAATGTGCGTTTTGGATGGCCATAGGAACCACAGCGAGATATTTTTTAGGTTTGAGTAGATTAAATAATAATAGTATCATGACATTATTTCAATTAATCATAAAATTTAACACCATTATGTTTGTTTGTATAAATTTTAACGCGCGGCTAGTAATGAAACAACGTGAAAATAATATTCCAATTTATACTACTTATAACGTATCACTGAACATTCTATTTTATGTTTCTATTTGTGCACATAGATGAGTTTGTATTAATTTTAACTGGCCAGTAATAAATATTAGGTCCTCAAGTTTCCAACAGTCGTATTGTCAAATT
Organism: Neomicropteryx cornuta; assembly: GCA_020383195.1. Classification (NCBI taxonomy): domain Eukaryota; kingdom Metazoa; phylum Arthropoda; class Insecta; order Lepidoptera; family Micropterigidae; genus Neomicropteryx; species Neomicropteryx cornuta. The sequence goes on along the minus strand of JAHKQU010000021.1, from coordinate 16,116,050 downwards.
TTTGAATTTCAAATATGTGATTTGCGCTTTATATCGAACTGTCAATGTATCATTTATTAATACTAAAAATTTGCAGACTTTTAATGTTATTTATTTTACTCGGCCTTCGATCTAAACGGCTATTGTTGTTTTTCAAGAGCACCAATTTACACACAACATTTGTAATTTTTGAGTGAAATGATGCAACGGATGAACAGAAAGGATAGTAGCTTCTTATACATAAATGCACGTAAAACTAAACTGACCGTGAAACCTGAAATTATAAAATATTACCTATGAACCAAATAAAAAAAAAACAAACAAATAAAACGTTTAATATAACAACAATATTGCTAGTGATATCTTTATATGCATATAGTAAAGATGCACATTTTTACTATGTATTTATATCCTATTAAAATAATATGTTTCACCTTCCAATCAGTAATTTTCAGTTAATAATCAAAAACGGAAAACCGTCAAACTATACAATCGTGCGTATAGTCAAGTATAACTTTATACTGGAAAGGCTTATAATCATACCTTGAATCAATTATGAATCAAATTCTAAGTGGTATATTGTGCAATATATATAAAGTAGAGCAATGACTGATTAAAATATTTCGAACATTACTTGCTCTTTCTCATCACACACATTATTTTATTTTGTCATAAAATATGCATTCACCAAAATATATTTCTTATCACATTTACTGAAAATAAATTTATACACAGGAGACTAAACTAAATTAAAATTAAATTAAAAACACCTCGCGTGTATGAACACTAGTTAAGTGAGTGAAAACATCGGGTTTTGTGAGGGCCGATTTTAATAACAAACCGATTTAAACCGAATAACAGACCATCGTACGTTTTCGCACTTTTGGATGTCCGAAGCGAACAGTCAACAAACGGTTTGTTATTGAAATTGGCCTTAGTCGACCGACATAATTTAAAACTGAATTTTACATATTTATGCCTTTACATAATATAAAATATTATTCTTTTTAAAAAACAGTGAGCAATTTTTCTTTGCATTCAAAGTTTAAATGATTTTTATGAACAGTAAAAATAATTACTAGGGTTTAATTTGTATTGTATCAGAAGCTTCAAAAATACAAAAGACATTAGCATTCTAAAAACATTAACCCGAACACGTTTTTAAATTTAATATACTATCTTGAATATCTCTGTAATATTTTCAAAAAAGCATATTTATAAATAATAAATAAGTACTTGAATGATTACTTCATTGATTAAATGTAGTTAATATGAATTAATGTCTAATGTACAAATTATGTAACCTAATGATACGATACGATAACTTTAAAAATATATGTGTAAGGATGACAATGGATTAAATTATCGTTTTCCATTTATTGAGCTTTTTTTGTTTTCAATAAGTTGACTCGTTTCCTGTTCGGTGATTTTATTATGCTACTGTTTATGTCGATATTCGCCTTGGCGATCACCTGTAGAAAACTGTTCTGGAACTGTGCGTCTTGGTTTAGTGCCATAAACACTGATGAAGTCTGATTTCCAACGTCACACTGATCGCAGCTGTATGATATAGGTAAAGCATGCGAAAAATGATGTTTCACTTCATCGTGATTGGTTTTATTGTCACTACATGTTGGGAAAAAGAGAACCGGAATGAAACCTATAACTCCAAACGGAACTGTGGAATGGTCGGTCCTGTTGTTGAACGTTTCTGGTAAACTAGGAGCATTTGATAAGTCGTTTCGTGTCGGCTCAACTAAATAACACGGGCACGCATTTGGCTTTGCCACCAACGGTAGCGGATATGGAACTATATAAATTGGGAAATTAATCTTGGTATTATTAACGACAACGCTAGAATTTAATGTGCCCAATAAAGTCGACCTATTATGGTATTTTGAATAACGCTGATCATCTTTAACCGAATTTTGTGGTACACGGGGTTCACTATTACTTTGTTTCGAGGACAGACTGTGTTCTAGAATATTGAAAATAATGTTAGGTTTAACTTCACTGGCGCTTGCTATTGTATCTTCCACAGATTCATTTATTATTCCTTGTTCATGATTTTCGTTACTTTCACTTAAATATTGAGTTTCAGGAGAATCGTCCTTGTACACTTGCGCAGGTTGATTAGTTGTATCTATATTTGAAACAGGACTATTAACAAATTTATTAGCTTCTTTACTGATTGTAATAATACGTCCATTACTATTTACATGGTTTGTATGAAGCAATGGATTAATGTGATTTGCATGTTCTGGTTTTATTATATAATCTGGTGTATTAGTTTTAGAATTACTAGAAACTTCTTGATTTTCTAAATTTGTTGTTGAAATAACCTCCCAGTCAGAACCTTCTAATATGCCTGAAACGTTGCCATTATATCTTAATCTTGGAATAAGTTGATCCGTTCCCTGAGAATTGTAGGATACTTTTACTGGCGTTGGAATATTTTCATACACGGTTGAATGTAGCCTTTGAGGATTTTGATTACCTTGAAGATCCAAAGTATCAAATACTTTTGTTGGTACAAACGTAGCATTTGTATTATGTTGCAATATTATCGCTGTTTCTTCAAACTGGTTTGCGAGCCCATTGTTTTCACTTGGACGTTGATGGACTATACGGCGGAAATGTTTGTTCCTCTTATTACTTCCTCTAGATATGCTTGAAACTACTTGTTCAGACATCGGCCTGGGTTCGCTACCTACATTTATTACAGATACAATAGTTCTACCACTGTACTGAGTGTTATTAGATTTGGCATCAGCATTTATGTCATTCGCGTCCGTAGGTCCTTCTGGACTTATAAATTTTTCAACTATAGTAATATTTTTATCTGATAGCTTAGAAAAAACATTGTCCTCGCTTGGTCGTATGTGTGCTCTGTGGTGATGATGACTGTGGCTTTTGATGCTTCCTTCAGATATGTTTTTGACTGCCAGTTCAGAAGTCTGCTCTGAGCTGTTATCTACAGTTATGACATTTAAATTAGGTTTCGCACCGTATAGAATGCTACCAGCTTCAGTATAATCAATAATATTGTCATTAGCTTTATGACCTAAATTTCCAAGTGGATTGTTTTCACTTGGTCGTTTGTGTGTTCTGTGTTGGCGTAAACTATTGGTTTCGATGCTAGGTATGTAGATTTTATTATTAACTAGTTCAACATTCTGCTTTATGCCGTCGTCTACATTTTCAACAGAAATATTAGGTTTTTGTCTGAGTTCGTCTTTAGTTTTAGTACCATCAATGTTTATGTCTTCAGTTAAATCTTTATTTCTAAATATTTGAATAATAGTATTATTAATGTTAGATTGGTCAGAAAATACTTTTTTAAATGGATTGCTTTCGCTTGATCTTTCGTGTGATCTATGTTGGCCGTTTCTTTTTCCCTCTTTAGATAATAATATGGTTTTATTTACCGACTCTAAATTCGGCCTCGTGAAGCTATATCGATATTTTGTAATAGATGCATTGGGTTTTTCATTGTATTCCATGCTATCGGTTTTAGTAAGAGTAAAATTAAAATTGTAAGAGTTAGAAGTAGTATTATTATCAGATTGATCAGGAAATGTGTAACTAAGTGGATAGTTTTCACTTGGTCGTTTATGTGCCTTTTGGTGATTGTTTATTACGGGTTTTAGTCCTTGATTGGTAAAGGACCCAGTTCCTTTGTATTGAGATGTAGTAAACTCTATAGATTTGTTTTGAATATCTTGTTTCAGGCCGTCAAACATAGTTGTGACTAATGATTCTAACACATTGTTTGCATTAGTTAATTCATTGTTATCTTCGACTGATTCAATTTTCGTGAATCCATGCTCTCCATGTAACAGTACGTTCTGTGGACCAATATATATATTACTGGTTTCAATATCGTCACCGTTTACAGATTTTACTGAGTAGTTGTGAACAAAAGGTGTTTCTGGTAGTAATATGCTCCCATTGTTGTTATTTCTAGATTTTTCTGAAGTCATTTTATCATTTCCTATACTATTAATCTTATCAATTGTTATACTTTGAGTATAAGCAAGTGGTCTTTTTCCATATTGTTTTTTATTTTCATCTGAAACAATAAAGAGCAGTTATTTTATGTAATAATTTCAAAAGGTAGTTTATTTTATTGGTATTTAAATTTTAAACTATTTCACAAAAAATCTTATAATATAAGGATCAAATCTTTCTTATTTTCAAAACTTCAGCTTAGGCTAATAAAAAATCAATTTTGAATGTTGTTGGCCTTGTTAATTTTAAAGTCCATTTCAAAAATTAAAATTAGTTTAATTTCATAATACTGATTGATTTATCTAGCAAAACTGCAATTATATAATAATAATTGTAGTGGCTGGATATATTTATTTTTTAGTTGAAAATGCGATTTTCGAATTTATGAAGGTTGCATTTTAAACGTCATCTTTCATATATTTTCTGACGACGCCGAATGGCGAAAGCTAAAAAATATTTTATCATCAAATCTATACTAGGTCGCCGCAGTCGCTCGCATTTTGCTTCGCTGCAGCACATATTAGAGCGAAGCGATTTACTAAAATTTTCTAAATAAAATTTAGTCTGTGACAATAACTTTTTAACGACGGGATAGATTTTGATAATTTTCTATAATGAGGTATTTGAAATCTCTTTGATACAAATGCACAAAAAAAATTCATCCGGAAATCAACAGCATAACTTTTTAACGACGGGATAGATTTTGATAATTTTCTAAAATGAGGTACTTAAAATATCTTCAATACTAATGTACAAGAGAATTTCATCGGGAAATTGAAAACATAACTTTTCAACGAATGGATAATTTTCTAAAATGAGGTTCTTGAAATCTTTTATATACAAAAAGAGAAATTCATTTAACAATTATTTAAATATAAGACAAATTAATTTATTTTAAAGAAATGTTTAAAGTTAAGACAATGAAATCAAGCGTTGCAGTTCTCGACGTTTTATTTATTGTTAAAAACGATTTATTATTGTTAAATTGTATTAAATTAATATCAAATTAAATAATTTAAAATAAAATTCGATTAATTATTTTCGAATAAAAAATTTTCAAAAAAGCGCGTGACTTTTTTATAATGGATATTCCCATAGACAATTTTCTTTTGACCCCAAAAATTTTATTTTTGACAATATTTAAAATCAAGCTCCGTCACGACCTTCACTTTTTCATGTAGATTCTCTCAAAATCAAAAATTTTTCAAATCGGTCAAGGAATGACCAAGTTAGCCCGTGACAAAGTTCTAATTGGAGTCATCTTATGAGAGCTTCGCTCGCTCCGCTCGCTACGCTCTAAATATACTACTTTATATATATATATATATATATATATATATATATATATATATGCAATTATATTGTTACGTGAATTGGTAAACAAAATTTCTATTTGTTTAGCATATTCCTTTAATAATTCCGTATTGATCACTCGAAGAAACAGACGGATGAACAAACATGAAATAATTGAAGAAATCGTGAATTGAATGCAATAATTATTGAGAAATCCCTAATAGCATATTCTGAGATAATAAATTTAAATAAATCGTTAAGTATAAGATAAAATATTACCTTGAATTCTAATATCTAAAATTGTGTGTCCTCGGCCTCCATTGGCTGACGAAGCCCGAAGTACCAGCAATATGTTAGTATAGAATCTTATTACGTTCCAAGGCAGTGGTTTTACTACTTTGACGGTAACGGTGCAATGGGAGGCACTTGCCTTGAAAAAATCTCGGTATTCTGAAATAAACAAATAAAAAAATAATATTATTGGAAATACACAATTTATAGGCATTTAATTATCATTGTATTTAGTAACATGTTATGCAAATAGTCCACTTTTTTATAATTAACTCTAAAATTTAAGTCGTGGCCAAAGCTTAAAGTTATTTGCTTTCTACGAAGCAGCCGGTCTAAATCTTTTTTTTATTTTCTTTATGATGAATAAATAAATAAAATCAATATTTTTTGTAAAAATAATCAACATCTGCAATTTTATCAATATCATACGCAATTTAGCATTGCCGGGCAACGTTAATCCTCTATCCTTCTCTGAATATAAATCGCCTGAAATGATAAATGACACAATCTTTGACAATATTGAAAATTTTTTGAAAAAGTTTTTAATCATTTGATAAAGTGCTGGATAGCATAATATTTATAAAGGTTCTAAAGAGGTCCTGTACTTGAGAGCGCAGGATGTCGGTTTAAACCCAGCGCTGAGTTTTATAAAAATGCATTTTTAACTCTCACCTGACCACCTGTCACCAGGAGGAGTTAATAATGTATCTTATTTATTTTCATTTTTTTTGGAATGACTCGTCTCGACTATGAACTAGACGATGTGTAATTTTGAATTTGCCTAGAAACAGTATTTAATAACTCGTTCTCGAGAATGGTTAGCTTTATTATGGCCATTTTATTAACCTTTGGCAGTTCTAATGTGTTTATTGTAGTTCTAATTTTAGTCGTTGTTTATTGTATAGGGTTGTTTTTTTTAGAAGCGTGGTTTTCAATCTGGCACTACTTTTTTCGTAGTTGGTGTTTTTGACAGCTGTTACTTGATTTATGCTCAGTTTGGCTCATAATGAATAGACTTACTCCTGAACAACGTTTGCAAATAGTGCGAATTTAGAAAAAATCACTCTAAAATAAAGTAAAAATCGCGTCGTGGGCCTGTGGCGTGGCCTCCAAGATCGTGCGATTTAACACCGCTGGACTATTTTTTGTGGGGTTATGTGAAGTCGCTTGTCTACGCAGATAAGCCGGACACGATTAACGCCTTGGAAGAGAATATTCGGCGCGTTATTGCTGACATACGGCCCAACTTGCTGCAAAAAGTGGTTGAAAATTGGGCCTCTCGGCTGGAATTTGTTCGAGTCAGCCGCGGCGGCCACTTACCCTAAATCATTTTTAAAACATAATGGCAAACCCTTATCTTTATAATAAAACTAAATTCTTAGCCATACCTTCAAATTATATGCGTTTTATCTCTTCTTGAAAACCACGCCTCTAAAATCATCACCTATAATAATATGAAATGGTCGAAATAGTGCATGTTCTTACGCGCAGTAAACGAATTTTATCCTAAATCCAACCTAATTACCTAAACATAATTTGTTTTAAATAAGATTCATTTTATAACCTTTTGTAGAGCAATTGATATAGGCCTGAGCTATAAATTGAAATGCGTGTCAATTCAGAATTTGTATTTATACTATCAGTGTTGATTCCCGGAATGCAATTTTTAATAAGGAAATTCTATTTGTTTTGAATATGTTATACAATAATTGATGGCGAAATTTATTTGTTTGATGATGCTTACGGGTGCTTTTGAACAAATAATTTAATAATAAGTGTTACCAATAGAATTCCAATAATTCTTGGCTTTAGGTCCACAAATACCGTAATTTGATAATATTTTGAATGACAATTAACTTATTCTGAGTAGTTTAAACAATAACAGCTGGGGTGTTATAAATAGTAACTTACCAAACGTTTAGTGTTGTGCGTAGTAAACATATATTTAGTAATATGGTTCTCGATATTCTTTTATCGAATATTCCTTCTTCAAAGAAAAGCTCTAAAATAGCAAGATTTCGTTTCGAAACTCATTAACTTCGAGTTCAGATGAAAAAATTATAGCAGTGCGGTCGACGTAATAGTAATATTGTAAACTATTAAAAAGGCATATTTTGAAATTTGTAATCTATCGGTGTTTTAAGGCCTTGTTGTTGAGTATGTTTTATTTTTTTAGTTAGACAGTTTAAAGTATAAATATGAATGCACAATTGGTCAAAATATTCTTAAAACGCCCCGATATTGATATGGTCCAGATCGCCAGACCTGGAGCAGATCGTGTGACTATCATTAACTAGGAAAAGGTTGTAAGTTTGTGAGAAAAAAGTTGCAATATTTAGTCGGGTCAGCGGGAAAGTTAAATGTTTCAACAGATCTTATCTGAAAGTAAGGCTTGAAACCTGTTTTACGAGCATCTCTTGGACGAATTGAAGGTAACGTTAAATACGAAAATCATATCACAAATATTATTAATTATGTATATTAAATAGGCTGACGTACCACCATCCAGTTCAATGTAAATTTTTTCCAAATGGGTTTCTACAAAATCGATTTTAGGAAGATCCAAGCTCGTCGAGTTGGCTGTGTATGATGCCCCGTACAATGGTCGATTAAATCTTACATCATATTTAGTTTCTGTAAAAATAGATTTTTAAAGTGTGGTATGACAAATTTGCAGTAGACATAAGCAAAATACAAAGTAAAATTAGCTAACCGTTATTAATAAACTTCAGAATAATTAGGATCGACGAAGTCCATCCTTCGGCATTGACGGCTTCGAGTGTCAGGGTGGCGCAGTAAGCAGAGCTGCTGACCTCGTCGGGAAGCCCGTTGGCGGTGATTTCAACTTGACCGTCGACGTATTCAATCGAGAAGTAAGATGCATATTCTGAAAGACAATTTCGAAACGATCATTACGGCCACGATTCATACATTGAATACTCAAAGTACAGATTCTTCGAATGGGCGGTCGTACAAACCTCCGCTTAGTTGCAGCCGCGTGTCCGCCGAAAAGCCTTCCACGATGTGTATGGGCGGCAGGACGACCTTGCCTTCCGAATAGACGCCCTCGTAAATCGTCTGATCGAATCCTACGGAGACACCGCCATTCGCCTGTGAACCCATCGAAGAATGGCTCGTCGGGATGGCTGCTGCTCCGATTTGATTAGTTGCCGTTTGTGTTAGTTCCGCGCTGTGAACGATCGTGTGGCCATCTCCAGAGCCCGAGCCTGAGTGTGGCAAAAAAAAATATATCTTATAATTATCTTAACAAGATACGATTCCGATCAGGATACGGCCACTGATGCTCATCGTAGGCCGGACAAAAGTGCCTTATCTGTTTGTACAATAGACGGACACATATAACCTAACATAATATTATATTGAGGTGAGATCTTACTTTGGATTGTGATCGCCAACACTGTGTGCCCTCGGCCTCCGTCGGCTGTCGCAGCCCGAAGTACCAGCAGTATGCGAGTGTGGGAGCTGACGACCGTCGATGGCAGCGGCCTAATCACTCTGATGTGTACGGCGCCGTGTGAGATAGTTGCTCGGAAATACTCTCTGTATTCTGCAATGTGATAGAAAAAAGACGAAATCATTAATAGGCGTATCGGTACGAGCGAAGCTGAATAGAAAATCAGCCATGGCGACTGATAGATGCGACCATCGCGTTGACTTACCTCCGTCGAGGGCCAGAACTATTCTGCCCTTGTGGCTTTCTTGGAATTCTATTTTAGGAAGATCCAGGCTCGTCGAGTTGGCTGCGTACGTCGCCTCGTACAGCGGTCGAGCAAAGCTCACGGCGTATTTGGTTGCTGTGAAAATAGATTTTGTGCATTGGTTAGTAGCCGTTCGTTCGAGGCAGAAATGTGCAAAAATTAAGATCGCGCGATTCAATGGCCTCACCGTTGTTGGTGAACTTCAAGATAATTACGATCGACGAAGTCCATCCTTCGGCATTGACGGCTTCGAGTGTCAGGGTGGCGCAGTAAGCAGAGCTGCTGACCTCGTCGGGAAGCCCGTTGGCGGTGATTTCAACTTGACCGTCGACGTATTCAATCGAGAAGTAAGATGCATATTCTGAAAGACAATTTCGAAACGATCATTACGGCCACGATTCATACATTGAATACTCAAAGTACAGATTCTTCGAATGGGCGGTCGTACAAACCTCCGCTTAGTTGCAGCCGCGTGTCCGCCGAAAAGCCTTCCACGATGTGTATGGGCGGCAGGACGACCTTGCCTTCCGAATAGACGCCCTCGTAAATCGTCTGATCGAATCCTACGGAGACACCGCCATTCGCCTGTGAACCCATCGAAGAATGGCTCGTCGGGATGGCTGCTGCTCCGATTTGATTAGTTGCCGTTTGTGTTAGTTCCGCGCTGTGAACGATCGTGTGGCCATCTCCAGAGCCCGAGCCTGAGTGTGGCAAAAAAAATATATCTTATAATTATCTTAACAAGATACGATTCCGATCAGGATACGGCCACTGATGCTCATCGTAGGCCGGACAAAAGTGCCTTATCTGTTTGTACAATAGACGGACACATATAACCTAACATAATATTATATTGAGGTGAGATCTTACTTTGGATTGTGATCGCCAACACTGTGTGCCCTCGGCCTCCGTCGGCTGTCGCAGCCCGAAGTACCAGCAGTATGCGAGTGTGGGAGCTGACGACCGTCGATGGCAGCGGCCTAATCACTCTGATGTGTACGGCGCCGTGTGAGATAGTTGCTCGGAAATACTCTCTGTATTCTGCAATGTGATAGAAAAAAGACGAAATCATTAATAGGCGTATCGGTACGAGCGAAGCTGAATAGAAAATCAGCCATGGCGACTGATAGATGCGACCATCGCGTTGACTTACCTCCGTCGAGGGCCAGAACTATTCTGCCCTTGTGGCTTTCTTGGAATTCTATTTTAGGAAGATCCAGGCTCGTCGAGTTGGCTGCGTACGTCGCCTCGTACAGCGGTCGAGCAAAGCTCACGGCGTATTTGGTTGCTGTGAAAATAGATTTTGTGCATTGGTTAGTAGCCGTTCGTTCGAGGCAGAAATGTGCAAAAATTAAGATCGCGCGATTCAATGGCCTCACCGTTGTTGGTGAACTTCAAGATAATTACGATCGACGAAGTCCATCCTTCGGCATTGACGGCTTCGAGTGTCAGGGTGGCGCAGTAAGCAGAGCTGCTGACCTCGTCGGGAAGCCCGTTGGCGGTGATTTCAACTTGACCGTCGACGTATTCAATCGAGAAGTAAGATGCATATTCTGAAAGACAATTTCGAAACGATCATTACGGCCACGATTCATACATTGAATACTCAAAGTACAGATTCTTCGAATGGGCGGTCGTACAAACCTCCGCTTAGTTGCAGCCGCGTGTCCGCCGAAAAGCCTTCCACGATGTGTATGGGCGGCAGGACGACCTTGCCTTCCGAATAGACGCCCTCGTAAATCGTCTGATCGAATCCTACGGAGACACCGCCATTCGCCTGTGAACCCATCGAAGAATGGCTCGTCGGGATGGCTGCTGCTCCGATTTGATTAGTTGCCGTTTGTGTTAGTTCCGCGCTGTGAACGATCGTGTGGCCATCTCCAGAGCCCGAGCCTGAGTGTGGCAAAAAAAATATATCTTATAATTATCTTAACAAGATACGATTCCGATCAGGATACGGCCACTGATGCTCATCGTAGGCCGGACAAAAGTGCCTTATCTGTTTGTACAATAGACGGACACATATAACCTAACATAATATTATATTGAGGTGAGATCTTACTTTGGATTGTGATCGCCAACACTGTGTGCCCTCGGCCTCCGTCGGCTGTCGCAGCCCGAAGTACCAGCAGTATGCGAGTGTGGGAGCTGACGACCGTCGATGGCAGCGGCCTAATCACTCTGATGTGTACGGCGCCGTGTGAGATAGTTGCTCGGAAATACTCTCTGTATTCTGCAATGTGATAGAAAAAAGACGAAATCATTAATAGGCGTATCGGTACGAGCGAAGCTGAATAGAAAATCAGCCATGGCGACTGATAGATGCGACCATCGCGTTGACTTACCTCCGTCGAGGGCCAGAACTATTCTGCCCTTGTGGCTTTCTTGGAATTCTATTTTAGGAAGATCCAGGCTCGTCGAGTTGGCTGCGTACGTCGCCTCGTACAGCGGTCGAGCAAAGCTCACGGCGTATTTGGTTGCTGTGAAAATAGATTTTGTGCATTGGTTAGTAGCCGTTCGTTCGAGGCAGAAATGTGCAAAAATTAAGATCGCGCGATTCAATGGCCTCACCGTTGTTGGTGAACTTCAAGATAATTACGATCGACGAAGTCCATCCTTCGGCATTGACGGCTTCGAGTGTCAGGGTGGCGCAGTAAGCAGAGCTGCTGACCTCGTCGGGAAGCCCGTTGGCGGTGATTTCAACTTGACCGTCGACGTATTCAATCGAGAAGTAAGATGCATATTCTGAAAGACAATTTCGAAACGATCATTACGGCCACGATTCATACATTGAATACTCAAAGTACAGATTCTTCGAATGGGCGGTCGTACAAACCTCCGCTTAGTTGCAGCCGCGTGTCCGCCGAAAAGCCTTCCACGATGTGTATGGGCGGCAGGACGACCTTGCCTTCCGAATAGACGCCCTCGTAAATCGTCTGATCGAATCCTACGGAGACACCGCCATTCGCCTGTGAACCCATCGAAGAATGGCTCGTCGGGATGGCTGCTGCTCCGATTTGATTAGTTGCCGTTTGTGTTAGTTCCGCGCTGTGAACGATCGTGTGGCCATCTCCAGAGCCCGAGCCTGAGTGTGGCAAAAAAAATATATCTTATAATTATCTTAACAAGATACGATTCCGATCAGGATACGGCCACTGATGCTCATCGTAGGCCGGACAAAAGTGCCTTATCTGTTTGTACAATAGACGGACACATATAACCTAACATAATATTATATTGAGGTGAGATCTTACTTTGGATTGTGATCGCCAACACTGTGTGCCCTCGGCCTCCGTCGGCTGTCGCAGCCCGAAGTACCAGCAGTATGCGAGTGTGGGAGCTGACGACCGTCGATGGCAGCGGCCTAATCACTCTGATGTGTACGGCGCCGTGTGAGATAGTTGCTCGGAAATACTCTCTGTATTCTGCAATGTGATAGAAAAAAGACGAAATCATTAATAGGCGTATCGGTACGAGCGAAGCTGAATAGAAAATCAGCCATGGCGACTGATAGATGCGACCATCGCGTTGACTTACCTCCGTCGAGGGCCAGAACTATTCTGCCCTTGTGGCTTTCTTGGAATTCTATTTTAGGAAGATCCAGGCTCGTCGAGTTGGCTGCGTACGTCGCCTCGTACAGCGGTCGAGCAAAGCTCACGGCGTATTTGGTTGCTGTGAAAATAGATTTTGTGCATTGGTTAGTAGCCGTTCGTTCGAGGCAGAAATGTGCAAAAATTAAGATCGCGCGATTCAATGGCCTCACCGTTGTTGGTGAACTTCAAGATAATTACGATCGACGAAGTCCATCCTTCGGCATTGACGGCTTCGAGTGTCAGGGTGGCGCAGTAAGCAGAGCTGCTGACCTCGTCGGGAAGCCCGTTGGCGGTGATTTCAACTTGACCGTCGACGTATTCAATCGAGAAGTAAGATGCATATTCTGAAAGACAATTTCGAAACGATCATTACGGCCACGATTCATACATTGAATACTCAAAGTACAGATTCTTCGAATGGGCGGTCGTACAAACCTCCGCTTAGTTGCAGCCGCGTGTCCGCCGAAAAGCCTTCCACGATGTGTATGGGCGGCAGGACGACCTTGCCTTCCGAATAGACGCCCTCGTAAATCGTCTGATCGAATCCTACGGAGACACCGCCATTCGCCTGTGAACCCATCGAAGAATGGCTCGTCGGGATGGCTGCTGCTCCGATTTGATTAGTTGCCGTTTGTGTTAGTTCCGCGCTGTGAACGATCGTGTGGCCATCTCCAGAGCCCGAGCCTGAGTGTGGCAAAAAAAATATATCTTATAATTATCTTAACAAGATACGATTCCGATCAGGATACGGCCACTGATGCTCATCGTAGGCCGGACAAAAGTGCCTTATCTGTTTGTACAATAGACGGACACATATAACCTAACATAATATTATATTGAGGTGAGATCTTACTTTGGATTGTGATCGCCAACACTGTGTGCCCTCGGCCTCCGTCGGCTGTCGCAGCCCGAAGTACCAGCAGTATGCGAGTGTGGGAGCTGACGACCGTCGATGGCAGCGGCCTAATCACTCTGATGTGTACGGCGCCGTGTGAGATAGTTGCTCGGAAATACTCTCTGTATTCTGCAATGTGATAGAAAAAAGACGAAATCATTAATAGGCGTATCGGTACGAGCGAAGCTGAATAGAAAATCAGCCATGGCGACTGATAGATGCGACCATCGCGTTGACTTACCTCCGTCGAGGGCCAGAACTATTCTGCCCTTGTGGCTTTCTTGGAATTCTATTTTAGGAAGATCCAGGCTCGTCGAGTTGGCTGCGTACGTCGCCTCGTACAGCGGTCGAGCAAAGCTCACGGCGTATTTGGTTGCTGTGAAAATAGATTTTGTGCATTGGTTAGTAGCCGTTCGTTCGAGGCAGAAATGTGCAAAAATTAAGATCGCGCGATTCAATGGCCTTACCGTTGTTGGTGAACTTCAAGATAATTACGATCGACGAAGTCCATCCTTCGGCATTGACGGCTTCGAGTGTCATGGTGGCGCAGTAAGCAGAGCTGCTGACCTCGTCGGGAAGCCCGTTGGCGGTGATTTCAACTTGACCGTCGACGTATTCAATCGAGAAGTAAGATGCATATTCTGAAAGACAATTTCGAAACGATCATTACGGCCACGATTCATACATTGAATACTCAAAGTACAGATTCTTCGAATGGGCGGTCGTACAAACCTCCGCTTAGTTGCAGCCGCGTGTCCGCCGAAAAGCCTTCCACGATGTGTATGGGCGGCAGGACGACCTTGCCTTCCGAATAGACGCCCTCGTAAATCGTCTGATCGAATCCTACGGAGACACCGCCATTCGCCTGTGAACCCATCGAAGAATGGCTCGTCGGGATGGCTGCTGCTCCGATTTGATTAGTTGCCGTTTGTGTTAGTTCCGCGCTGTGAACGATCGTGTGGCCATCTCCAGAGCCCGAGCCTGAGTGTGGCAAAAAAAAAATATCTTATAATTATCTTAACAAGATACGATTCCGATCAGGATACGGCCACTGATGCTCATCGTAGGCCGGACAAAAGTGCCTTATCTGTTTGTACAATAGACGGACACATATAACCTAACATAATATTATATTGAGGTGAGATCTTACTTTGGATTGTGATCGCCAACACTGTGTGCCCTCGGCCTCCGTCGGCTGTCGCAGCCCGAAGTACCAGCAGTATGCGAGTGTGGGAGCTGACGACCGTCGATGGCAGCGGCCTAATCACTCTGATGTGTACGGCGCCGTGTGAGATAGTTGCTCGGAAATACTCTCTGTATTCTGCAATGTGATAGAAAAAAGACGAAATCATTAATAGGCGTATCGGTACGAGCGAAGCTGAATAGAAAATCAGCCATGGCGACTGATAGATGCGACCATCGCGTTGACTTACCTCCGTCGAGGGCCAGAACTATTCTGCCCTTGTGGCTTTCTTGGAATTCTATTTTAGGAAGATCCAGGCTCGTCGAGTTGGCTGCGTACGTCGCCTCGTACAGCGGTCGAGCAAAGCTCACGGCGTATTTGGTTGCTGTGAAAATAGATTTTATGCATTGGTTAGTAGCCGTTCGTTCGAGGCAGAAATGTGCAAAAATTAAGATCGCGCGATTCAATGGCCTCACCGTTGTTGGTGAACTTCAAGATAATTACGATCGACGAAGTCCATCCTTCGGCATTGACGGCTTCGAGTGTCAGGGTGGCGCAGTAAGCAGAGCTGCTGACCTCGTCGGGAAGCCCGTTGGCGGTAATTTCAACTTGACCGTCGACGTATTCAATCGAGAAGTAAGATGCATATTCTGAAAGACAATTTCGAAACGATCATTACGGCCACGATTCATACATTGAATACTCAAAGTACAGATTCTTCGAATGGGCGGTCGTACAAACCTCCGCTTAGTTGCAGCCGCGTGTCCGCCGAAAAGCCTTCCACGATGTGTATGGGCGGCAGGACGACCTTGCCTTCCGAATAGACGCCCTCGTAAATCGTCTGATCGAATCCTACGGAGACACCGCCATTCGCCTGTGAACCCATCGAAGAATGGCTCGTTGGGATGGCTGCTGCTCCGATTTGATTAGTTGCCGTTTGTGTTAGTTCCGCGCTGTGAACGATCGTGTGGCCATCTCCAGAGCCCGAGCCTGAGTTTGGCAAAAAAAATATATCTTATAATTATCTTAACAAGATACGATTCCGATCAGGATACGGCCACTGATGCTCATCGTAGGCCGGACAAAAGTGCCTTATCTGTTTGTACAATAGACGGACACATATAACCTAACATAATATTATATTGAGGTGAGATCTTACTTTGGATTGTGATCGCCAACACTGTGTGCCCTCGGCCTCCGTCGGCTGTCGCAGCCCGAAGTACCAGCAGTATGCGAGTGTGGGAGCTGACGACCGTCGATGGCAGCGGCCTAATCACTCTGATGTGTACGGCGCCGTGTGAGATAGTTGCTCGGAAATACTCTCTGTATTCTGCAATGTGATAGAAAAAAGACGAAATCATTAATAGGCGTATCGGTACGAGCGAAGCTGAATAGAAAATCAGCCATGGCGACTGATAGATGCGACCATCGCGTTGACTTACCTCCGTCGAGGGCCAGAACTATTCTGCCCTTGTGGCTTTCTTGGAATTCTATTTTAGGAAGATCCAGGCTCGTCGAGTTGGCTGCGTACGTCGCCTCGTACAGCGGTCGAGCAAAGCTCACGGCGTATTTGGTTGCTGTGAAAATAGATTTTGTGCATTGGTTAGTAGCCGTTCGTTCGAGGCAGAAATGTGCAAAAATTAAGATCGCGCGATTCAATGGCCTCACCGTTGTTGGTGAACTTCAAGATAATTACGATCGACGAAGTCCATCCTTCGGCATTGACGGCTTCGAGTGTCAGGGTGGCGCAGTAAGCAGAGCTGCTGACCTCGTCGGGAAGCCCGTTGGCGGTGATTTCAACTTGACCGTCGACGTATTCAATCGAGAAGTAAGATGCATATTCTGAAAGACAATTTCGAAACGATCATTACGGCCACGATTCATACATTGAATACTCAAAGTACAGATTCTTCGAATGGGCGGTCGTACAAACCTCCGCTTAGTTGCAGCCGCGTGTCCGCCGAAAAGCCTTCCACGATGTGTATGGGCGGCAGGACGACCTTGCCTTCCGAATAGACGCCCTCGTAAATCGTCTGATCGAATCCTACGGAGACACCGCCATTCGCCTGTGAACCCATCGAAGAATGGCTCGTCGGGATGGCTGCTGCTCCGATTTGATTAGTTGCCGTTTGTGTTAGTTCCGCGCTGTGAACGATCGTGTGGCCATCTCCAGAGCCCGAGCCTGAGTGTGGCAAAAAAAATATATCTTATAATTATCTTAACAAGATACGATTCCGATCAGGATACGGCCACTGATGCTCATCGTAGGCCGGACAAAAGTGCCTTATCTGTTTGTACAATAGACGGACACATATAACCTAACATAATATTATATTGAGGTGAGATCTTACTTTGGATTGTGATCGCCAACACTGTGTGCCCTCGGCCTCCGTCGGCTGTCGCAGCCCGAAGTACCAGCAGTATGCGAGTGTGGGAGCTGACGACCGTCGATAGCAGCGGCCTAATCACTCTGATGTGTACGGCGCCGTGTGAGATAGTTGCTCGGAAATACTCTCTGTATTCTGCAATGTGATAGAAAAAAGACGAAATCATTAATAGGCGTATCGGTACGAGCGAAGCTGAATAGAAAATCAGCCATGGCGACTGATAGATGCGACCATCGCGTTGACTTACCTCCGTCGAGGGCCAGAACTATTCTGCCCTTGTGGCTTTCTTGGAATTCTATTTTAGGAAGATCCAGGCTCGTCGAGTTGGCTGCGTACGTCGCCTCGTACAGCGGTCGAGCAAAGCTCACGGCGTATTTGGTTGCTGTGAAAATAGATTTTATGCATTGGTTAGTAGCCGTTCGTTCGAGGCAGAAATGTGCAAAAATTAAGATCGCGCGATTCAATGGCCTCACCGTTGTTGGTGAACTTCAAGATAATTACGATCGACGAAGTCCATCCTTCGGCATTGACGGCTTCGAGTGTCAGGGTGGCGCAGTAAGCAGAGCTGCTGACCTCGTCGGGAAGCCCGTTGGCGGTAATTTCAACTTGACCGTCGACGTATTCAATCGAGAAGTAAGATGCATATTCTGAAAGACAATTTCGAAACGATCATTACGGCCACGATTCATACATTGAATACTCAAAGTACAGATTCTTCGAATGGGCGGCCGTACAAACCTCCGCTTAGTTGCAGCCGCGTGTCCGCCGAAAAGCCTTCCACGATGTGTATGGGCGGCAGGACGACCTTGCCTTCCGAATAGACGCCCTCGTAAATCGTCTGATCGAATCCTACGGAGACACCGCCATTCGTCTGTGAACCCATCGAAGAATGGCTCGTCGGGATGGCTGCTGCTCCGATTTGATTAGTTGCCGTTTGTGTTAGTTCCGCGCTGTGAACGATCGTGTGGCCATCTCCAGAGCCCGAGCCTGAGTTTGGCAAAAAAAATATATCTTATAATTATCTTAACAAGATACGATTCCGATCAGGATACGGCCACTGATGCTCATCGTAGGCCGGACAAAAGTGCCTTATCTGTTTGTACAATAGACGGACACATATAACCTAACATAATATTATATTGAGGTGAGATCTTACTTTGGATTGTGATCGCCAACACTGTGTGCCCTCGGCCTCCGTCGGCTGTCGCAGCCCGAAGTACCAGCAGTATGCGAGTGTGGGAGCTGACGACCGTCGATGGCAGCGGCCTAATCACTCTGATGTGTACGGCGCCGTGTGAGATAGTTGCTCGGAAATACTCTCTGTATTCTGCAATGTGATAGAAAAAAGACGAAATCATTAATAGGCGTATCGGTACGAGCGAAGCTGAATAGAAAATCAGCCATGGCGACTGATAGATGCGACCATCGCGTTGACTTACCTCCGTCGAGGGCCAGAACTATTCTGCCCTTGTGGCTTTCTTGGAATTCTATTTTAGGAAGATCCAGGCTCGTCGAGTTGGCTGCGTACGTCGCCTCGTACAGCGGTCGAGCAAAGCTCACGGCGTATTTGGTTGCTGTGAAAATAGATTTTGTGCATTGGTTAGTAGCCGTTCGTTCGAGGCAGAAATGTGCAAAAATTAAGATCGCGCGATTCAATGGCCTCACCGTTGTTGGTGAACTTCAAGATAATTACGATCGACGAAGTCCATCCTTCGGCATTGACGGCTTCGAGTGTCAGGGTGGCGCAGTAAGCAGAGCTGCTGACCTCGTCGGGAAGCCCGTTGGCGGTGATTTCAACTTGACCGTCGACGTATTCAATCGAGAAGTAAGATGCATATTCTGAAAGACAATTTCGAAACGATCATTACGGCCACGATTCATACATTGAATACTCAAAGTACAGATTCTTCGAATGGGCGGTCGTACAAACCTCCGCTTAGTTGCAGCCGCGTGTCCGCCGAAAAGCCTTCCACGATGTGTATGGGCGGCAGGACGACCTTGCCTTCCGAATAGACGCCCTCGTAAATCGTCTGATCGAATCCTACGGAGACACCGCCATTCGCCTGTGAACCCATCGAAGAATGGCTCGTCGGGATGGCTGCTGCTCCGATTTGATTAGTTGCCGTTTGTGTTAGTTCCGCGCTGTGAACGATCGTGTGGCCATCTCCAGAGCCCGAGCCTGAGTGTGGCAAAAAAAATATATCTTATAATTATCTTAACAAGATACGATTCCGATCAGGATACGGCCACTGATGCTCATCGTAGGCCGGACAAAAGTGCCTTATCTGTTTGTACAATAGACGGACACATATAACCTAACATAATATTATATTGAGGTGAGATCTTACTTTGGATTGTGATCGCCAACACTGTGTGCCCTCGGCCTCCGTCGGCTGTCGCAGCCCGAAGTACCAGCAGTATGCGAGTGTGGGAGCTGACGACCGTCGATGGCAGCGGCCTAATCACTCTGATGTGTACGGCGCCGTGTGAGATAGTTGCTCGGAAATACTCTCTGTATTCTGCAATGTGATAGAAAAAAGACGAAATCATTAATAGGCGTATCGGTACGAGCGAAGCTGAATAGAAAATCAGCCATGGCGACTGATAGATGCGACCATCGCGTTGACTTACCTCCGTCGAGGGCCAGAACTATTCTGCCCTTGTGGCTTTCTTGGAATTCTATTTTAGGAAGATCCAGGCTCGTCGAGTTGGCTGCGTACGTCGCCTCGTACAGCGGTCGAGCAAAGCTCACGGCGTATTTGGTTGCTGTGAAAATAGATTTTGTGCATTGGTTAGTAGCCGTTCGTTCGAGGCAGAAATGTGCAAAAATTAAGATCGCGCGTTTCAATGGCCTCACCGTTGTTGGTGAACTTCAAGATAATTACGATCGACGAAGTCCATCCTTCGGCATTGACGGCTTCGAGTGTCAGGGTGGCGCAGTAAGCAGAGCTGCTGACCTCGTCGGGAAGCCCGTTGGCGGTGATTTCAACTTGACCGTCGACGTATTCAATCGAGAAGTAAGATGCATATTCTGAAAGACAATTTCGAAACGATCATTACGGCCACGATTCATACATTGAATACTCAAAGTACAGATTCTTCGAATGGGCGGTCGTACAAACCTCCGCTTAGTTGCAGCCGCGTGTCCGCCGAAAAGCCTTCCACGATGTGTATGGGCGGCAGGACGACCTTGCCTTCCGAATAGACGCCCTCGTAAATCGTCTGATCGAATCCTACGGAGACACCGCCATTCGCCTGTGAACCCATCGAAGAATGGCTCGTCGGGATGGCTGCTGCTCCGATTTGATTAGTTGCCGTTTGTGTTAGTTCCGCGCTGTGAACGATCGTGTGGCCATCTCCAGAGCCCGAGCCTGAGTGTGGCAAAAAAAATATATCTTATAATTATCTTAACAAGATACGATTCCGATCAGGATACGGCCACTGATGCTCATCGTAGGCCGGACAAAAGTGCCTTATCTGTTTGTACAATAGACGGACACATATAACCTAACATAATATTATATTGAGGTGAGATCTTACTTTGGATTGTGATCGCCAACACTGTGTGCCCTCGGCCTCCGTCGGCTGTCGCAGCCCGAAGTACCAGCAGTATGCGAGTGTGGGAGCTGACGACCGTCGATGGCAGCGGCCTAATCACTCTGATGTGTACGGCGCCGTGTGAGATAGTTGCTCGGAAATACTCTCTGTATTCTGCAATGTGATAGAAAAAAGACGAAATCATTAATAGGCGTATCGGTACGAGCGAAGCTGAATAGAAAATCAGCCATGGCGACTGATAGATGCGACCATCGCGTTGACTTACCTCCGTCGAGGGCCAGAACTATTCTGCCCTTGTGGCTTTCTTGGAATTCTATTTTAGGAAGATCCAGGCTCGTCGAGTTGGCTGCGTACGTCGCCTCGTACAGCGGTCGAGCAAAGCTCACGGCGTA
Organism: Neomicropteryx cornuta; assembly: GCA_020383195.1. Lineage (NCBI taxonomy): Eukaryota > Metazoa > Arthropoda > Insecta > Lepidoptera > Micropterigidae > Neomicropteryx > Neomicropteryx cornuta. The sequence continues at coordinate 16,094,749 of JAHKQU010000021.1, read as the reverse complement.
TTTGGTTGCTGTGAAAATAGATTTTGTGCATTGGTTAGTAGCCGTTCGTTCGAGGCAGAAATGTGCAAAAATTAAGATCGCGCGATTCAATGGCCTCACCGTTGTTGGTGAACTTCAAGATAATTACGATCGACGAAGTCCATCCTTCGGCATTGACGGCTTCGAGTGTCAGGGTGGCGCAGTAAGCAGAGCTGCTGACCTCGTCGGGAAGCCCGTTGGCGGTGATTTCAACTTGACCGTCGACGTATTCAATCGAGAAGTAAGATGCATATTCTGAAAGACAATTTCGAAACGATCATTACGGCCACGATTCATACATTGAATACTCAAAGTACAGATTCTTCGAATGGGCGGTCGTACAAACCTCCGCTTAGTTGCAGCCGCGTGTCCGCCGAAAAGCCTTCCACGATGTGTATGGGCGGCAGGACGACCTTGCCTTCCGAATAGACGCCCTCGTAAATCGTCTGATCGAATCCTACGGAGACACCGCCATTCGCCTGTGAACCCATCGAAGAATGGCTCGTCGGGATGGCTGCTGCTCCGATTTGATTAGTTGCCGTTTGTGTTAGTTCCGCGCTGTGAACGATCGTGTGGCCATCTCCAGAGCCCGAGCCTGAGTGTGGCAAAAAAAATATATCTTATAATTATCTTAACAAGATACGATTCCGATCAGGATACGGCCACTGATGCTCATCGTAGGCCGGACAAAAGTGCCTTATCTGTTTGTACAATAGACGGACACATATAACCTAACATAATATTATATTGAGGTGAGATCTTACTTTGGATTGTGATCGCCAACACTGTGTGCCCTCGGCCTCCGTCGGCTGTCGCAGCCCGAAGTACCAGCAGTATGCGAGTGTGGGAGCTGACGACCGTCGATGGCAGCGGCCTAATCACTCTGATGTGTACGGCGCCGTGTGAGATAGTTGCTCGGAAATACTCTCTGTATTCTGCAATGTGATAGAAAAAAGACGAAATCATTAATAGGCGTATCGGTACGAGCGAAGCTGAATAGAAAATCAGCCATGGCGACTGATAGATGCGACCATCGCGTTGACTTACCTCCGTCGAGGGCCAGAACTATTCTGCCCTTGTGGCTTTCTTGGAATTCTATTTTAGGAAGATCCAGGCTCGTCGAGTTGGCTGCGTACGTCGCCTCGTACAGCGGTCGAGCAAAGCTCACGGCGTATTTGGTTGCTGTGAAAATAGATTTTGTGCATTGGTTAGTAGCCGTTCGTTCGAGGCAGAAATGTGCAAAAATTAAGATCGCGCGATTCAATGGCCTCACCGTTGTTGGTGAACTTCAAGATAATTACGATCGACGAAGTCCATCCTTCGGCATTGACGGCTTCGAGTGTCAGGGTGGCGCAGTAAGCAGAGCTGCTGACCTCGTCGGGAAGCCCGTTGGCGGTGATTTCAACTTGACCGTCGACGTATTCAATCGAGAAGTAAGATGCATATTCTGAAAGACAATTTCGAAACGATCATTACGGCCACGATTCATACATTGAATACTCAAAGTACAGATTCTTCGAATGGGCGGTCGTACAAACCTCCGCTTAGTTGCAGCCGCGTGTCCGCCGAAAAGCCTTCCACGATGTGTATGGGCGGCAGGACGACCTTGCCTTCCGAATAGACGCCCTCGTAAATCGTCTGATCGAATCCTACGGAGACACCGCCATTCGCCTGTGAACCCATCGAAGAATGGCTCGTCGGGATGGCTGCTGCTCCGATTTGATTAGTTGCCGTTTGTGTTAGTTCCGCGCTGTGAACGATCGTGTGGCCATCTCCAGAGCCCGAGCCTGAGTGTGGCAAAAAAAATATATCTTATAATTATCTTAACAAGATACGATTCCGATCAGGATACGGCCACTGATGCTCATCGTAGGCCGGACAAAAGTGCCTTATCTGTTTGTACAATAGACGGACACATATAACCTAACATAATATTATATTGAGGTGAGATCTTACTTTGGATTGTGATCGCCAACACTGTGTGCCCTCGGCCTCCGTCGGCTGTCGCAGCCCGAAGTACCAGCAGTATGCGAGTGTGGGAGCTGACGACCGTCGATGGCAGCGGCCTAATCACTCTGATGTGTACGGCGCCGTGTGAGATAGTTGCTCGGAAATACTCTCTGTATTCTGCAATGTGATAGAAAAAAGACGAAATCATTAATAGGCGTATCGGTACGAGCGAAGCTGAATAGAAAATCAGCCATGGCGACTGATAGATGCGACCATCGCGTTGACTTACCTCCGTCGAGGGCCAGAACTATTCTGCCCTTGTGGCTTTCTTGGAATTCTATTTTAGGAAGATCCAGGCTCGTCGAGTTGGCTGCGTACGTCGCCTCGTACAGCGGTCGAGCAAAGCTCACGGCGTATTTGGTTGCTGTGAAAATAGATTTTGTGCATTGGTTAGTAGCCGTTCGTTCGAGGCAGAAATGTGCAAAAATTAAGATCGCGCGATTCAATGGCCTCACCGTTGTTGGTGAACTTCAAGATAATTACGATCGACGAAGTCCATCCTTCGGCATTGACGGCTTCGAGTGTCAGGGTGGCGCAGTAAGCAGAGCTGCTGACCTCGTCGGGAAGCCCGTTGGCGGTGATTTCAACTTGACCGTCGACGTATTCAATCGAGAAGTAAGATGCATATTCTGAAAGACAATTTCGAAACGATCATTACGGCCACGATTCATACATTGAATACTCAAAGTACAGATTCTTCGAATGGGCGGTCGTACAAACCTCCGCTTAGTTGCAGCCGCGTGTCCGCCGAAAAGCCTTCCACGATGTGTATGGGCGGCAGGACGACCTTGCCTTCCGAATAGACGCCCTCGTAAATCGTCTGATCGAATCCTACGGAGACACCGCCATTCGCCTGTGAACCCATCGAAGAATGGCTCGTCGGGATGGCTGCTGCTCCGATTTGATTAGTTGCCGTTTGTGTTAGTTCCGCGCTGTGAACGATCGTGTGGCCATCTCCAGAGCCCGAGCCTGAGTGTGGCAAAAAAAATATATCTTATAATTATCTTAACAAGATACGATTCCGATCAGGATACGGCCACTGATGCTCATCGTAGGCCGGACAAAAGTGCCTTATCTGTTTGTACAATAGACGGACACATATAACCTAACATAATATTATATTGAGGTGAGATCTTACTTTGGATTGTGATCGCCAACACTGTGTGCCCTCGGCCTCCGTCGGCTGTCGCAGCCCGAAGTACCAGCAGTATGCGAGTGTGGGAGCTGACGACCGTCGATGGCAGCGGCCTAATCACTCTGATGTGTACGGCGCCGTGTGAGATAGTTGCTCGGAAATACTCTCTGTATTCTGCAATGTGATAGAAAAAAGACGAAATCATTAATAGGCGTATCGGTACGAGCGAAGCTGAATAGAAAATCAGCCATGGCGACTGATAGATGCGACCATCGCGTTGACTTACCTCCGTCGAGGGCCAGAACTATTCTGCCCTTGTGGCTTTCTTGGAATTCTATTTTAGGAAGATCCAGGCTCGTCGAGTTGGCTGCGTACGTCGCCTCGTACAGCGGTCGAGCAAAGCTCACGGCGTATTTGGTTGCTGTGAAAATAGATTTTGTGCATTGGTTAGTAGCCGTTCGTTCGAGGCAGAAATGTGCAAAAATTAAGATCGCGCGATTCAATGGCCTCACCGTTGTTGGTGAACTTCAAGATAATTACGATCGACGAAGTCCATCCTTCGGCATTGACGGCTTCGAGTGTCAGGGTGGCGCAGTAAGCAGAGCTGCTGACCTCGTCGGGAAGCCCGTTGGCGGTGATTTCAACTTGACCGTCGACGTATTCAATCGAGAAGTAAGATGCATATTCTGAAAGACAATTTCGAAACGATCATTACGGCCACGATTCATACATTGAATACTCAAAGTACAGATTCTTCGAATGGGCGGTCGTACAAACCTCCGCTTAGTTGCAGCCGCGTGTCCGCCGAAAAGCCTTCCACGATGTGTATGGGCGGCAGGACGACCTTGCCTTCCGAATAGACGCCCTCGTAAATCGTCTGATCGAATCCTACGGAGACACCGCCATTCGCCTGTGAACCCATCGAAGAATGGCTCGTCGGGATGGCTGCTGCTCCGATTTGATTAGTTGCCGTTTGTGTTAGTTCCGCGCTGTGAACGATCGTGTGGCCATCTCCAGAGCCCGAGCCTGAGTGTGGCAAAAAAAATATATCTTATAATTATCTTAACAAGATACGATTCCGATCAGGATACGGCCACTGATGCTCATCGTAGGCCGGACAAAAGTGCCTTATCTGTTTGTACAATAGACGGACACATATAACCTAACATAATATTATATTGAGGTGAGATCTTACTTTGGATTGTGATCGCCAACACTGTGTGCCCTCGGCCTCCGTCGGCTGTCGCAGCCCGAAGTACCAGCAGTATGCGAGTGTGGGAGCTGACGACCGTCGATGGCAGCGGCCTAATCACTCTGATGTGTACGGCGCCGTGTGAGATAGTTGCTCGGAAATACTCTCTGTATTCTGCAATGTGATAGAAAAAAGACGAAATCATTAATAGGCGTATCGGTACGAGCGAAGCTGAATAGAAAATCAGCCATGGCGACTGATAGATGCGACCATCGCGTTGACTTACCTCCGTCGAGGGCCAGAACTATTCTGCCCTTGTGGCTTTCTTGGAATTCTATTTTAGGAAGATCCAGGCTCGTCGAGTTGGCTGCGTACGTCGCCTCGTACAGCGGTCGAGCAAAGCTCACGGCGTATTTGGTTGCTGTGAAAATAGATTTTGTGCATTGGTTAGTAGCCGTTCGTTCGAGGCAGAAATGTGCAAAAATTAAGATCGCGCGATTCAATGGCCTCACCGTTGTTGGTGAACTTCAAGATAATTACGATCGACGAAGTCCATCCTTCGGCATTGACGGCTTCGAGTGTCAGGGTGGCGCAGTAAGCAGAGCTGCTGACCTCGTCGGGAAGCCCGTTGGCGGTGATTTCAACTTGACCGTCGACGTATTCAATCGAGAAGTAAGATGCATATTCTGAAAGACAATTTCGAAACGATCATTACGGCCACGATTCATACATTGAATACTCAAAGTACAGATTCTTCGAATGGGCGGTCGTACAAACCTCCGCTTAGTTGCAGCCGCGTGTCCGCCGAAAAGCCTTCCACGATGTGTATGGGCGGCAGGACGACCTTGCCTTCCGAATAGACGCCCTCGTAAATCGTCTGATCGAATCCTACGGAGACACCGCCATTCGCCTGTGAACCCATCGAAGAATGGCTCGTCGGGATGGCTGCTGCTCCGATTTGATTAGTTGCCGTTTGTGTTAGTTCCGCGCTGTGAACGATCGTGTGGCCATCTCCAGAGCCCGAGCCTGAGTGTGGCAAAAAAAATATATCTTATAATTATCTTAACAAGATACGATTCCGATCAGGATACGGCCACTGATGCTCATCGTAGGCCGGACAAAAGTGCCTTATCTGTTTGTACAATAGACGGACACATATAACCTAACATAATATTATATTGAGGTGAGATCTTACTTTGGATTGTGATCGCCAACACTGTGTGCCCTCGGCCTCCGTCGGCTGTCGCAGCCCGAAGTACCAGCAGTATGCGAGTGTGGGAGCTGACGACCGTCGATGGCAGCGGCCTAATCACTCTGATGTGTACGGCGCCGTGTGAGATAGTTGCTCGGAAATACTCTCTGTATTCTGCAATGTGATAGAAAAAAGACGAAATCATTAATAGGCGTATCGGTACGAGCGAAGCTGAATAGAAAATCAGCCATGGCGACTGATAGATGCGACCATCGCGTTGACTTACCTCCGTCGAGGGCCAGAACTATTCTGCCCTTGTGGCTTTCTTGGAATTCTATTTTAGGAAGATCCAGGCTCGTCGAGTTGGCTGCGTACGTCGCCTCGTACAGCGGTCGAGCAAAGCTCACGGCGTATTTGGTTGCTGTGAAAATAGATTTTGTGCATTGGTTAGTAGCCGTTCGTTCGAGGCAGAAATGTGCAAAAATTAAGATCGCGCGATTCAATGGCCTCACCGTTGTTGGTGAACTTCAAGATAATTACGATCGACGAAGTCCATCCTTCGGCATTGACGGCTTCGAGTGTCAGGGTGGCGCAGTAAGCAGAGCTGCTGACCTCGTCGGGAACCCCGTTGGCGGTAATTTCGACTTGACCGTCGACGTATTCAATCGAGAAGTAAGATGCATATTCTGAAAGACAATTTCGAAACGATCATTACGGCCACGATTCATACATTGAATACTCAAAGTACAGATTCTTCGAATGGGCGGTCGTACAAACCTCCGCTTAGTTGCAGCCGCGTGTCCGCCGAAAAGCCTTCCACGATGTGTATGGGCGGCAGGACGACCTTGCCTTCCGAATAGACGCCCTCGTAAATCGTCTGATCGAATCCTACGGAGACACCGCCATTCGCCTGTGAACCCATCGAAGAATGGCTCGTCGGGATGGCTGCTGCTCCGATTTGATTAGTTGCCGTTTGTGTTAGTTCCGCGCTGTGAACGATCGTGTGGCCATCTCCAGAGCCCGAGCCTGAGTGTGGCAAAAAAAATATCTTAATATATATAAATCTCGTGTCACAATGTTTGTCCTCAATGGACTCCTAAACCACTTAACCGATTATAATAAAATTTGAACACCATGTGCAGTTCGATGTGCACTTGAGAGATAGGATAGTTTAAATCTCAAATTATAGTCGCAATTTTAATTTATCGCTAATTTTTTGTCCGTTATTATTTGGCAGTCATAAAACTGACAGATGTCGATACCTTTTTATTTTATGGGCGATTGGGAAGAGCGCGTGACGACTCGGTGCCTGTATAATTTTATTGAACAAGCAGAGGAAAGAGCAATTGTGATATTATTGGAAAATTTTTTAGAAGATCACAATCAACTAATTCAATTGATCAAAAGAGTTTCGCCACGACTGCAAAATGACAATTATCAAATCGTCATATTTTAATTTATTGCTAATTATTTGTCTGATATTATTTGGCAGTCATAAAACTGACAGATGTCGATACCTTTTTATTTTATGGGCGATTGTGAAGAGCGCGTGACGACTCGGTGCCTGTATAATTTTCTTGAACAAGCAGAGGAAAGAGCAATTGTGATATTATTGGAAATTTTTTAGAAGATCACAATCAACTAATTCAATTGATCAAAAGAGTTTCGCCACGACTGCAAAATGACAATTATCAAATCGTCATAAAAGCCGACAAAGTACCATTAGGTGCACATGCTGGTAGATTCAACGCTCCAACTGTTGATGAGGTTGCTGTTATCATGGTTGGTGATCCAGTTGACAAAAGATCTATAAACATTACACGGCGAGACAACACTGTCAGTACGATTTCGGATCTACACCGTTCATATGACGCACTACAATATCCATTGATATTTTGGCAAGGACAAGATGAATATCACCTTAATATCAATCAGTATGATCCAAATACCGGTAAATTTGACAATTATCTATTTACTTTCTTACTGTATGTATAGATTTTAATTTCGTATTGCATTTTATTATTTATTTTTTTAGGTGATTACAGAAATAATAAAGTTAGCTCAATGAACTACTACGCACACCGAATAATGGTTAGACAACATCAAGACAATTATATCCTTCGATATCGTCAGCTGTTCCATCAATACATTGTTGATATGTATGCTAAGGTCGAAAGCGAACGCTTGCGATTCCTTCGATTCAACCAGGCAAAACTACGATCGGAAGAATATATTCACTTACGAGATGCTGTTGCTGGAAACATCGATGGAAATTTAAATCCCAATGACATCGGTAATGCTTTCATTTTACCTTCAAGCTACATCGGCAGTCCACGGAACATGCAGGAATACATACAAGATGCGATGACTTACGTACGTCATTACGGCCGACCGGATTTATTTATTACATTCACATGTAATCCGAATTGGGAAGAGATACAAACTTTACTATTGCCAGGACAACAAGCCATTCATCGTCATGATTTAACTGCACGTGTGTTTAAACAAAAATTGAAATCCTTAATTGATTTTATTGTTAAATATACAATTTTTGGTATCACACGTTGTTGGCTGTATACGATAGAGTGGCAAAAGCGAGGTTTGCCTCATGCCCACATTTTGGTTTGGCTTAAAGATAGAATCCGTCCTGAAGAAATCGATCAAATAATTTCAGCCGAAATTCCAGACCCATTAATTGATCAAGAATTATTTGATATTGTCACCAAACACATGATCCATGGGCCATGCGGTGTTTTCAACATGACGTCACCGTGCATGGAAAATGGAAATGTAAAAAAAACTTCCCAAAGCCGCATACGAATGACAAGATCACGGATATTGATGGTTATCCAATGTATCGTCGCAGAAGTACTGAGAATGGTGGCCACACATTTACAATGCGACTGCCGAACTTTCCAAATCAAGTTGATAATCAGTGGGTGGTACCATACTCACCACTACTTTCAAAAACTTACAAAGCTCATATCAATGTTGAGCTTTGCAGTTCTGTTAAATCAATTAAGTATATTTGTAAATATGTAAACAAAGGCAGTGATTTGGCCATATTTGAAGTAAAAAACATAAATAAAAATGACGAAATAGCACGATACCAAATGGGCAGATACATTAGCAGCAATGAAGCTATTTGGCATATTCTCAGCTTTCCCATCCACGAAAGAGATCCTGCTGTCCAACATCTGGCAATACATCTTGAAAACGGTCAACGTGTATACTTCACTGAAGAAAATGTTCTCCAAAGAGCGTTCGAAGCTCCGAAAACGACTCTAACTGAATTTTTTACATTGTGTCAAAAACCTGATGTTTTTGGCCAATTCGCGAAGACATTGGTGTATGGTGATGTTCCACGTTATTTCACATGGAACAAATCCAGTAAAAAATGGGAGCCACGGAAACAAGGAAAACCACATCCTTCCATTACAGGCATATTCAAAGCTAAGACATTGGGGAGACTTTACACGGTACATCCAAAGCAACGTGAGTGCTTCTATTTACGTTTGTTATTGGTGAATGTTCCCGGACCAACGTCTTTTGAATTTTTACGAACAGCTAATGGTCGAGTATTCAATACATACCAGGATGCATGTCGTGAACTGCAATTGCTAGAAGACGATAACCATTGGGACTTAACGCTTGCTGATGCTGCGTTGACATCAACACCGAATAACATTCGTCAGTTGTTTGCAATTATTTTGGCGACATGTTATCCCTCGCAAGCACAAACTTTGTGGGAAAAATATAAAAATTGTATGACAGAAGACATCTTGCACCGAATTAGACAAACAAATCAATGCCAAAACATAGATTATACACCAGAGATGTACAATGAAGCATTGGTCTTGATCGAGGATTTATGTGTTCTTATTTCAAATTTACCACTTAATCATTATGGTATGCCATCACCTAATCGTCCAGCCACCGACTTAGTCAATACCGATTTACAACGAGAAAATCAATATGACCATGGAAGTTTAGCAACAATTATCATGAACAGAGAACCATTACTGACAGCAGAACAAAAAATTATTTATGATCGGATTATGCTGGCTGCTGCTGCTGAACAAGGCGGTTTTTTTTTCTTGGATGCACCCGGTGGAACCGGTAAGACATTTTTAATATCGTTGATTCTTGCCAAAATACGGTCGCAACAAAAAATCGCATTAGAATTAGCATCGTCAGGCATTGCGGCTACTTTACTGGATGGTGGGCGAACAGCACATTCAACATTCAAGCTGCCATTGGACGTTCATAATAAACCAGATGCAATGTGTAACATCAAAAAGAATAGTGGAATAGCTGCAGTGTTGCGGAAGAGTTCTATAATAATTTGGGATGAGTGCACAATGGCACACAAATATTCACTTGAAGCATTAAACAGAACTATGCAAGATTTAAACAGCAATAATAAACTTTTCGGTGGTGCTATCTTACTTTTGTCTGGTGACTTCCGGCAGACCTTACCGGTTATACCTCGCTCTACTTTCGCGGATGAGATTAATGCATGTTTGAAACAATCATTCTTATGGCGAAGTGTTGAAACACTTCGATTGACCATAAATATGCGAGTACAATTGCAAAATGATCCATCAGCACTAATATTTTCCGAACAACTACTAGATATTGGGAACGGTAAAATAAAACTGCAACCAAATACGCAATGCATTAAACTACCAGACAATTTTTGCACTGTTGTTCAGGATAAAACTGAATTGATTCAGAGTATTTTCCCGGATATACAGAATAATTATTTGAATCATGAATGGCTTAGTCAACGGGCGATTTTGGCAGCCAAAAACGTTGATGTTGACGAAATTAACTTCCAGATACAACAGTTGTTACCAGGCGATCTGATGTCTTTTAAATCAATCGATACTGTTGTTGATGAAAATGAAAGTGTAAATTTTCCGATTGAATTTTTAAATTCATTAGATATCCCTGGAATGCCACCACATAATCTTCGATTAAAGATTGGTTCCCCTATTATTCTCCTCCGTAATTTGAATCCACCTCAATTATGTAACGGTACGCGTTTGGTCATCAAAAAGATCACCGGAAACATTCTTGAAGCAACCATTTTGGCTGGGAAGTTTAAAGGAAAAGTGGTCCTGCTGCCACGTATTCCGATGATACCATCAGATTCTACCATACCCTTCAAAAGGCTACAGTTTCCAATTCGTTTAGCTTTCGCCATGTCTATAAATAAATCTCAAGGTCAAACAATGTCCATTTGTGGTTTAGATTTGGAAAATCCATGTTTTTCTCATGGGCAACTATATGTTGCGTGTTCACGTGTTGGGAAACCGTCGAATCTATTTGTGTTAGCTAAAGACAGGTTAACCAAAAACATTGTGCACCGATTGGTGTTAAATTAAATTGAAATTGAAAGTATTTATAATTCAAAAAAAAAGATATTAATGTTTAAAAGTTTAAGACTGTCTGCCTTGCCTACCTCATTCATGAGTTTAAGCGTCACATGTTATTTACTGTATTATACTGTAATATACTTATATTTGTTATAAAATTAAATGGAAATAATAAATCTGATAAATTTTTATTTTTTACCTATTGATTTCTGCTTAGTATCAAGTGTAAGAACATTTTAATTAATTGTGTTCAACGTACTTCCCCTTCAAATCAATCTCAATCCAGTGAATTTGTATACCAGCATCAACATTTTCGTCTTTGTTCGTAAATAATTTCATTGTACTAAAGGGTTATAGTAGTAGAAAGTCAAATAAGGAGATCAGCATATTTTTTTACAAATACCATCTGTGTGAAAAAGCATAGTGGACTCCGTGACTGATGTTCTCTTATTGTTCCTCTTAGATTGTTTACTATAATGTAATATAACAAAAACTTTAGCCACAGCAACGCGTGGCCGGGTCAGCTAGTATCTTATAATTATCTTAACAAGATACGATTCCGATCAGGATACGGCCACTGATGCTCATCGTAGGCCGGACAAAAGTGCCTTATCTGTTTGTACAATAGACGGACACATATAACCTAACATAATATTATATTGAGGTGAGATCTTACTTTGGATTGTGATCGCCAACACTGTGTGCCCTCGGCCTCCGTCGGCTGTCGCAGCCCGAAGTACCAGCAGTATGCGAGTGTGGGAGCTGACGACCGTCGATGGCAGCGGCCTAATCACTCTGATGTGTACGGCGCCGTGTGAGATAGTTGCTCGGAAATACTCTCTGTATTCTGCAATGTGATAGAAAAAAGACGAAATCATTAATAGGCGTATCGGTACGAGCGAAGCTGAATAGAAAATCAGCCATGGCGACTGATAGATGCGACCATCGCGTTGACTTACCTCCGTCGAGGGCCAGAACTATTCTGCCCTTGTGGCTTTCTTGGAATTCTATTTTAGGAAGATCCAGGCTCGTCGAGTTGGCTGCGTACGTCGCCTCGTACAGCGGTCGAGCAAAGCTCACGGCGTATTTGGTTGCTGTGAAAATAGATTTTGTGCATTGGTTAGTAGCCGTTCGTTCGAGGCAGAAATGTGCAAAAATTAAGATCGCGCGATTCAATGGCCTCACCGTTGTTGGTGAACTTCAAGATAATTACGATCGACGAAGTCCATCCTTCGGCATTGACGGCTTCGAGTGTCAGGGTGGCGCAGTAAGCAGAGCTGCTGACCTCGTCGGGAAGCCCGTTGGCGGTGATTTCAACTTGACCGTCGACGTATTCAATCGAGAAGTAAGATGCATATTCTGAAAGACAATTTCGAAACGATCATTACGGCCACGATTCATACATTGAATACTCAAAGTACAGATTCTTCGAATGGGCGGTCGTACAAACCTCCGCTTAGTTGCAGCCGCGTGTCCGCCGAAAAGCCTTCCACGATGTGTATGGGCGGCAGGACGACCTTGCCTTCCGAATAGACGCCCTCGTAAATCGTCTGATCGAATCCTACGGAGACACCGCCATTCGCCTGTGAACCCATCGAAGAATGGCTCGTCGGGATGGCTGCTGCTCCGATTTGATTAGTTGCCGTTTGTGTTAGTTCCGCGCTGTGAACGATCGTGTGGCCATCTCCAGAGCCCGAGCCTGAGTGTGGCAAAAAAAATATATCTTATAATTATCTTAACAAGATACGATTCCGATCAGGATACGGCCACTGATGCTCATCGTAGGCCGGACAAAAGTGCCTTATCTGTTTGTACAATAGACGGACACATATAACCTAACATAATATTATATTGAGGTGAGATCTTACTTTGGATTGTGATCGCCAACACTGTGTGCCCTCGGCCTCCGTCGGCTGTCGCAGCCCGAAGTACCAGCAGTATGCGAGTGTGGGAGCTGACGACCGTCGATGGCAGCGGCCTAATCACTCTGATGTGTACGGCGCCGTGTGAGATAGTTGCTCGGAAATACTCTCTGTATTCTGCAATGTGATAGAAAAAAGACGAAATCATTAATAGGCGTATCGGTACGAGCGAAGCTGAATAGAAAATCAGCCATGGCGACTGATAGATGCGACCATCGCGTTGACTTACCTCCGTCGAGGGCCAGAACTATTCTGCCCTTGTGGCTTTCTTGGAATTCTATTTTAGGAAGATCCAGGCTCGTCGAGTTGGCTGCGTACGTCGCCTCGTACAGCGGTCGAGCAAAGCTCACGGCGTATTTGGTTGCTGTGAAAATAGATTTTGTGCATTGGTTAGTAGCCGTTCGTTCGAGGCAGAAATGTGTAAAAATTAAGATCGCGCGATTCAATGGCCTCACCGTTGTTGGTGAACTTCAAGATAATTACGATCGACGAAGTCCATCCTTCGGCATTGACGGCTTCGAGTGTCAGGGTGGCGCAGTAAGCAGAGCTGCTGACCTCGTCGGGAAGCCCGTTGGCGGTGATTTCAACTTGACCGTCGACGTATTCAATCGAGAAGTAAGATGCATATTCTGAAAGACAATTTCGAAACGATCATTACGGCCACGATTCATACATTGAATACTCAAAGTACAGATTCTTCGAATGGGCGGTCGTACAAACCTCCGCTTAGTTGCAGCCGCGTGTCCGCCGAAAAGCCTTCCACGATGTGTATGGGCGGCAGGACGACCTTGCCTTCCGAATAGACGCCCTCGTAAATCGTCTGATCGAATCCTACGGAGACACCGCCATTCGCCTGTGAACCCATCGAAGAATGGCTCGTCGGGATGGCTGCTGCTCCGATTTGATTAGTTGCCGTTTGTGTTAGTTCCGCGCTGTGAACGATCGTGTGGCCATCTCCAGAGCCCGAGCCTGAGTGTGGCAAAAAAAATATATCTTATAATTATCTTAACAAGATACGATTCCGATCAGGATACGGCCACTGATGCTCATCGTAGGCCGGACAAAAGTGCCTTATCTGTTTGTACAATAGACGGACACATATAACCTAACATAATATTATATTGAGGTGAGATCTTACTTTGGATTGTGATCGCCAACACTGTGTGCCCTCGGCCTCCGTCGGCTGTCGCAGCCCGAAGTACCAGCAGTATGCGAGTGTGGGAGCTGACGACCGTCGATGGCAGCGGCCTAATCACTCTGATGTGTACGGCGCCGTGTGAGATAGTTGCTCGGAAATACTCTCTGTATTCTGCAATGTGATAGAAAAAAGACGAAATCATTAATAGGCGTATCGGTACGAGCGAAGCTGAATAGAAAATCAGCCATGGCGACTGATAGATGCGACCATCGCGTTGACTTACCTCCGTCGAGGGCCAGAACTATTCTGCCCTTGTGGCTTTCTTGGAATTCTATTTTAGGAAGATCCAGGCTCGTCGAGTTGGCTGCGTACGTCGCCTCGTACAGCGGTCGAGCAAAGCTCACGGCGTATTTGGTTGCTGTGAAAATAGATTTTGTGCATTGGTTAGTAGCCGTTCGTTCGAGGCAGAAATGTGCAAAAATTAAGATCGCGCGATTCAATGGCCTCACCGTTGTTGGTGAACTTCAAGATAATTACGATCGACGAAGTCCATCCTTCGGCATTGACGGCTTCGAGTGTCAGGGTGGCGCAGTAAGCAGAGCTGCTGACCTCGTCGGGAAGCCCGTTGGCGGTGATTTCAACTTGACCGTCGACGTATTCAATCGAGAAGTAAGATGCATATTCTGAAAGACAATTTCGAAACGATCATTACGGCCACGATTCATACATTGAATACTCAAAGTACAGATTCTTCGAATGGGCGGTCGTACAAACCTCCGCTTAGTTGCAGCCGCGTGTCCGCCGAAAAGCCTTCCACGATGTGTATGGGCGGCAGGACGACCTTGCCTTCCGAATAGACGCCCTCGTAAATCGTCTGATCGAATCCTACGGAGACACCGCCATTCGCCTGTGAACCCATCGAAGAATGGCTCGTCGGGATGGCTGCTGCTCCGATTTGATTAGTTGCCGTTTGTGTTAGTTCCGCGCTGTGAACGATCGTGTGGCCATCTCCAGAGCCCGAGCCTGAGTGTGGCAAAAAAAATATATCTTATAATTATCTTAACAAGATACGATTCCGATCAGGATACGGCCACTGATGCTCATCGTAGGCCGGACAAAAGTGCCTTATCTGTTTGTACAATAGACGGACACATATAACCTAACATAATATTATATTGAGGTGAGATCTTACTTTGGATTGTGATCGCCAACACTGTGTGCCCTCGGCCTCCGTCGGCTGTCGCAGCCCGAAGTACCAGCAGTATGCGAGTGTGGGAGCTGACGACCGTCGATGGCAGCGGCCTAATCACTCTGATGTGTACGGCGCCGTGTGAGATAGTTGCTCGGAAATACTCTCTGTATTCTTCAATGTGATAGAAAAAAGACGAAATCATTAATAGGCGTATCGGTACGAGCGAAGCTGAATAGAAAATCAGCCATGGCGACTGATAGATGCGACCATCGCGTTGACTTACCTCCGTCGAGGGCCAGAACTATTCTGCCCTTGTGGCTTTCTTGGAATTCTATTTTAGGAAGATCCAGGCTCGTCGAGTTGGCTGCGTACGTCGCCTCGTACAGCGGCCGAGCAAAGCTCACGGCGTATTTGGTTGCTGTGAAAATAGATTTTGTGCATTGGTTAGTAGCCGTTCGTTCGAGGCAGAAATGTGCAAAAATTAAGATCGCGCGATTCAATGGCCTCACCGTTGTTGGTGAACTTCAAGATAATTACGATCGACGAAGTCCATCCTTCGGCATTGACGGCTTCGAGTGTCAGGGTGGCGCAGTAAGCAGAGCTGCTGACCTCGTCGGGAAGCCCGTTGGCGGTGATTTCAACTTGACCGTCGACGTATTCAATCGAGAAGTAAGATGCATATTCTGAAAGACAATTTCGAAACGATCATTACGGCCACGATTCATACATTGAATACTCAAAGTACAGATTCTTCGAATGGGCGGTCGTACAAACCTCCGCTTAGTTGCAGCCGCGTGTCCGCCGAAAAGCCTTCCACGATGTGTATGGGCGGCAGGACGACCTTGCCTTCCGAATAGACGCCCTCGTAAATCGTCTGATCGAATCCTACGGAGACACCGCCATTCGCCTGTGAACCCATCGAAGAATGGCTCGTCGGGATGGCTGCTGCTCCGATTTGATTAGTTGCCGTTTGTGTTAGTTCCGCGCTGTGAACGATCGTGTGGCCATCTCCAGAGCCCGAGCCTGAGTGTGGCAAAAAAAATATATCTTATAATTATCTTAACAAGATACGATTCCGATCAGGATACGGCCACTGATGCTCATCGTAGGCCGGACAAAAGTGCCTTATCTGTTTGTACAATAGACGGACACATATAACCTAACATAATATTATATTGAGGTGAGATCTTACTTTGGATTGTGATCGCCAACACTGTGTGCCCTCGGCCTCCGTCGGCTGTCGCAGCCCGAAGTACCAGCAGTATGCGAGTGTGGGAGCTGACGACCGTCGATGGCAGCGGCCTAATCACTCTGATGTGTACGGCGCCGTGTGAGATAGTTGCTCGGAAATACTCTCTGTATTCTGCAATGTGATAGAAAAAAGACGAAATCATTAATAGGCGTATCGGTACGAGCGAAGCTGAATAGAAAATCAGCCATGGCGACTGATAGATGCGACCATCGCGTTGACTTACCTCCGTCGAGGGCCAGAACTATTCTGCCCTTGTGGCTTTCTTGGAATTCTATTTTAGGAAGATCCAGGCTCGTCGAGTTGGCTGCGTACGTCGCCTCGTACAGCGGTCGAGCAAAGCTCACGGCGTATTTGGTTGCTGTGAAAATAGATTTTGTGCATTGGTTAGAAGCCGTTCGTTCGAGGCAGAAATGTGCAAAAATTAAGATCGCGCGATTCAATGGCCTCACCGTTGTTGGTGAACTTCAAGATAATTACGATCGACGAAGTCCATCCTTCGGCATTGACGGCTTCGAGTGTCAGGGTGGCGCAGTAAGCAGAGCTGCTGACCTCGTCGGGAAGCCCGTTGGCGGTGATTTCAACTTGACCGTCGACGTATTCAATCGAGAAGTAAGATGCATATTCTGAAAGACAATTTCGAAACGATCATTACGGCCACGATTCATACATTGAATACTCAAAGTACAGATTCTTCGAATGGGCGGTCGTACAAACCTCCGCTTAGTTGCAGCCGCGTGTCCGCCGAAAAGCCTTCCACGATGTGTATGGGCGGCAGGACGACCTTGCCTTCCGAATAGACGCCCTCGTAAATCGTCTGATCGAATCCTACGGAGACACCGCCATTCGCCTGTGAACCCATCGAAGAATGGCTCGTCGGGATGGCTGCTGCTCCGATTTGATTAGTTGCCGTTTGTGTTAGTTCCGCGCTGTGAACGATCGTGTGGCCATCTCCAGAGCCCGAGCCTGAGTGTGGCAAAAAAAATATATCTTATAATTATCTTAACAAGATACGATTCCGATCAGGATACGGCCACTGATGCTCATCGTAGGCCGGACAAAAGTGCCTTATCTGTTTGTACAATAGACGGACACATATAACCTAACATAATATTATATTGAGGTGAGATCTTACTTTGGATTGTGATCGCCAACACTGTGTGCCCTCGGCCTCCGTCGGCTGTCGCAGCCCGAAGTACCAGCAGTATGCGAGTGTGGGAGCTGACGACCGTCGATGGCAGCGGCCTAATCACTCTGATGTGTACGGCGCCGTGTGAGATAGTTGCTCGGAAATACTCTCTGTATTCTGCAATGTGATAGAAAAAAGACGAAATCATTAATAGGCGTATCGGTACGAGCGAAGCTGAATAGAAAATCAGCCATGGCGACTGATAGATGCGACCATCGCGTTGACTTACCTCCGTCGAGGGCCAGAACTATTCTGCCCTTGTGGCTTTCTTGGAATTCTATTTTAGGAAGATCCAGGCTCGTCGAGTTGGCTGCGTACGTCGCCTCGTACAGCGGTCGAGCAAAGCTCACGGCGTATTTGGTTGCTGTGAAAATAGATTTTGTGCATTGGTTAGTAGCCGTTCGTTCGAGGCAGAAATGTGCAAAAATTAAGATCGCGCGATTCAATGGCCTCACCGTTGTTGGTGAACTTCAAGATAATTACGATCGACGAAGTCCATCCTTCGGCATTGACGGCTTCGAGTGTCAGGGTGGCGCAGTAAGCAGAGCTGCTGACCTCGTCGGGAAGCCCGTTGGCGGTGATTTCAACTTGACCGTCGACGTATTCAATCGAGAAGTAAGATGCATATTCTGAAAGACAATTTCGAAACGATCATTACGGCCACGATTCATACATTGAATACTCAAAGTACAGATTCTTCGAATGGGCGGTCGTACAAACCTCCGCTTAGTTGCAGCCGCGTGTCCGCCGAAAAGCCTTCCACGATGTGTATGGGCGGCAGGACGACCTTGCCTTCCGAATAGACGCCCTCGTAAATCGTCTGATCGAATCCTACGGAGACACCGCCATTCGCCTGTGAACCCATCGAAGAATGGCTCGTCGGGATGGCTGCTGCTCCGATTTGATTAGTTGCCGTTTGTGTTAGTTCCGCGCTGTGAACGATCGTGTGGCCATCTCCAGAGCCCGAGCCTGAGTGTGGCAAAAAAAATATATCTTATAATTATCTTAACAAGATACGATTCCGATCAGGATACGGCCACTGATGCTCATCGTAGGCCGGACAAAAGTGCCTTATCTGTTTGTACAATAGACGGACACATATAACCTAACATAATATTATATTGAGGTGAGATCTTACTTTGGATTGTGATCGCCAACACTGTGTGCCCTCGGCCTCCGTCGGCTGTCGCAGCCCGAAGTACCAGCAGTATGCGAGTGTGGGAGCTGACGACCGTCGATGGCAGCGGCCTAATCACTCTGATGTGTACGGCGCCGTGTGAGATAGTTGCTCGGAAATACTCTCTGTATTCTGCAATGTGATAGAAAAAAGACGAAATCATTAATAGGCGTATCGGTACGAGCGAAGCTGAATAGAAAATCAGCCATGGCGACTGATAGATGCGACCATCGCGTTGACTTACCTCCGTCGAGGGCCAGAACTATTCTGCCCTTGTGGCTTTCTTGGAATTCTATTTTAGGAAGATCCAGGCTCGTCGAGTTGGCTGCGTACGTCGCCTCGTACAGCGGTCGAGCAAAGCTCACGGCGTATTTGGTTGCTGTGAAAATAGATTTTGTGCATTGGTTAGAAGCCGTTCGTTCGAGGCAGAAATGTGCAAAAATTAAGATCGCGCGATTCAATGGCCTCACCGTTGTTGGTGAACTTCAAGATAATTACGATCGACGAAGTCCATCCTTCGGCATTGACGGCTTCGAGTGTCAGGGTGGCGCAGTAAGCAGAGCTGCTGACCTCGTCGGGAAGCCCGTTGGCGGTGATTTCAACTTGACCGTCGACGTATTCAATCGAGAAGTAAGATGCATATTCTGAAAGACAATTTCGAAACGATCATTACGGCCACGATTCATACATTGAATACTCAAAGTACAGATTCTTCGAATGGGCGGTCGTACAAACCTCCGCTTAGTTGCAGCCGCGTGTCCGCCGAAAAGCCTTCCACGATGTGTATGGGCGGCAGGACGACCTTGCCTTCCGAATAGACGCCCTCGTAAATCGTCTGATCGAATCCTACGGAGACACCGCCATTCGCCTGTGAACCCATCGAAGAATGGCTCGTCGGGATGGCTGCTGCTCCGATTTGATTAGTTGCCGTTTGTGTTAGTTCCGCGCTGTGAACGATCGTGTGGCCATCTCCAGAGCCCGAGCCTGAGTGTGGCAAAAAAAATATATCTTATAATTATCTTAACAAGATACGATTCCGATCAGGATACGGCCACTGATGCTCATCGTAGGCCGGACAAAAGTGCCTTATCTGTTTGTACAATAGACGGACACATATAACCTAACATAATATTATATTGAGGTGAGATCTTACTTTGGATTGTGATCGCCAACACTGTGTGCCCTCGGCCTCCGTCGGCTGTCGCAGCCCGAAGTACCAGCAGTATGCGAGTGTGGGAGCTGACGACCGTCGATGGCAGCGGCCTAATCACTCTGATGTGTACGGCGCCGTGTGAGATAGTTGCTCGGAAATACTCTCTGTATTCTGCAATGTGATAGAAAAAAGACGAAATCATTAATAGGCGTATCGGTACGAGCGAAGCTGAATAGAAAATCAGCCATGGCGACTGATAGATGCGACCATCGCGTTGACTTACCTCCGTCGAGGGCCAGAACTATTCTGCCCTTGTGGCTTTCTTGGAATTCTATTTTAGGAAGATCCAGGCTCGTCGAGTTGGCTGCGTACGTCGCCTCGTACAGCGGTCGAGCAAAGCTCACGGCGTATTTGGTTGCTGTGAAAATAGATTTTGTGCATTGTTTAGTAGCCGTTCGTTCGAGGCAGAAATGTGTAAAAATTAAGATCGCGCGATTCAATGGCCTCACCGTTGTTGGTGAACTTCAAGATAATTACGATCGACGAAGTCCATCCTTCGGCATTGACGGCTTCGAGTGTCAGGGTGGCGCAGTAAGCAGAGCTGCTGACCTCGTCGGGAAGCCCGTTGGCGGTGATTTCAACTTGACCGTCGACGTATTCAATCGAGAAGTAAGATGCATATTCTGAAAGACAATTTCGAAACGATCATTACGGCCACGATTCATACATTGAATACTCAAAGTACAGATTCTTCGAATGGGCGGTCGTACAAACCTCCGCTTAGTTGCAGCCGCGTGTCCGCCGAAAAGCCTTCCACGATGTGTATGGGCGGCAGGACGACCTTGCCTTCCGAATAGACGCCCTCGTAAATCGTCTGATCGAATCCTACGGAGACACCGCCATTCGCCTGTGAACCCATCGAAGAATGGCTCGTCGGGATGGCTGCTGCTCCGATTTGATTAGTTGCCGTTTGTGTTAGTTCCGCGCTGTGAACGATCGTGTGGCCATCTCCAGAGCCCGAGCCTGAGTGTGGCAAAAAAAAATATATCTTATAATTATCTTAACAAGATACGATTCCGATCAGGATACGGCCACTGATGCTCATCGTAGGCCGGACAAAAGTGCCTTATCTGTTTGTACAATAGACGGACACATATAACCTAACATAATATTATATTGAGGTGAGATCTTACTTTGGATTGTGATCGCCAACACTGTGTGCCCTCGGCCTCCGTCGGCTGTCGCAGCCCGAAGTACCAGCAGTATGCGAGTGTGGGAGCTGACGACCGTCGATGGCAGCGGCCTAATCACTCTGATGTGTACGGCGCCGTGTGAGATAGTTGCTCGGAAATACTCTCTGTATTCTGCAATGTGATAGAAAAAAGACGAAATCATTAATAGGCGTATCGGTACGAGCGAAGCTGAATAGAAAATCAGCCATGGCGACTGATAGATGCGACCATCGCGTTGACTTACCTCCGTCGAGGGCCAGAACTATTCTGCCCTTGTGGCTTTCTTGGAATTCTATTTTAGGAAGATCCAGGCTCGTCGAGTTGGCTGCGTACGTCGCCTCGTACAGCGGTCGAGCAAAGCTCACGGCGTATTTGGTTGCTGTGAAAATAGATTTTGTGCATTGTTTAGTAGCCGTTCGTTCGAGGCAGAAATGTGTAAAAATTAAGATCGCGCGATTCAATGGCCTCACCGTTGTTGGTGAACTTCAAGATAATTACGATCGACGAAGTCCATCCTTCGGCATTAACGGCTTCGAGTGTCAGGGTGGCGCAGTAAGCAGAGCTGCTGACCTCGTCGGGAAGCCCGTTGGCGGTGATTTCAACTTGACCGTCGACGTATTCAATCGAGAAGTAAGATGCATATTCTGAAAGACAATTTCGAAACGATCATTACGGCCACGATTCATACATTGAATACTCAAAGTACAGATTCTTCGAATGGGCGGTCGTACAAACCTCCGCTTAGTTGCAGCCGCGTGTCCGCCGAAAAGCCTTCCACGATGTGTATGGGCGGCAGGACGACCTTGCCTTCCGAATAGACGCCCTCGTAAATCGTCTGATCGAATCCTACGGAGACACCGCCATTCGCCTGTGAACCCATCGAAGAATGGCTCGTCGGGATGGCTGCTGCTCCGATTTGATTAGTTGCCGTTTGTGTTAGTTCCGCGCTGTGAACGATCGTGTGGCCATCTCCAGAGCCCGAGCCTGAGTGTGGCAAAAAAAATATATCTTATAATTATCTTAACAAGATACGATTCCGATCAGGATACGGCCACTGATGCTCATCGTAGGCCGGACAAAAGTGCCTTATCTGTTTGTACAATAGACGGACACATATAACCTAACATAATATTATATTGAGGTGAGATCTTACTTTGGATTGTGATCGCCAACACTGTGTGCCCTCGGCCTCCGTCGGCTGTCGCAGCCCGAAGTACCAGCAGTATGCGAGTGTGGGAGCTGACGACCGTCGATGGCAGCGGCCTAATCACTCTGATGTGTACGGCGCCGTGTGAGATAGTTGCTCGGAAATACTCTCTGTATTCTGCAATGTGATAGAAAAAAGACGAAATCATTAATAGGCGTATCGGTACGAGCGAAGCTGAATAGAAAATCAGCCATGGCGACTGATAGATGCGACCATCGCGTTGACTTACCTCCGTCGAGGGCCAGAACTATTCTGCCCTTGTGGCTTTCTTGGAATTCTATTTTAGGAAGATCCAGGCTCGTCGAGTTGGCTGCGTACGTCGCCTCGTACAGCGGTCGAGCAAAGCTCACGGCGTATTTGGTTGCTGTGAAAATAGATTTTGTGCATTGGTTAGTAGCCGTTCGTTCGAGGCAGAAATGTGCAAAAATTAAGATCGCGCGATTCAATGGCCTCACCGTTGTTGGTGAACTTCAAGATAATTACGATCGACGAAGTCCATCCTTCGGCATTGACGGCTTCGAGTGTCAGGGTGGCGCAGTAAGCAGAGCTGCTGACCTCGTCGGGAAGCCCGTTGGCGGTGATTTCAACTTGACCGTCGACGTATTCAATCGAGAAGTAAGATGCATATTCTGAAAGACAATTTCGAAACGATCATTACGGCCACGATTCATACATTGAATACTCAAAGTACAGATTCTTCGAATGGGCGGTCGTACAAACCTCCGCTTAGTTGCAGCCGCGTGTCCGCCGAAAAGCCTTCCACGATGTGTATGGGCGGCAGGACGACCTTGCCTTCCGAATAGACGCCCTCGTAAATCGTCTGATCGAATCCTACGGAGACACCGCCATTCGCCTGTGAACCCATCGAAGAATGGCTCGTCGGGATGGCTGCTGCTCCGATTTGATTAGTTGCCGTTTGTGTTAGTTCCGCGCTGTGAACGATCGTGTGGCCATCTCCAGAGCCCGAGCCTGAGTGTGGCAAAAAAAATATATCTTATAATTATCTTAACAAGATACGATTCCGATCAGGATACGGCCACTGATGCTCATCGTAGGCCGGACAAAAGTGCCTTATCTGTTTGTACAATAGACGGACACATATAACCTAACATAATATTATATTGAGGTGAGATCTTACTTTGGATTGTGATCGCCAACACTGTGTGCCCTCGGCCTCCGTCGGCTGTCGCAGCCCGAAGTACCAGCAGTATGCGAGTGTGGGAGCTGACGACCGTCGATGGCAGCGGCCTAATCACTCTGATGTGTACGGCGCCGTGTGAGATAGTTGCTCGGAAATACTCTCTGTATTCTGCAATGTGATAGAAAAAAGACGAAATCATTAATAGGCGTATCGGTACGAGCGAAGCTGAATAGAAAATCAGCCATGGCGACTGATAGATGCGACCATCGCGTTGACTTACCTCCGTCGAGGGCCAGAACTATTCTGCCCTTGTGGCTTTCTTGGAATTCTATTTTAGGAAGATCCAGGCTCGTCGAGTTGGCTGCGTACGTCGCCTCGTACAGCGGTCGAGCAAAGCTCACGGCGTATTTGGTTGCTGTGAAAATAGATTTTGTGCATTGTTTAGTAGCCGTTCGTTCGAGGCAGAAATGTGTAAAAATTAAGATCGCGCGATTCAATGGCCTCACCGTTGTTGGTGAACTTCAAGATAATTACGATCGACGAAGTCCATCCTTCGGCATTGACGGCTTCGAGTGTCAGGGTGGCGCAGTAAGCAGAGCTGCTGACCTCGTCGGGAAGCCCGTTGGCGGTGATTTCAACTTGACCGTCGACGTATTCAATCGAGAAGTAAGATGCATATTCTGAAAGACAATTTCGAAACGATCATTACGGCCACGATTCATACATTGAATACTCAAAGTACAGATTCTTCGAATGGGCGGTCGTACAAACCTCCGCTTAGTTGCAGCCGCGTGTCCGCCGAAAAGCCTTCCACGATGTGTATGGGCGGCAGGACGACCTTGCCTTCCGAATAGACGCCCTCGTAAATCGTCTGATCGAATCCTACGGAGACACCGCCATTCGCCTGTGAACCCATCGAAGAATGGCTCGTCGGGATGGCTGCTGCTCCGATTTGATTAGTTGCCGTTTGTGTTAGTTCCGCGCTGTGAACGATCGTGTGGCCATCTCCAGAGCCCGAGCCTGAGTGTGGCAAAAAAAAATATATCTTATAATTATCTTAACAAGATACGATTCCGATCAGGATACGGCCACTGATGCTCATCGTAGGCCGGACAAAAGTGCCTTATCTGTTTGTACAATAGACGGACACATATAACCTAACATAATATTATATTGAGGTGAGATCTTACTTTGGATTGTGATCGCCAACACTGTGTGCCCTCGGCCTCCGTCGGCTGTCGCAGCCCGAAGTACCAGCAGTATGCGAGTGTGGGAGCTGACGACCGTCGATGGCAGCGGCCTAATCACTCTGATGTGTACGGCGCCGTGTGAGATAGTTGCTCGGAAATACTCTCTGTATTCTGCAATGTGATAGAAAAAAGACGAAATCATTAATAGGCGTATCGGTACGAGCGAAGCTGAATAGAAAATCAGCCATGGCGACTGATAGATGCGACCATCGCGTTGACTTACCTCCGTCGAGGGCCAGAACTATTCTGCCCTTGTGGCTTTCTTGGAATTCTATTTTAGGAAGATCCAGGCTCGTCGAGTTGGCTGCGTACGTCGCCTCGTACAGCGGTCGAGCAAAGCTCACGGCGTATTTGGTTGCTGTGAAAATAGATTTTGTGCATTGTTTAGTAGCCGTTCGTTCGAGGCAGAAATGTGTAAAAATTAAGATCGCGCGATTCAATGGCCTCACCGTTGTTGGTGAACTTCAAGATAATTACGATCGACGAAGTCCATCCTTCGGCATTGACGGCTTCGAGTGTCAGGGTGGCGCAGTAAGCAGAGCTGCTGACCTCGTCGGGAAGCCCGTTGGCGGTGATTTCAACTTGACCGTCGACGTATTCAATCGAGAAGTAAGATGCATATTCTGAAAGACAATTTCGAAACGATCATTACGGCCACGATTCATACATTGAATACTCAAAGTACAGATTCTTCGAATGGGCGGTCGTACAAACCTCCGCTTAGTTGCAGCCGCGTGTCCGCCGAAAAGCCTTCCACGATGTGTATGGGCGGCAGGACGACCTTGCCTTCCGAATAGACGCCCTCGTAAATCGTCTGATCGAATCCTACGGAGACACCGCCATTCGCCTGTGAACCCATCGAAGAATGGCTCGTCGGGATGGCTGCTGCTCCGATTTGATTAGTTGCCGTTTGTGTTAGTTCCGCGCTGTGAACGATCGTGTGGCCATCTCCAGAGCCCGAGCCTGAGTGTGGCAAAAAAAATATATCTTATAATTATCTTAACAAGATACGATTCCGATCAGGATACGGCCACTGATGCTCATCGTAGGCCGGACAAAAGTGCCTTATCTGTTTGTACAATAGACGGACACATATAACCTAACATAATATTATATTGAGGTGAGATCTTACTTTGGATTGTGATCGCCAACACTGTGTGCCCTCGGCCTCCGTCGGCTGTCGCAGCCCGAAGTACCAGCAGTATGCGAGTGTGGGAGCTGACGACCGTCGATGGCAGCGGCCTAATCACTCTGATGTGTACGGCGCCGTGTGAGATAGTTGCTCGGAAATACTCTCTGTATTCTGCAATGTGATAGAAAAAAGACGAAATCATTAATAGGCGTATCGGTACGAGCGAAGCTGAATAGAAAATCAGCCATGGCGACTGATAGATGCGACCATCGCGTTGACTTACCTCCGTCGAGGGCCAGAACTATTCTGCCCTTGTGGCTTTCTTGGAATTCTATTTTAGGAAGATCCAGGCTCGTCGAGTTGGCTGCGTACGTCGCCTCGTACAGCGGTCGAGCAAAGCTCACGGCGTATTTGGTTGCTGTGAAAATAGATTTTGTGCATTGGTTAGTAGCCGTTCGTTCGAGGCAGAAATGTGCAAAAATTAAGATCGCGCGATTCAATGGCCTCACCGTTGTTGGTGAACTTCAAGATAATTACGATCGACGAAGTCCATCCTTCGGCATTGACGGCTTCGAGTGTCAGGGTGGCGCAGTAAGCAGAGCTGCTGACCTCGTCGGGAAGCCCGTTGGCGGTGATTTCAACTTGACCGTCGACGTATTCAATCGAGAAGTAAGATGCATATTCTGAAAGACAATTTCGAAACGATCATTACGGCCACGATTCATACATTGAATACTCAAAGTACAGATTCTTCGAATGGGCGGTCGTACAAACCTCCGCTTAGTTGCAGCCGCGTGTCCGCCGAAAAGCCTTCCACGATGTGTATGGGCGGCAGGACGACCTTGCCTTCCGAATAGACGCCCTCGTAAATCGTCTGATCGAATCCTACGGAGACACCGCCATTCGCCTGTGAACCCATCGAAGAATGGCTCGTCGGGATGGCTGCTGCTCCGATTTGATTAGTTGCCGTTTGTGTTAGTTCCGCGCTGTGAACGATCGTGTGGCCATCTCCAGAGCCCGAGCCTGAGTGTGGCAAAAAAAATATATCTTATAATTATCTTAACAAGATACGATTCCGATCAGGATACGGCCACTGATGCTCATCGTAGGCCGGACAAAAGTGCCTTATCTGTTTGTACAATAGACGGACACATATAACCTAACATAATATTATATTGAGGTGAGATCTTACTTTGGATTGTGATCGCCAACACTGTGTGCCCTCGGCCTCCGTCGGCTGTCGCAGCCCGAAGTACCAGCAGTATGCGAGTGTGGGAGCTGACGACCGTCGATGGCAGCGGCCTAATCACTCTGATGTGTACGGCGCCGTGTGAGATAGTTGCTCGGAAATACTCTCTGTATTCTGCAATGTGATAGAAAAAAGACGAAATCATTAATAGGCGTATCGGTACGAGCGAAGCTGAATAGAAAATCAGCCATGGCGACTGATAGATGCGACCATCGCGTTGACTTACCTCCGTCGAGGGCCAGAACTATTCTGCCCTTGTGGCTTTCTTGGAATTCTATTTTAGGAAGATCCAGGCTCGTCGAGTTGGCTGCGTACGTCGCCTCGTACAGCGGTCGAGCAAAGCTCACGGCGTATTTGGTTGCTGTGAAAATAGATTTTGTGCATTGGTTAGTAGCCGTTCGTTCGAGGCAGAAATGTGCAAAAATTAAGATCGCGCGATTCAATGGCCTCACCGTTGTTGGTGAACTTCAAGATAATTACGATCGACGAAGTCCATCCTTCGGCATTGACGGCTTCGAGTGTCAGGGTGGCGCAGTAAGCAGAGCTGCTGACCTCGTCGGGAAGCCCGTTGGCGGTGATTTCAACTTGACCGTCGACGTATTCAATCGAGAAGTAAGATGCATATTCTGAAAGACAATTTCGAAACGATCATTACGGCCACGATTCATACATTGAATACTCAAAGTACAGATTCTTCGAATGGGCGGTCGTACAAACCTCCGCTTAGTTGCAGCCGCGTGTCCGCCGAAAAGCCTTCCACGATGTGTATGGGCGGCAGGACGACCTTGCCTTCCGAATAGACGCCCTCGTAAATCGTCTGATCGAATCCTACGGAGACACCGCCATTCGCCTGTGAACCCATCGAAGAATGGCTCGTCGGGATGGCTGCTGCTCCGATTTGATTAGTTGCCGTTTGTGTTAGTTCCGCGCTGTGAACGATCGTGTGGCCATCTCCAGAGCCCGAGCCTGAGTGTGGCAAAAAAAATATATCTTATAATTATCTTAACAAGATACGATTCCGATCAGGATACGGCCACTGATGCTCATCGTAGGCCGGACAAAAGTGCCTTATCTGTTTGTACAATAGACGGACACATATAACCTAACATAATATTATATTGAGGTGAGATCTTACTTTGGATTGTGATCGCCAACACTGTGTGCCCTCGGCCTCCGTCGGCTGTCGCAGCCCGAAGTACCAGCAGTATGCGAGTGTGGGAGCTGACGACCGTCGATGGCAGCGGCCTAATCACTCTGATGTGTACGGCGCCGTGTGAGATAGTTGCTCGGAAATACTCTCTGTATTCTGCAATGTGATAGAAAAAAGACGAAATCATTAATAGGCGTATCGGTACGAGCGAAGCTGAATAGAAAATCAGCCATGGCGACTGATAGATGCGACCATCGCGTTGACTTACCTCCGTCGAGGGCCAGAACTATTCTGCCCTTGTGGCTTTCTTGGAATTCTATTTTAGGAAGATCCAGGCTCGTCGAGTTGGCTGCGTACGTCGCCTCGTACAGCGGTCGAGCAAAGCTCACGGCGTATTTGGTTGCTGTGAAAATAGATTTTGTGCATTGGTTAGTAGCCGTTCGTTCGAGGCAGAAATGTGCAAAAATTAAGATCGCGCGTTTCAATGGCCTCACCGTTGTTGGTGAACTTCAAGATAATTACGATCGACGAAGTCCATCCTTCGGCATTGACGGCTTCGAGTGTCAGGGTGGCGCAGTAAGCAGAGCTGCTGACCTCGTCGGGAAGCCCGTTGGCGGTGATTTCAACTTGACCGTCGACGTATTCAATCGAGAAGTAAGATGCATATTCTGAAAGACAATTTCGAAACGATCATTACGGCCACGATTCATACATTGAATACTCAAAGTACAGATTCTTCGAATGGGCGGTCGTACAAACCTCCGCTTAGTTGCAGCCGCGTGTCCGCCGAAAAGCCTTCCACGATGTGTATGGGCGGCAGGACGACCTTGCCTTCCGAATAGACGCCCTCGTAAATCGTCTGATCGAATCCTACGGAGACACCGCCATTCGCCTGTGAACCCATCGAAGAATGGCTCGTCGGGATGGCTGCTGCTCCGATTTGATTAGTTGCCGTTTGTGTTAGTTCCGCGCTGTGAACGATCGTGTGGCCATCTCCAGAGCCCGAGCCTGAGTGTGGCAAAAAAAATATATCTTATAATTATCTTAACAAGATACGATTCCGATCAGGATACGGCCACTGATGCTCATCGTAGGCCGGACAAAAGTGCCTTATCTGTTTGTACAATAGACGGACACATATAACCTAACATAATATTATATTGAGGTGAGATCTTACTTTGGATTGTGATCGCCAACACTGTGTGCCCTCGGCCTCCGTCGGCTGTCGCAGCCCGAAGTACCAGCAGTATGCGAGTGTGGGAGCTGACGACCGTCGATGGCAGCGGCCTAATCACTCTGATGTGTACGGCGCCGTGTGAGATAGTTGCTCGGAAATACTCTCTGTATTCTGCAATGTGATAGAAAAAAGACGAAATCATTAATAGGCGTATCGGTACGAGCGAAGCTGAATAGAAAATCAGCCATGGCGACTGATAGATGCGACCATCGCGTTGACTTACCTCCGTCGAGGGCCAGAACTATTCTGCCCTTGTGGCTTTCTTGGAATTCTATTTTAGGAAGATCCAGGCTCGTCGAGTTGGCTGCGTACGTCGCCTCGTACAGCGGTCGAGCAAAGCTCACGGCGTATTTGGTTGCTGTGAAAATAGATTTTGTGCATTGGTTAGTAGCCGTTCGTTCGAGGCAGAAATGTGCAAAAATTAAGATCGCGCGATTCAATGGCCTCACCGTTGTTGGTGAACTTCAAGATAATTACGATCGACGAAGTCCATCCTTCGGCATTGACGGCTTCGAGTGTCAGGGTGGCGCAGTAAGCAGAGCTGCTGACCTCGTCGGGAAGCCCGTTGGCGGTGATTTCAACTTGACCGTCGACGTATTCAATCGAGAAGTAAGATGCATATTCTGAAAGACAATTTCGAAACGATCATTACGGCCACGATTCATACATTGAATACTCAAAGTACAGATTCTTCGAATGGGCGGTCGTACAAACCTCCGCTTAGTTGCAGCCGCGTGTCCGCCGAAAAGCCTTCCACGATGTGTATGGGCGGCAGGACGACCTTGCCTTCCGAATAGACGCCCTCGTAAATCGTCTGATCGAATCCTACGGAGACACCGCCATTCGCCTGTGAACCCATCGAAGAATGGCTCGTCGGGATGGCTGCTGCTCCGATTTGATTAGTTGCCGTTTGTGTTAGTTCCGCGCTGTGAACGATCGTGTGGCCATCTCCAGAGCCCGAGCCTGAGTGTGGCAAAAAAAATATATCTTATAATTATCTTAACAAGATACGATTCCGATCAGGATACGGCCACTGATGCTCATCGTAGGCCGGACAAAAGTGCCTTATCTGTTTGTACAATAGACGGACACATATAACCTAACATAATATTATATTGAGGTGAGATCTTACTTTGGATTGTGATCGCCAACACTGTGTGCCCTCGGCCTCCGTCGGCTGTCGCAGCCCGAAGTACCAGCAGTATGCGAGTGTGGGAGCTGACGACCGTCGATGGCAGCGGCCTAATCACTCTGATGTGTACGGCGCCGTGTGAGATAGTTGCTCGGAAATACTCTCTGTATTCTGCAATGTGATAGAAAAAAGACGAAATCATTAATAGGCGTATCGGTACGAGCGAAGCTGAATAGAAAATCAGCCATGGCGACTGATAGATGCGACCATCGCGTTGACTTACCTCCGTCGAGGGCCAGAACTATTCTGCCCTTGTGGCTTTCTTGGAATTCTATTTTAGGAAGATCCAGGCTCGTCGAGTTGGCTGCGTACGTCGCCTCGTACAGCGGTCGAGCAAAGCTCACGGCGTATTTGGTTGCTGTGAAAATAGATTTTGTGCATTGGTTAGTAGCCGTTCGTTCGAGGCAGAAATGTGCAAAAATTAAGATCGCGCGTTTCAATGGCCTCACCGTTGTTGGTGAACTTCAAGATAATTACGATCGACGAAGTCCATCCTTCGGCATTGACGGCTTCGAGTGTCAGGGTGGCGCAGTAAGCAGAGCTGCTGACCTCGTCGGGAAGCCCGTTGGCGGTGATTTCAACTTGACCGTCGACGTATTCAATCGAGAAGTAAGATGCATATTCTGAAAGACAATTTCGAAACGATCATTACGGCCACGATTCATACATTGAATACTCAAAGTACAGATTCTTCGAATGGGCGGTCGTACAAACCTCCGCTTAGTTGCAGCCGCGTGTCCGCCGAAAAGCCTTCCACGATGTGTATGGGCGGCAGGACGACCTTGCCTTCCGAATAGACGCCCTCGTAAATCGTCTGATCGAATCCTACGGAGACACCGCCATTCGCCTGTGAACCCATCGAAGAATGGCTCGTCGGGATGGCTGCTGCTCCGATTTGATTAGTTGCCGTTTGTGTTAGTTCCGCGCTGTGAACGATCGTGTGGCCATCTCCAGAGCCCGAGCCTGAGTGTGGCAAAAAAAATATATCTTATAATTATCTTAACAAGATACGATTCCGATCAGGATACGGCCACTGATGCTCATCGTAGGCCGGACAAAAGTGCCTTATCTGTTTGTACAATAGACGGACACATATAACCTAACATAATATTATATTGAGGTGAGATCTTACTTTGGATTGTGATCGCCAACACTGTGTGCCCTCGGCCTCCGTCGGCTGTCGCAGCCCGAAGTACCAGCAGTATGCGAGTGTGGGAGCTGACGACCGTCGATGGCAGCGGCCTAATCACTCTGATGTGTACGGCGCCGTGTGAGATAGTTGCTCGGAAATACTCTCTGTATTCTGCAATGTGATAGAAAAAAGACGAAATCATTAATAGGCGTATCGGTACGAGCGAAGCTGAATAGAAAATCAGCCATGGCGACTGATAGATGCGACCATCGCGTTGACTTACCTCCGTCGAGGGCCAGAACTATTCTGCCCTTGTGGCTTTCTTGGAATTCTATTTTAGGAAGATCCAGGCTCGTCGAGTTGGCTGCGTACGTCGCCTCGTACAGCGGTCGAGCAAAGCTCACGGCGTATTTGGTTGCTGTGAAAATAGATTTTGTGCATTGGTTAGTAGCCGTTCGTTCGAGGCAGAAATGTGCAAAAATTAAGATCGCGCGTTTCAATGGCCTCACCGTTGTTGGTGAACTTCAAGATAATTACGATCGACGAAGTCCATCCTTCGGCATTGACGGCTTCGAGTGTCAGGGTGGCGCAGTAAGCAGAGCTGCTGACCTCGTCGGGAAGCCCGTTGGCGGTGATTTCAACTTGACCGTCGACGTATTCAATCGAGAAGTAAGATGCATATTCTGAAAGACAATTTCGAAACGATCATTACGGCCACGATTCATACATTGAATACTCAAAGTACAGATTCTTCGAATGGGCGGTCGTACAAACCTCCGCTTAGTTGCAGCCGCGTGTCCGCCGAAAAGCCTTCCACGATGTGTATGGGCGGCAGGACGACCTTGCCTTCCGAATAGACGCCCTCGTAAATCGTCTGATCGAATCCTACGGAGACACCGCCATTCGCCTGTGAACCCATCGAAGAATGGCTCGTCGGGATGGCTGCTGCTCCGATTTGATTAGTTGCCGTTTGTGTTAGTTCCGCGCTGTGAACGATCGTGTGGCCATCTCCAGAGCCCGAGCCTGAGTGTGGCAAAAAAAATATATCTTATAATTATCTTAACAAGATACGATTCCGATCAGGATACGGCCACTGATGCTCATCGTAGGCCGGACAAAAGTGCCTTATCTGTTTGTACAATAGACGGACACATATAACCTAACATAATATTATATTGAGGTGAGATCTTACTTTGGATTGTGATCGCCAACACTG
This sequence comes from Neomicropteryx cornuta, assembly GCA_020383195.1. NCBI lineage: Eukaryota > Metazoa > Arthropoda > Insecta > Lepidoptera > Micropterigidae > Neomicropteryx > Neomicropteryx cornuta. The sequence continues at coordinate 16,061,663 of JAHKQU010000021.1, read as the reverse complement.
TGTGCCCTCGGCCTCCGTCGGCTGTCGCAGCCCGAAGTACCAGCAGTATGCGAGTGTGGGAGCTGACGACCGTCGATGGCAGCGGCCTAATCACTCTGATGTGTACGGCGCCGTGTGAGATAGTTGCTCGGAAATACTCTCTGTATTCTGCAATGTGATAGAAAAAAGACGAAATCATTAATAGGCGTATCGGTACGAGCGAAGCTGAATAGAAAATCAGCCATGGCGACTGATAGATGCGACCATCGCGTTGACTTACCTCCGTCGAGGGCCAGAACTATTCTGCCCTTGTGGCTTTCTTGGAATTCTATTTTAGGAAGATCCAGGCTCGTCGAGTTGGCTGCGTACGTCGCCTCGTACAGCGGTCGAGCAAAGCTCACGGCGTATTTGGTTGCTGTGAAAATAGATTTTGTGCATTGGTTAGTAGCCGTTCGTTCGAGGCAGAAATGTGCAAAAATTAAGATCGCGCGATTCAATGGCCTCACCGTTGTTGGTGAACTTCAAGATAATTACGATCGACGAAGTCCATCCTTCGGCATTGACGGCTTCGAGTGTCAGGGTGGCGCAGTAAGCAGAGCTGCTGACCTCGTCGGGAAGCCCGTTGGCGGTGATTTCAACTTGACCGTCGACGTATTCAATCGAGAAGTAAGATGCATATTCTGAAAGACAATTTCGAAACGATCATTACGGCCACGATTCATACATTGAATACTCAAAGTACAGATTCTTCGAATGGGCGGTCGTACAAACCTCCGCTTAGTTGCAGCCGCGTGTCCGCCGAAAAGCCTTCCACGATGTGTATGGGCGGCAGGACGACCTTGCCTTCCGAATAGACGCCCTCGTAAATCGTCTGATCGAATCCTACGGAGACACCGCCATTCGCCTGTGAACCCATCGAAGAATGGCTCGTCGGGATGGCTGCTGCTCCGATTTGATTAGTTGCCGTTTGTGTTAGTTCCGCGCTGTGAACGATCGTGTGGCCATCTCCAGAGCCCGAGCCTGAGTGTGGCAAAAAAAATATATCTTATAATTATCTTAACAAGATACGATTCCGATCAGGATACGGCCACTGATGCTCATCGTAGGCCGGACAAAAGTGCCTTATCTGTTTGTACAATAGACGGACACATATAACCTAACATAATATTATATTGAGGTGAGATCTTACTTTGGATTGTGATCGCCAACACTGTGTGCCCTCGGCCTCCGTCGGCTGTCGCAGCCCGAAGTACCAGCAGTATGCGAGTGTGGGAGCTGACGACCGTCGATGGCAGCGGCCTAATCACTCTGATGTGTACGGCGCCGTGTGAGATAGTTGCTCGGAAATACTCTCTGTATTCTGCAATGTGATAGAAAAAAGACGAAATCATTAATAGGCGTATCGGTACGAGCGAAGCTGAATAGAAAATCAGCCATGGCGACTGATAGATGCGACCATCGCGTTGACTTACCTCCGTCGAGGGCCAGAACTATTCTGCCCTTGTGGCTTTCTTGGAATTCTATTTTAGGAAGATCCAGGCTCGTCGAGTTGGCTGCGTACGTCGCCTCGTACAGCGGTCGAGCAAAGCTCACGGCGTATTTGGTTGCTGTGAAAATAGATTTTGTGCATTGGTTAGTAGCCGTTCGTTCGAGGCAGAAATGTGCAAAAATTAAGATCGCGCGTTTCAATGGCCTCACCGTTGTTGGTGAACTTCAAGATAATTACGATCGACGAAGTCCATCCTTCGGCATTGACGGCTTCGAGTGTCAGGGTGGCGCAGTAAGCAGAGCTGCTGACCTCGTCGGGAAGCCCGTTGGCGGTGATTTCAACTTGACCGTCGACGTATTCAATCGAGAAGTAAGATGCATATTCTGAAAGACAATTTCGAAACGATCATTACGGCCACGATTCATACATTGAATACTCAAAGTACAGATTCTTCGAATGGGCGGTCGTACAAACCTCCGCTTAGTTGCAGCCGCGTGTCCGCCGAAAAGCCTTCCACGATGTGTATGGGCGGCAGGACGACCTTGCCTTCCGAATAGACGCCCTCGTAAATCGTCTGATCGAATCCTACGGAGACACCGCCATTCGCCTGTGAACCCATCGAAGAATGGCTCGTCGGGATGGCTGCTGCTCCGATTTGATTAGTTGCCGTTTGTGTTAGTTCCGCGCTGTGAACGATCGTGTGGCCATCTCCAGAGCCCGAGCCTGAGTGTGGCAAAAAAAATATATCTTATAATTATCTTAACAAGATACGATTCCGATCAGGATACGGCCACTGATGCTCATCGTAGGCCGGACAAAAGTGCCTTATCTGTTTGTACAATAGACGGACACATATAACCTAACATAATATTATATTGAGGTGAGATCTTACTTTGGATTGTGATCGCCAACACTGTGTGCCCTCGGCCTCCGTCGGCTGTCGCAGCCCGAAGTACCAGCAGTATGCGAGTGTGGGAGCTGACGACCGTCGATGGCAGCGGCCTAATCACTCTGATGTGTACGGCGCCGTGTGAGATAGTTGCTCGGAAATACTCTCCGTATTCTGCAATGTGATAGAAAAAAGACGAAATCATTAATAGGCGTATCGGTACGAGCGAAGCTGAATAGAAAATCAGCCATGGCGACTGATAGATGCGACCATCGCGTTGACTTACCTCCGTCGAGGGCCAGAACTATTCTGCCCTTGTGGCTTTCTTGGAATTCTATTTTAGGAAGATCCAGGCTCGTCGAGTTGGCTGCGTACGTCGCCTCGTACAGCGGTCGAGCAAAGCTCACGGCGTATTTGGTTGCTGTGAAAATAGATTTTGTGCATTGGTTAGTAGCCGTTCGTTCGAGGCAGAAATGTGCAAAAATTAAGATCGCGCGATTCAATGGCCTCACCGTTGTTGGTGAACTTCAAGATAATTACGATCGACGAAGTCCATCCTTCGGCATTGACGGCTTCGAGTGTCAGGGTGGCGCAGTAAGCAGAGCTGCTGACCTCGTCGGGAAGCCCGTTGGCGGTGATTTCAACTTGACCGTCGACGTATTCAATCGAGAAGTAAGATGCATATTCTGAAAGACAATTTCGAAACGATCATTACGGCCACGATTCATACATTGAATACTCAAAGTACAGATTCTTCGAATGGGCGGTCGTACAAACCTCCGCTTAGTTGCAGCCGCGTGTCCGCCGAAAAGCCTTCCACGATGTGTATGGGCGGCAGGACGACCTTGCCTTCCGAATAGACGCCCTCGTAAATCGTCTGATCGAATCCTACGGAGACACCGCCATTCGCCTGTGAACCCATCGAAGAATGGCTCGTCGGGATGGCTGCTGCTCCGATTTGATTAGTTGCCGTTTGTGTTAGTTCCGCGCTGTGAACGATCGTGTGGCCATCTCCAGAGCCCGAGCCTGAGTGTGGCAAAAAAAATATATCTTATAATTATCTTAACAAGATACGATTCCGATCAGGATACGGCCACTGATGCTCATCGTAGGCCGGACAAAAGTGCCTTATCTGTTTGTACAATAGACGGACACATATAACCTAACATAATATTATATTGAGGTGAGATCTTACTTTGGATTGTGATCGCCAACACTGTGTGCCCTCGGCCTCCGTCGGCTGTCGCAGCCCGAAGTACCAGCAGTATGCGAGTGTGGGAGCTGACGACCGTCGATGGCAGCGGCCTAATCACTCTGATGTGTACGGCGCCGTGTGAGATAGTTGCTCGGAAATACTCTCTGTATTCTGCAATGTGATAGAAAAAAGACGAAATCATTAATAGGCGTATCGGTACGAGCGAAGCTGAATAGAAAATCAGCCATGGCGACTGATAGATGCGACCATCGCGTTGACTTACCTCCGTCGAGGGCCAGAACTATTCTGCCCTTGTGGCTTTCTTGGAATTCTATTTTAGGAAGATCCAGGCTCGTCGAGTTGGCTGCGTACGTCGCCTCGTACAGCGGTCGAGCAAAGCTCACGGCGTATTTGGTTGCTGTGAAAATAGATTTTGTGCATTGGTTAGTAGCCGTTCGTTCGAGGCAGAAATGTGCAAAAATTAAGATCGCGCGATTCAATGGCCTCACCGTTGTTGGTGAACTTCAAGATAATTACGATCGACGAAGTCCATCCTTCGGCATTGACGGCTTCGAGTGTCAGGGTGGCGCAGTAAGCAGAGCTGCTGACCTCGTCGGGAAGCCCGTTGGCGGTGATTTCAACTTGACCGTCGACGTATTCAATCGAGAAGTAAGATGCATATTCTGAAAGACAATTTCGAAACGATCATTACGGCCACGATTCATACATTGAATACTCAAAGTACAGATTCTTCGAATGGGCGGTCGTACAAACCTCCGCTTAGTTGCAGCCGCGTGTCCGCCGAAAAGCCTTCCACGATGTGTATGGGCGGCAGGACGACCTTGCCTTCCGAATAGACGCCCTCGTAAATCGTCTGATCGAATCCTACGGAGACACCGCCATTCGCCTGTGAACCCATCGAAGAATGGCTCGTCGGGATGGCTGCTGCTCCGATTTGATTAGTTGCCGTTTGTGTTAGTTCCGCGCTGTGAACGATCGTGTGGCCATCTCCAGAGCCCGAGCCTGAGTGTGGCAAAAAAAATATATCTTATAATTATCTTAACAAGATACGATTCCGATCAGGATACGGCCACTGATGCTCATCGTAGGCCGGACAAAAGTGCCTTATCTGTTTGTACAATAGACGGACACATATAACCTAACATAATATTATATTGAGGTGAGATCTTACTTTGGATTGTGATCGCCAACACTGTGTGCCCTCGGCCTCCGTCGGCTGTCGCAGCCCGAAGTACCAGCAGTATGCGAGTGTGGGAGCTGACGACCGTCGATGGCAGCGGCCTAATCACTCTGATGTGTACGGCGCCGTGTGAGATAGTTGCTCGGAAATACTCTCTGTATTCTGCAATGTGATAGAAAAAAGACGAAATCATTAATAGGCGTATCGGTACGAGCGAAGCTGAATAGAAAATCAGCCATGGCGACTGATAGATGCGACCATCGCGTTGACTTACCTCCGTCGAGGGCCAGAACTATTCTGCCCTTGTGGCTTTCTTGGAATTCTATTTTAGGAAGATCCAGGCTCGTCGAGTTGGCTGCGTACGTCGCCTCGTACAGCGGTCGAGCAAAGCTCACGGCGTATTTGGTTGCTGTGAAAATAGATTTTGTGCATTGGTTAGTAGCCGTTCGTTCGAGGCAGAAATGTGCAAAAATTAAGATCGCGCGATTCAATGGCCTCACCGTTGTTGGTGAACTTCAAGATAATTACGATCGACGAAGTCCATCCTTCGGCATTGACGGCTTCGAGTGTCAGGGTGGCGCAGTAAGCAGAGCTGCTGACCTCGTCGGGAAGCCCGTTGGCGGTGATTTCAACTTGACCGTCGACGTATTCAATCGAGAAGTAAGATGCATATTCTGAAAGACAATTTCGAAACGATCATTACGGCCACGATTCATACATTGAATACTCAAAGTACAGATTCTTCGAATGGGCGGTCGTACAAACCTCCGCTTAGTTGCAGCCGCGTGTCCGCCGAAAAGCCTTCCACGATGTGTATGGGCGGCAGGACGACCTTGCCTTCCGAATAGACGCCCTCGTAAATCGTCTGATCGAATCCTACGGAGACACCGCCATTCGCCTGTGAACCCATCGAAGAATGGCTCGTCGGGATGGCTGCTGCTCCGATTTGATTAGTTGCCGTTTGTGTTAGTTCCGCGCTGTGAACGATCGTGTGGCCATCTCCAGAGCCCGAGCCTGAGTGTGGCAAAAAAAATATATCTTATAATTATCTTAACAAGATACGATTCCGATCAGGATACGGCCACTGATGCTCATCGTAGGCCGGACAAAAGTGCCTTATCTGTTTGTACAATAGACGGACACATATAACCTAACATAATATTATATTGAGGTGAGATCTTACTTTGGATTGTGATCGCCAACACTGTGTGCCCTCGGCCTCCGTCGGCTGTCGCAGCCCGAAGTACCAGCAGTATGCGAGTGTGGGAGCTGACGACCGTCGATGGCAGCGGCCTAATCACTCTGATGTGTACGGCGCCGTGTGAGATAGTTGCTCGGAAATACTCTCCGTATTCTGCAATGTGATAGAAAAAAGACGAAATCATTAATAGGCGTATCGGTACGAGCGAAGCTGAATAGAAAATCAGCCATGGCGACTGATAGATGCGACCATCGCGTTGACTTACCTCCGTCGAGGGCCAGAACTATTCTGCCCTTGTGGCTTTCTTGGAATTCTATTTTAGGAAGATCCAGGCTCGTCGAGTTGGCTGCGTACGTCGCCTCGTACAGCGGTCGAGCAAAGCTCACGGCGTATTTGGTTGCTGTGAAAATAGATTTTGTGCATTGGTTAGTAGCCGTTCGTTCGAGGCAGAAATGTGCAAAAATTAAGATCGCGCGATTCAATGGCCTCACCGTTGTTGGTGAACTTCAAGATAATTACGATCGACGAAGTCCATCCTTCGGCATTGACGGCTTCGAGTGTCAGGGTGGCGCAGTAAGCAGAGCTGCTGACCTCGTCGGGAAGCCCGTTGGCGGTGATTTCAACTTGACCGTCGACGTATTCAATCGAGAAGTAAGATGCATATTCTGAAAGACAATTTCGAAACGATCATTACGGCCACGATTCATACATTGAATACTCAAAGTACAGATTCTTCGAATGGGCGGTCGTACAAACCTCCGCTTAGTTGCAGCCGCGTGTCCGCCGAAAAGCCTTCCACGATGTGTATGGGCGGCAGGACGACCTTGCCTTCCGAATAGACGCCCTCGTAAATCGTCTGATCGAATCCTACGGAGACACCGCCATTCGCCTGTGAACCCATCGAAGAATGGCTCGTCGGGATGGCTGCTGCTCCGATTTGATTAGTTGCCGTTTGTGTTAGTTCCGCGCTGTGAACGATCGTGTGGCCATCTCCAGAGCCCGAGCCTGAGTGTGGCAAAAAAAATATATCTTATAATTATCTTAACAAGATACGATTCCGATCAGGATACGGCCACTGATGCTCATCGTAGGCCGGACAAAAGTGCCTTATCTGTTTGTACAATAGACGGACACATATAACCTAACATAATATTATATTGAGGTGAGATCTTACTTTGGATTGTGATCGCCAGCACTGTGTGCCCTCGGCCTCCGTCGGCTGTCGCAGCCCGAAGTACCAGCAGTATGCGAGTGTGGGAGCTGACGACCGTCGATGGCAGCGGCCTAATCACTCTGATGTGTACGGCGCCGTGTGAGATAGTTGCTCGGAAATACTCTCTGTATTCTGCAATGTGATAGAAAAAAGACGAAATCATTAATAGGCGTATCGGTACGAGCGAAGCTGAATAGAAAATCAGCCATGGCGACTGATAGATGCGACCATCGCGTTGACTTACCTCCGTCGAGGGCCAGAACTATTCTGCCCTTGTGGCTTTCTTGGAATTCTATTTTAGGAAGATCCAGGCTCGTCGAGTTGGCTGCGTACGTCGCCTCGTACAGCGGTCGAGCAAAGCTCACGGCGTATTTGGTTGCTGTGAAAATAGATTTTGTGCATTGGTTAGTAGCCGTTCGTTCGAGGCAGAAATGTGCAAAAATTAAGATCGCGCGATTCAATGGCCTCACCGTTGTTGGTGAACTTCAAGATAATTACGATCGACGAAGTCCATCCTTCGGCATTGACGGCTTCGAGTGTCAGGGTGGCGCAGTAAGCAGAGCTGCTGACCTCGTCGGGAAGCCCGTTGGCGGTGATTTCAACTTGACCGTCGACGTATTCAATCGAGAAGTAAGATGCATATTCTGAAAGACAATTTCGAAACGATCATTACGGCCACGATTCATACATTGAATACTCAAAGTACAGATTCTTCGAATGGGCGGTCGTACAAACCTCCGCTTAGTTGCAGCCGCGTGTCCGCCGAAAAGCCTTCCACGATGTGTATGGGCGGCAGGACGACCTTGCCTTCCGAATAGACGCCCTCGTAAATCGTCTGATCGAATCCTACGGAGACACCGCCATTCGCCTGTGAACCCATCGAAGAATGGCTCGTCGGGATGGCTGCTGCTCCGATTTGATTAGTTGCCGTTTGTGTTAGTTCCGCGCTGTGAACGATCGTGTGGCCATCTCCAGAGCCCGAGCCTGAGTGTGGCAAAAAAAAAATATCTTATTATTATCTTAACAAGATACGATTCCGATCAGGATACGGCCACTGATGCTCATCGTAGGCCGGACAAAAGTGCCTTATCTGTTTGTACAATAGACGGACACATATAACCTAACATAATATTATATTGAGGTGAGATCTTACTTTGGATTGTGATCGCCAGCACTGTGTGCCCTCGGCCTCCGTCGGCTGTCGCAGCCCGAAGTACCAGCAGTATGCGAGTGTGGGAGCTGACGACCGTCGATGGCAGCGGCCTAATCACTCTGATGTGTACGGCGCCGTGTGAGATAGTTGCTCGGAAATACTCTCTGTATTCTGCAATGTGATAGAAAAAAGACGAAATCATTAATAGGCGTATCGGTACGAGCGAAGCTGAATAGAAAATCAGCCATGGCGACTGATAGATGCGACCATCGCGTTGACTTACCTCCGTCGAGGGCCAGAACTATTCTGCCCTTGTGGCTTTCTTGGAATTCTATTTTAGGAAGATCCAGGCTCGTCGAGTTGGCTGCGTACGTCGCCTCGTACAGCGGTCGAGCAAAGCTCACGGCGTATTTGGTTGCTGTGAAAATAGATTTTGTGCATTGGTTAGTAGCCGTTCGTTCGAGGCAGAAATGTGCAAAAATTAAGATCGCGCGATTCAATGGCCTCACCGTTGTTGGTGAACTTCAAGATAATTACGATCGACGAAGTCCATCCTTCGGCATTGACGGCTTCGAGTGTCAGGGTGGCGCAGTAAGCAGAGCTGCTGACCTCGTCGGGAAGCCCGTTGGCGGTGATTTCAACTTGACCGTCGACGTATTCAATCGAGAAGTAAGATGCATATTCTGAAAGACAATTTCGAAACGATCATTACGGCCACGATTCATACATTGAATACTCAAAGTACAGATTCTTCGAATGGGCGGTCGTACAAACCTCCGCTTAGTTGCAGCCGCGTGTCCGCCGAAAAGCCTTCCACGATGTGTATGGGCGGCAGGACGACCTTGCCTTCCGAATAGACGCCCTCGTAAATCGTCTGATCGAATCCTACGGAGACACCGCCATTCGCCTGTGAACCCATCGAAGAATGGCTCGTCGGGATGGCTGCTGCTCCGATTTGATTAGTTGCCGTTTGTGTTAGTTCCGCGCTGTGAACGATCGTGTGGCCATCTCCAGAGCCCGAGCCTGAGTGTGGCAAAAAAAATATATCTTATAATTATCTTAACAAGATACGATTCCGATCAGGATACGGCCACTGATGCTCATCGTAGGCCGGACAAAAGTGCCTTATCTGTTTGTACAATAGACGGACACATATAACCTAACATAATATTATATTGAGGTGAGATCTTACTTTGGATTGTGATCGCCAACACTGTGTGCCCTCGGCCTCCGTCGGCTGTCGCAGCCCGAAGTACCAGCAGTATGCGAGTGTGGGAGCTGACGACCGTCGATGGCAGCGGCCTAATCACTCTGATGTGTACGGCGCCGTGTGAGATAGTTGCTCGGAAATACTCTCTGTATTCTGCAATGTGATAGAAAAAAGACGAAATCATTAATAGGCGTATCGGTACGAGCGAAGCTGAATAGAAAATCAGCCATGGCGACTGATAGATGCGACCATCGCGTTGACTTACCTCCGTCGAGGGCCAGAACTATTCTGCCCTTGTGGCTTTCTTGGAATTCTATTTTAGGAAGATCCAGGCTCGTCGAGTTGGCTGCGTACGTCGCCTCGTACAGCGGTCGAGCAAAGCTCACGGCGTATTTGGTTGCTGTGAAAATAGATTTTGTGCATTGGTTAGTAGCCGTTCGTTCGAGGCAGAAATGTGCAAAAATTAAGATCGCGCGATTCAATGGCCTCACCGTTGTTGGTGAACTTCAAGATAATTACGATCGACGAAGTCCATCCTTCGGCATTGACGGCTTCGAGTGTCAGGGTGGCGCAGTAAGCAGAGCTGCTGACCTCGTCGGGAAGCCCGTTGGCGGTGATTTCAACTTGACCGTCGACGTATTCAATCGAGAAGTAAGATGCATATTCTGAAAGACAATTTCGAAACGATCATTACGGCCACGATTCATACATTGAATACTCAAAGTACAGATTCTTCGAATGGGCGGTCGTACAAACCTCCGCTTAGTTGCAGCCGCGTGTCCGCCGAAAAGCCTTCCACGATGTGTATGGGCGGCAGGACGACCTTGCCTTCCGAATAGACGCCCTCGTAAATCGTCTGATCGAATCCTACGGAGACACCGCCATTCGCCTGTGAACCCATCGAAGAATGGCTCGTCGGGATGGCTGCTGCTCCGATTTGATTAGTTGCCGTTTGTGTTAGTTCCGCGCTGTGAACGATCGTGTGGCCATCTCCGGAGCCCGAACCTGAGTGTGGCAAAAAAAATATATCTTATAATTATCTTAACAAGATACGATTCCGATCAGGATACGGCCACTGATGCTCATCGTAGGCCGGACAAAAGTGCCTTATCTGTTTGTACAATAGACGGACACATATAACCTAACATAATATTATATTGAGGTGAGATCTTACTTTGGATTGTGATCGCCAACACTGTGTGCCCTCGGCCTCCGTCGGCTGTCGCAGCCCGAAGTACCAGCAGTATGCGAGTGTGGGAGCTGACGACCGTCGATGGCAGCGGCCTAATCACTCTGATGTGTACGGCGCCGTGTGAGATAGTTGCTCGGAAATACTCTCTGTATTCTGCAATGTGATAGAAAAAAGACGAAATCATTAATAGGCGTATCGGTACGAGCGAAGCTGAATAGAAAATCAGCCATGGCGACTGATAGATGCGACCATCGCGTTGACTTACCTCCGTCGAGGGCCAGAACTATTCTGCCCTTGTGGCTTTCTTGGAATTCTATTTTAGGAAGATCCAGGCTCGTCGAGTTGGCTGCGTACGTCGCCTCGTACAGCGGTCGAGCAAAGCTCACGGCGTATTTGGTTGCTGTGAAAATAGATTTTGTGCATTGGTTAGTAGCCGTTCGTTCGAGGCAGAAATGTGCAAAAATTAAGATCGCGCGATTCAATGGCCTCACCGTTGTTGGTGAACTTCAAGATAATTACGATCGACGAAGTCCATCCTTCGGCATTGACGGCTTCGAGTGTCAGGGTGGCGCAGTAAGCAGAGCTGCTGACCTCGTCGGGAAGCCCGTTGGCGGTGATTTCAACTTGACCGTCGACGTATTCAATCGAGAAGTAAGATGCATATTCTGAAAGACAATTTCGAAACGATCATTACGGCCACGATTCATACATTGAATACTCAAAGTACAGATTCTTCGAATGGGCGGTCGTACAAACCTCCGCTTAGTTGCAGCCGCGTGTCCGCCGAAAAGCCTTCCACGATGTGTATGGGCGGCAGGACGACCTTGCCTTCCGAATAGACGCCCTCGTAAATCGTCTGATCGAATCCTACGGAGACACCGCCATTCGCCTGTGAACCCATCGAAGAATGGCTCGTCGGGATGGCTGCTGCTCCGATTTGATTAGTTGCCGTTTGTGTTAGTTCCGCGCTGTGAACGATCGTGTGGCCATCTCCGGAGCCCGAGCCTGAGTGTGGCAAAAAAAAAATATCTTATAATTATCTTAACAAGATACGATTCCGATCAGGATACGGCCACTGATGCTCATCGTAGGCCGGACAAAAGTGCCTTATCTGTTTGTACAATAGACGGACACATATAACCTAACATAATATTATATTGAGGTGAGATCTTACTTTGGATTGTGATCGCCAACACTGTGTGCCCTCGGCCTCCGTCGGCTGTCGCAGCCCGAAGTACCAGCAGTATGCGAGTGTGGGAGCTGACGACCGTCGATGGCAGCGGCCTAATCACTCTGATGTGTACGGCGCCGTGTGAGATAGTTGCTCGGAAATACTCTCTGTATTCTGCAATGTGATAGAAAAAAGACGAAATCATTAATAGGCGTATCGGTACGAGCGAAGCTGAATAGAAAATCAGCCATGGCGACTGATAGATGCGACCATCGCGTTGACTTACCTCCGTCGAGGGCCAGAACTATTCTGCCCTTGTGGCTTTCTTGGAATTCTATTTTAGGAAGATCCAGGCTCGTCGAGTTGGCTGCGTACGTCGCCTCGTACAGCGGTCGAGCAAAGCTCACGGCGTATTTGGTTGCTGTGAAAATAGATTTTGTGCATTGGTTAGTAGCCGTTCGTTCGAGGCAGAAATGTGCAAAAATTAAGATCGCGCGATTCAATGGCCTCACCGTTGTTGGTGAACTTCAAGATAATTACGATCGACGAAGTCCATCCTTCGGCATTGACGGCTTCGAGTGTCAGGGTGGCGCAGTAAGCAGAGCTGCTGACCTCGTCGGGAAGCCCGTTGGCGGTGATTTCAACTTGACCGTCGACGTATTCAATCGAGAAGTAAGATGCATATTCTGAAAGACAATTTCGAAACGATCATTACGGCCACGATTCATACATTGAATACTCAAAGTACAGATTCTTCGAATGGGCGGTCGTACAAACCTCCGCTTAGTTGCAGCCGCGTGTCCGCCGAAAAGCCTTCCACGATGTGTATGGGCGGCAGGACGACCTTGCCTTCCGAATAGACGCCCTCGTAAATCGTCTGATCGAATCCTACGGAGACACCGCCATTCGCCTGTGAACCCATCGAAGAATGGCTCGTCGGGATGGCTGCTGCTCCGATTTGATTAGTTGCCGTTTGTGTTAGTTCCGCGCTGTGAACGATCGTGTGGCCATCTCCAGAGCCCGAGCCTGAGTGTGGCAAAAAAAATATATCTTATAATTATCTTAACAAGATACGATTCCGATCAGGATACGGCCACTGATGCTCATCGTAGGCCGGACAAAAGTGCCTTATCTGTTTGTACAATAGACGGACACATATAACCTAACATAATATTATATTGAGGTGAGATCTTACTTTGGATTGTGATCGCCAACACTGTGTGCCCTCGGCCTCCGTCGGCTGTCGCAGCCCGAAGTACCAGCAGTATGCGAGTGTGGGAGCTGACGACCGTCGATGGCAGCGGCCTAATCACTCTGATGTGTACGGCGCCGTGTGAGATAGTTGCTCGGAAATACTCTCCGTATTCTGCAATGTGATAGAAAAAAGACGAAATCATTAATAGGCGTATCGGTACGAGCGAAGCTGAATAGAAAATCAGCCATGGCGACTGATAGATGCGACCATCGCGTTGACTTACCTCCGTCGAGGGCCAGAACTATTCTGCCCTTGTGGCTTTCTTGGAATTCTATTTTAGGAAGATCCAGGCTCGTCGAGTTGGCTGCGTACGTCGCCTCGTACAGCGGTCGAGCAAAGCTCACGGCGTATTTGGTTGCTGTGAAAATAGATTTTGTGCATTGGTTAGTAGCCGTTCGTTCGAGGCAGAAATGTGCAAAAATTAAGATCGCGCGATTCAATGGCCTCACCGTTGTTGGTGAACTTCAAGATAATTACGATCGACGAAGTCCATCCTTCGGCATTGACGGCTTCGAGTGTCAGGGTGGCGCAGTAAGCAGAGCTGCTGACCTCGTCGGGAAGCCCGTTGGCGGTGATTTCAACTTGACCGTCGACGTATTCAATCGAGAAGTAAGATGCATATTCTGAAAGACAATTTCGAAACGATCATTACGGCCACGATTCATACATTGAATACTCAAAGTACAGATTCTTCGAATGGGCGGTCGTACAAACCTCCGCTTAGTTGCAGCCGCGTGTCCGCCGAAAAGCCTTCCACGATGTGTATGGGCGGCAGGACGACCTTGCCTTCCGAATAGACGCCCTCGTAAATCGTCTGATCGAATCCTACGGAGACACCGCCATTCGCCTGTGAACCCATCGAAGAATGGCTCGTCGGGATGGCTGCTGCTCCGATTTGATTAGTTGCCGTTTGTGTTAGTTCCGCGCTGTGAACGATCGTGTGGCCATCTCCAGAGCCCGAGCCTGAGTGTGGCAAAAAAAATATATCTTATAATTATCTTAACAAGATACGATTCCGATCAGGATACGGCCACTGATGCTCATCGTAGGCCGGACAAAAGTGCCTTATCTGTTTGTACAATAGACGGACACATATAACCTAACATAATATTATATTGAGGTGAGATCTTACTTTGGATTGTGATCGCCAACACTGTGTGCCCTCGGCCTCCGTCGGCTGTCGCAGCCCGAAGTACCAGCAGTATGCGAGTGTGGGAGCTGACGACCGTCGATGGCAGCGGCCTAATCACTCTGATGTGTACGGCGCCGTGTGAGATAGTTGCTCGGAAATACTCTCTGTATTCTGCAATGTGATAGAAAAAAGACGAAATCATTAATAGGCGTATCGGTACGAGCGAAGCTGAATAGAAAATCAGCCATGGCGACTGATAGATGCGACCATCGCGTTGACTTACCTCCGTCGAGGGCCAGAACTATTCTGCCCTTGTGGCTTTCTTGGAATTCTATTTTAGGAAGATCCAGGCTCGTCGAGTTGGCTGCGTACGTCGCCTCGTACAGCGGTCGAGCAAAGCTCACGGCGTATTTGGTTGCTGTGAAAATAGATTTTGTGCATTGGTTAGTAGCCGTTCGTTCGAGGCAGAAATGTGCAAAAATTAAGATCGCGCGATTCAATGGCCTCACCGTTGTTGGTGAACTTCAAGATAATTACGATCGACGAAGTCCATCCTTCGGCATTGACGGCTTCGAGTGTCAGGGTGGCGCAGTAAGCAGAGCTGCTGACCTCGTCGGGAAGCCCGTTGGCGGTGATTTCAACTTGACCGTCGACGTATTCAATCGAGAAGTAAGATGCATATTCTGAAAGACAATTTCGAAACGATCATTACGGCCACGATTCATACATTGAATACTCAAAGTACAGATTCTTCGAATGGGCGGTCGTACAAACCTCCGCTTAGTTGCAGCCGCGTGTCCGCCGAAAAGCCTTCCACGATGTGTATGGGCGGCAGGACGACCTTGCCTTCCGAATAGACGCCCTCGTAAATCGTCTGATCGAATCCTACGGAGACACCGCCATTCGCCTGTGAACCCATCGAAGAATGGCTCGTCGGGATGGCTGCTGCTCCGATTTGATTAGTTGCCGTTTGTGTTAGTTCCGCGCTGTGAACGATCGTGTGGCCATCTCCAGAGCCCGAGCCTGAGTGTGGCAAAAAAAATATATCTTATAATTATCTTAACAAGATACGATTCCGATCAGGATACGGCCACTGATGCTCATCGTAGGCCGGACAAAAGTGCCTTATCTGTTTGTACAATAGACGGACACATATAACCTAACATAATATTATATTGAGGTGAGATCTTACTTTGGATTGTGATCGCCAACACTGTGTGCCCTCGGCCTCCGTCGGCTGTCGCAGCCCGAAGTACCAGCAGTATGCGAGTGTGGGAGCTGACGACCGTCGATGGCAGCGGCCTAATCACTCTGATGTGTACGGCGCCGTGTGAGATAGTTGCTCGGAAATACTCTCTGTATTCTGCAATGTGATAGAAAAAAGACGAAATCATTAATAGGCGTATCGGTACGAGCGAAGCTGAATAGAAAATCAGCCATGGCGACTGATAGATGCGACCATCGCGTTGACTTACCTCCGTCGAGGGCCAGAACTATTCTGCCCTTGTGGCTTTCTTGGAATTCTATTTTAGGAAGATCCAGGCTCGTCGAGTTGGCTGCGTACGTCGCCTCGTACAGCGGTCGAGCAAAGCTCACGGCGTATTTGGTTGCTGTGAAAATAGATTTTGTGCATTGGTTAGTAGCCGTTCGTTCGAGGCAGAAATGTGCAAAAATTAAGATCGCGCGATTCAATGGCCTCACCGTTGTTGGTGAACTTCAAGATAATTACGATCGACGAAGTCCATCCTTCGGCATTGACGGCTTCGAGTGTCAGGGTGGCGCAGTAAGCAGAGCTGCTGACCTCGTCGGGAAGCCCGTTGGCGGTGATTTCAACTTGACCGTCGACGTATTCAATCGAGAAGTAAGATGCATATTCTGAAAGACAATTTCGAAACGATCATTACGGCCACGATTCATACATTGAATACTCAAAGTACAGATTCTTCGAATGGGCGGTCGTACAAACCTCCGCTTAGTTGCAGCCGCGTGTCCGCCGAAAAGCCTTCCACGATGTGTATGGGCGGCAGGACGACCTTGCCTTCCGAATAGACGCCCTCGTAAATCGTCTGATCGAATCCTACGGAGACACCGCCATTCGCCTGTGAACCCATCGAAGAATGGCTCGTCGGGATGGCTGCTGCTCCGATTTGATTAGTTGCCGTTTGTGTTAGTTCCGCGCTGTGAACGATCGTGTGGCCATCTCCAGAGCCCGAGCCTGAGTGTGGCAAAAAAAATATATCTTATAATTATCTTAACAAGATACGATTCCGATCAGGATACGGCCACTGATGCTCATCGTAGGCCGGACAAAAGTGCCTTATCTGTTTGTACAATAGACGGACACATATAACCTAACATAATATTATATTGAGGTGAGATCTTACTTTGGATTGTGATCGCCAACACTGTGTGCCCTCGGCCTCCGTCGGCTGTCGCAGCCCGAAGTACCAGCAGTATGCGAGTGTGGGAGCTGACGACCGTCGATGGCAGCGGCCTAATCACTCTGATGTGTACGGCGCCGTGTGAGATAGTTGCTCGGAAATACTCTCTGTATTCTGCAATGTGATAGAAAAAAGACGAAATCATTAATAGGCGTATCGGTACGAGCGAAGCTGAATAGAAAATCAGCCATGGCGACTGATAGATGCGACCATCGCGTTGACTTACCTCCGTCGAGGGCCAGAACTATTCTGCCCTTGTGGCTTTCTTGGAATTCTATTTTAGGAAGATCCAGGCTCGTCGAGTTGGCTGCGTACGTCGCCTCGTACAGCGGTCGAGCAAAGCTCACGGCGTATTTGGTTGCTGTGAAAATAGATTTTGTGCATTGGTTAGTAGCCGTTCGTTCGAGGCAGAAATGTGCAAAAATTAAGATCGCGCGATTCAATGGCCTCACCGTTGTTGGTGAACTTCAAGATAATTACGATCGACGAAGTCCATCCTTCGGCATTGACGGCTTCGAGTGTCAGGGTGGCGCAGTAAGCAGAGCTGCTGACCTCGTCGGGAAGCCCGTTGGCGGTGATTTCAACTTGACCGTCGACGTATTCAATCGAGAAGTAAGATGCATATTCTGAAAGACAATTTCGAAACGATCATTACGGCCACGATTCATACATTGAATACTCAAAGTACAGATTCTTCGAATGGGCGGTCGTACAAACCTCCGCTTAGTTGCAGCCGCGTGTCCGCCGAAAAGCCTTCCACGATGTGTATGGGCGGCAGGACGACCTTGCCTTCCGAATAGACGCCCTCGTAAATCGTCTGATCGAATCCTACGGAGACACCGCCATTCGCCTGTGAACCCATCGAAGAATGGCTCGTCGGGATGGCTGCTGCTCCGATTTGATTAGTTGCCGTTTGTGTTAGTTCCGCGCTGTGAACGATCGTGTGGCCATCTCCAGAGCCCGAGCCTGAGTGTGGCAAAAAAAAAATATCTTATAATTATCTTAACAAGATACGATTCCGATCAGGATACGGCCACTGATGCTCATCGTAGGCCGGACAAAAGTGCCTTATCTGTTTGTACAATAGACGGACACATATAACCTAACATAATATTATATTGAGGTGAGATCTTACTTTGGATTGTGATCGCCAACACTGTGTGCCCTCGGCCTCCGTCGGCTGTCGCAGCCCGAAGTACCAGCAGTATGCGAGTGTGGGAGCTGACGACCGTCGATGGCAGCGGCCTAATCACTCTGATGTGTACGGCGCCGTGTGAGATAGTTGCTCGGAAATACTCTCTGTATTCTGCAATGTGATAGAAAAAAGACGAAATCATTAATAGGCGTATCGGTACGAGCGAAGCTGAATAGAAAATCAGCCATGGCGACTGATAGATGCGACCATCGCGTTGACTTACCTCCGTCGAGGGCCAGAACTATTCTGCCCTTGTGGCTTTCTTGGAATTCTATTTTAGGAAGATCCAGGCTCGTCGAGTTGGCTGCGTACGTCGCCTCGTACAGCGGTCGAGCAAAGCTCACGGCGTATTTGGTTGCTGTGAAAATAGATTTTGTGCATTGGTTAGTAGCCGTTCGTTCGAGGCAGAAATGTGCAAAAATTAAGATCGCGCGATTCAATGGCCTCACCGTTGTTGGTGAACTTCAAGATAATTACGATCGACGAAGTCCATCCTTCGGCATTGACGGCTTCGAGTGTCAGGGTGGCGCAGTAAGCAGAGCTGCTGACCTCGTCGGGAAGCCCGTTGGCGGTGATTTCAACTTGACCGTCGACGTATTCAATCGAGAAGTAAGATGCATATTCTGAAAGACAATTTCGAAACGATCATTACGGCCACGATTCATACATTGAATACTCAAAGTACAGATTCTTCGAATGGGCGGTCGTACAAACCTCCGCTTAGTTGCAGCCGCGTGTCCGCCGAAAAGCCTTCCACGATGTGTATGGGCGGCAGGACGACCTTGCCTTCCGAATAGACGCCCTCGTAAATCGTCTGATCGAATCCTACGGAGACACCGCCATTCGCCTGTGAACCCATCGAAGAATGGCTCGTCGGGATGGCTGCTGCTCCGATTTGATTAGTTGCCGTTTGTGTTAGTTCCGCGCTGTGAACGATCGTGTGGCCATCTCCAGAGCCCGAGCCTGAGTGTGGCAAAAAAAATATATCTTATAATTATCTTAACAAGATACGATTCCGATCAGGATACGGCCACTGATGCTCATCGTAGGCCGGACAAAAGTGCCTTATCTGTTTGTACAATAGACGGACACATATAACCTAACATAATATTATATTGAGGTGAGATCTTACTTTGGATTGTGATCGCCAACACTGTGTGCCCTCGGCCTCCGTCGGCTGTCGCAGCCCGAAGTACCAGCAGTATGCGAGTGTGGGAGCTGACGACCGTCGATGGCAGCGGCCTAATCACTCTGATGTGTACGGCGCCGTGTGAGATAGTTGCTCGGAAATACTCTCTGTATTCTGCAATGTGATAGAAAAAAGACGAAATCATTAATAGGCGTATCGGTACGAGCGAAGCTGAATAGAAAATCAGCCATGGCGACTGATAGATGCGACCATCGCGTTGACTTACCTCCGTCGAGGGCCAGAACTATTCTGCCCTTGTGGCTTTCTTGGAATTCTATTTTAGGAAGATCCAGGCTCGTCGAGTTGGCTGCGTACGTCGCCTCGTACAGCGGTCGAGCAAAGCTCACGGCGTATTTGGTTGCTGTGAAAATAGATTTTGTGCATTGGTTAGTAGCCGTTCGTTCGAGGCAGAAATGTGCAAAAATTAAGATCGCGCGATTCAATGGCCTCACCGTTGTTGGTGAACTTCAAGATAATTACGATCGACGAAGTCCATCCTTCGGCATTGACGGCTTCGAGTGTCAGGGTGGCGCAGTAAGCAGAGCTGCTGACCTCGTCGGGAAGCCCGTTGGCGGTGATTTCAACTTGACCGTCGACGTATTCAATCGAGAAGTAAGATGCATATTCTGAAAGACAATTTCGAAACGATCATTACGGCCACGATTCATACATTGAATACTCAAAGTACAGATTCTTCGAATGGGCGGTCGTACAAACCTCCGCTTAGTTGCAGCCGCGTGTCCGCCGAAAAGCCTTCCACGATGTGTATGGGCGGCAGGACGACCTTGCCTTCCGAATAGACGCCCTCGTAAATCGTCTGATCGAATCCTACGGAGACACCGCCATTCGCCTGTGAACCCATCGAAGAATGGCTCGTCGGGATGGCTGCTGCTCCGATTTGATTAGTTGCCGTTTGTGTTAGTTCCGCGCTGTGAACGATCGTGTGGCCATCTCCAGAGCCCGAGCCTGAGTGTGGCAAAAAAAATATATCTTATAATTATCTTAACAAGATACGATTCCGATCAGGATACGGCCACTGATGCTCATCGTAGGCCGGACAAAAGTGCCTTATCTGTTTGTACAATAGACGGACACATATAACCTAACATAATATTATATTGAGGTGAGATCTTACTTTGGATTGTGATCGCCAACACTGTGTGCCCTCGGCCTCCGTCGGCTGTCGCAGCCCGAAGTACCAGCAGTATGCGAGTGTGGGAGCTGACGACCGTCGATGGCAGCGGCCTAATCACTCTGATGTGTACGGCGCCGTGTGAGATAGTTGCTCGGAAATACTCTCTGTATTCTGCAATGTGATAGAAAAAAGACGAAATCATTAATAGGCGTATCGGTACGAGCGAAGCTGAATAGAAAATCAGCCATGGCGACTGATAGATGCGACCATCGCGTTGACTTACCTCCGTCGAGGGCCAGAACTATTCTGCCCTTGTGGCTTTCTTGGAATTCTATTTTAGGAAGATCCAGGCTCGTCGAGTTGGCTGCGTACGTCGCCTCGTACAGCGGTCGAGCAAAGCTCACGGCGTATTTGGTTGCTGTGAAAATAGATTTTGTGCATTGGTTAGTAGCCGTTCGTTCGAGGCAGAAATGTGCAAAAATTAAGATCGCGCGATTCAATGGCCTCACCGTTGTTGGTGAACTTCAAGATAATTACGATCGACGAAGTCCATCCTTCGGCATTGACGGCTTCGAGTGTCAGGGTGGCGCAGTAAGCAGAGCTGCTGACCTCGTCGGGAAGCCCGTTGGCGGTGATTTCAAC
The DNA here is from genome assembly GCA_020383195.1 of Neomicropteryx cornuta. Classification (NCBI taxonomy): domain Eukaryota; kingdom Metazoa; phylum Arthropoda; class Insecta; order Lepidoptera; family Micropterigidae; genus Neomicropteryx; species Neomicropteryx cornuta. The sequence goes on along the minus strand of JAHKQU010000021.1, from coordinate 16,040,781 downwards.
TTGACCGTCGACGTATTCAATCGAGAAGTAAGATGCATATTCTGAAAGACAATTTCGAAACGATCATTACGGCCACGATTCATACATTGAATACTCAAAGTACAGATTCTTCGAATGGGCGGTCGTACAAACCTCCGCTTAGTTGCAGCCGCGTGTCCGCCGAAAAGCCTTCCACGATGTGTATGGGCGGCAGGACGACCTTGCCTTCCGAATAGACGCCCTCGTAAATCGTCTGATCGAATCCTACGGAGACACCGCCATTCGCCTGTGAACCCATCGAAGAATGGCTCGTCGGGATGGCTGCTGCTCCGATTTGATTAGTTGCCGTTTGTGTTAGTTCCGCGCTGTGAACGATCGTGTGGCCATCTCCAGAGCCCGAGCCTGAGTGTGGCAAAAAAAATATATCTTATAATTATCTTAACAAGATACGATTCCGATCAGGATACGGCCACTGATGCTCATCGTAGGCCGGACAAAAGTGCCTTATCTGTTTGTACAATAGACGGACACATACGAGTATAACCTAACATAATATTATATTGAGGTGAGATCTTACTTTGGATTGTGATCGCCAGCACTGTGTGCCCTCGGCCTCCGTCGGCTGTCGCAGCCCGAAGTACCAGCAGTATGCGAGTGTGGGAGCTGACGACAGTCGATGGCAGCGGCCTAATCACTCTGATGTGTACGGCGCCGTGTGAGATAGTTGCTCGGAAATACTCTCTGTATTCTGCAATGTGATAGAAAAAAGACGAAATCATTAATAGGCGTATCGGTACGAGCGAAGCTGAATAGAAAATCAGCCATGGCGACTGATAGATGCGACCATCGCGTTGACTTACCTCCGTCGAGGGCCAGAACTATTCTGCCCTTGTGGCTTTCTTGGAATTCTATTTTAGGAAGATCCAGGCTCGTCGAGTTGGCTGCGTACGTCGCCTCGTACAGCGGTCGAGCAAAGCTCACGGCGTATTTGGTTGCTGTGAAAATAGATTTTGTGCATTGGTTAGTAGCCGTTCGTTCGAGGCAGAAATGTGCAAAAATTAAGATCGCGCGATTCAATGGCCTCACCGTTGTTGGTGAACTTCAAGATAATTACGATCGACGAAGTCCATCCTTCGGCATTGACGGCTTCGAGTGTCAGGGTGGCGCAGTAAGCAGAGCTGCTGACCTCGTCGGGAAGCCCGTTGGCGGTGATTTCAACTTGACCGTCGACGTATTCAATCGAGAAGTAAGATGCATATTCTGAAAGACAATTTCGAAACGATCATTACGGCCACGATTCATACATTGAATACTCAAAGTACAGATTCTTCGAATGGGCGGTCGTACAAACCTCCGCTTAGTTGCAGCCGCGTGTCCGCCGAAAAGCCTTCCACGATGTGTATGGGCGGCAGGACGACCTTGCCTTCCGAATAGACGCCCTCGTAAATCGTCTGATCGAATCCTACGGAGACACCGCCATTCGCCTGTGAACCCATCGAAGAATGGCTCGTCGGGATGGCTGCTGCTCCGATTTGATTAGTTGCCGTTTGTGTTAGTTCCGCGCTGTGAACGATCGTGTGGCCATCTCCAGAGCCCGAGCCTGAGTGTGGCAAAAAAAATATATCTTATAATTATCTTAACAAGATACGATTCCGATCAGGATACGGCCACTGATGCTCATCGTAGGCCGGACAAAAGTGCCTTATCTGTTTGTACAATAGACGGACACATATAACCTAACATAATATTATATTGAGGTGAGATCTTACTTTGGATTGTGATCGCCAACACTGTGTGCCCTCGGCCTCCGTCGGCTGTCGCAGCCCGAAGTACCAGCAGTATGCGAGTGTGGGAGCTGACGACCGTCGATAGCAGCGGCCTAATCACTCTGATGTGTACGGCGCCGTGTGAGATAGTTGCTCGGAAATACTCTCTGTATTCTGCAATGTGATAGAAAAAAGACGAAATCATTAATAGGCGTATCGGTACGAGCGAAGCTGAATAGAAAATCAGCCATGGCGACTGATAGATGCGACCATCGCGTTGACTTACCTCCGTCGAGGGCCAGAACTATTCTGCCCTTGTGGCTTTCTTGGAATTCTATTTTAGGAAGATCCAGGCTCGTCGAGTTGGCTGCGTACGTCGCCTCGTACAGCGGTCGAGCAAAGCTCACGGCGTATTTGGTTGCTGTGAAAATAGATTTTATGCATTGGTTAGTAGCCGTTCGTTCGAGGCAGAAATGTGCAAAAATTAAGATCGCGCGATTCAATGGCCTCACCGTTGTTGGTGAACTTCAAGATAATTACGATCGACGAAGTCCATCCTTCGGCATTGACGGCTTCGAGTGTCAGGGTGGCGCAGTAAGCAGAGCTGCTGACCTCGTCGGGAAGCCCGTTGGCGGTGATTTCAACTTGACCGTCGACGTATTCAATCGAGAAGTAAGATGCATATTCTGAAAGACAATTTCGAAACGATCATTACGGCCACGATTCATACATTGAATACTCAAAGTACAGATTCTTCGAATGGGCGGTCGTACAAACCTCCGCTTAGTTGCAGCCGCGTGTCCGCCGAAAAGCCTTCCACGATGTGTATGGGCGGCAGGACGACCTTGCCTTCCGAATAGACGCCCTCGTAAATCGTCTGATCGAATCCTACGGAGACACCGCCATTCGCCTGTGAACCCATCGAAGAATGGCTCGTCGGGATGGCTGCTGCTCCGATTTGATTAGTTGCCGTTTGTGTTAGTTCCGCGCTGTGAACGATCGTGTGGCCATCTCCAGAGCCCGAGCCTGAGTGTGGCAAAAAAAATATATCTTATAATTATCTTAACAAGATACGATTCCGATCAGGATACGGCCACTGATGCTCATCGTAGGCCGGACAAAAGTGCCTTATCTGTTTGTACAATAGACGGACACATATAACCTAACATAATATTATATTGAGGTGAGATCTTACTTTGGATTGTGATCGCCAACACTGTGTGCCCTCGGCCTCCGTCGGCTGTCGCAGCCCGAAGTACCAGCAGTATGCGAGTGTGGGAGCTGACGACCGTCGATGGCAGCGGCCTAATCACTCTGATGTGTACGGCGCCGTGTGAGATAGTTGCTCGGAAATACTCTCTGTATTCTGCAATGTGATAGAAAAAAGACGAAATCATTAATAGGCGTATCGGTACGAGCGAAGCTGAATAGAAAATCAGCCATGGCGACTGATAGATGCGACCATCGCGTTGACTTACCTCCGTCGAGGGCCAGAACTATTCTGCCCTTGTGGCTTTCTTGGAATTCTATTTTAGGAAGATCCAGGCTCGTCGAGTTGGCTGCGTACGTCGCCTCGTACAGCGGTCGAGCAAAGCTCACGGCGTATTTGGTTGCTGTGAAAATAGATTTTGTGCATTGGTTAGTAGCCGTTCGTTCGAGGCAGAAATGTGCAAAAATTAAGATCGCGCGATTCAATGGCCTCACCGTTGTTGGTGAACTTCAAGATAATTACGATCGACGAAGTCCATCCTTCGGCATTGACGGCTTCGAGTGTCAGGGTGGCGCAGTAAGCAGAGCTGCTGACCTCGTCGGGAAGCCCGTTGGCGGTGATTTCAACTTGACCGTCGACGTATTCAATCGAGAAGTAAGATGCATATTCTGAAAGACAATTTCGAAACGATCATTACGGCCACGATTCATACATTGAATACTCAAAGTACAGATTCTTCGAATGGGCGGTCGTACAAACCTCCGCTTAGTTGCAGCCGCGTGTCCGCCGAAAAGCCTTCCACGATGTGTATGGGCGGCAGGACGACCTTGCCTTCCGAATAGACGCCCTCGTAAATCGTCTGATCGAATCCTACGGAGACACCGCCATTCGCCTGTGAACCCATCGAAGAATGGCTCGTCGGGATGGCTGCTGCTCCGATTTGATTAGTTGCCGTTTGTGTTAGTTCCGCGCTGTGAACGATCGTGTGGCCATCTCCAGAGCCCGAGCCTGAGTGTGGCAAAAAAAAAATATCTTATAATTATCTTAACAAGATACGATTCCGATCAGGATACGGCCACTGATGCTCATCGTAGGCCGGACAAAAGTGCCTTATCTGTTTGTACAATAGACGGACACATATAACCTAACATAATATTATATTGAGGTGAGATCTTACTTTGGATTGTGATCGCCAACACTGTGTGCCCTCGGCCTCCGTCGGCTGTCGCAGCCCGAAGTACCAGCAGTATGCGAGTGTGGGAGCTGACGACCGTCGATGGCAGCGGCCTAATCACTCTGATGTGTACGGCGCCGTGTGAGATAGTTGCTCGGAAATACTCTCTGTATTCTGCAATGTGATAGAAAAAAGACGAAATCATTAATAGGCGTATCGGTACGAGCGAAGCTGAATAGAAAATCAGCCATGGCGACTGATAGATGCGACCATCGCGTTGACTTACCTCCGTCGAGGGCCAGAACTATTCTGCCCTTGTGGCTTTCTTGGAATTCTATTTTAGGAAGATCCAGGCTCGTCGAGTTGGCTGCGTACGTCGCCTCGTACAGCGGTCGAGCAAAGCTCACGGCGTATTTGGTTGCTGTGAAAATAGATTTTGTGCATTGGTTAGTAGCCGTTCGTTCGAGGCAGAAATGTGCAAAAATTAAGATCGCGCGATTCAATGGCCTCACCGTTGTTGGTGAACTTCAAGATAATTACGATCGACGAAGTCCATCCTTCGGCATTGACGGCTTCGAGTGTCAGGGTGGCGCAGTAAGCAGAGCTGCTGACCTCGTCGGGAAGCCCGTTGGCGGTGATTTCAACTTGACCGTCGACGTATTCAATCGAGAAGTAAGATGCATATTCTGAAAGACAATTTCGAAACGATCATTACGGCCACGATTCATACATTGAATACTCAAAGTACAGATTCTTCGAATGGGCGGTCGTACAAACCTCCGCTTAGTTGCAGCCGCGTGTCCGCCGAAAAGCCTTCCACGATGTGTATGGGCGGCAGGACGACCTTGCCTTCCGAATAGACGCCCTCGTAAATCGTCTGATCGAATCCTACGGAGACACCGCCATTCGCCTGTGAACCCATCGAAGAATGGCTCGTCGGGATGGCTGCTGCTCCGATTTGATTAGTTGCCGTTTGTGTTAGTTCCGCGCTGTGAACGATCGTGTGGCCATCTCCAGAGCCCGAGCCTGAGTGTGGCAAAAAAAATATATCTTATAATTATCTTAACAAGATACGATTCCGATCAGGATACGGCCACTGATGCTCATCGTAGGCCGGACAAAAGTGCCTTATCTGTTTGTACAATAGACGGACACATATAACCTAACATAATATTATATTGAGGTGAGATCTTACTTTGGATTGTGATCGCCAACACTGTGTGCCCTCGGCCTCCGTCGGCTGTCGCAGCCCGAAGTACCAGCAGTATGCGAGTGTGGGAGCTGACGACCGTCGATGGCAGCGGCCTAATCACTCTGATGTGTACGGCGCCGTGTGAGATAGTTGCTCGGAAATACTCTCTGTATTCTGCAATGTGATAGAAAAAAGACGAAATCATTAATAGGCGTATCGGTACGAGCGAAGCTGAATAGAAAATCAGCCATGGCGACTGATAGATGCGACCATCGCGTTGACTTACCTCCGTCGAGGGCCAGAACTATTCTGCCCTTGTGGCTTTCTTGGAATTCTATTTTAGGAAGATCCAGGCTCGTCGAGTTGGCTGCGTACGTCGCCTCGTACAGCGGTCGAGCAAAGCTCACGGCGTATTTGGTTGCTGTGAAAATAGATTTTGTGCATTGGTTAGTAGCCGTTCGTTCGAGGCAGAAATGTGCAAAAATTAAGATCGCGCGATTCAATGGCCTCACCGTTGTTGGTGAACTTCAAGATAATTACGATCGACGAAGTCCATCCTTCGGCATTGACGGCTTCGAGTGTCAGGGTGGCGCAGTAAGCAGAGCTGCTGACCTCGTCGGGAAGCCCGTTGGCGGTGATTTCAACTTGACCGTCGACGTATTCAATCGAGAAGTAAGATGCATATTCTGAAAGACAATTTCGAAACGATCATTACGGCCACGATTCATACATTGAATACTCAAAGTACAGATTCTTCGAATGGGCGGTCGTACAAACCTCCGCTTAGTTGCAGCCGCGTGTCCGCCGAAAAGCCTTCCACGATGTGTATGGGCGGCAGGACGACCTTGCCTTCCGAATAGACGCCCTCGTAAATCGTCTGATCGAATCCTACGGAGACACCGCCATTCGCCTGTGAACCCATCGAAGAATGGCTCGTCGGGATGGCTGCTGCTCCGATTTGATTAGTTGCCGTTTGTGTTAGTTCCGCGCTGTGAACGATCGTGTGGCCATCTCCAGAGCCCGAGCCTGAGTGTGGCAAAAAAAATATATCTTATAATTATCTTAACAAGATACGATTCCGATCAGGATACGGCCACTGATGCTCATCGTAGGCCGGACAAAAGTGCCTTATCTGTTTGTACAATAGACGGACACATATAACCTAACATAATATTATATTGAGGTGAGATCTTACTTTGGATTGTGATCGCCAACACTGTGTGCCCTCGGCCTCCGTCGGCTGTCGCAGCCCGAAGTACCAGCAGTATGCGAGTGTGGGAGCTGACGACCGTCGATGGCAGCGGCCTAATCACTCTGATGTGTACGGCGCCGTGTGAGATAGTTGCTCGGAAATACTCTCTGTATTCTGCAATGTGATAGAAAAAAGACGAAATCATTAATAGGCGTATCGGTACGAGCGAAGCTGAATAGAAAATCAGCCATGGCGACTGATAGATGCGACCATCGCGTTGACTTACCTCCGTCGAGGGCCAGAACTATTCTGCCCTTGTGGCTTTCTTGGAATTCTATTTTAGGAAGATCCAGGCTCGTCGAGTTGGCTGCGTACGTCGCCTCGTACAGCGGTCGAGCAAAGCTCACGGCGTATTTGGTTGCTGTGAAAATAGATTTTGTGCATTGGTTAGTAGCCGTTCGTTCGAGGCAGAAATGTGCAAAAATTAAGATCGCGCGATTCAATGGCCTCACCGTTGTTGGTGAACTTCAAGATAATTACGATCGACGAAGTCCATCCTTCGGCATTGACGGCTTCGAGTGTCAGGGTGGCGCAGTAAGCAGAGCTGCTGACCTCGTCGGGAAGCCCGTTGGCGGTGATTTCAACTTGACCGTCGACGTATTCAATCGAGAAGTAAGATGCATATTCTGAAAGACAATTTCGAAACGATCATTACGGCCACGATTCATACATTGAATACTCAAAGTACAGATTCTTCGAATGGGCGGTCGTACAAACCTCCGCTTAGTTGCAGCCGCGTGTCCGCCGAAAAGCCTTCCACGATGTGTATGGGCGGCAGGACGACCTTGCCTTCCGAATAGACGCCCTCGTAAATCGTCTGATCGAATCCTACGGAGACACCGCCATTCGCCTGTGAACCCATCGAAGAATGGCTCGTCGGGATGGCTGCTGCTCCGATTTGATTAGTTGCCGTTTGTGTTAGTTCCGCGCTGTGAACGATCGTGTGGCCATCTCCAGAGCCCGAGCCTGAGTGTGGCAAAAAAAATATATCTTATAATTATCTTAACAAGATACGATTCCGATCAGGATACGGCCACTGATGCTCATCGTAGGCCGGACAAAAGTGCCTTATCTGTTTGTACAATAGACGGACACATATAACCTAACATAATATTATATTGAGGTGAGATCTTACTTTGGATTGTGATCGCCAACACTGTGTGCCCTCGGCCTCCGTCGGCTGTCGCAGCCCGAAGTACCAGCAGTATGCGAGTGTGGGAGCTGACGACCGTCGATGGCAGCGGCCTAATCACTCTGATGTGTACGGCGCCGTGTGAGATAGTTGCTCGGAAATACTCTCTGTATTCTGCAATGTGATAGAAAAAAGACGAAATCATTAATAGGCGTATCGGTACGAGCGAAGCTGAATAGAAAATCAGCCATGGCGACTGATAGATGCGACCATCGCGTTGACTTACCTCCGTCGAGGGCCAGAACTATTCTGCCCTTGTGGCTTTCTTGGAATTCTATTTTAGGAAGATCCAGGCTCGTCGAGTTGGCTGCGTACGTCGCCTCGTACAGCGGTCGAGCAAAGCTCACGGCGTATTTGGTTGCTGTGAAAATAGATTTTGTGCATTGGTTAGTAGCCGTTCGTTCGAGGCAGAAATGTGCAAAAATTAAGATCGCGCGATTCAATGGCCTCACCGTTGTTGGTGAACTTCAAGATAATTACGATCGACGAAGTCCATCCTTCGGCATTGACGGCTTCGAGTGTCAGGGTGGCGCAGTAAGCAGAGCTGCTGACCTCGTCGGGAAGCCCGTTGGCGGTGATTTCAACTTGACCGTCGACGTATTCAATCGAGAAGTAAGATGCATATTCTGAAAGACAATTTCGAAACGATCATTACGGCCACGATTCATACATTGAATACTCAAAGTACAGATTCTTCGAATGGGCGGTCGTACAAACCTCCGCTTAGTTGCAGCCGCGTGTCCGCCGAAAAGCCTTCCACGATGTGTATGGGCGGCAGGACGACCTTGCCTTCCGAATAGACGCCCTCGTAAATCGTCTGATCGAATCCTACGGAGACACCGCCATTCGCCTGTGAACCCATCGAAGAATGGCTCGTCGGGATGGCTGCTGCTCCGATTTGATTAGTTGCCGTTTGTGTTAGTTCCGCGCTGTGAACGATCGTGTGGCCATCTCCAGAGCCCGAGCCTGAGTGTGGCAAAAAAAATATATCTTATAATTATCTTAACAAGATACGATTCCGATCAGGATACGGCCACTGATGCTCATCGTAGGCCGGACAAAAGTGCCTTATCTGTTTGTACAATAGACGGACACATATAACCTAACATAATATTATATTGAGGTGAGATCTTACTTTGGATTGTGATCGCCAACACTGTGTGCCCTCGGCCTCCGTCGGCTGTCGCAGCCCGAAGTACCAGCAGTATGCGAGTGTGGGAGCTGACGACCGTCGATGGCAGCGGCCTAATCACTCTGATGTGTACGGCGCCGTGTGAGATAGTTGCTCGGAAATACTCTCTGTATTCTGCAATGTGATAGAAAAAAGACGAAATCATTAATAGGCGTATCGGTACGAGCGAAGCTGAATAGAAAATCAGCCATGGCGACTGATAGATGCGACCATCGCGTTGACTTACCTCCGTCGAGGGCCAGAACTATTCTGCCCTTGTGGCTTTCTTGGAATTCTATTTTAGGAAGATCCAGGCTCGTCGAGTTGGCTGCGTACGTCGCCTCGTACAGCGGTCGAGCAAAGCTCACGGCGTATTTGGTTGCTGTGAAAATAGATTTTGTGCATTGGTTAGTAGCCGTTCGTTCGAGGCAGAAATGTGCAAAAATTAAGATCGCGCGATTCAATGGCCTCACCGTTGTTGGTGAACTTCAAGATAATTACGATCGACGAAGTCCATCCTTCGGCATTGACGGCTTCGAGTGTCAGGGTGGCGCAGTAAGCAGAGCTGCTGACCTCGTCGGGAAGCCCGTTGGCGGTGATTTCAACTTGACCGTCGACGTATTCAATCGAGAAGTAAGATGCATATTCTGAAAGACAATTTCGAAACGATCATTACGGCCACGATTCATACATTGAATACTCAAAGTACAGATTCTTCGAATGGGCGGTCGTACAAACCTCCGCTTAGTTGCAGCCGCGTGTCCGCCGAAAAGCCTTCCACGATGTGTATGGGCGGCAGGACGACCTTGCCTTCCGAATAGACGCCCTCGTAAATCGTCTGATCGAATCCTACGGAGACACCGCCATTCGCCTGTGAACCCATCGAAGAATGGCTCGTCGGGATGGCTGCTGCTCCGATTTGATTAGTTGCCGTTTGTGTTAGTTCCGCGCTGTGAACGATCGTGTGGCCATCTCCAGAGCCCGAGCCTGAGTGTGGCAAAAAAAATATATCTTATAATTATCTTAACAAGATACGATTCCGATCAGGATACGGCCACTGATGCTCATCGTAGGCCGGACAAAAGTGCCTTATCTGTTTGTACAATAGACGGACACATATAACCTAACATAATATTATATTGAGGTGAGATCTTACTTTGGATTGTGATCGCCAACACTGTGTGCCCTCGGCCTCCGTCGGCTGTCGCAGCCCGAAGTACCAGCAGTATGCGAGTGTGGGAGCTGACGACCGTCGATGGCAGCGGCCTAATCACTCTGATGTGTACGGCGCCGTGTGAGATAGTTGCTCGGAAATACTCTCTGTATTCTGCAATGTGATAGAAAAAAGACGAAATCATTAATAGGCGTATCGGTACGAGCGAAGCTGAATAGAAAATCAGCCATGGCGACTGATAGATGCGACCATCGCGTTGACTTACCTCCGTCGAGGGCCAGAACTATTCTGCCCTTGTGGCTTTCTTGGAATTCTATTTTAGGAAGATCCAGGCTCGTCGAGTTGGCTGCGTACGTCGCCTCGTACAGCGGTCGAGCAAAGCTCACGGCGTATTTGGTTGCTGTGAAAATAGATTTTGTGCATTGGTTAGTAGCCGTTCGTTCGAGGCAGAAATGTGCAAAAATTAAGATCGCGCGATTCAATGGCCTCACCGTTGTTGGTGAACTTCAAGATAATTACGATCGACGAAGTCCATCCTTCGGCATTGACGGCTTCGAGTGTCAGGGTGGCGCAGTAAGCAGAGCTGCTGACCTCGTCGGGAAGCCCGTTGGCGGTGATTTCAACTTGACCGTCGACGTATTCAATCGAGAAGTAAGATGCATATTCTGAAAGACAATTTCGAAACGATCATTACGGCCACGATTCATACATTGAATACTCAAAGTACAGATTCTTCGAATGGGCGGTCGTACAAACCTCCGCTTAGTTGCAGCCGCGTGTCCGCCGAAAAGCCTTCCACGATGTGTATGGGCGGCAGGACGACCTTGCCTTCCGAATAGACGCCCTCGTAAATCGTCTGATCGAATCCTACGGAGACACCGCCATTCGCCTGTGAACCCATCGAAGAATGGCTCGTCGGGATGGCTGCTGCTCCGATTTGATTAGTTGCCGTTTGTGTTAGTTCCGCGCTGTGAACGATCGTGTGGCCATCTCCAGAGCCCGAGCCTGAGTGTGGCAAAAAAAATATATCTTATAATTATCTTAACAAGATACGATTCCGATCAGGATACGGCCACTGATGCTCATCGTAGGCCGGACAAAAGTGCCTTATCTGTTTGTACAATAGACGGACACATATAACCTAACATAATATTATATTGAGGTGAGATCTTACTTTGGATTGTGATCGCCAACACTGTGTGCCCTCGGCCTCCGTCGGCTGTCGCAGCCCGAAGTACCAGCAGTATGCGAGTGTGGGAGCTGACGACCGTCGATGGCAGCGGCCTAATCACTCTGATGTGTACGGCGCCGTGTGAGATAGTTGCTCGGAAATACTCTCTGTATTCTGCAATGTGATAGAAAAAAGACGAAATCATTAATAGGCGTATCGGTACGAGCGAAGCTGAATAGAAAATCAGCCATGGCGACTGATAGATGCGACCATCGCGTTGACTTACCTCCGTCGAGGGCCAGAACTATTCTGCCCTTGTGGCTTTCTTGGAATTCTATTTTAGGAAGATCCAGGCTCGTCGAGTTGGCTGCGTACGTCGCCTCGTACAGCGGTCGAGCAAAGCTCACGGCGTATTTGGTTGCTGTGAAAATAGATTTTGTGCATTGGTTAGTAGCCGTTCGTTCGAGGCAGAAATGTGCAAAAATTAAGATCGCGCGATTCAATGGCCTCACCGTTGTTGGTGAACTTCAAGATAATTACGATCGACGAAGTCCATCCTTCGGCATTGACGGCTTCGAGTGTCAGGGTGGCGCAGTAAGCAGAGCTGCTGACCTCGTCGGGAAGCCCGTTGGCGGTGATTTCAACTTGACCGTCGACGTATTCAATCGAGAAGTAAGATGCATATTCTGAAAGACAATTTCGAAACGATCATTACGGCCACGATTCATACATTGAATACTCAAAGTACAGATTCTTCGAATGGGCGGTCGTACAAACCTCCGCTTAGTTGCAGCCGCGTGTCCGCCGAAAAGCCTTCCACGATGTGTATGGGCGGCAGGACGACCTTGCCTTCCGAATAGACGCCCTCGTAAATCGTCTGATCGAATCCTACGGAGACACCGCCATTCGCCTGTGAACCCATCGAAGAATGGCTCGTCGGGATGGCTGCTGCTCCGATTTGATTAGTTGCCGTTTGTGTTAGTTCCGCGCTGTGAACGATCGTGTGGCCATCTCCAGAGCCCGAGCCTGAGTGTGGCAAAAAAAATATATCTTATAATTATCTTAACAAGATACGATTCCGATCAGGATACGGCCACTGATGCTCATCGTAGGCCGGACAAAAGTGCCTTATCTGTTTGTACAATAGACGGACACATATAACCTAACATAATATTATATTGAGGTGAGATCTTACTTTGGATTGTGATCGCCAACACTGTGTGCCCTCGGCCTCCGTCGGCTGTCGCAGCCCGAAGTACCAGCAGTATGCGAGTGTGGGAGCTGACGACCGTCGATAGCAGCGGCCTAATCACTCTGATGTGTACGGCGCCGTGTGAGATAGTTGCTCGGAAATACTCTCTGTATTCTGCAATGTGATAGAAAAAAGACGAAATCATTAATAGGCGTATCGGTACGAGCGAAGCTGAATAGAAAATCAGCCATGGCGACTGATAGATGCGACCATCGCGTTGACTTACCTCCGTCGAGGGCCAGAACTATTCTGCCCTTGTGGCTTTCTTGGAATTCTATTTTAGGAAGATCCAGGCTCGTCGAGTTGGCTGCGTACGTCGCCTCGTACAGCGGTCGAGCAAAGCTCACGGCGTATTTGGTTGCTGTGAAAATAGATTTTATGCATTGGTTAGTAGCCGTTCGTTCGAGGCAGAAATGTGCAAAAATTAAGATCGCGCGATTCAATGGCCTCACCGTTGTTGGTGAACTTCAAGATAATTACGATCGACGAAGTCCATCCTTCGGCATTGACGGCTTCGAGTGTCAGGGTGGCGCAGTAAGCAGAGCTGCTGACCTCGTCGGGAAGCCCGTTGGCGGTGATTTCAACTTGACCGTCGACGTATTCAATCGAGAAGTAAGATGCATATTCTGAAAGACAATTTCGAAACGATCATTACGGCCACGATTCATACATTGAATACTCAAAGTACAGATTCTTCGAATGGGCGGTCGTACAAACCTCCGCTTAGTTGCAGCCGCGTGTCCGCCGAAAAGCCTTCCACGATGTGTATGGGCGGCAGGACGACCTTGCCTTCCGAATAGACGCCCTCGTAAATCGTCTGATCGAATCCTACGGAGACACCGCCATTCGCCTGTGAACCCATCGAAGAATGGCTCGTCGGGATGGCTGCTGCTCCGATTTGATTAGTTGCCGTTTGTGTTAGTTCCGCGCTGTGAACGATCGTGTGGCCATCTCCAGAGCCCGAGCCTGAGTGTGGCAAAAAAAATATATCTTATAATTATCTTAACAAGATACGATTCCGATCAGGATACGGCCACTGATGCTCATCGTAGGCCGGACAAAAGTGCCTTATCTGTTTGTACAATAGACGGACACATATAACCTAACATAATATTATATTGAGGTGAGATCTTACTTTGGATTGTGATCGCCAACACTGTGTGCCCTCGGCCTCCGTCGGCTGTCGCAGCCCGAAGTACCAGCAGTATGCGAGTGTGGGAGCTGACGACCGTCGATGGCAGCGGCCTAATCACTCTGATGTGTACGGCGCCGTGTGAGATAGTTGCTCGGAAATACTCTCTGTATTCTGCAATGTGATAGAAAAAAGACGAAATCATTAATAGGCGTATCGGTACGAGCGAAGCTGAATAGAAAATCAGCCATGGCGACTGATAGATGCGACCATCGCGTTGACTTACCTCCGTCGAGGGCCAGAACTATTCTGCCCTTGTGGCTTTCTTGGAATTCTATTTTAGGAAGATCCAGGCTCGTCGAGTTGGCTGCGTACGTCGCCTCGTACAGCGGTCGAGCAAAGCTCACGGCGTATTTGGTTGCTGTGAAAATAGATTTTGTGCATTGGTTAGTAGCCGTTCGTTCGAGGCAGAAATGTGTAAAAATTAAGATCGCGCGATTCAATGGCCTTACCGTTGTTGGTGAACTTCAAGATAATTACGATCGACGAAGTCCATCCTTCGGCATTGACGGCTTCGAGTGTCAGGGTGGCGCAGTAAGCAGAGCTGCTGACCTCGTCGGGAAGCCCGTTGGCGGTGATTTCAACTTGACCGTCGACGTATTCAATCGAGAAGTAAGATGCATATTCTGAAAGACAATTTCGAAACGATCATTACGGCCACGATTCATACATTGAATACTCAAAGTACAGATTCTTCGAATGGGCGGTCGTACAAACCTCCGCTTAGTTGCAGCCGCGTGTCCGCCGAAAAGCCTTCCACGATGTGTATGGGCGGCAGGACGACCTTGCCTTCCGAATAGACGCCCTCGTAAATCGTCTGATCGAATCCTACGGAGACACCGCCATTCGCCTGTGAACCCATAGAAGAATGGCTCGTCGGGATGGCTGCTGCTCCGATTTGATTAGTTGCCGTTTGTGTTAGTTCCGCGCTGTGAACGATCGTGTGGCCATCTCCAGAGCCCGAGCCTGAGTGTGGCAAAAAAAAAATATCTTATAATTATCTTAACAAGATACGATTCCGATCAGGATACGACTGATGCTCATCGTAGGCCGGACAAAAGTGCCTTATCTGTTTGTACAATAGACGGACACATATAACCTAACATAATATTATATTGAGGTGAGATCTTACTTTGGATTGTGATCGCCAACACTGTGTGCCCTCGGCCTCCGTCGGCTGTCGCAGCCCGAAGTACCAGCAGTATGCGAGTGTGGGAGCTGACGACCGTCGATGGCAGCGGCCTAATCACTCTGATGTGTACGGCGCCGTGTGAGATAGTTGCTCGGAAATACTCTCTGTATTCTGCAATGTGATAGAAAAAAGACGAAATCATTAATAGGCGTATCGGTACGAGCGAAGCTGAATAGAAAATCAGCCATGGCGACTGATAGATGCGACCATCGCGTTGACTTACCTCCGTCGAGGGCCAGAACTATTCTGCCCTTGTGGCTTTCTTGGAATTCTATTTTAGGAAGATCCAGGCTCGTCGAGTTGGCTGCGTACGTCGCCTCGTACAGCGGTCGAGCAAAGCTCACGGCGTATTTGGTTGCTGTGAAAATAGATTTTGTGCATTGGTTAGTAGCCGTTCGTTCGAGGCAGAAATGTGCAAAAATTAAGATCGCGCGATTCAATGGCCTCACCGTTGTTGGTGAACTTCAAGATAATTACGATCGACGAAGTCCATCCTTCGGCATTGACGGCTTCGAGTGTCAGGGTGGCGCAGTAAGCAGAGCTGCTGACCTCGTCGTGAAGCCCGTTGGCGGTGATTTCAACTTGACCGTCGACGTATTCAATCGAGAAGTAAGATGCATATTCTGAAAGACAATTTCGAAACGATCATTACGGCCACGATTCATACATTGAATACTCAAAGTACAGATTCTTCGAATGGGCGGTCGTACAAACCTCCGCTTAGTTGCAGCCGCGTGTCCGCCGAAAAGCCTTCCACGATGTGTATGGGCGGCAGGACGACCTTGCCTTCCGAATAGACGCCCTCGTAAATCGTCTGATCGAATCCTACGGAGACACCGCCATTCGCCTGTGAACCCATCGAAGAATGGCTCGTCGGGATGGCTGCTGCTCCGATTTGATTAGTTGCCGTTTGTGTTAGTTCCGCGCTGTGAACGATCGTGTGGCCATCTCCAGAGCCCGAGCCTGAGTGTGGCAAAAAAAAATATATCTTATAATTATCTTAACAAGATACGATTCCGATCAGGATACGGCCACTGATGCTCATCGTAGGCCGGACAAAAGTGCCTTATCTGTTTGTACAATAGACGGACACATATAACCTAACATAATATTATATTGAGGTGAGATCTTACTTTGGATTGTGATCGCCAACACTGTGTGCCCTCGGCCTCCGTCGGCTGTCGCAGCCCGAAGTACCAGCAGTATGCGAGTGTGGGAGCTGACGACCGTCGATGGCAGCGGCCTAATCACTCTGATGTGTACGGCGCCGTGTGAGATAGTTGCTCGGAAATACTCTCTGTATTCTGCAATGTGATAGAAAAAAGACGAAATCATTAATAGGCGTATCGGTACGAGCGAAGCTGAATAGAAAATCAGCCATGGCGACTGATAGATGCGACCATCGCGTTGACTTACCTCCGTCGAGGGCCAGAACTATTCTGCCCTTGTGGCTTTCTTGGAATTCTATTTTAGGAAGATCCAGGCTCGTCGAGTTGGCTGCGTACGTCGCCTCGTACAGCGGTCGAGCAAAGCTCACGGCGTATTTGGTTGCTGTGAAAATAGATTTTGTGCATTGGTTAGTAGCCGTTCGTTCGAGGCAGAAATGTGCAAAAATTAAGATCGCGCGATTCAATGGCCTCACCGTTGTTGGTGAACTTCAAGATAATTACGATCGACGAAGTCCATCCTTCGGCATTGACGGCTTCGAGTGTCAGGGTGGCGCAGTAAGCAGAGCTGCTGACCTCGTCGGGAAGCCCGTTGGCGGTGATTTCAACTTGACCGTCGACGTATTCAATCGAGAAGTAAGATGCATATTCTGAAAGACAATTTCGAAACGATCATTACGGCCACGATTCATACATTGAATACTCAAAGTACAGATTCTTCGAATGGGCGGTCGTACAAACCTCCGCTTAGTTGCAGCCGCGTGTCCGCCGAAAAGCCTTCCACGATGTGTATGGGCGGCAGGACGACCTTGCCTTCCGAATAGACGCCCTCGTAAATCGTCTGATCGAATCCTACGGAGACACCGCCATTCGCCTGTGAACCCATCGAAGAATGGCTCGTCGGGATGGCTGCTGCTCCGATTTGATTAGTTGCCGTTTGTGTTAGTTCCGCGCTGTGAACGATCGTGTGGCCATCTCCAGAGCCCGAGCCTGAGTGTGGCAAAAAAAATATATCTTATAATTATCTTAACAAGATACGATTCCGATCAGGATACGGCCACTGATGCTCATCGTAGGCCGGACAAAAGTGCCTTATCTGTTTGTACAATAGACGGACACATATAACCTAACATAATATTATATTGAGGTGAGATCTTACTTTGGATTGTGATCGCCAACACTGTGTGCCCTCGGCCTCCGTCGGCTGTCGCAGCCCGAAGTACCAGCAGTATGCGAGTGTGGGAGCTGACGACCGTCGATGGCAGCGGCCTAATCACTCTGATGTGTACGGCGCCGTGTGAGATAGTTGCTCGGAAATACTCTCTGTATTCTGCAATGTGATAGAAAAAAGACGAAATCATTAATAGGCGTATCGGTACGAGCGAAGCTGAATAGAAAATCAGCCATGGCGACTGATAGATGCGACCATCGCGTTGACTTACCTCCGTCGAGGGCCAGAACTATTCTGCCCTTGTGGCTTTCTTGGAATTCTATTTTAGGAAGATCCAGGCTCGTCGAGTTGGCTGCGTACGTCGCCTCGTACAGCGGTCGAGCAAAGCTCACGGCGTATTTGGTTGCTGTGAAAATAGATTTTGTGCATTGGTTAGTAGCCGTTCGTTCGAGGCAGAAATGTGCAAAAATTAAGATCGCGCGATTCAATGGCCTCACCGTTGTTGGTGAACTTCAAGATAATTACGATCGACGAAGTCCATCCTTCGGCATTGACGGCTTCGAGTGTCAGGGTGGCGCAGTAAGCAGAGCTGCTGACCTCGTCGGGAAGCCCGTTGGCGGTGATTTCAACTTGACCGTCGACGTATTCAATCGAGAAGTAAGATGCATATTCTGAAAGACAATTTCGAAACGATCATTACGGCCACGATTCATACATTGAATACTCAAAGTACAGATTCTTCGAATGGGCGGTCGTACAAACCTCCGCTTAGTTGCAGCCGCGTGTCCGCCGAAAAGCCTTCCACGATGTGTATGGGCGGCAGGACGACCTTGCCTTCCGAATAGACGCCCTCGTAAATCGTCTGATCGAATCCTACGGAGACACCGCCATTCGCCTGTGAACCCATCGAAGAATGGCTCGTCGGGATGGCTGCTGCTCCGATTTGATTAGTTGCCGTTTGTGTTAGTTCCGCGCTGTGAACGATCGTGTGGCCATCTCCAGAGCCCGAGCCTGAGTGTGGCAAAAAAAAAATATCTTATAATTATCTTAACAAGATACGATTCCGATCAGGATACGGCCACTGATGCTCATCGTAGGCCGGACAAAAGTGCCTTATCTGTTTGTACAATAGACGGACACATATAACCTAACATAATATTATATTGAGGTGAGATCTTACTTTGGATTGTGATCGCCAACACTGTGTGCCCTCGGCCTCCGTCGGCTGTCGCAGCCCGAAGTACCAGCAGTATGCGAGTGTGGGAGCTGACGACCGTCGATGGCAGCGGCCTAATCACTCTGATGTGTACGGCGCCGTGTGAGATAGTTGCTCGGAAATACTCTCTGTATTCTGCAATGTGATAGAAAAAAGACGAAATCATTAATAGGCGTATCGGTACGAGCGAAGCTGAATAGAAAATCAGCCATGGCGACTGATAGATGCGACCATCGCGTTGACTTACCTCCGTCGAGGGCCAGAACTATTCTGCCCTTGTGGCTTTCTTGGAATTCTATTTTAGGAAGATCCAGGCTCGTCGAGTTGGCTGCGTACGTCGCCTCGTACAGCGGTCGAGCAAAGCTCACGGCATATTTGGTTGCTGTGAAAATAGATTTTGTGCATTGGTTAGTAGCCGTTCGTTCGAGGCAGAAATGTGCAAAAATTAAGATCGCGCGATTCAATGGCCTCACCGTTGTTGGTGAACTTCAAGATAATTACGATCGACGAAGTCCATCCTTCGGCATTGACGGCTTCGAGTGTCAGGGTGGCGCAGTA
The DNA here is from genome assembly GCA_020383195.1 of Neomicropteryx cornuta. NCBI lineage: Eukaryota > Metazoa > Arthropoda > Insecta > Lepidoptera > Micropterigidae > Neomicropteryx > Neomicropteryx cornuta. The sequence continues at coordinate 16,021,753 of JAHKQU010000021.1, read as the reverse complement.
AGCAGAGCTGCTGACCTCGTCGGGAAGCCCGTTGGCGGTGATTTCAACTTGACCGTCGACGTATTCAATCGAGAAGTAAGATGCATATTCTGAAAGACAATTTCGAAACGATCATTACGGCCACGATTCATACATTGAATACTCAAAGTACAGATTCTTCGAATGGGCGGTCGTACAAACCTCCGCTTAGTTGCAGCCGCGTGTCCGCCGAAAAGCCTTCCACGATGTGTATGGGCGGCAGGACGACCTTGCCTTCCGAATAGACGCCCTCGTAAATCGTCTGATCGAATCCTACGGAGACACCGCCATTCGCCTGTGAACCCATCGAAGAATGGCTCGTCGGGATGGCTGCTGCTCCGATTTGATTAGTTGCCGTTTGTGTTAGTTCCGCGCTGTGAACGATCGTGTGGCCATCTCCAGAGCCCGAGCCTGAGTGTGGCAAAAAAAATATATCTTATAATTATCTTAACAAGATACGATTCCGATCAGGATACGGCCACTGATGCTCATCGTAGGCCGGACAAAAGTGCCTTATCTGTTTGTACAATAGACGGACACATATAACCTAACATAATATTATATTGAGGTGAGATCTTACTTTGGATTGTGATCGCCAACACTGTGTGCCCTCGGCCTCCGTCGGCTGTCGCAGCCCGAAGTACCAGCAGTATGCGAGTGTGGGAGCTGACGACCGTCGATGGCAGCGGCCTAATCACTCTGATGTGTACGGCGCCGTGTGAGATAGTTGCTCGGAAATACTCTCTGTATTCTGCAATGTGATAGAAAAAAGACGAAATCATTAATAGGCGTATCGGTACGAGCGAAGCTGAATAGAAAATCAGCCATGGCGACTGATAGATGCGACCATCGCGTTGACTTACCTCCGTCGAGGGCCAGAACTATTCTGCCCTTGTGGCTTTCTTGGAATTCTATTTTAGGAAGATCCAGGCTCGTCGAGTTGGCTGCGTACGTCGCCTCGTACAGCGGTCGAGCAAAGCTCACGGCATATTTGGTTGCTGTGAAAATAGATTTTGTGCATTGGTTAGTAGCCGTTCGTTCGAGGCAGAAATGTGCAAAAATTAAGATCGCGCGATTCAATGGCCTCACCGTTGTTGGTGAACTTCAAGATAATTACGATCGACGAAGTCCATCCTTCGGCATTGACGGCTTCGAGTGTCAGGGTGGCGCAGTAAGCAGAGCTGCTGACCTCGTCGGGAAGCCCGTTGGCGGTGATTTCAACTTGACCGTCGACGTATTCAATCGAGAAGTAAGATGCATATTCTGAAAGACAATTTCGAAACGATCATTACGGCCACGATTCATACATTGAATACTCAAAGTACAGATTCTTCGAATGGGCGGTCGTACAAACCTCCGCTTAGTTGCAGCCGCGTGTCCGCCGAAAAGCCTTCCACGATGTGTATGGGCGGCAGGACGACCTTGCCTTCCGAATAGACGCCCTCGTAAATCGTCTGATCGAATCCTACGGAGACACCGCCATTCGCCTGTGAACCCATCGAAGAATGGCTCGTCGGGATGGCTGCTGCTCCGATTTGATTAGTTGCCGTTTGTGTTAGTTCCGCGCTGTGAACGATCGTGTGGCCATCTCCAGAGCCCGAGCCTGAGTGTGGCAAAAAAAATATATCTTATAATTATCTTAACAAGATACGATTCCGATCAGGATACGGCCACTGATGCTCATCGTAGGCCGGACAAAAGTGCCTTATCTGTTTGTACAATAGACGGACACATACGAGTATAACCTAACATAATATTATATTGAGGTGAGATCTTACTTTGGATTGTGATCGCCAACACTGTGTGCCCTCGGCCTCCGTCGGCTGTCGCAGCCCGAAGTACCAGCAGTATGCGAGTGTGGGAGCTGACGACAGTCGATGGCAGCGGCCTAATCACTCTGATGTGTACGGCGCCGTGTGAGATAGTTGCTCGGAAATACTCTCTGTATTCTGCAATGTGATAGAAAAAAGACGAAATCATTAATAGGCGTATCGGTACGAGCGAAGCTGAATAGAAAATCAGCCATGGCGACTGATAGATGCGACCATCGCGTTGACTTACCTCCGTCGAGGGCCAGAACTATTCTGCCCTTGTGGCTTTCTTGGAATTCTATTTTAGGAAGATCCAGGCTCGTCGAGTTGGCTGCGTACGTCGCCTCGTACAGCGGTCGAGCAAAGCTCACGGCGTATTTGGTTGCTGTGAAAATAGATTTTGTGCATTGGTTAGTAGCCGTTCGTTCGAGGCAGAAATGTGCAAAAATTAAGATCGCGCGATTCAATGGCCTCACCGTTGTTGGTGAACTTCAAGATAATTACGATCGACGAAGTCCATCCTTCGGCATTGACGGCTTCGAGTGTCAGGGTGGCGCAGTAAGCAGAGCTGCTGACCTCGTCGGGAAGCCCGTTGGCGGTGATTTCAACTTGACCGTCGACGTATTCAATCGAGAAGTAAGATGCATATTCTGAAAGACAATTTCGAAACGATCATTACGGCCACGATTCATACATTGAATACTCAAAGTACAGATTCTTCGAATGGGCGGTCGTACAAACCTCCGCTTAGTTGCAGCCGCGTGTCCGCCGAAAAGCCTTCCACGATGTGTATGGGCGGCAGGACGACCTTGCCTTCCGAATAGACGCCCTCGTAAATCGTCTGATCGAATCCTACGGAGACACCGCCATTCGCCTGTGAACCCATCGAAGAATGGCTCGTCGGGATGGCTGCTGCTCCGATTTGATTAGTTGCCGTTTGTGTTAGTTCCGCGCTGTGAACGATCGTGTGGCCATCTCCAGAGCCCGAGCCTGAGTGTGGCAAAAAAAATATATCTTATAATTATCTTAACAAGATACGATTCCGATCAGGATACGGCCACTGATGCTCATCGTAGGCCGGACAAAAGTGCCTTATCTGTTTGTACAATAGACGGACACATATAACCTAACATAATCTCCTGGTCCAAATCTCCCAATAATTCCACAATGACACCGAATGGATCTTATGATGTAACCAGTACCCAATTTATTGACAGTTTTATTTTTGCTGGTCTAAGCCAATATAATGCTATTGCAAATGCGCGAGGGCGAATACTAGACCTAGTGCTTAGCAATGTGGATGTGCAGGTTTCGCGTTCTCTTGACCCCCTCGTCAAGGAAGACGCTCATCACCCAACCCTTGACATAAACATGTGCAATCAATCTTATGCACCTCTGCGCGCTCCTACTAAACATGTCTATCAATTTGCTAAAGCTGACTACTCGACAATAAACGCCCACTTAGGCACCGTCGATTGGTCATCGGTCTTGTCCAACCCGGACCTCGATATCGCAGTTAGCAATTTTTATGACATACTATACGAAACCTTTGAGAACCATATACCCTCCCGTATAATAAGAGACACACTTTACCCAAAATGGTTCTCGCCTTCTTTAATTAACATTATTAAAGAAAAGGCAAGATTCCACAGGAAATGGAAGAAATTTAATAATCCCTGCGATAAAGATACATTTAATTGTCTTCGGTCTCGGCAAAAAACCCTCCAAAAACAATGTTTCCGTGAATATGTGAATCAATGCGAATCCAATATTAAAAATAATCCTAAATCTTTTTGGCGCTATGTTAAGAATATTCGCAAGCGCGACTCCATTCCAAAATGTATGAACTTCGGCGGGGAAATAATATCCGATGGACCCGCAATTAGTGAATGTTTTTCGAAATACTTCAAATCTGTCTTCGTCGATCACGATCAGGGACATTTCGATCCGTCCTCAAGTTCCTTAAAAGACTTCATGAACAATTCTCTCAATATTGGTGAAATAGAAATAAACGTTGACATTATTGCTAAATATATTAACCAACTGGACCCAAGCAAGGGGGCTGGAAGTGATAACATCCCTGTAACTTTTATAATAAACTGTGTAGATCAATTGAAACACCCGATATATATTTTATTCTCTCGATCTATGCGCTCCGGATGCTTTCCATCCAAGTGGAAGGAGGCGCTTGTCGTCCCAATTCACAAAAAAGGCTCCAAAAACGATATTGAAAACTATAGGCCTATTTCTATTCTCTCAGTTTTAAGTAAACTATTTGAAAAAATAGTTTACGATCAAATTTATCCTATAATCTCCCATTCTCTTCCTGCACAGCAACACGGTTTCTTGCAAAAGCGCTCTGTCCTGACCAACTTGAGCGAGTTTACTGAACACGTTCTGACGAAAATGGACAAGCGGGCTCAAGTTGATGTCATATACACAGATTTCTCTAAGGCGTTTGACAGAGTCAATCACCATATTCTAATTGCCAAGCTGGAAGCATTAGGTATACACGGTGATCTCCTTAGATGGTTCAAATCCTATATAAGCAATCGGAGCCAGGCAGTCGTCGTTAGTGGTCACCGTTCAAGTTTTGTAATAATTCCATCTGGTGTTCCTCAAGGAACTCACTTAGGGCCTTTACTGTTTAATGCATATATCAGCGATATTGGTAACTGTTTTTACACTTCTGAGCACAATCTCTACGCTGATGACATGAAAATTTATTCAGTAATCTCTAATTTGGACGATTGCATTAATATGCAGCAAGACCTCGACCGTTTATCTGTGTACTGCACAAATAATAATATTGACATAAATTCAACTAAGTGCAACAAGATCTCCTATACGCGAAATGTTATAAAAACCGATTTCACTTATGCCATCGGTACGACTAAAGACGACATAATTGAAACTACATGTGTCCGCGATCTGGGCATACATTTAGATCATAAATTAATCGGCGATCAACATATATCTTATATTGTTGATAAAGCATGCAAAACACTTGGCTTCATATTTAGGTCATGTAAGTCTTTTTCGGGGTCACAGGCACACATAACTCTATATTTTGCGTACGTTCGCAGTCTGTTAGAGTTTGCATCTCCTGTCTGGTCTCCGCAATATGACGTGTACAAGAACAGAGTGGAACGCATTCAAAAAAGATTTATTAGACATATCGCGCGCCGCGAGCACCTGGAATTCAGCACATATGACGAGATGACTTATTATTTTCATATGCAGACTCTCGAGGACCGACGTACCACAGCGGATATGGCACTTCTACACGATCTACTGCATAACAGAATAGACAGTCCATATCTGGTATCAGGTATCAACCTGCGAGTGCCTTCTCGCACCACGCGCGCATCTACTCTGTTCCAGGTGCCAAGGCGCAGTGCAAACTATGCCAGAAACTCTGTTCTGTACCGTTTACTTAATACCTACAACACGAAATTCGGCGAGGTTGATGTACTTGCCCTAAATCGTGGCGAGTTTCTTTCAAAAATCCGGAGTATTTCATGCCAATCTGACTCAAAATAAAAGCGTTGCATAATAAAATTAATTATCTATGCGCAACACATATGATGTTCATACATACAAACATGCACACACACAACCACACACCATCTCACACAACCACACACCCTCACTGACACTTTTACACCGTAAACACATACACCTTCTAAAGTAGCGTTAAGCTCAGAATATTTTGTACAAAGGCGTAAGCTTTAATTGGCCTTATAATTAACCCTTTGTAAAATGTATATACTAATATTGTTACGCTGTATGCTTACATGCCAATAATAAATAAATAAATAAATAAATAAATATTATATTGAGGTGAGATCTTACTTTGGATTGTGATCGCCAACACTGTGTGCCCTCGGCCTCCGTCGGCTGTCGCAGCCCGAAGTACCAGCAGTATGCGAGTGTGGGAGCTGACGACCGTCGATGGCAGCGGCCTAATCACTCTGATGTGTACGGCGCCGTGTGAGATAGTTGCTCGGAAATACTCTCTGTATTCTGCAATGTGATAGAAAAAAGACGAAATCATTAATAGGCGTATCGGTACGAGCGAAGCTGAATAGAAAATCAGCCATGGCGACTGATAGATGCGACCATCGCGTTGACTTACCTCCGTCGAGGGCCAGAACTATTCTGCCCTTGTGGCTTTCTTGGAATTCTATTTTAGGAAGATCCAGGCTCGTCGAGTTGGCTGCGTACGTCGCCTCGTACAGCGGTCGAGCAAAGCTCACGGCGTATTTGGTTGCTGTGAAAATAGATTTTGTGCATTGGTTAGTAGCCGTTCGTTCGAGGCAGAAATGTGCAAAAATTAAGATCGCGCGATTCAATGGCCTCACCGTTGTTGGTGAACTTCAAGATAATTACGATCGACGAAGTCCATCCTTCGGCATTGACGGCTTCGAGTGTCAGGGTGGCGCAGTAAGCAGAGCTGCTGACCTCGTCGGGAAGCCCGTTGGCGGTGATTTCAACTTGACCGTCGACGTATTCAATCGAGAAGTAAGATGCATATTCTGAAAGACAATTTCGAAACGATCATTACGGCCACGATTCATACATTGAATACTCAAAGTACAGATTCTTCGAATGGGCGGTCGTACAAACCTCCGCTTAGTTGCAGCCGCGTGTCCGCCGAAAAGCCTTCCACGATGTGTATGGGCGGCAGGACGACCTTGCCTTCCGAATAGACGCCCTCGTAAATCGTCTGATCGAATCCTACGGAGACACCGCCATTCGCCTGTGAACCCATCGAAGAATGGCTCGTCGGGATGGCTGCTGCTCCGATTTGATTAGTTGCCGTTTGTGTTAGTTCCGCGCTGTGAACGATCGTGTGGCCATCTCCAGAGCCCGAGCCTGAGTGTGGCAAAAAAAATATATCTTATAATTATCTTAACAAGATACGATTCCGATCAGGATACGGCCACTGATGCTCATCGTAGGCCGGACAAAAGTGCCTTATCTGTTTGTACAATAGACGGACACATATAACCTAACATAATATTATATTGAGGTGAGATCTTACTTTGGATTGTGATCGCCAACACTGTGTGCCCTCGGCCTCCGTCGGCTGTCGCAGCCCGAAGTACCAGCAGTATGCGAGTGTGGGAGCTGACGACCGTCGATGGCAGCGGCCTAATCACTCTGATGTGTACGGCGCCGTGTGAGATAGTTGCTCGGAAATACTCTCTGTATTCTGCAATGTGATAGAAAAAAGACGAAATCATTAATAGGCGTATCGGTACGAGCGAAGCTGAATAGAAAATCAGCCATGGCGACTGATAGATGCGACCATCGCGTTGACTTACCTCCGTCGAGGGCCAGAACTATTCTGCCCTTGTGGCTTTCTTGGAATTCTATTTTAGGAAGATCCAGGCTCGTCGAGTTGGCTGCGTACGTCGCCTCGTACAGCGGTCGAGCAAAGCTCACGGCGTATTTGGTTGCTGTGAAAATAGATTTTGTGCATTGGTTAGTAGCCGTTCGTTCGAGGCAGAAATGTGCAAAAATTAAGATCGCGCGATTCAATGGCCTCACCGTTGTTGGTGAACTTCAAGATAATTACGATCGACGAAGTCCATCCTTCGGCATTGACGGCTTCGAGTGTCAGGGTGGCGCAGTAAGCAGAGCTGCTGACCTCGTCGGGAAGCCCGTTGGCGGTGATTTCAACTTGACCGTCGACGTATTCAATCGAGAAGTAAGATGCATATTCTGAAAGACAATTTCGAAACGATCATTACGGCCACGATTCATACATTGAATACTCAAAGTACAGATTCTTCGAATGGGCGGTCGTACAAACCTCCGCTTAGTTGCAGCCGCGTGTCCGCCGAAAAGCCTTCCACGATGTGTATGGGCGGCAGGACGACCTTGCCTTCCGAATAGACGCCCTCGTAAATCGTCTGATCGAATCCTACGGAGACACCGCCATTCGCCTGTGAACCCATCGAAGAATGGCTCGTCGGGATGGCTGCTGCTCCGATTTGATTAGTTGCCGTTTGTGTTAGTTCCGCGCTGTGAACGATCGTGTGGCCATCTCCAGAGCCCGAGCCTGAGTGTGGCAAAAAAAATATATCTTATAATTATCTTAACAAGATACGATTCCGATCAGGATACGGCCACTGATGCTCATCGTAGGCCGGACAAAAGTGCCTTATCTGTTTGTACAATAGACGGACACATACGAGTATAACCTAACATAATATTATATTGAGGTGAGATCTTACTTTGGATTGTGATCGCCAACACTGTGTGCCCTCGGCCTCCGTCGGCTGTCGCAGCCCGAAGTACCAGCAGTATGCGAGTGTGGGAGCTGACGACCGTCGATGGCAGCGGCCTAATCACTCTGATGTGTACGGCGCCGTGAGAGATAGTTGCTCGGAAATACTCTCTGTATTCTGCAATGTGATAGAAAAAAGACGAAATCATTAATAGGCGTATCGGTACGAGCGAAGCTGAATAGAAAATCAGCCATGGCGACTGATAGATGCGACCATCGCGTTGACTTACCTCCGTCGAGGGCCAGAACTATTCTGCCCTTGTGGCTTTCTTGGAATTCTATTTTAGGAAGATCCAGGCTCGTCGAGTTGGCTGCGTACGTCGCCTCGTACAGCGGTCGAGCAAAGCTCACGGCGTATTTGGTTGCTGTGAAAATAGATTTTGTGCATTGGTTAGTAGCCGTTCGTTCGAGGCTGAAATGTGCAAAAATTAAGATCGCGCGATTCAATGGCCTCACCGTTGTTGGTGAACTTCAAGATAATTACGATCGACGAAGTCCATCCTTCGGCATTGACGGCTTCGAGTGTCAGGGTGTCGCAGTAAGCAGAGCTGCTGACCTCGTCGGGAAGCCCGTTGGCGGTGATTTCAACTTGACCGTCGACGTATTCAATCGAGAAGTAAGATGCATATTCTGAAAGACAATTTCGAAACGATCATTACGGCCACGATTCATACATTGAATACTCAAAGTACAGATTCTTCGAATGGGCGGTCGTACAAACCTCCGCTTAGTTGCAGCCGCGTGTCCGCCGAAAAGCCTTCCACGATGTGTATGGGCGGCAGGACGACCTTGCCTTCCGAATAGACGCCCTCGTAAATCGTCTGATCGAATCCTACGGAGACACCGCCATTCGCCTGTGAACCCATCGAAGAATGGCTCGTCGGGATGGCTGCTGCTCCGATTTGATTAGTTGCCGTTTGTGTTAGTTCCGCGCTGTGAACGATCGTGTGGCCATCTCCAGAGCCCGAGCCTGAGTGTGGCAAAAAAAATATATCTTATAATTATCTTAACAAGATACGATTCCGATCAGGATACGGCCACTGATGCTTATCGTAGGCCGGACAAAAGTGCCTTATCTGTTTGTACAATAGACGGACACATATAACCTAACATAATATTATATTGAGGTGAGATCTTACTTTGGATTGTGATCGCCAACACTGTGTGCCCTCGGCCTCCGTCGGCTGTCGCAGCCCGAAGTACCAGCAGTATGCGAGTGTGGGAGCTGACGACCGTCGATGGCAGCGGCCTAATCACTCTGATGTGTACGGCGCCGTGAGAGATAGTTGCTCGGAAATACTCTCTGTATTCTGCAATGTGATAGAAAAAAGACGAAATCATTAATAGGCGTATCGGTACGAGCGAAGCTGAATAGAAAATCAGCCATGGCGACTGATAGATGCGACCATCGCGTTGACTTACCTCCGTCGAGGGCCAGAACTATTCTGCCCTTGTGGCTTTCTTGGAATTCTATTTTAGGAAGATCCAGGCTCGTCGAGTTGGCTGCGTACGTCGCCTCGTACAGCGGTCGAGCAAAGCTCACGGCGTATTTGGTTGCTGTGAAAATAGATTTTGTGCATTGGTTAGTAGCCGTTCGTTCGAGGCTGAAATGTGCAAAAATTAAGATCGCGCGATTCAATGGCCTCACCGTTGTTGGTGAACTTCAAGATAATTACGATCGACGAAGTCCATCCTTCGGCATTGACGGCTTCGAGTGTCAGGGTGGCGCAGTAAGCAGAGCTGCTGACCTCGTCGGGAAGCCCGTTGGCGGTGATTTCAACTTGACCGTCGACGTATTCAATCGAGAAGTAAGATGCATATTCTGAAAGACAATTTCGAAACGATCATTACGGCCACGATTCATACATTGAATACTCAAAGTACAGATTCTTCGAATGGGCGGTCGTACAAACCTCCGCTTAGTTGCAGCCGCGTGTCCGCCGAAAAGCCTTCCACGATGTGTATGGGCGGCAGGACGACCTTGCCTTCCGAATAGACGCCCTCGTAAATCGTCTGATCGAATCCTACGGAGACACCGCCATTCGCCTGTGAACCCATCGAAGAATGGCTCGTCGGGATGGCTGCTGCTCCGATTTGATTAGTTGCCGTTTGTGTTAGTTCCGCGCTGTGAACGATCGTGTGGCCATCTCCAGAGCCCGAGCCTGAGTGTGGCAAAAAAAATATATCTTATAATTATCTTAACAAGATACGATTCCGATCAGGATACGGCCACTGATGCTCATCGTAGGCCGGACAAAAGTGCCTTATCTGTTTGTACAATAGACGGACACATATAACCTAACATAATATTATATTGAGGTGAGATCTTACTTTGGATTGTGATCGCCAACACTGTGTGCCCTCGGCCTCCGTCGGCTGTCGCAGCCCGAAGTACCAGCAGTATGCGAGTGTGGGAGCTGACGACCGTCGATGGCAGCGGCCTAATCACTCTGATGTGTACGGCGCCGTGTGAGATAGTTGCTCGGAAATACTCTCTGTATTCTGCAATGTGATAGAAAAAAGACGAAATCATTAATAGGCGTATCGGTACGAGCGAAGCTGAATAGAAAATCAGCCATGGCGACTGATAGATGCGACCATCGCGTTGACTTACCTCCGTCGAGGGCCAGAACTATTCTGCCCTTGTGGCTTTCTTGGAATTCTATTTTAGGAAGATCCAGGCTCGTCGAGTTGGCTGCGTACGTCGCCTCGTACAGCGGTCGAGCAAAGCTCACGGCGTATTTGGTTGCTGTGAAAATAGATTTTGTGCATTGGTTAGTAGCCGTTCGTTCGAGGCAGAAATGTGCAAAAATTAAGATCGCGCGATTCAATGGCCTCACCGTTGTTGGTGAACTTCAAGATAATTACGATCGACGAAGTCCATCCTTCGGCATTGACGGCTTCGAGTGTCAGGGTGGCGCAGTAAGCAGAGCTGCTGACCTCGTCGGGAAGCCCGTTGGCGGTGATTTCAACTTGACCGTCGACGTATTCAATCGAGAAGTAAGATGCATATTCTGAAAGACAATTTCGAAACGATCATTACGGCCACGATTCATACATTGAATACTCAAAGTACAGATTCTTCGAATGGGCGGTCGTACAAACCTCCGCTTAGTTGCAGCCGCGTGTCCGCCGAAAAGCCTTCCACGATGTGTATGGGCGGCAGGACGACCTTGCCTTCCGAATAGACGCCCTCGTAAATCGTCTGATCGAATCCTACGGAGACACCGCCGACTGGAATGAAATAGTAAATGATATCATATTAGTATTGTGGCACTTAGGGTCGCTCCGTACGTGCCGAAAACCGCTATTTTTGAGCGAAAAATTTGTGTTGATATTCGAAATTGTATTTACAAATGTGACTTTTTTATTATTGAAGGTTTATGTGAATTAAGTCTATTATATTCGTACATTAATTTGAAGTATCTATAGTGATCTATTTTACACTCTTTGTTCGTATTACAATTCTTTGTTCGTATTTGTGTTTCTTATACCAGTTCTATGCGAAGGCATAATGAAAGATAAGTAAGTATATCTGAATGTAAAAAAAATTAAAAAAAATTAATTTTGAAATGTAACGTGTAACCGTTATTGGTTGAATGTTAAAAAAAACTTTCTCATTTAATGTCTATGCTGTATAAAGAAGCTACATGCCATTTTTCGAGTTTCTAGACCTGACGGTTTGGAAGTTCCATTCAAACTTCAAACCTTCATTACCCCCCTTTTATGGTTGATTTTCGCAAAACCTGTTATTGCCTGCCTATATTACGTCAAGAAGCTATTTGTATAATTTTAAGTCTCCAGACCTAAGTATATATTTTGTTCATAAAATTGTTTACCTCCCATAACCCCCCATTTATATATATAGGTTAACTTAAAGTTTATAATATCAAATATTTTATTATTGTAATTTCAATACACATTTTTGCTGCGTCGACGTGAAATTGGAGGTATCGGGTGTGCTGGCAATTTGTGTTTGAAATATTTGAAATTGATTACATATCTAATCTCTGTATGTATACTTTACAAAATAAATAAAATATATGATAAGCTTACAAATGAATGGCAAATACGGATTTCCTGGGTATATTGTGATTGGGTTTTTTTTTTTGCGTAAACGAGTTGAAGAATTGATAAAAAAATATTATAAAATTAGGTCATCTCCATTTGATTGTTTTTAACAAAAGTTTTTCCAAATCTTTGTCTTCTTCCAAAAAACTCTAAAGAGTCTTCAAACAGTTCATATCCACTTATATCGTATTTATATTTTTCTGATAAAGCGTTACAAGCGGCATGCAAATCAGTTTCCTTCGAATCAATGGGTTTTCCACCCAAACCCAAACCTCTTCGCAACTAATTCATACTTTGTTGATCTTTCTTTCTGATTCACGGTTATTGGACGTAACAAGCCTTTCACAAAATAAAAAAAAAAATTGTGAGTTGAAAAAGTGGGCCCGGGGACCCCTAAGACCCCAGGGCCGCAGGCGCTTGCCTCAAGCGCCTATAGGTAAGATCGGCTCTCGTCATTAAACATTTAAAGATTAACTAAATCTAAGCATAATAATGTATAGTACAGTAGAAAAACTATAAGCTGACTGATATTCAATTAGGACGAGATACGAGTATTTCTTTCCTCGAGTGGTTGTAATGAAATATGGCCACAAAAAAGATCTTGATCAATAATACACATTATTTTTTTTACTCAAATGGTTTTTTACTGAAATGGTTTTGTTATTTTTGTTATTAACTTTAATACTTTTTGTTAGTAGAAACCTATTTTTAGTTTTACATAGTTTTTTATCGATCCATCAAATGTATTTTTTCTTTTTTATATGTACTGTGTAAAATTGTTGGTTTCACCAATAAAGATAAATAAATAAATAATAATGTTCGTTAATTCTGATGTCTTTTGCAATATCTTTTAAACGTGTATATATTTTATATATTTTAAACGATGATACACTCTCGTGTGAATTCGCCAATCAGCTTAAAACTATCACGATTTAATATTATTATTTTTTCTTTTAGTCCATTGGTTGTGATTCTCTGAACGGTTGAATATTATTGATCAAGACCTTTTTGTTACCACATTTCATTTCAGCAAATTGTCCTAATTGAATTTATATTTTTTCGAGTAGTCGGGTCAGGATAAATATTTCTAAAGAATAGATATCGGTACAGCAAATTCGTACAATGTGTTCACTGCTCCCTAGTAAATTATTGTGAATTCATTAAAGCTAACTGAAACTATTTTTAGTTTAGAAAGTCTAATATTTTAAATGTTTTTTTATGGTCCTTCCCACGCCGGTACAGTTGTGAGCTACGCTTGAGTTTGGATCGCCGTACACGCGAACATCCCCTCTAGCAGTTGCAGTCGTCTTAGCTCGTTTATAACCTACTGAGGAAAGGGTTTTTCTATATAACCCAGGTAGCCACAAACATGAAGCCAGTTTGTTTCAGGACGCCAAGGACATCAAATTTTCCCTCCCTACGCTTTCGGCGTACTCCGATTATCCTTTAAAAAAAAAATACAACCCTATTTTTCGTTAAATTCATTATTTTCTTTCAAATTACTATTTTTTCATTTTAAATCTCGTCGCTCTGTCATAGAGCTATTTTTAATCGGTAATACGATAGGCCTCTGTGGCGTTTTTTTTTTGTAAAAAAAAATGATAAAACATTTAACGTGATAATAAATTTTGTTAAATTTGATTCGGCTGCTTTGTGGCAATCTGATGATGCGAATGGAAAAATTTCTTAATTTTCGTATTCTTCACTAACATACATCACACCTATGTGATGTATGTTATATATCACATATATCACATTACACATATCTTTACATCCCTTACAGTAATTTTCATCCCTTATATCCCTTACAGTAATTTTCATATTCGGGTACCTTCGCACATCCACCCCTAATTTTATAAAGCTGCCATATATTTAGCTGGCATACCTACAAATTTTTTTTTCCATAAAAGTGTTTTAAATGGCCATTGTTTAGTTTTTATATTTTAAAAGCTGATGTTGTATATATACATTCAAAATAATGTCAAGCGCAGTTAACTGTAGTTATTTACTTGAGCAAGTGAGCCTTCACGTGTGACAAGAACAAACGTTTTACTACAGAATGTACAGGATGCGTTTAAAATTGAATAAAAAATATCCAGAATTTCAAATAATTTATTTTAAACTAATAGAACTCAAAGAGCACGATGAAATCCACACCTAACATGAAATTTTCTTTTCTCTCCTACCCCCCCTTTCTTCATATCTTTTGCTAAACCGTCGGTTCGATTGCGATAACGGGTTTGGAAAGCTGTCGTGAGCACACCCGATTAAGTTTGTGAATTAAAAAAACATGACATTCAAACATCAAGGGGGGGGGGTTATGGGGGTTTTAAGTTTGTATGGAACTTTTAAACCATCGGTTATAAAATCTCAAAAATTGGGATATAATTTCTTTATATAACATAGACATCGATTCTTTAAATATATACAGGGTGTCCCAAGTTCAATTCCAATAAAAAAACAGCTAATAGGTCCTACGATTCCTAGTGTAATTTGTTAAGAAACTATATCAAAATTCATTATGGTATTCGAGAAAAAAAATGTTGAAGTTTCTATTTATATTTGTGTAAAACGAGTTTACGTCCGCTCGACCTTGAGTTGCATTCACGATGTGGCGCCCGACGTGTTTTCAGCGGGTTTAGTATGCCTGGCGAACGCTGCCGTAATATTATGATTGTTTTACACAAATTTAGTTTAAAAAATAATTAATTTGGGTATCAAATATTTTTGCATTTTTTAAATATAATATCTTACTCGTAGCAGGGAACATATACACCCCCTTAAATTTACGGGAATGATCTTGTGACATCCTGTATATTAGAGCTTTAATTGGTGATTTTCATGTACTTTTTTGTATTTTGATTAAAGTTTAAAATTGTTTTTTTTGTTTATTTAATCTTATTTAAATTCCTTATACACGGTGTCCTAAGACCATTCCCGAGGACTAAATGGGGTGTTTATTTTTTCTATTTCGCGTAAGAAATTGTATTAAAAAAAATGCGAAAATAATTCACGCCCAAATTTATTAACTTCATTAAAGCGCTGGTGTAAATGCCCTTTGTTCTTTCGTTTGCACGCGCGTGCTCGGCCAAGACCGGCCAATGACCCGGCGCGGCGAAGCGCCGCGGGCGGATGATCTTATGACAGAAAGATTTAATATTATCACATAAAGTATACTTTTTTTCTCAGAATTTTGATATTATTACGAGGTCGAAACAAATGATGTTTGAAATCGCAGGTTCAATTAACCTTTTAACGGGAATGGTCTTGGAACACGCTGTATACTTTAATATTATTAACTATCTTTATTAGTCTGTTGGGCTACCCTGTTTAGGAATGTATAGGTACTTTAATTTATATTGTCTTTACGACATTACCTGTATTGTGTACAATTTCTAACGGGTAACCACAATAAATTAATAAATAAAATGTTACACTAAACATTCTTTCACAATGTTTATATTGGCGTACATAAATGAGTTTGTATTAATTTTAACCGGCTAGTAATAAATAATTTGTTCCAAGAGCCGTGCCGTCATATTTTTGAAGTTCGAATATGGGCGCTCTATGGAACTGTCAATATTTCACTAATTAGTACTAAAAAATTGTTGACTAATGGTATATTATTAGACTAGCTTTCGATGTGATCAACTCATTCGCATTTGCACCTTTCGAGTTGATACTAGGATTGTAACTATTTGTACTTAACTTGTAGATATTAGTACGTACCTTTGAACGGAGGTTCCACATCGATTTCCAAGCGATGCTGTTCAGCGCAGCAAACAGCCGCGCTACTCTTAAACCATTCCAAAATAAAAACACAATGCGTTTCTATTTTGAAATGCTTCAAGGACTAGTTTTAGCTGGTAGTGGTTGTTTGTCCGTATGTTATTATATTTTAAAAATGGTATAGCTGCCTAATATATGTTACTCTTTTATTTGGAAAAAATTAATTTAAACTGTGACATTTAATTACGATTGTATTGCCGAGGTTATCACTTTTATTTATTTAAAGGGTTTTATATCAATATTATACTAGGTGCCTATAAATATACACAAACAAATAAATTAAAGTTTATTTTTTAATATATCCAATACGCACAATAAAAATATTTTATAAAAAAATAATAGTAAAAATATATTTTTAAAAACAAGCTTTTATTTAGGTGCCTGGATACAGAATTTCGTATCTGTGCTGTTGACCGTTGAGGAGTTCATTCGTCTGGAACCATTCCTGGGTGGTGAATCAGGTCATGCATTAAATAAAAATGCATTGTCATCGGAACTGAGCCGGCATGTCTAATTTCAACTCCGTAGGATAAGAGGAAGTGGTTTAATTCAGCTTGCAAGATTTGACCTAAACCGACATTCAAACATTGCGAACTAAATAAAAACTTGTTATAAATATACCAAATGTAATATACCTATATCTCCACTAAAACATTAAATAGTATATGTTTATTTAGTTAATAATATCGAGGTTGGAAAGATAAAATGACTTAACCACCAATTTGAATACGTAGGTACATCATTTCGATCAGCGAGTTCTGCATTGGATAAACTATTCTTTAATACGAAGTGTTTTCTTGAGACTTGGGTCATTTTAACTTTGTAGGAACTTTTCTAATGTATTCAGCCATTCTGTCCTTATATTTTTTCATGAAATAAACTTTTTGAAAACTGTAAAATTGAATGGATACCAAATTCAATTGATTTTTATTTTTAGCATATTGATTAAAAAATAGAAAAAAAAACATTTCTTTAGTAAATTAAAGATATATAAAAATAATGACGTATTAAAAAACCATTTTAGCATTGACGAAAATAAATATTTCAAGTAATATTTTGATCGATTTTGTGAGTTAAACCATTAATATGATATAATATATCGCTTTTTGGGCAATAAGTCATCATGTAAGATTAAAAAAGTACTATTATTGTGAGTGTAATTTTACCAAATTGTTTAAATATCTTCTACTAAACATACATTTATTTACTAAAAAGACGGTTCTCCAGGATAAGTTACATTTTTTTTTTAAACTTTAAAGTTCACGATTTGTTGGTTGTCATTTTACCTTTCCACCGTCGTCCATCAAATTTTTGTAAGATACATAAATATTGCATTACCCACACTTTTGTTAAAAATAATAGATTAAAAAAAATACTGCTATTTAAATAATATAGTTTACTATAGCTTATTAGTTTGTATATAATATTATCTAAACATTTTAAAACACCATTTTAAATTAAATATATTTAATACGTATGACATAGGTAGCTTAGAAATATTTAAATAATCACATTAAATATTACATGTTTTTTCCATATTATAACACCTATACAGATATAAAATAAATTTTATTAAAATAATTTATTAGTAACATAACTTAAGTAATTAATTAGCTATTATATGTTAAATATAGTTTAGGTAAAACTGGCAGTGATTGGCATAATAAATAACATAAGATTAGTGATACATTTAAAAACTAATTTAGAATTTTATACATTAGTATGACTCTTCGAGCAATTTTTTTTTATTATGGTTAAATTACTGTCAAGATATTAGTGCACGTTAAACAATAATCGTATACAATGAATAACCATATAAATTTTAAATGATTAGCATGCTTCAATGAATAATAATACAATAATAATACGACTATACCGGTAATACCAATATTTAAAGTTTTGTTTTTAATAAGAATACACAATGCATTTAATTGTTAATTGAAAATAAATAAAATAAAATGTTAAACAAATAAACAATGATAAAGTCGTCGTTCTCTTGCAATGATTTGTATCTAATAACAACATATTTAACATGACTACACATTTGTTTTGTAGTAGTGTTTTGGTTCAAAATGAAATTATTTTTATATCAAGAAACACAAATTATTAAGTAAAAATATACAATGCATCTTTATGACTGATGATCAATCTTTCCGCAGTGCAACTAGGATTGGTATTGATTTCAACTTCAATACAAATAAACGTTTTAATCGTGTCAAAAACGAAATCGTGATTTATACCTGTGTGAGTACTGTAAATTAGAGTAATAAAAAGATGTTTGAGTGCCGGGACTCGCGGTTGAGACGTGTAAACATCAGCGATTGTTTTCATTTAAATTATTAACTGAGCTATTAAATACCAGCCTCCTTTTCTAGTCCGGTGAGCGTTATTAAAACGCCATTCATTTTAGCCCGGAAAAATCCACGAGTTAACGCATGAAAAACTGAAAATATGCATGAAAATAAACGCATGAAAATATTCTAAGCTCGAATGGTATAAAATCAACGCAAACAGCTTCCTGCACTGAAAAGATAGAAATAAATTAGGATCTAAAATGTAACGCGCGATGAGTATTATTTTAATTTTGCGTTTTTCAGAAAATCTTATCTTTATTAGTTTCGATGATACCTCGCTAGTTTTCTTCGGACAACTTTTCTGAGGCGTTTGATTTTTTTTCGTTTCGGTTTAGGCGTCGTAATGGGCCTTGGCATCGCGGAATACTGATTCACGTTAATATTCGCCTGCGCCAAAACCATCTGAACGAAGGACTGGTCCAAATCGGTGAGGTTGAGAATCTTAAATAAAGCTTTGGTGTCGACCTGCGCGGTGCAATTGTCGCAGGGATGCGTCATAGGCACGGCGGTGGGCGGCGCGCCGCCCTGGGCGTCGTCGGGACAGTAGGGGAACAGTATTAGCGGGACGAAACTCGCGTTCGCGCCCAGCTGAAACGCGTTGGAGTTCGTGCGCGTGCCCTCTGAGCCGTCCTCGCATACGCACGTGTCCGGATTGTTATTGTTTTTCATAGCGTTAGGCAGAGGATACGGTATCACGTAAATTGGGGGAATAGGCGGTGTTTCTGATTGGCTACCTGACTCCGGGTTTTCGTTGGCGCCCTCGTTTGATGGTACCGGCTGTTTTCCACTTTGACCTTGAGGTTCGACACCGTTTTCGTTCTTGGTCCCCGTTTGGTGTGTTGCTTGATGGTCACCCTGGTGCGTGTGGTCGAGTTTTTGGTGATCTGCAGTCTGATTACCTAAAAAATATATTATATAAAAATGACCAAAACCATATTTTAATGAAAAAAGTTATACTTCTTTGGTCATTCGCACACACCCACTCACACACAGCAGACAGGATATATAAATGAAATATAAGACATTTTTCTCTGTTATTCAATATATTATTATAAGTCACTTCATTATTATACTATACACCTATACATTATCATCATTAAGTTCGTATATTCGTATACTTTCGTATAATTTGTGAAAAAAAACACAGACAACTAGCTTCAAATTTCGGAAGGGACTCTACAACGCGACAAACATATTTCGTAAAAAAACAATTGGACTCTACAACTCGACAAACGTAAAAATTACTTCTAACGCGTGACGCGGTTTCTCGACAAACATCCCATCCCAATGAGTACAACGGGCCCAAAGAAGTATAACTTATAAAAAAAATAATATATAATTTATACACTTTTGATAAAGTAAATAAAAAAAGTATAAAAACAGTTAAAATACGAATGTTGCACTGTCGACAGTAAAATGACTTTTTTATCTGTGTGTCCCAATGTGGCATTGTAGCTCCCAAACGGATAAACCGATTTTATTTATTTTTTTTTGTTTGAAAGGTGACTTGATCGAGAGTGTTACGATTCAAGAAGAGCCGTTTGTGTGTCGGGGGTTTAATAAATGTTTAATTTTAATACGTAACGCAACATATTCTCATTCAGTACACACATTCTAAAAAATGGAAACTTATAAATCGTATGGTTATTTGTAATATAATTAACGTACCTTATTTTCATGCTGCATGCCAAAATGTATGGTAACGAATGTGCACATCAAGGAATTGAACTTCAAGACACGTTTTTCGAACAAGAAATAAGTTCGGGTTAACAAATGATCCAAGGAATGCAATGATTTTATTATTCTTCTTTGAGTTATTCATGCTATTGAAAATCGTGCAATAAATGCATGCCATATCAGATATTAATCAACATTAAAAGATTCAAATTAATCTTTATGGAAATCAATAAATATGTAGACATTTTTTCGCCTATAACGAACGATCCTTGTTGCTATGAGGTTGATTTTTTGTACATAGGTAAAATAAAACTTTGACCTAAATTCAGAAAAAGATTTTATTACATCGGAAAATGATATTTATATGACACACACGAAAGCGCATTAACAATGAACATTTTTATAAAAATGGACATGCAATAAATTACATACTTAGATCTATTACATTATATTAAAAATTTACTCGCACACAACAATTCTTACTCTAAACATCGCCCTTTTAACAAAATTTCGTTTAAGCTACTTAAATCTTATTATCAAGCGCATAATTTATGTGTAATGTTCTCGTGCAATAATACAAATAATAACATGCTTTTGATATGACAATGAAATACTAAATCAAATGACTCCGTCGTGCATTCGTGACATTGTGTACGATGAAAATAGGTATAATTAAAATTAAAACAGTTTAAAAATAAATGATTATTTGAAGATAGATATATTATTCAAATAAGCTAATCAATTCGATTATTAACAACTATATCTAAGTATATCGACAACATTATTACCCATATTATGAAGAATAAATGGACAGCCGTTTAATGTCTATAATGTTGCACAATAAATAATTAAAAGAATTAAAGCTGTGTTTGATTTTATAATTTAGATTATAAAATAGGAAAAATAATGACTTAAATTTCATCTTTACTTGTCTTTGAATGATTGGTGCTTCTATTTGACAGTGAGTTTGATCCGTAATAGTTGTTTTGTATATTGATAACGGAGTTGCCCGTTGGAAAAGCTATTGGGAAATTGGACCAGCTGTTGGCTTGAATGCTGTTCGCGGAATGACCGGCGCAGCCCGGGCAATAGGGAACGAAGACTACCGGCAGGAAACCTGCAATTCCCTGCGCCGGCGCCGGCGCCGGCGAAGGCGATACATTCGCCATATGATTTGTCGGGCTACTTTTGCTGGAAGCGCCAGTTTGACAAGAGCACTGCGGCGGGCTGAATTGCGTTTGCACGGGGTAAGGAATAAAAAATATGGGTGAAACCGGTTGAAAGTTCGTGCTGTGGGGGCAGTCGTCGGTGTGATTGTGTGCATGAGCGCTAGTTGCAATGTCACCGGGGTTATAATGGTCGTGCTGGTGATCGACGGTCGTTTTGTTACCGGTCGCACCTTGGTCGGGTGCAACGCTGGCAGGCTTACCGCCGGGTGGTCGCTTTTCGGTCGGGCCTGGCTTCGTGGGGTATCCACCCGATGCACCTGTCTGCGATGAACCAGGGACCGGTTTGTTTAGATCTCCTGAAAGACAAATTCTGAATGAAATAATAATTTATTGTACTCATTGCTGTGATTTTAGTATTGAGTAACGATTTTTGATAGTTTCTAAATCTCGAGAGACTATTCTATCGATATTCCATCAATCGTGAGATCGTGGTAGTCTAGTGATTAAGGCGTTGGCATTGGGGCGTCTATAAATTGGCGTCTCCTTGGAACAGCACATTGTGCTATTAAGGTGACGCACAAAACTAATCCTACATAACTAAACTAAACGTTATATTAGAGTTCATGTAAATGACGATATAAATAAATAAAAATAAAATACGTAAACGTTACCGTTTTATTAGCAGTGAAACAATTACCTGGTTTAGCGAAGCTAGGAATAACAGGCTTGACTGATGTTTCTTCGCTGGCAGAATCTGGGATGACATTTTGGTCCGGTCCCCCTGAATTATCAAAAAAGGTTATAAAATTAATGTGTATTACATGTTTTTTTTTTTAAAGTGTATAGATAAAATTCGCTGCTAACTAGTTCAATACAATAGTTTAAGGCCCTGCTAAATTTACTTTTAATATAGCCAATGGAGTTAATCGTAATGCGATTACAAAATGTATAACTATAATGTACGGATTCTAACCCGCAACTCTTTCAACAGTTTATAGTCACACACTTTGACAACTAAACCACCACGGTGTTTTGTACTATTTTGTTGTATGTAATAATGTACGGAAATGTTTTTTAAATCTAAAAAAAAAATCAAACAAAATGGTCTAGTAGTTAAAAAATCTTGAAGGACGTGCAGAAAACTCGCCAAAGGTAGTGGTGGAATTGTATATATATATTTAATTCCTAAATATACTGAATGTCTAGTAATTAGTGGATAAGACTTAAAATGGGTTATAGGCAACAAAAATTGCAGACATTATTTATTCGATTCTCAGCCAATTTGGAGTTATGATTTTTTTAAATATTATTGGAGATAATAAAAAGTTCATTAAAGTTCTGCTAACATCACTTTACATTTTTTTATTTTTAATTTATTTTTCTCTAGCTGGCAAAATACGCATTTATAACATAAAACTATATATTCGCTTCCCTTAAAGGATTTTGGAAAAGTTGTGAAACACGTGATTATTTATTTAGTGGTCTGAGTTATTTATTATATATTTATTTAGGTTAAGCGGTCTGAGCTGGGCAATGATCTGCTTTAGTAAAAAATCTCCACAAAGCAAAGTTACAAACACAAACTACATTAATACACACAATTTTGCAACAAGAGTGGATAATCGGTTATTTACCTCCTGAATGGGATGCAACGAATAACAAGTTTACTATTACGATTATGACAGATTAGCGCTTTAAATAATTAATATTTTTTTTATGGACAGTTATTGTAAACATTGTTACATATAACGGGGTAATGCCAGTCCTAAGGAAAACATTTCTGTAGTAACACTGTTTTTTTTTAAGCAAAACATACACGCAAAAACAATTATCATTATGATTATTATTGCTAAATGATTATCATTATCACTTACAGTTTCCAAACCATAATTAGTTAACAACATTATTCGGGACTAATCAACTTCAAACCTGCGTAATTTCTAACACATACACGTAGTAATGTGGATATTATACAAGACGCATTAAATTACTTATTTAGTTTTTACTACGAGTTCCCTGGTAGGGCTATTGTACTATAATCTAACAAAAATGTGGTAAAGATATACAAAAACTTATTAATCTCACAACAGAGTGTGACAAACGCTTGAGACTCTTCAGTAACACCGTCTTAGTCAGAAATGTTAAATACCATAAACATTTAGGACAATACTTATAAAGCAGGATATACATTAAATGTGTCCTGACAAAGAATATGAGATTCGATTGACCGTACGTATTTACTAAATTGTACAAAAGGTGAGTACACAAGAAACCCCAAAAACAAACCTTAAAAATAGCAACAGAAAATTATAATTAATAAAATTCATTAAAAACTTTACCTTGATGTAAATCGCTAACGTCAGGTCTCGTGTTAGTATTATTCCCATTAGTCGGGTTTTCACCTTTTAAAGGTTTACGTCCTTGATCTGGTCGATTAATTTGTCCAGTCTGTCCCTTTCCACCAGTTACTTCTTCGGTACCATATTCACTAGAGTTGTTCTCTTCGCTGGGTTGGTTTGGTTTTCCGCCTGGTCGAGTGCTGTGTGATGGTTTACCACCTTGGGAAGGTTTTCCTCCTTGACTGGGTATATTATTTTGTCCATTCTGTCCTTTTTCACCAGTTTCTTCTTCGGTGCCTTCTTCGCTAGCGTTGTTCTCTTCGCTAGGATGGTTTGGTTTTCCGACAGGTCGAGTGCCGTGTGATGGTTTACCACCTTGTGAGGGTTTTCCTCCATGACCAGGTCTATTACTTTGTCCAGTCTGTCCCTTTTCACCAGTTTCTTCTTCGGTACCTTCTTCACTTGCGTTGTTCTCTTCGCTAGGTTGGTTTGGTTTTCCGCCAGGTCGAGTGCCGTGTGATGGTTTACCACCTTGTGAGGGTTTTTCTCCGTGACCAGGTCTATTACTTTGTCCAGTCTGTCCGTTTTCGCCGGTTTTTTCTTCGGTACCTTCTTCACTTGCGTTGTTCTCTTCGCTAGGTTGGTTTGGTTTTCCGCCAGGTCGAGTGCCGTGTGATGGTTTACCACCTTGTGAGGGTTTTTCTCCGTGACCAGGTCTATTACTTTGTCCTGTCTGTCCTTTTTCGCCAGTTTCTTCTTCGGTACCTTCTTCACTTGCGTTGTTCTCTTCGCTAGGTTGGTTTGGTTTTCCGCCAGGTCGAGTGCCGTGTGATGGTTTACCACCTTGTGAGGGTTTTTCTCCGTGACCAGGTCTATTACTTTGTCCAGTCTGTCCCTTTTCACCAGTTTCTTCTTCGGTACCTTCTTCACTTGCGTTGTTCTCTTCGCTAGGTTGGTTTGGTTTTCCGCCTGGTCGAGTTTCGTGTGATGGTTTACCAACTTGTGAAGGTTTTCCTCCGTGACCGGGTCTATGATTTTGTCCAGTCTGTCCTTTTTCGCCAGTTTCTTCTTCGGAACCTTCTTCACTAGCGTTGTTCTCTTCGCTAGGTTGGTTTGGTTTTCCGCCTGGTCGAGTGCCATGTGATGGTTTACCACCTTGTGAAGGTTTTCCTCCGTGACCGGGTCTATGACTTTGTCCAGTCTGTCCCTTTTCACCAGTTTCTTCTTCGGTACCTTCTTCACTTGCATTGTTCTCTTCGCTAGGTTGGTTTGGTTTTCCGCCAGGTCGAGTTTCGTGTGATGGTTTACCACCTTGTGAAGGTTTTCCTCCTTGGCCGGGTCTATTACTTTGTCCAGTCTGTCCTATCTCGCCAGTTTCTTCTTCGGTACCTTCTTCACTAGCGTTGTTCTCTTCGCTAGGTTGGTTTGGTTTTTTGCCTGGTCGAGTGCTGTGTGATGGTTTACCACCTTGTGAAGGTTTTCCTCCACCGGGTCTATTACTTTGTCCAGTCTGTCCCTTTTCAACAGTTTCTTCTTCGGTACCTTCTTCACTTGCATTGTTCTCTTCGCTAGGTTGGTTTGGTTTTCCGCCTGGTCGAGTGCCATGTGATGGTTTACCACCTTGTGAAGGTTTTCCTCCGTGACCGGGTCGATTACTTTGTCCCGCCTGTCCCTTTTCGCCAGTTTCTTCTTCGGTACTTTCTTCACTTGCGTTGTTCTCTTCGCTAGGTTGGTTTGGTTTTCCGCCTGGTCGAGTTTCGTGTGATGGTTTACCACCTTGTGAAGGTTTTCCTCCTTGGCCGGGTCTATTACTTTGTCCAGTCTGTCCCTTCACGCCAGTTTCTTCTTCGGTACCTTCTTCACTAGCGTTGTCCTCTTCGCTAGGTTGGTTTGGTTTTTTGCCTGGTCGAGTGCCGTGTGATGGTTTACCACCTTGTGAAGGTTTACCTCCACCGGGTCTATTACTTTGTCCAGTCTGTCCTTTTTCGCCAGTTTCTTCTTCGGAACCTTCTTCACTAGCGTTGTTCTCTTCGCTAGGTTGGTTTGGTTTTCCGCCTGGTCGAGTTCCGTGTGATGGTTTACCACCTTGTGAAGGTTTTCCTCCACCGGGTCTATTACTTTGTCCAGTCTGTCCTTTTTCGCCAGTTTCTTCTTCGGAAACTTCTTCACTAGCGTTGTTCTCTTCGCTAGGTTGGTTTGGTTTTCCGCCTGGTCGAGTTCCGTGTGATGGTTTACTACCTTGTGAAGGTTTTTCTTCACCGGGTCTATGACTTTGTCCAGTCTGTCCCTTTTCTCCATTTTCTTCTTCGGTACCTTCTTCACTAGAGTTATTCTCTTCGCTAGGTTGATTTGGTTTTCCGCCTGGCCGTGTACCGTGTGATGGTTTACCACCTTGTGTGGGTTTTCCTCCGTGACCGGGTGTATTACTTTGTCCATTCTGTCCCTTTTCTCCAGTTTCTTCTTCGGTACCTTCTTCACTAGAGTTATTCTCTTCGCTAGGTTGGTTTGGTTTTCCGCCTGGTCGAGAGCCGTGTGATGGTTTACCACCTTGTGAAGGTTTTCCTCCTCCACCGGGTCTATTACTTTGTCCAGTCTGTCCCTTTTCACCAGTTTCTTCTTCGGTACCTTCTTCACTTGCATTGTTCTCTTCGCTAGGTTGGTTTGGTTTTCCGCCTGGTCGAGTTCCGTGTGATGGTTTACCACCTTGTGAAGGTTTTCCTCCACCGGGTCTATTACTTTGTCCAGTCTGTCCTTTTTCGCCAGTTTCTTCTTCGGAAACTTCTTCACTAGCGTTGTTCTCTTCGCTAGGTTGGTTTGGTTTTCCGCCTGGTCGAGTGCCATGTGATGGTTTACCACCTTGTGAAGGTTTTCCTCCGTGACCGGGTCGATTACTTTGTCCCGCCTGTCCCTTTTCGCCAGTTTCTTCTTCGGTACTTTCTTCACTTGCGTTGTTCTCTTCGCTAGGTTGGTTTGGTTTTCCGCCTGGTCGAGTTTCGTGTGATGGTTTACCACCTTGTGAAGGTTTTCCTCCTTGGCCGGGTCTATTACTTTGTCCAGTCTGTCCCTTCACGCCAGTTTCTTCTTCGGTACCTTCTTCACTAGCGTTGTCCTCTTCGCTAGGTTGGTTTGGTTTTTTGCCTGGTCGAGTGCCGTGTGATGGTTTACCACCTTGTGAAGGTTTACCTCCACCGGGTCTATTACTTTGTCCAGTCTGTCCTTTTTCGCCAGTTTCTTCTTCGGAACCTTCTTCACTAGCGTTGTTCTCTTCGCTAGGTTGGTTTGGTTTTCCAACTGGTCGAGTTCCGTGTGATGGTTTACCACCTTGTGAAGGTTTTCCTCCACCGGGTCTATTACTTTGTCCAGTCTGTCCTTTTTCGCCAGTTTCTTCTTCGGTACTTTCTTCACTTGCGTTGTTCTCTTCGCTAGGTTGGTTTGGTTTTCCGCCAGGTCGAGTTTCGTGTGATGGTTTACCACCTTGTGAAGGTTTTCCTCCTTGGCCGGGTCTATTACTTTGTCCAGTCTGACCTATCTCGCCAGTTTCTTCTTCGGTACCTTCTTCACTTGCGTTGTTCTCTTTGCTAGGTTGGTTAGGTTTTTTGCCTGGTCGAGTGCCGTGTGATGGTTTACCACCTTGTGAAGGTTTACCTCCACCGGGTCTATTACTTTGTCCAGTCTGTCCTTTTTCGCCAGTTTCTTCTTCGGAACCTTCTTCACTAGCGTTGTTCTCTTCGCTAGGTTGGTTTGGTTTTCCAACTGGTCGAGTTCCGTGTGATGGTTTACCACCTTGTGAAGGTTTTCCTCCACCGGGTCTATTACTTTGTCCAGTCTGTCCTTTTTCGCCAGTTTCTTCTTCGGTACTTTCTTCACTTGCGTTGTTCTCTTCGCTAGGTAGGTTTGGTTTTCCGCCAGGTCGAGTGCCGTGTGATGGTTTACCACCTTGGGAAGGTTTTCCTCCTTGGCCGGGTCTATTACTTTGTCCAGTCTGTCCTTTCTCGCCAGTTTCTTCTTCGGTACCTTCTTCACTTGCGTTGTTCTCTTCGCTAGGTTGGTTTGGTTTTCCGCCTGGTCGAGTGCCGTGTGATGGTTTACCACCTTGTGAAGGTTTTCCTCCACCGGGTCTATTACTTTGTCCAGTCTGTCCTTTTTCGCCAGTTTCTTCTTCGGAACCTTCTTCACTAGCGTTGTTCTCTTCGCTAGGTTGGTTTGGTTTTCCGCCTGGTCGAGTGCCATGTGATGGTTTACCACCTAGCGAAGGTTTTCCTCCGTGACCGGGTCTATGACTTTGTCCAGTCTGTCCCTTATCACCAGTTTCTTCTTCGGTACCTTCTTCACTTGCATTGTTCTCTTCGCTAGGTTGGTTTGGTTTTCCGCCTGGTCGAGTGCCGTGTGATGGTTTACCACCTTGTGAAGGTTTTCCTCCACCGGGTCTATTACTTTGTCCAGTCTGTCCTTTTTCGCCAGTTTCTTCTTCGGAACCTTCTTCACTAGCGTTGTTCTCTTCACTAGGTTGGTTTGGTTTTCCGCCTGGTCGAGTTCCGTGTGATGGTTTACCACCTTGTGAAGGTTTTCCTCCACCGGGTCTATTACTTTGTCCAGTCTGTCCTTTTTCGCCAGTTTCTTCTTCGGAAACTTCTTCACTAGCGTTGTTCTCTTCGCTAGGTTGGTTTGGTTTTCCGCCTGGTCGAGTTCCGTGTGATGGTTTACCACCTTGTGAAGGTTTTCCTCCACCGGGTCTATTACTTTGTCCAGTCTGTCCTTTTTCGCCAGTTTCTTCTTCGGAAACTTCTTCACTTGCGTTGTTCTCTTCGCTAGGTAGGTTTGGTTTTCCGCCAGGTCGAGTGCCGTGTGATGGTTTACCACTTTGTGAGGGTTTTCCTCCGTGACCGGGTCGATTACTTTGTCCAGTCTGTCCCTTTTCGCCAGTTTCTTCTTTGGTACCTTCTTCACTTGCGTTGTTCTCTTCGCTAAGTTGGTTTGGTTTTCCGCCTGGTCGAGTGCCGTGTGATGGTTTACCACCTTGGGAAGGTTTTCCTCCTTGGCCGGGTCTATTACTTTGTCCAGTCTGTCCCTTCTCGCCAGTTTCTTCTTCGGTACCTTCTTCACTAGAGTTATTCTCTTCGCTAGGTTGATTTGGTTTTCCGCCTGGCCGTGTACCGTGTGATGGTTTACCACCTTGTGTGGGTTTTCCTCCGTGACCGGGTCTATTACTTTGTCCAGTCTGTCCCTTCTCGCCAGTTTCTTCTTCGGAACCTTCTTCACTAGCGTTGTTCTCTTCGCTAGGTTGGTTTGGTTTTCCGCCTGGTCGAGTGCCGTGTGATGGTTTACCACCTTGGGAAGGTTTTTCTCCTTGGCCGGGTCTATTACTTTGTCCAGTCTGTCCCTTCTCGCCAGTTTCTTCTTCGGTACCTTCTTCACTAGAGTTATTCTCTTCGCTAGGTTGATTTGGTTTTCCGCCTGGTCGAGTGCCGTGTGATGGTTTACCACCTTGGGAAGGTTTTCCTCCTTGGCCGGGTCTATTACTTTGTCCATTCTGTCCCTTCTCGCCAGTTTCTTCTTCGGAACCTTCTTCACTAGCGTTGTTCTCTTCGCTAGGTTGGTTTGGTTTTCCGCCTGGTCGAGTGCCATGTGATGGTTTACCACCTAGCGAAGGTTTTCCTCCGTGACCGGGTCTATGACTTTGTCCAGTCTGTCCCTTTTCACCAGTTTCTTCTTCGGTACCTTCTTCACTTGCATTGTTCTCTTCGCTAGGTTGGTTTGGTTTTCCGCCTGGTCGAGTTTCGTGTGATGGTTTACCACCTTGTGAAGGTTTTCCTCCTTGGCCGGGTCTATTACTTTGTCCAGTCTGTCCCTTCTCGCCAGTTTCTTCTTCGGTACCTTCTTTACTAGCGTTGTTCTCTTCGCTAGGTTGGTTTGGTTTTTTGCCTGGTCGAGTGCCGTGTGATGGTTTACCACTTTGTGAAGGTTTTCCTCCACCGGGTCTATTACTTTGTCCAGTCTGTCCTTTTTCGCCAGTTTCTTCTTCGGAACCTTCTTCACTAGCGTTATTCTCTTCGCTAGGTTGGTTTGGTTTTCCGCCTGGTCGAGTGCCATGTGATGGTTTACCACCTTGTGAAGGTTTTCCTCCGTGACCGGGTCGATTACTTTGTCCCGCCTGTCCCTTTTCGCCAGTTTCTTCTTCGGTACTTTCTTCACTTGCGTTGTTCTCTTCGCTAGGTAGGTTTGGTTTTCCGCCAGGTCGAGTGCCGTGTGATGGTTTACCACTTTGTGAGGGTTTTCCTCCGTGACCGGGTCGATTACTTTGTCCAGTCTGTCCCTTCTCGCCAGTTTTTTCTTCGGTACCTTCTTCACTAGAGTTATTCTCTTCGCTAGGTTGATTTGGTTTTCCGCCTGGCCGTGTACCGTGTGATGGTTTACCACCTTGTGTGGGTTTTCCTCCGTGACCGGGTCTATTACTTTGTCCAGTCTGTCCCTTCTCGCCAGTTTCTTCTTCGGAACCTTCTTCACTAGCGTTGTTCTCTTCTCTAGGTTGGTTTGGTTTTCCGCCTGGTCGAGTGCCGTGTGATGGTTTACCACCTTGGGAAGGTTTTCCTCCTTGGCCGGGTCTATTACTTTGTCCAGTCTGTCCCTTCTCGCCAGTTTCTTCTTCGGACCCTTCTTCACTAGCGTTGTTCTCTTCGCTAGGTTGGTTTGGTTTTCCGCCTGGTCGAGTGCCATGTGATGGTTTACCACCTAGCGAAGGTTTTCCTCCGTGACCGGGTCTATGACTTTGTCCAGTCTGTCCCTTTTCACCAGTTTCTTCTTCGGTACCTTCTTCACTTGCATTGTTCTCTTCGCTAGGTTGGTTTGGTTTTCCGCCTGGTCGAGTTTCGTGTGATGGTTTACCACCTTGTGAAGGTTTTCCTCCTTGGCCGGGTCTATTACTTTGTCCAGTCTGTCCCTTCTCGCCAGTTTCTTCTTCGGTACCTTCTTCACTAGCGTTGTTCTCTTCGCTAGGTTGGTTTGGTTTTTTGCCTGGTCGAGTGCCGTGTGATGGTTTACCACCTTGTGAAGGTTTACCTCCACCGGGTCTATTACTTTGTCCAGTCTGTCCTTTTTCGCCAGTTTCTTCTTCGGAACCTTCTTCACTAGCGTTGTTCTCTTCGCTAGGTTGGTTTGGTTTTCCGCCTGGTCGAGTTCCGTGTGATGGTTTACCACCTTGTGAAGGTTTTCCTCCACCGGGTCTATTACTTTGTCCAGTCTGTCCTTTTTCGCCAGTTTCTTTTTCGGAACCTTCTTCACTAGCGTTGTTCTCTTCGCTAGGTTGGTTTGGTTTTTCGCCTGGTCGAGTGCCATGTGATGGTTTACCACCTTGTGAAGGTTTTCCTCCGTGACCGGGTCGATTACTTTGTCCCGCCTGTCCCTTTTCGCCAGTTTCTTCTTCGGTACTTTCTTCACTTGCGTTGTTCTCTTCGCTAGGTTGGTTTGGTTTTCCGCCTGGTCGAGTGCCGTGTGATGGTTTACCATTTTGGGAAGGTTTTCCTTCTTGGCCGGGTCTATTACTTTGTCCAGTCTGTCCCTTCTCGCCAGTTTCTTCTTCGGTACCTTCATCACTAGAGTTGTTCTCTTCGCTAGGTTGGTTTGGTTTTCCACCTGGCCGTGTAACGTGTGATGGTTTACTACCTTGTGAAGGTTTTTCTTCACCGGGTCTATGACTTTGTCCAGTCTGTCCCTTTTCTCCATTTTCTTCTTCGGTACCTTCTTCACTAGAGTTGTTCTCTTCGCTAGGTTGATTTGGTTTTCCGCCTGGCCGTGTACCGTGTGATGGTTTACCACCTTGTGTGGGTTTTTCTCCGTGACCGGGTCTATTACTTTGTCCATTCTGTCCCTTTTCTCCAGTTTCTTCTTCGGTACCTTCTTCACTAGAGTTATTCTCTTCGCTAGGTTGGTTTGGTTTTCCGCCTGGTCGAGAGCCGTGTGATGGTTTACCACCTTGTGAAGGTTTTCCTCCTCCACCGGGTCTATCACTTTGTCCAGTCTGTCCCTTTTCACCAGTTTCTTCTTCGGTACCTTCTTCACTTGCGTTGTTCTCTTCGCTAGGTTGGTTTGGTTTTCCGCCTGGTCGAGTTCCGTGTGATGGTTTACCACCTTGTGAAGGTTTTCCTCCACCGGGTCTATTACTTTGTCCAGTCTGTCCCTTTTCACCAGTTTTTTCTTCGGTACCTTCTTCACTAGCGTTGTTCTCTTCGCTAGGTTGGTTTGGTTTTCCGCCTGGTCGAGTGCCATGTGATGGTTTACCACCTTGTGAAGGTTTTCCTCTGTGACCGGGTTTATGACTTTGTCCAGTCTGTCCCTTTTCACCAGTTTCTTCTTCTGTACCTTCTTCACTTGCATTGTTCTCTTCGCTAGGTTGGTTTGGTTTTCCGCCTGGTCGAGTTTCGTGTGATGGTTTACCACCTTGTGAAGGTTTTCCTCCCTGGCCGGGTCTATTACTTTGTCCAGTCTGTCCCTTCTCGCCAGTTTCTTCTTCGGTACCTTCTTCACTAGCGTTGTTCTCTTCGCTAGGTTGGTTTGGTTTTCCGCCTGGTCGAGTGCCATGTGATGGTTTACCACCTAGCGAAGGTTTTCCTCCGTGACCGGGTCTATGACTTTGTCCAGTCTGTCCCTTTTCACTAGTTTCTTCTTCTGTACCTTCTTCACTTGCATTTTTCTCTTCGCTAGGTTGGTTTGGTTTTCCGCCTGGTCGAGTTTCGTGTGATGGTTTACCACCTTGTGAGGGTTTTCCTGCATGACCGGGTCTATGACTTTGTCCAGTCTGTCCTTTTTCGCCAGTTTCTTCTTCGGTACCTTCTTCACTAGAGTTATCCTCTTCAGCTGGGAAAAAATGAAAAATATATATTTTAAAATTTTCTTTTTTTAGTTTTTAATTGCAAATATACATATAATATTAGCTATATATTTATAATGTCAATATATTATTTCTTATATATACACGGTTATTATACTTAAAATAAGTACACAAAAAAATAATCTTACTGTATTGCGAAATCTGTAATCTCACTGTTTATACATTACAAATATATTTTTCTATTTATCTATATTTTTAAACTAATATTGCTTAAATTATAAAAATTATAGTAAAATTAGCCCCGAGTTCTTAATATTATTATACAAAAAGTGTTTATTTCCTATTTTGTGTGATTGAGACATTTATTTTGCCCTAACCTTATTATAGTGTTTAGGTATTCTATTTTACTACCTTTGGAATTATTTTTTTTTCTATTGCAATATTTTTGAAAGCTGATTATTTATTGGGTTGATATAATCACGTTTCTTTGAATTTTGGGCCAAAATAGCAATAAAGAGGTATTGCTGTATTGCTGAACGTTGGTAAGTCCCAGGCCTGTTTATTCAAAAGAAGTTGGGATTTGGTAGTGAATGTCGAGTACCGCAGACCTTTTTTTTAAATATATTCTTTTTCGGTTTCATTAGGAACGAATAAATAAACATTTAAAATAATATATTTATTGGTGTTAAAACAGGATCGTAGGATTTTTCGAGGCTGTAATAAATCCCGATTTGGTTTCGGGGATATAAGGGCCTATTTAATAGAATAAGATAATACTTAAAAAAAAAGCAGGTTGGTATTTATTTACTATAATTATATGTTGTAATCCACGAAAGTTATTTAATTTTTTTTTAAATATTTTTGTAAGTTCTACCTAACTGAGTAATGCCTGTACTAATGTAGTCTTATCTTACTGTCTTACTTAGTAACCGACACAATATGAAATAATAGTACGGGAAGGGAAGGTTGTTATTTAATTGCTTAGTAACTGGCATTTATTACTTGAAATCTAAATAAATTAAATATCAACATATTTTACTAAATTTCATTTTAATATAATTTTACATCCCAATTATGCACGTACGAACTCTGATATTTATACATCCTAACCGGGAGTCCCAGTACCAACACAAATTCTTTTATTATAACTTGTATCTAGGTTATTTTATCCGAATCTACTATAACACTTTTTAAAACATTAGTAAACAACATTTAAAAAATACAGTCGAGCGAAAACTGAGTTAATACGTGGTCTCTATGCCATATTATTTTCTCCCATATTCATTTGAATTTAAAAGTATTTTTGTGAATAAAAATAAGAGGACTGCATTCATTTATTAAGTATCAAGAAACATGGTCATACCATTTACGTTGAGTCGTTGTCTAGGGAACTGTGGAATCTCTATATAACTTGCGATGATAGTGGGTAGAAGGAATCTACTTGATATTTGATATTTGATACTTGATATTTGATATTGGATATTTGATACTTGATACTTGATTTTACTAGGTAGCTAAGATAAAACCTATGCTAGCAGCACATTGGAGTAGAGAAATGCAAACTTCAATTAAATAAACCTTCTTCTAAATTTAAACAAATATGCATAAAAATAATTAACATGGGATTTCCCGTAGAGAAAATATTTTTAAACATAACTTTTTTATTATTTCGAATTTTAAAATTCACGCTAGGTCGCACCTAGTATTTTTATGTAGATTCAATTAAAACTTTAAAATTCTAAGCTTTTGTTTTTTTCTGGCAAACCTGTGACGTTTATATTAAAGATGGTCATATTGTTTTTACTTTTCTATACAGATATCCCAATACCTTACCCGAAAACTTAACAGGGTGTTTGTGTTCTTTATTATGAATATGAAGTTAAATAAAAAAAAGTGAAAATATTTCATCCCCAAATGAATATTTTTTTTTATGTAGCGGTGTAAATTACCAGTCTTTAAAGGGAACCTTGACCACGTTACTCGCACTTTGACCTCGCAACGCACGCGGCAAACACGTCAGTTGTGCGGTGTGCGCGGGTATGTATATTTAGTATAACTATTTATTTTTCTTTTTTTTATTTATTACCTAGATGTATTTTTTATAAAAAAACTGCTAGTGAAGTTGCATACAAATTACCTAATCATGAGACCTACATCTCCTAAACAACTGCGTATAATATCAACTGCTTCTATACATTGCTTAGTATGGGTAAATTATTTACGTCTTACAGCTAGGACCCACTAGCGTCATTAAAGGCTTTTTCTCCCCAGACTACACGCGCCTGACATTCTTTTGATTCATCATAAATTTTTACACCGTATCAAGTTTTTTTTGTAAGATTTAAGGAGCGGCTAATAATGAAACAACCCCTCTGGGGAGATGGGTTGTTTAGTACATAGAAAGGGGTTTTTATGTAATAAATTTGTCATTTGTTTAATACTTTTGACCCTTTTTTCAATAACTCAGCAAAAGTACCGCAATGCTGTGCTATTATACCAATACTATACGAACACCAATATAAATACTATGCAAATGCGCATTCTTAGTTTAGTTGCATATTAAATCAGTTTTTATAGATATTAACGGATATATATAAATAGTCACAGTATAAATTGACGTATTTCATGTTCTTTTTGTTTTTAATTTATAATCGTTTTTTCCATTCATTTCATCTTACTTAAATTCGTTTAATTTTTTTGAATATTATCCTTTTTTAGGTCATTGTCTTTACGCTATTACGTGTATTGTGTGTAATTTCTGTTGGGTAACCACAATAAATAAATAAATTAACACGGGCATAATATTTAAATCTATAATAATTATAACGTGGCATTTACATTTTTCTATTTGCCCTGATAGATTAATTTATATTAATTTATACTGGCCACTAATAAATAGTACGTCCCAACAGCCATGCTGTCACAAGTTTGAAATTCGAACATGATACAAATACCGCTGTATCGATATGTCAAGTTTCAATGTTATATCTACTTGTATATAAACTGTTGTGGTCGTTTTTCTTGGGTATCAATCTACACATAAAAAATCAACTCTTTCTCATTTATACTTTTCGAGTTGAAAGATGGGGACGGACTGGGATAGTAGGTTCTCAGAAGAAGCTACTATTGCTTAGATTAATAGGAGAATATTCTGAAGACAAAACGTGAACTTAATAAAAAACTATTTCTGTTTTAAATAAAGGGTTTGTGAAAGAAAGGGTGTGTATGTGGGAGTGTATTGTGTGGGAGAGATAATAATTATTGTGAAGGTTCAATAAATAAATCTTAACCTAAATGAAGTACGTCAGCATGACTAATGTTGATATTATATGTTGTATACCATTTTTACACATCGCAGGAGCAATTGGATGGGATTTTTATCAAAAATAGTCTTGAAAACGGTGTATAGCCGTAAGTCCTAGGGTTTCTGATCTTATTTAAAAAAAATATTGGTCTTTATAGGTATTTTTCCAATCAATGATACTCGTAGTGCTTTTAGCTTTAGCCGTACAAAATTTAGAGACCGATCCCAATAGCTAAATGTTTGTGATGTCAGCTGAATCTCAATGATTTCACCGTCGATCTTAGATTTTTAAAATTTTAATCGAACCTAAATGAAAAATACTCAGTCGAAGACGAAGACCGGAATTTTAAAATTCGTAATAATAAAAAAGTTTTCTCTAAAATATTTTCTCTATGGGAAGTCCCATGGTAAATTTTTACCACGGTAAATAGTCCCATGGTAAAAAGGTTTCACCTTTGCGACTGCGGCTATCTAGTATAAAATATTTTAGACTGATTTTGTTATTTTTTAGGTACAACGCCATTGACATTTGAAATAGTTCGACAAATTTTTAATATTTTTTATTTTTGATATACGGATGGCTATTTAACATACATTCACTTACTGTGTATGTATGTGTGTGTGTGTATGTTTTAATTATATTTCTCAAAATAGTTTTAAATTTCAACGCATTCAAAACAAATACTCGCTTTAATGTAAAATACTAGCTTTTTATTTAGCATGATACGAACTAAGAAATAGGTCTTAAAAATGCTTTAACTAAAGAGGGAAAAAAAACTGATTTCCATTCACAATACTTTTCGTACCTAATCCAGCAGGTGCGTGTTATATTTATTTATCAGATACGATGACTGCTTTGCGAATATTCATCGCTTTACTTTGAAATGCTCTAAAATTTAAATGTGTTGAAACTCAAACACGCTTATTTTGGATTAATCTTAAGACTTAGCCACCACCATATATTTTTTATAGACTTAATTAGAATGTACGTTTCCTTCATACATAATTAATTTATGTTTAAGATGTACGTAAAAGTGATGTTTTCTCTTTCATAAAATATTTATGCACTTTTGAGCCCTAAGAATTTATTTATTTTCATCTGGCCTCTTGCCAAAAAGGCATACAAATTGAGTGTTCGAGCGATTTCGTCGCTGCGTTTAGACACTATCGCCTTCACAAACACACATTCATACCAAAAATGGTTCAAATCTTAAAACCGTTAATTGTATATACCGTTAATTGTATTGAATATACCGTTAATTGTATAACATCAATTCTACGTATTAAGGCGTGTATCCAAAATCTGTGATCGCATGAGAACCGTATGTGCGTGCTTGTGCGTTCGAAGCAGGCATGGGAATGACGCCTATAGAAACATCCCACCGATTTAAGCTATGCTTCCTTAGCTTTGTCATTTACACATAGCTTGTCACATAGCTTTATTAGCTATGCCATTTCCGGCTGCACAAAATGGCGGGCATGCTGGTGGCGAACTGACACTTTTGTGACAATACTGTCATAGTTGCAGCAGCTCGCTTACGCCAGCGCTTCTACGCAATTAAACTATTCTTATATTCGGATGACCTCAAAACGTGAACACCTATCGAAAAGTGTACTCACAAAATTGTTGTCAACAACAAGATTTTTCTTACCTTTGGGGTTCAAAAAGTAAACATTACGTCGAGTTTTGTGGCTACAGCGTGGTAAAAAACAACATAAGTTGCCGTACTTTAACTTTAACTTCATATTTTACCTGTATCTTTGGTTCCTACTAGATGTTCTTCTCTGGGCCAAAGCATACTTCGAAGCTAGCTGGGAGTAGCGTATTTGTATAAGGATTACTAAAAATGTTCTGAAGCTATTGAAAAATATGTGCGCTTTCCCTTGTATTTAAAATCATATAAAAATATTTTTTTTCGAAATTGAATATTTGTTTTATGAGCTCAGTTAAGTTATTGGTATAGATCAACCCTCTGAAAGGACGGTAGGATTTTAAATACATGGTTTAGCAGTTTCAGTACGTCTTTACTTAGGGAATTTATGACTGTATGTATACATTTTTTAATAAAAATATTCAAGTTAGAAATTTATAACCAATGTGGTCTTAAAAAATAGAAAATGTGTTTAAAAAAAAATGAATGAAAACTTTAATTCATCTGTGAATTATTTATATCGTGCAGCGTGTAGCAATAAAGTTTATAGATATGTTAGGTAAGGAAAGAAAAATGTTAACATATTCCAAACAATATAAGAAAATGTATCCCAAGGTTTACTAAAATATAAGGAAATACATTTTGGTAATGTATGTAAAATAAATAGTTAAAGTATAGGAAGAATATGAAATAATAGATCGTTTTTATGATCAGAGATTATTCATAAATATTTATTTATTTTTGTAAATGATATAAAAATATACACAAAGAAAACAGAAGATGATTCAAACATCGTATTCAGTACATGCACAAAGATGATAAATTTTACATGGTATATCAAATATAAAATAAATTATGAAGAATTTACAAATAACATACTATTAAATATTTTTAAAAGGAACAGTATCATGCCTTATTTTATACCAGAACTAATCTAAACTAAATCATGCAAATGAAATGAAAATATCATTGTTTCAAAATGCTAATAAATAAAATGAAAATTACCTAAACTTGCCTATCATCTAGTAGTTCATATTTATGGATTTAAATATCGTGGCAGTATTAAAAATTGGTTTCATATGAATTCTTGACATTGAAATTAGTGATTACAAAAGGTATCTTATCCTTCGCCGCCTTTGCCTCTGTCTGGGGGGTGATTTAACTTCGAAGTTATTCGTATCGATATTGACTTGTGATAGAACTTTTAAAAAATAATTTTGATTACCCGAATTTAAAGCATTGCTTAAGTCACTGGAATAGCATTGATTGCATGGATAAGCCATTGGGAATGCAGTCGGAAAATGTTCCTTGATAAATTCTTCATTTGTTTCGTTGTCAGAACAGTATGGAAAGAATACAACTGGCACAAAGCCTACTATACCTATTGGAATCGAATTGCCTTGCAACACATTTTGGCTATCGAATACTGCGCTACTCTCAAATTGTTGGTGATTATCATTATTGGCGGTGCTATTGAGATCGTGCTTAGCATGATCCACCAAGTAACAAGGACAAGATGCAGGTTTCGGTAGTGCAGGCAATGGGTATGGTATGATGTGTAATTGTGACAGTGGTCGATTTGGTTTTTGTGAACCGTTTCCCAAATGAGATGGTGGATGAACGCCAGTTGCAGATTCACCGGGATTTTCTGATCCCGGATAATCATCCCAAGATGAACCGGACCAAAATGGTTCATCGGGTTTACCTCCAATTTGATTTCCTTCATTCCCCGCCTGGTTTGCATTTTCTTTATCAGGACGTTTGCTTGGAAATCCATTTGCATTATTATCAACTTCTGGTCGACCGTCCTGTGACTGCTGTCCTCCTTCATTAGGTTTTACTCCTACAGTGGGTTTAATTCCTTGGCTGGGATGCCCTCCTTGGCTGGGTCTTCCTTCTTGACTGGGTTTTCCTCCATGATTATGGTCTCCTCCTTGGTTAGGCTTGGAGGTTTGTGATGGCTTACCTCCTTGATAAGGTTTTTTACCTTGGTTAGAGTTTCCACCTGATATGGGTTGTCCATCACTTGGATTTGATCCAGGTGAGGGGTTACCTCCTGAGTTCTGTTGCTGATTACCATTATTATCTGAAATTGAAATTTGTGTCCATTATTACTTGTGTTTAGAAATAGCGTTTTAGTAATGTTTCATTAATTGAATATATATCTTGAAAATTGGTTCTTGGAATCTTAAATCGAAACAAAACAAAGATCATTTGAAGTTCAAACCAACTAAAATGGCTATAACACCATGTAGCTATCATATAATACCAACTGCTTCTATAAATTGTTTACTTGTAGTAAATTATTCAACTAAAACCTAAGGCCTTACGGCTAGGCACTACAGGCGTTATTAAAGGATTTCCAGACAATTCGCGCCCGTGTTAACAACTTGTCATAGGTTGCTTTATTTTTGTCTGCGGCACTTTTAGCCTATTCGATGTGCGTTTTGGATGGACATAGAGGTAACAGTTGGTTATTTTTAGGTCTGAGTAGATTATAATAAAAAAAAACATACATTATTATCATGAAATTCTTTCAATTCATCGTAAATTTTAACACCAGTTTAGTGTGTTTTTTTTAAATTTGACGCGCGGCTAGTAATAAAACAACACGGATATAACATTTTAATTCAATAATAATGTATTATTATTATTGTAAATATAATTTTATAATAATTATAATGTGGCAATGAACATTCTTTTATATGTTTCTATTTGCACATATAGAAGAGTAACTTGCCAGTAATAAATTTTACATTCCGTGCTATCATATTTTTGAAATACTGATATGATTAGCGCTTTATCGAACTTTCAATGTTTCATTAATTAGTACTAAAAATTTATTAACTTTAATGTTGTATATATTTATTATTCGACCAGCTTTCAATCTAAATTAAACGGTTATGGTTGTTTTTGAAGAGAATATACAAAAATTGAACAAAAAAAAACAGACGACCAAAGGACAGCGATAGTAGTCTCATATGACTGTTAACTGCTTCGATAAATTGACTCTGAATAAATCGCAATTTAAAGTGTTCAGCAATTTAAGCTGTTCTAAATTCGTGTAGTACAGGTGTGCTCAAACGGTCGATCGCGATCGACTGGTCGATCGCGAGTGCTTTTTGAGTAGATCTCGAGAAGAAAAAATTTTTTAATAAGTAGGTAGGTAACTAAACTACAAAAATTTATTTCGTAATAAAATAACACTGCTTGCGGCAAAAGGTGGCTTTATCAACTGGTATATGTAACTCTTTTGTTTTGTAACAACCAATAAACTCGCAATTTTGAATAACTATGAGTTTTTTCATTGATATTGTAGAGAAGAACCTAACTAAACCTAACCCAAACCTTGACTAAAATAATGTACCTATATTGTGCAGAAAGCTAATATCTATATATGCTACGGTACGCCCTACCTAGGTAGGTAGGGTGTATCGTGTATGTACGACAACCCTGCATCACACACACTTGCAGTCTCTCAGAGTCGATCGTAAGTAGTCTAAAAATATTGAGATAGATCGCCAGCAGTTCAAGTTTGAGCACCCCTGGTGTAGTAGATATGTATATATATAGATATAAAATGGTTTTGTTATTAACTTTAATGCTTTTTGTTAGTAGAAACCTATTTTTAGTTTTACATAGTTTTTTTATCGATCCATCAAATGTATTTTTTTTTTGTGTATGTACTATGTAAAATTGTTGGTTTCTCCAATAAAGATAAATAAATAAATAAATATATGAATGTATAGAAGCTAAAGGAAGGTTTACAATTCTATTTGTATGTGCGTTTGTTTTTTTTTATTCATGTATGTTTAGTCGTAAGTAAAGATCTCTAACACGTTTTTTTATGTTACTTTGTTCATGTTTTTGCTATAATTGATAATAATTATATAGGCAGTGTCCTGTAAATATTTGAAGCAGATGCCGATCAGCGTATTTAAAAATCAGTAGTGCCTTTAAAGCAATGACATTTCTTTGTTTCATAAGAATTAAAAAGAATTAAAAAAAAACCATTATGGATGCAGTTTAAGGCAAATATTAAAATTTTGCTATGTTTTGTAATGAGAGGATATTGTACTGATGAGCAACAAGAGATCTACTTTCATAACTTTAAAAGCTAACTTGTGGTTTTATTTATACACTAAATATTTCATCGTCTAGATTCTTACAAATTGTTCACCATACTGTACCAGGAAGAAATGAAAACTATTATTATGTACTGAATTATAAATTCGATTGAAGAGTAGTAACCTAATTTAACATTTACATCACTGAAAAAAAAACTATTTTAAATATTTACAAATTTCTTTAAAAGACGATTATAATAGGTGGGTTTTTCGTCAAAACTATTTTACCACCTATTATTACAAATTACAGAGAATCCAGATAAAAACATGTTTCTATGATTTACCTATTTTTTATTATCATTGCGTATTTATATGATATTATGTGTAAGCACATATTAAAAACATAATTTGAATTTAACTCGTTATTGCGTTTTTTTGTCAGGGTTATTAATTTTTTTATTGAAATATTTATTGTTAAGTGCTTTAGGCATAATGTGCCAACAAATAAAAAGTATCCATTTTACATTCTCGTGGCTACAGCGTAAAATGACGAGAGTTGGATGTTTTAAACGAATTAACATACATTTCGTTGATAAAGACAGTTAAACTGCGACTTTTAACAATTACTCCAAAGAGGATACAAAATAAATAAGGTGCGGTTAACTGCACGGGAAGAGTTCTCAAGTAAAAATTGAACCAACGAAAAAAAGCCTGATTAATAATGACAGATCTAATAGTAATTTAAAAAAATAAATGATTATTTAGAAAGATAGAAAAATTAAATAGAAATGTGTGAAAATGATATCAATTTACTTGCAATTGTTGTTTCACAATATGATAACGCTTCCGGTGTGAAACTATTGCTACGAAATAAAATTCAGAAACAATACCTATATTAGATTTTCTTCCACTTCGCCTAATAGGTTTGTTTGCGCAACAAATTATTTTTTCTCGGCCCTGGATGTGCTATATAAAATAGAATTTAATATGTTAGATAGTTTTAAATACTTACTAGGGTTTGGACGAGTTCCAGTATTTCCATTTATTGGGTAACCAGGATAAACTGAAGTATTTTGATCAGAAACTCCAGGAAGCTTTGGATTTTCGACACCGGATGGTAAGTTAGAGATGTCTGGTTGATTTTCTCCGTTCGTTTCCTTTTCGCTAACCTCGTGACTTACATCAGGTTGGTTGTTGGTAATTTCATGAGCACTTACACTAGGAGTATGGGAATCAGAAGGATGTTTAGATCCATTATTTCCGATATGATTATTTTCTTTTTCATCTGGCCTATTATGATCACCAGTAGAGCTTGGTCTATTTGATTCGTTTATTCCTCCATTAATGGTTGATGTTCCTGGTTTACCCGGCCTATCACCGGGCCGATTACTTCCCTCTAATTCATTAACGTTATTGGTTCCTACCGGTTTATTATTATCGTAAGATCCTCCTGGAGTATTAACACCATTTGGTCCTATAGGTCTTATCACTCCATTAATTCCCCCTGGTCTATTGGCTCCATTGGGTCTCTCTGGTCTATTTACACCATTTGATCCCGCAGGTCTATTTCCACCATTGTTACTGCCTGGCCTATTTGCATCAGTGGACCCCACTGTTTCATTTAAATGGTTGATATTGCCAGGTTTATATGAACCGTTGGCTCCTCCTTGTATATTTACTACATTAGAATCTCCTGGTCTGTTTCCACCTGGTCTATGTATACCGATTTGATTTCCCGGTCCATTCAATCCATTCTGCTCATTTTGTCCTTGGCCACCTATTGGGTTGGGATAAGGCGGAATATTTTCACTACCAGGTTGGAATCCTCCCGGTTTTTCTAGATATGGGCCACTTGGTTTATTGCCATTGTTTGGTTTATTTGACCCAATATTACTATTTGGTCTGCCACCAGGTTTATTTGGTCTTTCATTAATATTTTGTGAACTAGATGGTCTGCTTCCGTTAGGTCGATTACCAGTGGGGTTGCCATTTCCTTCATTTTCATTACCAATCCCGCTACCGCCTGGGTGTCGACTAGGCTCCGTAACGGGTCTGGAAAATGTGTCTTGTCCAGAACTATCAGGTATTTGATTCGGTTTTGGTTTTCCTCCGATAGGTATTCCACCCGGAGTTTTCCCGCAACCCGGGGGAAAGTATAGCTCTTTCCATGGAGTAATGTGGCCTATTTTCCTCGGTTGGTCGGCATCCGAAACAAATTGTCTGAAATATTAAAAATATCTTTTAAAAATATAAAATTCTATGCTTGTTTGAGTGCTGATTGAATTTCATGTTTTATGTTCTATTTTATTATTTAACGCGACATAGAAAACCAGGTTTACCATGATATTGAAGTTTTTCTTGTGGAAATGTGGATTTAGGCGAAAATTCCAGTGTCTGTAAAGAATGACACAATAGCGCTTTAGATATCTAATTGTCTCGTAAGGTCAAAGTGAGGTCAGATAGTTTTAACAAGATCTAACATCGATCAGCCTACTGCTCGAAGATGGTATCTGCACATATGTAGGTATTCCATTTCATAAAATGTCACTAAAAGTTGCCATATTAATACTTTACTTAAACAGAAAGTGAAAGATCGTGATCCGTGAGGATTTGAATCAACACAATATAGTAATACAATTTTATCGCCTCATTAGTCAATACCACTAGTACCTCTACTATTATAAGTATAGATAACTAGTACTAGTACTAGTACAAGCAAGATTAGTAGTCGAGCAGGGTTGAAGAAAAAAGTTTTCATTAATGTTTAAAATAATAAATCATCATATTGTTATGTTGAAACGTATTCAATAGACTTTTAGTCTGATTTATTACATTAAATATTTAAATAAATGTATTTTTGTGTATTATATTTTATATTTATCTACATTTTTTATTCGTTTTCTTTTATTTATGCAAAACTAAAAATTATTCGGCGGCACTTGTATATGTGAGTCGTATTGAATGTAAATCTGCAGCAATCTGCAGTAAGTGTGTTTTGTGTCAATTTAACAAAAAACACTTTACATTTAAGGTAATATAATCAATATTTTTTACCCCGTTGTTTTTGAATGCTGTTTTTAAAACTGAGTCTTGCAAATTACTGTTTTTTTCCCAACATGTTGCTCATGATGTCTCAATAAAACACAGATGTGCCGAGGTAACACAATTTAATACCAGTAACTGGAGTAATTCTAATA
Source organism: Neomicropteryx cornuta (assembly GCA_020383195.1). Lineage (NCBI taxonomy): Eukaryota > Metazoa > Arthropoda > Insecta > Lepidoptera > Micropterigidae > Neomicropteryx > Neomicropteryx cornuta. The sequence continues at coordinate 15,977,183 of JAHKQU010000021.1, read as the reverse complement.
TGGCTGCAGATTGCTCGTTTTGATTCTAACACAGTATTTTAAATACGTTTTAAAGATTTCTGTTTTAGATTATTAGGTATTTTTTGCTTCAATTTGTGGTAAAGATGAAGATGTTTCAAAATCGATACAAAACCTTATTTAGGTTATTTTTGACAGATTGCTGCTTTTGATTCGATACGACTCATGTTATCGATAAATATTTCCTTTTAAAGGCATCTACCTAGCTGGATGAATTTAAACGTTTCCATAAGGTTAATATCAGTTTCTTGTATGTTTAGAATACACGTGGCATTTTACACGTTTTTTTAGCTAATGAGTAATTCTTTATTCTTTATTAAGAGAAATCAACAGTCTTACACACAATTGGTATTGATGTTAAGTCTACATTCTTAAAAAGTATATGTAAAACTAATCAAAGATTTCTACTGTTAATATAAACACTAAAAACTAAGTTAGAAACTAAACATGTATACAAATTATGCTACTAACTCTTAACTCTTAACAGGTAGATAGTCCATCTTAGGACAGGTGTTCAGCACCTAGTTAGATGGACACGGTGAAGTTTCTGACATGCCACTAAGCGCGAATTTAGATGAGAGGAGATGTATCTTATTTTCTCTTTGTATGTTTAAAGATAAAATGTTTTTTGTAATAATTGTATGTCTAGCTGTAAGTTTTTTCTGTGAAAATAACAATAAATAAACAATAAACAATCAAATCAAAATGCTGACATGGCTGGTAATTGTTCGTACTGCTGTAATATATTGATGTCAAATGCATATGATGTATAAAATTATAATCAAATGTGTAAATATAATCAAGGTGTATAAAAATATAATCAAATGTGTAAATATAATCAAGGTGTGTAAAAATATAATCAAATGTGTAAATATAATCAGGCGTGTAAAAATATAATCAAATGTGTAAATATAATCAAGGTGTGTAAAAATATAATCATATCTCACCCGTCGCTCTCGACGCCCGGCACCCTGCCCGCCGCGTACACCTTGGCAGGTTTGTCGGGCTGGACTATCCTGTAGCCAGCGCTATCGGCTATGAAGTGGGTCGCCTGGAGCACTCCGAAGGGGTTGATGTACCCGTAGCAGCCGTACGTGACGCCGTCGGGTCCTCGGTTCTCGTGGTGGAACTGGCCCGATGGTCCAACTTCGTAGCCGAATTCGTAAGCATCTGCAGAATCAAATTGGTTCGTGAAAGTAACTAAAAAATACACGCATACTCGCTAATTCAGCGCTAAAATACTCTCAGATTATTTGGTTAGATTCGGTTTGAATAGAAAATAACTGTATTTTAAAAAGAAGTCATACTTCTTTGCGCCCGTTGTACCCATTGGGAAGGGATGTTGGTCGAGAAACCGCGTCACGCGTTAGGAGTAAAATCCGTAGAGTGCCTTTTATACGTTCTCTACTAAAGATAACCCCAAGAGTCTCGGTGGGTCAGTGGTTAACGCACTCGTCTCCCACGCTAGAGTCCCTGGTTCGATCCCCGGCTGGGATTTTTTCTTCCCACAAATTATCCGAAAGTATACGAACTTGATAATGATAATGTAAAGGTGTATAGTATAATAATGAAGTGAATTATAATAATAAATTGAAGAGAAATATATTGAATAACAGAGAAAAATGTCTTATATTTCATTTATATATCCTGTGTGTGTGTGTGTGTGTGTGTGAGTGTGGGTGTGTGCGAATGGCCAAAGAATTATAACTTCCACCGTCTGCTCCGACGGAGACCCAATTTTTTTTATTGAAGTTAAAGTTAAGTAGTAGGTCAGGGCGAATATTTGTATGAGAAAAAAAAACGTGTTCGACTGCCATATAGAAAAGAGTCGGGGAGCCAGCTTGGCTCAGTAATAATATTAATACCCTGTCATATATTATTGAGGTAAAAACTTCTATAGGCACGGGTCTAAATTTAACAAGTATGTGCAGTGTGTTAATAAAAGACTTCCTCATTCTAGTAAATAATATTTCCTCTTTCTTTTTAATTGCATTTATTAGATTAGATTTAATACGGTGGTTTTAATGTAATGTAAATGCCTAGCAAAAGTTAGGCATGTTGTTATTCTTAATTTACCTCCATTTTGTCACTTTTGGCATTGTTTTGACCCGTATGTAAAAATATCCGATCTCATATTTTTACAATATTAAAATATTGAAATATTTATACATACTCATAGTAGTATGAGCGTGATATTTACGAGTAGCATTCTTTCAAAAATGTGGTTTCGGACTCACTCGACTCAAAGTTAGCCTCCAAGTACTGCTTCTTGTCCACGTCGTCTATGGCCAGTATGACCTCGTTGGCGTTCGGATCCCGGACATCCCTCGGGATGCGCATGCTCCGCGCATGATTTCCTGGCGGCAGCCATGCCGCGAGGATCTGCAACAAAAAATAAACAAAACACTGATCGAATATCTGTTATTTATTTTGTTTTTTTTTTCGCTTAATCTTAGAAATTAAGGCGGGGTTTTTAAAACCTGATTTGTTTAATATGGTACTGGGGAGTTTGTTTAATATTTTTTAATTACATTAATAAAATCATATTAATAATAAAAAATACTAGCATATGCACGGACAAAGGTACCTTACACAAAGTTCACATTAAAACAGGTGTTACCATCTAGTTAGTTAAACACAGTAACCCCTTTCTCAACGAAACCTAGTGTGCTGAGCTGTTAAGTAATACGCCTATACCACATACGCTGATACCACATTAATTAATTATTTTTTTGTGGATGTAATATTGTATGAAATATTTTATTTTTTTCTTTAGTGGTTGTCGTTTAAATTTTAATGTAGGATTATTGTATTTTTTTATTTATTTAGCATATTTAAAATAAATAAATTAAAAAAAAATAGAATTAATTACGGATGTATCACTAGATACATTTCGTGTAAGACCGTACATCACACAACCTATTGCTGAATGTCAATACTAAACAGATTGCAATATAAAACTTCTTATAACATAAAAAACAGACAAACCTTTACTGGATGCAGTTTTATGTCGGACCGAACATTAGAAACCATCGTTTATTAATAATAAAACAAAATAAAACATACCCTCGCATACTTTCGCTACTACGGTCTAATTTTCGCTTAGAACTATTATTACGCGAAGGCCGTCAAGGGTAACTGATTAGCAAAAAGACGAACAAAAAACAGCAGGTCTTCAGGTCGAGGAAGCACCCACATCTTAAAGGGGTTCCCCGCGGGGTCTCCTCCATTCCTTCGGACCATCTTTCAGTAAAGCTCCCAAAAGCTGCAAAAGTCTTTTCGAAGATCACAATAAACTATTGCCGAAACTTTACAAGAAATATATAGATTTGTCTATGCATAGTATCCTGGATATTATTATATGCCACCAGGATGGCATACTGCACCTTCGGTACCTTTTGAGCCGTGTTGCACGTTCGTTCCAATGGAAATAAAATGTATTTTGGCTTAATAAGCCGTTGGTATATTTTGGCTTGTAGGGTAGAGTTTTTGACCTGACGCGCACGAACTATTAAAATTTTTGGATTTCTGAATGTTTTCTGCAAAATTTTTCGAATATTATTTTTGTATATGATAGGGATTTTTTCAGGGGTAATCCCTTAAAAGTCTCGTAAGGTAGCAAGATAGTTATAAATCAAAAAGTTAATTTTGAATGAAGAATGTCATGTTTTAGGCTTAGTTTTAGGTTGAATACATTGAATGTTTATTTTTCATAAAAAAATACTTATGTATGTATTTTAGTTGACTTATACTTAAAAATAAAACGTTATTTACTCGTAATATTACATGTTATCGACACGAAAAGTTACAAATTACCGTCACACAAAAGCGCGTGATAAAACTTTTTGGCGAGCTTAAGTTATAACAGTGGAATGACAATTAGTTTTTATTTTTTTGTGAACAGCCATTAGAATTGGGCTGGTTCCAAAACTGCCAAGAGCCTTATCAGTCTTGCCAAATTACCGTCGAAAAAAAATGGGATGGAAGCGAAGTTGCGGTAATTTGCAAAGTCTGGCAAAGTTCATGTTTGAACACAATTTGTATGCTCACAATTAGAGCTACCCGCGATGTTTTGTTCAATTTAGAGCTACAGATAAATACATGACTATGCCGGTAGAATTAATCTATAATATTACTCTCTTTAACACCACAAAAGCACATTAAAATTAACAGTATTTTTGTGGACTTTTGTTACCCTTTATTATTAGGGTTAGGTTAGGGTACACTGAAAAAAAACTATGGCAGCAAAAATATGGTGTTGGCAACCATAAAGTATGGTTGATATAGTGACAGCAATAATTTTTGTTGTTAAACTTACTTGGTTAAACATATTTCTTAATGTAAATATCATAATTTTTAATATCCATTAAAATAATATCTAACTATCGCTACAATCATTTTTGCAAACTGCAAATTTCATGACCATCTGTGTAGTTACAACGCTATTTTGATTTGAATCATAATATGGTAACAAGTAAAAACAACAAAATATTATGGTTGCTTCTAATAAACCTTCAGGTAACAGGTAAATTATTTAACAATAATCAGTCTATACGTACAACTAATAATATTTGCTAATTTCTTGCTGCAGGTGCAAATTTTTAAACAACTTTGGTTGTAACAAATTTTTAAACAACCAAACGATTTGCTAAAATATTTTTTTCAGTGTATATGCCCTACATTCATGTATAAATTGTTGATATTTTATTTAGTAAGTATCTAAATATCTATCTCAGTTTATATTTTATTTCATTTTGTTTCGTCCTAATTTATTTATAATGCCGTAAATCAATGAAACCAATTTATATAGAAATTGTTTGCAACTGTCACCTTAATATTTATTTTAAACTAGGTCGCCGCAGTCGCTCGCATTTTGCTTCGCTGCAGCACATATTAGAGCGAAGCGATTTACTAAAATTTTCTAAATAAAATTTAGTCTGTGACAATAACTTTTTAACGACGGGATAGATTTTGATAATTTTCTAAAATGAGGTACTTAAAATATCTTCAATACTAATGTACAAGAGAATTTCATCGGGAAATTGAAAACATAACTTTTCAACGAATGGATAATTTTCTAAAATGAGGTTCTTGAAATCTTTTATATACAAAAAGAGAAATTCATTTAACAATTATTTAAATATAAGACAAATGAATTTATTTTAAAGAAATGTTTAAAGTTAAGACAATGAAATCAAGCGTTGCAGTTCTCGACGTTTTATTTATTGTTAAAAACGATTTATTATTGTTAAATTGTATTAAATTAATATCAAATTAAATAATTTAAAATAAAATTCGATTAATTATTTTCGAATAAAAAATTTTCAAAAAAGCGCGTGACTTTTTTATAATGGATATTCCCATAGACAATTTTCTTTTGACCCCAAAAATTTTATTTTTGACAATATTTAAAATCAAGCTCCGTCACGACCTTCACTTTTTCATGTAGATTCTCTCAAAATCAAAAATTTTTCAAATCGGTCAAGGAATGACCAAGTTAGCCCGTGACAAAGTTCTAATTGGAGTCATCTTATGAGAGCTTCGCTCGCTCCGCTCGCTACGCTCTAATAAGTATCTTAAAAATGGACGTGCTTACTACTCTTTATTCTGTATTTATTATTTTATTCTATACAATTTCTATCTTCGAGCATGATTTAATATGTTAACGCAGTAAGTATGAGAGAAAAAAGTTTGTTAAAAGAATTAAAATCAAATATTACAATGAAGAGCCTTAAAAAAAATATACGAAATAGACATTACAATCTTAATAATCGTTAAAATAAATAATTATATTCATAATCATGAATTGTCAAATCAGTACTTTTATTCAGGTACCCGGGTCAATGCCATATAACCCTAAGATCATAGAATTCAGAATCAGAACGTAATAGGATTTGAGGGTATGTGTGTGTGTGTGTGTGTGTGTATACTGTAATAAATATTTTCTTTTAGTAATTGGGCCCACCGAGACGTGTTAAGGGTCCGATGATTTGCGACCAAACGACACCGTTGCTATCTTCGTTCGCCGTAACTAAACGTGGAATCTGCTATGTTGGCACACAAAGTGCATTGCATTTCATTAAAAACAAACAAATAATGACAAAATAAAATAAATAAATTAGGTACATAGTGAGATAATACATAAATGAGAGAATTGTTAAAAAATATAATGGGGACGTCTTTTTTTTCGCATTTTAGGTAGATTTCATTAGGAAAATTACCTATTGGAATGGGTACCATATCATGATTCCGGATAATTTTGACATATCTTCGCGTTTCACATCACCTATAACCCAAAACCACCATCAGTTAAAAATATACGAGTATATATATACGTTTATATATCTATCTACCTATCTATATCATATTCTTGTGCCGTGATTTTACACCAATTACTTTCAAATTGATACATAAAATTTAAGGGTACAAAATCACGGTAAAGTTTGTTAATGAGCAAAAAAAATTTGCGGCGGCGGGTTGAGGTGCGCGACCTGCCGCGCAGTGGAGTTCAAGCTAGTACAATTGGAGTTCGCCTACTTTGATTCGTTGAAATCTACCTCCACCTACGGTATGCCGGAAGGGGTTTTTTCATATGATTTCTTACTCATAATAGGTTACACAATACCCTCCTTAAGTTTTGGATCCCTCCTAAGTAAGGGAATGGTTTTGGGACCTTGAAATCAGCTCCCAGAGATAACTTCAACTAGTATTTTAATAAGCCGCAATGGTGACGACGTGGAGTGCATATTGTTTATGTTGCACATTCGGTCTCGTGCCTCATCCCGTAATACCATTACAGCTCATTTAGTTGTCAAATTACGACATTTATCTGAGGTTCGGTGCGAGCCGTTGCCTTTGAGGTACACGAAAAAGGACATCAAAATGCCATTTCGAAAGGTTGAATCTAGCACGTTCCTCTCTCTATTGGGGCCGTTTAGTTATAATTATTTATGGAGGTAGGTTGCGTTGAATCATTCGACCGTACCTTGGCTCAAGGTCCGGTTTCAATTTCGTTCGATAAATGTTACATTTACGTTTAATAAAAGTATTTTCTCTGTTCCGGTAAATTGTTATACATATATTTAAAATAGCGTACCATCAACTCATTAAACATTACTTGTACAGGTTTTTCCAAGTAATGTGTAATGTATGTAATGTAATGTAATGTAATCTAATGGTTAAATATGTTCTAAATGTCGTCCACCAAACACGTGTATATAATATTTATCATTCCTTTCGCTATGTTCATAAAGGAAGTTTCCAACTCAACTTTGCAAATTTAGTTCATCCGAGTAGAACCTAAATCTTTCTGTGAATAAAATACAGTTGTGTCTAACAAATATATTAGACAAGTATTTACAAGATTTTACATTTGTACATCATAAACGCTTCGTTTTATTAGAATATCATAAACAAGTCTTTGTCATGAAAGCAGTTTATGGACATGACATCATCGTTTTTTTTGGTACCTACCTAATGCATTCTAATATTTTAGTTTTTTCGTGATTGATTGGAATGCTGAATGTCTTTTTGTTATAGTATACAGTAATATTAGATCATCCCACATAACCCAACCTAACCTAACCTATTAATATACACTAAAAATATAATTTCCTTATGCTTCTTAATGCTTGGTTGTTTTTTATGTGAAATTTTGTTTTCGTTTGCAATGTTTTTGTTTGTATAATGTATACTTATTAAATTTAAATTTAAACCAGCCACTGCTGTGGGCAGTTTTAACGATTAGTATCGCTATGTATGCCCGAAACATTTATTCATTATTTTTGTAACGATACCAAACACAAAACTTATAACTAATCCTAGAAATAGAAAATCTTAGGTCTAAATGACAGACTTATGAAGGAAAAGAGCGTGCCCTGCAGAGGTATCAAAATACCTCCAGAACGGAAGGACAAGAACAAAAAACATTAAATGAGATGTGCATCACTCACACCTCACTCGCCTACTAAATTCCGCATGTTCCTAGAGGGACACCCGTTCCTCTGGTAACTCCCATTTCCCGACCCATGACATCACATTTTTTTAAAAGCTCTGCTACCCACCAGATCTCAGAACTTATTCCAGGTCCTGGAACTTATAAGTATCCAGAGATTTCTTGATAAAATAATAGATGCCTATATTTAGGACAGATGTCTATACAAAACAGAATGACAGTGCCAGATTTTTAATAGAAAAATGCATACACAGGCATTGATCCGCTGAAGAAGTATCCATAATAAAATAAAATAAAACATATTTATGAAATCGTGGTAATCTAGTGGTTAAGCGTTGGACTATTGACCCAAAGGTCGCGGGTTCGAAGCCATAAATGATTTGTTCCCATTTTCCCTCGTGGTAAAGATAAACGCAAACAATTTATTTATTAATGAATCTTTAATACTTCAATTGAACTAGGGCATCGCCCTTACTAAGGTAGGTTTTTTTCAATAAGCGATTGTTTGAACAAAATCTTATTTAATTGTGAGTTTTTTTTTTAAGTTCTAAAAATAAATAAAACTGTATATGCTTAAAACTTTCATACATACATACGAACATTATTTTCATCACCAACGCAAATAAAATGCGTAATAACATCGCTTGTCAATTGTAGGACTCATTTAAAAAAAAAAAGTTAAGTCAGCATCGCCAACGCTTATTTTTCAATATACTATTTTTTTTTTTAATTTCTGATAATTACTATATTTTTTATATTTATCAAAACATGTTATTCATAAAAAGTTATACATAAGAAGACTGTTCCAAAACTATTCCCAATAAAAAATCAGTTTATTGGCCCTGCGATTTCAAATATGATTTGTTTTGAAATCATGTCAAAATTCACATACAACGAAATCTATCGCACACAGGGTGAATTTTTAATGTTTTAAATAATAAAATTTGTTTTTTTTTACCATTCCTATGTGCCTATTGTATTGTTGAGATTGAGATACTAAGACAGAGGGGGCCTAGCTATCCCCCGGGATGAGGACCAGGGTCGAACAGCCAGTATTTTATCATGTACAGCAAATATGATAATTATTTTAGGCGTAACTATTAAGTATGGTAACCCCAAAGTGTAAATAAGTTAATAATAAAAGTGTATTTAAAAAAAACTTTTATTTAAGTGAGGAAAATTTCGCTGAGGAATTCCTTCATCTGGAACCATTCCTGGGTATAGAATCGGGTCATGCTTACCGCAAATATGCATTGCCATTGGAACTGAACCAACATGTCAAATTTCAACTCCGTAGAATATGAGGAAGTGGTTCTAATTCCGCTTGCAAGATTTGACCTAAACCGACATGCAAAGTTGCACGCAATTAGGTAATCAAAGTGTTTCATTAAATTGACATTTCCCATTTTTTCCCCTGTTCGTTCACAATACCTCGGAAAACGCGAAAAAAAACCGTAACTACTCGTGCGTACATTTTTCATTTTAATAAAATATAATCCAATTCGATTTGTTTCATATATATCAGGCACTATGGAGTTACGGCGCGATCATTTCAGCCCAGTTTTTTTCGAGTTTGCGAGGGAACAAAAATTGCAAAGTTCAGTACAGAGGTATTTATGATTGGATGCATTCTATGATGCAATTGAGTTAGGCGTATTTGTTACAGAGATAGAATTATTGCCAATCATATGTTTTCTAGGATTCGTTTGAAAGCTTGTTTTCCTGAGTTTCAAATGATGGCTTCGTAGACGTGAATACATTCTCATTAGCTGTGAATACATTCTTAAGCTCTTGACAATCATAGTACTCCGACAACACTTTATATGTCTCAATGAAAACACTACGCTCTCGCCTTCCTTTGAGAGTAGGTAATTTGGGTCGCTTAAGCCTTCCTTCAAACCTTTCAAAGGTCCTGGAATTTTAGTTGCTCGCCTTTGTACTTTTCCCAATAAATCCACAGTCCTTAATTGAAAGCCATATTCCAAAATCAGTCTTATGTAAGTTTTATAAATAAATCTTCAGTTATATTTGTGAATGCTATCCGTACCATATACAATAAAGAATTAGCCTTTATAATCCATAATGTATGTGTGTATTCTTCACATATAATTATTAAACGTGTATTTACTTATCCCCAGTATTTATTTATCTTTCATAATTTAGAAATAAAAAAAAACAAACTTTTTTATGTTTTAGGCCCTTCCATTTATTATTTTTCTTAAGGCTATAATGTCTTTTATTCAACTAAAAAAAAGTATTAGTAGTTTATTATTTAATAATTTACTCAGAAATGGAAATAAATTTTTAAAAAATCTGCCTTTGAAGACATAAAATGAAGGTATCTAAACATGTTTTTTAATAAATAAATATTCAATGCTAACCAAGCGCCAGAAATAGAAAAAAAGAGTCTAAATGAATCTAAATTAATATTTATCCTTTGGCTTTGCGTTAATAGTTTAGGCATTCACACAATCTACGCGCGTTCAAAAATCAACATAATTGATGCTCTTCAAAATTAAAAGTACGACGCGACCTGGATTGTCCTAAAATTGCCGCCCAGGGCCCCGGTCCCTGGTTTGCCCCTCCACCCCCCAGATCCGGGGCTGTACTTCGCTAAGCAAGATTGGGTCCCACAGCGTCACTCCGCGACAATAAAGTTTCCTTTGCACTCTCAGCCTTATTACAAGAATATCACTCTAACCTGTGAGGCTCTCTATCTTAGCCTGCCTTAAAACTACGTGAAAAAATGTCCATAGAATTTGTAAGAAAATAGTTTGTAAGTCTTGTCATCAAGTTGAGTTTCTGGCAGCCAAAACCATGTTTTTGCCAGAACCCATTTAATGTATTATGTGTCTTTTTTTTTAATAAAAAAAATTGCAAAGTCGTATGACATGTTTGTTGAAAATTATTGCGTGTCTCTATAAAATACAACAGTTAAACAATAAAATTTTTGTTGTTTGTTTTTGTAATTTCTAAATAAGAACCTTATTTTTATTTATTTATTTGGGCAAAGATATTATATCGTGGTAGTCTAGTAGTTAAGGCTATGGGCTATGGGCCCAAAGATCGAGGGTTCGAATCCGTATATGGTCATACAATTTTTAATCCGTTCATTACGATCTACCTTGACTCTAACACAGGCACATTTGGCTTATTCAAAATAATCGTATATGACTTAGGTTACTTTAAATTTCTTTTTTTTTCAAATATAATAAAAAAACTACAAAGTCTATCCTAACTGAGCCATTCCCGTACTAGATAGACTTTATTTGTTGCGGTCTAATCATAAATTATGTTTAATTACTTTCCAACACTGCGTTAAAAACAAATAGCTATTTTAGATTAAATTTGAATGGAAATATATGTTATAATGTACGTAATAATATATATAATATAATTATTGTAGTATTCAATAGTACCCCTGCCTCCCCCCCCCCTCGCTCTGTAGCCCCGAGATGTAGTGTAAACTATACCTTTGTATGTATGTAAGTTCATAACTTAAACCACTCTTTTATAGTCTTATCGAAGCCATATTCACACCATATATTTTTTTGGTGCTACAATTAGTTTACCTTTTTTTTGACCCGGAAGGTTTGGTTAGGTTGGGTTTATCAAGTTTTTATTGCATTTCTTATAGCATTTCTAAGAACCGAGCTATTTAACTGTGAATCCATTCTGGGGAAGAAGATGAACAAAGCGAAAGCTTGTAAGTAGTGTTGAAGAGTTACACAGGTTCAACGGCAAAAAGAAAATTAAACCTCCCCTCAAAGTACACAATAAAATTGTAATCGAATTTTGCTGACTTTGAGGTTACACCACATCTCGGAACCCCGACCAGCCTCGCTGCAATGAACTTTTCTCGAGTGTTTTATTATGCTTTAAGGCATTTTTATAGGCAGACACGGAACAGCGTAATAATCGGCGACTATTCGACCCAGTGTCGCCGGCATTTCTTTTTCTCTTAAATTTTAAGCTCGTACCTTTTTATCGCTTATCTTTTTTTTGGGAGTAGGGCTGAGATATTTCAATAGATTATATTTATAGTCATACTTGCTCATATCTTTACTCGACACTAAAATAAATAAATAAATTGAAATCCATACAAATATTATAATAGTTGCGAAAGCCTGTCTGTCCGATACGTTTTACGGCTTAACGATACAGATTGATATAGAGATAGCTTAGACCCTGGGAATGGAAATAGGCTTTTTTTTAAATCAACCCCCAAGAGGGTGAAGTAGGGGATGGAAGATTGTATGATAATTATTTAGGTAGCATGCTAGGAAGGTGTTTTTGGAAAGCTCTCGGCATTTTTAGATCAACGTACTTAATTATTTTTTATTTTCCCAAGTGTAACTACCAGCACCGGGTAAAGCCTGGCGATAAACAGCTTGTAAACTATAAAACAGTGCACAAGGTAAGAAAAAAAATCTCAATTATTTATTAACCAACAATCAATTAGGCAAATGCATTCTAGTTTAAATATTATACGAGTAAATTTCGATAAAAAATAAAGAGTCATTCGTGCTTAAATCAACGAAATATAAAAACATTATAAGCAATTCTAATGTCAATTATTTTGCATTTTAAATTATACATAGTGCCTAATCCGTGGTTGGCACCTTTATGAATATTATAATACTAAAATGCTGTTAATTTCCTTCTTGGGTAAAAAATTGTTTTATTGTAAAATTTATTTTATTCTGAGTTTGAGAGGTTTTAAAATAATTATGGGTTCCGTTTATTCCTTTCGTGGTACGGAACCATAAAAACACCTTGGCACAATTCGCGAAGACAAAAATTTGCCTGAAATTTGAAAAATACATTTTGTAGAAATTTACGGTGAGTGTTTTTCGGAAGACCATTTCCTTCGAGAAGTCTAATTAAATCATATCACGGGTGAGTGTTTTTCGAAAGACCAGTTGCTTCGAGAAGTCTAAGTAAATCATATCACGTGGAATAAAATATCCGGCCCTGTTTTTATCAAAATACATTTACAGTAGGAGAATACATTTACGTATATTAGCACGTAGTACACGTCCAAAAATATAGACAGCAAGAATTTACAAAGATAAATAATAAATGTACATTTTTAATACAGCTTTTAGACTAATTGTAAAGGCTCAGGGCTATTCAAGCAGGAAACCGAAGAGTCGCTTTCGTTCACAAACAGTATTACAAAATATATAAATAAAATTCTTCCTTTCAGAAGAGCAAATTCAATTGCAAATATTTTTGCCTGTGTAAAATAAGCAGTCAAATTGAAAAACTTCTATTCATACTACCTCGCAAATACGCTTTTTACGATGTTTTTTGAGCATACAAAATATGCCACTAATATAGTATCCAAATCTGCATAGAACTACAACTGCATAATGAACATATAATTATAATATTTAAATTAAAGAAGTGGTACCTAAGAATAACAAAATGTTTCATAGGCTACAAATCCTAATACGTAATTTCGTACAATAACTATTGACTATTATTTCGTAAAAAATGGCATCGGCTACAGCAATTATAACCTATTTTTTTGTAGGTAATATTTCAACTGTCAATAATATTAATTTATTCCTTTAAATACGTTAATTCAAACTAATGAATTAAATATTGCTTAATTCTACATTCCTTTTAAAATCCTACGTTTTCTGCCTTTTACCGGACGAAAAGGATATCTGTGCATCTGGCAATACCAACATTTAAAAGTGTGAGTGTTCGTTCGTCTACCTGTAGAGAAGTTTTGAGTTGAGTTTTGAACGGATGGACCGATTTTAATTATTTTTTTTTGTTTGTAAGGTCACTTGATCGAGTGTGCTCTTAGCTATGATTTAAAAAAAATGTTCAGCCGTTTGTGTGCCGGGGGTTTTTTATTTTTTTTATTTTTTGTTTTTGTTGTTTTTAGTTAGCAATGTCTCCTAACCTACATTTTGACGATATTAAATGATATTTTATCAGACGGTGAAGAAAATATCTATTATATGGTAATAAATTCTATCCTACAAAATGGAATGTAGGTATATGAGAATATTAGTTAATTTAATAAATTTAGTCTTCGACATATTTTATTTACTTAAATATTAATATTGTTATGGACGCTACGTTATTGCGTTATCACGTAGCGTACCGATATTATTAATTTTTAAATAATTGTCCGTCATTGTGATAGTCAAAATTCTTAGTGATGTGTGTCGCGATCCGCTCGGAACATCGACTGCAAAAATATTATTTATTTATAATGAAAAGTACTCTACAGAGTTGCAAAAATGAAAGTTATAAGAATACAAATAATACAATTTAATGCAACGCGCAACACTAAATCGAAACAAAGCAAGCGGCCATTAGGTATATAATTAATATGACCGCTTTAGCAGGAAAATATTATTTATTTATAATAGGCTCGTTTACAACATATTATCATATAGAATTAAGTATGTATTACGATTATTATCACCCATTTATTGCCACTCGGAAGACGCTCGAAGGCAGATGCGAATAGCGTTCTGTTCGAGCGCACAGAAGGTCGACTGCTATCTCACTTATTTTATGATCTTCGGTCAAATGTCTTGCGGGATAGGAATGTTTAATATATCTATTGAAAACATCGATTAAATATATAAATTTTTTTTTTCGACAAAACGTAAAGTCGTGATTTATTACATCTAAAAGTAAACGACATAATATACTAAATTATCGTTGTACATCTACAAAGCGTATTTACAACGTTAATATAGCATGTAGTTGTCAATTTAAAAACAAACCTTTAGTATACAATTTCTATCGATTTTGCAATAAATAAAAAAATATCTTTCTATGCGTTAATTCTGTTTCTTCAAATATTTCATTATTATTATTATTTTATCTATAAACAATACATTCCATACCTATGACAGGCTTCAAAAAAAAGGACAATTTGTAATAATAAATAAAAGTAACTTAAATATTATTAATACCTAATATTATCTTTTAATTTATAAAATATAATAAAAATCAATATATTAAAATTTATATTTAGTTTCTGTCGAACTCTCCTTATGTTTATTATCGATAATAATTACTGAAATTAACAATCAAAAATTCCTTCTTATTTCCTTGCCTTCTTTGTTCCTTTTCCTTTCTTTCTTTATATGTTTATAAACGCCACATATAACCAATATAATTTCAATATTTTTATTATTAAAAATATATTTTTTTAATAATTTTTGGATTCAATATCCAAACGGTCATAATTTAAAAATATAAATGTAAAATAACAAATTTATTAAAAAAAATATTTTCTCAAAAATAATGATACTACTGTCGAAATATTTTGTCCATCATATAATTCGTAAAATTTATATTAATTTAAGGCTGCTCGCTTCACTACAATTAAATACCATGAAGGTATGCACGCTAAAAATATGTAGTTTTTACTACTCTAATTTAGACTGGTTAATCGTTATGTTTTATTTAATAATAATCGTTAATATAATGTAGACTTTTAAATTATGAATATTAAAATTTCAAAATATTTCCTACTTTCATGCTGAGTAAGTAAGTAAGACCACTCTACGCACATATCTCGAGGGTTTTGACACGCGATTTTTGGTAAGTGAATTAATTCACTTTATACGACTATTATTACTTTATACTGAATATATAGGTCTTATAGTAGAATTAAAATAAATGGTACATTTTCATCAACTGTATGTATTTTTACTCGAAGTTATATCGACTAAAACTTTTTTGATGACCGTCCCTATTAACCACGTGGGGTCTACGTCGCGCGCGCATCATAGTACTTTTTGTGAAAGCGCAAGGATTGAGTAATCTGCGGACCATCTTCGTATGATTTTATACGTTCAATGGATTCAATTTATCACTATAATAGAGTTATTTAAATTAATATAAATACATTAATTTAATATCTGCTGTATATACAGCAGATATTACAACAATACATTTTTTATGCTATGTATTATAAAATATACATAGTACCTACATAAAAAAATAACAATTTTAGGAGGATGTTAGAACTTGAGCTGTGATACCCGGTAGGAAGAAAAATGTACAACTAAGCATTTATAGAACGATTTATTGTGATGGAGGTCTAATGATAATATCATAAATTGACCTTAGTAAAAACTCCACGGAATTTTTGACATCTTGAGTACATCAGTCAGTTTTTTTATTGCTGTGCAAAATAGACATTGTACAGATATTATATACCAGTCGATTAAGGTAGCCCTGTGCTAAGGTGTGGGATAGGTGTGGTAAGGTGCTGTGGTAAGGTAGGTGTGCTGTGGTAAGGTTGAAAGATAAGACCTGGACAGTTTTTACGCAGACCGTTGAATTGAGCGTCTGTGTCCAATTTTGTGACCACCCGATTTAAAATCTTAATTTTCACATCTTATGTTACCAAAAAAACAAACAAAAGGGCACTCCTAAAGTTTTATATTACGGTTGAATTAACACACCGTATTTTTTTTTAATATATATCAATTAAGAAGTGTGAGATGTAGGTATTAGAAGATCATTTTTAAGTAGGTTTCATCTATATTTTGGACATCTGTATACCCAGTGATATAAAATGTACTGTATAACTACACAATACATTTCTCAGTAGTAGTGTTTTCGAACATGAATGACGCCATAAATTCTACCGTCTTTCAGTTTCCGACAGTCTGAACTAAAGGGGAAACAAATTTACTGCAAATAAAATGACTAAAATACCGAGAAGATACAGTGAAATAAGACCCTAATGCACGATGCTGGAAGGGTGTTTTAGCAAGTAGCCTTCGCATACGATACTTGACCCGCTTTTGGATCTAGATGAATAAAAAATCAGACAAACAAAAATTATATTTTTTAAACGCAGTTATTTTTCGTGCTAGTCAGGGAAGATGTTCGTGTATCACTATTATGCGCGGATTTGAACCGGCGACCTTTGCGCTGCAGATAGCCTTGACTCTTTGAGGCTAGTGCGTCGGTTTAAATTTTGAACCACTTTTTCTAAGCCTAATGTTATTTATTAGCCCGCATAGAGAGTCAGACTCCAGAGTTTTGAGCTCAGAATTCTTGCTTTTATATAAAACTGTTTTCTCTGATCTTCTGGGGCTATTAGATTTCCGGGTTCCATCTAGACCTACTCACCAGTGTGACACATTCCATCTGTCATGGTTGAGTAAGAATTAGGCACAGAATTCATATATACATCGAGCATGTAAGCTTTACAACAGCATGTTAAGTGATATCGATATATTTAACACTACCTTTCCGGCATTCAAGAGAGTGTCTACTCTAGCTCTAACCCTAGAGTGCATATGTATAATCTTATATGTATATGTAAAAATGTAAAAAAATGTTTGTAAAGAGTTATACTATATTTCGTATTCTGGTAATTGTGTAAATTACCCAACCCCTCTTCTTTCTAATCCTAGCCTCGTTTCTGAATGTATTTTTCCTTTTATTAAGTTTAGAGGAAACTCTCATTGGCTTTGATTTTTTTTAATATGAGCTGTTGTTTCCTGAAATAAATAAATAAAGTAGCCATATCTCCTTTATGTTTTTTAGCCTTGTTTTTGGTGAAATAAGCACTCATAAAAATATCACTAAATAATAATATTGTTTATAAAAAAACATAATTATCAGGTAGGTATTAAAGAAGATTAAAAAAAAAAAATAGAAGCCACTAAAAGTTACTCACTAATTCAGTTTTTTCAGTAGCTATATAGGAAAAAAATATATATTTTTTTTTACTTTCCTATTACTCTTAACAAAACATTGTTATGCTCTATTGTTGTTCTCTTAATATTTTTTATGTGAATTTTATTTCTTACGTACTTGTGTGTTTAATAAAAAATGAATCTTGAAATTATTTGCTTCGCCTCTCATCATTCTTCTACCACTCGATAGACGCCTCTCAATTCTATTCTTATCGATATTCTCATAGAAAATCACCGATATAGCACGTATCGATACAATACCTCCTCCACCATAGCACCTCCTTATGTGTCGACAGATGGGCACAAACTAAGACTAAAAACTAACGCTAGGATTTTTCGATCAGACTGTACTAAAGGGTAGCACGGCTGAAACTATCAATCAAAATGTTATTCAGTAGTTCAGGTTGTTTGTTTTTGGCGTGGGTCGCTTCGTTTCCTGTCTATAGTTCGCCCTTGAGATACCTTTCAGTGCCTGACATATCGTGCCATAATGGCGTTATACAGGGCATTGAAGCTGATGAACGTAGCCTAGCTGTGAGATCACCCAAATACGCACAATAAAAACTTTTTTGAAGTTTTTATTTATACCGTCAGAACAATATGTAAAAATGATAAAAACAGAAAATATGAATGTAGACACATAGAAATACAACTTCTACAATGTATAGTTTCCAATTTAAAACATGCACATGGATGGCCAAAACCTATAATAGATATAGCAATTTAAATTATTATTATTATTATTTTTTAATATTTATATATTTTGTGTTCATTTGACATTTTCTTCGTCCTATGATTTTGGCTCTGAAAGCCATCTATTTTGTGTGGCAGATTAGAGCAGTCAATGGAGAGCGAATTCAATTAGTTCATCCTTTGAAATGATAAACTGTCTTTGACGATGTAACATAGTTAACCCCCCAACCCCCCCACCCTACTACTGAAATCGAACATAAAACGTGACAATTGTAATAAATTACATAATTCCTAGTATGGTGCCAATGGAAATTAAATAAATGTTATTCATTAATTATTTTTTTTAATTGCGGAAAAACTATATCAAAATTCATCATGGTTACTTTACGTGAAAATAGTAAAAGGATCATAATAATGTCTTTGTTGTGAGCGCTCCGTACACCGTAACAGTGTCAAGACCATTATCGATCGGTGCGGCATCAGAATTCGCGCGCTAACCGAATTGACACCATTTTTTAAAAAATAAAATAAATTTGGGGATGATTTTTTTTCCGCATTTTTTTATATAATTTATCATTCATAATAGGTTACACTGGTCTTGGGACATCCTGTATAAGCATATGAAGTTAATTATTAACGTCCATTGGTCGTTCGACCATGCGTGTCACGAGTTACAGATAAGAAGTGGTGCGACTCATCCCGAGTGCCGATGCCGCGGGTGGTCTGGCGTCGAAGGCCACACGTGCCGTGAACGCAAGCTTGGGAGCGAATCGTCCTATATAAAATAAGTATATATTCAACAAAATAAGCATTGCATCACATGTTTTTTTCAGGTTTTCTTATAGTAAAAGTTTTTGGCAAAAAAACAAATTTTATCAGCAATGTATACAAACTATGTATTACCAAGTTTAATTGTAGCTTTCTTGTTTAATATTTGTATAACTCGAAATAATCATTGAAATGAAAATCGGTTATTATTAATTCGCATTATAAGTACCTACTAAAAATATAAAATATAATATAAATTCTAAAATTCACAGAAATTTCATTACATTCAAGATTAATACATAAAAAAGAACTATAATAAGAATATAAAAATAAATACAAAACATAAATAATTAAGTTTAGTTTATTCGGAATCTGTCTTGGAAAAATAATTTCACAAATACTAAATATTGCAAAAGTGCCTACTATGTTTCTTTGGAGTATTTTTTTAACAAATACCAATGTATATATTTTCAACCCTATGCATAGTTGCGTAAGTACGACGTTAAGTTAAAAATTAACCACTAAATATAAGAATATTAGTGCTCCGTCACTTTTAATTTCGCTTTAGAAAGTCGAACAATGATAGTTTCAGCTTCTAGGGGTGTTTTGGAACTTTTAATTGCGTACAAGTTGTTTAGGTGCTTTGCATCTTAAATTGTGTACAAGTTGTTTAAGTGTTAGGCAACTGAAATTGTGTACAACTTGTTTAGGTGTTTTGCAACTTAAATTGTGTACAAGTTGTTTAAATGTTTTGTAACTGAGATAGTGTACAAGTTGTTTAGGTGTTTTACAATTTTTAATTGGGCACAAGTTGTTCAGTCTTTAATATGAGCGATACAAAGGACTCCTGTACTCCGCCCGTGACATTCCACTTTTTTGTATATAGTTGAAAAAAAACTTAATAATATTCTCTAAAAAAAGAATTTTCAATTGGTGAATCACTCATCTTTCTTATAATATATACGATATGAGTTAAGGCTTATCGTACGAGCGCTTAGAAAATTGAATGTCATGGCTAAGTGTCGAGGAAGTCAAGAGTATTTTTAGTTTCAATGACCGAATTAAAATATTCATTTTAGGCGAATATTATAGTCCTCAAGTTCAAGAGAAAAAATTCAATTCTTCGGCACATATTTTACAACAATAATTCAACTACACCGCATAGAGACAGTTCATCTGGTAGCTGTTGTACTGTATTTTAGTTAGGGCGGTACGATTTGTTTTTATTTTTTTTCTCTTAGATTTTATTTTAAACACGAGAAACAGATTAGGTATTAATTAATATTTAGCAAATTCTTGTTACCTAATTGAAAATGACTCATGGATGCCGCATTGAATTTGATATATTATAAAATAAATTAGGTAAGGATATAAAATATTTAAATTAAAATATGCCAATTATTATTTATTATGGTTATTATTTATTATTGTTTATTATGACTATTTATTTTATGTTTTTTTGTGTAAAAAATGTTTTAATTTTTTGTTTATTATCAATTGTAGATAAAAATAATTTATCATCCTTTAATAAGTGAAACATTTTTTTATTTAAATTATTGAAACTAACTTGAATATTTCACAAAGAGCGAGTGTAGTGTTAGTACTGTACAAAGGGATGGTAAGCTGAGCATCATTATAGGATCGAAGAGAGTTCACATGTTCTTTAGGAAAGTGAAAGTGAAAGAACTCTAAAAGGCAGGGTGATGAATTATTTTTACGAAACTCAAATACCACCCTTAATTTGAGCCTTAAAAGTTATTGTTAAAGAAAGTAAATTAACTTTAAATAATAACTTTGGTTACCTTATAATTTTCGTGACAATAGGTCAATGACTCTAGGGTATATATAAACCTCTTTATAGACTTCTATTCGAAAAATATATTATTTGCAGGTATATAAAATGCTCTGCTCCAAAATCACAAAGAAAGCAATCATTAAAAGTACATAAAGCAGTTATGATGAGACCACGTCGCGGGTTTATGGCGCCGTAACAGCATTTTTATGACAAGATTAATCTGCTAAATGTGCCCCGCCTTTCAATTCGAGGGGCGTAATTATATATTATTGTATATATCAAAAACTATGTCCAGAAAAGAGTACTAAATTGATTTATAAAATATAAAACATATTAACCACGACCCGAAGAAACTTTAGGATGTGGTTATGGAAATGTCAGAACATTTATTATAAAAATAATATTAATAAAACAATCCGTTTGGAGGTTTTTTTAGTACGCAAATTGTGATTTCCTAGTATTTCTTAGTATACCGAATTTATTTAAATTTTATATTATTCCTCAGATAAGGGCCTAAAAGTTATCTCAATAAACTCTTTTGATAGCACAAACCATTGGTCCAAGGGCTGGAAAAAAATGGTTTTTCCACATTCAAAAAATCATACCTCCCTTAATAGCTTAATAGCTTATCAGTTCAAAATGTTAAAAAGCACTCGTAAGACTGAGATTAGCGAAATTAGGCAGAAGAACTGAAACGCACGTGTGGTAATTAATGCGGTCAAGAAAGTAATTTAACTTTGGTTCGTATAATGGTTTCCTTGAATTCAACATTTTGGATATTTGTCAAAGGAATGATCAATATGTCTATGAATAACGAGACCGTAAATTGTACATAATTTGTCTATGTAGTGGAAGCGGCTACAAACTTCGATGTCGTTCTGCAAACTCCGTTCCCTCGTAATATCTTGTTGACAGCAAGATTAATCTCTCTAAAAGGGAATCCGTTACTAAAAAAAGGCATTGATATTGCGGGAAATAAATATCGTTCACGTTTTTTGTACACACTACATTGATTAATAACCTTAAGTCGAGGAAACACGATAACGCTTTCAATAAATAAACACAGGGAGGGTGTCGCGAGCCTACGGAGTTGTTATACGGAGTGCTTATTTATACGTGGAGGTCACAAATTGACAGGTCGATTGGTCGAAATTTAATAAGACGCAATTTTCCGCTTACAAAGGTCACGGAAGGTGTCGAACTTACCCGCTCTGTTTTTCTAGACGCGAGCGAGACGAAGGTAAAGTGGCTTGCGAGCGATGTCATCTTAAGTGACGCTTTTCGATTCGATTTTTCAATATATTTCTTTAGAGTAATTTATTATGAGCTGCGTCAGTAAAAAAAAAAATAGTAGGTCTGCCGTTTACTTCTCGAAATTAAAGGACCAAAATTCGTTGATATCACACACCCAGGTTCTGTGGTGGGTTGGGTTTGTCCTATCATTATCATCATATTTGATACCTACTACGAAAACAGAACTACCTAAATACCTACTACAGTCAGCAGTGACTGTAAATCTGCGACTGATTTTATAGGATTGCAGAAAGCAAATGTGTTTTGTGGCAATTTAATAAAAACAATTTACA
Source organism: Neomicropteryx cornuta (assembly GCA_020383195.1). Lineage (NCBI taxonomy): Eukaryota > Metazoa > Arthropoda > Insecta > Lepidoptera > Micropterigidae > Neomicropteryx > Neomicropteryx cornuta. The sequence goes on along the minus strand of JAHKQU010000021.1, from coordinate 15,954,668 downwards.
TCTAGAATATGTAATATCATCAATATTTTTTAAATTCCGGTTGTTTTTGAATGCTGTTTGTAAAACCGAGTCTCGCAAATTGCAGATTACTTTAGGAAAGCTACCTATTGTAATGGGTACCAACCATGTCATGATTTCCAGAAAATTTCGACATATCTTTGCGTTTCATATCCCCTAGAGCCTAAAACCACTCTCAGTTTTAAAGTTCATATATGTATCTAACTATCCATATCACTTTCTTGTGGACACCACTACAAATACTGCCGTAATTTTACACTAATCACTTTCAAAAGATATACATAAAATTTAAAGGCATAAAATCTCGGTCTAGTTCGTTAAAGGGTAAAATCAGACCTGGGGGGCGTAAATGGGGGGGGGGGGTCTCGAAAAAATGAAATTTTGCTTGCAAATTAATTTTAATTTTATATTATTCCTTAATAAGGGCCTAAAACTTACCTAAGTAAACTTTTTTGAAAGCACCAACCGTTGGTCCTAAGGGTGGGAAAAAATGGCTTTTCAAAATTCAAAAAAATCATACCTCTCGTAATAGGCTCTCGTCGTAGGATTAAATCCATTCAAATTGTAAATTGTAGGTCTATAATTTCTCTACAACTTTTGTTTGAAAGAGATTTTTTTTTTGTTTTCAACATGTTACTAATGTGTCACAATAAAACGGAGGTGTATGTGTCATAATTTAATATCAGTAACGTAAATAATTCTAAGATGGATGCAGATTACTTGTTTCCATTCCAACACGTTTTAAACACGTTTTATAGGGTCTGATTATTGGTTTAGATTATGTTTTCATGCTTCAATTAACGGTGAAAAAGACATTTCAAAATCTATACAAGCCTTATACTGATAATATTGGCAGATTTCTGCTTTTGATTCTATACGACTCATATGTAAACTCTTTGGTCATATATTGCGACACTGGAGAATTTTACCTATTGGTATTTTATTGGTTACTTTATTAAAAATTAAAAAAAAAAAAAAAAAATCTCGTTTCAGAATCTAGAAGCACACATTACACACACAAAAGAAATGTTACAAGGCTTAATTTTTTAATGTTCCGATAAAAAAAAAATCAATTCGTTTATGCACGTCATTTCGGCGCTAATCACACGTCACTATTGCCTAATAGTGATGTCAATATCGTTTGGTGTTTGCAGACGATCTCTGCTGGTTTATTCCCAGTGATTGATGTGTTTATTAATCGTGAAGAAGTATTGAGATCGTCTTAGCCTCGAGTGTACTTAGAATGTTTTGCAAATTCACGAGTAATCGGCCTAATCAATTATCGCTTTAGGTATTACAAGTAAAAGACAGTTCTAAAACAAAAAAAAACGCCCACCAAACACCGGTAAATGTGAAAAATCAAAAATTAAATTGAGAAATAAAATTTAAAAATAAAAACACACAAATCAATCAGTCCTAGGATATTTATTGTATACTCGTTACACATATTTGTGCGATTGCCTTAAAACTGTGTCATACGAGTACAACTCTTTTAGTTTAGTATTACTTTTAGCCTATACAGGGTGAATTGATATTCACTGATTCACTCAGGAAAAAAATGATATTTTTGAAAAACAAAATCATACTAAAGTAATTATATTATTACAAAACTTTGTATTTCTCGAAGTGCTAAGCGAAACGCGCGGACGCGAGATCGATCCCCGATCATTGCCATGCCAAACATTAAAACAATTTCTTTGAAATTTCGAAATCGTTTTTCTCATAATTGGGAAATATTTTTTGCTATATTTTTTGGGAAATATATTGATCTATATCAACCCCCTAAAAGGGCATCAGTGAATATAAATACACCCTGTATATCTCTCCATACACTGTTTATTTTTCGAATTGTTTTCTATTGTTTTGAGTTATTCTCGAGAGTTTTATTAATCGTACAAAAATTCAACTTCCTTTCGCTGTATGTTTTCCACACAGATCTTTGAAGTAGGTAGACGCGGCATAAGCCAAATCTACGCACTGCGTGGTGTATCCATTTTCAGACATCGCAACGGTATTGGTGATAATATACCGACACAACCATTAACGACGCAATCACCGTCTGACACCGGGCGGAGAGGTGGAGCTTAGTTTTCGACTGATAACAGTGTCATGATTTTGTCATATCCGCTCCTTTCTTTCTTCGCGATGTTTTTTTCGTCTGAACCAATTCTGGATACCAAATTGGATACCAAGGATTATCAGTATTCTGCAAGATTGCCTCTGAACTGACCGACCGTCCAGGGGTCCCAGCATCGATCCCCGTTGGGTCAAGCCAGGCAAGATATATTTTTACGCCGCTGAGAATATTTTAATGCACTTTTCTCAACACTGTTGCCTACGGTAAATAACATTATGCACAAATAGTTTTTTTTTTTTAAATAGTAAACATTGGATTTTTTTATTTTAATATCTATTTTGGTGCTTTCTAGAATACAGACATACTCGAACCTTAATCCTAATCTTTTGGAAGATTTTTCCAACCTGCTGCAGAGTAAATGTATTACATTTTTTATTCTTTGTCACAGAACGGCGTATATTTCAATACGATTTTATCAATAAGATGTCAAGAGATGATAGCCATAGAGAGACGGTTTTTTCCAATTCATATCGTTCGAAGGTTAGTACTTTGTTACATCACACAATTTTGGTTGAATACTTATCGGATACATCGATGCTTTATTTATGAATACTTTGCCAAATTTGTTTACGCTGTTTATATAATTACAAAATAATATATGATTACACTTTGTAATATTATAATTTATAATACTAAAAAAATAATACTATCATTATTCAAAAACACTTTTTTTTAAATAACAAACTCTTTTATGTTTATACTGCTTTCTTATAAAATACTAATTGAAATATACAAAACCTTGATAAACTATGAAAATAGCGCTATGGTATTTATACTAATATTACTAATTATTCTAATTATTCTATTATTATTATTATTATTATTAGTATTATTATTGCAATTATAATTATATTATTATTATAATTATTATTATTATTAGTATTATTCTAATTTGAAAGTCCTTAATAACAAACTCTTTTATGTTTATACTGTTTACTATTATAAAATACTAATTGAAATATACAAAACCTTGATAAACTATGAAAATATCGCTATGGTATTATACTAATATTACTAATTATTCTATTTATTCTATTATTATTATATTATTATTTTTTTTTATATTAATTATTATTAGTATTATTCTAATTTGAAAGTCCTTAATAATCTTTTAGATAATTAAAAAATAAAAATTAAAACAATGTAAAAATAATTTGTTACGGTAATTGCTCTGTACATCAGTCATGGAAACTGCAAAGCATGCTTCACTCAATGATTTCCAACTTATAAGCCCTGGGCTTGGTTGGATTTTAGATAATATACACGTTCAAATAAAATTGCAAATAAATAAATAAATGTATCGCGTTACATTGAAGACGTGAACATGACGGAATACTGCTTTCTTTAGTACGGACGATAATCTTGATTAAGTGGGCAGGAAGCACAGTGTGTCAATGGCCTGTACGAATTTGTTATATCATTATTCTTTAATATGGTTAAAATTTATTATAAACCTAAATTAATACATTATTCTACGAGTAGCAGTTTCACGATAACATATACTATTTTTTTTTTATTTCATGCTCGTTAAGTATCTCTGCATGTTTCGAAATATTTCTCTAGCGAACAGAGTAAAACGTATAATCTAGTGTAAATTTATTTCTGCGTATAAGTGGAGTACAGTTGCGACACGGTTAGAAGATAATTATTTTCTCTCGCATCTCTGAAACACATCTGATGCTGAGATGCGGGCTGTCGTACGTAGGTTAAACACGTGACTTGATGAGGGCGGGCGTTGTTACGTGTGTACAAAATGTCTTTTATGGAGTGTAGCGTAAGTAACTGTTCTTAGTATCTCGATGTTTAAATGTGTTTTTATATCATGATGATTTTGTATTTTTATATTTCTTGTAGATACTGGTCACTATAAGGTGAATAATTAAGGAACATTATGATATTTATTTTTTTTTTCGTATTGGTAGAGAGATACATAATATTTGACAATATATTTTCGTAATAAGGATTACAGGTAAGAGGTAAAAATGCACTTTTATAAAACCCCCGTCTACTACTCATAGAATCAGTACCTGTTTTAGACTGTTTTGAATTGATTGTTCGTCTTAAATGTATGGTGTATGGTTTGTGTATTTGGGTGCATAATAAAATGAAACCAATGAAACACTAGATTAACGTGTGCTATGGATAAGGTGAGGATAGAGGCAGAGTTCAGATCAGGGTCACCAAGTAGTTTATTGAGCTTCAAACACTTATCCTAAGCAGTTTCTGACTCAGTAGTAATTCAAATACAAAATAATAAATGACTGGTGCATGGACTCGATACAAAGTAAAGACATGTATGTTACTTTGACTACCTGGGAATGTGGCTAGTCGGAGAGCGCTGTGAGTAAAGACTGAGGACTAAAAGTTCCATCTCCATATGAAAACTAAACCGTGAGAAAGGAATTTATAATTCGTCTCAGGACGGTCTGATCACGACGTGTGAAATGCAACCTAGTATTTTTCCAAATAAAGTAAATGTCTTTTAAGAAGGAATTTGCAACTAATTAAGTTTAATAAACTTTGATGACAATAGAATCCTTCCAGATAAACTGGGCATGAGAACTGTATATCTGGCCATTTTACTGGTGTGAAATATGCTTCCGTTACCACCTCGTGGTGCTTCCGTTACCACCTCATACACAAGTATGTACAATATGATGTTTTTTTTGTGGTGTGTTTGTGTGTTTTATAATATGTGGCCGTTTTATAAAAGATAATCATATTTTAAACAGAAAACCTTATTAAAACATAATTAAACTGCTAGAACTGATGAACTATATACTCTAGCCTGATTTTGGAACATGAAATCAGTAAAACCGTACAGGTTTTGACACTTTTTTGAAAGTTTAAAAAATTCGCATCCTATATGCCTAGCGTGTCACCGTGTTCAGGACACGTTTTTTTTTTTTTTATATTTTATCCAAAAAAACAATACATATGAAATAGCATAAAACAATTTAAATGAATAAAACTAGTTACAAAAATAATCTTAAACTATCTCATACAAAGCAAAATAGATAGGTGGTGTGGATTTTATCACCCCACTAGACAAGGTCTGTTCTGGGGTGATACCTGCTCCAATTTTACACGTTTGCTTTACCTGGTTTTATATTTTTATTTTATTTTGATAAATAGTGTACGTACATAATATATATAACATCATATATGAGAAATAAATGCCCATGAAATACTTATATTATGAAGTGTTAGATTTTAGTAATAATATATAATAATAATATATAATATATAATGTGCAAAGTATATAATATTATATAATAATAGTCTATATAGGAATATTTAAGAGTAGTGCTTTTAGTAGTGTTTTAACCGGTAAATTTCTATGAAGTAGCTTATATAATGAAATAATGGTTCTTATGTTTTTTATGAAAGTATTAAGGAAGAAAGTAAATACTCCAATTCGCCGAATGACAATTCTTCGGTTAAATTACGAGGATTTTTCGCTTAATGCCAAGATCATTGGGGGATTCTGTACGAATTCGCGAGGATGAAGCGAATAGATGGGAGCAACCTTCTTGCTTGATGAGTTTTAAAAAAGGAATGACTCCGTCCTTTGTTCGAATAAGTTTATTGAAATGATGAAACTGCTCGGAAAAATATCACGCTAAAATGAAGTTCTTTCCTAAAAGCAAAATTTTTATTTTATTTTATTATAAAAGAGTGTAACGACGTAGACATCAAAAAGCAAGCTTTATAATTAAAGTTAGACATGAAACCTTCTACGGTGGTAACTTTTAAGACACAACTTTTTTCAGCAGCGTTTGATTCATTACATTCTATCTTGTCTGAGATGAATACATACTGCTGCTCAATTAACTGGGATAGACGTTTCCTCTCCAGGAGGCATTTATTGTATTTATTAATTTATCGATGAGAAAAATATTCACAAGTTTTATCTATTATTATATTTTTATACCATAAAAAATAGGAATTAATATTTTAACAATGAGTACATACACACACACACATCTTTGACAATCTTGAAAAATTTTGAATTTTTTTTTAATTTTTTGGTAAAGTGCTGGATAGCATAATATTTATAAAGGTTCTAAAGAGGTCCTGTACTCGAGAGCACAGGATGTCGGTTTAAACCCAGCGCTGAGTTTTATTCAAAAATTCATTTTGTCAAAAATTCGTTTTGAAGTAGAAATAATAAGATCTAATGAAACATTGCTTCCAAAATGTTTTCGGAAATTTTGTTCAGATTCTTTGTAGTGAAGTTGTCGAATTGGCATACGATTATGAGGCGATTGGTGATTGTGCGGAAGGGGAAGGACAGCGGATCGTGAACAGCGGTTCAGACGCAGGGCTTTTTGTGAATACATAATTCGAGGACATTTGACTTTTGCTTTCTTCGTAATAAATTTATCCATAAATCACATAGTTAGCATAGCATCCACAATATAATACAATTTTTAAAATTCTAACTTTATACTCTGTATGTTGTTAAATTAATTAAACGGGGAAGGATGGGATAAATAATGAATTCTTGTTAATCAGATGGCAATTCTTATAGTTTTATTGTGATCTGTACCAAAGAAAAAAAATATTAGTACTGACTGTTTTAATGTGACTCTTTCGTGTAAAGATTCAAGTAGGCAAAAAGGACAAGATAATTATTTTTAACTTCTCGTCACGATTTACGAAACATATTACCATCCGGATTGAAAAAAAGTATCTTCCTCAAAAAATATCAAGTGACCATGAACAGTTTTTTTTTAAATAAAATGATAAATCGTGTAATCAGCATTAAAATTTTATCTAAAAACAGTTTGCTTGCGTCAAGTCACAAGTTGTACAGTTACTAGATAATGGATAAAAAAAGACTGTGTAGGCTGTGGAATGGTATAATTTCGCTTTTTTGGCCTGCGTTAAGTTAACTGCTAATGTTACAGCGCCTGTTTTAGTATTTACTGATGAGCTTTCTGTCTTATTTAAAGGCGATTTCGGCGCCCCAAAACTCGTGCCTGCGATACTCGGTTGAATTAAAAATAGTTGTGTTGATCTAGAAATTCGTAGAGCTTATCAAAATCTCCAAAAAATACCTTCCTAAATAATTCCGATACAATCTTTTATCCCTTATTTTAACCTCTTGTGGTTGTTTTTTTTTTAAGTACCCTTTGTCCTTTTCCAGGGTTCAAGCTATCTCCATACCAAATTTTATAAATGAAAAATAGTGTTTTTACCATTAGCTCTACGCGTGTTATACGCAACTTTAAACGTTAAAATAAAACCATAAAAAACACTTATGGATATATATACTTTATAATAGCATGACCCACTCAAATATTAATGTTACAGGAGAGTCAGAAAAAAAATAAAAACTTGTTTTTTTTTAAATATTTCTTTCTGACGAAATGAACTTATATATTTCCTAAATAAATGCACCGAATGCTAAGCTGCCCGCTGTATTTAATTGTATTTTTATCTTTCGTACATTAGTATTGTATTGTGCTAAAATTGAGGTTAAAATTACTTTGAAATACCACTTGACATTTACAGTCTGATTTTCAGTCTCTCACCCGTAGAACTAATTTCCATAGGTGTCTATCTACTACAGCATCAAATTCGCTACTCTTTTCAAGATGCTTTGCAAAAAAAGATGCTTTCTCTGGGTTACATCTTTTTGATTTGGATTAATGTTCCAAAAAAGAAATTCGCATTTATGATTTTTCCCGATGCGAAAATGTGAAAAATATCATGTTGGTTAAACGACCTGTTTTGGTATTATAATTAGAAATAATTTGATTTAATAAAACAAAAAAATATTAATTAACTGAATTAAAGTTTATTAATGTGGTTAATTTTTCAATCTAGATATTTTTTTTAAAACATTTTTGTAGATGGCTCTTTTTTTCTGTTCAATTGTGGTTCTAAATAAACGTAACCTTCAACTTCTCAGCCAGCGGCTGGAATATCAGAAGCGACAGAGTTCTTAGCCAAGCGACCAAGAATATCAGCGCACTTAGTGTCAGCCCGACGTCCCAAGATCCCGTCCCGAATGGATCGTGATGTGTATTCTAAATGCCAAACAGCTCGAGGCATCCATTTGGCCGTTGCATAGAAGATTTAGTGCCGATACGTGGCATTGCGTACTGTGACACGACGTGAATGTAACGAGACGGTTTTTTATGAAGATTTTTAGAGCGAAGCGAGCGTAGCGAGCGAAGCTCTCATAAGGAGACTCCAATTAGAACTTTGTCACGGGCTAACTTGGTCATTCCTTGACCGATTTGAAAAATTTTTGATTTTGAGAGAATCTACATGAAAAAGTGAAGGTCGTGACGGAGCTTGATTTTAAATATTGTCAAAAATAAAATTTTTGGGGTCAAAAGAAAATTGTCTATGGGAATATCCATTATAAAAAAGTCACGCGCTTTTTTGAAAATTTTTTATTCGAAAATAATTAATCGAATTTTATTTTAAATTATTTAATTTGATATTAATTTAATACAATTTAACAATAATAAATCGTTTTTAACAATAAATAAAAATACAAAAAATAATTAGGTAAGTTTCACGCATAAAAATAGTAAAAAAAAACAAAATTCGCTCGAAGGTCACGTCACTTTTTTTCTTAGCGATTTATTCTAATTTCGATTTAATTTTCTAAATTAAGCATTAATTTTGAATAATTTATCAAGATTTTTATTTTTAAAAACCATCTCTATGGTCGTAGTTATAAAGAGAAAATAGCATTCATCCAAATTATAAAGTAGTTAACTTGTGATGAGCGAACATGTCTTTTACTATGGCTTAATCTGCTTATGTTTTTTTAACATCTAGAATAAGAGCAATGCCTCCCCTCCCATAAGAAGGCGACAATTCGGTCGCAGGACAAATGACGCTTTACGGCAGCAGTTATCAAGGGCTAGACAACAGGAGGATTCACAAGCAGGAAATATAATGCATTCAGAAATGCTTTTGATCAATGAATTTTATGCTAAGATTCAATCTATTGGTTATATTCAATGTTCAAAATGCAAATCAATGTTATTATTGGAAGAGACTGATACCATTGAGTGTTCTTCCTGTCGGAAGAAGCCTTTAAAATACTCAAGCTCTAATAACATGGAAGTTGCTACTCAACCAATTGAGCTCAAACATCTAACTCAAATCGAACAAATGCTTATCAGTCGAGTCCAGCCAGTACTCAGAGTCTATCAGGTAAAAGCTTGTGGAGGTGCAGGACAGTATAGATATACTGGTAATGTTCTCAACATCCAACAAGATATTCAGCCCATCGCAAATACATTACCTCTTATACCAGAAGAACTTCAAGTAATTTTAGTAAGACGAATCGGCATGAATGGACATTCCGATTTCAGAGTTCGTAGAGAAAAAGTACTCACAGCTTTAAGATGGCTCATTCGCAATAATCCTTATTATGCAGATGTTACAATCAACCAGGATGTATTAAATTCATTGCCAAGCGACGGAAATATTGCTGAACAATTACGATATGTCAGTGAAGGAGAAATAATGACTGATGAACTTGAACAAGATTCATTGAATGAAAATTGTGTTCCTGTTATGAACCCTATTCGTAATCAAAGAGATTTAATAACAACTGCTCTAACATGGCCAGTTGCTGACCAAGAAGCTGTAAATGAGTTCAGATATGCTGGTTACATTGTCAAGGCTTTCCCACATCTTTTTCCTGATGGGAAAACAGATTTTAACGACACTTCACGTTCTGTTAAAGTAACTTTCGCTAAAGTAAATCGCTTCGCTCTAATATGTGCTGCAGCGAAGCAAAATGCGAGCGACTGCGGCGACCTAGTAGTTTGTGCAATTAGCTTTTACAATAGTAAAGTATTTTCAATAGTAAATGGCTACATTACAAAGTAGCTAAAGCCTAAATTAAAATATTACAGAATGTCCGTAAGACAATCTCCATGACCGTATCTGAAACACCAACCTACTACTTATAAATGAGAGTAGCTTTTAATACTTATCCTGACCATCGATATTTATATGAAGCGAAATATACAAAATGGCCTGACAGCTGACGGCTATTTGGTAAACATTTTAACAAAGGCGACCAGTACCATAGTGTAATCAAGGTTATATGCTAGTACTTCGTGAACTATTTACCATTTGCGATCAATAGTCAAGTCAAGGTAAAAGCGCTGTCTTAAAAAAATGTTGATGAAAAATAAAATGTCGGTGAATAAATTTATCATCATTGAATACTACTAATCTTCTTCGACATGAAACATTTAATAATCTACAACAAATAAAGCCTACCTACGGGCGCTGCATAGTTAAGTAGAGTTTTGAAAATATGTTTGTGTAATTTAAAAACTAATAAATAAATAAATATTATTATAAATATATTGGTAAGTACGGCTATCTAAATAATACGGTGAATTTGTTTTGTTTATTAAGTGAAAAAAAAAACATTAGATGTGAAGCTGTCACTCTAGCCTATGTTTAGAGATAATTTCGAAAAAAAATAACTTTAAGTCATAATATTTGCACTTATAACCAATGAGAATAATTATATTGTAAATCATTATTTCTTGTTTTGCTGGTGAGTAAAACTTTGTTATAAAATATATTTTTTTTCCAAAAGAATTATTTTGATGACTGTAAACTCGGATGGACATTTTTAAAACACGGGAAACCAATGCATGTCATACAAATCGTCCTTGTGAAAACGGGACTTCGACGTTTCCCCCCGCCGATCAGCGCGCCGCAACACACCGCCATGCATATCTCGCTTGCTCGCATGTCGAGCAAGCGAGACGTATGATATGCAAAGTGGCATACTTGGCGTGGTACGTTTCATACGTTTTAAAAGATCGTTGCAGGAAACTATCCGGAGTTAATTTACCCTAGAGTTGGACCCTCACATTACTAAAGTCATTTTCTATATCCAAACCCTAAGTACCAGGAAATCTGTAAACCAGATAATTAAAAAAACATTTTTTGAATAAGGTTTCTTCGAAATAATTCAAATATTCAAATATTTTATTTCCATTAGTATAAAACGTATGTAGGAATGACAATACTAAAAAGAATATAAATATTATAAAATAAAAGATTATAAAAAATGATGACAGGCAAAACAAACAAATCATCAACAACAATAAATATTCATAAGAAAGTAAACCATAGAGCAAGCGATAATTTAAAATACAATCAAAACATAAAACTGATAAAAAATAAATAAAATAAAAGACAAAGAAACAATAAGAGAATTATTTGAATTAATTCAAATTATTCTGTAAATAGTTTGTTCAATAGATGATTGAGGTTTAGAGTTTTGCTTTCCGAACGGTAACGATATAAAATATTATTAAAATTAATATAAATATTATTAGGTAATATTGCAGGACATTAGTTGACGTTTTTTGAATTATAGGATAAAGAATTTCTCAGAAGTGATGATTATAATATTAAAAAAAAATAAAATGAATACACTGAACATATGTCAAGTTCCATTCCAGGCTATTTCTTTTAAATTTATTCTGTGTGGTGAGTAAAAAAAAATAATCTTGCGGTGCCTATAAATATATTTATAAGGGTTTTTTTGGGCCATTTTTGGTCGTTGATCATTTAAAAAAAAAAGGTAACAAAGTTCCAATCCTTAGTACTTTTTTAAAAATGCGTTTTGTTCAAAATAAATTATTTTGTGATTATCCGCATTGAAACTAGTGACAAACCGAGAAGTGCAAACAGTATCGGGTTCTGCTGTGACGTGACCAATAGTGCCCAATAGTGTAAGACGCTGTGATAAATGTCTTTCTTATGCCAATTCCCAATTTTTAACCACGACTGTAATGTGCCCCTTAATTATATTGTTAGACGATGTTTCAATATATTTACCTACATTGATTTTATTTATTCAATTATATACTTTTTTTTTGCACGAGTACATTATTTATTAGCCTAAAAAGCTGTAAAATTATTTACTTACCTATTTTTATGAATCGATTATAGTTTTTAAATTAATTTAAATTACGTAAAATATTATTTTGCCATCAGATAAAAGATCACGGGTTTCAATATTGCCCTTGCTATCTGTTAGCCTTTCGCGTAACCGATGTCGGCACAAACGTTTTGACAAGAAAATTACAACAACCTTTGAGTTATTTGTGTCATAACTCGTAATATAAAAGGGAGATCGTAAAGGAGAGGGAGGAAGATTTATTATGAAATTTACCATAAATGTCGAGTATGCACATACATAGATAGTCCAAACATTTCATTATCTCACATATGGCTTTCTATACGAAGGTTATTGCCATACTGCTATTAAGCCTCCAACTTAAATCTTAGTTATGTAATTTTATATATGTATTCTTTATATTCAAACGCATACTGTGCGTTCGGCATATTTTTTTCTTTAAACATTCTAAAAGTATTAAACAGAATTCGAATTTTCCAAATGTCAATATACTGTCAGACTTTTATATAAGGTAAGCTAATGGAGTTTGCCTATTTTAACTTAAAAAATCATCTAAATATGGTATTTAAGAAATACATATAGTTCCTTGCGTTATAATAAGCGTTCGCCGTTAGTTTTTTTTAGAGGCGAGGTTTTCGATCTGGCACTACTTTTTTCGTAGTTGGTGTTTTTGACAACTGTCACTTGATTTATGCTCAGTTTGGTTTGCAATTTCATAATGAATAGACTTACTCCTGAACAACGTTTGCAAATAGTGCAAATTTAGAAAAAATCACTCTAAAATAAAGTAAAAATCGCGTCGTGGGCCTGTGGCGTGGCCTCCAAGATCGTGCGATTTAACACCGCTGGACTATTTTTTGTGGGGTTATGTGAAGTCGCTTGTCTACGCAGATAAGCCGGACACGATTAACGCCTTGGAAGAGAATATTCGGCGCGTTATTGCTGACATACGGCCCAACTTGCTGCAAAAAGTGTTTGAAAATTGGGCCTCACGGCTGGAATTTGTTCGAGTCAGCCGCGGCGGCCACTTACCCGAAATCATTTTTAAAACATAATGGCAAACCCTTATCTTTATAATAAAGCTAACTTCTTAGCCATAACATTAAATTATATGCGTTTTATCTCTTCTTGAAAACCACGCCTCTAAAATCATCGTCCTATATAAAAGTCTGACAGTGTTGACAGTTGGAAAATTCGAATTCATCTTAATATTTTTCAGATTGAAAAAAAAACATTTGTCAGCTCAATAATACGAGAGGAGCGAAGTGTAGCTCCCATGGATCGACTGCAATAGCGAAATGTTTGTGATGTTAGATCTCAATGATTTCACCGCCGTTTTCAAAATGTTTTAATCGAATTTAAATAAAAAATAGGGGATCGTGACGAAGCCGGAATTTTAAAATTTGAAATAATAAAAAAGTTTTGTTTAAAAATATTTTCTCCATGGGAAATGCAATGCTAAATTAAATTTGAAATTTTTTTGAAAAAGGATTATTTATTTTATGATTGTATTTTTCCACTCCAATATCATATTTAGAATCGGTAATTGTTAAAAGAACACAAGTATCGATTGTTTAACCGATTTCGAAAAAACGGAGGAGGTTTTTAATTCGATCTCCACGTTTTTTGTTAAGTAACGTGGGAGGTAGCAAAAAGTAAAAAAATATTTTTTCCATTCAAAATATTTTTATTTCGAATTGGCTTAAGCGATTTCAATTATTATTTTTGCTAAACGTAGTAAAATACTTGAAGGTCATCGAAGACTCATTAATTTATTTTTAGTGTAATGTAGCAAAAAAAAAAAAAAATCCTATCTAATTTATTCTTAATTTTTGTTATTATAATATTGATAAAACTGTATGTTATCCCATAAGAAAAGTAGATAAATAATTATTTATATTTGTATCTAACCATATCTAACTAGGTTACTGTTTATTCTAATGTAAACTGTATTTGTTATTTTAAAAATAAATTTAAATTCGATTAAGATAAAATATTATATAAATATTGCGTAAATTAGGGAATATATAACAGTTAATGCCTACATTCAAATTATAAATAATTAGGTAAATACACATACTAAAATACACATTTTATAGGTTTATTACATAAAAAATATATATTTTACATTTGGCCAATTCTCATAAGTATTCATATTACTATCAAATTTTGCACACCAATAGAATTTAATAACTAAATGCTATGTCGCTAACGCCCAAAAATATCATCGGTATTGACAGTGAACTTGGACCAACAAAAACTTGCGTTTCAAAGCCGAACCAAGTTAAAGTTCTCATCCGTAAATCAGTAAAGGTGAAGGATACATACAAAATTACTCGAACGCTCGAAAAGTTTTGCATTTTTAATGAAGCGGCGAGCAATGGCAATTTTTTTTACGGCAACCGAATTATTGTATAAATTTAGGCCGAGAGACAGCGGCGCATTTTTTTATTGTGCTTATTATGAACAGTTTAATTTTGCGGCCTGCCGGCGTTTAATCCTTTGGCTTGTGAGGAAGTTTTTTGTTAAATCGTGTGGTTTAGCCGTTCACCGAAAGCGCGCGCGCTGCCTACTGTCAAATGTCGTTTAAATAAACGTCTTGTTTGTTATTTGTCTTGAAGTTATGTCTTGAAGTTATTTCGATGGGTGGATTGTATTGTTAAAGTACGAATATCATTTAATCTGATGATTCTACGACGTTTTGTTTTTATTATAATCACAAATAACTGATTAGTAAGTATAATTGTGATGTTTCGTTATTTTTAATGTGAATTATTTATCATTTAATATAATCATGTGAGAAAATAAGTTTTAATAAATTAAATTATAATAACATATATTTAACGTCACTAACTCTGTGCCTATTCGCGTCATGCGTAAATTTATTAATTCTTAATTGTGTCCGATAATATGATATCGTTTATACAGCGTGTTTCTAACCCAACTTTAACGTTTTTGTGGTTCAGGTTTTAGCATACATACATTCATGTGTAAGAAGCTACTATCCCCGTCCTTTGAGCGTCTGTCTGTCCGTCGGTCTGTTGAAAAAAAAAACCATAGCAGACAGATACTAATAGACGAAACTTTGACAGTTCAACAGAGCACTCATCAGAACGCTATCATATTCGAATTTCAAAAATATGACGGTACGGATGTTGAAATATATTTTTTATTACTTGTTACTTAAAGTCATCTATGCAAGCAAATAGAAACGCGCAAAACAATGTTCTGTGCCACATTATAATTATTATAAATTGAAATATTATAGCCGTGTTTATTTGTTTATGTGGTTACCTAAAATAATTTGTACACAATACAGATGATGTAAAGACAATATAAATTCCTTAAGCAACTATGTCCTAAATCTTGTATTTAAATGTAATTTTAAACTCTAAAAAAATAAATCGTAGGAGGTACTTACTTCTTTTTTGTACGGCCACTGTTTCAAAATCCACGTATTGACAAAGTAATCCACAGCCTTAGAATTAGTATTTCTTTGACGTTTGACAGCTGACATTATTTCCAAGAACTTTTTATCAGGGCTTTTGACTTTCAGCCTAGCTAATTAATGTATTCATAGCTAACCAACAATAACTGATAGGCTAACATTCATAGCTACAAAAAAAAACAATTGTTCATGGTGTGGTCTAATGTTAACGGAATTGACTGTAAACCAATCAAACATGAAAACATTTGAACGGAAAAGTATATTTTAGTTTTTCGCTACATACACTTAATGTAACTTATTTATATATTTATTCTGTATACAAAGATAGACAATTACTTGATAAATATTATTATAGGTAATACTAATATAGGACCCTTTCTAAGAAAATCCCTACCATATGAAAAAAAAACTATTTCGAACTCAAAAACTATTTCGAAAAACATACAGATCGAATTGAGAACCACCACCTTTTTGTGAAGTAGCTTAAAATGCTATATTTATCGATGTAAAATAATAATAAAATATATGCTCACACACATTGTTTAACTATTGGCCCAAAAGTTGCGGATTCGAATCCGCGCACGGTCATACAATTATTAACGCTGAATTAGCACCATTTCCCCCCAGTTCAAACACAGGTACGTTTGGACTAGTTGAGTAGGGCGCAAAAGAATTGTATAAAAATAAATCGGAATAATTTGATTATTAAAATTTGGTGTGATAAATAACGTTGAGATTCAATATTTAAAATATTTTAATATTGAAAACAAAACATATGATGTCGCAATATCACCCAACGAAATTCTCACGCGCACATTATTCTTTATTCATAATCAATTTTTAAGAAGATCACGAATAGGAAAAAAAAATCAAGTTCAAACATTTGCATTGATTACTCATTATTGGTAAGTGTTGGTAATCATGCATGGTCACGCATTGAAGTTCCTCGTGGTATTTACGCATTCATAATAAGGAAATTAATAAATTACTCAGAGACACTTACGGAAATTGACTTAAAAAATATGTACTTTATTGTTGAAAAATAAATAGGTAGTGCCGAGGAATTGGATAGAGCCAGTATCTTAAATAATTATAATATTTCATGCGGTCATATCTCTAATAATAACTATTAAACATTGGGCATACTACTGAAGTTTTATATTTACTGTTGATGTCCGTTTTTATATTATGTTTAATTAAACAATCAAACTACGGATAAAATATTATATTCATACTGTAAACACGTATGAGGTAAACAAATAAATGACTTATTTAAAAAAATACATTATTTTACTAGTTACTAAGAAAACTTAAAATATTACGAAAAAGATAAACGAAAAATTAAAAGATTAGAAGTTGATATTCGAAACAGAGATTTAGTTCGAGAAATTCGAAAACGGCTGCTTGTTGCGTACGAAATGGCGGTGATCATATGAAGCACATATTAAAAAAATAATCAACCTATTTGTTAAGGTTTTACCTGTTAAGTTAAGCCTGGTTGCAACTGTTTTACAGTAACTTATCAATTAAAATGTTAATTAAGAAGGTACTCTAAAACATAGTTAGATTTATTATTAGCGTTTTCTTTTGTATAAAATAGATTTGTTTAAAATGAAAACAAGCCCGCTGGTTTTTTTCTTAATGCTATATCAAAAGCTGACGTAAGTATTAAGAATTCTATAAATATTCATAATGTTTGTGGCTTCTTTACCTCTGAAAGTCAAGGTGATTTAATGTTTTACTTACAATCTAATTTTACGATTCACAATTGATAATAAAAATATCAGTTTGATGGATTGCTTAAACATCATGAGAGTAAAAAGAGAAAAATTAAATAAGAATGATATTGAGTATTCTATAGGCAACCAAAATCGATTTCAATCAGATCGTTTTGACGAAATATATATTTATAACAACGACCGAATAATGCTCTCAAATCAGATACACACTTAATCTTAAAAAAATATTATATTATCATGAAATAATCGAACTTCGCCATATACCAAAAACATAAAGCTGTTTTGTAAAACCGCTGTTTGGTTGCTCACGCAAATTTCGATCAAATTATTATTTTTACGCCCGTGTCACACTACATTTTTTTTACGTTTAACGCACTTTTAGATCAACTGATTTCAACACGTTTTTTTAGACAGTAATAAGTTAATACAAAAAAAAAACATTCTAACTACCTAAGGAACATGTGTAGTTATTTTTATGTAACATGTGTTTGTGATAAGAGAAAAGCAGACACTATTATAACATTAGTGTCCGTCTACAAAGAGGTGAATATACCTAGTTTAGTTCTTCAGTTTTCTGTACCTGTCTCAGGTTTAAATTTCCCTATTACGGCTATTAATGCCCTATTACGGCTAAAACAGAATTCCGTTAAAGAGGATACATCTAGGAGATTTTACTGTTATTAACAGGTGATAGTTTTTCGATGTGTAATCATTTAAAGCGGGACTCCTAGGATTTTTCGTTTATAGTGATTTATTATTTGGTGTAAGTGACGCTCATGATGTCAGAGTAAGTTGAGGTGCTCTCGTGATATGTGGCACTACTTGTAATCGGTGTAGTTTGGACTAAAATCCACGTGAGAGCGCTAGTATTTTTTTTAGATATAATCGATTGATACACATACCATGTTTTTTGAACTTAACTATTATTTAAGCAACAAACGACTGATATCACTGTGACATGTAAACTATTTAACAACAAACCGATATCGTACTCAAAATTTCGCGTATAAAATATCGAACAGTCTGATAAATAATAAAGAAATAGTAAAAAAATACATTTTAAAAACAAGTTTTAAAATTTCGTTTCTGTGCTGTTGAGGAGTTCCTTCGTCTGAAGCGTATAGATTTTATTGACCCATTGTTGTAATAAATAAATATCTTACATACGTTTAGTATCCGTTTTGCTTTTAGATGCATGATTGAAGAAGAATTATTTTTTATTATATTTAAAAAATCTTTAATTAGAAATATATCATTACAGCGTTAATTACATCAATTGCATTATATCAAATTTAACACATCACTGTATATAATGATGTATTTTATATATGCGCTTTGTATATAAAAAATAGAAAGCAAGAGACACGTACTAGAGAGTGGGGAAAATATTGGATCTATGTACGTTAAAAATTAAGAAAGTAAATTAATTAAAAGTGTAGAAAAATAATTTTATAAATTAAGCAATGATAGAATTTAAGAACTCTAAAAAATATCGATTCTGAACGAGCTGTACTAGATATAAGTCCTAATACGTTTTGAAGTGGCTTACGAACATCCTTCCTGCACGCATAACGTAGACATATCATAAATAATTCCTATGAAGTCATCAACTTTATTAATGTTTTTCATTTTATCAACTATAAATTTAACGACTTCAACCGTATGGAAACGGACTTCTGAAACGGTACAAAACTAACTTATCTTAATAATTAATCACCGAATCAGTTAAAACACTTATTCTTATTAAGCTGACATTTATCTAGCTGTCCTTTTTGCCATATTGATTTATTATTTATAATTAATAGATTGATCTTTAAACTGATACAGAAAATTTACACCTTACATTTTGCAAAATCAATCGATAAAATTACTATTAGAATCGATTAGGGATATCCATTGTATTAAATCTCATGTCAAATAATTTTTATTCTAAATTAAGAGTTTCCTTGCTGTTCAGTATAACTTGGCCTTAGGGTAAATTAAACATGTCTACATTATTTTAATTACGGTTTTAAGATTTTCCAACACGGTTTATTACTTCGCGTTTCACATATGGTTATGGGCGGTGTTGTGTGTGTAAAGAATACCATCTATGAAAATTTCAAACGGAGATCATATGTAACGAAAAAAAATGTAAACGCGAAAATAGTAAAAGGATTATGTAATATTTTTTTTGATGTGAGCGCTCAGCTGTCGTCGCACACCGTAACGGTGTCAAAGCATTTTATCGAACAGCGCGGCGTGGCCGTCTGTTAAAAAATATAAAATTATAATATTTATTTAAACTAATAGTTTTTAAAATTCTTTTTAAATCATCGTTAAATATTAATTGATGGAGTATATAAGGAGCAATCAACATACGTGGGCAATTATAATTGCTAATATATCAGAGTTGCAAAACTAATCCTTGTACACATGCCTTCTAGAAGATAAAGACCAATTAACTGTCACTTATGCCACGTGAAATTACGCAAAGTCCTCCTAATGAATCGTTAATAATCTTATATTGTCTTGCAATTTAATTGGGCGTTTGCTAATAATTATATTTGGAGATATTGTGTTAAAAGGTCGTGTGATTCTCACACTTATCTCTATGGATTATTTTTGTCATTTTGATTATTTTATCACAGTATTTTACTGTACCAGAATATGAATATATTTTTGAAGAGTGGCACCCTTTGAATGCACATCGTGTCGCAAATGCTGACCAACACTTGGTGCGGGTTTCATCCACGCCATCGCAACTTGCAATTGCACAATTGCACCCATTAATTGTGAAGTGTAAGAAATGTTTTATTTGCGACGAATCATTTATTTTAAATGGGTCTAGTTGGGCCTGTCATTGCGAGTTGGGATTTTTTAAATAGTATGTTGATGATAAAATAGGTCAAATTTTTGATCAAAACGTTTAATATCGACGAAACAAAACATAACTATAAAATATTTTTTTGCGAAACCTACAAAGTAAACAAAAAATACTGTTTTTTAAAAAAAAATAAATAAAATCTATTAAACAAACGACAAAAAATTGCCGCTTGGATTTTAAAAAATAAACTTTAAATAAATGGCCGGTCTTATACAAACACAATTCTGTACAATAATATAAAGTAAGAACTTTAAATTGGCAAATGTTTAAATTTAGATCATAAAACTTATACATTATTATTCCACTACTCAGTTAATGGTGTACGGGTTAGGAACGCGGCTATAATTTTTGATTCTGTAATCCTTTTCGAAACGTTACAATTTAATTATATTTCTTTCTTAAAAACAATTTAACCTCATTTGACCAAAAACGTTTAACTTAGTCGTTAAAAAATATTCAGAATTATCCTCACAAAATTACACAATTAAAAGGCTCGGTTCGCTTAAAGTTTTTACTCTATTTTAGGTGCAAATATGCTATTTAATAAACGATTTAATTATTTGTATATTTACTACGGTAATTAAAACGCATGTGCATTAGACATAAACTTCACATAAGACATTGCACATCATTTGCGTTAGAAATTTCATAATTAAATAAAAATACCGTAATAAAGGTAAATATATAAGGTAATAATAATTATTATTATTATTGTTTAAAAAATCTACTTTTTTTTCCTAATTTTGAATATAATATGACGCAATTCAGCTTTCTAAAATATTGTATTGTAAAATATAATATAAAATGTAACTCGCCAATAAATAACGTGGGACGTTAAAAAAATAATTACAAAATACTGTCTATCTTTCCTGGCATAATTGGCGAATTTACATTTTTTTTATGTGAAAATAATTTCACTGTATATTTACAAGCATTTAATAAACGCCCTAAAACGCCTATTTTCGTTAGAAAACAATCAAAGTAAAGAATCCCTGCTGTGGAGGAATGTTGGAGATTTTATACTTGGAAGTTGTTTTCTGCGAAAATATTTTGAAGGGTAATGACTCGTAAAATGGGAAAAGTCTGAAAGGGTGACCGCGCGGCTGCTCTGGTTTCAAAAAAGAAGGAGACGAAAGGAGCGTTTATAAAAGAACCTCTGATCTAATGTGTAATGTCTTTTACCGTTAGCTCTACCGCAGTATATAATATACATCCATTATATAGGCACAAATGATAGTTGTTTTTTGATCTATAATACACTGTTTTTTTACAGTATAAAGTGATAATTGTCAAAAACTGTGTGGCGATAATATACTTATAATCAGACGAGTAACAATCAATATATATAAACAAATTATGTACTATTTGACACTTTGATATAGTACCTAAACTACAATAAATAAATATACACGCTGTAAGAGAACGATATAGTAAAACTGATGGTGTAAAATGGTGTCTGATAGAAAGCATTTTTATTTTATAACTATAGTTGGGATAGTACATATCAATTTTATTTATTTATTTATTTTCTTATAGCTACTTTCTAATTATTTCTAATTCTTTTATAATTATTTTCTTTTATATAATTTTTGAACAATCGTATTTATGTATAAGATTGATTATTATTTTCTCTGCTCACAGTGACTCAGTGTTATCGTGTAAGTATATGTGTACCTATATAAAAATAGCTGTGGAACGAAAGTGGTTAAAAGTACAAAATTTTTTGTTAAAAATATTTGTTCTGACATCGATTGTCGATTTGTTTCTGCTAAAAAAGTTATATTCAAAATTTTAATATGAAGTGGACTTTAGAACCGCAGATTACATTTATGTTACGTTTTTATATTGGCATATAATATAACGATTTATTACCCAATATAAAAGTTTTTAATATTACCATAAAATGCCTAAGTTCGCTAGTCTCCATGACCTTCACCGTGTTGTTAAAAAGTTCAATGCCTTGAAACCTTTTTTTTTATAATTACAAAATAACCAAATAATACTGCCATTTTCATACTGCTATGCTCAAAGTTTCTGATTGCTGACTAAGATTTGTCTCATACTTTTATTATTTACTCGCAACCGCCGATTGTTTCTTTTTATTATCGTTTTTGAATGTGAAAAATGCATAATATTAATTAAAAAAAACAAGTTTTTAATTGTTACCTGGAACTTCAAGTATTTGCCTATCCGGTTGTATTCAGTAACAATACAAACACGGTAATATTAAAATAACACAAATTCAATACCTTATTATTGTTTATTGGAACATAAGCTCCTTTGAGGTAGCTTTGTTGGTTCTGCTATAAGCTGATAGCCCTTCTCCTATTTTATTTTTTTCATTTTGTATATTTTTATTCCATAGGACGTAAATTCAAAAGGTTTGTAGATGCTTAATCATATGTTTGTATGCAATACTTATTTGTGTGTTGTTTTTATTCTATTTATTGTAAACGTTATGAATAAAACGTAAATTAAAATAAATCCTTTCGGTTGCAATTTGCTATGCTAAGACAAAATATCGATTTGCAGTGTATGTACCTCTATAGCAATTAAATATATTATTAATTTATAAATAAAACATTACAAGTAAAGTATTAGGTATTTTGGTATAAATGTATAATATTTTATTTTCACTTTTATTACATTATTTTCACTTTTAAATGTTATCTCATTAAATGTTCACTTATTTAGTGTATGTACCTACATGTTTAAACAATATTTTAATTCATATAACGATAGGTATCGCTAAACAAATTTTCTGCCCTTTGTCGATTAACCACTGCATATTTGTTTTCCATACTTTCAAATATTAGATATTGATATACCTAATAAGTTACTTCCTTACTCGTAGGTTTAAGCATATTTTATAATAAGTTTTAATGTGTTTTTGTGATCTGTTTTAATTACGTCACCGACGTGGACCACCCTATTGCAGTTTTATGACGCTAACCATCTATTTGGTTAACGATTTTAAAAAAACCCGAACGGTTTTCACGTATCCGCGTTCAACGGCATTCCGCTGTGATCTCAACCCATCGCGACGGCTACACCTATTTAAATCACATTTTTACCTGCATTTATCTGCGATAGCTAAACAATCGCACCACTAGGCAATTAAAAATAAACAGCTTTTTCGGGTAATTTTAGAAAACCTATATTTAAATAAGTCAAATACTACGTATGGCAGCCATTCTAGATTATAATTTACCAGGTTTTAAGTCAATGACTCGTGTCGTTTTTGTGGCGAGTCTGAAGGGGATTGGTCAAATATTTCGTGACTAATGCAAATGAACTATACTCATCCCAAATGATGCCACATGGTAGCGTTTTGAAATGACAGATTATTTTCCTACTAGCGACCTACCCCGGCGCACGGGCAAAACTAACGCCTGTGTCCCTGGGCGGAGGTGGAAACTTGGTGTTTGGCAGGTTTGGATGATAACATAAGATAAGATTTATTATCCAATATATATAAAAATGTACATAGGAATGACATACGAGTATTAACTTTTAACATAGAACAATGTAAATAGAAAAAATACATGATGAATATAATAAAATTAAATTAAATTGCACAAAAAGATTTTTTAAAAAAAAAATAAAACAAATTTAATTTAAGAAATCAGAGAAATAAATAATTAAAGAGTAATAAAGTAATAAATAAAGTCCCTACACAGGAAATACAAGAAACAAAATTTACATAAATATAATTAAAACTAAAAAGAGAATACTATTAATTAAAACTCTTCAAAACTGTATATATTTTTTTCTAAAAGTAATTTCTTAATCACTTTTTTAAAAATGTTAAATTTAGAAATAAGTTTTATTTTCTCTGGTAATTTGTTAAAGAAATGAGCGGCTAGATAATTATTGGTTTTTTTTTTAAATCAAACTGACTTGGGGATGACCGTTTGTACATAATTGCTCTTGTTGCGAATGTCATAATCATGAATTTGACTATGTGTTACTGCTTTGTCAAACACTCCTGGATAACGCTACGAAATTTGCACAAATCATGTCACATTATTATGCACATGAGTGTACCTTGTACTGCTACCTATTTACTTGCGAAACTTGACAAACATATTCATTGAACAATTTATAAAAACGCGCGTTTTGATTGACTTGACAATACGATATAATTACGTATAAAATTGTAAATATTTTAAATAGGAGTATCGAATGGCTTGTATTACCAAGTGTATGATATTAAGAGCGGTTCCGACTAACTTGTTCCGTCTTCTTTCATGTGACGTCATAGATTGTGTTAATGATTGTGATAGATAATGATATAGCGCACGAGTTCTTTGACCGTTCGTGAAAAATAACGGTTGTAAAATTGGACAGGAAAAACCGTTACTACAGGTTTTGTATTGTATCTCTTTTATTGGCGTATCCTGTTCTAAACTTAAATCTGCCACAAATCAAAATTCCTCGTAAGTTGTTATTATAACCAGAATAATTTATGGGCAAAGCTAAACGAACGAGCGAAGAAGCTATTACGTTGAAATTCCTTAAAAAGTACCCATTTATGTTAACATGACACAATAGTGGTTGGTTTACAATAATAGTCAAATTAAAAACATTTAATTATCTTTAAGGATAATGTTAAAACTTATCGATACCAGATAGAATTATCTACGTCAACAAGTTTTGCATTTTTACTTGTTAGTGTTTTCTCAATAATTCTATTTTTAATTTATAAGTATTACGAACCTATGCATAGTCGCGTTTATTCGCAGCTATAGTGATGATTTTCTTATGGTTAATTGTCACTTTTAAACTTAGCATCGACTGATTATGCATAAGGCAAGCATTAAACACAACTTCTTGAATCCTATAAAAAATGAGCATGATGAGGTTTAAAATGATCAATGTCAACACCGCACCCAAAGTAAAGTAAAGTATTTAATATGATATAAAGTTTAATACTTGTGCCAGGCAGCGACGATGTTTCTACACTCGTTTATTTCCATAAGAATGTAATAACAGAATATCTACAATCAACACGTTTGCGAGTTTTTCAAATCGCCCACGTAAAATTGCGAATCTAATAAACGAACACGTTAGCTAGTACTTGGTGAGAGTACCACTATAATATACCGTGAGTTACTATAGTGAGATAATTTGTAGAAATCCTAATAAATGTTATTATTACGCAATGTGTAAAATATGAGTAAACATATTTACATTGATTTTATGCCGCCATCACAATAACTTTAGTATATCGTAACCTTAGTTTATTCAAGTTTATCGTTTATTCAAGTTCAAGTTTACCGTTCAACTTATTTTTCATACTTATTTTTAAATGTATTTCTTTTTTAATTTTTTATTTGTAAACAATATGTAACAGCTAAGTTGTAGGAAGCAACTTATTCTTAATATGTTTTAGTTTAAACTGGACAGATATTAAATCATTATGATTGATTCTTTGACAATAATTTCCTTAATGAATCATTTTTTTTTAAAATAATACTGACAGTTTAAATAACTTTTATAAGCTAAACAAAACATTTGCGTAAATAAGTAGATTGGTCTTGACAAGTTAGCTATTTGCACCAAAGGGTTCTTCGGAAACTCCTGTTCAAAGATGAACCCACCTTTCATTCTAGTGAAATATTATGTTACATGTATTTATAAAAGCACATATTTTACAGATTATACATCCCGTCGGGTTTTCTCGTCGAAATCAGTTTCTTTTACACAAAATTCACACTTTTATTATGAACATGCTGTTCAATCCCGGTATTCGCCCCGGATTGGCACATAGACCCTGCGAGCGGCTTTTAGGGCGCCTTCGTCGCACGGGAACTGTGTCTACGGCACTCGCGATGGGTCGCTTCACTCTAGGCCCTCCAGGCCATTACGTGCCTACCGTCATATTCTATGCAGGCGGCTTTGACGATTGATCCTCCGAAGTAGAATATTTCAGTTTTCCGGAATTTTTCAGGCAACTTTCCTAATTATTCTTCGCACAAAAACCATCTTCAAATTATTACGAATTTAAAAAAGAAAATGGCCTAAGTAGTTTCTAAGCGGTAATGACAGTCATAGACACATTTTTATATATACAGGTTGAACTTTTTCTCAATCCCATCCTTTTATGGTGTTATTCTACACACCAAACTGAACATGTTTAGTTCTACATGTTATCTTAATTTTGACAGTTTTTTTTCATTCAAAAAAATAATATCCTAGGAAACGTTTGGTTCACTCGCGACCCGTCTCGCCGCGAGCAAACCAAACGCCGCGCAAAGATCAAGATCACCCGACGCTCCGCCCGCTCCAGTCAGGAGGAGTAACTATGCGTAAACGCATAGTACCCCTCCGGTACGGTATGCCTTAAAAGGCGCCCCGGGACGCATTTGTCCTTGAGATTAGAAAGAGTAGGCTTTATTCGAACATTGACGTGTAGAAAAGAGACGGATATACTCGCCGACCGCGAATTCGTTACATTTGGAATCGATAAAACATGTTTTTTGTATTTAAATAATTATTATCATTTGAAAAAAATGTTTTTTTTTAAGTAATGTCCTAGATTATTATATTGTCTATCTTTAGAAAGAAAAATTAGGTTCGCGTCACTTACACAATTTAAAAGAAAATCGTTGCAAAAAAAAAAAACAACACTTTCTTATTTATTTATTTTCATTACTATAATAAGGTGTATTTCGTTTTTTTTAAGCAAAGTACTAAATTAATATATGTAGAATATTGTGGTATTTTTAGTTTTAGCCATTTGTTAGGAATAACTTCAACAAACTGCACCAAAATACGTTACAAAACACGTTTTAGGGACTGGTGGCGCCTTAAACGCTAATAGGATTTTGTTTTATACCGTTTTTTACCTACTTCCTTTAACACACACATTCTAAAATTTGTAGAACAGAATGCGATCAGTTTGAAGTAAAGAATGACGTAAAAAAGGATGTGCATGACAAAAAGTTCAACCTGTATAAACAGATACATAGATGAGATAGATCAGTATTGTATTACTGGAAATATTTAGTGTCATTGCAGCATTTTAAATCTTATTTACATATATTTATTATTTATTATAGGTTAAGAATCTTTCTTAAAACGTATTGATTGTAACCACATAATTAGTGACGGGCTAATAATATGACGACTAAGTAAAATATACTAACGATGAATTTTAAAATATTTTTAAATTGTAAGGACACCAGAACAGGGTACTTATAAAAAATGTTGTAGAATGTTCATGTCACGGCGCGTGCTTGACTAGTTATTGGCGAGACTATTATGTAACCAATGATTTATACCGTCGACTGGTTTAAAGCATGTAAATCTTGTAAGTTTAACTGTTTGATTGTTTTTGCTCAAGAAGATAACCCCTAATGAATGAACTCGGTTAATTAATAATTTAAAACGATGTTATTGTAGGGTTGCCATTAATGGTTTGGCTCCGACCGGGACTGATACCAATATAAGAGGACACATAGGGGAGTTATAGGAGGAGGAAGGGGGGTACCGCCCCCCCCCCCAAGCGCCGCAATCTGGTTTGTGAAAAAAGGAAATCTTGCAACAGTTCCCACATTTTCAGAATACGTTCAATGGTCGGGAACAAAAACAGTTAATCGCCTAGTTTTTGAGTGAGATCGTAAATTACCACGAATTACATCAGCTCCCTCACAAAGGTATTTCAGTCTTTCATTCCGTACTGTAAATATGGAAAAATATTTGTAAAATGCAAGTACATCCCTTGACCCCACACTTTCACCGCCAGCCTACGTGATCTAACGTCGTCGCACGAATTATTCGCATATTTTAAGCAATAATGTAAAACCATGATTATTCGTCTACCGGGACACATGGTGGGTCAAACGGGACAACCGGGACCGAGGCTCTAGACCGGTGACGATTGGCAACCCTATGTTAATGGTATAACAGAACAAAATTTGGAACCAAGTTTTGCGGCGACACGTCTTTGCGGTACGGTACGGGTACACTTACAGGTTCCTGTTTTGTACTATTTTGGTCCGAAACCCTATAAATAAGAAACTATTATCTATTTAAAATGTTTGCTTTTGACTTTTGCTCGTTTCTGACATGGCTGATACTGGTCATAATGGCACAAGCGTATTAGCACCTACTGCTAGATAGGATAGTTATAGTCAACTATAGTTTTGAGTATAGTCAACAATGAAAAACATTGACCAACTATGTTTTCGATTATCCTGACAAGTGCTGATATACGAATCCGCAATATTTAACCTCAAAATAACATGAGTCATGCTTTAAAACAAACACTAAGAAATAATACAATAAATTTCTTATTTTTAGTAAATAATAAATAAATTGATCCACCAAAACTTGAAGTCGGAGTAGAAACTCACCGTATATATAGACGTGCGTGTTATAAGGTGACACCGTTTATTATTCATTGGGTTACATTAAATATTCATCTATTATATGTTAAAGCGATTATTTTACATATGCAAATCAATAATTCGGTTGAGAAAAATATCACTACCCATATTCCATTAATTTAAATAAAATAAAAACTTATTTTGGCAAGAGAAACTTTTCATTTAAATATGTCAACATTTTTAATCAACACCCTAGAGAAATTAAAAATATTTACATATTAAATACAGGGACGACTTTTTACTCGTGAACAAATTAAACTGAACAAATTTCGTTCTACAAGTTTTCATAATTTTGACATATTTTTTTCCATACAAAATACACAATATCTCAAGAAATGTTTAGTTCGCCAGCCGCGAGCAAACCAAACGCCGCTCAAAGGTCAAGATCGCGTGGCGCGCCGGCCGCCCTAGTCAGAAGTAACTCATACGTTTAAACGCTAATAGGATTTTGTTTTCTACTGTTTTTTACATATGTTTTTAGACATTGAAAAACTTATAGAACAAAAATTGATCAGTTTGAAGTGTGGAATTTACCCATAAAAGGATGTGCATGAGAAAAAGTTCATAAACAGGATGTCCAAACTATAATATTTATGGCTTGGATGGCTTTATATAGGTGTCATAGACATGAAGTGTCACAGGCAGAGTTATTTGGGGATACAATCACCTTTCAAGCCCAAAGCAGCTGGGTGATATTTGCTTGTAAAGTAGGTATTCAAATATTTCTAGTTTTGATCTGTCGTGATGCTTAAGAATGCATAATTATTAGGCCGGATTTACAAATATAATATCCTGATGGTTTCAACATTTTAATTGATGTATTTAAATTACAACATTAAATAATCTGTGACAATAATAAAATGTTTGAATACCTATTCAATTGTTTGAATAAGTTTAATAACTAATATTTCTGTTTATTTTTTACAAGAGTAAATTTTATAAAATATAAGTAAAATATATAAAGTGCGTATGTATGAATAGTCTGTTTTTTTTTTAAATAAAATGTTACGAACAGCTCACTAAATGTTTGAGGACTTCTGGCTCACAAGCGACTATGGGATAACTATTATTTAATCTGTGACTTTGGGCACAGATTTCAAAGGCAGCAGGGTTACGCTTCTCTCACAAAACGTTCATCCCCCTATTTTATTTTAATCAATATTTTGTATACTCTACCAGTTATGTTTTTTTATCGTTTCTTATATAGATTCAAATTTCTTCAAGTTTCTTCAATAAGCGTCGAATAACAATAAAAAAAACAAAAAGTTCAATTTGGCAATTTAACAACTAAAAGTTTGGTTTTTCATTATTTTTTATAGAAAAATAAAAAAAATTGTAATCATCAGTGTAGTAAATAATTTTAAGTTATACCTTAACACCCAAATAAAAATATTTCGTTTTTTTTAAATTATTATTTATTATTTTTATATCGTTTAATGCGGATTTAAAAGAAATAAGTGATAATAAAATTGGCTTAGTTCAATTCTAGGTAGAGTTCATATTAGTTTTTAAATAAGGACTATCTTTTACTGAAATTTACAAAATTGAATTGTTGTTTATTAATTGAATTGTTGTTTTTTTTATTAAAGCATTTCCAAAGTAATACAATAACTTTGACAAGCATTCATTTAGGTTTCTTATTCTCAAATAAATATTGGACATATAATTAATTATTGTTGAAAGAATCTGACATTTTATAGTTAGTTTCACTCTTGTAACCTACCATAATATACACCAAATTATAATTTAAAGACTTTATAATAAAGTCAAACTAATATAAATTGTACTTCGTGAAGTGTACTTAACGGTTAATGTCAGTTAATACCTGACAGAGCAAGTAGAGCGTTCTGTTCATATCGCACTCGGTGCGCTAGGAGTTGTTTCTTTCTCATTCTATCCGCATTCGTGCGCTTCTGATTTCATACATTTTTCGTTGGAAAATGTTTCGACTGAGCAAAATGTGGATTGGATATTTCCATCGTCAAAGCTAGTTAGATATAAAGAGAGAGAGAGTAAGATATATAGTGTAAAAAAGTTGCTAAGTCTGTAATCAGTGCCGTAACCGTCCCCCGTCGCCAGGGGCTTAGTTCCGCCCCTTCGAGCCCCCCCGCTACAACATATGTTATAAAGTGTTCAAACACACGAACATTTTTTTTTAATTTTGAAATTCGTTTTACGTTCTGGTAATACGGAAACGTTTGTCTAATATATTTTTCTGATTAATGTTTGATTGTTGTTGCTCACCCACATAATATGACAGCAATGATTTTAAATACATCCTGTATAGACATTACAAGGACTTGAAGGATAAGAATAGTGGAAAATATTTTTCTGTAATGATGCTCATTTGTGTAGGTGGCACTTTTTGAATGTCATCGTAAAAAAAAAACACCGTTATACCTGTTTCCGTTGTAACAGTGATTGCGTAACCGACTAAAAAATCGTTAAAAAAAAGACAGCGTTTATACAGTCATTTAATACTATTTTATTTGATTATAATAATCTTAGATGTGAAACGAATTTATGAAATAACTTGAAATGAGTGGGCGGATCATTAAATTTAAACTTGTATATTTAGTATCCAAATGAGCGAAACGCTTCACACTTTCAATAATATATTAATAATTAATTATTTATAAATAATCGCATTTCTCATCATTTAAGTGTCAAGCAAATCTAAAAAATATTTGTTCTATAAAGATACCTATATACTTTTGATATGTAAGTGATATTTTTTAAACATTCTTGTATGATAAATAATTATTGTAAACAACTACGACATACGAGTATGTATATAAGAAAACTTAAATATTCTAAAAATGATCTAGATATCTATTATTTAGGTATCTATTTAGGTATTTGGTTGTTTTTGAATCAACGTTTATTGAGGTTACCTCTGGAGTACGTCAAGGCTCGCATCTTGGCATCTTGGACAGTTATTAATTAATATTTACATTACCGACATTTGGGACTGCTTTAATTAACTCAACCAACGACTTTAGCATAGATTAAAAAGTGACAAATACAAATGATTGATAAAAATCCAGTAGGTTCTTGATCGTATTATTAAATTTTGCTAAGTTTATAGGTGTGTCAATACAATTAATAAAATAAAATATTGAAAACAAAATTGATTCCCAAGTTATCGAATGTTCGTGATATCGGCTATAGTTTAATTAGTACATTCAGTCGATGGTTAAAAAAAGCATATAATATATAAGGATTTATTATGCGAATGTCAACCCTTCGCAGATATTGATTCGCCAAAAGTTGAAAAGGTTACCTAGTTGTATGTTAGCAGCATTCCAGAATGCCTCTATTATGGGATCGAATTTCTTCGCTCATCTTAATTTTCAATCCTATGCAACGTTTAATCCTTAATAGATGCGGTTAGCTATTACAAAACTATTACGCTAGAAAAAAAGTACCGTTATAGATGTGATACTCTAATGTTAAATGTTACACAAATTTGTGGACACTTACTACGAAAAACAATATCCCGGTGCTATATTGACAAACGCGCAATACACTTACTCGATTTATTTAATTAAGATGGCAAAAACTTGAATAAAGACATAAAGACACTGTCAAGAAGCGTTATAGTACTTATACGAGTATATGAAAATAAAGTTATTTACTTGTGTAAACGCACCTTACACACATACAGACAAATCATACGCGTATCGTACACATTTGTCACATTCGTACACACACAAATCCACGAGCCCACTTCACACTCTTGCACTCACAAACATACAAATAAAATAAAAAATCATATTCGAATTGAAATCGAAAGTAGAGTTTAGCTGAAATTAATTTTATTTGACTAACATAAATGTTTAATATTTTACTATTTCAGTATGGTAATTTTTTTAATGGTTATTATCCTTCATATCTACTTTAATCGAAAAATTTAAGTACCATCACTTTTAATTTTTATTTATTTAATTTTAAAAGTATCTACAGACTCACATAGTAGTTTACATTAACATACGGAGAGAAAAAAAAAAATAACACTAGTTAAATCTAAACACAGATTCCTACATTATGCTACTCAGATGATAATATAATTAATAACATCGTCTAAATAAAACATTTAAGAACGAAACTTTACTGTAAAACAAAAACTTTAATATAAATATTATTTAGATCAAGACATGTTTTTCATAAGATCCTGATTTTTTTTAAATTGATTATAATAACTAGTTTAGTTTAATAGTATTTTTTTTTAATAGGTTTTATTATTATTTTCATGATTTATGCTATTTGTTTTGCCAACATTGAAAATCAAGAAGTCATCAAGAAGTAAATAGTAAAACAGAAGACTTATGACACTATTTAAATTAGGTATTATATATACTCGTATTTAACTCGTGAGAGTGGTCTTTAGCTAATGAAAGCGTGACGTTTGGTATTAGGAGTTGAAGACTGCGTGCAAATGCGTTCGCTGAAATTACACCAATCAGGCTTTCGTTCTCATTCTTGTTATATTGAAACCTAAGTGCACTTTGTAACGCCTTTTTGCAAATGTCTCATTTGCACGACATACACAAATGTACTATGGATAATTGCGTTTCTATTGTTTGTCGTTTTCTTATTATCTAAATATAAAACATAAATTTAAAGGTAGAAAAGGTAAAAAAAATGTACTATATCTATACAGGCGTCTCAGAGACAGTGGTCAGCCCAAAATCTGGTAATAGAGGAGATCACTACTGAGCCCCTGAACACCACAGCACTATATAGAAACGGCTTAGAAATTAATCGTACTTTTGTGATTTTTGAGGAATATCTATCACTGGGCCAAAACCTAGTTTATTAATATGATCTGAGGTAGCAATAAAATTTGGTATTAATATTGCTACATTAGTAAAGTATTTCTGGGCTAAATTTCAGATCAATATACTAAAAAGCTTTAACACAGTGATAATTTTCATACATTCCTCAAAAATAACAAAATTATGTATAACTTCTAAACCTTTGATTTTCGGATCACGCTGTATAGTGTTTAGGGGCTTTGTAGTTATGTCCCCTATCACCAGGTTTCGAACTATTTATTTATTTAATTTATTAATACAACATTACAATTGTCCTGGCAGAGTTTTGGCTGCCAGAAAATCAGGATTATAATCTTAATTATTATGTTCACACAATAAAATGGTATACAAATATCGAATACAACTGATACTTTTCTCTTTTACGATTACCACTAACCACTATTCCTGGGGCACTCTGTATATCATTTATCTTACGTTACCACATAGCGCAGTTATAGTAGAAGGGCTAAATGCCTCAGAAAACCCAACAATACGAAAACGTAGTTATGTGAAACCATCCGCCAAAAAAAATAATATTTTTTTACCTCTTCTTTACCCCTTTTTATCGCGTTTCTTTGTTTTTTCCTAATGGGGTCAATGTAGAAACTGTTCTCTTGTGGGAGTTATTGTGTACTATTCTTTTTCTGCTAACATTTATTAGCAAAATTGTTCTCTTTTAATAAGATTAATTTAGATAGTAGAATAAAAATATAAAAAAAAAAAAATACTTAATAAGTAATCAAACACAGAAACACAATTTACAAAGTAGGAAATTTCACAAACTCTGCGTGTGTTTTTCAAAACAACTTTTTATGCATTTTTTTTAGAGGTTTTCACCATTTAATGTTTTCTTCTATTAAAATACCTCTGGCTTTAATAATGATACATTTTTCATACTCGGCGCGGCGGCCGAAATATGTACACACAAACATATAAAAAAACAATACACACTCAAATACACACACCTTTCTTGTCTGCCTGTATAAATGACGTTGCATCGTGAAAATAGTTAAAACTGCACTCAAGTGCAGTTGGTGTGGCTTTGTTCAAACAAAGCCACCCCAACCCACCAGCTATTATATTAATTAGTGATATTTTTAAAACCATAAATTGAAGTTAAATCGTTTATATGTTCTCTAATCCTTCGCATTCGCATATCTATTATTTTTAGATTTTATTAATTTATTTAATTTGACTATATTTTACGCTAAAGAATACCTTTATAATTATTTTGCTATATCTAATGTTTTTAAATATTAAATTGTGTAATAAAAGAGAGAGTGCCGATGAAATAATAAAATATGAATGATTATGCAATATAAATAGTTTAATATACATGATTTTATAAAATTATATACAATAAAAATTGATTTATATACGAAATGTCGCACCACTTTCGATTTTCGTCGCCTTGATAAAACCCACTAACACCGTTATTTCGACTGCGACGATGCTCGTTGCCTCATAGACGGTAATAGCCTGTGAGTAAGTAAGTAGGTGTTTCAGATCATTCGAGTCACGTAACAATCGATTCGCCTTGATCGAGAGATGAGCGAGTTCGATGACATTTGTTTGCATTCAATCAGTTAGCATTACTGTCTATATAGCCGATCGGGTGTACCAGAAGATGCAAATGGAATATCCAGAGAAAGCGGAGGGTTCAGAAATTATAGTAAAACCATACGCCGTGGCCTGGAAGGGGTACGGTTCCAAACGGCCGAACGGGTCCACGAAAATATCGGGCATAGACCGAAATTTTACAATTTTGTTAAAATTTGCCATAAAAATATTTCTTATTATGAAATAGCTGGTATAAATCTATGTTTACAGTGAAATAGTTTTTTTTTACTAATATTTGTGTAATCATTAACAAGCGTTAAAGGGCCATATTTTTTTGATTAAATTGTGATTTTTGTAGAAAAAAAAATCTAATTTCGCTTAAACCTGCTTTCTACATTCTGCGTAAATAAAAGTAATATTATTTTGTTGAAATTTTGTTTTGAATTATACATTTATAAATTACAGAACACTTTTGCTCTTAAACTTTGTAGCTGTTGAAGATTGTTGAAACTTTGTAGCGATTGATGGTTGTGGGGAGAGGGGAGGACAACAGATCGTAA
The DNA here is from genome assembly GCA_020383195.1 of Neomicropteryx cornuta. Classification (NCBI taxonomy): domain Eukaryota; kingdom Metazoa; phylum Arthropoda; class Insecta; order Lepidoptera; family Micropterigidae; genus Neomicropteryx; species Neomicropteryx cornuta. The sequence goes on along the minus strand of JAHKQU010000021.1, from coordinate 15,919,196 downwards.
TCAGCGCTTTTTGTGAATACACAAATATCCCCTACTCCCCTTTTTAAGCGACATTAAGTTATAAATGTGGGTAAGTTTTATCACGTCCGTCGCAGCCTCAAAGATTTTTATCACCATTTTATTCTCTTTAACCCCTGATGCAAACAAAGGGGTGTTATAAGTTTAACGCGTGTATATGTGTGTCTGTTTGTGGCACCGTAGCTTCCTTACGGATAAACTGATTTTAATTTGTTTTTATTTTATCTCCTAAATATTGCAGTTAGTTACTAAATAATAATAATAATAAATAAAATATAATACTGTATACGGATACTGACTAATAAAAAAATATGAAATAACAATTATTATGTACACCTTATAATAGTTTTAATGATCCTAATATTATTGATGCCAAACTCTCACGAAATTAAAAAAAAATCTCAATAAATCCAAATCGATATAAGCTTCTATTCTATAGAAGAGTCCTATATTTGTTCGGTTTTTTAGAAAATTGAAATAAAACATATGAATGTATTTTTTTTTTATTTGTTTATTTTTGAAGAAACCACTGCTATTTTATTATTTTTGTGTACAAACCATTAAACTAATTGTGCGTATTACGAAGAGCCAATAATGCAAATCTGTCGAACCCTTTCTGAAAGGGTTCGGCGTAGCGTTTGTTTTTATTTTAATTAAAATATTGTACAATGTTTTTGGTATAATTAAATAGGCTGCAGATACAGGCTAAAATCATCTAGTCAGAGAGTCAATCGTATGGGTTTATCAACGGCATAGCATAACTAGAGTAGTAAAAGCACTCCTTTTTATTCTGTGTAACAGCTTTCTTTCATTCATTTACGCAAGAAAATTTACCTGTCAAAATAAGTTATTTTGTTGAAAGGTTATAAAATGTAGCTACGGTTCAAATTGCAATTATATTTTTTATTCATATAATTTTAATTTATTTAAATTGTTTTAAATAAGTTTTTTTTATTGATTTGCCACAAGATTGGCGATATTATTATTTTATAGTGCACCAACTATTTAAAAACGGTCGCAAAATGGATTACACGCATTTCTGTCTATAATTATATTAAGAAGGAATTAATGCACCGTAATTTATTATGCGTTGATGCCAATTATTAAAAAAAAAATTGGTAAGCAATCAAAATCTGATATAATTACTAAAACATTGATTCCTAAAGGGATTATTGTAGTTTAAAACATATTACTAAAAATATTATCATCTTTAGTTATAAATGCGATTCTGACAAATCACAAGCTCAACACAAAAAAATTAAATGATTCAAAAAAAGTTTTTTATTTGAGTAGCAGACAGTGACAAGGAAACAATATTTTAAAAGGTGTGCCAAATAACACCTAGAATTGAAATGTTAAGCTCTTCGATTGCAGGAAACACGCATTTCATTTTTTGGCTTCAGTTATGTTTTATACCGTATTAGGTCATGCATTGATTATTCACACTAGAGACTGGCCTCAATTACGAGAAGCCAAAATGGACGACAATCAAACCGTTTAAACATCATTTTAATAATAATGGATTTACTTTTGTTTTCGAATAAATATTTTTATTTTCATATATATCAATAAATTCGTAAGGCAATACCTAATAAGTAACATTATTTTCAAATTGGGATTCCCTTACTTAAAATTTAAACTGACTTCAAAAATAAATCTACGACTAAACATATATCTCCCAAAATGTTGTAATCGGTGCTGAAACACACCATATGTGACTTCAATATAAATAATGTCTACGACGAAATCAACTTTTTGGTAGATGGGTGATAGTTTCATTCTAAATTTTAACAATAAAAAGGTTTTTTTCTGATTTTTTTTTGCTTATAAATTTATTTTGAATTAGGTTGTTTTTTTTAAATTATCTAGCTATGTTACACTAGAGTGACTAAAATTAATTAAAAATGGATGTGATATATTTGGATATAGTAGAATCAAGTCACACTTTAAAATAACATTTTTTTTATTATGTATTTTTAAGCTTATTATATTATATTAAATCAATACATTTTTCTAAATAATTTTGTTTAGTTAGTTATGTTTTAAGTAATAACATTTATTTAAGTTTTATTGAATTTGAAAACATCAAAAGTTTCTTGAATGTTAATGAGATGAGATGGAACTCTTAAGAGATTAAGAGATTAACCGCTTATCAGATGTGAGTAGTTTGTTTATCTACGTAATAACCCACCTGTCGTACAATCAAAAAAATGAAAATTTATCAATATCTCATATTTTAACGCTTCATAATATCTACTAAAGTAAAAGTGTTCTCAATAATTCGGATGTTTCAAGAAACACTTCTGAGCTAGCTCTATTGTTTTTGTAATGGCCGTATTGCAGGGACAAACAGGCTAAACAAATTCCAGGAAGCTGCGCACTTTGGCAAAATAATTTGGTTCGAGTGCCTTCTCACTGTTGAAAACTTTGCGTTTTCGCCTAATAAATTCAAACTTTCTCCTTAATTAATATTAATTATCAGAAAGAAGCTTATTTAAGTTAAACCTAGGTCGCCTAGCATTGGTTTCGCTAATGGAATCATTAGCTTAGGGCGTTAGGCGCTATTACATTGTGAAAGTTATTTTGCTATATTAATAATATTTTAATATAAAACTTATGTATCATATTTTATATAGGTAAAAAAAAACCATAAATAATAGTAAATTACATACAAATTAAACAAAACAAAAATAGGTTCAATTTATTATTTTCTATAAAAATCAAACAATTAAATTTTCCGGATCCTTCTATGAAATTAAAACTGTTATCAATAAGTTTGTTTTTTCTAAAATATTTTGAAATTACGAGAGATTTGGAGACTACAATTCTAAAATCTAGCCCAAGAACATACTTAGAACGAGGACGCTTACTTCGTGGAGGAACAATTCAAAAAAACGTAAACCGCAAATTATTTATTATTTTTATATACCATTTTTAGAACTTCATTATCATCATTAGGCACATTTGGATAAATTGAGCAGGGCCCAAAATGATTGCGTATGACCTAGGTCATAGCAAAACTTTTTTTTTTAAACTTAAAAAAAACAAATCTGCCCTGACTCTAGCACAGACACATTTAGCTTAGTTGAGTAGAGACCAAAATAGTTGTAAATGTCCTAGTTCATAGCAATTCATAAAGAAAATCTCTACCGGCCTATAAGGAATGAGTGGAAACAAATTACTTTAAAGACACCAAAATATAACTCAAAATATTATAATTCTAAAATGAGTAAATTTTTGAATAAACAACCAGTCGCAGCTCGGAATCCCACATAGATCTTCCGTGTGCAGAGAGTAATAATGTACCTATACCACAGAAAATGCATGGTGATGAAGCGACCCATACCCTTATTTTATCTTCTTAAAATTTATATAGGCATTTAATTTGCGAAAAAAATTTTAGTACGAAATTCAAGTCAGCAAAAGTCAGTTTAATTTTTTTCTGATTTAGGATAAATAATCAATTTTAGCATTTTCTTATATTTTAGGATATGATTAATATCTGCTAAACCATAACGTATCCTTGGTTAAGCTATGATCGTTTTGCATTAAAGATCATAACTACGAGTTGGTTTAAATAAATATAATTTAAATCGACGTTTTCAATGTTTTTTTCCATATATAATGATAAAATCTTAAATAACAGTTTCGAGATAGAAGTGGATTTTTCACTCTCTTTCAAGGTTGCGCTGTTTATGTCCGCGTGCCTCGCCGGCCAGCATTACGGTGTTGGCTACCAAATCAGTAATGTTATGCAAACGATGTGGAAAAACTGGATTGCGTTTTGCGAAATATTTAACAACATTCGTGTCGAACGTCATCTTCTAAAAATATTGAAAGATTAAGACGAACGCCTGAGAGCGGGCAACAAACCGGGCGGCAACTGTAAATTTCATCTCATATCCAAAGTATGTGATACTACAACCAAATATCGAATTGTTGAGCTATGCATAGATCGACCTCATTGCTGCATCACCTGCTTCGTAAATCGATCGTGCTAGTTTAGTGGTTGTCTATTGGCACAAAGGTCGCGGAATCGAATCCGCGACCTTCGTTTTCATCACCTCCCTGACTCTATGACAGGCACATTTAACCTAGTTGAGTAGGGCCCAAAATAAAAATAAAATAGTCTAAGTTGCAGAACTCTAATTCCTTGTGGACAGGGATATTCGTTGCTATAGGAGGTTCTCAATCGATGTTATGTTTTTTTTATGCATCTAATACACCTGTTTTATATTCAACCACATTTTGCATACACCGCATTTGCACTGTGTACAACTTACCGCCAATCGTCATGTGTACTCGTCTCAATTCACCGCCATCGAAGTAAATTTTTTCATCTAAACTTTGTTTTTTTTTTTTTGTTTAATCTAGAAATCTATCTAGAATCAGTTACATAAAAATCATTAAAGATCAACTTAAGCCGACTACAGGAACCTCCAATTTAACATATATGTTATATGTATTTAAAGTTAGAAAGAAATGCCGACTTGGAACTCAATTTTTAGTTACCGCTTCAACTCTGGTAATACTTATTATTTGTACTGTATATTCCTTTTTGATACTGACTACCTTCGTGATGCATTGCAGGCAGAGACAACACACCGCATGCGATGGAACGCGTACAATTTTGAGATAAGCGCCGTTGATATTCTTAGCGAATTTGACCCGCGGTACCTCTAGATTAAAAGCTGAACATTGAAAGCTTTTACTAAATACTTCTACTAAAGCTTTTACTTTTACTTAATATACTGGGACAAGTGACAGAACCTATTTCAGGAGGTTAATAAATTCTCAAAAAAAAAAGGAAATTTATAAACAACATATTTTAAAGTGCTCTTTTAGTGAAAATTATATTTTTTTTTCGTACATCATTTACCGTCTGAAACATAACGTTTGATTTGACGTTATCTGATCTTCACAGCCGCATTGTTAAGATGCTGATCCCAGAGGCACTAATTTGGAGTTAATTTGATCGACGTCGAATAAATTATAAACAATCTTACATTTCCTTAAACATTGAATACCAAAACGAGCGTTTCTTATGCTCCCGTAAGCCGGAACGACGCATTTAGCTGGTTTTTTTTTTGACAATCATCTCACCAAATACCATTAATTGCCAATAACGGTTTATTATGCTATCATTAAGTACATATTTCTTACGTCTGTTTCAGATAACAAATAAATTTTAGATTATTAATTTTAAAATGATTCATTTGGCTTTGTTTCAAGACTTGTTGTGCATATTTTTCTTCGGTGTGTGTGTATTTATAGTTAATTTAAATTTTGTATACAAAAAGGATTTTTACACAGAATTCACATTAATAAAATTTATACATTTAAAAGAATCCGCGTTCAATTAACATTTTATAAACATTAGAACAACATATACAATATATATATATATTGCCTATACTATCTATCAATTGAAAATAATTTAACATGACATAAAACGGTATCTCTATTTGAATCGTTTTATAAATAATTACACGAAAATGATGCAATTGATATATATCTATATATCTACAGTATTATTTTTGATTAAAGTAAATTTATGCTTTCGCCTTACGGCGTCGTAGGAAAATATATGACAGATGACGTTTAAAATGCAACTTTCATAAATTCGAAAATTGCTTCAACTAAAAGATAAATATATCCAGCTAATACAATTATTATATAATTGCAATTTGGCCAGATAAATCAGTATAATGAGATGAAACTATTTTTTTTTACTATATTAAGCATCACGCGTTAAACGCCGTTACGTTAATCTATTCAAACAGAGGTGCATGCGCCCAGAATCCAAATATAAGAAAGTTCCTGTCTTCAAATTACTTTCACGCGCATCCGCAGGTAGAATAACATAGGAGTGGACTCCACTCCATAAAGAGGCCACTCAAAAGGGTGCATAAAAATAAAACAAATTAAAAAAAAAGGTTATATTAAACTTCAAAATCGTCTTTGTTTTATAGAAAATAATATTATACGTTAATTATTTTATTCGCCAGCGTTCAAATCTCAGTGTTAAGTGAGTAAATATGTAGTAAAAATTGTTGTTTTAATATTTATCGGCTAATAGATTACCAAATCCATTATTTAATATAAGATAGTATATTATTGTATATTAGGCTACAATAATCATTTTTCTGCTGGTTATAATTTTTAGAGAAATAGTGTTCATTAAAAATTTATAATTCCAGTTTCTTCATTAATAACCACCCATTTTTAATTTAGTTGTCTTTACTTAAACATCTTTGAAATTACCTTAACAAACTTTACAAAGTTACTTGTCATTAAAATAATTCATTATTTAGGTAAAAGGGACATTGCTTCATAAACTTAATTACCATACGAAATAAACCGTACATTTTATGAGGTTTAAATACCACCACCACCAAACCACCCCACGAGTGGTAGTGATTTAACGAGTGGTTTAATACCACTCGTTAAATTCATTTCCAATTAGTGAGTTGTATGTAAACGCAGGCTATAGAAAATACATTTAGTTAATAATAGCTACTATAAGCATTTACAATAAAAGTTTTCGTTCCAGTTTAATGAAGGCTTGTTTAGCAGAAACCATTCGCCTAAATCAACGAAAGCCTTATTCTTTTACGTTTTACGCGAAATTTCTCGAACTTAAGACAACTTTACTTGGTTTTAATTAAACAACTTATGTAAACTTGAATTAAAATCCATAACTTTGTAACAATTATACAAAAAGAGATTACAACTTTTTAGAAATCCGTAGAAAAAAGATACCCTAGTATTCCCCCCCCCCCCCCCGTTCAAAGTTTTTCTATATAAAAATACTATTAAAATACAATTACTAAAGTATATAAATGATAGGCATAGCAATTCAAGAAAATATTTCTATAACCCTTAAAATTTTGCGAAGATATCGCAAAACCATATTCAACGAAGATTTTTTATTTACTTTTGGTGTTGTTTTTATGTTTCCATTCGTTTTAGTCACACTTTAAATCTTCTTGATGAATAGATACACATGGAAGGCCATATTCCCTTCCCTCCTCTAGGTCACTTTTGTGGTGTCCCCACTATATTTCTCTATCATGTAGCCACTAAATAAATAAATTGCTATGCTTTTCCGTCAGGCCTGCTGATCTAAAAGTCCTCAGAACCCAAATCAATAATGTATTGTGCCAGTGAACTACACTTAGCTACACCTGTTATTAATATAGATTACTATATCCTATAACTCAATATTAACCATAGTTTCTTCTAAATCGGCTGATGTATTTATTCAAAATATGGATATTTTGATATTTTGATAAGTACGTTTATGACAGAGAACTTGCGAATACAGTAGGTACAAAGAAAACGTATTGTTCAAATTTTTGCGTAATCGAAAATGTCCTTAGCTTATACAGAGTGCCCTAGAGACAGTAGCCAGCTCGAAACCTGGTAATAGAGGATATCACTATCAAGCCCCTGACTACTATATAGGATGATCCGAAAGTCAACGGTTTAGAAGTTATTCACATTTTTGTGATGTAACCTTCCTTTCATTATAGAAAATATTACTGTGCTAAAACTACCAATTGTAATTTAGCCCGAACACACCAAAATATTTGCCATTTAATATCTTTGCAATTATTAATTAATTAAAGCTTTCCTGATGCAAACTATTTCTTTAAAACAACCTACGGATTTAAACCCTATTTTTTCTAATAAATAAATAATTAACAAAATTGCTAGACAAGGGTGCTGTACTGTAGGTTTCTAGGCCATTTTAATTCTTTGCACTCCAGGTTTTTTATGTGTTACCTAAGTGATGACAGCGGAGCATTGAATACATCAATACAAAACAGTTTATCAAATTTGTATTGCTTATTGTCATGCGTGACATTTTAGCATGTAAATCACGCACTTACAAACTATGTGGTTTCTCATTTCTTCAGTGCAGACAGTCAAGTATAGTGAGTTGATTTTAAACTCATAAAATCGACGTTTTTCTTGTTTTTAAGAATCGATACTATAATTGCTAAGAATAATCATAGCACCTGCGATAGCAATCCTTAGTACCTCCATATTTACTTTCGTTACAAACTAAAACTGCTGGATGAAATTTTAATTTGCTCCTTTTCAAATCAAGGTATAAAAATTTGTGTTTGAAAGAGAGGAAAGTTCTACGAGAGGCCTTTTAAAATATCTTAACATAGTAGTAGTACATGACACCTCACAGTGATTGTTAAAATTAATATCTGTGTTGAGTGTGACACCTAAAAGTTGAAACGTCAGACAACTTTTTACCGGCTTACTTTTAGCTTTAGCTTTAGGTATTTATACCTAAACGATTATGTACCTGTAGTGCCTTTTCATTTCTAAAAGGCTATTTTAAGCAAAGATCTTTGCCTTCTTGCAACCGCTCACAATTAATTTGGTTGGTTGGTTCTAGTCCATCAACAATTTCGTCGAAATAGTATGGACCTTATAAATGGCCATCAGAGTGTTATTTTAAGGGAAATCCCCCATAATGTTCCTAAGCGGTGATGACATTATGCGTTCATTGCAACTTTCCTAAAACCAATTAATTCTCAAAAAACTACTAATTATTGCAACATATTACAATCAATAAATATTGAGAATATAGTTACGATTTTGGAGCATATAACTTTTTAGCAACTATTTTGTTTTAAGAAATAAAGGGTAATTGTCAAAAAAATAAAAGAATTAACAATACTTGGCCCTGCGGGCAGCGTTTAACCCATACGGCCCTCCTCCTCTAATATCCCTTTTCCCAAAATCACATTCTCCGTCTCCCTCTCTCCCCTAACACACACACGCAAACCTTCTTATTACTCACTCACACCCATTTACCCTAGTTGATTCCTCCTTCCTCTGATTTTTCTTCTCTTCTTTCCGCAATTCACTTAAAATGTAACGTTTTCTCTAATTTACCCCCTTTTTTTGTTAGATCTTTTGTTCAATAACTGTAAATTACCAAATTCAACACATATTTTTTCCTGTTTCAAAAAAATAAAAAAATGATTACTAATTAATTTAAAAATAATTATAACTCACCATGCAGATCCACGCCGCCTGCGTCGAGCCCATCTCGTTTGGGGTGCCGCGCGCCCCACCACAATAATCTGCAGGCCAGTAAGGGGTGCAGCACTTTGGGTTATTCGAAATAGATCGCTACCTAAACTAGTCGTGCGTTATCTTTGTTCAATTCGTATCCCTTAAGTAAGTCCTTAAGCGCATCGTGCACAGCTAACTCACTAATTTGCAGTACGAATCGGCAGGCAGTGGAATTCCGCACGCGCGAAGACCGACGGCTGCTAGCGAACCGTATCCTCTCGGCTATTTCGTCAAACTGAACTATCGCGCGCGGCTAGAAGACGGGCGTCTTATATGGATAGTTTCATAATCTGAAAAATCGCAGGCGCCCGCGCATACAAGCGACAGAGATGTTCGCATCTACACGCCCTTCTTCTTTTGCGCATATTCAATATGTGTAGGTGTTTGCCGAAATATTACCATTAACGAATACGATGATATTATACTGGGTGGATAGAAAAATATTTTTTTTTATTTTTTCATCATGTGTATCTTTTTTCATCTACGTAAGGTTTTGTAAAATTTATTTATTTATTTCTTAGAAATACTTACGGCTATTCAAAAGACATAAAATTCACTAATCAAGAACTTAAGCCGACTACAGACATCTCAAGTTTAACATATATGCTTAACAGAACACGAGAATATGTAATTTATGAGTATTTTAGGATGTGGAATGTAAGAGTGTATGTATGTGAATTATATCCTGTAATTGTTTATAAACAATTTAAAAAAAATGTAACCTTTAAATCTTTAATTTAACCTTTTTCAATTTAATTCAAAATTCTCTTTATAGCATGTAAATTATTTTTTTTACAATACAATGGGAACAATATAATTATGCTCATTAAGGGTTGATGGTTACTCAACTAGGCTTTAATCTGTTCTAAAGTGAGCATGAGTAAATGCCATTAAAATTATTGCACTATTGCAATTAAATTCTTCACTGTATTTAATATCCACATTTATTAAATACGTAGATATCTTTTTATTAATACTTATTTCATGAATTAATTTACATATCACTGCCGATACACAAGTAAAAATACCTTGAATTGCCAGAGGGAAAGTCAAAACTTTTCTTTCCAAAGGCAGTTTATATTTTTATTCAAACTCGGCTCATTCCTAAGACGTACTCTGCTGGACTGTATTCTTTCCTAAAACTTTTTTCACATGATGAACTATAGCTGTTTGGATGTGCGTATTCAGAGTATTTGTAAGTATTCTATTTTGTACGCGTTATTCAGTATTTGTTAAATATTTGTTTCATATTATCCAACAAAACTAATTTTGTTATTATAGTCAATGGGATTCATTTTGTCACGCGATGAAGAGCTTTTACAATCGTGTTATAAAATATAGCAAGGTCGAACCATTTGTATGCCTTTTAATAAATATTTATATTACATTTTATACTATACTACCTAAAGGACCTACATTAAACTATTGCGTATATTTATTTTAGCGCATTGTATCACACATTACATTTTTATGTTTGGCTGACAGTTATTTTGTAAAAGAATAGTTACTTACAAATATTTGTAGATTACTATTACTTCACTATGGGACATACTTGTTTCAAAGTGATACCCAAGTAATTTCGCTTATTTTTAATTAGTTAAACAGGTAAGGTAAAATTACAGTACCCTAACATTGTGTGTGTGATCTAAGTATACTTAGAACATACATAATTTATGAAAAATATATTTTTAAAAAAAAATATTAAAAAATGTTAAGCAATATTTTTTAAATAAACTTAAATTAGCATATTGTGAATAAAAACACAATTATTTATAAATTAATAATATTATACAATATAAGTTATATTTTAGCATAAGATAAATTTAAAATATTTTAATAATAGGCGTGTTTATATCCATAAGCACACCTGATTAGAAATAGTGTGTATTAAAAATAACCTTGGTTTGCCAAGTGTTATGTACTTCTTTTATAAAGTTTGTCAAAGATTATCTTTCAATTTTTTTCACGCTACAACTTATCTATGTACCACCGCATTAAATTTATTACAATATGTATTATAAGGGCAATAATGTTATATAATCGCCTCTTTTTTCCGATTTAATAATATTTTTTTCTCAAACTTTTCCATGAGAATTCAACAATATATTAGGATGGTTTTAATATATACACACGTATACGTACTCTTCATATACACTATGTTCTTAACATTAGAAAAAAAAATGTATCATAAAAAGCAAAAAAATAATGTAGTTTCTTAAATTAATAATAAATTAATGGTAAAACTACATCTTTAAAAACATGCTTTTTTGTAAGTGTTTGAAGGCGTATACAAAATTTCGTGTCTGTGTTGTTGAGGAGTTTCTTCGTCTGGAGCCATTTCTGGGTGCAGAATTAGGTCATGCTTACCATAAAATAGCATTGTCATCGGAACTGAACCGACCTGTCAAATTTCAACTCCATAGGATACGAGGAAGTGGTTCTAATTCCGCTTGCAAGATTTGACCTAAGTCGACATACAAGCATTGCAAGCTAAATAAAAGCTTGCAAAAACCAAAAGATGCCTCCATTTCAAAGTTATCGTGCAGATTACGGATTGTAATAATAAATTAAATATTAGACTGAAATCGATAAAAAAAAATTAAAATCCTTCGTTTTTTTCCAGCACACCCAACCGCGGTATCGATAGCAAGTCTTAGAATGGAATATTGGTACGTGTGCTTTCATGACCTATCACATTCACACTTCGGATGCGCGACTAGACGAGCGAAATCAAGATTCAACTCTCGTCTCGTCACGTTCTTCGCGTCCTATCTACATGCGGGTAGGCGGCGATCGTGCACTTGACTCACAAGCCACGCGTACTCAGTGGTCAAGATTATGAAACTCCGTATGGATGAGCGCGAGTTCGAATCACGACAGATGATAAGCGTGCATTGAGATATATAAACTGTAGCGATGTGGCACCTTTTTGAAATATCCACGGTCTAAAAACGGAAAGTTTGTGTTTTTAAAATTTATAACAATAAAAAGGGATAAGTGCACGGGGAATCCCCGCATTATTGCAATTTATTTAAGCCATTGAGGCAATACCCATCTTTGTGGGGCGTGATCGTAAATCATGCTATTTAATCTAACTACTGTTTAGTTGAGCTAAGCTAGATTCGACGAGAGATATTTTCAAACAAAGTAAATCGATTTTCCGGTAGGTATGTGTTCCTTAAAAAAGATAATTAATTTAATTTGAAAGAAAAAGATACTATGACCTAATACGTTATTTAATTAGGTTCAAGTGCCGTTTTGGATAAACATGTATATTAAAAAACTTAGTTGAATTTGCACCTCTATAAAGTCAACTGATTTGCATCTTTGTGTAGACTATTTTTTCCAATTCTTGTATTCAGTTATAAGATATTTTCTTCTAAAGTTTTCATAAAATATTACTATTTTTCTGTATATTTTATATTATATTATATTTTACTGTACTACAGAGAGATAGAAATGCAGGGTGTATAGTCGAATACTGGATATATATAATATTAGTTCGATGGCAATTATGATGAGAAACAAAATTCTCCCAAATTTGCAGACAGTCCATCAAGAATAACAGAAATCTTATCGCTAACGAGCTTAAACTGGCTCCTTTCAAACCATACAGTTATCCTTTATCGATCGAATTAGCAAAAGCTTAAGAGCAAAATATTGTAAATCAACATTTCGTTATAGCGATATCGATATTACTATCTCATTTTGTCGTTGGCGAACTAACGGTTCTATCCGCGGTGACAGGCATTTTAATTGAATTTGAAACTTAGCGGTTAATCCGCGCTGCATGTTGTAGGATTTCATGCCAAATTTGACTAATCGAATCCTTATTGGAGTGTACGAAATGCCGAGTATTCATGTGTGCGTGATGCTGTAGCAAAAGGAGATTACTCGGAAAATGAAACGAATAGATTAAAATCCATATGCTTCCTCCGTTACTTCCGAGAGGCCCTCGGATAAACGCAGTATACAATATATCGCAGTTCGCAATCTGAGAAAATAGCAAACAAAACGTATTGTTTTAATTTCCTTCGAATACGCATACATTTTTAAGTATTTTAGTTTTTTTTATAATTAAACAATAATTCGCTAGCCACATGATCAGGAATTGATGAGCCTGCATTTTTCCAAAAGAACTATTTATTTGATAATATAAACATATTTCCTAGTAAACAGTCAGATCGGTATTGCGACTTTGTCTCGAAAGATCTTTTGTTGGTTTTTAACTATATGCGGGTTTTTCCTTATCTCAAATAAAGATCAGACTATTAATTAAATTTTATTAGCGCCTATTTAAATCATATATAATATATAATATGTATTTAGTTTTATTTTTCTTACCTAATATACTTTTTTCATAGATTAATTAGCGTTGTACGTAAAAACTAAAATAATATATTTTTTACCGAATCGGACGAAATAAAAGTACTTTTCTAATAATATTTTTATAGATCAACCTCCTAAAAGTGGTGCTCTACATTTAAAAATACCTGTATATAGAAACAAAATAATATTGAGTTAAACTAGGAATTTGGTACGTGGTATAGTATGTTTACGAAACTTAAACGAGTTATGGAAAATAGATTAATTTGGTAGAAGTTAGAATTATATAAATCACAGATTCTGTAAATAGGGGAAGTTAATCCTGAATTTGTGCGCATTTTGCTTAGATATAACATGTCGTTGGATCTTGTGAGTCTGCTTGGAGTTCGTAAAGAATTTACTGTAGGAGGGCTGAGCATGACGCACATGGCTTATTTAAAAAAAACACATCATCTGGCTTTGTACTACAATCATAATCATACATTAAGGTGATGAGGCGTCGATAAAGCGTTGAAAATTCAAAAGTGACTCGTTAATGGGCACATTTATTCTATCTTACAGTGTCGTTATGACCGTGAAATCGCCTAATAAATAACGTTTAAAAAAATACTAAACGGGTGCCACGCAAATCGTATGACTCGGATGTTTTTATTTGCCGGTAACTGTGCATACTCTAAAATAAAAATAAATAACCTGTCGTCGTTTTCACGTTTCGTTAACCGCGGCCTTCGTTAATTGCTCGGACGCGGGAGTCTGGGAGTATTTTCTTGACATTAAAATATATTTAAAGTACGTACTCAAAGCGCATGGTGTACTTGTACCGGCGAGGAAGTAACTAATTTCGAATTTCAATGACGTAACCAGATTTGCCTAAACCTAAGAAGGTAACATAAATGTTTAATGGCATTTAGAGGTTTTGCTAAATTTATTGTCGTTGTGAATCATTTCTTAATATTAACCGGCAGAAAATATGCTATTTCATGAGGCGGAGAGGGAGACTCGCGATAAACGTATGCGGATGACATAGAAACATTGTAAGTTCGAAATCAAGGGGCTCAATACTGATAGTAATATTTATTTATGCATATTTTGTTAAAATAAAATATTCCTTAGTGATGAATTATAACCATACTTAACTAGACATTGCCCGTACTAAGGTACGCTAATTTTAATAGGTATTCAATAGATGAATTAAATGCTGATGAATATTAAGAATAAGATTTGATTATTAAGAATATGTCGAGATAAAACGTTATTTTAACGATATAAGGTAGTTGCGAATATAATGATCCTATGTGCAAATATGTGCATCCTATGTGAAAAAAGTTATAAATCGTACATTTTTTTATATAAGTTTAATTATAAAAACTCGAAAATATCTTGAACCTAAAAACTTTTCCTGCAATAAACTCCTAAAATGAGTTTATCGAAATTGACAGATTGGTCGATTTTAGGGCGATATTAAATTTCAGCGATAGTTTCATGACTATTGCCAGATCTTCGTGTCGTGAATGTTTTTCATTAGACTCCACCCCACGGTGTCAACTACCTATTATTTATTCTGCGCCCACGGTTCGCAGACGGTCAAAGCTGGAAACATTCAGGGAGTCTCATTCTAATTAAGGTGCTGTCTTGTCGGTTGACACTGATGCTGACGAGATGAGATGCTGAAAACCATTCTCTGAGCGGATATAATTTCAAAAAAAACAGAAGAATTAACAATAAATACTAATAATATTAAAGTTACCCACGTATTTGATAGCAATTATGGGAACACCACCACTTTAAAATTTGACCAACCTACCTACCTACCTACCTACCTGTATATAGGTTTATTATAGAATAATACAATAGGATACTTAATGGCAATGGCGGTTCGGCCTGGGGCGAGGGATACTTCCCCCTTTTACCAGTTTTCTTAGCTTTTTTATTATTAGGACCTTGGTGATAAAAAATATTGAATCTTTCTTTTTTAATTTTTAATTAGTTAGTACGCACAAATTACTGGGTACATAAAAAAAATCTTCTATACGTCCCCTATACCGCGATAGGGCCTGCCTACTTCTAGATATGCCACTGTAAAATCAGAAAAAAATATTGGAACACGAACTATTATTTTCACACCCCCTTAGTTTTTCAGGTCTAAAACCGCCACTGTTTAATGGTTAATTAAGTAACAGCATGGCTAAAACAGAATTCTCTTTCAATTCTCTTCCACACATTAATGGACACTTTAATTCATATTGCAGTTTTTTGACTTATAACAGTTCAACAGTTTAGTGAATTATGTCATTTAAAAAATGTAATATTAATATAAAACGTTACAATACGTCATTTATATTAATTTAACGTTACATTATTACATCTTTTAAAATCTGTTAATATTAATTATAATGTAATTAATTTAAATTAATAATAAAGTTCAATAGTAATAATAATAAAATAATTAATGATAAGGGCCTCCTTCTCTAACCTCTTCCACTACTTTTCTTCGATGGTTGATCCTGAATAAAAAAGAACAATTGGTTTGCATGAAAATTGTGTATCAAAATAGCGGTGGCGTGACTTTATAAGTTTTTTTAGCAATGTCACGGCAATTTGTAAGGATCATGTCATATGCTGAAAAATTCTAACATGACTGCAATTTCATTCAACGATGAGTTCGCATTTTAATATTTCATTTTAAATTTAGCTATGCTATAAATACATTTTGTTCACCATGAAACAAAAGGCTTTCACAGAATTGATAGATATTCAACGTAAAACATACAAATACTTGCTATTGTGGCAGAGTAGTGGTTAAGATGGTATGTACTTCTCCCGACCCACACTTTTTGGGTTCGAATCCATACTTTGACCTACGAAATTCAAAACTCTTTAACGCCATCATCACCTCCGACTTTAGCAAAAAACGTTAGCTTTATGAGAATCCTACATTAAGCCTATTATTTTACTTCTTTATTTTAGTATAACTTTTCGATCACAACTCTTGCGTTACTTTTAAGTACATAGATTAATGTTATTTAAAAATTGGACTTTACTTTACTTTAAAATATTAGTTTTTTACTATCCTAGTTTTATCAAAAAAATAATAAATTTTTCTAAATATTTCAATATTGTCAAAGATTGTGTCATTCATCTTTTCAGGCGACTTGCCAAATAAAGGAGCGTCTATTTGAAAATACGCTCTCGTCACTGACTCGACATAATTGTCGCATCGCTGTCGTACCGACCAATCAGGGAACTGTTCGCAATAGGACATCCGTAGGACAGTTATCGTGTTTATGTTGTACCGCTGTTATAACGACCAAAGAAATACGGGCTTCAGGTAAAGAGAATATTTTTAAAGTGTACAAACAACAAAATTAATTTCAAACAAAAACATAATACAATAAACATCTTGTTACGTAGTAAACAATAAAATAACAGATTCATAATAACTTTGAAGTCGCCATAGAAACACATCGTTTGCAACGTCAGTATAAAATTATGGTTTAACCATTCGAACATATTTTTTTATATTATTATAAAATTTTAGGTATTTTCTAAATATTTCAAAAAATAAAAAATAATATAATATTAATAATATTGATCAAATAAAAAAAAAAATATTTTGAAAATATAACTTACCTTTTAATAAAAAAACAATAAATGGAAGGTAACTATACAAAAGTAAAAATACTAAATATTAAAAATTTAAAAAAAACCCTAAATATATTTTCTAACAACGCTCTCGGTCAATCCATATTTCAAAAAAAAAAATAAATAATTAAAATCGGTTTATCCGTTTGGGTGCTACGATGCCATAGTTTGGACGCACAGATAGACGACACATCAAACTTATAACACTCCTCTTTTTTGCATCGGGGACTCCATAGGAGTCCATAGGAAACTCCGGGGGGTCCATAGGAAACTCCGGGGGGTCCATAGGAAACTTCCTATCATACACTAAAAAAATATTCGAAATTGCTCAAGGCCATCCGGAGTTATGACGTTACGTTAAAAATAAATATGCGTCGAATTGAGAATCTTCTTTTTTCGAAGTCGGTTAAAAAAAATAATAAAAATAATACGAAATTGCAAAATCTTCATGTTGCCGACACTTATGAGCCATATTTTATTTTAAGTTAATAAAATTCGACGTAATCTTAAAAAGCAAACATTGCAGAAAAAAATCTTGCGATCGTTAATAAAATTTTATTCAAGAGCGACGTTCGAGCGAGCCAGTTATTCGAAAAGGACGACACGTGCGATGGCGTTCCCAGTGACGTCATCAAAAAGCGTACTTTCCGAGTGGGAAGTTGGGAGGACTTCGCATTTATAATCATAGTGTTTATCAATGTCATTACGCTCCGCTGAATGCTGACGTCAGGCGCCATTAGCATCCGCTTCATATAAGCGGAAATTGAAAATACGAGTATTCTTAATATTAAAAAAAGTGTAGTATTAATCCGATTCTAGGATCTCATATTTTTTTTGCTTTAATAGTTTTACGGAGTTTATAGCAACCTACAACAATGACAATTCATAAACATGAATACAAAATGAAAATCTACTTCTACCTGTATTATTTATTGAATTGGTATGGTACCTATTATTTATTTATTTCTGAAAAACTATGTAATAAACAGAGTTAATCTAATATTAAATAAATGTTTGTAGTATTAAATACAACAAACACAATTAACGTGTAATAAGACACCAACGCATATAACAAATTATAAATATGCCCTACCTAAATCTCTTGCTTTATATTATATTACAACTTGGACTTAATGTTCCTGAACACATTAAAGTCATTAACCTAATTGTCCAAAAGTTGTTTTACATCAATTTGCTTTGTATTCATTCCTTGCCCTTACAACCATTTTATGCTTTTAGCCTAATTGATAATTAATAAAAGATGTAAAAAATAACATACCTAATGATGAATTAGAATTTATTAAGTAGCTCTGTTATAATTTTTCTGCTAGTGTCTTTAATAATTAAGACGTTTAATATCTTCCTTAACATTATATATATATATTATTTTCTAACTGTAATTGAGTGCGTTTTAGCTTCCACTCAACCAAAATTAAAATTTAATATTATTTTAGTATATTTTATATTGATGTATATTTAAAGTAGTTTTTTAATTCAAATTAATCACTCTTAAATATCACGCATAAATTTTAAATTTCGAACTAAGCTCTTTTCCTTTTAAGTTTAAGTTTTCCACTAAAATCGAATTACGCTTTTTTTTGTTGTCTTTCGTTTTATAGTATTTTCGTAATACACATATGTGATCATTTTAGGCAAGTATGTAATTTAATGCTAAGAATGAAATACTATGTTTTTAAATACATAAATGCTTTTTTATTAATCTTGTTTTTATATGCTGATAAAGTTTTCTATTTTGAATGTGAGTGCTTAGTCTAAGTGAACCGATTCACTAGTTTTAAAAAGTATTTATTTATTTATAAAATATAAAATTCCTTTATTACTTAAGCAGTAAATTATAACTAATATAAGTGTTATTAAATATCTTATAACTTCAAGCGATTGTTACATTGTACTGTTGTTTCCTGCCTCCCTAACTAGATGAATTTGTACTAAGGGAGGCAATTTTGTTACTTCCACCATCTGATAACAATAACCAAGATATTTATTAATTCTTGAACTTATCTGACCTTTAACTTTAGAACGTAGCTCGATCGTCGCATTTTTTTCAAAATAAAATGAATATGATCCTCTTCTCACACCCCACCTTTGAATCAAAGATCTTAGATACACATGAACATGGAACGGGAGTTATATGACATGAACGATATCGTTCTCTCAAAACCATCCACATCCTGTTTCTCGTGAAATATATTCTACCGCCCGCGTAGAAATGCGACACACTTTCAACTAGCCAAAAAAAAATTATGCTGTAGAGTATTCACAATGTCCTTTAATAAAAAAAAATGCGCCAGGGGCGGAAGGACGGATACAACTTTTCGAACATTTAACCGGGCGCTTGGTTCGATCGAGCGACGCAGAAAAAGTTGAATGTTAAAAATTTTAAAATATTTTCTTTTTTCAAATGTTACAAAATTGAAAATAAATGAAATATTTGACAATAATCATTTTTGACAATTTGAGATTTAATATTTGATAAATTGAAAACAAAACGAACTCAAGTAAAATAAAACGCTATTTATTCATGTGAATTTCTAATTTGCTGATGCGGGGTAAATATTTTTATTTATTTTAATAATTCATGCCCGAATTTATTAAATTTTTCAAAGCGCTCGTGTAAATTACTTTTTTGATCGTAGCCGATTGGCTAAGGGCTAAATGACCCGGCGCGGCGCAGCCTCACTAGCGAACGATGACAAGAGTGATTTAATATTATTACGTAAAATTTACATGTTTTTTTTCTTGGGGACCATGATGAATTTTGGTATGAGGTCAAAACAAATCATGTTTAAAATCGCAGGGCTAATAAGTTGTTTTTTTTATCGGGATATAAAAATATAAAAATTAAAAATATAAAAATTAAAGGGTGTTAAAAGGAAGGGTATTCCTGGTTGAGTGTATTTCGTTATGTAATCTAAAACTGAAAAATGTTGACTTAGTCATATAAAAATTTTTTAGAGCCTGCTCAACTTAGCTATATTTACATGTGCTAAAGTCAAGAGCTCAAAAAATAGTTATTGTGCAAGCGCTTTAATGTACCGCTGGATCAATAGTCAAACGTCATCACTACTATAGACTACCACTATTTTGCTTCATTTTAGAGACTTTTATTATTAGAGTATCCGGGTCTTACATCAGCCATGCTTGTATTACAAATCACGGTTTGTATGTGTTTACAATTCGCATTATTTAATAGCGGTTATGTCATGATCTGGGAAAAATGTTCGCATAATCTAGATTTTTAGGTAAATATATTAATCATTCATTCCTTATAGTATGAAGGCTATGAGTCATGGAATGTTTAAGTGTAGTAATTTCGTTAACACACACTTTCAGTGTGGTATGCACCTGAGTATGGACATCACATTCATCTAAAAATGTGTTAATAAATATTAGATATTTTTGGGTTCTATATACTGAGTTCTGCCCACCTCTCAGTTGCCCATTTTCACAGACTTCTGTGTCATAAAGTAACAAAGTTATAATCTTCTAATTCACATTAAATTATTTATGACCAACCCGTCAACCGCTTCCGGCCTACACACTATTATTTCCATTCCAGCCAAATAAATGGTCTCGCTTTCGCCGCTTAAAGGGATCTATGGTATTCTGTTTTGTGATCTATGGTAGAGGGTGGCATCCGTTAGGGGTCTATCTAAAGATGCTCTGGGCTCACGAATACATCACATAAGGATGAATGCGGTGAAATAAATGGGAGACAATTTTTCTTTTAAAAGAATGTGAGATGAAACTATAAATTTATCCAGACTATCTTAAAACAATTCTAATATAATTATAAAAGTACCTAGTAATTAATTTGAAATAAGCAAGTAGATTAGAAAAAAGTTGTTTTTATTTTTTTAGTTTGTTGTACTATGTACAAGTATTTAACCTAAATATATTCAAGGAGAATTTATAATATAATGGCAAATCACATGACATAATTTTTCATAATATTAAATATTTTTTTGTACATGAGGCAATATCGAGGAATGACTATATAAGGTACTAAAGAGTTTCTGGATTTTATTTATTTATTTAGGTTCACAATAATTTTCACAATATGGAAAAACAATTAAGACTAACAGTAAAATCGTACAAGCGATTGACACTACTACACTCTGTTGCCTGCCCTCTAAACTAGACTAAAAAAGGCATTTTTCCGTCGTTTTTCAAGTTTTAAATGATATTTTATACATTTATTGTATAAGACCTTTCTTATATTTTATACATAAATATTATATGTATAGATATAGGAACGTGTAGGTCGCAGGATGTCGGTTTAAACCCATTTTATTAAAATTTAGGGCTGTAAATATATTAAATAAATTTACTAAAAAATATATTAAAAAAAACATTTCTGTTTCAGATAAACTATATTTACATATATAGTAAAATATGAGTGTAAAAGGTTCTAAGGGTTTAATGTAGGTGTTGGCGTTTGTGAAGAAAGGTGGGTGTTTGTGGGTTTATGTGTGCGAGTGAATGAAAAAACTAATTGTGGATCCATTTTAAATATTTACCCTGATCTGTTTAATAAATAAATCCTTACTTAAATGAAATACGTCAGTATTACTAAAGTTGATATTATATGTTTCATAACTCTGTACAACGTTGCATTCTGAGCACGATTAGTTTAGTATGTATGGTGCAAAGTCCGCTATCCGCTATAAGATGCGAGTTCAAGTGTTTTATATCCTATATGAATTCAATATTTTAGTTTTTCAATTGACTGATTATTCAATAATAAATACTGTCTTTCTGTAAAAGTCTTAAGTCGTTTTTTTTCAAGATAATTACACCATATTCATACTGCCCTAGCATTCTTTACGTTTATAATTATGGCAAATTCAGTCACGTTTAATCTTAAAGTTATGAACGGCCATGCACGCGTGCCGAAACTTGACTCAAAGATGTGCTTAACCTCTTGCATGCGATCATTAGTATGCTGCTAAGCTTAAAATTAACCACGAACTATAAGAAATGCATGCGCTGTCACTTCATCGACGATCTAATGCGACTGTGCATAGGCCCGCTATCAATTACACGATCTAAAAGATATTTTCCTAAAACATTTTAATGAGATCATTATAAAAAGTGCAATAAGCAAATATTTAGCATAAAATATCTATTTAAATTCAATATTCGCTACTAAAACTGATAAAAGGGTTATTAGCTTTGTATCAACACCTAATTGCTATTTTTTATATAAAGTGATCATTAATGAGATGCAAATTTTAAGTAGGTACTTGAAAAAATATTCTATTTTTTAATCCAGCTACTTCGTAATACGATATTAATGAGATTCTACAAAAAAAACTGTCACTGTCGTCTAGAGAAGTATTTTGGGTTTGTTTTTGTAATCGGGCTGAAAATAAGGTTTTTTAAATTATTTAGAAATGCTCAGACGTTTCTGGAATGACAAATGGCATTTACTATTGCAGTTAGTTGTTTATTGTTCAGTTTAGAGTAAACACTCACGTGCTTGGTCATAAAAAACAAACTATATTTTTAGAAGGAAAATTTACGTATATAATAATTACTCAAAATATATTTCATGCTAAAAAACCATTTATCGATGGTCTTCTTATCCAGTGATTTCCCTTGAAGAATTTATGTGAAATACAATGTAATCTTCACAAGGACTAGAAATGTTCAATAAATTACCGGGGAAATATAAAAACATAAAAATATATTTATTTTCAAAAAAGCTATCAAAACATATTTAATTAAAAAAATCTGTATGAATTCAAAGACCTTCTGTATGATTGAAAGGAAGAAATGTTATGTGCCAGTTATTCTTTATACTAATTTTAAAATAGTATATTTAAGCATAATTATAAAACTTCTATTTACAATTTATATATATATATATATATATATATATATATTTATATATTTATTCTGATGTATTTTTATCTATGTAATAAGAGTACGAGTAGTATAAATGTCGAACACTCTAGGCATGATGTATCTGTATATATATCAATATTTGTGAACCAATTGAAAATTGAACATTGTCATTCCTATGCATTAAGTTGTTCTTGGAAATAAACTTTTACTTTACTTTACTTATTTGCCGAGTATAAAAATGTAACTAGAAGTAACTATTATCAAATGGGTGCTGAACTAATGCCGACTTAATGCCGACTAATGTTTACTTAGCGTTTCAATGTTTTTCTAACGTTTTGATTCAAACTGTGTTATTATATCATTGCCATTTTTTAACGCTGCTAACTGAAATGTGAGGAAACTACACACAGGGGCGTAGTTATGTAATCAAGGGCTCCGGTGCAAATAAATTTTTTTTATCAAGTAAATTATATAAATACTGTGAAGGTGCAAAGCTACTTCATCATAAGCTTTTTATCGCCTGCTGCAGGGCATATCAAAGCAAAGCTTACTAAGTATACGTCTAACGCAGTAGATAATATTTATTAACAAATAAAACAATTGCGAAGTAGATAAAGGTTAAAGGGTTTATTGTACAATTTTTACTCTAAATAACAATTTAGTTTATAATCTTATGCTAGTTTAAATTTTCGCAGAAGTATCAATGACTTTGATTAAATCGAGGTTTGATGAGACCTTTCTTTTATTTGCTATTAGCTATAAAAGGAGGCCAAAAAGTAAAAATTCTTAATTCTATTAGGATATTTAAATACCTCTTTCGAACGCGCTCAGGAGGCAGAGGCCCCTCTGAGCTTGGGGGCCCCAAGGCCTTAACCCTAAACCCATATATTATTTATTTAGGATGTTTACTTATTTACATACACACAAACTACCTAATGTAAGAGTGATTATATACAGACATTTCAAGCAAAACATCGTAACTAACTGTTTTAATTAATGTCCCTTTTGATCGATCTAAAAACCCATTACAACAGAACAAATCTTATCGGTTGTCCTCGTTTTTTTAAATTTTGGTTAATCTGAAGACCGTAAATATGAAGATTACATTGTATTCAACATAAATTCTTCAATGAATAATATTGTCTGCCAAGTGTATCGTAAAAGAAATTATTGATACATTTTTTATGTTCTTAACCACCAAATGACTACAAATTATCGAAACACATCGGAAATAACATACAGACACATAGCAACAACATATAACACACACTGACATATCTAAAATATTTTAATTTAGTCTACAATCTACTTATCATGGTAAGTAAAATTGTAAAAAAAAACGTTGGTTAACTACACGTGTAGTTAAAAAAAAGTTTCTAAAAATTGTATATTTTGCTTGTTACGATGTTCTGCCTGGAATGGCGTTATAAGTTAATTACAAAGGTGAATATTATTTCCCGGGTATTAATTAATTCAGTGATGGTGAGTAGGTTTTCACGTTCTGTAATTTCTGTAAACGGTACAAATTATAATTCTATTGGATATCGCAGGTGCGTTTTATCGAGGAACGAATTTGTAAAGAGGGAGAAAGCAAGAGCACAAATCGGTGATTTCATCCTACAGATTTAATGAGTAAGCGAGACGCCTTGAATGGGAGAAATGAAATATTCTAAAACTCAATAAGCGTACTATTAGCACTAGTAACATTTTTACCTATAAGTTTGAGACACGGTTTTTAAAATAAATAATAATATTCTGTGTGAATGTTTGATTTTATTTCATAATATGTATATACTAAGTATACTAAGAATTATATACACAAAATCATCTAATAAAAACAGTTTCTGAAGTAAATGTAGATTAAGATTTAAATGAATTTTAAATAAAAGCTATACTTATGTGCGTGCAAGTGTGTTTATGTAATTTGCCTAAAAAAAATATCAATAATAAAATTGAAAAGAAAACGTTATTCTAGATTTTTTTATCGGAAAAACGTATTTTGACTATTTTTCCTATTTCTCTGAGAGCCGTTTTACCCATTTTTAAAATGACATATGTTATTATGCGTATGTTTCTGAAAACAATGGCATTTGACAGGGCGACGAAATTACATCAAATCTTGGATTTAGCCTTCGCAGGAAACGAGATGATAAAAAATAGATTCATAGAAATAAACAGACAAAGAGAATTCTTCAAAGAGAAGACAAAGAGAAAGGGACTTGCAGTGAACTGCGTACGATTGCTGATATGTTTAAGAAGAATAATATAACAATCTATTAAAGAAATGTATCAGACTCTTATATCAGAGTCTTATTATTATCAGAACACTTTATTGAATACAAAATATGATTAAAAATGAGCATAAAGCATCCAGAATAATAATTTAATTAGAAAAATATTTTTTTTTTTAGTAAGTAAACGTTTGTAGCATATGTCTACTAAATTATGATTCTAGTAAATCTGTAGCCACAAAATCTGTATAGTCCGGTAGATAATAATAATAAACTTTATTTTTGCATCTGTATGTGCACTTTTTTTTAAGAGTACTTCAAACGATTAATGGCGCCAATATATTTAGGAATATGTCATAAAAATACAATAAAGGAAGGAAGAACCATGACAAGGAAATAAAGCATACCTAATGGGCTCTAATCGCTATTAAAAGAAGAAAAATGGCGCCTCTATTAGCGGATAATTCTCAAGAGGTCGCGAAAAATGCTTCGATATTTTGGCAAACCGATTAATGGAAGAGTATGGGGGAGGAGGACAATGTGCGGGTATTTATGCTAAATTGCATCTACTTCTATATTATTACAGTATAATTTGTTTGCCCGATTGGCCTTAATCGTCAATCTGGTCACGTTTAATCAATAAAACCCAACATTTTATTAACAAAATGTCACTTGATATCAATATTAAAACACTAATAGCCATTCTCGATAATCTATTTTTTTCTCAAAACCAACCACACCACTAATATGATTTTTTTTTAGAGTGCTAAAACGATAGAATTAGAAACTACATAGATAAAAAAAAACATAAATTTTAAGCTAAACATAACACAATTAAAACTTATTTACGCAAAATCTGCAAGATAAGGTTTGTAATGTAATTCTAATTATTTTATTATTCTCATTATGTTATATCATTAAATTTATTACGAAGTTTCTAAACATATTTCAGAAAAGAGGCGATTGGCTTATAATAATTAAAAGTTTATGATGCATTAAAATGCATTATTTAAATATCGTAATCGATGAATTATTATTTTACCATGAGAATTATGATGACCTGACATTATTCACGTATTGTATTTACAGGGATGGCATCGCTTCTAAGATAGTTACATAGGAATTCCTCTATTTTAGACAAACAACCATAACGCATTGTGTGCGAAAGTTTTATGACTTTTTTATTTATTCCTACATATTTTTTATGCCGTCTATTTTAATTGTTTATAGCTTAGTTGTAAAAGAGTCATTTGAGATTATAAAACGTATAAAACACATCGCACATTCGTTTATTTAAAACCGCAATAGTCAAAGAATTAAATTTATAACTGTGCTGTTTTTGTAAAATAAAATATATAAGGAAATATATATATAAAGTAAAATTAATAAAAATATGTCACTTGAATCCCCTGACAGTGCAGGCAGGTATATTATCTTGTTTGTAGGTTATGCATTTTAAAAAAAAATGAATACATGCTTTAAAAGCTGCATCCTTTGGCTTCACACACTGAACAGTAACCTTCGTGTATAGCTATTAATTTATTTGCATTTTTATGAAGGTCGCCCATGTATGTGATCCCAGAAGGTTAATAAAAATATGCGCAAAAGATTAGTTTTACTAGAGTTTGTTGCCGCTATGGATGAAAAGTCAAGTTAAAATTTTTCATTGGATACACCGTGTAAAATGCCGACAACGCGCTATTAATTGTGCGAACGCAAGGCGCAAACAATTTGGACAAACCTTGATTTCGATCTATTGTTCAAACCATAGACACTAAAATGAATTAATCAAACTTGGATGTGAGCATCTAAATTTAGAATGGAACATCTCATTTTCTCGTTTTGTTGAAATAATGAAAAATATATGACCGTTCAGAACAATTAGTGCTATACCGATATTTATTTATTTATTAAGAAGCAACAATAAAACAAGATATTAGAGATGCATAATTAACATAAAATATTAAATAATATCAAATGTGTTTAAATGCATTATTTTACGTATACTATTATGCAAACATGTAAGGTTGCTAATGCTTTATTTTTAAAAAAAACTTTGAATTGGATATTGACTTTTATTTTCAACCAATAAAACATATACCTATAATGTTATTACACGAAAATAACTCTTCGCAAATGTAACACATAAAAAGATAGCAAAAATTTGTACAAGATTTTTTTAACATTTAGGTTTGACGTATTAAACAGAAATAAATAATCGATGTCCCTAAAAACATACTTATAAAGAAATACGTATGAAGATATTTGTAATAACTGACAGATTACGAAATGATAAATGTAAAATAATAGGTAGAAATATTTTTCTTTTTTATTTACATATAAAATAATATGGATATCCCACCACAAGAAATAATATTGAATCCTTAATATTTGTATTTTAACATTATTAATATTTAGATTATATATTTTATTTGCAAATAAAAATTAATAATTATTTATGATTATCTATTGTATAAGAAGTTTCTATATTTTTTGTAAAATCAGGTAATATTTTTATATTCACGTATCACGTAAATCAAGTCAAGGTGTTAAATGTAACGTCGATTAAAAATTCAAGCGTGCGTAGTTTTGGATAGGTTTACAGGTTTATTATTGTCTATTGTTGGGCTGCTGAGCAGGAAACTATCGCAATCAACTTGTCTATGGTTTCAAAATTGATGAACGGCGGTGGCCACTGACCATGTGCGCCATTTCCACAAAAAAACTTGTACGATAATCAATGGCCAGCGATTTGTGTAGCAGTTTTAAAAACGCATTATTAAAGGCGTTTGTTTTTTTCCCACGTCTTCAAGGAAAATCTTGTACGCCCGTGCATGTCGGAATACGATTCTCTTTATAATTCATACAAAGAGATGGCTGCGTGACAGAGTGTGATTGCGTAGTCTCATAATTTAGGATTTTTAAGGTTTTTTTCTTTATTTATCAAAATATAAGTTAGCATAAATATTTTACAAATATTTATTTACTAATGCATCGTGTTTCAAGACCATTCTCGATAAAAAATCCAGTTCATTGGAAGCTCAGATAAAATGTAAACCTTACATGATAGTATTAAATCGTTTTTGTCATAAGTTGGTCCACTCACGAGGCCGCCACGCAGTCATTGACCGGCCGTGGTTGAGCGCGAGGAGCAAACGGAAGTACGAAGTCCAAAAAGGGAATTTACACGAGCGCTTTGATAAAATTAATAATTTGGGCATGAATTATTTTTGCATTTTTTATACAATTTCTTATATGTAATAGAAAACATAAACACCCCTTTGAGTCTCCGGGAATCGTCTTAGAACACTCTGTATATGACAAAAACCATCCTGTGTGTTTTTTATAGCGCATAAATAAGATACCAATATTTTCAGGTAAATACAATTAGCGTATAATTATATCATTTGATAATTAATTTCATAAAAAATATATACGAAACGTAAATGATGTCAAATATTTCCACAGTAATAGGGTTTTATTTGATGTCCTTAAATGTATGTGAACGCATTATTTATTTAATATTTATTAAAGAGTTAATAGTTGAATTTGTAAAAAAAATATAGAATAAAAATTTAGAGCTGTTTATGTATGTAGTTTTAGATTCTATAAGGTTGGAAATTTGCATGTCCAATTATTACTGTATTAAAATATTAGCGATGGCCGTGATACGTTTTTGGATTTGAAATTATTTATATATTTATAGAATATTTTGCTAAAAACAAATAAACGAACATTCGAATTAGTTATCTACATACAGTAACTTGGTTTAAAACTATTTTATTACACTTTATAACCATCTCACACTGTAGGTATATTAGATTTATATTACACCTTTTATAATCAAAATGACATGTGAATTTTTGAATATTAATATATTTTTGAGCTAGCTCTGGTAATATTGCTGGTGATAGCAACCAATCGTCAATAAAAATAGTCTGTATTTGGGGAAAGTGGGTAAATATAGGATTTCTACTGAGGACATTCCATTTGCGAATAGTTCTAGGAATATATTTATTTGACACTCGTAAATACGTAACAAAAGTTCGACCTTATTGACGCAAAATAATCTTTACCAGCTAACCCAGATAGGTCGTATGATATATATATAAATTGATTCCGTTACGGCGAAAGAATGAATAAAATATGTTTTGTTATTCCTTTGTTGCGAAAGAGAAATATTCCAAGATCTATTCTCTGTCTCTAGCTTACCGCTGACACATTTCTTACACACACATACAAAACAATATCAAGTGAATGCCACCTCTGGTGCAACAATATCGAAGCAGACAAATTCAAATACAATTTCTGTCCTACTACAATTTTTTATTTGTTTTTACAAACAATAAAATAGCCGCCTGAGCAGTTTCAAAAACTTAGTCATTATATCTGCCCAACCATGCTTTTGCTTTTTAGCGTATGCTTTATACAAACAAGGGTGTTTATACAAACATGTGGTTTATTAATAGAAAACATAAACGCATTACAGGATAATAAAATAAAGTTTAAAACAATGCAGAAATACAACTATGACAAAACAATAACAGGTGAACCAATAATTTAATTGTCTTAATATTATAAATGTATATTTTACAGTTAACAATAAACAATAAAACAAATATATTAGTATAACTAAAATGGGCGTTGAACATGGAAATAATAAAGTGATTATAACAAAAGCATTTAGAAAAAAATGGAGTTATATTCCCGTCCTACTAATCCGATCAGGAGCGACCACACCATTATATGGTTTTTGCGTAACCTGAATCCTTCTATATCCATTACCAAATACCTATCAGAATCCAGAAACTTCTGAACAATATACGTCCCCCTTGAAATTAGGTATCAATTTCTTGTTGACGCCGACACGGGTTTTGACATTTTCATAACATACTCCTCTATATTATTATATATATAATCGTTTTATTGCTCATTCAGTTATTTAATGTCTCTCATAACCTTAGCTTTTGAGTATGTTTTTCGAAGCAGATTCGCGGATGGCATCCAAGTCCTTATACGCTGATAGTCTATTACTAAGAATAACTCTGATTCAGTCCTTTATTTCACCTATTGTCTGCTTAGCTTTGGGCATAAAATCGCATTACAGCGATTTTATCATATGACTAGCGAGTAGCAGTCGCAGACTGTGACAGAGCATTTGGGAATCCTGCGACTGCGATATAACATATTCCACTCAGATAACAAAAATGTTTTTTATGTTATTTGTTATATGTTTTTTTTTAAGTAGTTTAATAAAAACTATGTTAAATTGAATACCAAAAGAGGAAAACTTTTATTCAATCATTCATACATTATTATTAACTTAGTTAATAAATTCAGAATTAACATTTCGAAAAAGTTTTTTTTTGTAAATTATCTGGCTTAGGCCTCCTCCATTCAAGTCACTCATCAAAAGTAGCAGCTGTGATAAAATCGCAATATTATGTCGCTGTGAGCAGTCGCAGAGTAACAATGCTCAGCCTAAATCGCAATCATTTCCATAGCTAAATCTTCTAGGCAAGTCATCTGTAGACCGAGATGATGAATTGTTTATACTAAATTCTAT
This sequence comes from Neomicropteryx cornuta, assembly GCA_020383195.1. NCBI lineage: Eukaryota > Metazoa > Arthropoda > Insecta > Lepidoptera > Micropterigidae > Neomicropteryx > Neomicropteryx cornuta. Next base: position 15,888,437 of record JAHKQU010000021.1, on the reverse strand, counting down.
AATTTTACAAATTCTACATAAAATTCCGACAACTATGCAGAAATATTTTCTCGTTATGAAGTAATGAAAATTAAACGTGAATATATTTATAGATTATGAAATCTAAATGTTGGTAAAAATGATACAGTCAGACAAAAAAGTACAAATTCAACGTAACAATGATATCATAAATAAAAGAATGCCCAGAAAAACATGAGAGATATTACGACAATAGATCGTATAATACAGCAGCATACGAAATTCCAGACTTTAATCTGTTCCTTGCATAAAACGAAATGAATCTTGTAGGAAATGCGTAATGCATCACTTCAGCGTATTAGCAATACGATGTTATTATTTATTATCAGTTGTGTAAATTACAAGCATTACACTATTGATCACTAGCCAACAGAAAATAAACGCAGTGTCTTTTGACCAATGAACTGACGCATCTACTCTCTGTGTCCCAAGTCCATTCCCGATAAAAATAAAAAACAGGATACTTACAAGCCTTAGACAATTCAAAATGCATATTCTTGAATTGCTTCCGAATTGATTGAATGTTTAGATATACTCGTATATGTAATATATATAAATAATACGCACACAAATCATGTGCTTTAATTTTACACTTTTACATTTCCATTATTTTTATTTTCATCAACTTCATACATAAATCACTTATAATATCATCTCATTTCACCACCATCCTTTATCGTAATCACAAATTCATTATTTTTATATTTTTTGTTAAAATATCCTTTCCATATTTCATCTAATTAGATGGTTACATAATATTTGACAATATCAAAAAATTAAAAAAATATTCAAAATTTTTCAATATTGTAAAAGATTGTGTCATTTATCTTTTCAGGCGATTTGCCGCTATTAAAAAACAATCATCAACTAACTTTACAACTCAATTATACTATTATATAAACAATATATATTACAATATATATTTTTATCTTTGTATTCAATTTAATATTAAGAGTAAGAATAGTTGTATATTATTATTTACCTACAAAATATGGTCTTAAATAATAAAAAAAAAACACCTTCCAAAGATCCTCAATAGATATCAACTTCAAGATAACAGCCTAGTGAAGTGGTAAATTTCATGATTAACAGCACTCGTACCAGTACCAACAAAATAAAGAAATTTACATACAAATATTATTTGTTTTAAAGTAGGCATTGTAAATAAATAATAAAATATTTTTTATTTTCAGATAATTCCTTGCCGCTTCCATGTATGTACTATGTGCCAAAATATTTAAATTTTCTTCTGAAATAATCTTTCTTAAATCATGCGAGTAAATCTGCTCAAGGTATCAGCATGAAATGTCGAAGTATCAGCGAAAAGTCTCGGAAAGATTTATGAATCCCAGAGCGCAGCGATTTACTCGTAGACGCGAAATGCGAAGGCAAGATTTATTCGCTCCAACAGGAAATCGAGATGATTTCCCAGAAAAGCTTACATTTCCTACTTTCCAGCCTTACAACATCGATTACATCTCACATACGATTAAATCGATTTGGAGAATGAACAACATAAGGTTTAAAGCAATATAAAAAAAAACATTTCTAATCAATATAATAATCAGTCAATTTCAGTTATAAGTGGAGTAATTCAAAGTCCAATCCAAAAATCCATAAATTAAACAAGAATGTGAAAGGCAAAGACTCATGACGGGCCATTCTTTTTCGCTTGAAAACAAGGTTTAACAAAGCATAAAATATTTTTTTTTATATTTAAAAATGTCATTAGTTTATAGTGGTTTTGTCTCCCTGGGCGGATATTATAAACTACTCGAGACAGACTATAAGTTTATTTCACAACAGGTTACAGGTTGTCCCGAGAATTGAGGTGTTGCTTGGCTCGGTGCAGCTAAGGAGAAGAGATAGAGTATATAAATATTAGGTATAGAGTATATTAGGTACAAATAACACCGTATTAGGTTAGGGTGTGGTCGCAACGCTTAACTCGCACTAAGGGTGGGTGCAAACTACCACACACAGAGTGGACCAAGACCATTCCCGGAGATTCGAAAGGGTGTTTATGTTCTCTATTACGCGTAATAAATGCGAAACTATTTCATGCCCAAATTCATTAATTTTATAAAAACGATCCTGTAAAAACCACTTGCTCGCAGGCCCTCGGCCAAGGCCGACAATGACCCAGCACGTCGCGGCCTCGCTAACGACCGAACTTATGACAAGAGCTATTTCATATTATGAAGTAAAGTTTACAAATTTTTTACTCGGAAACCATGATGAATTTTGATATGAGGTCAAAAAATTTATCCCGAATGATCTTGGGACACGAAGTATGTTTAACATAATTTACATGTGAGAATAGTATTAGTAATATGTAAGGTGTCAGAGACAAGACATTGGTCCCAAAAAACACAAATTATTTTACCACCGCATCTCTCGATCTAAAATACACCTTTATGGTAGTTTTTCTTGACCACAACAATGATTGACTAAACTAACTTGAATCTACAAACAGCGAATTTAAACTATATAATATTGGAAAAATAGATTTATTAAATGAAAATTTCAGAAGCTGAATTTTCTCACCATCTCTTCGACAATAAGTCTTTAGGAATATTCTCTAGAGATAAATAACAGATAAAACTTTTAGGCCTCTGAAAGTATTTTCAGAGGCGATATATCTAAAGGAAGAAAGCTCCAATCTGAGAACTTTTGCGAAAACCTATCAAATTCCGTACACGTTAACAAGTTTCTATCTTGCATTTTTTTCAAGACAAGCGCAGGATTGAAACATAGTTAATGTAGAAGTACATATAAGTATATGTAAGTGGATATATCTATATGTATATGTTTTACGGTCAACTGTTATGGTTACTGAGAGAAAAAATGTAAACTTTACATGAAAATAGTAAAACGATCTTTGTTGTGAGCGCACAGCTGTCGTCGTAAGCCGTAACGGTGTCAATACCATTATTGATCGGCGCGGCTTCGGAATTCGCGCGCTAACCGAATTGACACCATATTTTTAAAAATGTTACAGATTTGGGCATGATTTTGTTATATTTATTTATTTAAGTACAAAAAATAAATCATTAATATGGCGAACTACCTCTTCCAAAGCAAACTAATTTGTCATTTTTAAATATTGCGTACACCTTCTAATTAATGCTTTTGGATAAATACACTAAGATAATATAAATATTGAATTAAAAATAAAACATATAGTTTAATAAAATATACTACTTTTATAAATACATATACTTTCGTATGTTATTCATATTGGTTTTTTACGCATTAAATAACGTCAATACCATGTTTATAATCAGTCCATTCTAGCGGAAAATGTGCTCGCTCCTAACTCTCCTAACTTTGTTTAATGCAGGATATTTATAAAGTTTTAACAAATAAAAAAAAGAAGATTTAAACACGTAACATAATACAAAAGTCTTGAAAAAAAGTAAATATATTTTTTCGAGTTTTATCTTGGAGTAAGGGAAAAAAATATATTTACACTAATGATCAACCTAAAAAATATAAATAAAAAAAACAGACGTGTAACAAAATTCGAGCAGAACGGTCCATTCTGGGATGTCTAGTAGGGTGATAAAATCCACACTAGCAGCTGTATCTGTTTTGCTTTGTACGAGATAGCTTAAAATATGGTTAACTATTTTCTTGTATAGTCGATAAGTAATATATAAATGTTTTATGATATATCACATGAATTATTTGAATTTAATAACAAAAAAAAAAAATTTAAAAGAAAACCGCGAACACAAAAGATGACAAAATATCAAACATTTTTAACAGCCTCTGTGTCATCGCATAGAATCACACCGGAACAAAATAGCCACTAATTGGCTTCATGGCTTCCATATTTCGAGGCACCAAGGCTAAGGATTTTGATTCATCGTGAGTTAACCAACTATAAAAGTTCTGCAAGAATATATCAAAACTAATTATAATCATCAATCAGAAACGTATATATATGGTCATACACTATTAATATTATGTTCATTTATATGTAATAATTATAATAAACCAAGGTTTTAAATGATAATTATTGAATCGCTGAAAATACACAATGAACAATCATTAATATTTTCATCAGTGTAGCATTACTTTTTATTTTTAATCTACTTCAAAAATGTAGGTTCTCAATTGACGTCTAATTTTTTTAAAATTTAATTTTTAAATTATGTTCACTAATTATCACTCCGAATTGACTCGAGTTACTTAATATGATAGGGAATTTCTTATAATTGTTCATTCTATTTTAATTTCATTAGGTTACGAAATAATTAATAAATACTATCTTTTTTGTTCAAACGGATTTCAAATCGAATTGATCTAATAATATGATTAAATTTTTAAAAATATACAAATTAATACAACGTTTTTTTTTATATTCAATAGGTAACTTAAAAAATATAAAACCGTCTTCATTTTGAGGCTTTAACGAAAACCCTAAGAAATAATCGTTAAACCTTGTTATTTTTAGTAAATAATAAAATAATAGGTTCATTGGAACGTTGAAGACGGCGCAGTATAATACAATAAGAAGTTTATTTTATTATTTTTTCATTAATTCTAAAGTCTAAAAGGTTTATCGATTTCTTTTTTACTTATTTTAAAAATTGATAATTTTTTTTTTAAAAAATAATTAATGTTCAAGTTCAAGTTGAAAATGATATTTCCAAAAATATTTTATAAATATGTGGGAATTAATGTGTGACATTTATAAATAAAACACATAATATTGCGTAACTAGGTCCATATGTATAGAATACACCATTGTATATCTGTGAATATAACAAATGCATTGAGTGTCCGTAATGTTTACTAATAGAGAAAAAGAAACAAATATAGCAATAATTAGAAATGAAGTATCCAAAAAATATAAAACAGAAAAGATAAACCTTAACCATAGGGTATGAATTACATACATATAATTAAGCAAGGATTCTCAAGTTTAAAGGCCTTTTAAAAGATTTTACACCAGCAGTTTAATTTAGATTAAAACTAAGAAAAGTAAAACTTGTAAGTAATTAAAAGAAACAAAAATAAAATAATAATGTATTATTTCATTTTAACGTAAGGAATAAGTTGCATTATTTTGTAAACGTTACAAAAAAGTTTATTTTCAACAACAAACAAGTTATAAAGAATTAACACGATTATCCAGTTTAAAATTAATTAAATACTGTAATTAATAACTGTTTGTTTTTGAGTTTGTTGAGTTTAGTCATTTCGCTAATTCAGTAATTTCACTAAAGACGCCTTCTGCGAGAGTTAGCCTAATTAATTCAGAGCTAATTAGTTCCTTGGGGATATCAGCAGTAAATTCTATCATATCTATTTTACTTTGCTTTTTCGGTTTAATACTCTCGAAGGCGTTAAAAAATAATCACTGATTGATTCCTGATTGTGGCTTATGTTAAAGGATACTCAGGTTCTAGCGTGTAGCTGATATACGATTTATAAAAGCCAGTAAAAGTACATTAACAAAGGAGCTTTTGTACTTAAATTCTGGCTAGCGTTTTTTTGATTTATTTAATCCAAAAGCACGCCTAATTACAATACTTACGTAATTGTAATTAGGTGTATACACCTAATATAATACCGTTGGATATATCCAACATAGTTTTTGCATCGGCTTAAAATCATTTTACGTGGATTTATTTTTAAAATATTACGGAATGATAAAATGATTTAAAATATACTGATATGATAATGACATACTACAGCTAATGACAGAAGCAGCAAATTAAAATAGCAATTAATGCTGATTTAACTTTAAGTACACAAAGTTAATCTTGTTAAAAAAAAAATAATGACAAACGTCGTTTTTAAAAATGTAGACTGTTCCAAGTCCGTTTTTATATTCAATCCAATTATAAATCCGCGTCAAACAGTGACTATGATTCTTTTGATATAATTATATCAAAAGAATCATAGTCACTGTTTGACGCCATAGTCACTGTTTGACCAAAAGCCCTTTAATTAAAGGGCTTTTGGTTTTTAATTCATTTTTTGTTTCTATTCATAAATATTTTAACAATTTATAATGTTTAGCACTATTATTATTATTTGACGGACATTCATACGCATTCCAATCTGTTGGCTACCTCGTAAACGCATTTAGAACGCCAAAGTGAATGTTTTGTGACGCGTTTGTAAATATCGTCGCAACGCGGCGCTAGTTTTTTTTAGTAGATAGTTTAAACTTTTCTCAGCAGGTCACACCATCAGCGGGTTATGATTTATTACAGATATATCTATTTTGTTGATATGGAATTGGCTTTAATTAATGTTAAAAATAAAAATCAAACTAAATATCTAATTTTGCGGTTTCTTGCGTCGATTTCAATAACAAACCGATGAGTAGGCGTCGACGTTTTTGCTATACTAGTGTGCCTAGTCTGGGCCGCCAGTCGACAATGAGGTAGTAAACTAAAATCGAAAGGTGATAATTATTTATGTTACAAAAATAAAGTAAAAAATCTGTAAAATAATAGTTTTATTTTGTTTTAGTATCTATTATATAACCCGTTTCAAAGACAAGCATCTCAAATCACGCGCGGTTTTAGAAAATCAAGTCACAGGTTCCTACTATGTATCGCACGATTTGTGAGAGGCAACCAGTAAGTACGGTGCTCGGTTTTAACTTTTTTCTTAATCCTTCTGTTGCAATCAACTTTGCATTTATTTATTTATTTAATATTTTATTTATTGTATTTATTTTTGCATTTTTTAAATAATTTCCGATATGGAGGAGGGATTTTTGAGAGGAGAGAGAGGAGATATTATGCCTTCAGATACCATTCATACAAAATATTTATGCAGCCAGCTATAAGAACTGGCATAGTACCTATATATTGCATTACACATCAGCGGTGTGCCCTAAGGTAGTATTTTGATAGTCATTGGATAGATCTTAATAACTCCACATTCCTCAGAAATATTGAATATTCGACGTTCATGTATTTATTTATTTATTTATTTACCATTTATTTTTATTTGCTTACCATAAAAATGTTTGTATTTATTTATTTATTTCTGCATTTAATAATATACTTAAATTTAAATAGGCCAAAATATCTTTCTTAACTTGACGGTCGCCTGTTCTAAGAAAGACATTTTTTTCTGTGCTTTTGTTGAAAACATAAAATGTAATAACAAGTAAATGTGGGTCTTCTGTCGATGTATTGGGTCGTCATGAATTAAGCTGCTCAAGAAGTGCTGGGAGAATGTCACGACATTCCAATCTAAATTATATTCTTAGAAGAGCTTTAAGCACAGCGAATTCCCATCTATTCGAGAGCCTGTAGGCCTCTTCAGGGTCGATGGTAAGCGTCTAGACGGGATGACTTTAACTCCGTGGTCTAAGTCTAAGGGACGAGCTCGTGTTTGGGATGCTACCTGCGTCGACACAATGGCAGCTTCTTACATCCAGCAGACCAGTGTGAAGCCTGGTGCCGCTCTGTGGAAACCTCAGGCTCTTAGAGCGGAAAGGCAATAAAATTTATAAATGTAATTGGTTCAAAATTAAAGTGTATTTGTGGTGACCCTCGTTCTGGAAGGTTCCTCAAGCAACGTGTCAGTCAGCATTGCGATTCAACGAGGGAATGCCGCATGCGTTTTAGGTACATTTCGAGACATAAATACTTCCCAAAATAATTTAAACGAAATTTATTATCTAATTTTATAGTTTTTAAGGTATTTAATGTTACTTTTTTTTTTGTTTTCATATTAAATAAAATATATTAAAAAAGTAAATATTGTAATAAATATATATTTCATTTACTTTATACATTTATACATACAATATTACTATCAAATAGGACCTATATAAATTACCGTTAGTACATAAGCTTTTGAAATATTAGCAACAATAGGACATTCGTTCAATGGTCCGGATGTGTCGAGGAAGTGGGGAGGGAGGTGGGTCATTCCGGATAGAGTGCCGCTAAACGCATACATGCACAAAAACCATCTAAACGTGATTAGTTATTGCCAAATGACTTTATACTAAGCAAAAGATATAAAATATACCTATATTTGATAAGCATTGCGTATAAATATCTATACTATAAGTTTTCTGAGGCAATGGCTAGGTCGCTTACCTTAAAAAAAAATAACCCACTGCCCATCTACGTATGTTCATCCGAAATGCACATCGAATGGGCTAAAAGTGCCGCAAGCTCGTATGGAGATAAGAAATGAAACAACCCATCACAAGTGGGTACCACAGGCGCAAGTAATCGAGGGAGATGTCTTTATTGACCGCTGTAGGGCCTAGCTGTAAAATTCACATAATGTGTTTTTGTTGATTTTATATATACCTAACCTACTAAAGTTTTGAACTAATCAGCAAAAATCGCTACATCAACATCCAAGATTAAAAGAAAAAAATAGAATAAAAAAAGAGTAGAAAGAATACGATTACGTTTAATAGATTAAATATAAAAAATTATAAAACGAACATTTCCATAATTTTAGTCGGTACCTGCTAAATTTATTCAACAGTGATTCGATTATTAATTATAATTGCGTTGATTTTTCTACATAACCCTAAAAATTTAATCAATTATTATGTTTTAACGATATTTACCAATACCATAATATAATGTTCATATATTTAACAATTATTTTTCGCTGAAGCTTAGTGCTAATCTATTGGATATAATAAACGTTTAAATAATATTTATCTGCGATGCATTGCGTTAGTTTAAAATACATTTTTCCTCACCGCATACGACCGCGATATTAGTAAGTGAATTAACATGTCGTGACCCTATGATCTTTTGGAGAGAATACTCGCGGAATTATTAAGAAAGCTATTGCCAATTATTTAAGCAACGTTACGTGTAACACAATAATAAATTTTAATATTGGTAATCATACGAAATTGATATATAGTTTTTAGACGATTGCATTGCAAATACTCGATACGGTAATACATCCAACTGAGATTTTGCATAAAAAGGCTTCGTCCGTTTTTTTTATTATCAGTTCGTTTAAATCATTTTATCCGCTCGAAATGCACGCGTTTGTGGTAAGTGACCGTCGAATGTTGTAAGTGGTAATTGTGAATGTAATTTCAAAAACTATTAAACTTCTATTAGGGCGCAACTTTTCTCTACGGTTTTTTCTCCGCTTGATAAAAACCGTGTTTCTATTCCACTGGAAGTTCAAACCGCGCCCGTGTGCCAATCAAGTGTACAATGTGTGAAAATTACAAAGCAAATTGCAATGTCATTATCTATTTGCGAAAACAAAAAAATCGTTATAAAAAAGTAACAAAAAATAATAGATTAACACATAAATGTAACAATTTTAGCTTTTATATCCATATAGGTATACCATTTATATATTGGAGTTACTTCTAAGTGAAGGGAATTATTTATTTATCGTTTATTCGGAAAACCAACAGTATAATTTAAGAAGAATGGTACATACAGTTGTTTGTAAAATTAACTGATGACAGGTTTTCGCAAAAGTACAGAGATACATGTAAAGATTACAATTAAATCAAATTACACTCGCATTAGCACTCTGAGGGTGAAAAACGCACCACGCACAAGTAAGCCACTTTGCGTCGAGTAGGTACGCTCCTCGCGTATCACACGTCTCGCTTGCTCGCATATGTCATCGCGATAAGTCTCTATCCAGCATGGCGGAGTAATCTATTGCTGTCGTGGGTTTTACAAGAAAGATTTGTATGACATGCCGTATTTTTTAAAAATCGTGTACATAATCCGTGGAACAACTTTTTGTGTCTACGTATGCCTATGGAGTAATGGTGTGGACGCCTGTTATAATTTATTGTAAATTTTTTTAGTGTCAAAACATAAATTGTTAAAAAAAACTATGAAAACACCTGAATGTACCTAGTCTTATAAATCCCAGTGCCAAAGTCTGGTTTATCATCTATAGTAATTAATATAAGCTGTTCCAGTAGCACTATATATAGAATAATTTAATTTAATTTTAAAAGGGTTACGTTTAATTAGTATGAATTACCTCCAAGCGTTTGAGCATTGCAATCTTCACCGACAAAGGTTCCATTCCAATATCTCCTCGTGATAGTAATGCCCTTATGATTTTTACAAGCTTTTATTTAGCTTGCAATGTTTGCATGTCGGTTTAGGTCAAATCTTACAAGCTGAATTAGAACCGCTTCCTCTTATCCTACGGAGCTTCAGTTCCGAAGACAATGCATTTTTATAAGCTTATTTTTTGTAAATTTATTTTTATTATTATTTTATTCTTTCAAAGGTTGCCTTCTTCTGCTTGGCGGTGGTGTGTGCTGCAGCACCAGATGACGGCAGACAGCGATCGCAAACGGATCAACATTCAGTCGCTTCTGAAAGATCTGCTCAAGCAGCGAGTGCTTACTCAGGATACAATAATAATGCCTTCTGGAGTGTGAACCCGTGGAGGTGAGTTATTTTTAATTTTACTGATGTCGAATCGATCGACTATGTTTTTAACCGACTTCAAAGGAAGAAATTTTCCAATCGACGAGTTTGTTTATTTTTCATTTTTTTTTGTTTGTTTACAACTCACTTTTTCTCCCTCACTTGTCTCACTTTTGTCTCACTATTTAATTTTTTTTTTTTTTAAAAAAAACTAATTTTTAACTCCGGAGTTTTTATTCCGGAGAATTAAAATATATATTGTTTTATTATGTTCTACTATGACTACATACTAATTTCAAAATATAGAGTGATGATTTTAGAGGCGTGGTTTTCAATTTGGCACTATTTTTTTCGTAGTTGGTGTTTTTGACAGCTGTCACTTGATTTATTTATATAATTATTTATATATTTATTTCAATATTACTATTTGTCTTTTTTCATAGAGCGAACCCAAACGCACCGGAACCTTGGCGCCCATACAATAATTTCAGAATCATTCGCCAATATTCCAATAACTATCCCAACGGCTACCAGTTCTCCTTCAATACCGAGAACCAGATACAAGTTGCCGAGGAAGGAGAGGTGCCAGAATACGATCCCAACGACGACATTGGCACTAGCTCCAGGGGATACTACCAATATGTCGGTGATGATGGTCTGACTCGAAGAGTGGACTGGACTGCCAACGAGGAAGGCTTCAAGCCAGTCATCACCATCATTCCCAATTACGAATTCAGAGTCGAGGATATAGCCAGGAGTGCAGCTGCTCAGGAGTTCCCGGTCGGCGGAGCGCCTCTTTCTGCGAGGTCTGCGCCAAAAGGTACCTTGGCCAAGAGCGCACAGGATCACCAATTTGGACAGAATAAAAAATAAACGCAAATTTAAAGTATTTTTGTAGGTAATTTAGCTTAAGTTTAGGATGTGTGCGTCATCAAAATCAAAATCACTGACTAGTTAATAAATAATCAGTACTAAAAAGTGTATTTTTTATTCAAATGATTATTGCTCTGTTGCTACGAGATTTCTTTTGCTTAACGTGCAATTAACAGATGTTATTATGCAAAAATATTTTTGTAAGTATAGTTTACAAATATTTTTTTATTTGTTACCTTGAGTTTTCAAATGCAAGATTAATCGATTTTTCAGTGCAAAATATGTCGAAACAGCCTGATTTATGATTAGAAAATTAGACATATTTTTATATTTAAAAATATTATACTTCTAGAGGATTACTTTAAAAAAATATTGAAAATTAAATATATATATTTGTGTAGTGTTAGAGTAAGGTTATATTACTATATCCTTACTCTAAGATTAATACTGATACAGAAAGCTGGGATTACACCTTCTACCGGGCTTTCTTCAATGAATTGATTGTTATTTTTATTTTATTTTTTGTTTGTTGTTTCGTCATCATAATTTCGGAACTTTTATGATATCCAAATCTAATTTAATTAATGCTGCCAACTTGGGCTTTTACACTCACTTTGACACACCTTGCTATTCTGTGATGTTTGACAAATAAAAAAAAATATATAATTATTCATTTAAAAACTAGTTAAGATGTACGCCGGTGGGTTGCACCAAATGGTTATTTTTCCAAAATAAGTACTATACCTAAAATATAAGGTTAAATAATATCTTAAAATCCAGGCCAGTATTACGTTTCACATTTATTTCACATAGAGCCTAAATTAAATTTTTACTAAATTTAACAGACTGACATCACATGACTGACTGATTTCAAATCACCTTAGTCTCCCTTAGTAGTAGCGTTCCCATATCGATAACTAAACCTGATCGATAAAAAAAAATCTTCCAAAAAAAAAAGAATAATTATATTCTAATTACACTATGGTCTTTCTAATTACAATGCGCGGTCAAGCGGTCCTCGCCGGACCACGTGCCTTGCCCCACTCCTCGCTGCGACCAGGCACGTAGCTAGTTGTAAAGCTTTTTTTTTTTTTTAATATATTATAGTTTTTTTTTTACAATAAAACTATTTTCATAATATGAGGTACTCTTCAAAATATCATAAAACAAAACATGAAAAGCCTTTTCTTTAAATGGTTTGTGTTAGATGATCAGATTAGTGATTTGCTTGATAGTTCAATACTCGGTGCAAACGGCACACGTGATTTATTATGAACCACTAAGAATCTTTCTCTTCTCACGCAATGCATTCACTCCAACTTTGGTTATGAAACTGGGCGCTGTAATCACACAAGAGTGCGAAAACATGCGAGAATTAAACATTGTATTATATTTTTATTATATTTATTTAATTTCATATCATACTTACCTCTAAACATTAACATTTTTTTCATACTTAGTACATATATAAAACAAACAATGTGAGTTAAATTTTACATAATACACCGAGTTTTTATTGAATATTTTGAATATCTGATATGAACTACAGAATGTCTTAACTACCTAATATTTACACTTTGTGTATTTTGTCCCAAGTTTTTTAACATGATGGTTCTCTAACCTTGAAAATACATTACATTATTCTGTTTCCAATTAGCTTTACTTTTGATGTTTCTAAAGAGCATGGTTGAAATTACGTAACACCATTGTTTTATTAAATTTAATAATACCTTTAATTAGTATTTTTACTCTGTACATAAGTTTAACCTTATGTATACAATGTTTTAATTTCCATTTAAATAAATAAATAAATTGTTAACATAGATCAACCCCCTAAAACGGCTTTAGCAATAGGATACGTAATTCTATGATAGTGACAAACCGCTCGACCAAAATATACAATTCTACAAGCATATAAAAAAACCTATTATTTGTGTGTCAAAATAGCCTCTTTTCCTAGTACTATTATTATTTAACAAATTTATTAAACTATAACAAATAAACGGCAATTAGCCATTATTGAAACAGTGCCATAAAGCTGTAAATAATTCAAACCTACACAGGCAGTAATTTAATTAAAAATCTATGAAGTTCTTTACTGATGCTTATGAGATTTCAGTTAATCTGGTCAGTCATGAGCTGCCTTATAATCCCTTGACGGATTAGCGTTGTTATGGGAGATATTGTATAAATACAACTAATAAAGAATTATTTTATATATACAGGATGTTCCAAGACCATTTTCGATGACTTAAGGGGGTGTCCATATTCTTTATTATCTGAAAGAAATTGTACAAATAAAATGCGAAAATAATTCATGCAGTGCTCCTACTAAAAAAATAACATATTTATAAACATATTACATTTTTATTTATTTATATTTATTTATTCACTTGTATGAATTACAAAGAAACAATACAAATACTAGCATAACTTTCAACTTAATGTGTAAGTTCCAAAATATACACACATTTAGCTTCACAAATATAACTAAATAAGTTATTATATTTTTGGCTTTGTTACATTTTTGATTATCAACAATGTTCAGAATATTTAATATTATAATCTGTGTGCTGATTGATACTTATTTTGAAACAGCGTTTATTGGTATAATAAAACAGTGCATTTGGTTAAGTTCCTTAAAATTAAACCGATATTGCTTTAAATTATTCAAATTTAATCCTAATACGTAATTTATTGGAAAATTGGTGTTTTTAAATATAGGCCACTATTTTTAGGAGGTTGATCTATTTGATAACTAAACCGGTCTCATGAAAAAATATAAAATAGCGATAAAAAGTCATATTAAACTAATTATATTAATAAAAAACTTTGTTTTTCTTCAAAGTGCTTGGCGGAGCCGCGCGCTCCGGGGTCACTAACCGTTCTCGCGTTCAAATACTAAAACGATATCTATTTAATTTTTGATAGTCGTTTTTCTCGTGATTGAGAAACATTTGATAAATGTTTGATTATCGATATAGATCAACATCCTAAAAGGGGTGCCCTAAATTTAAAAACATCCTGTATCTAAAACAAAATGGAAAAAGTTTTAGTGATATTAAAGAGACAAACATTTTACAATAAAAATAGTTTTATTTTTTAACTTTTTAACAAAATAAGTCATTGTATATCAGCGATTTTAATATTAACATTTATGGTCCATCATGTAAGGTGATTCGTTTCCAACCGCACTAGATAATATCTGTGTTGCGGTGGAAACTAAATTCGGGTAAGTAATTGCATTATTCCGTTTAAATACAGTCTGTAGACAATAGTATGATTTTTTTATTTTTTATATATAAATCATATTTTTTTTTTACACAGCCAGCGAGCGAGCCTCGAGTGTGCCAGAGAGTTTATAATATTTACGTTGTAGATTTTAGACATTTCAGGATTTTTGATTAAAAATACAGAAAAAAAAGTAGTCGTGTTAAAGATAGCATTTATTGTGTAGTATCTATGTTAAATAATTTATGTCCGTTAATTTTTTGTTATAACCAATTAAAGAAATACCTATGTGTTTTTTTCCATATTTTCAACTAGTTTAAAAAAATCGAGTAATCGAATAAAATTTAAACTAAGGTTATGAATTTTTTATTGCTATTTTGAGTCATAACTTATATTTCTTCTTAAATTTATTAGAATATACTACAAAATACTTAAATTACTGAAAGATACTACGACTACGACTAAAAGTGTTGATAGTTAAAATCTTCCAATTCTTAAATGATTTATTATCAAACGTCTAGGCCTTAAACTGATTATTAACTTATTTAACTATTTTTTATTGTATATTCTTATATAGTAAAAACGAGAATGTTTCGTGACTATATACTATAACCAGTCTTTAAAAAGTTGTTTTAAATAATATACTTTTCATCCTATTAAGAGAAACCAAAAATGAATAAATATTAAAATGAAGTGTATAACATATACATTATGCATTACATACATATACATTATACTTATACATATACGTGTACATTATATATTTTTCTTGACTAGTAAATAAACACCGATATTTACTTTGGCAGCCTTATGCGTGGTCAATTAATTAGTTGGTAGGCCGGTAAACCGGTTGTTCGATAGCAATATTTAAACAACTTTAATAGCCACATTACGCGTAAATACTAAAGTTGTTGTAAAGCAAGGCCGGATTCGTTTTAAATAAAGCAAACGGCTGAAAAAAACTATGATAATAATTTTGAGTGCATTTCGAATTACTAGTTTTGAGTGGCATTTTTAAGAATTGAAAGAAAAGTTGATATTCAAACATAATATTTTTTAATTAGGGTCCTAATATTGTGCGTGAAACTAATGCCTAACATACGGTGACGTCAAGAATAATAGACTATTTTCATGTTTGGAATAGCCTCTTTTATAGAAACCTATTTATGTAACAACGTTATAATCAAGTGCATACTAATCATCTATACGTCTGTTGGTCCATCAAGTAATACACTGTCATATCGTGTTAGCATTTGCAGCGGTATTTTTAGATCAGCAGAAATGTTTGCACTAAGAAATTGCAAGATTTGTTAGTTGAGCGATGCGTTTGCGATTTGAAATGGACCAAGATTAGCATAGTACATGACACGCACAGCAACTGTCTGGCATCATCACTACGTTATTGCCTCAACCGAAAAAAAAACTCGCTTTATGACTAAAGCTGTCCTTCATCACATCTAACGTTTAGCTTAGCCACTTTAGCTTCTATACATACTATGGCCATCCAAAACGCACATCGTACGGGCTAAACGTACCGCAGGAAGACAGGAAAAGAAACAACCCATCACAAGTTGGTACCACAGGCGAGAGTAATCTGGGTGACGCCAGTAGGGCCTAGCTGTGAGGCGTTTGTTTCTGGTTAAATAATTTAGTACTACCAAATAATGTATAGAAGCAGTTGCTTCAATACACTATACTTCTTCTTATACAATGTTCTTCTTCTTCTGTTGCTTCTATACAATATACTTCTAATGTGATAGCTACAGGGCATCATGGCCTTTCCTGTCATGGGTTAGGATACTAACAACTTTTAGGCAACGTTAGGAGACTTTGCATAAGGCTGCTGCAGTTTATTTTGTGTTTTAATGTGCGTTATATTAAACTTATATTTTTAAATAAGCTAGGTTTATGATATTGCTCTAAGGCTCGATCGTAATTTACAAACTCTGCTCGTCGATGTCGGACAAAAAGGATGCCGGAGTCTTCTGAAACCTCAGCACACAAAGATTCTCATTATCATTATCCAATGAGGCTTCATAATTATTTGTTTTTATCACATAGCTTAACCTGTTTTGTGTTCCTGTAAAATTATTATCAATAGTAGGATTAAGAGACCCATTCAATTTCTCTATATCTTTAAAGGTGTATTGGACGATGTTTTCGGGAAGACTGTTCCTTTGTTTTGCATTGGTTTTATCGACACCGCCATTGTTATTATTTCTGTATTCAACATTTCGTACTGATCCGCCCCTGTCACAGTCCTTGGGAGTCGCTGAAGTTTTCCTGCTGGAGTTGAGCCTTGATTCGCAAGTTAATCGGAACGATGAGTACCTTGCCATCGACGTGTGATTTCTGTCCTGCCAATAATATAAATTGGAACCGATATTAACATCATACCATATCATACAGGGCTGTTTTAGGTAAATCTCATTGGGAAAGCTACCTATTGCAATGGATACCATGTCATGGCTTTTGAAAAATGTCGACATACTCGTATCTCCGCATTTCACATGCCCTAGAACCTAAAACCACCCTCAGTTTAAAAGTTTATTTATCTATATCACTTTCTTGTGGACACGGTAACTACTGTAATTTTATACCAATCACTTTCAAATTGTTGTATAAAATTTAACGTCACAAAACTCGCTCAAGTTCGTTAATAGGCAAAATTAGACCAGGGAGACTGGAATGGGGGGGAGTTTTCGAAAAAGTGAAATTTTACTATAACTTTCTTAGTATATCGAATTCATTTCAATTTAATATTATTCCTGAAACTTATCTATGTATATTTTTTTGATAGCACCAACCATTGGTTTTAGAAGTGGGAAAAATTGGTATTTCAAAATTAAAAAATCGTACCTTCCACACACACCCACACACACAGGATCAAATCAGTTCAATATCTCAATTGTAAGCGATAATTTTCCAACAATTTTTTTTTTAAAAAGACAGGTGTGAGTTAAAAATGCATTTAAAAAAAACCTCAGCGAATTAAACAGACGTCCTGCAATTCCAAGTCGAGGACCTTTTTATTGATAAACTATATTTATTTTATTTAACGTATTGATAATATTTAAATGATTACATGAAATGAAAAAAGGACTAAAGAAGTAAGTAAACTAGTAAATAAAAAAGGACACATTATAAAAAGGGAAAATATCGTCAATAAATGCAAAATGGTTTGATGGTGCCCAACTAAGTAATAACTTGTTTTAAGGCGTACTGTTATTTTATATACCTTGGTTAATTACTTAACAAATGTTAATAATAAAAAATCCAAGGCCTAATAACAATTTATATATTGAACCAAATTGAACCAAACCTTACTGCGTTATTTATAAAAATAAGTTCCTTATTGAGGTTAAAAAAAAATATATGATTAAATATTAGTACTGTCATCTCTGCTTGCATTCTGTTGAAGAACCGCTGTCATTTCGGTTTAAGAAAATCACATAAAGGACAAACTATCTAAAAAGTAGAA
The DNA here is from genome assembly GCA_020383195.1 of Neomicropteryx cornuta. Classification (NCBI taxonomy): domain Eukaryota; kingdom Metazoa; phylum Arthropoda; class Insecta; order Lepidoptera; family Micropterigidae; genus Neomicropteryx; species Neomicropteryx cornuta. The sequence goes on along the minus strand of JAHKQU010000021.1, from coordinate 15,870,449 downwards.
ACTAATATCTAGACCTATAGTATATAAAATATATCTATCTAAGATATATCACAAAATAGCTATTTCCTACCATCACCAAGTAATAAATTATAACATTAGTGTTAAAAATTTTACTAGTGAAATGCGGGAATTTTCTACTCGAACTATATAGGCTGTCCCAAGACCATTCCCGAAGACTTAATGGGGTTTTTATGTTCCCTATTAACTATAAAAAAAATATATAAAAAAGTAAAAAAATATATGAAAGACCGAAAATAATTCACCCTCAAATTTATTAATTTTATTAAGGCGCTGATGTATATTCCCTTAAGCGTGGCAAAACGAGGTATCGATCGCGTTTTGCGACGCTCGGCCTTGACCCATAGCGCGGTCATTCAACTGCGCCGCAGCCGCAGTTAAATTAAACTTTATTTAAAAAAACGTTTATAATCGCAGGGCCAATTAGCTAGATTTTATCGGGAATGGTCTTGGGACACGGTGTATAGTTTTACAGTTACTATTATATGATAAAAAGATATTTAAAAAATATGTATAACAGAAATAGCATACCAAGTCAATACTTTTCGTGCTAGCCAGATTATGTTTAGAGCGACGACAGAATCGAAACCTCTGCCTAAATTCTCTCTTGAATTTTTCCTGTAACAAATAAATTACTATATAGATTTTACTCTATCTACGTGTAGGTATTTAAATTTTTTTGACTGAAGCTAACAATTTAAAAAATTATAAAAATTACATATAACTAAAATTTTGATTAGTACATATTATAAATCTAAAAATATATACAGGTCAAAGCCAATGACACAATATGGAATGGACAAAACGACAGTAAAATAGTGCTATTACCTTGACCACATTGAATCTATTATTCTTTCTTTCATATTAATTCTGCAGAGCCTTTATAAAATTTAAAAAAAAAAAACACACCGTCAAAGTCAATTGTGAATATATTATACAGGTTGAATTTAAAGTCAGCAGTATCCTTTTAAGGTATCCTGTTTTACAACTTTGTAAATAAAGCAAAAAAAAAGTAGTCTAAAAAGCCAAAAGCCAATTAAAAACATTTTAAAGGGTGCTCATCTAACAAAATATCAGACCATGCGGCGTCGCGACTTCGCAACCCAGTAACCGACTGACATCAAGAGGCACCATAACTACTAATGTATTGACGATAGTCAACGACGGGTAGTTTCCTGGTGGCAAATATTGTAATGTAGGTCAATTTGATAGGTCAGGAAGACAACAATACGCGCACCAAACGTTCAAAAGAGTTTATAGATTTTTATGTTAGATATATGAAAATTTATTGAACAAAAGTTGTCCCATACCCAGAATCACTCTTTAAAAGGATACTGCTGACTTTAAGTTCAACCTGTATATATGTTACTATTTTATTAGGATACTCACGTTGTATATGCCATATATAAACGGATTATAGCAAGAGTTGCTCATAGCCAGCCAATCGAAACAGAAGAAAATTATGTTGATGTATCGATATCTGTAAAAAAAAAAATTAAGTAAAAATTTATCAGCGGAACGTTTTTTACCAGGCGGTTTTTTTGAAAAAGTTTGTATAATATTTATTTATCAATATTTAAATATCAACTGCTAATGCATGCGGGCTTGAAGTGAAGCCAAAGATATTATATTCATTTCGATTCATTTTGACCATTTTTTTCTATGGTTTTCATTTGGTAACCACATATTTAATCATAAAAAAAATATAATTAGATAGCTTTATCTTATGCATTCAACATAGTAAAGGCAGATTTTTAATATTTAATTTTATGTCTACGAAAATTAATAAATGATAAACTGCTAATAGTTATTTATATTTATTTAGTCAGGGAGGCATTAAAAATGGCATGACTATAATGACACTTCTGGGTCAATAATCAAACTCCTTAGCAGCTAAACTACTGCGAACTTTTTAACCTAATTCCTTAATCAATTTATGAGTTACCGGAAATTATTAAAAGTTTATAAGTATTGACCAGTGGCGTAGAAGCAAAAAATGCTGCTATCCTTTGGAGAGTCATAATGATAGCGTTCATCGATGCGGTGTCGAGAGAGAAATTCATATAATGTTTATGTTAAAAAAGTTTTAATTATACGCCATATCGATGAAAGACGTCAGTAGCCTTTTGTAAATGTGAGTTTTGAGTAGGATAATCCAGTATATTTTATTTGATTTGTTTAGTTTCAAATATATAGGTGTATTTAAAAACCTAGCCTAGTCATTTTTTAAAAAAATTTAGGTCTTCGTGTTTCATTTACGCGGTCGCAATGAATTGCTTTTTTTTAGTTTTACATTTATTTACTGAATTATCATCAAGTAAAGATAAACAAGAAATGTTCATCACAAACCAGAACTGTACTTAATCTCTGGAGCTGCTATTCAGTCACGTCCCGGCTCAAGGACTCTGCGGACGTGCTCAGAGGTGGGGTCTGTGCTCTTTTTTCAAGTTTTGGGTGTGGGCGCACATTGTCAAAACTGTCTGATATACGCAGGGCTGTCACGGGCACGTTGTAAAATAATTGAAGAGGTATGAGGAATGACATTTTCTTCATAAATGAAGGTGCCGCCAAAAAAAAAACTCGTAGGCCTAGGGCAAATATTAAAAAAGTTAATAAACAAGTAAAGGTAAACAATTTGGCGGCCCCGACAAAAATTAACCCAACATCTCCTTTCCGAACGAACTCCTTTCGTATGACTTATTTTTGTACCACTTTTTACCGTCAATAAAAAGTTTTGAACCCCCATGGTAAGAAAACCCCCAAAACAAACGCATTAAGTTGGAACCCAACTTCTACGGATTTGAGCCGTTCATATGCCATAGTTTTGTACTAGTAATATAAGGTATAATGGACTGATAACGACATACTTTCATTTATTACTAGTCGCGAACCGCGCATCAAAATTTACAAAAAACTAAATGGAAATAAAGTTAAAATTTATGGTGAATTACAAGAATGTTAGCATACCATTGTGGCAGTTTTTTATTTATTTTAATCAACTCAACACAAAAGTATAAAATATAAACAACAGACGGGCAGAAGTAATCTGGGGGACGCCTGTAGGACACAGCTATAAAGCACAGTCTGTTAAATAATTTACGAATTGACGTCTGGTAAATAATCTACTACTACTAAACAATGTACGGAAGCAGTTGATTTTAATCGGGAATATCTTGGGACACGCTGTATACATATATAAGTGTACTTACTCGTTTATAGATGGGAAGCACATCTGTAGAACTTGGTACGTCTGCAATGGCATCCAGCACAGAGCGAAGAGCACAACCACAATTACGAGCATTTTGATCACCTAAATTTGAAAAAAGAACTTTCATCAATTATAAATTTAAAATAAGAACTTTCATCAAATATCAATTTGAAATAAGAACTTTCATCAAATATAAAATTCTAATAATCTTTAACCTATGGTTTTTTATAAGATCTGAAAAATACTGTTTTTTTTACATTTCAAAATAAAATTAATTTATAAATCATAATTTTGTAATGGAACAGAAGATAACGGATAAAAATAAACTAAGACTAACACTAAAAAACAGATACATAGAAAAAAGTACATGGCTGTAAAAAGCCTGAATATGTAAATGATCTGAGAGCTAAATTAGTAATAGTCACCTGCCCACCCACATACCTACTATAAATATTTTGTAAAAAACATCCCTAAAACGATTCAAATATTTAAAAGGATTTGGAAGTTGCCTATGTGGTATTTTATTTTTATCGATTACGCAAGCTATTTAGATTTAAAATCATCGTAAACCTAGATCTGTCAATGTATTAAGGTATTTTTTGAAAAAAAAAACTTTTATTTATAACCGTTTTCGTGGTAAAATTATAGTTCAAATAGCGTTTTACAAATAACATGCGTATTTAATTAAAAAAATAAACTGATTTCATAATTTTTATACTTAGCTAGATATTATTTTAATTTATTAGGCAAACAGAAGTATGATGTAGCATAATTAATGAAATGCTTCATTGTGCATTTTGACAAACTTGTCATTAGCTAAAAATGCTAAAATTTTGGAAACAAAATTTAAAAAGAAGTATTTGTAAAGTTATTTACTCATGAATAATTTAAAAATTATTTTACATTACTTGTTACGTTACTAATAAATTGACTCGTTGAGCTAAAACTATTAATTTTTTTTTTGACTCAGAAAGTAGGAGAGTTCACAGAGATTTTTTTTTTCTCTCTGCCCGTCTGTCCCAGAGCATGCTTATTATAATATTATGTTGAGCAATGCAGACACTTTCAAAATTGCGGATTCAAAATACTTGTTTGGCGTTCTCCGGCACGAATAGAGTGAATTTTAAATAGTTTCCCTTCCCGGTTTTAAATTATGTTATAATGCTTCATTAGAAAATCGTAGCGTAAACCACTCATAACATTTTGTCAGGAAACATATCGGAAAGGCATATTTATTGTTTTTTAATTTTAAATACATCTACAGATTTACATAGTAGTTTTCATTTACCTACGTAGAGAAAAAAAAAGTTAATACTGCATAAATATAAACTTTACACAATTTCTATATTAAACTACTTCGATAATAATAAAATAGCCCTTAAAGGTATATGATTAATAACATCAAAGGATAAGAGAGTGCCCAGAGGATAAAAGGAGGAGGAAAAAAACGAGAGTGCTTCAGTCAGATGCTGGGTAGGAGAGCGAAGCTACCAGTCACCGCAGAGATATTTACGACCCGAGAGTCGACATGTCACGACGTGCCGTAGATGCGTTTGTTTGCCGGCCGAGATTACGATGGTATGGTGATTTCCAAAAAGGTATCCTTCTTAAGGGGACATTTATTTATTCAATCTCACTTTGACCCTAATAAGTTTATTAAGTTTACCTCCTTTATCCCGCATATAAATTCTTATCACGCCCAGGTCCGAAATAGACTTTAATTAATAGCATATATATATATATATTTAACCTTTTATTTAGCTTGTTATGTTTGTATGTCTATTTAGGTCAAATTTTTCAAGCTGAATTAGAACCACTTCCTCTTATCATATAGTGTTGAAATTTGACATGTTCCGATTCCAACTTCAACTGCGTATACAAGTTGGCATCGTTCAGTTCCGATGCCAACTTGTATACGCATTTGAGCACTTAAATAAAAGCTTAAATAATTTTTTTATCAATAATTTAACTTGTAAAATCTTGAAAACATACCTTCTTTTTATTCTTCATGAGCGATGCATCTCTTGAGGTTTGAGCGTTGCCCGGCGCTCTGGAGCCCCACAGTTCAAAAGCCATCCTTGCGTACACACAACTTATAACACAGAGCGGAGTTAAATACTAAAGATAAAAAAAAAATACACCGATCTGATAAAATATAGGTAAATAGAAAAACTTAGATAAATAAAAGAGAATTCAGTTTGGGAAATCAGAAGCCGATAGTAATCTAGACAAACATTTAAATTTTATCATGGGAATTCTGAGCAGAACGTTATTCTTATTATAACAGCAAAAAGGTATAAATCGCACAACAAGGGGTGGCCTCAAATTTTTTAAATATATTATTCATTCATTTCATACATCTATTTATTTTTAGTACCTACCATATAAGTACTTTTAAACTAATCCTACTTTTATTTTTTTATTGACAGAATCTTTTATCCTTCCTTTATTTAATCGTCAAATATTAAAAAAGGTTTATAAGTATAGTTTATAAGCAATACGCGATTCTGAAAACATTTTCAGAATGTAAATTCTAGATTTTGACTTTGGATTTAGTCACAATGACAGCGTTTCAACGTTTCAGCGTTTCAAAAGGTAACAAAATTAAATATTATTTGAACGTTTGAAACGTTAATTAAACTCGAACATTAAAATCCATGGCCGTACCCAAAACTGATCAAAGTATCTCTCTTATTATTAATTTCGGGAAGCTAAGCCTAATTAGATAAACATTTTTTAATTAAATATTTGTAACTGTATGAAAAAAAAACGTAATTCAAAAAACATATTTTTATAGTGAAAGATGTGATGTACGTATTAATTATAATTCATAGGACGAAACCCTAAAAAATATAAATATTTGTATTTGCTCTAATACGAGTGTTCTTTATACAAAAGAATTACGTAAAAAATATAATGTGTTAAAATTACTTAAAGTTTGACTATGTGAAATATTTCTATAAGTAATATTATTGATTCTTGAGCCCCTATATACCTTATTTGGCAACAATATATACTCGTAGATTAAAATATTATTATTTTATAACATTATATAATTTATTAGAGCGTTTGGCTTCGTTATCTGAGTCCTGCGGGCGGATTCGAGGGCGCCTTCGGCGCACGACAACTCGTGCTTGTTGCACTCGGGATGGATCGCTTCTAAATCCTTCGGGTCATTACGTGCCCACCGTCCTATTCTACGCAGGCGGCTTTGACGATTCCAATTTTTAAAAACCATCTTCAAACCATTACGAATATTAAAAAAAAGCGTTGAAGCTATAATGCTTCAGACAACACACTTTAATTTTTATATATATAGATAGAAATTATTGGGCACACAAACCTGTAAAAAGAATAATATCAACCTGTATATCGTCATATCTAGGTCAGTGAATTTTGACGGTATGCAAAATGGTTTCTTGTACATCATTTGAGTGTCTGAAAAAAAAATATAGTGCCTACTATAAAGTAAATATTTCTGTGTAGCTATCTACATTTTATGTCTAAACACACCTATTCATATTATTATTATATAGTACAAACTTCGAAATATACTTTTTCTACGGTATTTTGTATTATAAAAAATATTTTATATCTACATAAAATATTGTTTGCCATTTATTTAAAATAATTGCGTGCATATTTAAATATAACATTGATTAAAATTAACACTATTTTTGACAATTTTCTTGCAGATAAAATTTTACAAAATTTCGACCATCAATGCAACAAAGCACGATCCACGTATTCATAAATCTCTTTAGATCCAAATATTAATAAATGTTTGCTAACTTAGGCATAAACGCATGCATTAAGATGATGAGATGCTATTTTAAATATACCATATTTATTTTTATTACTACTATGCATATTGCGACCTTATAGTCTGGCCACTCTTAGAATTAGTTTTTTAAGCTAGCTAGATTTGGCCAAAATCTAGAAAATGGTTTGTTTTCTGTCTTATCATTTTTGATCAATTTATTGGAGCGAAGCTCCCATGTGGTGACTCAAATGTCACTCTTCACGGACTAAGGCTCTAGAACTACAAGACCGATTTTAATAATTATTTTTTTAAAATGACCATGACAATGTGTTCTGTGCATAGATACTAAAAAATATATATATTTGATTGCGCAAAGAATTATAAAAAATTAAATGGTAATGCCTATGGAGAAATACATTTATATACTAAACTCCGCTCCAATGTATGCCGCAGCGAAGCAAAGCGGCGTCCTAGTGTTTTAATATTTTCGTGTTTGTTGTTAGATCCCTCACGGATATAAAATAAACATTTTGATTCCAAAGTAACGAATGTACCAGACTGACTAATGTAATTTCCCAGAAAAATCTCTACTTAAGTACTGGCAAGGTCCTGTGTAATCAAACGTGAAATACCATCAAACAATAATTTACAGTCTCGGTAATCAGAGTACGTGCACGTACGGTTGCAGGCACTTAGCGTCATGTGAAGCGGAATTATATACGATTCAATCTTACGTGTGGCTGAACGCATGCTGACGCTATAATTTGCATTCGTAACTTAAGCCCAGACCGATAATTTAGCTCAGGCACATGACATTTAGTATTTGTGTTTTTGACCGTTTTTTATTATATAAAACAATTCTAATCTTCTATATAAAACTAACATCTATTACCTATCCTAGTAACAAATTTCGAGTCTAGCCATGTAGGTCACCATTAACGCAAGGTCAAATGTTAGAAATATAAAATATATTTTATACTAATATAAAGCGGTGTTATGAAGACGATTATCTTGTGTGTCGCCTTAATAACTACGATTGACCTACCGGGTTAGTCGGGTTGACGATCGACACTCGAAAATCGACTCGACTGTACGCGCTATCCCTTTTTTCTTACAACCGTTGGCAGCGAATAACAGAGACTCCAGCGTCGAGTCGATTATCGATTAGCAGCCAGACTAAGGCCTCTAAAGGTATGGAATTTTTAAGGGCCAGTTATGACTCGAAAGTAAATTTACCAGCATTTTTTTAAAAATTCAGACTGCCTATTTAATTGAATTGCGGAACAGCTGAACAAATTAGACAAAGAACAAATATTGAGAAAAAATAAAAAATATGCTGATTAAATTATTAACCAAAATTATTTTTTTTTATTATTAATATTATTTTGAATCATAGGTACAAAATTATTTTAAAACTGTTGAGCTATTTTAAAAAGAGGTTTTTTTGTTTTATGTCATTCAAAAAAAGGAAAACTAAAATTATCAAGTAGATTGCCTTAGAGAAAAAACTCCGATGTTTGTGAGGGATTGTAAAAGGTGCAATTTTTATAAATAAAGAAATATATGTAAAAAAATCCCCCAATAATGTACGAAGTAAACACACTAATACAGTTTGACGAACCGAAATCCGTTTCTTCGACCATTTCCACTTGGAGAGCCAGGGCCATCGGAAACGCAAGAGCCAGTGCCAAGAGCCAAATACATCCGATCACTATTTTGGCAGCCCTCTTCGACTGCCAAGCGCTGCGAAAATAAATAAGGCGTGTTACAGATCTATACATTCAAGTGCTACGTTTTTATTAATTCAGAGAACATAAAGGAAGAAAGAGCATTTATAAAGACTAGTGGTCGCCCAGTGGTCGAAATTCGACGCAATTCATTAAAATTTTAAGTTAGTAACAATTGAAAAAAAAAACACAATTACAGAATGCTGAACTGTATTTATGAATGTTTTCAAAATAATTTTGTGACTTTCTTGTTATCGAAGGTACAGGTGAATAAGTCCATCATACAATGACTTGAAGTATTCATTATGATAAGCCCAATATGCTTTACCCTTATGACAACTTGGAGTGAATGCAGCCTTTCACCTAAAGTAACTTCACATTTGAAATGTTTTGCATTGTAAATGCATTAATCCACAATCAAAAGTATTAAAATTTCTTAGAATGACTTTCAGTGTGCATTAGAATGTATCCCTTAAAATAACTTCATCATTTCGTAATACTATTTACACTTTAAACTATAAAAATTTGGTTTTTTTTAAGACCAAAAATTGACTTTTTATGTTAAAGAAAATAAACCTCATTTTAATAATAGTTTTAGTCCGCACGGAAGTAAATATTTTAAAAATCGTAACCATCTAGCCGGTGCGTGAATGACTATTAATTTAAAAAGATAACATTTGAAAAATCTGTCAAAATTTGAAACGTCAAAATGGAGCCGGGTGACAAAAATTAAAATGGAAAAATATGGCTTTATTTCGACGTGTGTGTTCATTTCATAAAACGATCGTTTAAATGTTTAGAATTTCAAAATAAAAACAGGTTAGTTTTTGAAATATAACTCTACGTATTACGTAAGGATGGATATTTGACGTTTCTTTTATTTTAGAAATTAGGAAAAATGAACGCACTCAAGAATTCACCGAACGCCGCGATAGACAAGAGGATCATCCTAAAGTACAGAGATTTGCCAATTCCGTGCGGGAAAATATTAGCGACGTACGTTTGGATCGACGGCACCGGCGAGAAGGTTAGGAGCAAAGACAGAGTTCTCGATTTTGTACCAAAGGAGGCTAAAGGTAATTTATATACACAATTCCAACCATTGACCACCAACAAACCATTCCAACCATTCAAACAATTCCAACCATTGAGAACGTTGAACCGTTTGAAACAATCATTAGCGACGTGTATTGATTTGTAGTATCTTTCTCTAGTGAAAACTGTCGCGACTCCGAAACCATTTTTTTTTATGCATTAATGTGCGCATATAAATATATATTTTCATACTAGAACATATGTGTAAGTATCCATAATAATAAAAGGAAGTATAGTGCAATCTTTACATATTAAAAAATATAAATAACTGGAATCAACCAAAGATATAAAATAAAAATATTGTTTTAAATACAACGACGTGAAAATAACTATAAACAAATGACCTCATTCATCAAACGGTTTCAAACTGGCATCTAATTAATCCAACGCTTGAAGACTGGCCCATGAAAATCGCTCGAGAAGGATTGAAATTCCTTGGCCCTTTCAATCAAAAAAAATAATATCTGTATTTTTTTAAAGTATTTCAATGTGGGCTTACCTGCAACTTGGAGTATTATAATATAATGTCGAAAAAATCGCAAATTCGCATCGGTGTAAATTATCGAATGAGATATTATTCAATCGGAATAAATCATATTGCGAAATTGCTAAGCTGCTAAGCTGGGTGAAATCTGCATTCATATCGTAGTAGCCTTTGGTACGAACGATTATTTTATGCATTGCAATGCAAATAGAATTGCTATTCGTTTGCAATGCAGATTTGTTAGTTAAAGTGTGATAGCTACAAATAAATACGAAATATTAAATACACAATGGATTTTACATTTAGCTGACTTTCCTGATTTATTTTGATGATTCCGCTGGGTTTTTATAATTTTAAATTTGCGAATTTATACATTTATATATAAATACATTCTTACTTAAATACAAATAGAAGGGTAAGAATCGAATTTCATTGATATAATATAAATTCAAATGCAACAAATATACCCTAATAGCCTGCTTGAATTGGCCCATTTCTTTAAGGTTCTTGGGTAGGTAGTTTGTTGTAGAATTTAAGACCCAAATATAAACTAGTTTTACTAAATTTAGTTGAGTTTGGTCTTATAAGTTGAAAATAATTAATTTTATTTCTGGTGTTATGGTTGTAGATAGACTCGCATGTCATTGAGCTTGATTTATTGATGAAGACTTCTTGAACTAAATGACGGTATGGCGATAAGTGAATTAAGCTAAAACATTTCCCGTAGTTCCGTAGATACAAGTAGTTATCAGTATATTTGTTTTATAAAATAATTAACGTTTTATTTTGTAGATCTGCCAATCTGGAATTACGACGGGAGTTCGACGTTTCAAACGGAAGGTGCAAATTCTGATACATTCTTGTTCCCGCAACAGCTCTACCACGACCCCTTTAGAAAGGGTAATAACATGATCGTGCTCTGCGACACATACCTCTATGACTACACTGCCACAAGTAAACAATATAATTATATACTTTTTTAGTGTTACCTATAAGAAATATACAGGTGAACTTTTCTTTATGCACATCCTACATAGCATTTTGTTTTCTACTGCTTTAACTTACTTTTATTGATACATTGAAAAACTTGGAAAAAACAAAAGATGATCAGTTCGAAGTATATAATGACTAATAGCATTTTGACTAAAGTTCAATGACTAATAACTATTAGCTTTAAAATCTACGATTTACGAATAATTTATTTAATTAATAATAACTTTATTTTAAATAATAACATAATAATTTCAGATCGTGGTAATCTTAGGGCGTTGGACTATTGACACATAGGTCGCGAGGTTGAATCCTCATATGGTCATGCCATTTTTACACTTCATTACAACCATCTCCCCTGACTCTAGGACAGGCAAATTTGGCCTAGTTAAGTAGAGCCCCAAAATAATTGTATATGACCTAGGTCATAACTATTTTTTTTAATAAAGAATATATTTAAATGTGTTTAAATAAAAGTTTTATATATATAATTTTATATGAAATAGGATGTATATGTTATTATTTAATAAATCGTAGCTTACTAGACTGGCCGCTGACCAAGCAGTTTTAGTGACCAAAGTCTTGGAGAGATTGTTATTGATAATTCGAAGGGTATTTTCATAATAATAACCAAATTTGGCATAAAAAGGTAAAATGAATGTTTTCTTTTAGACACCAATCACAGAAAACTGTGTGAGGAAACGGTTGACAAGTGTAAGTCCCACGAGGTTTGGTTTGGCATCGAACAGGAATATTATATTACAGGACTAGATGGTGAGCGTTTGCATAATACTGTTATTAATAATTAATTATTCATGAGCCGTCGCGTCGTTTCATGTACCCGTAATTTATATTGGCTGATAAAAGAAAAACAGAAATGTAATTAAGCTACGTCAAATATTACTGTTAATAATACCTCCTCAAAATAATGCTGTTTTTGAACATTTGAACAAAAATTGACCTTTTACTCAATCACAGAGTGTAAAGTGATTTGATCTATTACTTAATCACGGAGTCTTAAGTGATTTGACCTTTCACTCGCCAGTAAAGCTATTTGAAATTTTCTTCGATGCTCCATTTGCCACATCTTTGGTCCTAATAAAGCAATATCACAGGAAGGCCATTCGGCTGGCCGGAGTATGGCTTCCCAGCTCCCCCGGGCGAGTATTACTGTGGTGTGGGAAGCGACAAGGCCTACGTCCGCGACCTGGCCGAGTCCCACTACCGTGCCTGCCTCTACGCCGGGGTGCCCATTTGCGGGGCTAGTCCGGCATCTTCGCCGGCGCAGTGGCGCTACCAGGTTTGTAATAAATAGCATTACCTTCACTCACATAGCATAAGAGAGTTATTTCCGCTTAGAAGTGCTGGGCTAATAGGGACCGGTTTCGAAATGCCGCCTCGTTTTGTGGTCCAGATTGAATCGCATTCGTACTAGACAAGATCGACGTGCTATGCTGACATATTGCATACATTGGGAGCAATTGACTCGCCAACATGCTACTTCGTAGAAAAAAGGACCGTTTGTAGTTTTCTCAAGATCCCCCGCGCTTTCTAAATGGCTGCGGGCGCTCCTGGTCCAAGAGCGTTTAGCTGGTGGCTCGACGAGGACGACTGACTCGTCGGTCGCTTTGCTTGCGTGAATTAGGGTAGGTAGGAAAGAAAGTTGTGTACCTACGAATAGTTAATATAGATATAAATTATATAATTTGGATCGCGCGTGTGTATTTGAATGAAGTTTTTTTTTGGAATACTGAATACAACCATATGGATACATTTTACCAGCTGATCACCTTCGTGTTTCTCGAGGCTCGGATGGTGCATTATCGCATTCAGGTAATATGTAGTTTTTGAGCTGCCTTGTTCGTGTTACTACTTCTGTAAGAGCAGGTTCTTGGTTATCAGCTATGTTTTGAGGTAGAGGTGTGGTGTTTGTTGAGTTTTCGTTCGATGGCGATAAATATGTCATAAATAAATACTCTTCAAAGTAAATTTGTAATATTATTTCATACCCTACTATAAAAAGAAATATTTTGCAATAAATTGATATATTTCTACCCAAATACTAATATTTAATTTACTTATGCTTTAACTATAGCTTCCATAGAATTTGGACTTACAATAAAAAAATAAAGAGATTTAAATTTAAAAATATAGCTAGCTAAAAATGTAGCTACGGCTGACGGTCCAAGGCATATTTTTATTTGCAATTACTTTTACCTCAAGTTATTATTTGTTTAAATATTCAAGCACTACGCTAGCGTCGTGGTTAGGAAACTCTCAACTCTGGCCGGGTACTGCTTATATACCGGACACGATAAACGCCTTGGAAGAGAATATTCGGCGCGTTATTGCTGACATACGTACTTGCTGCAAAAAGTGGTTGAAAATTGGGCCTCTCGGCTGGAATTTGTTCGAGTCAGCTGCGGCGGCCACTTACCCGAAATCATTTTTAAAACATAATGGCAAACCCTTATCTTTATAATAAAATTAAATTCTTAGCCATAACATCAAATTATATGCGTTTTATCTCTTTTTGAAAACCACGCCTCTAAAATCATCACCTATATAACTGTCACGGCAACTGCGGGGGGATGTCCCCTCTCAACCCATACACGACCAAACGTGTGCCATGAACCATTGTTCACCCGACTTTCGGCCTCGTGTAGAGAAATGCTGACTTTACTTCAGCAATTATCAGCGCGTCTTCGGACACGGGCGCGACCTATGGACTCTGTGATGGCTGTGACGGATGCCTTCACAATTGATTTGATGATTTTTGATTAGATTGGCACTAACTACAGGACGCAGAATGACTTGTAGTTTTTCCATTGCCAAATTTTTACTATTTATTATTTTCAGATTGGCCCCGCGGCGGGAGTCCGATGCGCTGATGACCTTTGGATGTCGCGGTACATCCTGGGACGGATAGGCGAGGAGTTCGCGCTGGCTGTGTCGCTGAATCCCCTGCCGGTGGAGGGTTGGCCTGGATCGGGAGCTAGCCACAACTTCTCGACCGAGAAAATGAGAGACGACAATGGTATACTGTGAGTATTTATTTTTTAAATAAAATTTACTACTTTTACTATTTTTATTTTTTTATTTTTTTTATTATTAAAAAAAATAAAATGCAATGTTTGTATGTCGGATTAGGTCGCTATAACACTTCACTATTTATTATGTTTTCTTTCAATTGAACTGGCTCACGCATTTATATTTTTCTTTAGAATCATATTTTTAAACTATTTGACTAAAAAAACAACAAAAAAATTATCTAATTTTAAAAGTAAAAAACGTCCAAGAGGGTTGGACATTTTCGATACTAATAGCCGTGTTATTTTTTGAGTTATTTCTGTTGGTAATATTAAACTAACCCACTTGATACCTTCACTATTTAATATGAAGCCAGGGGGCATTTCACATATTTTTGTAATGAATACATTCAAACCGCTTGGACTTATTAGTATCCAAAAATCTCCTTTTAGCCTGTTTGTGGGTTGGGACTTGGCGTAATATCTCTTCAAGTAATTGCTAAGACGGTTTCTGTAAATAATAAAAACAGTCATTTAAATGCCCTCATATAAAAATATATTTTTTGACAATTTGTGAGTTTGACGTTTTCTGCATAACTACTGCATAATTATAAAATTTGAAAGAAACATTTTTACTATATTTTTTTTAGCAAATTTAGTGATGGATATTACGGTAGTAAGTATATTCAGTCGACATTAATAACTTTGTATATACTTCGTTACGTAAAATTAAAGAATATAATAAATATTAATATAGCCAAACTCAAAGACAGGGGTAGACAGGTAGACAGACAGGTTTTGGCTGAGGCAAAACAATTAATAAGGTTTCTTTCTTAGAGAATACGACGTTAGGAATGCTGTCAAGGTGGCATTTAATAATGCCTTGTGAATGTTTACGAAAAAATGTGTTTGAAAGTCATTCGCGCACACACCTTTCTTCACAAACACTTACACCTACATTTAACTTTACTACATTAAATCTTTATGAACATTTTACACTCGTACAATAACTTTACCTGAAACATAAATATTTTTTTTTTATGTTTTTCACTTATGTCGTATAATTAATTAATTTGTATGTACACGCCACTCGCCGTTTTTTTTTATGTAAAACGCAATGTGATTATTATTTAAGTATCCCGTTTTTGTACATCAATAAAATAAATAAATGATTTTAATACAACGCTTATTTAAATTTATTTTCTCAATTTTTAGTGCATTTTAATATAAGCGTTATATTTTTTTTTATATTTGAGGAAATAAAAAGCAGTTGCCAAAACATGTTTCTCTGCAGCTATATAAATAATTTAATTTGCAGAATCAAAAGACCTTCACTACGGACAAAACATAATCTAATCTTGCTTTAAAATCAGTGGCACTTTAACCTAACCTAACTTTATGTACTTACATGTTATAACATAGTTATAATAAACGTAATAACGTAAAATATTATGAACCGTATCAACGATGTATTTATTTATATAATTCTGGAGATACTAGATAGTAAATAAATTCTCGACGGAGCGGTCTCAGAGAAAAAAAAAACATTCATACTAAAATAATTATGTTGTAAATACAGTTCTTTTTTTTCGAAGTACATCGGGCAGTTATGGGGCGGTCCCTGCCCCATCTAACACTCCTTCGCTCCTCTCTGCGACAAGCGCGTAACTAATTGTAGTCGTCTAAAACTTAACGTCCCAAGGTTACTAGCCTTTGTGAGTCATCGTATCTCCAATAGGTCTCGAGATATTTCAGTTTAATTAGATAATAAGCAGATGTTTATATAGGTTAATACCATAACACTAATTAGTTCACATAGACCGAACTTTATTAAAGCCCATTTGATCATTCTTGGCGTCCCGTGTGTTTTAATCTTACGTACGTCATTATTCCTAATTGGGTTTCAGTAAAACGCGAATAGATTAAGCAAATTATTTTACTGTAAAGTTGGGAATTCATTTTATATTAATGACAATTCATAGAATAAAGTTCATGGGAATTAAAAGGATTTGCATCGACGCGCCTATTTTTAAACTTAAATTAGTTTTGATTTTCGGTATTTTTTTACATGAGCAGTCTTTGTACGCTGTCAAATAAAGGCAAATTATTTATAGATTTCTATTGTTAGTCAAAATCAGTGTGGCTAGAAACGTGAACAAGAGTATAATAATAAAATTCTCCCATTTAAGTTTGTTACCTTATAATAAATAATTATTAGGTTGATAAGTTCATCAGAATTTGCAATAAAATTACAATGCTTAAATACTGCCATGATACTAATATTATATTGGTATTTTATTATTATTATTATAAAGGCGAACTAGGAACAGTTCAGAGATAAGCAAGTCGACATGTCTTTAGGAGTTTAAGTCGATATGATGTCCATCTGAATTAATTTCAACTCTTAATTCAGATTAGCTAATTTAAGACTGTGGCGAATGTACCTGCCTGGTAAACTTTAAGCTCCCAACTCTCTAAGCCTTCTTATATTGGGCGTAATGACCATCCATCCTTCCAAGATAAAACCTATCTTGAGAAAACGGAGCCATTGGGTTCAATTATTTTCTTCGCAGAACAATTCGCCAGTGGAATGCTCTCCACAGATCAGTATTTGACCTATTTCCTTGTTCTGGGACTGGTTTTAGGGGTAGGCTCGAGTTGTTAAGCATTCATTTTTCCTCAACAATATCACCGGAGCTAGCTCCTAAATTATGTAATAATAATAATAATATAAAATATAAGCTCACTTTCTATGTGTTCCAGAGAAATAGAAAAGGCTATTGATAAACTGTCGAAAACCCACGCGGAACACATTAAGGTCTACGACCCGAACGATGGCGCTGATTGTGCCCGAAGGGCCAAGAATGATCCAACTGCCATCAATATAAAGGATTTCACTGCTGGTTAGGTTTAGCAATATTTAATAACCCTAGTAAAATCATATTTATTGTATCACGATGATACATGCCAACCAAACACTTTAAAATGCTGGCAACATTGACGAGAAGGACCATTGTTGTTTGCCTCGTACGAGTATAGGTTGCGCGACGTCTTTGCACGTCGAACCGGCCGGCATCTTATTCATTTGTTTGGCCGACGTATATATACGTCAAAGCGCCGTGATTCATTCAAAAATTGCCGAATAATTTAATGTTTAATAATAATTGAATGTTTATATGAGTGCTCTACTGTTTATGCCATTTGATTCGCAAATACTGAAATATTGAAATTCATTAATCATCACTAAATACTCGAAATTATATAGTGACACGGCGACGTAATCAATTTTTCATCATTTGGTTTTTTTTTTCAACTACTACCTTTTTTCACTACAACTACTCAAACAAATATTTAAAAGTAGCAAATAATTTTTAAAATTTATCAAAAATAGTGAAAAGTTCGGTATCCAATGTGAAAAGTCGATAAAAGTAGTTTTTTTTTAAAAAGATTAAGAAAGATAAAGTGATATTTGCTATTAGAGAATTTCACGGTGAATCGGATGATACTAAATGTGTGGCAATTAAACGTCCCAAGCCACCAAAGCTGTTATGGTGAGTTTTCGTAGAAATAAATCGCTACGTGGTACGCCTTTTTGCGCGGGAATTAAACGGGTAATTTGTTGTTCCCTAATTTGTTCTGGGGCATTCGTCTAGATTTTATGAGGGAATAATTGCTCAGGAAAGTGTTAAGTACGACAGTGTAGGTACTAAGAATGTATAAAAAAAACTTAATATGTATCTGTCCTTTATCCCCGTACTTTTCGAAGCCAAACTAAAAAGTTGTAAAAGCCAAACAAAAATTTAGCCGTAAAGATCGCAACGAAGGATTTCACAGTTATGCGACCACAAAATCAATGACATAGACTCAATGGGGTTTAATATGAACCTATAATAAACACAACGCAATGCTCTGTTAGTTTTATAAATTACATTTTTATTAAAAAATATGTATATAAAAAGCTCGGTGTTAATGAGGACTTCCTTTATTGTTATAAATAAGTAAATAGTGCTAAATGACTACAATAATAGAAGCTGCGTCCCTCTCTATCTGTAGCATAGTCGTTTCTATATCACGTTGGTCATAGAGCAAAACGCGTTTCTTGTATGAAGCTTACCTATTGCACGTCTACAGGTTTCGAATATTTCCACTTGTTCTTCAGACGTGTCGGGGCAAAATTTATTTCTTTGATACCCCTCAATTGGTGATGTCATTCCAGGTGTGGCGAACAGAAAGTGCTCCGTGAGGATTCCGAGGGCCGTCGCCGAAGAGAAACGCGGATACTTCGAGGATCGGAGACCAGCGTCGAACTGCGATCCGTACCGCGTGTGCAATATCCTCATGCAGACGTGCCTACTTAACGGAGAGACCAAGGGTTCTCGAACATTTTGACCGTTGAACCGTTGTGTATGAGGAATCTTTAAAAATATTTGAGAATTGATGGTGTTTTCATGCGTAGGCCAAAGAATATTACCACAAAATAAAAATGGAATAATTACGTTTATGCGTTTGCATTCATTGACGTTTTGTTTTTCTGTTTTATCAAAAAATAATAACTTGGATAGTACTATAGCTTGTAATTGATATCTTTTGAAAATATCGTGAGCGATTTTGATTAGGAGTATATCTCATAAACTTTAAACTTTATTTTAAGTTATCGCAAAATTTATTTTATAATCTTAGATAATAAATTTTAGCGATCTTGTGATGCTAGAATGAGACAACACTATATATACTAGAATTCATCAAACAACTTGGTTTATTTCATAAAATAAACAAATTTTAAATAAAGTCTAATTAAATTTAAAGGAATTATTATCCTAGTAAAATATATTACCGCCATTCTTGCTGATATTTTTTGACGACTTTAAAAAAGCTAAAGAGTCATTCCATTATAAATGATTAGACAACTTTTAACAATATTTAGAACATAAATAAAACTTAACCACAAAACGCGTCCACTGAATTTATTCATTCACAAATAATGCAATCATTATTAATATTATTAATTATTAATATGATCAGTCAATGGAGTCGATAGCATCTTTCTTCCTGCGTAGTAGAAATAAGAAAGCTTATTTACACATTTGAATCTTTCAAAAGTATTATATTTACATGATACTACTTTAAAGGCCACTTATTAAGCACTCTTTGAGTCAACCATATCTTTTAGAATTATTGGATTTGCGCTAAAACCAACAAGAGTATTACAAAAACCACATCGGCTGGTACTTTCCGACAAACTTTGGTGTATTGGATGTTTGACAGCTTTATATTATTAAGGTTTATGTGTGAGATAGCTAAAAAAATAAAAATAAAAAAAAATAAAACAGGCTTCGTAATAATGTGCATGCAATGTAATGGCATGTAATGTAATGGCAGGTAAGAAAATACAATATACAAAACAAAGAAATAATACAATATATTTAAAATTAAAAAACCAATCCATCAAAACGTTGAAGTCGGCGCAGCGACACGGTTAATCTGCGCCCACTTCAAAGTTCTGGTGGCTCGGTTTTTTATTTTTTACTAATTATAAGAAATTTGTTTCAATATTTCTTAGTTTTTTTGGTTGTACATTATTTCGAAATTGGTTTTATTTTTTTTTGTTAAGTTTTGATATGTGACATAATTATTATTATATCTTTTAGATATGACTACATTCAGCCGTACCGACATTACGAATTTTTCAAATCTGATTTAGAATACCTGCCAATCGTTTCATTATGTAATCCATAGTCTCAAAAAACCAATTTGTATTCCTTCAGCCCTCTACTTCAGATAAATAAAAATTTTTTTTTTTGTCGTGCATCAAAATCCAAATATAAGATTTTTTTGAAGTGAATCCCATAATGTAATTATAAAAATATATAAAATAAAATATTTTAGAAACAAAATAGATATTGAAACCACAAACAACAATATTTTCATAAAGTACACTGTAATAAAACTTAGGTGCTGGTGAAGGATGCCAGTTTTTTTTAATTGGGCTAAAGTTTTTTGTACAGAACTCAATTGACGTAAAGGTATTTTTTGTAATTATTTCATAGAGGAAAAATCCCCATACATCGATACTACAGCCTAGTTATAAATAATTCAAAAAGAACGTAACGTAACGTAATTATTCTAGTACAATAATAAATTTTAAAATTCCTCACTACCAGATTTTACTCTATAGCAATAAAATATCGGACAAAAGCTTAAATTGACAGCGGATAAACCGTATTTTCCCTTCAAAATGCCATTACCTTAAAACAGTTGCGTACAAAGAAATTAATTTATTACAAGACAAACCCTTATATATCTAAAATCTCTTGTGGCGAAATATTTGGATTCTTAACTATGCTTTAAGTGCCATTGTGTTCGTCACACAAATAGTATAGGTGTCATTATACCTATAGGTACAATATAAAAACCTGAAAGATACCTTTTAAGCCTTACGGTATATAAGATAAATAGTTTTTAGATTTATTTGACTGTGAATATTTGTGACAATTGAAATGTTAATATTTATTACAAATATGGTGCAATAGTACTTAATATAATATGTAGTAATATAAAAAAAAATCGAGGTAAAAATTCGGAAACGCTGCCATATCAATAAAAAATGACCTTTTGAAAAATGTATATAGTATTAGTACACTGTATGCTTACATGTTAATAAATAAATAAATAATTAAAAAAAATATTCAGTGATCGGATAACACCATAAAAAATATTCATCATTTTCATTCCATAGGAAAATCAGCTACAACTTGAGCTCCAAAAATCATGTATTTTCTAACGACGAAAGACAAAAAAAATACAGTTATTAATAACCTTTGTCGTTATTGTCTGAACAATAAATTTGTCATCAACTGTCATCTATATTCAACAATGTTTCCGCACGCCTATTTGTATAAAAGACAATCAACGTGATAGCTGGGCGCACCGATTTAGCCGAATGAGCGTGTCGCATTAGATTTATTCACTACCTAGGCCAAATAATGGCTATCGGATATAAGAGGGCTTGAACAAGCTACTATGCAGCATTAGTATCGAAACTATCTTAGCGGCTAAAACGAGTGGCAAAAGGAGTGAGGGGCTGAGGAGGGAACGCTTCTCGACCAGTCGGAGTGGCGAGCTTCCCTCCCTCATGTGCCGTATCCGTGCAGGTTGTCTTAATGTAGTACATCATGCAGTATATATTCAATATTAAACTATTGCTTGTACAGATGCTTACCTAATCAGAGTCATATACGAAATGGACATATTAATAAATAAATAATGTTAATGCCCTAACCATTATACCATTCAGGTTACTAGTAGTGCTAGCTGTCAAGCTCATAAATTGTCATTAAACTGGCGAACTCGAAGAGGCATCATCGAATTGCCTACAAGTCCAGTAAAAGTAGATTAATAAATAGGCTTTTTTTTTACATTAAATAAGACTAACATTTTTTATTTATTTAATTATGAGTATGCGTTATTACAACACTTTTTCAAAAAATCTAATAAACATTCGCCAAAACGAATGATAAAACACGATTACTTCTAGCTGCAAAAAAAAAATATTCTTCTATTCAGATCCTTTGTTTTTTTTAGTTAGGTAAACAGTACGGTTTTTAATATTAAAAATAAATTTGCTATTATAATTACCTGAAGCGTAAATCAACCTGATAGATAACCTCCTTATATCCTTTTCCTTTTAGATAGATCCTTTTCGCCACGCCGGATAGCGGAGGTAGATTTAACTAGATCAAAATAGGGGATAGGCGAACTCCTATTGTACGAACTTGTATCAAACATTGCGCGAGCCGTCGTATCCTTGCGCAGCCAGAATGCGTATTCTGAATCCATCTTTATACTGTGCCGTAAGGGCAAAAAATTGTTTCAAATAAAAATTTCAGGAAATTACAGGCCTAAAATTAACACTTTGAACTGATTTGATCCTGTGAATTTTGACGGAGGTATTTTTTGAATTTCAAAAACCAATTTTTCCCACCCCTTGGACCAATGGTTGGTGCTATCAATAAAGTTTACTTAGATACATTTTAGGCCCTTATCTAAGGAATAATATAAAATTTTAATAAATTCGATATCTTATTTACTAAAAAAGATATAGAAAAATTTCTTTTTTTTAAAAAAAAAACCCTTGTTTGATTTTGCCTATTAACGAACACAACCGAGATTTTGTGCCCGTAAATTGTATGAATCAATTTGAAAGTGATTAGTCTAAAATTACGGCAGTTATCGCGTCCACAAGAAAGTGATAGACATGTAAACTATTAAACTGAGGGTGGTTTTGGGTTCTAGGGGATGTGAAACGCAAAGTGCTCATTGCAATAGGTTTTCCTAATGAAATCTTCCTAAAATCAACGAGCGTCCTACCAAATGAGCGTGTTTCATTAGATTCAATCACTGCCTGGGAAAAATTGTAGAAGTTTTAGTTTAAAAAACGCTAGTCTGAATTAAAGTATGCTGAAATCTTAATATTACTGGCCTACATAGTTTGAGGGTTGCGTCCGTGGTGGGTCATTGCCATGAGTTACGATTTCGCTCAGAGGACGAAAACGAGTGAAGGCATTTTGCTACTATCGCCACCATTTTTGATTTAGACGTCCCTCGGGAAACGGCCTTCCATAAACCGAACAGTAAAAACTAGGGGTGGATATGGAAAAAGTTCGGGAGGCGGTAAAATGTCAAGGACACATGTTTTCGATTTGCTGAAAATTCGTCAATTTACAATTCCTCTAATAACAAGAGATATGGTAACCAATACCGATAGACCGTAATAAATGATTAAAATTATGAAAGTTCTTGGGAGAGGAGGGGGATTACATCCTTCACCTCCTCCACTCCCCCTTTGGGATCCGCGCCTGTTTACCTGTGACGTGGCCTCTTTAAACCATAAAAACTGACGTTGAAGTGTTGACATATTTTGGGGTTTTCAAATCACATAAAAAATACCTAGATGGGTCATAGACCACGGTGAAACAGCGATTGAACTGACGGGTTCGTAAAAGACGCAAAGATGAGAGATTGTATCTTCGAATTTTATTAATTTTCTTAATATTCAGGCAATTACTAGGCGCCCCGTGAATGTTAAAATAACAGAAGTTTGGCGTGAAATTTTACCTATATCCTTCGCCGCGTATCCGCTTGGGATAATAAATCATAAATTATTATTTTTTATCAGTTAGGGAAATAATAATTTTGTAAATTATGCACAACTACCGCAGTATTATTAATTTTACCCCTGCTTTTAGAAGACCACGTGTTGTTTTTTTATTTTAATGATTATAACTAAATTATTTATAAAAATATTTATTAATTAAAAATAACTATTATATAAGATGTTTATTGCGATAAAAAAATGACGGGTGTACGACAAGCTAATGTCAAAATTAACCAATAAAACATTCAAAAAAATGTTAACCGCTAAAAAAATATTTACATAAACAGTCGATTCATTGCTTTTATTGATTTCTCTTCACGAATAAGAAATACGCTGCACTTTGTAACTACAATGTTTAAAATCCTATGTGAATCGTGTATACTTTTGAACTATTTATAGAGGTAATTTGATTGACGTATTATTTAAAAGTAACGTGTGTTTTATTTATCGATATTTTTTTCAAATTATTATGCCTCAGCTCTTGAAGAGTTTTCCGAGAATATCCTTAGACACAAGTCTATTAGAGTTTAAACAGTTGGAGTGTAGAGTTCCTCCGGGGAAAATATTGATTACATATGTATGGATTGACGAGTTCGAAGATATTTTTAAAACAAGAAACAGAGTCATTGATGTTATACCTAAGGATATTGAAGGTATTTCCTTATATCTTCTATTTTAAACATAGTAAATGTAATTCAGGATGCTTTCTTAAAAATAACGACCTACAAATTGTTATAACCATATAGCCAGACACATAGATGGTGGTTGATGTAATGCAGAGGAATCTAATATGCACGTCTTTCCTGTTCCGAAACATAGGTATATCAAGCAAACCAATCAAGAAGGCGTAAACAGATGACAGTGCTTCTTATTGTGAAAGTGAACCATCAGAGATGTATGATTCTAATAATATTTACAAGTTTGCCGGTTGTCATAGTTTATCTTGATATAACAAAAGCATTTGATATCTTCCACCATGAAATTTTAATGCAAATGATGGTAAAAATGTCATTCTTTGCGATTTATTTTAAAAATAGATGGAACTTTTGAGTTTCTGTGAGTTTAAGATCATCGGAGTCTGCTCTTATTGGTATATTTTGACAGCCATAAGGTGTCATTTTTTTCTTTTTCAATGTCCAATAATGTTTTCTTTATCATCTTTTAAAGTATATTTGACAATAATTAAAAATATTATTTAATTTATATTAAATCATTTGAGAGGATATTTTGGGTTTAAAATCGATTGAGATCGTGGTAGTCTAGTGGTTAGGGCGTTGGACTATTAGCCAAAAGGTCGCGGGTTCGAATCCGCACATGGCCATACCATTTTTAACGCTTCATTACCACCATCTCCCCTGACTCTAGGACAGGCGAATTTGGTCTAGTTAAGTAGGACCCAAAATAATTGGTCATAGCGATTATTTAAAAAAAAATGTGTGTAGTAATAAATATTACTTTGTTTTGTATATTTTTTTTATGGGTTTTACAATTTATCCTTAGGATTTCTTTTATATTGGTTCAAAAGTTGGAAAAATAATATTATTTATTTGACTATTTATTAAAATATACGAGTATACTGTATAGATAGATGTCATACCATTTCAACAATTGCCAACAACCCTAGGTTATTTGACTGAGCCAAAATATTATTTAATTACGACCTAGATTATAGCAAATAATAGCGATATAGTATCATTGTCTCTGTAAAACGTATGAATACAATAAAATTATTTTAGTGTACTTACAATGAAAAGAAACTGGGAAAATAGTTGGTTCATAATAAATACTTTATAACCATTTTAATAAAATTGATATTGTTATAAATTTAGATCTCATGGTGTGGAGTTGCGGAAGTCGGAATAAGCAAGCAGAGAATGAAATCTTACTGCGTCCGCGGCAATTATTTCACTACGATTGCAGCCGGAAAGACAACCATGTGGTTGTAACATGTGACACTTACAAATCTGACGACACTTGCGGTAATTATTTTTTTATTATTTGCTAATGTCGTGTGATTCTAGTTTTTTTTAGGAAAAACCATTTTTATCAGCACCGAATGAATCTAATTGCAAGACGCTCGGAGGTGATGTGTTTGTTCGTTCGGCTAAAGCTGTTACCTTGATTTTCGCTTATCTGTCACGTTGACTTTCTACCTATGTATGTATATAAACATGCGAAAACATTGTTTAACGTAAATGCCAGTTTGGGATGATAATTTGGAAATTTAGATTAAATTTATCCAATTTTCTTACAGAACCAAACAAATTACCGCTTTTATAGACTAAAAGTTAATCAACATTTTTTAAAACTATATAACTCGAAAGGCGAAAAATTTTAAACAACAAAAGAATTTTGTGCTTATTATTATATTAAGAATTTAATTACAATTTGTATTACGATTTATAAACTACTAATATTCAAATCTCAAAACTTAGATAACATTATATATAAATTTTATGCCAAAAAGGATCTGATAGGTTGTTCAACAGCGCCTGCTGATCGTGGATCGGACAAGGACTATATATATAGTAAAATTGTAAAACGTATTTCCTAAATACCGAAACGAAAAAATATAACGAATGTGATATATAATTGTACTAGCTGACCCGGCCACGCGTTGCTGTGGCTAAAGTTTTTGTTATATTACATTATAGTAAACAATCTAAGAGGAACAATAAGAGAACATCAGTCACGGAGTCCACTATGCTTTTTCACACAGATGGTATTTGTAAAAAAATATGCTGATCTCCTTATTTGACTTTCTACTACTATAACCCTTTAGTACAATGAAATTATTTACGAACAAAGACGAAAATGTTGATGTTGGTATACAAATTCACTGGATTGAGATTTGAAGGGGAAGTACGTTGAACACAATTAATTAAAATGTTCTTACACTTGATACTAAGCAGAAATCAATAGGTAAAAAATAAAAATTTATCAGATTTATTATTTCCATTTAATTTTATAACAAATATAAGTATATTACAGTATAATACAGTAAATAACATGTGACGCTTAAACTCATGAATGAGGTAGGCAAGGCAGACAGTCTTAAACTTTTAAACATTAATATCTTTTTTTTGAATTATAAATACTTTCAATTTCAATTTAATTTAACACCAATCGGTGCACAATGTTTTTGGTTAACCTGTCTTTAGCTAACACAAATAGATTCGACGGTTTCCCAACACGTGAACACGCAACATATAGTTGCCCATGAGAAAAACATGGATTTTCCAAATCTAAACCACAAATGGACATTGTTTGACCTTGAGATTTATTTATAGACATGGCTAAAGCTAAACGAATTGGAAACTGTAGCCTTTTGAAGGGTATGGTAGAATCTGATGGTATCATCGGAATACGTGGCAGCAGGACCACTTTTCCTTTAAACTTCCCAGCCAAAATGGTTGCTTCAAGAATGTTTCCGGTGATCTTTTTGATGACCAAACGCGTACCGTTACATAATTGAGGTGTATTCAAATTACGGAGGAGAATAATAGGGGAACCAATCTTTAATCGAAGATTATGTGGTGGCATTCCAGGGATATCTAATGAATTTAAAAATTCAATCGGAAAATTTACACTTTCATTTTCATCAACAACAGTATCGATTGATTTAAAAGACATCAGATCGCCTGGTAACAACTGTTGTATCTGGAAGTTAATTTCGTCAACATCAACGTTTTTGGCTGCCAAAATCGCCCGTTGACTAAGCCATTCATGATTCAAATAATTATTCTGTATATCCGGGAAAATACTCTGAATCAATTCAGTTTTATCCTGAACAACAGTGCAAAAATTGTCTGGTAGTTTAATGCATTGCGTATTTGGTTGCAGTTTTATTTTACCGTTCCCAATATCTAGTAGTTGTTCGGAAAATATTAGTGCTGATGGATCATTTTGCAATTGTACTCGCATATTTATGGTCAATCGAAGTGTTTCAACACTTCGCCATAAGAATGATTGTTTCAAACATGCATTAATCTCATCCGCGAAAGTAGAGCGAGGTATAACCGGTAAGGTCTGCCGGAAGTCACCAGACAAAAGTAAGATAGCACCACCGAAAAGTTTATTATTGCTGTTTAAATCTTGCATAGTTCTGTTTAATGCTTCAAGTGAATATTTGTGTGCCATTGTGCACTCATCCCAAATTATTATAGAACTCTTCCGCAACACTGCAGCTATTCCACTATTCTTTTTGATGTTACACATTGCATCTGGTTTATTATGAACGTCCAATGGCAGCTTGAATGTTGAATGTGCTGTTCGCCCACCATCCAGTAAAGTAGCCGCAATGCCTGACGATGCTAATGCTAATGCGATGTTTTTGTTGCGACCGTATTTTGGCAAGAATCAACGATATTAAAAATGTCTTACCGGTTCCACCGGGTGCATCCAAGAAAAAAAAACCGCCTTGTTCAGCAGCAACAGCCAGCATAATCCGATCATAAATAATTTTTTGTTCTGCTGTCAGTAATGGTTCACTGTTCATGATAATTGTTGCTAAACTTCCATGGTCATATTGATTTTCTCGTTGTAAATCGGTATTGACTAAGTCGGTGGCTGGACGATTAGGTGATGGCATACCATAATGATTAAGTGGTAAATTTGAAATAAGAACACATAAATCCTCGATCAAGACCAATGCTTCATTGTACATCTCTGGTGTATAATCTATGTTTTGGCATTGATTTGTTTGTCTAATTCGGTGCAAGATGTCTTCTGTCATACAATTTTTATATTTTTCCCACAAAGTTTGTGCTTGCGAGGGATAACATGTCGCCAAAATAATTGCAAACAACTGACGAATGTTATTCGGTGTTGATGTCAACGCAGCATCAGCAAGCGTTAAGTCCCAATGGTTATCGTCTTCTAGCAATTGCAGTTCACGACATGCATCCTGGTATGTATTGAATACTCGACCATTAGCTGTTCGTAAAAATTCAAAAGACGTTGGTCCGGGAACATTCACCAATAACAAACGTAAATAGAAGCACTCACGTTGCTTTGGATGTACCGTGTAAAGTCTCCCCAATGTCTTAGCTTTGAATATGCCTGTAATGGAAGGATGTGGTTTTCCTTGTTTCCGTGGCTCCCATTTTTTACTGGATTTGTTCCATGTGAAATAACGTGGAACATCACCATACACCAATGTCTTCGCGAATTGGCCAAAAACATCAGGTTTTTGACACAATGTAAAAAATTCAGTTAGAGTCGTTTTCGGAGCTTCGAACGCTCTTTGGAGAACATTTTCTTCAGTGAAGTATACACGTTGACCGTTTTCAAGATGTATTGCCAGATGTTGGACAGCAGGATCTCTTTCGTGGATGGGAAAGCTGAGAATATGCCAAATAGCTTCATTGCTGCTAATGTATCTGCCCATTTGGTATCGTGCTATTTCGTCATTTTTATTTATGTTTTTTACTTCAAATATGGCCAAATCACTGCCTTTGTTTACATATTTACAAATATACTTAATTGATTTAACAGAACTGCAAAGCTCAACATTGATATGAGCTTTGTAAGTTTTTGAAAGTAGTGGTGAGTATGGTACCACCCACTGATTATCAAACTCAACTTGATTTGGAAAGTTCGGCAGTCGCATTGTAAATGTGTGGCCACCATTCTCAGTACTTCTGCGGCGATACATTGGATAACCATCAATATCCGTGATCGTGTCATTCGTATGCGGCTTTGGGAAGTTTTTTTTACATTTTCCATTTTCCATGCACGGTGACGTCATGTTGAAAACACCGCATGGCCCATGGATCATGTGTTTGGTGACAATATCAAATAATTCTTGATCAATTAATGGGTCTGGAATTTCGGCTGAAATTATTTGATCGATTTCTTCAGGACGGATTCTATCTTTAAGCCAAACCAAAATGTGGGCATGAGGCAAACCTCGCTTTTGCCACTCTATCGTATACAGCCAACAACGTGTGATACCAAAAATTGTATATTTAACAATAAAATCAATTAAGGATTTCAATTTTTGTTTAAACACACGTGCAGTTAAATCATGACGATGAATGGCTTGTTGTTGTAACGTGCCGGTGTTACCGCACGCACATCACTAAACCCCCCAACCATTTGTCTATGGTCGGCGCGCGGCCGACTTCAGTCACCGCGCGCCGCCATGATTTCAGTCTCAACAAATACACCACCTCAGCAACACGCCTGCGTTGTTATTTCTCCCGTCGCGACCTCTATAGTGGAATAATTACCGGGTGCGGCGCGGAGAGCCGCACTTCCACGCCAATCATTATTATAACCATCATATAATATAACTCAATTATATCGGACCGGTACAATATCATGATTTTTTTTTTTAAAACGGCAAATTGTCTGAAAAGAAAAATGACACAATCTTTGACGTTTTTAAATAATTTAGAAAAGTTTATTAATTTTTTGATAAACCGTAGGATAGAAAAATATTTATAAAGGTAAATACGAAAGAAGTCCTGTACTTGAGAGCACAGGACGTCGGTTTAAACCCAGCACTGAATGTTTTCTGTCCTCTTTAGTGTAAAATATTGTCAAAGTAACTAAACTAACTAACTATCTAATAAAACTATATAATTTGAAATATCTAATTAAATAAAATAAAAAAGGGTGACATTTTGAGAAAAATTATAAAAATAAAGGATATGTAAAAAATGTAAAATTAACGCATGTGATTAGTGTGCGTATTATTTATACGCACACTATTAAGCGTATTATTTATCATGATCATGATGCGCATGCTTCATGTATTTGACCTTATGTTTATAACAGCGAAAAAAATTTTTTATAACCCGTTGGATTTAAAGCCAAAACGAAAAATAAGCATCATATAAACTAAAAAGTTCCAGCACTTGGGACAATTGAAAAAAATGCATTTAAATTTCCATCTGTTTCCCGTTAGTATCAAATATTAAGTACCTTCGTCCTAAGATAAATTCTTGAACAGTGTATTTTTAAAATTATGTTATTAACTGATGTACTAAAATTTATTCATATGATAAAATAAGTTGTAGGTTTTTATTTTAACTTATTGCACACGTTATATACCTACATTAGGTATATATATATATTTTTAAACTTTAATGTATCATTCGTTGTCTACATTGAGAAATAACATGACATTTAAATTAGCCTCAAAATGAACATACATTTAATAGCAATTATGAAATAATCATTTTACAGGGGAACACAGTACCGCCACACCCGCTTCGAAACCGTTCTGCGTCAAAAACTTTTGTTCGAAGCTGTTGCGCGGTGGACGGTTTTGGAAACCACGTTTATTCCGATACTTTTCCGCCCAACCGAAAAAATGCCGCCCTGAGAACGATACAGCAGTAGCCCCAGCGGCTCGGGCGGGCCGGCTTTCGTCGCTTTCGAGTGACGTCCCACATTTGCAAGGAAAACTCAAGGAAAATCCATGCAAAGGAGTACTAAAGTATGAAAAATATCATAGTTCTCATCAAACTGCAAGACTTTGTATTATGTATAATACACAAGATGAATTCACTTTGGGACAAAAGTTTTTCTCCAATAAGTGTTTCGTTTTTTCTTTTGTTACTTTTTAAGATATCTTATCACGGATAGTTTGTTTGTCGCTTGTTTTGTACACCGTATCCCAAGAGCATCCCGATAAAAAACACAGGTAATTGACCCTGACGTTTCAATCATGATTTTTTTTTATCAAAATTCATCATGGTTTCAGAAGAAAAAAAATCGCAACTTGATAATATGAAATCGCTCTTGTCATAAGTTCGCGCGCGCAGTCATTGATCGGCTTTGGCTGAGCGTGTGCGAGCAAAAAGAGAATTTACACGAGTCCCTTCCTCTCCATCGCTCCCCCCTCCCTTCCATTTCCCCTGTGTTCCCCTGACCGGCGTTCTTTAGGCCGCTTCGTAATTATTAAAAACACGTCAATACTCGAATTTATTGTTGATTCGGTTTTTATTTTATTAGGTGGCTCCCTGTGTGTACCGAATGTGGAATATCTAAAAATTACGTCGAAAGTTTAGGCGAAGCAGTCGGCCAAGGAATAAAACTTAAATACCACAAGAAGAGCACCTGAAATATTGAGGAAAACAAACAAAGGTTTAAAAATATTAGACCAAAAATGATTTAAGAATGACATTTCTGTACCTACAAATATGTAATTTGCGTTTATAATAAAAAGGGTAGTTTTTTTTTTCAATATAACCTCTTATTTAGGCTCACAGTTTGATATTGTGAGGGCATCTCCCTATCAGCGTTCGCGTGCGTGTACGAACACGCGCCGATAAATGCTGAGGCAAGGTGAGCATTTCTCTACACGGGGCCGGAAGCCGGGTGCATTGTTCGCGGCACACGTTCGACCGCGTACCAGTTGACAGGGGGTGTCCCCTCTCAATTATATAAGCAGTACCCCGGCGGCGGCGCGACCGAAATCTTCGTAGTACCATGGCCGTGGGCGCCGAAAGATCTTCAACGACTCTAAATACATATAAATCATTTAAAAACACACACACACTACTTTAACTAAATAATAAAA
This sequence comes from Neomicropteryx cornuta, assembly GCA_020383195.1. NCBI lineage: Eukaryota > Metazoa > Arthropoda > Insecta > Lepidoptera > Micropterigidae > Neomicropteryx > Neomicropteryx cornuta. The sequence goes on along the minus strand of JAHKQU010000021.1, from coordinate 15,838,448 downwards.
GAAAAATAAATATATATATCTTACACAATCGTTATTTATTTGAAATCTTCATTATTTAATTAAATGTTTGTAGATGAATATTAGGGATATAGGTGTATGACGTCTCAGTCAATCGGTATAAACGATAGTATAAATATGCATAAAACCCGAGCAGAAATCTTAAAAGACGTTTTATTTATCGTAAAAATGTTATAAGACGAAAATAAACCTATTTTAAAAAACATCCCTTTCGGTACGCCGAAAGACGGAGGTACATTTCACCGGATCAAAGTAGGGGATAGGCGATCTCCAATTGTACGAACTTGTATCAAACATTGCGCGATCCACTTACCGTGCGGCACCGCAACCCGTACACTTGCGCAGCGAGAGTGCGTATACTGAATACCCTCTTTATAATGTGCCGTAAAGGTTGTTCATATCAAAAATTGTTTTGAACAAAAGTTATAGTGAAATTATAAGCCTACAATTTACATTTTGAATGGACTTAATCCTGTGCCCATTAAGAGAGGTATGATTTTTTTGAATTTTGAAAAACCCTTTTTCCCACCCCTAGGACCAATGGTTGGTGCTATCAAAAAAGTTTACTACGATAAGTTTTAGGTCTTATCTAAGGAATAATATAAAATTTAAATGAATTTGATATCTTATGTATAAAGAAAGTTAAAGCAAAATTTCCCTTTATAGAACTTCCCACCCACCTCATTCCCACCACCTTAGTCTGATTTTGCCCCATTAACGAACTTGACCGAGATTGGTATCAAATTACGGCAGTTATCGTGTCCACTTTGTCGTTTATCGTGTATAAACTTTAAAACTGAGAGTGGTTTTGGGCCCTAAGAGATGCGAAACGTAAATATATATCAAACCCATTACAATAGGTAGCTTTAAAAACGCTTTGGAATATTCTATGTTGGTGAATCATTTTATTAAACTGATTTAGGCAAAGATTTATGCACATATGATGTCTCAGAGAAAAAACAGTTGAGCACATTAAAATAAATGTTGTGGACTTTAAAAATGACTTTTATGCTTAATTTATGCTAGGACGAGCGACCAGCATACGGTAGTAGTGTCTGTCATGCGCGCACACCGCGATTGGTTGTTGTGTGATGCGTTTGTAGACTCCTCCTCCATTTGCATCTACAGGCGATACCGAGAAAAACTTTTACTCGTAAAGATCATTTTGAAAAAAGTTTGTGACCTCAAAGCCGCAGCGTTGCTATTTAAATCGTTTATTTCATCACTTCACTTAATTAAATTACAACATTTAATAGTGACACTACTGCATACACATTTTTTATTTTGCCAATTACTACAATACAAAAAAAAAATAAACGAATTGAAATGCAAATGTAAATGCAATTATGTATATGAAATGTGATAAAATATAAAAGGACAAACAATTAAATCCAACACAAGGGGGCATTTTGGATACCATAAAAAAAAACATTCCCAATTTACACCTGTTTGTCTAGATCAGGCCCACGATAAATTAGGGTAAAATTGTAAAATGGTAAGGGTAAAATGATGTTTACATAATCCCAGTCTCATTCTTGTTGGGGAAACCGGCAGGGTTTGTTCAGCGGTAATGACCTCAGAGTGTTTAATATATTATTATTTTATTTTTATATTTTAATATACTGTGGATACAAAAATAATTTGTTTGACTCTAGGTCTAAAAGAAGAACTATACGAAAAACTTTGATATGCTTTATAATTAATTGTGTTAGTACACTAATAAGGTTGCGCTGTAAGCTTAGTCGGGCAGTACTCATAGCGCTGTAGGTGTTTCTAGAGATTTTTTTTGTTCCATTTTTTCAATTAAGAAATTACAGGAAAACGTTACAAAAACTCGTAACGTCTAACATAATATCTTTCTGAAAATTATTATGTTTTATTATTATCACAATGAAATTAAAAATATTATTCATGAGTACCCATGCTTCTGACCTAAAGCACTGAAGCAGATTTTTTAATAATGCATTTCGAAATCCAGAAAATACATGTCAAAAATATAAAATGTAATTTTAATAAAAAATCGTCTGCATAGTAAAGATAATAAAAATTTCTTGCACTGTAACATCATTTTTTTTTAAATCTTGGTACAAATTATGTATCGCAATGCAATAATTGTGGTACGATAGCATTAATTTATAATATTAAAGTATACATTTAACTTATTTTCTGAGAAAGTTAAAAGATTTTTTTCTAAAATTATTGCTAGGATCTACCCAACTAAGCATGGCCCGTACTAATTAAGGTAGATATGTTAAACTTATTTGTTTTGGTTATGGATTGAATATTGTTTTTTTGATTAATGTGTAATAATATAATTAACTAGGTATACATAAATTACAGACACATAACGTAAATTAATAAATGCCTCTCTAAACTCTAAAACAAATCCACAGTAAATAGGGCGCAATTTGGGTTCAAGTTGTACGATTCTTTGTCAATGTTTTTGGTACAAAACATGATTAGTAAAGCAAATAGCGTACCTCGCCTGATTAAGTAGTAAACTCGACGCCCACTTTCCGCAGTAAATCGCTATTCGCTAAGCGGATCACGAATGGGATTAAACTAAATCATGTTTTCGAAACATGTTGGGTTTAATTTAATAGGAATTTATTGTTTTAACAAGAATCTTAAATTAACTAAACGAGTGGTGGTTTTTTTGTAATTTAAATCTGTTAATTTAAAGGGTCAAATAAGATGGTCAGATACCGATTACTACTATTATTACTTATCACAATAGTGCCGAATTTTAGTAGTTACAGTTATGGTTTATTACACATATTTTTTGAGCAACTTTCTAAATATAATAATTTGTAATCTAAAATAATTTCTACATTTAAATATATAAATAAAACAACTTGAAAAAAAAGTAGTACAACAAATTACTTTTGATATATAAATAAATTTTAATAATATTATCTTGATTTAGGTTTGCGTAATGGCTAAATAATCTGTACTCGCCGTTATATTGATACATGTCTGTTAAAAAAAGAAAACCGATTTTGATTTTTATTCAAACTGTCAAACCAGACAACTGTTTTAAAATAATTTGTTTAAAATAATTTAGCAACAATATTATGAAAGTTTTATTTATTATTTCATTCATAACATTGATGTCTTAATAACAAAAAAATATATACACACAACATATTTTTAGGCATACTCGTAGATTCGGTGAGGTGCAGTGTTTTACAAACATTTCTATAAGCTTGCTGAAAATGTTGAGTCGAATTTACTGAAAATAGATACAAATATATAAATTACCAGTGAATAAGTGAGGTAGAAACACAAATAAATTAACAAAATTAATGCCTCCTGCCCATAATTGATCCTTCGATAATTTTAATTTTAATTTTGTAATAATCATATTATACTTATACGAGTACTATAAATTATACTACTACTATATAAATTCTATAAATTATATAAAATATATAAATTATAGTACTAAATATACTATTTTTAAAAGTTGTTTATTTTCCCATCGATTAGTACTTTACTAGTTTCTTTAAACTTATCACGATGATGGAACACATCCTGTGCGACTCTCCCAACGCATTAATATCGAAGGATGTGGTCAGCAAGTACACGGACCTTCAGGTGCCCTGCGGAAAAGTCCTCGTCACCTACGTTTGGATTGACGAAAATGGGGAACAAATGAGAAGCAAAGACAGAACTATTGATTTTGTACCAAAGGCCCCCAAAGGTAACACAAATTTTCATTGTATTTTTAGATTATCTAATTATTTTTTGTATATGATAACAAACTGTCCTTCCCGGCTTCGTACGGGAATATATTTTTTTACGATTGTTAGAGGGCGTTGATCGCTTTGTGGCCTTTTTAAATATGCCAAAACTTGTGAGCGTTTTACAAAAGAATTACAATAAGAAATTCGCGTTATGTTTTTTTTTTAAATACGCCATAACGCTTCGGGGGTGCTTTTGTAAGGGCCAGGACGCGAATTTCGTGCTGCGCTCGAATCTCAAAAGGCATAAACGCGTTTTAGTTGTTTTTTTTTCGGTTTTTGGTCTTTGCGTCAAATATCCTCACTTAAATCTGCCTCAAACGACGCTCTAAAATCCATCCATTACTTTCCGAGATTAGCACGAACACAAGCTTACCAGAGACTTATTTTAAAGGATAAATATAGAATATAAACCGTTAAATTTTGTTTAATAAAATTAGCTTTTCTAATATTCAATTTGGTATCAATACCAATGACGGCATTTATTATAAATAATTTCATTGAATTTCAATAATGAATTTCTGCTAGGGCAGGTAAATGAATCAAAATAAAACATTTGCCAATTCCAAATATTTCGATATTTTAACCGATACATCTCCTTTGCGTATGTATCTGAATTGGAAACCACATAAAGCCATTTTACCCGTATTTTGAAATATGCAATATCTTAATATATATAAATCTCGTGTCACAATGTTTGTCCTCAATGGACTAATAATAAAATAATGGACTAATAATAAAATTTGAACACCATGTGCAGTTCGATGTGCACTTGAGAGATAGGATAGTTTAAATCTCAAATTATAGTCGCAATTTTAATTTATCGCTAATTTTTTGTCCGTTATTATTTGGCAGTCATAAAACTGACAGATGTCGATACCTTTTTATTTTATGGGCGATTGTGAAGAGCGCGTGACGACTCGGTGCCAGTATAATTTTATTGAACAAGCAGAGGAAAGAGCAATTGTGATATTATTGGAAAATTTTTTAGAAGATCACAATCAACTAATTCAATTGATCAAAAGAGTTTCGCCACGACTGCAAAATGACAATTATCAAATCGTCATAAAAGCCGACAAAGTACCATTAGGTGAACATGCTGGTAGATTCAGTCATAAAACTGACAGATGTCGATACGGAACGGCACGGAACATGCATGCATACAAGATGCGATGACTTACGTACGTCATTACGGCCGACCGGATTTATTTATTACATTCACATGTAATCCGAATTGGGAAGAGATACAAACTTTACTATTGCCAGGACAACAAGCCATTCATCGTCATGATTTAACTGCACGTGTGTTTAAACAAAAATTGAAATCCTTAATTGATTTTATTGTTAAATATACAATTTTTGGTATCACACGTTGTTGGCTGTATACGATAGAGTGGCAAAAGCGAGGTTTGCCTCATGCCCACATTTTGGTTTGGCTTAAAGATAGAATCCGTCCTGAAGAAATCGATCAAATAATTTCAGCCGAAATTCCAGACCCATTAATTGATCAAGAATTATTTGATATTGTCACCAAACACATGATCCATGGGCCATGCGGTGTTTTCAACATGACGTCACCGTGCATGGAAAATGGAAAATGTAAAAAAACTTCCCAAAGCCGCATACGAATGACACGATCACGGATATTGATGGTTATCCAATGTATCGCCGCAGAAGTACTGAGAATGGTGGCCACACATTTACAATGCGACTGCCGAACTTTCCAAATCAAGTTGAGTTTGATAATCAGTGGGTGGTACCATACTCACCACTACTTTCAAAAACTTACAAAGCTCATATCAATGTTGAGCTTTGCAGTTCTGTTAAATCAATTAAGTATATTTGTAAATATGTAAACAAAGACAGTGATTTGGCCATATTTGAAGTAAAAAACATAAATAAAAATGACGAAATAGCACGATACCAAATGGGCAGATACATTAGCAGCAATGAAGCTATTTGGCATATTCTCAGCTTTCCCATCCACGAAAGAGATCCTGCTGTCCAACATCTGGCAATACATCTTGAAAACGGTCAACGTGTATACTTCACTGAAGAAAATGTTCTCCAAAGAGCGTTCGAAGCTCCGAAAACGACTCTAACTGAATTTTTTACATTGTGTCAAAAACCTGATGTTTTTGGCCAATTCGCGAAGACATTGGTGTATGGTGATGTTCCACGTTATTTCACATGGAACAAATCCAGTAAAAAATGGGAGCCACGGAAACAAGGAAAACCACATCCTTCCATTACAGGCATATTCAAAGCTAAGACATTGGGGAGACTTTACACGGTACATCCAAAGCAACGTGAGTGCTTCTATTTACGTTTGTTATTGGTGAATGTTCCCGGACCAACGTCTTTTGAATTTTTACGAACAGCTAATGGTCGAGTATTCAATACATACCAGGATGCATGTCGTGAACTGCAATTGCTAGAAGACGATAACCATTGGGACTTAACGCTTGCTGATGCTGCGTTGACATCAACACCGAATAACATTCGTCAGTTGTTTGCAATTATTTTGGCGACATGTTATCCCTCGCAAGCACAAACTTTGTGGGAAAAATATAAAAATTGTATGACAGAAGACATCTTGCACCGAATTAGACAAACAAATCAATGCCAAAACATAGATTATACACCAGAGATGTACAATGAAGCATTGGTCTTGATCGAGGATTTATGTGTTCTTATTTCAAATTTACCACTTAATCATTATGGTATGCCATCACCTAATCGTCCAGCCACCGACTTAGTCAATACCGATTTACAACGAGAAAATCAATATGACCATGGAAGTTTAGCAACAATTATCATGAACAGTGAACCATTACTGACAGCAGAACAAAAAATTATTTATGATCGGATTATGCTGGCTGTTGCTGCTGAACAAGGCGGTTTTTTTTTCTTGGATGCACCCGGTGGAACCGGTAAGACATTTTTAATATCGTTGATTCTTGCCAAAATACGGTCGCAACAAAAACATCGCATTAGCATTAGCATCGTCAGGCATTGCGGCTACTTTACTGGATGGTGGGCGAACAGCACATTCAACATTCAAGCTGCCATTGGACGTTCATAATAAACCAGATGCAATGTGTAACATCAAAAAGAATAGTGGAATAGCTGCAGTGTTGCGGAAGAGTTCTATAATAATTTGGGATGAGTGCACAATGGCACACAAATATTCACTTGAAGCATTAAACAGAACTATGCAAGATTTAAACAGCAATAATAAACTTTTCGGTGGTGCTATCTTACTTTTGTCTGGTGACTTCCGGCAGACCTTACCGGTTATACCTCGCTCTACTTTCGCGGATGAGATTAATGCATGTTTGAAACAATCATTCTTATGGCGAAGTGTTGAAACACTTCGATTGACCATAAATATGCGAGTACAATTGCAAAATGATCCATCAGCACTAATATTTTCCGAACAACTACTAGATATTGGGAACGGTAAAATAAAACTGCAACCAAATACGCAATGCATTAAACTACCAGACAATTTTTGCACTGTTGTTCAGGATAAAACTGAATTGATTCAGAGTATTTTCCCGGATATACAGAATAATTATTTGAATCATGAATGGCTTAGTCAACGGGCGATTTTGGCAGCCAAAAACGTTGATGTTGACGAAATTAACTTCCAGATACAACAGTTGTTACCAGGCGATCTGATGTCTTTTAAATCAATCGATACTGTTGTTGATGAAAATGAAAGTGTAAATTTTCCGATTGAATTTTTAAATTCATTAGATATCCCTGGAATGCCACCACATAATCTTCGATTAAAGATTGGTTCCCCTATTATTCTCCTCCGTAATTTGAATCCACCTCAATTATGTAACGGTACGCGTTTGGTCATCAAAAAGATCACCGGAAACATTCTTGAAGCAACCATTTTGGCTGGGAAGTTTAAAGGAAAAGTGGTCCTGCTGCCACGTATTCCGATGATACCATCAGATTCTACCATACCCTTCAAAAGGCTACAGTTTCCAATTCGTTTAGCTTTCGCCATGTCTATAAATAAATCTCAAGGTCAAACAATGTCCATTTGTGGTTTAGATTTGGAAAATCCATGTTTTTCTCATGGGCAACTATATGTTGCGTGTTCACGTGTTGGGAAACCGTCGAATCTATTTGTGTTAGCTAAAGACAGGTTAACCAAAAACATTGTGCACCGATTGGTGTTAAATTAAATTGAAATTGAAAGTATTTATAATTCAAAAAAAAGATATTAATGTTTAAAAGTTTAAGACTGTCTGCCTTGCCTACCTCATTCATGAGTTTAAGCGTCACATGTTATTTACTGTATTATACTGTAATATACTTATATTTGTTATAAAATTAAATGGAAATAATAAATCTGATAAATTTTTATTTTTTACCTATTGATTTCTGCTTAGTATCAAGTGTAAGAACATTTTAATTAATTGTGTTCAACGTACTTCCCCTTCAAATCTCAATCCAGTGAATTTGTATACCAACATCAACATTTTCGTCTTAGTTCGTAAATAATTTCATTGTACTAAAGGGTTATAGTAGTAGAAAGTCAAATAAGGAGATCACCATATTTTTTTACAAATACCATCTGTGTGAAAAAGCATTGTGGACTCCGTGACTGATGTTCTCTTATTGTTCCTCTTAGATTGTTTACTATAATGTAATATAACAAAAACTTTAGCCACAGCAACGCGTGGCCGGGTCAGCTAGTGTATGTATATAAATAAGATAGTTTAGATCTAAATAACAACGCAACATATATCACACCTAGCAAAACAGTGTAACATTACTGAAGGGTACTACTTTTCCCGTACTATATTTTCCCCAGCTGACTAGTGGCGTACAGTATGAAAATATTTGACCCTAAACCCATTTTTTTTATTTAATACAATTTATTATATATTTAATAAATCAATAAAATAAAGGAACGTGATATGTTTGACATAACATTTTTTTGTCATCAATTGTGAACACTAAATTTTAGTGTGTATGCTAAGAAAGGGACTGTCGTTTGTCGCATCGTCTGTTGGGATGCAGGGGGGTATTTGTCACGTAGCGTGTTAAGTATCAACGAAAGTATAAATGATGCCGTGCATATCCATGTATTGTGTATTTTTACCAAGTAAGTTCGCATCTTATCTGCACAGATCTTCCAATGTGGGTGTGCGACGCCGGTACAAAAGATTGCGTAGGGGCTCAGGGCGATGTATTGCTGTTTCCACAAGTTCTATACCCCGATCCGTTCAGGAGAGGATTCAATTTATTAGCCTTATGCGATACATACAGATACGATTATGAACCAACCGGTAAGAAGAAAACCTATACTACAATAGTCTTGTAAAATCTGTACTATTACAAAATTGTAAAAACTGTTAGGAGGGGAGTGCATGCTCATTAAAAGCGCTGTTTTAAGCTGCACTAAAGAGTTCAATAGTTTCCATATAGTTTTTTTATAATGCACCACTCCTCAACCACGTATTTAAACGACTGGTTTATAGCTTTAGTTACGTTGAAGACTTTTCTTGTTACTTCTTGGAGGCTGATTTTTTAAATTGATTTACGTTTTTGAAATATAAATTAAATAAAAAAATGTTTTCACTTTTATTTTTCGCCAATTTACCCAAAAAATACTACATATTGTAGACAAAATAATAGCATAGTTCTTAGCAAAGCCACACTTTTGAATTTTATTCTTATTTTAGAGATAATTAAAAGTTACTAAAGTTAGATGTAATGTATTTCGACGTAGTTGTAAATTTTACGGCTCAACACTTTTACATTGGCATAATCAAAAACATGTCTTGATTAAATAATATTTGGACATAGGATGTGTCAAAGATCTTATAAAACGTAATTAACAAATAATTTTATGCCAAATTTTAAGAACAACGTTTATGTGAAGTTCTCAGCGGAGAAGGATAAGATAAGATAATTTATTTTCCATAAACAAAGTTATTGTACAGAAATGACAATTAGGTACATATTTGTACATACCGTTACATTTCAATTTAAAAAAAAACAACTGAAGACAGTAGAGAAACAAGAATAAAGAATACAATTAATAAAAAATACAAGAACAGAAATTACATATGCATTGTGTATACCTAATTTATCACTTAACTATCTAAAGGCCCTCCTTCTTAAGACTTTTTGAGTCTCTTAACTTTTATACAAAATAAAAATTTAGCTTATTAATTTCACAGAAGCCTAGATATTTAAGAGATAAAACGATACCTAGTTATATTATTTTTCTACAAATATCAATATATCGTGTTTATATTACAAAAAAAAAAGTGTATAATACCTAACCCAATTTTAATATATTTAAAAGTAACTAACGTGGAAGAAAATAAATGTTTTTCATTATTTTAGTTTTATTTTTTTATTATATTATATAATATTTATAAGTATTTTTTATTATTATTTATAATTTTAGAGACAAATCACCGTAAGCTGTGCGCGGAGGTGAGCGAGCAGAGTGCGCACGAGGACCCCTGGTTTGGCCTGGAACAGGAATACTATATGCTGGGCTCGGACGGGCGACCGTTCGGCTGGCCGAAGGGCGGCTTCCCCAGGCCTCCGGGCTCCTATTACTGCGGCGTGGGCGCCGAGAACGCCTGGGCGCGGGACCTGGTCGAATGCCACGTGCGGTGTTGCCTGTTCGCCGGGGTCGGGCTCGCCGGGACGAACGCGGAGGTCGCTCCCGGACAGTGGGAGTTCCAGGTAGTCGTCCACTTTATTCGTCAGCTTACTAGCAAAACCCAGTAGGCCATTTTAAACTATTTTTGATTTAAAACTTATACACAATGTTTACTATGCAATTATGACGCCGCCACGAGTTGCTAACGTAAGCATTTTGCACACCTGCGGAATTTCCAGATATTCAGTTATCATGCCCAGTTTAATTAGAAGTTTTTATTGACGTCAAAGACAACTACACTTAGTTTGCATATTCCTAATGTAAACCACATGCATTTGCTTTGTTTGGAAAAATGCTAAGTTGCATTTCACACGTTGTAACATCAAATCAGACCGTCTTGAGACGAGTTGTAAAAATTCCTTTCTCACGGTTTAATTTTCATAATCGAAGACATTACTTTCGCCTTTAGTCTTTACTCACCGCGCCCTCAGGCTAGACGCCTTCCTAAGTAGTCAAACAAATATACAAGTTTACTTTATACCGATTCGAAACTATTACCGGTCATTTATTAATTTATATTTCCATTCCTAATGAGTCAGAAATTGGTTAGAATAAATGTGAACCTGTGAATGTGAAAGTGTGAATGTAAACCTCAATAGACTAATTGATGACCCTGATCTAAACTCTATCTCTATCCTCACCCTATCCTCACTACACGTTAACGAGAAATCTTGCCATCCGTCAATCAACCGGTCGGCCGGGGTTGAAACCCTATCCAAAAAGATTATTTTGTTGATTTCAAACTTCATACATTTTTTTTTTAAGCACAAAGCAATTTAAGAGCGCTCTCACAAACAATTATTTTAAAAATGAGTTTATGATATTTTGATTATAGTGATAAAATTAGAGTAAAAGTATACCTAGTTAAGAATGACTACCTACTCTAGTCTAGTCTAGTATAGTTAGAATGCGTAATTTGATGTGTGCATAGTACACTCTTTTTAACAAAATTCCATACATATTTTAACGAGTTATGACACAATATTCAATTTTTAAAAATCAACTTCCAACTTTAGTCGTTTGTCAATTAAAATCAATACATAAAAAAAATATAATACCCGTGTTATACCTAAATAAAAAAAAAATATTTAAAAAGAAAACAATAATATTAGACTGAAGTGATAAAAAGTAATAATATAATACCAGTTGTTTTTAAATTTAGGGCACTCCTTTTAGGATGTTGATTTATATCGATAACTAAACCTGGACTCACGAAAAAAAAAAAATAGTTCAGTAATTACACAGGAAGAACTTAAAGTCGGCAGCATCCGTTTATGGGGAGTTTCTTGACCTAAAACTGAACAACTTTTGTTCAGCAAAAGTTGTTCCATATCCAAATAAAAATATAAATACTCTATCGAGCGTTTGGTGCGCGTATTGTTGTATTCCTGACCTATCCAATTGACCTAAATTACAATATTTGCGCGCGGGAAACTATCCGCCGTTCACTAATGGCAATACATTGGTATATTATTTATATTACAAGCAGCCGCTGCTTCGGGCAGTTTTAACGATTTCTGAGCGGTGCATCTGTCCTCTCCAGGTCGGCCCCGTGGGCGGAGTCAAGGCCGCCGACGACGTCTGGATGGCCCGCTACCTCATGTATCGCCTGGCCGAGGAATACGGCTTGGGAGTAACCTTCGATCCGAAGCCCGTGAAGCTTTGGTCTGGAACCGGGGCTCACATGAACTTTTCTACGAAATCGTCGAGGGACGAGGATGGCATTGTGTCAGTATTAATTCACCTCAAATCTATTTTATTTATTTAATCTATCAAGTGTGACGGACAGAATGGTTTATTCTTTATTTACTATGGGTTCGTGGCGTGTCCGTTGAGTGTGGCGAATAGAGATATTTATCCGCGCCTATAGCCCCAGAGTATCGCCAACTATTAAAAAACTCCACAAAGGAATATACTGAAATTAAATAAACCAATCTGCAACTGTGATTTTTTAGAAGTAAGTTTATTTATTTTTATCCAATTGTACAATACAGCTACAATACAAAGTCCATACATCTTTCCTTTTTTTTTTAAAATATAAAGTTCTAGGTTTTAAATATAATTAGCTATAGAAAAGAGGTTCAGGCATATTGGATTATAATCACTTCACTAGGCGTAATGCCTGTATCGAAGTGATAAATATTCGAGGCACTCAATATTTTATTTGGAGGGTGCTCTTATATATATATAAACATATGTACACATATTTATATACATATAAATATATATATATACATAATATTTATTAATTGCGTTAATGTTATATTACTATTAGATACTCAGAAATTATAACAGATTTGAATAACATACTAATACATACTATTACAAAATATATTTATTTTCATAATGTATACACACTAAAAAATACATAAATACAAATAATAAATACATATAATATAATATAATATGAATATACACACAATATAATAGGCACAGAATATATATGGATCCATATTTTTACTAAATTAAATATATCTAAACAAAATCCCGCACCGTGGCGCAATCACCTTAACGCGTCCACAGATATAGGGCCGGTATTGGGATTATACCGAGGTTTGTTTTGTCCATCACTATACATTCACGACTTACTTGGAACGACCCATACCTATTTTGGCAAAATTATTGTAACGAATTATCGCCATTTGTACTGCTGAACGAGTTTCTAGTGTATTTTTCTGCGTTTATAAGTGAGTTGAAGCTATTACTTTTTTTATAACATTACGTATATAATGTGTCTAAAGAGTTATGAGGTGTTTTTGTGAATCAAAGTGTCAGAGAATTGCAAAAATATGTTACGCAATCACAAGAGAGCCCGCCATTGATCGAAGATGTCGCCATCAAAATAAAATAAGGTAATTTGTAGCTTTTAATATGTTTGTATGTTAACAAATTTTTTTTTTTTTTTGTTATGGAATATAAATTGGCCGATGAGTATAAGTCTATAACCTTCCTAACTAGGTAATAGTTACCTGTTCTAAGGAAGTGATACAGTGCATAGCAGAGACCAGCGCAAAACCCTGAGAAAAATATAAAAATAATAAGGCACAAATATACACACTGATATACACACCCACACACACATACACATATGAATACAATTTAAATGTTTACTCAAGAATACTTAATATATAAAAAAATAAAATGAATAAATAAAACAATTAAAAAATAACAAATAAATGAATAAACAATTATTAAATATATAGGTAAATAAATATTCGATATAAATAAATAAATATTCAATATAAAAATAGTGTTATACTACATATAGTATAGAAACATATCTTATAGTGATATATAGTGATATATAGTGATATATACATTGGGCATAAACATATGTTTTTGGGCATAAACATTAAAACATATTTACTTAGTATGACATATCTAAGTAAGCATATTTTTTTTTTTTATTTTTTTTTAAACATTCTAGGTAACTAAAATAATATTTTTTACTTAGTAGCTAAAGTCGCTTAAATTACAGTCTTATTAAGTTTTATCTAATCAACTATTTCAGAAATTAATTTCTCAGCAGCATCTCTACCCAAAGAGATTAACCATTTTAAGATAGATTTAGCGAGACAAGCTTTAGTTTAGCTTTAGTTTAATTAGGAGGTTCAATAAGGATTAACTTTCCATTATTCCTTTTTCGTTATACTAATACATATATACTTACTTCTTAGACTAATAGTTACACTTTGATATAATAGAGCTTTGATTCACAGAATCACTATACATACGAGTACATACCAAGTTATACTAAAAACCTAATAAAGCATTAAATTCCTTTCAAACTTTTAGATATTACTTAAATATCAACTCAGTAAAGGCGTAATCCAACCTTCAATAATAATAACGCAATATAATATTACTTTTAAATACATAAAATCAAGATTTACCATAAGATTCAAGATCTTCCAGCCGAATAGAGATCCTTATTTACTTCCGGCCGAAATTACGCAAAATTGCCTCCTAAATGAATTATCAATCCCCTAATTTTCGCTAGACTTTTCCTTGAATATCCATTATCTCGATAGCCACGGCTCTAAAAGATAAGCAACTTGAGATATAATTGAAAGTACCTACTGCTTTGGCAATCATTCTGAACCGTTCTCTAGAGGGTATTCCTTAGGATTGTGCGGGAAATTTAATTCGCTTTAGAGGTAAAGGCTATTAAGGTCTAAGCGAATCGCTTACGCGTAACAAACTCAAATTTACTAATTATATTTAGAAGTATATTAATATAATTTATAGAAAAAAGTCTCCATTTTAAATATACACAGCGTCCCAAGACCTTTCTGATAAAAAATCAAGGCAATTGGTCCTGCGTTTTCAAACATGATTTGTTTTGGCCAACATGGTTTCTGAGAAAAAAAAAATGCAAACTTTAGGTCATAATATTAAATCGTTCTTGTCATACGTTCGTCCGCTCGCGAGGCTGTGCCGTGTCAGCTTATTGACTGGCTTTGGTGACCTCGAGCCAGCAAGATAATTTATAAATTTGGGTATAAATGAATAGTTTTCTCATTTTTGTTATACATTTTTTGACACATAATGGGGACCATAAATACCCCCTTAAGTCTGCCTAAAAGCAATCTGATTTAAATCAATTTTAGTCATTTTATTTACATACAAACATATTTTTAAATATGAGTAAATGACAGTTAAATATACAGGTTATAGGTATATTATAGGTACAGGAACATATATACAGGTTATATATAATAAAACCAGGATATGTCTTTTATTTTATGTTTTTCGTTTTCATTCTTTATTTAAAAAGTTTTATTTCAGCTTTTCTATTAGACCAGGTAACCTATATAATTAAAATCACATTCATTTACATTTATTCTATACATCACCAGGTCAGTTATTCCTTATTACAGGATTAGGTGACGACAAAAAAAAACACCTTGTATAACAAGAAAAAGCCAAATTTCTGCACTACTAATTTAGGTAGGTACCTCTATTAAAACAGAAGTACCCATTTTATCTCGTAATCGCGAAATGTCACACTTGAATAATAGCTATGCAAATCAATTACGCAAACTGTCAGAAACCCCTATCAGCTTTCAAGTTGACGTCGCAGCGCTTGATAATATGCAAACCATGATAGATATTTTTACCACCCTTTGTACTACAATAAAATCGTGCCTCAAAATCAGCGTAATTAGCTGATAACTTGAAAACTACGCAAATTATTTTATGTGATCAAAAGTGCCTTGAGGTTGGCGGATTTTAAAGACAAGTTACATAATACTCGCTACGAGGATAGTTTATCACAATTTTTACTCGCTCATTGTGGTTTACAGGCTTTGAACCAACTCTTATTATTCGACTGTTACTTTTATTAGGTTTTGAACCAACGTTTAACTCTTATTAGCCCTTTCCAATAAAATCAATTGTCATGTAAATGTTTTAAATTTTAAATGTATGATTTAGTCCTGCTTTGTGGAGTTATATGTCTGGCCGAGATTTGCGGTGCCGCTGACCTAATTATTCGAGGGTTGGTACCCACTGGAACTAGTTTATAAACTATGTGTTTAAAGGTAGACCTGAAATTGCCTTTTGCTGAGTTTCGCTGGGAAATAATGAAAAAGCGAAAAATTGATCTCATTGGATAGTATGTATATATTTACCTGCATAATATAGACCCCAGGCCATTAGTCCATAATATTTTGCTATTAAAAACGTGTTTAGGAATATTCATTTAAATATATTTACTTCGCAAGTTATAGGTTTTAACTAAAGATCTTTGCACTTTTAACCGTTTAAAAACAGGTTAAGGATTGTGGTTCATATCATCCACATTTTAAAGTAACTGCATAAGATTTATATTATCTCACACCAAATGCTATTAACTGGATATATTCCTTCGATATAAGCCTTTAATCGCAATTTGTGTTTATAAGCGACACCTAAGACTATTTTACTGTTTTTTTTTTTATATATATAATTGCCCCGATACAAAACAAAAAATAGTAATGACATTATTAAAATGACGTTTAACCAAGTCATGTTAATAAAAATTCACTATACGATGAATTAGTTCGACAATAAATTCACTAGATTTGATGCGAAGATTCGATTACGGCAATTGTGATTTTAGTTCGCCTTGTCACAATTTTGCACTCCTGGGTGATTTACGACTGGTAGTGATTGGCTTAAAACGTTTAGTTGTGTGGCTAGTACATTTTAGGCATTGAGACTATTACTATTACTATCAAGATAGTATTAGATTACTGTTTACCTTACTTTTGCAGCATACCACCGCTTTTAATTTAATTTTCTAAATCTATATTTTTCTGTTCTGCTATATAGAATGGATTCGCTTTGTGGCTGCAAATAGTTTCTACTTACTCAGTTATTTCTCGCGATAAGCAGATTCCCGAGCACTAAAGAGGGTGTTGATGTTCCCTATTTTTAAAGCGCTTGTGTAAATTACCCTTGCCCTGGCAAAACGCGATCGATATCTCGAGCGCAGTCAATGGCCCTAGGTGTTTCGAGCGGACGATCAGTCGACGTCCGTACGGCAGCAACGATTTAATATTATCGCGTGAAGTTTACATATTTTTCTCGGAAAACACGATGAGCGTCGTCTTAACAAATCATGTTTTAAAACGCTACGATTTTAGGCAACAAAATGTATATGGCGCATATTTCACCTATTTTGTAGTCGATAGATGTAAGTTTAGTTTATTTTGACGGTTGTGAAATATTTTTCCATTGCAGCGTACTCGAGAAATATATCGATTTGATGTCAAAACGGCACCAAAAACATATCGAATCTTACGACCCAAGAGGAGGCAAAGACAACGAGCGACGATTAGTGGGATCCTTAGAGACATCACATATGGACGAGTTCAGTGCAGGTTCAAGAAGATTATTTATTTACACAAACTAGTGGCCGAACTTCAACCGTAATTCATTAAACGTTTAAGTTTGAACGTTATACCTTATAATACCTCATACCTCTTCTTATACCTCATAATGAGGTTGTTATACCTCTATAATGAGGTATGTATACCTCTATACTGAGGTTCTTATACCTCTATACTGAGGTTCTTATACCTCTGTAATGAGGTTCTTATACCTCTGTAATGAGGTTCTTGTACCTCCATAATGAGGTTCTTTTACCTCTATAATGAAGTGAGTATATCTCTATGAAGAGGTGAGTATACCTTTATAATGAGGTTCTTATACCTCTATAATCATTACATACTAATCACAAACCACATAGGATGCTACGATTCAAACGAAAATGAAGGTGAGTTAATCAAAACGTTAGCGACGATCATCGGATTTTAAAAACATCAGAAATAAAAGTATTACTGCTAGATTAGTAAAAATATTTAAATGTAGCAAAGCTGTGTTTTTGTTCGATAGTAGATACAGGCTGTTATCCACTCTCCGTGTGTAGAACGTTGTACTTTACATACACGTAGAGTTCACCCTCTAGGTACTGTGGATGCCGTTAAGTATCTTTTTGGGTGCGATGGTTTTTATCTCTTCGTTGCCTAGAATGTGGCAACTTTTGTGAATTTTAGGCCCACGTTCGACGAATGTTTGTATAGGGGTTTCTGTGCTCCCTTGGCAAAACCAACACCTGTCGCTTGCCGATAAACTAATTAAGTGCAGGTGTTTAGCTTGCAGACACCTGTTGGCTTAGTTTTATTAGCTGAAAGAGTCTTTTTTTGCGAGAATCCTATTATGAGTTCATTAGCTTGTTTTTGACCGGAAAGTTCCTCCCAATATTTTAGGCTTTGGTTTCCAGCAAAGCTAAGGTTTTATATAAAATAATGAAGTAAAAAAATATTGTAACATACATGTCATCTATTTAGTTTTTTTGGAGCACTATCTTAATATATATAAATCTCGTGTCACAATGTTTGTCCTCAATGGACTAATAATAAAATAATGGACTAATAATAAAATTTGAACACCATGTGCAGTTCGATGTGCACTTGAGAGATAGGATAGTTTAAATCTCAAATTATAGTCGCAATTTTAATTTATCGCTAATTTTTTGTCCGTTATTATTTGGCAGTCATAAAACTGACAGATGTCGATACCTTTTTATTTTATGGGCGATTGTGAAGAGCGCGTGACGACTCGGTGCCAGTATAATTTTATTGAACAAGCAGAGGAAAGAGCAATTGTGATATTATTGGAAAATTTTTTAGAAGATCACAATCAACTAATTCAATTGATCAAAAGAGTTTCGCCACGACTGCAAAATGACAATTATCAAATCGTCATAAAAGCCGACAAAGTACCATTAGGTGAACATGCTGGTAGATTCAGTCATAAAACTGACAGATGTCGATACGGAACGGCACGGAACATGCATGCATACAAGATGCGATGACTTACGTACGTCATTACGGCCGACCGGATTTATTTATTACATTCACATGTAATCCGAATTGGGAAGAGATACAAACTTTACTATTGCCAGGACAACAAGCCATTCATCGTCATGATTTAACTGCACGTGTGTTTAAACAAAAATTGAAATCCTTAATTGATTTTATTGTTAAATATACAATTTTTGGTATCACACGTTGTTGGCTGTATACGATAGAGTGGCAAAAGCGAGGTTTGCCTCATGCCCACATTTTGGTTTGGCTTAAAGATAGAATCCGTCCTGAAGAAATCGATCAAATAATTTCAGCCGAAATTCCAGATCCATTAATTGATCAAGAATTATTTGATATTGTCACCAAACACATGATCCATGGGCCATGCGGTGTTTTCAACATGACGTCACCGTGCATGGAAAATGGAAAATGTAAAAAAAACTTCCCAAAGCCGCATACGAATGACACGATCACGGATATTGATGGTTATCCAATGTATCGCCGCAGAAGTACTGAGAATGGTGGCCACACATTTACAATGCGACTGCCGAACTTTCCAAATCAAGTTGAGTTTGATAATCAGTGGGTGGTACCATACTCACCACTACTTTCAAAAACTTACAAAGCTCATATCAATGTTGAGCTTTGCAGTTCTGTTAAATCAATTAAGTATATTTGTAAATATGTAAACAAAGGCAGTGATTTGGCCATATTTGAAGTAAAAAACATAAATAAAAATGACGAAATAGCACGATACCAAATGGGCAGATACATTAGCAGCAATGAAGCTATTTGGCATATTCTCAGCTTTCCCATCCACGAAAGAGATCCTGCTGTCCAACATCTGGCAATACATCTTGAAAACGGTCAACGTGTATACTTCACTGAAGAAAATGTTCTCCAAAGAGCGTTCGAAGCTCCGAAAACGACTCTAACTGAATTTTTTACATTGTGTCAAAAACCTGATGTTTTTGGCCAATTCGCGAAGACATTGGTGTATGGTGATGTTCCACGTTATTTCACATGGAACAAATCCAGTAAAAAATGGGAGCCACGGAAACAAGGAAAACCACATCCTTCCATTACAGGCATATTCAAAGCTAAGACATTGGGGAGACTTTACACGGTACATCCAAAGCAACGTGAGTGCTTCTATTTACGTTTGTTATTGGTGAATGTTCCCGGACCAACGTCTTTTGAATTTTTACGAACAGCTAATGGTCGAGTATTCAATACATACCAGGATGCATGTCGTGAACTGCAATTGCTAGAAGACGATAACCATTGGGACTTAACGCTTGCTGATGCTGCGTTGACATCAACACCGAATAACATTCGTCAGTTGTTTGCAATTATTTTGGCGACATGTTATCCCTCACAAGCACAAACTTTGTGGGAAAAATATAAAAATTGTATGACAGAAGACATCTTGCACCGAATTAGACAAACAAATCAATGCCAAAACATAGATTATACACCAGAGATGTACAATGAAGCATTGGTCTTGATCGAGGATTTATGTGTTCTTAGTTCAAATTTACCATTTAATCATTATGGTATGCCATCACCTAATCGTCCAGCCACCGATTTACAACGAGAAAATCAATATGACCATGGAAGTTTAGCAACAATTATCATGAACAGTGAACCATTACTGACAGCAGAACAAAAAATTATTTATGATCGGATTATGCTGGCTGTTGCTGCTGAACAAGGCGGTTTTTTTTTCTTGGATGCACCCGGTGGAACCGGTAAGACATTTTTAATATCGTTGATTCTTGCCAAAATACGGTCGCAACAAAAAATCGCATTAGCATTAGCATCGTCAGGCATTGCGGCTACTTTACTGGATGGTGGGCGAACAGCACATTCAACATTCAAGCTGCCATTGGACGTTCATAATAAACCAGATGCAATGTGTAACATCAAAAAGAATAGTGGAATAGCTGCAGTGTTGCGGAAGAGTTCTATAATAATTTGGGATGAGTGCACAATGGCACACAAATATTCACTTGAAGCATTAAACAGAACTATGCAAGATTTAAACAGCAATAATAAACTTTTCGGTGGTGCTATCTTACTTTTGTCTGGTGACTTCCGGCAGACCTTACCGGTTATACCTCGCTCTACTTTCGCGGATGAGATTAATGCATGTTTGAAACAATCATTCTTATGGCGAAGTGTTGAAACACTTCGATTGACCATAAATATGCGAGTACAATTGCAAAATGATCCATCAGCACTAATATTTTCCGAACAACTACTAGATATTGGGAACGGTAAAATAAAACTGCAACCAAATACGCAATGCATTAAACTACCAGACAATTTTTGCACTGTTGTTCAGGATAAAACTGAATTGATTCAGAGTATTTTCCCGGATATACAGAATAATTATTTGAATCATGAATGGCTTAGTCAACGGGCGATTTTGGCAGCCAAAAACGTTGATGTTGACGAAATTAACTTCCAGATACAACAGTTGTTACCAGGCGATCTGATGTCTTTTAAATCAATCGATACTGTTGTTGATGAAAATGAAAGTGTAAATTTTCCGATTGAATTTTTAAATTCATTAGATATCCCTGGAATGCCACCACATAATCTTCGATTAAAGATTGGTTCCCCTATTATTCTCCTCCGTAATTTGAATCCACCTCAATTATGTAACGGTACGCGTTTGGTCATCAAAAAGATCACCGGAAACATTCTTGAAGCAACCATTTTGGCTGGGAAGTTTAAAGGAAAAGTGGTCCTGCTGCCACGTATTCCGATGATACCATCAGATTCTACCATACCCTTCAAAAGGCTACAGTTTCCAATTCGTTTAGCTTTCGCCATGTCTATAAATAAATCTCAAGGTCAAACAATGTCCATTTGTGGTTTAGATTTGGAAAATCCATGTTTTTCTCATGGGCAACTATATGTTGCGTGTTCACGTGTTGGGAAACCGTCGAATCTATTTGTGTTAGCTAAAGACAGGTTAACCAAAAACATTGTGCACCGATTGGTGTTAAATTAAATTGAAATTGAAAGTATTTATAATTCAAAAAAAAGATATTAATGTTTAAAAGTTTAAGACTGTCTGCCTTGCCTACCTCATTCATGAGTTTAAGCGTCACATGTTATTTACTGTATTATACTGTAATATACTTATATTTGTTATAAAATTAAATGGAAATAATAAATCTGATAAATTTTTATTTTTTACCTATTGATTTCTGCTTAGTATCAAGTGTAAGAACATTTTAATTAATTGTGTTCAACGTACTTCCCCTTCAAATCTCAATCCAGTGAATTTGTATACCAACATCAACATTTTCGTCTTAGTTCGTAAATAATTTCATTGTACTAAAGGGTTATAGTAGTAGAAAGTCAAATAAGGAGATCACCATATTTTTTTACAAATACCATCTGTGTGAAAAAGCATAGTGGACTCCGTGACTGATGTTCTCTTATTGTTCCTCTTAGATTGTTTACTATAATGTAATATAACAAAAACTTTAGCCACAGCAACGCGTGGCCGGGTCAGCTAGTTTTTTTATATATTTTCAGGGGTCGCCAATCGAAACTGCAGTATAAGGATACCTCGATCCGTTGCCGAAGACAAGAAAGGTTATCTC
Source organism: Neomicropteryx cornuta (assembly GCA_020383195.1). Classification (NCBI taxonomy): domain Eukaryota; kingdom Metazoa; phylum Arthropoda; class Insecta; order Lepidoptera; family Micropterigidae; genus Neomicropteryx; species Neomicropteryx cornuta. The sequence continues at coordinate 15,816,001 of JAHKQU010000021.1, read as the reverse complement.
GAGGACAGGCGTCCGGCAGGCAATTGTGATCCTTATTCCGTCTGCCGAATGCTCATGTCGACCTGCATTTTAGGAGACACATCCTGATTGCGCGTTTGGAAGAATTTACACTATTTTTAAATTCATTTTTGTATAAAGCCAATTTAAATTATTCATAAGTATTTTATTTTTACATGAATATATACTAATTTAAATAAAACTTTTGATCAATTCCGCTATTAGCGTACGGATTATTTTGAGGGTGGTGATTATTCCACAATTTCTAAAAAAAGTACCACTATCGCTCTAACTATAGAGAGAGGGGGTTATATCAACAAAAAGCTATCAACACCACAATTACACATAAAATAATATAGTAATGTCTACTAAAATTAAAAAAAAACTCTTATTAATAGAAACCGCGGCCTTCAATTTATATGAAATATTGATAGAATTTAGTTGTTTTTTATAAAAAAATGGAATATATTTTTTAAATCCATAATAATACCACAAACACATATTTTCTGATTAATTTAAAACCTTTAGTATAAATTATCGTTTTCATATTTAAAAACTAAAACAAAAATATCCAGTTTTAGGCAAATTATGTTATTTTATTTCTAAGTTATACCATATATCTCAAATCACATAGGTAAATCCCTCCACCACTTTATTCTCATCATAAAACTATATTTATTTTATATGTGATGTTTCTGGATTTATAAGTGACTTGAAAAATGCTATTTCATAAACATGATGGTTTTGTTTTTTTTTTATATTTTTCGTATAATGTTTAAAGAAATTTCCTTCTAGTGTCGTTGTAAACCTCTAAAATTTAGAGCATTCAGGTAGTTAACAAATTAAAAAATCGGCCTTACCTCAGTGGGTATAGGATAGCGCGATGCCTGTCTACCGCGATGGCCGTTAGCGTGAAGACGCTCACGTTGACGCTGAGGGCCTGCACGAAAGGGCAGAAGGCGCACATGAAGTAGGGTAGATTCCATCTCTGCAGCACGGCCGCTTGGAACTGGAAAAGAGTATACACGGCATCAATCAATTCTGAACACTACATGTCCGCGTGAATGCTATGAAAGGGACTGTCGCGTCGTCTGTTGAGACGCGAAGGGAGTCATGCCAACACCTGCAAGACATGCGCAAAATTTTTTTTTTTTCGAGGTTCGAGGAAAATATAATATATATATGTATATATATAATATACATTCATACATATTGATTTGAGAAACTCTCCTTTTTTTTTAAAAAGTCTTAAAATATATTAACAAATATTACATTATTTGAGAGCAGAAAAAGGTGCAATATATGAAATTATGAAATCCCAGGCCTTAAATCATATATATCAGCAAATTTGTAAATTCCATAAAGTATAGGTGCTATTTTAACCCCTGTGCTTTTTATAGAAAGTGATATTAGATAAATGCACAAATTTTGTTAGTATATGCAAATGCATATATCTACTACCAAGAACCACTACACTGCTATACCAAAAAGTTTTCAAATTATGTAACTTAATAACTTTTGTAACTAGTGAGAGAAACTTTTAGGGAGAGAGAAATTCTAGCCTCGGGTTATGAAAGAAGTTACTTCATTGTGTCAGAAGATATTACATAGTTTGCAGTTTTCAAATTAATAAGTTGATACTAATAGAACCACCATTTAGTCCGTGGTAACAGGTACCAATAATTTTAGCTTTAAATAAAAAAAACACGTTTAGGTATGGTGTTTAGCAGTGCCGGATTCGTACTTTTCGTAAGTATTTAATAGGTCATTTCATTTGCGGCCGCGAAATTTCCTTCCCAAAAGATGAAAAGTGAAAGCGCCCTCTGTTATCTGACAAATTCAGGATGTTAAGGTTATGCTTACAACATATATATTTTTTTGTCATTTTTATTTCCCTTGGCGCTGTAAGATAATATTGTTTTTTTTTAAATGGATTTTCCACTTGATTTAATTGACCCTGGCTTAGAAACAGATGTTAATAGCTGTTACTTATTTTATGAACGCAGATGCTGACCTTTTCACATCGTGTTTTATGCCTAACATAGAAAACATGGGCCCAAATTTAAAAACCTACAATAATTATTGTATTCCTGTTACAATTGCTACTTGAATATTAATTTAATGTATTAATGTATTGTTATAAATTGTAAATACTGAACCTGGAATGGAATCGCAAACAGGCCAATGAGAATATCCGCCAGTGCCAGGTTCGCTATGTAACAGTTGGTAACATTTTGCATGCGCCGTGACGTGGCCACAATCCATATGACCAGACTATTGCCAACTACGGCTACCACCGAAATAGTACCGTAGAAAAATGACAGGAGTGCTATCAATCCATTCGGAACTGGGTATAAACTCTCTGAAAACCAAAGAATAAAATCACTCAAATAAAACGAACAAAATCTAGAATATATTTAGTACCTATAATATTGTTATAGTACGCAACATAACAATAAGCTAAATATGTTCTATTTAAATTATATTATGATTAGTGGTTAAAACTGCGCGTTGAATTTAAGCTGCCCTTAGGCATATTAAACATAAAACACAATTTTAAGCAGGGGGTGTCGTTGTTTTTTTTTTTTTAATTACTAGTCAACGTATAATTAACAAAGGCATTTATTTTTTAGTATAATACATTGTAAAAAATATAAAAACAAAATAATCAAAACAAAACAACAGAATAGTATTTAGAATGTATGTATCTAATATTAGATATTTATTTTGGAATATGTTAATCATAAAGCCACGGGTATATTTCCTATGAGTACCTTTTAATAATACCTTTTAATTTAAGGGATTTTTCATTTTCCTTACCATGCAAACATTTTTTCCTATGTATACAGACCTTCTTATTAGTAAATCTATTAGTGATACGTTTAAACAAACCTAAACCTAACCTAACTAACTATAGAAATTAAAATGATAACGGTAAGGTAATTCAGTATTTACCGTTGTTATTGTTGAGTGAGTGGAATATAATTGATTAATTAAATACGGTAATCATCTCTTCAGATAAGTCTGAAGGAGTGTCCCCCTTAGGAGTCTTTCTAAGGGCGAGTGGGAGTAACTATTTGCATTAGCTATTTCTATGGAGTAGTGAAACGTGCGAAGTCTGAATAGTGGTTTATTAAAGATGGCGGTATTGCGGCCGCTGTCCGCGCATAGTGACGGCGCGGTGCGCGGGTGTTTTCAAGGGGGAGGGGGGGGGGGGTGCAATGAATAGGTTTAGCCTTATAGTATACTGAATGTTTTAAATTTTGGGGCACTCCTTTTAGGAGGTTGAACTGTATCGATAACTAAACCGGTCTAACGAAAAAATATATAATTTCGAATAAAAAAAATTCATACTAAAAAAAATGTATTATTAAAAAACTTTATTTTTCTTCGTGCTATGTGACCGTTCTCATTCAACCGCGCTCTCAAACTTTAATTTCTATTTAATTTTGAAGTAATTTTTCTCGTAATTGAGAAATAATTTTCCAATATGTTTTGCTGAGAAGTGTTTCATTGTCGATATAGATCGACATGCTAAAATGAGTGCCCTAAATATAAAAACATCTTGTATAAAAAGATTATAGATTTAAGCAGTCTTATACGCAATCTAATAGGTGAGTAAGAAAACACCTAAATGCAGAGTCGTGGTTCGGCCTTAATTTGTAAATTTCCGGGCACCATTCACTCAAGACTTCAATCATGAAAAATCATAAATTTGACCTGCAGAGAAAAATCCCTAATAGGGGGTGTATATTATAAGGAAACCCCGTCCGTTTAGCTGTTTAATTGTTTAAGGTTTCTAGAGAGCAATCATTTTCAAGTAGGGTAAGGAATTGAATGCCCCGAAGGCTCCTTCAGTAAAGGTTAGGACTGTGTTCATGCACTTGAAGAATTAGCCTGAATATGTGCGTGTGTGTGTCACTTTCGTCTCTAACACAGTAACACAGTGTAGCCGTGAATTTGAAGGCGTGTGTGTGACGCCATAATTACGGAGGTCTCACTGTAAATAAACTGAATAAAACAGTGCATCAGTACCCGACATCCGGGTGTTAGGTCGTATTGGACGGATATGGCGAATCGCCCCTGAACACGAGATATGTGATCATTTCTGAAATGTCGGGATTAATTCTTGTAAATATGATATGTAAAAATTCGTAAAACCACATATTAATCATTTCCTAATTGTCCTGTACCTGTCAAATGAAATCATTGTACCTTCTATAGTACCTTCTATAGCCGTATCTCGTATAGTACAGAGGAGGCAGGGAACAGCAGTACTATATTGCTTTGACGTAGGGTACCTATGCTACTTACTGTTTGATATATTACATTATTGTGCTTATTTAAAAAATAGACTAAAAAAATAAATAATGCACAATAACAGCTTGGAGATCTTGTGGTCCCAAATTATTGTTTTATTTCCCAAAACTAACTGATGGTGCAGTAAATGTTTCACGTAACTCACCTATGCTGCCGTTCCACAAAAGAGTAATGTTGCTAGTACCGTTTGATGAAGTTTCGTTGTTAATATAATCGTCGACCAAACTATCGGCGCTTGTCATGATTTCATGAGCTATGCTGAAAAAGAAAGAAAAAAACACCAGGCCTTTAGCAAATTAACGTATTAAAACAATTCCATTAATCAGTGATATTGCGTTTACACACTAAATGATAATTTTTACATTGAGTGGCACTGAAAAAAATATCGAGCTCTGAGTTAACCGAAAAGTTCAATAGAATCATAATTTGTTGTGGCTACTGAATTATAGTAGGCCCAACCGAACTCATAATTGTAAATATATTATTACCAAATTACTCGGTTGAAGTGATCAATTGATCACTTTAACCGGTCATTATCTATAATTCCCAGTTTAAGTCGGTTGAAGTAATAAATTTGACACAGAGGGTTATGGGATGAAAAAAGAACATTTCTATTTTCTCCCTACCCTCACAACGCATCCCGCAGCTGTGTAACGCAAGTGAGCGAAGCGACCCAAATCAGTGTCTGTTATTGCATGGTATATATTTATTCCGAGTGTATTTGTTATAATGGCGAATACAGAGGCTATGAGAACCCGCTTTGATATGAAAGTAAATAATTTATTTTAAAACGAGGAAAAACAAGAAGTTATTTACCAGACATTTAGTTATTATCGAAGATAAAAGAAGTCAAGCACAAGATTTCTAAAAAGTCGAAAGATTACCATCGCTGAGAAATACTTCTTAAAAATCGATGAAAGTATTGTGTTTAAGATTTCTGAAGTAGATAGAGCTCAAGCTAATTGAAGGAATGTTATAGCCGTGTATAGATATCGAAAAAGATATCCTATATAAGCTAGAAACAAAATTCCCATTATTCTTGGAACCAGTTTTCAATTTGTAAAGAGACCTGTATTTCAGCTGAAGAAGTTCTAGGTGACGAAATCACCTTTCGGGAATGTGCACGTAATGAATCCAATAGACTGAAAAGGCTTCCAGCATTGAACTGTAACGGAGAACGTACTTCAAACACATGCAAATGAAAAATAAATAAGCATTCAATTACTTTTGATTACTTTTTTTTAAATTACTTTGGAGTTGATTAACAATTTTAGAATTATATCTATTGATATCTAAATCATTTTTATTAGTTTGACCATACCATGTTAGAGATTATAATATATAACAGCCGGTTACAGTATGGCGTCTTTGATTACATCGACCAAATTGCTTGGTAATTATATATAATAACCGAAGAATATAAATAACATCCACATTGATTACTTTGACCGTAAAATATACAATCTTTTTGATAGACTGTACATACCAATTCCTGTAAATTGATAAATCGTACACCTAACAAACAATCTTGTACATACAGAATTCAAATGAAAAATTGCGTATATATTACAAGCCTGTTTTGTTAGATCTACCAAATAATCAATAGTAGACTCACAAACGCGCCTCGCGCTTCTCGACTATTCCACCAATGAGTTTCTCTGCCGAACAGTTCGGTAGCGCTTACAAAGCAGTTTGTTTATGTGTACCAGAGTTCAGTCGGACGTAACACACGTTGGTTGAACCTAATAAGAACTTTAGTAACTATGACCAAATAGTCTATTAATACAAGACTAGTTCGTTTGTGCGTTCAAATAACTTTAACCAGAATTGAACAAAACAAAATAACAAATCTGTAGGGGCAATAAAACGTTTAGCTATTTCTATATCTAGAGTAATTTTTAGAGCGTATAGGATGTTTTTCTCAGTGGGTTGATGTCAAAAATTTTGTTTCAGCTGATGTGAAATTTTAACATGCTCCTACACGGTATCATGTGTAATCATAGTGCATTTATTTTACTATACTCGTATGTAGTGTATAGTAATAGGTATGTCAAATATTGTTATTTATAGATTTCAAGTAGCCGGTGGATATGCTATCCCCTTTTGTTGTACCAGTTGTACAAAGCGTGAGAAAACTTTTCTCATTTTCTTTTCATTCCAGACACCTTCGCTTTGAGTCGTGCTAAGTGGGCTGTCTAAGGCGAGAGGCCGTTCCTTTTGCCACTTAATTATATCCTTTCTGTTGACGAGTATATTTCATAATTACTTTACGCTCTAAAGAGTTAAAAAGATTTTTCTCTAATTCTGAAGAAATTTTAAAGAACCATGTTTTCCTCTTTGTTAGTCCGTTATTTAAAGCAATACGCTAAATTAGTTCAGGTAAATGTTTTAATAAGCAAGCTCTCATCGTGGATAAAAATGTCCCTATAAAGATGTCATTGTTTTTAAATTGATTAATTCATTTGCGTGTGTATACTAACACCTCTTTTATAAATTATCCGTGTAACCTGCAAATGACCCACATCGATTAAGCATCTTTGAAGGAAATGAAATAGCAGCTTTAAATATGCACGGTCTAGTTTGTTCAAATCTGTTTTGCCATTATTGAATTATGCCATGGTTGAAGAGGAATTATTTATATTGCATAAATTAAATTTTTAATTAAAAAAATAATTTCTTTAATGTCACTGTATGAACAAAATTGATGCAGACAACGGAGATTTGCACCTAAATCCGCTCTTGCTAAATCTATTTTGAAATATCACTGATATTACCTAATCAGCTTGCCTGTAATTGCCGACATTGAGTAAGCATCGAAGATTAATTTTCAATACACACTCAAATTTCGGTTATTTATTTGTTTATCAATGTACAAAAAAAAACAATACGATACTTTTCTAGTAATTCATTTATATGGCCAGAAAATGTACAAAATCTAAATATGATTAAAAACATCAAATCATTAAACAATGTGTAATATGCATGTAATGTGTGAGTATGTGTTTGTCAGAGCAGTGGCATGGAAATGTTTGTGAATGCTTAGCGTGTGTCTATAAAACCTATATATTATTAGCGGTATAATAAATAATTTTAAAATATTAATATAATTATATTTATGTTCGATATATTATTTATTTACATATTTTACAACTAACATTTACGAATTTCATGCATAAATAACCCGTTATTCTCTTGAGCTATATCAATAATTACGGTGAATTTTTCATACGTGCTGAGTTTCATATGACTGCACATCGTTGCGTTTTGCGCACGAAGAATGAGTTTGAATATGTATTAAGAAAATATGATACTGTTTGTTTGTTACGCTAAATCTAATAGGCGAAATTGATCTTTGGGGGGATCAGCCTCCGAAGTGAGTTAAAAATTCATAAGACACTAAATTAAAGAATGGGACAGAATGGAGAACATAATATTAAGGTTACTTAACCGTCCTTAGCGGTTTGTAGCAATGCTAAAAAAGCTCACCACAAGCCCCCGGCCGTCAGCCATAAGACTTACGTATTCCACGAGAAATGCTCTTTAACTGTGCAATTCTTTTGTAAAACAAATGAATGAACTATGCATTCTTTAAGACCACAATTTCACTCATTTAAAGAATGCTCAATAGTTCTTATACATCATGTATAGTAATTTATTAAATAAAAACAAAAAAACTGTACTAAAGAAGGCAGTCCGTCCTCATACAAAAAACATTTTTTTATATATATATTTGTATAATTCAGTTGTAAAGTTATTTGACTTATATTTGATGATTGTTTTTTAATAACGGCAAATCGCCTGAAAAGATAAATGACACAATCTTTGACAATATTGAAAAATTTTGAAATATTTTTAATTATTTGATAAAGTGCTGGATAGCATAATATTTATAAAGGTTCTAAAGAGGTTAGGTTAGATGAAATAAGGAAAGGATGATATTTTAACAAAAAATATAAAAATAATGGATTTGTGATTACGATGAAGGATGGTGGTGAAATGAGATGATTTTATGAGTGATTAATGTATGAAGTTGATGAAAAAAATAAATATAATGGAAATGTAAAAGTGTAAAATTAAAGCACAAATCCATTATTTTTATATTTTTTGTTAAAATATCATCCTTTCCTTATTTCATCTAATTAGATGGTTACATAATATTTGACAATATTTTGCACTAAAGAGGACAGGTGAGAGTAAAAAATGCATTTTTATAAAACTCAGCGCTGGGTTTAAACCGACATCCTGCGCTCTCAAGTACAGGACCTCTTTAGAACCTTTATAAATATTATGCTATCCAGCACTTTATCAAATAATTAAAAACTTTTTCAAAATTTTTCAATATTGTCAAAGATTGTGTCATTTATCTTTTCAGGCGATTTGCCGCTATTAAAAAACAATCATCAAATATATATATATATATTATCATCAGCGCTTCCATCTCCCTGAACAGGGCAATTTAACTTAGTTTAGTAGTACCATAATAATAATTTTGTTAGATCTTTACACAATAAGAGAAATTTTTAATTGATAAACAAAGGCTAAAAAATATTAAACTGATCGTTAGCGCTGTGTGCAAGTTTATACTTTATCTAAATTTGTTTGCCGAGCTGAAAGTCAACACCGCAATGAGCTGATGCCCTCCGACCAATGAACCCCAATCTGATGACCTTAATATTCAACTTCAACTGTTTGAAATTGTGTGCTTTTGGGAGACAACACCATAATGACAGTCAAAAAAATGTCAATAATGGAAACGTCAATGGTCAACGTCATTGCTATCTTAATGTTAACACCATATAGCTAATCAGTTAATTGAAAAATATAAATCAATAAAAATAAAACAATAATATTGCACGTCACGCATTTATCAAAACTAAATGTTTTGAGATTATAAAAATTAAGATTTCAAGTTACTTTCCGGACAGATTACACAGGCAGGGATTTTGACTATCCATATGGTATTTACTTTAAATGAAAATGTTAAAATATTTTTTGTTTAATGTATAAAAATTTATAAATCAAGTCTTATTTATAATATGGGTATCGATAGATTGTTCTAGCGGCAACGTTAGAAAAAATATTACAAGTTTAGTAAATCCAGTTATGTATATAACAATATCCTTACTATCGCAATTATGAAATATAAACGTTGTTAGAATTTGAAAACTGCCTTTCTGAAAAAATATTCAAAGGCATCTTTTTAAACAAGAAGAGACAATTTTATACTTGAATATAAAAGGTTGGAACGTTTTTTATTTAGGGTTTCGCCTAAAAGAACCAGATACTTTTTTAACGAAACCGTCGCCCTTCCCCGCCTAAACCCCTCCCGACCTCGCAAAGCTTTTGCGAAGGTATAAAACAAAAAATACTATACCAAATTGATGAAAAATAAGGGGTTTCAGCGTAATAATATCATATTGAACAAAATATATTATTACTGTTTATAGATTGATGTAGGTACTGAGAAACGCGCCCATGGATGGGTACAATACCCGGATATGTTTTTTTACAAATTTTTATATTCACGATATAATTATAGTTGGTGTATGCTAATAAACGTATGACACATTATAATCATAATCAAATATTTTTTTCGGACAGATCGTGAAAATAAGGAAACTGCTGATAAGCAAGTAAACTCCGAGCTTCCACATTTCTCTGTCAACAGCTGAGACGAGAGATCCTTCCAAGAATCTAACGAAGATTCGAAAATATAATTGTCAATTATTTGCAATCCGCTTTTAACGAGAATAGCCTTAACGTCTTGCTTTATATGGATATATAAATATAACAATAACCTTATGGAAAAAATACATTGAAGCCGTTTTCAGTTGCCTTTCACTTAAAATAAAAACTTGTTTTTGGTTTTCCCCCTAAGAAATTTGTCTGCTATCAGTCAACTTTATATACAATGCACAATTTTCTTATTTATTATACTGTTGGTGTTCAAAATAAATAATAAATAAAATATTTAAGTTCGTTGTTCTCAATACAAAATATATGGCGTTTACTCGAATATTTAATACTAACATACTTTCTAAAATAATATTTAGCTTATGCGCGCAGTTCCGGCAGCTTTATAAACTAATTTGTCGTTTTCATGATGCGAGGCCATTTCATTACAGGCAAACAACACCTAGCTTGGTTGTGTTAAATAACCATTGTTGATTATTAATGAATAATTAATAAACATGATCATAATGAATCAACGTCTTACCTAAAAATTTCTATAATAAGGCAACTACATATTTGAAATAACTCGATACCTGTTTTCAAATTTCTTTTACGCTATTACGCAAAGAAAACTGACATGCTTACAAAAATCATATTTAGCATCTCGTCAGACCGGCAAGTAAGGCAAGGTTCCCAATATTAAATATCTATTAAAGTAAATATTTTAATTTTAATAGTACTTTACGCAATAGTTAAATGGTAATTTACTAATTTGCAGGCAAATTAGTATGTCCGCTTACTCGCAAGTATCTAATTATGACAAATTTTTGTACGCAGGAAAAATATTTACATTTTATGTTTCTATATATATAAAAAAAAAATAGATAGAAATAGATGAGACGCACGTTGATGAAATGCTTCTTACAAACAAATACCCTCTCTTTCTCTTTCTTTTTATGGTAACACCCTCTATCAAATCTTCTCTTTAAGTATGACACACCTCAAGGGTATGTTATTGTCGTTTAGATGGTCAATTTGTGCTAATTATCTACCCGCTTCTATATCTCAGGATAAATCACAAAAAAGAAGAAAATCTTTTCCAGTCTTCAATGTTTTCTTTTCTGCCAGGCTGATTTCGGAGGAATTTCGTTGCGCGCTGTTACCTTCAATAACGTCAAGGATATTTTTTAAATAAGCATTTTATTTGTGGGTAGTTGCCGTACTAATCTGCGCTAAAACGAACATAATCATTTATATAATGTTTCGTCCCCTATTTCTTTTTTTTTTGTAATGGAATGTTTTTGTCATGATGAACTGCACGTTTGCATTGCAAGCAGAGTATTTCCTTGGGTGAACATGGTCCTAACCTTTTAATTGAAGAACCTTAAAGGCATTCATTTGACCTAAGGAAATGAACACCTTAGTTATGACATTTGTATTTCTCCGCACCGTGCCGGTAAACATCTCAACCCGGCGCTACATGTTTTATTTCTTACCATCGTATCGATAGTGGAGTGCCGAGTGTGACCTCGGAAAAGTCACATTTCCGCCCTCGAATATTTCAATAGTTATAAAAATTATAGCATTATCCCTTTATAAATAATATAACGATGCATAGGTAAGGATTGACACGTTCTCTTTTATGAAATTTTCTATTTAGGACCAGACGTTAACCAAATTCGTGCGTGTGTGTTTGAAGGATTGTAAATTCATCGTGACTCATTGATTTCGGTGCGTATCATATGGGCGTGTTAGTGTGTTTATTTATTGGTAGGATCGTTAATGATCTTGTATACAAAAAGTAGACAGGGACGTATCTGTAGGGTTGATTACACGATAAATGTTCTTTGGTTCGTTGCGTGACCGACATATTTATTTATTTATTTTTATTCGGTTCTCTAACAAAATATTCTTTACATTAATTTTAGAGACTTAAGTAAGAAAAACCTTATCAATATTTAAATAAAAAGAGAACACCACATTCATATAAAAAACAGATTATACTAAATAGAAATTATATATCATATAAATTATATACATACACTAAATACGGATATTATATGATTACATATAAATAAATATATAATTGTGTATATATTATTTATATAAATAAATATATCTAGGTTCTTTGTCTTAAAATAGTACATATAAAATATACGAATTTATTTTAGATTAAACTAATACAATAACCATTCATAACTTTAGCTTAAGCGTTACAGTACTTAATTTAGCTAATAATTAGCTAATATAATATTTAGTTTTAGGTACATAACTGCTGCAGTTACTTTGGTCCATTCATCTTCATCTCCCGCAATCGCATAATAAACGAAATGTGTGGTGAATATTTCAAGAGCGGTTTCTTTTCTTAAAGTAAAATACCGTTTAAAAATACATTATTGGTTTTAAAACTAAACGTAAAGTTCGTCAACACCATCCTTTTGGCTCTTTTACGAACTCATTTAGTTTAGTTGAACAGGGCCCATATTATTTGTAACCTAACGTAACCTATTATTATTGGACCTAAAATAAACCCAAAATGTAAGGTAAGCTAATTCGTTTTCTTTATACTCATTTATTTTATTTGTAAACAATAAAACAAAGTACGAGATACAAACATTTTAAAAACACAATAAGATAAGTGTTATAGATATTGTATTTGGTAGGTAGAATATAACAATAAGATAAGATAAGAATCTTTATTTCCATCACATGTATAAATATATAGGAATGTCTTTACAATACAATACCTAAAATACAATAAAAAATTAGAATACAATGTAATGCAGCAATATTAAATTTTACATTAACAGAAAGAATCATTGATTAAAAATAAGATCACATAGTTTTAAATATTAATATAAATTTAATTACGAAGTAAGTTTTAAGAAGTGTAATTTATTTTAATCAAATGAGCACATTTACACAATGCAAGTTGAAACTCTTTATGATTCGACAATAAAAACGCCCTTTAAACTTTAAGAATTAAATTAATTAACATGAAAAAAGACTGTAATAACTTAAACTTAAGACCAATTTCTAAGGACTTTGTTTATGTATATGCGATGCTTCCCACACTAAGAAATTCCTGCTGTGAGGAGCAACCACTTCTTTTTTAACTGATTGAAAGCCGCACTAAATTAGACAGATCATTGCAATTTCATACGGAATAATTGCTAACCAAAACTTTTTTTATTCCTAATTAAACCATAAATAAATCCCAAAAAAATATCAATTTAGTAATAATATTTATCAAGAATAAGAATTAATAATTAAGAATTTAGAATAATTAATAAAAACCGATAAATCGCTCGACATTTTAAGCGATGCGTTTGCGTTTTGGAATGACGCGAAGTCAACAGACGCAAATCGGACCGAGAATCTTGGAATCTTGGAACGCGTCTTGGCCTCGTCTATTAATTGTATTCCTATTTACCATCTTATTTTACGGCCCGTGTAATCTGTAATGTACGAAAATCATTGTAACACAAAGCCAGACATCTGGAAATTCGGCTTGAGTGAATTTATGTTTGAGCTTTTATTGCGTTCGCACGTATAAAAATCACACGTCAATTCACGTTGTAACCCACTGAAATATATATACATCTAATAATACCAAATAATTAATCGAACACCACTGCGATAACAGTTACATAGGAAAAACGACTTATATGTGCAACCTGAGTTATACAAGTGCTCATACAAAATTATATTATATAATGTACTATTAATAATAATAATAATAATAATTCATTTATTGATTTTCAAAGTAGACACTCATATCTTCAAAACTTACTAAGGTACTAAGGTAGGATTTATTTGTTGTAGATTATTACAACAAATATTTTAAGTCAAAGAACGAACAAATTATATTCTACTTCAACTATTCTGCGTATTATTTTATTTCGTTTAATTCGATTCGAAAATTTAATTTAATTCGTTCTCAAATAATACAAAAAAAGAACTACTCAACAATAGAGTCAAAAAAAAAGAACTACTCAATTGAAAATTTTTATTTATTTTTTCATATAAGTTTTGGTTTTAGCCGAATTAAAAATATTATAAATTGCTGAGTTTTATACAAATGCATTTTAACTCTCGCTTGTCTCTAATTGAATATATTATCATAATTTATATTAATTATTTACATAATTAGATGAAATACGTAAAACAAGGATGATATGCATTAAAAATATAAAAATAATAGAAAATCCTGTGCTTAAATTTTTACGTTTCTAAGTTTCCCTAAAAAAAATATATATAATACAAAATACTACCTTTTTTTTATAAAAAAAGACATTCTAGTTAAAGATACAGGTGGGTCAGTAGAGTAGTTCCATTTGTTAAAATAAAATTGCTTCAGGTAGTTTGTACTGATGTGAGTACATAATAACTGAACTGCTCGCGTCCTCGCGTCGCGACCTTTGAAGGTGGTTCAGGAAATTTATCTATAGTTTTAATTTAATAACTATTGTGCGGTAACATACTTTTTATTTTAAGCTACCGCCTATTCCTTTAGGTATTGTTTCAAATTTATTGTGTACCTTATAAAAATAAATAAATATGACAAAAGTACTATACTGTGAGTATATCTGACACTATTAATAGAGTTTATTCAAGTATTCTTTTATCTAGCGGGCTTATGTTATTCCGAGGCATAGAGATTAGATAGCTAGTATTTATTTGGTTGTGAAAGTGGTCGCTTAGTGATTCTCGTAAAACCAATGAATTATAATTGGATTTTAGAGGTTAGAATGCATAGTCTGTCATTATGTTCGACCATGAATAGATACTTCAGGAGTATTAACTCCTAAAGTAACCACGGTGATATATTTTATCTAATTGAATGACGCATGTTTTGGGTGAAATATTTTTTTCAGGCGATATTTTTCTTAATCTTTCAGATACAATAGGGTTAAAATGTTTTTTGGTTTATGAGGAATATACCAATTTAAGGTGTTAGGGTTAAATGAAGTCTAATTACTTTTCCTGGCTCATCCTTATTTTTCGTCCTACCGCTCACGCTGGGATGATTTTTAAACTTCTGATAATAGCAATCACTATAATTAAATAACTGTTTTATTAATTTTCACTGAAAATAAATACAGGTCTATTATTTTGCGAAAGCTAAGTCATTTTGATATAACATGTACGAACGAAAAATGTTTATTAATGTTCTGTACGGATATCGAATTGTCTTTCGGAATCAAAATTCTTTTACAAATTAAATCTATTTTTGCTAGTCAGCAGGTAACTGAGTTTGCAATGTACCAGTTAAATTATTATAACTATTAAACTGTGTATAAGAAATTAAACACTTTTTATTTTATTTTAGGATTTCATTATTATTGTTATTTTTATGACCATTAAGTATTTATGCGACAACAGATTTGGGGAAATGAGCACCCTCGGCGTTGAACCCGTCTAAACCTGCGGTATAGACGACCTTGTATAGCTTGTTGTCATCCCCGGTGTACTCGTAGGATCCGTCCTTGACGAGGACTAAGTCGTCTCCCTTTAAGTTGGGGACCAGACGGCCAGACTCCCTGTAGGTTATTCCATTTTCTGTCACGTAAACGATCTCGTACTCTCCGTTCGCCTTGTGGACCTCGTCTCTGCTGATGAGTCTGATTGGTGGCTTCACCAGTTCAAGAGATGGCGCTGCGGAAACTGCAACCACGGCGGCCAACATCAAAAGGCAGATCTGGACAGCGATAATTATTTATTTAAGTAAAGTTTTTTTCATGATTAATCATATAAATATAAATAATAAGATTATGATAATAGTTATAATTTATTTTTACAACCGGCAACTTAACCGGCAACTTAAACCCGGCAACTTTGCAATATAAAACGATGCATATATTGCAAATACAGCATAAAAAGTTAATTTAATTTGAAGATAATCTCTATAAATAAATCGTCTTAAAATTAATACGAATATGAATAAAATAGGTAAGACATCGGTTACAAAATAGGTAGTCAAATAAATAGACTCATAAAAAGCCTATAAAACATTTATTAAATCTCAATTCAAATAATAAATGACACAATTAATTTTGTATAAACAAAATGGTACTTACGGTTTTCATTGTGGGTTTCTTGTTTTACTAGAAAAATAAAACAAATCTGATGAAAGACTTATGCGTGAATGATACATTGTTCGAAAAGCCAATCGATTTTATACTCATTGAATGTAGGTGTGTACTTGCTTTCTTAATTAGTACAGGAAGCAAAAATACACGTTAGTAGTTTTCATTTGGTGTAAATAATTAATAAATAGGACCACATTTTTTAACTAATTGAATTTATTGTAATTCATTACATGTATTGGTACCTATGGGTTTTATTATTCTAAATTAAGTAATTCTAAAACAACCGTGGCAAGAATTGTTGTAATATTAAATGCGTTAAATGTCCAACTAAAGACGTAAATTAATGTATTTTAAATATTTACCTTATAATAATAATCATTTAAAAAATCAAAATTCTCTAATTTAATTTAAATTTATGTTATTTTAGAATTTGTATTTATTATAGTAGATTTTATCATAAAACCCTTATAATTACATGAAACCCAAACTAATAGGGATACCTGTTCTGGACGGGGCATCCTTTCCCTTTTAAGGTGGTATATTTTAATAATCTACTGACTGTACAAAAGAATTATTATTTTAGACATGTTTTTATGTGCTATTTGTATATGTTATATAAATAGAATATAGGTAATATAAGAACATCATGACGTAACTCAATTTTGGACGATTTTTAGTTACGATGATTTTTGGTGATAAGTATGAAGGGATAGCAGATAAATGAAGTTTCATCATTTTTATTTAAATATAAATGGAATAACATTTATTTTCATGAGTGACATATGCGGAGACTATGTGACTTCATACTGTTCATACATTAGGTATTCCATCATGCTGTCTATGAACCTGCACATTCAATGATGGAGTATGACTCCATTCACGTTTATGTTATAAGATCAGCTCGTCATGTGAACATTTATGATCTACCGGGCGGGATCGCTTGTTTCAAAAGCTTTAAATGTGACATTAATAAAAAGAGCCAGGAATGCATTTTGAATTTCAAAAAATTGATAATGGAGTCAATTAAAAACAGGAAAATGTATACAATCAGGAATAATATAAACTGGTTTTAGATAACACTAGATATTGACATACCTTAAAAATAAGATACGGATTTAAATATAATAAAAATGATATAAAAATAAAGTTGTTCGTCGTAAAATAAAAAAAAACTAGTGCGTTGCTAAATCTAAACCTTAGATAACATTAAAGACTTGGTAGAATTATGATCTAAATTAATTATACCCAGCCAGTATCATAACTGTTATAATATACTTTTATCTGGATTCGAAGCCGTTAATGAATAGGTCGGCTTCAAAAAATTAAATCAATTTTTATTCTAGATTTCAGTAGTTTATTTGATTTTCATAATTAAAATCCATTATCGTTAAGTATTTTTATATTATTTTTGGTGAAAAGTCATTTATAAATTAAGGTATCTTATATTACATTTCATAATAAGATAACGAATAGTTATTAACACAGAAACGTAACTAGATCCAATCCTGAAAAAAAATATCTTTAATGTGTAATTAAATGAATGTAACTTTTTTATGACAAATTAAATCCTGATTTGTTTCATAAGTTACCATTTAAAATAAATAAATAAAAGAATTATCGATTAATAGGTTTTTTGACTTTCCTCACAAAATTCGAAAATCGAGTTAAGGCGCCCCGGGACGCATTTGTCCTTGAGATTAGAAAGAGTAGGCTGTATTCGAACATTGACGTGTAGAAAAGAGACGGATATACTCGCCGACCGCGAAATCGTTACATTTGGAATCGATGAAACATGTTTTTTGTATTTAAATAATTATTATCATTTGAAAAAAATGTTTTTTTTAAAGTAATGTCTTTATGTTGCTAAGGGGGCGATTATTGTAATACAATCTGATTAGTTCTTGAGAATTTGATCTACTCGAGGAAAGAAACCATAACTTACTTGCCTAATTATTTTTAATCTTTTACGGAATCGGGAAGTGATTTAAACAAATTTTGGTGGCAAATAATAAAAAGTTTATCTTCTATTCGCTGATATCATAGATACTTTATACATTTCGTGACTAATTTGCCGTGTAAAGGCTGAATGCTATTTATTTAAACGATTCCATTCAATAATAAAAATATATTTAATATTTGTTCTTACTACTACTTTCTTTCTCATGTTAAGTTGACAAATGCAAAATTTAAAAATTAATTAATTATTATAATTAATAATAATATTACTAGTATTTGGTAACTTAACTTCGTATAAGATTAAAGATTTGTTCAAAATATATGATTATAAAATCCATGAGAACTGAAGGTATCAAAATACCACCTGGACATATTGTTTGTGATTATAATAAACGAAACCTAATAACTGATTCGAAATAGGTATCTAAAAATAATAACGTCGATAGATTGGGTGCTTAGCTAAGAAGGTGTTAATGAGTAACTTCACAAAATATATGTTTAATGAATTGATCGATCAAATTGTTTAAACCTCAAATTTAGTCGTTTGGCGAGTTTTGGAATATTTACATTGAGGTCATACCGTTTAACGCTTTGAGTCAATGACAACCTAGTATTGTTACTTCTTTGACCATTTTTGAGTCAACGCTGTTTCCTAAAGTAAAAAAATGATTGGCATTCTTTCCCAATTTAATCCACAATGTAATGTTGCATTCATTTGAATACATTACTGTTATTTAAATTTATTGGTAAATGTGCTTTATACCAATATTCGTCACTGTTTTCTGACACAGGTTCTGAGAAGCTCTAAAAAAAAAAAAAAAACATTTTTTTTTAGCTAATTTGTATAAGACCTACGTAAAAACAACCATGTACTTTTTTATAAAAGTAACTAATACACACATTATTCCGATTCATAGTTTGGATATATTTATGATATAAATCGTACGTAATTTAAGGTCGTTCGTGGCCAATTTCCCACGCTTCTTCAACATATTAGTACCCTGCTGTTCGCTCAGTCCCCTAATTCTAACAATAATTTATTTCTATTTGTAAGAATATACAAACTTAATTTCAAAAATTTCAGTAATTTTTTAAATATGGCAAACAGGCACTCTCTCATATTTTTACTATAAATAATTTCTCATAAGAAAATACTATCAACACATTTTTTTTCTTTGTCTTCTTAAACTTAACATATAACCAGTATTACCTAAATATTTTTAAATATCAATTATATTATGGATTCGCTAGTTGGTGGGGATATTGGGTACTTGCTCTTCACTTCCGTGTACCGCGTCCTTTGCAGAACATTATATAAATTGAAATATACAATCCTTAAACTAGGGTTCCCCAATTGATTTTTATGATTGATTTATATGTAATCGTAATAATAAAAATGTTTATAAACAAATTTAGTTAGGATTAACTATTTTAAAATCGAACAAAATTACAATAAAAGAACATGAAACATACTAAATTAAATTTTCTGATTTTATTGAACTGAACTTCTGATTGAATTAACCTTTGATTTTAAATTAAACGTTGGTATATAAACAAAAAGAAACATATATAAAACTGAACTAAGAAATTTGTCCGTGATTTTGTGCATAGGTAATAGTATTTTAAGACAGCGTTGCGAAACTTTTGTTGGATCTTATGAAAAAAAAAAAATTGGGAGAAGTTAGTATTAAATAAATCACAAATTCGATAAATAGGGATAGCTAATTCCGAATTTGGAACATTTTATCTAAAAACATAGGTAGATATATTTTTCAACAGGCCGACTAAAAAAATCTCCCTTTAGTATTTCTTTAGTAAAGGGTATTTAGCTTCAAGGCAACAACCGTCTAAATCTTGGAGAGATACAAATACTCCCGTCGCCCCAAAAAAAAAGGGCTGGACTTTGCGTCACTGCGTAAAATTTGTGTTAGGTAACCACAATAAATTAATATTAAATTTATAGGCAGGAAATAAATAAACTTCGTCGATCTACAAACTGGTATCTGGGATCTGGTATTTCATATATTTATATGAAGTCGACTTTTTCTATTTAACCATATTGATTCAATATTTTTTTGTACCCCAATGCTAGGGTTTGTTTGGTATTACTGTTTTTTGCAACAGACTTATTCGGAGGGGGAGGGGGTTGTGCAGTTCCACGCGATTGTACTATAACAGCTAAACCAAGAAGTTTATTACTGCGGCTTGGGCAACGTTTGGCTTATAAAGAAAGTTTGTAATAAAGGCAGATAAGTCAAGGATATTTTTAGAGCTGGGCCCTCGCAGTAAACGTCAATTTTAAAATTAGATAGATTTTAGAAGTAATACTCTTTAAGCACAATTTTTCCTAAGCAGCGAATGGTTTATATTGCGACACGCTCATTCGGCTAAACTCTAGACGACGCTCGGAGGCGATGTGCCCATTCGGCTAAAGTCAGTGCGCTCGACTGTGACGTTGATTTTTGGTTATCTGTCACTTTGATTTACTACTTAGGGATAAAACTTTGATTGAAAAAGCCACTATGGATTAATAAATTCTGAAAAATAGATTGATACCTTATGACAAATTTCATTAACTTCCTTACATAAGTTTTACATCAAACGCGCGTGGTGTAACACACACTGTTTTTTATTGTAATTTCAGGTTGTTTTTGTCACCATTCAAACATAGTAAACTTTTGAATCGCCAGGTGGTACGGTACACCTTCTTGAAGCAATTAACAGCTACAACAGTAGTATCATAAATAAATGTCCAGATCAACAATTAAAGACCTCAGTAACAAGAATCCGAGCTACTTTACCCAAAAACCCCATTGACTCCAAATTCTATTAATTGCAGATCACAGATCTAAATCTAAATGTGACTGGACAATTCCGAGAAAGGAGCTTTGATTATTTACTTCTGTCTTCTATTACGGTTTTTCAGTACAATTAATAAATAACGGAAACGGCTTGTAATTTCCGTTATTTATTAATTGGACTGAAAAACTGTAATAGAAGACAGAAGTAAATAATCAAAGCTCCTTTCTCGAAAAAAACTAAGCTTTTATTCAAGTGCTTGAATGCGCATACAAAATTTTATGACTGTGTTGTTCACCGTCGAGGAGTTCCTTCGTTTGGAGCCATTTCTGGGTGCAGAATCAGGTCATGCTTACCATAAAAATGCATTTTCATCGGAACTGAACCAACAAGTCATATTCCAACTTCGTAGGATAAGAGGAAGTGGTTTTAGTTCAGCTTCCAAGATTTAACCTTAACAAACATTGCAAGCTAAATGAAAGCTTGTAAAAAAGGCACTATTTCTTTTATTATTCATAAAATCTTTAAAAATGTAAATAACTAGCCAGATCCTTAGGGAACACACAAAAGTAAGCAACGATCTCCCCCTAATTTGTTCTGCGCTCACAAGCAGTATAAACCTACAATTGTACCTGAATATAATACTTACATGTAATGACCAATAACGCAAAATATACCTCCAGATTTATACAGATAGTTTATTTTTCACGCCTCCTTTTTTTTCGCAAAGTTACCATTAACACAATTTTCTATCGATGGTTAAGCTTAGGATGGTAGGGGTGTGAGGGGTTGCAGGGGAAAAAAGAGTGGTTTGAACCAGAAGGGGAAAGGAGACAGAAACACTTGCATAAATCGTTCATATACTTAACCCTGTATACTTATCATATAGGTTCCTCTCTCTTGCATTTCTTAAGTTATAATTTCTAATTGTATACTCACCCGGTGTAAAAATTTCATTGGTTTTATTTTATAATCGTATTTTGGTAATATTTTTCATTGTTTTTATTATTTTATTATTCTGTACATATTACGCGGGTGTTTTATTTCCCAAATAAAAATAAATAAATAAAAAAATGCACCAGTCATAAAGATTTAGGTTTAAAATTTTAATGTATAATTACAACAAATTTTAAATAAATATTCTTAAAACACAATCAGTGAACAAATAATTCACAGACCTATCATCTTTTAGCCTAAACTCGAGTATTTCAAAGCAACTCATCAGTAGTTATTACACTTTTGCGTGTTAATTTGGTATAACGGTTTACAATCAGCATACTTAGAGCACGAATATTCTGTTGATAATGATCTACGCGTTGGGGTGTTAAATTATTCTGAAATAGACGTAAACGTAAGGAGTTTACGAAATAAAAACTAATGATGGAAGTTTTATTAGCCTTGCAACATTGCTCTGGCATTTTTTTACGTGACCTTGGTATTTTATTGGAAAATAAACTGCTCTACGATGAACGAATACTTCGCAAAGATAGTTGGTAGGAATTATAAAATCAGCTTTTCTTCTTTCTTTGTAGATCGCGATAGTCATAAACAAGATTAGGGCACAACTGACACCTAGATAATTAAAAGACATGCTACTTATGGGCAATTTATCGATTGTGTCAATATTATCAAAATACATGAACAAATGTTTATGGTCATAAATAAACTATAGTGCTATGGTGGCGGTAGCAATGTGGTAAATTATGGTGATGGTGGCTCAACATTCAAGAAACATCGAGTTAAACATAAAAGTTAATCAATAATAAAAAAAAATATGATATTGTCTCTTTGATTCACGCATACTCAAAAAAATATTTAAAAATATTACAAACAAGTTTAATTTTCCGATATCGATTGAAATTCACCGACACTTGGCGTAAAAATACTTCATACAAACTCGATTCAGAAATAGTTTCCATTATCACTGTTTATGCGCCGATTCGCGTGGGCAGCGGTGTGGAAATCTTGCAAATTTCTCCGCGGGAAATTTCAGATTTCCAATTCATTTTTTGAGTAAGTGAGTGCATATTATTTTACAATTTTTCTTTATTACCTACATTTTATTTTGCTTCTCAATAAATGCTCAGCTTCCTTAAATAACTAAATATTCGACGATTACGAATTATTTTGGAACTACAGCAATAATTTCTTTTGAGAATGACACTGTAAACTATTTCCCAGTTCTTTTTCTTCTTCTTTTTAATTCTTTTTTAGGTTCTCTTTTTTCGTTTACGTAATATGCCAGCCTATTCAGGAATCATACACAAAAGATTTGGTCACAAATCATATGAATACAATACGTGACACTTTCTTGATTGAGAAATCGTCACGATAAACCGTTTGAAAAATGTCTTCTGGACGACAAAAGAAGGTAATACATTATTCGTATTTCTTGTATCTATGAAAATAAAATTGATGTGCGTGTCTTTTTAATATGGGTAAGATTTTTTATAACATATTAAATATTATATCTTTTTTTTTTTAATTATGTCAATCAGCCTGCCGGTCTACAGTCAAAAATATC
Organism: Neomicropteryx cornuta; assembly: GCA_020383195.1. Lineage (NCBI taxonomy): Eukaryota > Metazoa > Arthropoda > Insecta > Lepidoptera > Micropterigidae > Neomicropteryx > Neomicropteryx cornuta. Next base: position 15,792,640 of record JAHKQU010000021.1, on the reverse strand, counting down.
AAAACATAGAATAAATAGTTAACTACTTAAAATTCTATATCTTTCTTAGATAACTGGATATGTCTGTGATATGAAAAATTTATTCACTGATGATTTTTTTATGTTGGTCATGTGTCAGGCTTTATAATTATTATTTTTTTAATTCAATCCTAAACAATACATGTTGAAATAGCATAAAAATAATGAATATATCTAGTTAACATACTATTTTACATTAGTAATTAAAAGACTATTTTTAAAATTCTTGCTCTCTTTTTTACTTATTTTCTTACAACACAGCTTATGTGCCTCTTTGTCTGTTATTTTTCATCCTTTCACTCAGTGCACTAATTCTTTCACTGTTTATAAAGTATTCTGTTATACCATCGATATTATACTACAATATAATAATAGTAAAAAGTGTGTAAAATAAATAACTACTATAACATTAGATTGTAAATATTTATAGGGACACAGTCTTCATATTATTTTGTGACTTTAACATCTTTCTTTTTATTGTCAAATCATCCACCGGTCTATTATCTCGTGTCTTCTATACATTAACGGCGTTGACGCCTGTCTTGACGTGTTGACCTGTGTCTCATCTCCGGTACAACAGCGACCTTGAACTTGGGAATAATAATCCTCGCTGAAGATGTCTAAACATAGTCGAGGGCAGATGACCCTTTACTGCCCTTTACAATAGAACTAATTTGGATGTAATAACACGAAAACGCTCAGTATTTCGAAAACCAAACTCACGTCTCCCATTTTTCAGTCATTATGAAATAGCTTCCAAAACCCTAAAATGCGGACGGTTTTGTAAGCTTAATCTATTTAAAGCAGTATTTATAACATATTGAGTTCATGGAAATTTAATTTGAAAAGCATTTAAAGAATTTGCACAGAACTCACCTACATGCGCTTTACAAGTCAAAGGAGATTATTATTATGACAGCTGTATTTTTATAAAGGTAAATATTTTTTTATGAAGCAACAAGTACAGAATAGCCTAGGTAAAAACTCGAGTAAACACAGAGATAAATGTCATACTTTTAAAATCATGGCCAAATGGACACAAATCACCCGAAAAATCCTCCGATAAAATCTGATTTTCACTTCGCAATAATTCACTACAAAAACGTTCCCGTTTCGGCAACCATTGAGAGTCGTGCGTGGTAGGGAGAGTAAGTAACTATGGATGTATGTTTTTATCTCAATGAAATTAAACTGTTCAAATTATTGTGACCGCTTTTTTTTTGTACTACGCTTCTATTCGATCACCGAGTGGTTTCACACATCAAAGCTCAAATCTTAAAACCACTTTACACACATTTTTTTTACACACACTTGCTTTCGATGACAATTATTTAAAAAAAATATTCTTCAATCTAGCTGTCTACCTTCTGAAATAAGTGAATTGCGCCGAGGTACCCTCGTATGTGTATAACCTTTCTTTTAAGTATTCTGACCCACAGTCTCTGAACCCTTAACCTAACCTTACCCCTTGTCCAGGAATTTTTGTCCTCGTGCACTGACTCGTTAAATCTGGTCTGTCTAGGGGGTGGTCGCATTTTAGTATTTAATTTTATTTACCCACAATAAGTATATTAACCTAAATGTCAAGTGAGTTGAGACAAGACGAAACACTCCTCATCAAAATCCCAGACAGGCATTTACTTACCGTTGAGCCTGCCACTCTGATTTGGTAATTTTTGAATTTAGTTAATCCAGTTTCAGTTTTGCAGACTTCGACCAATTTAAAAAAAAAATCGCTGTATTATTTTAGTTCCCCCCTTAAAAAGCACTAAAGTATTGCGCAATTTTAGCCTTTTAAGGAGTATAATATGTACCTATGTCGTATTTAGATCTATTAAAAACAAGACATTTGCATATTTTTTTTTAGTTAAGGTAAGTTACATCTAGTGTAAGGTGGCTAAACTATTTAGTTTTTAGTTGAGTAGGTTTCTAATTTTTAGAAAGTTTTTTTTGTCGTTTTAATTTTTGTTTTTTTTTTATTGTTATTATTTATTAGATTATAACAAATATTAGCATTTCTTAAACACTAGTAATAATAATATTTACATTTTATTGGGTAGTAAAAATTAAGCTATAGAAAATATCGTGTTTTTTTTACCTTTATTGTTATTTCAATTTTTTTTAATTTTTTTATGTACTAATTACTAATACTACTAACTATTAATACTAATACTGTACTTATGCTTTATACTTTCAAATATAATATTAAATATTATTTATGTAATGTCTCAAAACATCAATGCGTGGAAACACGGTGCCGTTATTTTGAGGTCACACGTGCCAGCTCCTTAAATGCAAAGCGCTGACTGAAATATACGGGTGTCCATAATTCGGTCATTTACCTATTCTGAATAAAGCCGTTCTAAAAAAACCTTTTTTGCCCAAATCAATCAGAGCGATGGCATTTTGGAACTTTTCGTGCGAAACGAGTCTAAGTTTCAATTTGCTTGCTTTTTAGACATCAATAAGTTTAGAAATTCACGAAATACGGCCATATTTGGGAGAATAACGAAATTATCGATCAGTACAATTCAAGACTCCGAGAAGCTACAATGATTGTTTAATTTAATTATTAACGATATATTTCGATTCGACCTATGTATTACAAGTGCAATAAAAAATATTTAATTATTTTGCTAAAAAAAATTAAACTGGAAGATAAAAATCGAAAATTTAGTTTGAAATTCGCGAAAAAGCTACTAGGGAATACAAAAGATGCATTTTAAAGCATAACATGGAAAAAATCGTATTCACTGTAAATACCTCGACGTGTTAATTTTCATCATTTTTAAATACATATATATTTCTTCTCGCCTTTGATTAATCGCACGCGGTATTTATTTCTCCAAAAGTCTGCATGCTCTGTGCCCGAGTGGTACTTTTGTATCGATACGTAAATGTGAGCGTCTGATTCCAGATGTATCGTAAAAATAATATCATTTATCCATCCTATTTGAATTTCTTGAAGGAAGGGTCATTCATAAGCCGATTTTACGATGTTTATTCGGACATTCATGGATAAACGGAAAAGGTGTGCTATATAATATTTTATGGGGAATAAACCTACATGCCTTTTGTAGTACAAATTAAAAGGGTATTTAACCCTTATCCAGGCTAACGGACAGGATTTGAAATTTAAAAATTATATACGTATATTATTTTTCTAATAAAAAACTTCATTATTATTTTACTGAAAACTAAATTATCATAGGATTTTTTCCTGTGCAATTCTCCTACAGGCCACATTAGTCGTGCTTCTGACAAAAGCAAACTTTTAAGGAACTTACGCACATAACTTGAAATCTCACATTTTAGAGTATTAAATGTGTAAAAAGTTAAAACTAAACAAAATTGAATGCTTTTCAATGTATCTTCCAGATTTTTTATTTTCTCCTTAATTAAATTTTCATTTCTTTTTTTGACCAAGCACAACTTCACAAACGCAAACGAATGTTTTTTGTTAGAGCTTACATTTAAAAATGCGTTCAAGTTAGATGATTTTTTTTTATTCAGGTCGACAGTCGCATTTATAGCTAATAAACTTTTTCTCATGCAATTAATTTTGTGAACGTTAAGGCGTTTAAGCACCTTTGTATGGTATGGAAGGATTGATTTTTTATTTATGTTTTATTTTAATTGTGCAAATGAAAAAAAAATATTTATTTTTATTATACCTATTATTTATTTTATTTTATTTTCTTAATTCATTTATTTTCATTTCAAATGATATATGCCAGTTACTAAGTAATACATACCAACCTCCCCTTTCCCAATTCAAACGCAGTGTCAGTGTCAATCAATCACAGATGAAGTGTCAATCACAGGTAAAGTCGAAATTCATGCCCATTCATTACATAAAAAAAATACTTCAACCCCAATACCGTACGTATTAAACCAGAGAAATACGTTAGTATATAACCGATTAAAGTGGTAAGCTCAGGATAATAAATAGGTTTCTTCTTATACAAGCTCACGTGTGAGTCATCTATCTAACGTAAGCCTGCAACATAATTGATTGATATTCTTAGGGACGTCGGCAAATTGTTTTTAATGATGGCAATAAAGAGATATTAATGCCATTCGCTAATGGAGTGAATCCTATAATCTGTCTTTCATCATTAATAAATGTGTGGTTGTGGTTGTTACTCCGTAACTGTTTACGATTTGGATACTGGTAGGTAATAAATACACGAATTTACAATTTTGTAAATTTAATATCGAAGGATCAAATCAAATAATACACTAACGAATGAACAAAGTAATATTGAAAAACAATTTCGAGTAGGTTATTGCATTATAACGAATAACCATCGTAAAAAAAATACCACTCAATATTACATTAATTAATAACGTAATGTAACAATAAACACAGCTAATATTTTTAGCGGTGTTTATTTATTTAATTATTTTTTGTTTGTTTATTTTTTAAAATGTATTTTTACTATTATACCGGTGGTATATGGAATCGCATTTGCATCCATGATTTTTAAATCCAGATGAGGTCTCGTCTTACCAGTTTTGTCGTAAAAATAGTAATATTGTGAAATCGGGTATATAAAATTTAGCAGCTTAGAATGTTGCCAGCACCCTAGTGTCGCATATCACACGCCAGTCAGGAAGTCACTTAGCCTATTATTCGTCTCGAGAAAACACAATATGCATAAAACATGCGTTTCAGTGGATACGATGCGTGCTTCTTGGTTCTTACGATTACTGTAGGTAAAACGCTTCATATTATTTAAGGCGTTTATGTTCCTTATTAAGAGAAATTATGTGAAAAAATTTAAAATGATTACTCATCAAATTTATCATTTTTAATAAAGCACTGGCGTGACCTTTACCGCGGCAAAACGTGACCAATATCTCGTAGACTCGACTGAGCACGGTTAACAAGCCATACGCTGCGAGCGTTCGATCAGCTGGCGCACATATGACAACAACATTTTAATATTATCACGTAAAGTTTACAATGTTTTTTCTCGGAATTCATTATGAATTTTGATATGTCGTCATAACCAATCAAGATTAAAATCGTATGTTGGGGGGATTTTTATCGAAAAGGTTCCGGGACATCCTGTATAGATATATATGTATGTTAAAGAAGGACTTCGGATGAATTAAGGAGAAGGATATACGAGTGGAAAAACATATCCTTTCAAGTCTTTTTTTTTGTTTAAAATTGATAATATATACCTTTTTATTATTTCTTATATTTTTTTTTTAAAAATAATTTTCAAAACCAAAAAAGTTAATTTAGTTAAAGGAGTTATGCCCATGAAAAAATATTGTTTTACATTTATAGTTTTTTACCGTTACAGTTTTTAAAACTTATAGAAGTAGAAACTGATTTCGATTATTTCTTATGAAAATCAAAACCTTCTAGGTCAGACGATTTTACAATCTTCGTTTCGAGCATATGACATTTCGATTATCATACAGATATAAATTGCTTATTTTTTTCCTATTCAGAATACCGAATGATTAGTCAGGTTAGGTAAAATATGTTTACCGCCTGTTTACCATAAACATTATCGGAATAAGATAGTTAAACACGCGTCTGATAGGTACAATCTTTCTTCTTCATAGGTCTCTCTCATAGTTCTTCATAGATTTTTCGTTACCCCTGAGGAACTTTTTCTTTTAGGAGATAACCTATTTTTTCCTGATGGTAACAAATATATTTCATATCAAAATTCTCTGTAACATTGAACCACATGAGTTGATATATTCGCAAAAGTTAACGGGTACTTATAGCAATATTTAATATCGTCATTTTATACTTCAATAAGTAAAAACATGCATTTTTTTGTATTCTAGTAATTCGATACACTTAAATAATAACCTTTATAAAGCGAGAAATCTATTTTAACAATTGTTATATGAAAAATTTTAAACTTTAATGTTAGAGCTTTTGAAAACTACAACTCCTATGCGCATGCACTGTGTCGTTTGTGGCTGCGGGGTTAAATTAACCTCAGAAATGAACGCCGCCGTTCGCATTTTGGCAATCCCTGTATCACCCGTGTCTCTCGGCTACTAACAATGATCTATTTTTGGCACTGCTGCTTAGCAGAGAGGCTCTTCGACGTGCTATGTGTGGTTTATGTTTCGTGTTGGCTTCTGCACAGGGTTCTATTAACTGGTTGGATGTTTTCGATTGAACTCGAAACGCGTTGAATTTAATAAGATCTATAGTTCCGTATCACAATCAGTTTCAGAGCTACTCAAAGCCTTGAGCAAATGCTGATTTGACGTTACTTTACCCGACTTTTGCGCCATACGGAGGGGACGGGGGAAATTTCGGCAGGGCTTTCAAAATTTTCCTCTGTCAAACGCTGCGCTCCCCGTTGACTTCCGTCCGGGTAGTCTTCGAGTATTAGTCGTTACAAACTGGACCGTATTGATGTTGCACATAATTTTTGGAATGACACTCAGTATTTGTGCTGATACGACACGTCAAAATAAAAAAGAACTCATGGGCTGATACTCAGAAGTGTAATAACCGGAATCAGATCTATCCCAAATAGGTGCAGATCATGTTTATTAGAGACTCGTCTTCATGCTCTTCGAGCCATCCACTTTAATTTATTCTACTCTAGTACTGAAAATAGTTGTGTTAACCTTGAAATTTTGAGAGCTTTCTAAAATACCCCAAAACACCTTCCTAGCACGTTACCTAAATAATTTCTATACAATCTTTCATCCCCTATTTCACCCTCTTAGACATGGTTTTTTTTTTAAAGTAGCCTATATTCTTTTCCAGGGTTCAAGCATCTTCATACTAAATTTCTCAAAATCGGTTCAGCGGGTTAGCCGTGAAAACGTAATATACAGACAGTCTTTTGCATTTATGATATTGTTAAAATTTGGATAAAATAGTTTTACTATCGACACAAATACGTGTTATTTATAATAGGCCATTGTTTAGTTTTTAAATTTTGTAATTTAGGAATCATGTAGCTAACTTTTAAAATATAATTATTCTTTATTCTTTATTGAGAGAAATCAACAGTCTTACAAACAATTGGTATTAATGATAAGTTTACATTCTTAAAAAGTATTTGTAAAACTAATCAAAGATTTCTACTGTAAAAACACTAAAAACTAAGTTAGAAACTAAACAAGTATAGTTAAATTATGCTTTTAACTCTTAATCATATCAAAATGCTGACATGGTTGGAATTCACATAATTTAAGAAATAATAAATCGGTTTATAATTCATATAATTGTATTGCCTAGTGATAGCCTTAATGGCGGCTGACTGAAAGGAATTAGCTATAGAAAAGATGTACAACGTATATTGTACCGTTTTAGATTCGTTAATGCGTGAATAGGGTGACACGCCTTTTGAAATAATGTTTATAGACAGCTAATTGGTGTCAAATACATAAAATGGCGACGTCTAGAACATGGGTTCAATGCGGGGCCAAAGGCAATGCGCATGTTTTCGTGATAAGGAGTTGCCGCCAACGGCGATAATTGCTGTACTTACAGCCTTGATAACGTCGTCACGAGGAGCAAACACGGCCGGAGGCTGCGCGCTAATCTTTCCTGTAAATAAATACACCGCGGCGACGCGGCGCGATTCGTTTTGCGATCTTGTAAAAAGGTAATTTATATGTAACGAAGCGGACTACACCGTTCTCAACGTAGAATGGTGTAGTTTGCCTACACACAAAAAAAGTGTCCATTGTAAAAAGTAACTCAGGCAGTTGCTAAATTTAACATACCTACTTTTGCCCTTCTTTCATATATAGCTTGTCAACTTTAATAAGTCGAATGAATATTCCAAGGGAAACGTAAACCGTTGCTATACTTAGAAATTATACTAAACGAAATAAATATAACTTTAAATTGATTATATTTTAGACGAAACTTAATAAGATGCATAAATACCTACTTACCGACTATAACGACATATTAATTCCTATACCTGGAATTATCTTATAATTGGAAACTTTAGTTTTATTTTCAAAATGGCGAATACAATATATTCGCTCATACGAGTACTCTGAACTTAACATACTAGGTTTATTGATTATCCGAATTTAAATGGTCGATTTATTAGAACCTGCGATTGGTAATTAGGCCTCCTTGATATAAACTCATTTTATACGCCTTCAACACATCCAACTTGTACTTTTCTGGAAGTGTCTTTCCATTCCCAACTTCAGTCACTTTTACTTGACACAATTTATTTAAAGTACCTACTAAAAGGCCAGGCGAGTTCCTCTTCGGGTCCATTCAAAAGTTAAAATTAGCCGTTTTCGCTTTTGTCTAATATCTCATAATTTATTAATTTATTTATTGTTTTATTCGGTACTCTTAACAAAATATTGAACATATAACATGTTTACATTAATTTTTGAGACTTAAGTAAGAAAAACCTTATCAATATTTAAATAAAAAGAGAACACCAGATGCATATAAAAGATAAAACAAAGATTATACTAAATAGAAATTATATACATACACTAAATACGGATATTATATGATTACATGCAAATAAATATATAATTGTGAATATATGATTTATAAATAAATAAAAACAGATATATAAATAAAATGTATGAAAATAAATATGTACTTTTATATTTTTATCTTGGAAGCAAATCAAAAATATGCTTTTTGAATTGACTAAGGCTATCAAGGAAAATTTCAATCTCTATGTAAGGTATTATAAAGATGACAGATGCGCGGTATTATGTTATTAAAGGCTATGTTGTTATGTGATATAGGGGTTCTAAACAGATCGAGGCTCTTAAATTATGCGACGTCGTATTAAATATTTTTCCTAAACACGTTATAATGAATGATTTTATAAAGAAATATTAATTCTGACGATGAGCGACGACGAGCAAGCGTATCAAATAGAAATCTTTTAAGTCTATCATCATAAGACCTTAATTGACTACCAAGACCACACTTAGCAGACAATATTCTCAGGAATCTCTTACACTTACACTTACAATTCTGTCTGAGTACTTAGCATAATAAGGATTCCAAATTACACTGTTTCGGTTTTCGTAATTCTGGAAATGAATCCAAGAGCTTTGTTTGCTTTCGTGATTATTTTTTCTATGTGAGTATCAAATCTGCTTTTCAATAATGCTTTTCAATACTTATATTCCATCAAGCATTTGCCAATGCCAAGTATTTATAAAGACTACAGTGGCCCCAATTTTCAAAAGCGTTTTTATCTCCGCAACTCTGAAATACAATTACGGTAAATATTCTTTTTTATGCAGTGCACCAATTAGCATGCACGAGATAATATTAATTTTAAAGAGCAGATGAATTTCATATAAAACAACACTTAGTTCGTAGACTGCTACTCTTTAACACACATACATATACACGCGGAAACACACACACAAACATAAATAAATACATCATTATTATTTACACACCATTCACACACTACTACACTGCGTACAGTAATGAGTTACTTTCTGATGTATTTAGTATTTAGGCTTGCTATTTTATGTCCAATATGTCCTTTTTTTCTATTTTCTCCATTTCGTCTTTCGTATTTTATTTTTAACTGTCACCTTAATGTTAGATTAAAATACGTAAATCATAATTGTTAACGTCGTAATCTTTACGCCGTGAGTTTACCGATGAATATAGTCTGTCGTGCTACAGGTGTCGTGGTAAAGGTAATGGTTAATATTGGTTTCTTGAGTCTGGAACAATGTGGCTTTCGCCGACGCGTTGGACGAATTTTGGCGGTCATGCTTCTTTCATCTTGAACGTGAACGGTTTTACGACGTATTTCCTCGCAGTGATCTTCTAATAAATCTCCAGCGTTTCAATAACCTGACTTACGAGTATATATTCTGATCGGAAGAAGCCTTCTAAATTCCGGTTGCGGTACTTTATTGCAACTGATTCCACATGGTAATGTTCTCGGATCAACCTTTTATAATATTTACAGATACAGAGTTATTAAAATCACACAAAAACGTCTCTACTCTTGAGAGCTAAATTTTCAATGTTCTGTACAGAACTTAACTCCCTCTTCCTCAAAGAATATTCCGATAAGAATATATCTTGCAAATTATTTACCAAATGTTTCTTACCACTATGTATGAAAATCTATGCAGGTATTTATGTATATGCAAATATTTATTAAAATATGCAAAAAGTATCCTCTTACATAACATAAGGAAATTTATCCGAATAATTAGTTAGAAGAAAACCGACTTAAAGAATCGAAAAACATGACAGCTACTTGTACGAGTATATCTTTCTAACAAACTATTACGTTTTATGAATAAATTTTTGCAAATATTTTTTAATAAATTGATTTGATTCTTTTAAATCAACAATGGTTTATAATACTTGAGATAAAATATTTTTATTATATCTCATTTATCTCATTTTTATTTTTATCGTATACCTTATAAACGTTCGTATTATCAGTATCAAGTTAGTATTAATACTCTCCAAAGGGCACGCAATTTATTATTATTTTTTTTATTTGAAATTATCACAGGCCCGCTACCAATTCAGAGTGAGGATTAGAGTCAAAATCTTTTTCGCTATAGCCAAAGTCATTCAATTATTTAGGACTCCACCCAATTAGGCTTAATTTGCTTAGAAGTCAGGGGAGACGGTGGTGATTTATTTATTTATTTATTTATTTTATAAAGTAAACATACAGAGAGTAATCGTAAACATTCTTACATATTATACACAGGTTAATAATTTTATAACACTCGATGCTCTCCAATTTCATGTTTACAAAACATGCATGTGTGTAATCTTAAGTTAGTTATACATACAAAATTTGGTACATTTGATTTTAATTAAAACATTAGAATTTGAGAGAGAGAAAAAAAGAATTAAGATAATAACAAGTAGGTGCCATTTAAGAGATATAAATTAATATAAAACAATAATAATAATATTTTTTTTATATATATATATATATATATATATATATATATATATATACATTAAAATTTAGAAAAAAAATTACATATAATATATTATAAAATTGTCTACTATTGCATAAAATTGTGTGATGAAGTGTTAAAAATGATATTTTGCGACTATCGCAAATTAAAAATTTATCTAGATAATAATTAATAATAGCATGTTTTTATCAAAGAGAAAAACATTTTACAATAAAAATAAGTATTTAAACAGTTAAGCTAGGGATAATTTATAAGTAAGTGTATCAGCCATTTTACTATTTATAGCCAGCTAATTAATTTGTTTCCTACCGCACTAGATAATATCCGTGTCGCGGTAGAAACTAAATTCGAACATAGTACATGGTTCAGTTTATCACATAGGATGCTAGTTATGCAAACGTTATGTATTATATTTTAGAAAAATTGAGAAAAATGAAGCATAAAAATAATTTAATTCACCTTAAGTGTACCTAAGTTGTTTTTTTTATGTTGGTAGGTTATTCAATGGAATTTATGATATGTACTCACATTAACGCGATATTATTTATTAGGTACCGATTATAGATGTAAAATAACCCAGCAAGGGCCGAATTGTGAGCATTCCTGAAAACAGCACAACATTTCTAGTTATTATTGTCATATTTTCAGGTTTTTACGCAGCGCTTTATTTCCAGGAAAATTTCTTAAGCAGAGTCAGAAAGCAAACAAATACGGCTTACGTCAGATTATAGCCGCTTCAAGCAACGAAATGAAATGCTAACATTCCGTCGTGGAAATTTTATGTCACACGACATTCGCCCGAGTTCATCCTTAGCTTATTTATAACAATAATAAGTCCAGCTTGTACGCTAAGTGAGTCATTTGAAATATCCTTCCTAACAAACATTGCAAGTTAGATAAACGCTTGTAAAAATAGAATATCACTGGTAAATTATTGTGTGTATATTTTCATTGAAATCTTATTTCATCAAATTTATATAAGTTTATATAAAAAAAAAAAATAGGTTAAATGTTACAACTTAAAGCGTAGTTCATACCTTAAGCATTGATTATAATAAAATGGTGGTTGATAGATTGGTCAATTCCTAAATAATTGATAATCACTTTTTAGCACCTATCTAATGGCCCTTACAGATGATACAATTTGTTGGAACCAACTTCCGTCTGTAGATTAGTTGTCCGACTAAAATATTTTTATTACTCAATATTTTCGGTCGGGTTATTAACTGTCAAAATTGACCCAACCATCTGATAAATTGTAACCCGTGAAGCGCAGTCGCCCACCAACAACGCACGTCAGTCGTGCTGATGAATTGGCTGTGTCTGTAGGCTATCTGCAATTTGTTGGTCGTCGTTTGACTCCTAAACATCGTAATTTAGTAGAAAGTTCAAACAGTTTTATAATTCTAATTTGAATGAAGTAAATGACAATGTTGTCACTATCGCCATCTATGACTTGGTAAGATTATCGTTTGCAAACTGTAAAATATTTTGAAAGTTCAACGCGGTACGCGGTTTGAATCTCGCGACGTCACTTCTTCGGCGCTCGCAATGTTTCATCTAAACACCGTTATAATGGACGTTTCTAAAGTTAGGGCAAATACGAGAAAAACGACACAAAATTAAACGTTTCAAAATTTGAGAAAGCAGTTAGTTGAACGCATGGCGGGAGATCGGTCAACGATCCCTGAGCGCGCGGCTCGCGAAGCACTTAGCAAAAAACAAAGTTTTTTAATAATATCATTATTTCAGCATGGATTTTTTTTTCAAAATTATTTTTTTTCGTGTACCGGTTTAGTTATCAACCTCCTAAAAGGAGTGCCCTAATTTTAAAAACATCCTATATAATTGATGGCTGGGTTCCTGTTCTTTAATTTAAAAAGCTAAATATAAACCTAATTTGAATCAGCATTAACTATTTTGTTATTTTAGGTTATTTATATCATTTTGTAGGTATGATATGTTTACATTGCTCTTAAGATATAAGGGCTTCATTCCGATGAGATATTAAATAAATACTTAATGAGGCAGAGTAATAAATACTAATGCTGCGTTCGCGCATTTATTATTTTAATTTCCACAATCCGTAATCCCATAAATTATGCTCAGTAAATTGGATAATAAATAATAAGTATGCTCAACGTGAAACGTGAAACGTGAAACGTGAGGGCGCGAAAATCAAGAGAAAGTCTTGACTTAGCATCTGTACCAAAAGATTCGATTTCATTCTTTGCATATAATATATTTACTTAGTTTACGCACCATAACAGTTTATTAACATCAAATCGTGAACAACATTACATATTTACATAGTTATATCAATATTTATTTACACAGAAATGTCCCTATTACGAGTAATAAATTATATATATGCATACATTTTTTGTATATTTATTTTCCAAATAAAATACAATTTATATAAATCACTTAACCTACAAAGTACACAGGATTTGAGCTGAAGGTATAACTTTCCTTTTCGAGTCACTCGTACTCTTCACATTAGTTTTTAAAACGTTTATATATAAAAGTTTTTTTTCAAATCATATCAAATTACAAATTCATAATAAATTTAGTGAACAAAGTAAAAGAATGTGAAAAAAAATATAGAGAAAAGTGGTTTGATTAGAATGAGCTCAAAAAGAAATCTTTTAGGCTCTTCTGACGTTGATTTGAAAAAAAATGCGAAACTAATTCGTTCCGAATTTATTATTTTTATTAAAGCTCTGGTGTAAATTGCTTTTGCCGTGGCAAAACGCGATCGATACTGACTGAGTGCGGTCAATGACCTACTCGCTGTATATGGACGATCAGCTGGTGTACATATAACTATTTAATATGATCATAGAAAGTTTACATTTTTTTTTCTCGGAAAACATGATGAATTTTGATGTGCCGTTTTAACTAATTATGTTTGAAAACTCAGGGCCAATCAGCTGGATTTTTTATCGGGTGTTGTTTTGGGACATCCTGTATTTTAAATTAAAATAAAAGATTTGTAAACATATCTCGTACCGGCGACTCGACTGATTAAAAGTTGTATTTGAGTACGGCACAGTAAAAATTATGTAAACAAGCGCGAATAAGCTTTTCAGTAAATGAAAACACATAGGAGATAAATGAGAACGTCAAAACATACATAGGAACATTTTTGGGTAGATTGATATATTTGTTCATAATTACATTCATCTCTAGCTGGTTTTAATGATATAAATATTTTAATTTCAGCGTCATATACATAGTCTTTATTTTACTACTTTTGTTCTCTACTATCTCTAGTTATATATCTAAAGTTAACTATTAAAGGTTATCAAAAAACAACCGCTTATATGCAGGTTAACTATATGTGCTGACCGTCATATTTTTTGACCGAAAGTTGACAACAGGTCAACCTTACGACTTTCTGACCGACGGTTGACTGTTGGTCGTTGAAACCGTTATAACTTCTATTTGGTCTGTCGTATTCATAAACGTAAACCCCATAATATACGGCAATAAAAATGGTTTTTTCTAAATTTTATAAAATCACGAAAATTTCTTGTTGCCTTCAACTAGTTTAAATCAGTCCGGTACTATTTTAACAAGAAGTCTGGCAAACACTGATATATTATTTTTTTTAATTTTTATTTAATTACAATATTTAATTTATTTTCTTGGTAATTCAGAAACACT